>BRZY01000001.1:12967500-15680669 GCA_030159175.1 Glycyrrhiza uralensis | reverse complement strand
AGTGCCATGGAACTATGATGTGAAAGTTCTCTCTGAAGGGGATCAGACGAGGGTCACTCTTGAATCGGGAAATACTGTTGTTACCAATATTGCAGGCGTTGGTGGGATAACCCGAAGTGGGCGAATTTATACTCCTGTTGAGCTGAGAAAGAAGGACCCAAAAGAAGGAGAAAAGGTCCATCAGAGGAAGGGGAAAGAGAAAGAGGTTGTCAATGAAGAACAAGTGGGAGATGCAACGGAAAAAGAACCAGAATGCAAGAAAGCGGTGTTTGATGAAGAAGCTTATGAGTTTTTAAAGATGATTAAGCAGAGTGAGTACAAGGTGGTTGATCAGTTGAACCGTACTCCTGTAAGGATAACTATTTTATCTCTGCTGTTGAGTTCGGAACCACACTGAAAGGCACTGATGAAGGTGCTGAATGAAGCTCATGTCACTCAAGACATCACGGTTAACCAATTCGATGGTATTGTTGGTAACATCGTTGCCAATAACTACCTCACTTTCACAGACGATGAGATACCCAAGGAGGGAATGGGGCATAATAAGGCACTGCATATTTCTGCGAAATGTCAAGACCATATCATCGCAAGGGTGTTGGTGGACAATGGGTCATCTCTAAATGTCATGCCCAAGACAACACTAAGTAAGCTGTCTGTTGATGGAACTCACATGAGGCCTAGCACTATGGTGGTACATGCATTTGATGGGTCTAGGAGAGAAATGATTGGGGAGATTGATTTGCCAATTCAAATCGGTCCTTGTGTCTTCGAAGTTGCTTTCCAGGTGATGGATATCATGCCAGCCTACAGTTGCCTCCTTGGTAGGCCCTGGATTCATTCTGCGGGAGCTGTGCCCTCCACGCTACACCAAAAAGTGAAGTTCATAATAGACAACAAACTGGTGATTATCTCAGGTGAGGAGGACTTGTTGGTGAGCAAACCATCATCAACTCCCTACATTGAAGCAGCGGAAAAAGCACTTGAAACTTCTTTCCAGGCACTTGAGGTTGCTAATGCAACTTTTGTGGGCGAAGGGACTCCGATTGCAAAACCATGCCTATCCAAGACAGCTATGATGACTGCCAAAATGATGATTCAAGGAGGATTGGTGGGGAAGTATGGAAAGTTGTTGGAGCTGACTGAAAACAAAGACCGATTCGGGTTGGGATATCACCCCACAAAAGCTGACAAAAGGAGAATTGCAAAAGAGAAGAGAGAGAAGAGGCTCGCCAGGCTAGAGAATCGAGAGCCAAGTGCCAAGAGGGTCCCCATTTGTGATATCTGTGAAAGCTTCCGAAGTGCGGAACTTTTGTATCCAGATCAGATAGCCGTTGCTGAGGATGGTTGTGCTGTTACTGATGATATCAATCTGGTTTATCCCTGTTCCCCGCAAGAAGAGCTTGGCAATTGGGAGGTCGTCGAGTTTCCTGTGGTTTTTGTTTCATCTTCAAAGTAATTATGTAATGCAACTCCTATTGCTCTGCCCAAGGCTTTAGGACGATACATTGTCAAATGGGCACACATGTTTCGTTTCAGCATAGTTATTAATAAAGTGCATGCATTTTGAACTTTCTAGCTCATTTTTTCTTCCTTTACTAGCCATTCTTTTTTCTTATTTATTGTCTATTCATTTCTTTTCCCTCTTGCAAATCTCAATCCATGCAGATCAGAAAATGTTCTCCTAGAAAATGGCAATGCTAGCATCTCATCTTATAACTTTGAATCTCCCATTAATCACACTGATGAGGAAAGTGAGGAAGAGTGGGAGACTCCCCCTGAATTAATATGGTTAATAGAACAAGAGACCAAAATAATCCAACCCCATCAAGAAATGACTGAAGTAATCAATTTGGGAACTGAGGATAATAAGAAAGAAATAAAAATTGGCACTCTTATGAAAGAGAGTGAGCGAAACAAGTTAGTTAAACTCTTGCTCGACTATATTGATGTCTTCGCATGGACGTATCAGGACATGCCTGGACTCGACGCTAGCATAGTCGAACATAAGTTACCACTGAAGCCTGAGTGCTCGCCAGTTAAACAAAAGCTGAGAAGAATGAGGCTTGATATGTCGTTGAAGATTAGAGAAAAGGTCAAGAAGTTGTTTGATGCCGGTTTCCTAGCCGTGGCTACATACCCTGAATGGGTCGCCAATATTGTCCCAGTTCCTAAGAAAGATGGAAGAGTTCGGATGTGCGTTGACTATAGGGAAGAGCAAGCCCTAAAGACGACTTCCCTTTGCCTCACATTGATGTTCTTGTGGACAACACTGCTCAGAACTCATTCTTCTCTTTCATGGATGGTTACTCGGGGTATAACCAGATCAAAATGGCAGTTGAGGATATGGAAAAGACAACTTTCATCACACCATGGGGAACCTTTTGCTATAGGCTAATGTCTTTTGGATTGAAAAACGCTTGGGCAACGTACCAGAGGGCTATGGTAACTCTGTTTCATGACATGATGCACAAGGAGATAGAGGTTTATGTGGATGACATAATTGCAAAATCAAGAACTGATGAAGATCACATAGTAAACCTGCAGAAATTGTTTGAACGCTTAAGGAAATTTAAACTCAGATTGAACCCCGCTAAATGCACCTTTGGGGTGAGATCAGGGAAGTTGTTGGGATTTATGGTGAGCCAAAAGGGAATAGAAGTTGATCCAGACAAGGTGCGAGCTATCATGGAAATGCCCGCTCCCAACACAGAAAAAGAAGTTCGGGGTTTTCTGGGAAGACTGAATTACATCGCTAGATTTATATCCCGATTAACTGAAACTTGTGAGCCGATCTTCAAATTGTTGCGCAAGGATCAGGCTGTTGAATGGAATGAAAATTGCCAAGAAGCTTTCGAAAAGATCAAGCAGTACCTACAGAATCCCCCGGTATTGGTTCCCCCAGTGCCGGGATGGCCCCTCATTATGTACCTGACGGTGCTTGACGAATCAATGGGTTGTGCTGGGCCAACATATGAGTCTGGTAGGAAAGAACATGCCATTTATTATTTGAGCAAGAAATTCACCAGTTGTGAAGCGAGATACTCTTTGTTAGAGAAAACTTGTTGTGCCTTGGCTTGGGCCGCTCGCCGATTGAGACAATATATGTTGTGTCATACTACTTGGCTGGTTTCCAAAATGGACCCGATCAAGTATATTTTTGAAAAACCTGCTCTCACTGGAAGGATTGCTCGTTGGCAAGTGCTATTGTCAGAATATGAGATAGTGTATGTCACTCAGAAAGTGATCAAAGGCAATGCTTTGGCTGACTATCTGGCTCATCAACCCATAGAAGATTATCAATCAATGCAGAATGATTTTCCTGATGAAGATATAATGGCTCTATTTGGAAAAGAAGGAGAATCTCCCGATGAAGAAAAATGGACCTTGCTGTTTGATGGAGCTTCCAATGCACTGGGGCATGGGATCGGGGTGCTGTTGATTTCCCCAGAGTCTCAATATATCCCTATCACGGCAAGACTATGTTTTGATTGCACAAACAATATGGCAGAATATGAGGCGTGCGCAATGGGGTTCCAAGCTGCAATTGAATCAAAGGCCAAAATCCTGGAGGTGTATGGAGATTCAGCTCTAGTTATTCATCAGTTAAGAGGTGAATGGGAAACTCGAGATGCGAAATTGATCCCTTACCATGACTATATTAAGGGGTTAATGGAGCAATTTGAGCGGGTGACTCTCCATCACATTCCCCGCGAAGAGAATCAGTTAGCTGATGCACTGGCCACATTGTCATCCATGTTCAAAATAAGCCAAGAGAAAGACATACCACTCATAAAGATACAAAGCCAAGAACAACCAGCATATTGTCAAGAAGTGGAAGAAGAACTGGATGGAAAACCTTGGTACCATGACATCAAATGTTTTATCCAAAGCCAAAAGTATCCCCCAGGTGCTACTGAAAAAGATAAAAGAACCCTGAGAAGATTAGCAATGGGTTTCTTCTTGGATGGTGACGTGCTTTACAAAAGGAATTACGACATGGTGTTACTCAGATGTGTCGATGCCGCAGAAGCCGAAAGGATCATGCAAGATATACATGAGGGTTCATTTGGGACCCATGCTATTGGCTGACAATTGAGGGCTGGTTACTATTGGCTGACAATGGAAATTGATTGCTTTAATCATGTCAAGAAATGCCATAAGTGTCAGATATATGCCGATAATATTCATGCACCATCAACATCGCTGAATGTCCTGACGGCGCCATGGCCTTTTTCTATGTGGGGAATGGATGTAATAGGGCCGATTGAACCCAAAGCTTCAAATGGACACCGATTCATCCTTGTTGCCATTGACTACTTCACCAAATGGGTTGAGGCGGCATCATATGCGCATGTGACCAGGAATGTGGTAGTCAAGTTCATCAAAAGAGAGTTAATTTGTCGTTATGGTTTGCCAGAAAGAATCATAACAGCTAATGCGACCAACCTGAACAACAAGATGATGAGGGAGTTATGTGAAAATTTCAAGATCCAACACCACAACTCGTCCCCGTACCGTCCAAAGATGAATGGCGTTGTCAAGGCGGCAAACAAGAATATCAAGAAGATAGTTCAGAAGATGGTGGTAACATATAAAGATTGGCAAGAAATGTTTCCTTTTGCCTTACATGGTTATCGCACTTCAGTTCGTACCTTAACAGAGGCAACCCCGTTTTCCTTGGTATATGGGATGGAAGCAGTCTTGCCTATTGAGGTAGAAATTCCTTCGTTAAGGGTGTTGATGGAAACAAAGCTAGAAGAGGCGGAATGGGTTCAGGCCCGACTCGATCAGCTTAATCTTATTGAGGGAAAGAGAATGAATGCCCTATGCCATGGTCAACTGTACCAAAAAAGAATGAAGACTGCTTATGAGAAAAGGGTTCGACCTCGAGAATTTCAAGAAGGGGACCTTGTGCTTAAAAAGATCCTACCAATTCAAAAGGATCATCATGGGAAGTGGACTCCGAACTACGAAGGTCCATATGTTGTGAAGAAGGCTTTCTCTGGAGGAGCCTTGATCCTTGCGAAGATGGATGGTGAAGAGGTCCCACTCCCAGTAAACTCAGATGCGGTCAAAAAGTATTACGCGTAAAAAATAATAATAAATAGAAACAGCTCGCTAGGTTGAAAACCTGAAAAGGTGGCCTAGGCAGAAGTTAGAGCGGCTCGGTGAGTTGAAAACTCGAAAGAGCGACTCAGGCAAAAGTTAGGGTAAAAAAAAAAAGGGCGAAACAAACAGACGTTCAATGCTGCAAGGCTGGGGCATGTGAGATATTCAGGGTGCACAAGGAATGAGCAGTTGACATCCTCCGAAGTTGGTTAATGGATTTTCAAAGTTATGGGCATGAGAAGCTAGCATCGTCTATTCTAGAGGACAATCCTTCAGCTCAAAATTTTGTTTAATTTGTACCTTAGGACAAATTTTACATGCTTTGCTTTCCCTTTGTATTTTCTCCATTTCCCATGAATAGAATCTGCACTGACATCATATTTCCTGTCAATAAAATGTTGTTGTCTTGACCCTTTCTGCAGGTTCAAAATGTTACTTTATGATAATCTATGCTGAAATTTGAAACTTGTCTTGACATATTAAAATGCATCATGATTATTGTGAAAGCTTCAAAAACCATAGGAAACGCGATCAATCTCTGTGTTGCTTTCATAAAAAAAAATAAAAAACAAAGAAAAAAACAAAGAAAGGAAGGGGAATAGAAGAATAAAAAACTAGCAGCATAATCAACATTACAAACATGACAAAACGGCTTAATAGAAGAGTCCAAGTCCCGCACATAAAGGTATAAGGGGGTCACCAAAATCGGTCGAAAGGTTCGAAGGAGGATGGCTCGCCCGTGCGTCTCGAGATGGCCTTGCCCGGCAAAGCGAAGAAGGGAGGAGGGATGAAGACGTAAAAAAAAAACACGCACAACTGTATGTTGCGTCATTAGTCTCATTCATTGCATCATGCATCACTCTAGCTGCATTGCATACTAAGCATTACTACATTAGTTCATGCATCTCATGCCATCGCATTATACACAAGAAAATCGATCAAAAAAGAAAAGAGAGGAGAAAGAAAGAAGAAAGAAGATCACCAAAAAGAGGAAGAAAAAAAGAAAAGAGAGAAGATCAGAAAGAAAGAAGATCAAAAAAAAAGAGAGAAAAAGAAAGAAAGAAAAAGAAAAAGAGAAAAGAAAAAGAGAAAGAAGAAGAAATTCTTTTTCAAAAGTCGGGCATCCGACCCGCACCCTTTATCTTTCCTGCCAAAGTCGGGCATCCGACCCGCACCATTTTATTTTTCTGCCAAAGCCAGGCATCCAACCCGCACCTTTTATTTTTCCGCCAAAGCCGGGCATTCGACCCGCACCCTTATCTTTCTGTCAAAGTCGGGCATCCGACCCGCACCTTTTACTTTTCTGCCAAAGCCAGGCATCTGACCCGCACCCTTTTATTTCTCTGTCAAAGCCGGGCATCCGACTTGCACCCTTTTATTTTTCTGCCAAAGTCGAGCAGCCGACCCGCACCCTTTTACTTTCCTGTCAAAGCTGGGCAGCCGACCCGCACCCTTTACTTTTCTGCCAAAGCCGGGCATCCGACCCGCACCCTTTGTTTTTCTGCCAAAGCCGGGCATCCGACCCGCACCCTTTATCTTTCCTGTCAAAGCCGGGCATCCGACCCGCACCCATTTACTTTTCTTTTCTGCCAAAGTTGGGCATCCAACTCGTACCATTTACTTTTCTGTCAAGGCAGGGCATCCGACCCGCACCATTTATTTTCTCTGCCAAAGTCGGTTATCCGACCCGTACCATTTACTTTTCTGTCAAGGCAGGGCACCCAACCCACACCCTTTGTTTTTTCCGTCAAAGACAAGCTTACAAAAAAAAAAGAAAAAAAAGAAACAAAAGAGAAAGAAGAAAAAGAAAAGAAAAAAGAGAAAAAGAAAGAAGAGAAAAAGAAAAGAAAAAGAGAAAAGAAAAGAAAAGGAGATTCAACTCTACTTTGATTTTTCAGCATTAGTTGTCTGACAAAATTTTGGTCTCTTTTTTCTTTACTTATCTCTTGTCATGATAATATGAAAACACTCATTATTCATATTATCAAACAAAAAATAAGTAAAGAGGGGCAGCTGTAGACATCAATTCTTGTCCTCCTTCTTTTATTTTATTTATTTGGACTAAAGGGGGGTCCAATTGACTTAAGCCCGTTTATATTGTGGTCTTTTCACAAACAAACCGAAAAAAAACCTGTTTTTAATTTATTGGGCCTTTGTTTGGTTGAACTAACTACAATTGGGCTTATGTTTTTGATGGGTCCTATTAAGGTCCAATTGGTCAAAAAAAAAACTTTTGTACATTTATTGTTCAATATCAGTCCAAATACAATACAAAAAGGCAGCAAATAAAAAATAGAAAAAAAGAGTGAAAATTGAAAGGAAAATCAGACAAAAAAAAAGGGATGATGCTGCGCCCCTCCCCTCTCTGTTGCTCCATTTTTTTTGCAAAATGCCCAAAGGGCCCAAGCTGTTAACACAAGGAAGATTAAAGGACACAAGTTAGAATGGAAGAGGAGAAGGACAAAAAAGGAAGAAATTATGAATTGGAGGGCAAGCAACACCATCGCACAACACACACACTCACAGTACACACACAATTATGAAAAAAAACACCACACCACCACCCCACCACATGGTTTGCCCTACATTTGGTACCCTCCCCTCTATATAAATAGCCAATAGCACAGTGAAAACAACACACATAAAACAAAGAAAGGAAAGGAGAAAAACAGAGAGAAAACAGTCTTGATTGATAAATACATTTTTGTTTATCAATCATAGAGAGAAAAACACAGACACCCAGTTCATTCAGCAATCAAATACAGCTCAATACAGAGAAGGGAGGAAGCAAAAATAGCAAGAAAATGGAAGGGAAGGTCACCTTCGCTTGTGGACCAATGGCAGGTAAAAGGAGTTTTCTTCTTCCTTGTGCTGTATATATGCTATTTTCCATTTTTGTTTTGGTCCATGTCCTTGTAATAAAAGGTCCATAGCAGTATCCCAAATAAGTAAACACATGGTGAAAAAATCAGAGAATGCAAAAAAAAACAGTGAGTGAATCGCAGAGTAGGAATAGAAGGCCAAAATCAGTGACATCAAAAAAAAAAAGAGAGAAGAGAGGGGGCTCACCCTCGCCGCCGTTGCGGCGGCGGCGCCGCGAGTCGGTCTTCCCCCCACCGCCCTGAAACATGGCCTACCTCTACCCTCCGTCCAAGCCACCTCACTCACCCTTCTCCCTCACGATCATCTTCCCCTTCTCCCTCTCCACGTTTTCCCTCTCTCTGGCACCTCCATCCAAGCCGTGAACCACCGCCCTTCCTCCCCCCTCTTTCTCCGTCTCTTTCTCTCTCTCTCTGTCTCTCTCTCTCTCCAGGTCCTCCCTCACCCTCTTCTCTCCACCGCCGCGGGATGGTGGTGACCTGGGATCGCTGCCGCACTGTCACGGCGCTCCCGCTGTTTCTACGGCGCGCCGCCGTCATCGTCCGACCGACCAACCGCGTGGGGTGGTCACCGCCACCCCCTTTTTTCCTTTGCTTCTCCCTTTCCTATCCCTTCTTCTCCCTTCTCCCTCATCGCGGCCCCTTCCTCTCGCGCACCACCATGGCTGCCACCCTTTCTCCTTTCTCTTTCTTTTCCCTTTCCCCCCCTCTCAGACTCTGTGTTTTTTAATTTAGGGATTTTGAATCCCGTAGACTTCCCCTCTTTCCTTTTCTCTTAGTTTTCTTTTTTTTTCAGTTTCTTTTTGTGTGTTTTAATTCTCTTTTTTTGGTCCTTTTTTTATTACATTGCTGATGTGCTGGGTTTGGGCTCGGCCCAGCTTCTTTTTTTCTTTTTGGTAGTTTGTCTGACACATGACTTTAGGGCTTTGGCCCATTTTTGTTTGTTAAAAAAAAGAAGAATATCTGATTTGTGAGTTTGGGCTTTGGCCCAGTTTCGTTTTTCTAGAAATAGGGAATGGATGTCTGATTTGGGTGTTTGGGCCTAGCCCAGTTTCGCTTTTTGTCTTCATCTCCTCTCTTTTGTTTTTTTCTGCTTCTATATGTTGGTCTCGGCCCATTTTTTTATTTTTTCTATTAGATTCTTTTTTTGTTTTGAGCCCAATAAATATTTGACCACTCTTTGTATTTGTTTTTGTATATTCATATTCACACTACATTTCACACTTCTTTATGGTAAAAATGGTTCACACCTTCACTATTATTATTATTCTATGAGAGAAACAGCTCTTTTCTTTTTAAGAAATAAATATTTAATAATTGATATTTGAATGATAAGAGGCTCGTTGGACGTGACGTCCTTCTAGTTCTCTTCCTTTTTGAAAATGAAAACAAAAAAAGGGTCTTCTTGGCGTGACGCCTTGCTTGATCCCTCATCTAATTAAGTACATACTTTAACGTTCGATAAAAAAAAGGGACTATTGGGACGTGACGTCCTCTTAGTTCATTTTTTAAAATGGGAGCTATTGTAGGCGTGACGCCTTATTAGTTCCGTCAATTTCACAACAAATTCTTCTTGAAATTAGTTTTAATTAATCAATCCACAATTTTTTTTCTACTAAAGAACTACGTAGCTTTGATTTTCTCATTACACCTGAGAATACGTAGGAGCAGGGGTCTTCCCTGTCGAGCACAAAAATATTTTTTTATAATTTCTCTTTCCTTAATTTAAACTATTTTTTTGTAAATAAATAATAAATCTTTTTTTGGGGTAAACTAAATATTTTTAAAAGCTAATAAAATTTGCACATTTAATTAGAGGTAACCGCTTTTTAGCGGACGTTGTAGGGTGCTAATACCTTCCCTACGCGTAATCGACTCCCGAACCCTAAATCTGGTTCCAAAGGCCATTTTTTCCAAAATGGGTTTTTCCAATGTTTTCCCTAAAAATAAACTTTGGTGGCGTCTCCTCTGTAATTTTTTGGGTTGCTCCATATACGTAGATGTTGGACAGTTCCCAGTCCTCTGTCAATAGGATCCATCGCCATCTACTCAATCATGTAACAACACAACAAAGCAGGCAAGGTGAAACTCTAATACAAATAATAAAAGTAGTATAAGCATAGAAAACTCCTATCACACAGCACCCAATTTCTACATTCAAATAGATGATTATCAGAGACACTCAAAACATTCAATCAGGTATTCAATCTTTCGCACAAGTCAAATATATTATAGTCAAGTAAACCTTACCTTGCATATCATAAACCCATAAATAATTCATTCACAGTTTATATTCTCACATCAAAGTATTGTTATGCATGTCACTTCAATATTTCTCTATTCACACCGGTGTAATGCTCCAAGGAGGCTTTCTCTTCCTCACTTCTTTTGAGCGATCGGCTGCGATAAACTTAACAGAATAATCAGGGAATCCCATCTTTAGACCCCTGAGAATCACTTCGGTAATACCGCATTTAAAATGAATACCAGATCATGAATAGGTCAGCCAGTCAGATTTATTCAAGCCGGGTATACGAATTGTCTCGACTCGAGGGTATTCACTCACTCGGCCACCTAAGACTATCGAAACCTGAATAATCCCATGAGGCAATTGTAGCCCAACTTAACCCTATTCTCAACCACGTCTTATAGGTTGTAAGCTCATCGTCTATAATGCAAATGCTCGTCTACGTTTTCTCTATAAAATCTCTATAGTGGAGGGGGCAGCCAAGGGTTGGGTTAGAGTAACCTTGGTTAGCTTACAAAGAAATCATAGTTTAGCTTTTTAAAAATAACCCAAAACATTTATCTATTTCCTAATTGGTTTGTACTACTTCACAAGGATTGAATCCAAGTGAAAATTCATCATCCAAGGGCTCAAAACAAGCAAGAGGGGCGGCCAAAAGGATTGAGGAAGAAAGTAGGAAGCTTGGTTCATCATGACTACCATTTTAACTATTTAACTAATTAATAAATAGGTTAAAACATGATTTATTCTAATTGGTCCAAACCAATGACTATGCCCATGACTCATGCAACAAAAAGCTCATCCAAGGGCCCTAATCTAATGGTGATGTCGACCAAGAAGGGAGCCAAGGGGGACCATTGGATTAAAATACCAAATGCTTTATGTTTTTGTAAATATGATGCAAAATAAATGATATAATAGTCTCCATTCAAACCGTTCTTTACCAAAGTTTGTGGCTAAGTCAAAAACACTATTTTAGACTTTATAAAATTATCCCAAGGTCCTTTGAAAATTCCCAGTTTTTATTTCAAGCCTGTTTGCTTCCTATTCGCTTTTATACGGCGAATATACAACATAAAATAATCAAAACAGTAGAAAAATAACATTGTCTAGAAATATTTTTAAAAATCATGAAATAAAGAATAAAAAATAAAATAAAAATTGTTTGGGACCTTTTTTTCAAAATTTACATATACTGTATAGCAAGTTCTATACACTATACGTACCCGTTTACTCTATTTTTTGAAAGTTTTCCAAAAATTCTAGAAAAATTTCAGAAAATAAAAAATATTAAAAGAAGAAACTTTTGTGAAGAAAGATTAAATTCTGGGTGGTTTGACATACTTTCTCTATTTAAAATGTTTATCCGTTAATAACGATAGAATATGGTTTTCCGTAAAAGCCCAAACGTCGAAGAAAAAGCGTCTGTTTTGGTAAAGTAATTTGATAAGTATTCTAATATCATGATTCTAAGAGTACCATAAATTACTTAGCACTTAGTTCGCACAAATTCATTAAAAACAGATACTTTACAGAAGAAAACAGCATACAGAAGTCTACATAAGACTCTAATTATCTTACCGTCTAGAACTATAACATTAGGCAAACCTTATTATCTCTATACTATATAAAATATACAAGATCCTAAAGTCTATACCTCAACTACCTTTCTTTCTTCAGTATCCAACTCATTTCTTATTTACGGAATACAAAGTTTCTCCTAAAGGGACCAAAACCGTAATTCCCTTTTAATCTTTCCTTCTAAAATTCAAACTTAGTTTCTAAAACCTTTTTGAACATCCGAAAAACTCATAATCTATCTTCTAATACTCTTTGGATCCTAACATGAATTTTCCATATTCATTTTCCGCTTATTCTGACTGTTCAGAATGTTCGTAACTTATTGTTTAATGCTTACGTCAGTTCTAAACCATCTATTTTTGATCTGAAAAATCCTAAGATTATTTCTAATCTTCCAAAATTATTTACCCATTTCATAGAGTGAAATTTTGGGATGTTACACCATCAAGGAATTATCATATTTTTAGGTACCCAGATTGACTTGGGTCCTTTCTTGTTAGTCCTTGGTCAGCGTCCAGACATATTCCTTTTCTTATGGACGCATGTCGAGGTGACATGTCCAGCCTTTCCACATTGACCACAGTATAAATTAAACTTGGAAGGACTCCTAGACAATTTTGGTTTTGGTTTTTCTTGTTCCATAGGAACATAACCCAAACCACTTTTGTCAGAAGGTTTTCTCTGAATTTTTAAAATTTGATCAAATTTCTCAAAGCTACTGACAAATCTGGACAATCATCCAGTGAGTTCATTTACTTCTTGTTGAAGTATTTGTACTTCACAAGAGGTATTGGACTTAGAATCTCTATGAGATTCATCTTTGAGTTGACTAACTTAAAGTTTCAACTCTTCATTCTCTGATTTGAGTACTTTGTTTTCCAAGGTAAGTTTTTCAAAATCTTTAGTTATACGTGAAAACTTTTTCTTCAAAGATCGATATTCATCAGATAGAATGGATGATTCTCTAAGATGATCAACAAGTTATTTCTTTGTTCAGGATAAGACATTACCTCTTCTTCATCCTCACTGTCTATTGAGGGCAGGCTTGCCATCAGGTAGAGATTTGCTTTTTCTTTACCCTCCTCGTCCTCATCATCAGAAGAATGATCAAGATCCTCCCAGGTTGCCATAAGGTCCTTCTTCTTCTTGAAGAACTTTTTCTTTGTCCTCTTAGTCTCAGGACAATCTGCCTTGTAGTGGCCTAGTTTCTTGTAGCCATAGCACACTACTGGACTTTTCTCCTTTTGCTCAACTTCCTTCTGTGGAAATCTTCTGTTGAATTGCTTTCATCTGAAGCCACCTTTCTTTTTCCACATGGACTTTATTTTCTTGGAGGAAAGTTCATCATCTGAGCCTTCTTCTCCTTCTGAGCTGCATGACTCTTCATCTGAGTCATGGGCCTTGAGTGCTTTAGAGGTGGTCCCTTTTTGAGCTTTAAGAGCAATGGACTTTGCCCTTTTTTCTGTTCCCTCTTCTTTGAGCTCAAGCTCATGCACTTTCAGCGAACCTAGAAGTTCCTCCATAGCAAGAGTGGAAAGATCCCTTGCTTCTTGTATAGCAGTCACCTTAGGTCTCCAATGTCTTGGCAGACTCCTTAGGATTTTTCTGATGTGATATTGGGCTGTGTAGACTTTACCCAGAGACCTCAGGTTGTTTATAATTGTTTGGAATCTCGCAAATATCTGATCAATTGTCTCGTGATCCTCCATTTTAAATAGTTCATATTGATGAACTAGCATGCTGATTTTGGATTCACGGACCTGAGATGATCCTTCATGCGCCAAAGCTAGAGTGTCCCATATTTCTTTGGCAGTGGTGCAGCTGTGCACCTTGTCATATTCTAACTTTGTAATGGAACACATCAGATAGTGCCTGGCCTTTGAGTTCAGCTGGAATCTTGTCCTCTGATCCGGTGTCCACTGGACTCTAGGTAATGGTTGCCCTGCTTCACCTACTGGAGCAGTGTAACCATTTTCAATGACATCCCACATGTCGATATTCTATGCGTCAAAGAATGTGATCACTCTTTGCTTCCAATAATCATATTCGTCTCCATTGAACAGTGGTGGCCTGTTCACAGCTTGTCCCTCGTTCTCCATGGATCATTGCTTCTCTGCACTGTTAGGTGCTCAACCCCTAGAGACCGAGCTTTGATGCCAACTGTAGGTAACAAGGTGAAACACAAGAAGGGGGTTGAATTGTGTTTCTTAGCTTTTAAAACTTTTCACAAATCTTTGGACGCTGCTTATAGAAGATTGGATGCACAGCGTATACGTGTATTGGACACACAGGAAAGATGGACGCAGAATCGTCCACTTAGTTAAAAACAAGTTTCAGTGCGTTTAAAACGTTTGAATAGTTTGTTAAAAATAATTTCAATTCAATCCCCACAGTTAGTGTATAAACTGAATGTAAAGGAGTTAAGGGATAGAGAAATTAGACAAGTGTTTATCCTGGTTCACCCTTTCCTAAGAGCTACGTCTAGTCCGCTCAAACTAGAGAGGTTTCACTATCAATCCAGATAGATTTACAAGTATTCTTTAGCAGCCTCTTCAGGCATTACAACAAGTATTGTTTGCACACCTAGCCTCTCCGGGCTCAACCCATGTATTGTTCTCGTGTTGGACACAGCTTGTGAAACAGAATGGACTTTCTGTTCACTTTACCATATGGACGCATAGGTTTGCTTACCATATGCGCTCATATCTTACTTGGACGCAAGGCTTTCCTGATCATTGGACGTTTGACATTCTGATCATTGGACGCTTAGCACCCAGAGTCCATTGGACGATACTTACCCAAGGTTAAGTATCAGAGTCCATTTGACGCTCAGCTCTTTGACTGTATTTATAATTACCAAGGTCACACTGGACGATGGACTTATCTTTGTTGTACCTACAAGAGCTTGTTAACAGACTTTGTAAAAATCTTAATAATCATTGTTATCATCAAAACCACTTAGGGATTTAAGCATTGAAAATGCTTTTAAATAATTTGGTTCCAACACGCCGGGTGCGGAGCAACCCATTCGGCTGAGGGTCCATCTATATGAATCATGTTCAGAAGACTACAAAACATATAAGCAAGGGTGAAAAGCACTCCTTAAGCAAATCAATAAGATATCACAGAAAACAGGTATAAATCAAGAAATTAAGAAAGAAGCATGCATAACATACACAGTTACTATCTCATAGCACATATCATTTATATCCTCACCAAACAATCCATCATCAAACAAGATATATCACAATGCATGTCACTTCTATTTCCCTCTCAAACACCGGTGTAATGCTCCATGGAGACTTCTCTCTTCCTCCAACTACATTGAGCGATCGGCTGTAGCAGACTTAACAGAATTATCAGATAGTCCCTCCAGACTTCATGATAAACATTCAGATAAGCTACATTTAAACATAGTACCGTATCATGAATAGTCAAGTCAGTCAGATTTATCCAAGCCGGGTTGTGCGACATGCCTCGGCTCAGGGGTTATCACCTACATTGGCCATTAGAGGGGTTTCGCAACCTAGATAATCCCAATAGACATCTGTGGCCCAACTATCCCTATTCTCAACCCCCTCTCTGGGTTGTTATGCTCGTCTCGTGACCATTTGGCCAAATCTCTCTAATGCAAATGACATAGTATTTTGCACATACAATAACATCGCAATTATCTCGTTATTGCTTTGGTTTCTCTTGTAATCTCTTGAATCTCTTCTATTTGTTACCTCTTGTAACATTTAAAATATTACTTTATCTCTAGTCATTTCATAAATACTCTTTCTCTTTGGTTATTACAACCAAATTCTCACTTTGGTTCACAAACCGAATTACGGTATTCACTGTTTTACTTTCAAAAATTAATATAAAATACTTAGACTAAGGAAAATTCAAAATAAATATTTTTCCCTTAAAAAAACATTAATCTATGAGCCTTTAAGCATAAATTTTATAAATTTTGAATTTTAAAACTCATGCAACTTTCACAGGTGTGAGAAAAATCACAGCACGGGTGTAAACTATTCTGTTTCTCTGTTTTCTAATTTCTAAATAAAAATCCGATTTTCACACCCATTTTCTGAAATCTACACCAGAGGTAACTGGTTTGTTTTTGCCAAAATTCATTGGATTAGAAACTTCATTTTAATTTTAAAAACATCTCACCTCTTAATTTGAATTAATTAGATTAAAAATAAGATATTTGGGTTATAATTGTGACTTTTCTTCTAATGATTCAGTTTTAACTTATTAAATTATGATTAAAATTTTTATTAGAAGTCCATTGGAGACTTGTTTATTTGAAAAACTCTTTGCTTAATAAATCCTAACAAAGCTTTGGACTTTGATTTTAATTAACTTATCTTTACTCATTCCTTTTTGTCCATGTCCATGTCCATGTCCATGTCCATGTCCTTTTCTCCATACTCCAAAAATAAGCTTGGGTCATTAGTTAACTTGGCATAATTTAGTCCATTCAAACCTCCTCAATCATCAATCACCAATCACCAATCATCAAGCATAATAATAACAAAGCAATAAACTACTTTAAATATTACAATCTCCAAATTGAATAAAAAGAGCACATAGAAAACAAAGAATAGCAAGAAGACAAACCTCACAAGCCAAAGGACATCAAGCATAGAGTAATATCACAATCAAACATAGAATAACATCACTATCAAGCAAAGAATAACATCCACATCAAGCATAGTATAATATCCACATCACCATAGAATAATATGAACTTCTAACATAGAGACAAAATTACAAACACAAAGAGGTCATCATTAAATACTTTTCACTCCATGATTACTTAATAAAAATCATCTCTTTGATTAAAAATTATGCCTTTTCCAAAAAGGTCATCTCTTTGAAATAAAAATTATTACTTTCCAAAGGAAGATTGTCTTTTTCGTGAAAGTTTATAATTTTCAAAGCAATCACCACTTGATCATAATCATTACTTAGATAAAAATCAATAATTTTCCATAAAGGTTACTTCTTGAATAAGAACATATATCTTTTCATAAAGATCAAACTTTTAGAAGAATCAAGTCGTCTTTTTGTTTTTAGTATGATTCTCAAGCTTTAAAAAAAATATCATAGACAAGCACATAACACACTATGCATCTTATAACTCACAAAAAGAGAGATTTCCCCTTACCGTTTCCTTCTCTTCTTGAACAAAAATCCTAGTCTCTTGGCTTCGTAGCCTTACTTGATCACCACCTTAAAACCAAGATATGAACATAGCCAAAAAAAATACTACAAATAAGATCTTTTTAACCTTAAAGAGAAGAAGAACAAGAGAGGAAAGATTATTTTTTTAAACCCTTGATAGTTATGAACCAAAGGAAGAAGAAAAATCCAAGCTTATCCTTTACCTTCACAAGCTTGGGTTCCTTCAAGACAAAAATAGAAAAAATCCAGTTTTAGAAATATGAACTTGGTGATCATGAAGAGGAAGAAAGGATTTATGGATTAGAAGAGAAAACCAACCTTGGTTCTTGAAGATCAAAGATCAAAAGCCTTAGAACAAAGCTAGAACACTTAGAAAAACTCTTAGAACTTTGAGAGAAAAGTAAGAGAAAGTGGAAGAGATGTGTTTTGGAAAGAGAATGGAAATGAAGAAATGAAGCAAAGTCTCCTCTTCTTTCCCTCAAGACTCACACAGCCAGCCCTCTCTCTCAAGGGACTAGGATAAGTTTTGCAAAATTGTCATCATTACACATAAATTAATTTTGGTAAAAAGATAAATCAAATAATTATCCTATTGGCTCTCCCTTATGACTCACCCCTTATGGATGTATCTAGCCCTCTTCTTGACCTTGGGGAGGGGCTGTTTTGGGTTGGAAGGATAAGGGAGGATAAGATCAATCACAAACCATGGTTTAGGCTAGGTTAAAAATCAACTAAGGTGAGGTAACTTTAATCCTAACTAGTTAAAACTATTCATTCAAGGCTTGTTTGTGTGCATGGCTCACATGGCTCATATGGAGCAGCCTAGCCACGAAATTAATTGGCTAAAATGGCTTTGAGTTGGCTTGCTTTATGGCTTACCAGTTAAATACTTGACTTAGGGGCAAAACGGTCTTTTCACCGGAAAAGTAATCATTACTATTTTTTCTATTACATCACTACCCCTACATCATCATTTCTCTACTAATAAATGATTTAAAACCTCCTAACTTCATTTTTGGGGTTTTACTAATTTTCCCGATACTGCTATTTTTAACCGTAAACCCGTATTTAGGTCAAAATAGTCAACTTTTCAGAAAATTCCAAAAAATTTCCATAATTCCAAAATATTAGTAAAACACTATTTGGTTCATCGAAATATTTTTCTAACTTGTTTTGGTCACTAAACCCACACGCAGTTTAGCCTATTCAAACTACAATGACCAAAACGGTACTTTTTCTTACCCGTAACTCAGAAAAATCCCAAATAAATTTCTAAAATACTCAAATATTGTAAAATGATTATTGGTATCCTCAAATCATTTTTTCGACTTCAATTCAAGGTCTTTGTCTCACAATGCAGCAATACCGTCAATTTACTATAAACTGTATTCTGTCGTATTATCAAAATTCAACTTAAACTACTGACTTTTATACTCACTAAGGCTTTATCAAAGGAATTAACTTTCCTAACAAAATATTTAATATACATAAATTACACATTATCTACATATATATTAAAACATAATAAAGACAGAAATCTAAAAATACGGACGTTACATCGTCCCTCTTCGTCCTCCCATTAGTAACTTTGGCAATCTTTAGACCAAGTTTGTATCGTTCATCCCTCTTCGTCCTCTCATTAGTTACTTTGGCAATCTTTGGACCAAGTTCGTGTCGTTCTTCCCTCTTCGTTCTCCCATTAGTTACTTTGGAATTCTTTGGACCAAATTCGTCCCTCTTTGTCCTCCCATATGATACTTTGGCATTCTTTGGACCATGTCTATCTCCTTCGTCCCTCTTCGTCCTTCCATTAGTCACTTTGGCATTGTTTGGGCCGAGTTCTTCAAATGCGTCCCTCTTCGTCCTCCCATTAGTTACTTTGGTAATCTTTGGACCAAGTTCGTGTCATTCGGCATTCTTTGGACCAAGTTAGTCTCGTTTGTCCCTCTTTATCCTCCAATTAGATACTTTGGCATTCTTTTGACCAAGTTCATCAACTTCGTCCCTCTTTGTCCTCCTATTAGATACGTTGGCATATTAGGACCAAGTTCGTGAAGTTCGTCTGTCTTCGTCCTCCCATTAGTTACTTTGGCAATCGTTGGACCAAGTTAGTCTCGTTCGTCCCACTTTGTCCTCCCATTAGTTACTTGCGCATTCTTTGGACCGAGTTCGTCCCTCTTCGTCCTATCATTAGTTACTTTGGCAATATTTGCACAAACTTCGTGTTGTTCCTCCCTCTTCGTCCTCCCGTTAGTTACTTTGGAATTCTTTGGACAAAGTTCGTCCTCTTCGTCCTCCCATTAGTTACTTTAACATTTTTTGGACCGAGTTCGTCAAGTACGTCCCTCTTCATCCTCCCATTAGTTACTTTTGCAATCTTTGGACCATGTTCGTATCGGACGTCCCTCTTCGTCCTCCCATAGTCACTTTGGCATTCTTTGGACCAAGTTCGTCAAGTTTATCCCTCTTCGTCTGCCCATTATTTTCTTTGGCATTCTTTGGACCAAGTTCATCTCGTTTGTGTTTCTTCGTCGTTCCATTAGATACTTTGACGTTCTTTGGACAAAGTTCATCAAGTTTGTTATTATTCGCCCTCCCAATAGATATATTGGCATTCTTTAGACCAAGTTTGTCTCGTTTGTCCTTCTTCGTCCTGCTGTCAGTTACTTAGGCAATCTTTGGGCCTAGTTCATCTCATTTGACCATGTTCGTCCTCTTATTAGTTATATTGGCATTCAATGGACCAAGTTCGTCAATTTCGTCCCTCTTTGTCCTCCCATTAGATACTTTGGCATTCTTTGGACCAAGTTCTTCATGTTTGTCCCTCTTCGTCCTCCCAATAGAAACTTTGGCATGTTTTGGACCAAGTTCGTCAAGTGCCTCCCTCTTCGTCCTCCCATTAGTTACTTTGGCAATCTTTGGACCAAGTTCGCCTCCTTCGTCCCTCTTCATCCTCCCATTAGATACTTTGGCATTCTTTAGACCAAGTTGGTTTCGTTCGTGCCTCTTCGTCCTCCCATTAGTTACTTTGGAAAACTTTGGACCAAGTTTGCTACGTTCATCTCTCTTCGTCCTCCCATTAGATACTTTGGCATTATTTGGACAAAATTTGTCTTGTTCATTGTACTTCGTCAACCCATTAGTTAATTTGGCAATCTTTGGACCAAGTTCGTCTCGTTCGTCCCTCTTCTTCCTCCCATTAGTTACTTTGGCAATCTTTGGACCGAGTTCCTCTCGTTCATCCCTCTTCGTCATCCCATTAGTGACATCAGCATTCTTTGGCCCGAGTTCGTCACGTTCATCCCTCTTTGTCCTCACATTGGATACGTTGGCATTCTTTGGACAAAGTTCGTCAAGTTCATCCCTCTTCGTCCTCTCAATTGATACTTTGGCATTCTTTGGACCAAGTTAGTTTCGTTTGTCCCTCTTTATCCTCCCATTAGATACTTTGGCATTCTTTGGACCAAGTTCGTCAACTTCGTCCCTCTTTGTCCTCCTATTAGATACGTTGCCATATTAGGACCAAGTTCGTGAAGTTCGTCTGTCTTCGTCCTCCCATTAGTTACTTTGGCAATCGTTGGACCAAGTTAGTCTCGTTCGTCCCTCTTCGTCTCGTTCGTCCCTCTTCGTCCTCCCATTAGTTACTTGCGGATTCTTTGGACCGAGTTCATCAAGTTCGTCCCTCTTCGTCCTCCTATTAGTAACTTTGGCAATCTTTAGACCAAGTTCGTATCGTTCGTCCATCTTTGTCCTCTCATTAGTTACTTTGGCATTGTTTGGACCGAGTTCGTCAAGTTCGTCCCTCTTCGTCCACTCATTAGTTACTTTTTCAATCTTTGGATCAAGTTCGTCCCTCTTCATCCTCCCATTAGTTACTTTGGCATTCTTTGGACCGAGTCCGTCAAGTTCGTCCCTCTTCCTCCTCCCAGAAGACACTTTGGCATTCTGTGTACCAAGTTCGTCAAGTTTGTGCCTCTTCTTCGTCCTAATAGATACTTTGGTATTCTTTGGACCAAGTTCGTCAAGTTTGTCCCTATTCGTCTGCCCATTATTTTCTTTGGCATTCTTTGGACCATGTTCATCTCGTTTGTCCCTCTTCGCCCTACCGTTAGATACTTTGGCATTCTTTAGACCAAGTTGGTCTCGTTCGTCCGACTTCGTCGTCCCATTAGTTACTTTGGAAACCTTTGGACCAATTTTGCCACGTTCGTCTCTCTTCGTCGTCCCATTAGATACTTTGGCATTATTTATACAAAGTTTGTCTCGTTCGTCGTACTTCGTCAACCCATTAGTTAATTTGGGAATCATTGGGCCAAGTTCATCTCGTTCGACCCGTTCGTTCGTCCCTCTTCTTCCTCCCATTAATTACATTGGCAATCTTTGGACCGAGTTCCTCTCGTTCGTCCCTCTTCGTCCTCCCAACAGATATATTGACATTCTTTAGAACAAGTTTGTCTCGTTAGTCCTTCTTCGTCCTTCCATCAGTTTCTTTGGTAATCTTTGGGCCTAGTTCATCTCGTTTGACCATGTTCGTCCTCTTATTAGTTACATTGGCATTCATTGGAGCAAGTTTGTCAATTTTGTCCCTCTTCGTCCTGCCATTAGACGCTTTGGCATTCTTTGGACCAAGTTCTTCAAGTTTGTCCCCCTTCGTCTTCGCAATAGATACTTCGGCATTCTTTGGACCAAGTTCGTCAAGTGTCTCCCTCTTCATCCTCCCATTAGTTACTTTGGCAATCATTGGGCCAAGTTCATCTCGTTCGACCCGTTCGTTCGTCCCTCTTCTTCCTCCCATTAGTTACATTGGCAATCTTTGGACCGAGTTCCTCTCGTTCGTCCCTCTTCGTCCTCCCACTAGTGACTTTAGCATTCTTTGGCCCGAGTTCGTCATGTTCGTCCCTCTTTGTCCTCCCATAAGATACGTTGGCATTCTTTGGGCAAAGTTCGTCACGTCCATCCCTCTTCGTTCTCTCAATACTTTGGCATTCTTTGGACCAAGTTAGTCTCTTTTGACCCTCTTTATCCTCCCATTAGATACTTTGGCATTCTTTGGACCAAGTTCGTGTCGTTCGTTCCTCTTCGTCCTCCCATTAGTTACTTTATAATTCATTACATCAAGTTCATCAACTTTGCCCCTCTTTGTCTTCCCATTTGATACTATGGGATTCGTTGGACCAAGTGTCTCGTTCGTCCCTGTTCGTCCTCCCATTAGACACTCTGGCATTCTTGGGACCAAGTTGGTCTCGTTCGTCCCTATTCGTCCTCCCATTAGCTACTTTGGAAAACTTTGGGCCATGTTCGTGTTGTTCGTCCCTCTTCGTCCTCCCATTAGTTACTTTGGCATTCTTTGGACCTAGTTCGTCAAGTTTGTCCCTCTTCGTCTGCCCATTATTTTCTTTGGCATTCTTTGGACCAAGTTCGTCTCGTTTGTCCTTCTTGGTCCTCCCATTAGATACTTTGGCATTCTTCGTCTCGTTTGTCCTTCTTCATCCCGCCGTCAGTTACTTTGGCAACCTTTGCGCCAACTTCATCTCGTTTGACCATGTTCGTCCTCTTATTAGTTACATTGGCATTCATTGGATGAAGTTCGTCAGTTTCGTCCCTCTTTGTCCTCCGATTAGATACTTTGGCAGTTTTGGACCAAGTTCTTCAAGTTTGTCCCTCTTCGTCCTCCCAATAAATACTTTAGCATTCTTTGGACCATGTTCATCAAGTGTCTCTCTCTTCGTCCTCTCATTAGTTACTTTGGCAATCTTTGGACCATGTTCGTGTCGTTCATCCCTCTTCATCCTCCCATTAGATACTTTGGCATTCTTTAGACCAAGTTTGCCTCGTTCGTCCCTCTTCGCCCTCCCATTAGTTACTTTGGAAACCCTTGGACCAAGTTTGCCACGTTTGTCTCTCTTTATCCTCCCATTAGATACATTGGCATTCTTTGGACCAAGTTCGTTAGCTTCAACCCTCTTTGTCCTCCCATTAGATACTGTAGCATATTTGGACCAAGTTTGTGAAGTTCGTCCCTCTTCATCCTCCCATTAGATACTTTGGCATTATTTGGACAAAGTTTGTCTCGTTCATTGTATTTCGTCAATCCATTAGTTAATTTGGCAATCTTTGGAGCAACTTCGTCTCGTTCGACCCGCTCGGTTGTCTCTCTTTGTCCTCCAATTAATTACTTTGGCATTCTTTGGAGCAAGTTCGTCTCGTTCATCCCTGTTAGTCCCTGTTCGTCCTCCCATTATTTAAATTGGCATTCTTTGGACCAAGTTCGTCTCGTTCGTCCCTCTTCGTCCTCCCATTAGTTACTTTGGAAACCTTTGGACCAATTTTGCCACGTTCGTCTCTCTTCGTCCTCCCATTAGATACTTTGGCAATATTTATACAAAGTTTGTCTCGTTCGTCGTACTTCGTCAACCCATTAGTTAATTTGGGAATCATTGGGCCATGTTCATCTCGTTCGACCCGTTTGTTCGTCCCTCTTCTTCCTCCCATTAGTTACATTGGCAATCTTTGGACCGAGTTCCTCTCGTTCATCTCTCTTCGTCCTCCCAATAGATATATTGACATTCTTTAGAACAAGTTTGTCTCGTTAGTCCTTCTTCGTCCTTCCATCAGTTTCTTTGGTAATCTTTGGGCCTAGTTCATCTCGTTTGACCATGTTCGTTCTCTTATTAGTTACATTGGCATTCATTGGAGCAAGTTTGTCAATTTTGTCCCTCTCCGTCCTGCCATTAGATGCTTTGGCATTCTTTGGACCAAGTTCTTCAAGTTTGTCCCTCTTCGTCCTCGCAATAGATACTTTGGCATTCTTTGGACCAAGTTCGTCAAGTGTCTCCCTCTTCATCCTCCCATTAGTTACTTTGGCAATTATTGGACCAAGCTTGTGTCGTTCGTCCCTCTTCGTGCTCCCATTAGATACTTTGGCATTCTTTAGACCAAGTTGGTCTCGTTCGTCCGTCTTCGTCCTCCCATTAGTTACTTTGGAAACCTTTGGACCAAGTTTGCCACTTTCGTCTCTCTTCGTCCTCCCATTAGATACTTTGGCATTATTTATACAAAGTTTGTCTCGTTCGTGTTACTTCGTCAACCCATTAGTTAATTTGGCAATCATTGGGCCAAGTTCATCTCGTTCGACCCGTTCGTTCGTCCCTCTTCTTCCTCCCATTAGTTACATTGGCAATCTTTGGACCGAGTTCCTCTTGTTCGTCCATCTTCGTCCTCCCACTAGTGACTTTAGCATTCTTTGGCCCGAGTTCGTCATGTTCGTCCCTCTTTGTCCTCCCATAAGATACGTTGGCATTCTTTGGGCAAAGTTCGTCACGTCCATCCCTCATCGTTCTCTCAATTGATACTTTGGCATTCCTTGGACCAAGTTAGTCTCTTTTGACCCTCTTTATCCTCCCATTAGATACTTTGGCATTCTTTGGACCAAGTTCGTGTCGTTCGTTCCTCTTCGTCCTCCCATTAGTTCCTTTATAATTCATTACATCAAGTTCGTCAACTTCGCCCCTCTTGGTCTTCCCATTTGATACTATGGGATTCGTTGGACCAAGTGTCTCGTTCGTCCCTGTTCGTCCTCCCATTAGACACTCTGGCATTCTTGGGACCAAGTTGGTCTCGTTCGTCCCTATTCGTCCTCCCATTAGCTACTTTGGAAAACTTTGGGCCATGTTCGTGTCGTTCATCCCTCTTCGTCTTCCCATTAGTTACTTTGGCATTCTTTGGACCTAGTTCGTCAAGTTTGTCCCTCTTCGTCTGCCCATTATTTTCTTTGGCATTCTTTGGACCAAGTTCATCTCGTTTGTCCTTCTTGGTCCTCCCATTAGATACTTTGGCATTCTTCGTCTCGTTTGTCCTTCTTCGTCCCGCCGTCAGTTACTTTGGCAACCTTTGCGCCAACTTCATCTCGTTTGACCATGTTCGTCCTCTTATTAGTTACATTGGCATTCATTGGATGAAGTTCATCAGTTTCGTCCCTCTTTGTCCTCCCATTAGATACTTTGGCAGTTTTGGACCAAGTTCTTCAAGTTTGTCCCTCTTCGTCCTCCCAATAAATACTTTGGCATTCTTTGGACCATGTTCGTCAAGTGTCTCCCTCTTCGTCCTCTCATTAGTTACTTTGGCAATCTTTGGACCATGTTCGTGTCGTTCATCCCTCTTCATCCTCCCATTAGATACTTTGGCATTCTTTAGACCAAGTTTGTCTCGTTCGTCCCTCTTCGCCCTCCCATTAGTTACTTTGGAAACCCTTGGACCAAGTTTGCCACGTTTGTCTCTCTTTATCCTCCCATTAGATACATTGGCATTCTTTGGACCAAGTTCGTTAGCTTCAACCCTCTTTGTCCTCCCATTAGATACTTTGGCATTATTTGGACAAAGTTTGTCTCGTTCATTGTACTTCGTCAACCCATTAGTTAATTTGGCAATCTTTGGAGCAACTTCGTCTCGTTCATCCCTGTTCGTCCTCCCATTATTTACATTGGCATTCTTTGGACCAAGTTCGTCTCGTTCGTCCCTCTTCGTCCTCCCATTAGATACTTTGCCATTCTTTGAACCACGTTGGTCTCGTATGTCCCTATACGTTCTCCCGTTATTACTTTCGAAACATTTGGATTTGTCACGTTTGTCCCTCTTCATCTTCCCATTAGATACTTTGACATTCTTTGGACAAAGTTAATCAAGTTCGTCCCTATTCGTCCTCCCAATAGATATATCTACATTCTTTAGACCAAGTTTGTCTCGTTTGTCCCTCTTCGTCCTCCCGTCAGTTACTTTGGCAATCTTTGGGCCAAGTTCGTCTCGTTGTCCATGTTCATCCTCCTATTAGCTACATCGGTATTCATTGGACCGAGTTCGTCAATTTCATCCCTCTTTGTCCTCCCATTAGATACTTTGGCATTCTTTGGACTAAGTTCGTCAAGTTTGTCCCTCTTCGTCCTCCCAATAGATACTTTGGCATTCTTTGGACGAAGTTCGTGTCGTTCGTCCCTCTTTGTCTGCCCATTAGATACTTTGGCATATTTGGACCAATTTCGTCAAGTTCGTCCCTCTTCGTCCTCCCATCAGATTCTTTGGCATTATTTGGACCAAATTTGTCTCGTTCGTCCCACTTCGTCCTCCCATTAGTTACTTTGGTAGTCTTTAAACCAAGTTCATATCGTTCTTCCTTATTCGTCCTCCCATTAGTTACTTTGGCAATCTTTGGACCATGTTCGTCTTGTTCGTTCCTCTTCGTCCTCCCATTAGTTACTTTGGCATTCTTTGGGCCGAGTTCGTCAAATGCGTCCCTTTTTGTCCTCCCATTATGCAACACCCTTTCTCATAAAAGGATATTACAACATAAGTAACCTGATTTATTTAAAATATGCCATATTGATTTTCATTTTAAAGAAATTATTCTTTTAATTATCTTAAGTTAATTTTCGAAAATGAGCATAAATTTTTTTTCTTTTATTACTGAAAACTATTTTAACTTGAAACTCTCACTTACGTTGTTTCGATTTCGAAAACTCTTTCATGTCATAACGTATCATTAAAGAAATGAGAAACAGGAGAAAATAACTACTATATGAATAATATACATCAAATACACTACTTATCCCAAGTGTACATATACATCACCGGTTAACTGGTAAAGTCATATACTACAAAATACAGTCATCCAAAATACTCTAAGCATAAGCCCACACCGGTATAGAGTCAGCTAGTACATAAACAAAACAAAACAAAGTCACTCAACAGTCTGTGCCCTCACCACTCCTACACACTTCCCACCGACTCCTCTGAAGGATCACTCTCCTCTTCCACTATCTGCTTCCCCTTTCCCTTGCTATCAGGCTGAGGGGTGGGTGTCTTCTCTATTGGCCTCTTCTCCGATGGAGTGATCTTCAGTGGCTGTGCACGGCACACGGTACTCTTACGCGCCGTTTGTCTCCATTTTCCATAAAATCTCTTACAAGGAGGAGTCCTGGTTCTCTGGTGCAGTGGACTTGGTCTTGTAGTCTCCTGCTGTGGTGGCTCGGATCGGTGTGTAGACTCTGGTTGAGGCACCTGTTGCCTCTGTCTCTCCCTCTCTCTCCAGGCATCCCACAGCTCCTGTATAGGCATCTTTACATCTAATATAATATCTTCTACAGTCCATCTATGTGGTCCTTCTGCGGACGTTTCTAGTGACGTAACATAACCTAAATATGTACCCCACTATGTCTCGGGGTTGATAATCCACCCCTCTCCTTCCGCCCCTCTGGGCCAGAAACTTAGTCTACGGACTCTGGTTAGCCCTGCCGGCGGATCTCCCATCTATATGAGTCATGTTCAAAACAAGAGCACAAAACATATAGGCAAGGGTGAAAAATCATCATACATAGATAATAAAGCATAGAGACAATTACTATAAAGTCTACCCTACTGTTCAGACATGTCAGTAATAATAATTATCTACTACTCACCCTATCCACATTCTGGGTTTTTAACAGTTACTTGAAAACAAAATATTCTTATAGGCACAGTTAAATAATCACAGTCACAGCATAAATCTCAGAACAATAAAATATTTATAGTCACAATACAAATCTCAACATCAATCAATATATCATTAGTTCAAATATATTATAATGTATGTCACTTCTATTTCCCCTCACATCACCCTCGTAGTGCTCCAAGGAGACTTCCCTACCTCCAACACCATTGAGCGATTGGCCGTAGCAGACTTACCAGAGAGTCCCACCAGACTTCATAGTAATCATTCGGATAAGCTACGTCTCACCATATCATGAATAGTCAAGTCCGTCAGGTTTATCCAAGCCGGGTTATGCGACTTGCCTCGGCTCAGGGGATATCTCCTACCTGACCATCTGAGGGGTTTCGCAACCTGGATAATTCCTTTAGGCTATTGTGGCCAGACTATCCCTATTCTCAACCCCATCCGGGTTGTAATGCTCATCACGTGGCCTCTTGCCAATTCTTTTTCTCTTTATGCAAAATGACACATACATTAAGCATACAAGCAATTTTCTCAAGCATTTATAAGCTTTGGTTTCTCTTGTAATGATGTTATTCTCTTCACTAGATTATCTCTTGCACCACCACATATAACCATTTCTCTTGGTTAAAGCATCATAATCTCTTAGTGTTCACATTTGCACAACTCACTTATAACCTTCACTTTTTGTTATAACATCATCATCTTCTTATGCATGTTCACATTTCTTTGGGGCTCATTCAACATAGCTTTTATTACATTTTCACTTCCTTTGTAATATTGATTCTTTTACCATAATGTATTAATTCCAAATTCATATTTAAGTTCTAAAATCAACTTAATTAAAATACATACCATTCTTTAATATCCAAATAATCATTTTCTCTTAAGTATGTTTATGAAAAATATTGGAAAAACTGATTTTTCACGAAAATATTAATTTCCAAAAAGGCTGGGTCCAGAACTGTTCACAGGCGCGAGGGTTTTTCACACCTGCGGTATGAACAGAGGTGTCCCCTGTTTTCCAGAATTTCCCAGCCACGAAAACAGCCACACCCAGGGCGTACCAGACTTGCGATATTCACAAAAATGATGCAACACAACCTCTTCTTTGCATGGTTATGTTCAATTGAATCCAAATAAATGAGGTTCATTATTTTCACAACAATCTCATGCCATATTCAAGCCATGAACACAACTCACCAACAAGAGCATAGCATCTTCATACCAAGAGCACAAACATGTTCAAATACCAAACCTAAACCACACCAAGCACTTCTCTAATCCATTCAAATCATCACAAGGTTCACACCAAACACATACATAGCTCAAAGCCCAATCATCTTCATAAGAATTTATGACCACATACCTTACCAAACATTCATGAACCCTAGAACAAGTTCACCATCATCATAATCAAAACTATACAATCAAAGCCCTAAATATGTCAACCAAGCTTTACAAAATCATGTAAGAAGAGATTTCCCCTTACCAAGCTTGTAGAAACCTTAACCCCATGCTTCTTCTTCTTCCTTCCCTTCTCTTCCTTGCTTGCTCCCTATTAGCTTATGGTCCACTAATTTTATGAGTCAAGACTTGAAAACTAGCTTATTTGGACAAGGATTTTGGAAAAATCACTCAAGGTTTGGCTATGGAGATGCACTAGATGGTCTCAAGCTTGAAGCTCTTCTTCCTCCTCTTCTCCCTCAAATTCTCGGCCCCTTCCTCCTTCTCTTCCCATCCATTTTGATTTTTTTCCTTCTCATAATTGCTTAAGTCAGTTGCCCACTTCTCATTGGTCCCTTCCCATGAGTCATGCTTCAAGAAAAATCCACTCTCTTCCTCCTCTCTTCAGCGCATGCCCAGCTGACCAAAAAGGGGTAAATAAATTTTTACCTTAACCATGGTAAATGGTAAATCTCCAAGGTAATTAAGTGTGGTAACTTTTGTATTTCATAGTAAAAATTGTCCAAACCTAACCTATTGGGGTAAAAACTCTCATAAACCTTATAATAAGTCCTAAGCCATGTAAATAAGATGTCACAAAAGTCTTGGTTCAAAAAGATCAAGCTTAGAAGCATTACGGTAACTTTTCGGTTTTTACCGCAACCCGTAACTTAGGGTAAAAATGAACTTTCTCATAAAATTCTTAGAAAATTTCTAAAAATCATAGATATTGTAAGAACACCATTGGGTACTCTTATGATTGATTTTGAATCATTTCCTAAGCTTCTGACATTCATCTGCTCTCCCTGCTATCCAGTTCTCGTTCTACAGGGACAAAAACCGCAATTCTTTATCTGTCATTCCAAAAATTCCCAAAATAATTTCTAAAATTCTAAAATATTAGGAAACATCATTTGGCATCCTCAAAAATATTTCTAGATATGTTCTGGTCTTCATATCCACTCACAGTTCAACCTAGTCAAACTACAGAGACCAAAACGGTAATATTTTTATCTGTTCTTCAGAAAATTCCCGAATAAAGAGGGTTTCTACTTCACAAAGCCACTCTTCCGTCTATTTACGGCAAACAGAATTCTCTCTGTATCTAACCGTCCAACTCAAACCATCACCTCCCAACGTCAAAGAACTTCATCTATTTAATTATCCTTTCTAAAATATATCTTATCCTATTCAAACACACATCAATTATCCCTCTTCGTCCTCCCAATAGATACTTTGGCATTCCTTGGTCCAAGTTCGTCCCTCTTTGTCCTCCCATTAGATACATTGGCATTCATTGGACAAAGTTCGTCAAGTTAATCCCTCTTCGTCCTCTCAATTGATACATTGGCATTCTTTGGACCAAGTGAGTCTCGTTTGTCCCTCTTCGTCTTTCCAATAGCTACTTTGGCATTTTTTCGACCAAGTTTGTCTCGTTCGTTTCTCTTCGTCCTCCCATTAGTTACTTTGGCAATCTTTGGACCAAGGTTGTCCAGTTCGTCCCTCTTTGTACTCCCATTTGATACTTTGGCATTCTTTGGACCAAGTTTGTCTCATTCATCCCTCTTCGTCCTCCCAATAGATACTATGTCATTTTTTGAAACAAGTTTGTCACGTCCGTCCCTCTTCATCCGCCATTAGATACTTTGACATTCTTTGGACGAAGTTTGTCAAGTTTGTCCCTCTTTGTCCGCCCATTAGATACTTTGGCATATTTGGAACAATTTCGTTAAGTTCGTCCCTCTTCGCCCTCCCATTAGTTACTTTGGAAACCTTTGGATCAAGTTTTCCACGTTCGTCCCTCTTTATCCTCCCATTAGATACTTTTCCATTCTTTGGACCAAGTTCGTTAAATTCAACCCTCTTTCTCCACCCATTTGATACTTCACCGTATTTGGACCAAGTTCGAGAAGTTCGCCACTCTTTGTCCTCCCATTAGATACTTTGGCATTATTTGGACAAAGTTTATCTCGTTCGTTGTACATCGACAACCCATTAGTAAACTTGGCAATCTTTGGACCAAGTTCGTCTCGTTCGACCCGCTCATTCGTCCCTCTTTGTCCTCCAATTAGTTACTTTGGCATTCTTTGGACCAAGTTCGTCTCGTTCGTCCCTATTCATCCTCGCATTAGTTACATTGGCATTCTTTGGCCAAGTTCGTCTCGTTCGTCCTCCCACTAGATATACTTGCATTCATTAGACCAAGTTTGTATCGTTTGTCCCTCTTCGTCCTCCCGTCAGTTACTTTGGCAGTCTTTGGGCCAAGCTCGTCTCGTTGTCCATGTTCATCCTCCTATTAGTTACATTGGGATTCTTTGGACCGAGTTCATCAATTTCATCCCTTTGTCCTCCCGTTAGATAGTTTGACATTCTTTGGACCAAGTTCGTCAAGTTTGTCCCTCTTCGTCCTCCCAATAGATACTTTGGCATTCTTTGGACAAAGTTCGTCAAGTGTGTCCCTCTTCGTCTTCCCATTAGTTACTTTGGCATTCTTTGGGCCAAGTTCGTCCCTCTTTGTCCTCCCATTAGATACATTGGCATTCATTGGACAAAGTTCGTCAAGTTAATCCCTCTTCGTCCTCTCAATTGATACATTGGCATTCTTTGGACCAAGTGAGTCTCGTTTGTCCCTCTTCGTCTTTCCAATAGCTACTTTGGCATTTTTTCGACCAAGTTTGTCTCGTTCGTTTCTCTTCGTGCTCCCATTAGTTACTTTGGCAATCTTTGGACCAAGGTTGTCCAGTTCGTCCCTCTTTGTACTCCCATTTGATACTTTGGCATTCTTTGGACCAAGTTTGTCTCATTCATCCCTCTTCGTCCTCCCAATAGATACTATGTCATTTTTTGAAACAAGTTTGTCACGTCCGTCCCTCTTCATCCGCCATTAGATACTTTGACATTCTTTGGACGAAGTTTGTCAAGTTCGTCCCTCTTTGTCCGCCCATTAGATACTTTGGCATATTTGGAACAATTTCGTTAAGTTCGTCCCTCTTCTTCCTCCCATTAGTTACTTTGAAAACCTTTGGACCAAGTTTTCCACGTTCGTCCCTCTTTATCCTCCCATTAGATACTTTTCCATTCTTTGGACCAAGTTCGTTAAATTCAACCCTCTTTCTCCTCCCATTTGATACTTCACCGTATTTGGACCAAGTTCGTGTAGTTCGTCACTTTTCGTCCTCCCATTAGATACTTTGGCATTATTTGGACAAAGTTTGTCTCGTTCGTTGTACTTCGACAACCCATTAGTTAACTTGGCAATCTTTGGACCAAATTCGTCTCGTTCTACCCGCTCGTTCATCCCTCTTTCTCCTCCAATAAGTTACTTTGGCATTCTTTGGACCAAGTTCGTCTCGTTCGTCCCTATTCCTCCTCGCATTAGTTACATTGGCATTCTTTGGCCAAGTTCGTCTCGTTCGTCCTCTTCGTCCTCCCACTAGATATACTTGCATTCATTAGACCAAGTTTGTATCGTTTGTCCCTCTTCGTCCTCCCGTCAGTTACTTTGGCAGTCTTTGGGCCAAGCTCGTCTCGTTGTCCATGTTCATCCTCCTATTAGTTACATTGGGATTCTTTGGACCAAGTTCATCAATTTCATCCCTTTGTCCTCCCGTTAGATAGTTTGACATTCTTTGGACCAAGTTCGTCAAGTTTGTCCCTCTTCTTCCTCCCAATAGATACTTTGGCATTCTTTGGACAAAGTTCGTCAAGTGTGTCCCTCTTCGTCTTCCCATTAGTTACTTTGGCATTCTTTGGGCCAAGTTCGTCCCTCTTTGTCCTCCCATTAGATACATTGGCATTCATTGGACAAAGTTCGTCAAGTTAATCCCTCTTCGTCCTCTCAATTGATACATTGGCATTCTTTGGACCAAGTGAGTCTCGTTTGTCCCTCTTCGTCTTTCCAATAGCTACTTTGGCATTTTTTCGACCAAGTTTGTCTCGTTCGTTTCTCTTCGTCCTCCCATTAGTTACTTTGGCAATCTTTGGACCAAGGTTGTCCAGTTCGTCCCTCTTTGTACTCCCATTTGATACTTTGGCATTCTTTGGACCAAGTTTGTCTCATTCATCCCTCTTCGTCCTCCCAATAGATACTATGTCATTTTTTGAAACAAGTTTGTCACGTCCGTCCCTCTTCATCCGCCATTAGATACTTTGACATTCTTTGGACGAAGTTTGTCAAGTTCGTCCCTCTTTGTCCGCCCATTAGATACTTTGGCATATTTGGAACAATTTCGTTAAGTTCGTCCCTCTTCTTCCTCCCATTAGTTACTTTGAAAACCTTTGGACCAAGTTTTCCACGTTCGTCCCTCTTTATCCTCCCATTAGATACTTTTCCATTCTTTGGACCAAGTTCGTTAAATTCAACCCTCTTTCTCCTCCCATTTGATACTTCACCGTATTTGGACCAAGTTCGTGTAGTTCGTCACTTTTCGTCCTCCCATTAGATACTTTGGCATTATTTGGACAAAGTTTGTCTCGTTCGTTGTACTTCGACAACCCATTAGTTAACTTGGCAATCTTTGGACCAAATTCGTCTCGTTCTACCCGCTCGTTCATCCCTCTTTCTCCTCCAATAAGTTACTTTGGCATTCTTTGGACCAAGTTCGTCTCGTTCGTCCCTATTCCTCCTCGCATTAGTTACATTGGCATTCTTTGGCCAAGTTCGTCTCGTTCGTCCTCTTCGTCCTCCCACTAGATATACTTGCATTCATTAGACCAAGTTTGTATCGTTTGTCCCTCTTCGTCCTCCCGTCAGTTACTTTGGCAGTCTTTGGGCCAAGCTCGTCTCGTTGTCCATGTTCATCCTCCTATTAGTTACATTGGGATTCTTTGGACCAAGTTCATCAATTTCATCCCTTTGTCCTCCCGTTAGATAGTTTGACATTCTTTGGACCAAGTTCGTCAAGTTTGTCCCTCTTCTTCCTCCCAATAGATACTTTGGCATTCTTTGGACAAAGTTCGTCAAGTGTGTCCCTCTTCGTCTTCCCATTAGTTACTTTGGCATTCTTTGGGCCAAGTTCGTCCCTCTTTGTCCTCCCATTAGATACATTGGCATTCATTGGACAAAGTTCGTCAAGTTAATCCCTCTTCGTCCTCTCAATTGATACATTGGCATTCTTTGGACCAAGTGAGTCTCGTTTGTCCCTCTTCGTCTTTCCAATAGCTACTTTGGCATTTTTTCGACCAAGTTTGTCTCGTTCGTTTCTCTTCGTCCTCCCATTAGTTACTTTGGCAATCTTTGGACCAAGGTTGTCCAGTTCGTCCCTCTTTGTACTCCCATTTGATACTTTGGCATTCTTTGGACCAAGTTTGTCTCATTCATCCCTCTTCGTCCTCCTAATAGATACTATGTCATTTTTTGAAACAAGTTTGTCACGTCCGTCCCTCTTCATCCGCCATTAGATATTTTGACATTCTTTGGACGAAGTTTGTCAAGTTCGTCCCTCTTTGTCCGCCCATTAGATACTTTGGCATATTTGGAACAATTTCGTTAAGTTCGTCCCTCTTCGTCCTCCCATTAGTTACTTTGAAAACCTTTGGACCAAGTTTTCCACGTTCATTCCTCTTTATCCTCCCATTAGATACTTTTCCATTCTTTGGACCAAGTTCGTTAAATTCAACCCTCTTTCTCCTCCCATTTGATACTTCACCGTATTTGGACCAAGTTCGTGAAGTTCGTCACTCTTCGTCCTCCCATTAGATACTTTGGCATTATTTGGACAAAGTTTGTCTCGTTCGTTGTACTTCGACAACCCATTAGTTAACTTGGCAATCTTTGGACCAAGTTCGTCTCGTTCGACCCGCTCGTTCGTCCCTCTTTGTCCTCCAATTAGTTACTGAGGCATTCTTTGGACCAAGTTCGTCTCGTTCGTCCCTATTCGTCCTCGCATTAGTTACATTGGCATTCTTTGGCCAAGTTCGTCTCGTTCGTCCTCTTCGTCCTCCCACTAGATATACTTGCATTCTTTAGACCAAGTTTGTATCGTTTGTCCCTCTTCGTCCACCCGTCAGTTACTTCGGCAGTCTTTGGGCCAAGCTCGTCTCGTTGTCCATGTTCATCCTCCTATTAGTTACATTGGGATTCTTTGGACCGAGTTCATCAATTTCATCCCTTTGTCCTCCCGTTAGATAGTTTGACATTCTTTGGACCAAGTTCGTCAAGTTTGTCCCTCTTCGTCATCCCAATAGATACTTTGGCATTCTTTGGACAAAGTTCGTCAAGTGTGTCCCTCTTCGTTTTCCCATTAGTTACTTTGGCATTCTTTGGGCCAAGTTCGTCCCTCTTTGTCCTCCCATTAGATACATTGGCATTCTACCATTAGATACATTGGCATTCTTTGGACAAAGTTCGTCAAGTTCATCCCTCTTCGTCCTATCAATTGATACATTGGCATTCTTTGGACCAAGTGAGTCTCGTTTGTCCCTCTTCATCTTCCAATAGATACTTTGGCATTTTTTCGTCCATGTTTGTCTCGTTCGTTTCTCTTCGTCCTCCCATTAGTTACTTTGGCAATCTTTGGACCAAGGTTGTCCAGTTCGTCCCTCTTTGTCCTCCCATTTGTTACTTTGGCATTCTTTGGACCAAATTTGTCTCATTCATCCCTCTTCCTCCTCCCATTAGATACTATGTCATGTTTTGAACCAAGTTTGTCACTTCCGTCCCTCTTCATCCGCCATTAGATACTTTGACATTCTTTGGACGAAGTTTGTCAAGTTCGTCCCTCTTTGTCCGCCCATTAGATACTTTGGCACATTTGGAACAATTTCGTTAAGTTCGTCCCTCTTCTTCCTCCCATTAGTTACTTTGAAAACCTTTGGACCAAGTTTTCCACGTTCGTCCCTCTTTATCCTCCCATTAGATACTTTTCCATTCTTTGGACCAAGTTCGTTAAATTCAACCCTCTTTCTCCTCCCATTTGATACTTCACCGTATTTGGACCAAGTTCGTGTAGTTCGTCACTTTTCGTCCTCCCATTAGATACTTTGGCATTATTTGGACAAAGTTTGTCTCGTTCGTTGTACTTCGACAACCCATTAGTTAACTTGGCAATCTTTGGACCAAATTCCTCTCGTTCGACCCGCTCGTTCATCCCTCTTTCTCCTCCAATTAGTTACTTTGGCATTCTTTGGACCAAGTTCATCTCGTTCGTCCCTATTCGTCCTCGCATTAGTTACATTGGCATTCTTTGGCCATGTTCGTCTCGTTTGACCTCTTCGACCTCCCACTAGATATACTTCAATTCTTTAGACCAAGTTTTCTCGTTTGTCCCTCTTCGTCCTCCCGTCAGTTACTTTGGCACTCTTTGGGCCAAGCTCGTCTCGTTGTCCATGTTCATCCTCCAATTAGTTACATTGGGATTCTTTGGACCGAGTTCATCAATTTCATCCCTTTGTCCTCCCGTTAGATAGTTTGACATTCTTTGGACCAAGTTCGTCAAGTTTGTCCCTCTTCGTCCTCCCAATAGATACTTTGGCATTCTTTGGACAAAGTACGTCAAGTGTGTCCCTCTTCGTCTTCCCATTAGTTACTTTGGCATTCTTTGGGCCAAGTTCGTCCCTCTTTGTCCTCCCATTAGATACATTGGCATTCTTGCATTAGATACATTGGCATTCCTTGGACAAAGTTCGTCAAGTTCATCCCTCTTCGTCCTCTCAATTGATACATTGGCATTCTTTGGACCAAGTGAGTCTCGTTTGTCCCTCTTCGTCTTTCCAATAGATACTTTCGCATTTTCTCGACCAAGTTTGTCTCGTTCGTTTCTCTTCGTGCTCCCATTAGTTACTTTGGCAATCTTTGGACCAAGGTTGTCCAGTTCATCCCTCTTTGTCCTCCCATTTGATACTTTGGCATTCTTTGGACCAAGTTTGTCTCATTCATCCCTCTTCGTCCTCCCATTAGATACTATGTCATGTTTTGAACCAAGTTTGTCACGTCTGTCCCTCTTCATCCGCCATTAGATACTTTGACATTCTTTGGACGAAGTTTGTCATGTTCGTCCCTCTTTGTCCGCCCATTAGATACTTTGGCATATTTGGTCCAAAGAAGGCCAACGGATCAAATGGGAAGACGAAGATGGACGACCGAGACGAACATGGTCCAAAGAAGGCCAACGGATCAAATGGGAAGACGTAGATGGACGAACGAGACGAACTTGGTCCAAAGAAGGCCAACGGATCTAATGGGACGACGAAGAGGAACGAACGAGACGACCTTGGTGCAAAGAACGACAACGGATCAAATGGGAAGACGAAGATGGACGAGCGAGACGAACTTGGTCCAAAGAAGGCCAACGGATCAAATGGGAAGACGAAGATGGACGAACGAGACGAACATGGTCCAAAGAAGGCCAACGGATCTATTGGGACGACGAAGAGGAACGAACGAGACGAACTTGGTCCAAAGAACGACAACGGATCTAATAGGAAGACGAAGATGGACGAACTTGGTCCAACGAACGACAACGGATCTAATGGGAAGACGAAGATGGACGAACAAGACGAACTTGGTCCGAAGAAGGCCAACGGATCTAATGGGACGACGAAGAGGAACGAACGAGACGAACTTGGTCCAAAGAACGACAACGGATCTAATAGGAAGACGAAGATGGACGAGCGAGACGAACTTGGTCCAAAGAAGGCCAACGGATCTAATGGGACGACGAAGAGGAACAAACGAGACGAACTTGGTCCAACGAACGACAACAGATCTAATGGGAGGACGAAGAGGGACGAACGAGACGAACTTGGTCCAAAGAAGGCCAACGGATCAAATGGGGAGATGAAGATGGACGAACGAGACGAACCTGGTCCAAAGAAGGACAACGGATCTAATGGGATGACGAAGAGGAACAAACGAGACGAACTTGGTCCAAAGAAGGCCAACGGATCTAATAGGAAGACGAAGATGGACGAGCGAGACGAACTTGGTCCAAAGAAGGCCAACGGATCTAATGGGACGACGAAGAGGAACAAACATGACGATCTTGGTCCAACGAACGACAACGGATCTAATGGGAAGACGAAGATGGACGAACGAGACGAACTTGGTCCAAAGAAGGCCAACGGATCTAATGGGACGACGAAGAGGAACGAACGAGACGAACTTGGTCCAAAGAACGACAACGGATCTAATAGGAAGACGAAGATGGTCGAGCGAGACAAACTTGGTCCAAAGAAGGCCAACGGATCTAATGGGACGACGAAGAGGAACAAACGAGACGAACTTGGTCCAAAGAAGGCCAACGGATCTAATGGGAAGACGAAGATGGACGAGCGAGACAAACTTGGTCCAAAGAAGGCCAACGGATCTAATGGGACGACGAAGAGGAATAAACGAGACGAACTTGGTCCAACGAATGACAACGGATCTAATGGGAGGACGAAGAGGGACGAATGAGACGAACTTGGTCCAAAGAATGACAACGGATCAAATGGGAAGACGAAGATGGACGAGCGAGACGAACTTGATCCAAAGAAGGCCAACGGATCAAATGGGAAGACGAAGATGGACGAACGAGACGAACATGGTCCAAAGAAGGCCAACGGATCTAATGGGACGACGAAGAGGAACGAACGAGATGAACTTGGTCCAAAGAACGACAACGGATCAAATGGGAAGACGAAGATGGACGAGCGAGACGAACTTGGTCCAAAGAAGGCCAACGGATCTAATGGGACGACGAAGAGGAACGAACGAGACGAACTTGGTCCAAGTTCGTCTCGTTCGTTCCTCTTCGTCGTCCCATTAGATCCGTTGGCCTTCTTTGGACCATGTTCGTCTCGTTCGTCCATCTTCGTCTTCCCATTTGATCCGTTGGCCTTCTTTGGACCAAGCTCATCTTGTTCGTCCCTCTTCGTGCTCCCATTAAATCCGTTTGCCTTCTTTGGAACAAGTTCGTCTCGTTCCTCCCTCTTCGTCCTCCCATTTGATCCGTTAAGTTACTTTGGACCAAGTTCGTCTCTTTCGTCTCTCTTCGTCACCCCATCCATTTGATCCATTGGCCTTTTTTGGACCAAGTTTGTCTCTTTCGTCCCTTTTCGTCCTCCCATTTGATCCGTTGGCATTCTTTGGACCAAGTGCATCGCTGTCGTCCCTCTTCGTCCTCCCACTAGATCCGTTGTCCTTCTTTGCACCAAGTTCGGCTCGTTCGTCTTTCTTCGTCATCGCATTAGATCAATTGGCATTCTTTGGACCAAGTTCATCTCTTCAGTCCCTCTTCATCCTCCCATTTGATCCTTTGGCATTCTTTGTACTAAGTTCGTCTCATTCGTCCTTCTTCGTCCTCCCATTTGATCCATTGGCCTTCTTTGGACAAAGTTTGTAGGTAACAAGATGAAACACAAGAAGGGGGGTTGAATTGTGTTTCTAAGCTTTTAAAACTTTTCGCAAAAGTTGAACGCTGGCTGTTAAAAAACGTTGGACTCACAGCTTAGTTCAACTATTGGACGCACAGAGTGCTAAAACACTGGACGCACAGAGTGCTAAAATATTGGACGCACAAAAAGATTGGACGCAGAGGCTTCTGCTAAGTTGAAAACTTGTTTTCTTTGTGCGATTTAAGGTGTATGAAAAACTTGTTGAAATAAAATGAATTCAATCCCTTGGTTAGTATAAGCACAGATATAAAAAGAGTTAAGGGAAAGAAGAAGTAACACATGTTTTATCCTGGTTCACCCTTTCCTAAGAGCTACGTCCAGTCCCCTCAAACTAGAGAGATTTCACTATCAAACCAGATAGGTACAAGTATTCTTTGCACACAGCCTCTTCAGGCTAAAACCCAAGTATTCCTTGCACACAGCCTCTCCAGGCTAAATCCAAAGTATTCTTTGCACACAACCTCTCCAGGCTAAATCCCAAGCATTCTTTGCACACAGCCTCTCCAGGCTAAATCCCAAGTATTCTTTGAACACAACCTCTTCAGGCTAAATCTCAAGTATTCTTTGAACCCAGCCTCTTCAAGCTAAACGACTCAGTAGAGTGTTTTTGATTCAAGTGTTGTCTAACTCACACAAGTGAGGATATGAAAGCTAAAGCACTTCGAGAGTTAAGCAAACTCTCTTTTACAAGAAGATAGAAAATATACAAGACTTTCTATACAGAGTATAACAAATTACACAGCGTTTTTGCTCTTTCTTTTTCGTTTTCCAGTCACTTATATTCTTCTTCTTGATCACGGTATTTATAGGCTTTGATGAAGCTTCAGACTTGTTCTTCGAATAGGTCAGCTTCAGCCTTCATAAATATTACCGTTCTCTAATAGCATTAAATGCTATTTTCCCGTTGCTCTGAGGAGATTTACTTCAGTGAGCATGTCTGCGTTTCTTTCTCCTTAATCAGAAGCAACTTGTACTCAAAGTCTCAATTGTACAGTGGTTAATAGTAATATCTTATTGAGACAGAGAGAATACACTGTGTAAAGCAGAAAGATGTGTTCAGAGATATATAGAGTAGATAAAAGTACATTCTCTCTCTTAGTACACTTTCCACAGTACTTTATGCTTTTCAAAAGTACGTTCATAAACGTTGACAATAGGTTGTACAAAAAAGCATTGTATACAGCTATTTATTTCAAATCATTTGCTCAATAAATATGTTCCATATTAAATGCATGAGCAATAAATAGCAAGTTTATGGATTCTGCGTATTGGACGCAGCATGTAGAAATCAATGGACGCATACCTGGTACTTACCAATTGCATATGATATTCATTCAATCATTGGACGCATCTTTATGCTTACCATTCTGATGATTAGTTGCAAAGCAACATTGGACGTATTGCCTCATTCTGGTTATTGGACTTTTGCCATTTCCTTATAGTTCCATTGGACGCAGAGTTGATTGTTGTACATTTGTTCTTCTGCTTCATTGGACGCAGAACAGTTGTTTGATGTACCTTTGTCAATCTGCTTCATTGGTCGTATGACACTTGATTGATGTCCTTCTTATTTATTGGACGCAGAACAGTACCTTTGTCACTCTGATTTCATTGGACGCAGAGCAGTTCTTTTGTTTGTTCAGTTTCATTGGACGTTGAACTTCAATGCCTTAAACTGAACATTGGACTTTTGTCCTTCATTTGCATTGGATGCATACTCACTGGTTCTGCTTCTTTGGAAATCATTGGACTTTGTACTTCTGCAATTCTGCTTTCTTATAAATCATTGGACTTATGCCAGTATTGCCTTGTACTTATCATTGGACGATCAGCATTCTGAACATTGGACTTATAGCTACATTCTGAACATTGGACTTATAGCTTCAATGCCTTCTCATAAATATTGGACGTAGAGCTGCTTATGCTTATGCTGAATATTGGACTCAGAATTGTCTTTGCCTTATGCTGAATATTGGACGATGAACAGTATTCTCAACATTGATCATTGGACGCAGAACTCTTGGTATCCATATATGTTCCAGTGCCAATATTGGATGATGACTTCAACATTGGACGCAAGGCTTCTCAGACTTTGAATATGAGCCAATGTCATGATGAACTAATTTATAGGACGCAGACTGTAACATCCTTCAATAAATTTAGTTAGGCAGCTTTGTTATTCATTGTACAAGCTTAATACATTTTGTTTATCCTTTGTAAAAACCTTAATACATTTTGTTATCATCAAAACCATAAAATCACTAAGGGAGTTTTTGTATTAAAAATACTTTTAACCAATTTGGTTCCAACAAAGTTCACCTTGTTCGTCCCTCTTCGTCCTCCCATTAAATCCGTTTGCCTTCTTTGGACCAAGTTCGTCTCGTTCGTCCCTCTTCGTCCTCCCATTTGATCCGTTAACTTTCATTGGACCAAGTTCGTCTCTTTCGTCTCTCTTCGTCACCCCATCCATTTGATCCATTGGCCTTCTTTGGACCAAGTTTGTCTCTTTCGTCCCTCTTCGTCCTCCCATTTGATACGTTGGCCTTCTTTGGACCAAGTTCGTCGCTTTCGTCCCTCTTCGTCCTCCCATTAGATTCGTTGTCCTTCTTTGCACCAAGTTCGTCTCGTTCGTCATCGCATTAGATCCATTGGCATTCTTTGGACCAAGTTCGTCTCTTCAGTCCCTCTTCGTCCTCCCATTTGATCCTATGGCATTCTTTGTACCAAGTTCGTGTCATTCGTCCCTCTTCGTCCTCCCATTTGATCCATTGGCCTTCTTTGGACAAAGTTCATCTTGTTCGTCCCTCTTCGTCCTCCCATTAAATTTGTTTGCCTTCTTTGGACCAAGTTCGTCTCGTTTGTCCCTCTTCGTCCTCCCAATTGATCCGTTAGCTTTCTTTGGACTATGTTCGTCTCTTTCGTCTCTCTTCGTCCCCCCATTTGATCTATTTGCCTTCTTTTGACCAAGTTTGTCTCTTTCGACCCTCTTCGTCCTCCCATTTGATCCGTTGGCCTTCTTCGGACCAAGTTCGTCGCTTTCGTCCCTCTTCGTCCTCCCATTAGATCCGTTGTATTTCTTTGCACCAAGTTCCTCTCGTTCGTCCTCCTTCGTCATCGCATTAGATCCATTGGCCTTCTTTGGACCAAGTTTGTCTCTTTCGTCCCTCTTCGTCCTCCCATTTGATCTGTTGGCCTTCTTTGGACCAAGTTCGTCGCTATCGTCCCTCTTCGTCCTCCCATTAGATCCGTTGTCCTTCTTTGCACCAAGTTAGTCTCGTTCGTCCTTCTTCGTCATCGCATTAGATCCATTGGCATTCTTTGGTCTAAGTTCGTCTCTTCAGTCCCTCTTTGTCCTCCCATTTGATCCTTTGGCATTCTTTGTACGAAGTTCGTCTCATTCGTCGTTCTTCGTCCTTCCATTTGATCCATTGGCTTTCTTTGGACCAAGCTCATCTTGTTCGTCCCTCTTCGTCCTCCCATTAAATCTGTTTTCCTTCTTTGGACCAATTTCGTCTCGTTCGTCCCTCTTCGTCCTCCCATTTGATCCGTTAGCTTTCTTTGGAGCAAGTTCGTCTCTTTCGTCTCTCTTCGTCACCCCATTTGATCCATTGGCTTCTTTGGACCAAGTTGGTCTCTTTCGTCCCTCTTCGTCCTCCCATTTGATCCGTTGGCCTTCTTTGGAGCAAGTTCGTCTCTTTCGTCTCTCTTCGTCACCCCATTTGATCCACTGGCTTCTTTGGACCAAGTTGGTCTCATTCGTCCCTCTTCGTCCTCCCATTTGATCGGTTGGCCTTCTTTGTACCAAGTTCTTCTCATTCGTCCCTTTTCGTCCTCCCATTTGATCCATTGGCATTCTTTAGACCAAGTTCACCTTGTTCGTCCCTCTTCGTCCTCCCATTAAATCCGTTTGCCTTCTTTGGACCAAGTTCGTCTCGTTCGTCCCTCTTCGTCCTCCCATTTGATCCGTTAACTTTCTTTGGACCAAGTTCGTGTCTTTCGTCTCTCTTCGTCAGCCCATCCATTTGATCCATTGGCCTTCTTTGGACTAAGTTTGTCTCTTTCGTCCCTCTTCGTCCTCCCACTAGATCCGTTGTCCTTCTTTGCACCAAGTTCGGCTCGTTCGTCTTTCTTCGTCCTCCAATTTGATCCTTTGGCATTCTTTGTACCAAGTTCGTCTCATTCGTCCTTCTTCGTCCTCCCATTTGATCCATTGGCCTTCTTTGGACCAAGTTCATCTTGTTCGTCCCTCTTCGTCCTCCCATTAAATCCGTTTGCCTTCTTTGGACCAAGTTCGTCTCGTTCGTCGCTCTTCGTCCTCCCATTTGATCCGTTAACTTTCTTTGGACCAAGTTCGTCTCTTTCATCTCTCTTCGTCACCCCATCCATTTGATCCATTGGCCTTCTTTGGACCAAGTTTGTCTCTTTCGTCCCTCTTCGTCCTACCATTTGATCCGTTTTCCTTCTTTGCACCAAGTTCGTCTCATTCGTCCTTCTTCGTCCTCGCATTAGATCCATTGGCATTCTTTGGAACAAGTTCGTCTCTTCAGTCCCTCTTCGTCCTCCCATTTGATCCTTTGGCATTCTTTGTACCAAGTTCTTCTCATTCGTCCCTTTTCGTCCTCCCATTTGATCCATTGGCATTCTTTAGACCAAGTTCACCTTGTTCGTCCCTCTTCGTCCTCCCATTAAATCCGTTTGCCTTCTTTGGACCAAGTTCGTCTCGTTCGTCCCTCTTCGTCCTCCCATTTGATCCGTTAACTTTCATTGGACCAAGTTCGTCTCTTTCGTCTCTCTTCGTCACCCCATCCATTTGATCCATTGGCCTTCTTTGGACCAAGTTTGTCTCTTTCGTCCCTCTTCGTCCTCCAATTTGATACGTTGGCCTTCTTTGGACCAAGTTCGTCCCTTTCATCCCTCTTCGTCCTCCCATTAGATTCGTTGTCCTTCTTTGCACCAAGTTCGTCTCGTTCGTCATCGCATTAGATCCATTGGCATTCTTTGGACCAAGTTCGTCTCTTCAGTCCCTCTTCGTCCTCCCATTTGATCCTATGGCATTCTTTGTACAAAGTTCGTGTCATTCGTCCCTCTTCGTCCTCCCATTTGATCCATTGGCCTTCTTTGGACAAAGTTCATCTTGTTCGTCCCTCTTCGTCCTCCCATTAAATTTGTTTGCCTTCTTTGGACCGAGTTCGTCTCGTTTGTCCCTCTTCGTCCTCCCAATTGATCCGTTAGCTTTCTTTGGACTATGTTCGTCTCTTTCGTCTCTCTTCGTCCCCCCATTTGATCTATTTGCCTTCTTTTGACCAAGTTTGTCTCTTTCGACCCTCTTCGTCCTCCCATTTGATCCGTTGGCCTTCTTCGGACCAAGTTCGTCGCTTTCGTCCCTCTTCGTCCTCCCATTAGATCCGTTGTATTTCTTTGCACCAAGTTCCTCTCGTTCGTCCTCCTTCGTCATCGCATTAGATCCATTGGCCTTCTTTGGACCAAGTTTGTCTCTTTCGTCCCTCTTCGTCCTCCCATTTGATCTGTTGGCCTTCTTTGGACCAAGTTCGTCGCTATCGTCCCTCTTCGTCCTCCCATTAGATCCGTTGTCCTTCTTTGCACCAAGTTAGTCTCGTTCGTCCTTCTTCGTCATCGCATTAGATCCATTGGCATTCTTTGGACCAAGTTCGTCTCTTCAGTCCCTCTTCGTCCTCCCATTTGATCCTTTGGCATTCTTTGTACGAAGTTCGTCTCATTCGTCGTTCTTCGTCCTTCCATTTGATCCATTGGCTTTCTTTGGACCAAGCTCATCTTGTTCGTCCCTCTTCGTCCTCCCATTAAATCTGTTTTCCTTCTTTGGACCAATTTCGTCTCGTTCGTCCCTCTTCGTCCTCCCATTTGATCCGTTAGCTTTCTTTGGAGCAAGTTCGTCTCTTTCGTCTCTCTTCGTCACCCCATTTGATCCATTGGCTTCTTTGGACCAAGTTGGTCTCTTTCGTCCCTCTTCGTCCTCCCATTTGATCCGTTGGCCTTCTTTGGAGCAAGTTCGTCTCTTTCGTCTCTCTTCGTCACCCCATTTGATCCACTGGCTTCTTTGGACCAAGTTGGTCTCATTCGTCCCTCTTCGTCCTCCCATTTGATCGGTTGGCCTTCTTTGGACCAAGTTCGTCGCTTTCGTCCCTCTTCGTCCTGCCATTTGATCCTTTGGCATTCTTTGTACCAAGTTCGTCTCATTCGTCCTTCTTCGTCCTCCCATTTGATCCATTGGCCTTCTTTGGAGCAAGTTCGTCTCGTTCGTCCCTCTTCGTCCTCCCATTTGATCCGTTAACTTTCTTTGGACCAAGTTCGTGTCTTTCGTCTCTCTTCGTCAGCCCATCCATTTGATCCATTGGCCTTCTTTGGACTAAGTTTGTCTCTTTCGTCCCTCTTCGTCCTCCCACTAGATCCGTTGTCCTTCTTTGCACCAAGTTCGGCTCGTTCGTCTTTCTTCGTCCTCCAATTTGATCATTTGGCATTCTTTGTACCAAGTTCGTCTCATTCGTCCTTCTTCGTCCTCCCATTTGATCCATTGGCCTTCTTTGGACCAAGTTCATCTTGTTCGTCCCTCTTCGTCCTCCCATTAAATCCGTTTGCCTTCTTTGGACCAAGTTCGTCTCGTTCGTCGCTCTTCGTCCTCCCATTTGATCCGTTAACTTTCTTTGGACCAAGTTCGTCTCTTTCATCTCTCTTCGTCACCCCATCCATTTGATCCATTGGCCTTCTTTGGACCAAGTTTGTCTCTTTCGTCCCTCTTCGTCCTACCATTTGATCCGTTTTCCTTCTTTGCACCAAGTTCGTCTCATTCGTCCTTCTTCGTCCTCGCATTAGATCCATTGGCATTCTTTGGAACAAGTTCGTCTCTTCAGTCCCTCTTCGTCCTCCCATTTGATCCTTTGGCATTCTTTGTACCAAGTTCTTCTCATTCGTCCCTTTTCGTCCTCCCATTTGATCCATTGGCATTCTTTAGACCAAATTCATCTTGTTTGTCCCTCTTCGTCCTCCCATTAAATCCGTTTGCCTTCTTTGGACCAAGTTCGTCTCGTTCGTCCCTCTTCGTCCTCCTATTTGATCCGTTAGCTTTCTTTGGACCATGTTCGTCTCTTTCGTCTCTCTTCGTCTCCCCATTTGATCCACTGGCTTCTTTGGACCAAGTTGGTCTCTTTCGTCCCTCTTCGTCCTCCCATTTGATCCGTTGGCCTTCTTTGGAGCAAGTTCGTCTCTTTCATCTCTCTTCGTCACCCCATTTGATCCACTGGCTTCTTTGGACCAAGTTGGTCTCATTCGTCCCTCTTCGTCCTCCCATTTGATCGGTTGTCCTTCTTTGGACCAAGTTCGTCGCTTTCGTCCCTCTTCGTCCTTCCATTTGATCCTTTGGCATTCTTTGTACCAAGTTCGTCTCATTCGTCCTTCTTCGTCCTCCCATTTGATCCATTGGCCTTCTTTGGAGCAAGTTCGTCTCGTTCGTCCTTCTTCGTCCTCCCATTTGATCCGTTAACTTTCTTTGGACCAAGTTCGTGTCTTTCGTCTCTCTTCGTCACCCCATCCATTTGATCCATTGGCCTTCTTTGGACCAAGTTTGTCTCTTTCGTCCCTCTTCGTCCTCCCATTAGATTCATTGTATTTCTTTGCACCAAGTTCCTCTCGTTCGTCCTTCTTCGTCATCGCATTAGATCCATTGGGCTTCTTTGGACCAAGTTTTTCTCTTTCGTCCCTCTTCGTCCTCCCATTTGATCCGTTGGCCTTCTTTGGACCAAGTTCGTCGCTATCGTCCCTCTTCGTCCTCCCATTAGATCCGTTGTCCTTCTTTGAACCAAGTTCGTCTCGTTCGTCCTTCTTCGTCATCGCATTAGATCCATTCGCATTCTTTGGACCAAGTTCGTCTCTTCAGTCCCTCTTCGTCCTCCCATTTGATCCTTTGGAATTCTTTGTACGAAGTTCATCTCATTCGTCCTTCTTCGTCCTCCCATTTGATCCATTGGCTTTCTTTGGACCAAGCTTATCTTGTTCGTCCCTCTTCGTCCTCTCATTAAATCCGTTTGCCTTCTTTGGACCAAGTTCGTCTCGTTCGTCCCTCTTCGTCCTCCCATTTGATCCGTTAGCTTTCGTTGGATCAAGTTCGTCTCTCTTCGTCACCCCATTTGATCCATTGGCCTTCTTTGGACCAAGTTGGTCTCTTTCGTCCCTCTTCGTCCTCCCATTTGATCCGTTGGCCTTCTTTGGACCAAGTTCGTCGCTTTCGTCCCTTTTCATCCTCCCATTAGATCTGTTGTCCTTCTTTGCACCAAGTTAGTCTCGTTCATCCTTCTTCGTCATCGCATTAGATCCATTGGCCTTCTTTGGACCAAGTTTGTCTCTTTCGTCCCTCTTCGTCCTCCCATTTGATCCGTTGGCCTTCTTTGGACCAAGTTCGTCACTATCGTCCCTCTTCGTCCTCCCATTAGATCCGTTGTCCTTCTTTGCACCAAGTTAGTCTCGTTCGTCCTTCTTCGTCATCGCATTAGATCCATTGGCATTCTTTGGACCAAGTTCGTCTCTTCTGTCCCTCTTTGTCCTCCCATTTGATCCTTTGGCATTCTTTGTACGAAGTTCGTCTCATTCGTCGTTCTTCGTCCTCCCATTTGATCCATTGGCTTTCTTTGGACCAAGCTCATCTTGTTCGTCCCTCTTCGTCCTCCCATTAAATCCGTTTTCCTTCATTGGACCAAGTTCGTCTCGTTCGTCCCTCTTCGTCCTCCCATTTGATCCGTTAGCTTTCTTTGGAGCAAGTTCGTCTCTTTCGTCTCTCTTCGTCACCCCATTTGATCCATTGGATTCTTCGGACCAAGTTGGTCTCTTTCGTCCCTCTTCGTCCTCCCGTTTGATCTGTTGGCCTTCTTTGGAGCAAGTTCGTCTCTTTCGTCTCTCTTCGTCACCCCATTTGATCCACTGGCTTCTTTGGACCAAGTTGATCTCATTCGTCCCTCTTCGTCCTCCCATTTGATCCGTTGGCCTTCTTTGGACCAAGTTCGTCGCTTTTGTCCCTCTTCGTCCTCCCATTTGGTCCTTTGGCATTCTTTGTACCAAGTTCGTCTCATTCGTCCTTCTTCGTCCTCCCATTTGATCCATTGGCCTTCTTTGGACCAAGTTCGTCTCGTTCGTCCCTCTTCGTCCTCCCATTTGATCCGTTAACTTTCTTTGGACCAAGTTCGTGTCTTTCGTCTCTCTTCGTCACCCCATCCATTGGCCTTCTTTGGACTAAGTTTGTCTCTTTCGTCCCACTCCGTCATCCCACTAGATCCGTTGTCCTTCTTTGCACTAAGTTCGGCTCGTTCGTCTTTCTTCGTCCTCCAATTTGATCCTTTGGCATTCTTTGTACCAAGTTCGTCTCATTCGTCCTTCTTCGTCCTCCCATTTGATCCATTGGCCTTCTTTGGACCAAGTTCATCTTGTTCGTCCCTCTTCGTCCTCCCATGAAATCCGTTTGCCTTCTTTGGACCAAGTTCGTCTCGTTCGTCCCTCTTCGTCCTCCCATTTGATCCGTTAACTTTCTTTGGACCAAGTTCGTCTCTTTCGTCTCTCTTCGTCACCCCATCCATTTGATCCATTGGCCTTCTTTGGACCAAGTTTGTCTCTTTCGTCCCTCTTCGTCCTACCATTTGATCCGTTTTCCTTCTTTGCACCAAGTTCGTCTCGTTCGTCCTTCTTCGTCCTCGCATTAGATCCATTGGCATTCTTTGGAACAAGTTCGTCTCTTCAGTCCCTCTTCGTCCTCCCATTTGATCCTTTGGCATTCTTTGTACCAAGTTCCTCTCATTCGTCCCTTTTCGTCCTCCCATTAAATCCGTTTGCCTTCTTTGGACCAAGTTCGTCTCGTTCGTCCCTCTTCGTCCTCCCATTTGATCCGTTAGCTTTTTTGGACTATGTTCGTCTCTTTCGTCTCTCTTCGTCCCCCCATTTGATCTATTGGCTTTCTTTGGACCAAGTTTGTCTCTTTCGTCCCTCTTCGTCCTCCCATTTGATCCGTTGGCCTTCTTTGGACCAAGTTCGTCGCTTTCGTCCCTCTTCGTCCTCCCATTAGATTCATTGTATTTCTTTGCACCAAGTTCCTCTCGTTCGTCCTTCTTCGTCATCGCATTCGATCCATTGGCCTTCTTTGGACCAAGTTTTTCTCTTTCGTCCCTCTTCGTCCTCCCATTTGATCCGTTGGCCTTCTTTGGACCAAGTTCGTCGCTATCGTCCCTCTTCGTCCTCCCATTAGATCCGTTGTCCTTCTTTGCACCAAGTTCGTCTCGTTCATCCTTCTTCGTCATCGCATTAGATCCATTGGCATTCTTTGGACCAAGTTCGTCTCTTCAGTCCCTCTTCGTCCTCCCATTTGATCCTTTGGAATTCTTTGTACGAAGTTCTTCTCATTCGTCCTTCTTCGTCCTCCCATTTGATCCATTGGCTTTCTTTGGACCAAGCTTATCTTGTTCATCCCTCTTCGTCCTCCCATTAAATCCGTTTGCCTTCTTTGGACCAAGTTCGTCTCGTTCGTTCCTCTTCGTCCTCCCATTTGATCCGTTAGCTTTCTTTGGATCAAGTTCGTCTCTCTTCGTCACCCCATTTGATCCATTGGCCTTCTTTTGACCAAGTTGGTCTCTTTCGTCCCTCTTCGTCCTCCCATTTGATCCGTTGGCCTTCTTTGGACCAAGTTCGTCGCTTTCTTCCCTCTTCATCCTCCCATTAGATCCGTTGTCCTTCTTTGCACCAAGTTCGTCTCGTTCGTCCTTCTTCGTCCTCGTATTAGATACATTGGCATTCATTGGACCAAGTTCGTCTCTTCAGTCGCTCTTCGTCCTCCCTTTTGATCCGTTGGCCTTCTTTGGACCAAGTTCGTCGCTATCGTCCTTCTTCGTCCTCCCATTAGATCTGTTGTCCTTCTTTGCACCAAGTTCGTCTCGTTCGTCCTTCTTCGTCATCACATTAGATCCATTGGCATTCTTTGGACCAAGTTCGTCTCTTCAGTCCCTCTTCGTTCTCCCATTTGATCCTTTGGCATTCTTTGTACGAAGTTCATCTCATTCGTCCGTCTTCGTCCTCCCATTTGATCCATTGGCTTTCTTTGGACCAAGCTCATCTTGTTCGTCCCTCTTCGTCCTCCCATTAAATCCGTTTGCCTTCTTTGGACCAAGTTCGTCTCGTTCGTCCCTCTTCGTCCTCCCATATGATCCGTTAGCTTTCTTTGGACAAAGTTCGTCTCTTTCGTCTCTCTTCGTCACCCCATTTGATCCATTGGCCTTCCTTGGACCAAGTTGGTCTCTTTCGTCCCCCTTCGTCCTCCCATTTTATCCGTTGGCCTTCTTTGGACCAAGTTTGTCTCTTTCGTCCCTCTTCGTCCTTCCATTTGATCCGTTGGCCATCTTTGGACCAAGTTCGTCGCTATCGTCCCTCTTCGTCCTCCCATTAGATCCGTTGTCCTTCTTAGCACCAAGTTCGTCTCGTTCGTCCTTCCTCGTCATCGCATTTGATCCATTGGCTTTCTTCTCATTCGTCCTTCTTCGTCCTCCCATTTGATCCATTGGCTTTCTTCTCATTCGTCCTTCTTCGTCCTCCCATTTGATCCATTGGCTTTCTTTGGAACAAGTTCATCTTATTTGCCCCTCTTCGTCTTCCCATTAAATGCGTTTGCCTTCTTTGGACCAAGTTCGTCTCGTTCGTCCCTCTTCGTCCTCCCATTTGATCCGTTGGCCATCTTTGGACCAAGTTCGTCGCTATCGTCCCTCTTCGTCCTCTCATTAGATCCGTTGTCCTTCTTTGCACCAAGTTCGTCTCGTTCGTCCTTCTTCGTCATCGCATTAGATCCATTGGCATTCTTTGGACCAAGTTCGTCTCTTCAGTCCCTCTTCGTCCTCCCATTTGATCCATTGGCTTTCTTCTCATTCGTCCCTCTTCGTCCTCCCATTTGATCCATTGGCTTTCTTCTCATTCGTCCTTCTTCGTCCTCCCATTTGATCCATTGGCTATCTTTGGACCAAGCTTATCTTGTTCGTCCCTCTTCGTCCTCCCATTAAATCCGTTTGCCTTCTTTGGACCAAGTTCGTCTCGTTCGTCCCTCTTCCTCCACCCATTTGATCCGTTAGCTTTCTTTGGATCAAGTTCGTCTCTTTCGTCTCTCTTCGTCACCCCATTTGATCCATTGGCATTCTTTGGACCAAGTTCGTCTCTTTCGTCCCTCTTCTTCTTCCCATTTGATCCGTTGGCCTTCTTTGGACCAAGTTCGTCGCTTTCGTCCATCTTCATCCTCCCATTAGATCCGTTGTCCTTCTTTGCACCAAGTTCGTCTCGTTCGTGCTTCTTCGTCCTCGTATTAGATCCATTGGCATTCATTGGACCAAGTTCGTCTCTTCAGTCCCTCTTCATCCTCTCATTTGATCCTTTGGCATTTTTTGTACCAAGTTCGTCTAATTCATCCCTCTTCGTCCTCCCATTTGATCCATTGGCATTCTTTGGACCATGTTCATCTTGTTTGTCCCTCTTCGTCTTCCCATTAAATGCGTTTACCTTCTTTGGACCAAGTTCGTCTCGTTCGTCCCTCTTCGTCCTCCCATTTGATCCGTTAGCTTTCTTTGGACAATGTTCGTCTCTCTTCGTCCCCCCATTTGATCCGTTGGCCTTCTTTGGACCAACTTTGTCTCTTTCGTCCGTCTTCGTCCTCCCATTTGATCCGTTGGCCTTCTTTGGACCAACTTCGTCACTTTCGTCCCTCTTCGTCCTCCCATTAGATCCGTTGTCCTTCTTTGCACCAAGTTCGGCTCGTTCGTCTTTTTTCGTCATTGCATTAGATCCATTGGCATTCTTTGGACCAAGATCATCTCTTCAGTCCCTCTTCGTCCTCCCATTTGATCCTTTGGCATTCTTTGTACAAAGTTCGTCTCATTCATCCTTCTTCGTCCTCCCATTTGATCCATTGGCCTTCTTTGGACCAAGTTCATCTTGTTCGTCCCTCTTCGTCCTCCCATTAAATCCGTTTGCCTTCTTTGGACCAAGTTCGTCTCGTTCGTCCCTCTTCCTCCACCCATTTGATCCGTTAGCTTTCTTTGGATCAAGTTCGTCTCTTTCATCTCTCTTCGTCACCCCATTTGATCCATTGGCATTCTTTGGACCAAGTTCGTCTCTTTCGTCCCTCTTCTTCTTCCCATTTGATCCGTTGGCCGTCTTTGGACCAAGTTCGTCGCTTTCGTCCCTCTTCATCCTCCCATTAGATCCGTTGCCCTTCTTTGCACCAAGTTCGTCTCGTTCGTGCTTCTTCGTCCTCGTATTAGATCCATTGGCATTCATTGGACCAAGTTCGTCTCTTCAGTCCCTCTTCATCCTCTCATTTGATCCTTTGGCATTCTTTGTACCAAGTTTGTCTAATTCATCCCTCTTCGTCCTCCCATTTGATCCATTGGCATTCTTTGGACCATGTTCATCTGGTTTGTCCCTCTTCGTCCTCCCATTAATTGTGTTTGCCTTCTTTGGACCAAGTTCGTCTCGTTCGCCCCTCTTCGTCCTCCCATTTGATCCGTTGGCCATCTTTGGACCAAGTTCGTCGCTATCGTCGCTCTTCGTCCTCCCATTAGATCCGTTGTCCTTCTTTGCACCAAGTTCGTCTCGTTCGTCCTTCTTCGTCATCGCATTAGATCCATTGGCATTCTTTGGACCAAGTTCGTCTCTTCAGTCCCTCTTCGTCCTCCCATTTGATCCATTGGCTTTCTTCTCATTCGTCCTTCTTCGTCCTCCCATTTGATCCATTGGCTTTCTTTGGACCAAGCTTATCTTGTTCGTCCCTCTTCGTCCTCCCATTAAATCCGTTTGCCTTCTTTGGACCAAGTTCGTCTCGTTCGTCCCTCTTCCTCCACCCAGTTGATCCGTTAGCTTTCTTTGGATCAAGTTCGTCTCTTTCATCTCTCTTCGTCACCCCATTTGATCCATTGGCATTCTTTGGACCAAGTTCATCTCTTTCGTTCCTCTTCTTCTTCCCATTTGATCCGTTGGCCTTCTTTGGACCAAGTTCGTCGCTTTCGTCCCTCTTCATCCTCCCATTAGATCCGTTGGCATTCTTTCGTCATTCCATTTGATCCTTTGGCATTCTTTGTACAAAGTTTGTCTCATTCATCCTTCTTCGTCCTCCCATTTGATCCACTGGCCTTCTTTGGACCAAGTTCATCTTGTTCGTCCCTCTTCGTCCTCCCATTAAATTTGTTTGCCTTCTTTGGACCAAGTTCGTCTCGTTCGTCCCTCTTCGTCCTCCCATTTGATCCGTTAACTTTCTTTGGACCAAGTTCGTCTCTTTCGTCTCTCTTCGTCCCCCCATCCATTTGATCCGTTGGCCTTCTTTGGACCAAGTTTGTCTCTTTCGTCCCTCTTCGTCCTCCCATTTGATCCGTTGGCCTTCTTTGGACCAAGTTCGTCGCTTTCTTCCCTCTTCGTCCTCCCATTAGATCCGTTGTCCTTCTTTGCACCAAGTTCGTCTCGTTCGTCCTTCTTCGTCCTCGCATTAGATCCATTGGCATTCATTGGACCAAGTTCGTTTCTTCAATCCCTCTTCGTCCTCCAATTTGATCCTTTGGCATTCGTTGTACCAAGTTCGTCTCATTCGTCCCTTTTCGTCCTCCCATTTGATCCATTGGCATTCTTTGGAACAAGTTCATCTTGTTTGTCCCTCTTCGTCCTCCCATTAAATCCGTTTGCCTTCTTTGGACCAAGTTCGTCTCCTTCGTCCCTCTTCTTCCTCCCATTTGATCCGTTAGCTTTCTTTGGACCATGTTCGTCTCTTTCGTCTCTCTTCGTCCCCCCATTTGATCCGTTGACCTTTGTGGACCAAGTTCGTCTCGTTCGTCCCTCTTTGTCCTCCCAATTGATCCGTTAGCTTTCTTTGGACTATGTTCGTCTCTCTTCGTCCCCCCATTTGATCTAATGGCCTTCTTTGGACCAAGTTTGTCTCTTTCGTCCCTCTTCGTCCTCCCATTTGATCCGTTGGCCTTCTTTGGACCAATTTCGTCGCTTTCGTCCCTCTTCGTCCTCCCATTAGATCCGTTGTATTTCTTTGCACCAAGTTCCTCACGTTCGTCCTTCTTCATCATCGCCTTTGATCCATTGGCCTTCTTTGGACCAAGTTTGTCTCTTTCGTCCCTCTTCGTCCTCCCATTTGATCCGTTGGCCTTCTTTGGACCAAGTTCGTCGCTATCGTCCCTCTTCGTCCTCCCATTAGATCCGTTGTCCTTCTTTGCACCAAGTTCGTCTCGTTCGTCCTTCTTCGTCATCGCATTAGATCCATTGGCATTCTTTGGACCATGTTCGTCTCTTCAGTCCCTTTTCGTCCTCCCATTTGATCCTTTGGCATTCTTTGTACCAAGTTCGTCTCATTCGTCCTTCTTCGTCTTCCCATTTGATCCATTGGCTTTCTTTGGACCAAGCTCATCTTGTTCGTCCCTCTTTGTCCTCCCATTAAATCCATTTGCCTTCTTTGGACCAAGTTCGTCTCGTTCGTCCCTCTTCGTCCTCCCATTTGATCCGTTACCTTTCTTTGGACCAAGTTCGTCTCTTTCGTCTCTATTCGTCAGCCCATTTGATCCATTGGCCTTCCTTGGACCAAGTTTGTCTCTTTCGTCGCTCTTCGTCCTCCCATTTGATCCGTTGGCCTTCTTTGGACCAAGTTCGTCGCTTTCGTCCCTCTTCATCCTCCCATTAGATCCGTTGTCCTTCTTTGCACCAAGTTCGTCTCGTTCGTCCTTCTTCGTCCTCGTCTTAGATCCATTGGCATTCATTGGACCAAGTTCGTCTCTTCAGTCCCTCTTCGTCCTCTCATTTGATCCTTTGGCATTCTTTGTACCAAGTTCGTCTCATTCGTCCCTCTTCGTCCTCCCATTTGATCCATTGGCATTCTTTGGACCAAGTTCGTCTCGTTGGTCCGACTTCCGTCCTCCCATGTTATCCGATATCTTTCTTTGGACCATGTTCGTCTGTTTCGTCTCTCTTCGTCCCCCCGTTTGATATGCTGGCCTTCTTTGGACCAACTTTGTCTCTTTCGTCCCTCTTCGTCCTCCCATTTGATCCGTTGGCCTTCTTTGGACCAACTTCGTCGCTTTCGTCCCTCTTCGTCATCCTTCTTCGTCCTCCCATTTGATCCAATGGCCATCTTTGGACCATGTTCATCTTGTTCGTCCCTCTTCGTCCTCCCATTAGATCCGTTGTCCTTCATTGCATCAAGTTCGGCTCGTTCGTCTTTCTTCGTCATCGCATTAGATCCATTGGCATTCTTTGAACCAAGATCATCTCTTCAGTCCCTCTTCGTCCTCCCATTTGATCCTTTGGCATTCTTTGTACCATGTTCGTCTCATTCATCCCTTTTCGTCCACCCAATTGATCCATTGGCATTCTTTGGACCAAGTTCATCTTGTTTGTCCCTCTTCGTCCTCCCATTAAATCCGTTTGCCTTCTTTGGACCAAGTTCGTCTCGTTTGTCCCTCTTCGTCCCCCCATTTGATCCGTTGGCCTTCTTTGGACCAAGTTTGTCTCTTTCGTCCCTCTTCGTCCTCCCATTTGATCCATTGGCCTTCTTTGGACCAAGTTCGTCGCTTTCGTCCCTCTTCGTCCTACTTCTTCGTCCTTCCATTTGATCCAATGGCCATCTTTGGACCATGTTCATCTTGTTCGTCCCTCTTCGTCCTCCCATTATATCTGTTTGCCTTCTTTGGACCAAGTTCGTCTCGTTCGTCCCTCTTCGTTCTCCCATTTGATCCGTTGGCTTTCTTTGGACCACGTTCGTCGCTATCGTCCCTCTTCGTCCTCCCATTAGATCCGTTGTCCTTCTTTGCACCAAGTTCGTCTCGTTCGCCCTTCTTCGTCATCGCATTATATCCATTGGCATTCATTGGACCAAGTTCGTCTCTTCATTCCCTCTTCGTCCTCCATTTGATCCTTTGGCATTCTTTGTACCAAGTTCGTCTCATTCGTCCCTCTTCGTCCTCCCATTTGATCCATTGGCATTCTTTGGACCATGTTCATCTTGTTTGTCCCTCTTCGTCCTCCCATTAAATCCGTTTGCCTTCTTTGGACCAAGTTCGTCTCGTTCGTCCCTCTTCGTCCTCCCATTTGATCCGTTAGTTTTCTTTGGACCATGTTCATCTCTGTCGTCTCTCTTCGTCCCCCCATTTGATCCGTTGGCCTTCGTTGGACCAACTTTGTCTCTTTCGTCCCTCTTCGTCCTCCCATTTGATCGGTCGGCCTTCTTTGGACAAACTTCGTCGCTTTCGTCCCTCTTCGTCCTCCCATTAGATCCGTTGTCCTTCATTGCACCAAGTTCGGCTCGTTCGTCTTTCTTCGTCATCGCATTAGATCCATTGGCATTCTTTGGACCAAGATCATCTCTTCAGTCCCTCTTCGTCCTCCCATTTGATCCTTTGGCATTCTTTGTACCAAGTTCGTCTCATTCGTCCCTCTTCGTCCTCCCATTTGATCCATTGGCATTCTTTGGACCATGTTCATCTTGTTTGTCCCTCTTCGTCCTCCCATTAAATCCATTTGCCTTCTTTGGACCAAGTTCGTCTCGTTCGTCCCTCTTCGTCCTCCCATTTGATCCGTTAACTTTCTTTGGACCAAGTTCGTCTCTTTCGTCTCTCTTCGTCACCCAATTCATTTGATCCATTGGCCTTCTTTGGACCAAGTTTGTCTCTTTCGTCCCTCTTCATCCTCCCATTTGATCCGTTGACCTTCTTTGGACCAAGTTCGTTGCTTTCGTCCCTCTTCGTCCTCCTTCTTCGTCCTCCCATTTGATCCATTGGCCTTCTTTGGACCATGTTCATCTTGTTCGTCCCTCTTTGTCCTCCCATTATATCTGTTTGCCTTCTTTGGACCAAGTACGTCTCGTTCGTCCCTATTTGTTCTCCCATTTGATCCGTTGACTTTCTTTGGACCACGTTCGTCGCTATCGTCCCTCTTCGTCCTCCCATTAGATCCGTTGTCCTTCTTTGCACCAAGTTCGTCTCGTTCGTCCTTCTTCGTCATCGTATTATATCCATTGGCATTCATGGACCAAGTTCGTCTCTTCAGTCCCTCTTCGTCCTCCCATTTGATCCTTTGGCATTCTTTGTACCAAGTTCGTCTCATTCGTCCCTCTTCGTCCTCCCATATGATCCATTGGCATTCTTTGGACCATGTTCATCTTGTTTGTCCCTCTTCGTCGTCCCGTTAAATCCGTTTGCCTTCTTTGGACCAAGTTCGTCTCGTTTGTCCCTCTTCGTCCTCCCATTTGACCCGTTAGCTTTCTTTGGACCATGTTCACCTCTGTCGTCTCTCTTCGTCCCCCCATTTGATCCGTTGGCCTTCGTTGGACCAACTTTCTCTCTTTCGTCCATCTTCGTCCTCCCATTTGATCGGTCGGCCTTCTTTGGACAAACTTCGTCGCTTTCGTCCCTCTTCGTCCTCCCATTAGATCCGTTGTCCTTCATTGCACCAAGTTCGGGTCGTTCGTCTTTCTTCGTCATCGCATTAGATCCATTGGCATTCTTTGGACCAAGATCATCTCTTCAGTCCCTCTTCGTCCTCCCATTTGATCCTTTGGCATTCTTTGTACCAAGTTCGTCTCATTCGTCCCTCTTCGTCCTCCCATTTGATCCATTGGCATTCTTTGGACCATGTTCATCTTGTTTGTCCCTCTTCGTCCTCCCATTAAATCTGTTTGCCTTCTTCGGACCAAGTTAGTCTCGTTGGTCCCTCTTCGTCCTGCCATGTGATCCGTTATCTTTCTTTCGACCATGTTCGTCTCTTTCGTCTCTCTTCGTCCCCCCATTTGATCCGTTGGCCTTCTTTGGACCAACTTTGTCTCTTTCGTCCCTCTTCGTCCTCCCATTTGATCCGTTGGCCTTCTTTGGACCAAGTTCGTCGCTTTCGTCCCTCTTCGTCCTCCTTCTTCGTCCTCCCATTTGATCCAATGGCCATCTTTGGACCATGTTCATCTTGTTCCCCCCTCTTCGTCCTCCCATTATATCTGTTTGCCTTCTTTGGACCAAGTTCGTCTCGTTCGTCCCTCTTCGTTCTCCCATTTGATCCGTTGGCTTTCTTTGGACCACGTTCGTCGCTATCGTACCTCTTCGTCCTCCCATTAGATCCGTTGTCCTTCTTTGCACCAAGTTCGTCTCGTTCGTCCTTCTTCGTCATCGTATTATATCCATTGGCATTCATTGGACCAAGTTCGTCTCTTCAGTCCCTCTTCGTCCTCTCATTTGATCCTTTGGCATTCTTTGTACCAAGTTCGTCTCATTCGTCCCTCTTCGTCCTCCCATTTGATCCATTGGCATTCTTTGGACCATGTTCATCTTGTTTGTCCCTCTTCGTCCTCCCATTAAATCCGTTTGCCTTCTTTGGACCAAGTTCGTCTCATTTGTCCCTCTTCGTCCTCCCATTTGATCCGTTAGCTTTCTTTGGACCATGTTCACCTCTGTCGTCTCTCTTCGTCCCCCCATTTGATCCGTTGGCCTTCGTTGGACCAACTTTCTCTCGTTCGTCCATCTTCGTCCTCCCATTTGATCGGTCGGCCTTCTTTGTACAAACTTCGTCGCTTTCGTCCCTCTTCGTCCTCCCATTAGATCCGTTGTCCTTCATTGCACCAAGTTCGGCTCGTTCGACTTTCTTCGTCATCGCATTAGATCCATTGGCATTCTTTGGACCAAGATCATCTCTTCAGTCCCTCTTCGTCCTCCCATTTGATCCTTTGGCATTCTTTGTACCAAGTTCGTCTCATTCGTCCCTCTTCGTCCTCCCATTTGATCCATTGGCATTCTTTGGACCATGTTCATCTTGTTTGTCCCTCTTCGTCCTCCCATTAAATCCGTTTGCCTTCTTCGGACCAAGTTAGTCTCGTTGGTCCCTCTTCGTCCTCCCATGTGATCCGTTATCTTTCTTTCGACCATGTTCGTCTCTTTCGTCTCTCTTCGTCCCCCCATTTGATCCGTTGGCCTTCTTTGGACCAACTTTGTCTCTTTCGTCCCTCTTCGTCCTCCCATTTGATCCGTTGGCCTTCTTTGGACCAAGTTCGTCGCTTTCGTCCCTCTTCGTCCTCCTTCTTCGTCCTCCCATTTGATCCAATGGCCATCTTTGGACCATGTTCATCTTGTTCCCCCCTCTTCGTCCTCCCATTATATCTGTTTGCCTTCTTTGGACCAAGTTCGTCTCGTTCGTCCCTCTTCGTTCTCCCATTTGATCCGTTGGCTTTCTTTGGACCACGTTCGTCGCTATCGTCCCTCTTCGTCCTCCCATTAGATCCGTTGTCCTTCTTTGCACCAAGTTCGTCTCGTTCGTCCTTCTTTGTCATCGCATTATATCCATTGGCATTCAATGGAACAAGTTCGTCTCTTCAGTCCCTCTTCGTCCTCTCATTTGATCCTTTGGCATTCTTTGTACCAAGTTCGTCTCATTCGTCCCTCTTCGTCCTCCCATTTGATCCATTGGCATTCTTTGGACCATGATCATCTTGTTTGTCCCTCTTCGTCCTCCCATTAAATCCGTTTGCCTTCTTTGGACCAAGTTCGTCTCGTTCGTCCCTCTTCGTCCTCCCATTTGATCCGTTAGCTTTCTTTGGACCATGTTCATCTCTGTCGTCTCTCTTCGTCCCCCCATTTGATCCGTTGGCCTTCGTTGGACCAACTTTGTCTCTTTCGTCCCTCTTCGTCCTCCCATTTGATCGGTCGGCCTTCTTTGGACAAACTTCGTCGCTTTCGTCCCTCTTCGTCCTCCCATTAGATCCGTTGTCCTTCATTGCACCAAGTTCGGCTCGTTCGTCTTTCTTCGTCATCGTATTAGATCCATTGGCATTCTTTGGACCAAGATCATCTCTTCAGTCCCTCTTCGGCCTCCCATTTGATCCTTTGGCATTCTTTGTACCAAGTTCGTCTCATTCGTCCCTCTTCGTCCTCCCATTTGATCCATTGGCATTCTTTGGACCATGTTCATCTTGTTTGTCCCTCTTCGTCCTCCCATTAAATCCGTTTGCCTTCTTCGGACCAAGTTCGTCTCGTTGGTCCCTCTTCGTCCTCCCATGTGATCCGTTATCTTTCTTTGGACCATGTTTGTCTCTTTCGTCTCTCTTCGTCCCCCCATTTGATCCGTTGGCCTTCTTTGGACCAACTTTGTCTCTTTCGTCCCTCTTCGTCCTCCCGTTTGGTCCGTTGGCCTTCTTTGGACCAAGTTCGTCGCTTTCGTCCCTCTTTGTCCTCCCATTAGATCCGTTGTCCTTCATTGCACCAAGTTCGGCTCGTTGTCTTTCTTCGTCATCGCATTAGATCCATTGGCATTCTTTGGAGCAAGATCATCTCTTCAGTCCCTCTTCGTCCTCCCATTTGATCCTTTGGCATTCTTTGTACCAAGTTCGTCTCATTCGTCCTTCTTCGTCCTCCCATTTGATCCATTGGCCTTCTTTGGACCAAGTTTGTCTCTTTCGTTCCTCTTCGTCCTCCCATTAGATCCGTTGTGCTTCTTTGCACCAAGTTCGTCTCATTCGTCCTTCTTCGTCATCGCATTATATCCATTGGCATTCATGGACCAAGTTCGTCTCTTCAATCCCTCTTCGTCCTCCCATTTGATCCTTTGGCATTCTTTGTACCAAGTTCGTCTCATTCGTCCCTCTTCGTCCTCCCATTTGATCCATTGGCATTCTTTGGACCATGTTCATCTTGTTTGTCCCTCTTCGTCCTCCCATTAAATCCGTTTGCCTTCTTTGGACCAAGTTCGTCTCGTTCGTCCCTCTTCGTCCTCCCATTTGATCCGTTAGCTTTCTTTGGACCATGTTCATCTCTGTCGTCTCTCTTCGTCCCCGCATTTGATCCGTTGGCCTTCGTTGGACCAACTTTGTCTCTTTCGTCCCTCTTCGTCCTCCCATTTGATCGGTTGGCCTTCTTTGGACCAACTTCGTCACTTTCGTCCCTCTTCGTCCTCCCATTAGATCCGTTGTCCTTCATTGCACCAAGTTCGGCTCGTTCGTCTTTCTTCGTCATCGCATTAGATCCATTGGCATTCTTTGGACCAAGATCATCTCTTCAGTCCCCCTTCGTCCTCCCATTTGATCCTTTGGCATTCTTTGTACCAAGTTCGTCTCATTCGTCCCTCTTCGTCCTCCCATTTGATCCATTGGCATTCTTTGGACCATGTTCATCTGGTTTGTCCCTCTTCGTCCTCCCATTAAATCCGTTTGCCTTCATTGGACCAAGTTCGTCTCGTTGGTCCCTCTTCGTCCTCCCATGTGATCCGTTATCTTTCTTTGGACCATGTTCGTCTCTTTCGTCTCTCTTCGTCCCCCCATTTGATCCGTTGGCCTTCTTTGGACCAACTTTGTCTCTTTCGTCCCTCTTCGTCCTCCCATTTGATCCGTTGGCCTTCTTTGGACCAACTTTGTCGCTTTCGTCCCTCTTCGTCCTCCCATTAGATCCGTTGTCCTTCATTGCACCATGTTCGGCTCGTTCGTCTTTCTTCGTCACCGCATTAGATCCATTGGCATTCTTTGGACCAAGATAATCTCTTCAGTCCCTCTTCGTCCTCCCATTTGATCCTTTGGCATTTTTGTACCATGTTCGTCTCATTCGTCCTCCCATTTGATCCATTGGCATTCATTGGACCAAGTTCATCTTGTTTGTCCCTCTTCGTCCTCCCATTAAATCCGTTTGCCATCTTTGGACCAAGTTCGTCTCGTTTTGTCCCTCTTCGTCCCCCCATTTGATCCGTTGGCCTTCTTTGGACCAAGTTTGTCTCTTCGTCCCTCTTCGTCCTCCCGTTTGATCCGTTGGCCTTCTTTGGACCAAGTTCGTCGCTTTCGTCCCTCTCCGTCCTCCTTCTTCGTCCTCCCATTTGATCCATTGGCCTTCTTTGGACCATGTTCATCTTGTTCGTCCCTCTTTGTCCTCCCATTATATCTGTTTGCCTTCTTTGGACCAAGTACGTCTCGTTCGTCCCTCTTTGTTCTCCCATTTGATCCGTTGGCTTTCTTTGGACCACGTTCATCGCTATCGTCCCTCTTCGTCCTCCCGTTAGATCCGTTGTCCTTCTTTGCACCAAGTTCGTCTCGTTCGTCCTTCTTCGTCATCGCATTATATCCATTGGCATTCATTGGACCAAGTTCGTCTCTTCAGTCCCTCTTCGTCCTCTCATTTGATCCTTTCAAATTCTTTGTACCAAGTTCGTCTCATTCGTCCCTCTTCGACCTCCCATTTGATCCATTGGCATTCTTTGGACCATGTTCATCTTGTTTGTCCCTCTTCGTCCTCCCATTAAATCCGTTTGCCTTCTTTGGACCAAGTTCGTCTCGTTCGTCCCTCTTCGTCCTCCCATTTGATCCGTTAACTTTCTTTGGACCAAGTTCGTCTCTTTCGTCTCTCTTCGTCACCCAATCCATTTGATCCATTGGCCTTCTTTGGACCAAGTTTGTCTCTTTCGTCCCTCTTCATCCTCCCATTTGATCCGTTGACCTTCTTTGGACCAAGTTCGTTGCTTTCGTCCCTCTTCGTCCTCCTTCTTCGTCCTCCCATTTGATCCATTGGCCTTCTTTGGACCATCTTCATCTTGTTCGTCTCGTTTTGTCCCTCTTCGTCCCCCATCCGTTGGCCTTCTTTGGACCAAGTTTGTCTCTTCGTCCCTCTTCGTCCTCCCGTTTGATCCGTTGGCCTTCTTTGGACCAAGTTCGTCGCTTTCGTCCCTCTCCGTCCTCCCGTTTGGTCCGTTGGCCTTCTTTGGACCAAGTTCGTCGCTTTCGTCCCTCTTTGTCCTCCCACTAGATCCGTTGTCCTTCATTGCACCAAGTTCGGCTCGTTGTCTTTCTTCGTCATCGCATTAGATCCATTGGCATTCTTTGGACCAAGATCATCTCTTCAGTCCCTCTTCGTCCTCCCATTTGATCCTTTGGCATTCTTTGTACCAAGTTCGACTCATTCGTCCTTCTTCGTCCTCCCATTTGATCCATTGGCCTTCTTTGGACCAAGTTTGTCTCTTTCGTCCCTCTTCGTCCTCCCATTAGATCCGTTGTGCTTCTTTGCACCAAGTTCGTCTCATTCGTCCTTCTTCGTCATCGCATTATATCCATTGGCATTCATGGACCAAGTTCGTCTCTTCAGTCCCTCTTCGTCCTCCCATTTGATCCTTTGGCATTCTTTGTACCAAGTTCGTCTCATTCGTCCCTCTTCGTCCTCCCATTTGATCCATTGGCATTCTTTGGACCATGTTCATCTTGTTTGTCCCTCTTCGTCCTCCCATTAAATCCGTTTGCCTTCTTTGGACCAAGTTCGTCTCGTTCGTCCCTCTTCGTCCTCCCATTTGATCCGTTAGCTTTCTTTGGACCATGTTCATCTCTGTCGTCTCTCTTCGTCCCCGCATTTGATCCTTTGGCCTTCGTTGGACCAACTTTGTCTCTTTCGTCCCTCTTCGTCCTCCCATTTGATCGGTTGGCCTTCTTTGGACCAACTTCGTCACTTTCGTCCCTCTTCGTCCTCCCATTAGATCCGTTGTCCTTCATTGCACCAAGTTCGGCTCGTTCGTCTTTCTTCATCATCGCATTAGATCCATTGGCATTCTTTGGACCAAGATCATCTCTTCAGTCCCCCTTCGTCCTCCCATTTGATCCTTTGGCATTCTTTGTACCAAGTTCGTCTCATTCGTCCCTCTTCGTCCTCCCATTTGATCCATTGGCATTCTTTGGACCATGTTCATCTTGTTTGTCCCTCTTCGTCCTCCCATTAAATCCGTTTGCCTTCATTGGACCAAGTTCGTCTCGTTGGTCCCTCTTCGTCCTCCCATGTGATCCGTTATCTTTCTTTGGACCATGTTCGTCTCTTTCGTCTCTCTTCGTCCCCCCATTTGATCCGTTGGCCTTCTTTGGACCAACTTTGTCTCTTTCGTCCCTCTTCGTCCTCCCATTTGATCCGTTGGCCTTCTTTGGACCAACTTTGTCGCTTTCGTCCCTCTTCGTCCTCCCATTAGATCCGTTGTCCTTCATTGCACCATGTTCGGCTCGTTCGTCTTTCTTCGTCACCGCATTAGATCCATTGGCATTCTTTGGACCAAGATAATCTCTTCAGTCCGTCTTCGTCCTCCCATTTGATCCTTTGGCATTCTTTGTACCATGTTCGTCTCATTCGTCCTCCCATTTGATCCATTGGCATTCATTGGACCAAGTTCATCTTGTTTGTCCCTCTTCGTCCTCCCATTAAATCCGTTTGCCATCTTTGGACCAAGTTCGTCTCGTTTTGTCCCTCTTCGTCCCCCCATTTGATCCGTTGGCCTTCTTTGGACCAAGTTTGTCTCTTCGTCCCTCTTCGTCCTCCCGTTTGATCCGTTGGCCTTCTTTGGACCAAGTTCGTCGCTTTCGTCCCTCTCCGTCCTCCTTCTTCGTCCTCCCATTTGATCCATTGGCCTTCTTTGGACCATGTTCATCTTGTTCGTCCCTCTTTGTCCTCCCATTATATCTGTTTGCCTTCTTTGGACCAAGTACGTCTCGTTCGTCCCTCTTTGTTCTCCCATTTGATCCGTTGGCTTTCTTTGGACCACGTTCATCGCTATCGTCCCTCTTCGTCCTCCCGTTAGATCCGTTGTCCTTCTTTGCACCAAGTTCGTCTCGTTCGTCCTTCTTCGTCATCGCATTATATCCATTGGCATTCATTGGACCAAGTTCGTCTCTTCAGTCCCTCTTCGTCCTCTCATTTGATCCTTTCAAATTCTTTGTACCAAGTTCGTCTCATTCGTCCCTCTTCGTCCTCCCATTTGATCCATTGGCATTCTTTGGACCATGTTCATCTTGTTTGTCCCTCTTCGTCCTCCCATTAAATCCGTTTGCCTTCTTTGGACCAAGTTCGTCTCGTTCGTCCCTCTTCGTCCTCCCATTTGATCCGTTAACTTTCTTTGGACCAAGTTCGTCTCTTTCGTCTCTCTTCGTCACCCAATCCATTTGATCCATTGGCCTTCTTTGGACCAAGTTTGTCTCTTTCGTCCCTCTTCATCCTCCCATTTGATCCGTTGACCTTCTTTGGACCAAGTTCGTTGCTTTCGTCCCTCTTCGTCCTCCTTCTTCGTCCTCCCATTTGATCCATTGGCCTTCTTTGGACCATCTTCATCTTGTTCGTCTCGTTTTGTCCCTCTTCGTCCCCCATCCGTTGGCCTTCTTTGGACCAAGTTTGTCTCTTCGTCCCTCTTCGTCCTCCCGTTTGATCCGTTGGCCTTCTTTGGACCAAGTTCGTCGCTTTCGTCCCTCTCCGTCCTCCTTCTTCGTCCTCCCATTTGATCCATTGGCCTTCTTTGGACCATGTTCATCTTGTTCGTCCCTCTTTGTCCTCCCATTATATCTGTTTGCCTTCTTTGGACCAAGTACGTCTCGTTCGTCCCTCTTTGTTCTCCCATTTGATCCGTTGGCTTTCTTTGGACCACGTTCGTCGCTATCGTCCCTCTTCGTCCTCCCATTAGATCCGTTGTCATTCTTTGCACCAAGTTCGTCTCGTTCGTCCTTCTTCGTCATCGCATTATATCCATTGGCATTCATGGACCAAGTTCGTCTCTTCAGTCCCTCTTCGTCCTCCCATTTGATCCTTTGGCATTCTTTGTACCAAGTTCGTCTCATTCGTCCCTCTTCGTCCTCCCATATGATCCATTGGCATTCTTTGGACCATGTTCATCTTGTTTGTCCCTCTTCGTCGTCCCATTAAATCCGTTTGCCTTCTTTGGACCAAGTTCGTCTCGTTTGTCCCTCTTCGTCCTCCCATTTGATCCGTTAGCTTTCTTTGGACCATGTTCACCTCTGTCGTCTCTCTTCGTCCCCCCATTTGATCCGTTGACCTTCGTTGGACCAACTTTGTCTCTTTCGTCCATCTTCGTCCTCCCATTTGATCGGTTGGCCTTCTTTGGACCAACTTCGTCGCTTTCGTCCCTCTTCGTCCTCCCATTAGATCCGTTGTCCTTCATTGCACCAAGTTCGGGTCGTTCGTCTTTCTTCGTCATCGCATTAGATCCATTGGCATTCTTTGGACCAAGATCATCTCTTCAGTCCCTCTTCGTCCTCCCATTTGATCCTTTGGCATTCTTTGTACCATGTTCGTCTCATTCGTCCCTCTTCGTCCTCCCATTTGATCCATTGGCATTCTTTGGACCATGTTCATCTTGTTTGTCCCTCTTCGTCCTCCCATTAAATCCGTTTGCCTTCATTGGACCAAGTTCGTCTCGTTGGTCCCTCTTCGTCCTCCCATGTGATCCGTTATCTTTCTTTGGACCATGTTCGTCTCTTTCGTCTCTCTTCGTCCCCCCATTTGATCCGTTGGCCTTCTTTGGACCAACTTTGTCTCTTTCGTCCCTCTTCGTCCTCCCATTTGATCCGTTGGCCTTCTTTGGAGCAACTTTGTCGCTTTCTTCCCTCTTCGTCCTCCCATTAGATCCGTTGTCCTTCATTGTACCATGTTCGGCTCGTTCGTCTTTCTTCGTCACCGCATTAGATCCATTGGCATTCTTTGGACCAAGATCATCTCTTCAGTCCCTCTTCGTCCTCCCATTTGATCCTTTGGCATTCTTTGTACCATGTTCGTCTCATTCGTCCTCCCATTTGATCCTTTGGCATTCATTGGACCAAGTTCATCTTGTTTGTCCCTCTTCGTCCTCCCATTAAATCCGTTTGCCATCTTTGGACCAAGTTCGTCTCGTTTTGTCCCTCTTCGTCCCCCCATTTGATCCGTTGGCCTTCTTTGGACCAAGTTTGTCTCTTCGTCCCTCTTCGTCCTCCCGTTTGATCCGTTGGCCTTCTTTGGACCAAGTTCGTCGCTTTCGTCCCTCTCCGTCCTCCTTCTTCGTCCTCCCATTTGATCCATTGGCCTTCTTTGGACCATGTTCATCTTGTTCGTCCCTCTTTGTCCTCCCATTATATCTGTTTGCCTTCTTTGGACCAAGTACGTCTCGTTCGTCCCTCTTTGTTCTCCCATTTGATCCGTTGGCTTTCTTTGGACCACGTTCATCGCTATCGTCCCTCTTCGTCCTCCCATTAGATCCGTTGTCCTTCTTTGCACCAAGTTCGTCTCGTTCGTCCTTCTTCGTCATCGCATTATATCCATTGGCATTCATTGGACCAAGTTCGTCTCTTCAGTCCCTCTTCGTCCTCTCATTTGATCCTTTCAAATTCTTTGTACCAAGTTCGTCTCATTCGTCCCTCTTCGTCCTCCCATTTGATCCATTGGCATTCTTTGGACCATGTTCATCTTGTTTGTCCCTCTTCGTCCTCCCATTAAATCCGTTTGCCTTCTTTGCACCAAGTTCGTCTCGTTCGTCCCTCTTCGTCCTCCCATTTGATCCGTTAACTTTCTTTGGACCAAGTTCGTCTCTTTCGTCTCTCTTCGTCACCCAATCCATTTGATCCATTGGCCTTCTTTGGACCAAGTTTGTCTCTTTCGTCCCTCTTCATCCTCCCATTTGATCCGTTGACCTTCTTTGGACCAGGTTCGTTGCTTTCGTCCCTCTTCGTCCTCCTTCTTCGTCCTCCCATTTGATCCATTGGCCTTCTTTGGACCATGTTCATCTTGTTCGTCCCTCTTTGTCCTCCCATTATATCTGTTTGCCTTCTTTGGACCAAGTACGTCTCGTTCGTCCCTCTTTGTTCTCCCATTTGATCCGTTGGCTTTCTTTGGACCACGTTCGTCGCTATCGTCCCTCTTCGTCCTCCCATTAGATCTGTTGTCCTTCTTTGCACCAAGTTCGTCTCGTTCGTCCTTCTTCGTCATCGCATTATATCCATTGGCATTCATGGACCAAGTTGGTCTCTTCAGTCCCTCTTCGTCCTCCCATTTGACCCTTTGGCATTTTTTGTACCAAGTTCGTCTCATTCGTCCCTCTTCGTCCTCCCATATGATCCATTGGCATTCTTTGGACCATGTTCATCTTGTTTGTCCCTCTTCGTCGTCCCATTAAATCCGTTTGCCTTCTTTGGACCAAGTTCGTCTCGTTTGTCCCTCTTCGTCCTCCCATTTGATCCGTTAGCTTTCTTTGGACCATGTTCACCTCTGTCGTCTCTCTTCGTCCCCCCATTTGATCCGTTGGCCTTCGTTGGACCAACTTTCTCTCTTTCGTCCATCTTCGTCCTCCCATTTGATCGGTTGGCCTTCTTTGGACCAACTTCGTCGCTTTCGTCCCTCTTCGTCCTCCCATTAGATCCGTTGTCCTTCATTGCACCAAGTTCGGCTCGTTCGTCTTTCTTCGTCATCGCATTAGATCCATTGGCATTCTTTGGACCAAGATCATCTCTTCAGTCCCTCTTCGTCCTCCCATTTGATCCTTTGGCATTCTTTGTACCATGTTCGTCTCATTCGTCCCTCTTCGTCCTCCCATTTGATCCATTGGCATTCTTTGGACCATGTTCATCTTGTTTGTCCCTCTTCGTCCTCCCATTAAATCCGTTTGCCTTCTTTGGACCAAGTTCGTCTCGTTGGTCCCTCTTCGTCTTCCCATGTGGTCCGTTATCTTTCTTTGGACCATGTTCGTCTCTTTCGTCTCTCTTCGTCCCCCCATTTGATCCGTTGGCCTTCTTTGGACCAACTTTGTCTCTTTCGTCCCTCTTCGTCCTCCCATTTGATCCGTTGGCCTTCTTTGGACCAACTTCGTCGCTTTCGTCCCTCTTCGTCCTCCCATTAGATCCGTTGTCCTCCATTGCATCAAGTTCGGCTCGTTCGTCTTTCTTCGTCATCGCATTAGATCCATTGGCATTCTTTGGACCAAGATAATCTCTTCAGTCCCTCTTCGTCCTCCCATTTGATCCTTTGGCATTCTTTGTACCATGTTCGTCTCATTCGTCCCTTTTCGTCCTCCCATTTGATCCATTGGCATTCATTGGACCAAGTTCATCTTGTTTGTCCCTCTTCGTCGTCCCATTAAATCCGTTTGCCTGCTTTGGACCAAGTTCGTCTCGTTTGTCCCTCTTCGTCCCCCCATTTGATCTGTTAACTTTCTTTGGACCAAGTTCGTCTCTTTCGTCTCTCTTCGTCACCCCATCCATTTGATCCATTGGCATTCTTTGCACCAAGTTTGTCTCTTTCGTCCCTCTTCGTCCTCCCATTTGATCCGTTGGCCTTCTTTGGACCAAGTTCGTCCCTCTTCGTCCTCCCACTAGATCCGTTGTCCTTCTTTGCACCAAGTTCGGCTCGTTCGTCTTTCTTCGTCATCGCACTAGATCAATTGGCATTCTTTGGACCAACTTCATCTCTTCAGTCCATCTTCATCCTCCCATTTGATCCTTTGGCATTCTTTGTACCAAGTTCGTCTCATTCGTCCTTCTTCGTCCTCACATTTGATCCATTGGCCTTCTTTGGACCAAGTTCATCTTGTTCGTCCCTCTTCGTCCTCCCATTAAATCTGTTTGCCTTCTTTGGACCAAGTTCGTCTCGTTCGTCCCTCTTCGTCCTCCCATTTGATCCGTTAGCTTTCTTTGGACCAAGTTCGTCTCTTTCATCCCTCTTCGTCCTCCCACTAGATCCGTTGTGCTTCTTTTCACCAAGTTCGGCTCGTTCGTCTTTCTTCGTCATCGCACTAGATCAAATGGCATTCTTTGGACCAACTTCATCTCTTCAGTCCCTCTTCATCTTCCCATTTGATCCTTTGGCATTCTTTGTACCAAGTTCGTCTCATTCGTCCTTCTTCGTCCTCCCATTTGATCCATTGGCCTTGTTTGGACCAAGTTCATCTTGTTCGTCCCTCTTCGTCCTCCCATTAAATCCGTTTGCCTTCTCTGGACCAAGTTCGTCTCGTTCGTCCTCCCACTAGATCCGTTGTCCTTCTTTGCACCAAGTTCGGCTCGTTCGTCTTTCTTCGCCATCGCATTAGATCAATTGGCATTCTTTGGACCAAGTTCATCTCTTCAATCCCTCTTCATCCTCCCATTTGATCCTTTGGCATTCTTTGCACCAAGTTCGGTTCATTCGTCCTTCTTCGTCCTCCCATTTGATCCATTGGCCTTCTTTGGACCAAGTTCATCTTGTTCGTCCCTCTTCGTCCTCCCATTAAATCCGTTTGCCTTCTCTGGACCAAGTTCGTCTCGTTCGTCCTCCCATTTGATCCGTTAGCTTTCTTTGGACCAAGTTCGTCTCTTTCGTCTCTCTTCGTCACCCCATCCATTTGATCCATTGTCCTTCTTTGCACCAAGTTCGTCTCGTTCATCCTTCTTCGTCCTCACATTAGATCCATTGGCATTCATTGGACCAAGTTTGTCTCTTCAGTCCCTCTTCATCCTCTCATCTGATCCTTTGGCATTCTTTGTACCAAGTTAGTCTCATTCGTCCCTCTTCGTCCTCCCATTTAATCATTGGCCTTCTTCGGACCAAGTTCATCTTGTTCGTCCCTCTTCATCCTCCCATTAAATCCGTTTGCCTTCTATTGACCAAGTTTGTCTCGTTCGTCCCTCTTCGTCCTCCCATTTGATCCGTTAGCTTTTTTTGGACCAAGTTCGTCTCTTTCGTCTCTCTTCGTCACCCCATCCATTGATCCATTGGCCTTCTTTGGACCAAGTTTATCTCTTTCGTCCCTCTTCGTCCTCCCGTTTGATCCGTTGGCCTTCTTTGGACCATGTTCGTCGCTTTCGTCCCTCTTCGTCCTCCTATGAGATCCGTTGTCCTTCTTCGCACCAAGTTCGTCTCGTTCGTCCTTCTTCGTCCTCGCATTAGATCCATTGGCATTCATTGGACCAAGTTCGTCTCTTCAGTCCCTCTTCGTCCTCTCATTTGATCATTTGGCATTCTTTGTACCAAGTTCGTCTCATTCGTCCCTCTTCGTCCTCCCATTTGATCCATTGGCATTCTTTGGACCAAGTTCATCTTGTCTGTCCCTCTTCGTCCTCCCATTAAATCCGTTTGCCTTCTTTGGATCAAGTTCGTCTCGTTCGTCCCTCTTCGTCCTCCCATTTGATCCGTTAGCTTTCTTTGGACCATGTTCATCTCTCTTCGTCCCCCCATTTGATCCGTTGGCCTTCTTTGGACCTAGTTTGTCTCATTCATCCTTCTTCGTCCTCCCATTTGATCCATTGGCCTTCTTTGGACCAAGTTCATCTTGTTCGTCCCTCTTCGTCCTCCCATTAAATCCGTTTGCCTTCTTAGGACCAAGTTCGTTTCGTTCGTCCCACTTCGTCCTCCCATTTGATCCGTTAGCTTTCTTTGGACCAAGTTCGTCTCTTTCGTCCCTCTTCGTCCTCCCACTAGATCCGTTGTCCTTCTTTGCACCAAGTTCGGCTCGTTCGTCTTTCTTCGCCATCGCATTAGATCAATTGGCATTCTTTGGACCAAGTTCATCTCTTCAATCTCTCTTCATCCTCCCATTTGATACTTTGGCATTCTTTGTACCAAGTTCGTCTCATTCGTCCTTCTTCGTCCTCCCATTTGATCCATTGGCCTTCTTTGGACCAAGTTCATCTTGTTCGTCCCTCTTCGTCCTCCCATTAAATCCGTTTGCCTTCTTTGGACCAAGTGCGTCTCGTTCGTCCTCCCATTTGATCCGTTAGCTTTCTTTGGGCCAAGTTCGTCTCCTTCGTCTCTCTTCGTCACCCCATGCATTTGATCCATTGGCCTTCTTTGGACGAAGTTTGTCTCTTTCGTCCCTCTTCGTCCTCCTATTTGATCCGTTGGCCTTCTTTGGACCATGTTCGTCGCTTTCGTCCCTCTTCGTCGTCCCACTAGATCCGTTGTCCTTCTTTGCACCAAGTTCGTCTCGTTCGTCCTTCTTCGTCCTCGCATTAGATCCTTTGGCATTCATTGGACTAAGTTCGTCTCTTCAGTCCCTCTTCGTCCTCTCATTTGATCCTTCGGCATTCTTTGTACCAAGTTCGTCTCATTCGTCCCTTTTCGTCCTCCCTTTTGATCGATTGGCATTCTTTACACCAAGTTCCTCTTATTTGTCCCTCTTCGTCCTCCCATTAAATCCGTTTGCCTTCTTTGGACCAAGTTCGTCTCGTTCGTCCCTCTTCGTCACCCCATTTGATCCGTTGGCTTTCTTTGAACCATATTCATCTCTTTCGTCCCTCTTCGTCACCCCATTTGATCCGTTGGCCTACTTTGGACCAAGTTTCTCTCTTTTGTCCCACTTCGTCCTCCCATTTGATCCGTTGGCCTTCTTTGGACCAAGTTCGTCTCGTTCGTCCCTCTTCGTCCTCCCATTTGATTCGTTAGCTTTCTTTGGACCATGTTCGTCCCTTTTGTCTCTCTTCGTCACCCCATCCATTTGATCCATTGGCCTTCTTTGGACCAAATTTGTCTCTTTCGTCCCACTTCGTCCTCCCATTTGATACGTAGGCCTTCTTTGGACCAAGTTCGTCGCTTTCGTCCCTCTTCGTCCTCCCATGAGATTCGTTGTCCTTCTTTGCACCAAGTTCGTCTCGTTCGTCCTTCTTCGTCCTCGCATTAGATCCATTGGCATTCATTGGACCAAGTTCGTCTCTTCAGTCCCTCTTCGTCCTCTCATTTGATCCTCTGGCATTCTCTGTACCAAGTTCGTCTCATTCGTCCCTTTTCGTCCTCCCATTTGATCCATTGGCATTCTTTACACCAAGTTCCTCTTGTTTGTCCCTCTTCGTCCTCCCATTAAATCCGTTTGCCTTCTTTGGATCAAGTTCGTCTCGTTCGTCCCTCTTCGTCCTCCCATTTGATCCGTTAGCTTTCTTTGGACCAGGTTCGTCTCTTTCGTCACTCTTCGTCACCCCATTTGATCCGTTGGCCTTGTTTGGACCAAGTTTCTCTCTTTCGTCCCTCTTCGTCCTCCCATGTGATCCGTTGGCCTTCTTTGGACGAAGTTCGTCGCTTTCGTCCCTCTTCGTCCTCCCATTAGATCCGTTGTCCTTCTTTGCACCAAGTTCGTCTCGTTCGTCCTTCTTCGTCCTCGCATTAGATCCATTGGCATTCATTGGACCAAGTTCGTCTCTTCAGTCCCTCTTCATGCTCTCATTTGATCCTTTGGCATTCTCTGTACCAAGTTCGTCTCATTCGTCCCTCTTCGTCCTCCCATTTGATTATTGGCTTTCTTCGGACCAAGTTCATCTTGTTCGTCCATCTACGTCCTCCCATTAAATCCGTTTGCCTTCTTTGGACCAAGTTCGTCTCGTTCGTCCCATTTCGTTCTCCCATTTGATCTGTTAGCTTTCTTTGGACCAAGTTCGTCTCTTTCGTCTCTCTTCGTCACCCCATCCATTTGATCCGTTGTCCTTCTTTGGACATAGTTTGTCTCTTTCGTCCCTGTTCGTACTCCCATTTGATCAGTTGGCCTTCTTTGGACCAAGTTCATTGCTTTCGTCCCTCTTCGTCCTCGCAATAAATCCATTGGCATTCCTTGGACCAAGTTCGTCTCTTCAGTCCCTCTTCGTCCTCCCATTAAATCTGTTTTCCTTTTTTGGATCAAGTTCGTCTCGTTCGTCCCTCTTCGTCCTCCCATTTGATCTGTTAGCTTTCTTTGGACCATGTTCGTCACTATCGTCTCTCTTCGTCCCCCCATTTGATCCGTTGGCCTTCTTTGGTCCTAGTTTGTCTCTTTCGTCCCTCTTCGTCCTCCCATTTGATCTGTTGGCCTTCTTTGGACCAAGTTCGTCGCTTTCGTCCCTCTTCGTCCTCCCATTAGATCTGTTGTCCTTCTTTGCAGCAAGTTCGTCTCGTTTGTCCTCTCATTAGATCCATTGGCATTCATTGGACCAAGTTCGTCTCTTCAGTCCCTCTTCAACTTCTCATTTGATCCTTTGGCTTTCTTTGTACCAAGTTCGTCTCATTCGTCCGTCTTCGTCCTCCCATTTGATCCATTGGCCTTCTTTAGACCAAGTTCATCTTGTTCGTCCCTCTTCGTCCTCCCATTAAATCCGTTTGCCTTCTTTGGACCAAGTTCGTCTCGTTCGTCCCTCTTCGTCCTCCCATTTGACGCATTAGCTTTCTTTGGACCAAGTTCGTGTCTTTCGTCTCTCTTCGTCACCCCATCCATTTGATCCATTGGCCTTCTTTGGACCAAGTATGTCTCTTTCATCCCTCTTCGTCCTCCCATTTGATCCGTTGGCCTTCTTTGGACCAAGTTCGCCGCTTTCGTCCCTCTTCGTCCTCCCTCTAGACCCGTTGTCCTTCTTTGCACCAAGTTCGGCTCGTTCGTCTTTCTTCGTCATCGCATTAGATCAATTGGCATTCTTTGGACCAACTTCATCTCTTCAGTCCCTCTTCATCCTCCCATTTGATCCTTTGGAATTCTTTGTACCAAGTTTGTCTCATTTGTCTGTCTTCGTCCTCCCATTTGATCCATTGGCCTTCTTTGGACCAAGTTCATCTTGTTCGTCCCTCTTCGTCCTCCCATTAAATCTGTTTGCCATCTTTGGACGAAGTTCGTCTCGTTCGTCCCTCTTCGTCCTCCCATTTGATCCGTTAGCTTTCATTGGACCAAGTTCGTCTCTTTCGTCCCTCTTCGTCCTCCCACTAGATCCGTTGTCCTTCTTTGCACCATGTTCGTCACGTTCGTCCTTCTTCGTCCTCGCATTAGATCCATTGGCATTCATTGGACCAAGTTCGTCTCGTTCGTCCCTCTTCGTCCTCCCATTTGACGCATTAGCTTTCTTTGGACCAAGTTCGTCTCTTTCGTCTCTCTTCGTCACCCCATCCATTTGATCCATTGGCCTTCTTTGGACCAAGTATGTCTCTTTCATCCCTCTTCGTCCTCCCATTTGATCCATTGGCCTTCTTTGGACCAAGTTCATTTTGTTCGTCCCTCTTCGTCCTCCCACTAAATCCGTTTGCCTTCTTTGGACCAAGTTCGTCTCGTTCGTCCCTTTTCGTCCTTCGATTTGATCCATTGGCATTCTTTGGACCATGTTCATCTTGTTCGTCCCTCTTCGTCCTCCCATTAAATCCGTTTGCCTTCTTAGGACCATGTTCGTCTCGTTCGTCCCTCTTCGTCCTCCCATTTGATCTGTTAGCTTTCTTTGGACCAAGTTCGTCTCTTTCGTCCCTCTTCGTCCTCCCACTAGATCTGTTGTCCTTCTTTGCTCCAAGTTCGGCTCGTTCGTCTTTCTTCGTCATCGCATTAGATCAATTGGCATTCTTTGGACCAAGTTCATCTCTTCAGTCCCTCTTCATCCTCCCATTTAATCCTTTGGCATTCTTTGTACCAAGTTCGTCTCATTCGTCCTTCTTCGTCCTCCCATTTGATCCATTGGACTTCTTTGGACCAAGTTCATCATGTTCGTCCCTCTTCGTCCTCCCATTAAATCCGTTTGCCTTCTTTGGACCAAGTTCGTCTCGTTCGTCCCTCTTCGTCCTCCCATTTGATCCGCTAGCTTTCTTTGGACCAAGTTCGTCTCTTTCGTCTCTCTTCGTCACCCCATCCATTTGATCCATTGGCCTTCTTTGGACCAAGTTTGTCTCTTTCGTCCCTCTTCGTCCTCCCACTTCATCTGTTGGCCTTCTTTGGACCAAGTTCGTCGCTTTCGTCCCTCTTCGTCGTCCATTAGATCCGTTGTCCTTCTTTGCACCATGTTCGTCACGTTCGTCCTTCTTCGTCCTCGCATTAGATCCATTGGCATTCATTGGACCATGTTCGTCTCTTCAGTCCCACTTCGTCCTCTCATTTGATCCTTTGCCATTCTTTGTACCAAGTTCGTCTCATTCGTCCCTTTTCGTCTTTCCATTTGATCCATTGGCATTCTTTGGACTAAGTTCATCTTGTTTGTCCCTCTTCGTCCTCCCATTAAATCTGTTTTCCTTTTTTGGATCAAGTTCGTCTCGTTCGTCCCTCTTCGTCCTCCCATTTGATCTGTTAGCTTTCTTTGGACCATGTTCATCACTATCGTCTCTCTTCGTCCCCCCATTTGATCCGTTGGCCTTCTTTGGTCCTAGTTTGTCTCTTTCGTCCCTCTTCGTCCTCCCATTTGATCTGTTGGCCTTCTTTGGACCAAGTTCGTCGCTTTCGTCCCTCTTCGTCCTCCCATTAGATCTGTTGTCCTTCTTTGCAGCAAGTTCGTCTCGTTTGTCCTCTCATTAGATCCATTGGCATTCATTGGACCAAGTTCGTCTCTTCAGTCCCTCTTCAACTTCTCATTTGATCCTTTGGCATTCTTTGTACCAAGTTCGTCTCATTCGTCCCTCTTCGTCCTCCCATTTGATCCATTGGCCTTCATTGGACCAAGTTCATCTTGTTCGTCCCTCTTCGTCCTCCCATTAAATCCGTTTGCCTTCTTTGGACCAAGTTCGTCTCTTTCGTCTCTCTTCGTCACCCCATCCATTTGATCCATTGGCCTTCTTTGGACCAAGTATGTCTCTTTCATCCCTCTTCGTCCTCCCATTTGATCCGTTGGCCTTCTTTGGACCAAGTTCGCCGCTTTCGTCCCTCTTCGTCCTCCCTCAAGACCCGTTGTCCTTCTTTGCACCAAGTTCGGCTCGTTCGTCTTTCTTCGTCATCGCATTAGATCAATTGGCATTCTTTGGACCAACTTCATCTCTTCAGTCCCTCTTCATCCTCCCATTTGATCCTTTGGAATTCTTTGTACCAAGTTTGTCTCATTCGTCTGTCTTCGTCCAACCATTTGATCCATTGGCCTTCTTTGGACCAAGTTCATCTTGTTCGTCCCTCTTCGTCCTCCCATTAAATCTGTTTGCCATCTTTGGACGAAGTTCGTCTCGTTCGTCCCTCTTCGTCCTCCCATTTGATCCGTTAGCTTTCATTGGACCAAGTTCGTCTCTTTCGTCCCTCTTCGTCCTCCCACTAGATCCGTTGTCCTTCTTTGCACCATGTTCGTCACGTTCGTCCTTCTTCGTCCTCGCATTAGATCCATTGGCATTCATTGGACCAAGTTCGTCTCGTTCGTCCCTCTTCGTCCTCCCATTTGACGCATTAGCTTTCTTTGGACCAAGTTCGTCTCTTTCGTCTCTCTTCGTCACCCCATCCATTTGATCCATTGGCCTTCTTTGGACCAAGTATGTCTCTTTCATCCCTCTTCGTCCTCCCATTTAATCCGTTGGCCTTCTTTGGACCAAGTTCGCCGCTTTCGACCCTCTTCGTCCTCCCTCTAGACCCGTTGTCCTTCTTTGCACCAAGTTCGGCTTGTTCGTCTTTCTTCGTCATCGCATTAAATCAATTGGCATTCTTTGGACCAACTTCATCTCTTCAGTCCCTCTTCATCCTCCCATTTGATCCTTTGGAATTCTTTGTACCAAGTTTGTCTCATTCGTCTGTCTTCGTCCTCCCATTTGATCCATTGGCCTTCTTTGGACCAAGTTCATCTTGTTCGTCCCTCTTCGTCCTCCCATTAAATCTGTTTGCCATCTTTGGACGAAGTTCGTCTCGTTCGTCCCTCTTCGTCCTCCCACTTCATCTGTTGGCCTTCTTTGGACCAAGTTCGTCGCTTTCGTCCCTCTTCGTCGTCCATTAGATCCGTTGTCCTTCTTTGCACCATGTTCGTCACGTTCGTCCTTCTTCGTCCTCGCATTAGATCCATTGGCATTCATTGGACCATGTTCGTCTCTTCAGTCCCACTTCGTCCTCTCATTTGATGCTTTGCCATTCTTTGTACCAAGTTCGGCTCATTCGTCCCTTTTCGTCTTTCCATTTGATCCATTGGCATTCTTTGGACTAAGTTCATCTTGTTTGTCCCTCTTCGTCCTCCCATTAAATCTGTTTTCCTTTTTTGGATCAAGTTCGTCTCGTTCGTCCCTCTTCGTCCTCCCATTTGATCTGTTAGCTTTCTTTGGACCATGTTCGTCACTATCGTCTCTCTTCGTCCCCCCATTTGATCCGTTGGCCTTCTTTGGACCTAGTTTGTCTCTTTCGTCCCTCTTCGTCCTCCCATTTGATCTGTTGGCCTTCTTTGGACCAAGTTCGTCGCTTTCGTCCCTCTTCGTCCTCCCATTAGATCTGTTGTCCTTCTTTGCAGCAAGTTCGTCTCGTTTGTCCTTTCATTAGATCCATTGGCATTCATTGGACCAAGTTCGTCTCTTCAGTCCCTCTTCAACTTCTCATTTGATCCTTTGGCATTCTTTGTACCAAGTTCGTCTCATTCGTCCCTCTTCATCCTCCCATTAAATCCGCTTGCCTTCTTTGGACCATGTTCGTCTCGTTCGTCCCTCTTCGTCCTCCCATTTGATCCGTTAGCTTTCTTTGGACCAAGTTCGTCTCTTTCGTCTCTCTTCGTCACCCCATCCATTTGATCCGTTGGCCTTCTTTGGACCTAGTTTATCTCTTTCCTTCCTCTTCGTCCTCCCATTTGATCCGTTGGCCTTCTTTGGACCAAGTTCGTCGCTTTCGTCCCTCTTCGTCCTCCCATTAGATCTGTTGTCCTTCTTTGCAGCAAGTTCGTCTCGTTTGTCCTCTCATTAGATCCATTGGCATTCATTGGACCAGGTTCGTCTCTTCAGTCCCTCTTCAACTTCTCATTTGATCCTTTGGCATTCTTTGTACCAAGTTCGTCTCATTCGTCCCTCTTCGTCCTCCCATTTGATCCATTGGCCTTCATTGGACCAAGTTCATCTTGTTCGTCCCTCTTCGTCCTCCCATTAAATCCGTTTGCCTTCTTTGGACCAAGTTCGTCTCTTTCGTCTCTCTTCGTCACCCCATCCATTTGATCCATTGGCCTTCTTTGGACCAAGTATGTCTCTTTCATCCCTCTTCGTCCTCCCATTTGATCCGTTGGCCTTCTTTGGACCAAGTTCGCCGCTTTCGTCCCTCTTCGTCCTCCCTCTAGACCCGTTGTCCTTCTTTGCACCAAGTTCGGCTCGTTCGTCTTTCTTCGTCATCGCATTAGATCAATTGGCATTCTTTGGACCAACTTCATCTCTTCAGTCCCTCTTCATCCTCCCATTTGATCCTTTGGAATTCTTTGTACCAAGTTTGTCTCATTCGTCTGTCTTCGTCCTCCCATTTGATCCATTGGCCTTCTTTAGACCAAGTTCATCTTGTTCGTCCCTCTTCGTCCTCCCATTAAATCTGTTTGCCTTCTTTGGATCAAGTTCATCTCGTTCGTCCCTCTTCGTCCTCCCATTTGATCCGTTAGCTTTCATTGGACCAAGTTCGTCTCTTTCGTCCCTCTTCGTCCTCCCACTAGATCCGTTGTCCTTCTTTGCACCAAGTTCGGCTCGTTCGTCTTTTTTCGTCATCGCATTAGATCAATTGGCATTCTTTGGACCAAGTTCATCTCTTCAGTCCCTCTTCATCCTCCCAGTTGATCCTTTGGCATTCTTTGTACCAAGTTCATCTCATTCGTCCCTCTTCGTCCTCCCATTTGATCCATTGGCATTCTTTGGACCAAGTTCATCTTGTTTGTCCCTCTTCGTCCTCCCATTAAATCCGTTTGCCTTCTTTGGATCAAGTTCGTCTCGTTCGTCCCTCTTCGTCCTCCCATTTGATCCGTTTGCTTTCTTTGGACCATGTTCGTCTCTTTCGTCTCTCTTCGTCCCCCCATTTGATCCGTTGGCCTTCTTTGGACCTAGTTTGTCTCTTTCCTTCCTCTTCGTCCTCCCATTTGATCCGTTGGCCTTCTTTGGACCAAGTTCGTCGCTTTCGTCCCTCTTCGTCCTCCCATTAGATCTGTTGTCCTTCTTTGCACCAAGTTCGTCTCGTTCGTCCTTCTTCGTCCTCGCATTAGATCCATTGGCATTCATTGGACCAAGTTCGTCTCTTCAGTCCCTCTTCGTCCTCTCATTTGATCCTTTGGCATTCTTTGTACCAAGTTCGTCTCATTCGTCCCTCTTCGTCCTCCCATTTGATCCATTGGCATTCTTTGGACCAAGTTCATCTTGTTCGTCCCTCTTCGTCCTCCCATTAAATCCGCTTGCCTTCTTTGGACCAAGTTCGTCTCGTTCGTCCCTCTTCGTCCTCCCATTTGATCCGTTAGCTTTCTTTGGACCAAGTTCGTCTCTTTCGTCTCTCTTCGTCACCCCATCCATTTGATCCGTTGGCCTTCTTTGGACCTAGTTTATCTCTTTCCTTCCTCTTCGTCCTCCCATTTGATCCGTTGGCCTTCTTTGGACCAAGTTCGTCGCTTTCGTCCCTCTTCGTCCTCCCATTAGATCTGTTGTCCTTCTTTGCAGCAAGTTCGTCTCGTTTGTCCTCTCATTAGATCCATTGGCATTCATTGGACCAAGTTCGTCTCTTCAGTCCCTCTTCAACTTCTCATTTGATCCTTTGGCATTCTTTGTACCAAGTTCGTCTCATTCGTCCCTCTTCGTCCTCCCATTTGATCCATTGGCCTTCTTTGGACCAAGTTCATCTTGTTCGTCCCTCTTCGTCCTCCCATTAAATCCGTTTGCCTTCTTTGGACCAAGTTCGTCTCGTTCGTCCCTCTTCGTCCTCCCATTTGACGCATTAGCTTTCTTTGGACCAAGTTCGTCTCTTTCGTCTCTCTTCGTCACCCCATCCATTTGATCCATTGGCCTTCTTTGGACCAAGTATGTCTCTTTCATCCCTCTTCGTCCTCCCATTTGATCCGTTGGCCTTCTTTGGACCAAGTTCGCCGCTTTCGTCCCTCTTCGTCCTCCCTCTAGACCCGTTGTCCTTCTTTGCACGAAGTTCGGCTCGTTCGTCTTTCTTCGTCATCGCATTAGATCAATTGGCATTCTTTGGACCAACTTCATCTCTTCAGTCCCTCTTCATCCTCCCATTTGATCCTTTGGAATTCTTTGTACCAAGTTTGTCTCATTCGTCTGTCTTCGTCCTCCCATTTGATCCATTGGCCTTCTTTGGACCAAGTTCATCTTGTTCGTCCCTCTTCGTCCTCCCATTAAATCTGTTTGCCATCTTTGGACGAAGTTCGTCTCGTTCGTCCCTCTTCGTCCTCCCACTTCATCTGTTGGCCTTCTTTGGACCAAGTTCGTCGCTTTCGTCCCTCTTCGTCGTCCATTAGATCCGTTGTCCTTCTTTGCACCATGTTCGTCACGTTCGTCCTTCTTCGTCCTCGCATTAGATCCATTGGCATTCATTGGACCATGTTCGTCTCTTCAGTCCCACTTCGTCCTCTCATTTGATCCTTTGCCATTCTTTGTACCAAGTTCGTCTCATTCGTCCCTTTTCGTCTTTCCATTTGATCCATTGGCATTCTTTGGACTAAGTTCATCTTGTTTGTCCCTCTTCGTCCTCCCATTAAATCTGTTTTCCTTTTGTGGATCAAGTTCGTCTCGTTCGTCCCTCTTCGTCCTCCCATTTGATCTGTTAGCTTTCTTTGGACCATGTTCGTCACTATCGTCTCTCTTCGTCCCCCCATTTGATCCGTTGGCCTTCTTTGGTCCTAGTTTGTCTCTTTCGTCCCTCTTCGTCCTCCCATTTGATCTGTTGGCCTTCTTTGGACCAAGTTCGTCGTTTTCGTCCCTCTTCGTCCTCCCATTAGATCTGTTGTCCTTCTTTGCAGCAAGTTCGTCTCGTTTGTCCTCTCATTAGATCCATTGGCATTCATTGGACCAAGTTCGTCTCTTCTGTCCCTCTTCAACTTCTCATTTGATCCTTTGGCATTCTTTGTACCAAGTTCGTCTCATTCGTCCCTCTTCGTCCTCCCATTTGATCCATTGGCCTTCTTTGGACCAAGTTCATCTTGTTCGTCCCTCTTCGTCCTCCCATTAAATCCGTTTGCCTTCTTTGGACCAAGTTCGTCTCGTTCGTCCCTCTTCGTCCTCCCATTTGACGCATTAGCTTTCTTTGGACCATGTTCGTCTCTTTCGTCTCTCTTCGTCACCCCATCCATTTGATCCATTGGCCTTCTTTGGACCAAGTATGTCTCTTTCATCCCTCTTCGTCCTCCCATTTGATCCGTTGGCCTTCTTTGGACCAAGTTCGCCGCTTTCGTCCCTCTTCGTCCTCCCTCTAGACCCGTTGTCCTTCTTTGCACCAAGTTTGGCTCGTTCGTCTTTCTTCGTCATCGCATTAGATCAATTGGCATTCTTTGGACCAACTTCATCTCTTCAGTCCCTCTTCATCCTCCCATTTGATCCTTTGGAATTCTTTGTACCAAGTTTGTCTCATTCGTCTGTCTTCGTCCTCCCATTTGATCCATTGGCCTTCTTTGGACCAAGTTCATCTTGTTCGTCCCTCTTCGTCCTCCCATTAAATCTGTTTGCCATCTTTGGACGAAGTTCGTCTCGTTCGTCCCTCTTCGTCCTCCCATTTGATCCGTTAGCTTTCATTGGACCAAGTTCGTCTCTTTCGTCCCTCTTCGTCCTCCCACTAGATCCGTTGTCCTTCTTTGCACCAAGTTCGGCTCGTTCGTCTTTTTTCGTCATCGCATTAGATCAATTGGCATTCTTTGGACCAAGTTCATCTCTTCAGTCCCTCTTCATCCACCCAGTTGATCCTTTGGCATTCTTTGTACCAAGTTCGTCTCATTCGTCCCTCTTCGTCCTCCCATTTGATCCATTGGCATTCTTTGGACCAAGTTCATCTTGTTTGTCCCTCTTCGTCCTCCCATTAAATCCGTTTGCCTTCTTTGGATCAAGTTCGTCTCGTTCGTCCCTCTTCGTCCTCCCATTTGATCCGTTAGCTTTCTTTGGACCATGTTCGTCTCTTTCGTCTCTCTTCGTCCCCCCATTTGATCCGTTGGCCTTCTTTGGACCTAGTTTGTCTCTTTCCTTCCTCTTCGTCCTCCCATTTGATCCGTTGGCCTTCTTTGGACCAAGTTCGTCGCTTTCGTCCCTCTTCGTCCTCCCATTAGATCTGTTGTTCTTCTTTGCACCAAGTTCGTCTCGTTCGTCCTTCTTCGTCATCGCATTATATCCATTGGCATTCATTGGACCAAGTTCGTCTCTTCAGTCCCTCTTCGTCCTCTCATTTGATCCTTTCAAATTCTTTGTACCAAGTTCGTCTCATTCGTCCCTCTTCGTCCTCCCATTTGATCCATTGGCATTCTTTGGACCAAGTTCATCTTGTTTGTCCATCTTCGTCCTCCCAATAAATTCGTTTGCCTTCTATGGATCAAGTTCATCTCGTTCGTCCCTCTTCGTCCTCCCATTTGATCCGTTAGCTTTCTTTGGACCAAGTTCGTCTCTTTCGTCTCTCTTCGTCACCCCATCCATTTGATCTATTGGCCTTCTTTGGACCAAGTTTGTCTCTTTCGTCCCTCTTCGTCCTCCCACTTGATCCGTTGGCCTTCTTTGGACGAAGTTCCTCGCTTTCGTCCCTCTTCGTCCTCCCATTAGATCCGTTGTCCTTCTTTGCACCAAGCTCGTCTCGTTCGTCCTTCTTCGTCCTCGCATTAGATCCATTGGCATTCATTGGACCAAGTTCGTCTCTTCAGTCCCTCTTCGTCCTCTCATTTGATCCTTTCAAATTCTTTGTACCAAGTTCGTCTCATTCGTCCCTCTTCGTCCTCCCATTTGATCCATTGGCATTCTTTGGACCAAGTTCATCTTATTTGTCCATCTTCGTCCTCCCAATAAATCCGTTTGCCTTCTTTGGATCAAGTTCATCTCGTTCGTCCCTCTTCGTCCTCCCATTTGATCCGTTAGCTTTCTTTGGACCAAGTTCGTCTCTTTCGCCTCTCTTCGTCACCCCATCCATTTGATCCATTGGCATTCATTGGACCAAGTTCGTCTCTTCAGTCCCTCTTCGTCCTCTCATTTGATCCTTTGGCATTCTTTGTACCACGTTCGTCTCATTCGTCCCTCTTCGTCCTCCCATTTGATCCATTGGCATTCTTTGGACCAAGTTCATCTTGTTCGTCCCTCTTCGTCCTCCCATTAAATCCGCTTGCCTTCTTTGGACCAAGTTCGTCTCGTTCGTCCCTCTTCGTCCTCCCATTTGATCCGTTAGCTTTCTTTGGACCAAGTTCGTCTCTTTCGTCTCTCTTCGTCACCCCATCCATTTGATCCGTTGGCCTTCTTTGGACCTAGTTTATCTCTTTCCTTCCTCTTCGTCCTCCCATTTGATCCGTTGGCCTTCTTTGGACCAAGTTCGTCGCTTTCGTCCCACTTCGTCCTCCCATTAGATCTGTTGTCCTTCTTTGCACCAAGTTCGTCTCGTTCGTCCTTCTTCGTCCTCGCATTAGATCCATTGGCATTCATTGGACCAAGTTCGTCTCTTCAGTCCCTCTTCGACCTCTCATTTGATCCTTTGGCATTCTTTGTACCAAGTTAGTCTCATTCGTCCCTCTTCGTCCCCCCATTTGATCCATTGGCATTCTTTGGACCAAGTTCATCTTGTTTGTCCATCTTCGTCCTCCCAATAAATTCGTTTGCCTTCTTTGGATCAAGTTCATCTCGTTCGTCCCTCTTCGTCATCCCATTTGATCCGTTAGCTTTCTTTGGACCAAGTTCGTCTCTTTCGTCTCTCTTCGTCACCCCATCCATTTGATCTATTGGCCTTCTTTGGACCAAGTTTGTCTCTTTCGTCCCTCTTCGTCCTCCCACTTGATCCGTTGGCCTTCTTTGGACGAAGTTCCTCGCTTTCGTCCCTCTTCGTCCTCCCATTAGATCCGTTGTCCTTCTTTGCACCAAGCTCGTCTCGTTCGTCCTTCTTCGTCCTCGCATTAGATCCATTGGCATTCATTGGACCAAGTTCGTCTCTTCAGTCCCTCTTCATGCTCTCATTTGATCCTTTGGCATTCTTTGTATCAAGTTCGTCTCATTCGTCTGTCTTCGTCCTCCCATTTGATCATTGGCTTTCTTCGGACCAAGTTCATCTTGTTCGTCCCTCTTCGTCCTCCCATTAAATCCGTTTGCCTTCTTTGGACCAAGTTCGTCTCGTTCGTCCCTCTTCGTCCTCCCATTTGATCCGTTAGCTTTCTTTGGACCAAGTTCGTCTCTTTCGTCTTTCTTCGTCACCCCATCCATTTGATCCATTGGCCTTCTTTGGACCAAATTTGTCTCTTTCGTCCCTCTTCGTCCTCCCATTTGATCCGTTGGCCTTCTTTGGACCAAGTTCGTCGCTTTTGTCCCTCTTCGTCCTCCCATGAGAGTCGTTGTCCTTCTTTGCACCAAGTTCGTCTCGTTCGTCCTTCTTCGTCCTCTCATTAGATCCATTGGCATTCATTGGACCAAGTTCGTCTCTTCAGTCCCTCTTCGTCCTCTCATTTGATCCTTTGGCATTCTTTGTACCAAGTTCGTCTCATTCGTCCCTCTTCGTCCTCCGATTTGATCCATTGGCATTCTTTGGACCAAGTTCATCTTGTTTGTCCATCTTCGTCCTCCCATTAAATCCGTTTGCCTTCTTTAGATCAAGTTCGTCTCGTTCGTCCCTCTTCGTCCTCCCATTTGATCCGTTAGCTTTCTTTGGTCCATGTTCGTCTCTTTCGTCTCTCTTCGTCCCCCCATTTGATCCGTTGGCCTTCTTTGGACCTAGTTTGTCTCTTTCCATCCTCTTCGTCCTCCCATTTGATCCGTTGGCCTTCTTTGGACCAAGTTCCTCGCTTTCGTCCCTCTTCGTCCTCCCATTAGATCTGTTGTCCTTCTTTGCACCAAGTTCGTCTCGTTCGTCCTTCTTCGTCCTCGCATTAGATCCATTGGCATTCATTGGACCAAGTTCGTCTGTTTAGTCCCTCTTCGACCTCTCATTTGATCCTTTGGCATTCTTTGTACCAAGTTAGTCTCATTCGTCCCTCTTCGTCCTCCCATTTGATCCATTGGCATTCTTTGGACCAAGTTCATCTTGTTTGTCCATCTTCGTCCTCCCATTAAATCCGTTTGCCTTCTTTGGATCAAGTTCATCTCGTTCGTCCCTCTTTGTCCTCCCATTTGATCCGTTAGCTTTCACTACTAGAATGTTGGTTTGTAGCTACGGATCATTAGCGTCGGCCACGACACCGACGCTACTAGCGTCGGCCTTGCGACGAAATAGCCGACGCTATAGTTACCGTTGTGCTCTTTTTTTATTTTTTTATTTTAACAATAATTAGCGTCGGCTTAGCCGACGCTAAATGATTGACGCAAAGTTTTTGGAAATATTAGCGTCGGCCGGGACCGACGCTAAATGATTGACGCAAAGTTTTTGGAAATATTAGCGTCGGCCGGGACCGACGCTAGATCTCTGGGTAATAATTAAATTTAAAACGTTTTTAAAAAACATTTGCGTCGGCTTAGTCGACGCTAAAGTTCAAAATTATAGTCAAAATCCCTAACCTTCACAGTCTCCCTCATTCTTCCATCTCTATCAGCTTTCTCTCAGAGCTCAGTCGTTCGCCCCTTCCCTTCGCCCCTTCAGCCACGTTCACCGTTTGCCACCGTGTAGCGCCACCATCACTTGCCACCATTCACGCCCTTTAGGCACCGTGTTGCGCCGCCCTTTAGCCACCGTTTCACGCCCATTAGCCACCGAGTCGTCACACCCTTTATGCACCGAGTCGTCACACCATTTAGCCACCGTTTCACGCCCTTTAGCCACCGCGTCGTGCCGCCCTGGGCTTCACTGACTCTGGCGTGGTTGTCTAGCGGTCATCTCTATCAACGTTTGTCACTGTTTCAGGTATTCCTCTTTTCCAATTCGTTTCCTCTTGCGTTTTTTTCTCAGATAAATGTTTGTCCCATTGTTTGTTTGAAATTCGATTGCAAGTGCTGTTGAATAGCTTGGAATAATGGAATATTAGACTGGTTCGTTAAATTTGGGAATGCATTTTGAAACTAGTGGTTGTTGCCTTATCTTTAAGATTTTGAAAATGGGTTTGCGTGGACCACTTAAACGTTTTTTTTATAATCCGCATTCTTTGCTTCTCAGATAAACGTTGTGTTTGATTTTTAATTTGAATTTGTAAATTTTGCATTAAGCCATTAACTCATCAATGTAGTGCAAACTCCGATTTTAACAAAAGAGACCACTTTTTCGCATGGAAACGGGCTTCTGAGCAAAACGCAGGACTTTGCCCTGCGCGTCGCGTGATTTTGGCCAAATTCTTTCGTTTAAGGGGTTAAAATGGCAGTTTTCAGTTTTTACTATAATTTAGGGTTATTTTTGTAATTTCGTTTGCACAACTCCCCTAGTTTTTCTCATCTTAAGCAGTTGAACTATTTATTAATGAACAATTGAAAGCCTAGAGACACCTGAGTGTTGAGCTACACCTGGTTTCTTGATTTCCTGTTTCCTGGTTTCTTCCTCTCACCATTTTGCCATCGTTGCTTGATCTCCGATGCCACTGTTTTGCAATCTCTGTCATTGTTTTAATTTGTTTTCGTTTGTTGTGTTTTGCTGAAGCTGGAATTTTTAATCTACCTCTCTTGTTTTGTTCACTGTGTCTTGCTGAAATATTAGCGTTGCATTGCTTGCTTCAAAAACAGGGTCTTGGTCTGCTAGCTGCAAACAGGGAAGAGTTAAGCAGTGTAGATCCTGTTGAACCTGATCCTGGGCTTCCGTGAGAAGGTATCTTGCCCTTCAAATTACTTAATAAGTTTGTACCTTATGGGTTGCAATTCCATCTTTGTAGAGATTGTATTTGTGTAGAGATTTATTATTCTTTTTGTATACATTTCCTGCTCTGTACCTGTCATTTTTGGATTTCAGCAAGGAATCCGAAATCTATATTTACGTTATTTGAATTTACATTTAAAGTTACATGCAATCAAACTACATGTTCTATAAAAGAAATTGCAAAACATATCATAATATTTTATATATATTCTTTTTCTTTCTTAACAAAAGATTTCATTCCTGTTCTTTTTGGTCACCCTACTGCAAGGGAAGCAATAATTATAATGGTAATTAATTTATATGCAACACTGTGAAGCAACTAGTTGGGCGAACAAATCAAAGGTGCAGAAAGCATATTGAAGAGAGATAAATGGGGAAAAAGATATGCATTAAGTAATTTCTCTACAACAAGCTTATATGATGGTTGAGCTAACTTTGCCAAGATAACCAAGTCTAAAATCTTCACATCCAACGTATCATATACCTTTACAATACCATCAGTGCCATCTACACCAATCAACCACGCCTGTGGTACCATGCAAGTTATTGTTCGCCCATTATCTTTATTTTATCTGATTTCCTTGGTACTACAGCCTCCATTTTAGAGGGAAGGGCTGTTATTGTTTCACCATTCCCAGTAGACCCAAGAGCTACCTTGTAAGAACCATCCTAAAGGGGAAAAAAATGCCCACTGTCAGTAACATCTAGCTTGTATGACCCTTAATTGAGAGGTTATTATATTGCTATTATGGTATTATCATACATCTTTATTGGGGTATATGTTTTAAAATTACTTGTAGTAGATTGGAATTGTGATAGACATATACATCTTTGTTGTTCATATAGATCCCGAGTAGCCTTTCTTTGTTGCTTTGCTTTTACTAATGAAGATTTATATTGTGATATTGTTTTTGTTAACTTTCGGACTTTGTAGATATTAATATTAATATTCTTAGCTTTCTCTGGGGTCACTCAATGTTTCATTAGTCTCTCTGATTGCATACTATTAATATTTTTATAGCTTTTGGAAGAAGGCGAGGAAGAAAAGGATTGTGCTATATCTTGAGATCAAAGCTTGAGCTCCTTGTGTAGGTTATTTGAAAAATTTCTGTTTTAGAATCTTTTTCTTGTTTTCTTGGTTTTAATCTTAAATATTTCTTTCTCTTTTTCTTGACTTCTTAATTTCTTTCGTGTGATCTTGACTTCTTTCTATTTTTCTTGAAATGTGATAGTACTATTCGTGGCACTCGGAGATTATAATTGAAGCTTAGTGTTGGAGTTCATCGGTAAGTATGTAATTCTTTTGGGAATATCTTTGTGAATGTGCAAGTTGCAATGTGAATTGTTTTGCTATTTGCTAGTGGAGAGCTGAGCTCAATAGGTGTGATCCCGCCTGAGATGCGGGATGCTGGATTGTGTGCTGGTAGTTTAGAAATGATGCATGTGTTTGTGAATTATTTTGTTGTTTGTTAGTGGAGAGCTGAGCTCAATAGGTGTGATCCTGCCTGAGATGCGGGATGCTGGATTGTGTGCTGGTAGTTTACAAATGATGCATGTGTTTGTGAATTGTTTTGTTGTTTGTTAGTGAAGAACTGAGCTCAATAGGTTTGATTATGTTAATATACTATTGTTTCTATTTATTTGATGTCACATATATAGTTATTTGTATAAAAAAAAAAGGGAAATGTTCAAATCACAAGGGTTATGCTGTCGAATTTTTTTCCAATTCGAGTGGCTAAGTGATTAATCTTTGCATTGTAGAAAATGGATCGTAGCTGGATGTATGACCGGCTAAATCCTGGTAGGATGGGACTGAAACAAGAGTTTATTGATGGGGTTCGTGAGTTAATTAGAAAAGCTAAGGAACAACCCTACTATTTGTCCGAGGGAGGGGTTAGGTGTCCTTGTTCAAAGTGTAAGTGTATGGCGATTTTGACTGAGGGTGAAGTCAAAGAGCACCTATATAGGTTTGGATTCCAGCCAAACTATTGGATCTGGTCTATGCATGGAGAGGCTGAGGACCTAAATAATGACTTAGGGGAAGAGTCAAATAGTAGTGGGTTTGTTGATACCGAAGATCATTTTGAAGCAATGCATGAAATGGTGCATGATGCATGTTTTGTCCCATTGTATGGAGGCCCTAATGTTAGAAGTAATGTGGGAGATGAGTCAACATTCAATGAGGAAGAGTTGCCAAATCCAGAAGCTCAGCGTTTCTATGATATGTTGACTTCTGCTAACGACCCCATTTACAATGGAGCCACCGAATCCAAGTTGAGTATATCTGTTAAGCTCTTGGCTGCTAGATCTAACTGGCATGTTCCCCAAAAGTGTATAGACTATTTTGTGCAGATGCTTGTTGATGTAGCTCCATCAGAACATTCTTTGCCTGGAAGTTACTACCAAGCGGCGAGGTTGGTGTCTAAGTTGGGGTTGAAGGCCAAGAAAATTGATTGTTGTGTGAATGGATGCATGCTATACTACAAAGAAGATAGCAATTTATCTGAGTGTAAGTTTTGTGAAGCTGCAAGGTATGTTCCTCGAAGAAGTGGAATGGGAAGGTACAAAAATGTCCCGGTTAAGAGAATGTTCTATTTTCCTATCATTCCTAGGTTACAAAGAATGTATGCTTCAAAACTTACTGCTTCTGAAATGAGATGGCATTATGAAAACAGAAATGATTCGAATGTTTTGCGTCATCCCTCCGATGGGAAAGCGTGGAAACACTTTGACGATGTTTATCCTGATTTTGCCTCTGAGCCAAGAAATGTAAGATTGGGTTTATGTGCTGATGGGTTTACGCCTTACATTCAAGCATCTTCCTCTCCATACTCGTGTTGGCCAGTAATAGTCACACCTTACAATCTTCCCCCTGAAATGTGCATGACCAAACCTTACATGTTTTTGACTTGTCTTATTCCTGGTCCATCTGATCCGACAGTAAAGATAGATGTATACTTGCAGCCTTTGATTGATGATTTGCAATTATTGTGGAGCCATGGTGTTTTAACTTACGATATCTCCACGAAGCAAAATTTTCTCATGAGAGCGTGCTTAATGTGGACAATCAATGATTTTCCAGCATATGGGATGTTATCTGGATGGGGAACACGAGGTAAGTTGGCATGCCCTTATTGTATGGAGGACACAAAAGCTTTCACCCTGAAATTCGGTGGAAAAAATTCGTGGTTTGACTGTCATCGCCGGTTCTTGCCAGCTGATCATTCTTTTAGAAGAAGCAAAAGGGGATTTAGAAGAAATAGGGACGAGAAGGATGGTCCACCTTACATGTTGACAGGACAACAATTGTGGGAATTTGTTCGTGATTTTCCAAAGGTCACAGACGGTTGTGGTAGTAGATTGCCAGGATATGGACTGATTCATAATTGGACTAAACGAAGTATATTTTGGGATCTTCCATATTGGAAGGACAATTTGTTAAGGCACAACCTCGATGTCATGCACATAGAGAAGAACTTCTTTGACAACGTCTTCAACACTGTCATGAATGTTACAGGAAAAACAAAAGATAATGAAAAGGCAAGAAAGGATATTTCTGTATTTTGTGCACGTGGGGACTTGGAGATGCAATCATTAGGAAACGGTAAATTGGGAAAGCCAAAGGCAAAATACACTTTGACATCAAAACATGCAAAGTTAGTGTGTAAATGGATCAAAGAACTAAAAATGCCGGATGGTTATGCTTCAAACTTGGCTAGGTGCGCCGATGTCCAGAAGGGCAAAATGCATGGGATGAAAAGTCATGACTGTCATGTATTCATGGAGTGTTTACTCCCAATTGCCTTTCGTTGCTTGCCAGAATGTGTATGGAAGCCGCTAACTGAATTAAGTCGGTTCTTCAAAGATCTATGCTGCAACACATTGAGGATGGATGACTTGATTAGATTGGAGCAGAACATTCCCATTATTATTTGCAAGTTGGAAAGGATTTTTCCCCCAGGTTTCTTTGATTCAATGGAACATCTCCCAATTCACTTGCCTAATGAAGCAATCCTAGGCGGTCCGGTTCAATATCGATGGATGTATCCATTTGAAAGGTGACGAGGCTGTCTTGCATGTAATTAATGTCTATGTCTATTATATATTTAAACTATAATGCATGATAAATTCTGACATTTACATGCAGATTGATGGGAGACTCAAAGTGGGCTGTTAGGAATAAGGCTAGGGTAGAAGGTTCCATATGTGCCCATTACGTGCAACGTGAGATAACCTATTTCTGCTCCCACTACTTTAAGAGCTCCAACTTGTTATCAACCAATACTTTCAGAAATGATTCTCGATCGGGACATGAGGGGGTCCAACCACGATTGTCAGTCTTACACACATTAGGTCGTCATAGTGGTAGATGTAAAGATGATTACCTATCAGATAAAGAATGGAGATCTGCTCATGTACATGTCCTGATCAACTGCAATGAAATCAAACCATATCTTGAGTAAGTAAATTTCTTAATAGCCAAATCGTTAAGTTTTATGACCATTTACCATAATCTTAGCTCATCAATTATTAAATTTGTTTTAGTGCATTCCTGCGAATACACTCCATCAATGGCAAACATGGTTCCGACCGTATTCACGAAGAATTTCCCATTTGGTTTCAAATATATGTAAGTGTAATGTGCATGATGAATTTCCCATTGGTATTGATAAAAACCCAACCTAAGCCTTTGTGTATGCAGGTGTATGAAAATGGGATTACCGACACACAAATATTGTCACTTGCAAGGGGTCCTGCATCAAAGATAACATCGTGGAATATGTACTTTGTTAATGGGTATAAGTATCACACTAAGGCTTGGAGTGATGGTAAAAAGACCATAAATAGTGGGGTGTATGTAAAAGGTATAACTGAAGGAGGGGAGGATGATTTTTATGGCACCATCCAACATATCTATGAGTTGGATTATGATGGTTTGACTAACAAGATCACCGTATTTTACTGTGAATGGTTTGATCCAACAAGAAACAAAGGCACAAAGGTTCATGCACAATATAACATCGTCAATATTGATATGAGTAAACGATACAATCGATATGATCCATTTATCCTTGCACAAAAGGCAAGACAGGTCTATTTTGTCCCTTATCCAAACATGTGTAGAGATTTGAAAGGCTGGTGTGTGGCAATCATCACCAAACCAAGAGGTCATGTGGAAGTCGATGACACAGAAGATGAAGTGCCTTATCAGGCTAATGAGACATCACCTGTTGCACCCATTACGGAAGTCGAACAAATACAAGGCTTACTTGACGAAACATTGAAGGAATATGAACAGATTGTTGATGATAATGACGATCCAATGGAACAAGATGGTCAATCAGAAGACGAGGACGAGCAAGATGGCCAATCGGAGGACGAGCACATGAACGAGGACGAGGACGAGGACGAGGACGAGGAGGAAGATGAGGACGGGGAGGATGGGGATGAGGATAGCAATGAGGACTAGCTTAGGTAGCTTAGGTTGTCATTGTAATAATCAGAGCATTATTTAGCTAAAAAGATACAACTCTAATCAATGAGAATCAGTTTTCAGTTGTAAAGTTTTTAGAGATATCTATCTGTCTTCTACTTCTACTCTCTTTTCTACTCTCTCTCTAACCTAGATAATTATTTATATATATTATGTTTTTCATTCAGATTATGTCAGGACGAGGTCAACCCGATAGGGTAAAGCTCCCGACTACTCGGGGTCGGGGTCGAGGTCGGGGTAGGATGATACATCCTGGCACACTGGCACAGGATGGTGAGCGCATGCGTCGTCACAGACAGACCCCGACTCAATCCACACCACCCGCACCTCCACCTGTAGTTCAGACTACCCCTCCACCACCCCCACCCCCACGCGTAGTTCAGTCTACACCACTCCCACCCCCAGACCAGCCTAGGTCACCCATTGGCCATACTACCACCTTCACTTTTGTAGCTAATCCAGGATACTTAATTCCTTCACCATTGCACCAGCCGGGTGAGTCTTCAGAAGCTCATCATCAGCATGACCAGCAGGATAATGATGTACATGGGGTGGGGGAGGAGCAGCAATGCTCGGAGGAGGGAGACGAGCTTCATGAGGAGGATCATGTGGAAGAGCATGATCCTCCTCCTCCCCGGAGGGAGTATCAGAAGGACGATCTTGGGAGAGTCATCATTCGACCTTATGGACGAGGGTAAGTTATAATTTATTTTTACTTCTTTATGTATTTATTGCTATTTAATGATTGACATTGACATAATTTTTGTAGGTGGACCCCTAGCTCGGCTGCAGCCGATGCACTCAGGTATGCCATTGAGAAACAGTTTCGGGATCCTCACCGCTGCTGGAGTGAGGTGCCTGCAGCTGTGAAGGAAACCTGGTGGAAATGGTTTCAGGTAACTTCACAAAATTTAATTGGAATTATTTAAACATTTAAGTGACTAACTTGAGTTTCATAATTGCTTACTTTCTATGTCTTCTTTTTTGCAGGATAAAGTGGCTTGGGATCCTCATGATCATGAGGCTATCTTTAGGGTATTTAATCAAAGAGGTGCAAAACGTCTTTCTGATATTCTCTCAAAGGCGAAGAAGAAGGGCACAAAGCCCAAATGGATGGGGGATGGAGCATGGATAGGTCTTCAGGACAAATGGAATACTGATAAGACCTATCTGGATCTCTCGGCTCAAAATAAGACCAATCGAGCTTCAAATAAGGGCGGGGCAGTCCACACCACAGGGCATAGATCCCATCTTGATGTGGCCCTAGACATGGTATGTATTCACTGTGTATTAATGTTTAGTCCATTACCCTAGAATGTTTCATACTTGACTAAAATGTGTCTGTTTTTCTTGCAGGCTGAACAACTTGGGCGATCAGTGGATCCAGGAGATCTCTTCTTGTTCACCCACAAGAAGAAATCTGGGGAATGGGTCGATAGTCGTTCTGAAAGGACTTATGTAAGTTTTCTTGTCGTGTAATATGTACTTGATATAACTTGCTTATTAAACAAAATACATAACTTATTATGGTTTATGTTTTGTTGTTAACAGGAAGCATATCAGGAACGTTTAAGGCAGGAATCTTCACAGACGGATGAGGGTTCGCAGGAGGTGGATGGGTCGAGGAGGCTTCAGATATGGCAGAGTGAGGCTGGGGGTAGGACTCGTGGTCGAAGTTATGGTACTGCAGACATGTCTGTGAATGTTCGCCGTGGTGCCTCCTCGTTGACTCAGGAGTCTCGGGCACCTACGGCGACTCGCACTACCCATGACACTGAAGCAACTGCTGAAGCTCGACACCATGCAGAAGCTGCTACTCGGTTGGCAGAAGAAGCCAACCATCGGGCAGATGAAGCCAATCAGAAGGTCGCTATGTTAGAGGAGCAGCTACGCACATTCATGGCACTTTATGCAGCTGAGCGCCAGTCAGGCGGTGCTTCATGTAGTCAGGCTCCAGCTCCACCTCCTCCTCCACCTGAGCACCCTCATCATTATGATGCTGAGCATGATGACCGGTCGCTAGATGAGGCAGACTCGCCACCGCGTAATCGTCGTCGTAGATCATGACTACTTTGTAGTATTGACCTTTTTTTTACTCAGTTGTCTTATTTGGATTACCTTGTAGTCTTTGTTGGCATTAGATCCTAACTTATCTTATTTAGGTTACCTTTTAGAACCTTTATATGTTTTTTTTTAAAAATTGATGGGATTACATTTTATGAAGTTATTTGTGCTTTTTTCTTTCTATTGAAATGTCTTTCATTCTTTCCAGGAATTTCACATAATTATGTAAAAATAAATTAAAATAAAATAAAGTAGCGTCGGCTTAGCACATGCAAATTAGCGTCGGCCAGTGCTGACGCAAATTCTGAAAGATTTTTTTTTGCGTCGCATCTGGCTTCGTAGCGTGGGCTTAGCCGACGCTAATTAGCGTCGGCCATGGCCGACGCTAACTCTAAATTAACTTCTTTTGCGTCGCATCTAGCTTCATAGCGTGCGCTTAGCCGACGCTAATTAGCGTCGGTCATGGCCGACGCTAACTCTCAATGAACATCTTTTGCGTCGCATCTGGCTTCATAGCGTGGGCTTAGCCGACGCTAATTAGCGTCGGTCACGGCCGACGCTAACTATAAATGCGTCGAACATGGCCACTTAGCGTGGGCTTGGCCGACGCTAATTAGCGTCGGCCATGGCCGACGCAAATTTAGCGTAGGCCATGTTCATTTCCTTCGTGCGTCGGCTTAGCGTGGGCTTAGCCGACGCTAACTAGCGTCGGCCATACGACGGCCGACGCTAATGCTATGCGACGAGCATTTTAGCGTCTGCCCCGTGGCCGACGCAAGGCCGACGCTAAAGTGACTGTTAGCGTCGGTTTTTCGTGTTTAGCGTCGGCTTTTAAGCCGACGCTAACAGCTGAAATTCTAGTAGTGTTTCTTTGGACCAAGTTCGTCTCTTTCGTCTCTCTTCGTCCCCCCATTTGATCCGTCGGCCTTCTTTGGACCTAGTTTGTCTCTTTCGTCCCTCTTCGTCCTCCCATTTGATCCGTTGGCCTTCTTTGGACGAAGTTCGTCGCTTGCGTCCCTCTTCGTCCTCCCATTAGATCCGTTGTCCTTCTTTGCACCAAGTTCGTCTCGTTCGTCCTTCTTCGTCCTCGCATTAGATCCATTGGCATTCATTGGACCAAGTTCGTCTCTTCAGTCCCTCTTCATGCTCTCATTTGATCCTTTGGCATTCTCTGTACCAAGTTCGTCTCATTCGTCCCTCTTCGTCCTCCCATTTGATCATTGGCTTTCTTCGGACCAAGTTCATCTTGTTCGTCCCTCTTCGTCCTCCCATTAAATCCGTTTGCCTTCTTTGGACCAAGTTCGTCTCGTTCGTCCCTCTTCGTCCTCCCATTTGATCCGTTAGCTTTCTTTGGACCAAGTTCGTCTCTTTCGTCTCTCTTCGTCACCCCATCCATTTGATCCATTGGCCTTCTTTGGACCAAATTTGTCTCTTTCGTCCCTCTTCGTCCTCCCACTTGATCCGTTGGCCTTCTTTGGACGAAGTTCCTCGCTTTCGTCCCTCTTCGTCCTCCCATTAGATCCGTTGTCCTTCTTTGCACCAAGCTCGTCTCGTTCGTCCTTCGTCCTCGCATTAGAACCATTGGCATTCATTGGACCAAGTTCGTCTCTTCAGTCCCTCTTCATGCTCTCATTTGATCCTTTGGCATTCTTTGTATCAAGTTCGTCTCATTCGTCCCTCTTCGTCCTCCCATTTGATCATTGGCTTTCTTCGGACCAAGTTCATCTTGTTCGTCCCTCTTCGTCCTCCCATTAAATCCGTTTGCGTTCTTTGGACCAAGTTCGTCTCGTTCGTCCCTCTTCGTCCTCCCATTTGATCCGTTAGCTTTCTTTGGACCAAGTTCGTCTCTTTCGTCTCTCTTCGTCACCCCATCCATTTGATCCATTGGCCTTCTTTGGACCAAATTTGTCTCTTTCGTCCCTCTTCGTCCTCCCATTTGATCCGTTGGCCTTCTTTGGACCAAGTTCGTCGCTTTTGTCCCTCTTCGTCCTCCCATGAGATTCGTTGTCCTTCTTTGCACCAAGTTCGTCTCGTTCGTCCTTCTTCGTCCTCGCATTAGATCCATTGGCATTCATTGGACCAAGTTCGTCTCTTCAGTCCCTCTTCGTCCTCTCATTTGATCCTTTGGCATTCTTTGTACCAAGTTCGTCTCATTCGTCCCTCTTCGTCCTCCCATTTGATCCATTGGCATTCTTTGGACCAAGTTCATCTTGTTTGTCCATCTTCGTCCTCCCATTAAATCCGTTTGCCTTCTTTAGATCAAGTTCATCTCGTTCGTCCCTCTTCGTCCTCCCACTAGATCCGTTATCCTTCTTTCCACCATGTTCGGCTCGTTCGTCTTTCTTCGTCATCGCATTAGATCAATTGGCATTCTTTGGACCAAGTTCATCTCTTCAGTCCCTCTTCATCCTCCCATTTGATCCGTTGGCCTTCTTTGGACCTAGTTTGTCTCTTTCGTCCCACTTCGTCCTCCCATTTGATCCGTTGGCCTTCTTTGGACCAAGTTCGTCGCTTTCGTCCCTCTTCGTCCTCCCATTAGATCTGTTGTCCTTCTTTGCACCAAGTTTGTCTCGTTCGTCCTCGCATTAGATCCATTGGCATTCATTGGACCAAGTTCGTCTCTTCAGTCCCTCTTCATCCTCTCATTTGATCCTTTGGCATTCTTTGTACCAAGTTCGTCTCATTCGTCCCTCTTCGTCCTCCCATTTGATCCATTGGCCTTCTTTGGAACAAGTTCATCTTGTTCGTCCCTCTTCGTCCTCCCATTAAATCCGTTTGCCTTCTTTGGACCAAGTTCATCTCGTTCGTCCCTCTTCGTCCTCCCATTTGATCCGTTAGCTTTCTTTGGACCAAGTTCATCTCTTTCGTCTCTCTTCGTCACCCCATCCATTTGATCCATTGGCCATCTTTGGACCAAGTTTGTCTCTTTCGTCCGTCTTCGTCCTCCGATTTGATCCATTGGCCTTCTTTGGACCAAGTTCATCTTGTTCGTCCCTCTTCGTCCTCCCATTAAATCTGTTTGCCTTCTTTGGACCAAGTTCGTCTCGTTCGTCCCTCTTCGTCCTCCCACTAGATCCGTTATCCTTCTTTCCACCATGTTCGGCTCGTTCGTCTTTCTTCGTCATCGCATTAGATCAATTGGCATTCTTTGGACCAAGTTCATCTCTTCAGTCCCTCTTCATCCTCCCATTTGATCCTTTGGCATTCTTTGTACCAAGTTCGCCTCATTTATCCTTCTTCGTCCTCCCGTTTGATCTATTGGCCTGCTTTGGACCAAGTTCGTCATGTTCGTCCCTCTTCGTCCTCCCATTAAATCCGTTTACCTTCTTTTGACCAAGTTCGTCTCGTTCGTCCCTCTTTGTCCTCCCATTTGATCTGTTAGCATTCTTTGGACCAAGTTCGTCTCTTTCGTCTCTCTTCGTCACCCCATCCATTTGATCCATTGGCCTTCTTTGGACCAAGTTTGTCTCTTTCGTCCCTCTTCGTCCTCCCATTTGATCCGTTGGCCTTCTTTGGAGCAAGTTCGTCGCTTTCGTCGCTCTTCGTCCTCCCGCTAGATCCGTTGTCCTTCTTTGCACCAAGTTCGGCTCGTTCGTCTTTCTTCGTCACGCATTAGATCAATTGGCATTCTTTGGACCAACTTCTTCTCTTCAGTCCCTCTTCATCCTCCCATTTGATCATTTGGCATTCTTTGTACCAAGTTCGTCTCATTCGTCCTTCTTCGTCCTCCCATTTGATCCATTGGCCTTCTTTGGACCATGTTCATCTTGTTCGTCCCTCTTCATCCTCCCATTAAATCCGTTTAACTTCTTTGGATCAAGTTTGTCTCTTTCGTTCCTCTTCGTCCTCCCATTTGATTCGTTGGCCTTCTTTGGACCAAGTTCGTCTCGTTTGTCCTCGTATTAGATCCATTGGCATTCATTGGACCAAGTTCGTCTCTTCAGTCCCTCTTCATCCTCTCATTTGATCCTTTGGCATTCTTTGTACCAAGTTCGTCTCATTCGTCCCTCTTCGTCCTCCCGTTTGATCCATTGGCCTTCTTTGGACCAAGTTCATCTTGTCCGTCCCTCTTCGTCCTCCCATTAAATCCGTTTGACTTCTTTGGACCAAGTTCGTCTCGTTCGTCCCTCTTCGTCCTCCCATTTGATCCATTGACCTTCTTTGGACCAAGTTCATTTTGTTCGTCCCTCTTCGTCCTCCCATTAAATCCGTTTGCCTTCTTTGGACCAAGTTCGTCTCGTTTGTCCCTTTTCGTCCTTCGATTTGATCCATTGGCATTCTTTGGACCATGTTCATCTTGTTCGTCCCTCTTCGTCCTCCCATTAAATCTGTTTGCCTTCTTAGGACCATGTTCGTCTCGTTCGTCCCTCTTCGTCCTCCCATTTGATCCGTTAGCTTTCTTTGGACCAAGTTCGTCTCTTTCATCCCTCTTCGTCCTCCCACTAGATCCGTTGTCCTTCTTTTCACCAAGTTCGGCTCGTTCGTCTTTCTTCGTCATCGCATTAGATCAATTGGCATTCTTTGGACCAAGTTCATCTCTTCAGTCCCTCTTCATCCTCCCATTTAATCCTTTGGCATTCTTTGTACCAAGTTCGTCTCATTCGTCCTTCTTCGTCCTCCCATTTGATCCATTGGCCTTCTTTGGACCAAGTTCATCATGTTCGTCCCTCTTCGTCCTCCCATTAAATCCGTTTGCCTTCTTTGGACCAAGTTCGTCTCGTTCGTCCCTCTTCGTCCTCCCATTTGATCCGCTAGCTTTCTTTGGACCAAGTTCGTCTCTTTCGTCTCTCTTCGTCACCCCATCCATTTGATCCATTGGCCTTCTTTGGACCAAGTTTGTCTCTTTCGTCCCTCTTCGTCCTCCCACTTGATCCGTTGGCCTTCTTTGGACCAAGTTCGTCGCTTTCGTCCCTCTTCGTCGTCCATTAGATCCGTTGTCCTTCTTTGCACCATGTTCGTCACGTTCGTCCTTCTTCGTAATCGCATTAGATCCATTGGCATTCATTGGACCATGTTCGTCTCTTCAGTCCCACTTCGTCCTCTCATTTGATCCTTTGCCATTCTTTGTTCCAAGTTCGTCTCATTCGTCCCTTTTCGTCCTTCCATTTGATCCATTGGCATTCTTTGGACTAAGTTCATCTTGTTTGTCCCTCTTCGTCCCCCCATTAAATCCGTTTGCCTTCTTTGGATCAAGTTCGTCTCGTTCGTCCCTCTTCGTCCCCCCATTTGATCTGTTAGCTTTCTTTGGACCATGTTCGTCACTATCGTCTCTCTTCGTCCCCCTATTTGATCCGTTGGCCTTCTTTGGACCTAGTTTGTCTCTTTTGTCCCTCTTCGTCTTCCCATTTGATCTGTTGGCCTTCTTTGGACCAAGTTCGTCGCTTTCGTCCCTCTTCGTCCTCCCATTAGATCTGTTGTCCTTCTTTGCAGCAAGTTCGTCTCGTTTGTCCTCGCATTAGATCCATTGGCATTCATTGGACCAAGTTCGTCTCTTCAGTCCCTCTTCATCTTCTCATTTGATCCTTTGGCATTCTTTGTACCAAGTTCGTCTCATTCGTCCTTCTTCGTCCTCCCATTTGATCCATTGGCCTTCTTTGGACCAAGTTCATCATGTTCGTCCCTCTTCGTCCTCCCATTGAATCTGTTTGCCTTCTTTGGACCAAGTTCGTCTCGTTCGTCCCTCTTCGTCCTCCCATTTGATGCGTTAGCTTTCTTTGGACCAAGTTCGTCTCTTTCGTCTCTCTTCGTCACCCCATCCATTTGATCCATTGGCCTTCTTTGGACCAAGTTTGTCTCTTTCGTCCCGCTTCGTCCTCCCATTTGATCCGTTGGCCTTCTTTGGACCAAGTTCGTCGCTTTCGTCCCTCGTTGTCGTCCCATTAGATCCGTTGTCCTTCTTTGCACCAAGTTCGTCTCGTTCGTCCTTCTTCTTCCTCGCATTAAATCCATTGGCATTCATTGGACCAAGTTCGTCTCATTCGTCCCTTTTGGTCCTTCCATTTGATCCATTGGCATTCTTTGGACCAAGTTCATCTTGTTTGTCCCTCTTCGTCCTCCCATTAAATCCGTTTGCCTTCTTTGGATCAAGTTCGTCTCGTTCGTCCCTCTTCGTCCTCCCATTTAATCCGTTAGCTTTGTTTGGACCATGTTCGTCTCTTTCGTCTCTCTTCGTCCCCCCATTTGATCCGTTGGCCTTCTTTGGACCTAGTTTGTCTCTTTCCTTCCTCTTCGTCCTCCCATTTGATCCGTTGGCCTTCTTTGGACCAAGTTCGTCACTTTCGTCCCTCTTCGTCCTCCCATTACATCTGTTGTCCTTCTTTGCACCAAGTTCGTCTCGTTCGTCCTTCTTCGTCCTCGCATTAGATCCATTGGCATTCATTGGACCAAGTTCGTCTTTTCAGTCCCTCTTCGTCCTCTCATTTGATCCTTTGGCATTCTTTGTACCAAATTCGTCTCATTCGTCCCTCTTCGTCCTCCCATTTGATCCATTGGCATTCTTTGGACCAAGTTCATCTTGTTTGTCCATCTTCGTCCTCCCATTAAATCCGTTTGCCTTCTTTGGATCAAGTTCGTCTCGTTCGTCCCTCTTCGTCCTCCCATTTGATCCGTTAGCTTTCTTTGGACCATGTTCATCTCTTTCGTCTCTCTTCGTCCCCCCATTTGATCTGTTGGCCTTCTTTGGAACTAGTTTGTCTCTTTCGTCCCTCTTCATCCTCCCATTTGATCCGTTGGCCTTCTTTGGACCAAATTCGTCGCTTTCGTCCCTCTTCGTCCTCCCATTAGATCTGATGTCCTTCTTTGCACCAAGTTCATCTCGTTCGTCCTTCTTCGTCCTCGCATTAGATCCATTGGCATTCATTGGACCAAGTTAGTCTCTTCAGTCCCTCTTCATCCTCTCATTTGATTCTTTGGCATTCTTTGTACCAAGTTCGTCTCATTCGTCCCTCTTCGTCCTCCCATTTGATCCATTGGCCTTCTTTGGACCAAGTTCATCTTGTCCGTCCCTCTTCGTCCTCCCATTAAATCCGTTTTCCTTCTTTGGACCAAGTTCGTCTCGTTCGTCCCTCTTCGTCCTCCCATTTGATTCGTTAGCTTTCTTTGGACAAAGTTCGTCTCTTTCGTCTCTCTTCGTCACCCCATCCATTTGATCCATTGGCCTTCTTCGGACCAAGTTTGTCTCTTTCGTCCCTCTTCGTCCTCCCATTTGATATGTTGGCCTTCTTTGGACCAAGTTCGTCGCTTTCGTCCGTCTTCGTCCTCCCATTAGATCCATTGTCCTTCTTTGCACGAAGTTCGGCTCGTTCGTCTTTCTTCGTCATCGCATTATATCCATTGTCATTCTTTGGACCAAGTTCATCTCTTCAGTCCCTCTTCGTCCTCCCATTTGATCCTTTGGCATTCTTTCTACCAAGTTCGTCTCATTCGTCCTTGTTCGTCCTCCCATTTGATCCATTGGCATTCTTTGGACCAAGTTCATCTTGTTTGTCCATCTTCGTCCTCCCATTAAATCCGTTTGCCTTCTTTGGACCATGTTCGTGTCTTTCATCTCTCTTCGTTCCCCCATTTGATCCGTTGGCCTTCTTTGGACCAAGTTTGTCTCTTGCGTCCCTCTTCGTCCTCCCATTAAATCCGTTTGCCTTCTTTGGACCATGTTCGTGTCTTTCGTCTCTCTTCGTCCCCCCATTTGATCCGTTAGATTTCTTTGGACCATGTTCGTGTCTTTCGTCTCTCTTCGTCCCTGCATTTGATCCGTTGGCCTTCTTTGGACCAAGTTTGTCTCTTTCATCCCTCTTCGTCCTCCCATTAGATCCGTTGTCCTTCTTTGCACCAAGTTCGGCTCGTTCGTCTTTCTTCGTCATCGCATTAGATCCATTGGCATTCTTTGGACCAAGTTCATGTCTTCAGTCCCTCTTTGTCCTCTCATTTGATCCTTTGGCATTCTTTGTACCAAGTTCGTTTCATTCGTCCTTCTTCGTCCTCCCATTTGATCCATTGGCCTTCTTTGGACCAAGTTCGTCTTGTTCGTCCCTCTTCGTCCTCCCATTAAATCAGTTTCCTTTCTTTGGACCAAGTTCGTCTCTTTTGTCTCTCTTCGTCACCCCATCCATTTGATCCATTGGCCTTCTTTGGACCAAGTTCGTCTCGTTCGTCCCTCTTCGTCCTCCCATTTGATCCGTTAGCTTTCTTTGGACCATGTTCGTGTCTTTCGTCTCTTTTCGTCCCCCCATTAGATCCGTTGTCCTTCTTTGCACCAAGTTCGTCTCGTTCGTCCTTCTTCGTCCTCGCATTAGATCCATTGGCATTCATTGGACCAAGTACATCTCTTCAGTCCCTCTTCGTCCTCCCATTTGATCCTTTGGCATTCTTTCTACCAAGTTCGTCTCATTCGTCCTTGTTCGTCCTCCCATTTGATACATTGGCATTCTTTGGATCAAGTTCATCTTGTTTGTCCATCTTCGTCCTCCCATTAAATCCGTTTGCCTTCTTTGGACCAAGTTCGTCTCGTTCGTCCCTCTTCGTCCTCCCATTTGATCCGTTAGCTTTCTTTGGACCATGTTCGTGTCTTTCATCTCTCTTCGTCCCCCCATTTAATCCGTTGGCCTTCTTTGGACCAAGTTTGTCTCTTGCGTCCCTCTTCGTCCTCCCATTAAATCCGTTTGCCTTCTTTGGACCATGTTCGTGTCTTTCGTCTCTCTTCGTCCCCCCATTTGATCCGTTAGATTTCTTTGGACCATGTTCGTGTCTTTCGTCTCTCTTCGTCCCTGCATTTGATCCGTTGGCCTTCTTTGGACCAAGTTTGTCTCTTTCATCCCACTTCGTCCTCCCATTTGATCCGTTGTCCTTCTTTGCACCAAGTTCGGCTTGTTCGTCTTTCTTCGTCATCGCATTAGATCCATTGGCATTCTTTGGACCAAGTTCATGTCTTCAGTCCCTCTTTGTCCTCTCATTTGATCCTTTGGCATTCTTTCTACCAAGTTCGTCTCATTCGTCCTTGTTCGTCCTCCCATTTGATCCATTGGCATTCTTTGGACCAAGTTCATCTTGTTTGTCCATCTTCGTCCTCCCATTAAATCCGCTTGCCTTCTTTGGACCAAATTCGTCTCGTTCGTCCCTCTTCGTCCTCCCATTTGATCCGTTAGCTTTCTTTGGACCATGTTCGTGTCTTTCGTCTCTCTTCGTCCCCCCATTTGATCCGTTGGCCTTCTTTGGACCAAGTTTGTCTCTTTCGTCCCTCTTCGTCATCCCATTTGATCCGTTGTCCTTCTTTGCACCAAGTTCGGCTCGTTCGTCTTTCTTCGTTATCGCATTAGATCCATTGGCATTCTTTGGACCAAGTTCATCTCTTCAGTCCCTCTTCGTCCTCTCATTTGATCCTTTGGCATTCTTTGTACCAAGGTCGTCTCATTCGTCCTTCTTCGTCCTCTCATTTGATCCTTTGGCATTCTTTGTACCAAGTTCGTCTCATTCGTCCCTCTTCTTCCTCCCATTTGATCCATTGGCCTTCTTTGGACCAAGTTCATCTTGTCCGTTCCTCTTCGTCCTCCCATTAAATCCGTCTGCCTTCTTTGGACCAAGTTCGTCTCGTTCGTCCCTCTTCGTCCTCCCATTTGATCCGTTAGCTTTCTTTGGACCAAGTTCGTCTCTTTCGTCTCTCTTCGTCACCCCATCCATTTGATCCATTGGCCTTCTTCGGACCAAGTTTGTCTCTTTCGTCCCTCTTCGTCCTCCCATTGGGTATGTTGGCCTTTTTTGGACCAAGTTCGTCGCTTTCGTCCCTCTTCGTCCTCCCATTAGATCCATTGTCCTTCTTTGCACCAAGTTCGGCTCGTTCGTCTTTCTTCGTCATCGCATTAGATCCATTGTCATTCTTTGGACCAAGTTCATCTCTTCAGTCCCTCTTCGTCCTCCCATTTGATCCTTTGGCATTCTTTCTACCAAGTTCGTCTCATTCGTCCTTGTTCGTCCTCCCATTTGATCCATTGGCATTCTTTGGGCCAAGTTCATCTTATTTGTCCATCTTCGTCCTCCCATTAAATCCGTTTGCCTTCTTTGGACCAAGTTCGTCTCGTTCGTCCCTCTTCGTCCTCCCATTTGATCCGTTAGCTTTTTTTGGACCATGTTCGTGTCTTTCGTCTCTCTTCGTCGCCCCATTTGATCCGTTGGTCTTCTTTGGACCAAGTTTGTCTCTTTCGTCCCTCTTCGTCATCCCATTTGATTCGTTGTCCTTCTTTGCACCAAGTTCGGCTCGTTCGTCCTTCTTCGTCATCGCATTAGATCCATTGGCATTCTTTGGACCAAGTTCATCTCTTCAGTCCCTCTTCGTCCTCTCATTTGATCCTTTGGCATTCTTTGTACCAAGTTCGTCTCATTCGTCCTTCTTCGTCCTCCCATTTGATCCATTGGCATTCTTTGGACCAAGTTCGTCTCGTTCGTCCCTCTTCGTCCTCCCATTAAATCCGTTTGCCTTCTTTGGACCATGTTCGTGTCTTTCGTCTCTCTTCGTCCCCCCATTTGATCCGTTACCTTTCTTAGGACCAAGTTCGTCTCTTTCGTCTCTCTTCGTCACCCCATCCATTTGATCCATTGGCCTTCTTGGGAACAAGTTTGTCTCTTTCGTCCCTCTTCGTCCTCCCATTTGGTATGTTGGCCTTCTTTGGACCAAGTTCGTCGCTTTCGTCCCTCTTCGTCCTCCCATTAGATCCATTGTCCTTCTTTGCACCAAGTTCGGCTTGTTCGTCTTTCTTCGTCATCGCATTAGATCCATTGTCATTCTTTGGACCAAGTTCATCTCTTCAATCCCTCTTCGTCCTCTCATTTGATCCTTTGGCATTCTTTGTACCAAGTTCGTCTCATTCGTCCTTCTTCGTCCTCCCATTTGATCCATTGGCATTCTTTGGACCAAGTTCGTCTCGTTCGTCCATCTTCGTCCTCCCATTAAATCCGTTTGCCTTCTTTGGACCATGTTCGTGTCTTTCGTCTCTCTTCGTCCCCCCATTTGATCCGTTAGATTTCTTTGGACCATGTTCGTGTCTTTCCTCTCTCTTCGTCCCTGCATTTGATCCGTTGGCCTTCTTTGGACCAAGTTTGTCTCTTTCTTCCCTCTTCGTCCTCCCATTTGATCTGTTGTCCTTCTTTGCACCAAGTTCGGGTCGTTCGTCTTTCTTCGTCATCGCATTAGATCCATTGGCATTCTTTGGGCCAAGTTCATGTCTTCAGTCCCTCTTTGTCCTCTCATTTGATCCTTTGGCATTCTTTGTACCAAGTTCGTCTCATTCGTCCTTCTTCGTCCTCCCATTTGATCCATTGGCCTTCTTTGGACCAAGTTCATCTTGTTCGTCCCTCTTCGTCCTCCCATTAAATCAGTTTGCTTTCTTTGGACCAAGTTCGTCTCTTTCGTCTCTCTTCGTCACCCCATCCATTAGATCCATTGGCCTTCTTTGGACCAAGTTCGTCTCGTTCGTCCCTCTTCGTCCTCCCACTTGATCCGTTAGCTTTCTTTGGACCATGTTCGTGTCTTTCGTCTCTCTTCGTCCCCCCATTAGATTCGTTGTCCTTCTTTGCACCAAGTTCGTCTCGTTCGTCCTTCTTCATCCTCGCATTAGATCCATTGGCATTCATTGGACCAAGTACATCTCTTCAGTCCCTCTTCATCCTCTCATTTGATCCTTTGGCATTCTTTGTACCAAGTTCGTCTCATTCGTCCCTCTTTGTCCTCCCATTTGATCCATTGGCCTTCTTTGGACCAAGTTCATCTTGTCCGTCCCTCTTCGTCCTCCCATTAAATCCGTTTGGCTTCTTTGAATCAAGTTCGTCTCGTTCGTCCCTCTTCGTCCTCCCATTTGATCCGTTAGCTTTCTTTGGACCAAGTTCGTCTCTTTCGTCTCTCTTCGTCACCCCATCCATTTGATCCATTGGCCTTCTTCGGACCAAGTTTGTCTCTTTCGTCCCTCTTCGTCCTCCCATTTGATATGTTGGCCTTCTTTGGACCAAGTTCGTCGCTTTCGTCCCTCTTCGTCCTCCCATCAGATCCATTGTCCTTTTTTGCACCAAGTTCGGCTCGTTCGTCTTTCTTCGTCATCGCATTAGATCCATTGGCATTCTTTGGACCAAGTTCATCTCTTCAGTCCCTCTTCGTCCTCTCATTTGATCCTTTGGCATTATTTGTACCAAGGTCGTCTCATTCGTCCTTCTTCGTCCTCTCATTTGATCCTTTGGCATTCTTTGTACCAAGTTCGTCTCATTCGTCCCTCTTCTTCCTCCCATTTGATCCATTGGCCTTCTTTGGACCAAGTTCATCTTGTCCGTCCCTCTTCGTCCTCCCATTAAATCCGTTTGCCTTCTTTGGACCAAGTTCGTCTCGTTCGTCCCTCTTCGTCCTCCCATTTGATCCGTTAGCTTTCTTTGGACCAAGTTCGTCTCTTTCGTCTCTCTTCGTCACCCCATCCATTTGATCCATTGGCCTTCTTGGGACCAAGTTTGTCTCTTTCGTCGCTCTTCGTCCTCCCATTTGGTATGTTGGCCTTTTTTGGACCAAGTTCGTCGCTTTCGTCCCTCTTCGTCCTCCCATTAGATCAATTGTCCTTCTTTGCACCAAGTTCGGCTCGTTCGTCTTTCTTCGTCGTCACATTAGATCCATTGTCATTCCTTGGACCAAGTTCATCTCTTCAGTCCCTCTTCGTCCTCCCATTTGATCCTTTGGCATTCTTTCTACCAAGTTCGTCTCATTCGTCCTTGTTCGTCCTCCCATTTGATCCATTGGCATTCTTTGGACCAAGTTCATCTTGTTTGTCCATCTTCGTCCTCCCATTAAATCCGTTTGCCTTCTTTGGACCAAGTTCGTCTCGTTCGTCCCTCTTCGTCCTCCCATTTGATCCGTTAGCTTTCTTTGGACCATGTTCGTGTCTTTCGTCTCTCTTCGTCCCTGCATTTGATCCGTTGGTCTTCTTTGGACCAAGTTTGTCTCTTTCGTCCCTCTTCGTCATCCCATTTGATCCGTTGTCCTTCTTTGCACCAAGTTCGGCTCGTTCGTCTTTCTTCGTTATCGCATTAGATCCATTGGCATTCTTTGGACCAAGTTCATCTCTTCAGTCCCTCTTCGTCCTCTCATTTGATCCTTTGACATTCTTTGTACCAAGGTCGTCTCATTCGTCCTTCTTCGTCCTCTCATTTGATCCTTTGGCATTCTTTGTACCAAGTTCGTCTCGTTCGTCCCTCTTCTTCCTCCCATTTGATCCATTGGCCTTCTTTGGACCAAGTTCATCTTGTCCGTCCCTCTTCGTCCTCCCATTAAATCCGTTTGCCTTCTTTGGACCAAGTTCGTCTCGTTCGTCCCTCTTCGTCCTCCCATTTGATCCGTTAGCTTTCTTTGGACCAAGTTCGTCTCTTTCGTCTCTCTTCGTCACCCCAACCATTTGATCCATTGGCCTTCTTGGGACCAATTTTGTCTCTTTCGTCCCTCTTCGTCCTCCCATTTGGTATGTTGGCCTTTTTTGGACCAAGTTCGTCGCTTTCGTCCCTCTTCGTCCTCCCATTAGATCCATTGTCCTTCTTTGCACCAAGTTCAGCTCGTTCGTCTTTCTTCGTCGTCACATTAGATCCATTGTCATTCTTTGGACCAAGTTCATCTCTTCAGTCCCTCTTCGTCCTCTCATTTGATCCTTTGGCATTCTTTGTACCAAGGTCGTCTCATTCGTCCTTCTTCGTCCTCTCATTTGATCCTTTGGCATTCTTTGTACCAAGTTCGTCTCATTCGTCCCTCTTCTTCCTCCCATTAAATCCGTTTGCCTTCTTTGGACCAAGTTCGTCTCGTTCGTCCCTCTTCGTCCTCCCATTTGATCCGTTAGCTTTCTTTGGACCATGTTCGTGTCTTTCGTCTCTCTTCGTCCCTGCATTTGATCCGTTGGTCTTCTTTGGACCAAGTTTGTCTCTTTCGTCCCTCTTCGTCATCCCATTTGATCCGTTGTCCTTCTTTGCACCAAGTTCGGCTCGTTCGTCCTTCTTCGTCATCGCATTAGATCCATTGGCATTCTTTGGACCAAGTTCATCTCTTCAATCCCTGTTCGTCCTCTCATTTGATCCTTTGGCATTCTTTGTACCAAGTTCGTCTCATTCGTCCTTCTTCGTCCCCCCATTTGATCCTTTGGCATTCTTTGGACCAAGTTCGTCTCGTTCGTCCCTCTTCGTCCTCCCCTTAAATCCGTTTGCCTTCTTTGGACCATGTTCGTGTCTTTCGTCTCTCTTTGTCCCCCCATTTGATCCGTTAGATTTCTTTGGACCATGTTCGTGTCTTTCGTCTCTCTTCGTCCCTGCATTTGATCCGTTGGCCTTCTTTGGACCAAGTTTGTCTCTTTCGTCCCTCTTCGTCCTCTCATTTGATCCTTTGGCATTCTTTGTACCAAGTTCGTCTCATTCGTCCTTCTTCGCCCTCCCATTTGATCCATTGGCATTCTTTGGACCAAGTTCGTCTCGTTCGACCCTCTTCGTCCTCCCATTAAATCCGTTTGCCTTCTTTGGACCATGTTCGTGTCTTTCGTCTCTCTTCGTCCCCCCATTTGATCCGTTACCTTTCTTAGGACCAAGTTCGTCTCTTTCGTCTCTCTTCGTCACCCCATCCATTTGATCCATTGGCCTTCTTGGGACCAAGTTTGTCTCTTTCGTCCCTCTTCGTCCTCCCATTTGGTATGTTGGCCTTCTTGGGACCAAGTTCGTCGCTTTCGTCCCTCTTCGTCCTCCCATTAGATCCATTGTCCTTCTTTGCACCAAGTTCGGCTTGTTCGTCTTTCTTCGTCATCGCATTAGATCCATTGTCATTCTTTGGACCAAGTTCATCTCTTCAGTCTCTCTTCGTCCTCTCATTTGATCCTTTGGCATTCTTTGTACCAAGTTCGTCTCATTCGTCCTTCTTCGTCCTCCCATTTGATCCATTGGCATTCTTTGGACCAAGTTCGTCTCGTTCGTCCCTCTTCGTCCTCCCATTAAATCCGTTTGCCTTCTTTGGACCATGTTCGTGTCTTTCGTCTCTCTTCGTCCCCCCATTTGATCCGTTAGATTTCTTTGGACCATGTTCGTGTCTTTCCTCTCTCTTCGTCCCTGCATTTGATCCGTTGGCCTTCTTTGGACCAAGTTTGTCTCTTTCTTCCCTCTTCGTCCTCCCATTTGATCTGTTGTCCTTCTTTGCACCAAGTTCGGCTCGTTCGTCTTTCTTCGTCATCGCATTAGATCCATTGGCCTTCTTTGGACCAAGTTCATGTCTTCAGTCCCTCTTTGTCCTCTCATTTGATCCTTTGGCATTCTTTGTACCAAGTTCGTCTCATTCGTCCTTCTTCGTCCTCCCATTTGATCCATTGGCCTTCTTTGGACCAAGTTCATCTTGTTCGTCCCTCTTCGTCCTCCCATTAAATCAGTTTGCTTTCTTTGGACCAAGTTCGTCTCTTTCGTCTCTCTTCGTCACCCCATCCATTTGATCCATTGGCCTTCTTTGGACCAAGTTCGTCTCGTTCGTCCCTCTTCGTCCTCCCATTTGATCCGTTAGCTTTCTTTGGACCATGTTCGTGTCTTTTGTCTCTCTTCGTCCCCCCATTAGATCCGTTGTCCTTCTTTGCACCAAGTTCGTCTCGTTCGTCCTTCTTCATCCTCGCATTAGATCCATTGGCATTCATTGGACCAAGTACATCTCTTCAGTCCCTATTCATCCTCTCATTTGATCCTTTGGCATTCTTTGTACCAAGTTCGTCTCATTCGTCCCTCTTCGTCCTCCCATTTGATCCATTGGCCTTCTTTGGACCAAGTTCATCTTGTCCGTCCCTCTTCGTCCTCCCATTTGATCCATTGGCCTTCTTCGGACCAAGTTTGTCTCTTTCGTCCCTCTTCGTCCTCCCATTTGATATGTTGGCCTTCTTTGGACCAAGTTCGTCGCTTTCGTCCCTCTTCGTCCTCCCATTAGATCCATTGTCCTTTTTTGCACCAAGTTCGGCTCGTTCGTCTTTCTTCGTCATCGCATTAGATCCATTGGCATTCTTTGGACCAAGTTCATCTCTTCAGTCCCTCTTCGTCCTCTCATTTTATCCTTTGGCATTCTTTGTACCAAGGTCGTCTCATTCGTCCTTCTTCGTCCTCTCATTTGATCCTTTGGCATTCTTTGTACCAAGTTCGTCTCATTCGTCCCTCTTCTTCCTCCCATTTGATCCATTGGCCTTCTTTGGACCAAGTTCATCTTGTCCGTCCCTCTTCGTCCTCCCATTAAATCCGTTTGCCTTCTTTGGACCAAGTTCGTCTCGTTCGTCCCTCTTCGTCCTCCCATTTGATCCGTTAGCTTTCTTTGGACCAAGTTCGTCTCTTTCGTCTCTCTTCGTCACCCCATCCATTTGATCCATTGGCCTTCTTTGGACCAAGTTCGTCTCGTTCGTCCCTCTTCGTCCTCCCATTTGATCCGTTAGCTTTCTTTGGACCATGTTCGTGTCTTTTGTCTCTCTTCGTCCCCCCATTAGATCCGTTGTCCTTCTTTGCACCAAGTTCGTCTCGTTCGTCCTTCTTCATCCTCGCATTAGATCCATTGGCATTCATTGGACCAAGTACATCTCTTCAGTCCCTATTCATCCTCTCATTTGATCCTTTGGCATTCTTTGTACCAAGTTCGTCTCATTCGTCCCTCTTCGTCCTCCCATTTGATCCATTGGCCTTCTTTGGACCAAGTTCATCTTGTCCGTCCCTCTTCGTCCTCCCATTAAATCCGTTTGCCTTCTTTGGACCTAGTTTGTCTCTTTCGTCCCTCTTCGTCCTCCCATTTGGTATGTTGGCCTTTTTTGGACCAAGTTCGTCGCTTTCGTCCCTCTTCGTCCTCCCATTAGATCCATTGTCCTTCTTTGCACCAAGTTCGGCTCGTTCGTCTTTCTTCGTCATCGCATTAGATCCATTGTCATTCTTTGGACCAAATTCATCTCTTCAGTCCCTCTTCGTCCTCCCATTTGATCCTTTGGCATTCTTTCTACCAAGTTCGTCTCATTCGTTCTTGTTCGTCCTCCCATTTGATCCATTGGCATTCTTTGGACCAAGTTCATCTTGTTTGTCCATCTTCGTCCTCCCATTAAATCCGTTTGCCTTCTTTGGACCAAGTTCGTCTCGTTCGTCCCTCTTCGTCCTCCCATTTGATCCGTTAGCTTTCTTTGGACCATGTTCGTGTCTTTCGTCTCTCTTCGTCCCCCCATTTGATCCGTTGGTCTTCTTTGGACCAAGTTTGTCTCTTTCGTCCCTCTTCGTCATCCCATTTGATCCGTTGTCCTTCTTTGCACCAAGTTCGGCTCGTTCGTCCTTCTTCGTCATCGCATTAGATCCATTGGCATTCTTTGGACCAAGTTCATCTCTTCAGTCCCTCTTCGTCCTCTCATTTGATCCTTTGGCATTCTTTGTACCATGTTCGTCTCATTCGTCCTTCTTCGTCCTCCCATTTGATCCTTTGGCATTCTTTGGACCAAGTTCGTCTCGTTCGTCCCTCTTCGTCCTCCCATTAAATCCGTTTGCCTTCTTTGGACCATGTTCGTGTCTTTCGTCTCTCTTTGTCCCCCCATTTGATCCGTTAGATTTCTTTGGACCATGTTCGTGTCTTTCGTCTCTCTTCGTCCCTGCATTTGATCCGTTGGCCTTCTTTGGACCAAGTTTGTCTCTTTCGTCCCTCTTCGTCCTCTCATTTGATCCTTTGGCATTCTTTGTACCAAGTTCGTCTCATTCGTCCTTCTTCGTCCTCCCATTTGATCCATTGACATTCTTTGGACCAACTTCGTCTCGTTTGTCCCTCTTCGTCCTCCCATTAAATCTGTTTGCCTTCTTTGGACCATGTTCGTGTCTTTCGTCTCTCTTCGTCCCCCCATTTGATCCATTACCTTTCTTAGGACCAAGTTCGTCTCTTTCGTCTCTCTTCGTCACCCCATCCATTTGATCCATTGGCCTTCTTGGGACCAAGTTTGTCTCTTTCGTCCCTCTTCGTCCTCCCATTTGGTATGTTGGCCTTCTTTGGACCGAGTTCGTCGCTTTCGTCCCTCTTCGTCCTCCCATTAGATCCATTGTTCTTCTTTGTACCAAGTTCGGCTTGTTCGTCTTTCTTCGTCATCGCATTAGATCCATTGTCATTCTTTGGACCAAGTTCATCTCTTTAGTCCCTCTTCGTCCTCCCATTTGATCCTTTGGCATTCTTTCTACCAAGTTCGTCTCATTCGTCCTTGTTCGTCCTCCCATTTGATCCATTGGCATTCTTTGGACCAAGTTCATCTTGTTTGTCCATCTTCGTCCTCCCATTAAATCCGTTTACCTTCTTTGGACCAAGTTCGTCTCGTTCGTCCCTCTTCGTCCTCCCATTTGATCCGTTAGCTTTCTTTGGACCATGTTCGTGTCTTTCGTCTCTCTTCGTCCCCCCATTTGATCCGTTGGTCTTCTTTGGACCAAGTTTGTCTCTTTCGTCCCTCTTCGTCATCCCATTTGATCCGTTGTCCTTCTTTGCACCAAGTTCGGCTCGTTCGTCCTTCTTCGTCATCGCATTAGATCCATTGGCATTCTTTGGACCAAGTTCATCTCTTCAGTCCCTCTTCGTCCTCTCATTTGATCCTTTGGCATTCTTTGTACCAAGTTCGTCTCATTCGTCCTTCTTCGTCCTCCCATTTGATCCTTTGGCATTCTTTGGACCAAGTTCGTCTCGTTCGTCCCTCTTCGTCCTCCCATTAAATCCGTTTGCCTTCTTTGGACCATGTTCGTGTCTTTCGTCTCTCTTTGTCCCCCCATTTGATCCGTTAGATTTCTTTGGACCATGTTCGTGTCTTTCGTCTCTCTTCGTCTATGCATTTGATCCGTTGGCCTTCTTTGGACCAAGTTTGTCTCTTTCGTCCCTCTTCGTCCTCCCATTTGATCCGTTGTCCTTCTTTGCACCAAGTTCGGCTCGTTCGTCTTTCTTCGTCATCGCATTAGATCCATTGGCATTCTTTGGACCAAGTTCATGTCTTTAGTCCCTCTTTGTCCTCTCATTTGATCCTTTGGCATTCTTTGTACCAAGTTCGTCTCATTCGTCCTTCTTCGTCCTCCCATTTGATCCATTGCCTTCTTTGGACCAAGTTCATCTTGTTCGTCCCTCTTCGTCCTCCCATTAAATCAGTTTGCTTTCTTTGGACCAAGTTCGTCTCTTTCGTCTCTCTTCGTCACCCCATCCATTTGATCCATTGGCCTTCTTTGGACCAAGTTCATCTTGTCCGTCCCTCTTCGTCCTCCCATTAAATCCGTTTGCCTTCTTTGGACCAAGTTCGTCTCGTTCGTCCCTCTTCGTCCTCCCATTTGATCCGTTAGCTTTCTTTGGACCAAGTTCGTCTCTTTTGTCTCTCTTCGTCACCCCATCCATTTGATCCATTGGCCTTCTACGGACCAAGTTTGTCACTTTCGTCCCTCTTCGTCCTCCCATTTGATATGTTGGCCTTCTTCGGACCAAGTTCGTCGCTTTCGTCCCTCTTCGTCCTCCCATTAGATCCATTGTCCCTTTTTGCACCAAGTTCGGCTCGTTCGTCTTTCTTCGTCATCACATTAGATCCATTGGCATTCTTTGGACCAAGTTCATCTCTTCAGTCCCTCTTCGTCCTCTCATTTGATCCTTTGGCATTCTTTGTACCAAGGTCGTCTCATTCGTCCTTCTTCGTCCTCTCATTTGATCCTTTGGCATTCTTTGTACCAAGTTCGTCTCATTCGTCCCTCTTCTTCCTCCCATTTGATCCATTGGCCTTCTTTGGACCAAGTTCATCTTGTCCGTCCCTCTTCGTCCTCCCATTAAATCCGTTTGCCTTCTTTGGACCAAGTTCATCTCGTTCGTCCCTCTTCGTCCTCCCATTTGATCCGTTAGCTTTCTTTGGACCAAGTTCGTCTCTTTCGTCTCTCTTCGTCACCCCATCCATTTGATCCATTGGCCTTCTTCGGACCAAGTTTGTCACTTTCATCCCTCTTCATCCTCCCATTTGATATGTTGGCCTTTTTTGGACCATGTTCGTCGCTTTCGTCCCTCTTCGTCCTCCCATTAGATCCATTGTCCTTCTTTGCACCAAGTTCGGCTCGTTCGTCTTTCTTCGTCATCGCATTAGATCCATTGTCATTCTTTGGACCAAGTTCATCTCTTCAGTCCCTCTTCGTCCTCCCATTTGATCCGTTAGCTTTCTTTGGACCATGTTCGTGTCTTTCGTCTCTCTTCGTCCCCCCATTTGATCCGTTGACCTTCTTTGAACCAAGTTTGTCTCTTTCGTCCCTCTACGTCATCCCATTTGATCCGTTGTCCTTCTTTGCACCAAGTTCGGCTCGTTCGTCTTTCTTCGTCATCGCATTAGATCCATTGGCATTCTTTGGACCAAGTTCATCTCTTCAGTCCCTCTTCGTCCTCTCAGTTGATCATTTGGCATTCTTTGTACCAAGGTCGTCTCATTCGTCCATCTTCGTCCTCTCATTTGATCCTTTGGCATTCTTTGTACCAAGTTCGTCTCATTCGTCCCACTTCTTCCTCCCATTTGATTTATTGGGCTTCTTTGGACCAAGTTCATCTTGCCCGTCTCTATTCGTCCCCCCATTAAATCCGTTTGCCTTCTTTGGACCAAGTTCGTCTCGTTCGTCCCTCTTCGTCCTCCCATTTGATCCGTTAGCTTTCTTTGGACCATGTTCGTGTCTTTCGTCTCTCTTCGTCCCCCCATTTGATCCGTTGGTCTTCTTTGGACCAAGTTTGTCTCTTTCGTCCCTCTTCGTCATCCCATTTGATCCGTTGACCTTCTTTGCACCAAGTTCGGCTCGTTCGTCCTTCTTCGTCATCGCATTAGATCCATTGGCATTCTTTGGACCAGGTTCATCTCTTCAGTCCCTCTTCGTCCTCTCATTTGATCCTTTGGCATTCTTTGTACCAAGTTCGTCTCATTCGTCCTTCTTCGTCCTCCCATTTGATCCATTGGCATTCTTTGGACCAAGTTCGTCTCGTTCGTCCCTCTTCGTCCTCCCATTAAATCCGTTTGCCTTCTTTGGACCATGTTCGTGTCTTTCGTCTCTCTTCGTCCCCCCATTTGATCCGTTAGATTTCTTTGGACCATGTTCGTGTCTTTCGTCTCTCTTCGTCCCTGCATTTGATCCGTTGGCCTTCTTTGGACCAAGTTTGTCTCTTTCGTCCCTCTTCGTCCTCCCATTTGATCCGTTGTCCTTCTTTGCACCAAGTTCGGCTCGTTCGTCTTTCTTCGTCATCGCATTAGATCCATTGGCATTCTTTGGACCAAGTTCATCTCTTCAGTCCCTCTTGGTCCTCTCATTTGATCCTTTGGCATTCTTTGTACCAAGTTCGTCTCCTTCGTCCTTCTTCGTCCTCCCATTTGATCCATTGGCCTTCTTTGGACCAAGTGCATCTTGTTCGTCCCTCTTCGTCCTCCCATTAAATCAGTTTGCTTTCTTTGGACCAAGTTCGTCTCTTTCGTCTCTCTTCGTCACCCCATCCATTTGATCCATTGGCCGTCTTTGGACCAAGTTCGTCTCGTTCGTCCCTCTTCGTCCTACCATTTGATCTGTTAGCTTTCTTTGGACCATGTTCGTGTTTTTCGTCTCTCTTCGTCCCCCCATTAGATCCGTTGTCCTTCTTTGCACCAAGTTCGTCTCGTTCGTCCTTCTTCGTCCTCGCATTAGATCCATTGGCATTCATTGGACCAAGTACATCTCTTCAGTCCCTCTTCAGTCCCTCTTCATCCTCTCATTTGATCCTTTGGCATTCTTTGTACCAAGTTCGTCTCATTCGTCCCTCTTGGTCCTCCCATTTGATCCATTGGCCTTCTTTGGACCATGTTCATCTTGTCCGTCCCTCTTCGTCCTCCCACTAAATCCGTTTGCCTTCTTTGGACCAAGTTCGTCTCGTTCGTCCCTCTTCGTCCTCCCATTTGATCCGTTAGCTTTCTTTGGACCAAGTTCGTGTCTTTCGTCTCTCTTCGTCACCCCATCCATTTGATCCATTGGCCTTCTTCGGACCAAGTTTGTCTCTTTCGTCCCTCTTCGTCCTCCCATTTGATATGTTGGCCTTCTTTGGACCAAGTTCGTCGCTTTCGTCCCTCTTCGTCCTCCCATTAGATCCATTGTCCTTCTTTGCACCAAGTTCGGCTCATTCGTCTTTCTTCGTCATAGCATTATATCCATTGTCATTCTTTGGACCAAGTTCATCATTCCAATCCCTCTTCGTCCTCCCATTTTATCCTTTGGCATTCTTTCTACCAAGTTCGTCTCCTTCGTCCTTGTTCGTCCTCCCATTTGATCCATTGGCATTCTTTGGACCAAGTTCATCTTGTTTGTCCCTCTTCGTCCTCCCATTAAATCCGTTTGCCTTCTTTGGACCAAGTTCGTCTCGTTCGTCCCTCTTCGTCCTCCCATTTGATCCGTTAGCTTTCTTTGGACCATGTTCGTGTCTTTCGTCTCTCTTCGTCCCCCCATTTGATCCGTTTGCCTTCTTTGGACCAAGTTTGTCTCTTTCGTCCCTCTTCGTCATCCCATTTGATCCGTTGTCCTTCCTTGCACCATGTTCGGCTCGTTCGTCTTTCTTCGTCCTCTCATTTGATCCTTTGGCATTCTTTGTACCAAGGTCGTCTCATTCGTCCTTCTTCGTCCTCCCATTTGATCCATTGGCCTTCTTTGGACCAAGTTCATCTTGTTCGTCCCTCTTCGTCCTCCCATTAAATCAGTTTGCTTTCTTTGGACCATGTTCGTCACTTTCGTCTCTCTTCGTCACCCCATCCATTTGATCCATTGGCCTTCTTTGGACCAAGTTTGTCTCTTTCGTCCCGCTTCGTCCTCCCATTTGATCCGTTGGCCTTATTTGGACCAAGTTCGTCGCTTTCGTCCCTCTTCGTCCTCCCATTAGATCCATTGTCCTTCTTTGGACCAAGTTCACCTCGTTCGACTTTCTTCGTCATCGCATTAGATCCATTGGTCTCTTTGGACCATGTTCCTCTCTTCAGTCCCTCTTCGTCCTCCCATTTGATCCTTTGGCATTCTTTGTACCAAGTTCGTCTCATTCGTTCTTCTTCGTCCTCCCATTTGATCCAATGGCATTCTTTGGACCAAGTTCGTCTCGATCGTCCCTCTTCGTCCTCCCATTAAATCTGTTTGCCTTCTTTGGACCATGTTCGTGTCTTTCGTCTCTCTTCGTCCCCCCATTTGATCCGTTAGCATTCTTTGGACCATGTTCGTGTCTTTCGTCTCTCTTCGTCCTTCCATTTGATTCGTTGGCCTTCTTTGGACCAAGTTTGTCTCTTTCGTCCCTCTTCGTCCTCCCATTTGATCCGTTGTCCTTCTTTGCACCAAGTTCGGCTCGTTCGTCTTTCTTCGTCATCGCATTAGATCCATTGACATTCTTTGGACCAAGTTCATGTCTTCAGTCCCTCTTCGTCCTCTCATTTAATCCTTTGGCATTCTTTGTACCAAGTTCGTCTCATTCGTCCTTCTTCGTCCTCCCATTTGATCCATTGGCCTTTTTTGGACCAAGTTCGTCTCTTTCGTCTCTCTTCGTCACCCCATCCATTTGATCCATTGGCCTTCTTTGGACCAAGTTCGTCTCGTTCGTCCCTCTTCGTGCTCCCATTTGATCCGTTAGCTTTCTTTGGACCATGTTCGTGTCTTTCATCTCTCTTCGTCCCCCCATTAGATCCGTTGTCCTTCTTTGCACCAAGTTCGTCTCGTTCGTCCTTCTTCGTCCTCGCATTACATCCATTGGCATTCATTGGACCAAGTCCATCTCTTCAGTCCCTCTTCATCCTCTCATTTGATCCTTTGGCATTCTTTGTACCAAGTTCGTCTCATTCGTCCCTCTTTGTCCTCCCATTAAATCCGTTTGCCTTCTTTGGACCAAGTTCGTCTCGTTCGTCCCTCTTCGTCCTCCCATTTGATCCGTTAGCTTTCTTTGGACCAAGTTCGTCTCTTTCGTCTCTCTTCGTCACCCCATCCATTTGATCAATTGGCCTTCTTGGGACCAAGTTTGTCTCTTTCGTCCCTCTTCGTCCTCCCATTTGATCCGTTGTCCTTCTTTGCACCAAGTTCTGCTCGTTCGTCTTTCTTCATCACCGCATTAGATCCATTGACATTCTTTGGACCAAGTTCATGTCTTCAGTCCCTCTTCGTCCTCTCATTTGATCCTTTGGCATTCTTTGTACCAAGTTCGTCTCATTCGTCCTTCTTCATCCTCCCATTTGATCCATTGGCCTTTTTTGGACCAAGTTCATCTTGTTCGTCCCTCTTCGTCCTCCCATTAAATCAGTTTGCTTTCTTTGGACCAAATTCGTCTCTTTCGTCTCTCTTCGTCACCCCATCCATTTGATCCATTGGCCTTCTTTGGACCAAGTTCGTCTCGTTCGTCCCTCTTCGTGCTCCCATTTGATCCGTTAGCTTTCTTTGGACCATGTTCGTGTCTTTCGTCTTTCTTCGTCCCACCATTAGATCCATTGTCCTTCTTTGCACCAAGTTCGTCTCGTTCGTCCTTCTTCGTCCTCGCATTAGATCCATTGGCATTCATTGGACCAAGTTCATCTCTTCAGTCCCTCTTCATCCTCTCATTTGATCCTTTGGCATTCTTTGTACCAAGTTCGTCTCAGTCGTCCCTCTTCGTCCTCCCATTTGATCCATTGGCCTTCTTTGGACCAAGTTCATCTTGTTCGTCCCTCTTCGACCTCCCATTAAATCTGTTTGCCTTCTTTGGACCAAGTTCGTCTCGTTCGTCCCTCTTCGTCCTCCCATTTGATCCGTTAGCTTTCTTTGGACCAAGTTCGTCTCTTTCGTCTCTCTTCGTCACCCCATCCATTTGATCAATTGGCCTTCTTGGGACCATGTTTGTCTCTTTCGTCCCTCCTCGTCCTCCCATTTGATCCGTTGGCCTTCTTTAGACCAAGTTCGTCGCTTTCGTCCCTCTTCGTCCTCCCATTAGATCCATTGTCCTTCTTTGCACCAAGTTCGGCTCGTTCGTCTTTCTTCGTCATCGCATTAGATCCATTGTCATTCTTTGGACCAAGTTCATCTCTTCAGTCCCTCTTCGTCCTCCCATTTGATCCTTTGGCATTCTTTGTACCAAGTTCGTCTCATTCGTCCCTCTTCGTCCTCCCATTTGATCCATTGGCATTCTTTGGACCAAATTCGTCTCGTTCGTCCCTCTTCGTCCTCCCATTTAATCTGTTTGCCTTCATTGGACCATGTTCGTGTCTTTCGTCTCTCTTCGTCCCCCCATTTGATCTGTTAGCTTTCTTTGGACCATGTTCGTGTCTTTCGTCTCTCTTTGTCCCTCCATTTGATCCGTTGGCATTCTTTGGACCTAGTTTGTCTCTTTCGTCCCTCTTCGTCCTTCCATTTGATCCGTTGTCCTTCTTTGCACCAAGTTCGGCTCGTTCGTCCTCTCATTTGATCCATTGGCATTCTTTGGACCAAGTTCATGTCTTCAGTCCCTCTTCGTCCTCTCATTTGATCCTTTGGCTTTCTTTGTACCAAGTTCGTCTCATTCGTCCTTCTTTGTCCTCCCATTTGATCCATTGGCCTTCTTTGGACCAAGTTCATCTTGTTCGTCCCTCTTCGTCCTCCCATTAAATCTGTTTGCTTTCTTTGGACCAAGTTCGTCTCTTTCGTCTCTCTTCGTCACCCCATCCATTTGATCCATTGGCCTTCTTTGGACCAAGTTTGTTTCTTTCGTTCCTCTTCGTCCTCCCATTTGACCCGTTGGCCTTCTTTGGACCAAGTTCGTCGCTTTCGTCCCTCTTCGTCCTCCCATTATATCCATTGTCCTTCTTTGCACCATGTTCGGCTCGTTCGACTTTCTTCGTCATCGCATTAGATTCATTGGCAATCTTTTGACCAAGTTCATCTCTTCAGTCCCTCTTCGTCCTCCCATTTGATCCTTTGGCATTCTTTGTACCAAGTTCGCCTCATTTGTCCTTCTTCGTCCTCCCATTTGATCCATTGGCGTTCTTTGGACCAACTTCATCTTGTTTGTCCCTCTTCGTCCTCCCATTAAATCCGTTCGCCTTCTTTGGACCAAGTTCGTCTCGTTCGTCCCTCTTCGTCCTCCCATTTGATCCGTTAGCTTTCTTTGGACCATGATCGTGTCTTTCGTCTCTCTTCGTCCCCCCATTTGATCTGTTGGCCTTCTTTGGACCAAGTTAGTCGCTTTCGTCCCTCTTCGTCCTTCCATTATATCTGTTGTCCTTCTTTGCACCAAGTTCGTCTCGTTCGTCCTTCTTCGTCCTCGCATTAGATCCATTAGCATTCATTGGTCCAAGTTCATCTCTTCAGTCCCTCTTCATCCTCTCATTTGATCCTTTGGCATTCTTTGTACCGAGTTCGTCTCATTCGTCCCTCTTCGTCCTCCCATTTGATCCATTGGCCTTCTTTGGACCAAGTTCATCTTGTTCGTCCCTCTTCGTCCTCCCATTAAATCCGTTTGCCTTCTTTGGACCAAGTTCGTCTCGTTCGTCCCTCTTCGTCCTCCCATTTGATCCGTTAGCTTTCTTTGGACCAAGTTCGTCTCTTTCGTCTCTCTTCGTCACCCCATCCATTTGATCCATTGGCCTTCTTTGGACCAAGTTCGTCTCGTTTGTCCCTCTTCGTGCTCCCATTTGATCCGTTAGCTTTCTTTGGAGCATGTTCGTGTCTTTCGTCTCTCTTCGTCCCACCATTAGATCCATTGTCCTTCTTTGCACCAAGTTCGGCTCGTTCGTCTTTCTTCGTCATCGCATTAGATCCATTGTCATTCTTTGGACCAAGTTCATCTCTTCAGTCCCTCTTCGTCCTCCCATTTGATCCTTTGGCATTCTTTGTACCAAGTTCGTCTCATTCGTCCTTCTTCGTCCTCCCATTTGATCCATTGGCATTCTTTGGACCAAGTTCGTCTCGTTCGTCCCTCTTCGTCCTCCCATTTAATCTGTTTGCCTTCTTTGGACCATGTTCGTGTCTTTCGTCTCTCTTTGTCCCTCCATTTGATCCGTTGGCATTCTTTGGACCAAGTTTGTCTCTTTCGTCCCTCTTCGTCCTCCCATTTGACCCGTTGTCCTTCTTTGCACCAAGTTCGGCTCGTTCGTCTTTCTTCGTCATCGCTTTAGATCCATTGGCATTCTTTGGACCAAGTTCATGTCTTCAGTCCCTCTTCGTCCTCTCATTTGATCCTTTGGCATTCTTTGTACCAAGTTCGTCTCATTCGTCCTTCTTCGTCCTCCCATTTGATCCATTGGCCTTCTTTGGACCAAGTTCATCTTGTTCGTCCCTCTTCGTCCTCCCATTAAATCAGTTTGCTTTCTTTGGACCAAGTTCGTCTCTTTCGTCTCTCTTCGTCACCCCATCCATTTGATCCATTGGCCTTCTTTGGACCAAGTTTGTTTCTTTCGTTCCTCTTCGTCCTCCCATTTGACCCGTTGGCCTTCTTTTGACCAAGTTCGTCGCTTTCGTCCCTCTTCGTCCTCCCATTATATCCATTGTCCTTCTTTGCACCATGTTCGGCTCGTTCGACTTTCTTCGTCATCGCGTTAGATCCATTGGCAATCTTTTGACCAAGTTCATCTCTTCAGTCCCTCTTCGTCCTCCCATTTGATCCTTTGGCATTCTTTGTACCAAGTTCGTCTCATTCGTCCTCCCATTTGATCCATCGGCATTCTTTGGAGCAAGTTCATCTTGTTTGTCCCTCTTCGTCCTCCCATTAAATCCGTTCGCCTTCTTTGGACCAAGTTCGTCTCGTTCGTCCCTCTTCGTCCTCCCATTTGATCTGTTAGCTTTCTTTGGACCATGATCGTGTCTTTCGTCTCTCTTCGTCCCCCCATTTGATCTGTTGGCCTTCTTTGGACCAAGTTAGTCGCTTTCGTCCCTCTTCGTCCTCCCATTATATCCGTTGTCCTTCTTTGCACCAAGTTCGTCTCGTTCGTCCTTCTTCGTCCTCGCATTAGATCCATTGGCATTCATTGGACCAAGTTCATCTCTTCAGTCCCTCTTCATCCTCTCATTTGATCCTTTGGCATTCTTTGTACCAAGTTCGTCTCATTCGTCCCTCTTCGTCCTCCCATTTGATCCATTGGCCTTCTTTGGACCAAATTCATCTTGTTCGTCCCTCTTCGTCCTCCCATTAAATCCGTTTGCCTTCTTTGGACCAAGTTCGTCTCGTTCGTCCCTCTTCGTCCTCCCATTTGATCCGTTAGCTTTCTTTGGACCAAGTTCGTCTCTTTCGTCTCTCTTCGTCACCCCATCCATTTGATCAATTGGCCTTCTTGGGACCAAGTTTGTCTCTTTCGTCCCTCTTCGTCCTCCCATTTGATCCGTTGGCCTTCTTTAGACGAAGTTCGTCGATTAGATCCATTGTCCTTCTTTGCACCAAGTTCGGCTCGTTCGTCTTTCTTCGTCATCGCATTAGATCCATTGTCATTCTTTGGACCAAGTTCATCTCTTCAGTCCCTCTTCGTCCTCCCATTTGATCCTTTGGCATTCTTTGTACCAAGTTCGTCTCATTCGTCCTTCTTCGTCCTCCCATTTGATCCATTGGCATTCTTTGGACCAAGTTCGTCTCGTTCGTCCCTCTTCGTCCTCCCATTTAATCTGTTTGCCTTCTTTGGACCATGTTCGTGTCTTTCGTCTCTCTTTGTCCCTCCATTTGATCCGTTGGCATTCTTTGGACCAAGTTTGTCTCTTTCGTCCCTCTTCGTCCTCCCATTTGACCCGTTGTCCTTCTTTGCACCAAGTTCGGCTCGTTCGTCTTTCTTCGTCATCGCATTAGATCCATTGGCATTCTTTGGACCAAGTTCATGTCTTCAGTCCCTCTTCGTCCTCTCATTTGATCCTTTGGCATTCTTTGTACCAAGTTCGTCTCATTCGTCCTTCTTCGTCCTCCCATTTGATCCATTGGCCTTCTTTGGACCAAGTTCATCTTGTTCGTTCCTCTTCGTCCTCCCATTAAATCAGTTTGCTTTCTTTGGACCAAGTTCGTCTCTTTCGTCTCTCTTCGTCACCCCATCCATTTGATCCATTGGCCTTCTTTGGACCAAGTTTGTTTCTTTCGTCCCTCTTCGTCCTCCCATTTGACCCGTTGGCCTTCTTTGGACCAAGTTCGTCGCTTTCGTCCCTCTTCGTCCTCCCATTATATCCATTGTCCTTCTTTGCACCATGTTCGGCTCGTTCGACTTTCTTCGTCATCGCATTAGATCCATTGGCAATCTTTTCACCAAGTTCATCTCTTCAGTCCCTCTTCGTCCTCCCATTTGATCCTTTGGCATTCTTTGTACCAAGTTCGTCTCATTCGTCCTCCCATTTGTCCATCGGCATTCTTTGGACCATGTTCATCTTGTTTGTCCCTCTTCGTCCTCCCATTAAATCCGTTTGCCTTCTTTGGACCAAGTTCGTCACGTTCGTCCCTCTTCGTCCTCCCATTTGATCCATTGGCGTTCTTTGGACCAACTTCATCTTGTTTGTCCCTCTTCGTCCTCCCATTAAATCCGTTCGCCTTCTTTGGACCAAGTTCGTCTCGTTCGTCCCCCTTCGTCCTCCCATTTGATCTGTTAGCTTTCTTTGGACCATGATCGTGTCTTTCGTCTCTCTTCGTCCCCCCATTTGATCTGTTGGCCTTCTTTGGACCAAGTTAGTCGCTTTCGTCCCTCTTCGTCCTCCCATTATATCCGTTGTCCTTCTTTGCACCAAGATCGCCTCGTTCGTCCTTCTTCGTCCTCGCATTAGATCCATTGGCATTCATTGGACCAAGTTCATCTCTTCAGTCCCTCTTCATCCTCTCATTTGATCCTTTGGCATTCTTTGTACCAAGTTCGTCTCATTCGTCCCTCTTCGTCCTCCCATTTGATCCATTGGCCTTCTTTGGACCAAGTTCATCTTGTTCGTCCCTCTTCGTCCTCCCATTAAATCCGTTTGCCTTCTTTGGACCAAGTTCGTCTCGTTCGTCCCTCTTCGTCCTCCCATTTGATCCGTTAGCTTTCTTTGGACCAAGTTCGTCTCTTTCGTCTCTCTTCGTCACCCCATCCATTTGATCAATTGGCCTTCTTGGGACCAAGTTTGTCTCTTTCGTCCCTCTTCGTCCTCCCATTTGATCCGTTGGACTTCTTTGGACCAAGTTCGTCGCTTTCGTCCCTCTTCGTCCTCCCATTAGATCCATTGTCCTTCTTTGCACCAAGTTCGGCTCGTTCGTCTTTCTTCGTCATCGCATTAGATCCATTGTCATTCTTTGGACCAAGTTCATCTCTTCAGTCCCTCTTCGTCCTCCCATTTGATCCTTTGGCATTCTTTGTACCAAGTTCGTCTCATTCGTCTTTCTTCGTCCTCCCATTTGATCCATTGGCATTCTTTGGACCAAGTTCGTCTCGTTCGTCCCTCTTCGTCCTCCCATTTAATCTGTTTGCCTTCTTTGGACGATGTTCGTGTCTTTCGTCTCTCTTCGTCCCCCCATTTGATCTGTTAGCTTTCTTTGGACCATGTTCGTGTCTTTCGTCTCTCTTTGTCCCTCCATTTGATCCGTTGGCATTCTTTGGACCAAGTTTGTCTCTTTCGTCTCTCTTCGTCCTCCCATTTGATCCATTGGCCTTCTTTGGACCAAGTTCATCTTGTTCGTCCCTCTTCGTCCTCCCATTAAATCAGTTTGCTTTCTTTGGACCAAGTTCGTCCCTTTCGTCTCTCTTCGTCACCCCATCCATTTGATCCATTGGCCTTCTTTGGACCAAGTTCGTCGCTTTCGTCCCTCTTCGTCCTCCCATTATATCCATTGTCCTTCTTTGCACCATGTTCGGCTCGTTCGACTTTCTTCGTCATCGCATTAGATGCATTGGCAATCTTTTGACCAAGTTCATCTCTTCAGTCCCTCTTCGTCCTCCCATTTGATCCTTTGGCATTCTTTGTACCAAGTTCGTCTCATTCGTCCCACTTCGTCGTCCCATTTGATCCTTTAGCATTCTTTGTACCAAGTTCGTCTCATTCGTCCCTCTTCGTCCTCCCATTTGATCAATTGGACTTCTTTGGACCAAGTTCATCTGGTTCGTCCTCTTCGCCCTCCCATTAAATCCGTTTGCCTTCTTTGGACCAAGTTCATCTCGTTCGTCTCTCTTCGTCACCCCATTTGATCCATTGGCGTTCTTTGGACCAACTTCATCTTGTTTGTCCCTCTTCGTCCTCCCATTAAATCCGTTCGCCCTCTTTGGACCAAGTTCGTCTCGTTCGTCCCTCTTCGTCCTCCCATTTGATCCGTTAGCTTTCTTTGGACCATGTTCGTGTCTTTCGTCTCTCTTCGTCCCCCCATTTGACCCGTTGGCCTTCTTTGGACCAAGTTAGTCGCTTTCGTCCCTCTTCGTCCTCCCATTAGATCCGTTGTCCTTCTTTGCACCAAGTTCGTCTCGTTCGTCATTCTTCGTCCTCGCATTAGATCCATTGGCATTCATTGGACCATGTTCGTCTCTTCAGTCCCTCTTCGTCCTCTCATTTGATCCATTGGCATTCTTTGTACCAAGTTCGTCTCATTCGTCCCTCTTCGTCCTCCCATTTGATCCATTGGCATTCTTTGGACCAAGTTCATCTTGTTTGTCCCTCTTCATCCTCCCATTAAATCCGTTTGCCTTCTTTGGATCAAGTTCATCTCGTTCGTCCTTCTTTGTCCTCCCATTTGATCCGTTAGCTTTCTTTGGACAATGTTTGTCTCTTTCGTCCCTCTTCGTCCCCCCATTTGATCCGTTGGCCTTCTTTGGACCAAATTCGTCGCTTTCGTCCCTCTTCGTCCCCCCATTTGATCCGTTGGCCTTCTTTGGACCTAGTTTGTCTCTTTCGTCCCTCTTCGTCCTTCCATTTGATCCATTGGCCTTCTTTGGACCAAGTTCGTCGCTTTCGTCCCTCTTCGTCCACCCATTAGATCCGTTGTCCTTCTTTGCACCAAGTTCGTCTCGTTCGTCCTTCTTCGTCCTCGCATTAGATCCATTGGCATTCATTGGACCAAGTTCGTCTCTTCAGTCCCTCTTCGTCCTCTCATTTGATCCTTTGGCATTCTTGGTACCAAGTTCGTCTCATTCGTCCCTCTTCGTCTTCCCATTTGATCCATTGGCATTCTTTGGACCAAGTTCATCTTGTTTGTCCCTCTTCATCCTCCCATTAAATCCGTTTGCCTTCTTTGGATCAAGTTCGTCTCGTTCGTCCCTCTTCTTCCTCCCATTTGATCCGTTAGCTTTCTTTTTACCATGTTCGTCTCTTTCGTCCCTCTTCGTCCCCCCATTTGATCCGTTGGCCTTCTTTGGACCTAGTTTGTCTCTTTCGTCCCTCTTCGTCCTCCCATTTGATCCATTGGCCTTCTTTGGACCAAGTTCGTCGCTTTCGTCCCTCTTCGTCCACCCATTAGATCCGCTGTCCTTCTTTGCACCAAGTTCGTCTCGTTCGTCCTTCTTCGTCCTCGCATTAGATCCATTGGCATTCATTGGACCAAGTTCGTCCCTTCAGTCCCTCTTCGTCCTCTCATTTGATCCTTTGGCATTCTTTGTACCAAGTTCGTCTCATTCGTCCCTCTTCGTCCTCCCATTTGATCCATTGGCATTCTTTGGACCAAGTTCATCTTGTTTGTCCCTCTTCATCCTCCCATTAAATCCGTTTGCCTTCTTTGGATCAAGTTCGTCTCGTTCGTCCCTCTTCTTCCTCCCATTTGATCCGTTAGCTTTCTTTTTACCATGTTCGTCTCTTTCGTCCCTCTTCGTCCCCCCATTTGATCCGTTGGCCTTCTTTGGACCTAGTTTGTCTCTTTCGTCCCTCTTCGTCCTCCCATTTGATCCATTGGCCTTCTTTGGACCAAGTTCGTCGCTTTCGTCCCTCTTCGTCCACCCATTAGATCCGCTGTCCTTCTTTGCACCAAGTTCGTCTCGTTCGTCCTTCTTCGTCCTCGCATTAGATCCATTGGCATTCATTGGACCAAGTTCGTCCCTTCAGTCCCTCTTCGTCCTCTCATTTGATCCTTTGGCATTCTTTGTACCAAGTTCGTCTCATTCGTCCCTCTTCGTCCTCCCATTTGATCCATTGGCATTCTTTGGACCAAGTTCATCTTGTTTGTCCCTCTTCATCCTCCCATTAAATCCGTTTGCCTTCTTTGGATCAAGTTCGTCTCGTTCGTCCCTCTTCTTCCTCCCATTTGATCCGTTGGCCTTCTTTGGACCAAATTCGTCGCTTTCGTCCCTCTTCGTCCCCCCATTTGATCCGTTGGCCTTCTTTGGACCTAGTTTGTCTCTTTCGTCCCTCTTCGTCCTCCCACTTGATCCATTGGCCTTCTTTGGACCAAGTTCGTCGCTTTCGTCCCTCTTCGTCCACCCATTAGATCCGTTGTCCTTCTTTGCACCAAGTTCGTCTCGTTCGTCCTTCTTCGTCCTCGCATTAGATCCATTGGCATTCATTGGACCAAGTTCGTCTCTTCAGTCCCTCTTCGTCCTCTCATTTGATCCTTTGGCATTCTTTGTACCAAGTTCGTCTCATTCGTCCCTCTTCGTCCTCCCATTTGATCCATTGGCATTCTTTGGACCAAGTTCATCTTGTTTGTCCCTTTTCATCCTCCCATTAAATCCGTTTGCCTTCTTTGGATCAAGTTCGTCTCGTTCGTCCCTCTTCTTCCTCCCATTTGATCCGTTAGCTTTCTTTTTACCATGTTCGTCTCTTTCGTCCCTCTTCGTCCCCCCATTTGATCCGTTGGCCTTCTTTGGACCTAGTTTGTCTCTTTCGTCCCTCTTCGTCCTCCCATTTGATCCATTGGCCTTCTTTGGACCAAGTTCGTCGCTTTCGTCCCTCTTCGTCCACCCATTAGATCCGCTGTCCTTCTTTGCACCAAGTTCGTCTCGTTCGTCCTTCTTCGTCCTCGCATTAGATCCATTGGCATTCATTGGACCAAGTTCGTCCCTTCAGTCCCTCTTCGTCCTCTCATTTGATCCTTTGGCATTCTTTGTACCAAGTTCGTCTCATTCGTCCCTCTTCGTCCTCCCATTTGATCCATTGGCATTCTTTGGACCAAGTTCATCTTGTTTGTCCCTCTTCATCCTCCCATTAAATCTGTTTGCCTTCTTTGGATCAAGTTCGTCTCGTTCGTCTCGTTCGTCCTTCTTTGTCCTCCCATTTGATCCGTTAGCTTTCTTTGGACCATGTTTGTCTCTTTCGTCCCTCTTCGTCCCCCCATTTGATCCGTTGGCCTTCTTTGGACCAAATTCGTCGCTTTCGTCCCTCTTCGTCCCCCCATTTGATCCGTTGGCCTTCTTTGGACCTAGTTTGTCTCTTTCGTCCCTCTTCGTCCTCCCATTTGATCCGTTGGCCTTCTTTGGACCAAGTTAGTCGCTTTCGTCCCTCTTCGTCCTCCCATTAAATCCGTTGTCCTTCTTTGCACCAAGTTCGTCTCGTTCGTCATTCTTCGTCCTCGCATTAGATCCATTGGCATTCATTGGACCAAGTTCGTCTCTTCAGTCCCTCTTCGTCCTCTCATTTGATCCTTTGGCATTCTTTGTACCAAGTTCGTCTCATTCGTCCCTCTTCGTCCTCCCATTTGATCCATTGGCATTCTTTGGACCAAGTTCATCTTGTTTGTCCCTCTTCATCCTCCCATTAAATCCGTTTGCCTTCTTTGGATCAAGTTCGTCTCGTTCGTCCCTCTTCTTCCTCCCATTTGATCCGTTGGCCTTCTTTGGACCAAATTCATCGCTTTCGTCCCTCTTCGTCCCCCCATTTGATCCGTTGGCCTTCTTTGGACCTAGTTTGTCTCTTTCGTCCCTCTTCGTCCTCCCATTTGATCCATTGGCCTTCTTTGGACCAAGTTCGTCGCTTTCGTCCCTCTTCGTCCACCCATTAGATCCGTTGTCCTTCTTTGCACCAAGTTCGTCTCGTTCGTCCTTCTTCGTCCTCGCATTAGATCCATTGGCATTCACTGGACCAAGTTCGTCTCTTCAGTCCCTCTTCGTCCTCTCATTTGATCCTTTGGCATTCTTTGTACCAAGTTCGTCTCATTCGTCCCTCTTCGTCCTCCCATTTGATCCATTGGCATTCTTTGGACCAAGTTCATCTTGTTTGTCCCTCTTCATCCTCCCATTAAATCCGTTTGCCTTCTTTGGATCAAGTTCGTCGCTTTCGTCCCTCTTCGTCCCCCCATTTGATCCGTTGGCCTTCTTTGGACCTAGTTTGTCTCTTTCGTCCCTCTTCGTCCTCCCATTTGATCCATTGGCCTTCTTTGGACCAAGTTCGTCGGTTTCGTCCCTCTTCGTCCACCCATTAGATCCGTTGTCCTTCTTTGCACCAAGTTCGTCTCGTTCGTCCTTCTTCGTCCTCGCATTAGATCCATTGGCATTCATTGGACCAAGTTCGTCTCTTCAGTCCCTCTTCGTCCTCTCATTTGATCCTTTGGCATTCTTGGTACCAAGTTCGTCTCATTCGTCCCTCTTCGTCCTCCCATTTGATCTATTGGCATTCTTTGGACCAAGTTCATCTTGTTTGTCCCTCTTCATCCTCCCATTAAATCCGTTTGCCTTCTTTGGATCAAGTTCGTCTCGTTCGTCCCTCTTCTTCCTCCCATTTGATCCGTTAGCTTTCTTTTTACCATGTTCGTCTCTTTCGTCCCTCTTCGTCCCCCCATTTGATCCGTTGGCCTTCTTTGGACCTAGTTTGTCTCTTTCGTCCCTCTTCGTCGTCCCATTTGCTCCATTGGCCTTCTTTGGACCAAGTTCGTCGCTTTCGTCCCTCTTCGTCCACCCATTAGATCCGTTGTCCTTCTTTGCACCAAGTTCGTCTCGTTCGTCCTTCTTCGTCCTCGCATTAGATCCATTGGCATTCATTGGACCAAGTTCGTCTCTTCAGTCCCTCTTCGTCCTCTCATTTGATCCTTTGGCATTCTTGGTACCAAGTTCGTCTCATTCGTCCCTCTTCGTCCTCCCATTTGATCCATTGGCATTCTTTGGACCAAGTTCATCTTGTTTGTCCCTCTTCATCCTCCCATTAAATCCGGTTGCCTTCTTTGGATCAAGTTCGTCTCGTTCGTCCCTCTTCTTCCTCCCATTTGATCCGTTAGCTTTCTTTTTACCATGTTCGTCTCTTTCGTCCCTCTTCGTCCCCCCATTTGATCCGTTGGCCTTCTTTGGACCTAGTTTGTCTCTTTCGTCCCTCTTCGTCCTCCCATTTGATCCATTGGCCTTCTTTGGACCAAGTTCGTCGCTTTCGTCCCTCTTCGTCCACCCATTAGATCCGCTGTCCTTCTTTGCACCAAGTTCGTCTCGTTCGTCCTTCTTCGTCCTCGCATTAGATCCATTGGCATTCATTGGACCAAGTTCGTCTCTTCAGTCCCTCTTCGTCCTCTCATTTGATCCTTTGGCATTCTTTGTACCGAGTTCGTCTCATTCGTCCCTCTTCGTCCTCCCATTTGATCCATTGGCATTCTTTGGACCAAGTTCATCTTGTTTGTCCCTCTTCATCCTCCCATTAAATCTGTTTGCCTTCTTTGGATCAAGTTCGTCTCGTTCGTCTCGTTCGTCCTTCTTTGTCCTCCCATTTGATCCGTTAGCTTTCTTTGGACCATGTTTGTCTCTTTCGTCCCTCTTCGTCCCCCCATTTCATCCGTTGGCCTTCTTTGGACCAAATTCGTCGCTTTCGTCCCTCTTCGTCCCCCCATTTGATCCGTTGGCCTTCTTTGGACCTAGTTTGTCTCTTTCTTCCCTCTTCGTCCTCCCATTTGATCCGTTGGCCTTCTTTGGACCAAGTTAGTCGCTTTCGTCCCTCTTCGTCCTCCCATTAAATCCGTTGTCCTTCTTTGCACCAAGTTCGTCTCGTTCGTCATTCTTCGTCCTCGCATTAGATCCATTGGCATTCATTGGACCAAGTTCGTCTCTTCAGTCCCTCTTCGTCCTCTCATTTGATCCTTTGGCATTCTTTGTACCAAGTTCGTCTCATTCGTCCCTCTTCGTCCTCCCATTTGATCCATTGGCATTCATTGGACCAAGTTCATCTTGTTTGTCCCTCTTCATCCTCCCATTAAATCCGTTTGCCTTCTTTGGATCAAGTTCGTCTCGTTCGTCCCTCTTCTTCCTCCCATTTGATCCGTTAGCTTTCTTTTTACCATGTTCGTCTCTTTCGTCCCTCTTCGTCCCCCCATTTGATCCGTTGGCCTTCTTTGGACCTAGTTTGTCTCTTTCGTCCATCTTCGTCCTCCCATTTGATCCATTGGCCTTCTTTGGACCAAGTTCGTCGCTTTCGTCCCTCTTCGTCCACCCATTAGATCCGTTGTCCTTCTTTGCACCAAGTTCGTCTCGTTCGTCCTTCTTCGTCCTCGCATTAGATCCGTTGGCATTCATTGGACCAAGTTCGTCTCTTCAGTCCCTCTTCGTCCTCTCATTTGATCCTTTGGCATTCTTTGTACCAAGTTCGTCTCATTCGTCCCTCTTCGTCCTCCCATTTGATCCATTGGCCTTCTTTGGACCAAGTTCGTCGCTTTCGTCCCTCTTCGTCCTCCCATTAAATCCGTTGTCCTTCTTTGCACCAACTTCGTCTCGTTCGTCCTCGCATTAGATCCATTGGCATTCATTGGACCAAGTTCGTCTCTTCAGTCCCTCTTCATCCTCTCATTTGATCCTTTGGCATTCTTTGTACCAAGTTCGTGTCATTAGTCCCTCTTCGTCCTCCCATTTGATCCATTGGCATTCTTTGGACCAAGTTCATCTTGTTTGTCCCTCTTCATCCTCCCATTAAATCCGTTTGCCTTCTTTGGATCAAGTTCGTCTCGTTCGTCCTTCTTTGTCCTCCCATTTGATCCGTTAGCTTTCTTTGGACCATGTTTGTCTCTTTCGTCCCTCTTCGTCCCCCCATTTGATCCGTTGGCCTTCTTTGGACCAAATTCGTCGCTTTCGTCCCTCTTCGTCCCCCCATTTGATCCGTTGGCCTTCTTTGGACCTAGTTTGTCTCTTTTGTCCCTCTTCGTCCTCCCATTTGATCCATTGGCCTTCTTTGGACCAAGTTCGTCGCTTTCGTCCCTCTTCGTCCACCCATTAGATCCGCTGTCCTTCTTTGCACCAAGTTCGTCTCGTTCGTCCTTCTTCGTCCTCGCATTAGATCCATTGGCATTCATTGGACCAAGTTCGTCTCTTCAGTCCCTCTTCGTCCTCTCATTTGATCCTTTGGCATTCTTTGTACCAAGTTCGTCTCATTCGTCCCTCTTCGTCCTCCCATTTGATCCATTGGCATTCTTTGGACCAAGTTCATCTTGTTTGTCCCTCTTCATCCTCCCATTAAATCTGTTTGCCTTCTTTGGATCAAGTTCGTCTCGTTCGTCCTTCTTTGTCCTCCCATTTGATCCGTTAGCTTTCTTTGGACCATGTTTGTCTCTTTCGTCCCTCTTCGTCCCCCCATTTGATCCGTTGGCCTTCTTTGGACCAAATTCGTCGCTTTCGTCCCTCTTCGTCCCCCCATTTGATCCGTTGGCCTTCTTTGGACCTAGTTTGTCTCTTTCGTCCCTCTTCGTCCTCCCATTTCATCCGTTGGCCTTCTTTGGACCAGGTTAGTCGCTTTCGTCCCTCTTCGTCCTCCCATTAAATCCGTTGTCCTTCTTTGCACCAAGTTCGTCTCGTTCGTCATTCTTCGTCCTCGCATTAGATCCATTGGCATTCATTGGACCAAGTTCGTCTCTTCAGTCCCTCTTCGTCCTCTCATTTGATCCTTTGGCATTCTTTGTACCAAGTTCGTCTCATTCGTCCCTCTTCGTCCTCCCATTTGATCCATTGGCATTCTTTGGACCAAGTTCATCTTGTTTGTCCCTCTTCATCCTCCCATTAAATCCGTTTGCCTTCTTTGGATCAAGTTCGTCTCGTTCGTCCCTCTTCTTCCTCCCATTTGATCCGTTGGCCTTCTTTGGACCAAATTCGTCGCTTTCGTCCCTCTTCGTCCCCCCATTTGATCCGTTGGCCTTCTTTGGACCTAGTTTGTCTCTTTCGTCCCTCTTCGTCCTCCCATTTGATCCATTGGCCTTCTTTGGACCAAGTTCGTCGCTTTCGTCCCTCTTCGTCCACCCATTAGATCCGTTGTCCTTCTTTGCACCAAGTTCGTCTCGTTCGTCCTTCTTCGTCCTCGCATTAGATCCGTTGGCATTCATTGGACCAAGTTCGTCTCTTCAGTCCCTCTTCGTCCTCTCATTTGATCCTTTGGCATTCTTTGTACCAAGTTCGTCTCATTCGTCCCTCTTCGTCCTCCCATTTGATCCATTGGCCTTCTTTGGACCAAGTTCGTCGCTTTCGTCCCTCTTCGTCCTCCCATTAAATCCGTTGTCCTTCTTTGCACCAACTTCGTCTCGTTCGTCCTCGCATTAGATCCATTGGCATTCATTGGACCAAGTTCGTCTCTTCAGTCCCTCTTCGTCCTCTCATTTGATCCTTTGGCATTCTTTGTACCAAGTTCGTGTCATTAGTCCCTCTTCGTCCTCCCATTTGATCCATTGGCATTCTTTGGACCAAGTTCATCTTGTTTGTCCCTCTTCATCCTCCCATTAAATCCGTTTGCCTTCTTTGGATCAAGTTCGTCTCGTTCGTCTCGTTCGTCCTTCTTTGTCCTCCCATTTGATCCGTTAGCTTTCTTTGGACCATGTTTGTCTCTTTCGTCCCTCTTCGTCCCCCCATTTGATCCGTTGGCCTTCTTTGGACCAAATTCGTCGCTTTCGTCCCTCTTCGTCCCCCCATTTGATCCGTTGGCCTTCTTTGGACCTAGTTTGTCTCTTTTGTCCCTCTTCGTCCTCCCATTTGATCGATTGGCCTTCTTTGGAGCAGGTTAGTCGCTTTCGTCCCTCTTCGTCCACCCATTAGATCCGCTGTCCTTCTTTGCACCAAGTTCGTCTCGTTCGTCCTTCTTCGTCCTCGCATTAGATCCATTGGCATTCATTGGACCAAGTTCGTCTCTTCAGTCCCTCTTCGTCCTCTCATTTGATCCTTTGGCATTCTTTGTACCAAGTTCGTCTCATTCGTCCCTCTTCGTCCTCCCATTTGATCCATTGGCATTCTTTGGACCAAGTTCATCTTGTTTGTCCCTCTTCATCCTCCCATTAAATCTGTTTGCCTTCTTTGGATCAAGTTCGTCTCGTTCGTCCTTCTTTGTCCTCCCATTTGATCCGTTAGCTTTCTTTGGACCATGTTTGTCTCTTTCGTCCCTCTTCGTCCCCCCATTTGATCCGTTGGCCTTCTTTGGACCAAATTCGTCGCTTTCGTCCCTCTTCGTCCCCCCATTTGATCCGTTGGCCTTCTTTGGACCTAGTTTGTCTCTTTCGTCCCTCTTCGTCCTCCCATTTCATCCGTTGGCCTTCTTTGGACCAGGTTAGTCGCTTTCGTCCCTCTTCGTCCTCCCATTAAATCCGTTGTCCTTCTTTGCACCAAGTTCGTCTCGTTCGTCATTCTTCGTCCTCGCATTAGATCCATTGGCATTCATTGGACCAAGTTCGTCTCTTCAGTCCCTCTTCGTCCTCTCATTTGATCCTTTGGCATTCTTTGTACCAAAGTCGTCTCATTCGTCCCTCTTCGTCCTCCCATTTGATCCATTGGCGTTCTTTGGACCAAGTTCATCTTGTTTGTCCCTCTTCATCCTCCCATTAAATCCGTTTGCCTTCTTTGGATCAAGTTCGTCTCGTTCGTCCCTCTTCTTCCTCCCATTTGATCCGTTGGCCTTCTTTGGACCAAATTCGTCGCTTTCGTCCCTCTTCGTCCCCCCCATTTGATCCGTTGGCCTTCTTTGGACCTAGTTTGTCTCTTTCGTCCCTCTTCGTCCTCCCATTTGATCCATTGGCCTTCTTTGGACCAAGTTCGTCGCTTTCGTCCCTCTTCGTCCACCCATTAGATCCGTTGTCCTTCTTTGCACCAAGTTCGTCTCGTTCGTCCTTCTTCGTCCTCGCATTAGATCCGTTGGCATTCATTGGACCAAGTTCGTCTCTTCAGTCCCTCTTCGTCCTCTCATTTGATCCTTTGGCATTCTTTGTACCAAGTTCGTCTCATTCGTCCCTCTTCGTCCTCCCATTTGATCCATTGGCATTCTTTGGACCAAGTTCATCTTGTTTGTCCCTCTTCATCCTCCCATTAAATCCGTTTGCCTTCTTTGGATCAAGTTCGTCTCGTTCGTCTCGTTCGTCCTTCTTTGTCCTCCCATTTGATCCGTTAGCTTTCTTTGGACCATGTTTGTCTCTTTCGTCCCTCTTCGTCCCCCCATTTGATCCGTTGGCCTTCTTTGGACCAAATTCGTCGCTTTCGTCCCTCTTCGTCCCCCCATTTGATCCGTTGGCCTTCTTTGGACCTAGTTTGTCTCTTTTGTCCCTCTTCGTCCTCCCATTTGATCCATTGGCCTTCTTTGGACCAAGTTCGTCGCTTTCGTCCCTCTTCGTCCACCCATTAGATCCGCTGTCCTTCTTTGCACCAAGTTCGTCTCGTTCGTCCTTCTTCGTCCTCGCATTAGATCCATTGGCATTCATTGGACCAAGTTCGTCTCTTCAGTCCCTCTTCGTCCTCTCATTTGATCCTTTGGCATTCTTTGTACCAAGTTCGTCTCATTCGTCCCTCTTCGTCCTCCCATTTGATCCATTGGCATTCTTTGGACCAAGTTCATCTTGTTTGTCCCTCTTCATCCTCCCATTAAATCTGTTTGCCTTCTTTGGATCAAGTTCGTCTCGTTCGTCCTTCTTTGTCCTCCCATTTGATCCGTTAGCTTTCTTTGGACCATGTTTGTCTCTTTCGTCCCTCTTCGTCCCCCCATTTGATCCGTTGGCCTTCTTTGGACCAAATTCGTCGCTTTCGTCCCTCTTCGTCCCCCCATTTGATCCGTTGGCCTTCTTTGGACCTAGTTTGTCTCTTTCGTCCCTCTTCGTCCTCCCATTTCATCCGTTGGCCTTCTTTGGACCAGGTTAGTCGCTTTCGTCCCTCTTCGTCCTCCCATTAAATCCGTTGTCCTTCTTTGCACCAAGTTCGTCTCGTTCGTCATTCTTCGTCCTCGCATTAGATCCATTGGCATTCATTGGACCAAGTTCGTCTCTTCAGTCCCTCTTCGTCCTCTCATTTGATCCTTTGGCATTCTTTGTACCAAGTTCGTCTCATTCGTCCCTCTTCGTCCTCCCATTTGATCCATTGGCGTTCTTTGGACCAAGTTCATCTTGTTTGTCCCTCTTCATCCTCCCATTAAATCCGTTTGCCTTCTTTGGATCAAGTTCGTCTCGTTCGTCCCTCTTCTTCCTCCCATTTGATCCGTTGGCCTTCTTTGGACCAAATTCGTCGCTTTCGTCCCTCTTCGTCCCCCCATTTGATCCGTTGGCCTTCTTTGGACCTAGTTTGTCTCTTTCGTCCCTCTTCGTCCTCCCATTTGATCCATTGGCCTTCTTTGGACCAAGTTCGTCGCTTTCGTCCCTCTTCGTCCACCCATTAGATCCGTTGTCCTTCTTTGCACCAAGTTCGTCTCGTTCGTCCTTCTACGTCCTCGCATTAGATCCGTTGGCATTCATTGGACCAAGTTCGTCTCTTCAGTCCCTCTTCGTCCTCTCATTTGATCCTTTGGCATTCTTTGTACCAAGTTCGTCTCATTCGTCCCTCTTCGTCCTCCCATTTGATCCATTGGCATTCTTTGGACCAAGTTCATCTTGTTTGTCCCTCTTCATCCTCCCATTAAATCCGTTTGCCTTCTTTGGATCAAGTTCGTCTCGTTCGTCCCTCTTCTTCCTCCCATTTGATCCGTTAGCTTTCTTTTTACCATGTTCGTCTCTTTCGTCCCTCTTCGACCCCCCATTTGATCCGTTGGCCTTCTTTGGACCTAGTTTGTCTCTTTCGTCCCTCTTCGTCCTCCCATTTGATCCATTGGCCTTCTTTGGACCAAGTTCGTCGCTTTCGTCCCTCTTCGTCCACCCATTAGATCCGTTGTCCTTCTTTGCACCAAGTTCGTCTCGTTCGTCCTTCTTCGTCCTCGCATTAGATCCATTGGCATTCATTGGACCAAGTTCGTCTCTTCAGTCCCTCTTCGTCCTCTCATTTGATCCTTTGGCATTCTTTGTACCAAGTTCGTCTCATTCGTCCCTCTTCGTCCTCCCATTTGATCCATTGGCATTCTTTGGACCAAGTTCATCTTGTTTGTCCCTCTTCATCCTCCCATTAAATCCGTTTGCCTTCTTTGGATCAAGTTCGTCTCGTTCGTCCCTCTTCTTCCTCCCATTTGATCCGTTAGCTTTCTTTTTACCATGTTCGTCTCTTTCGTCCCTCTTCGTCCCCCCATTTGATCCGTTGGCCTTCTTTGGACCTAGTTTGTCTCTTTCGTCCATCTTCGTCCTCCCATTTGATCCATTGGCCTTCTTTGGACCAAGTTCGTCGCTTTCGTCCCTCTTCGTCCACCCATTAGATCCGTTGTCCTTCTTTGCACCAAGTTCGTCTCGTTCGTCCTTCTTCGTCCTCGCATTAGATCCATTGGCATTCATTGGACCAAGTTCGTCTCTTCAGTCCCTCTTCGTCCTCTCATTTGATCCTTTGGCATTCTTTGTACCAAGTTCGTCTCATTCGTCCCTCTTCATCCTCCCATTTGATCCATTGGCATTCTTTGGACCAAGTTCATCTTGTTTGTCCCTCTTCATCCTCCCATTAAATCTGTTTGCCTTCTTTGGATCAAGTTCGTCTCGTTCGTCCTTCTTTGTCCTCCCATTTGATCCGTTAGCTTTTTTTGGACCATGTTTGTCTCTTTCGTCCCTCTTCGTCCCCCCCATTTGATCCGTTGGCCTTCTTTGGACCAAATTCGTCGCTTTCGTCCCTCTTCGTCCCCCCATTTGATCCGTTGGCCTTCTTTGGACCTAGTTTGTCTCTTTCGTCCCTCTTCGTCCTCCCATTTGATCCATTGGCCTTCTTTGGACCAAGTTCGTCGCTTTCGTCCCTCTTCGTCCTCCCATTAAATCCGTTGTCCTTATTTGCACCAAGTTCGTCTCGTTCGTCATTCTTCGTCCTCGTATTAGATCCATTGGCATTCTTTGGACCAAGTTCGTCTCTTCAGTCCCTCTTCGTCCTCTCATTTGATCCTTTGGCATTCTTTGTACCAAGTTCGTGTCATTAGTCCCTCTTCGTCCTCCCATTTGATCCATTGGCATTCTTTGGACCATGTTCATCTTGTTTGTCCCTCTTCATCCTCCCATTAAATCCGTTTGCCTTCTTTGCATCAAGTTCGTCTCATTCGTCCCTCTTCTTCCTCCCATTTGATCCGTTAGCTTTCTTTTTACCATGTTCGTCTCTTTCGTCCCTCTTCGTCCCCCCATTTGATCCGTTGGCCTTCTTTGGACCTAGTTTGTCTCTTTCGTCCCTCTTCGTCCTCCCATTTGATCCATTGGCCTTCTTTGGACCAAGTTCGTCGCTTTCGTCCCTCTTCGTCCACCCATTAGATCCGTTGTCCTTCTTTGCACCAAGTTCGTCTCGTTCGTCCTCGCATTAGATCCATTGGCATTCATTGGACCAAGTTCGTCTCTTCAGTCCCTCTTCATCCTCTCATTTGATCCTTTGGCATTCTTTGTACCAAGTTCGTGTCATTAGTCCCTCTTCGTCCTCCCATTTGATCCATTGGCATTCTTTGGACCATGTTCATCTTGTTTGTCCCTCTTCATCCTCCCATTAAATCCGTTTGCCTTCTTTGCATCAAGTTCGTCTCATTCGTCCCTCTTCTTCCTCCCATTTGATCCGTTAGCTTTCTTTTTACCATGTTCGTCTCTTTCGTCCCTCTTCGTCCCCCCATTTGATCCGTTGGCCTTCTTTGGACCTAGTTTGTCTCTTTCGTCCCTCTTCGTCCTCCCATTTGATCCATTGGCCTTCCTTGGACCAAGTTCGTCGCTTTCGTCCCTCTTCGTCCACCCATTAGATCCGTTGTCCTTCTTTGCACCAAGTTCGTCTCGTTCGTCCTTCTTCGTCCTCGCATTAGATCCATTGGCATTCATTGGACCAAGTTCGTCTCTTCAGTCCCTCTTCGTCCTCTCATTTGATCCTTTGGCATTCTTTGTACCAAGTTCGTCTCATTCGTCCCTCTTCGTCCTCCCATTTGATCCATTGGCATTCTTTGGACCAAGTTCATCTTGTTTGTCCCTCTTCATCCTCCCATTAAATCCGTTTGCCTTCTTTGGATCAAGTTCGTCTCGTTCGTCCCTCTTCTTCCTCCCATTTGATCCGTTAGCTTTCTTTTTACCATGTTCGTCTCTTTCGTCCCTCTTCGTCCCCCCATTTGATCCGTTGGCCTTCTTTGGACCTAGTTTGTCTCTTTCGTCCCTCTTCGTCCTCCCATTTGATCCATTGGCCTTCTTTGGACCAAGTTCGTCGCTTTCGTCCCTCTTCGTCCACCCATTAGATCCGTTGTCCTTCTTTGCACCAAGTTCGTCTCGTTCGTCCTTCTTCGTCCTCGCATTAGATCCATTGGCATTCATTGGACCAAGTTCGTCTCTTCAGTCCCTCTTCGTCCTCTCATTTGATCCTTTGGCATTATTTGTACCAAGTTCGTCTCATTCGTCCCTCTTCGTCCTCCCATTTGATCCATTGGCATTCTTTGGACCAAGTTCTTCTTGTTTGTCCCTCTTCATCCTCCCATTAAATCCGTTTGCCTTCTTTGGATCAAGTTCGTCTCGTTCGTCCCTCTTCTTCCTCCCATTTGATCCGTTAGCTTTCTTTTTACCATGTTCGTCTCTTTCGTCCCTCTTCGTCCCCCCATTTGATCCGTTGGCCTTCTTTGGACCTAGTTTGTCTCTTTCGTCCCTCTTCGTCCTCCCATTTGATCCATTGGCCTTCTTTGGACCAAGTTCGTCGCTTTCGTCCCTCTTCGTCCACCCATTAGATCCGTTGTCCTTCTTTGCACCAAGTTCGTCTCGTTCGTCCTTCTTCGTCCTCGCATTAGATCCGTTGGCATTCATTGGACCAAGTTCGTCTCTTCAGTCCCTCTTCGTCCTCGCATTTGATCCTTTGGCATTCTTTGTACCAAGTTCGTCTCATTCGTCCCTCTTCGTCCTCCCATTTGATCCATTGGCATTCTTTGGACCAAGTTCATCTTGTTTGTCCCTCTTCATCCTCCCATTAAATCCGTTTGCCTTCTTTGGATCAAGTTCGTCTCGTTCGTCCCTCTTCTTCCTCCCATTTGATCCGTTAGCTTTCTTTTTACCATGTTCGTCTCTTTCGTCCCTCTTCGTCCCCCCATTTGATCCGTTGGCCTTCTTTGGACCTAGTTTGTCTCTTTCGTCCCTCTTCGTCCTCCCATTTGATCCATTGGCCTTCTTTGGACCAAGTTCGTCGCTTTCGTCCCTCTTCGTCCACCCATTAGATCCGTTGTCCTTCTTTGCACCAAGTTCGTCTCGTTCGTCCTTCTTCGTCCTCGCATTAGATCCATTGGCATTCATTGGACCAAGTTCGTCTCTTCAGTCCCTCTTCGTCCTCTCATTTGATCCTTTGGCATTATTTGTACCAAGTTCGTCTCATTCGTCCCTCTTCGTCCTCCCATTTGATCCATTGGCATTCTTTGGACCAAGTTCATCTTGTTTGTCCCTCTTCATCCTCCCATTAAATCTGTTTGCCTTCTTTGGATCAAGTTCGTCTCGTTCGTCCTTCTTTGTCCTCCCATTTGATCCGTTAGCTTTCTTTGGACCATGTTTGTCTCTTTCGTCCCTCTTCGTCCCCCCATTTGATCCGTTGGCCTTCTTTGGACCAAATTCGTCGCTTTCGTCCCTCTTCGTCCCCCCATTTCATCCGTTGGCCTTCTTTGGACCTAGTTTGTCTCTTTCGTCCCTCTTCGTCCTCCCATTTGATCCGTTGGCCTTCTTTGGACCAAGTTAGTCGCTTTCGTCCCTCTTCGTCCTCCCATTAAATCCGTTGTCCTTATTTGCACCAAGTTCGTCTCGTTCGTCCTTCTTCGTCCTCGCATTAGATCCATTGGCATTCATTGGACCAAGTTCGTCTCTTCAGTCCCTCTTCGTCCTCTCATTTGATCCTTTGGCATTCTTTGTACCAAGTTCGTCTCATTCGTCCCTCTTCGTCCTCCCATTTGATCCATTGGCATTCTTTGGACCAAGTTCATCTTGTTTGTCCCTCTTCATCCTCCCATTAAATCCGTTTGCCTTCTTTGGATCAAGTTCGTCTCGTTCGTCCCTCTTCTTCCTCCCATTTGATCCGTTAGCTTTCTTTTTACCATGTTCGTCTCTTTCGTCCCTCTTCGTCCCCCCATTTGATCCGTTGGCCTTCTTTGGACCTAGTTTGTCTCTTTCGTCCCTCTTCGTCCTCCCATTTGATCCATTGGCCTTCTTTGGACCAAGTTCGTCGCTTTCGTCCCTCTTCGTCCTCCCATTTGATCCATTGGCCTTCTTTGGACCAAATTCGTCGCTTTCGTCCCTCTTCGTCCCCCCATTTGATCCGTTGGCCTTCTTTGGACCTAGTTCGTCGCTTTCGTCCCTCTTCGTCCTCCCATTAGATCCGTTGTCCTTCTTTGCACCAAGTTCGTCTCGTTCGTCCTCGCATTAGATCCATTGGCATTCATTGGACCAAGTTCGTCTCTTCAATCCCTCTGCGTCCTCCCATTTTATCCTTTGACATTCTTTGTACCAAGTTTGTCTCATTCGTCCTTCTTCGTCCTCCCATTTGATCCTTTGGCATTCTTTGCACCAAGTTCGTGTCATTCGTCCCTCTTCGTCCTCCCATTTGATCCATTGGCATTCTTTGGACCATGTTCTTCTTGTTTGCCCCTCTTCGTCCTCCCATTAAATCCGTTTGCCTTCTTTGGACCAAGTTCGTCTCCTTCGTCCCACTTCGTCCTCCCATTTGATCCGTTAGCTTTCATTGGACCATGTTCGTCTCTTTCGTCACTCTTTGTCCCCCCAATTGATCCGTTGGCCTTCTTTGGACCAAGTTTGTCTCTTTTGTCCCTCTTCGTCCTCCCATTAGATTCGTTTTCCTTCTTTGTACCAAGTTTGGCTCGTTCGACTTTCTTCGTCATCGCATTAGATCCATTGGCATTCTTTGGACCAAGTTTATCTCTTCAATCCCTCTGCGTCCTCCCATTTTATCCTTTGACATTCTTTGTACCAAGTTTGTCTCATTCGTCCCTCTTCGTCCTCCCATTTGATCCATTGGCATTCTTTGGACCAAGTTCGTCTCGTTCGTCCCTCTTCGTCCTCCCATTAAATCCGTTTGCCTTCTTTGGACCATGTTCGTGTCTTTCATCTCTCTTCGTCCATCCCATTTGATCCGTTAGCTTTCTTTGGACCATGTTCGTGTCTTTCGTCTCTCTTCGCCCCCCATTTGATCCGTTCCCCTTCTTTGGACCAAGTTTCTCTCTTTCGTCCCTCTTCGTCCTCCCATTTGATCCGTTGTCCTTCTTTGCACCAAGTTCGGCTTGTTCGTCTTTCTTCGTCCTCCCATTTGATCCATTGGCCTTCTTTGGACCAAGTTCATCTTGTTCGTCCCTCTTCGTTCTCCCATTAAATCAGTTTGCTTTCTTTGGACCAAGTTCGTCTCTTTCTTCTCTCTTCGACACCCCATCCATTCGATCCTTTGGCATTCTTTGTACCAAGTTCGTCTCATTCGTCCTCCCATTTGATCCATTGGCATTCTTTGGACCAAGTTCATCTTGTTTGTCCCTCATCGTCCTCCCATTAAATCCGTTTGCCTTCATTGGACAAAGTTCGTCACGTTCGTCCCTCTTCGTCCCCCCATTTGATCCGTTGGCCTTCTTTGGACCTAGTTTGTCTCTTTCGTCCCTCTTCGTCCTCCCATTTGATCCGTTGGCCTTCTTTGGACCAAGTTAGTCGCTTTCGTCCCTCTTCGTCCTCCCATTAAATCCGTTGCCCTTCTTTGCACCAAGTTCGTCTCGTTCGTCATTCTTCGTCCTCGCTTTAGATCCATTGGCATTCATTGGACCAAGTTCGTCTCTTCAGTCCCTCTTCGTCCTCTCATTTGATCCTTTGGCATTCTTTGTACCAAGTTCGTCTCATTCGTCCCTCTTCGTCCTCCCATTTGATCCATTGGCATTCTTTGGACCATGTTCATCTTGTTTGTCCCTCTTCATCCTCCCATTAAATCCGTTTGCCTTCTTTGGATCAAGCTCGTCTCGTTCGTCCCTCTTCTTCCTCCCATTTGATCCGTTAGCTTTCTTTTTACCATGTTCGTCTCTTTCGTCCCTCTTCGTCCCCCCATTTGATCCGTTGGCCTTCTTTGGACCTAGTTTGTCTCTTTCGTCCCTCTTCGTCCTCCCATTTGATCCATTGGCCTTCTTTGGACCAAGTTCGTCGCTTTCGTCCCTCTTCGTCCACCCATTAGATCCGTTGTCCTTCTTTGCACCAAGTTCGTCTCGTTCGTCCTTCTTCGTCCTCGCATTAGATCCATTTGCATTCATTGGACCAAGTTCGTCTCTTCAGTCCCTCTTCGTCCTCTCATTTGATCCTTTGGCATTCTTTGTACCAAGTTCGTCTCATTCGTCCCTCTTCGTCCTCCCATTTGATCCATTGGCATTCTTTGGACCAAGTTCATCTTGTTTGTCCCTCTTCATCCTCCCATTAAATCTGTTTGCCTTCTTTGGATCAAGTTCGTCTCGTTTGTCCTTCTTTGTCCTCCCATTTGATCCGTTTGCTTTCTTTGGACCATCTTTGTCTCTTTCGTCCCTCTTCGTTCCCCCATTTGATCCGTTGGCCTTCTTTGGACCAAATTCGTCGCTTTCGTCCCTCTTCGTCCCCCCATTTGATCCGTTGGCCTTCTTTGGACCTAGTTCGTCGCTTTCGTCCCTCTTCGTCCTCCCATTAGATCCGTTGTCCTTCTTTGCACCAAGTTCGTCTCGTTCGTCCTCGCATTAGATCCATTGGCATTCATTGGACCAAGTTCGTCTCTTCAGTTCCTCTTCATCCTCTCATTTGATCCTTTGGCATTCTTTGCACCAAGTTCGTGTCATTCGTCCCTCTTCGTCCTCCCATTTGATCCATTGGCATTCTTTGGACCATGTTCTTCTTGTTTGTCCCTCTTCGTCCTCCCATTAAATCCGTTTGCCTTCTTTGGACCAAGTTCGTCTCCTTCGTCCCTCTTCGTCCTCCCATTTGATCCGTTAGCTTTCATTGGACCATGTTCGTCTCTTTCGTCTCTCTTTGTCCCCCCAATTGATCCGTTGGCCTTCTTTGGACCAAGTTTGTCTCTTTTGTCCCTCTTCGTCCTCCCATTTGATCCGTTGGCCTTCTTTGGACCAAGTTTGTCGCTTTCGTCCCTCTTCGTCCTCCCATTAGATTCGTTTTCCTTCTTTGTACCAAGTTTGGCTCGTTCGACTTTCTTCGTCATCGCATTAGATCCATTGGCATTCTTTGGACCAAGTTCATCTCTTCAATCCCTCTGCGTCATCCCATTTTATCCTTTGACATTCTTTGCACCAAGTTTGTCTCATTCGTCCTTCTTCGTCCTCCCATTTGATCCATTGGCATTCTTTGGACCAAGTTCGTCTCGTTCGTCCCTCTTCGTCCTCCCATTAAATCTGTTTGCCTTCTTTGGACCATGTTCGTGTCTTTCATCTCTCTTCGTCCACCCCATTTGATCCGTTAGCTTTCTTTGGACCATGTTCGTGTCATTCGTCTCTCTTCGCCCCCCATTTGATCCGTTCCCCTTCTTTGGACCAAGTTTCTCTCTTTCGTCCCTCTTCGTCCTACCATTTGATCCGTTGTCCTTCTTTGCACCAAGTTCGGCTTGTTCGTCTTTCTTCGTCCTCCCATATGATCCATTGGCCTTCTTTGGACCAAGTTCGTCGCTTTCGTCCCTCTTCGTCCTCCCATTAGATCCGTTGTCCTTCTTTGCACCAAGTTCGTCTCGTTCGTCCTTCTTCATCCTCGCATTAGATCCATTGGCATTCATTGGACCAAGTTCGTCTCTTCAGTCCCTCTTCATCCTCTCATTTGATCCATTGGCATTCTTTGTACCAAGTTCGTGTCATTAGTCCCTCTTCGTCCTCCCATTTGATCCATTGGCATTCTTTGGACCATGTTCTTCTTGTTTGTCCCTCTTCGTCCTCCCATTAAATCCATTTGCCTTCTTTGGACCAAGTTCGTCGCTTTCGTCCCTCTTCGTCCTCCCATTAGATTTGTTGTCCTTCTTTGCACCAAGTTCGTCTCGTTCGTCCTCGCATTAGATCCATTGGCATTCATTGGACCAAGTTCGTCTCTTCAGTCCCTCTTCGTACTCTCATTTGATCCTTTGGCATTCTTTGTACCAAGTTCGTCTTATTCGTCCCTCTTCGTCCTCCCATTTGATCCATTGGCATTCTTTGGACCAAGTTCATCTTGTTTGTCCCTCTTCGTCCTCCCATTAAATCCGTTTGCCTTCTTTGCATCAAGTTCGTCTCGTTCGTCCTTCTTCGTCCTCCTATTTGATCCGTTAGCTTTCTTTGGACCATGTTCGTCTCTTTCGTCTCTCTTCGTCCCCCCATTTGATCCGTTGGCCTTCTTTGGACCAAGTTTGTCTCTTTCGTCCCTCTTCGTCCTCCCATTTGATCCGTTGGCCTTCTTTCGACCAAGTTCGTCGCTTTCGTCCCTCTTCGTCCCCGCATTTGATCCGTTGACCTTCTTTGGACCTAGTTTGTCTCTTTCGTCCCTCTGCGTCCTCCCATTTGATCCATTGGCCTTCTTTGGACCAAGTTCGTCGCTTTCGTCCCTCTTCGTCCACCCATTAAATCCGTTGTCCTTCTTTGCACCAAGTTCGTCTCGTTCGTCCTCGCATTAGATCCATTGGCATTCATTGGACCAAGTTCGTCTCTTCATTCCCTCTTCATCCTCTCATTTGATCCTTTGGCATTCTTTGTACCAAGTTCGTGTCATTCGTCCCTCTTCGTCCTCCCATTTGATCCATTGGCATTCTTTGGACCATGTTCTTCTTGTTTGTCCCTCTTCGTCCTCCCATTAAATTCGTTTGCCTTCTTTTGACCAAGTTCGTCTCGTTCGTCCCTTCTTCGTCCTCCCATTAGATCCGTTGGCATTCATTGGACCAAGTTCGTCTCTTCAGTCCCTCTTCGTACTCTCATTTGATCCTTTGGCATTCTTTGTACCATGTTCGTCTCATTCGTCCCTCTTCGTCCTCCCATTTGATCGATTGGCATTCTTTGGACCAAGTTCATCTTGTTTGTCCCTCTTCGTCCTCCCATTAAATCCGTTTGCCTTCTTTGGATCAAGTTCGTCTCTTTCGTCGCTCTCCGTCCTCCCATTTGATCCGTTAGCTTTCTTTGGACCCTGTTCGTCTCTTTCGTCCCTCTTCGTCCTCCCATTTGATCCGTTGTCCTTCTTTGCACCAAGTTCGGCTTGTTCGTCTTTCTTCGTCATCGCATTAGATCCATTGGCATTCTTTGGACCAAGTTCATCTGTTCAGTCCCTCTTCGTCCTCTCATTTGATCCTTTGGCATTCTTTGTACCAAGTTCGTCTCATTCGTCCTTCTTCGTCCTCCCATTTGATCCATTGGCCTTCTTTGGACCAAGTTCATCTTGTTCGTCCCTCTTCGTCCTCCCATTAAATCAGTTTGCTTTCTTTGGACCAAGTTCGTCTCTTTCGTCTCCCCATCCATTTGATCCATTGGCCTTCTTTGGACCAAGTTTGTCTCTTTCGTCCCTCTTCGTCCTCCCATTTGATTTGTTGGCCTTCTTTGGACCAATTTCGTCGCTTTCGTCCCTCTTCGTCCTCCCATTAGATCCATTGTCCTCCTTTGCACCATGTTCGGCTCGTTCGACTTTCTTGGTCATCGCATTTGACCCATTGGTATTCTTTCGACCAAGTTCATCTCTTCAGTCCCTCTTCGTCCTCCCATTAGATCCTTTTGGCATTGTTTGTACCTAGTTCGTCTCATTCGTCCCTCTTCGTCCTCCCATTTGATCCATTGGCATTCATTGGACCAAGTTCGTCTCTTCAGTCCCTCTTCGTCCTCTCATTTGATCATTTGGCATTCTTTGTACCAAGTTCGTCTCATTCATCCCTCTTCGTCCTCCCATTTGATCCATTGGCCTTCTTTGGACCAAGTTCATCTTGTTCGTCCCTCTTCGTCCTCCCATTAAATCCGTTTGCCTTCTTTGTACCAAGTTCGTCTCGTTCGTCCCTCTTCGTCCTCCCATTTGATCCGTTCGCTTTCTTTGGACTAAGTTTGTCTCTTTCGTCTCTCTTCGTCATCCCATCCATTTGACCCGTTGACCTTCTTTGGACCATGTTTGGCTTTTTCGTCCCTCTTCGTCCTCCCATTTGATCCGTTGGCCTTCTTTGGACCAAGTTCGTGGCTTTTGTCCCTCTTCGTCCTGCCATTAGATCCATTGTCCTTCTTTGCACCAAGTTCGGCTCGTTCGTCTTTCTTCGTCATCGCATTAGATCCATTGGCATTCTTTGGACCAAGTTCATCTCTTCAGTCCCTCTTCGTCCTCCCATTTGATCTTTTGGCGTTCTTTGTACCAAGTTCGTCTCATTCGTCCCTCTTCGTCCTCCCATTTGATCCATTGGCATTCATTGGACCAAGTTAGTCTCTTCAGTCCCTCTTCGTCCTCTCATTTGATCCTTTGGCATTCTTTGTACCATGTTCGTCTCATTCGTTCCTCTTCGTCGTCCCATTTGATCCACTGGCCTTCTTTGGACCAAGTTCATCTTGTTCGTCCCTCTTCGTCCTCCCATTAAATCCATTTGCCTTCTTTGGACCAAGTTCGTCTCGTTCGTCCCGCTTCGTCCTCCCATTTGATCCGCTAGCTTTCTTTGGACCATGTTCGTCTCTTTCGTCCCTCTTCATCCTCCCATTTGATCCGTTGGCCTTCTTTGGACCAAGTTCGTTGCTTTCGTCCCTCTTCGTCCTCCCATTAGATCCATTGTCCTTCTTTGCACCAAGTTTGGCTCGTTCGTCTTTCTTCGTCATCGCATTAGATCCATTGGCATTGTTTGGACCATGTTCATCCCTTCAGTCCCTCTTCGTCCTCCCATTTGATCCTTTGGCATTGTTTGTACCAAGTTCGTCTCATTCGTCCCTCTTCGTCCTCCCATTTGATCCATTGGCATTCATTGGACCAAGTTCGTCTCTTCAGTCCCTCTTCGTCCTCTCATCTGATCATTTGTCATTCTTTGTACCAAATTCGTCTCATTCGTCCCTCTTCGTCCTCCCATTTGATCCATTGGCCTTCTTTGGACCAAGTTCATCTTGTTCGTCCTCTTCGTCCTCCCATTAAATCCGTTTGCCTTCTTTGGACCAAGTTCGTCTCGTTCGTCCCTCTTCGTCCTCCCATTTGATCCGTTAGCTTTCTTTGGACCAAGTTCGTCTCTTTCGTCTCTCTTCGTCATCCCATCCATTTGATCCGTTGACCTTCTTTGGACCATGTTTGGCTTTTTCGTCCCTCTTCGTCCTCCCATTTTATCCGTTGGCCTTCTTTGGACCAAGTTCGTGGCTTTTGTCCCTCTTCGTCCTCCCATTAGATCCATTGTCCTTCTTTGCACCAAGTTCGGCTCGTTCGTCTTTCTTCGTCATCGCATTAGATCCATTGGCATTCTTTGGACCAAGTTCATCTCTTCAGTCCCTCTTCGTCCTCCCATTTGATCTTTTGGCATTCTTTGTACCAAGTTCGTCTCATTCGTCCCTCTTCGTCCTCCCATTTGATCCATTGGCATTCATTGGACCAAGTTAGTCTCTTCAGTCCCTCTTCGTCCTCTCATTTGATCCTTTGGCATTCTTTGTACCATGTTCGTCTCATTCGTCCCTCTTCGTCGTCCCATTTGATCCACTGGCCTTCTTTGGACCAAGTTCATCTTTTTCGTCCCTCTTCGTCCTCCCATTAAATCCATTTGCCTTCTTTGGACCAAGTTTGTCTCGTTCGTCCCTCTTCGTCCTCCCATTTGATCCGCTAGCTTTCTTTACACCATGTTCGTCTCTTTCATCCCTCTTCGTCCTCCCATTTGATCTGTTGGCCTTCTTTTGACCAAGTTCGTCGCTTTCGTCCCTCTTCGTCCTCCCATTAGATCCATTGTCCTTCTTTGCACCAAGTTCGGCTCGTTCGTCTTTCTTCGTCATCGCATTAGATCCATTGGCATTCTTTCGACCAAGTTCATCTCTTCAGTCCCTCTTCGTCCTCCCATTAGATCCTTTTGGCATTGTTTGTACCTAGTTCGTCTCATTCGTCCCTCTTCGTCCTCCCATTTGATCCATTGGCATTCATTGGACCAAGTTCGTCTCTTCAGTCCCTCTTCGTCCTCTCATTTGATCATTTGGCATTCTTTGTACCAAGTTCGTCTCATTCATCCCTCTTCGTCCTCCCATTTGATCCATTGGCCTTCTTTGGACCAAGTTCATCTTGTTCGTCCCTCTTCGTCCTCCCATTAAATCCGTTTGCCTTCTTTGTACCAAGTTCGTCTCGTTCGTCCCTCTTCGTCCTCCCATTTGATCCGTTCGCTTTCTTTGGACTAAGTTCGTCTCTTTCGTCTCTCTTCGTCATCCCATCCATTTGACCCGTTGACCTTCTTTGGACCATGTTTGGCTTTTTCGTCCCTCTTCGTCCTCCCATTTGATCCGTTGGCCTTCTTTGGACCAAATTCGTGGCTTTTGTCCCTCTTCGTCCTCCCATTAGATCCATTGTCCTTCTTTGCACCAAGTTCGGCTCGTTCGTCTTTCTTCGTCATCGCATTAGATCCATTGGCATTCTTTGGACCAAGTTCATCTCTTCAGTCCCTCTTCGTCCTCCCATTTGATCTTTTGGCGTTCTTTGAACCAAGTTCGTCTCATTCGTCCCTCTTCGTCCTCCCATTTGATCCATTGGCATTCATTGGACCAAGTTAGTCTCTTCAGTCCCTCTTCGTCATCTCATTTGATCCTTTGGCATTCTTTGTACCATGTTCGTCTCATTCGTCCCTCTTCGTCGTCCTACTTGCTCCACTGGCCTTCTTTGGATCAAGTTCATCTTGTTCGTCCCTCTTCGTCCTCCCATTAAATCCGTTTGCCTTCTTTGGACCAAGTTCGTCTCGTTCGTCCCGCTTCGTCCTCCCATTTGATCCGTTAGCTTTCTTTGGACCATGTTCGTCTCTTTCATCCCTCTTCGTCCTCCCATTTGATCCGTTGGCCTTCTTTGGACCAAGTTCGTTGCTTTCGTCCCTCTTCGTCCTCCCATTAGATCCATTGTCCTTCTTTGCACCAAATTTGGCTCGTTCGTCTTTCTTCGTCATCGCATTAGATCCATTGGCATTCTTTGGACCAAGTTCATCTCTTCAGTCCCTCTTCGTCCTCCCATTTGATCTTTTGGCATTCTTTGTACCAAGTTCGTCTCATTCGTCCCTCTTCGTCCTCCCATTTGATCCATTGGCATTCATTGGACCAAGTTAGTCTCTTCAGTCCCTCTTCGTCCTCTCATTTGATCCTTTGGCATTCTTTGTACCATGTTCGTCTCATTCGTCCCTCTTCGTCGTCCCATTTGATCCACTGGCCTTCTTTGGATCAAGTTCATCTTTTTCGTCCCTCTTCGTCCTCCCATTAAATCCATTTGCCTTCTTTGGACCAAGTTTGTCTCGTTCGTCCCTCTTCGTCCTCCCATTTGATCCGCTAGCTTTCTTTACACCATGTTCGTCTCTTTCATCCCTCTTCGTCCTCCCATTTGATCTGTTGGCCTTCTTTTGACCAAGTTCGTCGCTTTCGTCCCTCTTCGTCCTCCCATTAGATCCATTGTCCTTCTTTGCACCAAGTTCGGCTCGTTCGTCTTTCTTCGTCATCGCATTAGATCCATTGGCATTCTTTCGACCAAGTTCATCTCTTCAGTCCCTCTTCGTCCTCCCATTAGATCCTTTTGGCATTGTTTGTACCTAGTTCGTCTCATTCGTCCCTCTTCGTCCTCCCATTTGATCCATTGGCATTCATTGGACCAAGTTCGTCTCTTCAGTCCCTCTTCGTCCTCTCATTTGATCATTTGGCATTCTTTGTACCAAGTTCGTCTCATTCATCCCTCTTCGTCCTCCCATTTGATCCATTGGCCTTCTTTGGACCAAGTTCATCTTGTTCGTCCCTCTTCGTCCTCCCATTAAATCCGTTTGCCTTCTTTGTACCAAGTTCGTCTCGTTCGTCCCTCTTCGTCCTCCCATTTGATCCGTTCGCTTTCTTTGGACTAAGTTCGTCTCTTTCGTCTCTCTTCGTCATCCCATCCATTTGACCCGTTGACCTTCTTTGGACCATGTTTGGCTTTTTCGTCCCTCTTCGTCCTCCCATTTGATCCGTTGGCCTTCTTTGGACCAAATTCGTGGCTTTTGTCCCTTTTCGTCCTCCCATTAGATCCATTGTCCTTCTTTGCACCAAGTTCGGCTCGTTCGTCTTTCTTCGTCATCGCATTAGATCCATTGGCATTCTTTGGACCAAGTTCATCTCTTCAGTCCCTCTTCGTCCTCCCATTTGATCTTTTGGCGTTCTTTGAACCAAGTTCGTCTCATTCGTCCCTCTTCGTCCTCCCATTTGATCCATTGGCATTCATTGGACCAAGTTAGTCTCTTCAGTCCCTCTTCGTCATCTCATTTGATCCTTTGGCATTCTTTGTACCATGTTCGTCTCATTCGTCCCTCTTCGTCGTCCTACTTGCTCCACTGGCCTTCTTTGGATCAAGTTCATCTTGTTCGTCCCTCTTCGTCCTCCCATTAAATCCGTTTGCCTTCTTTGGACCAAGTTCGTCTCGTTCGTCCCGCTTCGTCCTCCCATTTGATCCGTTAGCTTTCTTTGGACCATGTTCGTCTCTTTCATCCCTCTTCGTCCTCCCATTTGATCCGTTGGCCTTCTTTGGACCAAGTTCGTTGCTTTCGTCCCTCTTCGTCCTCCCATTAGATCCATTGTCCTTCTTTGCACCAAGTTTGGCTCGTTCGTCTTTCTTCGTCATCGCATTAGATCCATTGGCATTGTTTGGACCAAGTTCATCTCTTCAGTCCCTCTTCGTCCTCCCATTTGATCCTTTGGCATTGTTTGTACCAAGTTCGTCTCATTCGTCCCTCTTCGTCCTCCCATTTGATCCATTGGCATTCATTGGACCAAGTTCGTCTCTTCAGTCCCTCTTCGTCCTCTCATCTGATCATTTGTCATTCTTTGTACCAAATTCGTCTCATTCGTCCCTCTTCGTCCTCCCATTTGATCCATTGGCCTTCTTTGGACCAAGTTCATCTTGTTCGTCCTCTTCGTCCTCCCATTAAATCCGTTTGCCTTCTTTGGACCAAGTTCGTCTCGTTCGTCCCTCTTCGTCCTCCCATTTGATCCGTTAGCTTTCTTTGGACCAAGTTCATCTCTTTCGTCTCTCTTTGTCATCCCATCCATTTGATCCGTTGGCCTTCTTTGGACCATGTTTGGCTTTTTCGTCCCTCTTCGTCCTCCCATTTTATCCGTTGGCCTTCTTTGGACCAAGTTCGTGGCTTTTGTCCCTCTTCGTCCTCCCATTAGATCCATTGTCCTTCTTTGCACCAAGTTCGGCTCGTTCGTCTTTCTTCGTCATCGCATTAGATCCATTGGCATTCTTTGGACCAAGTTCATCTCTTCAGTCCCTCTTCGTCCTCCCATTTGATCTTTTGGCATTCTTTGTACCAAGTTCGTCTCATTCGTCCCTCTTCGTCCTCCCATTTGATCCATTGGCATTCATTGGACCAAGTTCGTCTCTTCAGTCCCTCTTCGTCATCTCATTTGATCATTTGGCATTCTTTGTACCAAGTTCGTCTCATTCATCCCTCTTCGTCCTCCCATTTGATCCATTGGCCTTCTTTGGACCAAGTTCATCTTGTTCGTCCCTCTTCGTCCTCCCATTAAATCCGTTTGCCTTCTTTGTACCAAGTTCGTCTCGTTCGTCCCTCTTCGTCCTCCCATTTGATCCGTTCGCTTTCGTTGGACTAAGTTCGTCTCTTTCGTCTCTCTTCGTCATCCCATCCATTTGACCCGTTGACCTTCTTTGGACCATGTTTGGCTTTTTCGTCCCTCTTCGTCCTCCCATTTGATCCGTTGGCCTTCTTTGGACCAAGTTCGTGGCTTTTGTCCCTCTTCGTCCTCCCATTAGATCCATTGTCCTTCTTTGCACCAAGTTCGGCTCGTTCGTCTTTCTTCGTCATCGCATTAGATCCATTGGCATTCTTTGGACCAAGTTCATCTCTTCAGTCCCTCTTCGTCCTCCCATTTGATCTTTTGGCGTTCTTTGTACCAAGTTCGTCTCATTCGTCCCTCTTCGTCCTCCCATTTGATCCATTGGCATTCATTGGACCAAGTTAGTCTCTTCAGTCCCTCTTCGTCATCTCATTTGATCCTTTGGCATTCTTTGTACCATGTTCGTCTCATTCGTCCCTCTTCGTCGTCCTATTTGATCCACTGGCCTTCTTTGGACCAAGTTCATCTTGTTCGTCCCTGATCGTCCTCCCATTAAATCCGTTTGCCTTCTTTGGACCAAGTTCGTCTCGTCCGTCCCTCTTCGTCCTCCCATTTGATCCGTTAGCTTTCTTTACACCATGTTCGTCTCTTTCATCCCTCTTCGTCCTCCCATTTGATCCATTGGCCTTCTTTGGACCAAGTTCATCTTTTTCGTCCCTCTTCGTCCTCCCATTAAATCCGTTTGCCTTCTTTGCACCATGTTCGTCTCGTTCGTCCCTCTTCGTCCTCCCATTTGATCCGTTAGCTTTCTTTGGACCATGTTCGTCTCTTTCGTCCCTCTTCGTCCTCCCATTTGATCCGTTGGCCTTCTTTGGACTAAGTTCGTTGCTTTCGTCCCTCTTCGTCCTCCCATTAGATCCATTGTCCTTCTTTGCACCAAGTTTGGCTCGTTCGTCTTTCTTCGTCATCGCATTAGATCCATTGGCATTGTTTGGACCAAGTTCATCTCTTCAGTCCCTCTTCGTCCTCCCATTTGATCCTTTGGCATTGTTTGTACCAAGTTCGTCTCATTCGTTCCTCTTCGTCCTCCCATTTGATCCATTGGCATTCATTGGACCAAGTTCGTCTCTTCAGTCCCTCTTCGTCCTCTCATTTGATCATTTGGCATTCTTTGTACAAAGTTCGTCTCATTCATCCCTCTTCGTCCTCCCATTTGATCCATTGGCCTTCTTTGGACCAAGTTCATCTTGTTCGTCCCTCTTCGTCCTCCCATTAAATCCGTTTGCCTTCTTTGGACCAAGTTCGTCTCGTTCGTCCCTCTTCGTCCTCCCATTTGATCTGTTAGCTTTCTTTGGACCAAGATCGTCTCTTCAGTCACTCTTCGTCCTCCCATTAGATCCTTTGGCCTTCTTTGGACCAAGTTCGTCTCGTCCGTCCCTCTTCGTCCTCCCATTTGATCCGTTAGCTTTCTTTACACCATGTTCGTCTCATTCATCCCTCTTCGTCCTCCCATTTGATCCATTGGCCTTCTTTGGACCAAGTTCATCTTGTTCGTCCCTCTTCGTCCTCCCATTAAATCCGTTTGCCTTCTTTGGACCAAGTTCGTCTCGTTCGTCCCTCTTCGTCCTCCCATTTGATCTGTTAGCTTTCTTTGGACCAAGATCGTCTCTTCAGTCACTCTTCGTCCTCCCATTAGATCCTTTGGCCTTCTTTGGACCAAGTTCGTCTCGTCCGTCCCTCTTCGTCCTCCCATTTGATCCGTTAGCTTTCTTTACACCATGTTCGTCTCTTTCATCCCTCTTCGTCCTCCCATTTGATCCATTGGCCTTCTTTGGACCAAGTTCATCTTTTTCGTCCCTCTTCGTCCTCCCATTAAATCCGTTTGCCTTCTTTGCACCAAGTTCGTCTCGTTCGTCCCTCTTCGTCCTCCCATTTGATCCGTTAGCTTTCTTTGGACCATGTTCGTCTCTTTCGTCCCTCTTCGTCCTCCCATTTGATCCGTTGGCCTTCTTTGGACTAAGTTCGTTGCTTTCGTCCGTCTTCGTCCTCCCATTAGATCCATTGTCCTTCTTTGCACCAAGTTTGGCTCGTTCGTCTTTCTTCGTCATCGCATTAGATCCATTGGCATTGTTTGGACCAAGTTCATCTCTTCAGTCCCTCTTCGTCCTCCCATTTGATCCTTTGGCATTGTTTGTACCAAGTTCGTCTCATTCGTTCCTCTTCGTCCTCCCATTTGATCCATTGGCATTCATTGGACCAAGTTCGTCTCTTCAGTCCCTCTTCGTCCTCTCATTTGATCATTTGGCATTCTTTGTACAAAGTTCGTCTCATTCATCCCTCTTCGTCCTCCCATTTGATCCATTGGCCTTCTTTGGACCAAGTTCATCTTGTTCGTCCCTCTTCGTCCTCCCATTAAATCCGTTTGCCTTCTTTGGACCAAGTTCGTCTCGTTCGTCCCTCTTCGTCCTCCCATTTGATCTGTTAGCTTTCTTTGGACCAAGATCGTCTCTTCAGTCACTCTTCGTCCTCCCATTAGATCCTTTGGCCTTCTTTGGACCAAGTTCGTCTCGTCCGTCCCTCTTCGTCCTCCCATTTGATCCGTTAGCTTTCTTTACACCATGTTCGTCTCAATCATCCCTCTTCGTCCTCCCATTTGATCCATTGGCCTTCTTTGGACCAAGTTCATCTTGTTCGTCCTTCTTCGTCCTCCCATTAAATCCGTTTGCCTTCTTTGTACCAAGTTCGTCTCGTTCGTCCCTCTTCGTCCTCCCATTTGATCCGTTCGCTTTCTTTGGACTAAGTTCGTCTCTTTCGTCTCTCTTCGTCATCCCATCTATTTGACCCGTTGACCTTCTTTGGACCATGTTTGGCTTTTTCGTCCCTCTTCGTCCTCCCATTTGATCCGTTGGCCTTCTTTGGACCAAGTTCGTGGCTTTTGTCCCTCTTCGTCCTCCCATTAGATCCATTGTCCTTCTTTGCACCAAGTTCGGCTCGTTCGTCTTTCTTCGTCATCGCATTAGATCCATTGGCATTCTTTGGACCAAGTTAATCTCTTCAGTCCCTCTTCGTCCTCCCATTTGATCTTTTGGCGTTCTTTGTACCAAGTTCGTCTCATTCGTCCCTCTTCGTCCTCCCATTTGATCCATTGGCATTCATTGGACCAAGTTAGTCTCTTCAGTCCCTCTTCGTCATCTCATTTGATCCTTTGGCATTCTTTGTACCATGTTCGTCTCATTCGTCCCTCTTCGTCGTCCTATTTGATCCACTGGCCTTCTTTGGACCAAGTTCATCTTGTTCGTCCCTCTTCGTCCTCCCATTAAATCCGTTTGCCTTCTTTGGACCAAGTTCGTCTCGTTCGTCCCGCCTCGTCCTCCCATTTGATCCGTTAGCTTTCTTTGGACCATGTTCGTCTCTTTCATCCCTCTTCGTCCTCCCATTTGATCCGTTGGCCTTCTTTGGACCAAGTTCGTCGCTTTCGTCCCTCTTCGTCCTTCCATTAGATCCATTGTCCTTCTTTGCACCAAGTTCGGCTCGTTCGTCTTTCTTCGTCATCGCATTAGATCCATTGGCATTCTTTGGACCAAGTTCATCTCTTCAGTCACTCTTCGTCCTCCCATTAGATCCTTTGGCATTGTTTGTACTAAGTTCGTCTCTTCAGTCCCTCTTCGTCCTCTCATTTGATCATTTGGCATTCTTTGTACTAAGTTCGTCTCATTCATCCCTCTTCGTCCTCCCATTTGATCCATTGGCCTTCTTTGGACCAAGTTCATCTTGTTCGTCCCTCTTCGTCCTCCCATTAAATCCGTTTGCCTTCTTTGGACCAAGTTCGTCTCGTTCGTCCCTCTTCGTCCTCCCATTTGATCTGTTAGCTTTCTTTGGACCAAGATCGTCTCTTCAGTCACTCTTCGTCCTCCCATTAGATCCTTTGGCCTTCTTTGGACCAAGTTCGTCTCGTCCGTCCCTCTTCGTCCTCCCATTTGATCCGTTAGCTTTCTTTACACCATGTTCGTCTCTTTCATCCCTCTTCGTCCTCCCATTTGATCCATTGGCCTTCTTTGGACCAAGTTCATCTTTTTCGTCCCTCTTCGTCCTCCCATTAAATCCGTTTGCCTTCTTTGCACCAAGTTCGTCTCGTTCGTCCCTCTTCGTCCTCCCATTTGATCCGTTAGCTTTCTTTGGACCATGTTCGTCTCTTTCGTCCCTCTTCGTCCTCCCATTTGATCCGTTGGCCTTCTTTGGACTAAGTTCGTTGCTTTCGTCCCTCTTCGTCCTCCCATTAGATCCATTGTCCTTCTTTGCACCAAGTTTGGCTCGTTCGTCTTTCTTCGTCATCGCATTAGATCCATTGGCATTGTTTGGACCAAGTTCATCTCTTCAGTCCCTCTTCGTCCTCCCATTTGATCCTTTGGCATTGTTTGTACCAAGTTCGTCTCATTCGTTCCTCTTCGTCCTCCCATTTGATCCATTGGCATTCATTGGACCAAGTTCGTCTCTTCAGTCCCTCTTCGTCCTCTCATTTGATCATTTGGCATTCTTTGTACCAAGTTCGTCTCTTCAGTCCCTCTTCGTCCTCCCATTTGATCCATTGGCCTTCTTTGGACCAAGTTCATCTTGTTCGTCCCTCTTCGTCCTCCCATTAAATCCGTTTGCCTTCTTTGGACCAAGTTCGTCTCGTTCGTCCCTCTTCGTCCTCCCATTTGATCTGTTAGCTTTCTTTGGACCAAGATCGTCTCTTCAGTCACTCTTCGTCCTCCCATTAGATCCTTTGGCCTTCTTTGGACCAAGTTCGTCTCGTCCGTCCCTCTTCGTCCTCCCATTTGATCCGTTAGCTTTGTTTACACCATGTTCGTCTCATTCATCCCTCTTCGTCCTCCCATTTGATCCATTGGCCTTCTTTGGACCAAGTTCATCTTGTTCGTCCCTCTTCGTCCTCCCATTAAATCCGTTTGCCTTCTTTGGACCAAGTTCGTCTCGTTCGTCCCTCTTCGTCCTCCCATTTGATCTGTTAGCTTTCTTTGGACCAAGATCGTCTCTTCAGTCACTCTTCGTCCTCCCATTAGATCCTTTGGCCTTCTTTGGACCAAGTTCGTCTCGTCCGTCCCTCTTCGTCCTCCCATTTGATCCGTTAGCTTTCTTTACACCATGTTCGTCTCTTTCATCCCTCTTCGTCCTCCCATTTGATCCATTGGCCTTCTTTGGACCAAGTTCATCTTTTTCGTCCCTCTTCGTCCTCCCATTAAATCCGTTTGCCTTCTTTGCACCAAGTTCGTCTCGTTCGTCCCTCTTCGTCCTCCCATTTGATCCGTTAGCTTTCTTTGGACCATGTTCGTCTCTTTCGTCCCTCTTCGTCCTCCCATTTGATCCGTTGGCCTTCTTTGCACCAAGTTTGGCTCGTTCGTCTTTCTTCGTCATCGCATTAGATCCATTGGCATTGTTTGGACCAAGTTCATCTCTTCAGTCCCTCTTCGTCCTCCCATTTGATCCTTTGGCATTGTTTGTACCAAGTTCGTCTCATTCGTTCCTCTTCGTCCTCCCATTTGATCCATTGGCATTCATTGGACCAAGTTCGTCTCTTCAGTCCCTCTTCGTCCTCTCATTTGATCATTTGGCATTCTTTGTACAAAGTTCGTCTCATTCATCCCTCTTCGTCCTCCCATTTGATCCATTGGCCTTCGTTGGACCAAGTTCATCTTGTTCGTCCCTCTTCGTCCTCCCATTAAATCCGTTTGCCTTCTTTGGACCAAGTTCGTCTCGTTCGTCCCTCTTCGTCCTCCCATTTGATCTGTTAGCTTTCTTTGGACCAAATCGTCTCTTCAGTCACTCTTCGTCCTCCCATTAGATCCTTTGGCCTTCTTTGGACCAAGTTCGTCTCGTCCGTCCCTCTTCGTCCTCCCATTTGATCCGTTAGCTTTCTTTACACCATGTTCGTCTCTTTCATCCCTCTTCGTCCTCCCATTTGATCCATTGGCCTTCTTTGGACCAAGTTCATCTTTTTCGTCCCTCTTCGTCCTCCCATTAAATCCGTTTGCCTTCTTTGCACCAAGTTCGTCTCGTTCGTCCCTCTTCGTCCTCCCATTTGATCCGTTAGCTTTCTTTGGACCATGTTCGTCTCTTTCGTCCCTCTTCGTCCTCCCATTTGATCCGTTGGCCTTCTTTGGACTAAGTTCGTTGCTTTCGTCCCTCTTCGTCCTCCCATTAGATCCATTGTCCTTCTTTGCACCAAGTTTGGCTCGTTCGTCTTTCTTCGTCATCGCATTAGATCCATTGGCATTGTTTGGACCAAGTTCAGCTCTTCAGTCCCTCTTCGTCCTCCCATTTGATCCTTTGGCATTGTTTGTACCAAGTTCGTCTCATTCGTTCCTCTTCGTCCTCCCATTTGATCCATTGGCATTCATTGGACCAAGTTCGTCTCTTCAGTCCCTCTTCGTCCTCTCATCTGATCATTTGTCATTCTTTGTACGAAATTCGTCTCATTCGTCCCTCTTCGTCCTCCCATTTGATCCATTGGCCTTCTTTGGACCAAGTTCATCTTGTTCGTCCCTCTTCGTCCTCCCATTAAATCCGTTTGCCTTCTTTGGACCAAGTTCGTCTCGTTCGTCCCTCTTCGTCCTCCCATTTGATCTGTTAGCTTTCTTTGGACCAAGATCGTCTCTTCAGTCACTCTTCGTCCTCCCATTAGATCCATTGTCCTTCTTTGCACCAAGTTTGGCTCGTTCGTCTTTCTTCGTCATCGCATTAGATCCATTGGCATTGTTTGGACCAAGTTCATCTCTTCAGTCCCTCTTCGTCCTCCCATTTGATCCTTTGGCATTGTTTGTACCAAGTTCGTCTCATTCGTTCCTCTTCGTCCTCCCATTTGATCCATTGGCATTCATTGGACCAAGTTCGTCTCTTCAGTCCCTCTTCGTCCTCTCATCTTATCATTTGTCATTCTTTGTACGAAATTCGTCTCATTCGTCCCTCTTCGTCCTCCCATTTGATCCATTGGCCTTCTTTGGACCAAGTTCATCTTGTTCGTCCCTCTTCGTCCTCCCATTAAATCCGTTTGCCTTCTTTGGACCAAGTTCGTCTCGTTCGTCCCTCTTCGTCCTCCCATTTGATCTGTTAGCTTTCTTTGGACCAAGATCGTCTCTTCAGTCACTCTTCGTCCTCCCATTAGATCCTTTGGCCTTCTTTGGACCAAGTTCGTCTCGTCCGTCCCTCTTCGTCCTCCCATTTGATCCGTTAGCTTTCTTTACACCATGTTCGTCTCTTTCATCCCTCTTCGTCCTCCCATTTGATCCATCGGCCTTCTTTGGACCAAGTTCATCTTTTTCGTCCCTCTTCGTCCTCCCATTAAATCCGTTTGCCTTCTTTGCACCAAGTTCGTCTCGTTCGTCCCTCTTCGTCCTCCCATTTGATCCGTTAGCTTTCTTTGGACCATGTTCGTCTCTTTCGTCCCTCTTCGTCCTCCCATTTGATCCGTTGGCCTTCTTCGGACTAAGTTCGTTGCTTTCGTCCGTCTTCGTCCTCCCATTAGATCCATTGTCCTTCTTTGCACCAAGTTTGGCTCGTTCGTCTTTCTTCGTCATCGCATTAGATCCATTGGCATTGTTTGGACCAAGTTCATCTCTTCAGTCCCTCTTCGTCCTCCCATTTGATCCTTTGGCATTGTTTGTACCAAGTTCGTCTCATTCGTTCCTCTTCGTCCTCCCATTTGATCCATTGGCATTCATTGGACCAAGTTCGTCTCTTCAGTCCCTCTTCGTCCTCTCATTTGATCATTTGGCATTCTTTGTACAAAGTTCGTCTCATTCATCCCTCTTCGTCCTCCCATTTGATCCATTGGCCTTCGTTGGACCAAGTTCATCTTGTTCGTCCCTCTTCGTCCTCCCATTAAATCCGTTTGCCTTCTTTGGACCAAGTTCGTCTCGTTCGTCCCTCTTCGTCCTCCCATTTGATCTGTTAGCTTTCTTTGGACCAAGATCGTCTCTTCAGTCACTCTTCGTCCTCCCATTAGATCCTTTGGCCTTCTTTGGACCAAGTTCGTCTCGTCCGTCCCTCTTCGTCCTCCCATTTGATCCGTTAGCTTTCTTTACACCATGTTCGTCTCTTTCATCCCTCTTCGTCCTCCCATTTGATCCATTGGCCTTCTTTGGACCAAGTTCATCTTTTTCGTCCCTCTTCGTCCTCCCATTAAATCCGTTTGCCTTCTTTGCACCAAGTTCGTCTCGTTCGTCCCTCTTCGTCCTCCCATTTGATCCGTTAGCTTTCTTTGGACCATGTTCGTCTCTTTCGTCCCTCTTCGTCCTCCCATTTGATCCGTTGGCCTTCTTTGGACTAAGTTCGTTGCTTTCGTCCCTCTTCGTCCTCCCATTAGATCCATTGTCCTTCTTTGCACCAAGTTTGGGTCGTTCGTCTTTCTTCGTCATCGCATTAGATCCATTGGCATTGTTTGGACCAAGTTCATCTCTTCAGTCCCTCTTCGTCCTCCCATTTGATCCTTTGGCATTGTTTGTACCAAGTTCGTCTCATTCGTTCCTCTTCGTCCTCCCATTTGATCCATTGGCATTCATTGGACCAAGTTCGTCTCTTCAGTCCCTCTTCGTCCTCTCATCTGATCATTTGTCATTCTTTGTACGAAATTCGTCTCATTCGTCCCTCTTCGTCCTCCCATTTGATCCATTGGCCTTCTTTGGACCAAGTTCATCTTGTTCGTCCCTGTTCGTCCTCCCATTAAATCCGTTTGCCTTCTTTGGACCAAGTTCGTCTCGTTCGTCCCTCTTCGTCCTCCCATTTGATCTGTTAGCTTTCTTTGGACCAAGACCGTCTCTTTCGTCTCTCTTCGTCATCCCATCCATTTGATCCGTTGACCTTCTTTGGACCATGTTTGGCTTTTTCGTCCCTCTTCGTCCTCCCATTTGATCCGTTGGTCTTCTTTGGACCAAGTTCGTGGCTTTTGTCCCTCTTCGTCCTCCCATTAGATCCATTGTCCTTCTTTGCACCAAGTTCGGCTCGTTCGTCTTTCTTCGTCATCGCATTAGATCCATTGGCATTCTTTGGACCAAGTTCATCTCTTCAGTCCCTCTTCGTCCTCCCATTTGATCTTTTGGCATTCTTTGTACCATGTTCGTCTCATTCGTCCCTCTTCGTCCTCCCATTTGATCCATTGGCATTCATTGGACCAAGTTAGTCTCTTCAGTCCCTCTTCGTCCTCTCATTTGATCATTTGGCATTCTTTGTACCAAGTTCGTCTCATTCGTCCCTCTTCGTCCTCCCATTTGATCCATTGGCCTTCTTTAGACCAAGTTCATCTTGTTCGTCCCTCTTCGTCCTCCCATTAAATCCGTTGGCCTTCTTTGGACCAAGTTCGTCTCGTTCGTCCCTCTTCGTCCTCCCATTTGATCCGTTAGCTTTCTCTGGACCAAGTTCGTCTTTTTCGTCTCCCTTCGTCATCCCATCCATTTGATCCGTTGACCTTCTTTGGTCCATGTTTGGCTTTTTCGTCCCTTTTCGTCCTCCCATTTGATCCGTTGGCCTTCTTTGGACCAAGTTCGTGGCTTTTGTCCCTCTTCGTCCTCCCATTAGATCCATTGTCCTTCTTTGCACCAAGTTCGGCTCGTTCGTCTTTCTTCGTCATCGCATTAGATCCATTGGCATTCTTTGGACCAAGTTCATCTCTTTAGTCCCTCTTCGTCCTCCCATTTGATCTTTTGGCATTCTTTGTACCAAGTTCGTCTCATTCGTCCCTCTTCGTCCTCCCATTTCATCCATTGGCATTCATTGGATCAAGTTAGTCTCTTCAGTCCCTCTTCGTCCTCCCATTTGATCCGTTAGCTTTCTTTGGACCATGTACGTCTCTTTCATCCCTCTTCGTCCTCCCATTTGATCCGTTGGCCTTCTTTGGACCAAGTTCGTCGCTTTCGTCCCTCTTCGTCCTCCCGTTAGATCCATTGTCCTTCTTTGCACCAAGTTCGGCTCGTTCGTCTTTCTTCGTCATCGCATTAGATCCATTGGCATTCTTTGGACCAAGTTCATCTCTTCAGTCAGTCTTCGTCCTCCCATTAGATCCTTTGGCATTGTTTGTACCAAGTTCGTCTCATTCGTCCCTCTTCGTCCTCCCATTTGATCCATTGGCATTCATTGGACCAAGTTCGTCTCTTCAGTCCCTCTTCGTCCTCTCATCTGATCATTTGTCATTCTTTGTACGAAATTTGTCTCATTCGTCCCTCTTCGTCCTCCCATTTGATCCATTGGCCTTCTTTGGACCAAGTTCATCTTGTTCGTCCCTGTTCGTCCTCCCATTAAATCCGTTTGCCTTCTTTGGACCAAGTTCGTCTCGTTCGTCCCTCTTCGTCCTCCCATTTGATCCGTTAGCTTTCTTTGGACCAAGTTCGTCTCTTTCGTCTCTCTTCGTCACCCCATCCATTTGATCCATTGGCCTTCTTTGGACCATGTTTGGCTTTTTCGTCCCTCTTCGTCCTCTCATTTGATCCGTTGGCCTTCTTTGGACAAAGTTCGTGGCTTTTGTCCCTATCGTCCTCCCATTAGATCCATTGTCCTTCTTTGCACCATGTTCGGCTCGTTCGTCTTTCTTCGTCATCGCATTAGATCCATTGGCATTCTTTGGACCAAGTTCATCTCTTCAGTCCCTCTTCGTCCTCTCATTTGATCTTTTGTTATTCTTTGTACAAAGTTCGTCTCATTCGTCCCTCTTCGTCCTCCCATTTGATCCATTCGCATTCATTGGACCAAGTTTGTCTCTTCAGTCCCTCTTCGTCATCTCATTTGATCCTTTGGCATTCTTTGTACCATGTTCGTCTCATTCGTCCCTCTTCGTCCTCCCATTTGATCCATTGGCATTCATTGGACCAAGTTAGTCTCTTCAGTCCCTCTTCGTCCTCTCATTTGATCATTTGGCATTCTTTGTACCAAGTTCGTCTCCTTCGTCCCTCTTCGTCCTCCCATTTGATCCATTGGCCTTCTTTAGACCAAGTTCATCTTGTTCGTCCCTCTTCGTCCTCCCATTAAATCCGTTGGCCTTCTTTGGACCAAGTTCGTCTCGTTCGTCCCTCTTCGTCCTCCCATTTGATCCGTTAGCTTTCTCTGGACCAAGTTCGTCTTTTTCGTCTCCCTTCGTCATCCCATCCATTTGATCCGTTGACCTTCTTTGGTCCATGTTTGGCTTTTTCGTCCCTTTTCGTCCTCCCATTTGATCCGTTGGCCTTCTTTGGACCAAGTTCGTGGCTTTTGTCCCTCTTCGTCCTCCCATTAGATCCATTGTCCTTCTTTGCACCAAGTTCGGCTCGTTCGTCTTTCTTCGTCATCGCATTAGATCCATTGGCATTCTTTGGACCAAGTTCATCTCTTTAGTCCCTCTTCGTCCTCCCATTTGATCTTTTGGCATTCTTTGTACCAAGTTCGTCTCATTCGTCCCTCTTCGTCCTCCCATTTCATCCATTGGCATTCATTGGATCAAGTTAGTCTCTTCAGTCCCTCTTCGTCCTCCCATTTGATCCGTTAGCTTTCTTTGGACCATGTACGTCTCTTTCATCCCTCTTCGTCCTCCCATTTGATCCGTTGGCCTTCTTTGGACCAAGTTCGTCGCTTTCGTCCCTCTTCGTCCTCCCGTTAGATCCATTGTCCTTCTTTGCACCAAGTTCGGCTCGTTCGTCTTTCTTCGTCATCGCATTAGATCCATTGGCATTCTTTGGACCAAGTTCATCTCTTCAGTCAGTCTTCGTCCTCCCATTAGATCCTTTGGCATTGTTTGTACCAAGTTCGTCTCATTCGTCCCTCTTCGTCCTCCCATTTGATCCATTGGCATTCATTGGACCAAGTTCGTCTCTTCAGTCCCTCTTCGTCCTCTCATCTGATCATTTGTCATTCTTTGTACGAAATTCGTCTCATTCGTCCCTCTTCGTCCTCCCATTTGATCCATTGGCCTTCTTTGGACCAAGTTCATCTTGTTCGTCCCTGTTCGTCCTCCCATTAAATCCGTTTGCCTTCTTTGGACCAAGTTCGTCTCGTTCGTCCCTCTTCGTCCTCCCATTTGATCCGTTAGCTTTCTTTGGACCAAGTTCGTCTCTTTCGTCTCTCTTCGTCACCCCATCCATTTGATCCATTGGCCTTCTTTGGACCATGTTTGGCTTTTTCGTCCCTCTTCGTCCTCTCATTTGATCCGTTGGCCTTCTTTGGACAAAGTTCGTGGCTTTTGTCCCTATCGTCCTCCCATTAGATCCATTGTCCTTCTTTGCACCATGTTCGGCTCGTTCGTCTTTCTTCGTCATCGCATTAGATCCATTGGCATTCTTTGGACCAAGTTCATCTCTTCAGTCCCTCTTCGTCCTCTCATTTGATCTTTTGTTATTCTTTGTACAAAGTTCGTCTCATTCGTCCCTCTTCGTCCTCCCATTTGATCCATTCGCATTCATTGGACCAAGTTTGTCTCTTCAGTCCCTCTTCGTCCTCTCATTTGATCCTTTGGCATTCTTTGTACCATGTTCGTCTCATTCGTCCCTCTTCGTCGTCCCATTTGATCCACTGGCCTTCTTTGGACCAAGTTCATCTTGTTCGTCCCTCTTCGTCCTCCCATTAAATTCGTTTGCCTTCTTTGGACCAAGTTCGTCTCGTTCGTCCCTCTTCGTCTTCCCATTTGATCCGTTAGCTTTCTTTGGACCAAGTTCGTCTCTTTCGTCTCTCTTCGTCACCCCATCCATTTGATCCATTGGCCTTCTTTGGACCAAGTTTGGCTTTTTCGTCCCTCTTCGTCCTCCCATTTGATCCGTTGGCCTTCTTTGGACCATGTTCGTCGCTTTCGTCCCTCTTCGTCCTCCCATTAGATCCATTGTCCTTCTTTGCACCAAGTTCGGCTCGTTCGTCTTTCTTCGTCATCGCATTAGATCCATTGGCATTCTTTGGACCAAGTTCATCTCTTCAGTCCCTCTTCGTCCTCCCATTTGTTCTTTTGGCATTCTTTGTACCATGTTCGTCTCATTCGTCCCTCTTCGTCCTCCCATTTGATCCATTGGCATTCATTGGACCAAGTTAGTCTCTTCAGTCCCTCTTCGTCCTCTCATTTGATCATTTGGCATTCTTTGTACCAAGTTCGTCTCATTCGTCCCTCTTCGTCCTCCCATTTGATCCATTGGCCTTCTTTAGACCAAGTTCATCTTGTTCGTCCCTCTTCGTCCTCCCATTAAATCCGTTGGCCTTCTTTGGACCAAGTTCGTCTCGTTCGTCCCTCTTCGTCCTCCCATTTGATCCGTTAGCTTTCTCTGGACCAAGTTCATCTTTTTCGTCTCCCTTCGTCATCCCATCCATTTGATCCGTTGACCTTCTTTGGTCCATGTTTGGCTTTTTCGTCCCTTTTCGTCCTCCCATTTGATCCGTTGGCCTTCTTTGGACCAAGTTCGTGGCTTTTGTCCCTCTTCGTCCTCCCATTAGATCCATTGTCCTTCTTTGCACCAAGTTTGGCTCGTTCGTCTTTCTTCGTCATCGCATTAGATCCATTGGCATTCTTTGGACCAAGTTCATCTCTTTAGTCCCTCTTCGTCCTCCCATTTGATCTTTTGGCATTCTTTGTACCAAGTTCGTCTCATTCGTCCCTCTTCGTCCTCCCATTTCATCCATTGGCATTCATTGGATCAAGTTAGTCTCTTCAGTCCCTCTTCGTCCTCCCACTTGATCCGTTAGCTTTCTTTGGACCATGTACGTCTCTTTCATCCCTCTTCGTCCTCCCATTTGATCCGTTGGCCTTCTTTGGACCAAGTTCGTCGCTTTCGTCCCTCTTCGTCCTCCCGTTAGATCCATTGTCCTTCTTTGCACCAAGTTCGGCTCGTTCGTCTTTCTTCGTCATCGCATTAGATCCATTGGCATTCTTTGGACCAAGTTCATCTCTTCAGTCAGTCTTCGTCCTCCCATTAGATCCTTTGGCATTGTTTGTACCAAGTTCGTCTCATTCGTCCCTCTTCGTCCTCCCATTTGATCCATTGGCATTCATTGGACCAAGTTCGTCTCTTCAGTCCCTCTTCGTCCTCTCATCTGATCATTTGTCATTCTTTGTACGAAATTCGTCTCATTCGTCCCTCTTCGTCCTCCCATTTGATCCATTGGCCTTCTTTGGACCAAGTTCATCTTGTTCGTCCCTGTTCGTCCTCCCATTAAATCCGTTTGCCTTCTTTGGACCAAGTTCGTCTCGTTCGTCCCTCTTCGTCCTCCCATTTGATCCGTTAGCTTTCTTTGGACCAAGTTCGTCTCTTTCGTCTCTCTTCGTCACCCCATCCATTTGATCCATTGGCCTTCTTTGGACCATGTTTGGCTTTTTCGTCCCTCTTCGTCCTCTCATTTGATCCGTTGGCCTTCTTTGGACAAAGTTCGTGGCTTTTGTCCCTATCGTCCTCCCATTAGATCCATTGTCCTTCTTTGCACCATGTTCGGCTCGTTCGTCTTTCTTCGTCATCGCATTAGATCCATTGGCATTCTTTGGACCAAGTTCATCTCTTCAGTCCCTCTTCGTCCTCTCATTTGATCTTTTGTTATTCTTTGTACAAAGTTCGTCTCATTCGTCCCTCTTCGTCCTCCCATTTGATCCATTCGCATTCATTGGACCAAGTTTGTCTCTTCAGTCCCTCTTCGTCCTCTCATTTGATCCTTTGGCATTCTTTGTACCATGTTCGTCTCATTCGTCCCTCTTCGTCGTCCCATTTGATCCACTGGCCTTCTTTGGACCAAGTTCATCTTGTTCGTCCCTCTTCGTCCTCCCATTAAATTCGTTTGCCTTCTTTGGACCAAGTTCGTCTCGTTCGTCCCTCTTCGTCTTCCCATTTGATCCGTTAGCTTTCTTTGGACCAAGTTCGTCTCTTTCGTCTCTCTTCGTCACCCCATCCATTTGATCCATTGGCCTTCTTTGGACCAAGTTTGGCTTTTTCGTCCCTCTTCGTCCTCCCATTTGATCCATTGGCCTTCTTTGGACCATGTTCGTCGCTTTCGTCCCTCTTCGTCCTCCCATTAGATCCATTGTCCTTCTTTGCACCAAGTTCGGCTCGTTCGTCTTTCTTCGTCATCCCATTAGATCCATTGGCATTCTTTGGACCAGGTTCATCTCTTCAGTCCCTCTTCGTACTCCCATTTGATCCTTTGGCATTCTTTGTACCAAGTTCGTCTCATTCGTCCCTCTTTGTCCTCCCATTTGATCCATTGGCATTCTTTGGAACAAGTTCATCTTGTTTGTCCCTCTTCGTCCTCCCATTAAATCCGTTTGCCTTCTTTGAACCAAGTTTGTCTTGTTCGTCCCTCTTCGTCCTCCCATTTGATCCGTTAGCTTTCTTTGGACCATGTTCGTCTCTTTCGTCTCTCTTCGTCCCCCCATTTGATCCGTTGGCCTTCTTTCGACCTAGTTTGTCTCTTTCGTCCCTCTTCGTCCTCCCATTTGATCCGTTGGCCTTCTTTGGACCAAGTTCATCGCTTTCGTCCCTCTCCGTCCTCCCATTAGATCCGTTGTCCTTCTTTGCACCAAGTTCGTCTCGTTCGTCCTTCTTCGTCCTCGCATTAGATCCATTGGCATTCATTGGACCAAGTTCGTCTCTTCAGTCCCACTTCGTCCTCTCATTTGATCGTCTGACAATCTTTGTACCAAGTTCGTCTAATTCGTCCCTGTTCGTCCTCCCATTTGATCCATTGGCCTTCTTTGGACCAAGTTCATCTTGTTCGTCCCTCTTCGTCCTCCCATTAAATCCGTTTGCCTTCTTTGGACCAAGTTCGTCTCGTTCGTCCCTCTTCGTCCTCCCATTTGATCCGTTAGCTTTCTTTGGACCAAGTTCGTCTCTTTCGTCTCTCTTCGTCACCCCATCCATTTGATCCATTGGCCTTCTTTGGACCAAGTTTGTCTCTTTCATCCCTCTTCGTCCTCCCATTTGATGCGTTGGCCTTCTTTGGACCAAGTTCGTCGCTTTCGTCCCTCTTCGTCCTCCCAATAGATCCATTGTCCTTCTTTGCACCAAGTTCGGCTCGTTCGTCTTTCTTCGTTATCGCATTAGATCCATTGGCATTCTTTGGACCAAGTTCATCTCTTCAGTCCCTCTTCGTCCCCCCATTTGATCCTTTGGCATTGTTTGTACCAAGTTCCTCTCATTCGTCCCTCTTCGTCCTCCCATTTGATCCACTGGCATTCATTGGACCAAGTTAGTCTCTTCAGTCCCTCTTCGTCCTCTCATTTGATCCTTTGGCATTCTTTGTACCATGTTCGTCTGATTCGTCCGTCTTCGTCCTCCCATTTGATCCACTGGCCTTCTTTGGACCAAGTTCACCTTGTTCGTCCCTCTTCGTCCTCCCATTAAATCCGTTTGCCTTCTTTGGACCAAGTTCGTCTCGTTCGTCCCTCTTCGTCCTCCCATTTTATCCGTTAGCTTTCTTTGGACCATGTTCGTCTCTTTCGTCCCTCTTCGTCCTCCCATTTGATCCGTTGGCCTTCTTTGGACCAAGTTCGTCGCTTTTGTCCCTCTTCGTCCTCCCATTAGATCCATTGTACTTCTTTGCACCAAGTTCGGCTCATTCGTCTTTCTTCGTCATCGCATTAGATCCATTGGCATTCTTTGGACCAAGTTCATCTCTTCAGTCCCTCTTCGTCCCCCCATTTGATCCTTTGGCATTGTTTGTACCAAGTTCCTCTCATTCGTCCCTCTTCGTCCTCCCATTTGATCCACTGGCATTCATTGGACCAAGTTAGTCTCTTCAGTCCCTCTTCGTCCTCTCATTTGATCCTTTGGCATTCTTTGTACCATGTTCGTCAGATTCGTCCCTCTTCGTCCTCCCATTTGATCCACTGGCCTTCTTTGGACCAAGTTCATCTTGGTCGTCCCTCTTCGTCCTCCCATTAAAACCGTTTGCCTGCTTTGGACCAAGTTCGTCTCTTTCGTCCCTCTTCGTCCTCACATTTGATCCGTTAGCTTTCTTTAGACCAAGTTCGTCTCTTTCGTCTCTCTTCGTCACCCCATCCATTTGATCCATTGGCCTTCTTTGGACCATGTTTGGCTTTTTCGTCCCTCTTCGTCCTCCCATTTGATCCGTTGGCCTTCTTTGGACCAAGTTCGTCGCTTTTGTCCCTCTTCGTCCTCCCATTAGATCCATTGTACCTCTTTGCACCAAGTTCGGCTCATTCGTCTTTCTTCGTCATCGCATTAGATCCATTGGCATTCTTTGGACCAAGTTCATCTCTTCAGTCCCTCTTCGTCCCCCCATTTGATCCTTTGGCATTGTTTGTACCAAGTTCGTCTCATTCGTCCCTCTCCGTCCTCCCATTTGATCCATTGGCATTCATTGGACCAAGTTCGTCTCTTCAGTCCCTCTTCGTCCTCTCATCTGATCATTTGTCATTCTTTGTACCAAGTTCGTCTCATTCGTCCCTCTTCATCCTCCCATTTGATCCATTGGCCTTCTTTGGACCAAGTTCATCTTGATCGTCCCTCTTCGTCCTCCCATTAAAACCGTTTGCCTGCTTTGGACCAAGTTCGTCTCGTTCGTCCCTCTTCGTCCTCCCATTTGATCCGTTAGCTTTCTTTAGACCAAGTTCGTCTCTTTCGTCTCTCTTCGTCACCCCATCCATTTGATCCATTGGTCTTCTTTGGACCATGTTTGGCTTTTTCGTCCCACTTCGTCCTCCCATTTGATCCGTTGGCCTTCTTTGGACCAAGTTCGTCGCTTTTGTCCCTCTTCGTCCTCCCATTAGATCCATTGTCCTTCTTTGCACCAAGTTCGGCTCGTTCGTCTTTCTTCGTCATCGCATTAGATCCATTGGCATTCTTTGGACCAAGTTCATCTCTTCAGTCCCTCTTCGTCCTCCCATTTGATCTTTTGGCATTCTTTGTACCAAGTTCCTCTCATTCGTCCCTCTTCGTCCTCCCATTTGATCCATTGGCATTCTTTGGACCAAGTTCATCTCTTCAGTCCCTCTACGTCCTCCCATTTGATCCTTTGGCATTCTTTGTACCAAGTTCGTCTCATTCGTCCCTCTTTGTCCTCCCATTTGATCCATTGGCATTCTTTGGAACAAGTTCATCTTGTTTGTCCCTCTTCGTCCTCCCATTAAATCCGTTTGCCTTCTTTGGACCAAGCTTTTCTCGTTCGTCCCTCTTCGTCCTCCCATTTGATCCGTTTGCTTTCTTTGGACCAAGTTCGTCTCTTTCGTCTCTCTTCGTCACCCCATCCATTTGATCCATTGGTCTTCTTTGGACCATGTTTGGCTTTTTCGTCCCACTTCGTCCTCCCATTTGATCCGTTGGCCTTCTTTGGACCAAGTTCGTCGCTTTTGTCCCTCTTCGTCCTCCCATTAGATCCATTGTCCTTCTTTGCACCAAGTTCGGCTCGTTCGTCTTTCTTCGTCATCGCATTAGATCCATTGGCATTCTTTGGACCAAGTTCATCTCTTCAGTCCCTCTTCGTCCTCCCATTTGATCTTTTGGCATTCTTTGTACCAAGTTCCTCTCATTCGTCCCTCTTCGTCCTCCCATTTGATCCATTGGCATTCTTTGGACCAAGTTCATCTCTTCAGTCCCTCTACGTCCTCCCATTTGATCCTTTGGCATTCTTTGTACCAAGTTCGTCTCATTCGTCCCTCTTTGTCCTCCCATTTGATCCATTGGCATTCTTTGGAACAAGTTCATCTTGTTTGTCCCTCTTCGTCCTCCCATTAAATCCGTTTGCCTTCTTTGGACCAAGCTTTTCTCGTTCGTCCCTCTTCGTCCTCCCATTTGATCCGTTGGCCTTCTTTGGACCAAGTTCATCGCTTTCGTCCCTCTTCGTCCTCGCATTAGATCCGTTGTCCTTCTTCGTCCTTCTTCGTCCTTCTTCGTCCTTGCATTAGATCCATTGGCATTCATTGGACCAAGTTCGTCTCTTCAGTTCCTCTTCGTGCTCTCATTTGATCGTTTGACAATCTTTGTACCAAGTTCGTCTCATTCGTCCCTCTTCGTCCTCCCATTTGATCCGTTGGCCTTCTTTGGACCAAGTTCATCTTGTTCGTCCCTCTTCGTCCTCCCATTAAATCCGTTTGCCACCTTTGGACCAAGTTCGTCTCGTTCGTCCCTCTTCGTCCTCCCATTTGATCTGTTAGCTTTCTTTGGACCAAGTTCGTCTCTTTCGTCTCTCTTCGTCACCACATCCATTTGATCCATTGGCCTTCTTTGGACCAAGTTTGTCTCTTTCGTCCTCCTTCGTCCTCCCATTTGATCCGTTGGCCTTCTTTGGACCAAGTTCGTCGCTGTCGTCCCTCTTCGTCCTCCCATTAGATCCATTGTCCATCATTGCACCAAGTTCGGCTCGTTCGTCTTTCTTCGTCATCGCATTAGATCCATTGGCATTCTTTGGCATTCTTTGTACCAAGTTCGTCTCATTCGTCCCACTTCGTCCTCCCATTTGATCCAATGGCCTTCTTTGGAGCAAGTTCATCTTGTTCATCCCTCTTCGTCCTCCCATTAAATCCGTTTTCCTTCTTTGGACCAAGTTCGTCTCGTTTGTCCCTCTTCGTTCTCCCATTTGATACGCTAGCTTCCTTTGGACCAAGTTCGGCTCTTTCGTCTCTCTTCGTCACCCCATCCATTTGATCCATTGGCCTTCTTTGGACCAAGTTTCTCTCTTTCGTCCCTCTTTGTCCTCCAATTTGATCCGTTGGCCTTCTTTGGACCAAGTTCGTCGTCTTCGTCCCTCTTCGTCCTCCCATTAGATCCATTGTCCTTCTTTGCACCAAGTTCGGCTCGTTCGTCTTTCTTCGTCATCGCATTAGATCCATTGGCATTCTTTGGACCAAGTTCATCTCTTCAGTCCCTCTTCGTCCTCCCATTTGATCCATTGGCATTCTTTGGACCAAGTTCATCTTGTTTGTCCCTCTTCGTCCTCCCATTAAATCCGTTTGCCTTCTTTGGACCAAGTTCGTCTCGTTCGTCCCACTTCGTCCTCCCATTTGATCCGTTAGCTTTCTTTGGACCATGTTCGTCTCTTTCGCCTATCTTCGTCCCCCCATTTGATCCGTTGGCCTTCTTTGGACCTAGTTTGTCTCTTTCGTCCCTCTTCGTCCTCACATTTGATCCGTTGGCTTTCTTTGGACCATGTTCGTCGCTTTCGTCCCTCTTCGTCCTCCCATTAGATCCGTTGTCCTTCTTTGCACCAAGTTCGTCTCGTTCGTCCTTCTTCGTCCTCGCATTAGATCCATTGGCATTCTTTACACCAAGTTCATCTCTTCAGTCCGTCTTCGTCCTCTCATTTGATCCTTTGGCATTCTTTGTACCAAGTTCGTCTCATTCGTCCCTCTTCGTCCTCCCATTTGATCCATTGGCCTTCTTTGAACCAAGTTCATCTGGTTCGTCCTTCTTCGTCCTCCCATTACATCTGTTTGCCTTCTTTGGACCAAGTTCGTCTCGTTCGTCCCTCTTCGTTCCCCCATTTGATCCGTTAGCTTTCTTTGGACCATGTTCGTCTCTTTCGTCCCTCTTCGTCCTCCCATTTGATCCGTTGGCCTTCCTTGGGCCAAGTTCGTCGCTTTCGTCCCTCTTCGTCCTCCCATTAGATCCATTGTCCTTTTTTGCACCAAGTTCGGCTCGTTCGTCTTTCTTCGTCATCGCATTAGATCCATTGGCATTCTTTGGACCAAGTTCATCTCTTCAGTCCCTCTTCGTCCTCCCATTTGATCCTTTGGCATTCTTTGTACCAAGTTCGTCTTATTCGTCCCTCTTCGTCCTCCCATTTGATCCATTGGCATTCTTTGGAACAAGTTCATCTTGTTTGTCCCTCTTCGTCCTCCCATTAAATCCGTTTGCCTTCTTTGGACCAAGTTCGTCTCGTTCGTCCCTCTTCGTCCTCCCGTTTGATCCGTTAGCTTTCTTTGGACCATGTTCGTCTCTTTCGTCTCTCTTCGTCCCCCCAGTTGATCCGTTGGCCTTCTTTGGACCTAGTTTGTCTCTTTCGTCCCTCTTCGTCCTCCCATTTGATCCGTTAGCCTTCTTTGGACCAAGTTCATCGCTTTCGTCCCTCTTCGTCCTCCCATTAGATCCGTTGTCCTTCTTTGCACCAAGTTCGTCTCGTTCGTCCTTCTTCGTCCTCGCATTAGATCAATTGGCATTCATTGGACCAAGTTCGTCTCTTCAGTCCCTGTTCGTCCTCTCATTTGATCGTTTGACATTCTTTGTACCAAGTTCGTCTCATTCATCCCTCTTCGTCCTCCCATTTGATCCATTGGCCTTCTTTGGACCAAGTTCGTCTCTTCAGTCCCTCTTCGTCCTTTCATTTGTTCCTTTGGCATTATTTGTACCAAGTTCGTCTCATTCGTCCCACTTCGTCCTCCCATTTGATCTATTGGCCTTCTTTGGAGCAAGTTCATCTTGTTCATCCCTCTTCGTCCTCCCATTAAATCCGTTTGCCTTCTTTGGACCAAGTTCGTCTCGTTCGTCCCTCTTCGTCCTCCCATTTGATCCGCTAGCTTTCTTTGGACCAAGTTCGTCTCTTCAGTCCCTCTTCGTCCTCCCATTTGATCCTTTGGCATTCTTTGTACCAAGTTCGTCTTATTCGTCCCTCTTCGTCCTCCTATTTGATCCATTGGCATTCTTTGGAACAAGTTCATCTTGTTCGTCCCTCTTCGTCCTCCCATTAAATCAGTTTGCCTTCTTTGGACCAAGTTCGTCTCGTTCGTCCCTCTTCGTCCTCCTATTTGATCCGTTAGCTTTCTTTGGACCAAGTTCGTCTCTCTTCGTCACCCCATCCATTTGATCCATTGGCCTTCTTTGGACCAAGTTTGTCTCTTTCGTCCCTCTTCGTCCTCCCATTTGATCCGTTGGCCTTCTTTGGGCCAAGTTCGTCGCTTTCGTCCCTCTTCGTCCTCCCATTAGATCCATTGTCCTTCCTTGCACCAAGTTCAGCTCGTTCGTCTTTCTTCGTCATCGCATTAGATCCATTTGCATTATTTGGACCAAGTTCATCTCTTTAGTCCCACTTCGTCCCCCCATTTGATCCTTTGGCATTCTTTGTACCAAGTTCGTCTCATTCGTCCCTCTTCGTCCTCCCATTTGATCCATTTGCATTGATTGGACCAAGTTCGTCTCTTCAGTCCCTCTTCGTCCTTTCATTTGTTCCTTTGGCATTCTTTGTACCAAGTTCATCTCATTCGTCCCACTTCGTCCTCCCATTTGATCTATTGGCCTTCTTTGGAGCAAGTTCATCTTGTTCATCCCTCTTCGTCCTCCCATTAAATCCGTTTGCCTTCTTTGGACCAAGTTCGTCTTGTTCGTCCCTCTTCGTCCTCCCATTTGATCCGCTAGCTTTCTTTGGACCAAGTTCGTCTCTTTCGTCTCTCTTCGTTACCCCATCCATTTGATCCGTTGGCCTTCTTTGGACCTAGTTTGTCTCTTTCGTCCCTCTTCGTCCTCACATTTGATCCGTTGGCTTTCTTTGGACCAAGTTCGTCGCTTTCGTCCCTCTTCGTCCTCCGATTAGATCCGTTGTCCTTCTTTGCACCAAGTTCGTGTCGTTCGTCCTTCTTCGTCCTCGCATTAGATCCATTGGCATTCATTGGACCAAGTTCGTCTCTTCAGTCCCTCTTCGTCCTCTCATTTGATCGTTTGACATTCTTTGTACCAAGTTCGTCTCATTCGTCCCTCTTCGTACTCCCATTTGATCCATTGGCCTTCTTTGGACCAAGTTCATCTTGTTCGTCCCTCTTCGTCCTCCCATTAAATCCGTTTGCCTTCTTTGGACCAAGTTCGACTCGTTCGTCCCTCTTCGTCCTCCTATTTGATCCGTTAGCTTTCTTTGGGCCAAGTTCGTCTCTTTCGTCTCTCTTCGTCACCCCATCCATTTGATCCATTGGCCTTCTTTGGACCAAGTTTGTCTCTTTCGTCCCTCTTCGTCCTCCCATTTGATCCGTTGGCCTTCTTTGGACCAAGTTCGTCGCTTTCGTCCCTCTTCGTCCTCCCATTAGATCCATTGTCCTTCCTTGCACCAAGTTCAGCTCGTTCGTCTTTCTTCGTCATCGCATTACATCCATTGGCATTATTTGGACCAAGTTCATCTCTTTAGTCCCTCTTCGTCCCCCCATTTGATCCTTTGGCATTCTTTGTACCAAGTTCGTCTCATTCGTCCCTCTTCGTCCTCCCATTTGATCCATTGGCATTCATTGGACCAAGTTCGTCTCTTCAGTCCTTCTTCGTCCTTTCATTTGTTCCTTTGGCATTCTTTGTACCAAGTTCGTCTCATTCGTCCCACTTCGTGCTCCCATTTGATCCATTGGCCTTCTTTGGAGCAAGTTCATCTTGTTCATCCCTCTTCGTCCTCCCATTAAATCCGTTTGCCTTCTTTGGACCAAGTTCGTCTCGTTCGTCCCTCTTCGTCCTCCCATTTGATCCGCTAGCTTTCTTTGGACCAAGTTCGTCTCTTTCGTCTCTCTTCGTCACCCCATCCATTTGATCCATTGGCCTTCTTTGGACCAAGTTTGTCTCTTTCGTCCCTCTTCGTCCTCCCATTTGATCCGTTGGCCTTCTTTGGACCAAGTTCGTCGCTTTCGTCCCTCTTCGTCCATCCATTAGATCCATTGTCCTTCTTTGCACCAAGTTCGGCTCGTTCGTCTTTCTTCGTCATCGCATTAGATCCATTGGCATTCTTTGGACCAAGTTCGTCTCTTCAGTCCCTCTTCGTCCTCCCATTTGATCCATTGGCATTCTTTGGACCAAGTTCATCTTGTTTGTCCCTCTTCGTCCTCCCATTAAATCCGTATGCCTTCTTTGGACCAAGTTCGTCTCGTTCGTCCCTCTTCGTCCTCCCATTTGATCCGCTAGCTTTCTTTGGACCAAGTTCGTCTCTTTCGTCTCTCTTCGTCACCCCATCCATTTGATCCATTGGCTTTCTTTGGACCAAGTTTGTCTCTTTCGTCCCTCTTCGTCCTCACATTTGATCCGTTGGCTTTCTTTGGACCAAGTTCGTCGCTTTCGTCCCTCTTCGTCCTCCCATTAGATCCGTTGTCCTTCTTTACACCAAGTTCGTCTCGTTCGTCCTTCTTCGTCCTCGCATTAGATCCATTGGCATTCATTGGACCTAGTTCGTCTCGTCAGTCCCTCTTCGTCATCTCAATTGATCGTTTGACATTCTTTGTACCAAGTTCGTCTCATTCGTCCCTCTTCGTCCTCCCATTTGATCCATTGGCCTTCTTTGGACCAAGTTCATCTTATTCGTCCCTCTTCGTCCCCCCATTAAATCCGTTTGCCTTCTTTGGACCAAGTTCGTCTCGTTCGTCCCTCTTCGTCCTCCTATTTGATCCGTTAGCTTTCTTTGGACCAAGTTCGTCTCTTTCGTCTCTCTTCGTCACCCCATCCATTTGATCCATTGGCCTTCTTTGGACCAAGTTTGTCTCTTTCGTCCCTCTTCGTCCTCCCATTTGATCCGTTGGCCTTCTTTGGACCAAGTTCGTCGCTTTCGTCCCTCTTCGTCCTCCCGTTAGATCCATTGTCCTTCCTTGCACCAAGTTCAGCTCGTTCGTCTTTCTTCGTCATCGCATTAGATCCATTGGCATTATTTGGACCAAGTTCATCTCTTTAGTCCCTCTTCGTCCCCCCATTTGATCCTTTGGCATTCTTTGTACCAAGTTCGTCTCATTCGTCCCTCTTCGTCCTCCCATTTGATCCATTGGCATTCATTGGACCAAGTTCGTCTCTTCAGTCCTTCTTCGTCATCTCAATTGATCGTTTGACATTCTTTGTACCAAGTTCGTCTCATTCGTCCCTCTTCGTCCTCCCATTTGATCCATTGGCCTTCTTTGGACCAAGTTCATCTTGTTCGTCCCTCTTCGTCCCCCCATTAAATCCGTTTGCCTTCTTTGGACCAAGTTCGTCTCGTTCGTCCCTCTTCGTCCTCCCATTTGATCCGCTAGCTTTCTTTGGACCAAGTTCGTCTCTTTCGTCTCTCTTCGTCACCCCATCCATTTGATCCATTGGCTTTCTTTGGACCAAGTTTGTCTCTTTCGTCCCTCTTCGTCCTCCCATTTGATCAGTTGGCCTTCTTTTGACCAAGTTCGTCGCTTTCGTTCCTCTTCGTCCATCCATTAGATCCATTGTCCTTCTTTGCATCAAGTTCGGCTCGTTCGTCTTTCTTCGACATCGCATTAGATCCATTGGCATTCTTTGGACCAAGTTCATCTCTTCAGTCCCTCTTCGTCCTCCCATTTGATCCATTGGCATTCTTTGAACCAAGTTCATCTTGTTTGTCCCTCTTCGTCCTCCCATTAAATCCGTTTGCCTTCTTTGAACCAAGTTCGTCTCGTTCGTCCCTCTTCGTCCTCCCATCTGATCCGTTAGCTTTCTTTGGACCATGTTCGTCTCTTTCGTCTATCTTCGTCCCCCCATTTGATCCGTTGGCCTTCTTTGGACCTAGTTTGTCTCTTTCGTCCCTCTTCGTCCTCACATTTGATCCGTTGGCTTTCTGTGGACCAAGTTCGTCGCTTTCGTCCCTCTTCGTCCTCCCATTAGATCCGTTGTCCTTCTATGCACCAAGTTCGTCTCGTTCGTCCTTCTTCGTCCTCGCATTAGATCCATTGGCATTCATTGGACCTAGTTCGTCTCTTCAGTCCCTCTTCGTCATCTCAATTGATCGTTTGACATTCTTTGTACCAAGTTCGTCTCATTCGTCCCTCTTCGTCCTCCCATTTGATCCATTGGCCTTCTTTGGACCAAGTTCATCTTGTTCGTCCCTCTTCGTCCCCCCATTAAATCCGTTTGCCTTCTTTGGACCAAGTTCGTCTCGTTCGTCCCTCTTCGTCCTCCTATTTGATCCGTTAGCTTTCTTTGGACCAAGTTCGTCTCTTTCGTCTCTCTTCGTCACCCCATCCATTTGATCCATTGGCCTTCTTTGGACCAAGTTTGCCTCTTTCGTCCCTCTTCGTCCTCCCATTTGATCCGTTGGCCTTCTTTGGACCAAGTTCGTCGCTTTCGTCCCTCTTCGTCCTCCCATTAGATCCATTGTCCTTCCTTGCACCAAGTTCAGCTCGTTCGTCTTTCTTCGTCATCGCATTAGATCCATTGGCATTATTTGGACCAAGTTCATCTCTTTAGTCCCTCTTCGTCCCCCCATTTGATCCTTTGGCATTCTTTGTACCAAGTTCGTCTCATTCGTCCCTCTTCGTCCTCCCATTTGATCCATTGGCATTCTTTGGACCAAGTTCATCTTGTTTGTCCCTCTTCGTCCTCCCATTAAATCCGTATGCCTTCTTTGGACCAAGTTCGTCTCGTTCGTCCCTCTTCGTCCTCCCATTTGATCCGCTAGCTGTCTTTGGACCAAGTTCGTCTCTTTCGTCTCTCTTCGTCACCCCATCCATTTGATCCATTGGCTTTCTTTGGACCAAGTTTGTCTCTTTCGTCCCTCTTCGTCCTCCCATTTGATCAGTTGGCCTTCTTTTGACCAAGTTCGTCGCTTTCGTTCCTCTTCGTCCATCCATTAGATCCATTGTCCTTCTTTGCATCAAGTTCGGCTCGTTCGTCTTTCTTCGACATCGCATTAGATCCATTGGCATTCTTTGGACCAAGTTCATCTCTTCAGTCCCTCTTCGTCCTCCCATTTGATCCATTGGCATTCTTTGAACCAAGTTCATCTTGTTTGTCCCTCTTCGTCCTCCCATTAAATCCGTTTGCCTTCTTTGGACCAAGTTCGTCTCGTTCGTCCCTCTTCGTCCTCCCATCTGATCCGTTAGCTTTCTTTGGAACATGTTCGTCTCTTTCGTCTATCTTCGTCCCCCCATTTGATCCGTTGGCCTTCTTTGGACATAGTTTGTCTCTTTCGTCCCTCTTCGTCCTCACATTTGATCCGTTGGCTTTCTTTGGACCAAGTTCGTCGCTTTCGTCCCTCTTCGTCCTCCCATTAGATCCGTTGTCCTTCTTTGCACCAAGTTCGTCTCGTTCGTCCTTCTTCGTCCTCGCATTAGATCCATTGGCATTCATTGGACCTAGTTCGTCTCTTCAGTCCCTCTTCGTCATCTCAATTGATCGTTTGACATTCTTTGTACCAAGTTCGTCTCATTCGTCCCTCTTCGTCCTCCCATTTGATCCATTGGCCTTCTTTGGACCAAGTTCATCTTGTTCGTCCCTCTTCGTCCCCCCATTAAATCCGTTTGCCTTCTTTGGACCAAGTTCGTCTCGTTCGTCCCTCTTCGTCCTCCTATTTGATCCGTTAGCTTTCTTTGGACCAAGTTCGTCTCTTTCGTCTCTCTTCGTCACCCCATCCATTTGATCCATTGGCCTTCTTTGGACCAAGTTTGTCTCTTTCGTCCCTCTTCGTCCTCCCATTTGATCCGTTGGCCTTCTTTGGACCAAGTTCGTCGCTTTCGTCCCTCTTCGTCCTCCCGTTAGATCCATTGTCCTTCCTTGCACCAAGTTCAGCTCGTTCGTCTTTCTTCGTCATCGCATTAGATCCATTGGCATTATTTGGACCAAGTTCATCTCTTTAGTCCCTCTTCGTCCCCCCATTTGATCCTTTGGCATTCTTTGTACCAAGTTCGTCTCATTCGTCCCTCTTCGTCCTCCCATTTGATCCATTGGCATTCATTGGACCAAGTTCGTCTCTTCAGTCCTTCTTCGTCATCTCAATTGATCGTTTGACATTCTTTGTACCAAGTTCGTCTCATTCGTCCCTCTTCGTCCTCCCATTTGATCCATTGGCCTTCTTTGGACCAAGTTCATCTTGTTCGTCCCTCTTCGTCCCCCCATTAAATCCGTTTGCCTTCTTTGGACCAAGTTCGTCTCGTTCGTCCCTCTTCGTCCTCCCATTTGATCCGCTAGCTTTCTTTGGACCAAGTTCGTCTCTTTCGTCTCTCTTCGTCACCCCATCCATTTGATCCATTGGCTTTCTTTGGACCAAGTTTGTCTCTTTCGTCCCTCTTCGTCCTCCCATTTGATCAGTTGGCCTTCTTTTGACCAAGTTCGTCGCTTTCGTTCCTCTTCGTCCATCCATTAGATCCATTGTCCTTCTTTGCATCAAGTTCGGCTCGTTCGTCTTTCTTCGACATCGCATTAGATCCATTGGCATTCTTTGGACCAAGTTCATCTCTTCAGTCCCTCTTCGTCCTCCCATTTGATCCATTGGCATTCTTTGAACCAAGTTCATCTTGTTTGTCCCTCTTCGTCCTCCCATTAAATCCGTTTGCCTTCTTTGAACCAAGTTCGTCTCGTTCGTCCCTCTTCGTCCTCCCATCTGATCCGTTAGCTTTCTTTGGACCATGTTCGTCTCTTTCGTCTATCTTCGTCCCCCCATTTGATCCGTTGGCCTTCTTTGGACCTAGTTTGTCTCTTTCGTCCCTCTTCGTCCTCACATTTGATCCGTTGGCTTTCTGTGGACCAAGTTCGTCGCTTTCGTCCCTCTTCGTCCTCCCATTAGATCCGTTGTCCTTCTATGCACCAAGTTCGTCTCGTTCGTCCTTCTTCGTCCTCGCATTAGATCCATTGGCATTCATTGGACCTAGTTCGTCTCTTCAGTCCCTCTTCGTCATCTCAATTGATCGTTTGACATTCTTTGTACCAAGTTCGTCTCATTCGTCCCTCTTCGTCCTCCCATTTGATCCATTGGCCTTCTTTGGACCAAGTTCATCTTGTTCGTCCCTCTTCGTCCCCCCATTAAATCCGTTTGCCTTCTTTGGACCAAGTTCGTCTCGTTCGTCCCTCTTCGTCCTCCTATTTGATCCGTTAGCTTTCTTTGGACCAAGTTCGTCTCTTTCGTCTCTCTTCGTCACCCCATCCATTTGATCCATTGGCCTTCTTTGGACCAAGTTTGTCTCTTTCGTCCCTCTTCGTCCTCCCATTTGATCCGTTGGCCTTCTTTGGACCAAGTTCGTCGCTTTCGTCCCTCTTCGTCCTCCCATTAGATCCATTGTCCTTCCTTGCACCAAGTTCAGCTCGTTCGTCTTTCTTCGTCATCGCATTAGATCCATTGGCATTATTTGGACCAAGTTCATCTCTTTAGTCCCTCTTCGTCCCCCCATTTGATCCTTTGGCATTCTTTGTACCAAGTTCGTCTCATTCGTCCCTCTTCGTCCTCCCATTTGATCCATTGGCATTCTTTGGACCAAGTTCATCTTGTTTGTCCCTCTTCGTCCTCCCATTAAATCCGTATGCCTTCTTTGGACCAAGTTCGTCTCGTTCGTCCCTCTTCGTCCTCCCATTTGATCCGCTAGCTGTCTTTGGACCAAGTTCGTCTCTTTCGTCTCTCTTCGTCACCCCATCCATTTGATCCATTGGCTTTCTTTGGACCAAGTTTGTCTCTTTCGTCCCTCTTCGTCCTCCCATTTGATCAGTTGGCCTTCTTTTGACCAAGTTCGTCGCTTTCGTTCCTCTTCGTCCATCCATTAGATCCATTGTCCTTCTTTGCATCAAGTTCGGCTCGTTCGTCTTTCTTCGACATCGCATTAGATCCATTGGCATTCTTTGGACCAAGTTCATCTCTTCAGTCCCTCTTCGTCCTCCCATTTGATCCATTGGCATTCTTTGAACCAAGTTCATCTTGTTTGTCCCTCTTCGTCCTCCCATTAAATCCGTTTGCCTTCTTTGGACCAAGTTCGTCTCGTTCGTCCCTCTTCGTCCTCCCATCTGATCCGTTAGCTTTCTTTGGAACATGTTCGTCTCTTTCGTCTATCTTCGTCCCCCCATTTGATCCGTTGGCCTTCTTTGGACATAGTTTGTCTCTTTCGTCCCTCTTCGTCCTCACATTTGATCCGTTGGCTTTCTTTGGACCAAGTTCGTCGCTTTCGTCCCTCTTCGTCCTCCCATTAGATCCGTTGTCCTTCTTTGCACCAAGTTCGTCTCGTTCGTCCTTCTTCGTCCTCGCATTAGATCCATTGGCATTCATTGGACCTAGTTCGTCTCTTCAGTCCCTCTTCGTCATCTCAATTGATCGTTTGACATTCTTTGTACCAAGTTCGTCTCATTCGTCCCTCTTCGTCCTCCCATTTGATCCATTGGCCTTCTTTGGACCAAGTTCATCTTGTTCGTCCCTCTTCGTCCCCCCATTAAATCCGTTTGCCTTCTTTGGACCAAGTTCGTCTCGTTCGTCCCTCTTCGTCCTCCTATTTGATCCGTTAGCTTTCTTTGGACCAAGTTCGTCTCTTTCGTCTCTCTTCGTCACCCCATCCATTTGATCCATTGGCCTTCTTTGGACCAAGTTTGTCTCTTTCGTCCCTCTTCGTCCTCCCATTTGATCCGTTGGCCTTCTTTGGACCAAGTTCGTCGCTTTCGTCCCTCTTCGTCCTCCCATTAGATCCATTGTCCTTCCTTGCCCCAAGTTCAGCTCGTTCGTCTTTCTTCGTCATCGCATTAGATCCATTGGCATTATTTGGACCAAGTTCATCTCTTTAGTCCCTCTTCGTCCCCCCATTTGATCCTTTGGCATTCTTTGTACCAAGTTCGTCTCATTCGTCCCTCTTCGTCCTCCCATTTGATCCATTGGCATTCATTGGACCAAGTTCGTCTCTTCAGTCCTTCTTCGTCCTTTCATTTGTTCCTTTGGCATTCTTTGTACCAAGCTCGTCTCATTCGTCCCACTTCGTGCTCCCATTTGATCCATTAGCCTTCTTTGGAGCAAGTTCATCTTGTTCATCCCTCTTCGTCCTCCCATTAAATCCGTTTGCCTTCTTTGGACCAAGTTCGTCTCGTTCGTCCCTCTTCGTCCTCCCATTTGATCCGCTAGCTTTCTTTGGACCAAGTTCGTCTCTTTCGTCTCTCTTCGTCACCCCATCCATTTGATCCATTGGCCTTCTTTGGACCAAGTTTGTCTCTTTTGTCCCTCTTCGTCCTCCCATTTGATCCGTTGGCCTTCTTTGGACCAAGTTCGTCGCTTTCGTCCCTCTTCGTCCATCCATTAGATCCATTGTCCTTCTTTGCACCAAGTTCGGCTCGTTCGTCTTTCTTCGTCATCGCATTAGATCCATTGGCATTCATTGGACCAAGTTCGTCTCTTCAGTCCCTCTTCGTCCTCCCATTTGATCCATTGGCATTCTTTGGACCAAGTTCATCTTGTTTGTCCCTCTTCGTCCTCCCATTAAATCCGTATGCCTTCTTTGGACCAAGTTCGTCTCGTTCGTCCTTCTTCGTCCTCCCATTTGATCCGTTAGCTTTCTTTCGACCATGTTCGTCTCTTTCGTCTATCTTCGTCCCCTCATTTGATCCGTTGGCCTTCTTTGGACCTAGTTTGTCTCTTTCGTCCCTCTTCTTCCTCCCATTTGATCCGTTGGCCTTCTTTGGACCAAGTTCGTCGCTTTCGTCCCTCTTCGTCCTCCCATTAGATCCGTTGTCCTTCTTTGTACAAAGTTCGTCTCTTTCGTCCCTCTTCGTCCACCCATTTGATCTGTTGGCCTTCTTTGGAGCAAGTTCATCTTGTTCATCCCTCTTCATCCTCCCATTAAATCCGTTTGCCTTCTTTGGACCAAGTTCGTCTCATTCGTCCCTCTTCGTCCTCCCATTTGATCCGCTAGCTTTCTTTGGACCATGTTCGTCTCTTTCGTCTCTCTTCGTCCCCCCAGTTGATCCGTTGGCCTTCTTTGGACCTAGTTTGTCTCTTTCGTCCCTCTTCGTCCTCCCATTTGATCCATTGGCTTTCTTTGGACCAAGTTCGTCTCTTTCGTCCCTCTTCGTCCTCCCATTTGATCCGTTGTCCTTCTTTGCACCAAGTTCGGCTCGTTCGTCTTTCTTCATCATCGCATTATATCCATTGGCATTCTTTGGACCAAGTTCGTCTCTTCAGTCCCTCTTCGTCCTCCCATTTGATCCATTGGCATTCTTTGGACCAAGTTCATCTTGTTTGTCCCTCTTCGTCCTCCCATTAAATCCGATTGACTTCTGTGGACCAAGTTCGTCTCGTTCGTCCCTCGTCGTCCTCCCATTTGATTCGTTAGCTTTCTTTGGACCATGTTCGTCTCTTTCGTCTATCTTCGTCCCCCCATTTGATCCGTTGGCCTTCTTTGGACCTAGTTTGTCTCTTTCGTCCCTCTTCGTCCTCACATTTGATCCGTTGGCTTTCTTTGGACCAAGTTCGTCGCTTTCGTCCCTCTTCGTCCTCCCATTAGATCCGTTGTCCTTCTATGCACCAAGTTCGTCTCGTTCGTCCTTCTTCGTCCTCGCATTAGATCCATTGGCATTCATTGGACCTAGTTCGTCTCTTCAGTCCCTCTTCGTCATCTCAATTGATCGTTTGACATTCTTTGTACCAAGTTCGTCTCATTCGTCCCTCTTCGTCCTCCCATTTGATCCATTGGCCTTCTTTGGACCAAGTTCATCTTGTTCGTCCCTCTTCGTCCCCCCATTAAATCCGTTTGCCTTCTTTGGACCAAGTTCGCCTCGTTCGTCCCTCTTCGTCCTCCTATTTGATCCGTTAGCTTTCTTTGGACCAAGTTCGTCTCTTTCGTCTCTCTTCGTCACCCCATCCATTTGATCCATTGGCCTTCTTTGGACCAAGTTTGTCTCTTTCGTCCCTCTTCGTCCTCCCATTTGATCCGTTGGCCTTCTTTGGACCAAGTTCGTCGCTTTCGTCCCTCTTCGTCCTCCCATTAGATCCATTGTCCTTCCTTGCACCAAGTTCAGCTCGTTCGTCTTTCTTCGTCATCGCATTAGATCCATTGGCATTATTTGGACCAAGTTCATCTCTTTAGTCCCTCTTCGTCCCCCCATTTGATCCTTTGGCATTCTTTGTACCAAGTTCGTCTCATTCGTCCCTCTTCGTCCTCCCATTTGATCCATTGGCATTCTTTGGACCAAGTTCATCTTGTTTGTCCCTCTTCGTCCTCCCATTAAATCCGTATGCCTTCTTTGGACCAAGTTCGTCTCGTTCGTCCCTCTTCGTCCTCCCATTTGATCCGCTAGCTGTCTTTGGACCAAGTTCGTCTCTTTCGTCTCTCTTCGTCACCCCATCCATTTGATCCATTGGCTTTCTTTGGACCAAGTTTGTCTCTTTCGTCCCTCTTCGTCCTCCCATTTGATCAGTTGGCCTTCTTTTGACCAAGTTCGTCGCTTTCGTTCCTCTTCGTCCATCCATTAGATCCATTGTCCTTCTTTGCATCAAGTTCGGCTCGTTCGTCTTTCTTCGACATCGCATTAGATCCATTGGCATTCTTTGGACCAAGTTCATCTCTTCAGTCCCTCTTCGTCCTCCCATTTGATCCATTGGCATTCTTTGAACCAAGTTCATCTTGTTTGTCCCTCTTCGTCCTCCCATTAAATCCGTTTGCCTTCTTTGGACCAAGTTCGTCTCGTTCGTCCCTCTTCGTCCTCCCATCTGATCCGTTAGCTTTCTTTGGAACATGTTCGTCTCTTTCGTCTATCTTCGTCCCCCCATTTGATCCGTTGGCCTTCTTTGGACATAGTTTGTCTCTTTCGTCCCTCTTCGTCCTCACATTTGATCCGTTGGCTTTCTTTGGACCAAGTTCGTCGCTTTCGTCCCTCTTCGTCCTCCCATTAGATCCGTTGTCCTTCTTTGCACCAAGTTCGTCTCGTTCGTCCTTCTTCGTCCTCGCATTAGATCCATTGGCATTCATTGGACCTAGTTCGTCTCTTCAGTCCCTCTTCGTCATCTCAATTGATCGTTTGACATTCTTTGTACCAAGTTCGTCTCATTCGTCCCTCTTCGTCCTCCCATTTGATCCATTGGCATTCATTGGACCAAGTTCGTCTCTTCAGTCCTTCTTCGTCCTTTCATTTGTTCCTTTGGCATTCTTTGTACCAAGCTCGTCTCATTCGTCCCACTTCGTGCTCCCATTTGATCCATTAGCCTTCTTTGGAGCAAGTTCATCTTGTTCATCCCTCTTCGTCCTCCCATTAAATCCGTTTGCCTTCTTTGGACCAAGTTCGTCTCGGTCGTCCCTCTTCGTCCTCCCATTTGATCCGCTAGCTTTCTTTGGACCAAGTTCGTCTCTTTCGTCTCTCTTCGTCACCCCATCCATTTGATCCATTGGCCTTCTTTGGACCAAGTTTGTCTCTTTCGTCCCTCTTCGTCCTCCCATTTGATCCGTTGGCCTTCTTTGGACCAAGTTCGTCGCTTTCGTCCCTCTTCGTCCATCCATTAGATCCATTGTCCTTCTTTGCACCAAGTTCGGCTCGTTCGTCTTTCTTCGTCATCGCATTAGATCCATTGGCATTCTTTGGACCAAGTTCGTCTCTTCAGTCCCTCTTCGTCCTCCCATTTGATCCATTGGCATTCTTTGGACCAAGTTCATCTTGTTTGTCCCTCTTCGTCCTCCCATTAAATCCGTATGCCTTCTTTGGACCAAGTTCGTCTCGTTCGTCCTTCTTCGTCCTCCCATTTGATCCGTTAGCTTTCTTTCGACCATGTTCGTCTCTTTCGTCTATCTTCGTCCCCTCATTTGATCCGTTGGCCTTCTTTGGACCTAGTTTGTCTCTTTCGTCCCTCTTCTTCCTCCCATTTGATCCGTTGGCCTTCTTTGGACCAAGTTCATCTTGTTCGTCCCTCTTCGTCCCCCCATTAAATCCGTTTGCCTTCTTTGGACCAAGTTCGTCTCGTTCGTCCCTCTTCGTCCTCCTATTTGATCCGTTAGCTTTCTTTGGACCAAGTTCGTCTCTTTCGTCTCTCTTCGTCACCCCATCCATTTGATCCATTGGCCTTCTTTGGACCAAGTTTGTCTCTTTCGTCCCTCTTCGTCCTCCCATTTGATCCGTTGGCCTTCTTTGGACCAAGTTCGTCGCTTTCGTCCCTCTTCGTCCTCCCATTAGATCCATTGTCCTTCCTTGCACCAAGTTCAGCTCGTTCGTCTTTCTTCGTCATCGCATTAGATCCATTGGCATTATTTGGACCAAGTTCATCTCTTTAGTCCCTCTTCGTCCCCCCATTTGATCCTTTGGCATTCTTTGTACCAAGTTCGTCTCATTCGTCCCTCTTCGTCCTCCCATTTGATCCATTGGCATTCATTGGACCAAGTTCGTCTCTTCAGTCCTTCTTCGTCCTTTCATTTGTTCCTTTGGCATTCTTTGTACCAAGCTCGTCTCATTCGTCCCACTTCGTGCTCCCATTTGATCCATTAGCCTTCTTTGGAGCAAGTTCATCTTGTTCATCCCTCTTCGTCCTCCCATTAAATCCGTTTGCCTTCTTTGGACCAAGTTCGTCTCGGTCGTCCCTCTTCGTCCTCCCATTTGATCCGCTAGCTTTCTTTGGACCAAGTTCGTCTCTTTCGTCTCTCTTCGTCACCCCATCCATTTGATCCATTGGCCTTCTTTGGACCAAGTTTGTCTCTTTCGTCCCTCTTCGTCCTCCCATTTGATCCGTTGGCCTTCTTTGGACCAAGTTCGTCGCTTTCGTCCCTCTTCGTCCATCCATTAGATCCATTGTCCTTCTTTGCACCAAGTTCGGCTCGTTCGTCTTTCTTCGTCATCGCATTAGATCCATTGGCATTCTTTGGACCAAGTTCGTCTCTTCAGTCCCTCTTCGTCCTCCCATTTGATCCATTGGCATTCTTTGGACCAAGTTCATCTTGTTTGTCCCTCTTCGTCCTCCCATTAAATCCGTATGCCTTCTTTGGACCAAGTTCGTCTCGTTCGTCCTTCTTCGTCCTCCCATTTGATCCGTTAGCTTTCTTTCGACCATGTTCGTCTCTTTCGTCTATCTTCGTCCCCTCATTTGATCCGTTGGCCTTCTTTGGACCTAGTTTGTCTCTTTCGTCCCTCTTCTTCCTCCCATTTGATCCGTTGGCCTTCTTTGGACCAAGTTCGTCGCTTTCGTCCCTCTTCGTCCTCCCATTAGATCCGTTGTCCTTCTTTGTACAAAGTTCGTCTCTTTCGTCCCTCTTCGTCCACCCATTTGATCTGTTGGCCTTCTTTGGAGCAAGTTCATCTTGTTCATCCCTCTTCATCCTCCCATTAAATCCGTTTGCCTTCTTTGGACCAAGTTCGTCTCATTCGTCCCTCTTCGTCCTCCCATTTGATCCGCTAGCTTTCATTGGACCATGTTCGTCTCTTTCGTCTCTCTTCGTCCCCCCAGTTGATCCGTTGGCCTTCTTTGGACCTAGTTTGTCTCTTTCGTCCCTCTTCGTCCTCCCATTTGATCCATTGGCTTTCTTTGGACCAAGTTCGTCTCTTTCGTCCCTCTTCGTCCTCCCATTTGATCCGTTGTCCTTCTTTGCACCAAGTTCGGCTCGTTCGTCTTTCTTCATCATCGCATTATATCCATTGGCATTCTTTGGACCAAGTTCGTCTCTTCAGTCCCTCTTCGTCCTCCCATTTGATCCATTGGCATTCTTTGGACCAAGTTCATCTTGTTTGTCCCTCTTCGTCCTCCCATTAAATCCGATTGACTTCTGTGGACCAAGTTCGTCTCGTTCGTCCCTCGTCGTCCTCCCATTTGATTCGTTAGCTTTCTTTGGACCATGTTCGTCTCTTTCGTCTATCTTCGTCCCCCCATTTGATCCTTTGGCATTCTTTGTACAAAGTTCGTCTCATTCGTCCCTCTTCGTCCACCCATTTGATCTGTTGGCCTTCTTTGGACCAAGTTCATCGCTTTCGTCCCTCTTCGTCCTCCCATTAGATCCGTTGTCCTTCTTTGCACCAAGTTCGTCTCGTTCGTCCTTCTTCGTCCTCGCATTAGATCCATTGGCATTCACTGGACCAAGTTCGTCTCTTCAGTCCCTCTTCGTCCTCTCATTTGATCCTTTGGCATTCTTTGTACCAAGTTCGTCTCGTTCGTCCCTCTTCGTCCTCGCATTTGATCCATTGGCATTTTTTGTACCAAGATCGTCTCATTCGTCCCACTTCGTCCTCCCATTTGATCCATTGGCCTTCTTTGGAGCAAGTTCATCTTGTTCATCCCTCTTCGTCCTCCCATTAAAACCGTTTGCCTTCTTTGGACCAAGTTCGTCTCGTTCGTCCCTCTTCGTCCTCCCATTTGATCCGCTAGCTTTCTTTGGACCATGTTCGTCTCTTTCGTCTCTCTTCGTCCCCCCAGTTGATCCGTTGGCCTTCTTTGGACCTAGTTTGTCTCTTTCGTACCTCTTCGTCCTCCCATTTGATCCGTTGGCTTTCTTTGGACCAAGTTCGTCTCTTTCGTCCCTCTTCGTCCTCCCATTTGATCCGTTGTCCTTCTTTGCACCAAGTTCGGCTCGTTCGTCTTTCTTCGTCATCGCATTATATCCATTGGCATTCTTTGGACCAAGTTCGTCTCTTCAGTCCCTCTTCGTCCTCCCATTTGATCCATTGGCATTCTTTGGACCAAGTTCATCTTGTTTGTCCCTCTACGTCCTCCCATTAAATCCGATTGACTTCTGTGGACCAAGTTCGTCTCGTTCGTCCCTCATCGTCCTCCCATTTGATTCGTTAGCTTTCTTTGGACCATGTTCGTCTCTTTCGTCTATCTTCGTCCCCCCATTTGATCCGTTGGCCTTCTTTGGACCTAGTTTGTCACTTTCGTCCCTCTTCGTCCTCCCATTTGATCTGTTGGCCTTCTTTGGACCAAGTTCGTCGCTTTCGTCCCTCTTCGTCCTCCCGTGAGATCCGTTGTCCTTCTTTGCACCAAGTTCGTCTCGTTCGTCCTTCTTCGTCCTCGCATTAGATCCATTGGCATTCATTGGACCAAGTTCGTCTCTTCAGTTCCTCTTCGTCCTCTCATTTGATCGTTTGACATTCTTTGTACCAAGTTCGTCTCATTCGTCCCTCTTCGTCCTCCCATTTGATCCATTGGCATTCATTGGACCAAGTTCGTCTCTTTAGTCCCTCTTCGTCCTTTCATTTGTTCCTTTGGCATTCTTTGTACCAAGTTCGTCTCATTCGTCCCACTTCGTCCTCCCATTTGATCCATTGGCCTTCTTTGGAGCAAGTTCATCTTGTTCATCCCCCTTCGTCCTCCCATTAAATCCGTTTCACTTCTGTGGACCAAGTTCGTCTCGTTCGTCCCTCTTCGTCCTCCCATTTGATTCGTTAGCTTTCTTTGGACCATGTTCGTCTCTTTCGTCTATCTTCGTCCCCCCATTTGATCCGTAGGCCTTCTTTGGACCTAGTTTGTCACTTTCGTCCCTCTTCGTCCTCCCATTTGATCTGTTGGCCTTCTTTGGACCAAGTTCATCTGGTTCGTCCCTCTTCGTCCTCCCATTAGATCCGTTGTCCTTCTTTGCACCAAGTTCGTCTCGTTCGTCCTTCTTCGTCCTGGCATTAGATCCATTGGCATTCTTTGGACCAAGTTCATCTCTTCAGTCCCTCTTCGTCCTCTCATTTGATCCTTTGGCATTCTTTGTACCAAGTTCATCTCATTCGTTCCTCTTCGTCCACCCATTTGATCCGTTGGCCTTCTTTGGACCAAGTTCATCTTGTTCGTCCCTCTTCGTCCTCCCATTAAATCCGTTTGCCTTCTTTGGACCAAGTTCGTCTCGTTCAACCCTCTTCGTCCTCCCATTTGATCCGTTGGCGTTCTTTGGACCAAGTTCGTCGCTTTCGTCCCTCTTCGTCCTCCCATTAGATCCATTGTCCTTCTTTGCACCAAGTTCGGCTCGTTCGTCTTTCTTCGTCATCGCATTAGATCCATTGACATTCTTTGGACCAAGTTCATCTCTTCAGTCCCTCTTCGTCCTCCCGTTTGATCCTTTGGCATTCTTTGTACCCAAGTTCGTCTCATTCGTCCCTCTTCGTCTTGCCATTTGATCCATTGGCATTCATTGGACCAAGTTCGTCTCTTCAGTCCCTCTTCGTCCTTTCATTTGATCCTTTGGCATTCTTTGTACCAAGTTCGTCTCATTCGTCCCACTTCGTCCTCCCATTTGATCCATTGGCCTTCTTTGGACCAAGTTCATCTTGTACGTCCCTCTTCGTCCTCCCCTTAAATCCGTTTGCCTTCTTTGGACCAAGTTTGTCTCGTTCGTCCCTCTTCGTCCTCCCATTTGATCCACTAGCTTTCTTTGGACCATGTTCGTCTCTTTCGTCTCTCTTCGTCACCCCATCCATTTGATCCATTGGCCTTCTTTGGACCAAGTTTGTCTCTTTCGTCCCTCTTCGTCCTCCCATTTGATCCGTTGGCCTTCTTTGGACCAAGTTCGTCGCTTTCGTCCCTCTTCGTCCTCCCATTAGATCCATTGTCCTTCTTTGCGTCAAGTTTGGCTCGTTCGTCTTTCTTCGTCATCGCATTAGATCCATTGGCATTCTTTGGACCAAGTTCATCTCTTCAGTCCCTCTTCGTCCTCCCATTTGATCCATTGGCATTCTTTGGACCAAGTTCATCTTGTTTGTCCCTCTTCGTCCTCCCATTAAATCCGTTTGCCTTCTTTGGACCAGGTTCGTCTCGTTCGTCCCTCTTCGTCCTCCCATTTGATCCGTTAGCTTTCTTTGGACCATGCTCGTCTCTTTCGTCTCTCTTCTTCCCCCCATTTGATCCGTTGTCCTTCTTTGCACCAAGTTCGTCTCGTTCGTCCTTCTTCGTCCTGGCATTAGATCCATTGGCATTCTTTGGACCAAGTTCATCTCTTCAGTCCCTCTTCGTCCTCTCATTTGATCCTTTGGCATTCTTTGTTCCAAGTTCATCTCATTCGTTCCTCTTCGTCCACCCATTTGATCCGTTGGCCTTCTTTGGACCAAGTTCATCTTGTTCGTCCCTCTTCGTCCTCCCATTAAATCCGTTTGCCTTCTTTGGACCAAGTTCGTCTCGTTCAACCCTCTTCGTCCTCCCATTTGATCCGTTGGCGTTCTTTGGACCAAGTTCGTCGCTTTCGTCCCTCTTCGTCCTCCCATTAGATCCGTTGTCCTTCTTTGCACCAAGTTCGGCTCGTTCGTCTTTCTTCGTCATCGCATTAGATCCATTGACATTCTTTGGACCAAGTTCATCTCTTCAGTCCCTCTTCGTCCTCCCGTTTGATCCTTTGGCATTCTTTGTACCCAAGTTCGTCTCATTCGTCCCTCTTCGTCCTGCCATTTGATCCATTGGCATTCATTGGACCAAGTTCGTCTCTTCAGTCCCTCTTCGTCCTTTCATTTGATCCTTTGGCATTCTTTGTACCAAGTTCGTCTCATTCGTCCCACTTCGTCCTCCCATTTGATCCATTGGCCTTCTTTGGAGCAAGTTCATCTTGTACGTCCCTCTTCGTCCTCCCCTTAAATCCGTTTGCCTTCTTTGGACCAAGTTTGTCTCGTTCGTCCCTCTTCGTCCTCCCATTTGATCCGCTAGCTTTCTTTGGACCATGTTCGTCTCTTTCGTCTCTCTTCGTCACCCCATCCATTTGATCCATTGGCCTTCTTTGGACCAAGTTTGTCTCTTTCGTCCCTCTTCGTCCTCCCATTTGATCCGTTGGCCTTCTTTGGACCAAGTTCGTCGCTTTCGTCCCTCTTCGTCCTCCCATTAGATCCATTGTCCTTCTTTGCGTCAAGTTTGGCTCGTTCGTCTTTCTTCGTCATCGCATTAGATCCATTGGCATTCTTTGGACCAAGTTCATCTCTTCAGTCCCTCTTCGTCCTCCCATTTGATCCATTGGCATTCTTTGGACCAAGTTCATCTTGTTTGTCCCTCTTCGTCCTCCCATTAAATCCGTTTGCCTTCTTTGGACCAGGTTCGTCTCGTTCGTCCCTCTTCGTCCTCCCATTTGATCCGTTAGCTTTCTTTGGACCATGCTCGTCTCTTTCGTCTCTCTTCTTCCCCCCATTTGATCCGTTGGCCTTCTTTTGACCTAGTTTGTCTCTTTCGTCCCTCTTCGTCCTCCCATTTGATCCGTTGGCCTTCTTTGGACAAAGTTCGTCGCTTTCGTCCCTTTTCGTCCTCCCATTAGATCCGTTGTCCTTCTTTGCACCAAGTTCGTCTCGTTCGTCCTTCTTCGTCCTCGCATTAGATCCATTGGCATTCTTTGGACCATGTTCATCTCTTCAGTCCTTCTTCGTCCTCTCATTTGATCCTTTGGCATTTTTTGTCCCAAGTTCGTCTCATTCGTCCCTCTTCGTCCACCCATTTGATCCGTTGTCCTTCGTTGCACCAAGTTTGTCTCGTTCGTCCTTCTTCGTCCTCGCATTAGATCCATTGGCATTCGTTGGACCAAGTTCGTCTCTTCAGTCCCTCTTCGTCCAGCCATTTGATCCGTTGGCCTTCTTTGGACCAAGTTCGTCGCTTTCGTCCCTCTTCGTCCTCCCATTAGATCCGTTGTCCTTCTTTGCACCAAGTTCGTCTCGTTCGTCCTTCTTCGTCCTCGCATTAGATCCATTGGCATTCATTGGACCAAGTTCGTCTCTTCAGTCCCTCTTTGTCCTCTCATTTGATCCATTGGCATTCTTTGGACCAAGTTCATCTTGTTTGTCCCTCTTCGTCCTCCCATTAAATCCGTTTGCCTTCTTTGGATCAAGTTCGTCTCGTTCGACCCTCTTCGTCCTCCCATTTGATCCGTTAGCTTTCTTTGGACCATGTTCATCTCTTTCGTCCGTCTTTGTCCTCCCATTTGATCCGTTGGCCTTCTTTGGACCAAGTTCGTCGCTTTCGTCCCTCTTCGTCCTCCCATTAGATCCATTGTCCTTCTTTGCACCAAGTTCGGTTCGTTCGTCTTTCTTCGTCATCGCATTAGATCCATTGGCATTCTTTGGACCAAGTTCATCTCTTCAGTCCCTCTTCGTCCTCCCATTTGATCCATTGGCATTCTTTGGACCAAGTTCATCTTGTTTGTCCCTCTTCGTCCTCCCATTTGATCCGTTAGCTTTCTTTGGACCATGTTCGTCTCTTTCGTCTCTCTTCGTCCCCCCATTCGATCTGTTGGCCTTCTTTGGACCTAGTTTGTCACTTTCGTCCCTCTTCGTCCTCCCATTTGATCCGTTGGCCTTCTTTGGACCAAGTTCGTCGCTTTCGTCCCTCTTCACCCTCCCATTAGATTCGTTGTCCTTCTTTGCTTCAAGTTCGTCTCGTTCGTCCTTCTTCGTCCTCGCATCAGATCCATTGGCATTCTTTGGACAAAGTTCATCTCTTCAGTCCCTCTTCGTCCTCTCATTTGATCCTTTGGCATTCTTTTTACCAAGTTCGTCTCATTCGTCCCTCTTCGTCCACCCATTTGATCCGTTGGCCTTCTTTGGAACAAGTTCGTCGCTTTCGTCCCTCTTCGTCCTCACATTAGATCCGTCGTCCTTCTTTGCACCAAGTTCGTCTCGTTCGTCCTTCTTCGTCCTCGCATTAGATCCATTGGCATTCATTGGACCAAGTTCGTCTCTTCAGTCCCTCTTCGTCCTCTCATTTGATCCTTTGGCATTCTTTGTACCAAGTTCGTCTCATTCGTCCCTCTTCATCCTCGCATTTGATCCATTGGCCTTCTTTGGACCAAGTTCATCTTGTTCGTCCCTCTTTGTCCTCCCATTAAATCCGTTTGCCTTCTTTGGACCAAGTTCGTCTCGTTCGTCCCTCTTCGTCCTCCCATTTGATCCGTTAGCTTTCTTTGGACCAAGTTCGCCTCTTTCGTCTCTCTTCGTCACCCCATCCATTTGATCCATTGGCCTTCTTTGGACCAAGTTTGTCTCTTTCGTCCCTCTTCGTCCTCCCATTTGATCCGTTGGCCTTCTTTGGACCAAGTTCGTCTCCTTCGTCCCTCTTCGTCCTCCCATTAGATTTATTGTCCTTCTTTGCACCAAGTTCGGCTCGTTTGTCTTTCTTCGTCATCGCATTAGATCCATTGGCATTCTTTGGAACAAGTTCATCTCTTCAGTCCCTCTTCGTCCTCCCATTTGATCCTTTGGCATTCTTTGTACCAAGTTCGTCACATTCGTCCCTCTTCGTCCTCCCATTTGATCCATTGGCATTCATTGGACCAAGTTCGTCTCTTCAGTCCCTCTTCGTCCTTTCATTTGATCCTTTGGCATTCTTTGTACCAAGTTCGTCTCATTCGTCCCTCTTCATCCTCGCATTTGATCCATTGGCCTTCTTTGGACCAAGTTCATCTTGTTCGTCCCTCTTCGTCCTCCCATTAAATCCGTTTGCCTTCTTTGGACCAAGTTCGTCTCGTTCGTCCCTCTTCGTCCTCCCATTTGATCCGTTAGCTTTCTTTGGACCAAGTTCGCCTCTTTCGTCTCTCTTCGTCACCCCATCCATTTGATCCATTGGCCTTCTTTGGACCAAGTTTGTCTCTTTCGTCCCTCTTCGTCCTCCCATTTGATCCGTTGGCCCTCTTTGGACCAAGTTCGTCTCTTTCGTCCCTCTTCGTCCTCCCATTAGATTCATTATCCTTCTTTGCACCAAGTTCGGCTCGTTCATCTTTCTTCGTCATCGCATTAGATCAATTGGCATTCTTTGGACCAACTTCATCTCTTCAGTCCCTCTTCGTCCTCCCGTTTGATCCATTGGCATTCTTTGGACCAAGTTCATCTTGTTTGTCCCTCTTCGTCCTTCCATTAAATCCGTTTGCCTTGTTTGGACCAAGTTCGTCTCGTTCGTCCCTCTTCGTCCTCCCATTTGATCCATTGGCCTTCTTTGCAGCAAGTTGATCTGGTTTGTCCCACTTCGTCCTCCCATTAAATCCGTTTGCCTTCTTTGGACCAAGTTCGTCTCGTTCGTCCCTCTTCGTCCACCCATTTGATCCGTTTGCTTTCTTTGGACCATGTTCGTCTCTTTCGTCTCTCTTCGTCCCCCCATTTGATCCGTTGGCCTTCTTTGGACCTAGTTTGTCTCTTTCGTCTCTCTTCGTCCTCCCATTTGATCGGTTGGCCTTCTTTGGACCAAGTTCGTCGCTTTCGTCCCTCTTCGTCCTCCCATTAGATCCGTCGTCCTTCTTTGCACCAAGTTCGTCTCGTTCGTCCGTCTTCGTCCTCGCATTAGATCCATTGGCATTCTTTGGACCAAGTTCATCTCTTTAGTCCTTCTTCGTCCACTCATTTGATCCTTTGGCATTCTTTGTACCAAGTTCGTCTCGTTCGTCCCTGTTCGTCCACCCATTTGATCCGTTGGCCTTCTTTGGACCAAGTTCGTCGCTTTCGTCCCTCTTCGTCCTCCCATTAGATCCGTTGTCCTTCTTTGCACCAAGTTCATCTCGTTCGTCCTTCTTTGTCCTCGCATTAGATCCATTGCCATTCATTGGACCAAGTTCGTCTCTTCAGTCCTTCTTCGTCCTCTCATTTGATCCTTTGGCATTCTTTGTACCAAGTTCGTCTCATTCGTCCCTCTTCGTCCACCCATTTTATCCGTTGGCCTTCTTTGGACCAAGTTTGTCGCTTTCGTCCCTCTACGTCCTTCCATTAGATTCGTTGTCCTTCTTTGCACCAAGTTCGTCTCGTTCGTCCTTCTTCGTCCTCGCATTAGATCCATTGGCATTCATTGGACCAAGTTCGTCTCTTCAGTCCCTCTTCGTCCTCTCATTTGATCCTTTGGTATTTTTGCACCAAGTTCGTCTCATTCGTCCCTCTTCGTCCTCGCATTTTATCCATTGGCATTCTTTGGACCAAGTTCCTCTTGTTTGTCCCTCTTCGTCCTCCCATTAAATCCGTTTGCCTTCTTTGGACCAAATTCGTCGCTTTCGTCCCTCTTCGTCCTCTTATTAGATCCATTGTCCTTCTTTGCACCAAGTTCGGCTCGTTCGTCTTTCTTCGTCATCGCATTAGATCCATTGGCATTCTTTGGACCAAGTTCATCTCTTCAGTCCCTCTTCGTCCTCCCATTTGATCCATTGGCATTCTTTGGACCAAGTTCATCTTGTTTGTCCCTCTTCGTCCTTCCATTAAATCCGTTTGCCTTGTTTGGACCAAGTTCATCTCGTTCATCCCTCTTCGTCCTCCCATTTGATCCGTTAACTTTCTTTGCACCATGTTCGTCTCGTTCGTCCCTCTTCGTCCTCCCATTTGATCCGTTAGCCTTCTTTGGACCTAGTTTGTCTCTTTCGTCCTTCTTCGTCCTCCCATTTGATCCGTTGGCGTTCTTTGGACCTAGTTTGTCTCTTTCGTCCCTCTTCGTTGTCCCATTTGATCCGTTGTCCTTCTTTGGACCAAGTTCGTCTCTTTCGTCCCTCTTCGTCCTCCCATTAGATCCGTTGTCCTTCTTTGCACCAAGTTCGTCTCGTTCGTCCTTCTTCGTCCTCGCATTAGATCCATTGCCATTCATTGGACCAAGTTTGTCTCTTCAGTCCCTCTTCGTCCTCTCATTTGATCCTTTGGCATTCTTTGTACCAAGTTCGTCTCATTCGTCCCTCTTCGTCCTCGCATTTGATCCATTGGCATTCTTTGGACCAAGTTCCTCTTGTTTGTCCCTCTTCGTCCTCCCATTAAATCTGTTTGCCTTCTTTGGATCAAGTTCGTCTCGTTCGACGCTCTTCGTCCCCCCATTTGATCCGTTAGCTTTCTTTGAACCACGTTCGTCTCTTTCGTCCCTCTTCGTCCTCCCATTTGATCCGTTGGCCATCTTTGGACCAAGTTCGTCGCTTTCGTCCCTCTTCGTCCTCTTATTAGATCCATTGTCCTTCTTTGCACCATGTTCGGCTCGTTCGTCTTTCTTCGTCATCGCATTAGATCCATTGGCATTCTTTGGACCAAGTTCATCTCTTCAGTCCCTCTTCGTCCTCCCATTTGATCCATTGGCATTCTTTGGACCAAGTTCATCTTGTTTGTCCCTCTTCGTCCTTCCATTAAATCCGTTTGCCTTGTTTGGACCAAGTTCGTCTCGTTCGTCCCTCTTCGTCCTCCCATTTGATCCGTTAACTTTCTTTGTACCATGTTCGTCTCGTTCGTCCCTCTTCGTCCTCCCATTTGATCCGTTAGCTTTCTTTGGACCATGTTCGTCTCTTTCGTCGCTCTTCGTCCCCCCATTTGATCCGTTGGCCTTCTTTGGACCTAGTTTGTCTCTTTCGTCCCTCTTCGTCCTCCCATTTGATCCGTTGGCCTTCTTTGGACCTAGTTTGTCTCTTTCGTCCCTCTTCGTCTTCCCATTTGATCCGTTGTCCTTCTTTGGACCAAGTTCGTCGCTTTCGTCCCTCTTCGTCCACCCATTAGATCCGTTGTCCTTCTTTGCACCAAGTTCTTCTCGTTCGTCCTTCTTCGTCCTCGCATTAGATCCAATGGCATTCATTGGACCAAGTTCATCTCTTCAGTCCCTCTTCGTCCTCTCATTTGATCCTTTGGCATTCTATGTACCAAGTTCGTTTCATTCGTCCCTCTTCGTCCACCCATTTGATCCGTTGGCCTTCTTTGGACCAAGTTCGTCGCTTCCGTCCCTCTTCGTCCTCCCATTAGATCCGTTGTCCTTCTATGCACCAAGTTCGTCTCGTTCGTCCTTCTTCGTCCTCGCATTAGATCCATTGGCATTCTTTGGACCAAGTTCATCTCTCAGTCCTTCTTCGTCCTCTCATTTGATCCTTTGGCATTCTTTGTACCAAGTTCGTCTCAATCGTCCCTCTTCGTCCACCCATTTGATCCGTTGGCCTTCTTTGGACCAAGTTCGTCGCTTTCGTCCCTCTTCGTCCTCCCATTAGATCCGTTGTCCTTCTTTGCACCAAGTTCGTCTCGTTCGTCCTTCTTCGTCCTCGCATTAGATCCATTGGCATTCATTGGACCAAGTTCGTCTCTTCAGTCCCTCTTCGTCCTCTCATTTGATCATTTGGCATTCTTTGTACCAAGTTCGTCTCATTCGTCCCTCTTCGTCCTCGCATTTGATCCGTTTGCCTTCTTTGGAGCAAGTTCATCTTGTTTGTCCCTCTTCGTCCACCCATTAAATCCGTTTGCCTTCTTTGGATCAAGTTCGTCTCGTTCGACCCTCTTCGTCTTTCCATTTAATCCGTTAGCCTTCCTTGGACCTAGTTTGTTTCTTTCATCCCTATTCGTCCTCCCATTTGATCCGTTGGCCTTCTTTCGACCAAGTTCGTCGCTTTCGTCCCTCTTCGACATCGCATTAGATCCATTGGCATTCTTTGGACCAAGTCCATCTCTTCAGTCCCTCTTCGTCCTCCCATTTGATCCATTGGCATTCATTGGACCAAGTTCGTCTCTCCAGTCCCTCTTCGTCCTTTCATTTGATCCTTTGGCATTCTTTGTACCAAGTTCGTCTCATTCGTCCCACTTCGTCCTCCCATTCGATCCATTGGCCTTCTTTGGAGCAAGTTCGTCGCTTCCGTCCCTCTTCGTCCTCCCATTAGATCCGTTGTCCTTCTATGCACCAAGTTCGTCTCGTTCGTCCTTCTTCGTCCTCGCATTAGATCCATTGGCATTCTTTGGACCAAGTTCATCTCTTCAGTCCTTCTTCGTCCTCTCATTTGATCCCTTGGCATTCTTTGTTCCAAGTTCGTCTCAATCGTCCCTCTTCGTCCACCCATTTGATCCGTTGGCCTTCTTTGGACCAAGTTCGTCGCTTTCGTCCCTCTTCGTCCTCCCATTAGATCCGTTGTCCTTCTTTGCACCAAGTTCGTCTCGTTCGTCCTTCTTCGTCCTCGCATTAGATCCATTGGCATTCATTGGACCAAGTTCGTCTCTTCAGTCCCTCTTCGTCCTTTCATTTGATCCTTTGGCATTCTTTGTACCAAGTTCGTCTCCTTCGTCCCACTTCGTCCTCCCATTTGATCCATTGGCCTTCTTTGGAGCAAGTTCATCTTGTTCGTCCCTCTTCGTCCTCCCATTAAATCCGTTTGCCTTCTTTGGACCAAGTTCGTCTCGTTCGTCCCTCTTCGTCCTCCCATTTGATCCGCTAGCTTTCTTTGGACCATGTTCGTCCCTCTTCGTCCTCCCATTTGATCCTTTGGCATTCTTTGTACCAAGTTCGTCTCATTCGTCCCTCTTCGTCCTCCCATTAAATCCGTTTGCCTTCTTTGGACCATGTTCGTCTCGTTCGTCCCTCTTCGTCCTCCCATTTGTTCCGTTAGCTTTCTTTGGACCATGTTCGTCTCTTTCGTCTCTCTTCGTCCACCCATTTGATCCGTTGGCCTTCTTTGGACCAAGTTCGTCGCTTCCGTCCCTCTTCGTCCTCCCATTAGATCCGTTGTCCTTCTTTGCACCAAGTTCGTCTCGTTCGTCCTTCTTCGTCCTCGCATTAGATCCATTGGCATTCATTGGACCAAGTTCGTCTCTTCAGTCCCTCTTCGTTCTCTCATTTGATCATTTGGCATTTTTTGTACCAAGTTCATTTCATTCGTCCCTCTTCGTCCTCGCATTTGATCCATTTGCATTCTTTGGACCAAGTTCATCTTGTTTGTCCCTCTTCGTCCTCCCATTAAATCCGTTTACCTTCTTTGGACCAAGTTCGTCTCGTTCGTCCCTCTTCGTCCTCCCATTTGATCCGCTAGCTTTCTTTGGACCAAGTTCGTCTCTTTCGTCTATCTTCGTCACCCCATCCATTTGATCCATTGGCCTTCTATGGACCAAGTTTGTCTCTTTCATCCCTCTTCGTCCTCCCATATGATCCGTTGGCCTTCTTTCGACCAAGTTCGTCGCTTTCGTCCCTCTTCGTCCTCCCATTAGATCCCTTGTCCTTCTTTGCACCAAGTTCGTCTCGTTCGTCCTTCTTCGTCCTCGCATTAGATCCATTGGCATTCATTGGACCAAGTTCGTCTCTTCAGTCCCTCTTCGTCCTCTCATTTGATCCTTTGGCATTCTTTGTACCAAGTTCGTCTCATTCGTCCCTCTTCGTCCTCGCATTTGATCCATTGGCATTCTTTAGACCAAGTTCCTCTTGTTTGTCCCTCTTCGTCCTCCCATTAAATCCGTTTGCCTTCTTTGGATCAAGTTCGTCTCGTTCGACCCTCATCGTCCTCCCATTTGATCCGTTAGCTTTCTTTGAACCATGTTCGTCTCTTTCGTCCCTCTTCGTCCTCCCATTTGATCCGTTGGCCATCTTTGGACCAAGTTCGTCGCTTTCGTCCCTCTTCGTCCTCTTATTAGATCCATTGTCCATCTTTGCACCAAGTTCGGCTCGTTCGTCTTTCTTCGTCATCGCATTAGATCCATTGGCATTCTTTGGACCAAGTTCATCTCTTCAGTCCCTCTTCGTCCTCCCATTTGATCCATTGGCATTCTTTGGACCAAGTTCATCTTGTTTGTCCCTCTTCGTCCTTCCATTAAATCCGTTTGCCTTGTTTGGACCAAGTTCGTCTCGTTCGTCCCTCTTCGTCCTCCCATTTGATCCGTTAACTTTCTTTGCACCATGTTCGTCTCGTTCGTCCCTCTTCGTCCTCCCATTTGATCCGTTAGCTTTCTTTGGACCATGTTCGTCTCTTTCGTCGCTCTTCGTCCCCCCATTTGATCCGTTGGCCTTCTTTGGACGTAGTTTGTCTCTTTCGTCCCTCTTCGTCCTCCCATTTGATCCGTTGGCCTTCTTTGGACCTAGTTTGTCTCTTTCGTCCCTCTTCGTCCTCCCATTTGATCCGTTGTCCTTCTTTGGACCAAGTTCGTCGCTTTCGTCCCTCTTCGTCCTCCCATTAGATCCGTTGTCCTTCTTTGCACCAAGTTCTTCTCGTTCGTCCTTCTTCGTCCTCGCATTAGATCCATTGGCATTCATTGGACCAAGTTCATCTCTTCAGTCCCTCTTCGTCCTCTCATTTGATCCTTTGGCATTCTATGTACCAAGTTCGTCTCATTCGTCCCTCTTCGTCCACCCATTTGATCCGTTGGCCTTCTTTGGACCAAGTTCGTCGCTTCCGTCCCTCTTCGTCCTCCCATTAGATCCGTTGTCCTTCTTTGCACCAAGATCGTCTCGTTCGTCCTTCTTCGTCCTCGCACTAGATCCATTGGCATTCTTTGGACCAAGTTCATCTCTTCAGTCCTTCTTCGTCCTCTCATTTGATCCTTTGGCATTCTTTGTACCAAGTTCGTCTCATTCGTCCCTCTTCGTCCACCCATTTGATCCGTTGGCCTTCTTTGGACCAAGTTCGTCGCTTTCGTCCCTCTTCGTCCTCCCATTAGATCCGTTGTCCTTCTTTGCACCAAGTTCGTCTCGTTCGTCCTTCTTCGTCCTCGCATTAGATCCATTGGCATTCATAGGACCAAGTTCGTCTCTTCAGTATCCGTTGTCCTTCTTTGCACCAAGTTCGTCTCGTTCGTCCTTCTTCGTCCTCGCATTAGATCCATTGCCATTCATTGGACCAAGTTTGTCTCTTCAGTCCCTCTTCGTCCTCTCATTTGATCCTTTGGCATTCTTTGTACCAAGTTCGTCTCATTCGTCCCTCTTCGTCCTCGCATTTGATCCATTGGCATTCTTTGGACCAAGTTCCTCTTGTTTGTCCCTCTTCGTCCTCCCATTAAATCCGTTTGCCTTCTTTGGATCAAGTTCGTCTCGTTCGACGCTCTTCGTCCCCCCATTTGATCCGTTAGGTTTCTTTGAACCACGTTCGTCTCTTTCGTCCCTCTTCGTCCTCCCATTTGATCCGTTGGCCATCTTTGGACCAAGTTCGTCGCTTTCGTCCCTCTTCGTCCTCTTATTAGATCCATTGTCCTTCTTTGCACCATGTTCGGCTCGTTCGTCTTTCTTCGTCATCGCATTAGATCCATTGGCATTCTTTGGACCAAGTTCATCTCTTCAGTCCCTCTTCGTCCTCCCATTTGATCCATTGGCATTCTTTGGACCAAGTTCATCTTGTTTGTCCCTCTTCGTCCTTCCATTAAATCCGTTTGCCTTGTTTGGACCAAGTTCGTCTCGTTCGTCCCTCTTCGTCCTCCCATTTGATCCGTTAACTTTCTTTGTACCATGTTCGTCTCGTTCGTCCCTCTTCGTCCTCCCATTTGATCCGTTAGCTTTCTTTGGACCATGTTCGTCTCTTTCGTCGCTCTTCGTCCCCCCATTTGATCCGTTGGCCTTCTTTGGACCTAGTTTGTCTCTTTCGTCCCTCTTCGTCCTCCCATTTGATCCGTTGGCCTTCTTTGGACCTAGTTTGTCTCTTTCGTCCCTCTTCGTCTTCCCATTTGATCCGTTGTCCTTCTTTGGACCAAGTTCGTCGCTTTCGTCCCTCTTCGTCCACCCATTAGATCCGTTGTCCTTCTTTGCACCAAGTTCTTCTCGTTCGTCCTTCTTCGTCCTCGCATTAGATCCAATGGCATTCATTGGACCAAGTTCATCTCTTCAGTCCCTCTTCGTCCTCTCATTTGATCCTTTGGCATTCTATGTACCAAGTTCGTTTCATTCGTCCCTCTTCGTCCACCCATTTGATCCGTTGGCCTTCTTTGGACCAAGTTCGTCGCTTCCGTCCCTCTTCGTCCTCCCATTAGATCCGTTGTCCTTCTATGCACCAAGTTCGTCTCGTTCGTCCTTCTTCGTCCTCGCATTAGATCCATTGGCATTCTTTGGACCAAGTTCATCTCTCAGTCCTTCTTCGTCCTCTCATTTGATCCTTTGGCATTCTTTGTACCAAGTTCGTCTCAATCGTCCCTCTTCGTCCACCCATTTGATCCGTTGGCCTTCTTTGGACCAAGTTCGTCGCTTTCGTCCCTCTTCGTCCTCCCATTAGATCCGTTGTCCTTCTTTGCACCAAGTTCGTCTCGTTCGTCCTTCTTCGTCCTCGCATTAGATCCATTGGCATTCATTGGACCAAGTTCGTCTCTTCAGTCCCTCTTCGTCCTCTCATTTGATCATTTGGCATTCTTTGTACCAAGTTCGTCTCATTCGTCCCTCTTCGTCCTCGCATTTGATCCGTTTGCCTTCTTTGGAGCAAGTTCATCTTGTTTGTCCCTCTTCGTCCACCCATTAAATCCGTTTGCCTTCTTTGGATCAAGTTCGTCTCGTTCGACCCTCTTCGTCTTTCCATTTAATCCGTTAGCCTTCCTTGGACCTAGTTTGTTTCTTTCAACCCTATTCGTCCTCCCATTTGATCCGTTGGCCTTCTTTCGACCAAGTTCGTCGCTTTCGTCCCTCTTCGACATCGCATTAGATCCATTGGCATTCTTTGGACCAAGTCCATCTCTTCAGTCCCTCTTCGTCCTCCCATTTGATCCATTGGCATTCATTGGACCAAGTTCGTCTCTCCAGTCCCTCTTCGTCCTTTCATTTGATCCTTTGGCATTCTTTGTACCAAGTTCGTCTCATTCGTCCCACTTCGTCCTCCCATTCGATCCATTGGCCTTCTTTGGAGCAAGTTCGTCGCTTCCGTCCCTCTTCGTCCTCCCATTAGATCCGTTGTCCTTCTATGCACCAAGTTCGTCTCGTTCGTCCTTCTTCGTCCTCGCATTAGATCCATTGGCATTCTTTGGACCAAGTTCATCTCTTCAGTCCTTCTTCGTCCTCTCATTTGATCCCTTGGCATTCTTTGTTCCAAGTTCGTCTCAATCGTCCCTCTTCGTCCACCCATTTGATCCGTTGGCCTTCTTTGGACCAAGTTCGTCGCTTTCGTCCCTCTTCGTCCTCCCATTAGATCCGTTGTCCTTCTTTGCACCAAGTTCGTCTCGTTCGTCCTTCTTCGTCCTCGCATTAGATCCATTGGCATTCATTGGACCAAGTTCGTCTCTTCAGTCCCTCTTCGTCCTTTCATTTGATCCTTTGGCATTCTTTGTACCAAGTTCGTCTCCTTCGTCCCACTTCGTCCTCCCATTTGATCCATTGGCCTTCTTTGGAGCAAGTTCATCTTGTTCGTCCCTCTTCGTCCTCCCATTAAATCCGTTTGCCTTCTTTGGACCAAGTTCGTCTCGTTCGTCCCTCTTCGTCCTCCCATTTGATCCGCTAGCTTTCTTTGGACCATGTTCGTCCCTCTTCGTCCTCCCATTTGATCCTTTGGCATTCTTTGTACCAAGTTCGTCTCATTCGTCCCTCTTCGTCCTCCCATTAAATCCGTTTGCCTTCTTTGGACCATGTTCGTCTCGTTCGTCCCTCTTCGTCCTCCCATTTGTTCCGTTAGCTTTCTTTGGACCATGTTCGTCTCTTTCGTCTCTCTTCGTCCACCCATTTGATCCGTTGGCCTTCTTTGGACCAAGTTCGTCGCTTCCGTCCCTCTTCGTCCTCCCATTAGATCCGTTGTCCTTCTTTGCACCAAGTTCGTCTCGTTCGTCCTTCTTCGTCCTCGCATTAGATCCATTGGCATTCATTGGACCAAGTTCGTCTCTTCAGTCCCTCTTCGTTCTCTCATTTGATCATTTGGCATTTTTTGTACCAAGTTCATTTCATTCGTCCCTCTTCGTCCTCGCATTTGATCCATTTGCATTCTTTGGACCATGTTCATCTTCTTTGTCCCTCTTCGTCCTCCCATTAAATCCGTTTACCTTCTTTGGACCAAGTTCGTCTCGTTCGTCCCTCTTCGTCCTCCCATTTGATCCGCTAGCTTTCTTTGGACCAAGTTCGTCTCTTTCGTCTATCTTCGTCACCCCATCCATTTGATCCATTGGCCTTCTATGGACCAAGTTTGTCTCTTTCATCCCTCTTCGTCCTCCCATATGATCCGTTGGCCTTCTTTCGACCAAGTTCGTCGCTTTCGTCCCTCTTCGTCCTCCCATTAGATCCCTTGTCCTTCTTTGCACCAAGTTCGTCTCGTTCGTCCTTCTTCGTCCTCGCATTAGATCCATTGGCATTCATTGGACCAAGTTCGTCTCTTCAGTCCCTCTTCGTCCTCTCATTTGATCCTTTGGCTTTCTTTGTACCAAGTTTGTCTCATTCGTCCCTCTTCGTCCTCCCATTTTATCCTTTGGCATTCATTGGACCAAGTTCATCTCTTCAGTCCCTCTTCGTCCTCTCATTTGATACTTTGGCATTCTTTGCACCAAGTTCGTCTCATTCGTCCCTCTTCGTCCTCCCATTAAATCCGTTTGCCTTCTTTGGACCATATTCGTCTCGTTCGTCCCTCTTCGTCCTCCCATTTGTTCCGTTAGCTTTCTTTGGACCATGTTCGTCTCTCTTCGTCCACCCATTTGATCCGTTGGCCTTCTTTGGACCAAGTTCGTCGCTTCCGTCCCTCTTCGTCCTCCCATTAGATCCGTTGTCCTTCTTTGCACCAAGTTCATCTCGTTCATCCTTCTTCGTCCTCGTATTAGATCCATTGGCATTCTTTGCACCAAGTTCATCTCTTCAGTCCCTCTTCGTCCTCGCATTTGATCCTTTGGCATTCTATGTACCAAGTTCGTCTCATTCGTCCCTCTTCGTCCACCCATTTGATCCGTTGGCCTTCTTTGGACGAAGTTCGTCGCTTCCGTCCCTCTTCGTCCTCCCATTAGATCTGTTGTCCTTCTTTGCACCAAGTTCGTCTCGTTCGTCCTTCTTCGTGCTCGCATTAGATCCATTGGCATTCATTGGACCAAGTTCATCTCTTTAGTCCGTCTTCGTCCTCTCATTTGATCGTTGGGCATTCTTTGTACCAAGTTCGTCTCATTCGTCCCTCTTCGTCCTCGCATTTGATCGGTTTGCCTTCTTTGGAGCAAGTTCATCATGTTTGTCCCTCTTCGTCCTCCCATTATATCCGTTTGCCTTCTTTGGATCAAGTTCGTATCGTTCGACCCTCTTCGTCTTCCCATTTGATCCGTTAGCCTTCTTTGGACCTAGTTTGTCTCTTTCATCCCTCTTCGTCCTCCCATTTGATCCGTTGGCCTTCTTTCGACCAAGTTCGTCGCTTTCGTCCCTCTTCGTCATCGCATTAGATCCATTGGCATTCTTTGGACCAAGTCCATCTCTTCAGTCCCTCTTCGTCCTCCCATTTGATCCATTGGCATTCATTGGACCAAGTTCGTCTCTCCAGTCCCTCTTCGTCCTTTCATTTGATCCTTTGGCATTCTTTGTACCAAGTTCGTCTCATTCGTCCCACTTCGTCCTCCCATTTGATCCATTGGCCTTCTTTGGAGCAAGTTCATCTTGTTCGTCCCTCTTCGTCCTCCCATTAAATCCGTTTGCCTTCTTTGGACCAAGTTCGTCTCGTTCGTCCCTCTTCGTCCTCCCATTTGATCCGCTAGCTTTCTTTGGACCAAGTTCGTCTCTTTCGTCTATCTTCGTCACCCCATCCATTTGATCCATTGGCCTTCTTTGGACCAAGTTTGTCTCTTTCATCCCTCTTCGTCCTCCCATTTGATCCGTTGGCCTTCTTTCGACCAAGTTCGTCGCTTTCATCCCTTTTCGTCCTCCCATTAGATCCCTTGTCCTTCTTTGCACCAAGTTCGTCTCGTTCGTCCTTCTTCGTCCTCGCATTAGATCCATTGGCATTCATTGGACCAAGTTCGTCTCTTCAGTCCCACTTCGTCCTCTCATTTGATCCTTTGGGATTCTTTGCACCAAGTTCGTCTCATTTGTCCCTCTTCGTCATCCCATTTGATCCATTGGCATTCTTTGGACCAAGTTCATCTTGTTTGTCCCTCTTCGTCCTCCTATTAAATCCGTTTGCCTTCTTTGGACCAAATTCGTCTCATTCGTCCCACTTCGTCCTCCCATTTGATCCTTTGGCATTCATTGGACCAAGTTCTTCTCTTCAGTCCCTCTTCGTCCTCTCATTTGATCCTTTGGCATTCTTTGTACCAAGTTCGTCTCATTCGTCCCTCTTCGTCCTCCCATTAAATTCGTTTGCCTTCTTTGGACCATGTTCATCTCGTTCGTCCCTCTTCGTCCTCCCATTTGTTCCGTTAGCTTTCTTTGGACCATGTTCGTCTCTTTCGTCTCTCTTCGTCCTCCCATTTGATCCGTTGGCCTTCTTTGGACCAAGTTCGTCGCTTTCGTCCCTCTTCGTCCTCCCATTAGATCCGTTGTCCTTCTTTGCACCAAGTTCGTCTCGTTCGTCCTTCTTCGTCCTCGCATTAGATCCATTGGCATTCATTGGACCAAGTTCGTCTCTTCAGTCCCTCTTCGTCCTTTCATTTGATCCTTTGGCATTCTTTGTACCAAGTTCGTCTCCTTCGTCCCACTTCGTCCTCCCATTTGATCCATTGGCCTTCTTTGGAGCAAGTTCATCTTGTTCGTCCCTCTTCGTCCTCCCATTAAATCCGTTTGCCTTCTTTGGACCAAGTTCGTCTCGTTCGTCCCTCTTCGTCCTCCCATTTGATCCGCTAGCTTTCTTTGGACCATGTTCGTCCCTCTTCGTCCTCCCATTTGATCCTTTGGCATTCTTTGTACCAAGTTCGTCTCATTCGTCCCTCTTCGTCCTCCCATTAAATCCGTTTGCCTTCTTTGGACCATGTTCGTCTCGTTCGTCCCTCTTCGTCCTCCCATTTGTTCCGTTAGCTTTCTTTGGACCATGTTCGTCTCTTTCGTCTCTCTTCGTCCACCCATTTGATCCGTTGGCCTTCTTTGGACCAAGTTCGTCGCTTCCGTCCCTCTTCGTCCTCCCATTAGATCCGTTGTCCTTCTTTGCACCAAGTTCGTCTCGTTCGTCCTTCTTCGTCCTCGCATTAGATCCATTGGCATTCATTGGACCAAGTTCGTCTCTTCAGTCCCTCTTCGTTCTCTCATTTGATCATTTGGCATTTTTTGTACCAAGTTCATTTCATTCGTCCCTCTTCGTCCTCGCATTTGATCCATTTGCATTCTTTGGACCATGTTCATCTTGTTTGTCCCTCTTCGTCCTCCCATTAAATCCGTTTACCTTCTTTGGACCAAGTTCGTCTCGTTCGTCCCTCTTCGTCCTCCCATTTGATCCGCTAGCTTTCTTTGGACCAAGTTCGTCTCTTTCGTCTATCTTCGTCACCCCATCCATTTGATCCATTGGCCTTCTATGGACCAAGTTTGTCTCTTTCATCCCTCTTCGTCCTCCCATATGATCCGTTGGCCTTCTTTCGACCAAGTTCGTCGCTTTCGTCCCTCTTCGTCCTCCCATTAGATCCCTTGTCCTTCTTTGCACCAAGTTCGTCTCGTTCGTCCTTCTTCGTCCTCGCATTAGATCCATTGGCATTCATTGGACCAAGTTCGTCTCTTCAGTCCCTCTTCGTCCTCTCATTTGATCCTTTGGCTTTCTTTGTACCAAGTTTGTCTCATTCGTCCCTCTTCGTCCTCCCATTTTATCCTTTGGCATTCATTGGACCAAGTTCATCTCTTCAGTCCCTCTTCGTCCTCTCATTTGATACTTTGGCATTCTTTGTACCAAGTTCGTCTCATTCGTCCCTCTTCGTCCTCCCATTAAATCCGTTTGCCTTCTTTGGACCATATTCGTCTCGTTCGTCCCTCTTCGTCCTCCCATTTGTTCCGTTAGCTTTCTTTGGACCATGTTCGTCTCTCTTCGTCCACCCATTTGATCCGTTGGCCTTCTTTGGACCAAGTTCGTCGCTTCCGTCCCTCTTCGTCCTCCCATTAGATCCGTTGTCCTTCTTTGCACCAAGTTCATCTCGTTCATCCTTCTTCGTCCTCGTATTAGATCCATTGGCATTCTTTGCACCAAGTTCATCTCTTCAGTCCCTCTTCGTCCTCGCATTTGATCCTTTGGCATTCTATGTACCAAGTTCGTCTCATTCGTCCCTCTTCGTCCACCCATTTGATCCGTTGGCCTTCTTTGGACGAAGTTCGTCGCTTCCGTCCCTCTTCGTCCTCCCATTAGATCTGTTGTCCTTCTTTGCACCAAGTTCGTCTCGTTCGTCCTTCTTCGTGCTCGCATTAGATCCATTGGCATTCATTGGACCAAGTTCATCTCTTCAGTCCCTCTTCGTCCTCTCATTTGATCGTTGGGCATTCTTTGTACCAAGTTCGTCTCATTCGTCCCTCTTCGTCCTCGCATTTGATCGGTTTGCCTTCTTTGGAGCAAGTTCATCATGTTTGTCCCTCTTCGTCCTCCCATTATATCCGTTTGCCTTCTTTGGATCAAGTTCGTATCGTTCGACCCTCTTCGTCTTCCCATTTGATCCGTTAGCCTTCTTTGGACCTAGTTTGTCTCTTTCATCCCTCTTCGTCCTCCCATTTGATCCGTTGGCCTTCTTTCGACCAAGTTCGTCGCTTTCGTCCCTCTTCGTCATCGCATTAGATCCATTGGCATTCTTTGGACCAAGTCCATCTCTTCAGTCCCTCTTCGTCCTCCCATTTGATCCATTGGCATTCATTGGACCAAGTTCGTCTCTCCAGTCCCTCTTCGTCCTTTCATTTGATCCTTTGGCATTCTTTGTACCAAGTTCGTCTCATTCGTCCCACTTCGTCCTCCCATTTGATCCATTGGCCTTCTTTGGAGCAAGTTCATCTTGTTCGTCCCTCTTCGTCCTCCCATTAAATCCGTTTGCCTTCTTTGGACCAAGTTCGTCTCGTTCGTCCCTCTTCGTCCTCCCATTTGATCCGCTAGCTTTCTTTGGACCAAGTTCGTCTCTTTCGTCTATCTTCGTCACCCCATCCATTTGATCCATTGGCCTTCTTTGGACCAAGTTTGTCTCTTTCATCCCTCTTCGTCCTCCCATTTGATCCGTTGGCCTTCTTTCGACCAAGTTCGTCGCTTTCATCCCTTTTCGTCCTCCCATTAGATCCCTTGTCCTTCTTTGCACCAAGTTCGTCTCGTTCGTCCTTCTTCGTCCTCGCATTAGATCCATTGGCATTCATTGGACCAAGTTCGTCTCTTCAGTCCCACTTCGTCCTCTCATTTGATCCTTTGGGATTCTTTGCACCAAGTTCGTCTCATTTGTCCCTCTTCGTCATCCCATTTGATCCATTGGCATTCTTTGGACCAAGTTCATCTTGTTTGTCCCTCTTCGTCCTCCTATTAAATCCGTTTGCCTTCTTTGGACCAAATTCGTCTCATTCGTCCCACTTCGTCCTCCCATTTGATCCTTTGGCATTCATTGGACCAAGTTCGTCTCTTCAGTCCCTCTTCGTCCTCTCATTTGATCCTTTGGCATTCTTTGTACCAAGTTCGTCTCATTCGTCCCTCTTCGTCCTCCCATTAAATTCGTTTGCCTTCTTTGGACCATGTTCATCTCGTTCGTCCCTCTTCGTCCTCCCATTTGTTCCGTTAGCTTTCTTTGGACCATGTTCGTCTCTTTCGTCTCTCTTCGTCCCCCCATTTGATCCGTTGGCCTTCTTTGGACTTAGTTTGTCTCTTTCGTCCCTCTTCGTCCTCCCATTTGATCCGTTGGCCTTCTTTGGACCAAGTTCGTCGCTTTCGTCCTTCTTCGTCCTCTCATTTGATCCTTTGGCATTCTTTGTACCAAGTTCGTCTCATTCGTCCCTCTTCGTCCTTGCTTTTGATTCATTGGCATTCTTTGGACCAAGTTCCTCTTGTTTGTCCCTCTTCGTCCTCCCATTAAATCCGTTTGCCTTCTTTGGATCAAGTTCGTCTCGTTCGACCCTCTTCGTCCTCCCATTTGATCCGTTAGCTTTCTTTGGACCATGTTCGTCTCCTTCGTCTCTCTTCGTCCCCCCATTTGATCCGTTGGCCTTCTTTGGACCTAGTTTGTCTCTTTCATCCCTCTTCGTCCCCCGATTTGATCTGTTGGCCTTCTTTGGACCTAGTTTGTCTCTTTCTTCCCTCTTCGTCCTCCCATTAGATCCCTTGTCCTTCTTTGCACCAAGTTCGTCTCGTTCGTCCTTCTTCGTCCTCGCATTAGATCCATTGGCATTCATTGGACCAAGTTCGTCTCTTCATTCCCTCTTCGTCCTCTCGTTTGATCCTTTGGCTTTCTTTGTACCAAGTTCTTCTCATTCGTCCCTCTTCGTCCTCCCATTTGATCCTTTGGCATTCATTGGACCAAGTTCGTCTCTTCAGTCCCTCTTCGTCCTCTCATTTGATACTTTGGCATTCTTTGTACCATGTTCGTCTCATTCGTCCCTCTTCGTCCTCCCATTAAATCCGTTTGCCTTCTTTGGACCATGTTCGTCTCGTTCGTCCCTCTTCGTCCTCCCATTTGTTCCGTTAGCTTTCTTTGGACCATGTTCGTCTCTTTCGTCTCTCTTCGTCCACCCATTTGATCCGTTGGCCTTCTTTGGACCAAGTTCGTCGCTTCCGTCCCTCTTCGTCCTCCCATTAGATCCGTTGTCCTTCTTTGCACCAAGTTCATCTCGTTCGTCCTTCTTCGTCCTCGTATTAGATCCATTGGCATTCTTTGGACCAAGTTCATCTCTTCAGTCCCTCTTCGTCCTCTCATTTGATCCTTTGGCATTCTATGTACCAAGTTCGTCTCATTCGTCGCTCTTCGTCCACCCATTTGATCCGTTGGCCTTCTTTGGACGAAGTTCGTCGCTTCCGTCCCTCTTCGTCCTCCCATTAGATCCGTTGGCATTCATTGGACCAAGTTCGTCTCTTCAGTCCCTCTTCGTCCTCTCATTTGATCATTTGGCATTCTTTGTACCAAGTTCGTCTCATTCGTCCCTCTTCGTCCTCGCATTTGATCCATTGGCATTCTTTGGACCAAGTTCATCTTGTTTGTCCCTCTTCGTCCTCCCATTAAATCCGTTTACCTTCTTTGGATCAAGTTCGTCTCGTTCGACCCTCTTCGTCTTCCCATTTGATCCATTAGCTTTCTTTGGACCATGTTCGTCTCTTTTGTCTCTCTTCGTCCCCCCATTGGATCCGTTGGCCTTCTTTGGACCTAGTTCGTCTCTTTCGTCCCTCTTCGTCCTCCCATTTGATCCGTTGGCCTTCTTTCGACCAAGTTCGTCGCTTTCGTCCCTCTTCGTCCTACCATTAGATCCGTTATCCTTCTTTGCACCAAGTTCGTCTCATTCGTCATTCTTCGTCCTCGCATTAGATCCATTGGCATTCATTGGACCAAGTTCGTCTCTTCAGTCCCTCTTCGTCCTCTCATTTGATCATTTGGCATTCTTTGTACCAAGTTCGTCTCATTCGTCCCTCTTCGTCCTTGCTTTTGATTCATTGGCATTCTTTGGACCAAGTTCCTCTTGTTTGTCCCTCTTCGTCCTCCCATTAAATCCGTTTGCCTTCTTTGGATCAAGTTCGTCTCGTTCGACCCTCTTCGTCCTCCCATTTGATCCGTTAGCTTTCTTTGGACCATGTTCGTCTCCTTCGTCTCTCTTCGTCCCCCCATTTGATCCGTTGGCCTTCTTTGGACCTAGTTTGTCTCTTTCATCCCTCTTCGTCCCCCGATTTGATCTGTTGGCCTTCTTTGGACCTAGTTTGTCTCTTTCTTCCCTCTTCGTCCTCCCATTAGATCCCTTGTCCTTCTTTGCACCAAGTTCGTCTCGTTCGTCCTTCTTCGTCCTCGCATTAGATCCATTGGCATTCATTGGACCAAGTTCGTCTCTTCATTCCCTCTTCGTCCTCTCGTTTGATCCTTTGGCTTTCTTTGTACCAAGTTCGTCTCATTCGTCCCTCTTCGTCCTCCCATTTGATCCTTTGGCATTCATTGGACCAAGTTCGTCTCTTCAGTCCCTCTTCGTCCTCTCATTTGATACTTTGGCATTCTTTGTACCATGTTCGTCTCATTCGTCCCTCTTCGTCCTCCCATTAAATCCGTTTGCCTTCTTTGGACCATGTTCGTCTCGTTCGTCCCTCTTCGTCCTCCCATTTGTTCCGTTAGCTTTCTTTGGACCATGTTCGTCTCTTTCGTCTCTCTTCGTCCACCCATTTGATCCGTTGGCCTTCTTTGGACCAAGTTCGTCGCTTCCGTCCCTCTTCGTCCTCCCATTAGATCCGTTGTCCTTCTTTGCACCAAGTTCATCTCGTTCGTCCTTCTTCGTCCTCGTATTAGATCCATTGGCATTCTTTGGACCAAGTTCATCTCTTCAGTCCCTCTTCGTCCTCTCATTTGATCCTTTGGCATTCTATGTACCAAGTTCGTCTCATTCGTCGCTCTTCGTCCACCCATTTGATCCGTTGGCCTTCTTTGGACGAAGTTCGTCGCTTCCGTCCCTCTTCGTCCTCCCATTAGATCCGTTGGCATTCATTGGACCAAGTTCGTCTCTTCAGTCCCTCTTCGTCCTCTCATTTGATCATTTGGCATTCTTTGTACCAAGTTCGTCTCATTCGTCCCTCTTCGTCCTCGCATTTGATCCATTGGCATTCTTTGGACCAAGTTCATCTTGTTTGTCCCTCTTCGTCCTCCCATTAAATCCGTTTACCTTCTTTGGATCAAGTTCGTCTCGTTCGACCCTCTTCGTCTTCCCATTTGATCCATTAGCTTTCTTTGGACCATGTTCGTCTCTTTTGTCTCTCTTCGTCCCCCCATTGGATCCGTTGGCCTTCTTTGGACCTAGTTCGTCTCTTTCGTCCCTCTTCGTCCTCCCATTTGATCCGTTGGCCTTCTTTCGACCAAGTTCGTCGCTTTCGTCCCTCTTCGTCCTACCATTAGATCCGTTATCCTTCTTTGCACCAAGTTCGTCTCATTCGTCATTCTTCGTCCTCGCATTAGATCCATTGGCATTCATTGGACCAAGTTCGTCTCTTCAGTCCCTCTTCATCCTCTCATTTGATCATTTGGCATTCTTTGTACCAAGTTCGTCTCATTCGTCCCTCTTCGTCCTCGCATTTGATCCATTGGCATTCTTTGGACCAAGTTCATCTTGTTTGTCCCTCTTCGTCCTCCCATTAAATCCGTTTACCTACTTTGGATCAAGTTCGTCTCGTTCGACCCTCTTCGTCTTCCCATTTGATCCATTAGCTTTCTTTGGACCATGTTCGTCTCTTTTGTTTCTCTTCGTCCCCCCATTGGATCCGTTGGCCTTCTTTGGACCTAGTTTGTCTCTTTCATCCCTCTTCGTCCTCCCATTTGATCTGTTGGCCTTCTTTCGACCAAGTTCGTCGTTTTCGTCCCTCTTCGTCCTCCCATTATATCTGTTGTCCTTCTTTGCACCAAATTCGTCTCGTTCGTCCTTCTTCGTCCTCGCATTAGATCCTTTGGCATTCATTGGACCAAGTTCGTCTCTTCAGTCCCTCTTCGTCCTCGCATTTGATCCTTTGGCATTCTTTGTACCAAGTTCGTCTCATTCGTCCCTCTTCGTCCTCCCATTTGATCCATAGGCCTTCTTTGGACCAAGTTCATCTTGTTCGTCCCTCTTCGTCCTCCCATTAAATCCGTTTTCCTTCTTTGGACCAAGTTCGTCTCGTTCGTCCCTCTTCGTCCTTCCATTTGATCCGTTAGCTTTCTTTGGACCATGTTCGTATCTTTCGTCTCTCTTCGTCACCTCATCCATTTGATCTATTGGCCTTCTTTGGACCACGTTTGTCTCTTTCGTCCCTCTTCGTCCACCCATTTGATCCGTTGGCCTTCTTTCGACCAAGTTCGTCGCTTTCGTCCCTCTTCGTCCTCCCATTAGATCCATTGTCCTTCTTTGCACCAAGTTCGTCTCGTTCGTCCTTCTTCGTCCTCGCATTAGATCCATTGGCATTCATTGGACCAAGTTCGTCTCTTCAGTCCCACTTCGTCCTCTCATTTGATCCTTTGGGATTCTTTGTACCAAGTTCGTCTCATTCGTCCCTCTTCGTCCTCGCATTTGATCCATTGGCATTCTTTGGACCAAGTTCATCTTGTTTGTCCCTCTTCGTCCTCCCATTAAATCCGTTTACCTTCTTTGGATCAAGTTCGTCTCGTTCGACCCTCTTCGTCTTCCCATTTGATCCATTAGCTTTCTTTGGACCATGTTCGTCTCTTTTGTCTCTCTTCGTCCCCCCATTGGATCCGTTGGCCTTCTTTGGACCTAGTTCGTCTCTTTCGTCCCTCTTCGTCCTCCCATTTGATCCGTTGGCCTTCTTTCGACCAAGTTCGTCGCTTTCGTCCCTCTTCGTCCTACCATTAGATCCGTTATCCTTCTTTGCACCAAGTTCGTCTCATTCGTCATTCTTCGTCCTCGCATTAGATCCATTGGCATTCATTGGACCAAGTTCATCTCTTCAGTCCCTCTTCGTCCTCTCATTTGATCATTTGGCATTCTTTGTACCAAGTTCGTCTCATTCGTCCCTCTTCGTCCTTGCTTTTGATTCATTGGCATTCTTTGGACCAAGTTCCTCTTGTTTGTCCCTCTTCGTCCTCCCATTAAATCCGTTTGCCTTCTTTGGATCAAGTTCGTCTCGTTCGACCCTCTTCGTCCTCCCATTTGATCCGTTAGCTTTCTTTGGACCATGTTCGTCTCCTTCGTCTCTCTTCGTCCCCCCATTTGATCCGTTGGCCTTCTTTGGACCTAGTTTGTCTCTTTCATCCCTCTTCGTCCCCCGATTTGATCTGTTGGCCTTCTTTGGACCTAGTTTGTCTCTTTCTTCCCTCTTCGTCCTCCCATTAGATCCCTTGTCCTTCTTTGCACCAAGTTCGTCTCGTTCGTCCTTCTTCGTCCTCGCATTAGATCCATTGGCATTCATTGGACCAAGTTCGTCTCTTCATTCCCTCTTCGTCCTCTCGTTTGATCCTTTGGCTTTCTTTGTACCAAGTTCGTCTCATTCGTCCCTCTTCGTCCTCCCATTTGATCCTTTGGCATTCATTGGACCAAGTTCGTCTCTTCAGTCCCTCTTCGTCCTCTCATTTGATACTTTGGCATTCTTTGTACCATGTTCGTCTCATTCGTCCCTCTTCGTCCTCCCATTAAATCCGTTTGCCTTCTTTGGACCATGTTCGTCTCGTTCGTCCCTCTTCGTCCTCCCATTTGTTCCGTTAGCTTTCTTTGGACCATGTTCGTCTCTTTCGTCTCTCTTCGTCCACCCATTTGATCCGTTGGCCTTCTTTGGACCAAGTTCGTCGCTTCCGTCCCTCTTCGTCCTCCCATTAGATCCGTTGTCCTTCTTTGCACCAAGTTCATCTCGTTCGTCCTTCTTCGTCCTCGTATTAGATCCATTGGCATTCTTTGGACCAAGTTCATCTCTTCAGTCCCTCTTCGTCCTCTCATTTGATCCTTTGGCATTCTATGTACCAAGTTCGTCTCATTCGTCGCTCTTCGTCCACCCATTTGATCCGTTGGCCTTCTTTGGACGAAGTTCGTCGCTTCCGTCCCTCTTCGTCCTCCCATTAGATCCGTTGGCATTCATTGGACCAAGTTCGTCTCTTCAGTCCCTCTTCGTCCTCTCATTTGATCATTTGGCATTCTTTGTACCAAGTTCGTCTCATTCGTCCCTCTTCGTCCTCGCATTTGATCCATTGGCATTCTTTGGACCAAGTTCATCTTGTTTGTCACTCTTCGTCCTCCCATTAAATCCGTTTACCTTCTTTGGATCAAGTTCGTCTCGTTCGACCCTCTTCGTCTTCCCATTTGATCCATTAGCTTTCTTTGGACCATGTTCGTCTCTTTTGTCTCTCTTCGTCCCCCCATTGGATCCGTTGGCCTTCTTTGGACCTAGTTCGTCTCTTTCGTCCCTCTTCGTCCTCCCATTTGATCCGTTGGCCTTCTTTCGACCAAGTTCGTCGCTTTCGTCCCTCTTCGTCCTACCATTAGATCCGTTATCCTTCTTTGCACCAAGTTCGTCTCATTCGTCATTCTTCGTCCTCGCATTAGATCCATTGGCATTCATTGGACCAAGTTCGTCTCTTCAGTCCCTCTTCGTCCTCTCATTTGATCATTTGGCATTCTTTGTACCAAGTTCGTCTCATTCGTCCCTCTTCGTCCTCGCATTTGATCCATTGGCATTCTTTGGACCAAGTTCATCTTGTTTGTCCCTCTTCGTCCTCCCATTAAATCCCTTTACCTACTTTGGATCAAGTTCGTCTCGTTCGACCCTCTTCGTCTTCCCATTTGATCCATTAGCTTTCTTTGGACCATGTTCGTCTCTTTTGTTTCTCTTCGTCCCCCCATTGGATCCGTTGGCCTTCTTTGGACCTAGTTTGTCTCTTTCATCCCTCTTCGTCCTCCCATTTGATCTGTTGGCCTTCTTTCGACCAAGTTCGTCGCTTTCGTCCCTCTTCGTCCTCCCATTATATCTGTTGTCCTTCTTTGCACCAAATTCGTCTCGTTCGTCCTTCTTCGTCCTCGCATTAGATCCTTTGGCATTCATTGGACCAAGTTCGTCTCTTCAGTCCCTCTTCGTCCTCGCATTTGATCCTTTGGCATTCTTTGTACCAAGTTCGTCTCATTCGTCCCTCTTCGTCCTCCCATTTGATCCATAGGCCTTCTTTGGACCAAGTTCATCTTGTTCGTCCCTCTTCGTCCTCCCATTAAATCCGTTTTCCTTCTTTGGACCAAGTTCGTCTCGTTCGTCCCTCTTCGTCCTTCCATTTGATCCGTTAGCTTTCTTTGGACCATGTTCGTATCTTTCGTCTCTCTTCGTCACCTCATCCATTTGATCTATTGGCCTTCTTTGGACCACGTTTGTCTCTTTCGTCCCTCTTCGTCCACCCATTTGATCCGTTGGCCTTCTTTCGACCAAGTTCGTCGCTTTCGTCCCTCTTCGTCCTCCCATTAGATCCATTGTCCTTCTTTGCACCAAGTTCGTCTCGTTCGTCCTTCTTCGTCCTCGCATTAGATCCATTGGCATTCATTGGACCAAGTTCGTCTCTTCAGTCCCACTTCGTCCTCTCATTTGATCCTTTGGGATTCTTTGCACCAAGTTCGTCTCATTTGTCCCTCTTCGTCATCCCATTTGATCCATTGGCATTCTTTGGACCAAGTTCATCTTGTTTGTCCCTCTTCGTCCTCCTATTAAATCCGTTTGCCTTCTTTGGACCAAATTCGTCTCATTTGTCCCACTTCGTCCTCCCATTTGATCCTTTGGCATTCATTGTACCAAGTTCGTCTCTTCAGTCCCTCTTCGTCCTCTCATTTGACCCTTTGGCATTCTTTGTACCAAGTTCGTCTCATTCGTCCCTCTTCGTCCTCCCATTAAATTCGTTTGCCTTCTTTGGACCATGTTCATCTCGTTCGTCCCTCTTCGTCCTCCCATTTGTTCCGTTAGCTTTCTTTGGACCATGTTCGTCTCTTTCGTCTCTCTTCGTCCCCCCATTTAATCCGTTGGCCTTCTTTGGACTTAGTTTGTCTCTTTCGTCCCTCTTCGTCCTCCTATTTGATCCGTTGGCCTTCTTTGGACCAAGTTCGTCGCTTTCGTCCCTCTTCGTCCTCCCATTAGATCCGTTGTCCTTCTTTGCACCAAGTTTGTCTCGTTCGTCCTTCTTCGTCCTCTCATTTGATCCTTTGGCATTCTTTGTACCAAGTTCGTCTAATTCGTCCCTCTTCGTCCTTGCTTTTGATTCATTGGCATTCTTTGGACCAAGTTCCTCTTGTTTGTCCCTCTTCGTCCTCCCATTAAATCCGTTTGCCTTCTTTGGATCAAGTTCGTCTCGTTCGACCCTCTTCGTCCTCCCATTTGATCCGTTAGCTTTCTTTGGACCATGTTCGTCTCCTTCGTCTCTCTTCGTCCCCCCATTTGATCTGTTGGCCTTCTTTGGACCTAGTTTGTCTCTTTCATCCCTCTTCGTCCCCCGATTTGATCCGTTGGCCTTCTTTGGACCTAGTTTGTCTCTTTCTTCCCTCTTCGTCCTCCCATTTGATCCGTTGGCCTTCTTTCGACTGAGTTCGTCGCTTTCGTCCCTCTTCGTCCTCCCATTAGATCCGTTGTCCTTCTTTGCACCAAGTTCGTCCCTCTTTGTCCTCCCATTTGATCCTTTGGCATTCATTGGACCAAGTTCGTCTCTTCAGTCCCTCTTCGTCCTCACATTTGATCCTTTGGCATTCTTTGTACCAAGTTCGTCTCATTCGTCCCTCTTCGTCCTCCCATTTGATCCATAGGCCTTCTTTGGACCAGGCTCATCTTGTTCGCCCCTCTTTGTCCACCCATTAATTTCGTTTCCCTTCTTTGGACCATGTTCGTCTCGTTCTTCCCTCTTCGTCCTCCCATTTGTTCCGTTAGCTTTCTTTGGACCTTATTCGTCTCTTTCGTCTCTCTTCATCCCCCCATTTGATCTGTTGGCCTTCTTTGGACCTAGTTTGTCTCTTTCGTCCCTCTTCGTCCTCCCATTTGATCCGTTGTCCTTCTTTGCACCAAGTTCATCTCGTTCGTCCTCGCATTAGATCCATTGGCATTCTTTGGACCAAGTTCATCTCTTCAGTCCCTCTTCGTCCTCTCATTTGATCCTTTGGCATTCTTTGTACCAAGTTCGTCCCATTCGTCCCTCTTCGTCCTCCCATTTGATCCGTTGGCCTTCTTTGGACCAAGTTCATCGCTTCCGTCCCTCTTCGTTCTCCCATTTGATCCGTTGTCCTTCTTTACACCAAGTTCGTCTCGTTCGTCCTTCTTCGTCCTCGCATTAGATCCATTGGCATTCCTTGGACCAAGTTCATCTTGTTTGTCCCTCTTTGTCCTCCCATTAAATCCGTTTGCCTTCTTTGGATCAAGTTCGTCTCGTTCGACCCTCTTCGTCCTCCCATTTGATCCGTTAGCTTTCTTTGGACCATGTTCGTCTCTTTCGTGCCTCTTCGTCCTCCCATTTGATCCGTTGGCCTTCTTTAGAACAAGTTCGTCACTTTCGTCCCTCGTCGTCCTCCCATTAGATCCATTGTCCTTCTTTGCACCAAGTTTGGCTCGTTCGTTCTTCTTCGTCCTCGCTTTAGATCCATTGGCATTCATTGGACCAAGTTCATCTCTTCAGTCCCTCTTCGTCCTCTCATTTGATCCTTTGGCATTCTTTGTACCAAGTTCGTCTCATTCGTCCTTCTTCGTCCTCCCATTTGATCCTTTGACTTTCTTTGTACCAAGTTCGTCTCATTCGTCCCTCTTCGTCCTCCCATTAGATCCTTTGGCATTCATTGGACCAAGTTCGTCTCTTCAGTCCCTCTTCGTCATCGCATTAGATCCATTGGCATTCTTTGGACCAAGTTCATCTCTTCAGTCCCTCTTCGTCCTCCCATTTGATCCATTGGCATTCTTTGGACCAAGTTCATCTTGTTTGTCCCTCTTCGTCCTCCCATTAAAACTGTTTGCCTTCTTTGGACCAAGTTCGTCTCGTTCGTCCCTCTTCGTCCTCCCATTTGATCCGTTAGCTTTCTTTGGACCATGTTCGTCTCTTTCGTCTCTCTTCGTCCCCCCATTTGATCCGTTGGCCTTCTTTGGACCTAGTATGTCTCTATTGTCCCTCTTCGTCCTCCCATTTGATCCGTTGGCCTTCTTTGGACCAAGTTCGTGGCTTTCGTCTCTCTTCGTCTTCCCATTAGATCCGTTGTTCTTCTTTGCACCAAGTTCATCTCGTTCGTCCTTCTTCGTCCTCGCATTAGATCCATTGGCATTCTTTGGACCAAGTTCATCTCTACAGTCCCTCTTCGTCCTCTCATTTGATCCTTTGGCATTCTATGTACCAAGTGCGTCTCATTCGTCCCTCTTCGTCCACCCATTTGATCTGTTGGCCTTCTTTGGGCCAAGTTCATCGCTTCCGTCCCTCTTCGTCCTCCCATTAGATCCGTTGTCCTTCTTTGCACCAAGTTCGTCTCGTTCGTCCGTCTTCGTCCTCGCATTAGATCCATTGGCATTCATTGGACCATGTTTGTCTCTTCAGTCCCTCTTCGTCCTCTCATTTGATCCTTTGGCATTCTTTGTACCAAGTTCGTCTCATTCGTCCTTCTTCGTCCTCCCATTTGATCCATTGGCCTTCTTTCGACCAACTTTGTCTCTTTCGTCCCTCTTCGTCCTCCCATTTGATCCGTTGTCCTTCTTTGCACCAAGTTCGGCTCGTTTGTCCTTCTTCGTCCTCGCATTAGATCCATTGGCATTCATTGGACCAAGTTCGTCTCTTCAGTCCTTCTTCGTCCTCTCATTTGATCCTTTGGCATTCTTTGTACCAAGTTCGTCTCATTCGTCCCACTTCGTCCTCGCGTTTGATCCATTGGCATTCTTTGAACCAAGTTCATCTCGTTTGTCCCTCTTCGTCCTCCCATTAAATCCGTTTGCCTTCTTTGGATCAAGTTCGTCTCGTTCGACCCTCTTCGTCCTCCCATTTGATCCGTTAGCTTTCTTTGGACCATGTTCGTCTCTTTCGTGCCTCTTCGTCCTCCCATTTGATCCGTTGGCCTTCTTTGGAACAAGTTCGTCACTTTCGTCCCTCGTCGTCCTCCCATTAGATCCATTGTCCTTCTTTGCACCAAGTTTGGCTCGTTCGTTCTTCTTCGTCCTCGCTTTAGATCCATTGGCATTCATTGGACCAAGTTCGTCTCTTCAGTCCCTCTTCGTCCTCTCATTTGATCCTTTGGCATTCTTTGTACCAAGTTCGTCTCATTCGTCCTTCTTCGTCCTCCCATTGGATCCTTTGACTTTCTTTGTACCAAGTTCGTCTCATTCGTCCCTCTTCGTCCTCCCATTAGATCCTTTGGCATTCATTGGACCAAGTTCGTCTCTTCAGTCCCTCTTCGTCATCGCATTAGATCCATTGGCATTCTTTGGACCAAGTTCATCTCTTCAGTCCCTCTTCGTCCTCCCATTTGATCCATTGGCATTCTTTGGACCAAGTTCATCTTGTTTGTCCCTCTTCGTCCTCCCATTAAAACTGTTTGCCTTCTTTGGACCAAGTTCGTCTCGTTCGTCCCTCTACGTCCTCCCATTTGATCCGTTAGCTTTCTTTGGACCATGTTCGTCTCTTTCGTCTCTCTTCGTCCCCCCATTTGATCCGTTGGCTTTCTTTGGACCTAGTATGTCTCTTTTGTCCCTCTTCGTCCTCCCATTTGATCCGTTGGCCTTCTTTGGACCAAGTTCGTGGCTTTCGTCTCTCTTCGTCTTCCCATTAGATCCGTTGTTCTTCTTTGCACCAAGTTCATCTCGTTCGTCCTTCTTCGCCCTCGCATTAGATCCATTGGCATTCTTTGGACCAAGTTCATCTCTACAGTCCCTCTTCGTCCTCTCATTTGATCCTTTGGCATTCTATGTACCAAGTGCGTCTCATTCGTCCCTCTTCGTCCACCCATTTGATCCGTTGGCCTTCTTTGGGCCAAGTTCATCGCTTCCGTCCCTCTTCGTCCTCCCATTAGATCCGTTGTCCTTCTTTGCACCAAGTTCGTCTCGTTCGTCCGTCTTCGTCCTCGCATTAGATCCATTGGCATTCATTGGACCATGTTTGTCTCTTCAGTCCCTCTTCGTCCTCTCATTTGATCCTTTGGCATTCTTTGTACCAAGTTCGTCTCATTCGTCCTTCTTCGTCCTCCCATTTGATCCATTGGCCTTCTTTGGACCAACTTTGTCTCTTTCGCCCCTCTTCGTCCTCCCATTTGATCCGTTGTCCTTCTTTGCACCAAGTTCGGCTCGTTTGTCCTTCTTCGTCCTCGCATTAGATCCATTGGCATTCATTGGACCAAGTTCGTCTCTTCAGTCCTTCTTCGTCCTCTCATTTGATCCTTTGGCATTCTTTGTACCAAGTTCGTCTCATTCGTCCCACTTCGTCCTCGCGTTTGATCCATTGGCATTCTTTGAACCAAGTTCATCTCGTTTGTCCCTCTTCGTCCTCCCATTAAATCCGTTTGCCTTCTTTGGATCAAGTTCGTCTCGTTCGACCCTCTTCGTCCTCCCATTTGATCCGTTAGCTTTCTTTGGACCATGTTCGTCTCTTTCGTGCCTCTTCGTCCTCCCATTTGATCCGTTGGCCTTCTTTGGAACAAGTTCGTCACTTTCGTCCCTCGTCGTCCTCCCATTAGATCCATTGTCCTTCTTTGCACCAAGTTTGGCTCGTTCGTTCTTCTTCGTCCTCGCTTTAGATCCATTGGCATTCATTGGACCAAGTTCGTCTCTTCAGTCCCTCTTCGTCCTCTCATTTGATCCTTTGGCATTCTTTGTACCAAGTTCGTCTCATTCGTCCTTCTTCGTCCTCCCATTTGATCCTTTGACTTTCTTTGTACCAAGTTCGTCTCATTCGTCCCTCTTCGTCCTCCCATTAGATCCTTTGGCATTCATTGGACCAAGTTCGTCTCTTCAGTCCCTCTTCGTCATCGCATTAGATCCATTGGCATTCTTTGGACCAAGTTCATCTCTTCAGTCCCTCTTCGTCCTCCCATTTGATCCATTGGCATTCTTTGGACCAAGTTCATCTTGTTTGTCCCTCTTCGTCCTCCCATTAAAACTGTTTGCCTTCTTTGGACCAAGTTCGTCTCGTTCGTCCCTCTTCGTCCTCCCATTTGATCCGTTAGCTTTCTTTGGACCATGTTCGTCTCTTTCGTCTCTCTTCGTCCCCCCATTTGATCCGTTGGCCTTCTTTGGACCTAGTATGTCTCTTTTGTCCCTCTTCGTCCTCCCATTTGATCCGTTGGCCTTCTTTGGACCAAGTTCGTGGCTTTCGTCTCTCTTCGTCTTCCCATTAGATCCGTTGTTCTTCTTTGCACCAAGTTCATCTCGTTCGTCCTTCTTCGTCCTCGCATTAGATCCGTTGGCATTCTTTGGACCAAGTTCATCTCTACAGTCCCTCTTCGTCCTCTCATTTGATCCTTTGGCATTCTATGTACCAAGTGCGTCTCATTCGTCCCTCTTCGTCCACCCATTTGATCCGTTGGCCTTCTTTGGGCCAAGTTCATCGCTTCCGTCCCTCTTCGTCCTCCCATTAGATCCGTTGTCCTTCTTTGCACCAAGTTCGTCTCGTTCGTCCGTCTTCGTCCGTCTTCGTCCTCGCATTAGATCCATTGGCATTCATTGGACCATGTTTGTCTCTTCAGTCCCTCTTCGTCCTCTCATTTGATCCTTTGGCATTCTTTGTACCAAGTTCGTCTCATTCGTCCTTCTTCGTCCTCCCATTTGATCCATTGGCCTTCTTTGGACCAACTTTGTCTCTTTCGTCCCTCTTCGTCCTCCCATTTGATCCGTTGTCCTTCTTTGCACCATGTTCGGCTCGTTTGTCCTTCTTCGTCCTCGCATTAGATCCATTGGCATTCATTGGACCAAGTTCGTCTCTTCAGTCCTTCTTCGTCCTCTCATTTGATCCTTTGGCATTCTTTGTACCAAGTTCGTCTCATTCGTCCCACTTCGTCCTCGCGTTTGATCCATTGGCATTCTTTGAACCAAGTTCATCTCGTTTGTCCCTCTTCGTCCTCCCATTAAATCCGTTTGCCTTCTTTGGATCAAGTTCGTCTCTTTCGTCTCTCTTCGTCCCCCCATTTGATCCGTTGGCCTTCTTTGGACCTAGTTTGTCTCTTTCGTCCCTCTTCGTCCTCCCATTTGATCCGTTGGCCTTCTTTCGACCAAGTTCGTCGCTTTCGTCCCTCATCGTCCTCCCATTAGATCCGTTGTCCTTCTTTGCACCAAGTTCGTCTCGTTCGTTCTTCTTCGTCCTCGCATTAGATCCATTGGCATTCATTGGACCAAGTTCGTCTCTTCAGTCCCTCTTCGACCTCTCATTTGATCCTTTGGCATTCTTTGTACCAAGTTCGTCTCATTCGTCCCTCTTCGTCCTCGCGTTTGATCCATTGGCATTCTTTGGACCAAGTTCATCTTGTTTGTCCCTCTTCGTCCTCCCATTAAATCCGTTTGCCTTCTTTGGATCCAGTTCGTCTCTTTCGTCTCTCTTCGTCCCCCCATTTGATCCGTTGGCCTTCTTTGGACCTAGTTTGTCTCTTTCGTCCCTCTTCGTCCTCCCATTAGATCCGTTGTCCTTCTTTGCACCAAGTTCGTCTCGTTCGTTCTTCTTCGTCCTCGCATTAGATCCATTGGCATTCATTGGACCAAGTTCGTCTCTTCAGTCCCTCTTCGTCCTCTCATTTGATCCTTTGGCATTCTTTGTACCAAGTTCGTCTCATTCGTCCCTCTTCGTCCTCGCTTTTGATCCATTGGCATTCTTTGGACCAAGTTCATCTTGTTTGTCCCTCTTCGTCCTCCCATTAAATCCGTTTGCCTTCTTTGGATCATGTTCGTCTCGTTCGACCCTCTTCGTCCTCCCATTTGATCCGTTAGCTTTCTTTGGACCAAGTTCGTCTCGTTCGTCCCTCTTCGTCCTCCCATTTGTTCCGTTAGCTTTCTTTGGACGATGTTCGTCTCTTTCGTCTCTCTTCGTCCCCCCATTTGATCCGTTGGCCTTCTTTGGACGTAGTTTGTCTCTTTCGTCCCTCTTCGTCCTCCCATTTGATCCGTTGGCCTTCTTTGGACCGAGTTCGTCGCTTTCGTCCCTCTTCGTCCTCCCATTTGTTCCGTTAGCTTTCTTTGGACGATGTTCGTCTCTTTCGTCTCTCTTCGTCCCCCCATTTGATCCGTTGGCCTTCTTTGGACGTAGTTTGTCTCTTTCGTTCCTCTTCGTCCTCCCATTTGATCCGTTGGCCTTCTTTGGACCAAGTTCGTCTCGTTCGACCCTCTTCGTCCTCCCATTTGATCCGTTAGCTTTCTTTGGACCATGTTCGTCTCTTTCGTGCCTCTTCGTCCTCCCATTTGATCCGTTGGCCTTCTTTGGAACAAGTTCGTCACTTTCGTCCCTCGTCGTCCTCCCATTAGATCCATTGTCCTTCTTTGCACCAAGTTTGGCTCGTTCGTTCTTCTTCGTCCTCGCATTAGATCCATTGGCATTCATTGGACCAAGTTCGTCTCTTCAGTCCCTCTTCGTCCTCTCATTTGATCCTTTGCCATTCTTTGTACCAAGTTCGTCTCATTCGTCCTTCTTCGTCCTCCCATTTGATCCTTTGACTTTCTTTGTACCAAGTTCGTCTCATTCGTCCCTCTTCGTCCTCCCATTTGATCCGTTGGCCTTCTTTGGACCGAGTTCGTCTCGTTCGTCCCTCTTCGTCCTCTCATTTGATCCTTTGGCATTCTTTGTACCAAGTTCGTCTCATTCGTCCCTCTTCGTCCTTGCTTTTGATTTATTGGCATTCTTTGGACCAAGTTCCTCTTGTTTGTCCCTCTTCGTCCTCCCATTAAATCCGTTTGCCTTCTTTGGATCAAGTTCGTCTCGTTCGACCCTCTTCGTCCTCCCATTTGATCCGTTAGCTTTCTTTGGACCATGTTCGTCTCCTTCGTCTCTCTTCGTCCCCCCATTTGATCCGTTGGCCTTCTTTGGACCTAGTTTGACTCTTTCATCCCTCTTCGTCCCCCGATTTGATCCGTTGGCCTTCTTTGGACCTAGTTTGTCTCTTTCTTCCCTCTTCGTCCTCCCATTTGATCCGTTGGCATTCTTTCGACCGAGTTCGTCGCTTTCGTCCCACTTCATCCTCCCATTAGATCCGTTGTCCTTCGTTGCACCAAGTTCGTCTCGTTCGTCCTTCTTCGTCCTCCCATTTGATCCTTTGGCATTCATTGGACCAAGTTCGTCTCTTCAGTCCCTCTTCGTCCTCACATTTGATCCTTTGGCATTCTTTGTACCAAGTTCGTCTCATTCGTCCCTCTTCGTCCTCCCATTTGATCCATAGGCCTTCTTTGGACCAGGTTCATCTTGTTCGCCCCTCTTTGTCCACCCGATAAATTCGTTTCCCTTCTTTGGACCATGTTCGTCTCGTTCTTCCCTCTTCGTCCTCCCATTTGTTCCGTTAGCTTTCTTTGGACCATGTTCGTCTCTTTCGTCTCTCTTCGTCCCCCCATTTGATCTGTTGGCCTTCTTTGGACCTAGTTTGTCTTTTTCGTCCCTCTTCGTCCTCCCATTTGATCCGTTGTCCTTCTTTGCACCAAGTTCATCTCGTTCGTCCTCGCATTAGATCCATTGGCATTCTTTGGACCTAGTTCATCTCTTCAGTCCCTCTTCGTCCTCTCATTTGATCCTTTGGCATTCTTTATACCAAGTTCGTCCCATTCGTCCCTCTTGGTCCACCCATTTGATCCGTTGGCCTTCTTTGGACCAAGTTCATCGCTTCCGTCCCTCTTCGTCCTCCCATTTGATCCGTTGTCCTTCTTTACACCAAGTTCGTCTCGTTCGTCCTTCTTCGTCCTCGCATTAGATCCATTGGCATTCTTTGGACCAAGTTCATCTTGTTTGTCCCTCTTTGTCCTCCCATTAAATCCGTTTGCCTTCTTTGGATCAAGTTCGTCTCGTTCGACCCTCTTCGTCCTCCCATTTGATCCGTTAGCTTTCTTTGGACCATGTTCGTCTCTTTCGTGCCTCTTCGTCCTCCCATTTGATCCGTTGGCCTTCTTTGGAACAAGTTCGTCACTTTCGTCCCTCGTCGTCCTCCCATTAGATCCATTGTCCTTCTTTGCACCAAGTTTGGCTCGTTCGTTCTTCTTCGTCCTCGCATTAGATCCATTGGCATTCATTGGACCAAGTTCGTCTCTTCAGTCCCTCTTCGTCCTCTCATTTGATCCTTTGGCATTCTTTGTACCAAGTTCATCTCATTCGTCCTTCTTCGTCCTCCCATTTGATCCTTTGACTTTCTTTGTACCAAGTTCGTCTCATTCGTCCCTCTTCGTCCTCCCATTTGATCCTTTGGCATTCATTGGACCAAGTTCGTCTCTTCAGTCCCTCTTCGTCATCGCATTAGATCCATTGGCATTCTTTGGACCAAGTTCATCTCTTCAGTCCCTCTTCGTCATCCCATTTGATCCATTGGCATTCTTTGGACCAAGTTCATCTTGTTTGTCCCTCTTCGTCCTCCCATTAAATCCGTTTGCCTTCTTTGGACCAAGTTCGTCTCGTTCGTCCCTCTTCGTCCTCCCATTTGATCCGTTAGCTTTCTTTGGACCATGTTCGTCTCTTTCGTCTCTCTTCGTCCCCCCATTTGATCTGTTGGCCTTCTTTGGACCTAGTATGTCTCTTTTGTCCCTCTTCGTCCTCCCATTTGATCCGTTGGCCTTCTTTGGACCAAGTTCGTGGCTTTCGTCTCTCTTCGTCTTCCCATTAGATCCGTTGTTCTTCTTTGCACCAAGTTCATCTCGTTCGTCCTTCTTCGTCCTCGCATTAGATCCATTGGCATTCTTTGGACCAAGTTCATCTCTTCAGTCCCTCTTCGTCCTCTCATTTGATCCTTTGGCATTCTATGTACCAAGTGCGTCTCATTCGTCCCTCTTCGTCCACCCATTTGATCCGTTGGCCTTCTTTGGGCCAAGTTCATCGCTTCCGTCCCTCTTCGTCCTCCCATTAGATCCGTTGTCCTTCTTTGCACCAAGTTCGTCTCGTTCGTCCGTCTTCGTCCTCGCATTAGATCCATTGGCATTCATTGGACCATGTTTGTCTCTTCAGTCCCTCTTCGTCCTCTCATTTGATCCTTTGGCATTCTTTGTACCAAGTTCGTCTCATTCGTCCTTCTTCGTCCTCCCATTTGAACCATTGGCCTTCTTTGGACCAAGTTTGTCTCTTTCGTCCCTCTTCGTCCTCCCATTTGATCCGTTGTCCTTCTTTGCACCAAGTTCGGCTCGTTTGTCCTTCTTCGTCCTCGCATTAGATCCATTGGCATTCATTGGACCAAGTTCGTCTCTTCAGTCCTTCTTCGTCCTCTCATTTGATCCTTTGGCATTCTTTGTACCAAGTTCGTCTCATTCGTCCCACTTCGTCCTCGCGTTTGATCCATTGGCATTCTTTGAACCAAGGTCATCTTGTTTGTCCCTCTTCGTCCTCCCATTAAATCCGTTTGCCATCTTTGGATCAAGTTCGTCTCTTTCGTCTCTCTTCGTCCCCCCATTTGATCCGTTGTCCTTCTTTGGACCTAGTTTGTCTCTTTCGTCCCTCTTCGTCCTCCCATTTGATCCGTTGGCCTTCTTTCGACCAAGTTCGTCGCTTTCGTCCCTCTTCGTCCTCCCATTAGATCCGTTGTCCTTCTTTGCACCAAGTTCGTCTCGTTCGTTCTTCTTCGTCCTCGCATTAGATCCATTGGCATTCATTGGACCAAGTTCGTCTCTTCAGTCCCTCTTCGTCCTCTCATTTGATCCTTTGGCATTCTTTGTACCAAGTTCGTCTCATTCGTCCCTCTTCGTCCTCGCGTTTGATCCATTGGCATTCTTTGGACCAAGTTCATCTTGTTTGTCCCTCTTCGTCCTCCCATTAAATCTGTTTGCCTTCTTTGGATCAAGTTCGTCTCTTTCGTCTCTCTTCGTCCCCCCATTTGATCCGTTGGCCTTCTTTGGACCTAGTTTGTCTCTTTCGTCCCTCTTCGTCCTCCCATTTGATCCGTTGGCCTTCTTTCGACCAAGTTCGTCGCTTTCGTCCCTCTTCGTCCTCCCATTAGATCCGTTGTCCTTCTTTGCACCAAGTTCGTCTCGTTCGTTCTTCTTCGTCCTCGCATTAGATCCATTGGCATTCATTGGACCAAGTTCGTCTCTTCAGTCCCTCTTCGTCCTCTCATTTGATCCTTTGGCATTGTTTGTACCAAGTTCGTCTCATTCGTCCCTCTGCGTCCTTGCATTTGATTCATTGGCATTCTTTGGACCATGTTCATCTTGTTTGTCCCTCTTCGTCCTCCCATTAAATCTGTTTGCCTTCTTTGGATCAAGTTCGTCTCGTTCGACCCTCTTCGTCCTCGCATTTGATCCGTTAGCTTTCTTTGGACCATGTTTGTCTCTTTCGTCTCTCTTCGTCCCCCCATTTGATCCGTTGGCCTTCTTTGGACCTAGTTTGTCTCTTTCATCCCTCTTCGTCCCCCGATTTGATCCGTTGGCCTTCTTTGAACCTAGTTTGTCTCTTTCATCCCTCTTCGTCCTCCCATTTGATCCGTTGGCCTTCTTTCGACCGAGTTCGTCGCTTTCGTCCCTCTTCGTCCTCCCATTAGATCCGTTGTCCTTCTTTGCAGCAAGTTCGTCTCGTTCGTCCTTCTTCTTCCTCACATTAGATCCATTGGCATTCATTGGACCAAGTTCGTCTCTTCAGTCCCTCTTCGTCCTCTCATTTGATCCTTTCACTTTCTTTGTACCAAGTTCGTCTCATTCGTCCCTCTTCGTCCTCCCATTTGATCCTTTGGCATTCATTGGACCAAGTTCGTCTCTTCAGTCCCTCTTCGTCCTCTCATTTGATCCTTTGGCATTCTTTGTACCAAGTTCGTCTCATTCGTCCCTCTTCGTCCTCCCATTTGATCCATAGGCCTTCTTTGGACCAGGTTCATCTTGTTCGCCCCTCTTCGTCCTCCCATTAAATCCGTTTGCCTTCTTTGGACCATGTTCGTCTCGTTCTTCCCTCTTCGTCCTCCCATTTGTTCCGTTAGCTTTCTTTAGACCATGTTCGTCTCTTTCGTCTCTCTTCGTCCCCCCATTTGATCCGTTGGCCTTCTTTGGACCTAGTTTGTCTCCTTCGTCCCTCTTCGTCCTCCCATTTGATCCGTTGTCCTTCTTTGCACCAAGTTAATCTCGTTCGTCCTTCTTCGTCCTCGCATTAGATCCATTGGCATTCTTTGGACCAAGTTCATCTCTTCAGTCCCTCTTCGTCCTCTCATTTGATCCTTTGGCATTCTATGTACCAAGTTCGTCTCATTCGTCCCTCTTCGTCCACCCATTTGATCCGTTGGCCTTCTTTGGACCAAGTTCATCGCTTCCGTCCCTCTTCGTCCTCCCATTTGATCCGTTGTCCTTCTTTACACCAAGTTCGTCTCGTTCGTCCTTCTTCGTCCTCGCATTAGATCCATTAGCATTCATTGGACCATGTTTGTCTCTTCAGTCCTTCTTCGTCCTCTCATTTGATCCTTTGGCATTCTTTGTACCAAGTTCTTCTCATTCGTCCCTCTTCGTCCTCCCATTTGATCCATTGGCCTTCTTTGGACCAAGTTTGTCTCTTTTGTCCCTCTTCGTCCTCCCATTTGATCCGTTGGCCTTCTTTGGACCAAGTTCGTCGCTTTCGTCCCTCTTCGTCCTCCCATGAGATCCGTTGCACTTCTTTGCACCAAGTTCGTCTCGTTCGTCCTTCTTCGTCCTCGCATTAGATCCATTGGCATTCATTGGACCAAGTTCGTCTCTTCAGTCCCTCTTCGTCCTCTCATTTGATCCTTTGGCATTCTTTGTACCAAGTTCATCTCATTCGTCCCACTTCGTCCTCCCATTTGATCCATTGGCATTCTTTGCACCAAGTTCATCTTGTTTGTCCCTCTTCGTCCACCCATTAAATCCGTTTGCCTTCTTTGGACCAAGTTCGTCTCGTTCGTCCCTCTTCGTCCTCCCATTTGATCCGTTAGCTTTCTTTGGACCATGTTCGTCTCTTTCGTCTCTCTTCGTCCCGCCATTTGATCCGTTGGCCTTCTTTGGACCAAGTTTGTCGCTTTCGTCCCTCTTCGTCCTCCCATTAGATCCATTGTCCTTCTTTGCACCAAGTTCGGCTCGTTCGTCTTTCTTCGTCATCGCATTAGATCCATTGGCATTCTTTGGACCAGGTTCATCTCTTCAGTCCCTCTTCGTCCCCCGATTTGATCCGTTGGCCTTCTTTGAACCTAGTTTGTCTCTTTCATCCCTCTTCGTCCTCCCATTTGATCCGTTGGCCTTCTTTCGACCGAGTTTGTCGCTTTCGTCCCTCTTCGTCCTCCCATTAGATCCGTTGTCCTTCTTTGCACCAAGTTGGTCTCGTTCGTCCTTCTTCGTCCTCACATTAGATCCATTGGCATTCATTGGACCAAGTTCGTCTCTTCAGTCCCTCTTCGTCCTCTCATTTGATCCTTTGACTTTCTTTGTACCAAGTTTGTCTCATTCGTCCCTCTTCGTCCTCCCATTTGATCCTTTGGCATTCATTGGACCAAGTTCGTCTCTTCAGTCCCTCTTCGTCCTCTCATTTGATCCTTTGGCATTCTTTGTACCAAGTTCGTCTCATTCGTCCCTCTTCGTCCTCCCATTTGATCCATAGGCCTTCTTTGGACCAGGTTCATCTTGTTCGCCCCTCTTCGTCCTCCCATTAAATCCGTTTGCATTCTTTGGACCATGTTCGTCTCGTTCTTCCCTCTTCGTCCTCCCATTTGTTCCGTTAGCTTTCTTTGGACCATGTTCGTCTCTTTCGTCTCTCTTCGTCCGCCCATTTGATCCGTTGGCCTTTTTTGGACCTAGTTTGTCTCTTTCGTCCCTCTTCGTCCTCCCATTTGATCCGTTGTCCTTCTTTACACCAAGTTCGTCTCGTTCGTCCTTCTTCGTCCTCGCATTAGATCCAGTGGCATTCATTGGACCATGTTTGTCTCTTCAGTCCCTCTTCGTCCTCTCATTTGATCCTTTGGCATTCTTTGTACCAAGTTCTTCTCATTCGTCCCTCTTCGTCCTCCCATTTGATCCATTGGCCTTCTTTGGACCAAGTTTGTCTCTTTTGTCCCTCTTCGTCCTCCCATTTGATCCGTTGGCCTTCTTTGGACCAAGTTCGTCGCTTTCGTCCCTCTTCGTCCTCCCATGAGATCCGTTGCACTTCTTTGCACCAAGTTTGTCTCGTTCGTCCTTCTTCGTCCTCGCATTAGATCCATTGGCATTCATTGGACCAAGTTCGTCTCTTCAGTCCCTCTTCGTCCTCTCATTTGATCCTTTGGCATTCTTTGTACCAAGTTCGTCTCATTCGTCCCACTTCGTCCTCCCATTTGATCCATTGGCATTCTTTGGACCAAGTTCATCTTGTTTGTCCCTCTTCGTCCTCCCATTAAATTCTTTTGCCTTCTTTGGACCAAGTTCGTCTCGTTCGTCCCTCTTCGTCCTCCCATTTGATCCGTTAGCTTTCTTTGGACCATGTTCGTCTCTTTCGTCTCTCTTCGTCCCGCCATTTGATCCGTTGGCCTTCTTTGGACCAAGTTTGTCGCTTTCGTCCCTCTTCGTCCTCCCATTAGATCCATTGTCCTTCTTTGCACCAAGTTCGGCTCGTTCGTCTTTCTTCGTCATCGCATTAGATCCATTGGCATTCTTTGGACCAAGTTCATCTCTTCAGTCCCTCTTCGTCCCCCGATTTGATCCGTTGGCCTTCTTTGAACCTAGTTTGTCTCTTTCATCCCTCTTCGTCCTCCCATTTGATCCGTTGGCCTTCTTTCGACCGAGTTCGTCGCTTTCGTCCCTCTTCGTCCTCCCATTAGATCCGTTGTCCTTCTTTGCACCAAGTTCGTCTCGTTCGTCCTTCTTCGTCCTCACATTAGATCCATTGGCATTCATTGGACCAAGTTCGTCTCTTCAGTCCCTCTTCGTCCTCTCATTTGATCCTTTGACTTTCTTTGTACCAAGTTTGTCTCATTCGTCCCTCTTCGTCCTCCCATTTGATCCTTTGGCATTCATTGGACCAAGTTCGTCTCTTCAGTCCCTCTTCGTCCTCTCATTTGATCCTTTGGCATTCTTTGTACCAAGTTCGTCTCATTCGTCCCTCTTCGTCCTCCCATTTGATCCATAGGCCTTCTTTGGACCAGGTTCATCTTGTTCGCCCCTCTTCGTCCTCCCATTAAATCCGTTTGCCTTCTTTGGACCATGTTCGTCTCGTTCTTCCCTCTTCGTCCTCCCATTTGTTCCGTTAGCTTTCTTTGGACCATGTTCGTCTCTTTCGTCTCTCTTCGTCCCCCCCATTTGATCCGTTGGCCTTTTTTGGACCTAGTTTGTCTCTTTCGTCCCTCTTCGTCCTCCCATTTGATCCGTTGTCCTTCTTTGCACCAAGTTAATCTCGTTCGTCCTTCTTCGTCCTCGCATTAGATCCATTGGCATTCTTTGGACCAAGTTCATCTCTTCAGTCCCTCTTCGTCCTCTCATTTGATCCTTTGGCATTCTATGTACCAAGTTCGTCTCATTCGTCCCTCTTCGTCCACCCATTTGATCCGTTGGCCTTCTTTGCACCAAGTTAATCTCGTTCGTCCTTCTTCGTCCTCGCATTAGATCCATTGGCATTCTTTGGACCAAGTTCATCTCTTCAGTCCCTCTTCGTCCTCTCATTTGATCCTTTGGCATTCTATGTACCAAGTTCGTCTCATTCGTCCCTCTTCGTCCACCCATTTGATCCGTTGGCCTTCTTTGGACCAAGTTCATCGCTTCCGTCCCTCTTCGTCCTCCCATTTGATCCGTTGTCCTTCTTTACACCAAGTTCGTCTCGTTCGTCCTTCTTCGTCCTCGCATTAGATCCATTGGCATTCATTGGACCATGTTTGTCTCTTCAGTCCCTCTTCGTCCTCTCATTTGATCCTTTGGCATTCTTTGTACCAAGTTCTTCTCATTCGTCCCTCTTCGTCCTCCCATTTGATCCATTGGCCTTCTTTGGACCAAGTTTGTCTCTTTTGTCCCTCTTCGTCCTTCCATTTGATCCGTTGGCCTTCTTTGGACCAAGTTCGTCGCTTTCGTCCCTCTTCGTCCTCCCATGAGATCCTTTGAACTTCTTTGCACCAAGTTCGTCTCGTTCGTCCTCCTTCGTCCTCGCATTAGATCCATTGGCATTCATTGGACCAAGTTCGTCTCTTCAGTCCCTCTTCGTCCTCTCATTTGATCCTTTGACTTTCTTTGTACCAAGTTCGTCTCGTTCGTCCTTCTTCGTCCTCACATTAGATCCATTGGCATTCATTGGACCATGTTTGTCTCTTCAGTCCCTCTTCGTCCTCTCATTTGATCCTTTGGCATTCTTTGTACCAAGTTCTTCTCATTCGTCCCTCTTCGTCCTCCCATTTGATCCATTGGCCTTCTTTGGACCAAGTTTGTCTCTTTTGTCCCTCTTCGTCCTTCCATTTGATCCGTTGGCCTTCTTTGGACCAAGTTCGTCGCTTTCGTCCCTCTTCGTCCTCCCATGAGATCCTTTGCACTTCTTTGCACCAAGTTCGTCTCGTTCGTCCTCCTTCGTCCTCGCATTAGATCCATTGGCATTCATTGGACCAAGTTCGTCTCTTCAGTCCCTCTTCGTCCTCTCATTTGATCCTTTGGCATTCTTTGTACCAAGTTCGTCTCATTCGTCCCACTTCGTCCTCCCATTTGATCCATTGGCATTCTTTGGACCAAGTTCATCTTGTTTGTTCCTCTTCGTCCTCCCATTAAATCCGTTTGCCTTCTTTGGACCTAGTTCGTCTCGTTCGTCCCTCTTCGTCCTCCCATTTGATGCGTTAGCTTTGTTTGGACCATGTTCGTCTCTTTCGTCTCTCTTCGTCCCGCCATTTGATCCGTTGGCCTTCTTTGGACCAAGTTTGTCGCTTTCGTCCCTCTTCGTCCTCCCATTAGATCCATTGTCCTTCTTTGCACCAAGTTCGGCTCGTTCGTCTTTCTTCGTCATCGCATTAGATCCATTGGCATTCTTGGGACCAAGTTCATCTCTTCAGTACCTCTTCGTCCCCCGATTTGATCCGTTGGCCTTCTGTGAACCTAGTTTGTCTCTTTCATCCCTCTTCGTCCTCCCATTTGATCCGTTGGCCTTCTTTCGACCGAGTTCGTCGCTTTCGTCCCTCTTCGTCCTCCCATTAGATCCGTTGTACTTCTTTGCACCAAGTTCGTCTCGTTCGTCCTTCTTCGTCCTCACATTAGATCCATTGGCATTCATTGGACCAAGTTCGTCTCTTCTGTCCCTCTTCGTCCTCTCATTTGATCCTTTGACTTTCTTTGTACCAAGTTCGTCTCATTCGTCCCTCTTCGTCCTCCCATTTGATCCTTTGGCATTCATTGGACCAAGTTCGTCTCTTCAGTCCCTCTTCGTCCTTTCATTTGATCCTTTGGCATTCTTTGTACCAAGTTCGTCTCATTCGTCCATCTTCGTCCTCCCATTTGATCCATAGGCCTTCTTTGGACCAGGTTCATCTTGTTCGCCCCTCTTCGTCCTCCCATTAAATCCGTTTGCCTTCTTTGGACCATGTTCGTCTCGTTCTTCCCTCTTCGTCCTCCCATTTGTTCCGTTAGCTTTCTTTGGACCATGTTCGTCTCTTTCGTCTCTCTTCGTCCCCCCATTTGATCCGTTGGCCTTTTTTGGACCTAGTTTGTCTCTTTCGTCCCTCTTCGTCCTCCCATTTGATCCGTTGTCCTTCTTTGCACCAAGTTAATCTCGTTCGTCCTTCTTCGTCCTCGCATTAGATCCATTGGCATTCATTGGACCATGTTTGTCTCTTCAGTCCCTCTTCGTCCTCTCATTTGATCCTTTGGCATTCTTTGTACCAAGTTCGTCTCATTCGTCCCTCTTCGTCCTCGCATTTGATCCATTGGCCTTCTTTGGACCAAGTTTGTCTATTTTGTCCCTCTTCGTCCACCCATTTGATCCGTTGGCCTTCTTTGGACCAAGTTCGTCGCTTTCGTCCCTCTTCGTCCTCCCATGAGATCCGTTGCACTTCTTTGCACCAAGTTCGTCTCGTTCGACCTTTTTCGTCCTCGCATTAGATCCATTGGCATTCATTGGACCAAGTTCATCTCTTCAGTCCCTCTTCGTCCTCTCATTTGAACCTTTGGCATTCTATGTACCAAGTTCGTCTCATTCGTCCCTCTTTGTCCACCCATTTGATCCGTTGGCCTTTTTTGTTCCAAGTTCGTCTCATTCGTCCCACTTCGTCCTCCCATTTGATCCATTGGCATTCTTTGGACCAAGTTCATCTTGTTTGTCCCTCTTCGTCCTCCCATTAAATCCGTTTGCCTTCTTTGGACCAAGTTCGTCTCGTTCGTCCCTCTTCGTCCTCCCATTTGATCCGTTAGCTTTCTTTGGACCATGTTCGTCTCTTTCGTCTCGCCATTTGATCCGTTGGCCTTCTTTGGACCAAGTTTGTCGCTTTCGTCCCTCTTCGTCCTCCCATTAGATCCATTGTCCTTCTTTGCACCAAGTTCGGCTCGTTCGTCTTTCTTCGTCATCGCATTAGATCCATTGGCATTCTTTGGACCAAGTTCATCTCTTCAGTCCCTCTTCGTCCTCCCATTTGATCCTTTGGCATTCTTTGTACCAAGTTCGTCTCATTCGTCCCACTTCGTCCTCCCATTTGATCCATTGGCATTCATTGGACGAATTTTGTCTCTTCAGTCCCTCTTCGTCCTCTCATTTGATCCTTTGGCATTCTTTGTACCTCTTCGTCCTCCCATTAAATCCGTTTTCCTTCTTTGGACCAAGTTCGTCCCTCTTCGTCCTCCCATTGGATTCGTTAGCTTTCTTTGGACCAAGTTCGTCTCTTTCGTCTCTCTTTGTCACCCCATCCATTTGATCCATTGGCCTTCTTTGGACCAAGCTTGTCTCTTTCGTCCCTCTTCGTCCTCCCATTTGATTCGTTGGCCTTCTTTGGACCAAGTTCGTCGCTTTCGTCCCTCTTCGTCCTCCCATTAGATCCATTGTCCTTCTTTGCACCTAGTTCGGCTCGTTCGTCTTTCTTCGTCATCGCATTAGATCCATTGGCATTCTTTGGACCAAGTTCATCTCTTCAGTCCCTCTTCGTCCTCCCATTTGATCCTTTGGCATTCTTTGTACCAAGTTCGTCTCATTCGTCCTTCATCGTCCTCCCATTTGATCCATTGGCCTTCTTTGGACCAAGTTCATCTTCTTCGTCCCTCTTCGTCCTCCCATTAAATCTGTTTTCCTTCTTTGGACCAAGTTTGTCTCGTTCGTCCCTCTTCGTCCTCCCATTTGATCCGTTAGCTTTCTTTGGACCAAGTTCGTCTCTTTCGACTCTCTTCGTCACCCCATCCATTTGATGCATTTGCCATCTTTGGACCAAGTTTGTCTCTTTCGTCCCTCTTCGTCCTCCCATGAGATCCGTTGCACTTCTTTGCACCAAGTTCGTCTCGTTCGTCCTTCTTTGTCCCTCTTCGTCCTCTCATTTGATCCTTTGGCATTCTTTGTACCAAGTTCGTCTCATTCGTCCCTCGTCGTCCTCCCATTTGATCCATTGGCATTCATTGGACCAAGTTCGTCTCTCCAGTCCCTCTTCGTCCTCTCATTTGATCCTTTGGCATTCTTTGTACCAAGTTCGTCTCATTCGTCCCTCTTCGACCTCCCATTAGAACCATTGTCCTTCTTTGCACCAAGTTCGGCTCGTTCGTCTTTCTTCGTCATCGCATTAGATCCATTGGCATTCTTTGGACCAAGTTCATCTCTTCAGTCCCTCTTCGTCCTCCCATTTTATCCTTTGGCATTCTTTGTACCAAGTTCGTCTCGTTCGTCCTTCTTCGTCCTCCCATTTGATCCATTGGCCTTCTTTGGACCAAGTTCATCTTGTTCGTCCCTCTTCGTCCTCCCATTAAATCCGTTTTCCTTCTTTCGACCAAGTTCGTCTCGTTCGTCCCTCTTCGTCCTCCCATTGGATCCGTTAGCTTTCTTTGGACCAAGTTCGTCTCTTTCGTCTCTCTTTGTCACCCCATCCCTTTGATCCATTGGCCTTCTTTGGACCAAGCTTGTCTCTTTCGTCCCTCTTCGTCCACCCATTTGATTCGTTGGCCTTCTTTGGACCAAGTTCGTCGCTTTCATCCCTCTTCGTCCTCCCATTAGATCCATTGTCCTTCTTTGCACCTAGTTCGGCTCGTTCGTCTTTCTTCGTCATCGCATTAGATCCATTGGCATTCTTTGGACCAAGTTCATCTCTTCAGTCCCTCTTCGTCCTCCCATTTGATCCTTTGGCATTCTTTGTACCAAGTTCGTCTCATTCGTCCTTCATCGTCCTCCCATTTGATCCATTGGCCTTCTTTGGACCAAGTTCATCTTCTTCGTCCCTCTTCGTCCTCCCATTAAATCTGTTTTCCTTCTTTGGACCAAGTTTGTCTCGTTCGTCCCTCTTCGTCCTCCCATTTGATCCGTTAGCTTTCTTTGGACCAAGTTCGTCTCTTTCGACTCTCTTCGTCACCCCATCCATTTGATCCATTTGCCATCTTTGGACCAAGTTTGTCTCTTTCGTCCCTCTTCGTCCTCCCATTTGATCCGTTGGCCTTCTTTGGACCAAGTTCGTCGCTTTCGTCCCTCTTCGTCCTCCCATGAGATCCGTTGCACTTCTTTGCACCAAGTTCGTCTCGTTCGTCCTTATTTGTCCCTCTTCGTCCTCTCATTTGATCCTTTGGCATTCTTTGTACCAAGTTTGTCTCATTCGTCCCTCGTCGTCCTCCCATTTGATCCATTGGCATTCATTGGACCAAGTTCGTCTCTCCAGTCCCTCTTCGTCCTCTCATTTGATCCTTTGGCATTCTTTGTACCAAGTTCGTCTCATTCGTCCCTCTTCGACCTCCCATTAGATCCATTGTCCTTCTTTGCACCAAGTTCGGCTCGTTCGTCTTTCTTCGTCATCGCATTACATCCATTGGCATTCTTTGGACCAAGTTCATCTCTTCAGTCCCTCTTCGTCCTCCCATTTGATCCTTTGGCATTCTTTGTACCAAGTTCGTCTCATTCGTCCTTCTTCGTCCTCCCATTTGATCTGTTGGCCTTCTTTGGACCAAGTTCATCTTGTTCGTCTCTCTTCGTCCTCCCATTAAATCTGTTTGCCTTCTTTGGACCAAGTTCGTCTCGTTCGTCCCTCTTCATCCTCCCATTTGATCCATTAGCTTTCATTGGACCAAGTTCGTATCTTTCGTCTCTCTTCGTCACCCCATCCATTTGATCCATTGGCCTTCTTTGGACCAAGTTTGTCTCTTTCGTCCCTCTTCGTCCTCCCATTTGATCCGTTGGCCTTCTTTGGACCATGTTCGTCGCTTTCGTCCCTCTTCGTCCTCCCATTAGATTCGTTGTCCTTCTTTGCACCAAGTTCGGCTCGTTCGTCTTTCTTCGTCATCACATTAGATCCATTTTCATTCTTTGGACTAAGTTCATCTCTTCAGTCCCTCTTCGTCCTCCCATTAGATCCATTTTCCTTCTTTGCACCAAGTTCGTCTCATTCGTCCCTCGTCGTCCTCCCATTTGATCCATTGGCATTCATTGGACCAAGTTCGTCTCTCCAGTCCCTCTTCGTCCTCTCATTTGATCCTTTGGCATTCTTTGTACCAAGTTCGTCTCATTCGTCCCTCTTCGACCTCCCATTAGAACCATTGTCCTTCTTTGCTCCAAGTTCGGCTCGTTCGTCTTTCTTCGTCATCGCATTAGATCCATTGGCATTCTTTGGACCAAGTTCATCTCTTCAGTCCCTCTTCATCCTCCCATTTGATCCTTTGGCATTCTTTGTACCAAGTTCGTCTCATTCGTCCTTCTTCGTCCTCCCATTTGATCTGTTGGCCTTCTTCGGACCAAGTTCATCTTGTTCGTCTCTCTTCGTCCTCCCATTAAATCCGTTTGCCTTCTTTGGACCAAGTTCGTCTCGTTCGTTCCTCTTCGTCCTCCCATTTGATCCATTAGCTTTCTTTGGACCAAGTTCGTATCTTTCGTCTCTCTTCGTCACCCCATCCATTTGATCCATTGGCCTTCTTTGGACCAAGTTTGTCTCTTTCGTCCCTCTTCGTCCTCCCATTTGATCCGTTGGCCTTCTTTGGACCATGTTTGTCGCTTTCGTCACTCTTCGTCCTCCCATTAGATTCGTTGTCCTTCTTTGCACCAAGTTCGGCTCGTTCGTCTTTCTTCGTCATCGCATTAGATCCATTGGCATTCTTTGTACTAAGTTCATCTCTTCAGTCCCTCTTCGTCCTCCCATTAGATCCATTTTCCTTCTTTGCACCAAGTTCGTCTCATTCGTCCCTCTTCGTCCTCCCATTTGATCCATTGGCAATCATTGGACCAAGTTCGTCTCTTCAGTCCCTCTTCGTCCTCTCATTTGATCCTTTGGCATTCTTTGTACCAAGTTCGTCTCGTTCGTCCTCCCATTTGATCCGTTGGCCTTCTTTGGACCAAGTTCGTCGCTTTCGTCCCTCTTCGTCCTCCCATTAGATCCATTGTCCTTCTTTGCACCAAGTTCGGCTCGTTCGTCTTTCTTCGTCATCACATTAGATCCTTTGGCATTCTTTGGACCAAGTTCATCTCTTCAGTCCCTCTTCGTCCTCCCATTTTATCCATTGGCATTCTTTGTACCAAGTTCGTCTCGTTCGTCCTTCTTCGTCCTCCCATTTTATCCATTGGCCTTCTTTGACCAAATTCATCTTGTTCGTCCCTCTTCGTCCTCCCATTAAATCTGTTTGCCTTCTTTGGACCAAGTTTGTCTCGTTCGTCCCTCTTCGTCCTCCCATTTGATCCGTTAGCTTTCTTTGGACCAAGTTCGTCTCTTTCAACTCTCTTCGTCACCCAATCCATTTGATCCATTGGCCATCTTTGGACCATGTTTGTCTCTTTCGTCCCTCTTCGTCCTCCCATTTGATCCATTGGCATTCATTGGACCAAGTTCGTCTCTCCAGTCCCTCTTCGTCCTCTTATTTGATCCTTTGGCATTTTTTGTACCAAGTTCGTCTCATTCGTCCCTCTTCGACCTCCCATTAGAACCATTGTCCTTATTTGCACCAAGTTCGGCTCGTTCGTCTTTCTTCGTCATCGCATTAGATCCATTGGCATTCTTTGGACTAAGTTCATCTCTTCAGTCCCTCTTCGTCCTCCCATGTGATCCTTTGGCATTCATTGTACCAAGTTCGTCTCATTCGTCCCTCTTCGTCCTCCCATTTGCTCCATTGGCATTCTTTGGACCAAGTTCATCTCTTCAGTCCCTCTTCGTCCTCACATTTGATCCTTTGGCATTCTTTGTACCAAGTTCGTCTCATTCGTCATTCTTCGTCCTCCCATTTGATCCATTGGCCTTCTTTGGACCAAGTTCATCTTGTTCGTCCCTCTTCGTCCTCCCATTTGATCCGTTGGCCTTCTTTGGACCAAGTTCGTCGCTTTCGTCCCTCTTCGTCCTCCCATTTGATCCGTTGTCCCTCTTTGCACCAAGTTCGCCTCTTTCGTCCCTCTTCGTCTTCCCATTTGATCCGTTGTCCCTCTTTGCACCAAGTTCGTCTCGTTCATCCTTCTTCGTCCTCGCATTAGATCCATTGGCATTCATTGGACCAAGTTCATCTCTTCAGTCCCTCTTCGTCCTCCCATTTGATCCTTTGGCATTCTTTGTACCAAGTTCGTCTCATTCGTCCTTCTTCGTCCTCCCATTTGATCCATTGGCCTTCTTTGGACCAAGTTCATCTTGTTCGTCTCTCTTCGTCCTCCCATTAAATCCGTTTGCCTTCTTTGGACCAAGTTCGTCTCGTTCGTCCCTCTTCGTCCTCCCATTTGATCCATTAGCTTTCTTTGGACCAAGTTCGTATCTTTCGTCTCTCTTCTTCACCCCATCCATTTGATCCATTGGCCTTCTTTGGACCAAGTTTGTCTCTTTCGTCCCTCTTCGTCCTCCCATTTGATCCGTTGGCCTTCTTTGGACCAAGTTCGTCGCTTTCGTCCCTCTTCGTCCTCCCATTAGATCCGTTGTCCTTCTTTGCACCAAGTTCGTCTCGTTCGACCTTCTTCGTCCTCGCATTAGATCTGTTGTCCTTCTTTGCACCAAGTTCGGCTCGTTCGTCTTTCTTCGTCATCGCATTAGATCCATTGGCATTCTTTGGACTAAGTTCATCTCTTCAGTCCCTCTTCGTCCTCCCATTTGATCCTTTGGCATTCTTTGTACCAAGTTCGTCTCATTCGTCCCTCTTCGTCCTCCCATTTGATCCATTGGCATTCATTGCACCAAGTTCGTCTCTTCAGTCCCTCTTCGTGCTCTCGTTTGATCCTTTGGCATTCTTTGTACCAAGTTCGTCTCATTCGTCCCACTTCGTCCTCCCATTTGATCCATTGGCCTTCTTTGGACCAAGTTCATCTTGGTCGTCCCTCTTCGTCCTCCTATTAAATCCGTTTGCCTTCTTTGCACCAAGTTCGGCTCGTTCATCTTTCTTCGTCATCGCATTTGATCCATTGGCATTCTTTGGACCAAGTTCATCTCTTCAGTCCCTCTTCGTCCTCCCATTTGATCCTTTGGCATTCTTTGTACCAAGTTCGTCTCATTCGTCCTTCTTCGTCCTCCCATTTGATCTGTTGGCCTTCTTTGGACCAAGTTCATCTTGTTCATCTCTCTTCGTCCTCCCATTAAATCCGTTTGCCATTTTTGGACCAAGTTCGTCTCGTTCGTCCCTCTTCGTCCTCCCATTTGCTCCGTTAGCTTTCTTTGGACCAAGTTCGTCTCTTTCGACTCTCTTCATCACCCCATCCATTTGATCCATTGGCCATCTTTGGACCAAGTTTGTCTCTTTCGTCCCTCTTCGTCCTCTCATTTGATCCTTTGGCATTCTTTGTACCAAGTTCGTCTCATTCGTCCCTCTTCGTCCTCCCATTTGATCCATTGTCCTTCTTTGCACCAAGTTCGGCTCGTTCGTCTTTCTTCGTCATCGCATTAGATCCATTGGCATTCTTTGGACCAAGTTCATCTCTTCAGTCCCTCTTCGTCCTCCCATTTGATCCTTTGGCATTCTTTGTACCAAGTTCGTCTCATTCGTCCGTCTTCGTCCTCCCATTTGATCCATTGGCCTTCTTTGGACCAAGTTCATCTTGTTCGTCCCTCATCGACCTCCCATTAAATCCGTTTGCCTTCTTTGGACCAAGTTCGTCTCGTTCGTCCCTCTTCGTCCTCCCATTTGATCCATTAGCTTTCATTGGACCAAGTTCGTATCTTTCGTCTCTCTTCGTCACCCCATCCATTTGATCCATTGGCCTTCTTTGGACCAAGTTTGTCTCTTTCGTCCCTCTTCGTCCTCCCATTTGATACGTTGGCCTTATTTGGACCAAGTTCGTCGCTTTCGTCCCTTTTCGTCCTCCCATGAGATCCGTTGCACTTCTTTGCACCAAGTTCGTCTCGTTCGTCCTTCTTCGTCCTCTCATTTGATCCTTTGGCATTCTTTGTACCAAGTTCGTCTCATTCGTCCCTCTTCGTCCTCCCATTTGATCCATTGGCATTCTTTGGACCAAGTTCATCTTGTTTGTCCCTCTTCGTCCTCCCATTAAATCCGTTTGCCTTCTTTGGACCAAGTTCGTCTCGTTCGTCCCTCTTCGTCCTCCCATTTGATCCGTTAGCTTTCTTTGCACCATGTTCGTCTCTTTAGTGTCTCTTCGTCCCCCCATTTGATCCGTTGGCCTTCTTTGGACCAAGTTTGTCTCTTTCGTCCCTCTTCGTCCTCCCATTTGATCCGTTGTCCTTCTTTGCCCCAAGTTCGGCTCGTTCGTCTTTCTTTGTCATCGCATTAGATCCATTGGCATTCTTTGGACCAAGTTCATCTCTTCAATCCCTCTTCGTCCTCTCATTTGATCCTTTGGCATTCTTTGTACCAAGTTCGTCTCATTCGTCCCTCTTCGTCCTCCCATTTGATCCGTTGGCCTTCTTTGAACCAAGTTCGTCGCTTTCGTCCCTCTTCGTCCTCCCATTAGATCCGTTGTCCTTCTTTGCACCAAGTTCGTCTTGTTCGTCCTTCTTCGTCCTCGCATTAGATCTGTTGTCCTTCTTTGCACCAAGTTCGTCTCGTTCTTCCTTCTTCGTCCTCGCATTAGATCCATTGCATTCATTGGACCAAGTTCGTCTCTTCAGTCGCTCTTCGTCCTCTCATTTGATCCTTTGGCATTCTTTGTACCAAGTTCGTCTCATTCGTCCCTCTTCGTCCTCGCATTTGATCCATTGGCATACTTTGGACCAAGTTCATCTTGTTTGTCCCTCTTCGTCCTCCCATTAAATCCGTTTGCCTTCTTTGGATCAAGTTCGTCTCGTTCGACCCTCTTCGTCCTCCCATTTAATCCGTTAGCTTTCTTTGGACCATGTTCGTCTCTTTCGTCTCTCTTCGTCCGCACATTTGATCTGTTGGCCTTCATTGGACCTAGTTTGTCTCTTTCGTCCCTCTCTTCCTCCCATTTGATCCGTTGGCCTTCTTTCGACCAAGTTCGTCGCTTTCGTCCCTCTTCGTCCTCCCATTAGATCCGTTGTCCTTCTTTGCACCAAGTTCGTCTCGTTCGTCCTTCTTCGTCCTCGCATTAGATCCATCGGCATTCATTGGACCAAGTTCGTCTCTTCAGTCCCTCTTCGTCCTCTCGTTTGATCCTTTGGCATTCTTTGTACCATGTTCATCTCATTCGTCCCTCTTCGTCCTCCCATTTGATCCATTGGCCTTCTTTGGACCAAATTCATCTTGTTCGTCCCTTTTCGTACTCCCATTAAATCCGTTTGCCTTCTTTGGACCAAGTTCGTCTCGTTCGTTCCTCTTCTTCCTCCCATTTGATCCGTTAGCTTTCTTTGGACCAAGTTCGTCTCTTTCGTCTCTCTTCGTCACCCCATCCATTTGATCCATTGGCCTTCTTTGGACCAAGTTTGTCTCTTTCGTCCCTCTTCGTCCTCCCATTTGATCCGTTGGCCTTCTTTGGAGCAAGTTCGTCGCTTTCGTCCCTCTTCGTCCTCCCATTAGATCCGTTGTCCTTCTTTTCACCAAGTTTGTCTCGTTCGTCCTTCTTCGTCCTCGCATTAGATCTGTTGTCCTTCTTTGCACCAAGTTCGTCTCGTTCTTCCTTCTTCGTCCTCGCATTAGATCCATTGCATTCATTGGACCAAGTTCGTCTCTTTAGTCGCTCTTCGTCCTCTCATTTGATCCTTTGGCATTCTTTGTACCAAGTTCGTCTCTTTCGTCCCTCTTCGTCCTCCCATTTGATCCATTGGCCTTCTTTGGACCAAGTTCATCTTGTTCGTCCCTTTTCGTCCTCCCATTAAATCAGTTTGCCTTCTTTGGACCAAGTTCGTCTCGTTCGTTCCTCTTCGTCCTCCCATTTGATCCGTTAGCTTTCTTTGGACCAAGTTCGTCTCTTTCGTCTCTCTTCGTCACCCCATCCATTTGATCCATTGGCCTTCTTTGGACCAAGTTTGTCTCTTTTGTCCCTCTTCGTCCTCCCATTTGATCCGTTGGCCTTCTTTGGACCAAGTTCGTTGCTATCGTCCCTCTTCGTCCTCCCATTAGATCCGTTGTCCTTCTTTGCACCAAGTTCGTCTCGTTCGTCCTTCTTCGTCCTCGCATTAGATCTGTTGTCCTTCTTTGCACCAAGTTCGTCTCGTTCTTCCTTCTTCGTCCTCGCATTAGATCCATTGCATTCATTGGACCAAGTTCGTCTCTTCAGTCGCTCTTCGTCCTCTCATTTGATCCTTTGGCATTCTTTGTACCAAGTTCGTCTCATTCGTCCCTCTTCGTCCTCGCATTTGATCCATTGGCATTCTTTGGACCAAGTTCATCTTGTTTGTCCCTCTTCGTCCTCCCATTAAATCCGTTTGCCTTCTTTGGATCAAGTTCGTCTCGTTCGACCCTCTTCGTCCTCCCATTTAATCCGTTAGCTTTCTTTGGACCATGTTCGTCTCTTTCGTCTCTCTTCGTCCGCACATTTGATCTGTTGGCCTTCATTGGACCTAGTTTGTCTCTTTCGACCCTCGCTTCCTCCCATTTGATCCGTTGGCCTTCTTTCGACCAAGTTCGTCGCTTTCGTCCCTCTTCGTCCTCCCATTAGATCCGTTGTCCTTCTTTGCACCAAGTTCGTCTCGTTCGTCCTTCTTCGTCCTCGCATTAGATCCATCGGCATTCATTGGACCAAGTTCGTCTCTTCAGTCCCTCTTCGTCCTCTCGTTTGATCCTTTGGCATTCTTTGTACCATGTTCATCTCATTCGTCCCTCTTCGTCCTCCCATTTGATCCATTGGCCTTCTTTGGACCAAATTCATCTTGTTCGTCCCTTTTCGTACTCCCATTAAATCCGTTTGCCTTCTTTGGACCAAGTTCGTCTCGTTCGTTCCTCTTCGTCCTCCCATTTGATCCGTTAGCTTTCTTTGGACCAAGTTCGTCTCTTTCGTCTCTCTTCGTCACCCCATCCATTTGATCCATTGGCCTTCTTTGGACCAAGTTTGTCTCTTTCGTCCCTCTTCGTCCTCCCATTTGATCCGTTGGCCTTCTTTGGAGCAAGTTCGTCGCTTTCGTCCCTCTTCGTCCTCCCATTAGATCCGTTGTCCTTCTTTGCACCAAGTTTGTCTCGTTCGTCCTTCTTCGTCCTCGCATTAGATCTGTTGTCCTTCTTTGCACCAAGTTCGTCTCGTTCTTCCTTCTTCGTCCTCGCATTAGATCCATTGCATTCATTGGACCAAGTTCGTCTCTTTAGTCGCTCTTCGTCCTCTCATTTGATCCTTTGGCATTCTTTGTACCAAGTTCGTCTCTTTCGTCCCTCTTCGTCCTCCCATTTGATCCATTGGCCTTCTTTGGACCAAGTTCATCTTGTTCGTCCCTTTTCGTCCTCCCATTAAATCAGTTTGCCTTCTTTGGACCAAGTTCGTCTCGTTCGTTCCTCTTCGTCCTCCCATTTGATCCGTTAGCTTTCTTTGGACCAAGTTCGTCTCTTTCGTCTCTCTTCGTCACCCCATCCATTTGATAAATTGGCCTTCTTTGGACCAAGTTTGTCTCTTTTGTCCCTCTTCGTCCTCCCATTTGATCCGTTGGCCTTCTTTGGACCAAGTTCGTTGCTATTGTCCCTCTTCGTCCTCCTATTAGATCCGTTGTCCTTCTTTGCACCAAGTTCGTCTCGTTCGTCCTTCTTCGTCCTCGCATTAGATCTGTTGTCCTTCTTTGCACCAAGTTCGTCTCGTTCTTCCTTCTTCGTCCTCGCAATAGATCCATTGCATTCATTGGACCAAGTTCGTCTCTTCAGTCGCTCTTCGTCCTCTCATTTGATCCTTTGGCATTCTTTGTACCAAGTTCGTCTCATTCGTCCCTCTTCGTCCTCGCATTTGATCCATTGGCATTCTTTGGACCAAGTTCATCTTGTTTGTCCCTCTTCGTCCTCCCATTAAATCCGTTTGCCTTCTTTGGATCAAGATCGTCTCGTTCGACCCTCTTCGTCCTCCCATTTAATCCGTTAGCTTTCTTTGGACCATGTTCGTCTCTTTCGTCTCTCTTCGTCCGCCCATTTGATCCGTTGGCCTTCTTTGGACCTAGTTTGTCTCTTTCGTCCCTCTTCGTCCTCCCATTTGATCCGTTGGCCTTCTTTCGACCAAGTTCGTCGCTTTCGTCCCTCTTCATCCTCCCATTAGATCCGTTGTCCTTCTTTGCACCAAGTTCATCTCGTTCGTCCTTCTTCGTCCTCGTATTAGATCCATTGGCATTCATTGGACCAAGTTCATCTCTTCAGTCCCTCTTCGTCCTCTCGTTTGATCCTTTGGCATTCTTTGTACCATGTCCGTCTCATTCGTCCCTCTTCGTCCTCCCATTTGATCCATTGGCCTTCTTTGGACCAAGTTCATCTTGTTCGTCCCTTTTCGTACTCCCATTAAATCCGTTTGCCTTCTTTGGACCAAGTTCGTCTCGTTCGTTCCTCTTCGTCCTCCCATTTGATCCGTTAGCTTTCTTTGGACCAAGTTCGTCTCTTTCGTCTCTCTTTGTCACCCCATTCATTTGATCCATTGGCCTTCTTTGGACCAAGTTTGTATCTTTCGTCCCTCTTCGTCCTCCCATTTGATCCGTTGGCCTTCTTTGGAGCAAGTTCGTCGCTTTCTTCCCTCTTCGTCCTCCCATTTAATCCGTTAGCTTTCTTTGGACCATGTTCGTCTCTTTCGTCTCTCTTCGTCCGCCCATTTGATCCGTTGGCCTTCTTTGGACCTAGTTTGTCTCTGTCGTCCCTCTTCGTCCTCCCATTTGATCCGTTGGCCTTCTTTCGACCAAGTTCGTCGCTTTCGTCCCTCTTCGTCCTCCCATTAGATCCGTTGTCCTTCTTTGCACCAAGTTCGTCTCGTTCGTCCTTCTTCGTCCTCGCATTAGAACCATTGGCATTCATTGGACCAAGTTCGTCTCTTCAGTCCCTCTTCGTCCTCTCGTTTGATCCTTTGGCATTCTTTGTACCATGTTCGTCTCATTCGTCCCTCTTCGTCCTCCCATTTGATCCATTGGCCTTCTTTGGACCATGTTCATCTTGTTTGTCCCTCTTCGTCCTCCCATTAAATCCGTTTGCCTTCTTTGGACCAAGTTCGTCTCGTTCGTCCCTCTTCGTCCTCCCATTTGATCCGTTAGCTTTCTTTGGACCATATTCGTCTCTTTTGTGTCTCTTCGTCCCCCCATTTGATCCGTTGGCCTTCTTTGGACCAAGTTTGTCTCTTTCGTCCCTCTTCGTCCTCCCATTTGATCCGTTGTCCTTCTTTGCCCCAAGTTCGGCTCGTTCGTCTTTCTTTGTCATCGAATTAGATCCATTGGCATTCTTTGGACCAAGTTCATCTCTTCAGTCCCTCTTCGTCCTCTCATTTGATCCTTTGGCATTCTTTGTACCAAGTTCGTCTCATTCGTCCCTCTTCGTCCTCGCATTTGATCCATTGGCATTCTTTGGACCAAGTTCATCTTGTTTGTCCCTCTGCGTCCTCCCATTAAATCCGTTTGCCTTCTTTGGATCAAGTTCGTCTCGTTCGACCCTCTTCGTCCTCCCATTTAATCCGTTAGCTTTCTTTGGACCATGTTCATCTCTTTCGTCTCTCTTCGTCCGCCCATTTGATCCGTTTACCTTCTTTGGACCTAGTTTGTCTCTTTCGTCCCTCTTCGTCCTCCCATTTGATCCGTTGGCCTTCTTTCGACCAAGTTCGTCGCTTTCGTCCCTCTTCGTCCTCCCATTAGATCCGTTGTCCTTGTTTGCACCAAGTTCGTCTCGTTCGTCCTTCTTCGTCCTCGCATTAGATCCATCGGCATTCATTGGACCAAGTTCGTCTCTTTCGTCCTCCCATTTGATCCATTGGCTTTCTTTGGACCAAGTTCATCTTGTTCGTCCCTTTTCGTACTCCCATTAAATCTGTTTGCCTTCTTTGGACCAAGTTCGTCTCATTCGTTCCTCTTCGTCCTCCCATTTGATCCGTTAGCTTTCTTTGGACCAAGTTCGTCTCTTTCGTCTCTCTTTGTCACCCCATCCATTTGATCCATTGGCATTCGTTGGACCAAGTTTGTCTCTTTCGTCCCTCTTCGTCCTCCCATTTGATCCGTTGGCCTTCTTTGGAGCAAGTTCGTCTCGTTCGTCCTTCTTCGTCCTCGCATTAGATCTGTTGTCCTTCTTTGCACCAAGTTCGTCTCGTTCTTCCTTCTTCGTCCTCACATTAGATCCATTGCATTCAATGGACCAAGTTCGTCTCTTCAGTCGCTCTTCGTCCTCTCATTTGATCCTTTGGCATTCTTTGTACCAAGTTCGTCTATTTCGTCCCTCTTCGTCCTCCCATTTGATCCATTGGCCTTCTTTGGACCAAGTTCATCTTGTTCGTCCCTTTTCGTCCTCCCATTAAATCAGTTTGCCTTCTTTGGACCAAGTTCGTCTCGTTCGTTCCTCTTCGTCCTCCAATTTGATCCGTTAGCTTTCTTTGGACCAAGTTCGTCTCTTTCGTCTCTCTTCGTCACCCCAACCATTTGATTCATTGGACTTCTTTGGACCAAGTTTGTCTCTTTCGTCCCTCTTCGTCCTCCCATTTGATCCGTTGGCCTTCTTTGGACCAAGTTCATCGCTTTCGTCCCTCTTCGTCCTCCCATTAGATCCGTTGTCCTTCTTTGCACCAAGTTCGTCTCCTTCGTCCTTCTTCGTCCTCGCATTAGATCTGTTGTCCTTCTTTGCACCAAGTTCGTCTCGTTCTTCCTTCTTCGTCCTCGCATTAGATCCACTGCATTCATTGGACCAAGTTCGTCTCTTCAGTCGCTCTTCGTCCTCTCATTTGATCCTTTGGCATTCTTTGTACCAAGTTCGTCTCATTCGTCCCTCTTCGTCCTCGCATTTGATCCATTGGCATTCTTTGGACCAAGTTCATCTTGTTTGTCCCTCTGCGTCCTCCCATTAAATCCGTTTGCCTTCTTTGGATCAACTTCGTCTCGTTCGACCCTCTTCGTCCTCCCATTTGATCCGTTAGGTCTCTTTGGACCAAGTTCGTCTCTTTCGTCTCTCTTCGTCACCCCATCCATTTGATCCATTGGCCTTCTTTGGACCAAGTTTGTCTCTTTCATCCCTCTTCGTCCTCCCATTTGATCCGTTGGCCTTCTTTGGAACAAGTTCGTCACTTTCGTCCCTCTTCGTCCTCCCATTAGATCCGTTGTCCTTCTTTGCACCAAGTTCGTCTCGTTCGTCCTTCTTCGTCCTCGCATTAGATCTGTTGTCCTTCTTTGCACCAAGTTCGTCTCGTTCTTCCTTCTTCGTCCTCTCATTAGATCCATTGCATTCATTGGACCAAGTTCGTCTCTTCAGTCGCTCTTCGTCCTCTCATTTGATCCTTGGCATTCTTTGTACCAAGTTTGTCTCTTTCGTCCCTCTTCGTCCTCCCATTTGATCCGTTGGCCTTCTTTGGACCAAGTTCGTCGTTTTCGTCCCTCTTCGTCCTCCCATTAGATCCGTTGTCCTTCTTTGCAACAAGTTCGTCTCGTTCGTCCTTCTTCGTCCTCGCATTAGATCTGTTGTCCTTCTTTGCACCAAGTTCATCTCTTCAGTCGCTCTTCGTCCTCCCATTTGATCCTTTGGCATTCTTTGTACCAAGTTCGTCTCATTCGTCCCTCTTCGTCGTCGCATTTGATCCATTGGCATTCTTTGGACAAAGTTCATCTTGTTTGTCCCTCTGCGTCCTCCCATTAAATCCGTTTGCCTTCTTTGGATCAAGTTCGTCTCGTTCGACCCTCTTCGTCCTCCCATTTAATCCGTTAGCTTTCTTTGGACCATGTTCGTCTCTTTCGTCTCTCTTCGTCCGCCCATTTGATCCGTTGGCCTTCTTTGGACCTAGTTTGTCTCTTTCGTCCCTCTTCGTCCTCCCATTTGATCCGTTGGCCTTCTTTCGACCAAGTTCGTCGCTTTCGTCCCTCTTCGTCCTCCCATTAGATCCGTTGTCCTTCTTTGCACCAAATTCGTCTCGTTCGTCCTTCTTCGTCCTCGCATTAGAACCATTGGCATTCATTGGACCAAGTTCGTCTCTTCAGTCCCTCTTCGTCCTCTCGTTTGATCCTTTGGCATTCTTTGTACCATGTTCGTCTCATTCGTCCCTCTTCGTCCTCCCATTTGATCCATTGGCCTTCTTTGGACCAAGTTCATCTTGTTTGTCCCTCTTCGTCCTCCCATTAAATCCGTTTGCCTTCTTTGGATCAAGATCGTCTCGTTCGACCCTCTTCGTCCTCCCATTTAATCCGTTAGCTTTCTTTGGACCATGTTCGTCTCTTTCGTCTCTCTTCGTCCGCCCATTTGATCCATTGGCCTTCTTTGGACCTAGTTTGTCTCTTTCGTCCCTCTTCGTCCTCCCATTTGATCTGTTGGCCTTCTTTCGACCAAGTTCGTCGCTTTCGTCCCTCTTCGTCCCCGCATTAGATCTGTTGTCCTTCTTTGTACCATGTTCGTCTCGTTCTTCCTTCTTTGTCCTCGCATTAGATCTATTGCATTCATTAGACCAAGTTCGTCTCTTCAGTCGCTCTTCGTCCTCTCATTTGATCCTTTGGCATTCTTTGGACCAAGTTCGTCTCATTCGTCCCTCTTCGTCCTCCCATTTGATCCATTGGCCTTCTTTGGACCTAGTTCATCTTGTTCGTCCCTCTTCGTCCTCCCATTAAATCCGTTTGCCTTCTTTGGACCAAGTTCGTCTCGTTCGATCCTCTTCGTCCTCCCATTTGATCCGTTAGCTCTCTTTGGACCAAGTTTGTCTCTTTCGTCTCTCTTCGTCACCCCATCCATTTGATCCGTTGGCCTTCTTTGGACCAAGTTTGTCTCTTTCGTCCCTCTTCGTCCTCCCATTTGATCCGTTGGCCTTCTTTGGAACAAGTTCGTGACTTTCGTCCCTCTTCGTCCTCCCATTAGATCCGTTGTCCTTCTTTGCACCAAGTTCGTCTCGTTCGTCCTTCTTCGTCCTCGCATTAGATCTGTTGTCCTTCTTTGCACCAAGTTCGTCTCGTTCTTCCTTCTTCGTCCTCTCATTAGATCCATTGCATTCATTGGACCAAGTTCGTCTCTTCAGTCGCTCTTCGTCCTCTCATTTGATCCTTGGCATTCTTTGTACCAAGTTTGTCTCTTTCGTCCCTCTTCGTCCTCCCATTTGATCCGTTGGCCTTCTTTGGACCAAGTTCGTCGTTTTCGTCCCTCTTCGTCCTCCCATTAGATCCGTTGTCCTTCTTTGCAACAAGTTCGTCTCGTTCATCCTTCTTCGTCCTCGCATTAGATCTGTTGTCCTTCTTTGCACCAAGTTCATCTCTTCAGTCGGTCTTCGTCCTCTCGTTTGATCCGTTGGCCTTCTTTGGACCAAGTTTGTCTCTTTCGTCCCTCTTCGTCCTCCCATTTGATCCGTTGTCCTTCTTTGCCCCAAGTTCGGCTCGTTCGTCTTTCTTTGTCATCGAATTAGATCCATTGGCATTCTTTGGACCAAGTTCATCTCTTCAGTCCCTCTTCGTCCTCTCATTTGATCCTTTGGCATTCTTTGTACCAAGTTCGTCTCATTCGTCCCTCTTCGTCCTCGCATTTGATCCATTGGCATTCTTTGGACCAAGTTCATCTTGTTTGTCCCTCTGCGTCCTCCCATTAAATCCGTTTGCCTTCTTTGGATCAAGTTCGTCTCGTTCGACCCTCTTCGTCCTCCCATTTAATCCGTTAGCTTTCTTTGGACCATGTTCGTCTCTTTCGTCTCTCTTCGTCCGCCCATTTGATCCGTTTACCTTCTTTGGACCAAGTTTGTCTCTTTCGTCCCTCTTCGTCCTCCCATTTGATCCGTTGGCCTTCTTTCGACCAAGTTCGTCGCTTTCGTCCCTCTTTGTCCTCCCATTAGATCCGTTGTCCTTCTTTGCACCAAGTTCGTCTCGTTCGTCCTTCTTCGTCCTCGCATTAGAACCATTGGCATTCATTGGACCAAGTTCGTCTCTTCAGTCCCTCTTCGTCCTCTCGTTTGATCCTTTGGCATTCTTTGTACCATGTTCGTCTCATTCGTCCCTCTTCGTCCTCCCATTTGATCCATTGGCATTCTTTGGACCAAGTTCATCTTGTTCGTCCCTTTTCGTACTCCCATTAAATCCGTTTGCCTTCTTTGGACCAAGTTCGTCTCATTCGTTCCTCTTCGTCCTCCCATTTGATCCGTTAGCTTTCTTTGGACCAAGTTCGTCTCTTTCGTCTCTCTTTGTCACCCCATCCATTTGATCCATTGGCCTTCTTTGGATCAAGTTTGTCTCTTTCGTCCCTCTTCGTCCTCCCATTTGATCCGTTGGCCTTCTTTGGAGCAAGTTCGTCTCGTTCGTCCTTCTTCGTCCTCGCATTAGATCTGTTGTCCTTCTTTGCACCAAGTTCGTCTCGTTCTTCCTTCTTCGTCCTCACATTAGATCCATTGCATTCATTGGACCAAGTTCGTCTCTTCAGTCGCTCTTCGTCCTCTCATTTGATCCTTTGCCATTCTTTGTACCAAGTTCGTCTATTTCGTCCCTCTTCGTCCTCCCATTTGATCCATTGGCCTTCTTTGGACCAAGTTCATCTTGTTCGTCCCTTTTCGTCCTCCCATTAAATCAGTTTGCCTTCTTTGGACAAAGTTCGTCTCGTTCGTTCCTCTTCGTCCTCCCATTTGATCCGTTAGCTTTCTTTGGACCAAGTTCGTCTCTTTCGTCTCTCTTCGTCACCCCATCCATTTGATCCATTGGCCTTCTTTGGACCAAGTTAGTCTCTTTCGTCCCTCTTCGTCCTCCCATTTGATCCGTTGGCCTTCTTTGGACCAAGTTCATCGCTTTCTTCCCTCTTCGTCCTCCCATTAGATCCGTTGTCCTTCTTTGCACCAAGTTCGTCTCCTTCGTCCTTCTTCGTCCTCGCATTAGATCGGTTGTCCTTCTTTGCACCAAGTTCGTCTCGTTCTTCCTTCTTCGTCCTCGCATTAGATCCATTGCATTCATTGGACCAAGTTCGTCTCTTCAGTCGCTCTTCGTCCTCTCATTTGATCCTTTGGCATTCTTTGTACCAAGTTCGTCTCATTCGTCCCTCTTCGTCCTCGCATTTGATCCATTGGCATTCTTTGGACCAAGTTCATCTTGTTTGTCCCTCTGCGTCCTCCCATTAAATCTGTTTGCCTTCTTTGGATCAAGTTCGTCTCGTTCGACCCTCTTCGTCCTCCCATTTAATCCGTTAGCTTTCTTTGGACCATGTTCGTCTCTTTCGTCTCTCTTCGTCACCCCATCCATTTGATCCATTGGCCTTCTTTGGACCAAGTTTGTCTCTTTCGTCCCTCTTCGTCCTCCCATTTGATCTGTTGGCCTTCTTTGGAACAAGTTCGTCACTTTCGACCCTCTTCGTCCTCCCATTAGATCCGTTGTCCTTCTTTGCACCAAGTTCGTCTCGTTCGTCCTTCTTCGTCCTTGCATTAGATCTGTTGTCCTTCTTTGCACCAAGTTCGTCTCGTTCTTCCTTCTTCATCCTCGCATTAGATCCATTGCATTCATTGGACCAAGTTCGTCTCTTCAGTCGCTCTTCGTCCTCTCATTTGATCCTTTGGCATTCTTTGGACCAAGTTCGTCTCATTCGTCCCTCTTCGACCTCCCATTTGATCCATTGGCCTTCTTTGGACCTAGTTCATCTTGTTCGTCCCTCTTCGTCCTCCCATTAAATCCGTTTGCCTTCTTTGGACCAAGTTCGTCTCGTTCGATCCTCTTCGTCCTCCCATTTGATCCGTTAGCTCTCTTTGGACCAAGTTCGTCTCTTTCGTCTCTCTTCGTCACCCCATCCATTTGATCCATTGGCCTTCTTTGGACCAAGTTTGTCTCTTTCGTCCCTCTTCGTCCTCCCATTTGATCCGCTGGCCTTCTTTGGAACAAGTTCGTCACTTTCGTCCCTCTTCGTCCTCCCATTAGATCCGTTGTCCTTCTTTGCACCAAGTTCGTCTCGTTCGTCCTTCTTCGTCCTCGCATTAGATCTGTTGTCCTTCTTTGCACCAAGTTCGTCTCGTTCTTCCTTCTTCGTCCTCTCATTAGATCCATTGCATTCATTGGACCAAGTTCGTCTCTTCAGTCGCTCTTCGTCCTCTCATTTGATCCTTGGCATTCTTTGTACCAAGTTTGTCTCTTTCGTCCCTCTTCGTCCTCCCATTTGATCCGTTGGCCTTCTTTGGACCAAGTTCGTTGTTTTCGTCCCTCTTCGTCGTCCCATTAGATCCGTTGTCCTTCTTTGCAACAAGTTCGTCTCGTTCGTCCTTCTTCGTCCTCGCATTAGATCTGTTGTCCTTCTTTGCACCAAGTTCGTCTCTTCAGTCGCTCTTCGTCCTCCCATTTGATCCTTTGGCATTCTTTGTACCAAGTTCGTCTCATTCGTCCCTCTTCGTCCTCGCATTTGATCCATTGGCATTCTTTGGACCAAGTTCATCTTGTTTGTCCCTCTGCGTCCTCCCATTAAATCCGTTTGCCTTCTTTGGATCAAGTTCGTCTCGTTCGACCCTCTTCGTCCTCCCATTTAATCCGTTAGCTTTCTTTGGACCATGTTCGTCTCTTTCGTCTCTCTTCGTCCGCCCATTTGATCCGTTGGCCTTCTTTGGACCTAGTTTGTCTCTTTCGTCCCTCTTCGTCCTCCCATTTGATCCGTTGGCCTTCTTTCGACCAAGTTCGTCGCTTTCGTCCCTCTTCGTCCTCCCATTAGGTCCGTTGTCCTTCTTTGCACCAAGTTCGTCTCGTTCGTCCTTCTTCGTCCTCGCATTAGAACCATTGGCATTCATTGGACCAAGTTCGTCTCTTCAGTCCCTCTTCGTCCTCTCGTTTGATCCTTTGGCATTCTTTGTACCATGTTCGTCTCATTCGTCCCTCTTCGTCCTCCCATTTGATCCATTGGCCTTCGTTGGACCAAGTTCATCTTGTTTGTCCCTCTTCGTCCTCCCATTAAATCCGTTTGCCTTCTTTGGATCAAGATCGTCTCGTTCGACCCTCTTCGTCCTCCCATTTAATCCGTTAGCTTTCTTTGGACCATGTTCGTCTCTTTCGTCTCTCTTCGTCCGCCCATTTGATCCATTGGCCTTCTTTGGACCTAGTTTGTCTCTTTCGTCCCTCTTCGTCCTCCCATTTGATCCGTTGGCCTTCTTTCGACCAAGTTCGTCGCTTTCGTCCCTCTTCGTCCTCGCATTAGATCTGTTGTCCTTCTTTGCACCATGTTCGTCTCGTTCTTCCTTCTTCGTCCTCGCATTAGATCTATTGCATTCATTAGACCAAGTTCGTCTCTTCAGTCGCTCTTCGTCCTCTCATTTGATCCTTTGGCATTCTTTCTACCAAGTTCGTCTCATTCGTCCCTCTTCGTCCTCCCATTTGATCCATTGGCCTTCTTTGGACCTAGTTCATCTTGTTCGTCCCTCTTCGTCCTCCCATTAAATCCGTTTGCCTTCTTTGGACCAAGTTCGTCTCGTTCGATCCTCTTCGTCCTCCCATTTGATCCGTTAGCTCTCTTCGGACCAAGTTCGTCTCTTTCGTCTCTCTTCGTCACCCCATCCATTTGATCCGTTGGCCTTCTTTGGACCAAGTTTGTCTCTTTCGTCCCTCTTCGTCCTCCCATTTGATCCGTTGGCCTTCTTTGGAACAAGTTCGTGACTTTCGTCCCTCTTCGTCCTCCCATTAGATCCGTTGTCCTTCTTTGTACCAAGTTCGTCTCGTTCGTCCTTCTTCGTCCTCGCATTAGATCTGTTGTCCTTCTTTGCACCAAGTTCGTCTCGTTCTTCCTTCTTCGTCCTCGCATTAGATCCATTGCATTCATTGGACCAAGTTCGTGTCTTCAGTCGCTCTTCGTCCTCGCATTTGATCCTTTGGCATTCTTTGTACCAAGTTCGTCTCATTCGTCCCTCTTCGTCCTCGCATTTGATCCATTGGCATTCTTTGGACCAAGTTCATCTTGTTTGTCCCTCTTCGTCCTGCCATTAAATTCGTTTGCCTTCTTTGGATCAAGATCGTCTCGTTCGACCCTCTTCGTCATCCCATTTAATCCGTTAGCTTTCTTTGGACCATGTTCGTCTCTTTCGTCTCTCTTCGTCTGCCCATTTGATCCGTTGGCCTTCTTTGGACCTAGTTTGTCTCTTTCGTCCCTCTTCGTCCTCCCATTTGATCCGTTGGCCTTCTTTCGACCAAGTTCATCGCTTTCGTCCCTCTTCGTCCTCCCATTAGATCCGTTGTCCTTCTTTGCACCAAGTTCGTCTCGTTCGTCCTTCTTCGTCCTCGCATTAGAACCATTGGCATTCATTGGACCAAGTTCGTCTCTTCAGTCCCTCTTCGTCCTCTCGTTTGATCCTTTGGCATTCTTTGTACCATGTTCGTCTCATTCGTCCCTCTTCGTCCTCCCATTTGATCCATTGGCCTTCGTTGGACCAAGTTCATCTTGTTTGTCCCTCTTCGTCCTCCCATTAAATCCGTTTGCCTTCTTTGGATCAAGATCGTCTCGTTCGACCCTCTTCGTCCTCCCATTTAATCCGTTAGCTTTCTTTGGACCATGTTCGTCTCTTTCGTCTCTCTTCGTCCGCCCATTTGGTCCATTGGCCTTCTTTGGACCTAGTTTGTCTCTTTCGTCCCTCTTCGTCCTCCCATTTGATCCGTTGGCCTTCTTTCGACCAAGTTCGTCGCTTTCGTCCCTCTTCGTCCTCGCATTAGATCTGTTGTCCTTCTTTGCACCATGTTCGTCTCGTTCTTCCTTCTTCGTCCTCGCATTAGATCTATTGCATTCATTAGACCAAGTTCGTCTCTTCAGTCGCTCTTCGTCCTCTCATTTGATCCTTTGGCATTCTTTCTACCAAGTTCGTCTCATTCGTCCCTCTTCGTCCTCCCATTTGATCCATTGGCCTTCTTTGGACCTAGTTCATCTTGTTCATCCCTCTTCGTCCTCCTATTAAATCCGTTTGCCTTCTTTGGACCAAGTTCGTCTCGTTCGATCCTCTTCGTCCTCCCATTTGATCCGTTAGCTCTCTTTGGACCAAGTTCGTCTCTTTCGTCTCTCTTCGTCACCCCATCCATTTGATCCGTTGGCCTTCTTTGGACCAAGTTTGTCTCTTTCGTCCCTCTTCGTCCTCCCATTTGATCCGTTGGCCTTCTTTGGAACAAGTTCGTGACTTTCGTCCCTCTTCGTCCTCCCATTAGATCCGTTGTCCTTCTTTGCACCAAGTTCGTCTCGTTCGTCCTTCTTCGTCCTCGCATTAGATCTGTTGTCCTTCTTTGCACCAAGTTCGTCTCGTTCTTCCTTCTTCGTCCTCGCATTAGATCCATTGCATTCATTGGACCAAGTTCATGTCTTCAGTCGCTCTTCGTCCTCGCATTTGATCCTTTGGCATTCTTTGTACCAAGTTCGTCTCATTCGTCCCTCTTCGTCCTCGCATTTGATCCATTGGCATTCTTTGGACCAAGTTCATCTTGTTTGTCCCTCTTCGTCCTGCCATTAAATCCGTTTGCCTTCTTTGGATCAAGTTCGTCTCGTTCGACCCACTTCGTCCTCCCATTTAATCCGTTAGCTTTCTTTGGACCATGTTCGTCTCTTTCGTCTCTCTTCGTCTGCCCATTTGATCCGTTGGCCTTCTTTGGACCTAGTTTGTCTCTTTCGTCCCTCTTCGTCCTCCCATTTGATCCGTTGGCCTTCTTTCGACCAAGTTCGTCGCTTTTGTCCCTCTTCGTCCTCCCATTAGATCCGTTGTCCTTCTTTGCACCAAGTTCGTCTCGTTCGTCCTTCTTCGTCCTCGCATTAGAACCATTGGCATTCATTGGACCAAGTTCGTCTCTTCAGTCCCTCTTTGTCCTCTCGTTTGATCCTTTCGCATTCTTTGTACCATGTTCGTCTCATTCGTCCCTCTTCGTCCTCCCATTTGATCCATTGGCCTTCTTTGGACCAAGTTCATCTTGTTCGTCCCTTTTCGTCCTCCCATTAAATCCGTTTGCCTTCTTTGGACCAAGTTCGTCTCGTTCGGTCCTCTTCGTCCTCCCATTTGATCCGTTAGCTTTCTTTGGACATAGTTCGTCTCTTTCGTCTCTCTTCGTCACCCCATCCATTTGATCCATTGGTCTTCTTTGGACCAAGTTTGTCTCTTTCGTCCCTCTTCGTCCTCCCATTTGATCCGTTGGCCTTCTTTGGAGCAAGTTCGTCGCTTTCGTCCCTCTTCGTCCTCCCATTAGATCCGTTGTCCTTCTTTGCACCAAGTTCGTCTCGTTCGTCCTTCTTCGTCCTCGCATTAGATCTGTTGTCCTTCTTTGCACCAAGTTCGTCTCGTTCTTCCGTCTTCGTCCTCGCATTAGATCTATTGCATTCTTTAGACCAAGTTCGTCTCTTCAGTCGCTTTTCGTCCTCTCATTTGATCCTTTGGCATTCTTTGTACCAAGTTCGTCTCATTCGTCCCTCTTCGTCCTCCCATTTGATCCATTGGCCTTCTTTGGACCAAGTTCATCTTGTTCGTCCCTTTTCGTCCTCCCATTAAATCCGTTTGCCTTCTTTGGACCAAGTTCGTCTCGTTTGTTCCTCTTCGTCCTCCCATTTGATCCGTTAGCTTTCTTTGGACCAAGTTCGTCTCTTTCGTCTCTCTTCGTCACCCCATCCATTTGATCCATTGGCCTTCTTTGGACCAAGTTTGTCTCTTTCGTCCCTCTTCGTCCTCCCATTTGATCCGTTGGCCTTCTTTGGACCAAGTTCATCGCTTTCGTCCCTCTTCGTCCTCCCATTAGATCCGTTGTCCTTCTTTGCACCAAGTTCGTCTCGTTCGTCCTTCTTCGTCCTCGCATTAGATCTGTTGTCCTTCTTTGCACCAAGTTCGTCTCGTTCTTCCTTCTTCGTCCTCGCATTAGATCTGTTGTCCTTCTTTGCACCAAGTTCGTCTCGTTCTTCCTTCTTCGTCCTCGCATTAGATCCATTGCATTCATTGGAGCAAGTTCGTCTCTTTAGTCGCTCTTCGTCCTCTCATTTGATCCTTTGGCATTCTTTGTACCAAGTTCGTCTCATTCGTCCCTCTTCGTCCTCGCATTTGATCCATTGGCATTCTTTGGACCAAGTTCATCTTGTTTGTCCCTCTTCGTCCTCCCATTAAATCTGTTTGCCTTCTTTGGATCAAGATCGTCTCGTTCGACCCTCTTCGTCATCCCATTTAATCCGTTAGCTTTCTTTGGACCATGTTCGTCTCTTTCGTCTCTCTTCGTCTGCCCATTTGATCCGTTGGCCTTCTTTGGACCTAGTTTGTCTCTTTCGTCCCTCTTCGTCCTCCCATTAGATCCGTTGGCCTTCTTTCGACCAAGTTCGTCGCTTTCATCCCTCTTCGTCCTCCCATTAGATCCGTTGTCCTTCTTTGCACCAAGTTCGTCTCGTTCGTCCTTCTTCGTCCTCGTATTAGATCCATTGGCATTCATTGGACCAAGTTCGTCTCTTTCGTCTCTCTTCGTCACCCCATCCATTTGATCCATTGGCCTTCTTTGGACCAAGTTTGTCTCTTTCGTCTCTCTTCGTCACCCCATCCATTTGATCCATTGCCCTTCTTTGGACCAAGTTTGTCTCTTTCGTCCCTCTTCGTCCTCCCATTTGATCCGTTGGCCTACTTTGGAGCAAGTTCGTCGCTTTCGTCCCTCTTCGTCCTCCCATTAGATCCGTTGTCCTTCTTTGCACCAAGTTCGTCTCGTTCGTCCTTCTTCGTCCTCGCATTAGATCTGTTGTCCTTCTTTGCACCAAGTTCGTCTCGTTCGTCCTTCTTCGTCCTCGCATTAGATCTGTTGTCCTTCTTTGCACCAAGTTCGTCTCGTTCTTCCTTCTTCGTCCTCGCATTAGATCTATTGCATTCATTAGACCAAGTTCGTCTCTTCAGTCGCTCTTCGTCCTCTCATTTGATCCTTTGGCATTCTTTGTACCAAGTTCGTCTCATTCGTCCCTCTTCGTCCTCCCATTTGATCCATTGGCCTTCTTTGGACCAAGTTCATCTTGTTCGTCCCTTTTCGTCCTCCCATTAAATCCGTTTGCCTTCTTTGGACCAAGTTCGTCTCGTTCGTTCCTCTTCGTCCTCCCATTTGATCCGTTAGCTTTCTTTGGACCAAGTTCGTCTCTTTCGTCTCTCTTCGTCACCCCATCCATTTGATCCATTGGCCTTCTTTGGACCAAGTTTGTCTCTTTCGTCCGTCTTCGTCCTTCCATTTGATCCGTTGGCCTTCTTTGGAGCAAGTTCGTCGCTTTCGTCCCTCTTCGTCCTCCCATTAGATCCGTTGTCCTTCTTTGCACCAAGTTCGTCTCGTTCGTCCATCTTCGTCCTCGCATTAGATCTGTTGTCCTTCTTTGCACCAAGTTCGTCTTGTTCTTCCTTCTTCGTCCTCGCATTAGATCCATTGCATTCATTGGACCAAGTTCGTCTCTTCAGTCGCTCTTCGTCCTCTCATTTGATCCTTTGGCATTCTTTGTACCAAGTTCGTCTCATTCGTCCCTCTTCGTCCTCGCATTTGATCCATTGGCATTCTTTGGACCAAGTTCATCTTGTTCGTCCCTTTTCATCCTCCCATTAAATGCGTTTGCCTTCTTTGGACCAAGTTCGTCTCGTTCGTTCCTCTTCGTCCTCCCATTTGATCCGTTAGCTTTCTTTGGACCAAGTTCGTCTCTTTCGTCTCTCTTCGTCACCCCATCCATTTGATCCATTGCCCTTCTTTGGACCAAGTTTGTCTCTTTCGTCCCTCTTCGTCCTCCCATTTGATCCGTTGGCCTACTTTAGAGCAAGTTCGTCGCTTTCGTCCCTCTTCGTCCTCCCATTAGATCCGTTGTCCTTCTTTGCACCAAGTTCGTCTCGTTCGTCCTTCTTCGTCCTCGCATTAGATCTGTTGTCCTTCTTTGCACCAAGTTCGTCTCGTTCGTCCTTCTTCGTCCTCGCATTAGATCTGTTGTCCTTCTTTGCACCAAGTTCGTCTCGTTCTTCCTTCTTCGTCCTCGCATTAGATCTATTGCATTCATTAGACCAAGTTCGTCTCTTCAGTCGCTCTTCGTCCTCTCATTTGATCCTTTGGCATTCTTTGTACCAAGTTCGTCTCATTCGTCCCTCTTCGTCCTCCCATTTGATCCATTGGCCTTCTTTGGACCAAGTTCATCTTGTTCGTCCCTTTTCGTCCTCCCATTAAATCCGTTTGCCTTCTTTGGACCAAGTTCGTCTCGTTCGTTCCTCTTCGTCCTCCCATTTGATCCGTTAGCTTTCTTTGGACCAAGTTCGTCTCTTTCGTCTCTCTTCGTCACCCCATCCATTTGATCCATTGGCCTTCTTTGGACCAAGTTTGTCTCTTTCGTCCCTCTTCGTCCTTCCATTTGATCCGTTGGCCTTCTTTGGAGCAAGTTCGTCGCTTTCGTCCCTCTTCGTCCTCCCATTAGATCCGTTGTCCTTCTTTGCACCAAGTTCGTCTCGTTCGTCCATCTTCGTCCTCGCATTAGATCTGTTGTCCTTCTTTGCACCAAGTTCGTCTCGTTCTTCCTTCTTCGTCCTCGCATTAGATCCATTGCATTCATTGGACCAAGTTCGTCTCTTCAGTCGCTCTTCGTCCTCTCATTTGATCCTTTGGCATTCTTTGTACCAAGTTCGTCTCATTCGTCCCTCTTCGTCCTCGCATTTGATCCATTGGCATTCTTTGGACCAAGTTCATCTTGTTTGTCCCTCTTCGTCCTCCCATTAAATCTGTTTGCCTTCTTTGGATCAAGATCGTCTCGTTCGACCCTCTTCGTCCTCCCATTTAATCCGTTAGCTTTCTTTGGACCATGTTCGTCTCTTTCGTCTCTCTTCGTCCGCCCATTTGATCCGTTGGCCTTCTTTGGACCTAGTTTGTCTCTTTCGTCCCTCTTCGTCCTCCCATTCGATCCGTTGGCCTTCTTTCGACCAAGTTCGTCGCTTTCGTCCCTCTTCGTCCTCCCATTAGATCCGTTGTCCTTCGTTGCACCAAGTTCGTCTCGTTCATCCTTCTTCGTCCTCGCATTAGAACCATTGGCATTCATTGGACCAAGTTCGTCTCTTCAGTCCCTCTTTGTCCTCTCGTTTGATCCTTTCGCATTCTTTGTACCATGTTCGTCTCATTCGTTCCTCTTCGTCCTCCCATTTGATCCATTGGCATTCTTTGGACCAAGTTCATCTTGTTCGTCCCTTTTCGTCCTCCCATTAAATCCGTTTGCCTTCTTTGGACCAAGTTCGTCTCGTTCGGTCCTCTTCGTCCTCCCATTTGATCCGTTTGCTTTCTTTGGACATAGTTCGTCTCTTTCATCTCTCTTCGTCACCCCATCCATTTGATCCATTGGTCTTCTTTGGACCAAGTTTGTTTCTTTCGTCCCTCTTCGTCCTCCCATTTGATCCGTTGGCCTTCTTTGGAGCAAGTTCGTCGCTTTCGTCCCTCTTCGTCCTCCCATTAGATCCGTTGTCCTTCTTTGCACCAAGTTCGTCTCGTTCGTCCTTCTTCGTCCTCGCATTAGATCTGTTGTCCTTCTTTGCACCAAGTTCGTCTCGTTCTTCCGTCTTCGTCCTCGCATTAGATCTATTGCTTTCATTAGACCAAGTTCGTTTCTTCAGTCGCTTTTCGTCCTCTCATTTGATCCTTTGGCATTCTTTGTACCAAGTTCGTCTCATTCGTCCCTCTTCGTCCTCCCATTTGATCCATTGGCCTTCTTTGGACCAAGTTCATCTTGTTCGTCGCTTTTCGTCCTCCCATTAAATCCGTTTGCCTTCTTTGGACCAAGTTCGTCTCGTTCGTTCCTCTTCGTCCTCCCATTTGATCCGTTAGCTTTCTTTGGACCAAGTTCGTCTCTTTCGTCTCTCTTCGTCACCACATCCATTTGATCCATTGGCCTTCTTTGGACCAAGTTTGTCTCTTTCGTCCCTCTTCGTCCTCCCATTTGATCCGTTGGCCTTCTTTGGAGCAAGTTCGTCGCTTTCGTCCCTCTTCGTCCTCCCATTAGATCCGTTGTCCTTCTTTGCACCAAGTTCGTCTCGTTCGTCCGTCTTCGTCCTCGCATTAGATCTGTTGTCCTTCTTTGCACCAAGTTCGTCTCGTTCTTCCTTCTTCGTCCTCGCATTAGATCCATTGCATTCATTGGACCAAGTTCGTCTCTTTAGTCGCTCTTCGTCCTCTCATTTGATCCTTTGGCATTCTTTGTACCAAGTTCGTCTCATTCGTCCCTCTTCGTCCTCGCATTTGATCCATTGGCATTCTTTGGACCAAGTTCATCTTGTTTGTCCCTCTTCGTCCTCCCATTAAATCTGTTTGCCTTCTTTGGATCAAGATCGTCTCGTTCGACCCTCTTCGTCATCCCATTTAATCCGTTAGCTTTCTTTGGACCATGTTCGTCTCTTTCGTCTCTCTTCGTCTGCCCATTTGATCCGTTGGCCTTCTTTGGACCTAGTTTGTCTCTTTTGTCCCTCTTCGTCCTCCCATTAGATCCGTTGGCCTTCTTTCGACCAAGTTCGTCGCTTTCATCCCTCTTCGTCCTCCCATTAGATCCGTTGTCCTTCTTTGCACCAAGTTCGTCTCGTTCGTCCTTCTTCGTCCTCGTATTAGATCCATTGGCATTCATTGGACCAAGTTCGTCTCTTTCGTCTCTCTTCGTCACCCCATCCATTTGATCCATTGGCCTTCTTTGGACCAAGTTTGTCTCTTTCGTCCCTCTTCGTCCTCCCATTTGATCCGTTGGCCTTCTTTGGAGCAAGTTCGTCGCTTTCGTCCCTCTTCGTCCTCCCATTAGATCCGTTGTCCTTCTTTGCACCAAGTTCGTCTCGTTCGTCCTTCTTCGTCCTCGCATTAGATCTGTTGTCCTTCTTTGCACCAAGTTCGTCTCGTTCGTCCTTCTTCGTCCTCGCATTAGATCTGTTGTCCTTCTTTGCACCAAGTTCGTCTCGTTCTTCCTTCTTCGTCCTCGCATTAGATCTATTGCATTCATTAGACCAAGTTCGTTTCTTCAGTCGCTTTTCGTCCTCTCATTTGATCCTTTGGCATTCTTTGTACCAAGTTCGTCTCATTCGTCCCTCTTCGTCCTCCCATTTGATCCATTGGCCTTCTTTGGACCAAGTTCATCTTGTTCGTCCCTTTTCATCCTCCCATTAAATGCGTTTGCCTTCTATGGACCAAGTTCGTCTCGTTCGTTCCTCTTCGTCCTCCCATTTGATCCGTTAGCTTTCTTTGGACCAAGTTCGTCTCTTTCGTCTCTCTTCGTCACCCCATCCATTTGATCCATTGCCCTTCTTTGGACCAAGTTTGTCTCTTTCGTCCCTCTTCGTCCTCCCATTTGATCCGTTGGCCTACTTTGGAGCAAGTTCGTCGCTTTCGTCCCTCTTCGTCCTCCCATTAGATCCGTTGTCCTTCTTTGCACCAAGTTCGTCTCGTTCGTCCTTCTTCGTCCTCGCATTAGATCTGTTGTCCTTCTTTGCACCAAGTTCGTCTCGTTCGTCCTTCTTCGTCCTCGCATTAGATCTGTTGTCCTTCTTTGCACCAAGTTCGTCTCGTTCTTCCTTCTTCGTCCTCGCATTAGATCTATTGCATTCATTAGACCAAGTTCGTTTCTTCAGTCGCTTTTCGTCCTCTCATTTGATCCTTTGGCATTCTTTGTACCAAGTTCGTCTCATTCGTCCCTCTTCGTCCTCCCATTTGATCCATTGGCCTTCTTTGGACCAAGTTCATCTTGTTCGTCGCTTTTCGTCCTCCCATTAAATCCGTTTGCCTTCTTTGGACCAAGTTCGTCTCGTTCGTTCCTCTTCGTCCTCCCATTTAATCCGTTAGCTTTCTTTGGACCAAGTTCGTCTCTTTCGTCTCTCTTCGTCACCCCATCCATTTGATCCATTGGCCTTCTTTGGACCAAGTTTGTCTCTTTCGTCCCTCTTCGTCCTTCCATTTGATCCGTTGGCCTTCTTTGGAGCAAGTTCGTCGCTTTCGTCCCTCTTCGTCCTCCCATTAGATCCGTTGTCCTTCTTTGCACCAAGTTCGTCTCGTTCGTCCATCTTCGTCCTCGCATTAGATCTGTTGTCCTTCTTTGCACCAAGTTCGTCTCGTTCTTCCTTCTTCGTCCTCGCATTAGATCCATTGCATTCATTGGACCAAGTTCGTCTCTTCAGTCGCTCTTCGTCCTCTCATTTGATCCTTTGGCATTCTTTGTACCAAGTTCGTCTCATTCGTCCCTCTTCGTCCTCGCATTTGATCCATTGGCATTCTTTGGACCAAGTTCATCTTGTTTGTCCCTCTTCGTCCTCCCATTAAATCTGTTTGCCTTCTTTGGATCAAGATCGTCTCGTTCGACCCTCTTCGTCCTCCCATTTAATCCGTTAGCTTTCTTTGGACCATGTTCGTCTCTTTCGTCTCTCTTCGTCCGCCCATTTGATCCGTTGGCCTTCTTTGGACCTAGTTTGTCTCTTTCGTCCCTCTTCGTCCTCCCATTCGATCCGTTGGCCTTCTTTCGACCAAGTTCGTCGCTTTCGTCCCTCTTCGTCCTCCCATTAGATCCGTTGTCCTTCGTTGCACCAAGTTCGTCTCGTTCATCCTTCTTCGTCCTCGCATTAGAACCATTGGCATTCATTGGACCAAGTTCGTCTCTTCAGTCCCTCTTTGTCCTCTCGTTTGATCCTTTCGCATTCTTTGTACCATGTTCGTCTCATTCGTTCCTCTTCGTCCTCCCATTTGATCCATTGGCATTCTTTGGACCAAGTTCATCTTGTTCGTCCCTTTTCGTCCTCCCATTAAATCCGTTTGCCTTCTTTGGACCAAGTTCGTCTCGTTCGGTCCTCTTCGTCCTCCCATTTGATCCGTTTGCTTTCTTTGGACATAGTTCGTCTCTTTCATCTCTCTTCGTCACCCCATCCATTTGATCCATTGGTCTTCTTTGGACCAAGTTTGTTTCTTTCGTCCCTCTTCGTCCTCCCATTTGATCCGTTGGCCTTCTTTGGAGCAAGTTCGTCGCTTTCGTCCCTCTTCGTCCTCCCATTAGATCCGTTGTCCTTCTTTGCACCAAGTTCGTCTCGTTCGTCCTTCTTTGTCCTCGCATTAGATCTGTTGTCCTTCTTTGCACCAAGTTCGTCTCGTTCTTCCGTCTTCGTCCTCGCATCAGATCTATTGCTTTCATTAGACCAAGTTCGTTTCTTCAGTCGCTTTTCGTCCTCTCATTTGATCCTTTGGCATTCTTTGTACCAAGTTCGTCTCATTCGTCCCTCTTCGTCCTCCCATTTGATCCATTGGCCTTCTTTGGACCAAGTTCATCTTGTTCGTCGCTTTTCGTCCTCCCATTAAATCCGTTTGCCTTCTTTGGACCAAGTTCGTCTCGTTCGTTCCTCTTCGTCCTCCCATTTGATCCGTTAGCTTTCTTTGGACCAAGTTCGTCTCTTTCGTCTCTCTTCGTCACCCCATCCATTTGATCCATTGGCCTTCTTTGGACCAAGTTTGTCTCTTTCGTCCCTCTTCGTCCTCCCATTTGATCCGTTGGCCTTCTTTGGAGCAAGTTCGTCGCTTTCGTCCCTCTTCGTCCTCCCATTAGATCCGTTGTCCTTCTTTGCACCAAGTTCGTCTCGTTCGTCCTTCTTCGTCCTCGCATTAGATCTGTTGTCCTTCTTTGCACCAAGTTCGTCTCGTTCTTCCTTCTTCGTCCTCGCATTAGATCCATTGCATTCATTGGACCAAGTTCGTCTCTTTAGTCGCTCTTCGTCCTCTCATTTGATCCTTTGGCATTCTTTGTACCAAGTTCGTCTCATTCGTCCCTCTTCGTCCTCGCATTTGATCCATTGGCATTCTTTGGACCAAGTTCATCTTGTTTGTCCCTCTTCGTCCTCCCATTAAATCTGTTTGCCTTCTTTGGATCAAGATCGTCTCGTTCGACCCTCTTCGTCATCCCATTTAATCCGTTAGCTTTCTTTGGACCATGTTCGTCTCTTTCGTCTCTCTTCGTCTGCCCATTTGATCCGTTGGCCTTCTTTGGACCTAGTTTGTCTCTTTTGTCCCTCTTCGTCCTCCCATTAGATCCGTTGGCCTTCTTTCGACCAAGTTCGTCGCTTTCATCCCTCTTCGTCCTCCCATTAGATCCGTTGTCCTTCTTTGCACCAAGTTCGTCTCGTTCGTCCTTCTTCGTCCTCGTATTAGATCCATTGGCATGCATTGGACCAAGTTCGTCTCTTTCGTCTCTCTTCGTCACCCCATCCATTTGATCCATTGGCCTTCTTTGGACCAAGTTTGTCTCTTTCGTCCCTCTTCGTCCTCCCATTTGATCCGTTGGCCTTCTTTGGAGCAAGTTCGTCGCTTTCGTCCCTCTTCGTCCTCCCATTAGATCCGTTGTCCTTCTTTGCACCAAGTTCGTCTCGTTCGTCCTTCTTCGTCCTCGCATTAGATCTGTTGTCCTTCTTTGCACCAAGTTCGTCTCGTTCTTCCTTCTTCGTCCTCGCATTAGATCCATTGCATTCATTGGACCAAGTTCGTCTCTTCAGTCGCTCTTCGTCCTCTCATTTGATCCTTTGGCATTCTTTGTACCAAGTTCGTCTCATACGTCCCTCTTCGTCCTCGTATTTGATCCATTGGCATTCTTTGTACCAAGTTCGACTCATTCGTCCCTCTTCGTCCTCGCATTTGATCCATTGGCATTCTTTGGACCAAGTTCATCTTGTTTGTCCCTCTTCGTCCTCCCATTAAATCCGTTTGCCTTCTTTGGATCAAGATCGTCTCGTTCGACCCTCTTCGTCCTCCCATTTAATCCGTTAGCTTTCTTTGGACCATGTTCGTCTCTTTCGTCTCTCTTCGTCCTCCCATTAGATCCGTTGGCCTTCTTTCGACCAAGTTCGTCGCTTTCATCCCTCTTCGTCCTCCCATTAGATCCGTTGTCCTTCTTTGCACCAAGTTCGTCTCGTTCGTCCTTCTTCGTCCTCGTATTAGATCCATTGGCATTCATTGGACCAAGTTCGTCTCTTTCGTCTCTCTTCGTCACCCCATCCATTTGATCCATTGGCCTTCTTTGGACCAAGTTTGTCTCTTTCGTCCCTCTTCGTCCTCCCATTTGATCCGTTGGCCTTCTTTGGAGCAAGTTCGTCGCTTTCGTCCCTCTTCGTCCTCCCATTAGATCCGTTGTCCTTCTTTGCACCAAGTTCGTCTCGTTCGTCCTTCTTCGTCCTCGCATTAGATCTGTTGTCCTTCTTTGCACCAAGTTCGTCTCGTTCTTCCTTCTTCGTCCTCGCATTAGATCCATTGCATTCATTGGACCAAGTTCGTCTCTTTAGTCGCTCTTCGTCCTCTCATTTGATCCTTTGGCATTCTTTGTACCAAGTTCGTCTCATTCGTCCCTCTTCGTCCTCGCATTTGATCCATTGGCATTCTTTGGACCAAGTTCATCTTGTTTGTCCCTCTTCGTCCTCCCATTAAATCTGTTTGCCTTCTTTGGATCAAGATCGTCTCGTTCGACCCTCTTCGTCATCCCATTTAATCCGTTAGCTTTCTTTGGACCATGTTCGTCTCTTTCGTCTCTCTTCGTCTGCCCATTTGATCCGTTGGCCTTCTTTGGACCTAGTTTGTCTCTTTTGTCCCTCTTCGTCCTCCCATTAGATCCGTTGGCCTTCTTTCGACCAAGTTCGTCGCTTTCATCCTTCTTCGTCCTCCCATTAGATCCGTTGTCCTTCTTTGCACCAAGTTCGTCTCGTTCGTCCTTCTTCATCCTCGTATTAGATCCATTGGCATTCATTGGACCAAGTTCGTCTCTTTCGTCTCTCTTCGTCACCCCATCCATTTGATCCATTGGCCTTCTTTGGACCAAGTTTGTCTCTTTCGTCCCTCTTCGTCCTCCCATTTGATCCGTTGGCCTTCTTTGGAGCAAGTTCGTCGCTTTCGTCCCTCTTCGTCCTCCCATTAGATCCGTTGTCCTTCTTTGCACCAAGTTCGTCTCGTTCGTCCTTCTTCGTCCTCGCATTAGATCTGTTGTCCTTCTTTGCACCAAGTTCGTCTCGTTCTTCCTTCTTCGTCCTCGCATTAGATCCATTGCATTCATTGGACCAAGTTCGTCTCTTCAGTCGCTCTTCGTCCTCTCATTTGATCCTTTGGCATTCTTTGTACCAAGTTCGTCTCATACGTCCCTCTTCGTCCTCGTATTTGATCCATTGGCATTCTTTGTACCAAGTTCGTCTCATTCGTCCCTCTTCGTCCTCGCATTTGATCCATTGGCATTCTTTGGACCAAGTTCATCTTGTTTGTCCCTCTTCGTCCTCCCATTAAATCCGTTTGCCTTCTTTGGATCAAGATCGTCTCGTTCGACCCTCTTCGTCCTCCCATTTAATCCGTTAGCTTTCTTTGGACCATGTTCGTCTCTTTCGTCTCTCTTCGTCCTCCCATTTGATCCGTTGGCCTTCTTTCGACCAAGTTCGTCGCTTTCGTCCCTCTTCGTCCTCCCATTAGATCCGTTGTCCTTCTTCGCACCAAGTTCGTCTCGTTCGTCCTTCTTCGTCCTCGCATTAGAACCATTGGCATTCATTGGACCAAGTTCGTCTCTTCAGTCCCTCTTCGTCCTCTCGTTTGATCCTTTGGCATTCTTTGTACCATGTTCGTCTCATTCGTCCCTCTTCGTCCTCCCATTTGATCCATTGGCCTTCTTTGGACCAAGTTCATCTTGTTCGTCCCTTTTCATCCTCCCATTAAATGCGTTTGCCTTCTATGGACCAAGTTCGTCTCGTTCGTTCCTCTTCGTCCTCCCATTTGATCCGTTAGCTTTCTTTGGACCAAGTTCGTCTCTTTCGTCTCTCTTCGTCACCCCATCCATTTGATCCATTGCCCTTCTTTGGACCAAGTTTGTCTCTTTCGTCCCTCTTCGTCCTCCCATTTGATCCGTTGGCCTACTTTGGAGCAAGTTCGTCGCTTTCGTCCCTCTTCGTCCTCCCATTAGATCCGTTGTCCTTCTTTGCACCAAGTTCGTCTCGTTCGTCCTTCTTCGTCCTCGCATTAGATCTGTTGTCCTTCTTTGCACCAAGTTCGTCTCGTTCGTCCTTCTTCGTCCTCGCATTAGATCTGTTGTCCTTCTTTGCACCAAGTTCGTCTCGTTCTTCCTTCTTCGTCCTCGCATTAGATCTATTGCATTCATTAGACCAAGTTCGTTTCTTCAGTCGCTTTTCGTCCTCTCATTTGATCCTTTGGCATTCTTTGTACCAAGTTCGTCTCATTCGTCCCTCTTCGTCCTCCCATTTGATCCATTGGCCTTCTTTGGACCAAGTTCATCTTGTTCGTCGCTTTTCGTCCTCCCATTAAATCCGTTTGCCTTCTTTGGACCAAGTTCGTCTCGTTCGTTCCTCTTCGTCCTCCCATTTGATCCGTTAGCTTTCTTTGGACCAAGTTCGTCTCTTTCGTCTCTCTTCGTCACCCCATCCATTTGATCCATTGGCCTTCTTTGGACCAAGTTTGTCTCTTTCGTCCCTCTTCGTCCTCCCATTTGATCCGTTGGCCTTCTTTGGACCAAGTTCGTCGCTTTCGTCCCTCTTCGTCCTCCCATTAGATCCGTTGTCCTTCTTTGCACCAAGTTCGTCTCGTTCGTCCTTCTTCGTCCTCGCATTAGATCTGTTGTCCTTCTTTGCACCAAGTTCGTCTCGTTCTTCCTTCTTCGTCCTCGCATTAGATCCATTGCATTCATTGGACCAAGTTCGTCTCTTTAGTCGCTCTTCGTCCTCTCATTTGATCCTTTGGCATTCTTTGTACCAAGTTCCTCTCATTCGTCCCTCTTCGTCCTCGCATTTGATCCATTGGCATTCTTTGGACCAAGTTCATCTTGTTTGTCCCTCTTCGTCCTCCCATTAAATCTGTTTGCCTTCTTTGGATCAAGATCGTCTCGTTCGACCCTCTTCGTCATCCCATTTAATCCGTTAGCTTTCTTTGGACCATGTTCGTCTCTTTCGTCTCTCTTCGTCTGCCCATTTGATCCGTTGGCCTTCTTTGGACCTAGTTTGTCTCTTTCGTCCCTCTTCGTCCTCCCATTAGATCCGTTGGCCTTCTTTCGACCAAGTTCGTCGCTTTCATCCCTCTTCGTCCTCCCATTAGATCCGTTGTCCTTCTTTGCACCAAGTTCGTCTCGTTCGTCCTTCTTCGTCCTCGTATTAGATCCATTGGCATTCATTGGACCAAGTTCGTCTCTTTCGTCTCTCTTCGTCACCCCATCCATTTGATCCATTGGCCTTCTTTGGACCAAGTTTGTCTCTTTCGTCCCTCTTCGTCCTCCCATTTGATCCGTTGGCCTTCTTTGGAGCAAGTTCGTCGCTTTCGTCCCTCTTCGTCCTCCCATTAGAGCCGTTGTCCTTCTTTGCACCAAGTTCGTCTCGTTCGTCCTTCTTCGTCCTCGCATTAGATCTGTTGTCCTTCTTTGCACCAAGTTCGTCTCGTTCTTCCTTCTTCGTCCTCGCATTAGATCCATTGCATTCATTGGACCAAGTTCGTCTCTTCAGTCGCTCTTCGTCCTCTCATTTGATCCTTTGGCATTCTTTGTACCAAGTTCGTCTCATACGTCCCTCTTCGTCCTCGTATTTGATCCATTGGCATTCTTTGTACCAAGTTCGTCTCATTCGTCCCTCTTCGTCCTCGCATTTGATCCATTGGCATTCTTTGGACCAAGTTCATCTTGTTTGTCCCTCTTCGTCCTCCCATTAAATCCGTTTGCCTTCTTTGGATCAAGATCGTCTCGTTCGACCCTCTTCGTCCTCCCATTTAATCCGTTAGCTTTCTTTGGACCATGTTCGTCTCTTTCGTCTCTCTTCGTCCGCCCATTTGATCCGTTGGCCTTCTTTGGACCTAGTTTGTCTCTTTCGTCCCTCTTCGTCCTTCCATTTGATCCGTTGGCCTTCTTTCGACCAAGTTCGTCGCTTTCGTCCCTCTTCGTCCTCCCATTAGATCCGTTGTCCTTCTTCGCACCAAGTTCGTCTCGTTCGTCCTTCTTCGTCCTCGCATTAGAACCATTGGCATTCATTGGACCAAGTTCGTCTCTTCAGTCCCTCTTCGTCCTCTCGTTTGATCCTTTGGCATTCTTTGTACCATGTTCGTCTCATTCGTCCCTCTTCGTCCTCCCATTTGATCCATTGGCCTTCTTTGGACCAAGTTCATCTTGTTCGTCCCTTTTCATCCTCCCATTAAATGCGTTTGCCTTCTATGGACCAAGTTCGTCTCGTTCGTTCCTCTTCGTCCTCCCATTTGATCCGTTAGCTTTCTTTGGACCAAGTTCGTCTCTTTCGTCTCTCTTCGTCACCCCATCCATTTGATCCATTGCCCTTCTTTGGACCAAGTTTGTCTCTTTCGTCCCTCTTCGTCCTCCCATTTGATCCGTTGGCCTACTTTGGAGCAAGTTTGTCGCTTTCGTCCCTCTTCGTCCTCCCATTAGATCCGTTGTCCTTCTTTGCACCAAGTTCGTCTCGTTCGTCCTTCTTCGTCCTCGCATTAGATCTGTTGTCCTTCTTTGCACCAAGTTCGTCTCGTTCGTCCTTCTTCGTCCTCGCATTAGATCTGTTGTCCTTCTTTGCACCAAGTTCGTCTCGTTCTTCCTTCTTCGTCCTCGCATTAGATCTATTGCATTCATTAGACCAAGTTCGTCTCTTCAGTCGCTCTTCGTCCTCTCATTTGATCCTTTGGCATTCTTTGTACCAAGTTCGTCTCATTCGTCCCTCTTCGTCCTCCCATTTGATCCATTGGCCTTCTTTGGACCAAGTTCATCTTGTTCGTCCCTTTTCGTCCTCCCATTAAATCCGTTTGCCTTCTTTGGACCAAGTTCGTCTCGTTCGTTCCTCTTCGTCCTCCCATTTGATCCGTTAGCTTTCTTTGGACCAAGTTCGTCTCTTTCGTCTCTCTTCGTCACCCCATCCATTTGATCCATTGGCCTTCTTTGGACCAAGTTTGTCTCTTTCGTCCCTCTTCGTCCTTCCATTTGATCCGTTGGCCTTCTTTGGAGCAAGTTCGTCGCTTTCGTCCCTCTTCGTCCTCCCATTAGATCCGTTGTCCTTCTTTGCACCAAGTTCGTCTCGTTCGTCCTTCTTCGTCCTCGCATTAGATCTGTTGTCCTTCTTTGCACCAAGTTCGTCTCGTTCTTCCTTCTTCGTCCTCGCATTAGATCCATTGCATTCATTGGACCAAGTTCGTCTCTTCAGTCGCTCTTCGTCCTCTCATTTGATCCTTTGGCATTCTTTGTACCAAGTTCGTCTCATTCGTCCCTCTTCGTCCTCGCATTTGATCCATTGGCATTCTTTGGACCAAGTTCATCTTGTTTGTCCCTCTTCGTCCTCCCATTAAATCTGTTTGCCTTCTTTGGATCAAGATCGTCTCGTTCGACCCTCTTCGTCCTCCCATTTAATCCGTTAGCTTTCTTTGGACCATGTTCGTCTCTTTCGTCTCTCTTCGTCCGCCCATTTGATCCGTTGGCCTTCTTTGGACCTAGTTTGTCTCTTTCGTCCCTCTTCGTCCTCCCATTTGATCCGTTGGCCTTCTTTCGACCAAGTTCGTCGCTTTCGTCCCTCTTCGTCCTCCCATTAGATCCGTTGTCCTTCGTGGCACCAAGTTCGTCTCGTTCATCCTTCTTCGTCCTCGTATTAGATCCATTGGCATTCATTGGACCAAGTTCGTCTCTTCAGTCCCTCTTCGTCCTCTCGTTTGATCCTTTGGCATTCTTTGTACCAAGTTCGTCTCATTCGTCCCTCTTCGTCCTCCCATTTGATCCATTGGCCTTCTTTGGACCTAGTTCATCTTGTTCGTCCCTCTTCGTCCTCCTATTAAATCCGTTTGCCTTCTTTGGACCAAGTTCGCCTCGTTCGATCGTCTTCGTCCTCCCATTTGATCCGTTAGCTTTCTTTGGACCAAGTTCGTCTCTTTCGTCTCTCTTCGTCACCCCATCCATTTGATCCATTGGCCTTCTTTGGACCAAGTTTGTCTCTTTCGTCCCTCTTCGTCCTTCCATTTGATCCGTTGGCCTTCTTTGGAGCAAGTTCGTCGCTTTCGTCCCTCTTCGTCCTCCCATTAGATCCGTTGTCCTTCTTTGCACCAAGTTCGTCTCGTTCGTCCTTCTTCGTCCTCGCATTAGATCTGTTGTCCTTCTTTGCACCAAGTTCGTCTCGTTCTTCCTTCTTCGTCCTCGCATTAGATCCATTGCATTCATTGGACCAAGTTCGTCTCTTCAGTCGCTCTTCGTCCGCTCATTTGATCCTTTGGCATTCTTTGTACCAAGTTCGTCTCATTCGTCCCTCTTCGTCCTCGCATTTGATCCATTGGCATTCTTTGGACCAAGTTCATCTTGTTTGTCCCTCTTCGTCCTCCCATTAAATCTGTTTGCCTTCTTTGGATCAAGATCGTCTCGTTCGACCCTCTTCGTCCTCCCATTTAATCCGTTAGCTTTCTTTGGACCATGTTCGTCTCTTTCGTCTCTCTTCGTCCGCCCATTTGATCCGTTGGCCTTCTTTGGACCTAGTTTATCTCTTTCGTCCCTCTTCGTCCTCCCATTTGATCCGTTGGCCTTCTTTCGACCAAGTTCGTCGCTTTCGTCCCTCTTCGTCCTCCCATTAGATCCGTTGTCCTTCGTGGCACCAAGTTCGTCTCGTTCATCCTTCTTCGTCCTCGTATTAGATCCATTGGCATTCATTGGACCAAGTTCGTCTCTTCAGTCCCTCTTCGTCCTCTCGTTTGATCCTTTGGCATTCTTTGTACCAAGTTCGTCTCATTCGTCCCTCTTCGTCCTCCCATTTGATCCATTGGCCTTCTTTGGACCTAGTTCATCTTGTTCGTCCCTCTTCGTCCTCCTATTAAATCCGTTTGCCTTCTTTGGACCAAGTTCGCCTCGTTCGATCCTCTTCGTCCTCCCATTTGATCCGTTAGCTTTCTTTGGACCAAGTTCGTCTCTTTCGTCTCTCTTCGTCACCCCATCCATTTGATCCATTGGCCTTCTTTGGACCAAGTTTGTCTCTTTCGTCCCTCTTCGTCGTCCCATTTGATCCGTTGGCCTTCTTTGGAGCAAGTTCGTCGCTTTCGCCCCTCTTCGTCCTCCCATTAGATCCGTTGTCCTTCTTTGCACCAAGTTCGTCTCGTTCGTCCTTCTTCGTCCTCGCATTAGATCTGTTGTCCTTCTTTGCACCAAGTTCGTCTTGTTCTTCCTTCTTCGTCCTCGCATTAGATCCATTGCATTCATTGGACCAAGTTCGTCTCTTCAGTCGCTCTTCGTCCTCTCATTTGATCCTTTGGCATTCTTTGTACCAAGTTCGTCTCATTCGTCCCTCTTCGTCCTCGTATTTGATCCATTGGCATTCTTTGGACCAAGTTCATCTTGTTTGTCCCTCTTAGTCCTCTCATTAAATCCGTTTGCCTTCTTTGGATCAAGATCGTGTCGTTCGACCCTCTTCGTCCTCCCATTTAATCCGTTAGCTTTCTTTGGACCATGTTCGTCTCTTTCGTCTCTCTTCGTCCGCCCATTTGATCTGTTGGCCTTCTTTGGACCTAGTTTGTCTCTTTCGTCCCTCTTCGTCCGCCCATTTGATCCGTTGGCCTTCTTTGGACCTAGTTTGTCTCTTTCGTCCCTCTTCGTCCTCCCATTTGATCCGTTGGCCTTCTTTGAACCAAGTTCGTCGCTTTCGTCCCTCTTCGTCCTCCCATTAGATCCGTTGTCCTTCTTTGCACCAAGTTCGTCTCGTTCGTCCTTCTTCGTCCTCGCATTAGATCTGTTGTCCTTCTTTGCACCAAGTTCATCTCGTTCTTCCTTCTTCGTCCTCGCATTAGATCCATTGGCATTCATTGGACCAAGTTCGTCTCTTCAGTCCCTCTTCGTCCTCTAGTTTGATCCTTTGGCATTCTTTGTACCAAGTTCGTCTCATTCGTCCCTCTTCGTCCTCTCATTTGATCCATTGGCCTTCTTTGGACCTAGTTCATCTTGTTCGTCCCTCTTCGTCCTACCATTAAATCCGTTTGCTTTCTTTGGACCAAGTTCGTCTCGTTCGATCCTCTTCGTCCTCCCATTTGATCCGTTAGCTTTCTTTGGACCAAGTTCGTCTCTTTCGTCTCTGTTCGTCACCCCATCCATTTGATCCATTGGCCTTCTTTGGACCAAGTTTGTCTCTTTCGTCCCTCTTCGTCCTCCCATTTGATCCGTTGGCCTTCTTTGGACCAAGTTCGTCGCTTTCGTCCCTCTTCGTCCTCCCATTAGATCCGTTGTCCTTCTTTGCACCAAGTTCATCTCGTTCGTCCTTCTTCGTCCTCGCATTAGATCTGTTGTCCTTCTTTGCACCAAGTTCGTCTCGCTCTTCCTTCTTCGTCCTCGCATTAGATCCATTGCATTCATTGGACCAAGTTCGTATCTTCAGTCGCTCTTCGTCCTCTCATTTGATCGTTTGGCATTCTTTGTACGAAGTTCGTCTCTTTCGTCCCTCTTCGTCCTCCCATTTGATCCATTGGCCTTCTTTGGACCAAGTTCATCTTGTTCGTCCCTTTTCGTCCTCCCATTAAATCCGTTTGCCTTCTTTGGACCAAGTTCGTCTCGTTCGTTCCTCTTCGTCCTCCCATTTGATCCGTTAGCTTTCTTTGGACCAAGTTCGTCTCTTTCGTCTATGTTTGTCACCCCATCCATTTGATCCATTGGCCTTCTTTGGACCATGTTTGTCTCTTTCGTCCCTCTTCGTCCTCCCATTTGATCCGTTGGCCTTCTTTGGAGCAAGTTCGTCGCTTTCGTCCCTCTTCGTCCTCCCATTAGATCCGTTGTCCTTCTTTGCACCAAGTTCGTCTCGTTCGTCCTTCTTCGTCCTCGCATTAGATCTGTTGTCATTCTTTGCACCAAGTTCGTCTCGTTCTTCCTTCTTCGTCCTCGCATTAGATCCATTGCATTCATTGGACCAAGTTCTTCTCTTCAGTCGCTCTTCGTCCTCTCATTTGATCCTTTGGCATTCTTTGTACCAAGTTCGTCTCATTCGTCCCTCTTCGTCCTCGTATTTGATCCATTGGCATTCTTTGGACCAAGTTCATCTTGTTTGTCCCTCTTAGTCCTCTCATTAAATCCGTTTGCCTTCTTTGGATCAAGATCGTCTCGTTCGACCCTCTTCGTCCTCCCATTTAATCCGTTAGCTTTCTTTGGACCATGTTCGTCTCTTTCGTCTCTCTTCGTCCGCCCATTTGATCTGTTGGCCTTCTTTGGACCTAGTTTGTCTCTTTCGTCCCTCTTCGTCCTCCCATTTGATCCGTTGGCCTTCTTTGAACCAAGTTCGTCGCTTTCGTCCCTCTTCGTCCTCCCATTAGATCCGTTGTCCTTCTTTGCACCAAGTTCGTCTCGTTCGTCCTTCTTCGTCCTCGAATTAGATCTGATGTCCTTCTTTGCACCAAGTTCATCTCGTTCTTCCTTCTTCGTCCTCGCATTAGATCCATTGGCATTCATTGGACCAAGTTCGTCTCTTCAGTCCCTCTTCGTCCTCTAGTTTGATCCTTTGGCATTCTTTGTACCAAGTTCGTCTCATTCGTCCCTCTTCGTCCTCTCATTTGATCCATTGGCCTTCTTTGGACCTAGTTCATCTTGTTCGTCCCTCTTCGTCCTACCATTAAATCCGTTTGCTTTCTTTGGACCAAGTTCGTCTCGTTCGATCCTCTTCGTCCTCCCATTTGATCCGTTAGCTTTCTTTGGACCAAGTTCGTCTCTTTCGTCTCTGTTCGTCACCCCATCCATTTGATCCATTGGCCTTCTTTGGACCAAGTTTGTCTCTTTCGTCCCTCTTCGTCCTCCCATTTGATCCGTTGGCCTTCTTTGGACCAAGTTCGTCGCTTTCGTCCCTCTTCGTCCTCCCATTAGATCCGTTGTCCTTCTTTGCACCAAGTTCATCTCGTTCGTCCTTCTTCGTCCTCGCATTAGATCTGTTGTCCTTCTTTGCACCAAGTTCGTCTCGCTCTTCCTTCTTCGTCCTCGCATTAGATCCATTGCATTCATTGGACCAAGTTCGTATCTTCAGTCGCTCTTCGTCCTCTCATTTGATCGTTTGGCATTCTTTGTACGAAGTTCGTCTCTTTCGTCCCTCTTCGTCCTCCCATTTGATCCATTGGCCTTCTTTGGACCAAGTTCATCTTGTTCGTCCCTTTTCGTCCTCCCATTAAATCCGTTTGCCTTCTTTGGACCAAGTTCGTCTCGTTCGTTCCTCTTCGTCCTCCCATTTGATCCGTTAGCTTTCTTTGGACCAAGTTCGTCTCTTTCGTCTATGTTTGTCACCCCATCCATTTGATCCATTGGCCTTCTTTGGACCATGTTTGTCTCTTTCGTCCCTCTTCGTCCTCCCATTTGATCCGTTGGCCTTCTTTGGAGCAAGTTCGTCGCTTTCGTCCCTCTTCGTCCTCCCATTAGATCCGTTGTCCTTCTTTGCACCAAGTTCGTCTCGTTCGTCCTTCTTCGTCCTCGCATTAGATCTGTTGTCATTCTTTGCACCAAGTTCGTCTCGTTCTTCCTTCTTCGTCCTCGCATTAGATCCATTGCATTCATTGGACCAAGTTCTTCTCTTCAGTCGCTCTTCGTCCTCTCATTTGATCCTTTGGCATTCTTTGTACCAAGTTCGTCTCATTCGTCCCTCTTCGTCCTCGTATTTGATCCATTGGCATTCTTTGGACCAAGTTCATCTTGTTTGTCCCTCTTAGTCCTCTCATTAAATCCGTTTGCCTTCTTTGGATCAAGATCGTCTCGTTCGACCCTCTTCGTCCTCCCATTTAATCCGTTAGCTTTCTTTGGACCATGTTCGTCTCTTTCGTCTCTCTTCGTCCGCCCATTTGATCCGTTGGCCTTCTTTGGACCTAGTTTGTCTCTTTCGTCCCTCTTCGTCCTCCCATTTGATCCGTTGGCCTTCTTTGAACCAAGTTCGTCGCTTTCGTCCCTCTTCGTCCTCCCATTAGATCCGTTGTCCTTCTTTGCACCAAGTTCGTCTCGTTCGTCCTTCTTCGTCCTCGAATTAGATCTGTTGTCCTTCTTTGCACCAAGTTCATCTCGTTCTTCCTTCTTCGTCCTCGCATTAGATCCATTGGCATTCATTGGACCAAGTTCGTCTCTTCAGTCCCTCTTCGTCCTCTAGTTTGATCCTTTGGCATTCTTTGTACCAAGTTCGTCTCATTCGTCCCTCTTCGTCCTCTCATTTGATCCATTGGCCTTCTTTGGACCTAGTTCATCTTGTTCGTCCCTCTTCGTCCTACCATTAAATCCGTTTGCTTTCTTTGGACCAAGTTCGTCTCGTTCGATCCTCTTCGTCCTCCCATTTGATCCGTTAGCTTTCTTTGGACCAAGTTCGTCTCTTTCGTCTCTGTTCGTCACCCCATCCATTTGATCCATTGGCCTTCTTTGGACCAAGTTTGTCTCTTTCGTCCCTCTTCGTCCTCCCATTTGATCCGTTGGCCTTCTTTGGACCAAGTTCGTCGCTTTCGTCCCTCTTCGTCCTCCCATTAGATCCGTTGTCCTTCTTTGCACCAAGTTCATCTCGTTCGTCCTTCTTCGTCCTCGCATTAGATCTGTTGTCCTTCTTTGCACCAAGTTCGTCTCGCTCTTCCTTCTTCGTCCTCGCATTAGATCCATTGCATTCATTGGACCAAGTTCGTATCTTCAGTCGCTCTTCGTCCTCTCATTTGATCGTTTGGCATTCTTTGTACGAAGTTCGTTTCTTTCGTCCCTCTTCGTCCTCCCATTTGATCCATTGGCCTTCTTTGGACCAAGTTCATCTTGTTCGTCCCTTTTCGTCCTCCCATTAAATCCGTTTGCCTTCTTTGGACCAAGTTCGTCTCGTTCGTTCCTCTTCGTCCTCCCATTTGATCCGTTAGCTTTCTTTGGACCAAGTTCGTCTCTTTCGTCTCTGTTTGTCACCCCATCCATTTGATCCATTGGCCTTCTTTGGACCATGTTTGTCTCTTTCGTCCCTCTTCGTCCTCCCATTTGATCCGTTGGCCTTCTTTGGAGCAAGTTCGTCGCTTTCGTCCCTCTTCGTCCTCCCATTAGATCCGTTGTCCTTCTTTGCACCAAGTTCGTCTCGTTCGTCCTTCTTCGTCCTCGCATTAGATCTGTTGTCCTTCTTTGCACCAAGTTCGTCTCGTTCTTCCTTCTTCGTCCTCGCATTAGATCCATTGCATTCATTGGACCAAGTTCGTCTCGTTCGTCCTTCTTCGTCCTCGCATTAGATCTGTTGTCCTTCTTTGCACCAAGTTCGTCTCGTTCTTCCTTCTTCGTCCTCGCATTAGATCCATTGCATTCATTGGACCAAGTTCGTCTCTTCAGTCGCTCTTCGTCCTCTCATTTGATCCTTTGGCATTCTTTGTACCAAGTTCGTCTCATTCGTCCCTCTTCGTCCTCGCATTTGATCCATTGGCATTCTTTGGACCAAGTTCATCTTGTTTGTCCCTCTTAGTCCTCTCATTAAATCCGTTTGCCTTCTTTGGATCAAGATCGTCTCGTTCGACCCTCTTCGTCCTCCCATTTAATCCGTTAGCTTTCTTTGGACCATGTTCGTCTCTTTCGTCTCTCTTCGTCCGCCCATTTGATCCGTTGGCCTTCTTTGGACCTAGTTTGTCTCTTTCGTCCCACTTCGTCCTCCCATTTGATCCGTTGGCCTTCTTTCGACCAAGTTCGTCGCTTTCGTCCCTCTTCGTCCTCCCATTAGATCCGTTGTCCTTCTTTGCACCAAGTTCGTCTCGTTCGTCCTTCTTCGTCTTCGTATTAGATCCATTGGCATTCATTGGACCAAGTTCGTCTCTTCAGTCCCTCTTCGTCCTCTCGTTTGATCCTTTGGCATTCTTTGTACCAAGTTCGTCTTATTCGTCCCTCTTCGTCCTCCCATTTGATCCATTGGCCTTCTTTGGACCTAGTTCATGTTGTTCATCCCTCTTCGTCCTCCCATTAAATTTGTTTGCCTTCTTTGGACCAAGTTCGTCTCGTTCAATCCTCTTCGTCCTCCCATTTTATCCGTTAGCTTTCTTTGGACCAAGTTCGTCTCTTTCGTCTCTCTTCGTCACCCCATCCATTTGATCCATTGGCCTTCTTTGGACCAAGTTTGTCTCTTTCGTCCCTCTTCGTCCTCCCATTAGATCCGTTGGCCTTCTTTGCACCAAGTTCGTCTCGTTCGTCCCTCTTCGTCCTCCCATTAGATCCGTTGTCCTTCTTTGCACCAAGTTCGTCTCGTTCGTCCTTCTTCGTCCTCGTATTAGATCCATTGGCATTCATTGGACCAAGTTCGTCTCTTCAGTCCCTCTTCGTCCTCTCGTTTGATCCTTTGGCATTCTTTGTACCAAGTTCGTCTCATTCGTCCTCCCATTTGATCCATTGGCCTTCTTTGGACCTAGTTCATCTTGTTCGTCCTTCTTCGTCCTCCCATTAAATTTGTTTGCCTTCTTTGGACCAAGTTCGTCTCGTTCGATCCTCTTCGTCCTCCCATTTGATCCGTTAGCTTTCTTTGGACCAAGTTCGTCTCTTTCGTCTCTCTTCGTCACCCCATTCATTTGATCCATTGGCCTTCTTTGGACCAAGTTTGTCTCTTTCGTCCCTCTTCGTCCTCCCATTTGATCTGTTGGCCTTCTTTGGACCAAGTTCGTCGCTTTCGTCCCTCTTCGTCCTCCCATTAGATCCGTTGTCCTTCTTTGCACCAAGTTCGTCTCGTTCGTCCTTCTTCGTCCTCGCATTAGATCTGTTGTCCTTCTTTGCACCAAGTTCATCTCGTTCTTCCTTCTTCGTCCTCGCATTAGATCCATTGGCATTCATTGGACCAGGTTCGTCTCTTCAGTCCCTCTTCGTCCTCTCGTTTGATCCTTTGGCATTCTTTGTACCAAGTTCGTCTCATTCGTCCCTCTTCGTCCTCCCATTTGATCCATTGGCCTTCTTTGGACCTAGTTCATCTTGTTCGTCCCTCTTCGTCCTACCATTAAATCCGTTTGCCTTCTTTGGACCAAGTTCGTCTCGTTCGATCCTCTTCGTCCTCCCATTTGATCCGTTAGCTTTCTTTGGACCATGTTCGTCTCTTTCGTCTCTCTTCGTCACCCCATCCATTTGATCCATTGGCCTTCTTTGGACCAAGTTTATCTCTTTCGTCCCTCTTCGTCCTCCCATTTGATCCGTTGGCCTTCTTTGGAGCAAGTTCGTCGCTTTCGTCCCTCTTCGTCCTCCCATTAGATCCGTTGTCCTTCTTTGCACCAAGTTCGTCTCGTTCGTCCTTCTTCGTCCTCGCATTAGATCTGTTGTCCTTCTTTGCACCAAGTTCGTCTCGTTCGTCCTTCTTCGTCCTCGCATTAGATCTGTTGTCCTTCTTTGCACCAAGTTCGTCTCGTTCTTCCTTCTTCGTCCTCGCATTAGATGCATTGCATTCATTGGACCAAGTTCGTCTCTTCAGTCGCTCTTCGTCCTCTCATTTGATCCTTTGGCATTATTTGTACCAAGTTCGTCGCTTCCGTCCCTCTTCGTCCTCCCATGAGATCCGTTGTCCTTCTTTGCACCAAGTTCATCTCGTTCGTCATTCTTCGTCCTCGCATTAGATCTGTTGTCCTTCTTTGCACCAAGTTCGTCTCGTTCTTCCTTCTTCGTCCTCGCATTAGATCCATTGCATTCATTGGACCAAGTTCGCCTCTTCAGTCGCTCTTCGTCCTCGCATTAGATCCATTGCATTCATTGGACCAAGTTCGTCTTTTCAGTCGCTCTTCGTCCTCCCATTTGATCCTTTGGCATTGTTTGGACCAAGTTCATCGTGTTTGTCCCTCTTCGTCCTCCCATTAAATCCGTTTGCCTTCTTTCGATCAAGATCGTCTCGTTCGACCCTCTTCGTCCTCCCATTTAATCCGTTAGCTTTCTTTGGACCATGTTCGTCTCTTTCGTCTCTCTTCGTCCGCCCATTTGATCCGTTGGCCTTCTTTGGACCTAGTTTGTCTCTTTCGTCCCACTTCGTCCTCCCATTTGATCCGTTGGCCTTCTTTCGACCAAGTTCGTCGCTTTCGTCCCTCTTCGTCCTCCCATTAGATCCGTTGTCCTTCTTTGCACCAAGTTCGTCTCGTTCGTCCTTCTTCGTCTTCGTATTAGATCCATTGGCATTCATTGGACCAAGTTCGTCTCTTCAGTCCCTCTTCGTCCTCTCGTTTGATCCTTTGGCATTCTTTGTACCAAGTTCGTCTTATTCGTCCCTCTTCGTCCTCCCATTTGATCCATTGGCCTTCTTTGGACCTAGTTCATGTTGTTCATCCCTCTTCGTCCTCCCATTAAATTTGTTTGCCTTCTTTGGACCAAGTTCGTCTCGTTCAATCCTCTTCGTCCTCCCATTTTATCCGTTAGCTTTCTTTGGACCAAGTTCGTCTCTTTCGTCTCTCTTCGTCACCCCATCCATTTGATCCATTGGCCTTCTTTGGACCAAGTTTGTCTCTTTCGTCCCTCTTCGTCCTCCCATTAGATCCGTTGGCCTTCTTTGCACCAAGTTCGTCTCGTTCGTCCCTCTTCGTCCTCCCATTAGATCCGTTGTCCTTCTTTGCACCAAGTTCGTCTCGTTCGTCCTTCTTCGTCCTCGTATTAGATCCATTGGCATTCATTGGACCAAGTTCGTCTCTTCAGTCCCTCTTCGTCCTCTCGTTTGATCCTTTGGCATTCTTTGTACCAAGTTCGTCTCATTCGTCCTCCCATTTGATCCATTGGCCTTCTTTGGACCTAGTTCATCTTGTTCGTCCTTCTTCGTCCTCCCATTAAATTTGTTTGCCTTCTTTGGACCAAGTTCGTCTCGTTCGATCCTCTTCGTCCTCCCATTTGATCCGTTAGCTTTCTTTGGACCAAGTTCGTCTCTTTCGTCTCTCTTCGTCACCCCATTCATTTGATCCATTGGCCTTCTTTGGACCAAGTTTGTCTCTTTCGTCCCTCTTCGTCCTCCCATTTGATCTGTTGGCCTTCTTTGGACCAAGTTCGTCGCTTTCGTCCCTCTTCGTCCTCCCATTAGATCCGTTGTCCTTCTTTGCACCAAGTTCGTCTCGTTCGTCCTTCTTCGTCCTCGCATTAGATCTGTTGTCCTTCTTTGCACCAAGTTCATCTCGTTCTTCCTTCTTCGTCCTCGCATTAGATCCATTGGCATTCATTGGACCAGGTTCGTCTCTTCAGTCCCTCTTCGTCCTCTCGTTTGATCCTTTGGCATTCTTTGTACCAAGTTCGTCTCATTCGTCCCTCTTCGTCCTCCCATTTGATCCATTGGCCTTCTTTGGACCTAGTTCATCTTGTTCGTCCCTCTTCGTCCTACCATTAAATCCGTTTGCCTTCTTTGGACCAAGTTCGTCTCGTTCGATCCTCTTCGTCCTCCCATTTGATCCGTTAGCTTTCTTTGGACCATGTTCGTCTCTTTCGTCTCTCTTCGTCACCCCATCCATTTGATCCATTGGCCTTCTTTGGACCAAGTTTATCTCTTTCGTCCCTCTTCGTCCTCCCATTTGATCCGTTGGCCTTCTTTGGAGCAAGTTCGTCGCTTTCGTCCCTCTTCGTCCTCCCATTAGATCCGTTGTCCTTCTTTGCACCAAGTTCGTCTCGTTCGTCCTTCTTCGTCCTCGCATTAGATCTGTTGTCCTTCTTTGCACCAAGTTCGTCTCGTTCGTCCTTCTTCGTCCTCGCATTAGATCTGTTGTCCTTCTTTGCACCAAGTTCGTCTCGTTCTTCCTTCTTCGTCCTCGCATTAGATGCATTGCATTCATTGGACCAAGTTCGTCTCTTCAGTCGCTCTTCGTCCTCTCATTTGATCCTTTGGCATTATTTGTACCAAGTTCGTCGCTTCCGTCCCTCTTCGTCCTCCCATGAGATCCGTTGTCCTTCTTTGCACCAAGTTCATCTCGTTCGTCATTCTTCGTCCTCGCATTAGATCTGTTGTCCTTCTTTGCACCAAGTTCGTCTCGTTCTTCCTTCTTCGTCCTCGCATTAGATCCATTGCATTCATTGGACCAAGTTCGCCTCTTCAGTCGCTCTTCGTCCTCGCATTAGATCCATTGCATTCATTGGACCAAGTTCGTCTTTTCAGTCGCTCTTCGTCCTCCCATTTGATCCTTTGGCATTGTTTGGACCAAGTTCATCGTGTTTGTCCCTCTTCGTCCTCCCATTAAATCCGTTTGCCTTCTTTCGATCAAGATCGTCTCGTTCGACCCTCTTCGTCCTCCCATTTAATCCGTTAGCTTTCTTTGGACCATGTTCGTCTCTTTCGTCTCTCTTCGTCCGCCCATTTGATCCGTTGGCCTTCTTTGGACCTAGTTTGTCTCTTTCGTCCCTCTTCGTCCTCCCATTTGATCCGTTGGCCTTCTTTCGACCAAGTTCGTCGCTTTCGTCCCTCTTCGTCCTCCCATTAGATCCGTTTTCCTTCTTTGCACCAAGTTCGTCTCGTTCGTCCTTCTTGGTCCTCGTATTAGATCCATTTGCATTCATTGGACCAAGTTCGTCTCTTCAGTCCCTCTTCGTCCTCTCGTTTGATCCTTTGGCATTCTTTGTACCAAGTTCGTCTCATTCGTCCCTCTTCGTCCTCCCATTTGATCCATTGGCCTTCTTTGGACCTAGTTCATGTTGTTCGTCCCTCTTCGTCCTCCCATTAAATTTGTTTGCCTTCTTTGGACCAAGTTCGTCTCGTTCGATCCTCTTCGTCCTCCTATTTGATCCGTTAGCTTTCTTTGGACCAAGTTCGTCTCTTTCGTCTCTCTTCGTCACCCCATCCATTTGATCCATTGGCCTTCTTTGGACCAAGTTTGTCTCTTTCGTCCCTCTTCGTCCTCCCATTAGATCCGTTGGCCTTCTTTGCACCAAGTTCGTCTCGTTCGTCCCTCTTCGTCCTCCCATTAGATCCGTTGTCCTTCTTTGCACCAAGTTCGTCTCGTTCGTCCTTCTTCGTCCTCGTATTAGATCCATTGGCATTCATTGGACCAAGTTCGTCTCTTCAGTCCCTCTTCGTCCTCTCGTTTGATCCTTTGGCATTCTTTGTACCAAGTTCGTCTCATTCGTCCCTCTTCGTCCTCCCATTTGATCCATTGGCCTTCTTTGGACCTAGTTCATCTTGTTCGTCCTTCTTCGTCCTCCCATTAAATTTGTTTGCCTTATTTGGACCAAGTTCGTCTCGTTCGATCCTCTTCGTCCTCCCATTTGATCCGTTAGCTTTCTTTGGACCAAGTTCGTCTCTTTCGTCTCTCTTCGTCACCCCATCCATTTGATCCATTGGCCTTCTTTGGACCAAGTTTGTCTCTTTCGTCCCTCTTCGTCCTCCCATTTGATCTGTTGGCCTTCTTTGGACCAAGTTCGTCGCTTTCCTCCCTCTTCGTCCTCCCATTAGATCCGTTGTCCTTCTTTGCACCAAGTTCGTCTCGTTCGTCCTTCTTCGTCCTCGCATTAGATCTGTTGTCCTTCTTTGCACCAAGTTCATCTCGTTCTTCCTTCTTCGTCCTCGCATTAGATCCATTGGCATTCATTGGACCACGTTCGTCTCTTCAGTCCCTCTTCGTCCTCTCGTTTGATCCTTTGGCATTCTTTGTACCAAGTTCGTCTCATTCGTCCCTCTTCGTCCTCCCATTTGATCCATTGGCCTTCTTTGGACCTAGTACATCTTGTTCGTCCCTCTTCGTCCTACCATTAAATCCGTTTGCCTTCTTTGGACCAAGTTCGTCTCGTTCGATCCTCTTCGTCCCCCCATTTGATCCGTTAGCTTTCTTTGGACCAAGTTCGTCTCTTTCGTCTCTCTTCGTCACCCCATCCATTTGATCCATTGGCCTTCTTTGGACCAAGTTTGTCTCTTTCGTCCCTCTTCGTCCTCCCATTTGATCCGTTGGCCTTCTTTGGAGCAAGTTCGTCGTTTTCGTCCCTCTTCGTCCTCCCATTAGATCCGTTGTCCTTCTTTGCACCAAGTTCGTCTCGTTCGTCCTTCTTCGTCCTCGCATTAGATCTGTTGTCCTTCTTTGCACCAAGTTCGTCTCGTTCTTCCTTCTTCGTCCTTGCATTAGATCCATTGCATTCATTGGACCAAGTTCGTCTCTTCAGTCGCTCTTCGTCCTCTCATTTGATCCTTTGGCATTCTTTGTACCAAGTTCGTCGCTTCCGTCCCTCTTCGTCCTCCCATGAGATCCGTTGTCCTTCTTTGCACCAAGTTCGTCTCGTTCGTCCTTCTTCGTCCTCGCATTAGATCTGTTGTCCTTCTTTGCACCAAGTTCGTCTCGTTCTTCCTTCTTCGTCCTCGCATTAGATCCATTGCATTCATTGGACCAAGTTCGTCTCTTCAGTCCCTCTTCGTCCTCGCATTTGATCCATTGGCATTCTTTGGACCAAGTTCATCTTGTTTGTCCCTCTTCGTCCTCCCATTAAATCCGTTTGCCTTCTTTGGATCAAGTTCGTCTCGTTCGACCCTCTTCGTCCTCCCATTTAATCCGTTAGCTTTCTTTGGACCATGTTCGTCTCTTTCGTCTCTCTTCGTCCGCCCATTTGATCCGTTGGCCTTCTTTGGACCTAGTTTGTCTCTTTCGTCCCTCTTCGTCCTCCCATTTGATCCGTTGGCCTTCTTTCGACCAAGTTCGTCGCTTTCGTCCCTCTTCGTCCTCCCATTAGATCCGTTGTCCTTCTTTGCACCAAGTTCGTCTCGTTCGTCCTTCTTCGTCCTCGCATTAGAACCATTGGCATTCATTGGACCAAGTTCGTCTCTTCAGTCCCTCTTCGTCCTCTCGTTTGATCCTTTGGCATTCTTTGTACCATGTTCGTCTCATTCGTCCCTCTTCGTCCTCCCATTTGATCCATTGGCCTTCTTTGGACCAAGTTCATCTTGTTCGTCCCTTTTCGTCCTCCCATTAAATCCGTTTGCCTTCTTTGGACCAAGTTCGTCTCGTTCGTTCCTCTTCGTCCTCCCATTTGATCCGTTAGCTTTCTTTGGAGCAAGTTCGTCTCTTTCGTCTCTCTTCGTCACCCCATCCATTTGATCCATTGGCCTTCTTTGGACCAAGTTTGTCTCTTTCGTCCCTCTTCGTCCTCCCATTTGATCCGTTGGCCTTCTTTCGACCAAGTTCGTCGCTTTCGTCCCTCTTCGTCCTCCCATTAGATCCGTTTTCCTTCTTTGCACCAAGTTCGTCTCGTTCGTCCTTCTTGGTCCTCGTATTAGATCCATTTGCATTCATTGGACCAAGTTCGTCTCTTCAGTCCCTCTTCGTCCTCTCGTTTGATCCTTTGGCATTCTTTGTACCAAGTTCGTCTCATTCGTCCCTCTTCGTCCTCCCATTTGATCCATTGGCCTTCTTTGGACCTAGTTCATCTTGTTCGTCCCTCTTCGTCCTCCCATTAAATCCGTTTGCCTTCTTTGGACCAAGTTCGTCTCGTTCGATCCTCTTCGTCCTCCCATTTGATCCGTTAGCTTTCTTTGGACCAAGTTCGTCTCTTTCGTCTCTTTTCGTCACCCCATCCATTTGATCTATTGGCCTTCTTTGGACCAAGTTTGTCTCTTTCGTCCCTCTTCGTCCTCCCATTTGATCCGTTGGCCTTCTTTGGAGCAAGTTCGTCGCTTTCGTCCCTCTTCGTCCTCCCATTAGATCCGTTGTCCTTCTTTGCACCAAGTTCGTCTCGTTCGTCCTTCTTCGTCCTCGCATTAGATCTGTTGTCCTTCTTTGCACCAAGTTCGTCTCGTTCTTCCTTCTTCGTCCTTGCATTAGATCCATTGCATTCATTGGACCAAGTTCGTCTCTTCAGTCGCTCTTCGTCCTCTCATTTGATCCTTTGGCATTCTTTGTACCAAGTTCATCGCTTCCGTCCCTCTTCGTCCTCCCATGAGATCCGTTGTCCTTCTTTGCTCCAAGTTCGTCTCGTTCGTCCTTCTTCGTCCTCGCATTAGATCTGTTGTCCTTCTTTGCACCAAGTTCGTCTCGTTCTTCCTTCTTCGTCCTCGCATTAGATCCATTGCATTCATTGGACCAAGTTCGTCTCTTCAGTCGCTCTTCGTCCTCCCATTTGATCCTTTGGCATTCTTTGTACCAAGTGCGTCTCATTCGTCCCTCTTCGTCCTCGTATTTGATCCATTGGCATTCTTTGGACCAAGTTCATCTTGTTTGTCCCTCTTCGTCCTCCCATTAAATCCGTTTGCCTTCTTTGGATCAAGTTCGTCTCGTTCGACCCTCTTCGTCCTCCCATTTAATCCGTTAACTTTCTTTGGACCATGTTCGTCTCTTTAATCTCTCTTCGTCCGCCCATTTGATCCGTTGGCCTTCTTTGGACCTAGTTTGTCTCTTTCGTCCCTCTTCGTCCTCCCATTTGATCCGTTGGCCTTCTTTCGACCAAGTTCGTCGGTTTCGTCCCTCTTCGTCCTCCCATTAGATCCGTTGTCCTTCTTTGCACCAAGTTCGTCTCGTTCGTCCTTCTTCGTCCTCGCATTAGAACCATTCGCATTCATTGGACCAAGTTCGTCTCTTCAGTCCCTCTTCGTCCTCTCGTTTGATCCTTTGGCATTCTTTGTACCATGTTCGTCTCATTCGTCCCTCTTCGTCCTCCCATTTGATCCATTGGCCTTCTTTGGACCAAGTTCATCTTGTTCGTCCCTTTTCGTCCTCCCATTAAATCCGTTTGCCTTCTTTGGACCAAGTTCGTCTCGTTCGTTCCTCTTCGTCCTCCCATTTGATCCGTTAGCTTTCTTTGGACCAAGTTCGTCTCTTTCGTCTCTCTTCGTCACCCCATCCATTTGATCCATTGGCCTTCTTTGGACCAAGTTTGTCTCTTTCGTCCCTCTTCGTCCTCCCATTTGATCCGTTGGCCTTCTTTGGAGCAAGTTCGTCGCTTTCGTCCCTCTTCGTACTCCCATTAGATGCGTTGTCCTTCTTTGCACCAAGTTCGTCTCGTTCGTCCTTCTTCGTCCTCGCATTAGATCTGTTGTCCTTCTTTGCACCAAGTTCGTCTCGTTCTTCCTTCTTCGTCCTCGCGTTAGATCTATTGCTTTCATTGGACCAAGTTCGTCTCTTCAGTCGCTCTTCGTCCTCTCATTTGTTCCTTTGGCATTCTTTGTACCAAGTTCGTCTCATTCGTCCCTCTTCGTCCTCCCATTTGATCCATTGGCCTTCTTTGGACCAAGTTCATCTTGTTCGTCCCTTTTCGTCCTCCCATTAAATCCGTTTGCCTTCTTTGGACCAAGTTCGTCTCGTTCATTCCTCTTCGTCCTCCCATTTGATCCGTTAGCTTTCTTTGGACCAAGTTCGTCTCTTTCGTCTCTCTTCGTCACCCCATCCATTTGATCCATTGGCCTTCTTTGGACCAAGTTTGTCTCTTTCGTCCCTCTTCGTCCTCCCATTTGATCCGTTGGCCTTCTTTGGACCAAGTTCGTCGCTTTCGTCCCTCTTCGTCCTCCCATTCGATCCGTTGTCCTTCTTTGCACCAAGTTCGTCTCGTTTGTCCTTCTTCGTCCTCGCATTAGATCTGTTGTCCTTCTTTGCACCAAGTTCGTCTCGTTCTTCCTTCTTCGTCCTCGCATTAGATCCATTGCATTCATTGGACCAAGTTCGTCTCTTCAGTCGCTCTTCGTCCTCCCATTTGATCCTTTGGCATTCTTTGTACCAAGTTCGTCTCATTCGTCCCTCTTCGTCCTCGCATTTGATCCATTGGCATTCTTTGGACCAAGTTCATCTTGTTTGTCCCTCTTCGTCCTCCGATTAAATCCGTTTGCCTTCTTTGGATCAAGTTCGTCTCGTTCGACCCTCTTCGTCCTCCCATTTAATCCGTTAGCTTTCTTTGGACCATGTTCGTCTCTTTCGTCTCTCTTCGTCCGCCCATTTGATCCGTTGGCCTTCTTTGGACCTAGTTTGTCTCTTTCGTCCCTCTTCGTCCTCCCATTTGATCCGTTGGCCTTCTTTCGACCAAGTTCGTCGGTTTCGTCCCTCTTCGTCCTCCCATTAGATCCGTTGTCCTTCTTTGCACCAAGTTCGTCTCGTTCGTCCTTCTTCGTCCTCGCATTAGAACCATTCGCATTCATTGGACCAAGTTCGTCTCTTCAGTCCCTCTTCGTCCTCTCGTTTGATCCTTTGGCATTCTTTGTACCATGTTCGTCTCATTCGTCCCTCTTCGTCCTCCCATTTGATCCATTGGCCTTCTTTGGACCAAGTTCATCTTGTTCGTCCCTTTTCGTCCTCCCATTAAATCCGTTTGCCTTCTTTGGACCAAGTTCGTCTCGTTCGTTCCTCTTCGTCCTCCCATTTGATCCGTTAGCTTTCTTTGGACCAAGTTCGTCTCTTTCGTCTCTCTTCGTCACCCCATCCATTTGATCCATTGGCCTTCTTTGGACCAAGTTTGTCTCTTTCGTCCCTCTTCGTCCTCCCATTTGATCCGTTGGCCTTCTTTGGAGCAAGTTCGTCGCTTTCGTCCCTCTTCGTACTCCCATTAGATGCGTTGTCCTTCTTTGCACCAAGTTCGTCTCGTTCGTCCTTCTTCGTCCTCGCATTAGATCTGTTGTCCTTCTTTGCACCAAGTTCGTCTCGTTCTTCCTTCTTCGTCCTCGCGTTAGATCTATTGCTTTCATTGGACCAAGTTCGTCTCTTCAGTCGCTCTTCGTCCTCTCATTTGTTCCTTTGGCATTCTTTGTACCAAGTTCGTCTCATTCGTCCCTCTTCGTCCTCCCATTTGATCCATTGGCCTTCTTTGGACCAAGTTCATCTTGTTCGTCCCTTTTCGTCCTCCCATTAAATCCGTTTGCCTTCTTTGGACCAAGTTCGTCTCGTTCATTCCTCTTCGTCCTCCCATTTGATCCGTTAGCTTTCTTTGGACCAAGTTCGTCTCTTTCGTCTCTCTTCGTCACCCCATCCATTTGATCCATTGGCCTTCTTTGGACCAAGTTTGTCTCTTTCGTCCCTCTTCGTCCTCCCATTTGATCCGTTGGCCTTCTTTGGACCAAGTTCGTCGCTTTCGTCCCTCTTCGTCCTCCCATTCGATCCGTTGTCCTTCTTTGCACCAAGTTCGTCTCGTTTGTCCTTCTTCGTCCTCGCATTAGATCTGTTGTCCTTCTTTGCACCAAGTTCGTCTCGTTCTTCCTTCTTCGTCCTCGCATTAGATCCATTGCATTCATTGGACCAAGTTCGTCTCTTCAGTCGCTCTTCGTCCTCCCATTTGATCCTTTGGCATTCTTTGTACCAAGTTCGTCTCATTCGTCCCTCTTCGTCCTCGCATTTGATCCATTGGCATTCTTTGGACCAAGTTCATCTTGTTTGTCCCTCTTCGTCCTCCGATTAAATCCGTTTGCCTTCTTTGGATCAAGTTCGTCTCGTTCGACCCTCTTCGTCCTCCCATTTAATCCGTTAGCTTTCTTTGGACCATGTTCGTCTCTTTCGTCTCTCTTCGTCCGCCCATTTGATCCGTTGGCCTTCTTTGGACCTAGTTTGTCTCTTTCGTCCCTCTTCGTCCTCCCATTTGATGCGTTGGCCTTCTTTCGACCAAGTTCGTCGCTTTCGTCCCTCTTCGTCCTCCCATTAGATCCGTTGTCCTTCTTTGCACCAAGTTCGTCTCGTTCGTCCTTCTTCGTCCTCGCATTAGAACCATTGGCATTCATTGGACCAAGTTCGTCTCTTCAGTCCCTCTTCGTCCTCTCGTTTGATCCTTTGGCATTCTTTGTACCATGTCCGTCTCATTCGTCCCTCTTCGTCCTCCCATTTGATCCATTGGCCTTCTTTGGACCAAGTTCATCTTGTTCGTCCCTTTTCGTCCTCCCATTAAATCCGTTTGCCTTCTTTGGACCAAGTTCGTCTCGTTCGTTCCTCTTCGTCCTCCCATATGATCCGTTAGCTTTCTTTGGACCAAGTTCGTCTCTTTCGTCTCTCTTCGTCACCCCATCCATTTGATCCATTGGCCTTCTTTGGACCAAGTTTGTCTCTTTCGTCGCTCTTCGTCCTCCCATTTGATCCGTTGGCCTTCTTTGGAGCAAGTTCGTCGCTTTCGTCCCTCTTCGTCCTCCCATTAGATGCGTTGTCCTTCTTTGCACCAAGTTCGTCTCGTTCGTCCTTCTTCGTCCTGGCATTAGATCTGTTGTCCTTCTTTGCACCAAGTTCGTCTCGTTCTTCCTTCTTCGTCCTCGCGTTAGATCTATTGCATTCATTGGACCAAGTTCGTCTCTTCTGTCGCTCTTCGTCCTCTCATTTGATCCTTTGGCATTCTTTGAACCAAGTTCGTCTCATTCGTCCCTCTTCGTCCTCCCATTTGATCCATTGGCCTTCTTTGGACCAAGTTCATCTTGTTCGTCCCTTTTCGTCCTCCCATTAAATCCGTTTGCCTTCTTTGGACCAAGTTCGTCTCGTTCATTCCTCTTCGTCCTCCCATTTGATCCGTTAGCTTTCTTTGGACAAAGTTCGTCTCTTTCGTCTCTCTTCGTCACCCCATCCATTTGATCCATTGGCCTTCTTTGGACCAAGTTTGTCTCTTTCGTCCCTCTTCGTCCTCCCATTTGATCCGTTGGCCTTCTTTGGACCAAGTTCGTCGCTTTCGTCCCTCTTCGTCCTCCCATTAGATCCGTTGTCCTTCTTTGCACCAAGTTCGTCTCGTTCGTCCTTCTTCGTCCTCGCATTAGATCTGTTGTCCTTCTTTGCACCAAGTTCGTCTCGTTCTTCCTTCTTCGTCCTCGCATTAGATCCATTGCATTCATTGGACCAAGTTCGTCTCTTCAGTCGCTCTTCGTCCTCCCATTTGATCCTTTGGCATTCTTTGTACCAAGTTCGTCTCATTCGTCCCTCTTCGTCCTCGCATTTGATCCATTGGCATTCTTTGGACCAAGTTCATCTTGTTTGTCCCTCTTCGTCCTCCGATTAAATCCGTTTGCCTTCTTTGGATCAAGTTCGTCTCGTTCGACCCTCTTCGTCCTCCCATTTAATCCGTTAGCTTTCTTTGGACCATGTTCGTCTCTTTCGTCTCTCTTCGTCCGCCCATTTGATCCGTTGGCCTTCTTTGGACCTAGTTTGTCTCTTTCGTCCCTCTTCGTCCTCCCATTTGATGCGTTGGCCTTCTTTCGACCAAGTTCGTCGCTTTCGTCCCTCTTCGTCCTCCCATTAGATCTGTTGTCCTTCTTTGCACCAAGTTCGTCTCGTTCTTCCTTCTTCGTCCTCGCGTTAGATCTATTGCATTCATTGGACCAAGTTCGCCTCTTCAGTCGCTCTTCGTCCTCTCATTTGATCCTTTGGAATTCTTTGTACCAAGTTCGTCTCATTCGTCCCTCTTCGTCCTCCCATTTGATCCATTGGCCTTCTTTGGACCAAGTTCATCTTGTTCGTCCCTTTTCGTCCTCCCATTAAATCCGTTTGCCTTCTTTGGACCAAGTTCGTCTCGTTCGTTCCTCTTCGTCCTCCCATTTGATCCGTTAGCTTTCTTTGGACCAAGTTCGTCTCTTTCGTCTCTCTTCGGCACCCCATCCATTTGATCCATTGGCCTTCTTTGCACCAAGTTCGTCTTGTTCGTCCTTCTTCGTCCTCGCATTAGATCTGTTGTCCTTCTTTGCACCAAGTTCAACTCGTTCTTCCTTCTTCGTCCTCGCATTAGATCCATTGCATTCATTGGACCAAGTTCGTCTCTTCAGTCGCTCTTCGTCCTCTCATTTGATCCTTTGGCATTCTTTGTACCAAGTTCGTCGCTTCCGTCCCTCTTCGTCCTCCCATGAGATCCGTTGTCCTTCTTTGCACCAAGTTCGTCTCGTTCGTCCTTCTTCGTCCTCGCATTAGATCTGTTGTCCTTCTTTGCACCAAGTTCGTCTCGTTCTTCCTTCTTCGTCCTCGCATTAGATCCATTGCATTCATTGGACCAAGTTCGTCTCTTCAGTCGCTCTTCGTCCTCCCATTTGATCCTTTGGCATTCTTTGGACCAAGTTCATCTTGTTTGTCCCTCTTCGTCCTCCCATTAAATCCGTTTGCCTTCTTTGGATCAAGATCGTCTCGTTCGACCCTCTTCGTCCTCCCATTTAATCCGTTAGCTTTCTTTGGACCATGTTCGTCTCTTTCGTCTCTCTTCGTCCGCCCATTTGATCCGTTGGCCTTCTTTGGACCTAGTTTGTCTTTTTCGTCCCTCTTCGTCCTCCCATTTGATCCGTTGGCCTTCTTTCGACCAAGTTCGTCGCTTTCGTCCCTCTTCGTCCTCCCATTAGATCCGTTTTCCTTCTTTGCACCAAGTTCGTCTCGTTCGTCCTTCTTGGTCCTCGTATTATATCCATTTGCATTCATTGGACCAAGTTCGTCTCTTCAGTCCCTCTTCGTCCTCTCGTTTGATCCTTTGGCATTCTTTGTACCAAGTTCGTCTCATTCGTCCCTCTTCGTCCTCCCATTTGATCCATTGGCCTTCTTTGGACCTAGTTCATCTTGTTCGTCCCTCTTCGTACTCCCATTAAATCCGTTTGCCTTCTTTGGACCAAGTTCGTCTCGTTCGATCCTCTTCGTCCCCCCATTTGATCCGTTAGCTTTCTTTGGACCAAGTTCGTCTCTTTTCGTCACCCCATCCATTTGATCCATTGGCCTTCTTTGGACCAAGTTTGTCTCTTTCGTCCCTCTTCGTCCTCCCATTTGATCCGTTGGCCTTCTTTGGACCAAGTTCGTCGCTTTCGTCCCTCTTCGTCCTCCCATTAGATCCGTTGTCCTTCTTTGCACCAAGTTCGTCTCGTTCGTCCTTCTTCGTCCTCGCATTAGATCTGTTGACCTTCTTTGCACCAAGTTCGTCTCGTTCTTCCTTCTTCGTCCTCGCATTAGATCCATTGCATTCTTGGACCAAGTTCGTCTCTTCAGTCGCTCTTCGTCCTCTCATTTGATCCGTTGGCATTCTTTGTACCAAGTTCGTCTCATTCGTCCCTCTTCGTCCTCCCATTTGATCCATTGGCCTTCTTTGGACCAAGTTCATCTTGTTCGTCCCTTTTCGTCCTCCCATTAAATCCGTTTGCCTTCTTTGGACCAAGTTCGTCTCGTTCATTCCTCTTCGTCCTCCCATTTGATCCGTTAGCTTTCTTTGGACAAAGTTCGTCTCTTTCGTCTCTCTTCGTCACCCCATCCATTTGATCCATTGGCCTTCTTTGGACCAAGTTTGTCTCTTTCGTCCCTCTTCGTCCTCCCATTTGATCCGTTGGCCTTCTTTGGACCAAGTTCGTCGCTTTCGTCCCTCTTCGTCCTCCCATTAGATCCGTTGTCCTTCTTTGCACCAAGTTCGTCTCGTTCGTCCTTCTTCGTCCTCGCATTAGATCTGTTGTCCTTCTTTGCACCAAGTTCGTCTCGTTCTTCCTTCTTCGTCCTCGCATTAGATCCATTGCATTCATTGGACCAAGTTCGTCTCTTCAGTCGCTCTTCGTCCTCCCATTTGATCCTTTGGCATTCTTTGTACCAAGTTCGTCTCATTCGTCCCTCTTCGTCCTCGCATTTGATCCATTGGCATTCTTTGGACCAAGTTCATCTTGTTTGTCCCTCTTCGTCCTCCGATTAAATCCGTTTGCCTTCTTTGGATCAAGTTCGTCTCGTTCGACCCTCTTCGTCCTCCCATTTAATCCGTTAGCTTTCTTTGGACCATGTTCGTCTCTTTCGTCTCTCTTCGTCCGCCCATTTGATCCGTTGGCCTTCTTTGGACCTAGTTTGTCTCTTTCGTCCCTCTTCGTCCTCCCATTTGATGCGTTGGCCTTCTTTCGACCAAGTTCGTCGCTTTCGTCCCTCTTCGTCCTCCCATTAGATCTGTTGTCCTTCTTTGCACCAAGTTCGTCTCGTTCTTCCTTCTTCGTCCTCGCGTTAGATCTATTGCATTCATTGGACCAAGTTCGCCTCTTCAGTCGCTCTTCGTCCTCTCATTTGATCCTTTGGAATTCTTTGTACCAAGTTCGTCTCATTCGTCCCTCTTCGTCCTCCCATTTGATCCATTGGCCTTCTTTGGACCAAGTTCATCTTGTTCGTCCCTTTTCGTCCTCCCATTAAATCCGTTTGCCTTCTTTGGACCAAGTTCGTCTCGTTCGTTCCTCTTCGTCCTCCCATTTGATCCGTTAGCTTTCTTTGGACCAAGTTCGTCTCTTTCGTCTCTCTTCGGCACCCCATCCATTTGATCCATTGGCCTTCTTTGCACCAAGTTCGTCTTGTTCGTCCTTCTTCGTCCTCGCATTAGATCTGTTGTCCTTCTTTGCACCAAGTTCAACTCGTTCTTCCTTCTTCGTCCTCGCATTAGATCCATTGCATTCATTGGACCAAGTTCGTCTCTTCAGTCGCTCTTCGTCCTCTCATTTGATCCTTTGGCATTCTTTGTACCAAGTTCGTCGCTTCCGTCCCTCTTCGTCCTCCCATGAGATCCGTTGTCCTTCTTTGCACCAAGTTCGTCTCGTTCGTCCTTCTTCGTCCTCGCATTAGATCTGTTGTCCTTCTTTGCACCAAGTTCGTCTCGTTCTTCCTTCTTCGTCCTCGCATTAGATCCATTGCATTCATTGGACCAAGTTCGTCTCTTCAGTCGCTCTTCGTCCTCCCATTTGATCCTTTGGCATTCTTTGGACCAAGTTCATCTTGTTTGTCCCTCTTCGTCCTCCCATTAAATCCGTTTGCCTTCTTTGGATCAAGATCGTCTCGTTCGACCCTCTTCGTCCTCCCATTTAATCCGTTAGCTTTCTTTGGACCATGTTCGTCTCTTTCGTCTCTCTTCGTCCGCCCATTTGATCCGTTGGCCTTCTTTGGACCTAGTTTGTCTTTTTCGTCCCTCTTCGTCCTCCCATTTGATCCGTTGGCCTTCTTTCGACCAAGTTCGTCGCTTTCGTCCCTCTTCGTCCTCCCATTAGATCCGTTTTCCTTCTTTGCACCAAGTTCGTCTCGTTCGTCCTTCTTGGTCCTCGTATTATATCCATTTGCATTCATTGGACCAAGTTCGTCTCTTCAGTCCCTCTTCGTCCTCTCGTTTGATCCTTTGGCATTCTTTGTACCAAGTTCGTCTCATTCGTCCCTCTTCGTCCTCCCATTTGATCCATTGGCCTTCTTTGGACCTAGTTCATCTTGTTCGTCCCTCTTCGTACTCCCATTAAATCCGTTTGCCTTCTTTGGACCAAGTTCGTCTCGTTCGATCCTCTTCGTCCCCCCATTTGATCCGTTAGCTTTCTTTGGACCAAGTTCGTCTCTTTTCGTCACCCCATCCATTTGATCCATTGGCCTTCTTTGGACCAAGTTTGTCTCTTTCGTCCCTCTTCGTCCTCCCATTTGATCCGTTGGCCTTCTTTGGACCAAGTTCGTCGCTTTCGTCCCTCTTCGTCCTCCCATTAGATCCGTTGTCCTTCTTTGCACCAAGTTCGTCTCGTTCGTCCTTCTTCGTCCTCGCATTAGATCTGTTGACCTTCTTTGCACCAAGTTCGTCTCGTTCTTCCTTCTTCGTCCTCGCATTAGATCCATTGCATTCTTGGACCAAGTTCGTCTCTTCAGTCGCTCTTCGTCCTCTCATTTGATCCGTTGGCATTCTTTGTACCAAGTTCGTCTCATTCGTCCCTCTTCGTCCTCCCATTTGATCCATTGGCCTTCTTTGGACCAAGTTCATCTTGTTCGTCCCTTTTCGTCCTCCCATTAAATCCGTTTGCCTTCTTTGGACCAAGTTCGTCTCGTTCGTTCCTCTTCGTCCTCCCATTTGATCCGTTAGCTTTCTTTGGACCAAGTTCGCCTCTTCAGTCGCTCTTCGTCCTCTCATTTGATCCTTTGGAATTCTTTGTACCAAGTTCGTCTCATTCGTCCCTCTTCGTCCTCCCATTTGATCCATTGGCCTTCTTTGGACCAAGTTCATCTTGTTCGTCCCTTTTCGTCCTCCCATTAAATCCGTTTGCCTTCTTTGGACCAAGTTCGTCTCGTTCGTTCCTCTTCGTCCTCCCATTTGATCCGTTAGCTTTCTTTGGACCAAGTTCGTCTCTTTCGTCTCTCTTCGGCACCCCATCCATTTGATCCATTGGCCTTCTTTGCACCAAGTTCGTCTTGTTCGTCCTTCTTCGTCCTCGCATTAGATCTGTTGTCCTTCTTTGCACCAAGTTCAACTCGTTCTTCCTTCTTCGTCCTCGCATTAGATCCATTGCATTCATTGGACCAAGTTCGTCTCTTCAGTCGCTCTTCGTCCTCTCATTTGATCCTTTGGCATTCTTTGTACCAAGTTCGTCGCTTCCGTCCCTCTTCGTCCTCCCATGAGATCCGTTGTCCTTCTTTGCACCAAGTTCGTCTCGTTCGTCCTTCTTGGTCCTCGTATTATATCCATTTGCATTCATTGGACCAAGTTCGTCTCTTCAGTCCCTCTTCGTCCTCTCGTTTGATCCTTTGGCATTCTTTGTACCAAGTTCGTCTCATTCGTCCCTCTTCGTCCTCCCATTTGATCCATTGGCCTTCTTTGGACCTAGTTCATCTTGTTCGTCCCTCTTCGTACTCCCATTAAATCCGTTTGCCTTCTTTGGACCAAGTTCGTCTCGTTCGATCCTCTTCGTCCCCCCATTTGATCCGTTAGCTTTCTTTGGACCAAGTTCGTCTCTTTTCGTCACCCCATCCATTTGATCCATTGGCCTTCTTTGGACCAAGTTTGTCTCTTTCGTCCCTCTTCGTCCTCCCATTTGATCCGTTGGCCTTCTTTGGACCAAGTTCGTCGCTTTCGTCCCTCTTCGTCCTCCCATTAGATCCGTTGTCCTTCTTTGCACCAAGTTCGTCTCGTTCGTCCTTCTTCGTCCTCGCATTAGATCTGTTGACCTTCTTTGCACCAAGTTCGTCTCGTTCTTCCTTCTTCGTCCTCGCATTAGATCCATTGCATTCTTGGACCAAGTTCGTCTCTTCAGTCGCTCTTCGTCCTCTCATTTGATCCGTTGGCATTCTTTGTACCAAGTTCGTCTCATTCGTCCCTCTTCGTCCTCCCATTTGATCCATTGGCCTTCTTTGGACCAAGTTCATCTTGTTCGTCCCTTTTCGTCCTCCCATTAAATCCGTTTGCCTTCTTTGGACCAAGTTCGTCTCGTTCGTTCCTCTTCGTCCTCCCATTTGATCCGTTAGCTTTCTTTGGACCAAGTTCGCCTCTTCAGTCGCTCTTCGTCCTCTCATTTGATCCTTTGGAATTCTTTGTACCAAGTTCGTCTCATTCGTCCCTCTTCGTCCTCCCATTTGATCCATTGGCCTTCTTTGGACCAAGTTCATCTTGTTCGTCCCTTTTCGTCCTCCCATTAAATCCGTTTGCCTTCTTTGGACCAAGTTCGTCTCGTTCGTTCCTCTTCGTCCTCCCATTTGATCCGTTAGCTTTCTTTGGACCAAGTTCGTCTCTTTCGTCTCTCTTCGGCACCCCATCCATTTGATCCATTGGCCTTCTTTGCACCAAGTTCGTCTTGTTCGTCCTTCTTCGTCCTCGCATTAGATCTGTTGTCCTTCTTTGCACCAAGTTCAACTCGTTCTTCCTTCTTCGTCCTCGCATTAGATCCATTGCATTCATTGGACCAAGTTCGTCTCTTCAGTCGCTCTTCGTCCTCTCATTTGATCCTTTGGCATTCTTTGTACCAAGTTCGTCGCTTCCGTCCCTCTTCGTCCTCCCATGAGATCCGTTGTCCTTCTTTGCACCAAGTTCGTCTCGTTCGTCCTTCTTCGTCCTCGCATTAGATCTGTTGTCCTTCTTTGCACCAAGTTCGTCTCGTTCTTCCTTCTTCGTCCTCGCATTAGATCCATTGCATTCATTGGACCAAGTTCGTCTCTTCAGTCGCTCTTCGTCCTCCCATTTGATCCTTTGGCATTCTTTGGACCAAGTTCATCTTGTTTGTCCCTCTTCGTCCTCCCATTAAATCCGTTTGCCTTCTTTGGATCAAGATCGTCTCGTTCGACCCTCTTCGTCCTCCCATTTAATCCGTTAGCTTTCTTTGGACCATGTTCGTCTCTTTCGTCTCTCTTCGTCCGCCCATTTGATCCGTTGGCCTTCTTTGGACCTAGTTTGTCTTTTTCGTCCCTCTTCGTCCTCCCATTTGATCCGTTGGCCTTCTTTCGACCAAGTTCGTCGCTTTCGTCCCTCTTCGTCCTCCCATTAGATCCGTTTTCCTTCTTTGCACCAAGTTCGTCTCGTTCGTCCTTCTTGGTCCTCGTATTATATCCATTTGCATTCATTGGACCAAGTTCGTCTCTTCAGTCCCTCTTCGTCCTCTCGTTTGATCCTTTGGCATTCTTTGTACCAAGTTCGTCTCATTCGTCCCTCTTCGTCCTCCCATTTGATCCATTGGCCTTCTTTGGACCTAGTTCATCTTGTTCGTCCCTCTTCGTACTCCCATTAAATCCGTTTGCCTTCTTTGGACCAAGTTCGTCTCGTTCGATCCTCTTCGTCCCCCCATTTGATCCGTTAGCTTTCTTTGGACCAAGTTCGTCTCTTTTCGTCACCCCATCCATTTGATCCATTGGCCTTCTTTGGACCAAGTTTGTCTCTTTCGTCCCTCTTCGTCCTCCCATTTGATCCGTTGGCCTTCTTTGGACCAAGTTCGTCGCTTTCGTCCCTCTTCGTCCTCCCATTAGATCCGTTGTCCTTCTTTGCACCAAGTTCGTCTCGTTCGTCCTTCTTCGTCCTCGCATTAGATCTGTTGACCTTCTTTGCACCAAGTTCGTCTCGTTCTTCCTTCTTCGTCCTCGCATTAGATCCATTGCATTCTTGGACCAAGTTCGTCTCTTCAGTCGCTCTTCGTCCTCTCATTTGATCCGTTGGCATTCTTTGTACCAAGTTCGTCTCATTCGTCCCTCTTCGTCCTCCCATTTGATCCATTGGCCTTCTTTGGACCAAGTTCATCTTGTTCGTCCCTTTTCGTCCTCCCATTAAATCCGTTTGCCTTCTTTGGACCAAGTTCGTCTCGTTCGTTCCTCTTCGTCCTCCCATTTGATCCGTTAGCTTTCTTTGGACCAAGTTCGTCTCTTTCGTCTCTCTTCGTCACCCCATCCATTTGATCCATTGGCCTTCTTTGGACCAAGTTTGTCTCTTTCGTCCCTCTTCGTCCTCCCATTTGATCCGTTGGCCTTATTTGGACCAAGTTCGTCGCTTTCGTCCCTCTTCGTCCTCCCATTAGATCCGTGGTCCTTCTTTGCACCAAGTTCGTCTCGTTCGTCCTTCTTCGTCCTCGCATTAGATCTGTTGTCCTTCTTTGCACCAAGTTCGTCTCGTTCTTCCTTCTTCGTCCTCGCATTAGATCCATTGCATTCATTGGACCAAGTTCGTCTCTTCTGTCGCTCTTCGTCGTCTCATTTGATCCTTTGGCATTCTTTGTACCAAGTTCGTCTCATTCGTCCCTCTTCGTCCTCCCATTTGATCCATTGGCCTTCTTTGGACCAAGTTCATCTTGTTCGTCCCTTTTCGTCCTCCCATTAAATCCGTTTGCCTTCTTTGGACCAAGTTCGGCTCGTTCGTTCCTCTTCGTCCTCCCATTTGATCCGTTAGCTTTCTTTGGACCAAGTTCGTCTCTTTCGTCTCTCTTCGTCACCCCATCCATTTGATCCATTGGCCATCTTTGGACCAAGTTTGTCTCTTTCGTCCCTCTTCGTCCTCCCATTTGATCCGTTGGCCTTCTTTGGAGCAAGTTCGTCTCGTTCGTTCTTCTTCGTCCTCGCATTAGATCTGTTGTCCTTCTTTGCACCAAGTTCGTCTCGTTCTTCCTTCTTCGTCCTCGCATTAGATCCATTGCATTCATTGGACCAAGTTCGTCTCTTCAGTCGCTCTTCGTCCTCCCATTTGATCCTTTGGCATTCTTTGGACCAAGTTCATCTTGTTTGTCCCTCTTCGTCCTCCCATTAAATCCGTTTGCCTTCTTTGGATCAAGATCGTCTCGTTCGACCCTCTTCGTCCTCCCATTTAATCCGTTAGCTTTCTTTGGACCATGTTCGTCTCTTTCGTCTCTCTTCGTCCGCCCATTTGATCCGTTGGCCTTCTTTGGACCTAGTTTGTCTCTTTCGTCCCTCTTCGTCCTCCCATTTGATCCGTTGGCCTTCTTTCGACCAAGTTCGTCGCTTTCGTCCCTCTTCGTCCTCCCATTAGATCCGTTTTCCTTCTTTGCACCAAGTTCGTCTCGTTCGTCCTTCTTGGTCCTCGTATTATATCCATTTGCATTCATTGGACCAAGTTCGTCTCTTCAGTCCCTCTTCGTCCTCTCATTTGATCCTTTGGCATTCTTTGTACCAAGTTCGTCTCATTCGTCCCTCTTCGTCCTCCCATTTGATCCATTGGCCTTCTTTGGACCTAGTTCATCTTGTTCGTCCCTCTTCGTACTCCCATTAAATCCGTTTGCCTTCTTTGGACCAAGTTCGTCTCGTTCGATCCTCTTCGTCCTCCCATTTGATCCGTTAGCTTTCTTTGGACCAAGTTCGTCTCTTTTCGTCACCCCATCCATTTGATCCATTGGCCTTCTTTGGACCAAGTTTGTCTCTTTCGTCCCTCTTCGTCCTCCCATTTGATCCGTTGGCCTTCTTTGGACCAAGTTCGTCGCTTTCGTCCCTCTTCGTCCTCCCATTAGATCCGTTGTCCTTCTTTGCACCAAGTTCGTCTCGTTCGTCCTTCTTCGTCCTCGCATTAGATCTGTTGACCTTCTTTGCACCAAGTTCGTCTCGTTCTTCCTTCTTCGTCCTCGCATTAGATCCATTGCATTCTTGGACCAAGTTCGTCTCTTCAGTCGCTCTTCGTCCTCTCATTTGATCCGTTGGCATTCTTTGTACCAAGTTCGTCTCATTCGTCCCTCTTCGTCCTCCCATTTGATCCATTGGCCTTCTTTGGACCAAGTTCATCTTGTTCGTCCCTTTTCGTCCTCCCATTAAATCCGTTTGCCTTCTTTGGACCAAGTTCGTCTCGTTCGTTCCTCTTCGTCCTCCCATTTGATCCGTTAGCTTTCTTTGGACCAAGTTCGTCTCTTTCGTCTCTCTTCGTCACCCCATCCATTTGATCCATTGGCCTTCTTTGGACCAAGTTTGTCTCTTTCGTCCCTCTTCGTCCTCCCATTTGATCCGTTGGCCTTATTTGGACCAAGTTCGTCGCTTTCGTCCCTCTTCGTCCTCCCATTAGATCCGTGGTCCTTCTTTGCACCAAGTTCGTCTCGTTCGTCCTTCTTCGTCCTCGCATTAGATCTGTTGTCCTTCTTTGCACCAAGTTCGTCTCGTTCTTCCTTCTTCGTCCTCGCATTAGATCCATTGCATTCATTGGACCAAGTTCGTCTCTTCTGTCGCTCTTCGTCGTCTCATTTGATCCTTTGGCATTCTTTGTACCAAGTTCGTCTCATTCGTCCCTCTTCGTCCTCCCATTTGATCCATTGGCCTTCTTTGGACCAAGTTCATCTTGTTCGTCCCTTTTCGTCCTCCCATTAAATCCGTTTGCCTTCTTTGGACCAAGTTCGGCTCGTTCGTTCCTCTTCGTCCTCCCATTTGATCCGTTAGCTTTCTTTGGACCAAGTTCGTCTCTTTCGTCTCTCTTCGTCACCCCATCCATTTGATCCATTGGCCTTCTTTGGACCAAGTTTGTCTCTTTCGTCCCTCTTCGTCCTCCCATTTGATCCGTTGGCCTTCTTTGGAGCAAGCTCGTCGCTTTCGTCCCTCTTCGCCTCCCATTAGATCCGTTGTCCTTCTTTGCACCAAGTTCGTCTCGTTCGTCCTTCTTCGTCCTCGCATTAGATCTGTTGTCCTTCTTTGCACCAAGTTCGTCTCGTTCTTCCTTCTTCGTCCTCGCATTAGATCCATTGCATTCTTGGACCAAGTTCGTCTCTTCAGTCGCTCTTCGTCCTCTCATTTGATCCTTTGGCATTCTTTGTACCAAGTTCGTCGCTTCCGTCCCTCTTCGTCCTCCCATGAGATCCGTTGTCCTTCTTTGCACCAAGTTCGTCTCGTTCGTCCTTCTTCGTCCTCGCATTAGATCTGTTGTCCTTCTTTGCACCAAGTTCGCCTCGTTCTTCCTTCTTCGTCCTCGCATTAGATCCATTGCATTCATTGGACCAAGTTCGTCTCTTCAGTCGCTCTTCGTCCTCCCATTTGATCCTTTGGCATTCTTTGGACCAAGTTCATCTTGTTTGTCCCTCTTCGTCCTCCCATTAAATCCGTTTGCCTTCTTTGGATCAAGATCGTCTCGTTCGACCCTCTTCGTCCTCCCATTTAATCCGTTAGCTTTCTTTGGACCATGTTCGTCTCTTTCGTCTCTCTTCGTCCGCCCATTTGATCCGTTGGCCTTCTTTGGACCTAGTTTGTCTCTTTCGTCCCTCTTCGTCCTCCCATTTGATCCGTTGGCCTTCTTTCGACCAAGTTCGTCGCTTTCGTCCCTCTTCGTCCTCCCATTAGATCCGTTTTCCTTCTTTGCACCAAGTTCGTCTCGTTCGTCCTTCTTGGTCCTCGTAATAGATCCTTTTGCATTCATTGGACCAAGTTCGTCTCTTCAGTCCCTCTTCGTCCTCTCGTTTGATCCTTTGGCATTCTTTGTACCAAGTTCGTCTCATTCGTCCCTCTTCGTCCTCCCATTTGATCCATTGGCCTTCTTTGGACCTAGTTCATCTTGTTCGTCCCTCTTCGTCCTCCCATTAAATCCGTTTGCCTTCTTTGGACCAAGTTCGTCTCGTTCGATCCTCTTCGTCCTCCCATTTGATCCGTTAGCTTTCTTTGGACCAAGTTCGTCTCTTTCGTCCCTTTTCGTCACCCCATCCATTTGATCCATTGGCCTTCTTTGGACCAAGTTTGTCTCTTTCGTCCCTCTTCGTCCTCCCATTTGATCCGTTGGCCTTCTTTCGACCAAGTTCGTCGCTTTCGTCCCTCTTCGTCCTCCCATTAGATCCGTTTTCCTTCTTTGCACCAAGTTCGTCTCGTTCGTCCTTCTTGGTCCTCGTAATAGATCCTTTTGCATTCATTGGACCAAGTTCGTCTCTTCAGTCCCTCTTCGTCCTCTCGTTTGATCCTTTGGCATTCTTTGTACCAAGTTCGTCTCATTCGTCCCTCTTCGTCCTACCATTTGATCCATTGGCCTTCTTTGGACCTAGTTCATCTTGTTCGTCCCTCTTCGTCCTCCCATTTGATCCGTTAGCTTTCTTTGGACCAAGTTCGTCTCTTTCGTCCCTTTTCGTCACCCCATCCATTTGATCCGTTGTCCTTCTTTGCAACAAGTTCGTCTCGTTCGTCCCTCTTCGTCCTCCCATTAAATCCGTTTGCCTTCTTTGGAACAAGTTCGTCTCGTTCGATCCTCTTCGTCCTCCCATTTGATCCGTTAGCTTTCTTTGGACCAAGTTCGTCTCTTTTCGTCACCCCATCCATTTGATCCATTGGCCTTCTTTGGACCAAGTTTGTCTCTTTCGTCCCTCTTCGTCCTCCCATTTGATCCGTTGGCCTTCTTTGGAGCAAGTTCGTCACTTTCGTCCCTCTTCGTCCTCCCATTAGATCCGTTGTCCTTCTTTGCACCAAGTTCATCTCGTTCGTCCTTCTTCGTCCTCGCATTAGATCTGTTGTCCTTCTTTGCACCAAGTTCGTCTCGTTCTTCCTTCTTCGTCCTCGCATTAGATCCATTGCATTCTTGGACCAAGTTCGTCTCTTCAGTCGCTCTTCGTCCTCTCATTTGATCCTTTGGCATTCTTTGTACCAAGTTCGTCGCTTCCGTCCCTCTTCGTCCTCCCATGAGATCCGTTGTCCTTCTTTGCACCAAGTTCGTCTCGTTCGTCCTTCTTCGTCCTCGCATTAGATCTGTTGTCCTTCTTTGCACCAAGTTCGTCTCGTTCTTCCTTCTTCGTCCTCGCATTAGATCCATTGCATTCATTGGACCAAGTTCGTCTCTTCAGTCGCTCTTCGTCCTCCCATTTGATCCTTTGGCATTCTTTGGACCAAGTTCATCTTGTTTGTCCCTCTTCGTCCTCCCATTAAATCCGTTTGCCTTCTTTGGATCAAGATCGTCTCGTTCGACCCTCTTCGTCCTCCCATTTAATCCGTTAGCTTTCTTTGGACCATGTTCGTCTCTTTCGTCTCTCTTCGTCCGCCCATTTGATCCGTTGGCCTTCTTTGGACCTAGTTTGTCTCTTTCGTCCCTCTTCGTCCTCCCATTTGATCCGTTGGCCTTCTTTCGACCAAGTTCGTCGCTTTCGTCCCTCTTCGTCCTCCCATTAGATCCGTTTTCCTTCTTTGCACCAAGTTTGTCTCATTCGTCCTTCTTGGTCCTCGTAATAGATCCTTTTGCATTCATTGGACCAAGTTCGTCTCTTTAGTCCCTCTTCGTCCTCTCGTTTGATCCTTTGGCATTCTTTGTACCAAGTTCGTCTCATTCGTCCCTCTTCGTCCTCCCATTTGATCCATTGGCCTTCTTTGGACGTAGTTCATCTTGTTCGTCCCTCTTCGTCCTCCCATTAAATCCGTTTGCCTTCTTTGGACCAAGTTTGTCTCGTTCGATCCTCTTCGTCCTCCCATTTGATCCGTTAGCTTTTTTGGACCAAGTTCGTCTCTTTCGTCCCTTTTCGTCACCCCATCCATTTGATCCATTGGCCTTCTTTGGACCAAGTTTGTCTCTTTCGTCCCTCTTCGTCGTCCCATTTGATCCGTTGGCCTTCTTTGGAGCAAGTTCGTCGCTTTCGTCCCTCTTCGTCCTCCCATTAGATCCGTTGTCCTTCTTTGCACCAAGTTCGTCTCGTTCGTCCTTCTTCGTCCTCGCATTAGATCTGTTGACCTTCTTTGCACCAAGTTCGTCTCGTTCTTCCTTCTTCGTCCTCGCATTAGATCCATTGCATTCTTGGACCAAGTTCGTCTCTTCAGTCGCTCTTCGTCCTCTCATTTGATCCTTTGGCATTCTTTGTACCAAGTTCGTCGCTTCCGTCCCTCTTCGTCCTCCCATGAGATCCGTTGTCCTTCTTTGCACCAAGTTCGTCTCGTTCGTCCTTCTTCGTCCTCGCATTAGATCTGTTCTCCTTCTTTGCACCAAGTTCCTCTCGTTCTTCCTTCTTCGTCCTCGCATTAGATCCATTGCATTCATTGGACCAAGTTCGTCTCTTCAGTCGCTCTTCGTCCTCCCATTTGATCCTTTGGCATTCTTTGTACCAAGTTTGTCTCATTCGTCCCTCTTCGTCCTCGCATTTGATCCATTGGCATTCTTTGGACCAAGTTCATCTTGTTTGTCCCTCTGCGTCCTCCCATTAAATCCGTTTGCCTTCTTTGGATCAAGTTCGTCTCGTTCGACCCTCTTCGTCCTCCCATTTAATCCGTTAGCTTTCTTTGGACCATGTTCGTCTCTTTCGTCTCTCTTCGTCCGCCTATTTGATCCGTTGGCCTTCTTTGGACCTAGTTTGTCTCTTTCGTCCCTCTTCGTCCTCCCATTTGATCCGTTGGCCTTCTTTCGACCAAGTTCGTCGCTTTCGTCCCTCTTCGTCCTCCCATTAGATCCGTTTTCCTTCTTTGCACCAAGTTCGTCTCGTTCGTCCTTCTTGATCCTCGTAATAGATCCTTTTGCATTCATTGGACCAAGTTCGTCTCTTCAGTCCCTCTTCGTCCTCTCGTTTGATCCTTTGGCATTCTTTGTACCAAGTTCGTCTCATTCGTCCCTCTTCGTCCTCCCATTTGATCCATTGGCCTTCTTTGGACCTAGTTCATCTTGTTCGTCCCTCTTCGTCCTCCCATTAAATCCGTTTGCCTTCTTTGGACCAAGTTCGTCTCGTTCGATCCTCTTCGTCCTCCCATTTGATCCGTTAGCTTTCTTTGGACCAAGTTCGTCTCTTTCGTCCCTTTTCGTCACCCCATCCATTTGATCCATTGGCCTTCTTTGGACCAAGTTTGTCTCTTTCGTCCCTCTTCGTCGTCCCATTTGATCCGTTGGCCTTCTTTGGAGCAAGTTCGTCGCTTTCGTCCCTCTTCGTCCTCCCATTAGATCCGTTGTCCTTCTTTGCACCAAGTTCGTCTCGTTCGTCCTTCTTCGTCCTCGCATTAGATCTGTTGACCTTCTTTGCACCAAGTTCGTCTCGTTCTTCCTTCTTCGTCCTCGCATTAGATCTATTGCATTCTTGGACCAAGTTCGTCTCTTCAGTCGCTCTTCGTCCTCTCATTTGATCCTTTGGCATTCTTTGTACCAAGTTCGTCGCTTCCGTCCCTCTTCGTCCTCCCATGAGATCTGTTGTCCTTCTTTGCACCAAGTTCGTCTCGTTCGTCCTTCTTCGTCCTCGCATTAGATCTGTTGTCCTTCTTTGCACCAAGTTCCTCTCGTTCTTCCTTCTTCGTCCTCGCATTAGATCCATTGCATTCATTGGACCAAGTTCGTCTCTTCAGTCGCTCTTCGTCCTCCCATTTGATCCTTTGGCATTCTTTGTACCACGTTTGTCTCATTCGTCCCTCTTCGTCCTCGCATTTGATCCATTGGCATTCTTTGGACCAAGTTCATCTTGTTTGTCCCTCTTCGTCCTCCCATTAAATCCGTTTGCCTTCTTTGGATCAAGTTCGTCTCGTTCGACCCTCTTCGTCCTCCCATTTAATCCGTTAGCTTTCTTTGGACCATGTTCGTCTCTTTCGTCTCTCTTCGTCCGCCCATTTTATCCGTTGGCCTTCTTTGGACCTAGTTTGTCTCTTTCGTCCCTCTTCGTCCTCCCATTTGATCCGTTGGCCTTCTTTCGACCAAGTTCGTCGCTTTCGTCCCTCTTCGTCCTCCCATTAGATCCGTTGTCCTTCTTTGCACCAAGTTCGTCTCGTTCGTCCTTCTTCGTCCTCGCATTAGAACCATTGGCATTCATTGGACCAAGTTCGTCTCTTCAGTCCCTCTTCGTCCTCTCGTTTGATCCTTTGGCATTCTTTGTACCATGTTCGTCTCATTCGTCCCTCTTCGTCCTCCCATTTGATCCATTGGCCTTCTTTGGACCAAGTTCATCTTGTTCGTCCCTTTTCGTCCTCCCATTAAATCCGTTTGCCTTCTTTGGACCAAGTTCGTCTTGTTCGTTCCTCTTCGTCCTCCCATTTGATCCGTTAGCTTTCTTTGGACCAAGTTCGTCTCTCTTCGTCACCCCATCCATTTGATCCATTGGCCTTCTTTGGACCAAGTTTGTCTCTTTCGTCCCTCTTCGTCCTCCCATTTGATCCGTTGGCCTTCTTTGGAGCAAGTTCGTCGCTTTCGTCCCTCTTCGTCCTCCCATTAGATGCGTTGTCCTTCTTTGCACCAAGTTCGTCTCGTTCGTCCTTCTTCGTCCTCGCATTAGATCTGTTGTCCTTCTTTGCACCAAGTTCGTCTCGTTCTTCCTTCTTCGTCCTCGCGTTAGATCTATTGCATTCATTGGACCAAGTTCGTCTCTTCAGTCGCTCTTCGTCCTCTCATTTGATCCTTTGGCATTCTTTGTACCAAGTTCGTCTCATTCGCCCCTCTTCGTCCTCCCATTTGATCCATTGGCCTTCTTTGGACCAAGTTCATCTTGTTCGTCCCTTTTCGTCCTCCCATTAAATCCGTTTGCCATCTTTGGACCAAGTTCGTCTCGTTCGTTCCTCTTCGTCCTCCCATTTGATCCGTTAGCTTTCTTTGGATCAAGTTCGTCTCTCTTCGTCACCCCATCCATTTGATCCATTGGCCTTCTTTGGACCAAGTTTGTCTCTTTCGTCCCTCTTCGTCCTCCCATTTGATCCGTTGATCTTCTTTGGACCAAGTTCGTTGCTTTCGTCCCTCTTCGTCCTCCCATTAGATCCGTTGTCCTTCTTTGCACCAAGTTCGTCTCGTTCGTCCCTCTTCGTCCTCGTATTAGATCCATTGGCATTCATTGGACCAAGTTCGTCTCTTCAGTCCCTCTTCGTCCTCTCGTTTGATCCTTTGGCATTCTTTGTACCAAGTTCGTCTCATTCGTCCCTCTTCGTCCTCCCATTTGATCCATTGGCCTTCTTTGGACCTAGTTCATCTTGTTCGTCCCTCTTCGTCCTCCCATTAAATCTGTTTGCCTTCTTTGGACCAAGTTCGTCTCGTTCGATCCTCTTCGTCCTCCCATTTGATTCGTTAGCTTTCTTTGGACCAAGTTCGTCTCTTTCGTCTCTCTTCGTCTGCCCATTTGATCCGTTGGCCTTCTTTGGACCTAGTTTGTCTCTTTCGTCCCTCTTCGTCCTCCCATTTGATCCGTTGGCCTTCTTTCGACCAAGTTCGTCGCTTTCGTCCCTCTTCGTCCTCCCATTAGATCCGTTGTCCTTCTTTGCACCAAGTTCGTCTCGTTCGTCCTTCTTCGTCCTCGCATTAGAACCATTGGCATTCATTGGACCAAGTTCGTCTCTTCAGTCCCTCTTCGTCCTCTCGTTTGATCCTTTGGCATTCTTTGTACCATGTTCGTCTCATTCGTCCCTCTTCGTCCTCCCATTTGATCCATTGGCCTTCTTTGGACCAAGTTCATCTTGTTCGTCCCTTTTCGTCCTCCCATTAAATCCGTTTGCCATCTTTGGACCAAGTTCGTCTCGTTCGTTCCTCTTCGTCCTCCCATTTGATCCGTTAGCTTTCTTTGGACCAAGTTCGTCTCTTTCGTCTCTCTTCGTCACCCCATCCATTTGATCCATTGGCCTTCTTTGGACCAAGTTTGTCTCTTTCGTCCCTCTTCGTCCTCCCATTTGATCCGTTGTTCTTCTTTGGACCAAGTTCGTCGCTTTCGTCCCTCTTCGTCCTCCCATTAGATCCGTTGTCCTTCTTTGCACCAAGTTCGACTCGTTCGTCCTTCTTCGTCCTCGCATTAGATCTGTTGTCCTTCTTTGCACCAAGTTCGTCTCGTTCTTCCTTCATCGTCCTCGCATTAGATCCATTGCATTCATTGGACCAAGTTCGTCTCTTCAGTCGCTCTTCGTCCTCTCATTTGATCCTTTGGCATTCTTTGTACCAAGTTCGTCTCATTCGTCCCTCTTCGTCCTCGCATTTGATCCATTGGCATTCTTTGGACCAAGTTCATCTTGTTTGTCCCTCTTCGTCCTCCCATTAAATCCGTTTGCCTTCTTTGGATCAAGATCGTCTCGTTCGACCCTCTTCGTCCTCCCATTTAATCCGTTAGCTTTCTTTGGACCATGTTCGTCTCTTTCGTCTCTCTTCGTCCGCCCATTTGATCCGTTGGCCTTCTTTGGACCTAGTTTGTCTCTTTCGTCCCTCTTCGTCCTCCCATTTGATCCGTTGGCCTTCTTTCGACCAAGTTCGTCGCTTTCGACCCTCTTCGTCCTCCCATTAGATCCGTTGTCCTTCTTTGCACCAAGTTCGTCTCGTCCGTCCTTCTTCGTCCTCGTATTAGATCCATTGGCATTCATTGGACCAAGTTCGTCTCTTCAGTCCCTCTTCGTCCTCTCGTTTGATCCTTTGGCATTCTTTGTACCAAGTTCGTCTCATTCGTCCCTCTTCGTCCTCCCATTTGATCCATTGGCCTTCTTTGGACCTAGTTCATCTTGTTCGTCCCTCTTCGTCCTCCCATTAAATCTGTTTGCCTTCTTTGGACCAAGTTCGTCTCGTTCGATCCTCTTCGTCCTCCCATTTGATCCGTTAGCTTTCTTTGGACCAAGTTCGTCTCTTTCGTCTCTCTTCGTCACCCCATCCATTTGATCCATTGGCCTTCTTTGGACCAAGTTTGTCTCTTTCGTCCCTCTTCGTCCTCCCATTTGATCCGTTGGCCTTCTTTGGAGCAAGTTCGTCGCTTTCATCCCTCTTCGTCCTCCCATTAGATCCGTTGTCCTTCTTTGCACCAAGTTCGTCTCGTTCGTCCTTCTTCGTCCTCGCATTAGATCTGTTGTCCTTCCTTGCACCAAGTTCGTCTCGTTCTTCCTTCTTCGTCCTCGCATTAGATCCATTGCATTCATTGGACCAAGTTCGTCTCTTCAGTATCCTTTGTCCTTCTTTGCACCAAGTTCGTCTCGTTCGTCCTTCTTCGTCCTCGCATTAGATCCATTTGCATTCATTGGACCAAGTTCGTCTCTTCAGTCCCTCTTCGTCCTCTCATTTGATCATTTGGCCTTCTTTGGACCTAGTTTGTCTCTTTCGTCCCTCTTCGTCCTCCCATTTGATCCGTTGGCCTTCTTTCGACCAAGTTCGTCGCTTTCGTCCCTCTTCGTCCTCCCATTAGATCCGTTGTCCTTCTTTGCACCAAGTTCATCTCGTTCGTCCTTCTTCGTCCTCGCATTAGAACCATTGGCATTCATTGGACCAAGTTCGTCTCTTCAGTCCCTCTTCGTCCTCTCGTTTGATCCTTTGGCATTCTTTGTACCATGTTCGTCTCATTCGTCCCTCTTCGTCCTCCCATTTGATCCATTGGCCTTCTTTGGACCAAGTTCATCTTGTTCGTCCCTTTTCGTCCTCCCATTAAATCCGTTTGCCATCTTTCGACCAAGTTCGTCTCGTTCGTTCCTCTTCGTCCTCCCATTTGATCCGTTAGCTTTCTTTGGACCAAGTTCGTCTCTTTCGTCTCTCTTCGTCACCCCATCCATTTGATCCATTGGCCTTCTTTGGACCAAGTTTGTCTCTTTCGTCCCTCTTCGTCCTCCCATTTGATCCGTTGTTCTTCTTAGGACCAAGTTCGTCGCTTTCGTCCGTCTTCGTCCTCCCATTAGATCCGTTGTCCTTCTTTGCACCAAGTTCGTCTCGTTCGTCCTTCTTCGTCCTCGCATTAGATCTGTTGTCCTTCTTTGCACCAAGTTCGTCTCGTTCTTCCTTCATCGTCCTCGCATTAGATCCATTGCATTCATTGGACCAAGTTCGTCTCTTCAGTCGCTCTTCGTCCTCTCATTTGATCCTTTGGCATTCTTTGTACCAAGTTCGTCTCATTCGTCCCACTTCGTCCTCGCATTTGATCCATTGGCATTCTTTGGACCAAGTTCATCTTGTTTGTCCCTCTTCGTCCTCCCATTAAATCCGTTTGCCTTCTTCGGATCAAGATCGTCTCGTTCGACCCTCTTCGTCCTCCCATTTAATCCGTTAGCTTTCTTTGGACCATGTTCGTCTCTTTCGTCTCTCTTCGTCCGCGCATTTGATCCGTTGGCCTTCTTTGGACCTAGTTTGTCTCTTTCGTCCCTCTTCGTCCTCCCATTTGATCCGTTGGCCTTCTTTCGACCAAGTTCGTCGCTTTCGACCCTCTTCGTCCTCCCATTAGATCCGTTGTCCTTCTTTGCACCAAGTTCGTCTCGTTCGTCCTTCTTCGTCCTCGTATTAGATCCATTGGCATTCATTGGACCAAGTTCGTCTCTTCAGTCCCTCTTCGTCCTCTCGTTTGATCCTTTGGCATTCTTTGTACCAAGTTCGTCTCATTCGTCCCTCTTCGTCCTCCCATTTGATCCATTGGCCTTCTTTGGACCTAGTTCATCTTGTTCGTCCCTCTTCGTCCTCCCATTAAATCTGTTTGCCTTCTTTGGACCAAGTTCGTCTCGTTCGATCCTCTTCGTCCTCCCATTTGATCCGTTAGCTTTCTTTGGACCAAGTTCGTCTCTTTCGTCTCTCTTCGTCACCCCATCCATTTGATCCATTGGCCTTCTTTGGACCAAGTTTGTCTCTTTCGTCCCTCTTCGTCCTCCCATTTGATCCGTTGGCCTTCTTTGGAGCAAGTTCGTCGCTTTCGTCCCTCTTCGTCCTCCCATTAGATCCGTTGTCCTTCTTTGCACCAAGTTCGTCTCGTTCGTCCTTCTTCGTCCTCGCATTAGATCTGTTGTCCTTCCTTGCACCAAGTTCGTCTCGTTCTTCCTTCTTCGTCCTCGCATTAGATCCATTGCATTCATTGGACCAAGTTCGTCTCTTCAGTATCCTTTGTCCTTCTTTGCACCAAGTTCGTCTCGTTCGTCCTTCTTCGTCCTCGCATTAGATCCATTTGCATTCATTGGACCAAGTTCGTCTCTTCAGTCCCTCTTCGTCCTCTCATTTGATCATTTGGCCTTCTTTGGACCTAGTTTGTCTCTTTCGTCCCTCTTCGTCCTCCCATTTGATCCGTTGGCCTTCTTTCGACCATGTTCGTCGCTTTCGTCCCTCTTCGTCCTCCCATTAGATCCGTTGTCCTTCTTTGCACCAAGTTCGTCTCGTTCGTCCTTCTTCGTCCTCGCATTAGAACCATTGGCATTCATTGGACCAAGTTCGTCTCTTCAGTCCCTCTTCGTCCTCTCGTTTGATCCTTTGGCATTCTTTGTACCATGTTCGTCTCATTCGTCCCTCTTCGTCCTCCCATTTGATCCATTGGCCTTCTTTGGACCAAGTTCATCTTGTTCGTCCCTTTTCGTCCTCCCATTAAATCCGTTTGCCATCTTTCGACCAAGTTCGTCTCGTTCGTTCCTCTTCGTCCTCCCAATTGATCCGTTAGCTTTCTTTGGACCAAGTTCGTCTCTTTCGTCTCTCTTCGTCACCCCATCCATTTGATCCATTGGCCTTCTTTCGACCAAGTTCGTCGCTTTCGTCCCTCTTCGTCCTCCCATTAGATCCGTTGTCCTTCTTTGCACCAAGTTCGTCTCGTTCGTCCTTCTTCGTCCTCGCATTAGAACCATTGGCATTCATTGGACCAAGTTCGTCTCTTCAGTCCCTCTTCGTCCTCTCGTTTGATCCTTTGGCATTCTTTGTACCATGTTCGTCTCATTCGTCCCTCTTCGTCCTCCCATTTGATCCATTGGCCTTCTTTGGACCAAGTTCATCTTGTTCGTCCCTTTTCGTCCTCCCATTAAATCCGTTTGCCATCTTTCGACCAAGTTCGTCTCGTTCGTTCCTCTTCGTCCTCCCATTTGATCCGTTAGCTTTCTTTGGACCAAGTTCGTCTCTTTCGTCTCTCTTCATCACCCCATCCATTTGATCCATTGGCCTTCTTTGGACCAAGTTTGTCTCTTTCGTCCCTCTTCGTCCTCCCATTTGATCCGTTGTTCTTCTTAGGACCAAGTTCGTCGCTTTCGTCCGTCTTCGTCCTCCCATTAGATCCGTTGTCCTTCTTTGCACCAAGTTCGTCTCGTTCGTCCTTCTTCGTCCTCGCATTAGATCTGTTGTCCTTCTTTGCACCAAGTTCGTCTCGTTCTTCCTTCATCGTCCTCGCATTAGATCCATTGCATTCATTGGACCAATTTCGTCTCTTCAGTCGCTCTTCGTCCTCTCATTTGATCCTTTGGCATTCTTTGTACCAAGTTCGTCTCATTCGTCCCACTTCGTCCTCGCATTTGATCCATTGGCATTCTTTGGACCAAGTTCATCTTGTTTGTCCCTCTTCGTCCTCCCATTAAATCCGTTTGCCTTCTTTGGATCAAGATCGTCTCGTTCGACCCTCTTCGTCCTCCCATTTAATCCGTTAGCTTTCTTTGGACCATGTTCGTCTCTTTCGTCTCTCTTCGTCCGCCCATTTGATCTGTTGGCCTTCTTTGGACCTAGTTTGTCTCTTTCGTCCCTCTTCGTCCTCCCATTTGATCCGTTGGCCTTCTTTCGACCAAGTTCGTCGCTTTCGACCCTCTTCGTCCTCCCATTAGATCCGTTGTCCTTCTTTGCACCAAGTTCGTCTCGTTCGTCCTTCTTCGTACTCGTATTAGATCCATTGGCATTCATTGGACCAAGTTCGTCTCTTCAGTCCCTCTTCGTCCTCTCGTTTGATCCTTTGGCATTCTTTGTACCATGTTCGTCTCATTCGTCCCTCTTCGTCCTCCCATTTGATCCATTGGCCTTCTTTGGACCAAGTTCATCTTGTTCGTCCCTTTTCGTCCTCCCATTAAATCCGTTTGCCATCTTTCGACCAAGTTCGTCTCGTTCGTTCCTCTTCGTCCTCCCATTTGATCCGTTAGCTTTCTTTGGACCAAGTTCGTCTCTTTCGTCTCTCTTCATCACCCCATCCATTTGATCCATTGGCCTTCTTTGGACCAAGTTTGTCTCTTTCGTCCCTCTTCGTCCTCCCATTTGATCCGTTGTTCTTCTTAGGACCAAGTTCGTCGCTTTCGTCCGTCTTCGTCCTCCCATTAGATCCGTTGTCCTTCTTTGCACCAAGTTCGTCTCGTTCGTCCTTCTTCGTCCTCGCATTAGATCTGTTGTCCTTCTTTGCACCAAGTTCGTCTCGTTCTTCCTTCATCGTCCTCGCATTAGATCCATTGCATTCATTGGACCAATTTCGTCTCTTCAGTCGCTCTTCGTCCTCTCATTTGATCCTTTGGCATTCTTTGTACCAAGTTCGTCTCATTCGTCCCACTTCGTCCTCGCATTTGATCCATTGGCATTCTTTGGACCAAGTTCATCTTGTTTGTCCCTCTTCGTCCTCCCATTAAATCCGTTTGCCTTCTTTGGATCAAGATCGTCTCGTTCGACCCTCTTCGTCCTCCCATTTAATCCGTTAGCTTTCGTTGGACCATGTTCGTCTCTTTCGTCTCTCTTCGTCCGCCCATTTGATCCGTTGGCCTTCTTTGGACCTAGTTTGTCTCTTTCGTCCCTCTTCGTCCTCCCATTTGATCCGTTGGCCTTCTTTCGACCAAGTTCGTCGCTTTCGACCCTCTTCGTCCTCCCATTAGATCCGTTGTCCTTCTTTGCACCAAGTTCGTCTCGTTCGTCCTTCTTCGTACTCGTATTAGATCCATTGGCATTCATTGGACCAAGTTCGTCTCTTCAGTCCCTCTTCGTCCTCTCGTTTGATCCTTTGGCATTCTTTGTACCAAGTTCGTCTCATTCGTCCCTCTTCGTCCTCCCATTTGATCCATTGGCCTTCTTTGGACCTAGTTCATCTTGTTCGTCCCTCTTCGTCCTCCCATTAAATCTGTTTGCCTTCTTTGGACCAAGTTCGTCTCGTTCGATCCTCTTCGTCCTCCCATTTGATCCGTTAGCTTTCTTTGGACCAAGTTCGTCTCTTTCGTCTCTCTTCGTCTCCCCATCCATTTGATCCATTGGCCTTCTTTGGACCAAGTTTGTCTCTTTCGTCCCTCTTCGTCCTCCCATTTGATCCGTTGGCCTTCTTTGGAGCAAGTTCGTCGCTTTCGTCCCTCTTCGTCCTCCCATTAGATCCGTTGTCCTTCTTTGCACCAAGTTCGTCTCGTTCGTCCTTCTTCGTCCTCGCATTAGATCTGTTGTCCTTCCTTGCACCAAGTTCGTCTCGTTCTTCCTTCTTCGACCTCGCATTAGATCCATTGCATTCATTGGACCAAGTTCGTCTCTTCAGTATCCTTTGTCCTTCTTTGCACCAAGTTCGTCTCGTTCGTCCTTCTTCGTCCTCGCATTAGAACCATTGGCATTCATTGGACCAAGTTCGTCTCTTCAGTCCCTCTTCGTCCTCTCGTTTGATCCTTTGGCATTCTTTGTACCATGTTCGTCTCATTCGTCCCTCTTCGTCCTCCCATTTGATCCATTGGCCTTCTTTGGACCAAGTTCATCTTGTTCGTCCCTTTTCGTCCTCCCATTAAATCCGTTTGCCATCTTTCGACCAAGTTCGTCTCGTTCGTTCCTCTTCGTCCTCCCATTTGATCCGTTAGCTTTCTTTGGACCAAGTTCGTCTCTTTCGTCTCTCTTCATCACCCCATCCATTTGATCCATTGGCCTTCTTTGGACCAAGTTTGTCTCTTTCGTCCCTCTTCGTCCTCCCATTTGATCCGTTGTTCTTCTTAGGACCAAGTTCGTCGCTTTCGTCCGTCTTCGTCCTCCCATTAGATCCGTTGTCCTTCTTTGCACCAAGTTCGTCTCGTTCGTCCTTCTTCGTCCTCGCATTAGATCTGTTGTCCTTCTTTGCACCAAGTTCGTCTCGTTCTTCCTTCATCGTCCTCGCATTAGATCCATTGCATTCATTGGACCAATTTCGTCTCTTCAGTCGCTCTTCGTCCTCTCATTTGATCCTTTGGCATTCTTTGTACCAAGTTCGTCTCATTCGTCCCACTTCGTCCTCGCATTTGATCCATTGGCATTCTTTGGACCAAGTTCATCTTGTTTGTCCCTCTTCGTCCTCCCATTAAATCCGTTTGCCTTCTTTGGATCAAGATCGTCTCGTTCGACCCTCTTCGTCCTCCCATTTAATCCGTTAGCTTTCTTTGGACCATGTTCGTCTCTTTCGTCTCTCTTCGTCCGCCCATTTGATCCGTTGGCCTTCTTTGGACCTAGTTTGTCTCTTTCGTCCCTCTTCGTCCTCCCATTTGATCTGTTGGCCTTCTTTCGACCAAGTTCGTCGCTTTCGACCCTCTTCGTCCTCCCATTAGATCCGTTGTCCTTCTTTGCACCAAGTTCGTCTCGTTCGTCCTTCTTCGTACTCGTATTAGATCCATTGGCATTCATTGGACCAAGTTCGTCTCTTCAGTCCCTCTTCGTCCTCTCGTTTGATCCTTTGGCATTCTTTGTACCAAGTTCGTCTCATTCGTCCCTCTTCGTCCTCCCATTTGATCCATTGGCCTTCTTTGGACCTAGTTCATCTTGTTCGTCCCTCTTCGTCCTCCCATTAAATCTGTTTGCCTTCTTTGGACCAAGTTCGTCTCGTTCGATCCTCTTCGTCCTCCCATTTGATCCGTTAGCTTTCTTTGGACCAAGTTCGTCTCTTTCGTCTCTCTTCGTCACCCCATCCATTTGATCCATTGGCCTTCTTTGGACCAAGTTTGTCTCTTTCGTCCCTCTTCGTCCTCCCATTTGATCCGTTGGCCTTCTTTGGAGCAAGTTCGTCGCTTTCGTCCCTCTTCGTCCTCCCATTAGATCCGTTGTCCTTCTTTGCACCAAGTTCGTCTCGTTCGTCCTTCTTCGTCCTCGCATTAGATCTGTTGTCCTTCCTTGCACCAAGTTCGTCTCGTTCTTCCTTCTTCGACCTCGCATTAGATCCATTGCATTCATTGGACCAAGTTCGTCTCTTCAGTATCCTTTGTCCTTCTTTGCACCAAGTTTGTCTCGTTCGTCCTTCTTCGTCCTCGTATTAGATCCATTGGCATTCATTGGACTAAGTTCGTCTCTTCAGTCCCTCTTCGTCCTCTCGTTTGATCCTTTGGCATTCTTTGTACCAAGTTCGTCTCATTCGTCCCTCTTCGTCCTCCCATTTGATCCATTGGCCTTCTTTGGACCTAGTTCATCTTGTTCGTCCCTCTTCGTCCTCCCATTAAATCTGTTTGCCTTCTTTGGACCAAGTTCGTCTCGTTCGATCCTCTTCGTCCTCCCATTTGATCCGTTAGCTTTCTTTGGACCAAGTTCGTCTCTTTCGTCTCTCTTCGTCACCCCATCCATTTGATCCATTGGCCTTCTTTGGACCATGTTTGTCTCTTTCGTCCCTCTTCGTCCTCCCATTTGATCCGTTGGCCTTCTTTGGAGCAAGTTCGTCGCTTTTGTCCCTCTTCGTCCTCCCATTAGATCCGTTGTCCTTCTTTGCACCAAGTTCGTCTCGTTCGTCCTTCTTCGTCCTCGCATTAGATCTGTTGCCCTTCCTTGCACCAAGTTCGTCTCGTTCTTCCTTCTTCGTCCTCGCATTAGATCCATTGCATTCATTGGACCAAGTTCGTCTCTTCAGTATCCTTTGTCCTTCTTTGCACCAAGTTCGTCTCGTTCGTCCTTCTTCGTCCTCGCATTAGATCCATTTGCATTCATTGGACCAAGTTCGTCTCTTCAGTCCCTCTTCGTCCTCTCACTTGATCATTTGGCCTTCTTTGGACCTAGTTTGTCTCTTTCGTCCCTCTTCGTCCTCCCATTTGATCCGTTGGCCTTCTTTCGACCAAGTTCGTTGCTTTCGTCCCTCTTCGTCCTCCCATTAGATCCGTTGTCCTTCTTTGCACCAAGTTCGTCTCGTTCGTCCTTCTTCGTCCTCGCATTAGAACCATTGGCATTCATTGGACCAAGTTCGTCTCTTCAGTCCCACTTCGTCCTCTCGTTTGATCCTTTGGCATTCTTTGTACCATGTTCGTCTCATTCGTCCCTCTTCGTCCTCCCATTTGATCCATTGGCCTTCTTTGGACCAAGTTCATCTTGTTCGTCCCTTTTCGTCCTCCCATTAAATCAGTTTGCCTTCTTTGGACCAAGTTCGTCTCGTTCGTTCCTCTTCGTCCTCCCATTTGATCCGTTAGGTTTCTTTGGACCAAGTTCGTCTCTTTCGTCTCTCTTCGTCACCCCATCCATTTGATCCATTGACCTTCTTTGGACCAAGTTTGTCTCTTTCGTCCCTCTTCGTCCTCCCATTTGATCCGTTGGCCTTCTTTGGACCAAGTTCGTCGCTTTCGTCCCTCTTCGTCCTCCCATTAGATCCGTTGTCCTTCTTTGCACCAAGTTCGTCTCGTTCGTCCTTCTTCGTCCTCGCATTAGATCTGTTGTCCTTCTTTGCACCAAGTTCGTCTCGTTCTTCCTTCTTCGTCCCCGCATTAGATCCATTGCATTCATTGGACCAAGTTCGTCTTTTCAGTTGCTCTTCGTCCTCTCCTTTGATCCTTTGGCATTCTTTGTACCAAGTTCGTCTCTTTCGTCCCACTTCGTCCTCCCATTTGATCCATTGGCCTTCTTTGGACCAAGTTCATCTTGTTCGTCCCTTTTCGTCCTCCCATTAAATCAGTTTGCCTTCTTTGGACCAAGTTCGTCTCGTTCGTTCCTCTTCGTCCTCCCATTTGATCCGTTAGCTTTCTTTGGACCAAGTTCGTCTCTTTCGTCTCTCTTCGTCACCCCATCCATTTGATCCATTGGCCTTCTTTGGACCAAGTTTGTCTCTTTTGTCCCTCTTCGTCCTCCCATTTGATCCGTCGGCCTTCTTTGGACCAAGTTCGTCGCTTTCGTCCCTCTTCGTCCTCCCATTAGATCCGTTGTCCTTCTTTGCACCAAGTTCGTCTCGTTCGTCCTTCTTCGTCCTCGCATTAGATCTGTTGTCCTTCTTTGCACTAAGTTCGTCTCGTTCTTCCTTCTTCGTCCTCGCATTAGATCCATTGCATTCATTGGACCAAGATCGTCTCTTCAGTCGCTCTTCGTCCTCTCATTTGATCCTTTGGCATTCTCTGTACCAAGTTCGTCTCATTCGTCCCTCTTCGTCCTCGCATTTGATCCATTGGCATTCTTTGGACCAAGTTCATCTTGTTTGTCCCTCTTCGTCCTCCCATTAAATCCGTTTGCCTTCTTTGGATCAAGATCGTCTCGTTCGACCCTCTTCGTCCTCCCATTTAATCCGTTAGCCTTCTTTGGACCATGTTCGTCTCTTTCGTCTCTCTTCGTCCGCCCATTTGATCCGTTGGCCTTCTTTGGACCTAGTTTGTCTCTTTCGTCCCTCTTCGTCCTCCCATTTGATCCGTTGGCCTTCTTTCGACCAAGTTCGTCGCTTTCGTCCCTCTTCGTCCTCCCATTAGATCCATTGTCCTTCTTTGCACCAAGTTCGTCTCGTTCGTCCTTCTTCGTCCTCGTATTAGATCCATTGGCATTCATTGGACCAAGTTCGTCTCTTCAGTCCCTCTTCGTCCTCTCGTTTGATCCTTTGGCATTCTTTGTACCAAGTTCGTCTCATTCGTCCCTCTTCGTCCTCCCATTTGATCCATTGGCCTTCTTTGGACCTAGTTCATCTTGTTCGTCCCTCTTTATCCTCCCATTAAATCCGTTTGCCTTCTTTGGACCAAGTTCGTCTCGTTCGATCCTCTTCGTCCTCCCATTTGATCCGTTAGCTTTCTTTGGACCAAGTTCGTCTCTTTCGTCTCTCTTCGTCACCCCATCCATTTGATCCATTGGCCTTCTTTGGACCAAGTTTGTCTCTTTCGTCCCTCTTCGTCCTCCCATTTGATCCGTTGGCCTTCTTTGGACCATGTTCGTCTCTTTCGTCTCTCTTCGTCCCCCAATTTGATCCGTTGGCCTTCTTTGGACCAAGTTTGTCTCTTTCGTCCGTCTTCGTCCTCCCATTTGATCCGTTGTCCTTCTTTGCACCAAGTTCGGCTCGTTCGTCTTTCTTCGTCCCCCCATTTGATCCGTTGGCCTTCTTTGGACCAAGTTTGTCTCTTTCGTCCCTCCTCGTCCTCCCATTTGATCCGTTGTCCTTCTTTGGAGCAAGTTCGTCGCTTTCGTCCCTCTTCGTCCTCCCATTAGATCCGTTGTCCTTCTTTGCACCAAGTTCGTCTCGTTCGTCCTTCTTCGTCCTCGCATTAGATCTGTTGTCCTTCTTTGCACCAAGTTCGTCTCGTTCTTCCTTCTTCGTCCTCGCATTAGATCCATTGCATTCAATGGACCAAGTTCGTCTCTTCAGTCGCTCTTCGTCCTCTCATTTGATCCTTTGGCATTCTTTGTACCAAGTTCGTCGCTTGCGTCCCTCTTCGTCCTCCCATTAGATCCGTTGTCCTTCTTTGCACCAAGTTCGTCTCGTTCGTCCTTCTTCGTCCTCGCATTAGATCTGTTGTCCTTCTTTGCACCAAGTTCGTCTCGTTCTTCCTTCTTCGTCCTCGCATTAGATCCATTGCATTCATTGGACCAAGTTCGTCTCTTCAGTCGCACTTCGTCCTCCCATTTGATCCTTTGGCATTCTTTGTACCAAGTTCGTCTCATTCGTCCCTCTTCGTCCTCGCATTTGATCCATTGGCATTCTTTGGACCAAGTTCATCTTGTTTGTCCCTCTTCGTCCTCCCATTAAATCCGTTTGCCTTCTTTGGATCAAGTTCGTCTCGTTCGACCCTCTTCGTCCTCCCATTTAATCCGTTAGCTTTCTTTGGACCATGTTCGTCTCTTTCGTCTCTCTTCGTCCGCCCATTTGATCCGTTGGCCTTCTTTGGACCTAGTTTGTCTCTTTCGTCCCTCTTCGTCCTCCCATTTGATCCGTTGGCCTTCTTTCGACCAAGTTCGCCGCTTTCGTCCCTCTTCGTCCTCCCATTAGATCCGTTGTCCTTCTTTGCACCAAGTTCGTCTCGTTCGTCCTTCTTCATCCTCGTATTAGATCCATTGGCATTCATTGGACTAAGTTCGTCTCTTAAGTCCCTCTTCGTCCTCCCGTTTGATCCTTTGGCATTCTTTGTACCAAGTTCGTCTCATTCGTCCCTCTTCGTCCTCCCATTTGATCCATTGGCCTTCTTTGGACCTAGTTCATCTTGTTCGTCCCTCTTTATCCTCCCATTAAATCCGTTTGCCTTCTTTGGATCAAATTCGTCTCGTTCGATCCTCTTCGTCCTCCCATTTGATCCGTTAGCTTTCTTTGGACCAAGTTCGTCTCTTTCGTCTCTCTTCGTCACCCCATCCATTTGATCCATTGGCCTTCTTTGGACCAAGTTTGTCTCTTTCGACCCTCTTCGTCCTCCCATTTGATCCGTTGGCCTTCTTTGGACCATGTTCGTCTCTTTCGTCTCTCTTCGTCCCCCAATTTGATCCGTTGGCCTTCTTTGGACCAAGTTTGTGTCTTTCGTCCGTCTTCGTCCTCCCATTTGATCCGTTGTCCTTCTTTGCACCAAGTTCGGCTCGTTCGTCTTTCTTCGTCCCCCCATTTGATCCGTTTTCCTTCTTTGGACCAAGTTTGTCTCTTTCGTCCCTCCTCGTCCTCCCATTTAATCCGTTGTCCTTCTTTGGAGCAAGTTCGTCGCTTTCGTCCCTCTTCGTCCTCCCATTAGATCCGTTGTCCTTCTTTGCACCAAGTTCGTCTCGTTCGTCCTTCTTCGTCCTCGCATTAGATCTGTTGTCCTTCTTTGCACCAAGTTCGTCTCGTTCTTCCTTCTTCGTCCTCGCATTAGATCCATTGCATTCATTGGACCAAGTTCGTCTCTTCAGTCGCTCTTCGTCCTCTCATTTGATCCTTTGGCATTCTTTGTACCAAGTTTGTCGCTTCCGTCCCTCTTCGTCCTCCCATTAGATCCGTTGTCCTTCTTTGCACCAAGTTCGTCTCGTTCGTCCTTCTTCGTCCTCGCATTAGATCTGTTGTCCTTCTTTGCACCAAGTTCGTCTCGTTCTTCCTTCTTCGTCCTCGCATTAGATCCATTGCATTCATTGGACCAAGTTCGTCTCTTCAGTCGCTCTTCGTCCTCCCATTTGATCCTTTGGCATTCTTTGTACCAAGTTCGTCTCATTCGTCCCTCTTCGTCCTCGCATTTGATCCATTGGCATTCTTTGGACCAAGTTCATCTTGTTTGTCCTTCTTCGTCCTCCCATTAAATCCGTTTGCCTTCTTTGGATCAAGTTCGTCTCGTTCGACCCTCTTCGTCCTCCCATTTAATCCGTTAGCTTTCTTTGGACCATGTTTGTCTCTTTCGTCTCTCTTCGTCCGCCCATTTGATCCATTGGCCTTCTTTGGACCTAGTTTGTCTCTTTCGTCCCTCTTCGTCCTCCCATTAGATCCGTTGTCCTTCTTTGCACCAAGTTCGTCTCGTTCGTCCTTCTTCGTCCTCGCATTAGAATCATTGGCATTCATTGGACCAAGTTCGTCTCTTCAGTCCCTCTTCGTCCTCTCGTTTGATCCTTTGGCATTCTTTGTACCATGTTCGTCTCATTCGTCACTCTTCGTCCTCCCATTTGATCCATTGGCCTTCTTTGGACCAAGTTCATCTTGTTCGTCCCTTTTCGTCCTCCCATTAAATCCGTTTGCCTTCTTTGGACCAAGTTCGTCTCGTTCGTTCCTCTTCGTCCTCCCATTTGATCCGTTAGCTTTCTTTGGACCAAGTTCGTCTCTCTTCGTCACCCCATCCATTTGATCCATTGGCCTTCTTTGGACCAAGTTTGTCTCTTTCGTCCCTCTTCGTCCTCCCATTTGATTCGTTGGCCTTCTTTGGAGCAAGTTCGTCGCTTTCGTCCCTCTTCGTCCTCCCATTAGATCCGTTGTCCTTCTTTGCACCAAGTTCGTCTCGTTCGTCCTTCTTCGTCCTCACATTAGATCTGTTGTCCTTCTTTGGACCAAGTTCGTCTCGTTCTTCCTTCTTCGTCCTCGCATTAGATCCATTGCATTCATTGGACCAAGTTCGTCTCTTCAGTCGCTCTTCGTCCTCTCATTTGATCCTTTGGCATTCTTTGTACCAAGTTCGTCGCTTCCGTCCCTCTTCGTCCTCCCATTAGATCCATTGTCCTTCTTTGCACCAAGTTCGTCTCGTTCGTCCTTCTTCGTCCTCGCATTAGATCTGTTGTCCTTCTTTGCACCAAGTTCGTCTCGTTCTTCCTTCTTCGTCCTCGCATTAGATCCATTGCATTCATTGGACCAAGTTCGTCTCTTCAGTCGCTCTTCGTCCTCCCATTTGATCCTTTGGCATTCTTTGTACCAAGTTCGTCTCATTCGTCCCTCTTCGTCCTCGCATTTGATCCATTGGCATTCTTTGGACCAAGTTCATCTTGTTTGTCCCTCTTCGTCCTCCCATTAAATCCGTTTGCCTTCTTTGGATCAAGTTCGTCTCGTTCGACCCTCTTCGTCCTCCCATTTAATCCGTTAGCTTTCTTTGGACCATGTTCGTCTCTTTCGTCTCTCTTCGTCCGCCCATTTGATCCGTTGGCCTTCTTTGGACCTAGTTTGTCTCTTTCGTCCCTCTTCGTCCTCCCATTTGATCCGTTGGCCTTCTTTCGACCAAGTTCGTCGCTTTCGTCCCTCTTCGTCCTCCCATTAGATCCGTTGTCCTTCTTTGCACCAAGTTTGTCTCGTTCGTCCTTCTTCGTCCTCGTATTAGATCCATTGGCATTCATTGGACTAAGTTCGTCTCTTCAGTCCCTCTTCGTCCTCTCGTTTGATCCTTTGGCATTCTTTGTACCAAGTTCGTCTCATTCGTCCCTCTTCGTCCTCCCATTTGATCCATTGGCCTTCTTTGGACCTAGTTCATCTTGTTCGTCCCTCTTCGTCCTCCCATTAAATCTGTTTGCCTTCTTTGGACCATGTTCGTCTCGTTCGATCCTCTTCGTCCTCCCATTTGATCCGTTAGCTTTCTTTGGACCAAGTTCGTCTCTTTCGTCTCTCTTCGTCACCCCATCCATTTGATCAATTGGCCTTCTTTGGACCAAGTTTGTCTGTTTCGTCCCTCTTCGTCCTCCCATTTGATCCGTTGGCCTTCTTTGGAGCAAGTTCGTCGCTTTTGTCCCTCTTCGTCCTCCCATTAGATCCGTTGTCCTTCTTTGCACCAAGTTCGTCTCGTTCGTCCTTCTTCGTCCTCGCATTAGATCTGTTGCCCTTCCTTGCACCAAGTTCGTCTCGTTCTTCCTTCTTCGTCCTCGCATTAGATCCATTGCATTCATTGGACCAAGTTCGTCTCTTCAGTATCCTTTGTCCTTCTTTGCACCAAGTTCGTCTCGTTCGTCCTTCTTCGTCCTCGCATTAGATCCATTTGCATTCATTGGACCAAGTTCGTCTCTTCAGTCCCTCTTCGTCCTCTCATTTGATCATTTGGCCTTCTTTGGACCTAGTTTGTCTCTTTCGTCCCTCTTCGTCCTCCCATTTGATCCGTTGGCCTTCTTTCGACCAAGTTCGTTGCTTTCGTCCCTCTTCGTCCTCCCATTAGATCCGTTGTCCTTCTTTGCACCAAGTTCGTCTCGTTCGTCCTTCTTCGTCCTCGCATTAGAACCATTGGCATTCATTGGACCAAGTTCGTCTCTTCAGTCCCACTTCGTCCTCTCGTTTGATCCTTTGGCATTCTTTGTACCATGTTCGTCTCATTCGTCCCTCTTCGTCCTCCCATTTGATCCATTGGCCTTCTTTGGACCAAGTTCATCTTGTTCGTCCCTTTTCGTCCTCCCATTAAATCAGTTTGCCTTCTTTGGACCAAGTTCGTCTCGTTCGTTCCTCTTCGTCCTCCCATTTGATCCGTTAGGTTTCTTTGGACCAAGTTCGTCTCTTTCGTCTCTCTTCGTCGCCCCATCCATTTGATCCATTGGCCTTCTTTGGACCAAGTTTGTCTCTTTCGTCCCTCTTCGTCCTCCCATTTGATCCGTTGGCCTTCTTTGGAGCAAGTTCGTCGCTTTCGTCCCTCTTCGTCCTCCCATTAGATCCGTTGTCCTTCTTTGCACCAAGTTCGTCTCGTTCGTCCTTCTTCGTCCTCGCATTAGATCTGTTGTCCTTCTTTGCACCAAGTTCGTCTCATTCTTCCTTCTTCGTCCTCGCATTAGATCCATTGCATTCATTGGACCAAGTTCGTCTCTTCAGTCGCTCTTCGTCCTCCCATTTGATCCGTTGGCCTTCTTTGGACCATGTTCGTCTCTTTCGTCTTTCTTCGTCCCCCAATTTGATCCGTTGGCCTTCTTTGGACCAAGTTTGTGTCTTTCGTCCGTCTTCGTCCTCCCATTTGATCCGTTGTCCTTCTTTGCACCAAGTTCGGTTCGTTCGTCTTTCTTCGTCCCCCCATTTGATCCGTTGGCCTTCTTTGGACCAAGTTTGTCTCTTTCGTCCCTCCTCGTCCTCCCATTTAATCCGTTGTCCTTCTTTGGAGCAAGTTCGTCGCTTTCGTGCCTCTTCGTCCTCCCATTAGATCCGTTGTCCTTCTTTGCACCAAGTTCGTCTCGTTCGTCCTTCTTCGTCCTCGCATTAGATCTGTTGTCCTTCTTTGCACCAAGTTCGTCTCGTTCTTCCTTCTTCGTCCTCGCATTAGATCCATTGCATTCATTGGACCAAGTTCGTCTCTTCAGTCGCTCTTCGTCCTCTCATTTCATCCTTTGGCATTCTTTGTACCAAGTTTGTCGCTTCCGTCCCTCTTCGTCCTCCCATTAGATCCGTTGTCCTTCTTTGCACCAAGTTCGTCTCGTTCGTCCTTCTTCGTCCTCGCATTAGATCTGTTGTCCTTCTTTGCACCAAGTTCGTCTCGTTCTTCCTTCTTCGTCCTCGCATTAGATCCATTGCATTCATTGGACCAAGTTCGTCTCTTCAGTCGCTCTTCGTCCTCCCATTTGATCCTTTGGCATTCTTTGTACCAAGTTCGTCTCATTCGTCCCTCTTCGTCCTCGCATTTGATCCATTGGCATTCTTTGGACCAAGTTCATCTTGTTTGTCCTTCTTCGTCCTCCCATTAAATCTGTTTGCCTTCTTTGGATCAAGTTCGTCTCGTTCGACCCTCTTCGTCCTCCCATTTAATCCGTTAGCTTTCTTTGGACCATGTTCGTCTCTTTCGTCTCTCTTCGTCCGCCCATTTGATCCGTTGGCCTTCTTTGGACCTAGTTTGTCTCTTTCGTCCCTCTTCGTCCTCCCATTTGATCCGTTGGCCTTCTTTCCACCAAGTTCGTCGCTTTCGTCCCTCTTCGTCCTCCCATTAGATCCGTTGTCCTTCTTTGCACCAAGTTCGTCTCGTTCGTCCTTCTTCGTCCTCGCATTAGAATCATTGGCATTCATTGGACCAAGTTCGTCTCTTCAGTCCCTCTTCGTCCTCTCGTTTGATCCTTTGGCATTCTTTGTACCATGTTCGTCTCATTCGTCACTCTTCGTCCTCCCATTTGATCCATTGGCCATCTTTGGACCAAGTTCATCTTGTTCGTCCCTTTTCGTCCTCCCATTAAATCCGTTTGCCTTCTTTGGACCAAGTTCGTCTCGTTCGTTCCTCTTCGTCCTCCCATTTGATCCGTTAGCTTTCTTTGGACCAAGTTCGTCTCTCTTCGTCACCCCATCCATTTGATCCATTGGCCTTCTTTGGACCAAGTTTGTCTCTTTCGTCCCTCTTCGTCCTCCCATTTGATTCGTTGGCCTTCTTTGGAGCAAGTTCGTCGCTTTCGTCCCTCTTCGTCCTCCCATTAGATCCGTTGTCCTTCTTTGCACCAAGTTCGTCTCGTTCGTCCTTCTTCGTCCTCACATTAGATCTGTTGTCCTTCTTTGGACCAAGTTCGTCTCGTTCTTCCTTCTTCGTCCTCGCATTAGATCCATTGCATTCATTGGACCAAGTTCGTCTCTTCAGTCGCTCTTCGTCCTCTCATTTGATCCTTTGGCATTCTTTGTACCAAGTTCGTCGCTTCCGTCCCTCTTCGTCCTCCCATTAGATCCATTGTCCTTCTTTGCACCAAGTTCGTCTCGTTCGTCCTTCTTCGTCCTCGCATTAGATCTGTTGTCCTTCTTTGCACCAAGTTCGTCTCGTTCTTCCTTCTTCGTCCTCGCATTAGATCCATTGCATTCATTGGACCAAGTTCGTCTCTTCAGTCGCTCTTCGTCCTCCCATTTGATCCTTTGGCATTCTTTGTACCAAGTTCGTCTCATTCGTCCCTCTTCGTCCTCGCATTTGATCCATTGGCATTCTTTGGACCAAGTTCATCTTGTTTGTCCCTCTTCGTCCTCCCATTAAGTCCGTTTGCCTTCTTTGGATCAAGTTCGTCTCGTTCGACCCTCTTCGTCCTCCCATTTAATCCGTTAGCTTTCTTTGGACCATGTTCGTCTCTTTCGTCTCTCTTCGTCCGCCCATTTGATCCGTTGGCCTTCTTTGGACCTAGTTTGTCTCTTTCGTCCCTCTTCGTCCTCCCATTTGATCCGTTGGCCTTCTTTCCACCAAGTTCGTCGCTTTCGTCCCTCTTCGTCCTCCCATTAGATCCGTTGTCCTTCTTTGCACCAAGTTCGTCTCGTTCGTCCTTCTTCGTCCTCGCATTAGAATCATTGGCATTCATTGGACCAAGTTCGTCTCTTCAGTCCCTCTTCGTCCTCTCGTTTGATCCTTTGGCATTCTTTGTACCATGTTCGTCTCATTCGTCACTCTTCGTCCTCCCATTTGATCCATTGGCCTTCTTTGGACCAAGTTCATCTTGTTCGTCCCTTTTCGTCCTCCCATTAAATCCGTTTGCCTTCTTTGGACCAAGTTCGTCTCGTTCGTTCCTCTTCGTCCTCCCATTTGATCCGTTAGCTTTCTTTGGACCAAGTTCGTCTCTCTTCGTCACCCCATCCATTTGATCCATTGGCCTTCTTTGGACCAAGTTTGTCTCTTTCGTCCCTCTTCGTCCTCCCATTTGATTCGTTGGCCTTCTTTGGAGCAAGTTCGTCGCTTTCGTCCCTCTTCGTCCTCCCATTAGATCCGTTGTCCTTCTTTGCACCAAGTTCGTCTCGTTCGTCCTTCTTCGTCCTCACATTAGATCTGTTGTCCTTCTTTGGACCAAGTTCGTCTCGTTCTTCCTTCTTCGTCCTCGCATTAGATCCATTGCATTCATTGGACCAAGTTCGTCTCTTCAGTCGCTCTTCGTCCTCTCATTTGATCCTTTGGCATTCTTTGTACCAAGTTCGTCGCTTCCGTCCCTCTTCGTCCTCCCATTAGATCCACTGTCCTTCTTTGCACCAAGTTCGTCTCGTTCGTCCTTCTTCGTCCTCGCATTAGATCTGTTGTCCTTCTTTGCACCAAGTTCGTCTCGTTCTTCCTTCTTCGTCCTCGCATTAGATCCATTGCATTCATTGGACCAAGTTCGTCTCTTCAGTCGCTCTTCGTCCTCCCATTTGATCCTTTGGCATTCTTTGTACCAAGTTCGTCTCATTCGTCCCTCTTCGTCCTCGCATTTGATCCATTGGCATTCTTTGGACCAAGTTCATCTTGTTTGTCCCTCTTCGTCCTCCCATTAAATCCGTTTGCCTTCTTTGGATCAAGTTCGTCTCGTTCGACCCTCTTCGTCCTCCCATTTAATCCGTTAGCTTTCTTTGGACCATGTTCGTCTCTTTCGTCTCTCTTCGTCCGCCCATTTGATCCGTTGGCCTTCTTTGGACCTATTTTGTCTCTTTCGTCCCTCTTCGTCCTCCCATTTGATCCGTTGGCCATCTTTCGACCAAGTTCGTCGCTTTCGTCCCTCTTCGTCCTCCCATTAGATCCGTTGTCCTTCTTTGCACCAAGTTTGTCTCGTTCGTCCTTCTTCGTCCTCGTATTAGATCCATTGGCATTCATTGGACTAAGTTCGTCTCTTCAGTCCCTCTTCGTCCTCTCGTTTGATCCTTTGGCATTCTTTGTACCAAGTTCGTCTCATTCGTCCCTCTTCGTCCTCCCATTTGATCCATTGGCCTTCTTTGGACCTAGTTCATCTTGTTCGTCCCTCTTCGTCCTCCCATTAAATCTGTTTGCCTTCTTTGGACCAAGTTCGTCTCGTTCGATCCTCTTCGTCCTCCCATTTGATCCGTTAGCTTTCTTTGGACCAAGTTCGTCTCTTTCGTCTCTCTTCGTCACCCCATCCATTTGATCCATTGGCCTTCTTTGGACCATGTTTGTCTCTTTCGTCCCTCTTCGTCCTCCCATTTGATCCGTTGGCCATCTTTGGAGCAAGTTCGTCGCTTTTGTCCCTCTTCGTCCTCCCATTAGATCCGTTGTCCTTCTTTGCACCAAGTTCGTCTCGTTCGTCCTTCTTCGTCCTCGCATTAGATCTGTTGCCCTTCCTTGCACCAAGTTCGTCTCGTTCTTCCTTCTTCGTCCTCGCATTAGATCCATTGCATTCATTGGACCAAGTTCGTCTCTTCAGTATCCTTTGTCCTTCTTTGCACCAAGTTCGTCTCGTTCGTCCTTCTTCGTCCTCGCATTAGATCCATTTGCATTCATTGGACCAAGTTCGTCTCTTCAGTCCCTCTTCGTCCTCTCATTTGATCATTTGGCCTTCTTTGGACCTAGTTTGTCTCTTTCGTCCCTCTTCGTCCTCCCATTTGATCCGTTGGCCTTCTTTCGACCAAGTTCGTTGCTTTCGTCCCTCTTCGTCCTCCCATTAGATCCGTTGTCCTTCTTTGCACCAAGTTCGTCTCGTTCGTCCTTCTTCGTCCTCGCATTAGAACCATTGGCATTCATTGGACCAAGTTCGTCTCTTCAGTCCCACTTCGTCCTCTCGTTTGATCCTTTGGCATTCTTTGTACCATGTTCGTCTCATTCGTCCCTCTTCGTCCTCCCATTTGATCCATTGGCCTTCTTTGGACCAAGTTCATCTTGTTCGTCCCTTTTCGTCCTCCCATTAAATCAGTTTGCCTTCTTTGGACCAAGTTCGTCTCGTTCGTTCCTCTTCGTCCTCCCATTTGATCCGTTAGGTTTCTTTGGACCAAGTTCGTCTCTTTCGTCTCTCTTCGTCACCCCATCCATTTGATCCATTGGCCTTCTTTGGACCAAGTTTGTCTCTTTCGTCCCTCTTCGTCCTCCCATTTGATCCGTTGGCCTTCTTTGGAGCAAGTTCGTCGCTTTCGTCCCTCTTCGTCCTCCCATTAGATCCGTTGTCCTTCTTTGCACCAAGTTCGTCTCGTTCGTCCTTCTTCGTCCTCGCATTAGATCTGTTGTCCTTCTTTGCACCAAGTTCGTCTCGTTCTTCCTTCTTCGTCCCCGCATTAGATCCATTGCATTCATTGGACCAAGTTCGTCTTTTCAGTTGCTCTTCGTCCTCTCATTTGATCCTTTGGCATTCTTTGTACCAAGTTCGTCTCTTTCGTCCCTCTTCGTCCTCCCATTTGATCCATTGGCCTTCTTTGGACCAAGTTCATCTTGTTCGTCCCTTTTCGTCCTCCCATTAAATCAGTTTGCCTTCTTTGGACCAAGTTCGTCTCGTTCGTTCCTCTTCGTCCTCCCATTTGATCCGTTAGCTTTCTTTGGACCAAGCTCGTCTCTTTCGTCTCTCTTCGTCACCCCATCCATTTGATCCATTGGCCTTCTTTGGACCAAGTTTGTCTCTTTCGTCCCTCTTCGTCCTCCCATTTGATCCGTTGGCCTTCTTTGGAGCAAGTTCGTCGCTGTCGTCCCTCTTCGTCCTCCCATTAGATCCGTTGTCCTTCTTTGCACCAAGTTCGTCTCGTTCGTCCTTCTTCGTCCTCGCATTAGATCTGTTGTCCTTCTTTGCACCAAGTTCGTCTCGTTCTTCCTTCTTCGTCCCCGCATTAGATCCATTGCATTCATTGGACCAAGTTCGTCTTTTCAGTTGCTCTTCGTCCTCTCATTTGATCCTTTGGCATTCTTTGTACCAAGTTCGTCTCTTTCGTCTCTCTTCGTCCCCCAATTTGATCCGTTGGCCTTCTTTGGACCAAGTTTGTCTCTTTCGTCCGTCTTCGTCCTCCCATTTGATCCGTTGTCCTTCTTTGCACCAAGTTCGGCTCGTTCGTCTTTCTTCGTCCCCCCATTTGATCCGTTGGCCTTCTTTGGACCAAGTTTGTCTCTTTCGTCCCTCCTCGTCCTCCCATTTGATCCGTTGTCCTTCTTTGGAGCAAGTTCGTCGCTTTCGTCCCTCTTCGTCCTCCCATTAGATCCGTTGTCCTTCTTTGCACCAAGTTCGTCTCGTTCGTCCTTCTTCGTCCTCGCATTAGATCTGTTGTCCTTCTTTGCACCAAGTTCGTCTCGTTCTTCCTTCTTCGTCCTCGCATTAGATCCATTGCATTCAATGGACCAAGTTCGTCTCTTCAGTCGCTCTTCGTCCTCTCATTTGATCCTTTGGCATTCTTTGTACCAAGTTCGTCGCTTCCGTCCCTCTTCGTCCTCCCGTAAGATCCGTTGTCCTTCTTTGCACCAAGTTCGTCTCGTTCGTCCTTCTTCGTCCTCGCATTAGATCTGTTGTCCTTCTTTGCACCAAGTTCGTCTCGTTCTTCCTTCTTCGTCCTCGCATTAGATCCATTGCATTCATTGGACCAAGTTCGTCTCTTCAGTCGCTCTTCGTCCTCCCATTTGATCCTTTGGCATTCTTTGTACCAAGTTCGTCTCATTCGTCCCTCTTCGTCCTCGCATTTGATCCATTGGCATTCTTTGGACCAAGTTCATCTTGTTTGTCCCTCTTCGTGCTCCCATTAAATCCGTTTGCCTTCTTTGGATCAAGTTCGTCTCGTTCGACCCTCTTCGTCCTCCCATTTAATCAGTTAGCTTTCTTTGGACCATGTTCGTCTCTTTCGTCTCTCTTCGTCCGCCCATTTGATCCGTTGGCCTTCTTTGGACCTAGTTTGTCTCTTTCGTCCCTCTTCGTCCTCCCATTTGATCCGTTGGCCTTCTTTCGACCAAGTTCGTCGCTTTCGTCCCTCTTCGTCCTCCCATTAGATCCGTTGTCCTTCTTTGCACCAAGTTCGTCTCGTTCGTCCTTCTTCGTCCTCGTATTAGATCCATTGGCATTCATTGGACTAAGTTCGTCTCTTCAGTCCCTCTTCGTCCTCCCGTTTGATCCTTTGGCATTCTTTGTACCAAGTTCGTCTCATTCGTCCCTCTTCGTCCTCCCATTTGATCCATTGGCCTTCTTTGGACCTAGTTCATCTTGTTCGTCCCTCTTTATCCTCCCATTAAATCCGTTTGCCTTCTTTGGACCAAATTCGTCTCGTTCGATCCTCTTCGTCCTCCCATTTGATCCGTTAGCTTTCTTTGGACCAAGTTCGTCTCTTTCGTCTCTCTTCGTCACCCCATCCATTTGATCCATTGGCCTTCTTTGGACCAAGTTTGTCTCTTTCGTCCCTCTTCGTCCTCCCATTTGATCCGTTGGCCTTCTTTGGACCATGTTCGTCTCTTTCGTCTCTCTTCGTCCCCCAATTTGATCCGTTGGCCTTCTTTGGACCAAGTTTGTCTCTTTCGTCCGTCTTCGTCCTCCCATTTGATCCGTTGTCCTTCTTTGCACCAAGTTCGGCTCGTTCGTCTTTCTTCGTCCCCCCATTTGATCCGTTGGCCTTCTTTGGACCAAGTTTGTCTCTTTCGTCCCTCCTCGTCCTCCCATTTGATCCGTTGTCCTTCTTTGGAGCAAGTTCGTCGCTTTCGTCCCTCTTCGTCCTCCCATTAGATCCGTTGTCCTTCTTTGCACCAAGTTCGTCTCGTTCGTCCTTCTTCGTCCTCGCATTAGATCTGTTGTCCTTCTTTGCACCAAGTTCGTCTCGTTCTTCCTTCTTCGTCCTCGCATTAGATCCATTGCATTCAATGGACCAAGTTCGTCTCTTCAGTCGCTCTTCGTCCTCTCATTTGATCCTTTGGCATTCTTTGTACCAAGTTCGTCGCTTCCGTCCCTCTTCGTCCTCCCATTAGATCCGTTGTCCTTCTTTGCACCAAGTTCGTCTCGTTCGTCCTTCTTCGTCCTCGCATTAGATCTGTTGTCCTTCTTTGCACCAAGTTCGTCTCGTTCTTCCTTCTTCGTCCTCGCATTAGATCCATTGCATTCATTGGACCAAGTTCGTCTCTTCAGCCGCACTTCGTCCTCCCATTTGATCCTTTGGCATTCTTTGTACCAAGTTCGTCTCATTCGTCCCTCTTCGTCCTCGCATTTGATTCATTGGCATTCTTTGGACCAAGTTCATCTTGTTTGTCCCTCTTCGTCCTCCCATTAAATCCGTTTGCCTTCTTTGGATCAAGTTCGTCTCGTTCGACCCTCTTCGTCCTCCCATTTAATCCGTTAGCTTTCTTTGGACCATGTTCGTCTCTTTCGTCTCTCTTCGTCCGCCCATTTGATCCGTTGGCCTTCTTTGGACCTAGTTTGTCTCTTTCGTCCCTCTTCGTCCTCCCATTTGATCCGTTGGCCTTCTTTCGACCAAGTTCGCCGCTTTCGTCCCTCTTCGTCCTCCCATTAGATCCGTTGTCCTTCTTTGCACCAAGTTCGTCTCGTTCGTCCTTCTTCATCCTCGTATTAGATCCATTGGCATTCATTGGACTAAGTTCGTCTCTTAAGTCCCTCTTCGTCCTCCCGTTTGATCCTTTGGCATTCTTTGTACCAAGTTCGTCTCATTCGTCCCTCTTCGTCCTCCCATTTGATCCATTGGCCTTCTTTGGACCTAGTTCATCTTGTTCGTCCCTCTTTATCCTCCCATTAAATCCGTTTGCCTTCTTTGGATCAAATTCGTCTCGTTCGATCCTCTTCGTCCTCCCATTTGATCCGTTAGCTTTCTTTGGACCAACTTCGTCTCTTTCGTCTCTCTTCGTCACCCCATCCATTTGATCCATTGGCCTTCTTTGGACCAAGTTTGTCTCTTTCGTCCCTCTTCGTCCTCCCATTTGATCCGTTGGCCTTCTTTGGACCATGTTCGTCTCTTTCGTCTCTCTTCGTCCCCCAATTTGATCCGTTGGCCTTCTTTGGACCAAGTTTGTGTCTTTCGTCCGTCTTCGTCCTCCCATTTGATCCGTTGTCCTTCTTTGCACCAAGTTCGGTTCGTTCGTCTTTCTTCGTCCCCCCATTTGATCCGTTGGCCTTCTTTGGACCAAGTTTGTCTCTTTCGTCCCTCCTCGTCCTCCCATTTAATCCGTTGTCCTTCTTTGGAGCAAGTTCGTCGCTTTGTCCCTCTTCGTCCTCCCATTAGATCCGTTGTCCTTCTTTGCACCAAGTTCGTCTCGTTCGTCCTTCTTCGTCCTCGCATTAGATCTGTTGTCCTTCTTTGCACCAAGTTCGTCTCGTTCTTCCTTCTTCGTCCTCGCATTAGATCCATTGCATTCATTGGACCAAGTTCGTCTCTTCAGTCGCTCTTCGTCCTCTCATTTCATCCTTTGGCATTCTTTGTACCAAGTTTGTCGCTTCCGTCCCTCTTCGTCCTCCCATTAGATCCGTTGTCCTTCTTTGCACCAAGTTCGTCTCGTTCGTCCTTCTTCGTCCTCGCATTAGATCTGTTGTCCTTCTTTGCACCAAGTTCGTCTCGTTCTTCCTTCTTCGTCCTCGCATTAGATCCATTGCATTCATTGGACCAAGTTCGTCTCTTCAGTCGCTCTTCGTCCTCCCATTTGATCCTTTGGCATTCTTTGTACCAAGTTCGTCTCATTCGTCCCTCTTCGTCCTCGCATTTGATCCATTGGCATTCTTTGGACCAAGTTCATCTTGTTTGTCCTTCTTCGTCCTCCCATTAAATCCGTTTGCCTTCTTTGGATCAAGTTCGTCTCGTTCGACCCTCTTCGTCCTCCCATTTAATCCGTTAGCTTTCTTTGGACCATGTTCGTCTCTTTCGTCTCTCTTCGTCCGCCCATTTGATCCGTTGGCCTTCTTTGGACCTAGTTTGTCTCTTTCGTCCCTCTTCGTCCTCCCATTTGGTCCGTTGGCCTTCTTTCCACCAAGTTCGTCGCTTTCGTCCCTCTTCGTCCTCCCATTAGATCCGTTGTCCTTCTTTGCACCAAGTTCGTCTCGTTCGTCCTTCTTCGTCCTCGCATTAGAATCGTTGGCATTCATTGGACCAAGTTCGTCTCTTCAGTCCCTCTTCGTCCTCTCGTTTGATCCTTTGGCATTCTTTGTACCATGTTCGTCTCATTCGTCACTCTTCGTCCTCCCATTTGATCCATTGGCCTTCTTTGGACCAAGTTCATCTTGTTCGTCCCTTTTCGTCCTCCCATTAAATCCGTTTGCCTTCTTTGGACCAAGTTCGTCTCGTTCGTTCCTCTTCGTCCTCCCATTTGATCCGTTAGCTTTCTTTGGACCAAGTTCGTCTCTCTTCGTCACCCCATCCATTTGATCCATTGGCCTTCTTTGGACCAAGTTTGTCTCTTTCGTCCCTCTTCGTCCTCCCATTTGATTCGTTGGCCTTCTTTGGAGCAAGTTCGTCGCTTTCGTCCCTCTTCGTCCTCCCATTAGATCCGTTGTCCTTCTTTGCACCAAGTTCGTCTCGTTCGTCCTTCTTCGTCCTCACATTAGATCTGTTGTCCTTCTTTGGACCAAGTTCGTCTCGTTCTTCCTTCTTCGTCCTCGCATTAGATCCATTGCATTCATTGGACCAAGTTCGTCTCTTCAGTCGCTCTTCGTCCTCTCATTTGATCCTTTGGCATTCTTTGTACCAAGTTCGTCGCTTCCGTCCCTCTTCGTCCTCCCATTAGATCCATTGTCCTTCTTTGCACCAAGTTCGTCTCGTTCGTCCTTCTTCGTCCTCGCATTAGATCTGTTGTCCTTCTTTGCACCAAGTTCGTCTCGTTCTTCCTTCTTCGTCCTCGCATTAGATCCATTGCATTCATTGGACCAAGTTCGTCTCTTCAGTCGCTCTTCGTCCTCCCATTTGATCCTTTGGCATTCTTTGTACCAAGTTCGTCTCATTCGTCCCTCTTCGTCCTCGCATTTGATCCATTGGCATTCTTTGGACCAAGTTCATCTTGTTTGTCCCTCTTCGTCCTCCCATTAAATCCGTTTGCCTTCTTTGGATCAAGTTCGTCTCGTTCGACCCTCTTCGTCCTCCCATTTAATCCGTTAGCTTTCTTTGGACCATGTTCGTCTCTTTCGTCTCTCTTCGTCCGCCCATTTGATCCGTTGGCCTTCTTTGGACCTAGTTTGTCTCTTTCGTCCCTCTTCGTCCTCCCATTTGATCCGTTGGCCTTCTTTCGACCAAGTTCGTCGCTTTCGTCCCTCTTCGTCCTCCCATTAGATCCGTTGTCCTTCTTTGCACCAAGTTTGTCTCGTTCGTCCTTCTTCGTCCTCGTATTAGATCCATTGGCATTCATTGGACTAAGTTCGTCTCTTCAGTCCCTCTTCGTCCTCCCGTTTGATCCTTTGGCATTCTTTGTACCAAGTTCGTCTCATTCGTCCCTCTTCGTCCTCCCATTTGATCCATTGGCCTTCTTTGGACCTAGTTCATCTTGTTCGTCCCTCTTTATCCTCCCATTAAATCCGTTTGCCTTCTTTGGATCAAATTCGTCTCGTTCGATCCTCTTCGTCCTCCCATTTGATCCGTTAGCTTTCTTTGGACCAAGTTCGTCTCTTTCGTCTCTCTTCGTCACCCCATCCATTTGATCCATTGGCCTTCTTTGGACCAAGTTTGTCTCTTTCGTCCCTCTTCGTCCTCCCATTTGATCCGTTGGCCTTCTTTGGACCATGTTCGTCTCTTTCGTCTCTCTTCGTCCCCCAATTTGATCAGTTGGCCTTCTTTGGACCAAGTTTGTGTCTTTCGTCCGTCTTCGTCCTCCCATTTGATCCGTTGTCCTTCTTTGCACCAAGTTCGGCTCGTTCGTCTTTCTTCGTCCCCCCATTTGATCCGTTTTCCTTCTTTGGACCAAGTTTGTCTCTTTCGTCCCTCCTCGTCCTCCCATTTAATCCGTTGTCCTTCTTTGGAGCAAGTTCGTCGCTTTCGTCCCTCTTCGTCCTCCCATTAGATCCGTTGTCCTTCTTTGCACCAAGTTCGTCTCGTTCGTCCTTCTTCGTCCTCGCATTAGATCTGTTGTCCTTCTTTGCACCAAGTTCGTCTCGTTCTTCCTTCTTCGTCCTCGCATTAGATCCATTGCATTCATTGGACCAAGTTCGTCTCTTCAGTCGCTCTTCGTCCTCTCATTTCATCCTTTGGCATTCTTTGTACCAAGTTTGTCGCTTCCGTCCCTCTTCGTCCTCCCATTAGATCCGTTGTCCTTCTTTGCACCAAGTTCGTCTCGTTCGTCCTTCTTCGTCCTCGCATTAGATCTGTTGTCCTTCTTTGCACCAAGTTCGTCTCGTTCTTCCTTCTTCGTCCTCGCATTAGATCCATTGCATTCATTGGACCAAGTTCGTCTCTTCAGTCGCTCTTCGTCCTCCCATTTGATCCTTTGGCATTCTTTGTACCAAGTTCGTCTCATTCGTCCCTCTTCGTCCTCGCATTTGATCCATTGGCATTCTTTGGACCAAGTTCATCTTGTTTGTCCTTCTTCGTCCTCCCATTAAATCCGTTTGCCTTCTTTGGATCAAGTTCGTCTCGTTCGACCCTCTTCGTCCTCCCATTTAATCCGTTAGCTTTCTTTGGACCATGTTCGTCTCTTTCGTCTCTCTTCGTCCGCCCATTTGATCCGTTGGCCTTCTTTGGACCTAGTTTGTCTCTTTCGTCCCTCTTCGTCCTCCCATTTGATCCGTTGGCCTTCTTTCCACCAAGTTCGTCGCTTTCGTCCCTCTTCGTCCTCCCATTAGATCCGTTGTCCTTCTTTGCACCAAGTTCGTCTCGTTCGTCCTTCTTCGTCCTCGCATTAGAATCATTGGCATTCATTGGACCAAGTTCGTCTCTTCAGTCCCTCTTCGTCCTCTCGTTTGATCCTTTGGCATTCTTTGTACCATGTTCGTCTCATTCGTCACTCTTCGTCCTCCCATTTGATCCATTGGCCTTCTTTGGACCAAGTTCATCTTGTTCGTCCCTTTTCGTCCTCCCATTAAATCCGTTTGCCTTCTTTGGACCAAGTTCGTCTCGTTCGTTCCTCTTCGTCCTCCCATTTGATCCGTTAGCTTTCTTTGGACCAAGTTCGTCTCTCTTCGTCACCCCATCCATTTGATCCATTGGCCTTCTTTGGACCAAGTTTGTCTCTTTCGTCCCTCTTCGTCCTCCCATTTGATTCGTTGGCCTTCTTTGGAGCAAGTTCGTCGCTTTCGTCCCTCTTCGTCCTCCCATTAGATCCGTTGTCCTTCTTTGCACCAAGTTCGTCTCGTTCGTCCTTCTTCGTCCTCATATTAGATCTGTTGTCCTTCTTTGGACCAAGTTCGTCTCGTTCTTCCTTCTTCGTCCTCGCATTAGATCCATTGCATTCATTGGACCAAGTTCGTCTCTTCAGTCGCTCTTCGTCCTCTCATTTGATCCTTTGGCATTCTTTGTACCAAGTTCGTCGCTTCCGTCCCTCTTCGTCCTCCCATTAGATCCATTGTCCTTCTTTGCACCAAGTTCGTCTTGTTCGTCCTTCTTCGTCCTCGCATTAGATCTGTTGTCCTTCTTTGCACCAAGTTCGTCTCGTTCTTCCTTCTTCGTCCTCGCATTAGATCCATTGCATTCATTGGACCAAGTTCGTCTCTTCAGTCGCTCTTCGTCCTCCCATTTGATCCTTTGGCATTCTTTGTACCAAGTTCGTCTCATTCGTCCCTCTTCGTCCTCGCATTTGATCCATTGGCATTCTTTGAACCAAGTTCATCTTGTTTGTCCCTCTTCGTCCTCCCATTAAATCCGTTTGCCTTCTTTGGATCAAGTTCGTCTCGTTCGACCCTCTTCGTCCTCCCATTTAATCCGTTAGCTTTCTTTGGACCATGTTCGTCTCTTTCGTCTCTCTTCGTCCGCCCATTTGATCCGTTGGCCTTCTTTGGACCTAGTTTGTCTCTTTCGTCCCTCTTCGTCCTCCCATTTGATCCGTTGGCCTTCTTTCGACCAAGTTCGTCGCTTTCGTCCCTCTTCGTCCTCCCATTAGATCCGTTGTCCTTCTTTGCACCAAGTTTGTCTCGTTCGTCCTTCTTCGTCCTCGTATTAGATCCATTGGCATTCATTGGACTAAGTTCGTCTCTTCAGTCCCTCTTCGTCCTCCCGTTTGATCCTTTGGCATTCTTTGTACCAAGTTCGTCTCATTCGTCCCTCTTCGTCCTCCCATTTGATCCATTGGCCTTCTTTGGACCTAGTTCATCTTGTTCGTCCCTCTTTATCCTCCCATTAAATCCGTTTGCCTTCTTTGGATCAAATTCGTCTCGTTCGATCCTCTTCGTCCTCCCATTTGATCCGTTAGCTTTCTTTGGACCAAGTTCGTCTCTTTCATCTCTCTTCGTCACCCCATCCATTTGATCCATTGGCCTTCTTTGGACCAAGTTTGTCTCTTTCGTCCCTCTTCGTCCTCCCATTTGATCCGTTGGCCTTCCTTGGACCATGTTCGTCTCTTTCGTCTCTCTTCGTCCCCCAATTTGATCCGTTGGCCTTCTTTGGACCAAGTTTGTGTCTTTCGTCCGTCTTCGTCCTCCCATTTGATCCGTTGTCCTTCTTTGCACCAAGTTCGGCTCGTTCGTCTTTCTTCGTCCCCCCATTTGATCCGTTGGCCTTCTTTGGACAAAGTTTGTCTCTTTCGTCCCTCCTCGTCCTCCCACTTAATCCGTTGTCCTTCTTTGGAGCAAGTTCGTCGCTTTCGTCCCTCTTCGTCCTCCCATTAGATCCGTTGTCCTTCTTTGGACCAAGTTCATCTTGTTCGTCCCTTTTCGTCGTCCCATTAAATCCGTTTGCCTTCTTTGGACCAAGTTCGTCTCGTTCGTTCCTCTTCGTCCTCCCATTCGATCCGTTAGCTTTCTTTGGACCAAGTTCGTCTCTCTTCGTCACCCCATCCATTTGATCCATTGGCCTTCTTTGGACCAAGTTTGTCTCTTTCGTCCCTCTTCGTCCTCCCATTTGATTCGTTGGCCTTCTTTGGAGCAAGTTCGTCGCTTTCGTCCCTCTTCGTCCTCCCATTAGATCCGTTGTCCTTCTTTGCACCAAGTTCGTCTCGTTCGTCCTTCTTCGTCCTCACATTAGATCTGTTGTCCTTCTTTGGACCAAGTTCGTCTCGTTCTTCCTTCTTCGTCCTCGCATTAGATCCATTGCATTCATTGGACCAAGTTCGTCTCTTCAGTCGCTCTTCGTCCTCTCATTTGATCCTTTGGCATTCTTTGTACCAAGTTCGTCGCTTCCGTCCCTCTTCGTCCTCCCATTAGATCCATTGTCCTTCTTTGCACCAAGTTCGTCTCGTTCGTCCTTCTTCGTCCTCGCATTAGATCTGTTGTCCTTCTTTGCACCAAGTTCGTCTCGTTCTTCCTTCTTCGTCCTCGCATTAGATCCATTGCATTCATTGGACCAAGTTCGTCTCTTCAGTCGCTCTTCGTCCTCCCATTTGATCCTTTGGCATTCTTTGTACCAAGTTCGTCTCATTCGTCCCTCTTCGTCCTCGCATTTGATCCATTGGCATTCTTTGGACCAAGTTCATCTTGTTTGTCCCTCTTCGTCCTCCCATTAAATCCGTTTGCCTTCTTTGGATCAAGTTCGTCTCGTTCGACCCTCTTCGTCCTCCCATTTAATCCGTTAGCTTTCTTTGGACCTAGTTTGTCTCTTTCGTCCCTCTTCGTCCTCCCATTTGATCCGTTGGCCTTCTTTCGACCAAGTTCGTCGCTTTCGTCCCTCTTCGTCCTCCCATTAGATCCGTTGTCCTTCTTTGCACCAAGTTTGTCTCGTTCGTCCTTCTTCGTCCTCGTATTAGATCCATTGGCATTCATTGGACTAAGTTCGTCTCTTCAGTCCCTCTTCGTCCTCCCGTTTGATCCTTTGGCATTCTTTGTACCAAGTTCGTCTCATTCGTCCCTCTTCGTCCTCCCATTTGATCCATTGGCCTTCTGTGGACCTAGTTCATCTTGTTCGTCCCTCTTTATCCTCCCATTAAATCCGTTTGCCTTCTTTGGATCAAATTCGTCTCGTTCGATCCTCTTCGTCCTCCCATTTGATCCGTTAGCTTTCTTTGGACCAAGTTCGTCTCTTTCGTCTCTCTTCGTCACCCCATCCATTTGATCCATTGGCCTTCTTTGGACCAAGTTTGTCTCTTTCGTCCCTCTTCGTCCTCCCATTTGATCCGTTGGCCTTCTTTGGACCATGTTCGTCTCTTTCGTCTCTCTTCGTCCCCCAATTTGATCCGTTGGCCTTCTTTGGACCAAGTTTGTGTCTTTCGTCCGTCTTCGTCCTCCCATTTGATCCGTTGTCCTTCTTTGCACCAAGTTCGGCTCGTTCGTCTTTCTTCGTCCCCCCATTTGATCCGTTGGCCTTCTTTGGACCAAGTTTGTCTCTTTCGTCCCTCCTCGTCCTCCCATTTAATCCGTTGTCCTTCTTTGTAGCAAGTTCGTCGCTTTCGTCCCTCTTCGTCCTCCCATTAGATCCGTTGTCCTTCTTTGCACCAAGTTCGTCTCGTTCGTCCTTCTTCGTCCTCGCATTAGATCTGTTGTCCTTCTTTGCACCAAGTTCGTCTCGTTCTTCCTTCTTCGTCCTCGCATTAGATCCATTGCATTCATTGGACCAAGTTCGTCTCTTCAGTCGCTCTTCGTCCTCTCATTTGATCCTTTGGCATTCTTTGTACCAAGTTTGTCGCTTCCGTCCCTCTTCGTCCTCCCATTAGATCCGTTGTCCTTCGTTGCACCAAGTTCGTCTCGTTCGTCCTTCTTCGTCCTCGCATTAGATCTGTTGTCCTTCTTTGCACCAAGTTCGTCTCGTTCTTCCTTCTTCGTCCTCGCATTAGATCCATTGCATTCATTGGACCAAGTTCGTCTCTTCAGTCGCTCTTCGTCCTCCCATTTGATCCTTTGGCATTCTTTGTACCAAGTTCGTCTCATTCGTCCCTCTTCGTCCTCGCATTTGATCCATTGGCATTCTTTGGACCAAGTTCATCTTGTTTGTCCTTCTTCGTCCTCCCATTAAATCCGTTTGCCTTCTTTGGATCAAGTTCGTCTCGTTCGACCCTCTTCGTCCTCCCATTTAATCCGTTAGCTTTCTTTGGACCATGTTCGTCTCTTTCGTCTCTCTTCGTCCGCCCATTTGATCCGTTGGCCTTCTTTGGACCTAGTTTGTCTCTTTCGTCCCTCTTCGTCCTCCCATTTGATCCGTTGGCCTTCTTTCCACCAAGTTCGTCGCTTTCGTCCCTCTTCGTCCTCCCATTAGATCCGTTGTCCTTCTTTGCACCAAGTTCGTCTCGTTCGTCCTTCTTCGTCCTCGCATTAGAATCATTGGCATTCATTGGACCAAGTTCGTCTCTTCAGTCCCTCTTCGTCCTCTCGTTTGATCCTTTGGCCTTCTTTGTACCATGTTCGTCTCATTCGTCACTCTTCGTCCTCCCATTTGATCCATTGGCCTTCTTTGGACCAAGTTCATCTTGTTCGTCCCTTTTCGTCCTCCCATTAAATCTGTTTGCCTTCTTTGGACCAAGTTCGTCTCGTTCGTTCCTCTTCGTCCTCCCATTTGATCCGTTAGCTTTCTTTGGACCAAGTTCGTCTCTCTTCGTCACCCCATCCATTTGATCCATTGGCCTTCTTTGGACCAAGTTTGTCTCTTTCGTCCCTCTTCGTCCACCCATTTGATTCGTTGGCCTTCTTTGGAGCAAGTTCGTCGCTTTCGTCCCTCTTCGTCCTCCCATTAGATCCGTTGTCCTTCTTTGCACCAAGTTCGTCTCGTTCGTCCTTCTTCGTCCTCGCATTAGATCTGTTGTCCTTCTTTGGACCAAGTTCGTCTCGTTCTTCCTTCTTCGTCCTCGCATTAGATCCATTGCATTCATTGGACCAAGTTCGTCTCTTCAGTCGCTCTTCGTCCTCTCGTTTGATCCTTTGGCATTCTTTGTACCAAGTTCGTCTCATTCGTCCCTCTTCGTCCTCCCATTTGATCCATTGGCCTTCTTTGGACCAAGTTCATCTTGTTCGTCCCTTTTCGTCCTCCCATTAAATCCGTTTGCCTTCTATGGACCAAGTTCGTCTCGTTCGTTCCTCTTCGTCCTCCCATTTGATCCGTCAGCTTTCTTTGGACAAAGTTCGTCTCTTTCGTCTCTCTTCGTCACCCCATCCATTTGATCCATTGGCCTTCTTTGGACCAAGTTTGTCCCTTTCGTCCCTCTTCGTCCTCCCATTTGATCCGTTGGCCTTCTTTGGAGCAAGTTCGTCGCTTTCGTCCCTCTTCGTCCTCCCATTAGACCCGTTGTCCTTCTTTGCACCAAGTTCGTCTCGTTCGTCCTTCTTCGTCCTCGCATTAGATCTGTTGTCCTTCTTTGCACCAAGTTCGTCTCGTTCTTCCTTCTTCGTCCTCGCATTAGATCCATTGCATTCATTGGACCAAGTTCGTCTCTTCAGTCGGTCTTCGTCCTCTCATTTGATCCTTTGGCATTCTTTGTACCAAGTTCGTCGCTTCCGTTCCTCTTCGTCCTCCCATTAGATCCGTTGTCCTTCTTTGCATCAAGTTCGTCTCGTTTGTCCTTCTTCGTCCTCGCATTAGATTCGTTGTCCTTCTTTGCACCAAGTTCGTCTCGTTCGTCCTTCTTCGTCCTCGCATTAGATCCATTGCATTCATTGGACCAAGTTCGTCTCTTAAGTCGCTCTTCGTCCTCTCATTTGATCCTTTGGCATTCTTTGTACCAAGTTCGTCGCTTCCGTCCCTCTTCGTCCTCCCATTAGATCCGTTGTCCTTCTTTGCACCAAGTTCGTCTCGTTCATCCTTCTTCGTCCTCGCATTAGATCTGTTGTCCTTCTTTGCACCAAGTTCGTCTCGTTCTTCCTTCTTCGTCCTCGCATTAGATCCATTGCATTCATTGGACCAAGTTCGTCTCTTCAGTCGCTCTTCATCCTCCCATTTGATCCTTTGGCATTCTTTGTACCAAGTTCGTCTCATTCGTCCCTCTTCGTCCTCGCATTTGATCCATTGGCATTCTTTGGACCAAGTTCATCTTGTTTGTCCCTCTTCGTCCTCCCATTAAATCCGTTTGCCTTCTTTGGATCAAGTTCGTCTCGTTCGACCCTCTTCGTCCTCCTATTTAATCCGTTAGCTTTCTTTGGACCATGTTCGTCTCTTTCGTCTCTCTTCGTCCGCCCATTTGATCCGTTGGCCTTCTTTGGACCTAGTTTGTCTCTTTCGTCCCTCTTCGTCCTCCCGTTTGATCCGTTGGCCTTCTTTCGACCAAGTTCGTCGCTTTCGTCCCTCTTCGTCCTCCCATTAGATCTGTTGTCCGTCTTTGCACCAAGTTCGTCTCGTTCTTCCTTCTTCGTCCTCGCATTAGATCCATTGCATTCATTGGACCAAGTTCGTCTCTTCAGTCGCTCTTCGTCCTCTCATTTGATCCTTTGGCATTCTTTGTACCAAGTTCGTCGCTTCCGTTCCTCTTCGTCCTCCCATTAGATCCGTTGTCCTTCTTTGCACCAAGTTCGTCTCGTTCGTCCTTCTTCGTCCTCGCATTAGATCTGTTGTCCTTCTTTGCACCAAGTTCGTCTCGTTCGTCCTTCTTCGTCCTCGCATTAGATCCATTGCATTCATTGGACCAAGTTCGTCTCTTCAGTCGCTCTTCGTCCTCTCATTTGATCCTTTGGCATTCTTTGTACCAAGTTCGTCGCTTCCGTTCCTCTTCGTCCTCCCATTAGATCCGTTGTCCTTCTTTGCACCAAGTTCGTCTCGTTCGTCCTTCTTCGTCCTCGCATTAGATCTGTTGTCCTTCTTTGCACCAAGTTCGTCTCGTTCTTCCTTCTTCGTCCTCGCATTAGATCCATTGCATTCATTGGACCAAGTTCGTCTCTTCAGTCGCTCTTCGTCCTCTCATTTGATCCTTTGGCATTCTTTGTACCAAGTTCGTCGCTTCCGTTCCTCTTCGTCCACCCATTAGATCCGTTGTCCTTCTTTGCACCAAGTTCGTCTCGTTCGTCCTTCTTCGCCCTCGCATTAGATCTGTTGTCCTTCTTTGCACCAAGTTCGTCTCGTTCGTCCTTCTTCGTCCTCGCATTAGATCCATTGCATTCATTGGACCAAGTTCGTCTCTTCAGTCGCTCTTCGTCCTCGCATTTGATCCTTTGGCATTCTTTGTACCAAGTTCGTCGCTTCCGTCCCTCTTCGTCCTCCCATTAGATCCGTTGTCCATCTTTGCACCAAGTTCGTCTCGTTCGTCCTTCTTCTTCCTCGGATTAGATCTGTTGTCCTTCTTTGCACCAAGTTCATCTCGTTCTTCCTTCTTCGTCCTCGCATTAGATCCATTGCATTCATTGGACCAAGTTCGTCTCTTCAGTCGCTCTTCGTCCTCCCATTTGATCCTTTGGCATTCTTTGTACCAAGTTCGTCTCATTCATCCCTCTTCGTCCTCGCATTTGATCCATTGGCATTCTTTGGACCAAGTTCATCTTGTTTGTCCCTCTTCGTCCTCCCATTAAATCCGTTTGCCTTCTTTGGATCAAGTTCGTCTCGTTCGACCCTCTTCGTCCTCCCATTTAATCCGTTAGCTTTCTTTGGACCATGTTCGTCTCTTTCGTCTCTCTTCGTCCGCCCATTTGATCCGTTGGCCTTCTTTGGACCTAGTTTGTCTCTTTCGTCCCTCTTCGTCCTCCCGTTTGACCCGTTGGCCTTCTTTCGACCAAGTTCGTCCCTCTTCGTCCTCCCATTAGATCTGTTGTCCTTCTTTGCACCAAATTCGTCTCGTTCTTCCTTCTTCGTCCTCGCATTAGATCCATTGCATTCATTGGACCAAGTTCGTCTCTTCAGTCGCTCTTCGTCCTCTCATTTGATCCTTTGGCATTCTTTGTACCAAGTTCGTCGCTTCCGTTCCTCTTCGTCCTCCCATTAGATCCGTTGTCCTTCTTTGCACCAAGTTCGTCTCGTTCGTCCTTCTTCGTCCTTGCATTAGATCTGTTGTCCTTCTTTGCACCAAGTTCGTCTCGTTCGTCCTTCTTCGTCCTCGCATTAGATCTGTTGTCCTTCTTTGCACCAAGTTCGTCTCGTTCGTCCTTCTTCGTCCTCGCATTAGATCCATTGCATTCATTGGACCAAGTTCGTCTCTTCAGTCGCTCTTCGTCCTCTCATTTGATCCTTTGGCATTCTTTGTACCAAGTTCGTCGCTTCCGTCCCTCTTCGTCCTCCCATTAGATCCGTTGTCCTTCTTTGCACCAAGTTCGTCTCGTTCGTCCTTCTTCGTCCTCGCATTAGATCTGTTGTCCTTCTTTGCACCAAGTTCGTCTCGTTCTTCCTTCTTCGTCCTCGCATTAGATCCATTGCATTCATTGGACCAAGTTCGTCTCTTCAGTCGCTCTTCGTCCTCTCATTTGATCCTTTGGCATTCTTTGTACCAAGTTCGTCGCTTCCGTTCCTCTTCGTCCTCCCATTAGATCCGTTGTCCTTCTTTGCACCAGGTTCGTCTCGTTCGTCCTTCTTCGTCCTCGCATTAGATCTGTTGTCCTTCTTTGCACCAAGTTCGTCTCGTTCGTCCTTCTTCGTCCTCGCATTAGATCCATTGCATTCATTGGACCAAGTTCGTCTCTTCAGTCGCTCTTCGTCCTCTCATTTGATCCTTTGGCATTCTTTGTACCAAGTTCGTCGCTTCCGTTCCTCTTCGTCCTCCCATTAGATCCGTTGTCCTTCTTTGCACCAAGTTCGTCTCGTTCGTCCTTCTTCGTCCTCGCATTAGATCTGTTGTCCTTCTTTGCACCAAGTTTGTCTCGTTCGTCCTTCTTCGTCCTCGCATTAGATCCATTGCATTCATTGGACCATGTTCGTCTCTTCAGTCGCTCTTCGTCCTCTCATTTGATCCTTTGGCATTCTTTGTACCAAGTTCGTCGCTTCCGTCCCTCTTCGTCCTCCCATTAGATCCGTTGTCCTTCTTTGCACCAAGTTCGTCTCGTTTGTCCTTCTTCGTCCTCGCATTAGATCTGTTGTCCTTCTTTGCACCAAGTTCGTCTCGTTCTTCCTTCTTCGTCCTCGCATTAGATCCATTGCATTCATTGGACCAAGTTCGTCTCTTCAGTCGCTCTTCGTCCTCCCATTTGATCCTTTGGCATTCTTTGTACCAAGTTCGTCTCATTCGTCCCTCTTCGTCCTCGCATTTGATCCATTGGCATTCTTTGGACCAAGTTCATCTTGTTTGTCCCTCTTCGTCCTCCCATTAAATCCGTTTGCCTTCTTTGGATCAAGTTCGTCTCGTTCGACCCTCTTCGTCCTCCCATTTAATCCGTTAGCTTTCTTTGGACCATGTTCGTCTCTTTCGTCTCTCTTCGTCCGCCCATTTGATCCGTTGGCCTTCTTTGGACCTAGTTTGTCTCTTTCGTCCCTCTTCGTCCTCCCGTTTGACCCGTTGGCCTTCTTTCGACCAAGTTCGTCGCTTTCGTCCCTCTTCGTCCTCCCATTAGATCTGTTGTCCTTCTTTGCACCAAATTCGTCTCGTTCTTCCTTCTTCGTCCTCGCATTAGATCCATTGCATTCATTGGACCAAGTTCGTCTCTTCAGTCGCTCTTCGTCCTCTCATTTGATCCTTTGGCATTCTTTGTACCAAGTTCGTCGCTTCCGTTCCTCTTCGTCCTCCCATTAGATCCGTTGTCCTTCTTTGCACCAAGTTCGTCTCGTTCGTCCTTCTTCGTCCTTGCATTAGATCTGTTGTCCTTCTTTGCACCAAGTTCGTCTCGTTCGTCCTTCTTCGTCCTCGCATTAGATCTGTTGTCCTTCTTTGCACCAAGTTCGTCTCGTTCGTCCTTCTTCGTCCTCGCATTAGATCCATTGCATTCATTGGACCAAGTTCGTCTCTTCAGTCGCTCTTCGTCCTCTCATTTGATCCTTTGGCATTCTTTGTACCAAGTTCGTCGCTTCCGTCCCTCTTCGTCCTCCCATTAGATCCGTTGTCCTTCTTTGCACCAAGTTCGTCTCGTTCGTCCTTCTTCGTCCTCGCATTAGATCTGTTGTCCTTCTTTGCACCAAGTTCGTCTCGTTCTTCCTTCTTCGTCCTCGCATTAGATCCATTGCATTCATTGGACCAAGTTCGTCTCTTCAGTCGCTCTTCGTCCTCTCATTTGATCCTTTGGCATTCTTTGTACCAAGTTCGTCGCTTCCGTTCCTCTTCGTCCTCCCATTAGATCCGTTGTCCTTCTTTGCACCAGGTTCGTCTCGTTCGTCCTTCTTCGTCCTCGCATTAGATCTGTTGTCCTTCTTTGCACCAAGTTCGTCTCGTTCGTCCTTCTTCGTCCTCGCATTAGATCCATTGCATTCATTGGACCAAGTTCGTCTCTTCAGTCGCTCTTCGTCCTCTCATTTGATCCTTTGGCATTCTTTGTACCAAGTTCGTCGCTTCCGTTCCTCTTCGTCCTCCCATTAGATCCGTTGTCCTTCTTTGCACCAAGTTCGTCTCGTTCGTCCTTCTTCGTCCTCGCATTAGATCTGTTGTCCTTCTTTGCACCAAGTTCGTCTCGTTCGTCCTTCTTCGTCCTCGCATTAGATCCATTGCATTCATTGGACCATGTTCGTCTCTTCAGTCGCTCTTCGTCCTCTCATTTGATCCTTTGGCATTCTTTGTACCAAGTTCGTCGCTTCCGTCCCTCTTCGTCCTCCCATTAGATCCGTTGTCCTTCTTTGCACCAAGTTCGTCTCGTTTGTCCTTATTCGTCCTCGCATTAGATCTGTTGTCCTTCTTTGCACCAAGTTCGTCTCGTTCTTCCTTCTTCGTCCTCGCATTAGATCCATTGCATTCATTGGACCAAGTTCGTCTCTTCAGTCGCTCTTCGTCCTCCCATTTGATCCTTTGGCATTCTTTGTACCAAGTTCGTCTCATTCGTCCCTCTTCGTCCTCGCATTTGATCCATTGGCATTCTTTGGACCAAGTTCATCTTGTTTGTCCCTCTTCGTCCTCCCATTAAATCCGTTTGCCTTCTTTGGATCAAGTTCGTCTCGTTCGACCCTCTTCGTCCTCCCATTTAATCCGTTAGGTTTCTTTGGACCATGTTCGTCTTTTTCGTCTCTCTTCGTCCGCCCATTTGATCCGTTGGCCTTCTTTGGACCTAGTTTGTCTCTTTCGTCCCTCTTCGTCCTCCCGTTTGATCCGTTGGCCTTCTTTCGACCAAGTTCGTCGCTTTCGTCCCTCTTCGTCCTCCCATTAGATCCGTTGTCCTTCATTGCACCAAGTTCGTCTCGTTCGTCCTTCTTCGTCCTCGCATTAGAACCATTGGCATTCATTGGACCAACTTCGTCTCTTCAGTCCCTCTTCGTCCTCTCGTTTGATTCTTTGGCATTCTTTGTACCATGTTCGTCTCATTCGTCCCTCTTCGTCCTCCCATTTGATCCATTGGCCTTCTTTGGACCAAGTTCATCTTGTTCGTCTCTTTTCGTCCTCCCATTAAATCTGTTTGCCTTCTTTGGACCAAGTTCGTCTCGTTCGTTCCTCTTCGTCCTCCCATTTGATCCGTTAGCTTTCTTTGGACCAAGTTCGTCTCTTTCGTCTCTCTTCGTCACCCCATCCATTTGATCCATTGGCCTTCTTTGGACCAAGTTTGTCTCTTTCGTCCCTCTTCGTCCTCCCATTTGATCCGTTGGCCTTCTTTGGAGCAAGTTCGTCGCTTTCGTCCCTCTTCGTCCTCCCATTAGATCCGTTTTCCTTCTTTGCACCAAGTTCGTCTCGTTCGTCCTTCTTCGTCCTCGTATTAGATCTGTTGTCCTTCTTTGCACCAAGTTCGTCTCGTTCTTCCTTCTTCGTCCTCGCATTAGATCCATTGCATTCATTGGACCAAGTTCGTCTCTTAAGTCGCTCTTCGTCCTCTCATTTGATCCTTTGGCATTCTTTGTACCAAGTTCGTCGCTTCCGTCCCTCTTCGTCCTCCCATTAGATCCGTTGTCCTTCTTTGCACCAAGTTCGTCTCGTTCGTCCTTCTTCGTCCTCGCATTAGATCTGTTGTCCTTCTTTGCACCAAGTTCGTCTCGTTCTTCCTTCTTCGTCCTCGCATTAGATCCATTGCATTCATTGGACCAAGTTCGTCTCTTCAGTCGCTCTTCGTCCTCTCATTTGATCCTTTGGCATTCTTTGTACCAAGTTCGTCGCTTCCGTCCCTCTTCGTCCTCCCATTAGATCCGTTGTCCTTCTTTGCACCAAGTTCGTCTCGTTCGTCCTTCTTCGTCCTCGCATTAGATCTGTTGTCCTTCTTTGCACCAAGTTCGTCTCGTTCTTCCTTCTTCGTCCTCGCATTAGATCCATTGCATTCATTGGACCAAGTTCGTCTCTTAAGTCGCTCTTCGTCCTCTCATTTGATCCTTTGGCATTCTTTGTACCAAGTTCGTCGCTTCCGTCCCTCTTCGTCCTCCCATTAGATCCGTTGTCCTTCTTTGCACCAAGTTCGTCTCGTTCGTCCTTCTTCGTCCTCGCATTAGATCTGTTGTCCTTCTTTGCACCAAGTTCGTCTCGTTCGTCCTTCTTCGTCCTCGCATTAGATCCATTGCATTCATTGGACCATGTTCGTCTCTTCAGTCGCTCTTCGTCCTCTCATTTGATCCTTTGGCATTCTTTGTACCAAGTTCGTCGCTTCCGTCCCTCTTCGTCCTCCCATTAGATCCGTTGTCCTTCTTTGCACCAAGTTCGTCTCGTTTGTCCTTCTTCGTCCTCGCATTAGATCTGTTGTCCTTCTTTGCACCAAGTTCGTCTCGTTCTTCCTTCTTCGTCCTCGCATTAGATCCATTGCATTCATTGGACCAAGTTCGTCTCTTCAGTCGCTCTTCGTCCTCCCATTTGATCCTTTGGCATTCTTTGTACCAAGTTCGTCTCATTCGTCCCTCTTCGTCCTCGCATTTGATCCATTGGCATTCTTTGGACCAAGTTCATCTTGTTTGTCCCTCTTCGTCCTCCCATTAAATCCGTTTGCCTTCTTTGGATCAAGTTCGTCTCGTTCGACCCTCTTCGTCCTCCCATTTAATCCGTTAGGTTTCTTTGGACCATGTTCGTCTTTTTCGTCTCTCTTCGTCCGCCCATTTGATCCGTTGGCCTTCTTTGGACCTAGTTTGTCTCTTTCGTCCCTCTTCGTCCTCCCGTTTGATCCGTTGGCCTTCTTTCGACCAAGTTCGTCGCTTTCGTCCCTCTTCGTCCTCCCATTAGATCCGTTGTCCTTCATTGCACCAAGTTCGTCTCGTTCGTCCTTCTTCGTCCTCGCATTAGAACCATTGGCATTCATTGGACCAACTTCGTCTCTTCAGTCCCTCTTCGTCCTCTCGTTTGATTCTTTGGCATTCTTTGTACCATGTTCGTCTCATTCGTCCCTCTTCGTCCTCCCATTTGATCCATTGGCCTTCTTTGGACCAAGTTCATCTTGTTCGTCTCTTTTCGTCCTCCCATTAAATCTGTTTGCCTTCTTTGGACCAAGTTCGTCTCGTTCGTTCCTCTTCGTCCTCCCATTTGATCCGTTAGCTTTCTTTGGACCAAGTTCGTCTCTTTCGTCTCTCTTCGTCACCCCATCCATTTGATCCATTGGCCTTCTTTGGACCAAGTTTGTCTCTTTCGTCCCTCTTCGTCCTCCCATTTGATCCGTTGGCCTTCTTTGGAGCAAGTTCGTCGCTTTCGTCCCTCTTCGTCCTCCCATTAGATCCGTTTTCCTTCTTTGCACCAAGTTCGTCTCGTTCGTCCTTCTTCGTCCTCGTATTAGATCTGTTGTCCTTCTTTGCACCAAGTTCGTCTCGTTCTTCCTTCTTCGTCCTCGCATTAGATCCATTGCATTCATTGGACCAAGTTCGTCTCTTAAGTCGCTCTTCGTCCTCTCATTTGATCCTTTGGCATTCTTTGTACCAAGTTCGTCGCTTCCGTCCCTCTTCGTCCTCCCATTAGATCCGTTGTCCTTCTTTGCACCAAGTTCGTCTCGTTCGTCCTTCTTCGTCCTCGCATTAGATCTGTTGTCCTTCTTTGCACCAAGTTCGTCTCGTTCTTCCTTCTTCGTCCTCGCATTAGATCCATTGCATTCATTGGACCAAGTTCGTCTCTTCAGTCGCTCTTCGTCCTCTCATTTGATCCTTTGGCATTCTTTGTACCAAGTTCGTCGCTTCCGTCCCTCTTCGTCCTCCCATTAGATCCGTTGTCCTTCTTTGCACCAAGTTCGTCTCGTTCGTCCTTCTTCGTCCTCGCATTAGATCTGTTGTCCTTCTTTGCACCAAGTTCGTCTCGTTCTTCCTTCTTCGTCCTCGCATTAGATCCATTGCATTCATTGGACCAAGTTCGTCTCTTAAGTCGCTCTTCGTCCTCTCATTTGATCCTTTGGCATTCTTTGTACCAAGTTCGTCGCTTCCGTCCCTCTTCGTCCTCCCATTAGATCCGTTGTCCTTCTTTGCACCAAGTTCGTCTCGTTCGTCCTTCTTCGTCCTCGCATTAGATCTGTTGTCCTTCTTTGCACCAAGTTCGTCTCGTTCGTCCTTCTTCGTCCTCGCATTAGATCCATTGCATTCATTGGACCATGTTCGTCTCTTCAGTCGCTCTTCGTCCTCTCATTTGATCCTTTGGCATTCTTTGTACCAAGTTCGTCGCTTCCGTCCCTCTTCGTCCTCCCATTAGATCCGTTGTCCTTCTTTGCACCAAGTTCGTCTCGTTTGTCCTTCTTCGTCCTCGCATTAGATCTGTTGTCCTTCTTTGCACCAAGTTCGTCTCGTTCTTCCTTCTTCGTCCTCGCATTAGATCCATTGCATTCATTGGACCAAGTTCGTCTCTTCAGTCGCTCTTCGTCCTCCCATTTGATCCTTTGGCATTCTTTGTACCAAGTTCGTCTCATTCGTCCCTCTTCGTCCTCGCATTTGATCCATTGGCATTCTTTGGACCAAGTTCATCTTGTTTGTCCCTCTTCGTCCTCCCATTAAATCCGTTTGCCTTCTTTGGATCAAGTTCGTCTCGTTCGACCCTCTTCGTCCTCCCATTTAATCCGTTAGGTTTCTTTGGACCATGTTCGTCTTTTTCGTCTCTCTTCGTCCGCCCATTTGATCCGTTGGCCTTCTTTGGACCTAGTTTGTCTCTTTCGTCCCTCTTCGTCCTCCCGTTTGATCCGTTGGCCTTCTTTCGACCAAGTTCGTCGCTTTCGTCCCTCTTCGTCCTCCCATTAGATCCGTTGTCCTTCATTGCACCAAGTTCGTCTCGTTCGTCCTTCTTCGTCCTCGCATTAGAACCATTGGCATTCATTGGACCAACTTCGTCTCTTCAGTCCCTCTTCGTCCTCTCGTTTGATTCTTTGGCATTCTTTGTACCATGTTCGTCTCATTCGTCCCTCTTCGTCCTCCCATTTGATCCATTGGCCTTCTTTGGACCAAGTTCATCTTGTTCGTCCCTTTTCGTCCTCCCATTAAATCTGTTTGCCTTCTTTGGACCAAGTTCGTCTCGTTCGTTCCTCTTCGTCCTCCCATTTGATCCGTTAGCTTTCTTTGGACCAAGTTCGTCTCTTTCGTCTCTCTTCGTCACCCCATCCATTTGATCCATTGGCCTTCTTTGGACCAAGTTTGTCTCTTTCGTCCCTCTTCGTCCTCCCATTTGATCCGTTGGCCTTCTTTGGAGCAAGTTCGTCGCTTTCGTCCCTCTTCGTCCTCCCATTAGATCCGTTGTCCTTCTTTGCACCAAGTTCGTCTCGTTCGTCCTTCTTCGTCCTCGTATTAGATCTGTTGTCCTTCTTTGCACCAAGTTCGTCTCGTTCTTCCTTCTTCGTCCTCGCATTAGATCCATTGCATTCATTGGACCAAGTTCGTCTCTTAAGTCGCTCTTCGTCCTCTCATTTGATCCTTTGGCATTCTTTGTACCAAGTTCGTCGCTTCCGTCCCTCTTCGTCCTCCCATTAGATCCGTTGTCCTTCTTTGCACCAAGTTCGTCTCGTTCGTCCTTCTTCGTCCTCGCATTAGATCTGTTGTCCTTCTTTGCACCAAGTTCGTCTCGTTCTTCCTTCTTCGTCCTCGCATTAGATCCATTGCATTCATTGGACCAAGTTCGTCTCTTCAGTCGCTCTTCGTCCTCTCATTTGATCCTTTGGCATTCTTTGTACCAAGTTCGTCTCATTCGTCCCTCTTCGTCCTCCCATTTGATCCATTGGCCTTCTTTGGACCAAGTTCATCTTGTTCGTCCCTTTTCGTCCTCCCATTAAATCCGTTTGCCTTCTTTGGACCTAGTTCGTCTCGTTCGTTCCTCTTCGTCCTCCCATTTGATCCGTTAGCTTTCTTTGGACCAAGTTCGTCTCTTTCGTCTCTCTTCGTCACCCCATCCATTTGATCCATTGGCCTTCTTTGGACCAAGTTTGTCTCTTTCGTCCCTCTTCGTCCTCCCATTTGATCCGTTGGCCTTCTTTGGAGCAAGTTCGTCGCTTTCGTCCCTCTTCGTCCTCCCATTAGATCCGTTGTCCTTCTTTGCCCCAAGTTCGTCTCGTTCGTCCTTCTTCGTCCTCGCATTAGATCTGTTGTCCTTCTTTGCACCAAGTTCGTCTCGTTCTTCCTTCTTCGTCCTCGCATTAGATCCATTGCATTCATTGGACCAAGTTCGCCTCTTAAGTCGCTCTTCGTCCTCTCATTTGATCCTTTGGCATTCTTTGTACCAAGTTCGTCGCTTCCGTCCCTCTTCGTCCTCCCATTAGATCCGTTGTCCTTCTTTGCACCAAGTTCGTCTCGTTCGTCCTTCTTCGTCCTCGCATTAGATCTGTTGTCCTTCTTTGCACCAAGTTCGTCTCGTTCTTCCTTCTTCGTCCTCGCATTAGATCCATTGCATTCATTGGACCAAGTTCGTCTCTTCAGTCGCTCTTCGTCCTCCCATTTGATCCTTCGGCATTCTTTGTACCAAGTTCGTCTCATTCGTCCCTCTTCGTCCTCCCATTTGATCCATTGTCCTTCTTTGGACCAAGTTCATCTTGTTCGTCCCTTTTCGTCCTCCCATTAAATCCGTTTGCCTTCTTTGGACCAAGTTCGTCTCATTCGTTCCTCTTCGTCCTCCCATTTGATCCGTTAACTTTCTTTGGACCAAGTTCGTCTCTTTCGTCTCTCTTCGTCACCCCATCCATTTGATCCATTGGCCTTCTTTGGACCAAGTTTGTCTCTTTCGTCCCTCTTCGTCCTCCCATTTGATCCGTTGGCCTTCTTTGGAGCAAGTTCGTCGCTTTCGTCCCTCTTCGTCCTCCCATTAGATCCGTTGTCCTTCTTTGCACCAAGTTCGTCTCGTTCGTCCTTCTTCGTCCTCGCATTAGATCTGTTGTCCTTCTTTGCACCAAGTTCGTCTCGTTCTTCCTTCTTCGTCCTCGCATTAGATCCATTGCATTCATTGGACCAAGTTCGTCTCTTCAGTCGCTCTTCGTCCTCTCATTTGATCCTTTGGCATTCTTTGTACCAAGTTCGTCGCTTCCGTCCCTCTTCGTCCTCCCATTAGATCCGTTGTCCTTCTTTGCACCAAGTTCGTCTCGTTCGTCCTTCTTTGTCCTCGCATTAGATCTGTTGTCCTTCTTTGCACCAAGTTCGTCTCGTTCTTCCTTCTTCGTCCTCGCATTAGATCCATTGCATTCATTGGACCAAGTTCGTCTCTTCAGTCGCTCTTCGTCCTCGCATTTGATCCTTTGGCATTCTTTGTACCAAGTTCGTCTCATTCGTCCCTCTTCGTCCTCGCATTTGATCCATTGGCATTCTTTGGACCAAGTTCATCTTGTTTGTCCCTCTTCGTCCTCCCATTAAATCCGTTTGCCTTCTTTGGATCAAGTTCGTCTCGTTCGACCCTCTTCGTCCTCCCATTTAATCCGTTAGGTTTCTTTGGACCATGTTCGTCTTTTTCGTCTCTCTTCGTCCGCCCATTTGATCCGTTGGCCTTCTTTGGACCTAGTTTGTCTCTTTCGTCCCTCTTCGTCCTCCCGTTTGATCCGTTGGCCTTCTTTCGACCAAGTTCGTCGCTTTCGTCCCTCTTCGTCCTCCCATTAGATCCGTTGTCCTTCTTTGCACCAAGTTCGTCTCGTTCGTCCTTCTTCGTCCTCGCATTAGAACCATTGGCATTCATTGGACCAACTTCGTCTCTTCAGTCCCTCTTCGTCCTCTCGTTTGATTCTTTGGCATTCTTTGTACCATGTTCGTCTCATTCGTCCCTCTTCGTCCTCCCATTTGATCCATTGGCCTTCTTTGGACCAAGTTCATCTTGTTCGTCCCTTTTCGTCCTCCCATTAAATCTGTTTGCCTTCTTTGGACCAAGTTCGTCTCGTTCGTTCCTCTTCGTCCTCCCATTTGATCCGTTAGCTTTCTTTGGACCAAGTTCGTCTCTTTCGTCTCTCTTCGTCACCCCATCCATTTGATCCATTGGCCTTCTTTGGACCAAGTTTGTCTCTTTCGTCCCTCTTCGTCCTCCCATTTGATCCGTTGGCCTTCTTTGGAGCAAGTTCGTCGCTTTCGTCCCTCTTCGTCCTCCCATTAGATCCGTTGTCCTTCTTTGCACCAAGTTCGTCTCGTTCGTCCTTCTTCGTCCTCGTATTAGATCTGTTGTCCTTCTTTGCACCAAGTTCGTCTCGTTCTTCCTTCTTCGTCCTCGCATTAGATCCATTGCATTCATTGGACCAAGTTCGTCTCTTAAGTCGCTCTTCGTCCTCTCATTTGATCCTTTGGCATTCTTTGTACCAAGTTCGTCGCTTCCGTCCCTCTTCGTCCTCCCATTAGATCCGTTGTCCTTCTTTGCACCAAGTTCGTCTCGTTCGTCCTTCTTCGTCCTCGCATTAGATCTGTTGTCCTTCTTTGCACCAAGTTCGTCTCGTTCTTCCTTCTTCGTCCTCGCATTAGATCCATTGCATTCATTGGACCAAGTTCGTCTCTTCAGTCGCTCTTCGTCCTCTCATTTGATCCTTTGGCATTCTTTGTACCAAGTTCGTCTCATTCGTCCCTCTTCGTCCTCCCATTTGATCCATTGGCCTTCTTTGGACCAAGTTCATCTTGTTCGTCCCTTTTCGTCCTCCCATTAAATCCGTTTGCCTTCTTTGGACCTAGTTCGTCTCGTTCGTTCCTCTTCGTCCTCCCATTTGATCCGTTAGCTTTCTTTGGACCAAGTTCGTCTCTTTCGTCTCTCTTCGTCACCCCATCCATTTGATCCATTGGCCTTCTTTGGACCAAGTTTGTCTCTTTCGTCCCTCTTCGTCCTCCCATTTGATCCGTTGGCCTTCTTTGGAGCAAGTTCGTCGCTTTCGTCCCTCTTCGTCATCCCATTAGATCCGTTGTCCTTCTTTGCACCAAGTTCGTCTCGTTCGTCCTTCTTCGTCCTCGCATTAGATCTGTTGTCCTTCTTTGCACCAAGTTCGTCTCGTTCTTCCTTCTTCGTCCTCGCATTAGATCCATTGCATTCATTGGACCAAGTTCGTCTCTTAAGTCGCTCTTCGTCCTCTCATTTGATCCTTTGGCATTCTTTGTACCAAGTTCGTCGCTTCCGTCCGTCTTCGTCCTCCCATTAGATCCGTTGTCCTTCTTTGCACCAAGTTCGTCTCGTTCGTCCTTCTTCGTCCTCGCATTAGATCTGTTGTCCTTCTTTGCACCAAGTTCGTCTCGTTCTTCCTTCTTCGTCCTCGCATTAGATCCATTGCATTCATTGGACCAAGTTCGTCTCTTCAGTCGCTCTTCGTCCTCCCATTTGATCCTTTGGCATTCTTTGTACCAAGTTCGTCTCATTCGTCCCTCTTCGTCCTCCCATTTGATCCATTGGCCTTCTTTGGACCAAGTTCATCTTGTTCGTCCCTTTTCGTCCTCCCATTAAATCCGTTTGCCTTCTTTGGACCAAGTTCGTCTCGTTCGTTCCTCTTCGTCCTCCCATTTGATCCGTTAGCTTTCTTTGGACCAAGTTCGTCTCTTTCGTCTCTCTTCGTCACCCCATCCATTTGATCCATTGGCCTTCTTTGGACCAAGTTTGTCTCTTTCGTCCCTCTTCGTCCTCCCATTTGATCCGTTGGCCTTCTTTGGAGCAAGTTCGTCGCTTTCGTCCCTCTTCGTCCTCCCATTAGATCCGTTGTCCTTCTTTGCACCAAGTTCGTCTCGTTCGTCCTTCTTCGTCCTCGCATTAGATCTGTTGTCCTTCTTTGCACCAAGTTCGTCTCGTTCTTCCTTCTTCGTCCTCGCATTAGATCCATTGCATTCATTGGACCAAGTTCGTCTCTTAAGTCGCTCTTCGTCCTCTCATTTGATCCTTTGGCATTCTTTGTACCAAGTTCGTCGCTTCCGTCCCTCTTCGTCCTCCCATTAGATCCGTTGTCCTTCTTTGCACCAAGTTCGTCTCGTTCGTCCTTCTTCGTCCTCGCATTAGATCTGTTGTCCTTCTTTGCACCAAGTTCGTCTCGTTCTTCCTTCTTCGTCCTCGCATTAGATCCATTGCATTCATTGGACCAAGTTCGTCTCTTCAGTCGCTCTTCGTCCTCGCATTTGATCCTTTGGCATTCTTTGTACCAAGTTCGTCTCATTCGTCCCTCTTCGTCCTCGCATTTGATCCATTGGCATTCTTTGGACCAAGTTCATCTTGTTTGTCCCTCTTCGTCCTCCCATTAAATCCGTTTGCCTTCTTTGGATCAAGTTCGTCTCGTTCGACCCTCTTTGTCCTCCCATTTAATCCGTTAGCTTTCTTTGGACCATGTTCGTCTCTTTCGTCTCTCTTCGTCCTCCCATTTGATCCGTTGGCCTTCTTTGGACCTAGTTTGTCTCTTTCGTCCCTCTTCATCCTCCCATTTGATACGTTGGCCTTCTTTCGACCAAGTTCGTCGCTTTCGTCCCTCTTCGTCCTCCCATTAGATCCGTTGTCCTTCTTTGCACCAAGTTCGTCTCGTTCGTCCTTCTTCGTCCTCGCATTAGAACCATTGGCATTCATTGGACCAAGTTCGTCTCTTCAGTCCCTCTTCGTCCTCTCGTTTGATCCTTTGGCATTCTTTGTACCATGTTCGTCTCATTCGTCCCTCTTCGTCCTCCCATTTGATCCATTGGCCTTCTTTGGACCAAGTTCATCTTGTTCGTCCCTTTTCGTCCTCCCATTAAATCCGTTTGCCTTCTTTGGACCAAGTTCGTCTCGTTCGTTCCTCTTCGTCCTCCCATTTGATCCGTTAGCTTTCTTTGGACCAAGTTCGTCTCTTTCGTCTCTCTTCGTCACCCCATCCATTTGATCCATTGGCCTTCTTTGGACCAAGTTTGTCTCTTTCGTCCCTCTTCGTCCTCGCATTTGATCCATTGGCATTCTTTGGACCAAGTTCATCTTGTTTGTCCCTCTTCGTCCTCCCATTAAATCCGTTTGCCTTCTTTGGATCAAGTTCGTCTCGTTCGACCCTCTTCGTCCTCCCATTTAATCCGTTAGCTTTCTTTGGACCATGTTCGTCTTTTTCGTCTCTCTTCGTCCGCCCATTTGATCCGTTGGCCTTCTTTGGACCTAGTTTGTCTCTTTCGTCCCTCTTCGTCCTCCCGTTTGATCCGTTGGCCTTCTTTCGACCAAGTTCGTCGCTTTCGTCCCTCTTCGTCCTCCCATTAGATCCGTTGTCCTTCTTTGCACCAAGTTCGTCTCGTTCGTCCTTCTTCGTCCTCGCATTAGAACCATTGGCATTCATTGGACCAACTTCGTCTCTTCAGTCCCTCTTCGTCCTCTCGTTTGATTCTTTGGCATTCTTTGTACCATGTTCGTCTCATTCGTCCCTCTTCGTCCTCCCATTTGATCCATTGGCCTTCTTTGGACCAAGTTCATCTTGTTCGTCCCTTTTCGTCCTCCCATTAAATCTGTTTGCCTTCTTTGGACCAAGTTCGTCTCGTTCGTTCCTCTTCGTCCTCCCATTTGATCCGTTAGCTTTCTTTGGACCAAGTTCGTCTCTTTCGTCTCTCTTCGTCACCCCATCCATTTGATCCATTGGCCTTCTTTGGACCAAGTTTGTCTCTTTCGTCCCTCTTCGTCCTCCCATTTGATCCGTTGGCCTTCTTTGGAGCAAGTTCGTCGCTTTCGTCCCTCTTCGTCCTCCCATTAGATCCGTTGTCCTTCTTTGCACCAAGTTCGTCTCGTTCGTCCTTCTTCGTCCTCGTATTAGATCTGTTGTCCTTCTTTGCACCAAGTTCGTCTCGTTCTTCCTTCTTCGTCCTCGCATTAGATCCATTGCATTCATTGGACCAAGTTCGTCTCTTAAGTCGCTCTTCGTCCTCTCATTTGATCCTTTGGCATTCTTTGTACCAAGTTCGTCGCTTCCGTCCCTCTTCGTCCTCCCATTAGATCCGTTGTCCTTCTTTGCACCAAGTTCGTCTCGTTCGTCCTTCTTCGTCCTCGCATTAGATCTGTTGTCCTTCTTTGCACCAAGTTCGTCTCGTTCTTCCTTCTTCGTCCTCGCATTAGATCCATTGCATTCATTGGACCAAGTTCGTCTCTTCAGTCGCTCTTCGTCCTCTCATTTGATCCTTTGGCATTCTTTGTACCAAGTTCGTCTCATTCGTCCCTCTTCGTCCTCCCATTTGATCCATTGGCCTTCTTTGGACCAAGTTCATCTTGTTCGTCCCTTTTCGTCCTCCCATTAAATCCGTTTGCCTTCTTTGGACCTAGTTCGTCTCGTTCGTTCCTCTTCGTCCTCCCATTTGATCCGTTAGCTTTCTTTGGACCAAGTTCGTCTCTTTCGTCTCTCTTCGTCACCCCATCCATTTGATCCATTGGCCTTCTTTGGACCAAGTTTGTCTCTTTCGTCCCTCTTCGTCCTCCCATTTGATCCGTTGGCCTTCTTTGGAGCAAGTTCGTCGCTTTCGTCCCTCTTCGTCCTCCCATTAGATCCGTTGTCCTTCTTTGCACCAAGTTCGTCTCGTTCGTCCTTCTTCGTCCTCGCATTAGATCTGTTGTCCTTCTTTGCACCAAGTTCGTCTCGTTCTTCCTTCTTCGTCCTCGCATTAGATCCATTGCATTCATTGGACCAAGTTCGTCTCTTAAGTCGCTCTTCGTCCTCTCATTTGATCCTTTGGCATTCTTTGTACCAAGTTCGTCGCTTCCGTCCCTCTTCGTCCTCCCATTAGATCCGTTGTCCTTCTTTGCACCAAGTTCGTCTCGTTCGTCCTTCTTCGTCCTCGCATTAGATCTGTTGTCCTTCTTTGCACCAAGTTCGTCTCGTTCTTCCTTCTTCGTCCTCGCATTAGATCCATTGCATTCATTGGACCAAGTTCGTCTCTTCAGTCGCTCTTCGTCCTCCCATTTGATCCTTTGGCATTCTTTGTACCAAGTTCGTCTCATTCGTCCCTCTTCGTCCTCCCATTTGATCCATTGGCCTTGTTTGGACCATGTTCATCTTGTTCGTCCCTTTTCGTCCTCCCATTAAATCCGTTTGCCTTCTTTGGACCAAGTTCGTCTCGTTCGTTCCTCTTCGTCCTCCCATTTGATCCGTTAGCTTTCTTTGGACCAAGTTCGTCTCTTTCGTCTCTCTTCGTCACCCCATCCATTTGATCCATTGGCCTTCTTTGGACCAAGTTTGTCTCTTTCGTCCCTCTTCGTCCTCCCATTTGATCCGTTGGCCTTCTTTGGAGCAAGTTCGTCGCTTTCGTCCCTCTTCGTCCTCCCATTAGATCCGTTGTCCTTCTTTGCACCAAGTTCGTCTCGTTCGTCCTTCTTCGTCCTCGCATTAGATCTGTTGTCCTTCTTTGCACCAAGTTCGTCTCGTTCTTCCTTCTTCGTCCTCGCATTAGATCCATTGCATTCATTAGACCAAGTTCGTCTCTTCAGTCGCTCTTCGTCCTCTCATTTGATCCTTTGGCATTCTTTGTACCAAGTTCGTCGCTTCCGTCCCTCTTCGTCCTCCCATTAGATCCGTTGTCCTTCTTTGCACCAAGTTCGTCTCGTTCGTCCTTCTTCGTCCTCGCATTAGATCTGTTGTCCTTCTTTGCACCAAGTTCGTCTCGTTCTTCCTTCTTCGTCCTCGCATTAGATCCATTGCATTCATTGGACCAAGTTCGTCTCTTCAGTCGCTCTTCGTCCTCGCATTTGATCCTTTGGCATTCTTTGTACCAAGTTCGTCTCATTCGTCCCTCTTCGTCCTCGCATTTGATCCATTGGCATTCTTTGGACCAAGTTCATCTTGTTTGTCCCTCTTCGTCATCCCATTAAATCCGTTTGCCTTCTTTGGATCAAGTTCGTCTCGTTCGACCCTCTTCGTCCTCCCATTTAATCCGTTAGCTTTCTTTGGACCATGTTCGTCTCTTTCGTCTCTCTTCGTCCGCCCATTTGATCCGTTGGCCTTCTTTGGACCTAGTTTGTCTCTTTCGTCCCTCTTCGTCCTCCCATTTGATACGTTGGCCTTCTTTCGACCAAGTTCGTCGCTTTCGTCCCTCTTCGTCCTCCCATTAGATCCGTTGTCCTTCTTTGCACCAAGTTCGTCTCGTTCGTCCTTCTTCGTCCTCGCATTAGAACCATTGGCATTCATTGGACCAAGTTCGTCTCTTCTGTCGCTCTTCGTCCTCTCATTTGATCCTTTGGCATTCTTTGTACCAAGTTCGTCTCATTCGTCCCTCTTCGTCCTCCCATTTGATCCATTGGCCTTCTTTGGACCAAGTTCATCTTGTTCGTCCCTTTTCGTCCTCCCATTAAATCCGTTTGCCTTCTTTGGACCAAGTTCGGCTCGTTCGTTCCTCTTCGTCCTCCCATTTGATCCGTTAGCTTTCTTTGGACCAAGTTCGTCTCTTTCGTCTCTCTTCGTCACCCCATCCATTTGATCCATTGGCCTTCTTTGGACCAAGTTTGTCTCTTTCGTCCCTCTTCGTGCTCCCATTTGATCCGTTGGCCTTCTTTGGACCAAGTTCGTCGCTTTCGTCCCTCTTCGTCCTCCCATTAGATCCGTGGTCCTTCTTTGCACCAAGTTCGTCCCGTTCGTCCTTCTTCGTCCCCGCATTAGATCTGTTGTCCTTCTTTGCACCAAGTTCGTCTCGTTCTTCCTTCTTCGTCCTCGCATTAGATCCATTGCATTCATTGGACCAAGTTCGTCTCTTCTGTCGCTCTTCGTCCTCTCATTTGATCCTTTGGCATTCTTTGTACCAAGTTCGTCTCATTCGTCCCTCTTCGTCCTCCCATTTGATCCATTGGCCTTCTTTGGACCAAGTTCATCTTGTTCGTCCCTTTTCGTCCTCCCATTAAATCCGTTTGCCTTCTTTGGACCAAGTTCGGCTCGTTCGTTCCTCTTCGTCCTCCCATTTGATCCGTTAGCTTTCTTTGGACCAAGTTCGTCTCCTTCGTCTCTCTTCGTCACCCCATCCATTTGATCCATTGGCCTTCTTTGGACCAAGTTTGTCTCTTTCGTCCCTCTTCGTCCTCCCATTTGATCCGTTGGCCTTCTTTGGAGCAAGTTCGTCGCTTTCGTCCCTCTTCGCCTCCCATTAGATCCGTTGTCCTTCTTTGCACCAAGTTCGTCTCGTTCGTCCTTCTTCGTCCTCGCATTAGATCTGTTGTCCTTCTTTGCACCAAGTTCGTCTCGTTCTTCCTTCTTCGTCCTCGCATTAGATCCATTGCATTCATTGGACCAAGTTCGTCTCTTCAGTCGCTCTTCGTCCTCGCATTTGATCCTTTGGCATTCTTTGTACCAAGTTCGTCTCATTCGTCCCTCTTCGTCCTCCCATTTGATCCATTGGCCTTCTTTGGACCAAGTTCATCTTGTTCGTCCCTTTTCGTCCTCCCATTAAATCCGTTTGCCTTCTTTGGACCAAGTTCGGCTCGTTCGTTCCTCTTCGTCCTCCCATTTGATCCGTTAGCTTTCTTTGGACCAAGTTCGTCTCTTTCGTCTCTCTTCGTCACCCCATCCATTTGATCCATTGGCCTTCTTTGGACCAAGTTTGTCTCTTTCGTCCCTCTTCGTCCTCCCATTTGATCCGTTGGCCTTCTTTGGAGCAAGTTCGTCGCTTTCGTCCCTCTTCGCCTCCCATTAGATCCGTTGTCCTTCTTTGCACCAAGTTCGTCTCGTTAGTCCTTCTTCGTCCTCGCATTAGATCTGTTGTCCTTCTTTGCACCAAGTTCGTCTCGTTCTTCCTTCTTCGTCCTCGCATTAGATCCATTGCATTCATTGGACCAAGTTCGTCTCTTCAGTCGCTCTTCGTCCTCTCATTTGATCCTTTGGCATTCTTTGTACCAAGTTCGTCTCATTCGTCCCTCTTCGTCCTCCCATTTGATCCATTGGCCTTCTTTGGACCAAGTTCATCTTGTTCGTCCCTTTTCATCCTCCCATTAAATCCGTTTGCCTTCTTTGGACCAAGTTCGGCTCGTTCGTTCCTCTTCGTCCTCCCATTTGATCCGTTAGCTTTCTTTGGACCAAGTTCGTCTCTTTCGTCTCTCTTCGTCACCCCATCCATTTGATCCATTGGCCTTCTTTGGACCAAGTTTGTCTCTTTCTTCCCTCTTCGTCCTCCCATTTGATCCGTTGGCCTTCTTTGGAGCAAGTTCGTCGCTTTCGTCCCTCTTCGCCTCCCATTAGATCCGTTGTCCTTCTTTGCACCAAGTTCGTCTCGTTCGTCCTTCTTCGTCCTCGCATTAGATCTGTTGTCCTTCTTTGCACCAAGTTCGTCTCGTTCTTCCTTCTTCGTCCTCGCATTAGATCCATTGCATTCATTGGACCAAGTTCGTCTCTTCAGTCGCTCTTCGTCCTCTCATTTGATCCTTTGGCATTCTTTGTACCAAGTTCGTCTCATTCGTCCCTCTTCGTCCTCCCATTTGATCCATTGGCCTTCTTTGGACCAAGTTCATCTTGTTCGTCCCTTTTCGTCCTCCCATTAAATCCGTTTGCCTTCTTTGGACCAAGTTCGGCTCGTTCGTTCCTCTTCGTCCTCCCATTTGATCCGTTAGCTTTCTTTGGACCAAGTTCGTCTCTTTCGTCTCTCTTCGTCACCCCATCCATTTGATCCATTGGCCTTCTTTCGACCAAGTTTGTCTCTTTCGTCCCTCTTCGTCCTCCCATTTGATCCGTTGTCCTTCTTTGGAGCAAGTTCGTCGCTTTCGTCCCTCTTCGCCTCCCATTAGATCCGTTGTCCTTCTTTGCACCAAGTTCGTCTCGTTCGTCCTTCTTCGTCCTCGCATTAGATCTGTTGTCCTTCTTTGCACCAAGTTCGTCTCGTTCTTCCTTCTTCGTCCTCGCATTAGATCCATTGCATTCATTGGACCAAGTTCGTCTCTTCAGTCGCTCTTCGTCCTCTCATTTGATCCTTTGGCATTCTTTGTACCAAGTTCGTCTCATTCGTCCCTCTTCGTCCTCCCATTTGATCCATTGGCCTTCTTTGGACCAAGTTCATCTTGTTCGTCCCTTTTCGTCCTCCCATTAAATCCGTTTGCCTTCTTTGGACCAAGTTCGGCTCGTTCGTTCCTCTTCGTCCTCCCATTTGATCCGTTAGCTTTCTTTGGACCAAGTTCGTCTCTTTCGTCTCTCTTCGTCACCCCATCCATTTGATCCATTGGCCTTCTTTGGACCAAGTTTGTCTCTTTCGTCCCTCTTCGTCCTCCCATTTGATCCGTTGGCCTTCTTTGGAGCAAGTTCGTCGCTTTCGTCCCTCTTCGCCTCCCATTAGATCTGTTGTCCTTCTTTGCACCAAGTTCGTCTCGTTCGTCCTTCTTCGTCCTCGCATTAGATCTGTTGTCCTTCTTTGCACCAAGTTCGTCTCGTTCTTCCTTCTTCGTCCTCGCATTAGATCCATTGCATTCATTGGACCAAGTTCGTCTCTTCAGTCGCTCTTCGTCCTCTCATTTGATCCTTTGGCATTCTTTGTACCAAGTTCGTCTCATTCGTCCCTCTTCGTCCTCCCATTTGATCCATTGGCCTTCTTTGGACCAAGTTCATCTTGTTCGTCCCTTTTCGTCCTCCCATTTGATCCGTTGGCCTTCTTTGGAGCAAGTTCGTCGCTTTCGTCCCTCTTCGCCTCCCATTAGATCCGTTGTCCTTCTTTGCACCAAGTTCGTCTCGTTAGTCCTTCTTCGTCCTCGCATTAGATCTGTTGTCCTTCTTTGCACCAAGTTCGTCTCGTTCTTCCTTCTTCGTCCTCGCATTAGATCCATTGCATTCATTGGACCAAGTTCGTCTCTTCAGTCGCTCTTCGTCCTCTCATTTGATCCTTTGGCATTCTTTGTACCAAGTTCGTCTCATTCGTCCCTCTTCGTCCTCCCATTTGATCCATTGGCCTTCTTTGGACCAAGTTCATCTTGTTCGTCCCTTTTCATCCTCCCATTAAATCCGTTTGCCTTCTTTGGACCAAGTTCGGCTCGTTCGTTCCTCTCCGTCCTCCCATTTGATCCGTTAGCTTTCTTTGGACCAAGTTCGTCTCTTTCGTCTCTCTTCGTCACCCCATCCATTTGATCCATTGGCCTTCTTTGGACCAAGTTTGTCTCTTTCTTCCCTCTTCGTCCTCCCATTTGATCCGTTGGCCTTCTTTGGAGCAAGTTCGTCGCTTTCGTCCCTCTTCGCCTCCCATTAGATCCGTTGTCCTTCTTTGCACCAAGTTCGTCTCGTTCGTCCTTCTTCGTCCTCGCATTAGATCTGTTGTCCTTCTTTGCACCAAGTTCGTCTCGTTCTTCCTTCTTCGTCCTCGCATTAGATCCATTGCATTCATTGGACCAAGTTCGTCTCTTCAGTCGCTCTTCGTCCTCTCATTTGATCCTTTGGCATTCTTTGTACCAAGTTCGTCTCATTCGTCCCTCTTCGTCCTCCCATTTGATCCATTGGCCTTCTTTGGACCAAGTTCATCTTGTTCGTCCCTTTTCGTCCTCCCATTAAATCCGTTTGCCTTCTTTGGACCAAGTTCGGCTCGTTCGTTCCTCTTCGTCCTCCCATTTGATCCGTTAGCTTTCTTTGGACCAAGTTCGTCTCTTTCGTCTCTCTTCGTCACCCCATCCATTTGATCCATTGGCCTTCTTTCGACCAAGTTTGTCTCTTTCGTCCCTCTTCGTCCTCCCATTTGATCCGTTGTCCTTCTTTGGAGCAAGTTCGTCGCTTTCGTCCCTCTTCGCCTCCCATTAGATCCGTTGTCCTTCTTTGCACCAAGTTCGTCTCGTTCGTCCTTCTTCGTCCTCGCATTAGATCTGTTGTCCTTCTTTGCACCAAGTTCGTCTCGTTCTTCCTTCTTCGTCCTCGCATTAGATCCATTGCATTCATTGGACCAAGTTCGTCTCTTCAGTCGCTCTTCGTCCTCTCATTTGATCCTTTGGCATTCTTTGTACCAAGTTCGTCTCATTCGTCCCTCTTCGTCCTCCCATTTGATCCATTGGCCTTCTTTGGACCAAGTTCATCTTGTTCGTCCCTTTTCGTCCTCCCATTAAATCCGTTTGCCTTCTTTGGACCAAGTTCGGCTCGTTCGTTCCTCTTCGTCCTCCCATTTGATCCGTTAGCTTTCTTTGGACCAAGTTCGTCTCTTTCGTCTCTCTTCGTCACCCCATCCATTTGATCCATTGGCCTTCTTTGGACCAAGTTTGTCTCTTTCGTCCCTCTTCGTCCTCCCATTTGATCCGTTGGCCTTCTTTGGAGCAAGTTCGTCGCTTTCGTCCCTCTTCGCCTCCCATTAGATCTGTTGTCCTTCTTTGCACCAAGTTCGTCTCGTTCGTCCTTCTTCGTCCTCGCATTAGATCTGTTGTCCTTCTTTGCACCAAGTTCGTCTCGTTCTTCCTTCTTCGTCCTCGCATTAGATCCATTGCATTCATTGGACCAAGTTCGTCTCTTCAGTCGCTCTTCGTCCTCTCATTTGATCCTTTGGCATTCTTTGTACCAAGTTCGTCTCATTCGTCCCTCTTCGTCCTCCCATTTGATCCATTGGCCTTCTTTGGACCAAGTTCATCTTGTTCGTCCCTTTTCGTCCTCCCATTAAATCCGTTTGCCTTCTTTGGACCAAGTTCGGCTCGTTCGTTCCTCTTCGTCCTCCCATTTGATCCGTTAGCTTTCTTTGGACCAAGTTCGTCTCTTTCGTCTCTCTTCGTCACCCCATCCATTTGATCCATTGGCCTTCTTTGGACCAAGTTTGTCTCTTTCGTCCCTCTTCGTCCTCCCATTTGATCCGTTGGCCTTCTTTGGAGCAAGTTCGTCGCTTTCGTCCCTCTTCGCCTCCCATTAGATCTGTTGTCCTTCTTTGCACCAAGTTCGTCTCGTTCGTCCTTCTTCGTCCTCGCATTAGATCTGTTGTCCTTCTTTGCACCAAGTTCGTCTCGTTCTTCCTTCTTCGTCCTCGCATTAGATCCATTGCATTCATTGGACCAAGTTCGTCTCTTCAGTCGCTCTTCGTCCTCTCATTTGATCCTTTGGCATTCTTTGTACCAAGTTCGTCTCATTCGTCCCTCTTCGTCCTCCCATTTGATCCATTGGCCTTCTTTGGACCAAGTTCATCTTGTTCGTCCCTTTTCGTCCTCCCATTAAATCCGTTTGCCTTCTTTGGACCAAGTTCGGCTCGTTCGTTCCTCTTCGTCCTCCCATTTGATCCGTTAGCTTTCTTTGGACCAAGTTCGTCTCTTTCGTCTCTCTTCGTCACCCCATCCATTTGATCCATTGGCCTTCTTTGGACCAAGTTTGTCTCTTTCGTCCCTCTTCGTCCTCCCATTTGATCCGTTGGCCTTCTTTGGACCAAGTTCGTCGCTTTCGTCCCTCTTCGTCCTCCCATTAGATCCGTGGTCCTTCTTTGCACCAAGTTCGTCTCGTTCGTCCTTCTTCGTCCTCGCATTAGATCTGTTGTCCTTCTTTGCACCAAGTTCGTCTCGTTCTTCCTTCTTCGTCCTCGCATTAGATCCATTGCATTCATTGGACCAAGTTCGTCTCTTCTGTCGCTCTTCGTCCTCTCATTTGATCCTTTGGCATTCTTTGTACCAAGTTCGTCTCATTCGTCCCTCTTCGTCCTCCCATTTGATCCATTGGCCTTCTTTGGACCAAGTTCATCTTGTTCGTCCCTTTTCGTCCTCCCATTAAATCCGTTTGCCTTCTTTGGACCAAGTTCGGCTCGTTCGTTCCTCTTCGTCCTCCCATTTGATCCGTTAGCTTTCTTTGGACCAAGTTCGTCTCTTTCGTCTCTCTTCGTCACCCCATCCATTTGATCCATTGGCCTTCTTTCGACCAAGTTTGTCTCTTTCGTCCCTCTTCGTCCTCCCATTTGATCCGTTGTCCTTCTTTGCACCAAGTTCGTCTCGTTCGTCCTTCTTCGTCCTCGCATTAGATCTGTTGTCCTTCTTTGCACCAAGTTCGTCTCGTTCTTCCTTCTTCGTCCTCGCATTAGATCCATTGCATTCATTGGACCAAGTTCGTCTCTTCAGTCGCTCTTCGTCCTCTCATTTGATCCTTTGGCATTCTTTGTACCAAGTTCGTCTCATTCGTCCCTCTTCGTCCTCCCATTTGATCCATTGGTGATGAGGACATGGAGGTCCAAGAAGCCATTCAAAGCCTAGGAGGCCCAATGACTAGGGCAATGTCAAGAAAGGTCCAAGAAGGCTTAGTCCAATTCATGACTAAGACAATTTCCAACATGGACAAAGAAGTAATTGCACCAAAGACCATGCTTGTCATCCAAGCTATGGAGGAGGCGCAACACTCATGAAACCAGCCATGTTATTTTGTTTTAAATAAAGTGCATGTGACCAATTGATTTATTTGGGACCAAGGCGCTAAGTTATTTAATTCCTTGTTAATTTTTGGTGTGTTTAATCCACTTTAAGTGGTTGCTTGAATAAAAGCAAGAGGGACTTAATAAAGGCTGCATGGTGGGCGCTTAAATGAAGTCAAGGAAGACAAAGTGAATCAAAGCACATCAAGGCAAGAAGGAGTTACACAAGACAAAGAATTCATAGCAATCAAGACAAAGGCATGAATGCTCCAAACACCACATTAAAAGTGTAACAGCCATGGTGGCTGCATTGAGGAGGAGTTAAGCGCATATTGAAGGCCATGGTCAGCAGCCAAACTGATTTGGTTTCTTGGGATTCCTTGCACCATTAGTAAAGGACTTAAAGAGCAATCAAAGAAGGCATCCAAGACAAGAGGGTGTGCGCTGCATTGGTGTGGCTGGTCAGCAGCCAAACTGATTTGGTTTCTTAAGATTCCTTGCATCATTAGTGAGCTAGGGAGCAGCCATATAATTACATGTAATTGCCTTGTAATTGCTTGTTAATTCTAGCCTAGGATTCCTTGGATTGGGGCGCATAGAAGGGGCTGGTTGGCAGCCATTTTATTGCTTGTAATTGCTCCTTAATGAGCACCTAGGATTCCTTGTAAGCCTTGAAAGGCATAGCCCAAGTCTGCACTTGTAATCAGACCAGCCTCCCTCACTATAAATAGGGGGCGCATGGTGCCTTGAAAGACAATTTTGATTTTGAGCAAAAATATTACCTTGTGTAATTGAGTCCTTACTCTTTGGTTCTGGATTGAACCAGACTTTGATCTTACCAAGAATCCTTTCTTGTGGTGATCCTCATTTCCATAGGCTTATCCTTGTCTTGGATTAGACCAAGGTGGCGCCCCTTGCCTCCCATCCATTCTTCTTGTTCTTTGTTTTACAATCTGCTCTCTTGTTTGCTTGTTATAACAAGAACTCTTATTCTTCACTTCCATTTTGTTCACTTGTTCTTATTCTGCTCACTTGTTCTTGTTAAAATAAGAACAATCCTTTCTTGCTATTCTTTCTTAAAGATCAAAAATCACTAGTTCTAAGTCACAACCAGAATCTAAGTGGTGAATTCAAGTCATTGGCCAAGTTGTTACAACAAGGAGGCCATCATTTGGCATCACAGCTTTGGTTCGAATTGTTACAAAAAGAAGCCCAGGTTTATCTAATCTTATCTTTGTGTTCTGATTTCTTGTTTTTTTGAAAAAAAAAAAAAGAAAAAAAAAAGGCTGCGAAAATTCAAAAGAAAAAAAAAAATATTTGTGTTTTGAATTCTGGTTGTGTTTTGTTCTTGCTGCACTTTGATTCCTATTTTTTCTCAATTTTGTTCTTTGAGTGAGTTCTAATTTGTTCTAGTTCTCACAATTTTTGTTCAGTTTCTTTTGTTTCTTGTTTTTACCTTTGCTACTCTAAGCTATTTTGGTGTGTGGATTATTATTTTGATTGGTTTCTTGTGTTGTTTCACTTTCTGGTTTCTCTAAAGAACTAAAAGAGTTATGGATCCTCAAAATCGTTTACTTTTAGAAGCCCTCACGGCAAAAATGAGTGAACTATTAAAACAAGAGTTGGTAGGTATCAATGAGAGAATTGATCAATTGGAAAACTCACAAAACAATAGTGATGGGGAGGATCGGAGGAGAAGGCGTGATGATAATAGAGAAGAGAGGTTGAGTGGTATAAAAATTAAAGTACCACAGTTTGTTGGAAGGAATGATCCCGAGGCGTATTTAGAATGGGAAACTAAAATTGAACAAATTTTTTTCCTGTTATAATTACACTGATCTTCAAAAGGTGCAGGTTGCTTCTATTGAATTTACAGATTATGCCTTGGTGTGGTGGGATCAATTGGTGAAGGAAAGGAGAAGGTACAATGAGCAACCCATTGCCACATGGGAGGAGATGAAAAGGCTCATGAGAAGGAGATTCATCCCATCTTATTACAACAGAGAGTTGCACAACAAATTACAGCGACTCACCCAAGGTAATAAGAGTGTAGATGAGTACTTTAAGGAGATGGAGGTGGCGAAAATTAGAGCAAATGTGGAGGAGGATGAAGAAGCAACCATGGCCAGATTCTTGCATGGTCTAAATCGTGACATTAGTGATATAGTGGAGCTACAACACTATGTCCAATTGGACGATTTGGTACATCAAGCCACAAAGGTAGAACAACAACTCAAAAGGAAGGGCCAAATAAGAAGAAGCACTACCACTTCCAATTGGAAGAATCACCCAAAGAATGAAGGTGCCTCATCATCCAAAGAAGCCACGGCTGATCCAAAAGGTAAAAACACTATAACTAGTCCTTCTCAAAATTCAACTAATCGGGCTGTTAAGTGTTTCAAGTGCCAAGGCTTAGGACACATTGCATCTCAATGTCCTACCAAGAGAATTATGATGGTAGAGGAGGTTGAGGAGGAAGAGGAAGAGGGCGAAGAGTATGAAGAGGGTGGTGAAGAGGAGGAGGCCCAAATACCAAGTGGAGAGTTGCTTATGATGAAGAGGGTGCTAGAAGCCATGGTCAAAGAAGAAGAGGCAACTCAAAGGGAAAACATTTTTCACTCAAGATGCCTCATAAAAGGCAAGGTATGTTCCCTTATTATTGATGGTGGGAGTTGTACAAATGTTGCTAGTACAAGGTTAGTTTCCAAACTGCAAATAGAAACTAAACCCCACCCCAAGCCATATAAGCTTCAATGGCTTGTTAATGATGTTGAGATGGTTGTGGACAAGCAAGTAGAAATTTCTTTTTCAATTGGTAACTATGAGGATGTGGCTGTTTGTGATGTTGTACCAATGGAGGCCAGCCATGTGTTGTTGGGAAGGCCTTGGCAATTTGACAAGAAAGCAAGTCATGAAGGGCACACCAACAAGTATTCCTTTGTTCATCATGGAAAAAAAATTGTATTGGCTCCTTTGAGCCCAAGTGAGGTGAGAGATGATCAAAAGAAATTGAGAGAAAAATGTGAAAAAGAAAAAGAAATAGAAAAAGAAAAAGAAGAAAAAGAAAAGATCGCCAAAGAAAAAGAGAGAAAAAAGAGTGACAAAAAGAAAAATGGAGAAAAGAAAGAAAGTTTGATGGCGACAAAAGGAGAGGTTAAAGAAGCTTTTGTCACAAACCAGCCCCTATATTTGCTTTTTAGCAAAGAGGTGGCCTTGTTGGAAAATTTACCTAACACCAAAGAATTGCCAAAATGCATAGATTTTCTTTTGCAGGAATTTGAGGACTTGTTTCCTAAGGAGGTACCAAGTGGGCTGCCACCTTTGAGAGGGATTGAGCACCACATTGATCTCATCCCAGGCGCCACTTTGCCTAATAGGCCAGCCTACCGGAGCAACCCCCAACAAACGCAAGAGATACAAAAGCAAGTGGCTGAATTGGTAAGTAAAGGTTGGGTAAGAGAAAGCTTAAGTCCTTGTGCTGTCCCTGTTATTTTAGTCCCTAAGAAAGATGGTAGCTGGAGAATGTGCACTGATTGTAGAGCTGTTAACAATATTACTGTTAAGTATAGGCATCCTATTCCAAGATTAGATGACTTGCTTGATGAATTGTTTGGTGCATGCTTGTTCTCTAAAATTGATTTGAAAAGTGGGTACCATCAAATTAGGATAAGGGAAGGGGATGAATGGAAAACTGCTTTCAAAACAAAGTATGGTTTATATGAGTGGTTAGTTATGCCTTTTGGTTTAACAAATGCACCTAGCACTTTCATGAGATTAATGAACCATGTTTTGAGAGAATTCTTGGGCAAATTTGTTGTTGTATATTTTGATGATATCTTGATATATAGCAAAAATTTAGAAGACCATTGCATTCATCTAAGGGCTGTTTTGAATGTGCTAAGAAAAGAAAACTTGTTTGCAAATTTGGAAAAATGTGTTTTTTGCACGAAACAAGTTATTTTTCTAGGCTTTGTTATAAGCTCTCAAGGAGTGCATGTGGATGAAGCAAAGGTGAAGGCAATCCAAGAATGGCCCACACCCAAAAATGTGACTGAGGTAAGAAGCTTTCATGGTTTAGCAAGTTTCTATAGGAGGTTTGTTAAGGACTTTAGTACTATTGCTGCACCTCTTAATGAAATTGTTAAAAAGGAAGTTGGTTTTAAATGGGGTGAGAAGCAAGAACAAGCTTTTTCAATTCTTAAAGAAAAGCTCACCCAAGCACCAATTCTAGCATTGCCTAATTTTTCAAAATCTTTTGAAATTGAGTGTGATGCTTCCAATGTTGGAATTGGGGCTGTTTTAATGCAAGAAGGACATCCAATTGCTTATTATAGTGAGAAATTAAAAGGGGCTGCCCTAAATTACTCAACTTATGATAAGGAATTGTATGCCTTAATAAGGGCATTGCAAACATGGCAACATTACTTGCTGCCAAAAGAATTTGTCATTCATAGTGATCATGAGTCCTTGAAGTACTTAAAAGGACAAGGTAAGTTGAACAAGAGGCATGCTAAATGGATTGAATTTTTGGAGCAATTTCCTTATGTGATTAAGCACAAGAAGGGTAAGGCAAATGTTGTGGCTGATGCATTATCAAGAAGGTATGCATTACTCTCTACTCTTGAAACTAAAGTTTTTGGTCTTGAGCACATTAAGGAATTGTATGAGCATGATCTTGATTTTTCTGAAAAATATGTTGATTGTGTGCATGCTGCCCATAATGGATTTTTTAGGCACAATGATTATTTGTTTAAAGAGAAAAGGTTGTGTGTGCCAAAAGGATCCATTAGAGACCTCTTGGTCAAAGAGGCGCATGAGGGGGGGTTAATGGGACATTTTGGTGTTCCTAAAACTTTGGAATTTTTACAAGAACATTTTTATTGGCCTCACATGAAAGTTGATGTGCAAAAGTATTGTGAAAGGTGTATTGTTTGCAAAAAGGCCAAATCCAAAGTTTTACCCCATGGTTTGTATACTCCTTTACCTGTTCCTGAATATCCTTGGATTGACCTTTCCATGGACTTTGTTTTGGGGCTGCCAAAAACAAAGACTGGAAAAGATTCTATTTTTGTTGTTGTGGACAGGTTCTCAAAAATGGCACACTTCATCCCATGCAAAAAGGTGGATGATGCTTGCCACATTGCTGATTTGTTTTTCAAAGAGGTGGTGCGCCTACATGGCCTACCAAAGAGTATAGTGTCCGATCGTGACGCTAAGTTTCTAAGCCACTTCTGGAGAACTTTGTGGGGTAAGGTGGGAACTAAGTTACTATTCTCTACAACTTGTCATCCCCAAACTGATGGGCAAACTGAGGTAGTAAACAGAACTCTCTCTACTCTTTTAAGGGCTGTGCTTTCAAAGAATTTGAAAATGTGGGAAACATGGCTGCCCCATGTTGAATTTGCTTATAATAGGGCTGTCCATAGTACTACAAATCATTCCCCATTTGAGATTGTGTATGGTTATAATCCTTTGACTCCTCTTGATTTGTTACCTTTACCTAACACATCTCTGTTGAAGCATAAAGATGGCAAAGCAAAAGCTGAATTTGTGAAAAGTTTGCATGAGAAAATTAAGCTGCAAATTGAAAAGAAAAATGAAAGCTATGCCAAGAGTGCTAATAAAGGGCGCAAACGGGTTACCTTTGAACCCGGGGATTGGGTTTGGATCCATATGAGAAAGGAAAGGTTTCCTTCACAAAGGAAATCTAAGTTAATGCCTAGGGGCGATGGTCCTTTCCAAGTGATTGCCAAAGTTAATGATAATGCTTACAAGATTGACCTTCCTGGTGAGTATGGTGTTAGTGCCACTTTCAATGTTGCTGACTTGTCTCCTTTTGATGTAGGTGATGAAGACTTCAATTCGAGGTCGAATTCTTTTCAAGAGGGGGCGAATGATGAGGACATGGAGGTCCAAGAAGCCATTCAAAGCCTAGGAGGCCCAATGACTAGGGCAATGTCAAGAAAGGTCCAAGAAGGCTTAGTCCAATTCATGACTAAGACAATTTCCAACATGGACAAAGAAGTAATTGCACCAAAGACCATGCTTGTCATCCAAGCTATGGAGGAGGCGCAACACTCATGAAACCAGCCATGTTATTTTGTTTTAAATAAAGTGCATGTGACCAATTGATTTATTTGGGACCAAGGCACTAAGTTATTTAATTCCTTGTTAATTTTTGGTGTGTTTAATCCACTTTAAGTGGTTGCTTGAATAAAAGCAAGAGGGACTTAATAAAGGCTGCATGGTGGGCGCTTAAATGAAGTCAAGGAAGACAAAGTGAATCAAAGCACATCAAGGCAAGAAGGAGTTACACAAGACAAAGAATTCATAGCAATCAAGACAAAGGCATGAATGCTCCAAACACCACATTAAAAGTGTAACAGCCATGGTGGCTGCATTGAGGAGGAGTTAAGCGCATATTGAAGGCCATGGTCAGCAGCCAAACTGATTTGGTTTCTTGGGATTCCTTGCACCATTAGTAAAGGACTTAAAGAGCAATCAAAGAAGGCATCCAAGACAAGAGGGTGTGCGCTGCATTGGTGTGGCTGGTCAGCAGCCAAACTGATTTGGTTTCTTAAGATTCCTTGCATCATTAGTGAGCTAGGGAGCAGCCATATAATTACATGTAATTGCCTTGTAATTGCTTGTTAATTCTAGCCTAGGATTCCTTGGATTGGGGCGCATAGAAGGGGCTGGTTGGCAGCCATTTTATTGCTTGTAATTGCTCCTTAATGAGCACCTAGGATTCCTTGTAAGCCTTGAAAGGCATAGCCCAAGTCTGCACTTGTAATCAGACCAGCCTCCCTCACTATAAATAGGGGGCGCATGGTGCCTTGAAAGACAATTTTGATTTTGAGCAAAAATATTACCTTGTGTAATTGAGTCCTTACTCTTTGGTTCTGGATTGAACCAGACTTTGATCTTACCAAGAATCCTTTCTTGTGGTGATCCTCATTTCCATAGGCTTATCCTTGTCTTGGATTAGACCAAGGTGGCGCCCCTTGCCTCCCATCCATTCTTCTTGTTCTTTGTTTTACAATCTGCTCTCTTGTTTGCTTGTTATAACAAGAACTCTTATTCTTCACTTCCATTTTGTTCACTTGTTCTTATTCTGCTCACTTGTTCTTGTTAAAATAAGAACAATCCTTTCTTGCTATTCTTTCTTAAAGATCAAAAATCACTAGTTCTAAGTCACAACCAGAATCTAAGTGGTGAATTCAAGTCATTGGCCAAGTTGTTACAACAAGGAGGCCATCAATTGGCCTTCTTTGGACCAAGTTCATCTTGTTCGTCCCTTTTCGTCCTCCCATTAAATCCGTTTGCCTTCTTTGGACCAAGTTCGGCTCGTTCGTTCCTCTTCGTCCTCCCATTTGATCCGTTAGCTTTCTTTGGACCAAGTTCGTCTCTTTCGTCTCTCTTCGTCACCCCATCCATTTGATCCATTGGCCTTCTTTGGACCAAGTTTGTCTCTTTCGTCCCTCTTCGTCCTCCCATTTGATCCGTTGGCCTTCTTTGGAGCAAGTTCGTCGCTTTCGTCCCTCTTCGCCTCCCATTAGATCTGTTGTCCTTCTTTGCACCAAGTTCGTCTCGTTCGTCCTTCTTCGTCCTCGCATTAGATCTGTTGTCCTTCTTTGCACCAAGTTCGTCTCGTTCTTCCTTCTTCGTCCTCGCATTAGATCCATTGCATTCATTGGACCAAGTTCGTCTCTTCAGTCGCTCTTCGTCCTCTCATTTGATCCTTTGGCATTCTTTGTACCAAGTTCGTCTCATTCGTCCCTCTTCGTCCTCCCATTTGATCCATTGGCCTTCTTTGGACCAAGTTCATCTTGTTCGTCCCTTTTCGTCCTCCCATTAAATCCGTTTGCCTTCTTTGGACCAAGTTCGGCTCGTTCGTTCCTCTTCGTCCTCCCATTTGATCCGTTAGCTTTCTTTGGACCAAGTTCGTCTCTTTCGTCTCTCTTCGTCACCCCATCCATTTGATCCATTGGCCTTCTTTGGACCAAGTTTGTCTCTTTCGTCCCTCTTCGTCCTCCCATTTGATCCGTTGGCCTTCTTTGGACCAAGTTCGTCGCTTTCGTCCCTCTTCGTCCTCCCATTAGATCCGTGGTCCTTCTTTGCACCAAGTTCGTCTCGTTCGTCCTTCTTCGTCCTCGCATTAGATCTGTTGTCCTTCTTTGCACCAAGTTCGTCTCGTTCTTCCTTCTTCGTCCTCGCATTAGATCCATTGCATTCATTGGACCAAGTTCGTCTCTTCTGTCGCTCTTCGTCCTCTCATTTGATCCTTTGGCATTCTTTGTACCAAGTTCGTCTCATTCGTCCCTCTTCGTCCTCCCATTTGATCCATTGGCCTTCTTTGGACCAAGTTCATCTTGTTCGTCCCTTTTCGTCCTCCCATAAAATCCGTTTGCCTTCTTTGGACCAAGTTCGGCTCGTTCGTTCCTCTTCGTCCTCCCATTTGATCCGTTAGCTTTCTTTGGACCAAGTTCGTCTCTTTCGTCTCTCTTCGTCACGCCATCCATTTGATCCATTGGCCTTCTTTGGACCAAGTTTGTCTCTTTCGTCCCTCTTCGTCCTCCCATTTGATCCGTTGGCCTTCTTTGGAGCAAGTTCGTCGCTTTCGTCCCTCTTCGCCTCCCATTAGATCCGTTGTCCTTCTTTGCACCAAGTTCGTCTCGTTCGTCCTTCTTCGTCCTCGCATTAGATCTGTTGTCCTTCTTTGCACCAAGTTCGTCTCGTTCTTCCTTCTTCGTCCTCGCATTAGATCCATTGCATTCATTGGACCAAGTTCGTCTCTTCAGTCGCTCTTCGTCCTCTCATTTGATCCTTTGGCATTCTTTGTACCAAGTTCGTCTCATTCGTCCCTCTTCGTCCTCCCATTTGATCCATTGGCCTTCTTTGGACCAAGTTCATCTTGTTCGTCCCTTTTCGTCCTCCCATTAAATCCGTTTGCCTTCTTTGGACCAAGTTCGTCTCGTTCGTTCCTCTTCGTCCTCCCATTTGATCCGTTAGCTTTCTTTGGACCAAGTTCGTCTCTTTCGTCTCTCTTCGTCACCCCATCCATTTGATCCATTGGCCTTCTTTGGACCAAGTTTGTCTCTTTCGTCCCTCTTCGTCCTCCCATTTGATCCGTTGGCCTTCTTTGGAGCAAGCTCGTCGCTTTCGTCCCTCTTCGCCTCCCATTAGATCCGTTGTCCTTCTTTGCACCAAGTTCGTCTCGTTCGTCCTTCTTCGTCCTCGCATTAGATCTGTTGTCCTTCTTTGCACCAAGTTCGTCTCGTTCTTCCTTCTTCGTCCTCGCATTAGATCCATTGCATTCATTGGACCAAGTTCGTCTCTTCAGTCGCTCTTCGTCCTCTCATTTGATCCTTTGGCATTCTTTGTACCAAGTTCGTCTCATTCGTCCCTCTTCGTCCTCCCATTTGATCCATTGGCCTTCTTTGGACCAAGTTCATCTTGTTCGTCCCTTTTCGTCCTCCCATTAAATCCGTTTGCCTTCTTTGGACCAAGTTCGTCTCGTTCGTTCCTCTTCGTCCTCCCATTTGATCCGTTAGCTTTCTTTGGACCAAGTTCGTCTCTTTCGTCTCTCTTCGTCACGCCATCCATTTGATCCATTGGCCTTCTTTGGACCAAGTTTGTCTCTTTCGTCCCTCTTCGTCCTCCCATTTGATCCGTTGGCCTTCTTTGGAGCAAGTTCGTCGCTTTCGTCCCTCTTCGTCCTCCCATTAGATCCGTTTTCCTTCTTTGCACCAAGTTCGTCTCGTTCGTCCTTCTTCGTCCTCGCATTAGATCTGTTGTCCTTCTTTGCACCAAGTTCGTCTCGTTCTTCCTTCTTCGTCCTCGCATTAGATCCATTGCATTCATTGGACCAAGTTCGTCTCTTCAGTCGCTCTTCGTCCTCTCATTTGATCCTTTGGCATTCTTTGTACCAAGTTCGTCTCATTCGTCCCTCTTCGTCCTCCCATTTGATCCATTGGCCTTCTTTGGACCAAGTTCATCTTGTTCGTCCCTTTTCGTCCTCCCATTAAATCCGTTTGCCTTCTTTGGACCAAGTTCGTCTCGTTCGTTCCTCTTCGTCCTCCCATTTGATCCGTTAGCTTTCTTTGGACCAAGTTCGTCTCTTTCGTCTCTCTTCGTCACCCAATCCATTTGATCCATTGGCCTTCTTTGGACCAAGTTTGTCTCTTTCGTCCCTCTTCGTCCTCCCATTTGATCCGTTGGCCTTCTTTGGAGCAAGTTCGTCGCTTTCGTCCCTCTTCGTCCTCCCATTACATCCGTTGTCATTCTTTGCACCAAGTTCGTCTCGTTCGTCCTTCTTCGTCCTCCCATTAGATCTGTTGTCCTTCTTTGCACCAAGTTCGTCTCGTTCTTCCTTCTTCGTCCTCGCATTAGATCCATTGCATTCATTGGACCAAGTTCGTCTCTTCAGTCGCTCTTCGTCCTCTCATTTGATCCTTTGGCATTCTTTGTACCAAGTTCGTCCCTTCCGTCCCTCTTCGTCCTCCCATTAGATCCGTTGTCCTTCTTTGCACCAAGTTCGTCTCGTTCGTCCTTCTTCGTCCTCGCATTAGATCGGTTGTCCTTCTTTGCACCAAGTTCGTCTCGTTCTTCCTTCTTCGTCCTCGCATTAGATCCATTGCATTCATTGGACCAAGTTCGTCTCTTCAGTCGCTCTTCGTCCTCCCATTTGATCCTTTGGCATTCTTTGTGCCACGTTCGTCTCATTCGTCCCTCTTCGTCCTCCCATTTGATCCATTGGCCTTCTTTGGACCAAGTTCATCTTGTTCGTCCCTTTTCGTCCTCCCATTAAATCCGTTTGCCTTCTTTGGACCAAGTTCGTCTCGTTCGTTCCTCTTCGTCCTCCCATTTGATCCGTTAGCTTTCTTTGGACCAAGTTCGTCTCTTTCGTCTCTCTTCGTCACCCCATCCATTTGATCCATTGGCCTTCTTTGGGCCAAGTTTGTCTCTTTCGTCCCTCTTCGTCCTCCCATTTGATCCGTTGGCCTTCTTTGGAGCAAGTTCGTCGCTTTCGTCCCTCTTCGTCCTCCCATTACATCCGTTGTCATTCTTTGCACCAAGTTCGTCTCGTTCGTCCTTCTTCGTCCTCCCATTAGATCTGTTGTCCTTCTTTGCACCAAGTTCGTCTCGTTCTTCCTTCTTCGTCCTCGCATTAGATCCATTGCATTCATTGGACCAAGTTCGTCTCTTCAGTCGCTCTTCGTCCTCTCATTTGATCCTTTGGCATTCTTTGTACCAAGTTCGTCCCTTCCGTCCCTCTTCGTCCTCCCATTAGATCCGTTGTCCTTCTTTGCACCAAGTTCGTCTCGTTCGTCCTTCTTCGTCCTCGCATTAGATCGGTTGTCCTTCTTTGCACCAAGTTCGTCTCGTTCTTCCTTCTTCGTCCTCGCATTAGATCCATTGCATTCATTGGACCAAGTTCGTCTCTTCAGTCGCTCTTCGTCCTCCCATTTGATCCTTTGGCATTCTTTGTGCCACGTTCGTCTCATTCGTCCCTCTTCGTCCTCCCATTTGATCCATTGGCCTTCTTTGGACCAAGTTCATCTTGTTCGTCCCTTTTCGTCCTCCCATTAAATCCGTTTGCCTTCTTTGGACCAAGTTCGTCTCGTTCGTTCCTCTTCGTCCTCCCATTTGATCCGTTAGCTTTCTTTGGACCAAGTTCGTCTCTTTCGTCTCTCTTCGTCACCCCATCCATTTGATCCATTGGCCTTCTTTGGACCAAGTTTGTCTCTTTCGTCCCTCTTCGTCCTCCCATTTGATCCGTTGGCCTTATTTGGACCAAGTTCGTCGCTTTCGTCCCTCTTCGTCCTCCCATTAGATCCGTGGTCCTTCTTTGCACCAAGTTCGTCTCGTTCGTCTTTCTTCGTCCTCGCATTAGATCTGTTGTCCTTCTTTGCACCAAGTTCGTCTCGTTCTTCCTTCTTCGTCCTCGCATTAGATCCATTGCATTCATTGGACCAAGTTCGTCTCTTCTGTCGCTCTTCGTCCTCTCATTTGATCCTTTGGCATTCTTTGTACCAAGTTCGTCTCATTCGTCCCTCTTCGTCCTCCCATTTGATCCATTGGCCTTCTTTGGACCAAGTTCATCTTGTTCGTCCCTTTTCGTCCTCCCATTAAATCCGTTTGCCTTCTTTGGACCAAGTTCGGCTTGTTCGTTCCTCTTCGTCCTCCCATTTGATCCGTTAGCTTTCTTTGGACCAAGTTCGTCTCTTTCGTCTCTCTTCGTCACCCCATCCATTTGATCCATTGGCCTTCTTTGGACCAAGTTTGTCTCTTTCGTCCCTCTTCGTCCTCCCATTTGATCCGTTGGCCTTCTTTGGAGCAAGCTCGTCGCTTTCGTCCCTCTTCGCCTCCCATTAGATCCATTGTCCTTCTTTGCACCAAGTTCGTCTCGTTCGTCCTTCTTCGTCCTCGCATTAGATCTGTTGTCCTTCTTTGCACCAAGTTCGTCTCGTTCTTCCTTCTTCATCCTCGCATTAGATCCATTGCATTCATTGGACCAAGTTCGTCTCTTCAGTCGCTCTTCGTCCTCTCATTTGATCCTTTGGCATTCTTTGTACCAAGTTCGTCTCATTCGTCCCTCTTCGTCCTCCCATTTGATCCATTGGCCTTCTTTGGACCAAGTTCATCTTGTTCGTCCCTTTTCGTCCTCCCATTAAATCCGTTTGCCTTCTTTCGACCAAGTTCGTCTCGTTCGTTCCTCTTCGTCCTCCCATTTGATCCGTTAGCTTTCTTTGGACCAAGTTCGTCTCTTTCGTCTCTCTTCGTCACCCCATCCATTTGATCCATTGGCCTTCTTTGGACCAAGTTTGTCTCTTTCGTCCCTCTTCGTCCTCCCATTTGATCCGTTGGCCTTCTTTGGAGCAAGTTCGTCGCTTTCGTCCCTCTTCGTCCTCCCATTAGATCCGTTTTCCTTCTTTGCACCAAGTTCGTCTCGTTCGTCCTTCTTCGTCCTCGCATTAGATCTGTTGTCCTTCTATGCACCAAGTTCGTCTCGTTCTTCCTTCTTCGTCCTCGCATTAGATCCATTGCATTCATTGGACCAAGTTCGTCTCTTCAGTCGCTCTTCGTCCTCTCATTTGATCCTTTGGCATTCTTTGTACCAAGTTCGTCTCATTCGTCCCTCTTCATCCTCCCATTTGATCCATTGGCCTTCTTTGGACCAAGTTCATCTTGTTCGTCCCTTTTCGTCCTCCCATTAAATCCGTTTGCCTTCTTTGGACCAAGTTCGTCTCGTTCGTTCCTCTTCGTCCTCCCATTTGATCCGTTAGCTTTCTTTGGACCAAGTTCGTCTCTTTCGTCTCTCTTCGTCACCCCATCCATTTGATCCATTGGCCTTCTTTGGACCAAGTTTGTCTCTTTCGTCCCTCTTCGTCCTCCCATTTGATCCGTTGGCCTTCTTTGGAGCAAGTTCGTCGCTTTCGTCCCTCTTCGTCCTCCCATTACATCCGTTGTCCTTCTTTGCACCAAGTTCGTCTCGTTCGTCCTTCTTCGTCCTCCCATTAGATCTGTTGTCCTTCTTTGCACCAAGTTCGTCTCGTTCTTCCTTCTTCGTCTCGCATTAGATCCATTGCATTCATTGGACCAAGTTCGTCTCTTCAGTCGCTCTTCGTCCTCTCATTTGATCCTTTGGCATTCTTTGTACCAAGTTCGTCGCTTCCGTCCCTCTTCGTCCTCCCATTAGATCCGTTGTCCTTCTTTGCACCAAGTTCGTCTCGTTCGTCCTTCTTCGTCCTCGCATTAGATCTGTTGTCCTTCTTTGCACCAAGTTCGTCTCGTTCTTCCTTCTTCGTCCTCGTATTAGATCCATTGCATTCATTGGACCAAGTTCGTCTCTTCAGTCGCTCTTCGTCCTCCCATTTGATCCTTTGGCATTCTTTGTACCACGTTCGTCTCATTCGTCCCTCTTCGTCCTGGCATTTGATCCATTGGCATTCTTTGGACCAAGTTCATCTTGTTTGTCCCTCTTCGTCCTCCCATTAAATCCGTTTGCCTTCTTTGGATCAAGTTCGTCTCGTTCGACCCTCTTCGTCCTCCCATTTAATCCGTTAGCTTTCTTTGGACCATGTTCGTCTCTTTCGTCTCTCTTCGTCCGCCCATTTGATCCGTTGGCCTTCTTCGGACCTAGTTTGTCTCTTTCGTCCCTCTTCGTCCTCCCATTTGATCCGTTGACCTTCTTTCGACCAAGTTCGTCGCTTTCGTCCCTCTTCGTCCTCCCATTAGATCCGTTGTCCTTCTTTGCACCAAGTTCGTCTCGTTCGTCCTTCTTCGTCCTCGCATTAGAACCATTGGCATTCATTGGACCAAGTTCGTCTCTTCAGTCCCTCTTCGTCCTCTCGTTTGATCCTTTGGCATTCTTTGTACCAAGTTCGTCTCATTCGTCCCTCTTCGTCCTCCCATTTGATCCATTGGCCTTCTTTGGACCAAGTTCATCTTGTTCGTCCTCCCATTAAATCCGTTTGCCTTCTTTGGACCAAGTTCGTCTCGTTCGTTCCTCTTCGTCCTCCCATTTGATCCGTTAGCTTTCTTTGGACCAAGTTCGTCTCTTTCGTCTCTCTTCGTCACCCCATCCATTTGATCCATTGGCCTTCTTTGGACCAAGTTTGTCTCTTTCGTCCCTCTTCGTCCTCCCATTTGATCCGTTGGCCTTCTTTGGAGCAAGTTCGTCGCTTTCGTCCCTCTTCGTCCTCCCATTAGATCCGTGGTCCTTCTTTGCACCAAGTTCGTCTCGTTTGTCCTTCTTCATCCTCCCATTTAATCCGTTAGCTTTCTTTGGACCATGTTCGTCTCTTTCGTCTCTCTTCGTCCGCCCATTTGATCCGTTGGCCTTCTTTGGACCTAGTTTGTCTCTTTCGTCCCTCTTCGTCCTCCCATTTGATCCGTTGGCCTTCTTTCGACCAAGTTCGTCGCTTTCGTCCGTCTTCGTCCTCCCATTAGATCCGTTGTCCTTCTTTGCACCAAGTTCGTCTCGTTCGTCCTTCTTCGTCCTCGCATTAGAACCATTGGCATTCATTGGACCAAGTTCGTCTCTTCAGTCCCTCTTCGTCCTCTCGTTTGATCCTTTGGCATTCTTTGTACCATGTTCGTCTCATTCGTCCCTCTTCGTCCACCCATTTGATCCATTGGCCTTCTTTGGACCAAGTTCATCTTGTTCGTCCCTTTTCGTCCTCCCATTAAATCCGTTTGCCTTCTTTGGACCAAGTTCGTCTCGTTCGTTCCTCTTCGTCCTCCCAATTGATCCGTTGGCCTTCTTTGGAGCAAGTTCGTCGCTTTCGTCCCTCTTCGTCCTCCCATTAGATCCGTGGTCCTTCTTTGCACCAAGTTCGTCTCGTTCGTCCTTCTTCGTCCTCGCATTAGATCTGTTGTCCTTCTTTGCACCAAGTTCGTCTCGTTCTTCCTTCTTCGTCCTCGCATTAGATCCATTGCATTCATTGGACCAAGTTCGTCTCTTCAGTCGCTCTTCGTCCTCTCATTTGATCCTTTGGCATTCATTGTACCAAGTTCGTCTCATTCGTCCCTCTTCGTCCTCCCATTTGATCCATTGGCCTTCTTTGGACCAAGTTCATCTTGTTCGTCCCTTTTCGTCCTCCCATTAAATCCGTTTGCCTTCTTTGGACCAAGTTCGGCTCGTTCGTTCCTCTTCGTCCTCCCATTTGATCCGTTAGCTTTCTTTGGACCAAGTTCGTCTCTTTCGTCTCTCTTCGTCACCCCATCCATTTGATCCATTGGCCTTCTTTGGACCAAGTTTGTCTCTTTCGTCCCTCTTCGTCCTCCCATTTGATCCGTTGGCCTTCTTTGGAGCAAGTTCGTCGCTTTCGTCCCTCTTCGCCTCCCATTAGATCCGTTGTCCTTCTTTGCACCACGTTCGTCTCGTTCGTGCTTCTTCGTCCTCGCATTAGATCTGTTGTCCTTCCTTGCACCAAGTTCGTCTCGTTCTTCCTTCTTCGTCCTCGCATTAGATCCATTGCATTCATTGGACCAAGTTCGTCTCTTCAGTCGCTCTTCGTCCTCTCATTTGATCCTTTGGCATTCTTTGTACCAAGTTCGTCGCTTCCGTCCCTCTTCGTCCTCCCATGAGATCCGTTGTCCTTCTTTGCACCAAGTTCGTCTCGTTCGTCCTTCTTCGTCCTCACATTAGATCTGTTGTCCTTCTTTGCACCAAGTTCGTCTCGTTCTTCCTTCTTCGTCCTCGCATTAGATCCATTGCATTCATTGGACCAAGTTCGTCTCTTCAGTCGCTCTTCGTTCTCCCATTTGATCCTTTGGCATTCTTTGTACCAAGTTCGTCTCATTCGTCCCTCTTCGTCCTCCCATTTGATCCATTGGCATTCTTTGGACCAAGTTCATCTTGTTTGTCCCTCTTCGTCCTCGCATTAAATCCGTTTGCCTTCTTTGGATCATGTTCGTCTCGTTCGACCCTCTTCGTCCTCCCATTTAATCCGTTAGCTTTCTTTGGACCATGTTCGTCTCTTTCGTCTCTCTTCGTCCGCCCATTTGATCCGTTGGCCTTCTTCGGACCAAGTTTGTCTCTTTCGTCCCTCTTCGTCCTCCCATTTGATCCGTTGACCTTCTTTCGACCAAGTTCGTCGCTTTCGTCCCTCTTCGTCCTCCCATTAGATCCGTTGTCCTTCTTTGCACCAAGTTCGTCTCGTTCGTCCTTCTTCGTCCTCGCATTAGAACCATTGGCATTCATTGGACCAAGTTCGTCTCTTCAGTCCCTCTTCGTCCTCTCGTTTGATCCTTTGGCATTCTTTGTACCATGTTCGTCTCATTCGTCCCTCTTCGTCCTCCCATTTGATCCATTGGCCCTTTTTGGACCAAGTTCATCTTGTTCGTCCCTTTTCGTCCTCCCATTAAATCCTTTTGCCTTCTTTGGACCAAGTTCGTCTCGTTCGTTCCTCTTCGTCGTCCCATTTGATCCGTTAGCTTTCTTTGGACCAAGTTCGTCTCTTTCGTCTCTCTTCGTCACCCCATCCATTTGATCCATTGGCCTTCTTTGGACCAAGTTTGTCTCTTTCGTCCCTCTTCGTCCTCCCATTTGATCCGTTGGCCTTCTTTGGAGCAAGTTCGTCGCTTTCGTCCCTCTTCGTCCTCCCATTAGATCCGTGGTCCTTCTTTGCACCAAGTTCGTCTCGTTTGTCCTTCTTCATCCTCGCATTAGATCTGTTGTCCTTCTTTGCACCAAGTTCGTCTCGTTCTTCCTTCTTCGTCCTCGCATTAGATCCATTGCATTCATTGGACCAAGTTCGTCTCTTCAGTCGCTCTTCGTCCTCCCATTTGATCCTTTGGCATTCTTTGTACCAAGTTCGTCTCATTCGTCCCTCTTCGTCCTCGCATTTGATCCATTGGCATTCTTTGGACCAAGTTCATCTTGTTTGTCCCTCTTCGTCCTCCCATTAAATCCGTTTGCCTTCTTTGGATCAAGTTCGTCTCGTTCGACCCTCTTCGTCCTCCCATTTAATCCGTTAGCTTTCTTTGGACCATGTTCGTCTCTTTCGTCTCTCTTCGTCCGCCCATTTGATCCGTTGGCCTTCTTTGGACCTAGTTTGTCTCTTTCGTCCCTCTTCGTCCTCCCATTTGATCCGTTGGCCTTCTTTCGACCAAGTTCGTCGCTTTCGTCCGTCTTCGTCCTCCCATTAGATCCGTTGTCCTTCTTTGCACCAAGTTCGTCTCGTTCGTCCTTCTTCGTCCTCGCATTAGAACCATTGGCATTCATTGGACCAAGTTCGTCTCTTCAGTCCCTCTTCGTCCTCTCGTTTGATCCTTTGGCATTCTTTGTACCATGTTCGTCTCATTCGTCCCTCTTCGTCCACCCATTTGATCCATTGGCCTTCTTTGGACCAAGTTCATCTTGTTCGTCCCTTTTCGTCCTCCCATTAAATCCGTTTGCCTTCTTTGGACCAAGTTCGTCTCGTTCGTTCCTCTTCGTCCTCCCATTTGATCCGTTGGCCTTCTTTGGAGCAAGTTCGTCGCTTTCGTCCCTCTTCGTCCTCCCATTAGATCCGTGGTCCTTCTTTGCACCAAGTTCGTCTCGTTCGTCCTTCTTCGTCCTCGCATTAGATCTGTTGTCCTTCTTTGCACCAAGTTCGTCTCGTTCTTCCTTCTTCGTCCTCGCATTAGATCCATTGCATTCATTGGACCAAGTTCGTCTCTTCAGTCGCTCTTCGTCCTCTCATTTGATCCTTTGGCATTCTTTGTACCAAGTTCGTCTCATTCGTCCCTCTTCGTCCTCCCATTTGATCCATTGGCCTTCTTTGGACCAAGTTCATCTTGTTCGTCCCTTTTCGTCCTCCCATTAAATCCGTTTGCCTTCTTTGGACCAAGTTCGGCTCGTTCGTTCCTCTTCGTCCTCCCATTTGATCCGTTAGCTTTCTTTGGACCAAGTTCGTCTCTTTCGTCTCTCTTCGTCACCCCATCCATTTGATCCATTGGCCTTCTTTGGACCAAGTTTGTCTCTTTCGTCCCTCTTCGTCCTCCCATTTGATCCGTTGGCCTTCTTTGGAGCAAGTTCGTCGCTTTCGTCCCTCTTCGCCTCCCATTAGATCCGTTGTCCTTCTTTGCACCAAGTTCGTCTCGTTCGTCCTTCTTCGTCCTCGCATTAGATCTGTAGTCCTTCCTTGCACCAAGTTCGTCTCGTTCTTCCTTCTTCGTCCTCGCATTAGATCCATTGCATTCATTGGACCAAGTTCGTCTCTTCAGTCGCTCTTCGTCCTCCCATTTGATCCTTTGGCATTCTTTGTACCAAGTTCGTCTCATTCGTCCCTCTTCGTCCTCGCATTTGATCCATTGGCATTCTTTGGACCAAGTTCATCTTGTTTGTCCCTCTTCGTCCTCCCATTAAATCCGTTTGCCTTCTTTGGATCAAGTTCGTCTCGTTCGACCCTCTTCGTCCTCCCATTTAATCTGTTAGCTTTCTTTGGACCATGTTCGTCTTTTTCGTCTCTCTTCGTCCGCCCATTTGATCCGTTGGCCTTCTTTGGACCTAGTTTGTCTCTTTCGTCCCTCTTCGTCCTCCCATTTGATCCGTTGGCCTTCTTTCGACCAAGTTCGTCGCTTTCGTCCGTCTTCGTCCTCCCATTAGATCCGTTGTCCTTCTTTGCACCAAGTTCGTCTCGTTCGTCCTTCTTCGTCCTCGCATTAGAACCATTGGCATTCATTGGACCAAGTTCGTCTCTTCAGTCCCTCTTCGTCCTCTCGTTTGATGCTTTGGCATTCTTTGTACCATGTTCGTCTCATTCGTCCCTCTTCGTCCACCCATTTGATCCATTGGCCTTCTTTGGACCAAGTTCATCTTGTTCGTCCCTTTACGTCCTCCCATTAAATCCGTTTGCCTTCTTTGGACCAAGTTCGTCTCGTTCGTTCCTCTTCGTCCTCCCATTTGATCCGTTGGCCTTCTTTGGAGCAAGTTCGTCGCTTTCGTCCCTCTTCGTCCTCCCATTAGATCCGTGGTCCTTCTTTGCACCAAGTTCGTCTCGTTCGTCCTTCTTCGTCCTCGCATTAGATCTGTTGTCCTTCTTTGCACCAAGTTCGTCTCGTTCTTCCTTCTTCGTCCTCGCATTAGATCCATTGCATTCATTGGACCAAGTTCGTCTCTTCAGTCGCTCTTCGTCCTCTCATTTGATCCTTTGGCATTCTTTGTACCAAGTTCGTCTCATTCGTCCCTCTTCGTCCTCCCATTTGATCCATTGGCCTTCTTTGGACCAAGTTCATCTTGTTCGTCCCTTTTCGTCCTCCCATTAAATCCGTTTGCCTTCTTTGGACCAAGTTCGGCTCGTTCGTTCCTCTTCGTCCTCCCATTTGATCCGTTAGCTTTCTTTGGACCAAGTTCGTCTCTTTCGTCTCTCTTCGTCACCCCATCCATTTGATCCATTGGCCTTCTTTGGACCAAGTTTGTCTCTTTCGTCCCTCTTCGTCCTCCAATTTGATCCGTTGGCCTTCTTTGGAGCAAGTTCGTCGCTTTCGTCCCTCTTCGCCTCCCATTAGATCCGTTGTCCTTCTTTGCACCAAGTTCGTCTCGTTCGTCCTTCTTCGTCCTCGCATTAGATCTGTTGTCCTTCCTTGCACCAAGTTCGTCTCGTTCTTCCTTCTTCGTCCTGGCATTAGATCCATTGCATTCATTGGACCAAGTTCGTCTCTTCAGTCGCTCTTCGTCCTCCCATTTGATCCTTTGGCATTCTTTGTACCAAGTTCGTCTCATTCGTCCCTCTTCGTCCTCGCATTTGATCCATTGGCATTCTTTGGACCAAGTTCATCTTGTTTGTCCCTCTTCGTCCTCCCATTAAATCCGTTTGCCTTCTTTGGATCAAGTTCGTCTCGTTCGACCCTCTTCGTCCTCCCATTTAATCTGTTAGCTTTCTTTGGACCATGTTCGTCTTTTTCGTCTCTCTTCGTCCGCCCATTTGATCCGTTGGCCTTCTTTGGACCTAGTTTGTCTCTTTCGTCCCTCTTCGTCCTCCCATTTGATCCGTTGGCCTTCTTTCGACCAAGTTCGTCGCTTTCGTCCGTCTTCGTCCTCCCATTAGATCCGTTGTCCTTCTTTGCACCAAGTTCGTCTCGTTCGTCCTTCTTCGTCCTCGCATTAGAACCATTGGCATTCATTGGACCAAGTTCGTCTCTTCAGTCCCTCTTCGTCCTCTCGTTTGATGCTTTGGCATTCTTTGTACCATGTTCGTCTCATTCGTCCCTCTTCGTCCACCCATTTGATCCATTGGCCTTCTTTGGACCAAGTTCATCTTGTTCGTCCCTTTACGTCCTCCCATTAAATCCGTTTGCCTTCTTTGGACCAAGTTCGTCTCGTTCGTTCCTCTTCGTCCTCCCATTTGATCCGTTGGCCTTCTTTGGAGCAAGTTCGTCGCTTTCGTCCCTCTTCGTCCTCCCATTAGATCCGTGGTCCTTCTTTGCACCAAGTTCGTCTCGTTCGTCCTTCTTCGTCCTCGCATTAGATCTGTTGTCCTTCTTTGCACCAAGTTCGTCTCGTTCTTCCTTCTTCGTCCTCGCATTAGATCCATTGCATTCATTGGACCAAGTTCGTCTCTTCAGTCGCTCTTCGTCCTCTCATTTGATCCTTTGGCATTCTTTGTACCAAGTTCGTCTCATTCGTCCCTCTTCGTCCTCCCATTTGATCCATTGGCCTTCTTTGGACCAAGTTCATCTTGTTCGTCCCTTTTCGTCCTCCCATTAAATCCGTTTGCCTTCTTTGGACCAAGTTCGGCTCGTTCGTTCCTCTTCGTCCTCCCATTTGATCCGTTAGCTTTCTTTGGACCAAGTTCGTCTCTTTCGTCTCTCTTCGTCACCCCATCCATTTGATCCATTGGCCTTCTTTGGACCAAGTTTGTCTCTTTCGTCCCTCTTCGTCCTCCCATTTGATCCGTTGGCCTTCTTTGGAGCAAGTTCGTCGCTTTCGTCCCTCTTCGCCTCCCATTAGATCCGTTGTCCTTCTTTGCACCAAGTTCGTCTCGTTCGTCCTTCTTCGTCCTCGCATTAGATCTGTTGTCCTTCCTTGCACCAAGTTCGTCTCGTTCTTCTTTCTTCGTCCTCGCATTAGATCCATTGCATTCATTGGACCATGTTCGTCTCTTCAGTCGCTCTTCGCCCTCCCATTTGATCCTTTGGCATTCTTTGTACCAAGTTCGTCTCATTCGTCCCTCTTCGTCCTCGCATTTGATCCATTGGCATTCTTTGGACCAAGTTCATCTTGTTTGTCCCTCTCCGTCCTCCCATTAAATCCGTTTGCCTTCTTTGGATCAAGTTCGTCTCGTTCGACCCTCTTCGTCCTCCCATTTAATCCGTTAGCTTTCTTTGGACCATGTTCGTCTTTTTCGTCTCTCTTCGTCCGCCCATTTGATCCGTTGGCCATCTTTGGACCTAGTTTGTCTCTTTCGTCCCTCTTCGTCCTCCCATTTGATCCGTTGGCCTTCTTTCGACCAAGTTCGTCGCTTTCGTCCGTCTTCGTCCTCCCATTAGATCCGTTGTCCTTCTTTGCACCAAGTTCGTCTCGTTCGTCCTTCTTCGTCCTCGCATTAGAACCATTGGCATTCATTGGACCAAGTTCGTCTCTTCAGTCCCTCTTCGTCCTCTCGTTTGATGCTTTGGCATTCTTTGTACCATGTTCGTCTCATTCGTCCCTCTTCGTCCACCCATTTGATCCATTGGCCTTCTTTGGACCAAGTTCATGTTGTTCGTCCCTTTTCGTCCACCCATTAAATCCGTTTGCCTTCTTTGGACCAAGTTCGTCTCGTTCGTTCCTCTTCGTCCTCCCATATGATCCGTTGTCCTTCTTTGGAGCAAGTTCGTCGCTTTCGTCCCTCTTCGTCCTCCCATTAGATCCGTGGTCCTTCTTTGCACCAAGTTCGTCTCGTTCGTCCTTCTTCGTCCTCGCATTAGATCTGTTGTCCTTCTTTGCACCAAGTTCGTCTCGTTCTTCCTTCTTCGTCCTCGCATTAGATCCATTGCATTCATTGGACCAAGTTCGTCTCTTCAGTCGCTCTTCGTCCTCTCATTTGATCCTTTGGCATTCTTTGTACCAAGTTCGTCTCATTCGTCCCTCTTCGTCCTCCCATTTGATCCATTGGCCTTCTTTGGACCAAGTTCATCTTGTTCGTCCCTTTTCGTCCTCCCATTAAATCCGTTTGCCTTCTTTGGACCAAGTTCGGCTCGTTCGTTCCTCTTCGTCCTCCCATTTGATCCGTTAGCTTTCTTTGGACCAAGTTCGTCTCTTTCGTCTCTCTTCGTCACCCCATCCATTTGATCCATTGGCCTTCTTTGGACCAAGTTTGTCTCTTTCGTCCCTCTTCGTCCTCCCATTTGATCCGTTGGCCTTCTTTGGAGCAAGTTCGTCGCTTTCGTCCCTCTTCGCCTCCCATTAGATCCGTTGTCCTTCTTTGCACCAAGTTCGTCTCGTTCGTCCTTCTTCGTCCTCGCATTAGATCTGTTGTCCTTCCTTGCACCAAGTTCGTCTCGTTCTTCTTTCTTCGTCCTCGCATTAGATCCATTGCATTCATTGGACCATGTTCGTCTCTTCAGTCGCTCTTCGCCCTCCCATTTGATCCTTTGGCATTCTTTGTACCAAGTTCGTCTCATTCGTCCCTCTTCGTCCTCGCATTTGATCCATTGGCATTCTTTGGACCAAGTTCATCTTGTTTGTCCCTCTCCGTCCTCCCATTAAATCCGTTTGCCTTCTTTGGATCAAGTTCGTCTCGTTCGACCCTCTTCGTCCTCCCATTTAATCCGTTAGCTTTCTTTGGACCATGTTCGTCTTTTTCGTCTCTCTTCGTCCGCCCATTTGATCCGTTGGCCATCTTTGGACCTAGTTTGTCTCTTTCGTCCCTCTTCGTCCTCCCATTTGATCCGTTGGCCTTCTTTCGACCAAGTTCGTCGCTTTCGTCCGTCTTCGTCCTCCCATTAGATCCGTTGTCCTTCTTTGCACCAAGTTCGTCTCGTTCGTCCTTCTTCGTCCTCGCATTAGAACCATTGGCATTCATTGGACCAAGTTCGTCTCTTCAGTCCCTCTTCGTCCTCTCGTTTGATGCTTTGGCATTCTTTGTACCATGTTCGTCTCATTCGTCCCTCTTCGTCCACCCATTTGATCCATTGGCCTTCTTTGGACCAAGTTCATCTTGTTCGTCCCTTTTCGTCCACCCATTAAATCCGTTTGCCTTCTTTGGACCAAGTTCGTCTCGTTCGTTCCTCTTCGTCCTCCCATATGATCCGTTGTCCTTCTTTGGAGCAAGTTCGTCGCTTTCGTCCCTCTTCGTCCTCCCATTAGATCCGTGGTCCTTCTTTGCACCAAGTTCGTCTCGTTCGTCCTTCTTCGTCCTCGCATTAGATCTGTTGTCCTTCTTTGCACCAAGTTCGTCTCGTTCTTCCTTCTTCGTCCTCGCATTAGATCCATTGCATTCATTGGACCAAGTTCGTCTCTTCAGTCGCTCTTCGTCCTCTCATTTGATCCTTTGGCATTCTTTGTACCAAGTTCGTCTCATTCGTCCCTCTTCGTCCTCCCATTTGATCCATTGGCCTTCTTTGGACCAAGTTCATCTTGTTCGTCCCTTTTCGTCCTCCCATTAAATCCGTTTGCCTTCTTTGGACCAAGTTCGGCTCGTTCGTTCCTCTTCGTCCTCCCATTTGATCCGTTAGCTTTCTTTGGACCAAGTTCGTCTCTTTCGTCTCTCTTCGTCACCCCATCCATTTGATCCATTGGCCTTCTTTGGACCAAGTTTGTCTCTTTCGTCCCTCTTCGTCCTCCCATTTGATCCGTTGGCCTTCTTTGGAGCAAGTTCGTCGCTTTCGTCCCTCTTCGCCTCCCATTAGATCCGTTGTCCTTCTTTGCACCAAGTTCTTCTCGTTCGTCCTTCTTCGTCCTCGCATTAGATCTGTTGTCCTTCCTTGCACCAAGTTCGTCTCGTTCTTCTTTCTTCGTCCTCGCATTAGATCCACTGCATTCATTGGACCATGTTCGTCTCTTCAGTAGCTCTTCGTCCTCTCATTTGATCCTTTGGCATTCTTTGTACCAAGTTCGTCGCTTCCGTCCCTCTTCGTCCTCCCATGAGATCCGTTGTCCTTCTTTGCACCAAGTTCGTCTCGTTCGTCCTTCTTCGTCCTCGCATTAGATCTGTTGTCCTTCTTTGCACCTAGTTCGTCTCGTTCTTCCTTCTTCGTCCTCGCATTAGATCCATCGCATTCATTGGACCAAGTTCGTCTCTTCAGTCGCTCTTCGTCCTCCCATTTGATCCTTTGGCATTCTTTGTACCAAGTTCGTCTCATTCGTCCCTCTTCGTCCTCGCATTTGATCCATTGGCATTCTTTGGACCAAGTTCATCTTGTTTGTCCCTCTTCGTCCTCCCATTAAATCCGTTTGCCTTCTTTGGATCATGTTCGTCTCGTTCGACCCTCTTCGTCCTCCCATTTAATCCGTTAGCTTTCTTTGGACCATGTTCGTCTCTTTCGTCTCTCTTCGTCCGCCCATTTGATCCGTTGGCCTTCTTTGGACCTAGTTTGTCTCTTTCGTCCCTCTTCGTCCTCCCATTTGATCCGTTGACCTTCTTTCGACCAAGTTCGTCGCTTTCGTCCCTCTTCGTCCTCCCATTAGATCCGTTGTCCTTCTTTGCACCAAGTTCGTCTCGTTCGTCCTTCTTCGTCCTCGCATTAGAATCATTGGCATTCATTGGACCAAGTTCGTCTCTTCAGTCCCTCTTCGTCCTCTCGTTTGATCCTTTGGCATTCTTTGTACCATGTTCGTCTCATTCGTCCCTCTTCGTCCTCCCATTTGATCCATTGGCCTTCTTTGGACCAAGTTCATCTTGTTCGTCCCTTTTCGTCCTCCCATTAAATCCGTTTGCCTTCTTTGGACCAAGTTCGTCTCGTTCGTTCCTCTTCGTCCTCCCATTTGATCCGTTAGGTTTCTTTGGACCAAGTTCGTCTCTTTCGTCTCTCTTCGTCACCCCATCCATTTGATCCATTGGCCTTCTTTGTACCAAGTTCGTCTCATTCGTCCCTCTTCGTCCTCGCATTTGATCCATTGGCATTCTTTGGACCAAGTTCATCTTGTTTGTCCCTCTTCGTCCTCCCATTAAATCCGTTTGCCTTCTTTGGATCAAGTTCGTCTCGTTCGACCCTCTTCGTCCTCCCATTTAATCCGTTAGCTTTCTTTGGACCATGTTCGTCTTTTTCGTCTCTCTTCGTCCGCCCATTTGATCCGTTGGCCATCTTTGGACCTAGTTTGTCTCTTTCGTCCCTCTTCGTCCTCCCATTTGATCCGTTGACCTTCTTTCGACCAAGTTCGTCGCTTTCGTCCGTCTTCGTCCTCCCATTATATCCGTTGTCCTTCTTTGCACCAAGTTCGTCTCGTTCGTCCTTCTTCGTCCTCGCATTAGAACCATTGGCATTCATTGGACCAAGTTCGTCTCTTCAGTCCCTCTTCGTCCTCTCGTTTGATCCTTTGGCATTCTTTGTACCATGTTCGTCTCATTCGTCCCTCTTCGTCCACCCATTTGATCCATTGGCCTTCTTTGGACCAAGTTTATCTTGTTCGTCCCTTTTCGTCCTCCCATTAAATCCGTTTGGCTTCTTTGGACCAAGTTCGTCTCGTTCGTTCCTCTTCGTCCTCCCATTTGATCCGTTGGCCTTCTTTGGAGCAAGTTCGTCGCTTTCGTCCCTCTTCGTCCTCCCATTAGATCCGTGGTCCTTCTTTGCACCAAGTTCGTCTCGTTCGTCCTTCTTCGTCCTCGCATTAGATCTGTTGTCCTTCTTTGCACCAAGTTCGTCTCGTTCTTCCTTCTTCGTCCTCGCATTAGATCCATTGCATTCATTGGACCAAGTTCGTCTCTTCAGTCGCTCTTCGTCCTCCCATTTGATCATTTGGCATTCTTTGTACCAAGTTCGTCTCATTCATCCCTCTTCGTCCTCGCATTTGATCCATTGGCATTCTTTGGACCAAGTTCATCTTGTTTGTCCCTCTTCGTCCTCCCATTAAATCCGTTTGCCTTCTTTGGATCAAGTTCGTCTCGTTCGACCCTCTTCGTCCTCCCATTTAATCCGTTAGCTTTCTTTGGACCATGTTCGTCTTTTTCGTCTCTCTTCGTCCGCCCATTTGATCCGTTGGCCATCTTTGGACCTAGTTTGTCTCTTTCGTCCCTCTTCGTCCTCCCATTTGATCCGTTGGCCTTCTTTCGACCAAGTTCGTCGCTTTCGTCCGTCTTCGTCCTCCCATTATATCCGTTGTCCTTCTTTGCACCAAGTTCGTCTCGTTCGTCCTTCTTCGTCCTCGCATTAGAACCATTGGCATTCATTGGACCAAGTTCGTCTCTTCAGTCCCTCTTCGTCCTCTCGTTTGATCCTTTGGCATTCTTTGTACCATGTTCGTCTCATTCGTCCCTCTTCGTCCACCCATTTGATCCATTGGCCTTCTTTGGACCAAGTTTATCTTGTTCGTCCCTTTTCGTCCTCCCATTAAATCCGTTTGCCTTCTTTGGACCAAGTTCGTCTCGTTCGTTCCTCTTCGTCCTCCCATTAGATCCGTGGTCCTTCTTTGCACCAAGTTCGTCTCGTTCGTCCTTCTTCGTCCTCGCATTAGATCTGTTGTCCTTCTTTGCACCAAGTTCGTCTCGTTCTTCCTTCTTCGTCCTCGCATTAGATCCATTGCATTCATTGGACCAAGTTCGTCTCTTCAGTCGCTCTTCGTCCTCTCATTTGATCCTTTGGCATTCTTTGTACCAAGTTCGTCTCATTCGTCCCTCTTCGTCCTCCCATTTGATCCATTGGCCTTCTTTGGACCAAGTTCATCTTGTTCGTCCCTTTTCGTCCTCCCATTAAATCCGTTTGCCTTCTTTGGACCAAGTTCGGCTCGTTCGTTCCTCTTCGTCCTCCCATTTGATCCGTTAGCTTTCTTTGGACCAAGTTCGTCTCGTTCGTTCCTCTTCGTCCTCCCATTTGATCCATTGCATTCATTGGACCAAGTTCGTCTCTTCAGTCGCTCTTCGTCCTCTCATTTGATCCTTTGGCATTCTTTGTACCAAGTTCGTCTCATTCGTCTCTCTTCGTCCGCCCATTTGATCCGTTGGCCTTCTTTGGACCTAGTTTGTCTCTTTCGTCCCTCTTCGTCCTCCCATTTGATCCGTTGACCTTCTTTCGACCAAGTTCGTCGCTTTCGTCCCTCTTCGTCCTCCCATTAGATCCGTTGTCCTTCTTTGCACCAAGTTCGTCTCATTCGTCCTTCTTCGTCCTCGTATTAGAACCATTGGCATTCATTGGACCAAGTTCGTCTCTTCAGTCCCTCTTCGTCCTCTCGTTTGATCCTTTGGCATTCTTTGTACCATGTTCGTCTCATTCGTCCCTCTTCGTCCTCCCATTTGATCCATTGGCCTTCTTTGGACCAAGTTCATCTTGTTCGTCCCTTTTCGTCCTCCCATTAAATCCGTTTGCCTTCTTTGGACCAAGTTCGTCTCGTTCGTTCCTCTTCGTCCTCCCATTTGATCCGTTAGCTTTCTTTGGACCAAGTTCGTCTCTTTCGTCTCTCTTCGTCACCCCATCCATTTGATCCATTGGCCTTCTTTGGACCAAGTTTGTCTCTTTCGTCCCTCTTCGTCCTCCCATTTGATCCGTTGGCCTTCTTTGGAGCAAGTTCGTCGCTTTCGTCCCTCTTCGTCCTCCCATTAGATCCGTGGTCCTTCTTTGCACCAAGTTCGTCTCGTTTGTCCTTCTTCATCCTCGCATTAGATCTGTTGTCCTTCTTTGCACCAAGTTCGTCTCGTTCTTCCTTCTTCGTCCTCGCATTAGATCCATTGCATTCATTGGACCAAGTTCGTCTCTTCAGTCGCTCTTCGTCCTCTCATTTGATCCTTTGGCATTCTTTGTACCAAGTTCGTCTCATTCGTCCCTCTTCGTCCTCCCATTTGATCCATTGGCCTTCTTTGGACCAAGTTCATCTTGTTCGTCCCTTTTCGTCCTCCCATTAAATCCGTTTGCCTTCTTTGGACCAAGTTCGGCTCGTTCGTTCCTCTTCGTCCTCCCATTTGATCCGTTAGCTTTCTTTGGACCAAGTTCGTCTCGTTCGTTCCTCTTCGTCCTCCCATTTGATCCATTGCATTCATTGGACCAAGTTCGTCTCTTCAGTCGCTCTTCGTCCTCTCATTTGATCCTTTGGCATTCTTTGTACCAAGTTCGTCTCATTCGTCTCTCTTCGTCCGCCCATTTGATCCGTTGGCCTTCTTTGGACCTAGTTTGTCTCTTTCGTCCCTCTTCGTCCTCCCATTTGATCCGTTGACCTTCTTTCGACCAAGTTCGTCGCTTTCGTCCCTCTTCGTCCTCCCATTAGATCCGTTGTCCTTCTTTGCACCAAGTTCGTCTCATTCGTCCTTCTTCGTCCTCGTATTAGAACCATTGGCATTCATTGGACCAAGTTCGTCTCTTCAGTCCCTCTTCGTCCTCTCGTTTGATCCTTTGGCATTCTTTGTACCATGTTCGTCTCATTCGTCCCTCTTCGTCCTCCCATTTGATCCATTGGCCTTCTTTGGACCAAGTTCATCTTGTTCGTCCCTTTTCGTCCTCCCATTAAATCCGTTTGCCTTCTTTGGACCAAGTTCGTCTCGTTCGTTCCTCTTCGTCCTCCCATTTGATCCGTTAGCTTTCTTTGGACCAAGTTCGTCTCTTTCGTCTCTCTTCGTCACCCCATCCATTTGATCCATTGGCCTTCTTTGGACCAAGTTTGTCTCTTTCGTCCCTCTTCGTCCTCCCATTTGATCCGTTGGCCTTCTTTGGAGCAAGTTCGTCGCTTTCGTCCCTCTTCGTCCTCCCATTAGATCCGTGGTCCTTCTTTGCACCAAGTTCGTCTCGTTTGTCCTTCTTCATCCTCGCATTAGATCTGTTGTCCTTCTTTGCACCAAGTTCGTCTCGTTCTTCCTTCTTCGTCCTCGCATTAGATCCATTGCATTCAATGGACCAAGTTCGTCTCTTCAGTCGCTCTTCGTCCTCCCATTTGATCCTTTGGCATTCTTTGTACCAAGTTCGTCTCATTCGTCCCTCTTCGTCCTCGCATTTGATCCATTGGCATTCTTTGGACCAAGTTCATCTTGTTTGTCCCTCTTCGTCCTCCCATTAAATCCGTTTGCCTTCTTTCGATCAAGTTCGTCTCGTTCGACCCTCTTCGTCCTCCCATTTAATCCGTTAGCTTTCTTTGGACCATGTTCGTCTTTTTCGTCTCTCTTCGTCCGCCCATTTGATCCGTTGGCCTTCTTTGGACCTAGTTTGTCTCTTTCGTCCCTCTTCGTCCTCCCATTTGATCCGTTGGCCTTCTTTCGACCAAGTTCGTCGCTTTCGTCCGTCTTCGTCCTCCCATTAGACCCGTTGTCCTTCTTTGCACCAAGTTAGTCTCGTTCGTCCTTCTTCGTCCTCGCATTAGAACCATTGGCATTCATTGGACCAAGTTCGTCTCTTCAGTCCCTCTTCGTCCTCTCGTTTGATCCTTTGGCATTCTTTGTACCATGTTCGTCTCATTCGTCCCTCTTCGTCCTCCCATTTGATCCATTGGCCTTCTTTGGACCAAGTTCATCTTGTTCGTCCCTTTTCGTCCTCCCATTAAATCCGTTTGCCTTCTTTGGACCAAGTTCGTCTCGTTCGTTCCTCTTCGTCCTCCCATTTGATCCGTTAGCTTTCTTTGGACCAAGTTCGTCTCTTTCGTCTCTCTTCGTCACCCCATCCATTTGATCCATTGGCCTTCTTTGGACCAAGTTTGTCTCTTTCGTCCCTCTTCGTCCTCCCATTTGATCCGTTGGCCTTCTTTGGAGCAAGTTCGTCGCTTTCGTCCCTCTTCGTCCTCCCATTAGATCCGTGGTCCTTCTTTGCACCAAGTTCATCTCGTTTGTCCTTCTTCATCCTCGCATTAGATCTGTTGTCCTTCTTTGCACCAAGTTCGTCTCGTTCTTCCTTCTTCGTCCTCGCATTAGATCCATTGCATTCATTGGACCAAGTTCGTCTCTTCAGTCGCTCTTCGTCCTCCCATTTGATCCTTTGGCATTCTTTGTATCAAGTTCGTCTCATTCATCCCTCTTCGTCCTCGCATTTGATCCATTGGCATTCTTTGGACCAAGTTCATCTTGTTTGTCCCTCTTCGTCCTCCCATTAAATCCGTTTGCCTTCTTTGGATCAAGTTCGTCTCGTTCGACCCTCTTCGTCCTCCCATTTAATCCGTTAGCTTTCTTTGGACCATGTTCGTCTTTTTCGTCTCTCTTCGTCCGCCCATTTGATCCGTTGGCCATCTTTGGACCTAGTTTGTCTCTTTCGTCCCTCTTCGTCCTCCCATTTGATCCGTTGACCTTCTTTCGACCAAGTTCGTCACTTTCGTCCGTCTTCGTCCTCCCATTATATCCGTTGTCCTTCTTTGCACCAAGTTCGTCTCGTTCGTCCTTCTTCGTCCTCGCATTAGAACCATTGGCATTCATTGGACCAAGTTCGTCTCTTCAGTCCCTCTTCGTCCTCTCGTTTGATCCTTTGGCATTCTTTGTACCATGTTCGTCTCATTCGTCCCTCTTCGTCCACCCATTTGATCCATTGGCCTTCTTTGGACCAAGTTTATCTTGTTCGTCCCTTTTCGTCCTCCCATTAAATCCGTTTGCCTTCTTTGGACAAAGTTCGTCTCGTTCGTTCCTCTTCGTCCTCCCATTTGATCTGTTGGCCTTCTTTGGAGCAAGTTCGTCGCTTTCGTCCCTCTTCGTCCTCCCATTAGATCCGTGGTCCTTCTTTGCACCAAGTTCGTCTCGTTCGTCCTTCTTCGTCCTCGCATTAGATCTGTTGTCCTTCTTTGCACCAAGTTCGTCTCGTTCTTCCTTCTTCGTCCTCGCATTAGATCCATTGCATTCATTGGACCAAGTTCGTCTCTTCAGTCGCTCTTCGTCCTCCCATTTGATCCTTTGGCATTCTTTGTACCAAGTTCGTCTCATTCATCCCTCTTCGTCCTCGCATTTGATCCATTGGCATTCTTTGGACCAAGTTCATCTTGTTTGTCCCTCTTCGTCCTCCCATTAAATCCGTTTGCCTTCTTTGGATCAAGTTCGTCTCGTTCGACCCTCTTCGTCCTCCCATTTAATCCGTTAGCTTTCTTTGGACCATGTTCGTCTTTTTCGTCTCTCTTCGTCCGCCCATTTGATCCGTTGGCCATCTTTGGACCTAGTTTGTCTCTTTCGTCCCTCTTCGTCCTCCCATTTGATCCGTTGGCCTTCTTTCGACCAAGTTCGTCGCTTTCGTCCGTCTTCGTCCTCCCATTATATCCGTTGTCCTTCTTTGCACCAAGTTCGTCTCGTTCGTCCTTCTTCGTCCTCGCATTAGAACCATTGGCATTCATTGGACCAAGTTCGTCTCTTCAGTCCCTCTTCGTCCTCTCGTTTGATCCTTTGGCATTCTTTGTACCATGTTCGTCTCATTCGTCCCTCTTCGTCCACCCATTTGATCCATTGGCCTTCTTTGGACCAAGTTTATCTTGTTCGTCCCTTTTCGTCCTCCCATTAAATCCGTTTGCCTTCTTTGGACCAAGTTCGTCTCGTTCGTTCCTCTTCGTCCTCCCATTTGATCCGTTGGCCTTCTTTGGAGCAAGTTCGTCGCTTTCGTCCCTCTTCGTCCTCCCATTAGATCCGTGGTCCTTCTTTGCACCAAGTTCATCTCGTTCGTCCTTCTTCGTCCTCGCATTAGATCTGTTGTCCTTCTTTGCACCAAGTTCGTCTCGTTCTTCCTTCTTCGTCCTCGCATTAGATCCATTGCATTCATTGGACCAAGTTCGTCTCTTCAGTCGCTCTTCGTCCTCTCATTTGATCCTTTGGCATTCTTTGTACCAAGTTCGTCTCATTCGTCCCTCTTCGTCCTCCCATTTGATCCATTGGCCTTCTTTGGACCAAGTTCATCTTGTTCGTCCCTTTTCGTCCTCCCATTAAATCCGTTTGCCTTCTTTGGACCAAGTTCGGCTCGTTCGTTCCTCTTCGTCCTCCCATTTGATCCGTTAGCTTTCTTTGGACCAAGTTCGTCTCGTTCGTTCCTCTTCGTCCTCCCATTTGATCCATTGCATTCATTGGACCAAGTTCGTCTCTTCAGTCGCTCTTCGTCCTCTCATTTGATCCTTTGGCATTCTTTGTACCAAGTTCGTCTCATTCGTCTCTCTTCGTCCACCCATTTGATCCGTTGGCCTTCTTTGGACCGAGTTTGTCTCTTTCGTCCCTCTTCGTCCTCCCATTTGATCCGTTGACCTTCTTTCGACCAAGTTCGTCGCTTTCGTCCCTCTTCGTCCTCCCATTAGATCCGTTGTCCTTCTTTGCACCAAGTTCGTCTCATTCGTCCTTCTTCGTCCTCGTATTAGAACCATTGGCATTCATTGGACCAAGTTAGTCTCTTCAGTCCCTCTTCGTCCTCTCGTTTGATCCTTTGGCATTCTTTGTACCATGTTCGTCTCATTCGTCCCTCTTCGTCCTCCCATTTGATCCATTGGCCTTCTTTGGACCAAGTTCATCTTGTTCGTCCCTTTTCGTCCTCCCATTAAATCCGTTTGCCTTCTTTGGACCAAGTTCGTCTCGTTCGTTCCTCTTCGTCCTCCCATTTGATCCGTTAGCTTTCTTTGGACCAAGTTCGTCTCTTTCGTCTCTCTTCGTCACCCCATCCATTTGATCCATTGGCCTTCTTTGGACCAAGTTTGTCTCTTTCGTCCCTCTTCGTCCTCCCATTTGATCCGTTGGCCTTCTTTGGAGCAAGTTCGTCGCTTTCGTCCCTCTTCGTCCTCCCATTAGATCCGTGGTCCTTCTTTGCACCAAGTTCGTCTCGTTTGTCCTTCTTCATCCTCGCATTAGATCTGTTGTCCTTCTTTGCACCAAGTTCGTCTCGTTCTTCCTTCTTCGTCCTCGCATTAGATCCATTGCATTCAATGGACCAAGTTCGTCTCTTCAGTCGCTCTTCGTCCTCCCATTTGATCCTTTGGCATTCTTTGTACCAAGTTCGTCTCATTCGTCCCTCTTCGTCCTCGCATTTGATCCATTGGCATTCTTTGGACCAAGTTCATCTTGTTTGTCCCTCTTCGTCCTCCCATTAAATCCGTTTGCCTTCTTTCGATCAAGTTCGTCTCGTTCGACCCTCTTCGTCCTCCCATTTAATCCGTTAGCTTTCTTTGGACCATGTTCGTCTTTTTCGTCTCTCTTCGTCCGCCCATTTGATCCGTTGGCCTTCTTTGGACCTAGTTTGTCTCTTTCGTCCCTCTTCGTCCTCCCATTTGATCCGTTGGCCTTCTTTCGACCAAGTTCGTCGCTTTCGTCCGTCTTCGTCCTCCCATTAGACCCGTTGTCCTTCTTTGCACCAAGTTAGTCTCGTTCGTCCTTCTTCGTCCTCGCATTAGAACCATTGGCATTCATTGGACCAAGTTCGTCTCTTCAGTCCCTCTTCGTCCTCTTGTTTGATCCTTTGGCATTCTTTGTACCATGTTCGTCTCATTCGTCCCTCTTCGTCCACCCATTTGATCCATTGGCCTTCTTTGGACCAAGTTCATCTTGTTCGTCCCTTTTCGTCCTCCCATTAAATCCGTTTGCCTTGTTTGGACCAAGTTCGTCTCGTTCGTTCCTCTTCGTCCTCCCATTTGATCCGTTGGCCTTCTTTGGAGCACGTTCGTCGCTTTCGTCCCTCTTCGTCCTCCCATTAGATCCGTGGTCCTTCTTTGCACCAAGTTCGTCTCGTTCATCCTTCTTCGTCCTCGCATTAGATCTGTTGTCCTTCTTTGAACCAAGTTCGTCTCGTTCTTCCTTCTTCGTCCTCGCATTAGATCCATTGCATTCATTGGAACCAAGTTCGTCTCTTCAGTCACTCTTCGTCCTCTCATTTGATCCTTTGGCATTCTTTGTACCAAGTTCGTCTCATTCGTCCCTCTTCGTCCTCCCATTTGATCCATTGGCCTTCTTTGGACCAAGTTCATCTTGTTTGTCCCTTTTCGTCCTCCCATTAAATCCGTTTGCCTTCTTTGGACCAAGTTCGGCTCGTTCGTTCCTCTTCGTCCTCCCATTTGATCCGTTAGCTTTCTTTGGACCAAGTTCGTCTCTTTCGTCTCTCTTCGTCACCCCATCCATTTGATCCATTGGCCTTCTTTGGACCAAGTTTGTCTCTTTCGTCCCTCTTCGTCCTCCCATTTGATCCGTTGGCCTTCTTTGGAGCAAGTTCGTCGCTTTCGTCCCTCTTCGCCTCCCATTAGATCCGTTGTCCTTCTTTGCACCAAGTTCGTCTCGTTCGTCCTTCTTCGTCCTCGCATTAGATCTGTTGTCCTTCCTTGCACCAAGTTCGTCTCGTTCTTCCTTCTTCGTCCTCGCATTAGATCCATTGCATTCATTGGACCAAGTTCGTCTCTTCCGTCGCTCTTCGTCCTCTCATTTGATCCTTTGGCATTCTTTGTACCAAGTTCGTCGCTTCCGTCCCTCTTCGTCCTCCCATGAGATCCGTTGTCCTTCTTTGCACCAAGTTCGTCTCGTTCTTCCTTCTTCGTCCTCGCATTAGATCCATTGCATTCATTGAACCAAGTTCGTCTCTTCAGTCGCTCTTCGTCCTCCCATTTGATCCTTTGGCATTCTTTGTACCAAGTTCGTCTCATTCGTCCCTCTTCGTCCTCGCATTTGATCCATTGGCATTCTTTGGACCAAGTTCATCTTGTTTGTCCCTCTTCGTCCTCCCATTAAATCCGTTTGCCTTTTTTGGATCATGTTCGTCTCGTTCGACCCTCTTCGTCCTCCCATTTAATCCGTTAGCTTTCTTTGGACCATGTTCGTCTCTTTCGTCTCTCTTCGTCCGCCCATTTGATCCGTTGGCCTTCTTTGGACCTAGTTTGTCTCTTTCGTCCCTCTTCGTCCTCCCATTTGATCCGTTGTCCTTCTTTCGACCAAGTTCGTCGCTTTCGTCCCTCTTCGTCCTCCCATTAGATCCGTTGTCCTTCTTTGCACCAAGTTCGTCTCGTTCGTCCTTCTTCGTCCTCGCATTAGATCTGTTGCCTTCCTTGCACCAAGTTCGTCTCTTCAGTCCCTCTTCGTCCTCTCGTTTGATCCTTTGGCATTCTTTGTACCATGTTCGTCTCATTCGTCCCTCTTCGTCCTCCCATTTGATCCATTGGCCTTCTTTGGACCAAGTTCATCTTGTTCGTCCCTTTTCGTCCTCCCATTAAATCCGTTTGCCTTCTTTGGACCAAGTTCGTCTCGTTCGTTCCTCTTCGTCCTCCCATTTGATCCGTTAGCTTTCTTTGGACCAAGTTCGTCTCTTTCGTCTCTCTTCGTCACCCCATCCATTTGATCCATTGGCCTTCTTTGGACCAAGTTTGTCTCTTTCGTCCCTCTTCGTCCTCCCATTTGATCCGTTGGCCTTCTTTGGAGCAAGTTCGTCGCTTTCGTCCCTCTTCGTCCTCCCATTAGATCCGTGGTCCTTCTTTGCACCAAGTTCGTCTCGTTCGTCCTTCTTCATCCTCGCATTAGATCTGTTGTCCTTCTTTGCACCAAGTTCGTCTCGTTCTTCCTTCTTCGTCCTCGCATTAGATCCATTGCATTCATTGGACCAAGTTCGTCTCTTCAGTCGCTCTTCGTCCTCTCATTTGATCCTTTGGCATTCTTTGTACCAAGTTCGTCTCATTCGTCCCTCTTCGTCCTCCCATTTGATCCATTGGCCTTCTTTGGACCAAGTTCATCTTGTTCGTCCCTTTTCGTCCTCCCATTAAATCCGTTTGCCTTCTTTGGACCAAGTTCGGCTCGTTCGTTCCTCTTCGTCCTCCCATTAGATCCGTTAGCTTTCTTTGGACCAAGTTCGTCTCTTTCGTCTCTCTTCGTCACCCCATCCATTTGATCCATTGGCCTTCTTTGGACCAAGTTTGTCTCTTTAGTCCCTCTTCGTCCTCCCATTTGATCCGTTGGCCTTCTTTGGAGCAAGTTCGTCGCTTTCGTCCCTCTTCGCCTCCCATTAGATCCGTTGTCCTTCTTTGCACCAAGTTCGTCTCGTTCGTCCTTCTTCGTCCTCGCATTAGATCTGTTGTCCTTCTTTGCACCAAGTTCGTCTCGTTCTTCCTTCTTCGTCCTCGCATTAGATCCATTGCATTCATTGGACCAAGTTCGTCTCTTCAGTCGCTCTTCGTCCTCTCATTTGATCCTTTGGCATTCTTTGTACCAAGTTCGTCGCTTCCGTCCCTCTTCGTCCTCCCATGAGATCCGTTGTCCTTCTTTGCACCAAGTTCGTCTCGTTCGTCCTTCTTCGTCCTCGCATTAGAACCATTGGCATTCATTGGACCAAGTTCGTCTCTTCAGTCCCTCTTCGTCCTCTCGTTTGATCCTTTGGCATTCTTTGTACCATGTTCGTCTCATTCGTCCCTCTTCGTCCTCCCATTTGATCCATTGGCCTTCTTTGGACCAAGTTCATCTTGTTCGTCCCTTTTCGTCCTCCCATTAAATCCGTTTGCCTTCTTTGGACCAAGTTCGTCTCGTTCGTTCCTCTTCGTCCTCCCATTTGATCCGTTAGCTTTCTTTGGACCAAGTTCGTCTCTTTCGTCTCTCTTCGTCACCCCATCCATTTGATCCATTGGCCTTCTTTGGACCAAGTTTGTCTCTTTCGTCCCTCTTCGTCCTCCCATTTGATCCGTTGTCCTTCTTTGCACCAAGTTCGTCTCGTTCGTCCTTCTTCGTCCTCGCATTAGATCTGTTGTCCTTCTTTGCACCAAGTTCGTCTCGTTCTTCCTTCTTCGTCCTCGCATTAGATCCATTGCATTCATTGGACGAAGTTCGTCTCTTCAGTCGCTCTTCGTCCTCTCATTTGATCCTCCCATTCGTTGTCCTTCTTTGCACCAAGTTCATCTCGTTCGTCCTTCTTCGTCCTCGCATTAGAACCATTGGCATTCATTGGACCAAGTTCGTCTCTTCAGTCCCTCTTCGTCCTCTCGTTTGATCCTTTGGCATTCTTTGTACCATGTTCGTCTCATTCGTCCCTCTTCGTCCTCCCATTTGATCCATTGGCCTTCTTTGGACCAAGTTCATCTTGTTCGTCCCTTTTCGTCCTCCCATTAAATCCGTTTGCCTTCTTTGGACCAAGTTCGTCTCGTTCGTTCCTCTTCGTCCTCCCATTTGATCCGTTAGCTTTCTTTGGACCAAGTTCGTCTCTTTCGTCTCTCTTCGTCACCCCATCCATTTGATCCATTGGCCTTCTTTGGACCAAGTTTGTCTCTTTCGTCCCTCTTCGTCCTCCCATTTGATCCGTTGGCCCTCTTTGGAGCAAGTTCGTCGCTTTCGTCCCTCTTCGTCCTCCCATTAGATCCGTTGTCCTTCTTTGCACCAAGTTCGTCTCGTTCGTCCTTCTTCGTCCTCGCATTAGATCTGTTGCCCTTCTTTGCACCAAGTTCGTCTCGTTCTTCCTTCTTCGTCCTCGCATTAGAACCATTGGCATTCATTGGACCAAGTTCGTCTCTTCAGTCCCTCTTCGTCCTCTCGTTTGATCCTTTGGCATTCTTTGTACCATGTTCGTCTCATTCGTCCCTCTTCGTCCTCCCATTTGATCCATTGGCCTTCTTTGGACCAAGTTCATCTTGTTCGTCCCTTTTCGTCCTCCCATTAAATCCGTTTGCCTTCTTTGGACCAAGTTGGTCTCGTTCGTTCCTCTTCGTCCTCCCATTTGATCCGTTAGCTTTCTTTGGACCAAGTTCGTCTCTTTCGTCTCTCTTCGTCACCCCATCCATTTGATCCATTGGCCTTCTTTGGACCAAGTTTGTCTCTTTCGTCCCTCTTCGTCCTCCCATTTGATCCGTTGGCCTTCTTTGGAGCAAGTTCGTCGCTTTCGTCCCTCTTCGTCCTCCCATTAGATCCGTGGTCCTTCTTTGCACCAAGTTCGTCTCGTTCGTCCTTCTTCGTCCTCGCATTAGATCTGTTGCCCTTCTTTGCACCAAGTTCGTCTCGTTCTTCCTTCTTCGTCCTCGCATTAGAACCATTGGCATTCATTGGACCAAGTTCGTCTCTTCAGTCCCTCTTCGTCCTCTCGTTTGATCCTTTGGCATTCTTTGTACCATGTTCGTCTCATTCGTCCCTCTTCGTCCTCCCATTTGATCCATTGGCCTTCTTTGGACCAAGTTCATCTTGTTCGTCCCTTTTCGTCCTCCCATTAAATCCGTTTGCCTTCTTTGGACCAAGTTCGTCTCGTTCGTTCCTCTTCGTCCTCCCATTTGATCCGTTAGCTTTCTTTGGACCAAGTTCGTCTCTTTCGTCTCTCTTCGTCACCCCATCCATTTGATCCATTGGCCTTCTTTGGACCAAGTTTGTCTCTTTCGTCCCTCTTCGTCCTCCCATTTGATCCGTTGGCCTTCTTTGGAGCAAGTTCGTCGCTTTCGTCCCTGTTCGTCCTCCCATTAGATCCGTTGTCCTTCTTTGCACCAAGTTCGTCTCGTTCGTCCTTCTTCGTCCTCGCGTTAGATCTGTTGTCCTTCTTTGCACCAAGTTCGTCTCGTTCTTCCTTCTTCGTCCTCGCATTAGATCCATTGCATTCATTGGACCAAGTTCGTCTCTTCAGTCGCTCTTCGTCCTCTCATTTGATCCTTTGGCATTCTTTGTACCAAGTTCGTCTCATTCGTCCCTCTTCGTCCTCCCATTTGATCCATTGGCCTTCTTTGGACCAAGTTCATCTTGTTCGTCCCTTTTCGTCCTCCCATTAAATCCGTTTGCCTTCTTTGGACCAAGTTCGTCTCGTTCGTTCCTCTTCGTCCTCCCATTTGATCCGTTAGCTTTCTTTGGACCAAGTTCGTCTCTTTCGTCTCTCTTCGTCACCCCATCCATTTGATCCATTGGCCTTCTTTGGACCAAGTTTGTCTCTTTCGTCCCTCTTCGTCCTCCCATTTGATCCGTTGGCCTTCTTTGGAGCAAGTTCGTCGCTTTCGTCCCTGTTCGTCCTCCCATTAGATCCGTTGTCCTTCTTTGCACCAAGTTCGTCTCGTTCGTCCTTCTTCGTCCTCGCGTTAGATCTGTTGTCCTTCTTTGCACCAAGTTCGTCTCGTTCTTCCTTCTTCGTCCTCGCATTAGATCCATTGCATTCATTGGACCAAGTTCGTCTCTTCAGTCGCTCTTCGTCCTCTCATTTGATCCTTTGGCATTCTTTGTACCAAGTTCGTCTCATTCGTCCCTCTTCGTCCTCCCATTTGATCCATTGGCCTTCTTTGGACCAAGTTCATCTTGTTCGTCCCTTTTCGTCCTCCCATTAAATCCGTTTGCCTTCTTTGGACCAAGTTCGTCTCGTTCGTTCCTCTTCGTCCTCCCATTTGATCCGTTAGCTTTCTTTGGACCAAGTTCGTCTCTTTCGTCTCTCTTCGTCACCCCATCCGTTTGATCCATTGGCCTTCTTTAGACCAAGTTTGTCTCTTTCGTCCCTCTTCGTCCTCCAATTTGATCCGTTGGCCTTCTTTGGAGCAAGTTCGTCGCTTTCGTCCCTCTTCGTCCTCCCATTAGATCCGCTGTCCTTCTTTGCACCAAGTTCGTCTCGTTCGTCCTTCTTCGTCCTCGCATTAGATCTGTTGTCCTTCTTTGCACCAAGTTCGTCTCGTTCTTCCTTCTTCGTCCTCGCATTAGATCCATTGCATTCATTGGACCAAGTTCGTCTCTTCAGTCGCTCTTTGTCCTCTCATTTAATCCTTTGGCATTCTTTGTACCAAGTTCGTCGCTTCCGTCCCTCTTCGTCCTCCCATTAGATCCGTTGTCCTTCTTTGCACCAAGTTCGTCTCGTTCGTCCTTCCTCGTCCTCGCATTAGATCTGTTGTCCTTCTTTGCACCAAGTTCGTCTCGTTCTTCCTTCTTCGTCCTCGCATTAGATCCATTGCATTCATTGGACCAAGTTCGTCTCTTCAGTCGCTCTTCGTCCTCCCATTTGATCCTTTGGCATTCTTTGTACCAAGTTCGTCGCTTCCGTCCCTCTTCGTCCTCCCATTAGATCCGTTGTCCTTCTTTGCACCAAGTTCGTTTCATTCGTCCCTCTTCGTCCTCGCATTTGATCCATTGGCATTCTTTGGACCAAGTTCATCTTGTTTGTCCCTCTTCGTCCTCCCATTAAATCCGTTTGCCTTCTTTGGATCAAGTTCGTCTCGTTCGACCCTCTTCGTCCTCCCATTTAATCCGTTAGCTTTCTTTGGACCATGTTCGTCTCTTTCGTCTCTCTTCGTCCGCCCATTTGATCCGTTGGCCTTCTTTGGACATAGTTTGTCTCTTTCGTCCCTCTTCGTCCTCCCATTTGATCCGTTGGCCTTCTTTCGACCAAGTTCGTCGCTTTCGTCCTTCTTCGTCCTCCCATTAGATCCGTTGTCCTTCTTTGCACCAAGTTCGTCTCGTTCGTCCTTCTTCGTCCTCACATTAGATCCGTTGTCCTTCTTTGCACCATGTTCGTCTCGTTCGTCCTTCTTCGTCCTCGCATTAGATCTGTTGTCCTTCTTTGCACCAAGTTCGTCTCGTTCTTCCTTCTTCGTCCTCGCATTAGATCCATTGCATTCATTGGACCAAGTTCGTCTCTTCAGTCCCTCTTCGTCCTCTCGTTTGATCCTTTGGCATTCTTTTTACCATGTTCGTCTCATTCGTCCCTCTTCGTCCTCCCATTTGATCCATTGGCCTTCTTTGGACCAAGTTCATCTTGTTCGTCCCTTTTCGTCCTCCCATTAAATCCGTTTGCCTTCTTTGGACCAAGTTCGTCTCGTTCGTTCCTGTTCGTCCTCCCATTTGATCCGTTAGCTTTCTTTGGACCAAGTTCGTCTCTTTCGTCTCTCTTCGTCACCCCATCCATTTGATCCAGTGGCCTTCTTTGGACCAAGTTTGTCTCTTTCGTCCCTCTTCGTCCTCCCATTTGATCCGTTGGCCTTCTTTGGAGCAAGTTCGTCGCTTTCGTCCCTCTTCGTCCTCCCATTAGATCCGTTGTCCTTCTTTGCACCAAGTTCGTCTCGTTCGTTCTTCTTCGTCCTCGCATTAGATCTGTTGCCCTTCTTTGCACCAAGTTCGTCTCGTTCTTCCTTCTTCGTCCTCGCATTAGATCCATTGCATTCATTGGACCAAGTTCGTCTCTTCAGTCGCTCTTCGTCCTCTCATTTGATCCTTTGGCATTCTTTGTACCAAGTTCGTCTCATTCGTCTCCCTTCGTCACCCCATCCATTTGATCCATTGGCCTTATTTGGACCAAGTTTGTCTCTTTCGTCCCTCTTCGTCCTCCCATTTGATCCGTTGGCCTTCTTTGGAGCAAGTTCGTCGCTTTCGTCCCTCTTCGTCCTCCCATTAGATCCGTTGTCCTTCATTGCGCCAAGTTCGACTCGTTCGTCCTTCTTCGTCCTCGCATTAGATCTGTTGTCCTTCTTTGCACCAAGTTCGTCTCGTTCGTTCTTCTTCGTCCTCGCATTAGATCTGTTGCCCTTCTTTGCACCAAGTTCGTCTCGTTCTTCCTTCTTCGTCCTCGCATTAGATCCATTGCATTCATTGGACCAAGTTCGTCTCTTCAGTCGCTCTTCGTCCTCTCATTTGATCCGTTAGCTTTCTTCGGACCAAGTTCGTCTCTTTCGTCTCCCTTCGTCACCCCATCCATTTGATCCATTGGCCTTATTTGGACCAAGTTTGTCTCTTTCGTCCCTCTTCGTCCTCCCATTTGATCCGTTGGCCTTCTTTGGAGCAAGTTCGTCGCTTTCGTCCCTCTTCGTCCTCCCATTAGATCCGTTGTCCTTCATTGCGCCAAGTTCGACTCGTTCGTCCTTCTTCGTCCTCGCATTAGATCTGTTGTCCTTCTTTGCACCAAGTTCGTCTCGTTCTTCCTTCTTCGTCCTCGCATTAGATCCATTGCATTCATTGGACCAAGTTCGTCTCTTCAGTTGCTCTTCGTCCTCTCATTTGATCATTTGGCATTCTTTGTACCAAGTTCATCGCTTCCGTCCCTCTTCGTCCTCCCATTAGATCCGTTGTCCTTCTTTGCACCAAGTTCGTCTCGTTCGTCCTTCTTCGTCCTCGCATTAGATCTGTTGTCCTTCTTTGCACCAAGTTCGTCTCGTTCTTCCTTCTTCGTCCTCGCATTAGATCCATTGCATTCATTGGACCAAGTTCGTCTCTTCAGTCGCTCTTCGTCCTCCCATTTGATCCTTTGGCATTCTTTGTACCAAGTTCGTCTCATTCGTCCCTCTTCGTCCTCGCATTTTATCCATTGGCATTCTTTGGACCAAGTTCATCTTGTTTGTCCCTCTTCGTCCTCCCATTAAATCCGTTTGCCTTCTTTGGATCAAGTTCGTCTCGTTCGACCCTCTTCGTCCTCCCATTTAATCCGTTAGCTTTCTTTGGACCATGTTCGTCTCTTTCGTCTCTCTTCGTCCGCCCATTTGATCCGTTGGCCTTCTTTGGACCTAGTTTGTCTCTTTCGTCCCTCTTCGTCCTCCCATTTGATCCGTTGGCCTTCTTTCGACCAAGTTCGTCGCTTTCGTCCCTCTTCGTCCTCCCATTAGATCCGTTGTCCTTCTTTGCACCAAGTTCGTCTCGTTCGTCCTTCTTCGTCCTCGCATTAGAACCATTGGCATTCATTGGACCAAGTTCGTCTCTTCAGTCCCTCTTCGTCCTCTCGTTTGATCCTTTGGCATTCTTTGTACCATGTTCGTCTCATTCGTCCCTCTTCGTCCTCCCATTTGATCCATTGGCCTTCTTTGGACCAAATTCATCTTGTTCGTCCCTTTTCGTCCTCCCATTAAATCCGTTTGCCTTCTTTGGACCAAGTTCGTCTCGTTCGTTCCTCTTCGTCCTCCCATTTGATCCGTTAGCTTTCTTTGGACCAAGTTCGTCTCTTTCGTCTCTCTTCGTCACCCCATCCATTTGATCCATTGGCCTTCTTTAGACCAAGTTTGTCTTTTTCGTCCCTCTTCGTCTTCCAATTTGATCCGTTGGCCTTCTTTGGACCAAGTTCGTCGCTTTCGTCCCTCTTCGTCCTCCCATTAGATCCGTTGTCCTTCTTTGCACCAAGTTCGTCTCGTTCGTCCTTCTTCGTCCTCGCATTAGATCTGTTGTCCTTCTTTGCACCAAGTTCGTCTCGTTCTTCCTTCTTCGTCCTCGCATTAGATCCATTGCATTCATTGGACCAAGTTCGTCTCTTCAGTCGCTCTTCGTCCTCCCATTTGATCCTTTGGCATTCTTTGTACCAAGTTCGTCTCATTCGTCCCTCTTCGTCCTCGCATTTGATCCATTGGCATTCTTTGGACCAAGTTCATCTTGTTTGTCCCTCTTCGTCCTCCCATTAAATCCGTTTGCCTTCTTTGGATGAAGTTCGTCTCGTTCGACCCTCTTCGTCCTCCCATTTAATCCGTTAGCTTTCTTTGGACCATGTTCGTCTCTTTCGTCTCTCTTCGTCCGCCCATTTGATCCGTTGGCCTTCTTTGGACCTAGTTTGTCTCTTTCGTCCCTCTTCGTCCTCCCATTTGATCCGTTGGCCTTCTTTCGACCAAGTTCGTCGCTTTCGTCCTTCTTCGTCCTCCCATTAGATCCGTTGTCCTTCTTTGCACCAAGTTCGTCTCGTTCGTCCTTCTTCGTCCTCGCATTAGATCTGTTGTCCTTCTTTGCACCAAGTTCCTCTCGTTCTTCCTTCTTCGTCCTCGCATTAGATCCATTGCATTCATTGGACCAAGTTCGTCTCTTCAGTCGCTCTTCGTCCTCCCATTTGATCCTTTGGCATTCTTTGCACCAAGTTCGTCTCATTCGTCCCTCTTCGTCCTCGCATTTGATCCGTTGGCATTCTTTGGACCAAGTTCATCTTGTTTGTCCCTCTTCGTCCTCCCATTAAATCCGTTTGCCTTCTTTGGATCAAGTTCGTCTCGTTCGACCCTCTTCGTCCTCCCATTTAATCCGTTAGCTTTCTTTGGACCATGTTCGTCACTTTCGTCTCTCTTCGTCCGCCCATTTGATCCGTTGGCCTTCTTTGGACCTAGTTTGTCTCTTTCGTCCCTCTTCGTCCTCCCATTTGATCCGTTGGCCTTCTTTCGACCAGGTTCGTCGCTTTCGTCCCTCTTCGTCCTCCCATTAGATCCGTTGTCCTTCTTTGCACCAAGTTCGTCTCGTTCGTCCTTCTTCGTCCTCGCATTAGAACCATTGGCATTCATTGGACCAAGTTCGTCTCTTCAGTCCCTCTTCGTCCTCTCGTTTGATCCTTTGGCATTCTTTGTACCACGTTCGTCTCATTCGTCCCTCTTCGTCCTCCCATTTGATCCATTGGCCTTCTTTGGACCAAGTTCATCTTGTTCGTCCCTTTTCGTCCTCCCATTAAATCTGTTTGCCTTCTTTGGACCAAGTTCGTCTCGTTCGTTCCTCTTCGTCCTCCCATTTGATCCGTTAGCTTTCTTTGGACCAAGTTCGTCTCTTTCGTCTCTCTTCGTCACCCCATCCATTTGATCCATTGGCCATCTTTAGACCAAGTTTGTCTCTTTCGTCCCTCTTCGTCCTCCAATTTGATCCGTTGGCCTTCTTTGGAGCAAGTTCGTCGCTTTCGTCCCTCTTCGTCCTCCCATTAGATCCGTTGTCCTTCTTTGCACCAAGTTCGTCTCGTTCGTCCTTCTTCGTCCTCGCATTAGATCTGTTGTCCTTCTTTGCACCAAGTTCGTCTCGTTCTTCCTTCTTCGTCCTCGCATTAGATCCATTGCATTCATTGGACCAAGTTCGTCTCTTCAGTCGCTCTTCGTCCTCTCATTTGATCCTTTGGCATTCTTTGTACCAAGTTCGTCGCTTCCGTCCCTCTTCGTCCTCCCATTAGATCCGTTGTCCTTCTTTGCACCAAGTTCGTCTCGTTCGTCCTCCTTCGTCCTCGCATTAGATCTGTTGTCCTTCTTTGCACCAAGTTCGTCTCGTTCTTCCTTCTTCGTCCTCGCATTAGATCCATTGCATTCATTGGACCAAGTTCGTCTCTTCAGTCGCTCTTCATCCTCCCATTTGATCCTTTGGCATTCTTTGTACCAAGTTCGTCTCATTCGTCCCTCTTCGTCCTCGCATTTGATCCATTGGCATTCTTTGGACCAAGTTCATCTTGTTTGTCCCTCTTCGTCCTCCCATTAAATCCGTTTGCCTTCTTTGGATCAAGTTCGTCTCGTTCGACCCTCATCGTCCTCCCATTTAATCCGTTAGCTTTCTTTGGACCATGTTCGTCTCTTTCGTCTCTCTTCGTCCGCCCATTTGATCCGTTGGCCTTCTTTGGACCTAGTTTGTCTCTTTCGTCCCTCTTCGTCCTCCCATTTGATCCGTTGGCCTTCTTTCGACTAAGTTCGTCGCTTTCGTCCTTCTTCGTCCTCCCATTAGATCCGTTGTCCTTCTTTGCACCAAGTTCGTCTCGTTCGTCCTTCTTCGTCCTCGCATTAGATCTGCTTTGCACCAAGTTCGTCTCGTTCTTCCTTCTTCGTCCTCGCATTAGATCCATTGCATTCATTGGACCAAGTTCGTCTCTTCAGTCGCTCTTCGTCCTCTCATTTGATCATTTGGCATTCTTTGTACCAAGTTCGTCGCTTCCGTCCCTCTTCGTCCTCCCATTAGATCCGTTGTCCTTCTTTGCACCAAGTTCGTCTCGTTCGTCCGTCTTCGTCCTCGCATTAGTTCTGTTGTCCTTCTTTGCACCAAGTTCGTCTCGTTGTTCCTTCTTCGTCCTCGCATTAGATCCATTGCATTCATTGGACCAAGTTCGTCTCTTCAGTCGCTCTTCGTCCTCCCATTTGATCCTTTTGCATTCTTTGTACCAAGTTCGTCTCATTCGTCCCTCTTCGTCCTCCCATTTGATCCATTGGCCTTCTTTGGACCAAGTTCATCTTGTTCGTCCCTTTTCGTCCTCCCATTAAATCCGTTTGCCTTCTTTGGACCAAGTTTGTCACGTTCGTTCCTCTTCGTCCTCCCATTTGATCCGTTAGCTTTCTTTGGACCAAGTTCGTCTCTTTCGTCTCTCTTCGTCACCCCATCCATTTGATCCATTGGCCTTCTTTGGACCAAGTTTGTCTCTTTCGTCCCTCTTCGTCCTCCCATTTGATCCGTTGGCCTTCTTTGGAGCAAGTTCGTCGCTTTCGTCCCTCTTCGTCCTCCCATTAGATTCGTTGTCCTTCTTTGCGCCAAGTTCGTCTCGTTCGTCCTTCTTCGTCCTCGCATTAGATCTGTTGTCCTTCTTTGCACCATGTTCGTCTCGTTCTTCCTTCTTCGTCCTCGCATTAGATCCATTGCATTCATTGGACCAAGTTCGTCTCTTCAGTCGCTCTTCGTCCTCTCCTTTGATCATTTGGCATTCTTTGTACCAAGTTCATCGCTTCCGTCCCTCTTCGTCCTCCCATTAGATCCGTTGTCCTTCTTTGCACCAAGTTCGTCTCGTTCGTCCTTCTTCGTCCTCGCATTAGATCTGTTGTCCTTCTTTGCACCAAGTTCGTCTCGTTCTTCCTTCTTCGTCCTCGCATTAGATCCATTGCATTCATTGGACCAAGTTCGTCTCTTCAGTCGCTCTTCGTCCTCCCATTTGATCCTTTGGCATTCTTTGTACCAAGTTCGTCTCATTCGTCCCTCTTCGTCCTCGCATTTGATCCATTGGCATTCTTTGGACCAAGTTCATCCTGTTTGTCCCTCTTCGTCCTCCCATTAAATCCGTTTGCCTTCTTTGGATCAAGTTCGTCGCGTTCGACCCTCTTCGTCCTCCCATTTAATCCGTTAGCTTTCTTTGGACCATGTTCGTCTCTTTCGTCTCTCTTCGTCCGCCCATTTGATCCGTTGGCCTTCTTTGGACCTAGTTTGTCTCTTTCGTCCCTCTTCGTCCTCCCATTTGATCCGTTGGCCTTCTTTCGACCAAGTTCTTCGCTTTCGTCCTTCTTCGTCCTCCCATTAGATCCGTTGTCCTTCTTTGCACCAAGTTCGTCTCGTTCGTCCTTCTTCGTCCTCGCATTAGATATGTTGTCCTTCTTTGCACCAAGTTCGTCTCGTTCTTCCTTCTTCGTCCTCGCATTAGATCCATTGCATTCATTGGACCAAGTTCGTCTCTTCAGTCGCTCTTCGTCCTCTCATTTGATCATTTGGCATTCTTTGTACCAAGTTCGTCGCTTCCGTCCCTCTTCGTCCTCCCATTAGATCCGTTGTCCTTCTTTGCACCAAGTTCGTCTCGTTCGTCCTTCTTCGTCCTCGCATTAGATCTGTTGTCCTTCTTTGCACCAAGTTCATCTCGTTCTTCCTTCTTCGTCCTCGCATTAGATCCATTGCATTCATTGGACCAAGTTCGTCTCTTCAGTCGCTCTTCGTCCTCCCATTTGATCCTTTGGCATTCTTTGTACCAAGTTCGTCTCATTCGTCCCTCTTCGTCCTCGCATTTGATCCATTGGCATTCTTTGGACCAAGTTCATCTTGTTTCTCCCTCTTCGTCCTCCCATTAAATCCGCTTGCCTTCTTTGGATCAAGTTCGTCTCGTTCGACCCTCTTCGTCCTCCCATTTAATCCGTTAGCTTTCTTTGGACCATGTTCGTCTCTTTCGTCTCTCTTCGTCCGCCCATTTGATCTGTTGCCCTTCTTTGGACCTAGTTTGTCTCTTTCGTCCCTCTTCGTCCTCCCATTTGATCCGTTGGCCTTCTTTAGACCAAGTTCGTCGCTTTCGTCCCTCTTCGTCCTCCCATTAGATCCGTTGTCCTTCTTTGCGCCAAGTTCGTCTCGTTCGTCCTTCTTCGTCCTCGCATTAGAACCATTGGCATTCATTGGACCAAGTTCGTCTCTTCAGTCCCTCTTCGTCCTCTCCTTTGATCCTTTGGCATTCTTTGTACCATGTTCGTCTCATTCGTCCCTCTTCGTCCTCCCATTTGATCCATTGGCCTTCTTTGGACCAAGTTCATCTTGTTCGTCCCTTTTCGTCCTCCCATTAAATCCGTTTGCCTTCTTTGGACCAAGTTCGTCTCGTTCGTTCCTCTTCGTCCTCCCATTTGATCCGTTAGCTTTCTTTGGACCAAGTTCGTCTCTTTCGTCTCTCTTCGTCACCCCATCCATTTGATCCATTGGCCTTCTTTGGACCAAGTTTGTCTCTTTCGTCCCTCTTCGTCCTCCCATTTGATCCTTTGGCCTTCTTTGGAGCAAGTTCGTCGCTTTCGTCCCTCTTCGTCCTCCCATTAGATCCGTTGTCCTTCTTTGCACCAAGTTCGTCTCGTTCGTCCTTCTTCGTCCTCGCATTAGATCTGTTGTCCTTCTTTGCACCAAGTTCGTCTCGTTCTTCCTTCTTCGTCCTCGCATTAGATCTATTGCATTCATTGGACCAAGTTCGTCTCTTCAGTCGCTCTTCGTCCTCTCATTTGATCCTTTGGCATTCTTTGTACCAAGTTCGTCGCTTCCGTCCCTCTATGTCCTCCCATTAGATCCGTTGTCCTTCTTTGCACCAAGTTCGTCTCGTTCGTCCTTCTTCGTCCTCGCATTAGATCTGTTGTCCTTCTTTGCACCAAGTTCGTCTCGTTCTTCCTTCTTCGTCCTCGCATTAGATCCATTGCATTCATTGGACCAAGTTCGTCTCTTCAGTCGCTCTTCGTCCTCCCATTTGATCCTTTGGCATTCTTTGTACCAAGTTCGTCTCATTCGTCCCTCTTCGTCCTCGCATTTGATCCATTGGCATTCTTTGGACCAAGTTCATCCTGTTTGTCCCTCTTCGTCCTCCCATTAAATCCGTTTGCCTTCTTTGGATCAAGTTCGTCGCGTTCGACCCTCTTCGTCCTCCCATTTAATCCGTTAGCTTTCTTTGGACCATGTTCGTCTCTTTCGTCTCTCTTCGTCCGCCCATTTGATCCGTTGGCCTTCTTTGGACCTAGTTTGTCTCTTTCGTCCCTCTTCGTCCTCCCATTTGATCCGTTGGCCTTCTTTCGACCAAGTTCTTCGCTTTCGTCCTTCTTCGTCCTCCCATTAGATCCGTTGTCCTTCTTTGCACCAAGTTCGTCTCGTTCGTCCTTCTTCGTCCTCGCATTAGATATGTTGTCCTTCTTTGCACCAAGTTCGTCTCGTTCTTCCTTCTTCGTCCTCGCATTAGATCCATTGCATTCATTGGACCAAGTTCGTCTCTTCAGTCGCTCTTCGTCCTCTCATTTGATCATTTGGCATTCTTTGTACCAAGTTCGTCGCTTCCGTCCCTCTTCGTCCTCCCATTAGATCCGTTGTCCTTCTTTGCACCAAGTTCGTCTCGTTCGTCCTTCTTCGTCCTCGCATTAGATCTGTTGTCCTTCTTTGCACCAAGTTCGTCTCGTTCTTCCTTCTTCGTCCTCGCATTAGATCCATTGCATTCATTGGACCAAGTTCGTCTCTTCAGTCCCTCTTCGTCCTCTCGTTTGATCCTTTGGCATTCTTTGTACCATTTTCGTCTCATTCGTCCCTCTTCGTCCTCCCATTTGATCCATTGGCCTTCTTTGGACCAAGTTCATCTTGTTCGTCCCTTTTCGTCCTCCCATTAAATCCGTTTGCCTTCTTTGGACCAAGTTCGTCTCGTTCGTTCCTCTTCGTCCTCCCATTTGATCCGTTAGCTTTCTTTGGACCAAGTTCGTCTCTTTCGTCTCTCTTCGTCACCCCATCCATTTGATCCATTGGCCTTCTTTGGATCAAGTTTGTCTCTTTCGTCCCTCTTCGTCCTCCGATTTGATCCGTTGGCCTTCTTTGGATTAAGTTCGTCGCTTTCGTCCCTCTTCGTCCTCCCATTAGATCCGTTGTCCTTCTTTGCACCAAGTTCGTCTCGTTCGTCCTTCTTCGTCCTCGCATTAGATCCATTGCATTCATTGGACCAAGTTCGTCTCTTCAGTCGCTCTTCGTCCTCTCATTTGATCCTTTGGCATTCTTTGTACCAAGTTCGTCGCTTCCGTCCCTCTTCGTCCTCCCATTAGATCCGTTGTCCTTCTTTGCACCAAGTTCGTCTCGTTCGTCCTTCTTCGTCCTCGCATTAGATCTGTTGTCCTTCTTTGCACCAAGTTCGTCTCGTTCTTCCTTCTTCGTCCTCGCATTAGATCCATTGCATTCATTGGACCAAGTTCGTCTCTTCAGTCGCTCTTCGTCCTCCCATTTGATCCTTTGGCATTCTTTGTACCAAGTTCGTCTCATTCGTCCCTCTTCGTACTCGCATTTGATCCATTGGCATTCTTTGGACCAAGTTCATCTGGTTTGTCCATCTTCGTCCTCCCATTAAATCCGTTTGCCTTCTTTGGATCAAGTTCGTGTCGTTCGACCCTCTTCGTCCTCCCATTTAATCCGTTAGCTTTCTTTGGACCATGTTCGTCTCTTTCGTCCCTCTTCGTCCGCCCATTTGATCCGTTGGCCTTCTTTGGACCTAGTTTGTCTCTTTCGTCCCTCTTCGTCCTCCCATTTGATCCGTTGGCCTTCTTTCGACCAAGTTCGTTGCTTTCGTCCCTCTTCGTCCTCCCATTAGATCCGTTGTCCTTTTTTGCACCAAGTTCGTCTCGTTCGTCCTTCTTCGTCCTCGCATTAGAACCATTGGCATTCATTGGACCAAGTTCGTCTCTTCAGTCCCTCTTCGTCCTCTCGTTTGATCCTTTGGCATTCTTTGTACCATGTTCGTGTCATTCGTCCCTCTTCGTCCACCCATTTGATCCATTGGCCTTCTTTGGACCAAGTTCATCTTGTTCGTCCATTTTCGTCCTCCCATTAAATCCGTTTGCCTTCTTTGGACCAAGTTCGTCTCGTTCGTTCCTCTTCGTCCTCCCATTTGATCCGTTAGCTTTCTTTGGACCAAGTTCGTCTCTTTCGTCTCTCTTCGTCACCCCATCCATTTGATCCATTGGCCTTCTTTGGACCAAGTTCGTCTCATTCGTCCCTCTTCGTCCTCCCATTTGATCCATTGGCCTTCTTTGGAGCAAGTTCATCTTGTTCGTCCCTTTTCGTCCTCCCATTAAATTCGTTTGCCTTCTTTGGACCAAGTTCGGCTCGTTCGTTCCTCTTCGTCCTCCCATTTGATCCGTTAGCTTTCTTTGGACCAAGTTCGTCTCTTTCGTCTCTCTTCGTCACCCCATCCATTTGATCCATTGGCCTTCTTTGGACCAAGTTTGTCTCTTTCGTCCCTCTTCGTCCTCCCATTTGATCCGTTGGCCTTCTTTGGAGCAAGTTCGTCGCTTTCGTCCCTCTTCGCCTCCCATTAGATCCGTTGTCCTTCTTTGCACCAAGTTCGTCTCGTTCGTCCTTCTTCGTCCTCGCATTAGATCTGTTGTCCTTCTTTGCACCAAGTTCGTCTCGTTCTTCCTTCTTCGTCCTCGCATTAGATCCATTGCATTCATTGGACCAAGTTCGTTTCTTCAGTCGCTCTTCGTCCTCTCATTTGATCCTTTGGCATTCTTTGTACCAAGTTCGTCTCATTCGTCCCTCTTCGTCCTCCAATTTGATCCATTGGCCTTCTTTGGACCAAGTTCATCTTGTTCGTCCCTTTTCGTCCTCCCATTAAATCCGTTTGCCTTCTTTGGACCAAGTTCGTCTCGTTCGTTCCTCTTCGTCCTCCCATTTGATCCGTTAGCTTTCTTTGGACCAAGTTCGTCTCTTTCGTCTCTCTTCGTCACCCCATCCATTTGATCCATTGGCCTTCTTTGGATCAAGTTTGTCTCTTTCGTCCCTCTTCGTCCTCCGATTTGATCCGTTGGCCTTCTTTGGATTAAGTTCGTCGCTTTCGTCCCTCTTCGTCCTCCCATTAGATCCGTTGTCCTTCTTTGCACCAAGTTCGTCTCGTTCGTCCTTCTTCGTCCTCGCATTAGATCCATTGCATTCATTGGACCAAGTTCGTCTCTTCAGTCGCTCTTCGTCCTCTCATTTGATCCTTTGGCATTCTTTGTACCAAGTTCGTCGCTTCCGTCCCTCTTCGTCCTCCCATTAGATCCGTTGTCCTTCTTTGCACCAAGTTCGTCTCGTTCGTCCTTCTTCGTCCTCGCATTAGATCTGTTGTCCTTCTTTGCACCAAGTTCGTCTCGTTCTTCCTTCTTCGTCCTCGCATTAGATCCATTGCATTCATTGGACCAAGTTCGTCTCTTCAGTCGCTCTTCGTCCTCCCATTTGATCCTTTGGCATTCTTTGTACCAAGTTCGTCTCATTCGTCCCTCTTCGTACTCGCATTTGATCCATTGGCATTCTTTGGACCAAGTTCATCTGGTTTGTCCATCTTCGTCCTCCCATTAAATCCGTTTGCCTTCTTTGGATCAAGTTCGTGTCGTTCGACCCTCTTCGTCCTCCCATTTAATCCGTTAGCTTTCTTTGGACCATGTTCGTCTCTTTCGTCCCTCTTCGTCCGCCCATTTGATCCGTTGGCCTTCTTTGGACCTAGTTTGTCTCTTTCGTCCCTCTTCGTCCTCCCATTTGATCCGTTGGCCTTCTTTCGACCAAGTTCGTTGCTTTCGTCCCTCTTCGTCCTCCCATTAGATCCGTTGTCCTTTTTTGCACCAAGTTCGTCTCGTTCGTCCTTCTTCGTCCTCGCATTAGAACCATTGGCATTCATTGGACCAAGTTCGTCTCTTCAGTCCCTCTTCGTCCTCTCGTTTGATCCTTTGGCATTCTTTGTACCATGTTCGTGTCATTCGTCCCTCTTCGTCCACCCATTTGATCCATTGGCCTTCTTTGGACCAAGTTCATCTTGTTCGTCCATTTTCGTCCTCCCATTAAATCCGTTTGCCTTCTTTGGACCAAGTTCGTCTCGTTCGTTCCTCTTCGTCCTCCCATTTGATCCGTTAGCTTTCTTTGGACCAAGTTCGTCTCTTTCGTCTCTCTTCGTCACCCCATCCATTTGATCCATTGGCCTTCTTTGGACCAAGTTCGTCTCATTCGTCCCTCTTCGTCCTCCCATTTGATCCATTGGCCTTCTTTGGAGCAAGTTCATCTTGTTCGTCCCTTTTCGTCCTCCCATTAAATTCGTTTGCCTTCTTTGGACCAAGTTCGGCTCGTTCGTTCCTCTTCGTCCTCCCATTTGATCCGTTAGCTTTCTTTGGACCAAGTTCGTCTCTTTCGTCTCTCTTCGTCACCCCATCCATTTGATCCATTGGCCTTCTTTGGACCAAGTTTGTCTCTTTCGTCCCTCTTCGTCCTCCCATTTGATCCGTTGGCCTTCTTTGGAGCAAGTTCGTCGCTTTCGTCCCTCTTCGCCTCCCATTAGATCCGTTGTCCTTCTTTGCACCAAGTTCGTCTCGTTCGTCCTTCTTCGTCCTCGCATTAGATCTGTTGTCCTTCTTTGCACCAAGTTCGTCTCGTTCTTCCTTCTTCGTCCTCGCATTAGATCCATTGCATTCATTGGACCAAGTTCGTTTCTTCAGTCGCTCTTCGTCCTCTCATTTGATCCTTTGGCATTCTTTGTACCAAGTTCGTCTCATTCGTCCCTCTTCGTCCTCCAATTTGATCCATTGGCCTTCTTTGGACCAAGTTCATCTTGTTCGTCCCTTTTCGTCCTCCCATTAAATCCGTTTGCCTTCTTTGGACCAAGTTCGGCTCGTTCGTTCCTCTTCGTCCTCCCATTTGATCCGTTAGCTTTCTTTGGACCAAGTTCGTCTCTTTCGTCTCTCTTCGTCACCCCATCCATTTGATCCATTGGCCTTCTTTGGACCAAGTTTGTCTCTTTCGTCCCTCTTCGTCCTCCCATTTGATCCGTTGGCCTTCTTTGGACCAAGTTCGTCGCTTTCGTCCCTCTTCGCCTCCCATTAGATCCGTTGTCCTTCTTTGCACCAAGTTCGTCTCGTTCGTCCTTCTTCGTCCTCGCATTAGATCTGTTGTCCTTCTTTGCACCAAGTTCGTCTCGTTCTTCCTTCTTCGTCCTCGCATTAGATCAATTGCATTCATTGGACCAAGTTCGTCTCTTCAGTCGCTCTTCGTCCTCTCATTTGATCCTTTGGCATTCTTTGTACCAAGTTCGTCTCATTCGTCCCTCTTCGTCCTCCCATTTGATCCATTGGCCTTCTTTGCACCAAGTTCGTCTCGTTCTTCCTTCTTCGTCCTCGCATTAGATCCATTGCATTCATTGGACCAAGTTCGTCTCTTCAGTCGCTCTTCGTCCTCTCATTTGATCCTTTGGCATTCTTTGTACCAAGTTCGTCGCTTCCGTCCCTCTTCGTCCTCCCATTAGATCCGTTGTCCTTCTTTGCACCAAGTTCGTCTCGTTCGTCCTTCTTCGTCCTCGCATTAGATCTGTTGTCCTTCTTTGCACCAAGTTCGTCTCGTTCTTCCTTCTTCGTCCTCGCATTAGATCCATTGCATTCATTGGACCAAGTTCGTCTCTTCAGTCCCTCTTCGTCCTCTCGTTTGATCCTTTGGCATTCTTTGTACCATGTTCGTCTCATTCGTCCCTCTTCGTCCTCCCATTTGATCCATTGGCCTTCTTTGGACCAAGTTCATCTTGTTCGTCCCTTTTCGCCCTCCCATTAAATCCGTTTGCCTTCTTTGGACCAAGTTCGTCTCGTTCGTTCCTCTTCGTCCTCCCATTTGATCAGTTAGCTTTCTTTGGACCAAGTTCGTCTCTTTCGTCTCTCTTCGTCACCCCATCCATTTGATCCATTGGCCTTCTTTGGACCAAGTTTGTCTCTTTCGTCCCTCTTCATCCTCCCATTTGATCCGTTGGCCTTCTTTGGAGCAAGTTCGTCGCTTTCGTCCCTCTTCGTCCTCCCATTAGATCCGTGGTCCTTCTTTGCACCAAGTTCGTCTCGTTCGTCCTTCTTCGTCCTCGCATTAGATCTGTTGTCCTTCTTTGCACCAAGTTCGTCTCGTTCTTCCTTCTTCGTCCTCGCATTAGATCCATTGCATTCATTGGACCAAGTTCGTCTCTTCAGTCGCTCTTCGTCCTCTCATTTGATCCTTTGGCAATCTTTGTACCAAGTTCGTCTCATTCGTCCCTCTTCGTCCTCCCATTTGATCCATTGGCCTTCTTTGGACCAAGTTCATCTTGTTCGTCCCTTTTCGTCCTCCCATTAAATCCGTTTGCCTTCTTTGGACCAAGTTCGGCTCGTTCGTTCCTCTTCGTCCTCCCATTTGATCCGTTAGCTTTCTTTGGACCAAGTTCGTCTCTTTCATCTCTCTTCGTCACCCCATCCATTTGATCCATTGGCCTTCTTTGGACCAAGTTTGTCTCTTTCGTCCCTCTTCGTCCTCCCATTTGATCCGTTGGCCTTCTTTGGAGCAAGTTCGTCGCTTTCGTCCCTCTTCGCCTCCCATTAGATCCGTTCTCCTTCTTTGCACCAAGTTCGTCTCGTTCGTCCTTCTTCGTCCTCGCATTAGATCTGTTGTCCTTCTTTGCACCAAGTTCGTCTCGTTCTTCCTTCTTTGTCCTCGCATTAGATCCATTGCATTCATTGGACCAAGTTCGTCTCTTCAGTCGCTCTTCGTCCTCTCATTTGATCCTTTGGCATTCTTTGTACCAAGTTCGTCGCTTCCGTCCCTCTTCGTCCTCCCATGAGATCCGTTGTCCTTCTTTGCACCAAGTTCGTCTCGTTCGTCCTTCTTCGTCCTCGCATTAGATCTGTTGTCCTTCTTTGCACCAAGTTCGTCTCGTTCTTCCTTCTTCGTCCTCGCATTAGATCCATTGCATTCATTGGACAAAGTTCGTCTCTTCAGTCGCTCTTCGTCCTCCCATTTGATCCTTTGGCATTCTTTGTACCAAGTTCGTCTCATTCGTCCCTCTTTGTCCTCGCATTTGATCCATTGGCATTCTTCGAACCAAGTTCATCTTGTTTGTCCCTCTTCGTCCTCCCATTAAATCCGTTTGCCTTCTTTGGATCATGTTCGTCTCGTTCGACCCACTTCGTCCTCCCATTTAATCTGTTAGCTTTCTTTGGACCATGTTCGTCTCTTTCGTCTCTCTTCGTCCGCCCACTTGATCTGTTGGCCTTCTTTGGACCTAGTTTGTCTCTTTCGTCCCTCTTCGTCCTCCCATTTGATCCGTTGGCCTTCTTTCGACCAAGTTCGTCGCTTTCGTCCCTCTTCGTCCTCCCATTAGATCCGTTGTCCTTTTTTGCACCAAGTTCGTCTCGTTCGTCCTTCTTCGTCCTCGCATTAGAACCATTGGCATTCATTGGACCAAGTTCGTCTCTTCAGTCCCTCTTCGTCCTCTCGTTTGATCCTTTGGCATTCTTTGAACCATGTTCGTCTCATTCGTCCCTCTTCGTCCTCCCATTTGATCCATTGGCCTTCTTTGGACCAAGTTCATCTTGTTCGTCCCTTTTCGTCCTCCCATTAAATCCGTTTGCCTTCTTTGGACCATGTTCGTCTCGTTCGTTCCTCTTCGTCCTCCCATTTGATCTGTTAGCTTTCTTTGGACCAAGTTCGTCTCTTTCGTCTCTCTTCGTCACCCCATCCATTTGATCCATTGGCCTTCTTTGGACCATGTTCGTCTCTTTCGTCTCTCTTCGTCCGCCCATTTGATCCGTTGGCCTTCTTTGGACCTAGTTTGTCTCTTTCGTCCCTCGTCGTCCTCCCATTTGATCCGTTGGCCTTCTTTCGACCAAGTTCGTCGCTTTCGTCCCTCTTCGTCCTCCCATTAGATCCGTTGTCCTTCTTTGCACCAAGTTCGTCTCGTTCGTCCTTCTTCGTCCTCGCATTAGAACCATTGGCATTCATTGGACCAAGTTCGTCTCTTCAGTCCCTCTTCGTCCTCTCGTTTGATCCTTTGGCATTCTTTGTACCATGTTCGTCTCATTCGTCCCTCTTCGTCCTCCCATTTGATCCATTGGCCTTCTTTGGACCAAGTTCATCTTGTTCGTCCCTTTTCGTCCTCCCATTAAATCCGTTTGCCTTCTTTGGACCAAGTTCGTCTCGTTCGTTCCTCTTCGTCCTCCCATTTGATCAGTTAGCTTTCTTTGGACCAAGTTCGTCTCTTTCGTCTCTCTTCGTCACCCCATCCATTTGATCCATTGGCCTTCTTTGGACCAAGTTTGTCTCTTTCGTCCCTCTTCATCCTCCCATTTGATCCGTTGGCCTTCTTTGGAGCAAGTTCGTCGCTTTCGTCCCTCTTCGTCCTCCCATTAGATCCGTGGTCCTTCTTTGCACCAAGTTCGTCTCGTTCGTCCTTCTTCGTCCTCGCATTAGATCTGTTGTCCTTCTTTGCACCAAGTTCGTCTCGTTCTTCCTTCTTCGTCCTCGCATTAGATCCATTGCATTCGTTGGACCAAGTTCGTCTCTTCAGTCGCTCTTCGTCCTCTCATTTGATCCTTTGGCATTCTTTGTACCAAGTTCGTCTCATTCGTCCCTCTTCGTCCTCCCATTTGATCCATTGGCCTTCTTTGGACCATGTTCATCTTGTTCGTCCCTTTTCGTCCTCCCATTAAATCCGTTTGCCTTCTTTGGACCAAGTTCGGCTCGTTCGTTCCTCTTCGTCCTCCCATTTGATCCGTTAGCTTTCTTTGGACCAAGTTCGTCTCTTTCGTCTCTCTTCGTCACCCCATCCATTTGATCCATTGGCCTTCTTTGGACCAAGTTTGTCTCTTTCGTCCCTCTTCGTCCTCCCATTTGATCCGTTGGCCTTCTTTGGAGCAAGTTCGTCGCTTTCGTCCCTCTTCGCCTCCCATTAGATCCGTTGTCCTTCTTTGAACCAAGTTCGTCTCGTTCGTCCTTCTTCGTCCTCGCATTAGATCTGTTGTCCTTCTTTGCACCAAGTTCGTCTCGTTCTTCCTTCTTCGTCCTCGCATTAGATCCATTGCATTCATTGGACCAAGTTCGTCTCTTCAGTCGCTCTTCGTCCTCTCATTTGATCCTTTGGCATTCTTTGTACCAAGTTCGTCGATTCCGTCCCTCTTCGTCCTCCCATGAGATCCGTTGTCCTTCTTTGCACCAAGTTCATCTCGTTCGTCCTTCTTTGTCCTCGCATTAGATCTGTTGTCCTTCTTTGCACCAAGTTCGTCTCGTTCTTCCTTCTTCGTCCTCGCATTAGATCCATTGCATTCATTGGACCAAGTTCGTCTCTTCTGTCGCTCTTCGTCCTCCCATTTGATCCTTTGGCATTCTTTGTACCAAGTTCGTCTCATTCGTCCCTCTTCGTCCTCGCATTTGATCCATTGACATTCTTTGGACCAAGTTCATCTTGTTTGTCCCTCTTCGTCCTCCCATTAAATCCGTTTGCCTTCTTTGGATCATGTTCGTCTCGTTCGACCCTCTTCGTCCTCCCATTTAATCCGTTAGCTTTCTTTGGACCATGTTCGTCTCTTTCGTCTCTCTTCGTCCGCCCATTTAATCCGTTGGCCTTCTTTGGACCTAGTTTGTCTCTTTCGTCCCTCTTTGTCCTCCCATTTGATCCGTTGGCCTTCTTTCAACCATGTTCGTCGCTTTCGTCCCTCTTCGTCCTCCCATTAGATCCGTTGTCCTTCTTTGCACCAAGTTCGTCTCGTTCGTCCTTCTTCGTCCTCGCATTAGAACCATTGGCATTCATTGGACCAAGTTCGTCTCTTCAGTCCCTCTTCGTCCTTTCGTTTGATCCTTTGGCATTCTTTGTACCATGTTCGTCTCATTCGTCCCTCTTCGTCCTCCCATTTGATCCATTGGCCTTCTTTGGACCAAGTTCATCTTGTTCGTCCCTTTTCGTCCTCCCATTAAATCCGTTTGCCTTCTTTGGACCAAGTTCGTCTCGTTCGTTCCTCTTCGTCCTCCCATTTGATCCGTTAGCTTTCTTTGGACCAAGTTCGTCTCTTTCGTCTCTCTTCGTCACCCCATCCATTTGATCCATTGGCCTTCTTTGGACCAAGTTTGTCTCTTTCGTCCCTCTTCGTCCTCCCATTTGATCCGTTGGCCTTCTTTGGAGCAAGTTCGTCGCTTTCGTCACTCTTCGTCCTCCCGTTAGATCCGTGGTCCTTCTTTGCACCAAGTTCGTCTCGTTCGTCCTTCTTCGTCCTCGCATTAGATCTGTTGTCCTTCTTTGCACGAAGTTCGTCTCGTTCTTCCTTCTTCGTCCTCGCATTAGATCCATTGCATTCGTTGGACCAAGTTCGTCTCTTCAGTCGCTCTTCGTCCTCTCATTTGATCCTTTGGCATTCTTTGTACCAAGTTCGTCTCATTCGTCCCTCTTCGTCCTCCCATTTGATCCATTGGCCTTCTTTGGACCAAGTTCATCTTGTTCGTCCCTTTTCGTCCTCCCATTAAATCCGTTTGCCTTCTTTGGACCAAGTTCGGCTCGTTCGTTCCTCTTCGTCCTCCCATTTGATCCGTTAGCTTTCTTTGGACCAAGTTCGTCTCTTTCGGCTCTCTTCGTCACCCCATCCATTTGATCCATTGGCCTTCTTTGGACCAAGTTTGTCTCTTTCGTCCCTCTTCGTCCTCCCATTTGATCCGTTGGCCTTCTTTGGAGCAAGTTCGTCGCTTTCGTCCCTCTTCGCCTCCCATTAGATCCGTTGTCCTTCTTTGCACCAAGTTCGTCTCGTTCGTCCTTCTTCGTCCTCGCATTAGATCTGTTGTCCTTCTTTGCACCAAGTTCGTCTCGTTCTTCCTTCTTCGTCCTCGCATTAGATCCATTGCATTCATTGGACCAAGTTCGTCTCTTCAGTCGCTCTTCGTCCTCTCATTTGATCCTTTGGCATTCTTTGTACCAAGTTCGTCGATTCCGTCCCTCTTCGTCCTCCCATGAGATCCGTTGTCCTTCTTTGCACCAAGTTCGTCTCGTTCGTCCTTCTTCGTCCTCGCATTAGATCTGTTGTCCTTCTTTGCACCAAGTTCGTCTCGTTCTTCCTTCTTCGTCCTCGCATTAGATCCATTGCATTCATTGGACCAAGTTCGTCTCTTCAGTCGCTCTTCGTCCTCCCATTTGATCCTTTGGCATTCTTTGTACCAAGTTCGTCTCATTCGTCCCTCTTCGTCCTCGCATTTGATCCATTGGCATTCTTTGGACCAAGTTCATCTTGTTTGTCCCTCTTCGTCCTCCCATTAAATCCGTTTGCCTTCTTTGGATCATGTTCGTCTCGTTCGACCCTCTTCGTCCTCCCATTTAATCCGTTAGCTTTCTTTGGACCATGTTCGTCTCTTTCGTCTCTCTTCGTCCGCCCATTTGATCCGTTGGCCTTCTTTGGACCTAGTTTGTCTCTTTCGTCCCTCTTTGTCCTCCCATTTGATCCGTTGGCCTTCTTTCGACCAAGTTCGTCGCTTTCGTCCCTCTTCGTCCTCCCATTAGATCCGTTGTCCTTCTTTGCACCAAGTTCGTCTCGTTCGTCCTTCTTCGTCCTCGCATTAGAACCATTGGCATTCATTGGACCAAGTTCGTCTCTTCAGTCCCTCTTCGTCCTCTCGTTTGATCCTTTGGCATTCTTTGTACCATGTTCGTCTCATTCGTCCATCTTCGTCCTCCCATTTGATCCATTGGCCTTCTTTGGACCAAGTTCATCTTGTTCGTCCCTTTTCGTCCTCCCATTAAATCCGTTTACCTTCTTTGGACCAAGTTCGTCTCGTTCGTTCCTCTTCGTCCTCCCATTTGATCCGTTAGCTTTCTTTGGACCAAGTTCGTCTCTTTCGTCTCTCTTCGTCACCCCATCCATTTGATCCATTGGCCTTCTTTGGACCAAGTTTGTCTCTTTCGTCCCTCTCCGTCCTCCCATTTGATCCGTTGGCCTTCTTTGGAGCAAGTTCGTCGCTTTCGTCCCTCTTCGTCCTCCCATTAGATCCGTGGTCCTTCTTTGCACCAAGTTCGTCTCGTTCGTCCTTCTTCGTCCTTGCATTAGATCTGTTGTCCTTCTTCGCACCAAGTTCGTCTCGTTCTTCCTTCTTCGTCCTCGCATTAGATCCATTGCATTCATTGGACCAAGTTCGTCTCTTCAGTCGCTCTTCGTCCTCTCATTTGATCCTGTGGCATTCTTTGTACCAAGTTCGTCTCATTCGTCCCTCTTCGTCCTCCCATTTGATCCATTGGCCTTCTTTGGACCAAGTTCATCTTGTTCGTCCCTTTTCGTCCTCCCATTAAATCTGTTTGCCTTCTCTGGACCAAGTTCGGCTCGTTCGTTCCTCTTCGTCCTCCCATTTGATCCGTTAGCTTTCTTTGGACCAAGTTCGTCTCTTTCGTCTCTCTTTGTCACCCCATCCATTTGATCCATTGGCCTTCTTTGGACCAAGTTTGTCTCTTTCGTCCCTCTTCGTCCTCCCATTTGATCCGTTGGCCTTCTTTGGAGCAAGTTCGTCGCTTTCGTCCCTCTTCGCCTCCCATTAGATCCGTTGTCCTTCTTTGCACCAAGTTCGTCTCGTTCGTCCTTCTTCGTCCTCGCATTAGATCTGTTGTCCTTCTTTGCACCAAGTTCGTCTCGTTCTTCCTTCTTCGTCCTCGCATTAGATCCATTGCATTCATTGGACCAAGTTCGTCTCTTCAGTCGCTCTTCGTCCTCCCATTTGATCCTTTGGCATTCTTTGCACCAAGTTCGTCTCGTTCTTCCTTCTTCGTCCTCGCATTAGATCCATTGCATTCATTGGACCAAGTTCATCTTGTTTGTCCCTCTTCGTCCTCCCATTAAATCCGTTTGCCTTCTTTGGATCATGTTCGTCTCGTTCGACCCTCTTCGTCCTCCCATTTAATCCGTTAGCTTTCTTTGGACCATGTTCGTCTCTTTCGTCTCTCTTCGTCCGCCCATTTAATCCGTTGGCCTTCTTTGGACCTAGTTTGTCTCTTTCGTCCCTCTTCGTCCTCCCATTTGATCCGTTGGCCTTCTTTCAACCATGTTCGTCGCTTTCGTCCCTCTTCGTCCTCCCATTAGATCCGTTGTCCTTCTTTGCATCAAGTTCGTCTCGTTCGTCCTTCTTCGTCCTCGCATTAGAACCAATGGCATTCATTGGACCAAGTTCGTCTCTTCAGTCCCTCTTCGTCCTCTCGTTTGATCCTTTGGTATTCTTTGTACCAAGTTCGTCTCATTCGTCCCTCTACGTCCTCCCATTTGATCCATTGGCCTTCTTTGGACCTAGTTCATCTTGTTCGTCCCTCTTCGTCCTCCCATTAAATCCGTTTGCCTTCTTTGGACCAAGTTCGTCTCGTTCGTTCCTCTTCGTCCTCCCATTTGATCTGTTAGCTTTCTTTGGACCAAGTTCGTCTCTTTCGTCTCTCTACGTCACCCCATCCATTTGATCCATTGGCCTTCTTTGGACCAAGTTTGTCTCTTTCGTCCCTCTTCGTCCTCCCATTTGATCCGTTGGCCTTCTTTGGAGCAAGTTCGTCGCTTTCGTCCCTCTTCGTCTTCCCATTAGATCCGTTGTCCTTCTTTGCACCAAGTTCGTCTCGTTCGTCCTTCTTCGTCCTCGCATTAGATCTGTTGTCCTTCTTTGCACCAAGTTCGTCTCGTTCTTCCTTCTTCGTCCTCGCATTAGATCCATTGCATTCATTGGACCAAGTTCGTCTCTTCAGTCGCTCTTCGTCCTCTCATTTGATCCTTTGGCATTCTTTGTACCAAGTTCGTCTCATTCATCCCTCATCGTCCTCCCATTTGATCAATTGGCCTTCTTTGGACCAAGTTCCTCTTGTTCGTCCCTTTTCGTCCTCCCATTAAATCCGTTTGCCTTCTTTGGACCAAGTTCGTCTCGTTCGTTTCTCTTCGTCCTCCCATTTGATCCGTTAGCTTTCTTTGGACCAAGTTCGTCTCTTTCGTCTCACTTCGTCACCCCATCCATTTGATCCATTGGCCTTCTTTGGACCAAGTTTGTCTCTTTCGTCCCTCTTCGTCCTCCCATTTGATCCGTTGGCCTTCTTTGGACCAAGTTCGTCGCTTTCGTCCCTCTTCGTCCTCCCATTAGATCCGTTGTCCTTCTTTGTACCAAGTTCGTCTCGTTCGTCCTTCTTCGTCCTCACATTAGATCTGTTGTCCTTCTTTGCATGAAGTTCTTCTCGTTCTTCCTTCTTCGTCCTCGCATTAGATCCATTGCATTCATTGGACCAAGTTCGTCTCTTCAGTCGATCTTCGTCCTTTCATTTGATCCTTTGGCATTCTTTGTACCAAGTTCGTCTCATTCGTCCCTCTTCGTCCTCGCATTTGATCCATTGGCATTCTTTGGACCAAGTTCATCTTGTTTGTCCCTCTTCGTCCTCCCATTAAATCCGTTTGCCTTCTTTGGATCAAGATCGTCTCGTTCGATCCTCTTCGTCCTCCCATTTAATTTGTTAGCTTTCTTTGGACCATGATCGTCTCTTTCGTCTCTCTTCGTCCGCCCATTTGATCCGTTGGCCTTCTTTGGACCTAGTTTGTCTCTTTCGTCCCTCTTCGTCCTCCCATTTGATCCGTTGGCTTTCTTTCGACCAAGTTCGTCGGTTTCGTCCCACTTCGTCCTCCCATTAGATCCGTTGTCCTTCTTTGCACCAAGTTCGTCTCGTTCGTCCTTCTTCGTCCTCGTATTAGATCCATTGGCATTCATAGGACCAAGTTCGTCTCTTCAGTCCCTGTTCGTCCTCTCGTTTGATCCTTTGGCACTCTTTGTACCAAGTTCATCTCAATCGTCCCTCTTCGTCCTCCCATTTGATCCATTGGTCTTCTTTGGACCAAGTTCGTCTCTTTCGTCCCTCTTCGTCCTCCCATTAAATCCGTTTGCCTTCTTTGGACCAAGTTCGTCTCGTTCGTTCCTCTTCGTCCTCCCATTTGATCCGTTAGCTTTCTTTGGACCAAGTTCGTCTCTTTCGTCTCTCTTCGTCACCCCATCCATTTGATCCATTGGCCTTCTTTGGACCAAGTTTGTCTCTTTCGTCCCTCTTCGTCCTCCCATTAGATCCGTTGTCCTTCTTTGCACCAAGTTCGTCTCGTTCTTCCTTCTTCGTCCTCGCAATAGATCCATTGCATTCATTGGACCAAGTTCGTCTCTTCAGTCGCTCTTCGTCCTCTCATTTGATCCTTTGGCATTCTTTGTACCAAGTTCGTCTCATTCGTCCCTCTTCGTCCTCCCATTTGATCCATTGGCCTTCTTTGGACCAAGTTCATCTTGTTTGTCCCATTTCGACCTCCCATTAAATCCGTTTGCCTTCTTTGGACCAAGTTCGGCTCGTTCGTTCCTCTTCGTCCTCCCATTTGATCCGTTAGCTTTCTTTGGACCAAGTTCGTCTCTTTCGTCTCTCTTCGTCACCCCATCCATTTGATCCATTGGCCTTCTTTGGGCCAAGTTTGTCTCTTTCGTCCCTCTTCGTCCTCCCATTTGATCCGTTGGCCTTCTTTGGAGCAAGTTCGTCGCTTTCGTCCCTCTTCGCCTCCCATTAGATCCGTTGTCCTTCTTTGCACCAAGTTCGTCTCGTTCGTCCTTCTTCGTCCTCGCATTAGATCTGTTGTCCTTCTTTGCACCAAGTTCGTCTCGTTCTTCCTTCTTCGTCCTCGCATTAGATCCATTGCATTCATTGGACCAAGTTCGTCTCTTCAGTCGCTCTTCGTCCTCTCATTTGATCCTTTGGCATTCTTTGTACCAAGTTCGTCGCTTCCGTCCCTCTTCGTCCTCCCATGAGATCCGTTGTCCTTCTTTGCACCAAGTTCGTCTCGTTCGTCCTTCTTCGTCCTCGCATTAGATCTGTTGTCCTTCTTTGCACCAAGTTCGTCTCGTTCTTCCTTCTTCGTCCTTGCATTAGATCCATTGCATTCATTGGACCAAGTTCGTCTCTTCAGTCGCTCTTCGTCCTCCCATTTGATCCTTTGGCATTCTTTGTACCAAGTTCGTCTCATTCGTCCCTCTTCGTCCTCGCATTTGATCCATTGGCATTCTTTGGACCAAGTTCATCTTGTTTGTCCCTCTTCGTCCTCCCATTAAATCCGTTTGCCTTCTTTGGATCATGTTCGTCTCGTTCGACCCTCTTCGTCCTCCCATTTAATCCGTTAGCTTTCTTTGGATCATGTTCGTCTCTTTCGTCTCTCTTCGTCCGCCCATTTGATCCGTTGGCCTTCTTTGGACCTAGTTTGTCTCTTTCGTCCATCTTCGTCCTCCCATTTGATCCGTTGGCCTTCTTTCGACCAAGTTCGTCGCTTTCGTCCCTCTTCGTCCTCCCATTAGATCCGTTGTCCTTCTTTGCACCAAGTTCGTCTCGTTCGTCCTTCTTCGTCCTCGCATTAGAACCAATGGCATTCATTGGACCAAGTTCATCTCTTCAGTCCCTCTTCGTCCTCTCGTTTAATCCTTTGGCATTCTTTGTACCAAGTTCGTCTCATTCGTCCCTCTTCGTCCTCCCATTTGATCCATTGGCCTTCTTTGGACCTAGTTCATCTTGTTCGTCCCTCTTCGTCCTCCCATTTGATCCGTTAGCTTTCTTTGGACCAAGTTCGTCTCTTTCGTCTCTCTTCGTCACCCCATCCATTTGATCCATTGGCCTTCTTTGGACCAAGTTTGTCTCTTTCGTCCCTCTTCGTCCTCCCATTTGATCTGTTGGCCTTCTTTGGAGCAAGTTCGTCGCTTTCGTCCCTCTTCGTCCTCCCATTAGATCCGTGGTCCTTCTTTGCACCAAGTTCGTCTCGTTCGTCCTTCTTCGTCCTCGCATTAGATCTGTTGTCCTTCTTTGCACCAAGTTCGTCTCGTTCTTCCTTCTTCGTCCTCGCATTAGATCCATTGCTTTCATTGGACCAAGTTCGTCTCTTCAGTCGCTCTTCGTCCTCTCATTTGATCCTTTGGCATTCTTTGTACCATGTGCGTCTCATTCGTCCCTCATCGTCCTCCCATTTGATCCATTGGCCTTCTTTGGACCAAGTTCCTCTTGTTCGTCCCTTTTCGTCCTCCCATTAAATCCGTTTGCCTTCTTTGGACCAAGTTCGTCTCATTCGTTTCTCTTCGTCCTCCCATTTGATCCGTTAGCTTTCTTTGGACCAAGTTCGTCTCTTTCGTCTCACTTCGTCACCCCATCCATTTGATCCATTGGCCTTCTTTGGACCAAGTTTGTCTCTTTCGTCCCTCTTCGTCCTCCCATTTGATCCGTTGGCCTTCTTTGGACCAAGTTCGTCGCTTTCGTCCCTCTTCGTCCTCCCATTAGATCCGTTGTCCTTCTTTGTACAAAGTTCGTCTCGTTCGTCCTTCTTCGTCCTCGCATTAGATCTGTTGTCCTTCTTTGCACCAAGTTCGTCTCGTTCTTCCTTCTTCGTCCTCGCATTAGATCCATTGCATTCATTGGACCAAGTTCGTCTCTTCAGTCGATCTTCGTCCTCTCATTTGATCCTTTGGCATTCTTTGTACCAAGTTCGTCTCATTCGTCCCTCTTCATCCTCGCATTTGATCCATTGGCATTCTTTGGACCAAGTTCATCTTGTTTGTCCCTCTTCGTCCTCCCATTAAATCCGTTTGCCTTCTTTGGATCAAGATCGTCTCGTTCGACCCTCTTCGACCTCCCATTTAATCCGTTAGCTTTCTTTGGACCATGTTCGTCTCTTTCGTCTCTCTTCGTCCGCCCATTTGATCCGTTGGCCTTCTTTGGACCTAGTTTGTCTCTTTCGTCCCTCTTCGTCCTCCCATTTGATCCGTTGGCCTTCTTTCGACCAAGTTCGTCGCTTTCGTCCCTCTTCGTCCTCCCATTAGATCCGTTGTCCTTCTTTGCACCAAGTTCGTCTCGTTCGTCCTTCTTCGTCCTCGTATTAGATCCATTGCATTCATTGGACCAAGTTCGTCTCTTCAGTCCCTCTTCGTCCTCTCGTTTGATCCTTTGGCATTCTTTGTACCAAGTTCGTCTCATTCGTCCCTCTTCGTCCTCCCATTTGATCCATTGGCCTTCTTTGGACCTAGTTCATCTTGTTCGTCCCTCTTCGTCCTCCCATTAAATCTGTTTGCCTTCTTTGGACCAAGTTCGTCTCGTTCGTTCCTTTTCGTCCTCCCATTTGATCCGTTAGCTTTCTTTGGACCAAGTTCGTCTCTTTCGTCTCTCTTCGTCACCCCATCCATTTGATCCATTGGCCTTCTTTGGACCAAGTTTGTCTCTTTCGTCCCTCTTCGTCCTCCCATTTGATCCGTTGGCCTTCTTTGGAGCAAGTTCGTCGCTTTCGTCCCTCTTCGTCCTCCCATTAGATCCGTTGTCCTTCTTTGCACCAAGTTCGTCTCGTTCATCCTTCTTCGTCCTCGCATTAGATCTGTTGTCCTTCTTTGCACCAAGTTCGTCTCGTTCTTCCTTCTTCGTCCTCGCATTAGATCCATTGCATTCATTGGACCAAGTTCGTCTCTTCAGTCGCTCTTCGTCCTCTCATTTGATCCTTTGGCATTCTTTGTACCAAGTTCGTCTCATTCATCCCTCTTCGTCCTCCCATTTGATCCATTGGCCTTCTTTGGACCAAGTTCATCTTGTTCGTCCCTGTTCGTCCTCCCATTAAATCCGTTTGCCTTCTTTGGACCAAGTTCGTCTCGTTCGTTCCTCTTCGTCCTCCCATTTGACCCGTTAGCTTTCTTTGGACCAAGTTCGTCTCTTTCGCCTCTCTTCGTCCGCCCATTTGATCCGTTGGCCTTCTTTGGACCTAGTTTGTCTCTTTCGTCCCTCTTCGTCCACCCATTTGATCCGTTGGCCTTCTTTCGACCAAGTTCGTCGCTTTCGTCCCTCTTCGTCCTCCCATTAGATCCGTTGTCCTTCTTTGCACCAAGTTCGACTCGTTCGTCCTTCTTCGTCCTCGCATTAGATCCATTGGCATTCATTGGACCAAGTTCGTCTCTTCAGTCCCTCTTCGTCCTCTCGTTTGATCCTTTGGCATTCTTTGTACCAAGTTCGTCTCATTCGTCCCTCTTCGTCCTCCCATTTGATCCATTGGCCTTCTTTGGACCTAGTTCAGCTTGTTCCTCCCTCTTCGTCCTCCCATTAAATCCGTTTACCTTCTTTGGACCAAGTTCGTCTCGTTCGTTCCTCTTCGTCCTCCCATTTGATCCGTTAGCTTTCTTTGGACCAAGTTCGTCTCTTTCGTCTCTCTTCGTCACCCCATCCATTTGATCCATTGGCCTTCTTTGGACCAAGTTTGTCTCTTTCGTCCCTCTTCGTCCTCCCATTTGATCCGTTGGCCTTCTTTGGAGCAAGTTCGTCGCTTTCGTCCCTCTTCGTCCTCCCATTAGATCCGTTGTCCTTCTTTGCACCAAGTTCGTCTCGTTCGTCCTTCTTCGTCCTAGTATTAGATCTGTTGTCCTTCTTTGCACCAAGTTCGTCTCGTTCTTCCTTCTTCGTCCTCGCATTAGATCCATTGCATTCATTGGACCAAGTTCGTCTCTTCAGTCGCTCTTCGTCCTCTCATTTGATCCTTTGGCATTCTTTGTACCAAGTTCGTCTCATTCGTCCCTCTTCGTCCTCGCATTTGATCCATTGGCATTCTTTGGACCAAGTTCATCTTGTTTGTCCCTCTTCGTCCTCCCATTAAATCCGTTTGCCTTCTTTGGATCAAGATCGTCTCGTTCGACCCTCTTCGTCCTCCCATTTAATCCGTTAGCTTTCTTTGGACCATGTTCGTCTCTTTCGTCTCTCTTCGTCCGCCCATTTGATCCGTTGGCCTTCTTTCGACCTAGTTTGTCTCTTTCGTCCCTCTTCGTCCTCCCATTTGATCCGTTGGCCTTTTTTCGACCAAGTTCGTCGCTTTCGTCCCTCTTCGTCCTCCCATTTGATCCGTTGTCCTTCTTTGCACCAAGTTCGTCTCGTTCGTCCTTCTTCGTCCTCGTATTAGATCCATTGGCATTCATTGGACCAAGTTCGTCTCTTCAGTCCCTGTTCGTCCTCTCGTTTGATCCTTTGGCACTCTTTGTACCAAGTTCATCTCAATCGTCCCACTTCGTCCTCCCATTTGATCCATTGGTCTTCTTTGGACCAAGTTCGTCTCTTTCGTCCCTCTTCGTCCTCCCATTTGTTCCGTTAGCTTTCTTTGGACCAAGTTCGTCTCTTTCGTCTCTCTTCGTCACCCCATCCATTTGATCCATTGGCCTTCTTTGGACCAAGTTTGTCTCTTTCGTCCCTCTTCGTCCTCCCATTAGATCCGTTGTCCTTCTTTGCACCAAGTTCGTCTCGTTCTTCCTTCTTCATCCTCGCATTAGATCCATTTCATTCATTGGACCAAGTTCGTCTCTTCAGTCGCTCTTCGTCCTCTCATTTGATCCTTTGGCATTCTTTGTACCAAGTTCGTCTCATTCGTCCCTCTTCGTCCTCCCATTTGATCCATTGGCCTTCTTTGGACCAAGTTCATCTTGTTCGTCCCTTTTCGTCCTCCCATTAAATCCGTTTGCCTTCTTTGGACCAAGTTCGTCTCGTTCGTTCCTCTTCTTCCTCCCATTTGATCCGTTAGCTTTCTTTGGACCAAGTTCGTCTCTTTCGTCTCTCTTCGTCACCCCATCCATTTGATCCATTGGCCTTCTTTGGACCAAGTTTGTCTCTTTCGTCCCTCTTCGTCCTCCCATTTGATCCGTTGGCCTTCTTTGGAGCAAGTTCGTCGCTTTCGTCCCTCTTCGTCCTCCCATTAGATCCGTTGTCCTTCTTTGCACCAAGTTCGTCTCGTTCGTCCTTCTTCGTCCTCGCATTAGATCTGTTGTCCTTCTTTGCACCAAGTTCGTCTCGTTCTTCCTTCTTCGTCCTCGCATTAGATCCATTGCATTCATTGGACCAAGTTCGTCTCTTCAGTCGCTCTTCGTCCTCTCATTTGATCCTTTGGCATTCTTTGTACCAAGTTCGTCTCATTCGTCCCTCTTCGTCCTCGCATTTGATCCATTGGCATTCTTTGGACCAAGTTCATCTTGTTTGTCCCTCTTCGTCCTCCCATTAAATCCGTTTGCCTTCTTTGGATCAAGATCGTCTCGTTCGACCCTCTTCGTCCTCCCATTTAATCCGTTAGCTTTCTTTGGACCATGTTCGTCTCTTTCGTCTCTCTTCGTCCGCCCATTTGATCCGTTGGCCTTCTTTCGACCTAGTTTGTCTCTTTCGTCCCTCTTCGTCCTCCCATTTGATCCGTTGGCCTTTTTTCGACCAAGTTCGTCGCTTTCGTCCCTCTTCGTCCTCCCATTTGATCCGTTGTCCTTCTTTGCACCAAGTTCGTCTCGTTCGTCCTTCTTCGTCCTCGTATTAGATCCATTGGCATTCATTGGACCAAGTTCGTCTCTTCAGTCCCTGTTCGTCCTCTCGTTTGATCCTTTGGCACTCTTTGTACCAAGTTCATCTCAATCGTCCCACTTCGTCCTCCCATTTGATCCATTGGTCTTCTTTGGACCAAGTTCGTCTCTTTCGTCCCTCTTCGTCCTCCCATTTGTTCCGTTAGCTTTCTTTGGACCAAGTTCGTCTCTTTCGTCTCTCTTCGTCACCCCATCCATTTGATCCATTGGCCTTCTTTGGACCAAGTTTGTCTCTTTCGTCCCTCTTCGTCCTCCCATTAGATCCGTTGTCCTTCTTTGCACCAAGTTCGTCTCGTTCTTCCTTCTTCATCCTCGCATTAGATCCATTTCATTCATTGGACCAAGTTCGTCTCTTCAGTCGCTCTTCGTCCTCTCATTTGATCCTTTGGCATTCTTTGTACCAAGTTCGTCTCATTCGTCCCTCTTCGTCCTCCCATTTGATCCATTGGCCTTCTTTGGACCAAGTTCATCTTGTTCGTCCCTTTTCGTCCTCCCATTAAATCCGTTTGCCTTCTTTGGACCAAGTTCGTCTCGTTCGTTCCTCTTCGTCCTCCCATTTGATCCGTTAGCTTTCTTTGGACCAAGTTCGTCTCTTTCGTCTCTCTTCGTCACCCCATCCATTTGATCCATTGGCCTTCTTTGGACCAAGTTTGTCTCTTTCGTCCCTCTTCGTCCTCCCATTTGATCCGTTGGCCTTCTTTGGAGCAAGTTCGTCGCTTTCGTCCCTCTTCGTCCTCCCATTAGATCCGTTGTCCTTCTTTGCACCAAGTTTGGCTCGTTCGTCTTTCTTCGTCATCGCATTAGATCCATTGGCATTCTTTGGACCAAGTTCATCTCTTTAGTCCCTCTTCGTCCTCCCATTTGATCCTTTGGCATTCTTTGTACCAGGTTCGTCTCATTCGTCCCTCTTCGTCCTCCCATTTGATCCATTGGCATTCATTGGACCAAGTTCGTCTCTTCAGTCCCTCTTTGTCCTCTCATTTGATCCTTTGTCATTCTTTGTACCAAGTTCGTCTCATTCGTCCCTCTTCGTCCTCCCATTTGATCCATTGGCCTTCTTTGCACCAAGTTCATCTTGTTCGTCCCTCTTCGTCCTCCCATTAAATCTGTTTGCCTTCTTTGGACCAAGTTGGTCTCCTTCGTCCCTCTTCGCCCTCCCATTTGATCCGTTAGCTTTCTTTGGACCAAGTTCGTCTCTTTCGTCTCTCTTCGTCGCCCCATCCATTTGATCCATTGGCCTTTTTTTGACCAAGTTTGTCTCTTTTGTCCCTCTTCGTCCTCCCATTTGATCCGTTGGCCTTCTTTGGACCAAGTTCGTCGCTTTCGTCCCTCTTCGTCCTCCCATTAGATCCGTTGTCCTTCTTTGCACCAAGTTCGGCTCGTTCGTCTTTCTTCGTCATCGCATTAGTGTTGGAACCAAATTGGTTAAAAGTGTTTTTAATACAAAAACTCCCTAAGTGATTTTATGGTTTTGATGATAACAAAATCTATTAAGGTTTTTACAAAGGATAAACAAAATGTATTAAGCTTGTACAATGTATAACAATGCTGCCTAACTAAGCTTATTGCAGTCTGCGTCCAATCAGTTCTTCATGACATTGGCTGGCATTCAAAGTAAGCCTTGCGTCCAATGTTGGCACTGAAACATAAATACCAAGAGTTCTGCGTCCAGTGATTTTGGCAGAAGGAAGTTACTGATATAAGAGGCAAAGCAGTTCTGCGTCCAATAAGCTAAGCTCATCACAATGTTGGCACTGAAATGGACACAAAAGTTGTGCGTCCAATGTTTCAGCAGAAGGAAGAGTTTTGCGTCCAATGTTTGAGCAGAAGGAAGAATTCTGCGTCCAATGTTTGAGCAGAAGGAAGTGTTCTGCGTCCAATGTTTGAGCATAAGGCAAGTAATGTTGTGCGTCCGATAATTCAGTACAAGGCACAAGGACAATTTCATACGTCCAATGATTCATGAGAAGGCATTGAAGACATAAGTCCAATGTTCAAGAAAAACCATACGTCCAATGATCAGAATGCTTATAAGTCCAACGTTCAAGAATGCTGATCGTCCAATGATAAGTACAAGGCAATACTGGTATAAGTCCAATGTTTTTATGAGAAGCAGAATTGCAGTAAGAGTCCAATGATTTTCAAAGGAACAGATTCAGTGAGCGTCCAATAGAGCAAGAAGGACAAAAGTCCAATGTTCAGGAAGGCGTTGAAGTTCAACGTCCAATAAAGCTGAATGACCAAGAGTGCTGCTCTGCGTCCAATGAAACTGAACAAACAAAAGAACTGCTCTGCGTCCAATGAAATCAGAGTGACAAAGGTACTGTTCTGCGTCCAATAAATAAGAAGGACAACAATATTGCTTTGCGTCCAATGGAACACAATAAAGCAGAAGAACAAAAGTACAACAAATCAACTGCTCTACGTCCAATGGAACAGTAAGGAAATGGCAAAAGTCCAATAACCAGCATGAGGCAATAAGTCCAATACTGCCTTGAATGGAATGAAATGGTAAGCATAAGGATGCGTCCAATGATTGAATGAATATCATATGCAAATGGTAAGTACAAGGTATGCGTCCATTCGCTAAAAGGACTGAAAGTCCAATGATTTCTACATGCTGCGTCCAATACGCAGAATCCATAAACTTGCTATTTACTGCTCATGCATTTAATATGGAACATATTTATTGAGCAAATGATTTGAGATAAATAGTTGTATACAATGCTTTTCTGTACAACTTTGTCAACGTTTCTGAACGTACTTTTGAAAAGCATAAAGCACTGTGGAAAGTGTACTAAGAGAGAGAATGTACTTTTAACTACTCTATATATCTCTGAACACATCTTTCTGCTTTACACAGTGTATTCTCTCTGTCTCAATAAGATATTATTATTAACCACTGTACAATTGAGACTTTGAGTACAGGTTGCTTCTGATTTAGGAGAAAGAAATGCAGACATGCACAATGAAGTAGATCTCCTCAGAGCAACGGGAAAATAGCATTAAATGCTATTAGAGAACGGTAACTTTTATGAGAGCTGAAGTTGAGCAACTGAAGAACAAGTCTGAAGCTTCACTATTCTTATAAATACCGAGAAGCAAGAAGAAGAATACAAGAGACTTAACAACGAAAAAGAAAGAGCAAAAAGCTGTGCAATCTGTTATACTCTGTATAGAAAGTCTTGTATTTTTTCTTTCTTCTTGTAAAAGAGAGCTTGCTCAACTCTCAAAGTGCTTTAGATTTCATATCCTCACTTGTGTGAGTTAGACAGCACTTGAATCAAAAACACTCTACTGAGTTGTTTAGCCTGAAGAGGCTGTGTTCAAAGAATACTTGGGTTTTAGCCTGAAGAGGCTGTGTTCAAAGAATACTTGGGATTTAGCCTGGAGAGGCTGTGTGCAAAGAATACTTGGGTGTTAGCCTGAAGAGGCTGTGTGCAAAGAATACTTGTATTCTATCAGGTTGATAGTGAAATCTCTCTAGTTTGAGGGGACTGGACGTAGCTCTTAGGAAAGGGTGAACCAGTATAAAAACTTGTGTTATTTCTTCCTTCCCTTATCTCTTATTATATCTGTGCTTATTACTAACCAAGGGGATTGAATTGATTTTGTTTTAAACAAGTTTTTCATACACCTTTAATCGCACAAAGAAAACAAGCTTTTAAACCAAGAGGGAAGCCTCAGCGTCCAATCTTTTGTGCGTCCAATATTTCACAAGTCTGTGCGTCCAGTGTTTTAGCACTCTGTGCGTCCAATATTTCAGAAAACACTGCGCGTCCAATATTTGAACAAAGCTGTGCGTCCAACGTTTTTAACAGCCAGCGTCCAACATTTGCGAAAAGTTTTAAAAGCTTAGAAACACAATTCAACCCCCCCTTCTTGTGTTTCATCTTGTTACCTACAATTAGATCCATTGGCATTCTTTGGACCAAGTTCATCTCTCCAGTCCCTCTTCGTCCTCCCATTTGATCCTTTGGCATTCTTTGTACCAAGTTCGTCTCATTCGTCCTTCTTCGTCCTCCCATTTGATCCATTGGCTTTCTTTGGACCAAGTTCATCTTGTTCTTCCCTCTTCGTCCTCCCATTAAATCCGTTTGCCTTCTTTGGACCAAGTTCGTCTCGTCCGTCTCTCTTCGTCCTCCCATTTGATCCGTTAGCTTTCTTTGGACCAAGTTCGTCTCTTTCAACTGTCTTCGTCACCCCATCCATTTGATCCATTGGCCATCTTTGGACCAAGTTTGTCTCTTTCGTGCCTCTTCGTCGTCCCATTTGATCCGTTGGCCTTCTTTGGACCAAGTTCGTCACTTTCGTCCCACTTCGTCCTCCCATGAGATCCGTTGCACTTCTTTGCACCTCGTTCGTCCTTCTTCGTCCTCGCATTAGATCCATTGGCATTCGTTGGACCAAGTTCGTCTCTTCAGTCCCTTTTCGTCCTCTCATTTGATTCTTTGGCATTCTTTGTACCAAGTTCGTCTCATTCGTCCCTCTTCGTCCTCCCATGAAATCCGTTTGCCTTCTTTGGACCAAGTTCGTCTCGTTCGTCCCTCTTCGTCCTCCCATTTGATCCGTTAGCTTTCTTTGGACCATGTTCGTTTCTTTCGTCTCTCTTCGTCCCCCCATTTGATCCGTTGGCCTTCTTTGGACCAAGTTTGTCTCTTTCGTCCCTCTTCGTCCTCCCATTTGATCCATTGTCCTTCTTTGCACCAAGTTCGGCTCGTTCGTCTTTCTTCGTCATCGCATTAGATCCATTGGCATTCTTTGGACCAAGTTCATCTCTTCAGTCCCTCTTCGTCCTCGCATTTGATCCTTTGGCATTCTTTGTATCGAGTTCGTCTCGTTCGTCCCTTTTCGTCCTCCCATTTGATCCGTTGGCCTTCTTTGGACAAAGTTCGTCGCTTTCGTCCCTCTTCGTCCTCCCATTTGATTCGTTGGCCTTCTTTGTACCAAGTTTGTCTCGTTCGTCCCTCTTCGTCCTCCCATTTGATCCATTGGCATTCTTTGGACCAAGTTCATCTTGTTTGTCCCTCTTCGTCCTCCCGTTAAATCCGTTTGCCTTCTTTGGATCAAGTTCGTCTCGTTCGACCCTCTTCGTCCTCCCATTTGATCCGTTAGCTTTCTTTGGACCATGTTCGTCTCTTTCGTCTCTCTTCGTCCCCCCATTTGATCCGTTGGCCTTCTTTGGACCTAGTTTGTCTCTTTCGACCCTCTTCGTCCTCCCATTTGATCCGTTGGCCTTTATTCGACCATGTTCGTCGCTTTCGTCCCTCTTCGTCCTCCCATTAGATCTATTGTCCTTCTTTGCACCAAGTTCGTCTCGTTCGTCCTTCTTCATCCTCGCATTAGATCCATTGGCATTCATTGGACCAAGTTCGTCTCTTCAGTCCCTCTTCGTCCTCTCATTTGATCCTTTGGCATTCTTTGTACCAAGTTCGTCTCATTCGTCCCTCTTCGTCCTCCCATTTGATCCATTGGCCTTCTTTGGACCAAGTTCATCTCGTTCGTCCCTCTTCGTCCTCCCATTAAATCCGTTTGCTTTCTTTGGACCAAGTTCGTCTCGTTCGTCCCTCTTCGTCCTCCCATTTGCTCCGTTAGCTTTCTTTGGACCAAGTTCGTCTCTTTCGTCTCTCTTCGTCACCCCATCCATTTGATCCATTGGCCCTCTTTGGACCAAGTTTGCCTCTTTCGTCCCTCTTCGTCCTCCCATTTGATCCATTGGCCTTCTTTGGACCAAGTTCGTCGCTTTCATCCCTCTTCGTCCTCCCATTAGATCCATTGTCCTTCTTTGCACCAAGTTCGGCTCGTTCGTCTTTCTTCGTCATCGCATTAGATCCATTGGCATTCTTTGGACCAAGTTCATCTCTTCAGTCCCTCTTCGTCCTCCCATTTGATCCTTTGGCATTCTTTGTACCAAATTGGTCTCATTCGTCCCTCTTCGTCCTCCCATTTGATCCATTGGCATTCTTTGGACCAAATTCATCTTGTTTGTCCCTCTTTGTCCTCCCATTTAATCCGTTTGCCTTCTTTGGACCAAGTTCGTCTCGTTCGTCCCTCTTCGTCCTCCCATTTGATCCGTTAGCTTTCTTTGGACCGTGTTCGTCTCTTTCGTCTCTCTTCGTCCCCCCATTTGATCCGTTGGCCTTCTTTGGACAAAGTTTGTCTCTTTCGTCCCTCTTCGTCCTCCCATTTGATCCGTTGGCCTTCTTTGAACCAAGTTTGTCGCTTTCGTCCCTCTTCTGTAACGTCCGTAATTTTTGATTCTGTTTTAATTATATTTTATTTGTGTGATATATGATTTGCATATATTAGATTTATTTTAGAAAGATTAAATTCTATTGATAAAGTTTTTTGATGTTATAAATCAGTGGGTTGAGGCGAACGTTAGATACAGACATAGTTCTGTTTACCGTAAATAGACGGAATGGGTGACTTTGTGAATTTACAATATTTGAGGATTTTAGAAATTTATTTGGGAATTTTCTGAAGATTGGAGGAAAATGTTACCGTTTTGGTCCCTGTAGTTTGACTAAGTTGAACTGTGAGTTGGTTTGGAGATCAGAACATGTTTAGAAATATTTTTTGTGAAGATGCCAAATGATGTTTTATATTATTTTAGAATTTTAGAAATTATTTTGAAAATTGTTAGAATGACAGACAAAAAATTACGGTTTTGGTCCCTGTAGACTGAGAACAGGATAGCAGAGAGAGCAGGTGAATGCCAGAAGCTTAGGAAATGATCCAAAATCAACCAAAAGAGTACCCAAAGGTGTTTATACAATATTTGGGATTTTTAGGAATTTTCTGAGATTTTTCTGAGAAAGTTCATTTTTACCCTAAGTTACGGGTTACAGTAAAAAACCGAAAGTTACCGTAATGCTTCTAAACTTGATCTTTTTGAACCAAGATTTTTGTGGCACCTTATTTTCATGGCATAGGACTTATTTTGGGATGCATGAGAGTTTTACCCCAATGGGTTAAGTTTGGACAATTTTTACTATGAAATACAAAAGTTACCACAATTAATTACCTTGGAGACTTACCATTTACGATGGTTAAGGTGAAAATTATTTTCACCCTCCCTTGGACCAGTTCTGCGCCAGACTTAAGGGGAGAAGGATGTGGAATTTTCTGGGCTTGTGACTCACAAGTGTGGACCAATAGAATTAATCCAAGTTAACTAGGATTATGACCAATAGTTAAATGTAACCATGGTTAGTTTTAATCATGTATTAAATGAGAAAAAAATATGGATAATAGGAGAGAAAGGGCCGAGAGCTTGAAGGAGAGGAGAGGAAGAGAACTCTTGTTCCATTTTTCTCATTCTACTCACACACCATAACCATTTCTCATAGTTTTCTTTCCAAAATTTTCATCCTAGTTAGTAAATTCCAAGGGTTTGCCATTGAGTTGTGATTAAAAAAGCTACCAAGGAGCCAAGTGGGAAGAGGAAGGAGAAGGAAGAAGAAGGGAGTGAAGGTTAGAGTTTTGTACAAAAGCTAGGTAAGGGAGAAATGTTCTTCTACATGGTATTTAAAGCTTAGTGGACATATGAACATTATGCTTGGAGTGATTTGTTCAAGAGGATTTTAATTTAACTTAGAGGACTTGTTAAACCATGTATCTTTATGTTCTTATGATGAGGGATGAGTTAAAAGTTGTCTTATGCTTGATATGAATTCTCTTGAGAGACTTGATCATGAAAGCTTGTTTGATTATAGTTTTGGGATTGGTCAACCTAGACTAAAATAAGACTAGTTGCTTTGATTGGGGAGTGCTCTATGTTGGATGCATGATGATCCTTGTTTCATGCTTGCCTTGAATTGATTAAGTGTTGGAGTGTGACTATATTCTCTAACTTGGTATGATGAGAATGATCTTGGCATGATGAGTTTGATGTATGATAATATGTTTGATGGGTGATGATCTTGAGGTAGGTCTTGATGAGTTTAAATCCATGGCTTGATGTTGAATGGTTATGCATAGTGATTGATCCAAAGATGGTAAATTTTGCTTATTTCTATTCAATTGGACTTAGCTATGTAAAGAAAAGATTGGTTTGGTTCAAACTTAGAAAAATCGAGTTCCTGCCATGCCCTGGGTGTGGCCATTTTCGTAGCTGTGGAACACTGGAAAACAGGGGACAGACCTGTTCACGTCGCGGGTGTGAAATTTCTCGCGCCTGTGATCAGTTCTGGAATCTGAATTTTTTAAACAGACAGGATTTTTGCGAAAATCATTCTTTTCAACTTTTTAGACCAATATGTTTGAGAGGAAAATGTCATTTTTAAATGCATGGGTTGGTGAGTATTTTAACTAATTTATCTTTGGACTTAAATATGGTTTTGGAAAATGCTTTTTAATGAAGAGATCAAGTTTAATTGAAAGGTGTAGATTGAAGTGGAAGAAATATGGTAATTGAAACTAATCACCAAGATATGAGAATGCTATAGCCAAGAGAAAGAAGGACATAAATGATTGTGATGAGAAAATTGAATGCAACAGAAAAGATGTTTGATTGAGATACTCAATAAAGAGAAAGAGATGTGATTGAGATAATCATCAATGAGATGAATATTACATAACCAAGAGAGAAGGTTATGTGTGATTGTTACAAGAGGTAACATAGAGAAGAGATGAATAATGTTACAAGTGGTAACATAGTGATGTGTATGTGATAGTTACAAGAGAAACCAAAGTGAAAGTAATTGATTGTGACTGTTTGCGTATATATGCAATATGTAGTGGCATTTGCATAAAGAGAAAGAGATTTTCTTGGCTTTGCCAAGTGGTAATACCCAGAGAGGGTTGTGACGTGAGCTACAACCCAGAGAGGGGTTGAAAATAGGTATGGTTGGGCTACAATTGCCTACTGGGATTATCCAGGTTTCGAAAAATCTCAATGGCCGCGTGGTGACTCCCAGCGAGCCGAGATCGAGTAGAGCACCCGGCTTGGATAAATCTGACTGACTGACCTATTTATGATATGGTGTCACAAAGTGAATTAAATAATTGTCTTGGACTTTACTGGTGGTCTAGCCTTGAACAATTGTGAATTAAAATTGTCTTGGACATTACTGGTGGTTTAGCCTTGAACAATTGTGACTTAAACATGGCTTTCCTGAATACTGTCTTGGATTTTACTGGAGGTTTAACCTTGAACAGTAGGTTAAGGATTGACTGTGGCCTATCGCTCAAATGGTGTTGAGAAAGAGAAAAGTCTCCATGGAGCATTACACCGGTGTTGAGAGGGAAATAGAAGTGTCATGCATTTTAAATGTATCTGAGTTAATGATATATTGATTGATACTATGTTATGCGTTGTGACTGTGAAAATCTTCATTGTGTTTGTGAGAATATCTCATTTGCAGGAAAACTATATACTCTTGTGCTTGAGAAGAGTAAGTGGTAGATAATTTTCTAATATAGATAAGTTTGATAAGTCTGATGTATTTTATCCTTACTTGTTGTCTCTATGCTTTATTATCGGTGTATGAGGATTTTTCACCCTTGCCTATATGTTTTGTGCTCCTTGGAACATGATTCATATAGATGTGCCGCCAGTCAAGTGAATTGACCAGGACGGAGGAAGGAGGAAGACTACCGTCTGGAGTGGCTTTTGTCTACATTGTCTTTTGGTAGTGATTGGAGACTCGACCGGCATAGGCTCAAGTGGGGTAGACGGTTTTTATCATCTTTACCGGATGACTGTACTATTTGAATGACATTACTAGATGTTCGGTTTAATGTATTTGTAAATTTTGGACCTGTATTATATAAGAAGTACATTATTCATTCCTATGAGGCTTATCTAGTTTTTCAGTAATACGTTACGACATAAATAAGTTTCGAAATCTAAATAGTGTAAGTGAGAGTTTCAAGTAAAGATAATTTTCAGAAATTAAAAAGAAAAGAAAAATTATACCCATTTTAGAAATAGACTTGAGAAGATTAAAAGAGAATTTTCTTTTCGAAATAAAGATTAATAATATTTGCGGAAAAAAAGGTTACTTATGTTGTAATATCCTTTTATGAGAAAGGGTGTTACATCTTCGTCCTCCCATTAGATCTGTTGTCCTTCATTGCACCAAGTTCGGCTCGTTCGTCTTTCTTCGTCATCGCATTAGATCCATTGGCATTCTTTGGACCAAGTTCATCTCTTCAGTCCCTCTTCGTCCTCCCATTTGATCCTTTGGCATTCTTTGTACCAAGTTCGTCTCATTCGTCCTTCTTCGTCCTCCCATTTGATCCATTGGTCTTCTTTGGACCAAGTTCATCTTGTTCGTCCCTCTTCGTCCTCCCATTAAATCCGTTTGCCTTCTTTGGACCAAGTTCCTCTCGTTCGTCCCCCTTCGTCCTCCCATTTGATCCGTTAGCTTTCTTTGGACCAAGTTCGTCTCTTTCGACTCTCTTCGTCACCCCATCCATTTGATCCAATGGCCATCTTTGGACCAAGTTTGTCTCTTTCGTCCCTCTTCGTCCTCCCATTTGATCCGTTGGCCTTCTTTGGACCATGTTCGTATCTTTCGTCTCTCTTCGTCCCCCCATTTCATCCATTGGCCTTCTTTGGACCAAGTTTGTCTCTTTCGTCCGTCTTCGTCCTCCCATTTGATCCGTTGTCCTTCTTTGCACCAAGTTCGGCTCGTTCGTCTTTCTTCGTCATCGCATTAGATCCATTGACATTCTTTGGACCAAGTTCATCTCTCCAGTCCCTCTTCGTCTTCCCATTTGATCCTTTGGCATTCTTTGTACCAAGTTCGTCTCATTCGTCCTTCTTCGTCCTCCCATTTGATCCATTGGCCTTCTTTGGACCAAGTTCATCTTGTTCGTCCTTCTTCGTCCTTCCATTAAATCCGTTTGCTTTCTTTGGACCAATTTCGTCTCTTTCGTCTCTCTTCGTCACCCCATCCATTTGATCCATTGGCCTTCTTTGGACCAAGTTTGTCTCTTTCGTCCCTCTTCTTCCTCCCATTTGATCCGTTGGCCTTCTTTGGACCAAGTTCGTCGCTTTCGTCCCTCTTCGTTCTCCCATTAGATCCGTTGTCCTTCATTGCTCCATGTTCGGCTTGTTCGTCTTTCTTCGTCATCGCATTAGATCCATTGGCATTCTTTGGACCAAGTTCATCTCTTCAGTCCCTCTTCGTCCTCCCATTTGATCCTTTGGCATTCTTTGTTCCAAGTTCGTTTCATTCGTCCTTCTTCGTCCTCCCATTTGATCCATTGGCCTTCTTTGGACCAAGTTCATCTTGTTCGTCCCTCTTCGTCCTCCCATTAAATCCGTTTGCCTTCTTTGGACCAAGTTCCTCTCGTTCGTCCCCCTTCGTCCTCCCATTTGATCCGTTAGCTTTCTTTGGACCAAGTTCGTCTCTTTCGACTCTCTTCGTCACCCCATCCATTTGATCCAATAACCATCTTTGGACCAAGTTTGTCTCTTTCGTCCCTCTTCGTCCTCCCATTTGATCCGTTGGCCTTCTTTGGATCATGTTCGTCTCTTTCGTCTCTCTTCGTCCCCCCATTTGATCCATTGGCCTTCTTTGGACCAAGTTTGTCTCTTTCGTCCGTCTTCGTCCTCCCATTTGATCCGTTGTCCTTCTTTGCACCAAGTTCGGCTCGTTCGTCTTTCTTCGTCATCGCATTAGATCCATTGGCATTCTTTGGACCAAGTTCATCTCTTCAGTCCCTCTTCGTCCTCCCATTTGATCCTTTGGCATTCTTTGTACCAAGTTCGTCTCATTCGTCCTTCTTCGTCCTCCCATTTGATCCATTGGCCTTCTTTGGACCAAGTTCATCTTGTTCGTCCCTCTTCGTCCTCCCATTAAATTCGTTTGCCTTCTTTGGACCAAGTTCCTCTCGTTCGTCCCCCTTCGTCCTCCCATTTGATCCGTTAGCTTTCTTTGGACCAAGTTCGTCTCTTTCGACTCTCTTCGTCACCCCATCCATTTGATCTAATGGCCATCTTTGGACCAAGTTTGTCTCTTTCGTCCCTCTTCGTCCTCCCATTTGATCCGTTGGCCTTCTTTGGACCATGTTCGTCTCTTTCGTCTCTCTTCGTCCCCCCATTTGATCCGTTGGCCTTCTTTGGACCAAGTTTGTCTCTTTCGTCCGTCTTCGTCCTCCTATTTGATCCGTTGTCCTTCTTTGCACCAAGTTCGGCTCGTTCGTCTTTCTTCGTCATCGCATTAGATCCATTGACATTCTTTGGACCAAGTTCATCTCTCCAGTCCCTCTTCGTCTTCCCATTTGATCCTTTGGCATTCTTTGTACCAAGTTCGTCTCATTCGTCCTTCTTCGTCCTCCCATTTGATCCATTGGCCTTCTTTGGACCAAGTTCATCTTGTTCGTCCTTCTTCGTCCTTCCATTAAATCCGTTTGCTTTCTTTGGACCAATTTCGTCTCTTTCGTCTCTCTTCGTCACCCCATCCATTTGATCCATTGGCCTTCTTTGGACCAAGTTTGTCTCTTTCGTCCCTCTTCTTCCTCCCATTTGATCCGTTGGCCTTCTTTGGACCAAGTTCGTCGCTTTCGTCCCTCTTCGTTCTCCCATTAGATCCGTTGTCCTTCATTGCTCCATGTTCGGCTTGTTCGTCTTTCTTCGTCATCGCATTAGATCCATTGGCATTCTTTGGACCAAGTTCATCTCTTCAGTCCCTCTTCGTCCTCCCATTTGATCCTTTGGCATTCTTTGTTCCAAGTTCGTTTCATTCGTCCTTCTTCGTCCTCCCATTTGATCCATTGGCCTTCTTTGGACCAAGTTCATCTTGTTCGTCCCTCTTCGTCCTCCCATTAAATCCGTTTGCCTTCTTTGGACCAAGTTCCTCTCGTTCGTCCCCCTTCGTCCTCCCATTTGATCCGTTAGCTTTCTTTGGACCAAGTTCGTCTCTTTCGACTCTCTTCGTCACCCCATCCATTTGATCCAATGGCCATCTTTGGACCAAGTTTGTCTCTTTCGTCCCTCTTCGTCCTCCCATTTGATCCGTTGGCCTTCTTTGGACCATGTTCGTCTCTTTCGTCTCTCTTCGTCCCCCCATTTGATCCATTGGCCTTCTTTGGACCAAGTTTGTCTCTTTCGTCCGTCTTCGTCCTCCCATTTGATCCGTTGTCCTTCTTTGCACCAAGTTCGGCTCGTTCGTCTTTCTTCGTCATCGCATTAGATCCATTGGCATTCTTTGGACCAAGTTCATCTCTTCAGTCCCTCTTCGTCCTCCCATTTGATCCTTTGGCATTCTTTGTACCAAGTTCGTCTCATTCGTCCTTCTTCGTCCTCCCATTTGATCCATTGGCCTTCTTTGGACCAAGTTCATCTTGTTCGTCCCTCTTCGTCCTCCCATTAAATTCGTTTGCCTTCTTTGGACCAAGTTCCTCTCGTTCGTCCCCCTTCGTCCTCCCATTTGATCCGTTAGCTTTCTTTGGACCAAGTTCGTCTCTTTCGAATCTCTTCGTCACCCCATCCATTTGATCTAATGGCCATCTTTGGACCAAGTTTGTCTCTTTCGTCCCTCTTCGTCCTCCCATTTGATCCGTTGGCCTTCTTTGGACCATGTTCCTCTCTTTCGTCTCACTTCGTCCCCCCATTTGATCCGTTGGCCTTCTTTGGACCAAGTTTGTCTCTTTCGTCCGTCTTCGTCCTCCCATTTGATCCGTTGTCCTTCTTTGCACAAAGTTCGGCTCGTTCGTCTTTCTTCGTCATCGCATTAGATCCATTGACATTCTTTGGACCAAGTTCATCTCTCCAGTCCCTCTTCGTCTTCCCATTTGATCCTTTGGCATTCTTTGTACCAAGCTCGTCTCATTCGTCCTTCTTCGTCCTCCCATTTGATCCATTGGCCTTCTTTGGACCAAGTTCATCTTGTTCGTCCTTCTTCGTCCTTCCATTAAATCCGTTTGCTTTCTTTGGACCAATTTCGCCTCTTTCGTCTCTCTTCGTCACCCCATCCATTTGATCCATTGGCCTTCTTTGGACCAAGTTTGTCTCTTTCGTCCCTCTTCTTCCTCCCATTTGATCCGTTGGCCTTCTTTGGACCAAGTTCGTCGCTTTCGTCCCTCTTCGTTCTCCCATTAGATCCGTTGTCCTTCATTGCTCCATGTTCGGCTTGTTCGTCTTTCTTCGTCATCGCATTAGATCCATTGGCATTCTTTGGACCAAGTTCATCTCTTCAGTCCCTCTTCGTCCTCCCATTTGATCCTTTGGCATTCTTTGTACCATGTTCGTCTCATTCGTCCTTCTTCGTCCTCCCATTTGATCCATTGGCCTTCTTTCTACCAAGTTCATCTTGTTCGTCCCTCTTCGTCCTCCCATTAAATCCGTTAGCCTTCTTTGGACCAAGTTCCTCTCGTTCGTCCCCCTTCGTCCTCCCATTTGATCCGTTAGCTTTCTTTGGACCAAGTTCGTCTCTTTCGACTCTCTTCGTCACCCCATCCATTTGATCCAATGGCCATCTTTGGACCAAGTTTGTCTCTTTCGTCCCTCTTCGTCCTCCCATTTGATCCGTTGGCCTTCTTTGGACCATGTTCGTCTCTTTCGTCTCTCTTCGTCCCCCCATTTGATCCATTGGCCTTCTTTGGACCAAGTTTGTCTCTTTCGTCCGTCTTCGTCCTCCCATTTGATCCGTTGTCCTTCTTTGCACCAAGTTTGGCTCGTTCGTCTTTCTTCGTCATCGCATTAGATCCATTGGCATTCTTTGGACCAAGTTCATCTCTTCAGTCCCTCTTTGTCCTCCCATTTGATCCTTTGGCATTCTTTGTACCAAGTTCGTCTCATTCGTCCTTCTTCGTCCTCCCATTTGATCCATTGGCCTTCTTTGGACCAAGTTCATCTTGTTCGTCCCTCTTCGTCCTCCCATTAAATTCGTTTGCCTTCTTTGGACCAAGTTCCTCTCGTTCGTCCCCCTTCGTCCTCCCATTTGATCCGTTAGCTTTCTTTGGACCAAGTTCGTCTCTTTCGACTCTCTTCGTCACCCCATCCATTTGATCTAATGGCCATCTTTGGACCAAGTTTGTCTCTTTCGTCCCTCTTCGTCCTCCCATTTGATCCGTTGGCCTTCTTTGGACCATGTTCGTCTCTTTCGTCTCACTTCGTCCCCCCATTTGATCCGTTGGCCTTCTTTGGACCAAGTTTGTCTCTTTCGTCCGTCTTCGTCCTCCCATTTGATCCGTTGTCCTTCTTTGCACCAAGTTCGGCTCGTTCGTCTTTCTTCGTCATCGCATTAGATCCATTGACATTCTTTGGACCAAGTTCATCTCTCCAGTCCCTCTTCGTCTTCCCATTTGATCCTTTGGCATTCTTTGTACCAAGTTCGTCTCATTCGTCCTTCTTCGTCCTCCCATTTGATCCATTGGCCTTCTTTGGACCAAGTTCATCTTGTTCGTCCTTCTTCGTCCTTCCATTAAATCCGTTTGCTTTCTTTGGACCAATTTCGCCTCTTTCGTCTCTCTTCGTCACCCCATCCATTTGATCCATTGGCCTTCTTTGGACCAAGTTTGTCTCTTTCGTCCCTCTTCTTCCTCCCATTTGATCCGTTGGCCTTCTTTGGACCAAGTTCGTCGCTTTCGTCCCTCTTCGTTCTCCCATTAGATCCGTTGTCCTTCATTGCTCCATGTTCGGCTTGTTCGTCTTTCTTCGTCATCGCATTAGATCCATTGGCATTCTTTGGACCAAGTTCATCTCTTCAGTCCCTCTTCGTCCTCCCATTTGATCCTTTGGCATTCTTTTTTCCAAGTTCGTCTCATTCGTCCTTCTTCGTCCTCCCATTTGATCCATTGGCCTTCTTTGGACCAAGTTCATCTTGTTCGTCCCTCTTCGTCCTCCCATTAAATCCGTTAGCCTTCTTTGGACCAAGTTCCTCTCGTTCGTCCCCCTTCGTCCTCCCATTTGATCCGTTAGCTTTCTTTGGACCAAGTTCGTCTCTTTCGACTCTCTTCGTCACCCCATCCATTTGATCCAATGGCCATCTTTGGACCAAGTTTGTCTCTTTCGTCCCTCTTCGTCCTCCCATTTGATCCGTTGGCCTTCTTTGGACCATGTTCGTCTCTTTCGTCTCTCTTCGTCCCCCCATTTGATCCATTGGCCTTCTTTGGACCAAGTTTGTCTCTTTCGTCCGTCTTCGTCCTCCCATTTGATCCGTTGTCCTTCTTTGCACCAAGTTTGGCTCGTTCGTCTTTCTTCGTCATCGCATTAGATCCATTGGCATTCTTTGGACCAAGTTCATCTCTTCAGTCCCTCTTTGTCCTCCCATTTGATCCTTTGGCATTCTTTGTACCAAGTTCGTCTCATTCGTCCTTCTTCGTCCTCCCATTTGATCCATTGGCCTTCTTTGGACCAAGTTCATCTTGTTCGTCCCTCTTCGTCCTCCCATTAAATTCGTTTGCCTTCTTTGGACCAAGTTCCTCTCGTTCGTCCCCCTTCGTCCTCCCATTTGATCCGTTAGCTTTCTTTGGACCAAGTTCGTCTCTTTCGACTCTCTTCGTCACCCCATCCATTTGATCTAATGGCCATCTTTGGACCAAGTTTGTCTCTTTCGTCCCTCTTCGTCCTCCCATTTGATCCGTTGGCCATCTTTGGACCATGTTCGTCTCTTTCGTCTCACTTCGTCCCCCCATTTGATCCGTTGGCCTTCTTTGGACCAAGTTTGTCTCTTTCGTCCGTCTTCGTCCTCCCATTTGATCCGTTGTCCTTCTTTGCACCAAGTTCGGCTCGTTCGTCTTTCTTCGTCATCGCATTAGATCCATTGACATTCTTTGGACCAAGTTCATCTCTCCAGTCCCTCTTCGTCTTCCCATTTGATCCTTTGGCATTCTTTGTACCAAGTTCGTCTCATTCGTCCTTCTTCGTCCTCCCATTTGATCCATTGGCCTTCTTTGGACCAAGTTCATCTTGTTCGTCCTTCTTCGTCCTTCCATTAAATCCGTTTGCTTTCTTTGGACCAATTTCGCCTCTTTCGTCTCTCTTCGTCACCCCATCCATTTGATCCATTGGCCTTCTTTGGACCAAGTTTGTCTCTTTCGTCCCTCTTCTTCCTCCCATTTGATCCGTTGGCCTTCTTTGGACCAAGTTCGTCGCTTTCGTCCCTCTTCGTTCTCCCATTAGATCCGTTGTCCTTCATTGCTCCATGTTCGGCTTGTTCGTCTTTCTTCGTCATCGCATTAGATCCATTGGCATTCTTTGGACCAAGTTCATCTCTTCAGTCCCTCTTCGTCCTCCCATTTGATCCTTTGGCATTCTTTTTTCCAAGTTCGTCTCATTCGTCCTTCTTCGTCCTCCCATTTGATCCATTGGCCTTCTTTGGACCAAGTTCATCTTGTTCGTCCCTCTTCGTCCTCCCATTAAATCCGTTAGCCTTCTTTGGACCAAGTTCCTCTCGTTCGTCCCCCTTCGTCCTCCCATTTGATCCGTTAGCTTTCTTTGGACCAAGTTCGTCTCTTTCGACTCTCTTCGTCACCCCATCCATTTGATCCAATGGCCATCTTTGGACCAAGTTTGTCTCTTTCGTCCCTCTTCGTCCTCCCATTTGATCCGTTGGCCTTCTTTGGACCATGTTCGTCTCTTTCGTCTCTCTTCGTCCCCCCATTTGATCCATTGGCCTTCTTTGGACCAAGTTTGTCTCTTTCGTCCGTCTTCGTCCTCCCATTTGATCCGTTGTCCTTCTTTGCACCAAGTTTGGCTCGTTCGTCTTTCTTCGTCATCGCATTAGATCCATTGGCATTCTTTGGACCAAGTTCATCTCTTCAGTCCCTCTTTGTCCTCCCATTTGATCCTTTGGCATTCTTTGTACCAAGTTCGTCTCATTCGTCCTTCTTCGTCCTCCCATTTGATCCATTGGCCTTCTTTGGACCAAGTTCATCTTGTTCGTCCCTCTTCGTCCTCCCATTAAATTCGTTTGCCTTCTTTGGACCAAGTTCCTCTCGTTCGTCCCCCTTCGTCCTCCCATTTGATCCGTTAGCTTTCTTTGGACCAAGTTCGTCTCTTTCGACTCTCTTCGTCACCCCATCCATTTGATCCAATGGCCATCTTTGGACCAAGTTTGTCTCTTTCGTCCCTCTTCGTCCTCCCATTTGATCCGTTGGCCTTCTTTGGACCATGTTCGTCTCTTTCGTCTCTCTTCGTCCCCGCATTTGATCCGTTGGCCTTCTTTGGACCAAGTTTGTCTCTTTCGTCCGTCTTCGTCCTCCCATTTGATCCGTTGTCCTTCTTTGCACCATGTTCGGCTCGTTCGTCTTTCTTCGTCATCGCATTAGATCCATTGACATTCTTTGGACCAAGTTCATCTCTCCAGTCCCTCTTCGTCTTCCCATTTGATCCTGTGGCATTCTTTGTACCAAGTTCGTCTCATTCGTCCTTCTTCGTCCTCCCATTTGATCCATTGGCCTTCTTTGGACCAAGTTCATCTTGTTCGTCCTTCTTCGTCCTTCCATTAAATCCGTTTGCTTTCTTTGGACCAATTTCGTCTCTTTCGTCTCTCTTCGTCACCCCATCCATTTGATCCATTGGCCTTCTTTGGACCATGTTTGTCTCTTTCGTCCCTCTTCTTCCTCCCATTTGATCCGTTGGCCTTCTTTGGACCAAGTTCGTCGCTTTCGTCCCTCTTCGTTCTCCCATTATATCCGTTGTCCTTCATTGCTCCATGTTCGGCTTGTTCGTCTTTCTTAGTCATCGCATTAGATCCATTGGTATTCTTTGGACCAAGTTCATCTCTTCAGTCCCTCTTCATCCTCCCATTTGATCCTTTGGCATTCTTTGTACCATGTTCGTCTCATTCGTCCTTCTTCGTCCTCCCATTTGATCCATTGGCCTTCTTTGGACCAAGTTCATCTTGTTCGTCCCTCTTCGTCCTCCCATTAAATCCGTTTGCCTTCTTTGGACCAAGTTCCTCTCGTTCGTCCCCCTTCGTCCTCCCATTTGATCCGTTAGCTTTCTTTGGACCAAGTTCGTCTCTTTCGACTCTCTTCGTCACCCCATCCATTTGATCCAATGGCCATCTTTGGACCAAGTTTGTCTCTTTCGTCCCTCTTCGTCCTCCCATTTGATCCGTTGGCCTTCTTTGGACCATGTTCATCTCTTTCGTCTCTCTTCGTCCCCCCATTTGATCCGTTGGCCTTCTTTGGACCAAGTTTGTCTCTTTCGTCCGTCTTCGTCCTCCCATTTGATCCGTTGTCCTTCTTTGCACCAAGTTCGGCTCGTTCGTCTTTCTTCGTCATCGCATTAGATCCATTGACATTCTTTGGACCAAGTTCATCTCTCCAGTCCCTCTTCGTCTTCCCATTTGATCCTTTGGCATTCTTTGTACCAAGTTCGTCTCATTCGTCCTTCTTCGTCCTCCCATTTGATCCATTGGCCTTCTTTGGACCAAGTTCATCTTGTTCGTCCTTCTTCGTCCTTCCATTAAATCCGTTTGCTTTCTTTGGACCAATTTCGTCTCTTTCGTCTCTCTTCGTCACCCCATCCATTTGATCCATTGGCCTTCTTTGGACCAAGTTTGTCTCTTTCGTCCCTCTTCTTCCTCCCATTTGATCCGTTGGCCTTCTTTGGACCAAGTTCGTCGCTTTCATCCCTCTTCGTTCTCCCATTAGATCCGTTGTCCTTCATTGCTCCATGTTCGGCTTGTTCGTCTTTCTTCGTCATCGCATTAGATCCATTGGCATTCTTTGGACCAAGTTCATCTCTTCAGTCCCTCTTCGTCCTCCCATTTGATCCTTTGGCATTCTTTGTACCATGTTCGTCTCATTCGTCCTTCTTCGTCCTCCCATTTGATCCATTGGCCTTCTTTGGACCAAGTTCATCTTGTTCGTCCCTCTTCGTCCTCCCATTAAATCCGTTTGCCTTCTTTGGACCAAGTTCCTCTCGTTCGTCCCCCTTCGTCCTCCCATTTGATCCGTTAGCTTTCTTTGGACCAAGTTCGTCTCTTTCGACTCTCTTCGTCACCCCATCCATTTGATCCAATGGCCATCTTTGGACCAAGTTTGTCTCTTTCGTCCCTCTTCGTCCTCCCATTTGATCCGTTGGTCTTCTTTGGACCATGTTCATCTCTTTCGTCTCTCTTCGTCCCCCCATTTGATCCGTTGGCCTTCTTTGGACCAAGTTTGTCTCTTTCGTCCGTCTTCGTCCTCCCATTTGATCCGTTGTCCTTCTTTGCACCAAGTTCGGCTCGTTCGTCTTTCTTCGTCATCGCATTAGATCCATTGACATTCTTTGGACCAAGTTCATCTCTCCAGTCCCTCTTCGTCTTCCCATTTGATCCTTTGGCATTCTTTGTACCAAGTTCGTCTCATTCGTCCTTCTTCGTCCTCCCATTTGATCCATTGGCCTTCTTTGGACCAAGTTCATCTTGTTCGTCCTTCTTCGTCCTTCCATTAAATCCGTTTGCTTTCTTTGGACCAATTTCGTCTCTTTCGTCTCTCTTCGTCACCCCATCCATTTGATCCATTGGCCTTCTTTGGACCAAGTTTGTCTCTTTCGTCCCTCTTTTTCCTCCCATTTGATCCGTTGGCCTTCTTTGGACCAAGTTCGTCGCTTTCGTCCCTCTTCGTTCTCCCATTAGATCCGTTGTCCTTCATTGCTCCATGTTCGGCTTGTTCGTCTTTCTTCGTCATCGGATTAGATCCATTGGCATTCTTTGGACCAAGTTCATCTCTTCAGTCCCTCTTCGTCCTCCTATTTGATCCTTTGGCATTCTTTGTACCAAGTTCGTCTCATTCGTCCTTTTTCGTCCTCCCATTTGATCCATTGGCCTTCTTTGGACCAAGTTCATATTGTTCGTCCCTCTTCGTCCTCCCATTAAATCCGTTTGCCTTCTTTGGACCAAGTTCGTCTCGTTCGTCCCTCTTCGTCCTCCCATTTGATCCGTTAGCTTTCTTTGGACCAAGTTCGTCTCTTTCGACTCTATTCGTCACCCCATCCATTTGATCCATTGGCCATCTTTGGACCATGTTTGTCTCTTTCGTCCGTCTTCGTCCCCCCATTTGATCAGTTGGCTTTCTTTGGACCATCTTCGTCTCGTTCGTCCCTCTTCGTCCTCCCATTAAATCCGTTTGCCTTTTTTGAACCAAGTTCGTCTTGTTCGACCCTCTTCGTCCTCCCATTTGATCCGTTAGCTTTCTTTGGACCAAGTTCGTCTCTTTCGACTCTCTTCGTCATCCCATCCATTTGATCCATTGGCCATCTTTGGACGAAGTTTGTCTCTTTCGCCCCTCTTCGTCCCCCCATTTGATCCGTTGGCTTTCTTTGGACAATGTTCGTCTCGTTCGTCCCTCTTCGTCCTCCCATTTGATCCGTTAGTTTTCTTTGGACCAAGTTCGTCTCTTTCGACTCTCTTCATCGCCCCATCCAATTGATCCATTGGCCTTCTTTGGACGAAGTTTGTCTCTTTCGCCCCTCTTCGTCCTCCCATTTGATCCGTTGGCCTTCTTTGGACCATATTCGTCTCTTTCGTCTCTCGTCGTCCCTCCATTTGATCCGTTGGCCTTCTTTGGACCAAGTTATTCTCTTTCGTCCCTCTTCGTCCTCCCATTTGATCCGTTGTACTTCTTTGCACCAAGTTTGGCTCGTTCGTCTTTCTTCGTCATCGCATTAGATCTATTGGCATTCTTTGGACCAAGTGCATCTCTTCAGTCCCTCTTCGTCCTCCCATTTGATCCTTTGGCATTTTTTGTACCAAGTTCGTCTTATTCGTCCTTCTTCGTCCTCCCATTTGATCCATTGGCCTTCTTTGGACGAAGTTCATCTTGTTCGTCCTTCTTGGTCCTCCCATTAAATCCGTTTGCTTTCTTTGTACGAAATTCGTCTCTCTTCGTCACCCCATCCATTTGATCCATTGGCCTTCTTTCGACCAAGTTTGCCTCTTTCGTCCCTCTTCGTCCTCCTATTTGATCCATTGGCCTTCTTTGGACCAAGTTCGTCGCTTTCGTCCCTCTTCGTCCTCCCATTAGATCCGTTGTCCTTCTTTGCACCAAGTTCGTCTCGTTCGTCATTCTTCGTCCTCGCATTAGATCCATTGGCATTCATTGGACCGAGTTCGTCTCTTCAGTCCCTCTTCGTCCTCTCATTTGATACTTTGGCATTCTTTGTACCAAGTTCGTCTCATTCATCGCTCTTCGTCCTCGCATTTGATCCATTGGCATTCTTTGGACCAAGTTCATCTTGTTTGTCCCTCTTCGTCCTCCCATTAAATCCGTTTGCCTTCTTTGGATCAAGTTCGTCTCGTTCGACCCTCTTCGTCCTCCCATTTGATACGTTAGCTTTCTTTGGACCATGTTCGTCTCCTTCGTCTCTCTTCGTCCCCCCATTTGACCCGTTGGCCTTCTTTGGACCAAGTTTGTCTCTTTCGTCCCTCTTCGTCCTCCCATTTTATCCGTTGGCCTTCTTTGGACCAAATTCGTCGCTTTCGTCCCTCTTCGTCCTCCCATTAGATCCGTTGTCCTTCTTTGTATCAAGTTCAGCTCGTTTGTCATTCTTCGTCATCGCATTAGATCCATTGGCATTCTTTGGACCAAGTTCATCCCTTCAGTCCCTCTTCGTCCTCCCATTTGATCCTTTGGCATTCTTTGTACCAAGTTCGTCTCATTCATCCTTTTTCATCCTCCCATTTGATCCATTGGCCTTCTTTGGACCAAGTTCATCTTGTTCGTCCCTCTTCGTCCTCCCATTAAATCCGTTTGCCTTCTTTGGACCAAGTTCGTCTCGTTCGTCCCTCTTCGTCTTCCCATTTGATCCTTTGGCATTCTTTGTACCAAGTTCGTCTCATTCGTCCTTCTTCGTCCTCCCATTTGATCCATTGGCCTTCTTTGGACCAAGTTCATCTTGTTCGTCCTTCTTCGTCCTTCCATTAAATCCGTTTGCTTTCTTTGGACCAATTTCGTCTCTTTCGTCTCTCTTCGTCACCCCATCCATTTGATCCATTGGCCTTCTTTGGACCAAGTTTGTCTCTTTCGTCCCTCTTTTTCCTCCCATTTGATCCGTTGGCCTTCTTTGGACCAAGTTCGTCGCTTTCGTCCCTCTTCGTTCTCCCATTAGATCCGTTGTCCTTCATTGCTCCATGTTCGGCTTGTTCGTCTTTCTTCGTCATCGGATTAGATCCATTGGCATTCTTTGGACCAAGTTCATCTCTTCAGTCCCTCTTCGTCCTCCTATTTGATCCTTTGGCATTCTTTGTACCAAGTTCGTCTCATTCGTCCTTTTTCGTCCTCCCATTTGATCCATTGGCCTTCTTTGGACCAAGTTCATCTTGTTCGTCCCTCTTCGTCCTCCCATTAAATCCGTTTGCCTTCTTTGGACCAAGTTCGTCTCGTTCGTCCCTCTTCGTCCTCCCATTTGATCCGTTAGCTTTCTTTGGACCAAGTTCGTCTCTTTCGACTCTATTCGTCACCCCATCCATTTGATCCATTGGCCATCTTTGGACCATGTTTGTCTCTTTCGTCCGTCTTCGTCCCCCCATTTGATCAGTTGGCTTTCTTTTGACCATCTTCGTCTCGTTCGTCCCTCTTCGTCCTCCCATTAAATCCGTTTGCCTTTTTTGAACCAAGTTCGTCTTGTTCGACCCTCTTCGTCCTCCCATTTGATCCGTTAGCTTTCTTTGGACCAAGTTCGTCTCTTTCGACTCTCTTCGTCATCCCATCCATTTGATCCATTGGCCATCTTTGGACGAAGTTTGTCTCTTTCGCCCCTCTTCGTCCCCCCATTTGATCCGTTGGCTTTCTTTGGACAATGTTCGTCTCGTTCGTCCCTCTTCGTCCTCCCATTTGATCCGTTAGCTTTCTTTGGACCAAGTTCGTCTCTTTCGACTCTCTTCATCGCCCCATCCAATTGATCCATTGGCCTTCTTTGGACGAAGTTTGTCTCTTTCGCCCCTCTTCGTCCTCCCATTTGATCCGTTGGCCTTCTTTGGACCATATTCGTCTCTTTCGTCTCTCGTCGTCCCTCCATTTGATCCGTTGGCCTTCTTTGGACCAAGTTAGTCTCTTTCGTCCCTCTTCGTCCTCCCATTTGATCCGTTGTACTTCTTTGCACCAAGTTTGGCTCGTTCGTCTTTCTTCGTCATCGCATTAGATCTATTGGCATTCTTTGGACCAAGTGCATCTCTTCAGTCCCTCTTAGTCCTCCCATTTGATCCTTTGGCATTTTTTGTACCAAGTTCGTCTTATTCGTCCTTCTTCGTCCTCCCATTTGATCCATTGGCCTTCTTTGGACGAAGTTCATCTTGTTCGTCCTTCTTGGTCCTCCCATTAAATCCGTTTGCTTTCTTTGTACGAAATTCGTCTCTCTTCGTCACCCCATCCATTTGATCCATTGGCCTTCTTTCGACCAAGTTTGCCTCTTTCGTCCCTCTTCGTCCTCCTATTTGATCCATTGGCCTTCTTTGGACCAAGTTCGTCGCTTTCGTCCCTCTTCGTCCTCCCATTAGATCCGTTGTCCTTCTTTGCACCAAGTTCGTCTCGTTCGTCATTCTTCGTCCTCGCATTAGATCCATTGGCATTCATTGGACCGAGTTCGTCTCTTCAGTCCCTCTTCGTCCTCTCATTTGATACTTTGGCATTCTTTGTACCAAGTTCGTCTCATTCATCGCTCTTCGTCCTCGCATTTGATCCATTGGCATTCTTTGGACCAAGTTCATCTTGTTTGTCCCTCTTCGTCCTCCCATTAAATCCGTTTGCCTTCTTTGGATCAAGTTCATCTCGTTCGACCCTCTTCGTCCTCCCATTTGATACGTTAGCTTTCTTTGGACCATGTTCGTCTCCTTCGTCTCTCTTCGTCCCCCCATTTGACCCGTTGGCCTTCTTTGGACCAAGTTTGTCTCTTTCGTCCCTCTTCGTCCTCCCATTTTATCCGTTGGCCTTCTTTGGACCAAATTCGTCGCTTTCGTCCCTCTTCGTCCTCCCATTAGATTCGTTGTCCTTCTTTGTATCAAGTTCGGCTCGTTTGTCATTCTTCGTCATCGCATTAGATCCATTGGCATTCTTTGGACCAAGTTCATCCCTTCAGTCCCTCTTCGTCCTCCCATTTGATCCTTTGGCATTCTTTGTACCAAGTTCGTCTCATTCATCCTTTTTCATCCTCCCATTTGATCCATTGGCCTTCTTTGGACCAAGTTCATCTTGTTCGTCCCTCTTCGTCCTCCCATTAAATCCGTTTGCCTTCTTTGGACCAAGTTCGTCTCGTTCGTCCCTCTTCGTCCTCCCATTTGATCCGTTCGCTTTCTTTCGACCATGTTCGTCTCTTTCGTCTCTCTTCGTCCCCACATTTGATCCGTCGGCCTTCTTTGGACCAAGTTTGTCCCTCTTCGTCCTCCCATTTGATCCGTTGGCCTTCTTTGGACCAAGTTCGTCGCTTTCGTTCCTCTTCGTCCTCCCATTAGATCCCTTGACCTTCTTTGCACCAAGTTTATCTCGTTTGTCCTTCTTCGTCATCGCATTAGATCTATTGGCATTCTTTGGACCAAGTTCGTCTCTTCAGTCCCTTTTCGTCCTCCCATTTGATCCTTTGGCATTCTGTGTACCAAGTTCGTCTCATTCGTCCCTCTTTGTCCTCCCATTTATTCCATTGTCCTTCTTTGGACCAAGTTCATCTGGTTCGTCCCTCTTCGTCCTCCCATTAAATCCGATTGCCAGCTTTGGACCAAGTTCGTTTCATTCGTCCTTGTTCGTCCTCCCATTTGATCCGTTAGCTTTCTTTGGACCATGTTCGTCTCTTTCGCCTCTCTAAGTCACCCCATCCATTTGAACAATTGGCCTTCTTTGGACGAAGTTTGTCTCTTTCGTCCCTCTTCGTCCTCCCTGTTGATCCGTTGGCCTTCTTTTGACCAAGTTCGTCGCTTTCGTCCCTCTTCGTCTTCCCATTAGATCCGTTGACCTTCTTTGCACCAAGTTCATCTCGTTTGTCCTTCTTCATCATCGCATTAGATCCATTGGCATTCTTTGGACCAAGTTCATCTCTTTAGTCCCTTTTCGTCCTCCCATTTGATCCATTGGCATTCTTTGTGCCAAGTCTGTCTCATTCGTCCCTCTTTGTCCTCCCATTTAATCCATTGGCCTTCTATGGACCAAGTTTGTCTCTTTCGTCCCTCTTCGTCCTCCCATTTGATCCATTGGCCTTCATTGGACCAAGTTCATCTTGTTCGTCCCTCTTCGTCCTCCCATTAAATCCGTTTGCCTTCTTTGGACCAAGTTCGTCTCGTTCGTCCCTCTTCGTCCTCCCATTTGATCTGTTCGCGTTCTTTGGACCATGTTCGTCTCTTTCGTCTCTCTTCGTCCCCCCATTTGATCCGTCGGCCTTCTTTGGACCAAGTTTGTCTCTTTCGTCCCTCTTCGTCCTCGCATTTGATCCGTTGGCCTTCTTTGGACCAAGTTCGTCGCTTTCGTTCCTCTTCGTCCTCCCATTAGATCCGTTGACCTTCTTTGCACCAAGTTCATCTCGTTTGTCCTTCTTCGTCATCGCATTAGATCCATTGATATTCTTTGGACCAAGTTCATCTCTTCAGTCCCTTTTCATTCTCCCATTTGATCCTTTGGCATTCTTTGTACCAAGTTCGTCTCATTCGTCCCTCTTTGTCCTCCTATTTAAGCCATTGGCCTTCTTTGGACCAAGTTGATCTGGTTCGTCCCTCTTCGTCCTCCCATTAAATCCGTTTGCCTGCATTGGACCAAGTTCGTCTCGTTCGTCCCTATTCGTCCTCCTATTTGATCCGTTAGCTTTCTTTGGACCATGTTCGTCTCTTTCGCCTCTCTTCGTCACCCCATCCATTTGATCAATTGGCCTTCTTTGGACCATGTTTGTCTCTTTCGTCCCTCTTCGTCCTCCCTTTTGATCTGTTGGCCTTCTTTGGACCAAGTTCGTCGCTTTCGATCCTCTTCGTCCTCCCATTAGATCCGTTGACCTTCTTTGCACCAACTTCATCTCGTTTGTCTGTCTTCATCATCGCATTAGATCCATTGGCATTCTTTGCACCAAGTTCGTCTCTTCAGTCCCTTTTCGTCCTCCCATTTGATCCTTTGGCTTTCTTTGTACCAAGTTCGTCTCATTCGTCCCTCTTTGTCCTCCCATTTAATCCATTGTCCTTCTTTGGACCTAGTTCATTTGGTTCGTCCCTCTTCGTCCTCCCATTAAATCCGTTTGCCAGCTTTGGACCAAGTTCGTCTCGTTCGTCCCTCTTCGTCCTCCCATTTGATCCGTTAGCTTTCTTTGGACCATGTTCGCCTCTCTTCGTCACCCCATCCATTTGATCAATTGGCCTTCTTTGGACGAACTTTGTCTCTTTCGTCCCTCTTCGTCCTCCCTGTTGATCCGTTGGCCTTCTTTTGACCAAGTTCGTCGCTTTCGTCCCTCTTCGTCTTCCCATTAGATCCGTTGACCTTCTTTGCACCAAGTTCATCTCGTTTGTCCTTCTTTGTCATCGCATTAGATCCATTGGCATTCTTTGGACCAAGTTCATCTCTTTAGTCCCTTTTCGTCCTCCCATTTGATCCATTGGCATTCTTTGTGCCAAGTTTGTCTCATTCGTCCCTCTTTGTCCTCCCATTTAATCCGTTGGCCTTCTATGGACCAAGTTTGTCTCTTTCGTCCCTCTTCGTCCTCCCATTTGATCCATTGGCCTTCATTGGACCAAGTTCATCTTGTACGTCCCTCTTCGTCCTCCCATTAAATCTGTTTGCCTTCTTTGGACCATGTTCGTCTCGTTCGTCCCTCTTCGTCCTCCCATTTGATCTGTTCGCGTTCTTTGGACCATATTCGTCTCTTTCGTCTCTCTTCGTCCCCCCATTTGATCCGTCGGCCTTCTTTGGACCAAGTTTGTCTCTTTCGTCCCACTTCGTCCTCCCATTTGATCCGTTGGCCTTCTTTGGACCAAGTTCGTCGCTTTCGTTCCTCTTCGTCCTCCCATTAGATCCGTTGACCTTCTTTGCACCAAGTTCATCTCGTTTGTCCTTCTTCGTCATCGCATTAGATCCATTGACATTATTTGGACCAAGTTCGTTTCCTCAGTCCCTTTTCGTCCCCCCATTTGATCCTTTGGCATTCTTTGTACCAAGTTCGTCTCATTCGTCCCTCTTTGTCCTCCCATTTAATCCATTGGCCTTCTTTGGACCAAGTTCATCTGGTTCGTCCCTCTTCGTCCTCCCATTAAATCCGTTTGCCTTCTTTGGACCAAGTTCGTCTCGTTCGTCCCTCTTCGTCCTCCCATTTGATCCGTTAGCTTTCTTTGGACCATGTTCGTCTCTTTCGCCTCTCTTCGTCACCCCATCCATTTGATCAATTGGCCTTCTTTGGACCAAGTTTGTCTCTTTCGTCCCTCTTCGTCCTCCCATTTGATCCGTTGGCCTTCTTTGGACCAAGTTCGTCGCTTTCGTCCCTCTTCGTCCTCCCATTAGATCCGTTGACCTTCTTTGCACCAAGTTCATCTCGTTTGTCCTTCTTCGTCATCGCATTAGATCCATTGATATTCTTTGGACCAAGTTCATCTCTTCAGTCCCTTTTCGTCCTCCCATTTGATCCTTTGGCATTCTTTGTACCAAGTTCGTCTCATTCGTCCCTCTTTGTCCTCCCATTTAAGCCATTGGCCTTCTTTGGACCACGTTGATCTGGTTCGTCCCTCTTCGTCCTCCCATTAAATCCGTTTGCCTGCTTTGGACCAAGTTCGTCTCGTTCGTCCCTCATCGTCCTCCCATTTGATCCGTTAGCTTTCTTTGGACCATGTTCGTCTCTTTCGCCTCTCTTCGTCACCCGATCCATTTGATCAATTGGCCTTCTTTGGACCGTGTTTGTCTCTTTCGTCCCTCTTCGTCCTCCCTTTTGATCCGTTGGCCTTCTTTTGACCAAGTTTGTCGCTTTCGTCCCTCTTTGTCTTCCCATTAGATCCGTTGACCTTTTTTGCACCAAGTTCATCTCGTTTGTCCTTCTTCGTCATCGCGTTAGATCCATTGGTTTTCTTTGGACCAAGTTCATCTCTTTAGTCCCTTTTCGTCCTCCCATTTGATCCTTTGGCATTCATTGTACCAAGTTCGTCTCATTCGTCCCTCTTTGTCCTCCCATTTAAGCCATTGGCCTTCTTTGGACCAAGTTGATCTGGTTCGTCCCTCTTCGTCCTCCCATTAAATCCGTTTGCCTGCTTTGGACCAAGTTCGTCTCGTTCGTCCCTCATCGTCCTCCCATTTGATCCGTTAGCTTTCTTTGGACCATGTTCGTCTCTTTCGCCTCTCTTCGTCACCCGATCCATTTGATCAATTGGCCTTCTTTGGACCGTGTTTGTCTCTTTCGTCCCTCTTCGTCCTCCCTTTTGATCCGTTGGCCTTCTTTTGACCAAGTTTGTCGCTTTCGTCCCTCTTTGTCTTCCCATTAGATCCGTTGACCTTTTTTGCACCAAGTTCATCTCGTTTGTCCTTCTTCGTCATCGCGTTAGATCCATTGGTTTTCTTTGGACCAAGTTCATCTCTTTAGTCCCTTTTCGTCCTCCCATTTGATCCTTTGGCATTCATTGTACCAAGTTCGTCTCATTCGTCCATCTTTGTCCTCCCATTTAATCCATTGGCCTTCTTTGGACCAAGTTTGTCTCTTTCGTCCCTCTTCGTCCTCCCATTTGATCCGTTGGCCTTCTTTGGACCAAGTTCGTCGCTTTCGTTCCTCTTCGTCCTCCCATTAGATCCGTTGACCTTCTTTGCACCAAGTTCATCTCGTTTGTCCTTCTTCGTCATCGCATTAGATCCATTGGCATTATTTGGACCAAGTTCGTTTCTTCAGTCCCTTTTCGTCCCCCCATTTGATCCTTTGGCATTCTTTGTACCAAGTTCGTCTCATTCGTCCCTCTTTGTCCTCCCATTTAATCCATTGGCCTTCTTTGGACCAAGTTCATCTGGTTCGTCCCTCTTCGACCTCCCATTTGATCCGTTAGCTTTCTTTGGACCATGTTTGTCTCTTTCGCCTCTCTTCGTCACCCCATCCATTTGATCAATTGGCCTTCTTTGGACCAAGTTTGTCTCTTTCGTCCCTCTTCGTCCTCCCTTTTGATCCGTTGGCCTTCTTTTGACCAAGTTCGTCGCTTTCGTCCCTCTTCTTCTTCCCATTAGATCCGTTGACCTTTTTTGCACCAAGTTCATCTCGTTTGTCCTTCTTCGTCATCGCATTAAATCCATTGTCATTCTTTGGACCAAGTTCATCTCTTCAGTCTCTTTTCGTCCTCCCATTTGATCCTCTGGCATTCTTTGTACCAAGTTCATCTCATTCGTCCCTCTTTGTCCTCCCATTTAATCCATTGGCCTTCTTTGGACCAAGTTCATCTGGTTTGTCCCTCTTCGTCCTCCCATTAAATCCGTTTGCCTTCTTTGGACCAAGTTCGTCTCGTTCGTCCCTCTTCGTCCTCCCATTTGATCCGTTAGCTTTCTTTGGACCATGTTCGTCTCTTTCGCCTCTCTTCGTCACCCCATCCATTTGATCAATTGGCCTTCTTTGGACCAAGTTTGTCTCTTTCGTCCCTCTTCGTCCACCCGTTTGATCCGTTGGCCTTCTTTGGACCAAGTTCGTCGCTTTCGTCCCTCTTCGTCCTCCCATTAGATCCGTTGACCTTTTTTGCACCAAGTTCATCTCGTTTGTCCTTCTTCGTCATCGCATTAGATCCATTGGCATTCTTTGGACCAAGTTCATCTCTTCAGTCCCTTTTCGTCCTCCCATTTGATCCTTTGGCATTCTTTGTACCAAGTTCGTCTCATTCGTCCCTCTTTGTCCTCCCATTTAATCCATTGGCCTTCTTTGGACCAAGTTCATCTGATTCGTCCCTCTTCGTCCTCCCATTAAATCCGTTTGCCTTCTTTGGACCAAGTTCGTCTCGTTCGTCCCTCTTCGTCCTCCCATTTGATCCGTTAGCTTTCTTTGGACCATGTTCGTCTCTTTCGTCTCTCTTCATCCCCCCTTTTGATACGTTGGCCTTCTTTGTACCTAGTTTGTCTCTTTCGTCCCTCTTCGTCCTCCCATTTGATCCGTTGGCCTTCTTTGGACCAAGTTTGTCTCGTTCGTCCTTCTTCGTACTAGCATTAGATCCATTGGCATTCATTGGACCAAGTTTGTCTCTTCAGTCCCTCTTCGTCTTCTCATTTGGTCCTTTGGCATTCTTTGTACCATGTTCGTCTCATTCGTCCCTCTTCGTCCTCCCATTTGATCCATTGGCATTCTTTGGACCAAGTTCATCTTGTTCGTCCCTCTTCGTCCTTCCATTAAATCCATTTGCCTTCTTTGGACCAAGTTCGTCTCTTTCGTCCCTCTTCGTCCCCCCATTTGATCCGTTGGCCTTCTTTAGACCATGATTGTCTCTTTCGTCCCACTTCGTCCTCCCATTTGATCTGTTGGCCTTCTTTGGACCAAGTTCGTCGCTTTCGTCCCTCTTCGTCCTCCCATTAGATCCGTTGTCCTTCATTGCACCAAGTTCATCTCGTTTGTCCTTCTTCATCATCGCATTAGATCCATTGGCATTCTTTGGACAAAGTTCATCTCTTCAGTCCCTTTTCGTCCCCCCATTTGATCCGTTGGTCTTCTTTGGACCAAGTTTGTCTCTTTCGTCCCTCTTCGTCCTCCCATTTGATCCGTTGGCCTTCTTTGGACCAAGTTCGTCGCTTTCGTTCCCCTTCGTTCTCCCATTAGATCCATTGACCTTCTTTGCACCAAGTTCATCTCGTTTGTCCTTCTTCATCATCGCATTAGATCCATTGGCATTCTTTGGACCAAGTTCATTTCTTCAGTCCCTTTTCGTCCTCCCATTTGATCCTTTGGCATTCTTTGTACCAAGTTCGTCTCATTCGTCCCTCTTTGTCCTCCCATTTAATCCATTGGCCTTCTCTGGACCAAGTTCATCTGGTTCGTCCCTCTTCGTCCTCCCATTAAATCCGTTTGCCTTCTTTGGACCAAGTTCGTCTCGTTCGTCCCTCTTCGTCCTCCCATTTGATCCGTTAGCTTTCTTTGGACCATGTTCGTCTCTTTCGTCTCTCTTCATCCCCCCATTTGATACGTTGGCCTTCTTTGGACCTAGTTTGTCTCTTTCGTCCCTCTTCGTCCTCCCATTTGATCCGTTGGCCTTCTTTGGACCAAGTTTGTCTCGTTCGTCCTTCTTCGTACTAGCATTAGATCCATTGGCATTCATTGGACCAAGTTTGTCTCTTCAGTCCCTCTTCGTCTTCTCATTTGATCCTTTGGCATTCTTTGTACCAAGTTCGTCTCATTCGTCCCTCTTCGTCCTCCCATTTGATCCATTGGAATTCTTTGGACGAAGTTCATCTTGTTCGTCCCTCTTCGTCCTCCCATTAAATCCGTTTGCCTTCTTTGGACCAAGTTCGTCTCTTTCGTCCCTCTTCGTCCCACCATTTGATCCGTTGGCCTTCTTTGGACCAAGTTTGTCTCTTTCGTCCCTCTTCGTCCTCCCATTTGATCCGTTGGCCTTCTTTGGACCAAGTTCGTCGCTTTCGTCCCTCTTCGTCCTCCCAGTAGATCCGTTGTCCTTCATTGTACCAAGTTCATCTCGTTTGTCCTTCTTCATCATCGTATTAGATCCATTGGCATTCTTTGGACAAAGTTGATCTCTTCAGTCCCTTTTCGTCCCCCCATTTGATCCGTTGGTCTTCTTTGGACCAAGTTTGTCTCTTTCGTCCCTCTTCGTCCTCCCATTTGATCCGTTGGCCTTCTTTGGACCAAGTTTGTCTCTTTCGTTCCTCTTCGTCCTCCCATTTGATCTGTTGGCCTTCTTTGGACCAAGTTCGTCGCTTTCGTTCCTCTTCGTCCTCCCATTAGATCCGTTGCCTTCTTTGCACCAAGTTCATCTCGTTTGTCCTTCTTCGTCATCGCATTAGATCCGTTGGCATTCTTTGGACCAAGTTCATCTCTTCAGTCCCTTTTCGTCCTCCCATTTGATCCTTTGGCATTCTTTGTACCAAGTTCGTCTCATTCGTCCCTCTTCGTCCTCCCATTAAATCCGTTTGCCTTATTTGGACCAAGTTCATCTCGTTCGTCCCTCTTCGTCCTCCCATTTGATCTGTTAGCTTTCTTTGGACCATGTTCGTCTCTTTCGTCTCTCTTCATCGCCCCATTTGATACGTTGGCCTTCTTTGGACCTAGTTTGTCTCTTTCGTCCCTCTTCGTCCTCCCATTTGATCCGTTGGCCTTCTTTGGACCAAGTTTGTCTCGTTCGTCCTTCTTCGTACTAGCGTTAGATCCATTGGCATTCATTGGACCAAGTTTATCTCTTCAGTCCCTCTTCGTCTTCTCATTTGATCCTTTGGCATTCTTTGTACCAAGTTCGTCTCATTCGTCCCTCTTCGTCCTCCCATTTGATCCATTGGCATTCTTTGGACCAAGTTCATCTTGTTCGTCCCTCTTCGTCCTCCCATTAAATCCGTTTGCCTTCTTTGGACCAAGTTCGTCTCTTTCGTCCCTCTTCGTCCCCCCATTTGATCCGTTGGCCTTCTTTGGACCAAGTTTGTCTCTTTCGTCCCTCTTCGTCCTCCCATTTGATCCGTTGGCCTTCTTTGCACCAAGTTCGTCGCTTTCGTCCCTCTTCGTCCTCCCATTAGACCCGTTGTCCTTCATTGCACCAAGTTCATCTCGTTTGTCCTTCTTCATCATCGCATTAGATCCATTGGCATTCTTTGGACAAATTTGATCTCTTCAGTCCCTTTTCGTCCCCCCATTTGATCCGTTGGTCTTCTTTGGACCAAGTTTGTCTCTTTCGTCCCTCTTCGTCCTCCCATTTGATCCGTTGGCCTTCTTTGGACCAAGTTTGTCTCTTTCGTTCCTCTTCGTCCTCCCATTTGATCTGTTGGCCTTCTTTGGACCAAGTTCGTCGCTTTCGTTCCTCTTCGTCCTCCAATTAGATCCGTTGCCTTCTTTGCACCAAGTTCATCTCGTTTGTCCTTCTTCGTCATCGCATTAGATCCGTTGGCATTCTTTGGACCAAGTTCATCTCTTCAGTCCCTTTTCGTCCTCCCATTTGATCCTTTGGCATTCTCTGGACCAAGTTCGTCTCATTCGTCCCTCTTCGTCCTCCCATTAAATCCGTTTGCCTTCTTTGGACCAAGTTCGTCTCGTTCGTCCCTCTTCGTCCTCCCATTTGATCCGTTAGCTTTCTTTGGACCATGTTCGTCTCTTTCGTCTCTCTTCATCCCCCCATTTGATACGTTGGCCTTCTTTGGACCTAGTTTGTCTCTTTCGTCTCTCTTCGTCCTCCCATTTGATCCGTTGGCTTTCTTTGGACCAAGTTTGTCTCGTTCGTCCTTCTTCGTACTAGCATTAGATCCATTGGCATTCATTGGACCAAGTTTGTCTCTTCAGTCCCCCTTCGTCTTCTCATTTGATCCTTTGGCATTCTTTGTACCAAGTTCGTCTCATTCGTCCCTCTTCGTCCTCGCATTTGATCCATTGGCATTCTTTGGACCAAGTTCATCTTGTTCGTCCCTCTTCGTCCTCCCATTAAATCCGTTTGCCTTCTTTGGACCAAGTTCGTCTCTTTCATCCCTCTTCGTCCCCCCATTTGATCCGTTGGCCTTCTTTGGACCAAGTTTGTCTCTTTCGTCCCTCTTCGTCCTCCCATTTGATCCGTTGGCCTTCTTTGGACCAATTTCGTCGCTTTAGTCCCTCTTCGTCCTCCCATTAGATCCGTTGTCCTTCATTGCACCAAGTTCATCTCGTTTGTCCTTCTTCATCATCGCATTAGATCCATTGGCATTCTTTGGACAAAGTTGATCTCTTCAGTCCCTTTTCGTCCCCCCATTTGATCCGTTGGTCTTCTTTGGACCAAGTTTGTCTCTTTCGTCCCTCTTCGTCCTCCCATTTGATCCGTTGGCCTTCTTTGGACCAAGTTTGTCTCTTTCGTTCCTCTTCTTCCTCCCATTTGATCCGTTGGCCTTCTTTGGAACAAGTTCGTCGCTTTCGTTCCTCTTCGTCCTCCCATTAGATCCGTTGACCTTCTTTGCACCAAGTTCATCTCGTTTGTCCTTCTTCGTCATCACATTAGATCCGTTGGCATTCTTTGGACCAAGTTCATCTCTTCAGTCCCTTTTCGTCCTCCCATTTGATCCTTTGGCATTCTTTGTACCAAGTTCGTCTCATTCGTCCCTCTTCGTCCTCCCATTAAATCCGTTTGCCTTCTTTGGACCATGTTCGTCTCGTTCGTCCCTCTTCGTCCTCCCATTTGATCCGTTAGCTTTCTTTGGACCATGTTCGTCTCTTTCGCCTCTCTTCGTCACCCCATCCATTTGATCAATTGGCCTTCTTTGGACCAAGTTTGTCTCTTTCGTCCCTCTTCGTCCTCCCATTTGATCCGTTGGCCTTCTTTGGACCAAGTTCGTCGTTTTCGTCCCTCTTCGTCCTCCCGTTAAATCCGTTGACCTTTTTGCACCAAGTTCATCTCGTTTGTCCTTCTTCGTCATCGCATTAGATCCATTGGCATTCTTTGGACCAAGTTCATCTCTTCAGTCCCTTTTCGTCCTCCCATTTGATCCTTTGGCATTCTTTGTACCAAGTTCGTCTCATTCGTCCCTCTTTGTCCTCCCATTTAATCCATTGGCCTTCTTTGGACCAAGTTCATCTGGTTCGTCCCTCTTCGTCCTCCCATTAAATCCGTTTGCCTTCTTTGGACCAAGTTCGTCTCGTTCGTCCCTCTTCGTCCTCCCATTTGATCTGTTAGCTTTCTTTGGACCATGTTCGTCTCTTTCGTCTCTCTTCATCCCCCCATTTGATACGTTGGCCTTCTTTGGACCTAGTTTGTCTCTTTCGTCCCTCTTCGTCCTCCCATTTGATCTGTTGGCCTTCTTTGGACCAAGTTTGTCTCGTTCGTCCTTCTTCGTACTAGCATTAGATCCATTGGCATTCATTGGACCAAGTTTGTCTCTTCAGTCCCTCTTCGTCTTCTCATTTGATCCTTTGGCATTCTTTGTACCAAGTTCGTCTCATTCGTCCCTCTTCGTCCTCCCATTTGATCCATTGGCATTCTTTGGACCAAGTTCATCTTGTTTGTCCCTCTTCGTCCTCCCATTAAATCCGTTTGCCTTCTTTGGCCCAAGTTCGTCTCTTTCGTCCCTCTTCATCCCCCCATTTGATCCGTTGGCTTTCTTTGGACCAAGTTTGTCTCTTTCGTCCCTCTTCGTCCTCCCATTTGATCTGTTGGCCTTCTTTGGACCAAGTTCGTCGCTTTCGTCCCTCTTCGTCCTCCCATTAGATCCGTTGTCCTTCATTGCACCAAGTTCATCTCGTTTGTCCTTCTTCATCATCGCATTAGATCCATTGGCATTCTTTGGACAAAGTTCATCTCTTCAGTCCCTTTTCGTCCCCCCATTTGATCCGTTGGTCTTCTTTGGACCAAGTTTGTCTCTTTCGTCCCTCTTCGTCCTCCCATTTGATCCGTTGGCCTTCTTTGGACCAAGTTTGTCTCTTTCGTTCCTCTTCGTCCTCCCATTTGATCCGTTGGCCTTCTTTGGACCAAGTTCGTCGCTTTCGTTCCTCTTCGTCCTCCCATTAGATCCGTTGACCTTCTTTGCACCAAGTTCATCTCGTTTGTCCTTCTTCGTCATCGCATTAGATCCGTTGGCATTCTTTGGACCAAGTTCATCTCTTCAGTCCCTTTTCGTCCTCCCATTTGATCCTTCGGCATTCTTTGTACCAAGTTCGTCTCATTCGTCCCTCTTCGTCCTCCCATTAAATCCGTTTGCCTTCTTTGGACCAAGTTCGTCTAGTTCGTCCCTCTTCGTCCTCCCATTTGATCCGTTAGCTTTCTTTGGACCATGTTCGTCTCTTTCGCCTCTCTTCTTCACCCCATCCATTTGATCAATTGGCCTTTTTTGGACCAAGTTTGTCTCTTTCGTCCCTCTTCGTCCTCCCATTTGATCCGTTGGCATTCTTTGGACCAAGTTCGTCGTTTTCGTCCCTCTTCGTCCTCCCATTAGATCCGTTGACCTTTTTTGCACGAAGTTCATCTCGTTTGTCCTTCTTCGTCATCGCATTAGATCCATTGGCATTCTTTGGACCAAGTTCATCTCTTCAGTCCCTTTTCGTCCTCCCATTTGATCCTTTGGCATTCTTTGTACCAAGTTCGTCTCATTCGTCCCTCTTTGTCCTCCCATTTAATCCATTGGCCTTCTTTGGACCAAGTTCATCTGGTTCGTCCCTCTTCGTCCTCCCATTAAATCCGTTTGCCTTCTTTGGACCAAGTTCGTCTCGTTCGTCCCTCTTCGTCCTCCCATTTGATCTGTTAGCTTTCTTTGGACCATGTTCGTCTCTTTCGTCTCTCTTCATCCCCCCATTTGATACGTTGGCCTTCTTTGGACCTAGTTTGTCTCTTTCGTCCCTCTTCGTCCTCCCATTTGATCCGTTGGCCTTCTTTGGACCAAGTTTGTCTCGTTCGTCCTTCTTCGTACTAGCATTAGATCCATTGACCTTCATTGCACCAAGTTCATCTCGTTTGTCCTTCTTCGTCATCGAATTAGATCCATTGGCATTCTTTGGACCAAGTTCATCTCTTCAGTCCCTTTTCGTCCTCCCATTTGATCCTTTAGCATTCTTTGTACCAAGTTCGTCTCATTCGTCCCTCTTTGTCCTCCCATTTAAGCCATTGGCCTTCTTTGGACCAAGTTGATCTGGTTCGTCCCTCTTCGTCCTCCCATTAAATCCGTTTGCCTGCTTTGGACCAAGTTCGTCTCGTTCGTCCCTCTTCGTCCTCCCATTTGATCCGTTAGCTTTCTTTGGACCATGTTCGTCTCTTTCGCCTCTCTTCGTCACCCCATCCATTTGATCAATTGGCCTTCTTTGGACCAAGTTTGTCTCTTTTGTCCCTCTTCGTCCTCCCATTTGATCCGTTGGCCTTCTTTGGACCAATTTCGTCTTTTTCGTCCCTCTTCGTCCTCCCATTAGATCCGCTGAACTTCTTTGCACCAAGTTCATCTCGTTTGTCCTTCTTCGTCATCGCATTAGATCCATTGGCATTCTTTGGACCAAGTTCATCTCTTCAGTCCGTTTTCGTCCTCTCATTAAATCCGTTTGCCTTCTTTGGACCATGTTCGTCTCTTTCGTCTCTCTTCGTCCCCCCATTTGATCCGTCGGCCTTCTTTGGACCAAGTTTGTCTCTTTCGTCCCTCTTCGTCCTCCCATTTGATCCGTTGGCCTTCTTTGGACCAAGTTCGTCGCTTTCGTTCCTCTTCGTCCTCCCATTAGATCCGTTGACCTTCTTTGCACCAAGTTCATCTCGTTTGTCCTTCTTCGTCATCGCATTAGATCCATTGGCATTATTTGGACCAAGTTCGTTTCTTCAGTCCCTTTTCGTCCCCCCATTTGATCCTTTGGCATTCTTTGTACCAAGTTCGTCTCATTCGTCCCTCTTTGTCCTCCCATTTAATCCATTGGCCTTCTTTGGACCAAGTTCATCTGGTTCGTCCCTCTTCGTCCTCCCATTTGATCCGTTAGCTTTCTTTGGACCATGTTCGTCTCTTTCGTCTCTCGTCATCCCCCCATTTGATACGTTGGCCTTCTTTGGACCTAGTTTGTCTCTTTCGTCCCTCTTCGTCCTCCAATTTGATCCGTTGGCCTTCTTTGGACCAAGTTCGTCGCTTTCGTCCCTCTTCGTCCTCCCATTAGATCCGTTGTCCTTCTTTGCGCCAAGTTCGTCTCGTTCGTCCCTCTTCGTCCTCCCATTTGATCCGTTGGCATTCTTTGGACCAAGTTCGTCGTTTTCGTCCCTCTTCGTCCTCCCATTAGATCCGTTGACCTTTTTTGCACGAAGTTCATCTCGTTTGTCCTTCTTCGTCATCGCATTAGATCCATTGGCATTCTTTGGACCAAGTTCATCTCTTCAGTCCCTTTTCGTCCTCCCATTTGATCCTTTGGCATTCTTTGTACCAAGTTCGTCTCATTCGTCCCTCTTTGTCCTCCCATTTAATCCATTGGCCTTCTTTGGACCAAGTTCATCTGGTTCGTCCCTCTTCGTCCTCCCATTAAATCCGTTTGCCTTCTTTGGACCAAGTTCGTCTCGTTCGTCCCTCTTCGTCCTCCCATTTGATCTGTTAGCTTTCTTTGGACCATGTTCGTCTCTTTCGTCTCTCTTCATCCCCCCATTTGATACGTTGGCCTTCTTTGGACCTAGTTTGTCTCTTTCGTCCCTCTTCGTCCTCCCATTTGATCCGTTGGCCTTCTTTGGACCAAGTTTGTCTCGTTCGTCCTTCTTCGTACTAGCATTAGATCCATTGACCTTCATTGCACCAAGTTCATCTCGTTTGTCCTTCTTCGTCATCGAATTAGATCCATTGGCATTCTTTGGACCAAGTTCATCTCTTCAGTCCCTTTTCGTCCTCCCATTTGATCCTTTAGCATTCTTTGTACCAAGTTCGTCTCATTCGTCCCTCTTTGTCCTCCCATTTAAGCCATTGGCCTTCTTTGGACCAAGTTGATCTGGTTCGTCCCTCTTCGTCCTCCCATTAAATCCGTTTGCCTGCTTTGGACCAAGTTCGTCTCGTTCGTCCCTCTTCGTCCTCCCATTTGATCCGTTAGCTTTCTTTGGACCATGTTCGTCTCTTTCGCCTCTCTTCGTCACCCCATCCATTTGATCAATTGGCCTTCTTTGGACCAAGTTTGTCTCTTTTGTCCCTCTTCGTCCTCCCATTTGATCCGTTGGCCTTCTTTGGACCAATTTCGTCTTTTTCGTCCCTCTTCGTCCTCCCATTAGATCCGCTGAACTTCTTTGCACCAAGTTCATCTCGTTTGTCCTTCTTCGTCATCGCATTAGATCCATTGGCATTCTTTGGACCAAGTTCATCTCTTCAGTCCGTTTTCGTCCTCTCATTAAATCCGTTTGCCTTCTTTGGACCATGTTCGTCTCTTTCGTCTCTCTTCGTCCCCCCATTTGATCCGTCGGCCTTCTTTGGACCAAGTTTGTCTCTTTCGTCCCTCTTCGTCCTCCCATTTGATCCGTTGGCCTTCTTTGGACCAAGTTCGTCGCTTTCGTTCCTCTTCGTCCTCCCATTAGATCCGTTGACCTTCTTTGCACCAAGTTCATCTCGTTTGTCCTTCTTCGTCATCGCATTAGATCCATTGGCATTATTTGGACCAAGTTCGTTTCTTCAGTCCCTTTTCGTCCCCCCATTTGATCCTTTGGCATTCTTTGTACCAAGTTCGTCTCATTCGTCCCTCTTTGTCCTCCCATTTAATCCATTGGCCTTCTTTGGACCAAGTTCATCTGGTTCGTCCCTCTTCGTCCTCCCATTTGATCCGTTAGCTTTCTTTGGACCATGTTCGTCTCTTTCGTCTCTCGTCATCCCCCCATTTGATACGTTGGCCTTCTTTGGACCTAGTTTGTCTCTTTCGTCCCTCTTCGTCCTCCAATTTTATCCGTTGGCCTTCTTTGGACCAAGTTCGTCGCTTTCGTCCCTCTTCGTCCTCCCATTAGATCCGTTGTCCTTCTTTGCGCCAAGTTCGTCTCGTTCGTCCCTCTTCGTCCTCCCATTAGATCCGTTGGCCTTCCTTGGACCAAGTTCGTCTCGTTCGTCCGTCTTCGTCTTCCCATTAGATATGTTGGCCATCTTTGGACCAAGTTCGTCTCATTCGTCCCTCTTCGTCCTACCATTAGTTCCGTTGGGCTTCTTTGGACCAAGTTCGTCTCGTTCGTCCATCTTCGTCCTCCCATTTGATCCGTTGGCCTTCTTTGGACCAAGTTCGTCTCCTTCGTCCATCTTCGTCCTCCCATTAGATCCGTTGGCCTTCTTTGGACCAAGTTCGTCTCGTTCGTCCTTCTTCGTCCTAGCATTAGATCCATTGGCATTCATTGGACCAAGTTTGTCTCTTCAGTCCCTCTTCGTCTTCTCATTTGATCCTTTGGCATTCTTTGTACCAAGTTCGTCTCATTCGTCCCTCTTCGTCCTCCCATTTGATCCATTGGCATTCTTTGGACCAAGTTCATCTTGTTCGTCCCTCTTCGTCCTCCCATTAAATCCGTTTGCCTTCTTTGGACCAAGTTCGTCTCTTTCGTCCCTGTTCGTCCCCCCATTTGATCCGTTGGCCTTCTTTGGACCAAGTTCGTCGCTTTCGTCCCTCTGCGTCCTCCCATTAGATCCGTTGTCCTTCTTTGCACCAAGTTTGTCTCATTCGTCCTTCTTCGTCCTAGCATTAGATCCATTGGCATTCATTGGACCAAGTTTGTCTCTTCAGTCCCTCTTCGTCTTCTCATTTGATCCTTTGGCATTCTTTGTACCAAGTTCGTCTCATTCGTCCCTCTTCGTCCTCCCATTTGATCAATTGGCATTCTTTGGACCAAGTTCATCTTGTTCGTCCTTCTTCGTCCTCCCATTAAATCCGTTTGCCTTCTTTGGACCAAGTTTGTCTCTTTCGTCCCTCTTCGTCCTCCCATTTAATCCGTTGGCCTTCTTTGGACCAAGTTCGTCGCTTTCGTCCCTCTTCGTCCTCCCATTAGATCTGTTGTCCTTCATTGCACCAAGTTCATCTCGTTTGTCCTTCTTCATCATCGCATTAGATCCATTGGCATTCTTTGGACCAAGTTCATCTCTTCAGTGCCTTTTCGTCCCCCCATTTGATCCGTTGGCCTTCTTTGGACCAAGTTTGTCTCTTTCGTTCCTCTTCGTCCTCCCATTTGATCCGTTGGCCTTCTTTGGACCAAGGTCGTCGCTTTCGTTCCTCTTCGTACTCCCATTAGATCCGTTGACCTTCTTTGCACCAAGTTCATCTCGTTTGTCCTTCTTCGTCATCGCATTAGATCCATTGGCATTCTTTGGACCAAGTTCATCTCTTCAGTCCCTTTTCGTCCTCCCATTTGATCATTTGGCATTCTTTGTACCATGTTCGTCTCATTCGTCCCTCTTTGTCCTCCCATTTAATCCATTGGCCTTCTTTGGACCAAGTTCATCTGGTACGTCCCTCTTCGTCCTCCCATTAAATCCGTTTGCCTTCTTTGGACCAAGTTCGTCTCGTTCGTCCCTCTTCGTCCTCCCATTTGATCCGTTAGCTTTCTTTGGACAATGTTCGTCTCTTTCGCCTCTCTTCGTCACCCCATCCATTTGATCAATTGGCCTTCTTTGGACCAAGTTTGTCTCTTTCGTCCCTCTTCGTCCTCCCATTTGATCCGTTGGCCTTCTTTGGACCAAGTTCGTCGTTTTCGTCCCTCTTCGTCCTCCCATTAGATTCGTTGACCTTATTTGCACGAAGTTCATCTCGTTTGTCCTTCTTCGTCATCGCATTAGATCCATTGGCATTCTTTGGACCAAGTTGATCTCTTCAGTCCCTTTTCGTCCCCCCATTTGATCCTATGGCATTCTTTGTACCAAGTTCGTCACATTCGTCCCTCTTTGCCCTCCCATTTAATCCATTGGCCTTCTTTGGACCAAGTTCATCTGGTTCGCCCCTCTTCGTCCTCCCATTAAATCCGTTTGCCTTCTTTGGACCAAGTTCGTCTCGTTCGTCACTCTTCGTCCTTCCATTTGATCCGTTAGCTTTCTTTGGACCAAATTCGTCTCTTTCGTCTCTCTTCGTCACCCCTTCAATTTGATCAATTGGCCTTCTTTGGACCAAGTTTGTCTCTTTCGCCCTCTTCGTCCTCCCATTTGATCTGTTGCCCTTCTTTGGACCAAGTTCGTCTCTTCAGTCCCTCTTTGTCCTCCCATTAGATCCGTTGTCCTTCTTTGCACCATGTTCGGCTCATTCGTCCTTCTGCGTCATCACATTAGATCCATTGGCATTCTTTGGACCAAGTTCGTCTCTTCAGTCCCTCTTCGTCCTCCCATTTGATCCTTTGGCATTCTTTGCACCAAATTCGTCTTATTCGTCCTTCTTCGTCCTCCCATGTGATCCATTGGCCTTCTTTGGACCAAGTTCATCTTGTTCGTCCCTCTTCGTCCTCCCATTAAATCCGTTTGCCTTCTTTGGAACAAGTTCGTCTCGTTCGTCCCTCTTCATCCTCGCAATTGATCCGTTAGCTTTATTTGGACCATGTTCGTCTCTTTCGTCTCTCTTCGTCCCCCCATTTGATCCATTGGCCTTCTTTGGACCAAGTTTGTCTCTTTCGTCGTCCCATTTGATCCATTGGCCTTCTTTGGACCAAGTTCGTCGCTTTCGTCCCTCTTCGTCCTCCCATTAGATCCATTGGCATTGTTTGGACCAAGTTCATCTTGTTTGTCCCTCTTGGTCCTCCCAGTAAATCCGTTTGCCTTCTTTGGACTAAGTTCGTCTCGTTCGTCCTCCCATTTGATCCGTTCGCTTTCTTTGGACCATGTTCATCTCTTTCGTCTCACTTCGTCCCCCCATTTGATCCGTTGGCCTTCTTTGGACCAAGTTTGTCTCTTTCGTCCCTCTTCGTCCTCCCATTAGATCCGTTGTCCTTCTTTGCACCAAGTTTGGCTCGTTCGTCTTTCTTCGTCATCGCATTAGATCCATTGGCATTCTTTGGACCAAGTTCCTCTCTTCAGTCCCTCTTCGTCCTCCCATTTGATCCTTTGGCATTATTTGTACCAAGTTCGTCGCATTCGTCCTTCTTCGTCCTCCCATTTGATCCATTGGCCTTCTTTGGACCATGTTCATCTTGTTCGTCCCTCTTCGTCCTCCCATTAAATCTGTTAGCTTTCTTTGGACCAAGTTTGTCTCTTTCGCCTCTCTTCGTCACCCCATCCATTTGATCAATTGGGCTTCTTTGGACCAAGTTTGTCTCTTTCGTCCCTCTTCGTCCTCCCATTTGATTCGTTGGGTTTCTTTGGACCAAGTTCGTCTCTTCAGTCCCTCTTCGTCCTCCTATTAGATCCGTTGTCCTTCTTTGCACCAAGTTCGGCTCGTTCGTCCTTCTTCGTCATCGTATTAGATCCAATGGCATTCTTTGGACCAAGTTTGTCTCTTTAGTCCCTCTTCGTCCTCCCATTTGATCCTTTGGCATTCTTTGTACCAAGTTCGTCTTATTCATCCTTCTTCGTCCTCCCATTTGATCCATTGGCCTTCTTTGGACCAAGTTCATCTTGTTCGTCCCCCTTCGTCCTCCCATTAAATCCGTTTGCCTTCTTTGGACTAAGTTCGTCTCGTTCGTCGCTCTTCGTCCTCCCATTTGATCCGTTCGCTTTCTTTGGACCATGTTCTTCTCTTTCGTCTCTCTTCGTCCCCCCATTTGATCCGTTGGCCTTCTTTGGACCAAGTTTGTCTCTTTCGTCCCTCTTCGTCCTCCCATTAGATCTGTTGTCCTTCTTTGCACCAAGTTCGGCGCGTTCGTCTTTCTTCGTCATCGCAATAGATCCATTGGTATTCATTGGACCAAGTTCCTCTCTTCAGTCCCTCTTCGTCCTCCCATGTGTTCCTTTGGCATTCTTTGCACCAAGTTCATCTTATTCGTCCTTCTTCGTCCTCCCATTTGATCCATTGGCCTTCTTTGGACCAAGTTCATCTTGTTCGTCCCTCTTCGTCCTCCCATTAAATCCGTTTGCCTTTTTTGGACCAAGTTCATCTCGTTCGTCCCTTTTCGTCCTCCCATTTGATCCGTTAGCTTTCTTTGGACCATGTTCGTCTCCTTCGCCTCTCTTCGTCACCCCATCCATTTGATCAATTGGCCTTTTTTGGACCAAGTTTGTCTCTTTCGTCCCTCTTCGTCCTCCCATTTGATCCGTTGGCCTTCTTTGGACCAAGTTCGTCGTTTTCGTCCCTCTTCGTCCTCCCATTAGATCCGTTGACCTTTTTTGCACGAAGTTCGTCTCGCTTGTCCTTCTTCGTCATCGCATTAGATCCATTGGCATTCTTTGGACCAAGTTCATCTCTTCAGTCCCTTTTCGTCCTCCCATTTGATCCTTTGGCATTCTTTGTACCAAGTTCGTCTCATTCGTCCCTCTTCGTCCTCCCATTAAATCCGTTTGCCTTCTTTGGACCAAGTTCGTCTCGTTCGTCCCTCTTCGTCCTCCCATTTGATCTGTTAGCTTTCTTTGGACCATGTTCGTCTCTTTCGTCTCTCTTCATCCCCCCATTTGATACGTTGGCCTTCTTTGGACCTAGTTTGTCTCTTTCGTCCCTCTTCGTCCTCCCATTTGATCCGTTGGCCTTCTTTGGACCAAGTTTGTCTCGTTCGTCCTTCTTCGTACTAGCATTAGATCCATTGACCTTCATTGCACCAAGTTCATCTCGTTTGTCCTTCTTCGTCATCGCATTAGATCCATTGGCATTCTTTGGACCAAGTTCATCTCTTCAGTCCCTTTTCGTCCTCCCATTTGATCCTTTAGCATTCTTTGTACCAAGTTCGTCTCATTCGTCCCTCTTTGTCCTCCCATTTAAGCCATTGGCCTTCTTTGGACCAAGTTGATCTGGTTCGTCCCTCTTCGTCCTCCCATTAAATCCGTTTGCCTGCTTTGGACCAAGTTCGTCTCGTTCGTCCCTCTTCGTCCTCCCATTTGATCCGTTAGCTTTCTTTGGACCATGTTCGTCTCTTTCGCCTCTCTTCGTCACCCCATCCATTTGATCAATTGGCCTTCTTTGGACCAAGTTTGTCTCCTTTGTCCCTCTTCGTCCTCCCATTTGATCCGTTGGCCTTCTTTGGACCAAGTTCGTCGCTTTCGTCCCTCTTCGTCCTCCCATTAGATCTGTTGTCCTTCATTGCACCAAGTTCATCTCGTTTGTCCTTCTTCATCATCGCATTAGATCCATTGGCATTCTTTGGACCACGTTCATCTCTTCAGTGCCTTTTCGTCCCCCCATTTGATCCGTTGGCCTTCTTTGGACCATGTTTGTCTCTTTCTTTCCTCTTCGTCCTCCCATTTGATCCGTTGGCCTTCTTTGGACCAAGGTCGTCGCTTTCGTTCCTCTTCGTACTCCCATTAGATCCGTTGACCTTCTTTGCACCAAGTTCATCTCGTTTGTCCTTCTTCGTCATCGCATTAGATCCATTGGCATTCTTTGGACCAAGTTCATCTCTTCAGTCCCTTTTCGTCCTCCCATTTGATCATTTGGCATTCTTTGTACCATGTTCGTCTCATTCGTCCCTCTTTGTCCTCCCATTTAATCCATTGGCCTTCTTTGGACCAAGTTCATCTGGTACGTCCCTCTTCGTCCTCCCATTAAATCCGTTTGCCTTCTTTGGACCAAGTTCGTCTCGTTCGTCCCTCTTCGTCCTCCCATTTGATCCGTTAGCTTTCTTTGGACAATGTTCGTCTCTTTCGCCTCTCTTCGTCACCCCATCCATTTGATCAATTGGCCTTCTTTGGACCACGTTTGTCTCTTTCGTCCCTCTTCGTCCTCCCATTTGATCCGTTGGCCTTCTTTGGACCAAGTTCGTCGTTTTCGTCCCTCTTCGTCCTCCCATTAGATTCGTTGACCTTATTTGCACGAAGTTCATCTCGTTTGTCCTTCTTCGTCATCGCATTAGATCCATTGGCATTCTTTGGACCAAGTTGATCTCTTCAGTCCCTTTTCGTCCCCCCATTTGATCCTATGGCATTCTTTGTACCAAGTTCGTCACATTCGTCCCTCTTTGCCCTCCCATTTAATCCATTGGCCTTCTTTGGACCAAGTTCATCTGGTTCGCCCCTCTTCGTCCTCCCATTAAATCCGTTTGCCTTCTTTGGACCAAGTTCGTCTCGTTCGTCACTCTTCGTCCTTCCATTTGATCCGTTAGCTTTCTTTGGACCAAATTCGTCTCTTTCGTCTCTCTTCGTCACCCCTTCAATTTGATCAATTGGCCTTCTTTGGACCAAGTTTGTCTCTTTCTCCCTCTTCGTCCTCCCATTTGATCTGTTGCCCTTCTTTGGACCAAGTTCGTCTCTTCAGTCCCTCTTCGTCCTCCCATTAGATCCGTTGTCCTTCTTTGCACCATGTTCGGCTCATTCGTCCTTCTGCGTCATCACATTAGATCCATTGGCATTCTTTGGACCAAGTTCGTCTCTTCAGTCCCTCTTCGTCCTCCCATTTGATCCTTTGGCATTCTTTGTACCAAATTCGTCTTATTCGTCCTTCTTCGTCCTCCCATGTGATCCATTGGCCTTCTTTGGACCAAGTTCATCTTGTTCGTCCCTCTTCGTCCTCCCATTAAATCCGTTTGCCTTCTTTGGAACAAGTTCGTCTCGTTCGTCCCTTTTCATCCTCGCAATTGATCCGTTAGCTTTATTTGGACCATGTTCGTCTCTTTCGTCTCTCTTCGTCCCCCCATTTGATCCATTGGCCTTCTTTGGACCAAGTTTGTCTCTTTCGTCGTCCCATTTGATCCATTGGCCTTCTTTGGACCAAGTTCGTCGCTTTCGTCCCTCTTCGTCCTCCCATTAGATCCATTGGCATTGTTTGGACCAAGTTCATCTTGTTTGTCCCTCTTGGTCCTCCCAGTAAATCCGTTTGCCTTCTTTGGACTAAGTTCGTCTCGTTCGTCCTCCCATTTGATCCGTTCGCTTTCTTTGGACCATGTTCATCTCTTTCGTCTCACTTCGTCCCCCCATTTGATCCGTTGGCCTTCTTTGGACCAAGTTTGTCTCTTTCGTCCCTCTTCGTCCTCCCATTAGATCCGTTGTCCTTCTTTGCACCAAGTTTGGCTCGTTCGTCTTTCTTCGTCATCGCATTAGATCCATTGGCATTCTTTGGACCAAGTTCCTCTCTTCAGTCCCTCTTCGTCCTCCCATTTGATCCTTTGGCATTATTTGTACCAAGTTCGTCGCATTCGTCCTTCTTCGTCCTCCCATTTGATCCATTGGCCTTCTTTGGACCATGTTCATCTTGTTCGTCCCTCTTCGTCCTCCCATTAAATCCGTTAGCTTTCTTTGGACCAAGTTTGTCTCTTTCGCCTCTCTTCGTCACCCCATCCATTTGATCAATTGGGCTTCTTTGGACCAAGTTTGTCTCTTTCGTCCCTCTTCGTCCTCCCATTTGATTCGTTGGTTTTCTTTGGACCAAGTTCGTCTCTTCAGTCCCTCTTCGTCCTCCTATTAGATCCGTTGTCCTTCTTTGCACCAAGTTCGGCTCGTTCGTCCTTCTTCGTCATCGTATTAGATCCAATGGCATTCTTTGGACCAAGTTTGTCTCTTTAGTCCCTCTTCGTCCTCCCATTTGATCCTTTGGCATTCTTTGTACCAAGTTCGTCTTATTCATCCTTCTTCGTCCTCCCATTTGATCCATTGGCCTTCTTTGGACCAAGTTCATCTTGTTCGTCCCCCTTCGTCCTCCCATTAAATCCGTTTGCCTTCTTTGGACTAAGTTCGTCTCGTTCGTCGCTCTTCGTCCTCCCATTTGATCCGTTCGCTTTCTTTGGACCATGTTCTTCTCTTTCGTCTCTCTTCGTCCCCCCATTTGATCCGTTGGCCTTCTTTGGACCAAGTTTGTCTCTTTCGTCCCTCTTCGTCCTCCCATTAGATCTGTTGTCCTTCTTTGCACCAAGTTCGGCGCGTTCGTCTTTCTTCGTCATCGCAATAGATCCATTGGTATTCATTGGACCAAGTTCCTCTCTTCAGTCCCTCTTCGTCCTCCCATGTGTTCCTTTGGCATTCTTTGCACCAAGTTCATCTTATTCGTCCTTCTTCGTCCTCCCATTTGATCCATTGGCCTTCTTTGGACCAAGTTCATCTTGTTCGTCCCTCTTCGTCCTCCCATTAAATCCGTTTGCCTTTTTTGGACCAAGTTCATCTCGTTCGTCCCTTTTCGTCCTCCCATTTGATCCGTTAGCTTTCTTTGGACCATGTTCGTCTCCTTCGCCTCTCTTCGTCACCCCATCCATTTGATCAATTGGCCTTTTTTGGACCAAGTTTGTCTCTTTCGTCCCTCTTCGTCCTCCCATTTGATCCGTTGGCCTTCTTTGGACCAAGTTCGTCGTTTTCGTCCCTCTTCGTCCTCCCATTAGATCCGTTGACCTTTTTTGCACGAAGTTCGTCTCGCTTGTCCTTCTTCGTCATCGCATTAGATCCATTGGCATTCTTTGGACCAAGTTCATCTCTTCAGTCCCTTTTCGTCCTCCCATTTGATCCTTTGGCATTCTTTGTACCAAGTTCGTCTCATTCGTCCCTCTTTGTCCTCCCATTTAATCTATTGGCCTTCTTTGGACCAAGTTCATCTGGTTCGTCCCTCTTCGTCCTCCCATTAAATCCGTTTGCCTTCTTTGGACCAAGTTCGTCTCGTTCGTCCCTCTTCGTCCTCCCATTTGATCTGTTAGCTTTCTTTGGACCATGTTCGTCTCTTTCGTCTCTCTTCATCCCCCCATTTGATACGTTGGCCTTCTTTGGACCTAGTTTGTCTCTTTCGTCCCTCTTCGTCCTCCCATTTGATCCGTTGGCCTTCTTTGGACCAAGTTTGTCTCGTTCGTCCTTCTTCGTACTAGCATTAGATCCATTGACCTTCATTGCACCAAGTTCATCTCGTTTGTCCTTCTTCGTCATCGCATTAGATCCATTGGCATTCTTTGGACCAAGTTCATCTCTTCAGTCCCTTTTCGTCCTCCCATTTGATCCTTTAGCATTCTTTGTACCAAGATCGTCTCATTCGTCCCTCTTTGTCCTCCCATTTAAGCCATTGGCCTTCTTTGGACCAAGTTGATCTGGTTCGTCCCTCTTCGTCCTCCCATTAAATCCGTTTGCCTGCTTTGGACCAAGTTCGTCTCGTTCGTCCCTCTTCGTCCTCCCATTTGATCCGTTAGCTTTCTTTGGACCATGTTCGTCTCTTTCGCCTCTCTTCGTCACCCCATCCATTTGATCAATTGGCCTTCTTTGGACCAAGTTTGTCTCCTTTGTCCCTCTTCGTCCTCCCATTTGATCCGTTGGCCTTCTTTGGACCAAGTTCGTCGCTTTCGTCCCTCTTCGTCCTCCCATTAGATCAGCTGAACTTCTTTGCACCAAGTTCATCTCGTTTGTCCTTCTTCGTCATCGCATTAGATCCATTGGCATTCTTTGGACCAAGTTCATCTCTTCAGTCCCTTTACGTCCTCCCGTTTGATCCTTTGGCATTCTTTGTACCAAGTTCGTCTCATTCGTCCCTCTTTGTCCTCCCATTTAATCCATTGGCCTTCTTTGGACCAAGTTCATCTGGTTCGTCCCTCTTCGTCCTCCCATTTGATCCGTTAGCTTTCTTTGGACCATGTTCGTCTCTTTCGTCTCTCGTCATCCCCCCATTTGATACGTTGGCCTTCTTTGGACCTAGTTGGTCTCTTTCGTCCCTCTTCGTCCTCCAATTTGATCCGTTGGCCTTCTTTGGACCAAGTTCGTCGCTTTCGTCCCTCTTCGTCCTCCCATTAGATTCGTTGTCCTTCTTTGCACCAAGTTTGTCTCGTTCGTCCTTCTTCGTCCTAGCATTAGATCCATTGGCATTCATTGGACCAAGTTTGTCTCTTCAGTCCCTCTTCGTCTTCTTATTTGATCCTTTGGCATTCTTTGTACCAAGTTCGTCTCATTCGTCCCTCTTCGTCCTCCCATTTGATCCATTGGCATTCTTTGGACCAAGTTCATCTTGTTCGTCCCTCTTCGTCCTCCCATTAAATCCGTTTGCCTTCTTTGGACCAAGTTCGTCTCTTTCGTCCCTCTTCGTCCCCCCATTTGATCCGTTGGCCTTCTTTGGACCAAGTTCGTCGCTTTCGTCCCTCTTCGTCCTCCCATTAGATCCGTTGTCCTTCTTTGCACCAAGTTTGTCTCGTTCGTCCTTCTTTGTCCTAGCATTAGATCCATCGGCATTCATTGGACCAAGTTTGTCTCTTCAGTCCCTCTTCGTCTTCTCATTTGATCCTTTGTCATTCTTTGTACCAAGTTCGTCTCATTCGTCCCTCTTCGTCCTCCCATTTGATCAATTGGCATTCTTTGGACCAAGTTCATCTTGTTCGTCCTTCTTCGTCCTCCCATTAAATCCGTTTGCCTTCTTTGGACCAAGTTTGTCTCTTTCGTCCCTCTTCGTCCTCCCATTTAATCCGTTGGCCTTCTTTGGACCAAGTTCGTCGCTTTCGTCCCTCTTCGTCCTCCCATTAGATCTGTTGTCCTTCATTGCACCAAGTTCATCTCGTTTGTCCTTCTTCATCATCGCATTAGATCCATTGGCATTCTTTGGACCAAGTTCATCTCTTCAGTGCCTTTTCGTCCCCCCATTTGATCCGTTGGCCTTCTTTGGACCAAGTTTGTCTCTTTCGTTCCTCTTCGTCCTCCCATTTGATCCGTTGGCCTTCTTTGGACCAAGTTCGTCGCTTTCGTTCCTCTTCGTACTCCCATTAGATCCGTTGACCTTCTTTGCACCAAGTTCATCTCGTTTGTCCTTCTTCGTCATCGCATTAGATCCATTGGCATTCTTTGGACCAAGTTCATCTCTTCAGTCCCTTTTTGTCCTCCCATTTGATCATTTCGCATTCTTTGTACCATGTTCGTCTCATTCGTCCCTCTTTGTCCTCCCATTTAATCCATTGGCCTTCTTTGGACCAAGTTCATCTGGTACGTCCCTCTTCGTCCTCCCATTAAATCCGTTTGCCTTCTTTGGACCAAGTTCGTCTCGTTCGTCCCTCTTCGTCCTCCCATTTGATCCGTTAGCTTTCTTTGGACAATGTTCGTCTCTTTCGCCTCTCTTCGTCACCCCATCCATTTGATCAATTGGCCTTCTTTGGACCAAGTTTGTCTCTTTCGTCCCTCTTCGTCCTCCCATTTGATCCGTTGGCCTTCTTTGGACCAAGTTCGTCGTTTTCGTCCCTCTTCGTCCTCCCATTAGATTCGTTGACCTTATTTGCACGAAGTTCATCTCGTTTGTCCTTCTTCGTCATCGCATTAGATCCATTGGCATTCTTTGGACCAAGTTGATCTCTTCAGTCCCTTTTCGTCCCCCCATTTGATCCTATGGCATTCTTTGTACCAAGTTCGTCGCATTCGTCCCTCTTTGCCCTACCATTTAATCCATTGGCCTTCTTTGGACCAAGTTCATCTGGTTCGCCCCTCTTCGTCCTCCCATTAAATCCGTTTGCCTTCTTTGGACCAAGTTCGTCTCGTTCGTCACTCTTCGTCCTTCCATTTGATCCGTTAGCTTTCTTTGGACCAAATTCGTCTCTTTCGTCTCTCTTCGTCACCCCTTCAATTTGATCAATTGGCCTTCTTTGGACCAAGTTTGTCTCTTTCGCCCTCTTCGTCCTCCCATTTGATCCGTTGCCCTTCTTTGGACCAAGTTCGTCTCTTCAGTCCCTCTTCGTCCTCCCATTAGATCCGTTGTCCTTCTTTGCACCATGTTCGGCTCATTCGTCCTTCTGCGTCATCACATTAGATCCATTGGCATTCTTTGGACCAAGTTCGTCTCTTCAGTCCCTCTTCGTCCTCCCATTTGATCCTTTGGCATTCTTTGTACCAAATTCGTCTTATTCGTCCTTCTTCGTCCTCCCATGTGATCCATTGGCCTTCTTTGGACCAAGTTCATCTTGTTCGTCCCTCTTCGTCCTTCCATTAAATCCGTTTGCCTTCTTTGGAACAAGTTCGTCTCGTTCGTCCCTCTTCATCCTCGCAATTGATCCGTTAGCTTTATTTGGACCATGTTCGTCTCTTTCGTCTCTCTTCGTCCCCCCATTTGATCCATTGGCTTTATTTGGACCATGTCCCGAATTTAAGTGAAAAATCTCTCGGAGTAGCGGGCTGAATGCTCGTGGCTGTGTGCCGAAATTCCTATGGTAAAATCTCCATGAGTAACGAGTGACTTACTCGTGGGTGTGTCCCGAATTTAAGTGAAAGTCTCCAGGAGCAGCGGGTAGATATACTCGTGGGTGTGTCCCGAAGGTCATTAAGTAAAATTCCCAAGTGTAGCGGGCAAAGTGCTTGTGGGTGTGTCCCAAAAGTTTAGAGAGTCTATGTGAATTAATATACTATTGATATTTTGTGTTGTTTTCCTATTACAGTACGGGCAAGGACTTGGCATTTATATTTATTTTGAGGATGAGTATAACAGTATTATTGCGTGATATTTGTCGTATGAATTTTATTTACTGTGTGCATTATATCTATTGTATGTTTTAAATGATGAAGATTTTCACCCATGCCTACTTTCCATGTTTTGTCCATATGTGGTTGAGTAGATGTTTTTCCCAAGGAGTGGGCTAAGCCTTAGGAGAAGATCTGATGGAGGTTGCTACGCGAATTCCAAGAAGAACAAGTGTTTCCTGTATTGCTTTGGGTAGAGGTCTAGAGATTTGACCGGCTCAGATGTTCACTATTCAAAGTATTTTGAGTATCTTGGATTTGCCTTGTAAACTCTGAATATTTTTGTATGAGATGAGATTCTCTTTACAAGTGTATTATCTTACGTTTCCGCATTTAAAACTTTAAGAAAAGATTAGGGAAGCATATTCCCCATCCTTCTCATCTTCTTCAAACAAAGTGAAAAATTTTACCCGCTTTTGGAAGGAGGATTTCCAACTTCCACTAATATATTTTCTAAGTATTCGAAAATTCTTGGTAACTATGGTGTAATATCCTTTTTGGAGAAAGGGTGTTACATTTTGTGGTATCAGAGCCAGGTTTGAGTCTTTTGGGTACTGCTGGGTATAGGTTTACTATGTTCTGTTGTGTGAACTTTGATGAGTTGTTTGTGCTGTGTGCAATTGTGTGAACTTTGATTATTTGTTTGGTTTATATTGTTCTGGGAGAATCTGGTATCATGTTGTACTGGAATGGGACGGTACAACTGAGAAATCTGCAGCTGTGCTGGAATGGGACGGTACAGTTGAGGAGAACTTAGTAAGATTAATCGGTACTACCTATACTAACAATACTGTACGGGTATGGGACTGTACAGGAAAGGTTGACCTTCTGAAAAGCATGTAAGTGAGGACAACACATGTGGTTGGCATCCGTGTTGGTTTGTAGGGATAAAGTCGTAAATCTGAAGGTAACCAGGTGATTTCAGGATAATATAGACTTGGGTGAATCTGTTGGATTGTTTTCTGTGTGAAATTTTGTGTGTAGTGTTTGATGATTGGGGAGTTCTTGAGTGGGTTTTAACTTAGTTTCCCTGGGTAGTTGCCTTGTAGAAAATCATGTCTGGAAGAGGGAATGGAAACAATGCAGATCTGGCGAATGCCATACGAGAGATGGCAGTAGCCGTAGCACGTAGAGAAGGTGATGGGCAGGGATTGGCAGACTTCCGTCGTGCCAAACCAACCCAGTTCAAAGGAGGTTATGACCCGGAAGGGGCAGAGTTATGGATACAGGAGTTAGAGAAGATTTTTGTGGCTATGGCATGTGTAGATGAAAGGAAGGTGACCTTCGCTGTCTACATGCTGGTGGGCGATGCTGAGTTCTGGTGGCGTGGGGTCCGTCAGCTGTTAGAGGCCGGAGAAGTACCCATTACCTGGGCTCTTTTCCGTGAACGATTTTTGACCAAGTACTTTCCTCAGAACGTTCGTCATAACAAAGAGATGGAGTTCTTGAGTCTGAAGCAGGGGGAGATGTCTGTTGGAGATTATGCTGCGAAGTTTGAGTCGCTCTCCAAGTTTTCCCCGTACTTTCAGATGCATCCTGATCCTTCATGGAAGTGTAAGAAGTTTCAGGAGGGGCTGAAGTATGACTTGAGGGAGGCAATGGCGCCTCTGAAGGTTGAAGAGTTTGGAGAGTTGATAGAGCGCTGCTCTATGATAGAAGAGACTAAGAGAGGGAAGGAAGTAGTAAACAAGGACTTTGGGCCATCTAGGTCCGATAAGGGGAAGGGTAACCAGGATCAGAGGAAACCCTACTATAGGCCACCTGGGAATCAACAAGTTTACCAGAATGTTGCACCTGCTTTTGGTGGTCAAAGGAGATTTAATGGGAATGGTCAGAGAGATATCCGAAAATGTTATAGATGTGGAAAACAAGGTCACTTAGCTGACACTTGTCGGGAGAAAGTAATTACCTGTCACCAGTGTGGCAAATTGGGACATATTGCTAAGGACTGTCGTTCCAAAAGGGAGGAGCCGATAGCAAATATAGTTGGTACGGGTAGGCCACCAACGACAGGACGAGTTTACACCATGTCTAGTGCCCCGGTCCCAAATAGCACCAATGTTAGTAAACCAACAACCACTGGAGAAGCTAATAAACTGGCATATGCTCAGTACAGGAAGGTTATTGATGGGACACTCGATTGAAGACTTTCTGTGGGTTTTTAGGAATCATGGATGATGTTTTGCTTTATAGATAGAAATATCCTTTAAGTTATCTATAGGTTTGGATCATAGAACTTACAAGTCATATGTACTCTTTTGGAGATATCTTATATGTTTAGAGCCTATTAGGATTTGCTTGTACTAGTTAATTTTATATAAATATATGAGTATTTGGTTGCATTAATAACGTGTTGATTATGATATTTGAAACTTGTTTATTTGAGTGTGATTGAAGGGAATGATATTATTAGCCATGAAATTATTATTGCTTTCTTACTACTTAAGGTCAAGGTATGAGCCTGATCAACTCATTGGCTTGCTGGTAGCAGTAAGATAACAATGATATTTGGCATGATCTGATAAGTTAATCCCTAAGTGTAACTGTGAATTTCGAGGACGAAATTCTTTTTAGAGGGGAAGAGTTGTAACATCCGTTTTTCTGAGTAACTGTTCTAAATTTTTGTCTTATATGAATTTTTGGAAAATAAATATTTTGAGACTTATTTTTGGTTTACAAATAGGATTTAAATACGTATGTTTAAAATTACTTCTGAAAACAGTCAATATTCAGCTTCTGTCAGGTCTACCTACACGATCTGTTTCCTTGTCTATTCGTCTCTATTCTGTTTTATTTGAATTCTTGTGACAAAAATGTTTTGTGGTTTATTTCTAGCTTAAAATTAGGGGAAAAATACATGTATTTCGAAATACTTCTGAAACGGTAGCTTTTCAATCAATATCGGGTCTTTTTACGGAAAACGGTTTACGTCTAACTGACGGAAAGAGATTTAAATAGCTTGTGTGTGTTAAAAAAACTCAATAAATAAACTTCCTTCACAAAAGTTGGTTCTTTTATTATTTTAGATTTTCTGGAATTTTTCTGGAATTTTTGGAAAACTTTCAAAAAAATACAAAAAACTACGCTACCCCGGTGACGTTTAAACGCAAAAACCTTGCTTCACAGGTATAATTTTCGTGTAAAAGGTCCATAAGTATTTTATATTTTATTTTTAATTATTTATTTCATGATTTTTAAAATTATTTCTGTGTAAGTTTTCAAAATCCTATTTTTCTCCTTTTTTCGGGTTTATACCTGCGAAACAATGAAAACCGAAGAGTTTGCACTATCTATAAATTTCAAAATTAAGTGCCACGAAATTATTTAAGCTTGTCTTGGCATTTTCTAGCATTCTCATTGGTTCTCATCAATTTTAGTTAATTATTTCAATTTTTGATTTATGAAATGACAAAAATACCCTTGATTTTCACTCTTTTTCATCCAAACCCTAGGGGCAAAAATGGAAATTCACATTCCCTCTTCTTCCAGTCAGTTTGCACGACTTTTTCATGTCTCTTGGAGGCTCTAGGAGCTTCTCAATTGTTCTAGGGTTTTTAGATATTTTTAGATATTAATTTTTAGATATTTTGTTTTAGATATTTTAAAAAACTAAACCATGGTTTTGGATGAAAACCATGGGCTTCAAAACCACCCCATTGAGCTCGAAATTTTGCCTATAAATAGAGGGGGTTGCTCTTCATTTTCCTCACCATCAACTTGAAGAGAAATCTCACTCCAAAATTCTTTTTCTTCCCTTTGTTTTCTTTGAGTTTTCTTTGTGTTACTAATCAAGTTTTTGTGTTTTTGTTCTTGGTGTTCTTAGTGTTCTTCATTGTTCTTGGCCAAGGTATGGGGAAATTCTTCTTAAAGATGGTTTTGATCTTTGTTTTGATGAAAATTTGTGTGTTGGGTGTTTATTGTTTTAAATAAATTGTTATATATTTGTTAAATTGTTTTAAATGGTTACTATGTCCAATTTTTATTTAAAAATGTGATTTTTCAAATAGTAAAGTTATAATGCCCAATTTATTTATAAAGTTTAATAATTGTACCGTTACGCTGGCGAAATTTTATCGATAAAGGCTTGATCACCCAGTGGGCTATGCCTCCGTGATCAACAAATTTAAGAAATTGTAAAATTGAACCTCTGTAGTTCTTTTGACGGATATGGATGGGGTGCTTTGGTCAGGCGTAAGAATACATCTTCGGTGTACTCATACGGTCGGGCTCAGGGGCCGTATCTCTATTACGCCATTGAGACGAGAGCAAGTGACTAAATACGCTAAAAATTCCTAAACTGGTGTTTTTCTTCCATTTCCATGTTCTTTTCAAAAATATATAAAACTTGTGATTTTTACTGTTTATATACAGACTGATGATGGGTTAAGGTAGTTCATTTGTATGGATCTGTCTAGGAAAGACAAAGGTCATTGAAGGAGCCCAAAAGCTCACCAAGATCTTTCCTGGGAACCATACCGATGCGCTATTTTTCCTATCTTAGTAAGTTTGTATATACGTGGCGAAGATTACTTGACTAGCTTCCAAAGGGCTTTTCCCAAAGAGAATGAACCTAAGTAATAATTTTTGTTAATATTATTACAGTTATGATCCGTTACCGCGTTTGACCCTGTCACAGTGTAATTATTCTTAAAATAAATTAATAAAGCCGAAAAGAGTAAAGTGACAAGAGTATTTTGGAGTATGATGTTTTACCTGAGATTCTATGTTTTATCTGAGTTAAGGGATTTTGTATTTCTTTGAGAAATGTGATTTTATTCTTATCTGATTTTAGTGTTATCTGAGCTATGTGATTCGATGTTCCTATCTGAACAGTGTGATTCTGTGTTTGATTGAGATATGTGACACTGAGTTCGTACCTGAGAAATGTGATTCTGTGTTTACTTATGATTCCGTGTTTATTTGGGAGTTAAGTTGTAAATTGGTGTATGTGGTTAACGAGTGACTTACTCGTGGGTGTGTCCCGAATTTAAGTGAAAAATCTCTCGGAGTAGCGGGCTGAATGCTCGTGGCTGTGTGCCGAAATTCCTGTGGTAAAATCTCCATGAGTAACGAGTGACTTACTCGTGGGTGTGTCCCGAATTTAAGTGAAAGTCTCCAGGAGCAGCGGGTAGATATACTCGTGGGTGTGTCCCGAAGGTCATTAAGTAAAATTCCCAAGTGTAGCGGGCAAAGTGCTTGTGGGTGTGTCCCAAAAGTTTAGAGAGTCTATGTGAATTAATATACTATTGATATTTTGTGTTGTTTTCCTATTACAGTACGGGCAAGGACTTGGCATTTATATTTATTTTGAGGATGAGTATAACAGTATTATTGCGTGATATTTGTCGTATGAATTTTATTTACTGTGTGCATTATATCTATTGTATGTTTTAAATGATGAAGATTTTCACCCATGCCTACTTTCCATGTTTTGTCCATATGTGGTTGAGTAGATGTTTTTCCCAAGGAGTGGGCTAAGCCTTAGGAGAAGATCTGATGGAGGTTGCTACGCGAATTCCAAGAAGAACAAGTGTTTCCTGTATTGCTTTGGGTAGAGGTCTAGAGATTTGACCGGCTCAGATGTTCACTATTCAAAGTATTTTGAGTATCTTGGATTTGCCTTGTAAACTCTGAATATTTTTGTATGAGATGAGATTCTCTTTACAAGTGTATTATCTTACGTTTCCGCATTTAAAACTTTAAGAAAAGATTAGGGAAGCATATTCCCCATCCTTCTCATCTTCTTCAAACAAAGTGAAAAATTTTACCCGCTTTTGGAAGGAGGATTTCCAACTTCCACTAATATATTTTCTAAGTATTCGAAAATTCTTGGTAACTATGGTGTAATATCCTTTTTGGAGAAAGGGTGTTACACTCTTCGTCCTCCCATTTGATTTGTTGGTTTTCTTTGGACCAAGTTCGTCTCTTCAGTCCCTCTTCGTCCTCCTATTAGATCCGTTGTCCTTCTTTGCACCAAGTTCGGCTCGTTCGTCCTTCTTCGTCATCGCATTAGATCCAATGGCATTCTTTGGACCAAGTTTGTCTCTTTAGTCCCTCTTCGTCCTCCCATTTGATCCTTTGGCATTCTTTGTACCAAGTTCGTCTTATTCATCCTTCTTCGTCGTCCCATTTGATCCATTGGCCTTCTTTGGACCAAGTTCATCTTGTTCGTCCCCCTTCGTCCTCCCATTAAATCCGTTTGCCTTCTTTGGACTAAGTTCGTCTCGTTCGACGCTCTTCGTCCTCCCATTTGATCCGTTCGCTTTCTTTGGACCATGTTCTTCTCTTTCGTCTCTCTTCGTCCCCCCATTTGATCCGTTGGCCTTCTTTGGACCAAGTTTGTCTCTTTCGTCCCTCTTCGTCCTCCCATTAGATCTGTTGTCCTTCTTTGCACCAAGTTCGGCGCGTTCGTCTTTCTTCGTCATCGCAATAGATCCATTGGTATTCATTGGACCAAGTTCCTCTCTTCAGTCCCTCTTCGTCCTCCCATGTGTTCCTTTGGCATTCTTTGCACCAAGTTCATCTTATTCGTCCTTCTTCGTCCTCCCATTTGATCCATTGGCCTTCTTTGGACCAAGTTCATCTTCTTCGTCCCTCTTCGTCCTCCCATTAAATCCGTTTGCCTTTTTTGGACCAAGTTCATCTCGTTCGTCCCTCTTCGTCCTCCCAATTTATCCGTTAGCTTTATTTGGACCATATTCGTCTCTTTCGTCTCTCTTCGTCCCCCCATTTGATCAATTCGCCATCTTTGGACCAAGTTTGTCTCTTTCGTCCTCCCATTTGATCCGTTGGCCTTCCCTGGACCAAGTTCGTCTCTTCAGTCCCTCTTCGTCCTCCCATTTGATCCTTTGGCATTCTTTGTACCATGTTCGTCTCATTCGTCCCTCTTTGTCCTCCCATTTAATCCATTGGCCTTCTTTGGACCAAGTTCATCTGGTTCGTCCCTCTTCGTGCTCCCATTAAATCTGTTTTCCTTCTTTGGACAAAGTTCGTCTCGTTCGTCCCTCTTCGTCCTCCCATTTGATCCGTTAGCTTTCTTTCGACCCTGTTCGTCTCTTTCGTCTCTCTTCGTCCCCCCATTTGATCCGTTGGCCTTCTTTGCACCAAGTTCGGCTCGTTCGTCTTTCTTCGTCATCGCATTAGATCCATTGGCATTCTTTGGACCAAGTTCATCTTGTTTGTCCCTCTTCGTCCTCCCATTAAATCCGTTTGCCTTCTTTGGACCAAGTTCGTCTCGTTCTTCGCTCTTGGTCCTCCCATTTGATCCGTTCGCCTTCTTTGGACCAAGTTTGTCTCTTTCGTCCGTCTTCGTCCTCCCATTTGATCCGTTGGCCTTCTTTGGACCAAGTTCCTCGCTGTCGTCCCTCTTCGTCCTCCCATTAGATCCGTTGACCTTCTTTGCACCAAGTTCATCTCGTTTGTCCTTCTTCGTCATTGCATTAGATCCATTGGCATTCTTTGGACCAAGTTCGTCTCTTCAGTCCCTCTTCGTCCTCCCATTTGATCCTTTGGCATTCTTTGTACCAAGTTCGTCTCATTCGTCCCTCTTTGTCCTCCCATTTAATCCATTGGCCTTCTTTGGACCAAGTTCATCTGGTTCGTCCCTCTTCGTCCTCCCTTAAATCCGTTTGCCTTCTTTGGACCAAGTTCGTCTCGTTTGTTCCTCTTCCTCCTCCCATTTGATCCGTTAGCTTTCTTTGGACCATGTTCGTCTCTTTCGTCTCTCTTCGTCCCCCCATTTGATCCGTTGGCCTTCTTTGGACCAAGTTGATTTCTTTTGTCCCTCTTCGTCCTCCCATTTTATCCGTTGGCCTTCTTTGGACCAAGTTCGTCGCTTTCGTCCCTCATCTTCCTCCCATTAGATCCGTTGTCATTCTTCGTCGTCGCATTAGATCCATTGGCATTCTTTGCACCAAGTTCCTCTCTTCAGTCCCTCTTCGTCCTTCCATTTGATCCTTTGGCATTCTCTGTACCAAGTTCGTCGCATTCGTCCTTCTTCATCCTCCCATTTGATCCATTGACCTTCTTTGGACCAAGTTCATCTTGTTCGTCCCTCTTCGTCCTCCCAATAAATCCGTTTGCCTTCTTTGGACCAAGTTCGTCTCGTTCGTCCCTCTTCGTCCTCCCATTTGATCCGTTAGCTTTCTTTGGACCAAGTTTGTCTCTTTCACCTCACTTCGTTACCCCATCCATTTGATCAATTGGCCTTCTTTGGACCAAGTTTGTCTCTTTCGTCCCTCTTCGTCCTCCCATTTGATCCGTTGGCCTTCTTTGGACTAAGTTCGTCTCTTCAGTCCCTCTTCGTCCTCCCATTAGATCCGTTGTCCTTCTTTGCATCAAGTTCGGCTCGTTCGTCCTTCTTCGTCATCGCATTAGATCCATTGGCATTTTTTGGACCAAGTTCGTCTCTTTAGTCCTTCTTCGTCCTCCCATTTCATCCTTTGGCATTCTTTGTACCAAGTTTGTCTTATTCGTCCTCCCATTTGATCCATTGGCCTTCTTTGGACCATGTTCATCTTGTTCGTCCCTCTTCGTCCTCCCATTAAATCTGTTTGCCTTCTTTGGACCAAGTTCGTCTCGTTCGTCCCTCTTCGTCCTCCCATTTGATCCGTTGGCCTTCTTTGGACCTACTTTGACTCTTTCGTCCCTCTTCATCCTCCCATTAGATCCGTTGTCCTTCTTTGCACCATGTTCGGCTCGTTCGTCTTCTTTCGTCATCGCATTTGATCCATTGGCATTCTTTGGACCAAGTTCCTCTCTTCAGTCCCTCTTCGTCCTCCCATTTGATCCTTTGGCATTCTTTGTACCAAGTTCGTCGCATTCGTCCTTCTTCATCCTCCCATTTGATTCATTGGCCTTCTTTGGACCAAGTTCATCTTGTTCGTCCCTCTTCGTCCTCCCATTAAATCCGTTTCCCTTCTTTGGACCAAGTTCGTCTCGTTCGTCCCTCTTCGTCCTCCCATTTGATCCGTTTGCTTTCTTTGGACCAAGTCTGTCTCTTTCGGCTCACTTCGTCACCCCATCCATTTGATCAACTTCTTTGGACCAAGTTTGTCTCTTTCGTCCCTCTTCGTCCTCCCAATTGATCCGTTGGTCTTCTTTGGACCAAGTTCGTGTCTTCAGTCCCTCTTCGTCCTCCCATTAGATCCGTTGTCCTTCTTTGCACCATGTTTGGCTCGTTCGTCCTTCTTCGTCATCGCATTAGATCCATTGGCATTCTTTGGACCAAGTTTGTCTCTTTAGTCCCTCTTCGTCCTCCCATTTGATCCTTTGGCATTCTTTGTACCAAGTTCGTCTTATTCGTCCTTCTTCGTCCTCCCATTTGATCCATTGGCCTTCTTTGGACCAAGTTCATCTTGTTCGTCCCTCTTCGTCCTTCCATTAAATCTGTTTGCCTTCTTTGGACCAAGTTCGTCTCGATCGTCCCTCTTCCTCCTCCCAATTGATACGTTAGCTTTATTTGGGCCATGTTCGTCTCTTTCGTCTCTCTTCGTCCCCCCATTTGATCCATTGGCCTTCTTTGGACCAAGTTTGTCGCTTTCGTCCTCCCATTTGATCCGTTGGCCTTCTTTGGACCAAGTTCGTCGCTTTCGTCCCTCTTCGTCCTCCTATTAGATCCATTGGCATTCTTTGGACCAAGTTCGTCTCTTCAGTCCCTCTTCGTCCTCCCATTTGATCCTTTGGCATTCTTTGTACCATGTTCGTCTCATTCGTCCCTCTTTGTCCTCCCATTTAATCCATTGGCCTTCTTTGGACCAAGTTCATCTGGTTCGTCCCTCTTCGTGCTCCCATTAAATCTGTTTTCCTTCTTTGGACAAAGTTCGTCTCGTTCGTCCCTCTTCGTCCTCCCATTTGATCCGTTAGCTTTCTTTCGACCCTGTTCGTCTCTTTCGTCTCTCTTCGTCCCCCCATTTGATCCGTTGGCCTTCTTTGCACCAAGTTCGGCTCGTTCGTCTTTCTTCGTCATCGCATTAGATCCATTGGCATTCTTTGGACCAAGTTCATCTTGTTTGTCCCTCTTCGTCCTCCCATTAAATCCGTTTGCCTTCTTTGGACCAAGTTCGTCTCGTTCTTCGCTCTTGGTCCTCCCATTTGATCCGTTCGCCTTCTTTGGACCAAGTTTGTCTCTTTCGTCCGTCTTCGTCCTCCCATTTGATCCGTTGGCCTTCTTTGGACCAAGTTCCTCGCTGTCGTCCCTCTTCGTCCTCCCATTAGATCCGTTGACCTTCTTTGCACCAAGTTCATCTCGTTTGTCCTTCTTCGTCATTGCATTAGATCCATTGGCATTCTTTGGACCAAGTTTGTCTCTTTAGTCCCTCTTCGTCCTCCCATTTGATCCTTTGGCATTCTTTGTACCAAGTTCGTCTTATTCGTCCTTCTTCGTCCTCCCATTTGATCCATTGGCCTTCTTTGGACCAAGTTCATCTTGTTCGTCCCTCTTCGTCCTTCCATTAAATCTGTTTGCCTTCTTTGGACCAAGTTCGTCTCGTTCGTTCCTCTTCCTCCTCCCATTTGATCCGTTAGCTTTCTTTGGACCATGTTCGTCTCTTTCGTCTCTCTTCGTCCCCCCATTTGATCCGTTGGCCTTCTTTGGACAAAGTTGATTTCTTTTGTCCCTCTTCGTCCTCCCATTTGATCCGTTGGCCTTCTTTGGACCAAGTTCGTCGCTTTCGTCCCTCATCTTCCTCCCATTAGATCCGTTGTCATTCTTCGTCGTCGCATTAGATCCATTGGCATTCTTTGCACCAAGTTCCTCTCTTCAGTCCCTCTTCGTCCTTCCATTTGATCCTTTGGCATTCTCTGTACCAAGTTCGTCGCATTCGTCCTTCTTCATCCTCCCATTTGATCCATTGACCTTCTTTGGACCAAGTTCATCTTGTTCGTCCCTCTTCGTCCTCCCAATAAATCCGTTTGCCTTCTTTGGACCAAGTTCGTCTCGTTCGTCCCTCTTCGTCCTCCCATTTGATCCGTTAGCTTTCTTTGGACCAAGTTTGTCTCTTTCGCCTCACTTCGTTACCCCATCCATTTGATCAATTGGCCTTCTTTGGACCAAGTTTGTCTCTTTCGTCCCTCTTCGTCCTCCCATTTGATCCGTTGGCCTTCTTTGGACTAAGTTCGTCTCTTCAGTCCCTCTTCGTCCTCCCATTAGATCCGTTGTCCTTCTTTGCATCAAGTTCGGCTCGTTCGTCCTTCTTCGTCATCGCATTAGATCCATTGGCATTCTTTGGACCAAGTTCGTCTCTTTAGTCCTTCTTCGTCCTCCCATTTCATCCTTTGGCATTCTTTGTACCAAGTTTGTCTTATTCGTCCTCCCATTTGATCCATTGGCCTTCTTTGGACCATGTTCATCTTGTTCGTCCCTCTTCGTCCTCCCATTAAATCTGTTTGCCTTCTTTGGACCAAGTTCGTCTCGTTCGTCCCTCTTCGTCCTCCCATTTGATCCGTTGGCCTTCTTTGGACCTACTTTGACTCTTTCGTCCCTCTTCGTCCTCCCAATAGATCCGTTGTCCTTCTTTGCACCATGTTCGGCTCGTTCGTCTTCTTTCGTCATCGCATTAGATCCATTGGCATTCTTTGGACCAAGTTCCTCTCTTCAGTCCCTCTTCGTCCTCCCATTTGATCCTTTGGCATTCTTTGTACCAAGTTCGTCGCATTCGTCCTTCTTCATCCTCCCATTTGATTCATTGGCCTTCTTTGGACCAAGTTCATCTTGTTCGTCCCTCTTCGTCCTCCCATTAAATCCGTTTGCCTTCTTTGGACCAAGTTCGTCTCGTTCGTCCCTCTTCGTCCTCCCATTTGATCCGTTTGCTTTCCTTGGACCAAGTCTGTCTCTTTCGGCTCACTTCGTCACCCCATCCATTTGATCAACTTCTTTGGACCAAGTTTGTCTCTTTCGTCCCTCTTCGTCCTCCCAATTGATCCGTTGGTCTTCTTTGGACCAAGTTCGTGTCTTCAGTCCCTCTTCGTCCTCCCATTAGATCCGTTGTCCTTCTTTGCACCATGTTTGGCTCGTTCGTCCTTCTTCGTCATCGCATTAGATCCATTGGCATTCTTTGGACCAAGTTCGTCTCTTTAGTCCCTCTTCGTCCTCCCATTTGATCCTTTGGCATTCTTTGTACCAAGTTCGTCTTATTCGTCCTTCTTCGTCCTCCCATTTGATCCATTGGCCTTCTTTGGACCAAGTTCATCTTGTTCGTCCCTCTTCGTCCTCCCATTAAATCTGTTTGCCTTCTTTGGACCAAGTTCGTCTCGATCGTCCCTCTTCCTCCTCCCAATTGATACGTTAGCTTTATTTGGACCATGTTCGTCTCTTTCGTCTCTCTTCGTCCCCCCATTTGATCCATTGGCCTTCTTTGGACCAAGTTTGTCGCTTTCGTCCTCCCATTTGATCCGTTGGCCTTCTTTGGACCAAGTTCGTCGCTTTCGTCCCTCTTCGTCCTCCTATTAGATCCATTGGCATTCTTTGGACCAAGTTCGTCTCTTCAGTCCCTCTTCATCCTCCCATTTGATCCTTTGGCATTTTTTGTACCAAGTTCGTCTCGTTCGTCCCTCTTCGTCCTCCCATTTGATCCGTTAGCTTTCTTTGGACCAAGTTTGTCTCTTTCGCCTCACTTCGTTACCCCATCCATTTGATCAATTGGCCTTCTTTGGACCAAGTTTGTCTCTTTCGTCCCTCTTCGTCCTCCCATTTGATCCGTTGGCCTTCTTTGGACTAAGTTCGTCTCTTCAGTCCCTCTTCGTCCTCCCATTAGATCCGTTGTCCTTCTTTGCATCAAGTTCGGCTCGTTCGTCCTTCTTCGTCATCGCATTAGATCCATTGGCATTCTTTGGACCAAGTTCGTCTCTTTAGTCCTTCTTCGTCCTCCCATTTCATCCTTTGGCATTCTTTGTACCAAGTTTGTCTTATTCGTCCTCCCATTTGATCCATTGGCCTTCTTTGGACCATGTTCATCTTGTTCGTCCCTCTTCGTCCTCCCATTAAATCTGTTTGCCTTCTTTGGACCAAGTTCGTCTCGTTCGTCCCTCTTCGTCCTCCCATTTGATCCGTTGGCCTTCTTTGGACCTACTTTGACTCTTTCGTCCCTCTTCGTCCTCCCAATAGATCCGTTGTCCTTCTTTGCACCATGTTCGGCTCGTTCGTCTTCTTTCGTCATCGCATTAGATCCATTGGCATTCTTTGGACCAAGTTCCTCTCTTCAGTCCCTCTTCGTCCTCCCATTTGATCCTTTGGCATTCTTTGTACCAAGTTCGTCGCATTCGTCCTTCTTCATCCTCCCATTTGATTCATTGGCCTTCTTTGGACCAAGTTCATCTTGTTCGTCCCTCTTCGTCCTCCCATTAAATCCGTTTGCCTTCTTTGGACCAAGTTCGTCTCGTTCGTCCCTCTTCGTCCTCCCATTTGATCCGTTTGCTTTCCTTGGACCAAGTCTGTCTCTTTCGGCTCACATCGTCACCCCATCCATTTGATCAACTTCTTTGGACCAAGTTTGTCTCTTTCGTCCCTCTTCGTCCTCCCAATTGATCCGTTGGTCTTCTTTGGACCAAGTTCGTGTCTTCAGTCCCTCTTCGTCCTCCCATTAGATCCGTTGTCCTTCTTTGCACCATGTTTGGCTCGTTCGTCCTTCTTCGTCATCGCATTAGATCCATTGGCATTCTTTGGACCAAGTTCGTCTCTTTAGTCCCTCTTCGTCCTCCCATTTGATCCTTTGGCATTCTTTGTACCAAGTTCGTCTTATTCGTCCTTCTTCGTCCTCCCATTTGATCCATTGGCCTTCTTTGGACCAAGTTCATCTTGTTCGTCCCTCTTCGTCCTCCCATTAAATCTGTTTGCCTTCTTTGGACCAAGTTCGTCTCGATCGTCCCTCTTCCTCCTCCCAATTGATACGTTAGCTTTATTTGGACCATGTTCGTCTCTTTCGTCTCTCTTCGTCCCCCCATTTGATCCATTGGCCTTCTTTGGACCAAGTTTGTCGCTTTCGTCCTCCCATTTGATCCGTTGGCCTTCTTTGGACCAAGTTCGTCGCTTTCGTCCCTCTTCGTCCTCCTATTAGATCCATTGGCATTCTTTGGACCAAGTTCGTCTCTTCAGTCCCTCTTCGTCCTCCCATTTGATCCTTTGGCATTTTTTGTACCAAGTTCGTCTCATTCGTCCCTCTTTGTCCTCCCATTTAATCCATTGGCCTTCTTTGGACCAAGTTCATCTGGTTCGTCCCTCTTCGTCCTCCCTTAAATCCGTTTGCCTTCTTTGGACCAAGTTCGTCTCGTTCGTTCCTCTTCGTCCTCCCATTTGATCCGTTAGCTTTCTTTGGACCATGTTCGTCTCTTTCGTCTCTCTTCGTCCCCCCATTTGATCCGTTGGCCTTCTTTGGACCAAGTTGATTTCTTTTGTCCCTCTTCGTCCTCCCATTTGATCCGTTGGCCTTCTTTGGACCAGGTTCGTCGCTTTCGTCCCTCATCGTCCTCCCATTAGATCCGTTGTCATTCTTCGTCGTCGCATTAGATCCATTGGCATTCTTTGCACCAAGTTCCTCTCTTCAGTCCCTCTTCGTCCTTCCATTTGATCCTTTGGCATTCTCTGTACCAAGTTCGTCGCATTCGTCCTTCTTCATCCTCCCATTTGATCCATTGGCCTTCTTTGGACCAAGTTCATCTTGTTCTTCCCTCTTCGTCCTCCCAATAAATCCGTTTGCCTTCTTTGGACCAAGTTCGTCTCGTTCGTCCCTCTTCGTCCTCCCATTAGATCCGTTGTCATTCTTCGTCGTCGCATTAGATCCATTGGCATTCTTTGCACCAAGTTCCTCTCTTCAGTCCCTCTTCGTCCTTCCATTTGATCCTTTGGCATTCTCTGTACCAAGTTCGTCGCATTCGTCCTTCTTCATCCTCCCATTTGATATATTGGCCTTCTTTGGACCAAGTTCATCTTGTTCGTCCCTCTTCGTCCTCCCAATAAATCCGTTTGCCTTCTTTGGACCAAGTTCGTCTCGTTCGTCCCTCTTCGTCCTCCCATTTGATCCGTTAGCTTTCTTTGGACCAAGTTTGTCTCTTTCGCCTCACTTCGTCACCCCATCCATTTGATCAATTGGCCTTCTTTGGACCATGTTCGGCTCGTTCGTCTTTTTTCGTCATCGCATTAGATCCATTGGCATTCTTTGGACCAAGTTCCTCTCTTCAGTCCCTCTTCGTCCTCCCATTTGATCCTTCGGCATTCTTTGTACCAAGTTCGTCGCATTCGTCCTTCTTCATCCTCCCATTTGATTCATTGGCCTTCTTTGGACCAAGTTCATCTTGTTCGTCCCTCTTCGTCCTCCCATTCAATCCGTTTGCCTTCTTTGGACCAAGTTCATCTTGTTCGTCCCTCTTCGTCCTCCCATTTGATCCGTTAGCTTTCTCTGGACCAAGTTTGTCTCTTTCGGCTCACTTCGTCACCCCATCCATTTGATCAACTTCTTTGGACCAAGTTCGTCTCTTCAGTCCCTCTTCGTCCTCCCATTAGATCCGTTGTCCTTCTTTGGACCAAGTTCGTCTCTTCAGTCCCTCTTCGTCCTCCCATTAGATCCATTGTCCTTCTTTGCACCATGTTTGGCTCGTTCGTCCTTCTTCGTCATCGCATTAGATCCATTGGCATTCTTTGGACCAAGTTCGTCTCTTGAGTCCCTCTTCGTCCTCCCATTTGATCCTTTGGCATTCTTTGTACCAAGTTCCTCTTATTCGTCCTTCTTCATCCTCCCATTTGATCCATTGGCCTTCTTTGGACCAAGTTCATCTTGTTCGTCCCTGTTCGTCCTCCCATTAAATCTGTTTGCCTTCTTTGGACCAAGTTCGTCTCGATCGTCCCTCTTCCTCCTCCCAATTGATACGTTAGCTTTATTTGGACCATGTTCGTCTCTTTCGTCTCTCTTCGTCCCCCTATTTGATCCATTGGCCTTCTTTGGACCAAGTTTGTCGCTTTCGTCCTCCCATTTGATCCGTTGGCCTTCTTTGGACCAAGTTCGTCGCTTTCGTCCCTCTTCGTCCTCCTATTAGATCAATTGGCATTCTTTGGACCAAGTTCGTCTCTTCAGTCCCTCTTCATCCTCCCATTTGATCCTTTGGCATTCTTTGTACAAAGTTCGTCTCATTCGTCCCTCTTTGTCCTCCCATTTAACCCATTGGCCTTCTTTGGACCAAGTTCATCTGGTTCGTCCCTCTTCGTCCTCCCATTAAATCCGTTTCCCTTCTTTGGACCAAGTTTGTCTTGTTCGTCCCTCTTCGTCCTCCCATTTGATCCGTTAGCTTTCTTTGGACCATGTTCGTCTCTTTCGTCTCTCTTCGTCCCCCCATTTGATCCGTTGGCCTTCTTTGGACCAAGTTTGTCTCTTTCGTCCCTCTTCGTCCTCCCATAAGATCCGTTGTCCTTCTTTTCACAAAGTTTGGCTCGTTTGTCTTTCTTCGTCATCGGATTAGATCCATTGGCATTCTTTGGACCAAGTTCCTCTCTTCTGTCCCTCTTCGTCCTCCCATTTGATCCTTTGGCATTCTTTGTACCATGTTCGTCGCATTCGTCCTTCTTCGTCCTCCCATTTGATCCATTGGCTTTCTTTGGACCAAGTTCATCTTGTTCGTCCCTCTTCGTCCTCCCATTAAATCCGTTTGCCTTCTTTGGACCAAGTTCGTCTCGTTCGTCCCTCTTCCTCCTCCCATTTGATCCGTTAGCTTTCTTTGGACCAAGTTTGTCTCTTTCGCCTCACTTCGTCACCCCATCCATTTGATCAATTGTCCTTCTTTGGACCAAGTTTGTCTCTGTCGTCCCTCTTCGTCCTCCCATTAGATCTATTGTCCTTCTTTGCACCAAGTTCGGCTCGTTCGTCTTTCTTCGTCATCGCATTAGATCCATTGGCATTCTTTGGACCAAGTTCATCTTGTTTGTCCCTCTTCGTCCTCCCATTTGATCTGTTGGCCTTCTTTCGACCAAGTTCGTCGCTTTCGTCCCTCTTCGTGCTCCCATTAGATCCGTTGACCTTCTTTGCACCAAGTTCGGCTCGTTCGTCTTTCTTCGTCATCGCATTAGATCCATTGGCATTCGTCCTTCTTCGTCCTCCCATTAAATCCGTTTGCCTTCTTTGGACCAAGTTCAGCTCGTTCGTCCCTCTTCGTCCTCCCATTTGATCCGTTACCTTTCTTTGGACCAAGTTTGCCTCTTTCGCCTCTCTTCGTCACCCCATCCATTTGATCAATTGGCCTTCTTTGGACCAAGTTTGTCTCTTTCGTCCCTCTTCGTCCTCCCATTTGATCCGTTGGCCTTCTTTGGACCAAGTTCGTCTCTTCAGTCCGTTTTCGTCCTCCCGTTAGATCCGTCGTCCTTCTTTGCACCAAGTTCGGCTCGTTCGTCTTTCTTCGTCATCGCATTAGATCCATTGGCATTCTTTGGACCAAGTTCATCTTGTTTGTCCCTCTTCGTCCTCCCATTAAATCCGTTTGCCTTCTTTGGACCAAGTTCGTCTCGTTCGTCCCTCTTCGTTCTCCCATTTGATCCGTTCGCTTTGTTTGGACCTTGTTCGTCTCTTTCGTCTCTCTACGTCCCCCCATTTGATACGTTGACCTTTTTTGGACCAAGTTTGTCTCTTTCGTCCCTCTTCGTCCTCCCATTTGATCCGTTGGCCTTCTTTGGACCAAGTTTGTCTCTTTCGTCCCTCTTCGTCCTCCCATTTGATCCGTTGGCCTTCTTTGGACCAAGTTCGTCTCATTCGTCCCTCTTCGTCCTCCCATTAGATCCGTTGTCCTTCTTTGCACCATGTTCGGCTCGTACGTCTTTCTTCGTCATCGCGCTAGATCCATTGGCATTCTTTGGACCAAGTTCATCTTGTTTGTCCCTCTTCGTCCTCCCATTAAATCCGTTTGCCTTCTTTGGACCAAGTTCGTCTCGTTCGTCCCTCTTCGTCCTCCCATTTGATCCGTTAGCTTTGTTTGGACCATGTTCGTCTCTTTCATCTCTCTTCGTCCCCCCATTCGATACGTTGACCTTTTTTGGACCAAGTTTGTGTCTTTTGTCCCTGTTCGTCCTCCCATTTGATCCGTTGGCCTTCTTTGGACCAAGTTCGTCTCATTCGTCCCTCTTCGTCCTCCCATTAGATCCGTTGTCCTTCTTTGCACCAAGTTCATCTCGTTTGTCCTTCTTCGTCATCGCATTAGATCCATTGGCATTCTTTGGACCAAGTTCATCTCTTCAGTCCCTTTTCGTCCTCCCATTTGATCCATTGGCATTCTTTGTTCCAAGTTCGTCTCATTCGTCCCTCTTCGTCCTCCCATTAGATCCGTTGTCCTTCTTTGCACCAAGTTCATCTCGTTTGTCCTTCTTCGTCATCGCATTAGATCCATTGGCATTCTTTGGACCAAGTTCATCTCTTCAGTCCCTTTTCGTCCTCCCATTTGATCCTTTGGCATTCTTTGAACAAAGTTCGTCTCATTCTTCTTCTTTGTCATCCCATTTAATCCATTGGCCTTCTTTGGACCGAGTTCATCTGGTTCGTCCCTCTTCATCCTCCCATTAAATCTGTTTGCCTTCTTTGGACCAAGTTCGTCTCGTTCGTCCATCTTCGTCCCCCCATTTGATCCGTTCGCCTTCTTTGGACCAAGTTTGTCTCTTTCGTCCCTCTTGGTCCTCCCATTTGATCCGTTGGCCTTCTTTGGACCAAGTTCGTCTCATTCGTCCCTCTTCGTCCTCCCATTAGATCCGTTGTCCTTCTTTGCACCAAGTTCATCTCGTTTGTCATTCTTCGTCATCGCATTAGATCCATTGGCATTCTTTGGACCAAGTTCATCTCTTCAGTCCCTTTTCGTCCTCCCATTTGATCCATTGGCATTCTTTGTACCAAGTTCGTCTCATTCGTCCCTCTTCGTCCTCCCATTAGATCCATTGTCCTTCTTTGCACCAAGTTCATCTCGTTTGTCCTTCTTCGTCATCGCATTAGATCCATTGGCATTCTTTGGACCAAGTTCATCTCTTCAGTCCCTTTTCGTCCTCCCATTTGATCCTTTGGCATTCTTTGAACAAAGTTCGTCTCATTCGTCCTTCTTTGTCATCCCATTTAATCCATTGGCCTTCTTTGGACCGAGTTCATCTGGTTCGTCCCTCTTCATCCTCCCATTAAATCCGTTTGCCTTCTTTGGACCAAGTTCGTCTCGTTCGTCCATCTTCGTCCCCCCATTTGATCCGTTGGCCTTCTTTGGACCAAGTTTGTCTCTTTCGTCCCTCTTGGTCCTCCCATTTGATCCGTTGGCCTTCTTTGGACCAAGTTCGTCTCATTCGTCCCTCTTCGTCCTCCCATTAGATCCGTTGTCCTTCTTTGCACCAAGTTCATCTCGTTTGTCCTTCTTCGTCATCGCATTAGATCCATTAGCATTCTTTGGACCAAGTTCATCTCTTTAGTCCCTTTTCGTCTTCCCATTTGATCCTTTGGCATTCTTTGTACCAAGTTCGTCTCATTCGTCCCTCTTCGTCCTCCCATTAGATTCGTTGTCCTTATTTGTATCAAGTTCGGCTCGTTTGTCATTCTTCGTCACCGCATTAGATCCATTGGCATTCTTTGGACCAAGTTCATCGCTTCATACCCTCTTCGTCCTCCCATTTGATCCTTTGGCATTCTTTGTACCAAGTTCGTCTCATTCGTCCCTCTTTGTCCTCCCATTTAATCCATTGGCCTTCTTTGGACCAAGTTCATCTTGTTCGTCCCTCTTCGTCCTCCCATCAAATCCGTTTGCCTTCTTTGGACCAAGTTCGTCTCATTCCTCCCTCTTCGTCCTCCCATTTGATCCGTTAGCTTTCTTTGGACCAAATTCGTCTCTTTCGTCTCTCTTCGTCACCCCATCCATTTGATCAATTGGCCTTCTTTGGACCAAGTTTGTCTCTTTCGTCCCTCTTCGTCCTCCCATTTGATCCGTTGGCCTTCTTTGGACCAAGTTTGTCTCTTCAGTCCCTCTTCGTCCTCCCATTAGATCCGTTGTCCTTCTTTGAACCAAGTTCGGCTCGTTCGTCCTTCTTCGTCATCACATTAGATCCATTGGCATTCTTTGGACCAGGTTCGTCTCTTCAGTCCCTCTTCGTCCTCCCATTTGATCCTTTGGCATTCTTTGTACCATGTTCGTCTTATTCGTCCTTCTTCGTCCTCCCATTTGATCCATTGGCCTTCTTTGGACCAAGTTCATCTTGTTCGTCCCTCTTCGTCCTCCCATTAAATCCGTTTGCCTTCTTTGGAACAAGTTCGTCTCGTTCGTCCCTCTTCATCCTCACAATTGATCCGTTGGCTTTATTTGGACCATGTTCGTCACTTTCGTCTCTCTTCGTCCCCCCATTTGATCCTTTGTCCTTCTTTGGATCAAGTTTGTCTCTTTCATCCACCCATTTGATCCATTGGCCTTCTTTGGACCAAGTTCGTCGCTTTCGTCCCTCTTCGTCCTCCCATTAGATCCATTGGCATTCTTTGGACCAAGTTCATCTTGTTTGTCCCTCTTCGTCCTACCATTAAATGCGTTTGCCTTCATTGGACCAAGTTCGTCTCGTTCGTCCCTCTTCGTCCTCCCATTTGATCCGTTCGCTTTCTTTGGACCATGTTCGTCTCTTTCGTCTCTCTTCGTCCCCCCATTTGATCCGTTGGCCTTCTTTGGACCAAGTTTGTCTCTTTCGTCCCTCTTCGTCCTCCCATTAGATCCGTTGTCCTTCTTTGCACCAAGTTCGGCTCGTACGTCTTTCTTCGTCATCGCGCTAGATCCATTTGCATTCTTTGGACCAAGTTCATCTGGTTCGTCCCTCTTCGTCCTCCCATTAAATCCGTTTGCCTTCTTTGGACCAAGTTCGTCTTGTTCGTCCCTCTTCGTCCTCCCATTTGATCCTTTAGCTGTCTTTGGACCATGTTCGTCTCTTTCGTCCCTCTTCGTCCTCCCATTTGATCCGTTGGCCTTCTTTGGACCAAATTCGTCTCTTTCGTCTCTCTTCGTCACCCCATCCATTTGATCAATTGGCCTTCTTTGGACCAAGTTTGTCTCTTTCGTCCCTCTTCGTCCTCCCATTTGATCCGTTGGCCTTCTTTGGACCAAATTCGTCTCTTTCGTCTCTCTTCGTCACCCCATCCATTTGATCAATTGGCCTTCTTTGGACCAAGTTTGTCTCTTTCGTCCCTCTTCGTCCTCCCATTTGATCCGTTGGCCTTCTTTGGACCAAGTTTGTCTCTTTCGTCCCTCTTCGTCCTCCCATTTGATCCGTTGGCCTTCTTTGGACCAAGTTCGTTTCATTCGTCCCTCTTCGTCCTCCCATTAGATCCATTGTCCTTCTTTGCACCAAGTTCATCTCGTTTGTCCTTCTTCGTAATCGCATTAGATCCATTGGCATTCTTTGGACCAAGTTCATCTCTTCAGTCCCTTTTCGTCCTCCCATTTGATCCATTGGCATTCTTTGTACCAAGTTCATCTCATTCGTCCCTCTTCGTCCTCCCATTAGATCCGTTGTCCTTCTTTGCACCAAGTTCATCTCGTTTGTCCTTCTTCGTCATCGCATTAGATCCATTGGCATTCTTTGGACCAAGTTCATCTCTTCAGTCCCTTTTCGTCCTCCCATTTGATCCTTTGGCATTCTTTGAACCAAGTTCGTCTCATTCATCCCTCTTTGTCATCCCATTCAATCCATTGGCCTTCTTTGGACCGAGTTCATCTGGTTCGTCCAATGTTTGCATGAGTTCTGTGCAAATTGGTAAGTGCAAAGGTATGCGTCCAATAGATTCTATATGTTGCGTCCAAAACGCAGAGTCCATTACATGCTATTTACTGCTCATGCATTTAATATGAAACATATTTATTGAGCAAATGATTTGAAATAAATAGCTGTACACAATGCTTTCTGTACATCTTTGTCAACGTGTGTGAATGTACTTCTGAAAAGCATAAAGTACTGTGGAAAGTGTACTAAGAGAGAGAATGTACTTTTAACTACTCTATAGATCTCTGAACACACCTTTCTGCTTTACACAGTGTATTCTCTCTGTCTCAATAAGATATTATTATTAACCACTGTACAATTGAGACTTTGAGTACAGGTTGCTTCTGATTTGGGAGAAAGAAACGCAGACATGCACAATGAAGTAGATCTCCTCAGAGCAACGGGAAAATAGCATTAAATGCTATTAGAGAACGGTAATATTTATGAAGGCTGAAGCTGAGCTATTCGAAGAACAAGTCTGAAGCTTCATCAAAGCCTATAAATACCGAGAAGCAAGAAGAAGAATACAAGTCACTGAACAACGAAAAAGAAAGAGCAAAAACGCTGTGCAAACAATCTTTTATACTCTGTATTGAAAGTCTTGTATATTTTCTTTCTTCTTGTAAAAGAGAGTTTGCTTAACTCTCAAAGTGCTTTAGATTTCATATCCTCACTTGTGTGAGTTAGACAGCACTTGAATCAAAACTCTGCTGAGTTGTTTAGCCTGAAGAGGCTGTGTTCAAAGAATACTTGGGGTTTAGCCTGAAGAGGCTGCGTCCAAAGAATACTTGGGTTTTAGCCTGGAGAGGCTGTGTGCAAAGAATACTTGGGATTTAGCCTGAAGAGGCTGTGTGCAAAGAATACTTGTACCTATCTGGTTTGATAGTGAAATCTCTCTAGTTTGAGGGGACTGGACGTAGCTCTTAGGAAAGGGTGAACCAGTATAAAAACTTGTGTTATTTCTTCTTTCCCTTAACTCCTTTTATATCTGTGTTTATTACTAACAAAGGGGATTGAAATTGTTTTTATTCAAACAAGTTTTTCAAACCAAAAGGGAAGCATTCTGTGCGTCCAATCTTTAGAAAACCTGTGCGTCCAGTTTTTATAAAGACTCTGTGCGTCCAGTGTTTTAGCACTCTGTGCGTCCAATATTTGAACTAAGCTGTGCGTCCAACGATTTTAACAGCCAGAGTTCATCTTTTGCGAAAAGTTTTAAAAGCTTAGAAACACAATTCAACCCCCCCTTCTTGTGTTTCATCTTGTTACCTACAGTTGGTATCAGAGCTCGGTCTCTAGGGGTTGAGCACTTAACCGTGAAGAGAAGCAAGATCCATGGAAAACGAAGGACAAGCTGTGAACAGACCACCACTGTTCAATGGAAATGAATACGACTACTGGAAGCAGAGAATGATCACATTCTTTGATGCTCAAAACATGGACCTATGGGATGTCGTGGAAACTGGCTACACTGCTCCAGTAAATGAAGCAGGTCAACAAGTACCAAGAGCTCAGTGGACAGCAGATCAAAGGACAAGGTTCCAGCTGAACTCGAAGGCTAGGCACTACCTGATGTGTGCCATCACAAAATCTGAATATGACAAGGTGCACAGCTGCACCACTGCCAAGGAAATGTGGGACACTCTGGCCTTGGCACATGAAGGCTCATCTTAGGTTCGTGAATCTAAGATAAGCATGCTAGTTCATCAATATGAACTATTCAAAATGGAGGATCACGAGTCCATTGATCAAATGTTTGGAAGATTCCAAACAATCATTAACAACCTTAGGTCCTTGGGAAAAATCTACACAACCCAGGAGCATATCAGGAAAATCCTAAGGAGTCTGCCAAGACAATGGAGACCCAAGGTGACAGCCATACAAGAAGCAAGGGATCTTTCCACTCTTGCCATGGAGGATCTTCTGGGCTCACTGAAAGTACATGAGCTTGAGCTGAATGAAGAGGGAACCGAGAAAAGAGCAAAGTCCATTGCTCTTAAAGCTCATAGAGGGAGCACCTCCAAAGCATTGAAGGCAAATGATTCTGATGAAGAATCATGCAGCTCACAAGGAGAAGAAGGCTCAGATGATGATGAACTCTCCTTCATCTCCAGAAAAATAAAATCTATGTGGAAAAAGAAGGGTGGCTTCAGAAGGAAGCAATTCAACAGAAGATTTCCACAGAAGGAAGCTGAGCAAAAGGAGGAAAGTCCAGTGGTGTGCTATGGATGCAGGAAACCAGGCCACTACAAGGCAGACTGTCCTGAGGCTGAGAAGACAAAGAAGAAAGTCTTCAAGAAGAAGAAAGGTCTCATGGCAACATGGGAAGACCTCGATGATTCCTCTGATGATGAGGATAAAGAAGAGGCAAATCTGTGCCTAATGGCAGGACTCTCATCAGTTGAAAGTGAAGACGAAGAGGAGGTAATTTCTTACTCTGAATTAAGAAATAATTTTGATGAGCTTCTTAGAGATTCATCCATTCTATCTGATGAGTACAGGTCTTTAAAGAAAAAGTTTTCTCTTATAACTAAAGATTTTGAAAAGCTTTCTTCAGAAAACAAAGTACATAAATCAGAAAATGAAAAGCTAAGACTTCAAGCAAGTCAACCAAAAGATGAATCTCCAAAGAAGTCTGAGTCCAATACTTCCTGTGAAGTACAAGTACTTCAACAAGAAGTAGATGAACTCACTGGACGTTTGTCCAAATTTGTCAGTAGCTCTGAAAAGCTTGATCAAATTTTAAAAATTCAGAGAAAACCTTCTGACAAAACTGGTTTGGGTTATGAAAAACTGAAACCAAAGTTTTCCAAGAGTCCATCAAAGTTTAATATATATTGTGGATACTGTGGAAAGGCTGGTCATGTCACATCGACATGCTTCCATAATAAATGGAACAAGCCTGGACGCAGGCCAAGGACTAACATGAAAGGACCCAAGAAAATCTGGGTACCTAAGAACATGATCATTCCTGTTGCAGATTTGCTTAATGGGAGGAAAACAACACCAGTCATGGTACCTGGACAGTGGCTGCTCACGACACATGACAGGAGAAAGGTCTATGTTCCAAGACCTAAAGCCTAGATCAAAGGGCTGGGTCACGTTTGGAGGTGACCAGAAAGGCAGAATAGTTGGAATAGGTAAAATTGGTAAACATCCTTTTCCTACTGTTGAAAATGTTTTATTGGTTGAAGGACTCAAACATAATCTACTTAGCATAAGTCAATTGTGTGACAGTGGATGTGATGTTTCCTTTGACAAGGATAAATGTATAGTCAAAAATTCTGATAAGTCCATTCTTTTTCAAGCAAAGAGGCAGGATAATGTTTATAAAATTGATTTCGAAAATCTGTCCAAACAGAATGTCTCATGCTTCATTTCTTTAAATGATGAACAATGGATATGGCACAAGAAGCTTGGTCATGCAAGCTTGAGAACCATCTCAAAGCTTAATAAGCATAGCCTCGTAAGAGGACTTCCAAATCTTGTGTACAAATCTGAGGTTCTCTGTGAAGCATGTCAGAAAGGGAAACAAGTGAAAAACTCTTTTGATTCTAAAAACATTGTTTCCACTTCTAGACCTTTAGAACTTTTACATATGGATTTGTTTGGACCAACACAAACTGCTTCTTTGAGTGGAAAGAAATATGGACTTGTTATAGTTGATGACTATACTAGATGGACATGGGTTAAATTCCTAGCACACAAGGATGAGTCTTTTAAGGTATTCACCATTTTTTGTAAAAGAGTCCAAACTGAGAAAGTTGTTTGTATCAACTCCATTCGAAGTGATCATGGAGGTGAGTTTGAAAATGCAAACTTTCAGAGATTCTGTGAAGAGAATGGAATCCTTCACAATTTCTCTGCACCTAGAACACCACAGCAAAATGGTGTAGTAGAGAGGAAAAATCGATCTTTACAAGAGATGGCCAGGACCATGCTCAATGATCACTCAACCTCTAAGAGGTTTTGGGCTGAAGCTGTAAACACAGCATGTTATTTGCAAAACCGAATTTTTATAAGGCCTATACTGAAAAAGACTCCTTATGAATTGTGGAAAGGAAGAAAACCCAACATTTCATATTTTCATCATTTCGGATGTGAGTGTTTTATTCTTAACACCAAGGATCAACTTGGTAAATTTGACTCTAAAGTTGATAATGGAATTTTTCTGGGTTATTCTGAAACTTCCAAGGCATATCGAGTTTACAACTCAAGAACCTTGACTGTTGAAGAGTCAATTCACGTTAAATTCAATGACAAAAAGCCTGACAATGATCTGTCAGAGCTAAGTGATTCTCTTGCAGATATGAGAATACAACCAGGAGGTGAAGAATCATCAAGCAAGATTGAAGAAGATGGACCAGATGCAGGAAACAGTCATGCGTCCAATACTGCAGGTGGTAAAAGCTGGCATTTTAAGACTTATCATCCTGAAGATCAAATTATTGGAAATGCAGATGATAAAGTCAGAACAAGGTCCACATTCAGAGAGCAAACTGATGTAGCATTCATCTCTGAATTGGAGCCAAAGAATATAGATGAAGCCCTATTGGATGAAGGATGGATTTTAGCAATGCAGGAGGAGCTGAATCAGTTCAAAAGAAATGATGTTTGGACTCTGGTAGCCCCACCTGAAGATAAGTCCATCATTGGAACCAAATGGGTATTCAGAAACAAGCTGGACGAAGAAGGTAAAGTTGTGAGAAACAAAGCAAGGTTAGTTGCTCAAGGCTACTCACAACAGGAAGGTATTGATTTTACTGAAACCTTTGCTCCAGTAGCTAGAATAGAAGCCATTCGCATTTTACTTTCATTTGCTGCCCAACATGATATGAGGCTTTATCAAATGGATGTAAAGAGTGCTTTTCTGAATGGTATAATAACAGAAGAAGTCTATGTTGAACAGCCCCCTGGCTTTGAGGATCAATCTTTTCCAAATCATGTTTTTAAATTGAAAAAGGCTCTTTATGGCCTTAAGCAAGCTCCTCGAGCTTGGTATGAAAAACTAAGTTCATTTTTAATGGAAAATGGTTTTTCAAGAGGAAAAGTTGATAACACTCTTTTCAGAAAATCCATAGACTCACATTTCATCATAGTACAGATTTATGTAGATGACATTATTTTTGGTGCTACTGATGAATCTTTGTGTAGAGAATTCTCTGAATTAATGCAGAAAGAATTCGAAATGAGTATGATGGGAGAGTTGAAGTTCTTTCTTGGACTTCAAGTGAAACAGACTAAAGATGGGATATATGTACATCAGTCCAAATACACGAATGAGCTTCTGAAGAAGTTCAAAATGGATGATTGCAAACCCATGAATACTCCCATGCATCCAACTTGCATAATGAGCCTGAATGACAAAGATCAAAAGGTATATAGAGGTATGATAGGATCTCTTTTATATCTTACTGCATCTAGACCTGATATTATGTTCAGTGTTTGCTTATGTGCAAGATTTCAATCAGATCCTAGAGATTCTCATTTGACTGCTGTCAAGAGAATTTTTAGATATCTGAAAGAAACTACTAATCTTGGTTTGCTGTTTAAGAAATCAGATGAATACAGATTAGTAGGATTCTGTGATGCTGACTATGCTGGAGACAGGCTTGAAAGAAAAAGCACCAGTGGAGGATGTCATTTTATGGGATCCAATTTAGTATCATGGACAAGCAAGAGACAAAGCACAATTGCATTATCAACAGCCGAAGCTGAATATGTCTCTGCAGCAAGTTGTTGTTCTCAGCTCTTATGGATTAAATATCAATTGGAGGACTACAACATTTTCGAGAGTAAGATTTCTGTTCTATGTGATAATACTGCTGCAATCAATTTATCTAAGAACCCAATCTTACACTCAAGAGCTAAGCATATAGAAATTAAACATCATTTTATTAGAGACTATGTGCAGAAGGGAACATTTGATATTCAGTTTGTTAGCACTGAAAATCAATGGGCAGATATATTTACAAAACCCCTATCTGTAGATAGATTCATTTTTATAAGGAAGCATTTGAATATGCACTTTATAAAAGACTGATGTTTAGCGTCCAATATGCTTAAGTTGAGTCTGAGTCCAATGTGACTAGAGTCCAATAGGACACGACAGTCTATTTGAGACTTAGAATGTTTTTTTTAAGACTCAAAAGCTTTTACATCTCTGTAATCCCACGCTGAGTCCAAACTTTTTCATAAAGATATATCTTACAGTTGGTTTCTTACAAATGCTTTGCAGTATCTTTTCAGTTTGATGATTATTCAAGCTTTCAAGAAAAACTTCTGTTTTCTCTATAAACTTGATTCAGATTTCTCTTCGTTTGACATCTTGTCTAAAATCATTTCTGATTGAGAAAGCTTGTTTAGAAAAGGGGAGAAGAAAAAGGTTTTCTTTTTTAGTTTTAAAGAGGTTTCTGTTTTTAAAAGCTCCAAGTTTTTTTTTTTCAAAACTCTCTTTGGACTATGATGTTCTATGAACCTTTTTGCCTGATGACAAAAGGGGGAGAAAGAATGGGATTAAGTTTTTATATCTTGACTAAAAGGGGAAAGATTTTGACAAAAGGGGAGAAAGATTAAGTCTGATTCCATTAGTCTTATTACCATGTTGTTATTTTGATAAGCTATTTGTGGACTAATCTTGTTTCTATGAGTAAAAGAAATTTTCAGGTACTCTAAGTATATTGAATATCCAAAACCATGAGATGTTTATCTCAGGGGGAGAAGAGTAAGGAAAAACTGAGATGTTTATCTCAGGGGGAGTTTCTCTTTGAAAGTTCTGTTTTTACTGACTATTTATCTGGTTTATGCTTTATTGTTTGTAAAACTTAATAATGTTTGTCATCATCAAAAAGGGGGAGATTGTTGGAACCAAATTGGTTAAAAGTGTTTTTAATACAAAAACTCCCTAAGTGATTTTATGGTTTTGATGATAACAAAATGTATTAAGGTTTTTACAAAGGATAATCAATTTGTATTAAGCTGTACAATGAATAAATGCTGCACTAACTAAGCTGATTGCAGTCTGCGTCCAATAAGCTCTTCATGACATTGGCTGGCATTCAAAGTGAGTCTTGCGTCCAATGTTGGCACTGGAATGGACACAAGAGTTTTGCGTCCAATGTTGGCACTGAAATGGACACAAAAGTTCTGCGTCCAATGTTTGAGCAGAAGGAAGAATTCTGCGTCCAGCGTCCAATGTTTGAGCAGAAGGAAGAATTCTGCGTCCAATGTTTGAGCACAAGGCAAGAACAAAGTTATGCGTCCAATGTTTTCCAAAGAAGCAGAATCAGTAAGCGTCCAATAGAGCAAGACTGGCATAAGTCCAATGATAAGAACAAGGCAATACTGGCAGAGTCCAATGTTTGTATGAGAAGCAGAATTGCAGTAAGAGTCCAATGATTTTCAAAGGAACAGATTCAGTGAGCATGAAGGATAAAAGTCCAATGTCCAGTGTGAGCAAGAGTGCAACTCTGCGTCCAATGAAACTGAACAAACAAAAGAACTGCTCTGCGTCCAATGAAGTCAGAGTTACTCAAGCACTGTTCTGCGTCCAATAAATAAGAAGGACAACAATATTGCTTTGCGTCCAATGGAGCACAAGGAAGCAGATTGACAAAGGTACATCAAACAATTGTTCTGCGTCCAATGAAGCAGAAGAACAAATGTACAACAATCAACTTTGCGTCCAATGGAAATGGCAAAAGTCCAATACTGCCTTGCATTCAAATGGAATAGATTGGTAAGCATCAGGTATGCGTCCAATGTTTGCATGAGTTCTGTGCAAATTGGTAAGTGCAAAGGTATGCGTCCAATAGATTCTATATGCTGCGTCCAAAACGCAGAGTCCATTACATGCTATTTACTGCTCATGGATTTAATATGAAACATATCTATTGAGCAAATGATTTGAAATAAATAGCTGTACACAATGCTTTCTGTACATCTTTGTCAACGTGTGTGAATGTACTTCTGAAAAGCATAAAATACTGTGGAGAGTGTACTAAGAGAGAGAATGTACTTTTAACTACTCTATAGATCTCTGAACACACCTTTCTGCTTTACACAGTGTATTCTCTCTGTCTCAATAAGATATTATTATTAACCACTGTACAATTGAGACTTTGAGTACAGGTTGCTTCTGATTTGGGAGAAAGAAACGCAGACATGCACAATGAAGTAGATCTCCTCAGAGCAACGGGAAAATAGCATTAAATGCTATTAGAGAACGGTAATATTTATGAAGGCTGAAGCTGAGCTATTCGAAGAACAAGTCTGAAGCTTCATCAAAGCCTATAAATACCGAGAAGCAAGAAGAAGAATACAAGTCACTGAACAACGAAAAAGAAAGAGCAAAAACGCTGTGCAAACAATCTTTTATACTCTGTATTGAAAGTCTTGTATATTTTCTTTCTTCTTGTAAAAGAGAGTTTGCTTAACTCTCAAAGTGCTTTAGATTTCATATCCTCACTTGTGTGAGTTAGACAGCACTTGAATCAAAACTCTGCTGAGTTGTTTAGCCTGAAGAGGCTGTGTTCAAAGAATACTTGGGGTTTAGCCTGAAGAGGCTGCGTCCAAAGAATACTTGGGTTTTAGCCTGGAGAGGCTGTGTGCAAAGAATACTTGGGATTTAGCCTGAAGAGGCTGTGTGCAAAGAATACTTGTACCTATCTGGTTTGATAGTGAAATCTCTCTAGTTTGAGGGGACTGAACGTAGCTCTTAGGAAAGGGTGAACCAGTATAAAAACTTGTGTTATTTCTTCTTTCCCTTAACTCCTTTTATATCTGTGTTTATTACTAACAAAGGGGATTGAAATTGTTTTTATTCAAACAAGTTTTTCAAACCAAAAGGGAAGCATTCTGTGCATCCAATCTTTAGAAAACCTGTGCGTCCAGTTTTTATAAAGACTCTGTGCGTCCAGTGTTTTAGCACTCTGTGCGTCCAATATTTCAAAAAGCACTGTGCGTCCAATATTTGAACTAAGCTGTGCGTCCAACGTTTTTAACAGCCAGAGTTCAACTTTTGCGAAAAGTTTTAAAAGCTTAGAAACACAATTCAACCCCCCCCCCTTCTTGTGTTTCATCTTGTTACCTACACTTTGCACCAAGTTCGGCTTGTACGTCTTTCTTCGTCATCGCTCTAGATCCATTGGCATTCTTTGGACCAAGTTCATCTGGTTCGTCCCTCTTCGTCCTCCCATTAAATCCGTTTGCCTTCTTTGGACCAAGTTCGTCTTGTTCGTCCCTCTTCGTCCTCCCATTTGATCCGTTAGCTTTCTTTGGACCATGTTCGTCTCTTTCGTCTCTCTTCGTCCCCCCACTTGATCCGTTGGCCTTCTTTGGACCAAGTTTGTCTCTTTCGTCCCTCTTCGTCCTCCCATTAGATCTGTTGTCCTTCTTTGCACAAAGTTCGGCTCGTTTGTCTTTCTTCGTCATCGGATTAGATCCATTGGCATTCTTTGGACCAAGTTCCTCTCTTCAGTCCCTCTTCGTCCTCCCATTTGATCCTTTGGCATTCTTTGTACCATGTTCGTCGCATTCGTCCTTCTTCGTCCTCCCATTTGATCCATTGGCTTTCTTTGGACCAAGTTCATCTTGTTCGTCCCTCTTCGTCCTCCCATTAAATCCGTTTGCCTTCTTTGGACCAAGTTCGTCTCGTTCGTCCCCCTTCCTCCTCCGATTTGATCCGTTAGCTTTCTTTGGACCAAGTTTGTCTCTTTCGCCTCACTTCGTCACCCCATCCATTTGATCAATTGTCCTTCTTTGGACCAAGTTTGTCTCTTTCGTCCCTCTTCGTCCTCCCATTAGATCTGTTGTCCTTCTTTGCACCAAGTTCGGCTCGTTCGTCTTTCTTCGTCATCGCATTAGATCCATTGGCATTCTTTGGACCAAGTTCATCTTGTTTGTCCCTCTTCGTCCTCCCATTTGATCTGTTGACCTTCTTTGGACCAAGTTCGTCGCTTTCGTCCCTCTTCGTGCTCCCATTAGATCCGTTGACCTTCTTTGCACCAAGTTCGGCTCGTTCGTCTTTCTTCGTCATCGCATTAGATCCATTGGCATTCGTCCTTCTTCGTCCTCCCATTAAATCCTTTTGCCTTCTTTGGACCAAGTTCATCTCGTTCGTCCCTCTTCGTCCTCCCATTTGATCCGTTACCTTTCTTTGGACCAAGTTTGCCTCTTTCGCCTCTCTTCGTCACCCCATCCATTTGATCAATTGGCCTTCTTTGGACCAAGTTTGTCTCTTTCGTCCCTCTTCGTCCTCCCATTTGATCCGTTGGCCTTCTTTGGACCAAGTTCGTCTCTTCAGTCCCTTTTCGTCCTCCCGTTAGATCCGTCGTCCTTCTTTGCACCAAGTTCGGCTCGTTCGTCTTTCTTCGTCATCGCATTAGATCCATTGGCATTCTTTGGACCAAGTTCATCTTGTTTGTCCCTCTTCGTCCTCCCATTAAATCCGTTTGCCTTCTTTGGACCAAGTTCGTCTCGTTCGTCCCTCTTCGTCCTCCCATTTGATCCGTTCGCTTTGTTTGGACCATGTTCGTCTCTTTCGTCTCTCTACGTCCCCCCATTTGATACGTTGACCTTTTTTGGACCAAGTTTGTCTCTTTCGTCCCTCTTCGTCCTCCCATTTGATCCGTTGGCCTTCTTTGGACCAAGTTTGTCTCTTTCGTCCCTCTTCGTCCTCCCATTTGATCCGTTGGCCTTCTTTGGACCAAGTTCGTCTCATTCGTCCCTCTTCGTCCTCCCATTAGATCCGTTGTCCTTCTTTGCACCAAGTTCGGCTCGTACGTCTTTCTTCGTCATCGCGCTAGATCCACTGGCATTCTTTGGACCAAGTTCATCTTGTTTGTCCCTCTTCGTCCTCCCATTAAATCCGTTTGCCTTCTTTGGACCAAGTTCGTCTCGTTCGTCCCTCTTCGTCCTCCCATTTGATCCGTTCGCTTTGTTTGGACCATGTTCGTCTCTTTCGTCTCTCTTCGTCCCCCCATTCGATACGTTGACCTTTTTTGGACCAAGTTTGTCTCTTTCATCCCTCTTCGTCCTCCCATTTGATCCGTTGGCCTTCTTTGGACCAAGTTTGTCTCTTTTGTCCCTGTTCGTCCTCCCATTTGATCCATTGGCCTTCTTTGGACCAAGTTCGTCTCATTCGTCCCTCTTCGTCCTCCCATTAGATCCGTTGTCCTTCTTTGCACCAAGTTCATCTCGTTTGTCCTTCTTCGTCATCGCATTAGATCCATTGGCATTCTTTGGACCAAGTTCATCTCTTCAGTCCCTTTTCGTCCTCCCATTTGATCCATTGGCATTCTTTGTACCAAGTTCGTCTCATTCGACCCTCTTCGTCCTCCCATTAGATCCGTTGTCCTTCTTTGCACCAAGTTCATCTCGTTTGTCCTTCTTCGTCATCGCATTAGATCCATTGGCATTCTTTGGACCAAGTTCATCTCTTCAGTCCCTTTTCGTCCTCCCATTTGATCCTTTGGCATTCTTTGAACCAAGTTCGTCTCATTCGTCCTTCTTTGTCATCCCATTTAATCCATTGGCCTTCTTTGGACCGAGTTCATCTGGTTCGTCCCTCTTCATCCTCCCATTAAATCCGTTTGCCTTCTTTGGACCAAGTTCGTCTCGTTCGTCCATCTTCGTCCCCCCATTTGATCCGTTGGCCTTCTTTGGACCAAGTTTGTCTCTTTCGTCCCTCTTCTTCCTCCCATTTGATCCGTTGGCCTTCTTTGGACCAAGTTCGTCTCATTCGTCCCTCTTCGTCCTCCCATTAGATCCGTTGTCCTTCATTGCACCAAGTTCATCTCGTTTGTCCTTCTTCGTCATCGCATTAGATCCATTGGCATTCTTTGGACCAAGTTCATCTCTTCTGTCCCTTTTCGTCTTCCCATTTGATACTTTGGCATTCTTTGTACCAAGTTCGTCTCATTCGTCCCTCTTCGTCCTCCCATTAGATCCGTTGTCCTTATTTGTATCAAGTTCGGCTCGTTTGTCATTCTTCGTCATCGCATTAGATCCATTGGCATTCTTTGGACCAAGTTCATCGCTTCAGACCCTCTTCGTCCTCCCATTTGATCCTTTGGCATTCTTTGTACCAAGTTCGTCTCATTCGTCCCTCTTTGTCCTCCCATTTAATCCATTGGCCTTCTTTGGACCAAGTTCATCTGATTCGTCCCTCTTCGTCCTCCCATCAAATCCGTTTGCCTTCTTTGGACCAAGTTCGTCTCATTCCTCCCTCTTCGTCCTCCCATTTGATCCGTTAGCTTTCTTTGGACCAAATTCGTCTCTTTCGTCTCTCTTCGTCACCCCATCCATTTGATCAATTGGCCTTCTTTGGACCAAGTTTGTCTCTTTCGTCCCTCTTCGTCCTCCCATTTGATCGGTTGGCCATCTTTGGACCAAGTTTGTCTCTTCAGTCCCTCTTCGTCCTCCCATTAGATCCGTTGTCCTTCTTTGAACCAAGTTCGGCTCGTTCGTCCTTCTTCGTCATCACATTAGATCCATTGGCATTCTTTGGACCAAGTTCGTCTCTTCAGTCCCTCTTCGTCCTCCTATTTGATCCTTTGGCATTCTTTGTACCATGTTCGTCTTATTCGTCCTTCTTCGTCCTCCCATTTGATCCATTGGCCTTCTTTGGACCAAGTTCATCTTGTTTGTCCCTCTTCGTCCTACCATTAAATGCGTTCGCCTTCATTGGACCAAGTTCGTCTCGTTCGTCCCTCTTCGTCCTCCCATTTGATCCGTTCGCTTTCTTTGGACCATGTTCGTCTCTTTCGTCTCTCTTCGTCCCCCCATTTGATCCGTTGGCCTTCTTTGGACCAAGTTTGTCTCTTTCGTCCCTCTTCGTCCTCCCATTAGATCCGTTGTCCTTCTTTGCACCAAGTTCGGCTCGTACGTCTTTCTTCGTCATCGCGCTAGATCCATTTGCATTCTTTGGACCAAGTTCATCTGGTTCGTCCCTCTTCGTCCTCCCATTAGATCCATTGTCCTTCTTTGCACCAAGTTCATCTCGTTTGTCCTTCTTCGTCATCGCATTAGATCCATTGGCATTCTTTGGACCAAGTTCATCTCTTCAGTCCCTTTTTGTCCTCCCATTTGATCCTTTGGCGTTCTTTGAACCAAGTTCGTCTCTTTCGTCTCTCTTCGTCCCCCCATTTGATACGTTGACCTTTTTTGGACCAAGTTTGTCTCTTTCGTCCCTCTTCGTCCTCCCATTTGATCCATTGGCCTTCTTTGGACCAAGTTTGTCTCTTTCGTCCCTCTTCGTCCTCCCATTTGATCCGTTGGCCTTCTTTGGACCAAGTTCGTCTCATTCGTCCCTCTTCGTCCTCCCATTAGATCCATTGTCCTTCTTTGCACCAAGTTCATCTCGTTTGTCCTTCTTTGTAATCGCATTAGATCCATTGGCATTCTTTGGACCAAGTTCATCTCTTCAGTCCCTTTTCGTCCTCCCATTTGAACCGTTGGCATTCTTTGTACCAAGTTCATCTCATTCGTCCCTCTTCGTCCTCCCATTAGATCCGTTGTCCTTCTTTGCACCAAGTTCATCTCGTTTGTCCTTCTTCGTCATCGCATTAGATCCATTGGCATTCTTTGGACCAAGTTCATCTCTTCAGTCCCTTTTTGTCCTCCCATTTGATCCTTTGGCATTCTTTGAACCAAGTTCGTCTCATTCGTCCCTCTTTGTCATCCCATTTAATCCATTGGCCTTCTTTGGACCGAGTTCATCTGGTTCGTCCCTCTTCATCCTCCCATTAAATCTGTTTGCCTTCTTTGGACCAAGTTCGTCTCGTTCATCCTTCTTCGTCCCCCCATTTGATCCGTTGGCCTTCTTTGGACCAAGTTCATCTTGTTCGTCCCTCTTCGTCCTCCCATCAAATTCGTTTGCCTTCTTTGGACCAAGTTCGTCTCATTCCTCCCTCTTCGTCCTCCCATTTGATCCGTTAGCTTTCTTTGGACCAAATTCGTCTCTTTCGTCTCTCTTCGTCACCCCATCCATTTGATCAATTGGCCTTCTTTGGACCAAGTTTGTCTCTTTCGTCCCTCTTCGTCATCCCATTTGATCCGTTGGCCTTCTTTGGACCAAGTTTGTCTGTTCAGTCCCAATTCGTCCTCCCATTAGATCCGTTGTCCTTCTTTGAACCAAGTTCGGCTCGTTCGTCCTTCTTCATCATCACATTAGATCCATTGGCATTCTTTGGACCAAGTTCGTCTCTTCAGTCCCTCTTCGTCCTCCCATTTGATCCTTTGGCATTCTTTGTACCAAGTTCGTCTTATTCGTCCTTCTTCGTCCTCCCATTTGATCCATTGGACTTCTTTGGACCAACTTCATCTTGTTCGTCCCTCTTCGTCCTCCCATTAAATCCGTTTGCCTTCTTTGGAAAAAGTTCGTCTCGTTCGTCCCTCTTCATCCTCACAATTGATCCGTTAGCTTTATTTGGACCATGTTCGTCACTTTCGTCTCTCTTCGTCCCCCCATTTGATCCATTGGCCTTCTTTGGATCAAGTTTGTCTCTTTCATCCTCCCATTTGATCCATTGGCCTTCTTTGGACCAAGTTTGTCGCTTTCGTCCCTCTTCGTCCTCCCAATAGATCCATTGGCATTCTTTGGACCAAGTTCATCTTGTTTGTCCCTCTTCGTCCTACCATTAAATGTGTTTGCCTTCATTGGACCAAGTTCGTCTCGTTCGTCCCTCTTCGTCCTCCCATTTGATCCGTTCGCTTTCTTTGGACCATGTTCGTCTCTCTTCGTCCCCCCATTTGATCCGTTGGCCTTCTTTGGACCAAGTTTGTCTCTTTCGTCCCTCTTCGTCCTCCCATTAGATCCGTTGTCCTTCTTTGCACCAAGTTCGGCTCGTTCGTCTTTCTTCGTCATCGCATTAGATCCATTGGCATTCTTTGGACCAAGTTCTTCTCTTCAGTCCCTCTTCGTCCTCCCATTTGATCCTTTGGCATTCTTTGTACCAAGTTCCTCTCATTCGTCCTTCTTCGTCCTCCCATTTGATCCATTGGCCTTCTTTGGACCATGTTCATCTTGTTCGTCCCTCTTCGTCCTCCCATTAAATCCGTTTGCCTTCTTTGGACCAAGTTCGTCTCGTTCGTCCCTCTTCGTCCTCCCATTTGATCCGTTATCTTTCTTTTGACCAAGTTTGTCTCTTTCGCCTCTCTTTGTCACCCCATCCATTTGATCAATTGGCCTTCTTTGGACCAAGTTTGTCTCTTTCGTCCCTCTTCGTCCTCCCATTTGATCCGTTGACCTTCTTTGGAACAAGTTTGTCTCGTTCGTCCCCCTTCGTCCTCCAATTTGATCCGTTCGCTTTCTTAGGACCATGTTCGCCTCTTTCGTCTCTCTTCGTCCCCCCATTTGATCCGTTGGCCTTCTTTGGACCAAGTTTGTCTCTTTCGTCCGTCTTCGTCCTCCCATTTGATCTGTTGGCCTTCTTTGGACCAAGTTCGTTGCTTTCGTTCCTCTTCGTCCTTCCATTAGATCCGTTGACCTTCTTTGCACCAAGTTCGGCTCGTTCGTCTTTCTTCGTCATCGCATTAGATCCATTAGATCCTTTGGCATTCTTTGTACCAAGTTCGTCGCATTCGTCCTTCTTCGTCCTCCCATTAAATCCGTTTGCCTTCTTTGGACCAAGTTCGTCTCGTTCGTCCCTCTTCGTCCTCCCATTTGATCCGTTACCTTCCTTTGGACCAAGTTTGCCTCTTTCGCCTCTCTTCGTCACCCCATCCATTTGATCAATTGGCCTTCTTTGGACCAAGTTTGTCTCTTTCGTCCCTCTTCGTCCTCCCATTTGATCCGTTGGCCTTCTTTCGACCAAGTTCGTCTCTTCAGTCCCTTTTCGTCCTCCCATTAGATCCGTTGTCCTTCTTTGCACCAAGTTCGGCTCGTTCGTCTTTCTTCGTCATCGCATTAGATCCATTGGCATTCTTTGGACCAAGTTCATCTTGTTTGTCCCTCTTCGTCCTCCCATTAAATCCGTTTGCCTTCTTTGGACAAAGTTCGTCACGTTCGTTCCTCTTCGTCCTCCCATTTGATCCATTCGCTTTGTTTGGACCATGTTCGTCTCTTTCGTCTCTCTTCGTCCCCCCATTTGATACGTTGACCTTTTTTGGACCAAGTTTGTCTCTTTCGTCCTTCTTCGTCCTCCCATTTGATCAGTTGGCCTTCTTTGGACCAAGTTAGTCTCTTTCGTTCCTCTTCGTCTTCCCATTTGATCCGTTGACCTTCTTTCGACCAAGTTCGTCTCATTCGTCCCTCTTCGTCCTCCCATTAGATCCGTTGTCCTTCTTTGCACCAAGTTCGGCTCGTTCGTCTTTCTTCGTCATCGCATTAGATCCATTGGCATTCTTTGGACCAAGTTCATCTTGTTTGTCCCTCTTCGTCCTCCCATTAAATCCGTTTGCCTTCTTTGGACCAAGTTCGTCTCTTTCGTCTCTCTTCGTCCTCCCATTTGATCCGTTCGCTTTGTTTGGACCATGTTCGTCTCTTTCGTCTCTCTTCGTCCCCCCATTTGATACGTTGACCTTTTTTGGACCAAGTTTGTCTCTTTCGTCCCTCTTTGTCCTCCCATTTGATCCGTTGGCCTTCTTTGGACCAAGTTTGTCTCTTTCGTCCCTCTTCGTCCTCCCATTTGATCCGTTGGCCTTCTTTGGACCAAGTTCGTCTCATTCGTCCCTCTTCGTCCTCCAATTTGTTCCGTTGTCCTTCTTTGCACCAAGTTCATCTCGTTTGTCCTTCTTCGTCATCGCATTAGATCCATTGGCATTCTTTGGACCAAGTTCATCTCTTCAGTCCCTTTTCGTCCTCCCATTTGATCCATTGGCATTCTTTGTACCAAGTTCGTCTCATTCGTCCCTCTTCGTCCTCCCATTAGATCCGTTGTCCTTCTTTGCACCAAGTTCATCTCGTTTGTCCTTCTTCGTCATCGCATTAGATCCATTGGCATTCTTTGGACCAAGTTCATCTCTTCAGTCCCTTTTCGTCCTCCCATTTGATCCTTTGACATTCTTTGAACCAAGTTCGTCTCATTCGTCCCTCTTTGTCCTCCCATTTAATCCATTGGCCTTCTTTGGACCGAGTTCATCTGGTTCGTCCCTCTTCATCCTCCCATTAAATCCATTTGCCTTCTTTGGACCAAGTTGGTCTCGTTCGTCCTTCTTCGTCCCCCCATTTGATCCGTTGGCCTTCTTTGGACCAAGTTTGTCTCTTTCGTCCCTCTTCGTCCTCCCATTTGATCCGTTGGCCTTCTTTGGACCAAGTTTGTCTCTTTCGCCTCTCTTCGTCACCCCATCCATTTGATCAATTGGCCTTCTTTGGACCAAGTTTGTCTCTTTCGTCCCTCTTCGTCGTCCCATTTGATCTGTTGGCCTTCTTTGGAACAAGTTCGTCTCGTTCGTCCCTCTTCGTCCTCCCATTTGACCCGTTCGCTTTCTTAGGACCATGTTCGTCTCTTTCGTCTCTCTTCGTCCCCCCATTTGATCCGTTGGCCTTCTTCCGACCAAGTTTGTCTCTTTCGTCCGTCTTCGTCCTCCCATTTGATCCGTTGGCCTTCTTTGGACCAAGTTCGTTGCTTTCGTTCCTCTTCGTCCTTCCATTAGATCCGTTGACCTTCTTTGCACCAAGTTCGGCTCGTTCGTCTTTCTTCGTCGTCGCATTAGATCCATTGGCATTCTTTGGGCCAAGTTCCTCTCTTCAGTCCCTCTTCGTCCTCCCATTTGATCCTTTGGCATTCTTTGTACCAAGTTCGTCGCATTCGTCCTTCTTCTTCCTCCCATTAAATCCGTTTGCCTTCTTTGGACCAAGTTCGTCTCGTTCGTCCCTCTTCGTCCTCCCATTTGATCTGTTACCTTTCTTTGGACCAAGTTTGCCTCTTTCGCCTCTCTTCGTCACCCCATCCATTTGATCAATTGGCCTTCTTTGGACCAAGTTTTTCTCTTTCGTCCCTCTTCGTCCTCCCATTTGATCCGTTGGCCTTCTTTGGACCAAGTTCGTCTCTTCAGTCCCTTTTCGTCCTCCCATTAGATCCGTTGTCCTTCTTTGCACCAAGTTCGGCTCGTTCGTCTTTCTTCGTCATCGCATTAGATCCATTGGCATTCTTTGGACCAAGTTCATCTTGTTTGTCCCTCTTCGTCCTCCCATTAAATCCGTTTGCCTTCTTTGGACAAAGTTCGTCACGTTCGTTCCTCTTCGTCCTCCCATTTGATCCATTCGCTTTGTTTGGACCATGTTCGTCTCTTTCGTCTCTCTTCGTCCCCCCATTTGATACGTTGACCTTTTTTGGACCAAGTTTGTCTCTTTCGTCCTTCTTCGTCCTCCCATTTGATCAGTTGGCCTTCTTTGGACCAAGTTAGTCTCTTTCGTTCCTCTTCGTCTTCCCATTTGATCCGTTGACCTTCTTTCGACCAAGTTCGTCTCATTCGTCCCTCTTCGTCCTCCCATTAGATCCGTTGTCCTTCTTTGCACCAAGTTCGGCTCGTTCGTCTTTCTTCGTCATCGCATTAGATCCATTGGCATTCTTTGGACCAAGTTCATCTTGTTTGTCCCTCTTCGTCCTCCCATTAAATCCGTTTGCCTTCTTTGGACCAAGTTCGTCTCTTTCGTCTCTCTTCGTCCTCCCATTTGATCCGTTCGCTTTGTTTGGACCATGTTCGTCTCTTTCGTCTCTCTTCGTCCCCCCATTTGATACGTTGACCTTTTTTGGACCAAGTTTGTCTCTTTCGTCCCTCTTTGTCCTCCCATTTGATCCGTTGGCCTTCTTTGGACCAAGTTTGTCTCTTTCGTCCCTCTTCGTCCTCCCATTTGATCCGTTGGCCTTCTTTGGACCAAGTTCGTCTCATTCGTCCCTCTTCGTCCTCCAATTTGTTCCGTTGTCCTTCTTTGCACCAAGTTCATCTCGTTTGTCCTTCTTCGTCATCGCATTAGATCCATTGGCATTCTTTGGACCAAGTTCATCTCTTCAGTCCCTTTTCGTCCTCCCATTTGATCCATTGGCATTCTTTGTACCAAGTTCGTCTCATTCGTCCCTCTTCGTCCTCCCATTAGATCCGTTGTCCTTCTTTGCACCAAGTTCATCTCGTTTGTCCTTCTTCGTCATCGCATTAGATCCATTGGCATTCTTTGGACCAAGTTCATCTCTTCAGTCCCTTTTCGTCCTCCCATTTGATCCTTTGACATTCTTTGAACCAAGTTCGTCTCATTCGTCCCTCTTTGTCCTCCCATTTAATCCATTGGCCTTCTTTGGACCGAGTTCATCTGGTTCGTCCCTCTTCATCCTCCCATTAAATCCATTTGCCTTCTTTGGACCAAGTTGGTCTCGTTCGTCCTTCTTCGTCCCCCCATTTGATCCGTTGGCCTTCTTTGGACCAAGTTTGTCTCTTTCGTCCCTCTTCGTCCTCCCATTTGATCCGTTGGCCTTTTTTGGACCAAGTTTGTCTCTTTCGCCTCTCTTCGTCACCCCATCCATTTGATCAATTGGCCTTCTTTGGACCAAGTTTGTCTCTTTCGTCCCTCTTCGTCGTCCCATTTGATCTGTTGGCCTTCTTTGGAACAAGTTCGTCTCGTTCGTCCCTCTTCGTCCTCCCATTTGACCCGTTCGCTTTCTTAGGACCATGTTCGTCTCTTTCGTCTCTCTTCGTCCCCCCATTTGATCCGTTGGCCTTCTTCCGACCAAGTTTGTCTCTTTCGTCCGTCTTCGTCCTCCCATTTGATCCGTTGGCCTTCTTTGGACCAAGTTCGTTGCTTTCGTTCCTCTTCGTCCTTCCATTAGATCCGTTGACCTTCTTTGCACCAAGTTCGGCTCGTTCGTCTTTCTTCGTCGTCGCATTAGATCCATTGGCATTCTTTGGGCCAAGTTCCTCTCTTCAGTCCCTCTTCGTCCTCCCATTTGATCCTTTGGCATTCTTTGTACCAAGTTCGTCGCATTCGTCCTTCTTCTTCCTCCCATTAAATCCGTTTGCCTTCTTTGGACCAAGTTCGTCTCGTTCGTCCCTCTTCGTCCTCCCATTTGATCTGTTACCTTTCTTTGGACCAAGTTTGCCTCTTTCGCCTCTCTTCGTCACCCCATCCATTTGATCAATTGGCCTTCTTTGGACCAAGTTTTTCTCTTTCGTCCCTCTTCGTCCTCCCATTTGATCCGTTGGCCTTCTTTGGACCAAGTTCGTCTCTTCAGTCCCTTTTCGTCCTCCCATTAGATCCGTTGTCCTTCTTTGCACCAAGTTCGGCTCGTTCGTCTTTCTTCGTCATCGCATTAGATCCATTGGCATTCTTTGGACCAAGTTCATCTTGTTTGTCCCTCTTCGTCCTCCCATTAAATCCATTTGCCTTCTTTGGACAAAGTTCGTCTCGTTCGTCCCTCTTCGTCCTCCCATTTGGTCCGTTCGCTTTGTTTGGACCATATTCGTCTCTTTCGTCTCTCTTCGTCCCTCCATTTGATACGTTGACCTTTTTTGGACCAAGTTTGTCTCTTTCGTCCCTCTTCGTCCTCCCATTTGATCCGTTGGCCTTCTTTGGACCAAGTTCGTCTCTTTCGTCCCTCTTCGTCCTCCCATTTGATCCGTTGGCCTTCTTTGGACCGAGTTCATCTAGTTCGTCCCTCTTCATCCTCCCATTAAATCCATTTGCCTTCTTTGGACCAAGTTCGTCTCGTTCGTCCTTCTTCGCCCCTCATTTGATCCGTTGGCCTTCTTTGGACCAAGTTTGTCTCTTTCGTCCCTCTTCGTCCTCCCATTTGATCCGTTGGCCTTCTTTGGACCAAGTTCGTCTCATTCGTCCCTCTTCGTCCTCCCATTAGATCCGTTGTCCTTCTTTGCACCAAGTTCATCTCGTTTGTCCTTCTTCGTCATCGCATTAGATCCATTGGCATTCTTTGGACCAAGTTCATCTCTTCAGTCCCTTTTCGTCTTCCCATTTGATCCTTTGGCATTCTTTGTACCAAGTTTGTCTCATTCGTCCCTCTTCGTCCTCCCATTAGATCTGTTGTCCTTATTTGTATCAAGTTCGGCTCGTTTGACATTCTTCGTCATCGCATTAGATCCATTGGCATTCTTTGGACCAAGTTCATCGCTTCAGTCCCTCTTCGTCCTCCCATTTGATCCTTTGGCATTCTTTGTACCAAGTTCGTCACATTCGTCCCTCTTTGTCCTCCCATTTAATCAATTGACCTTCTTTGGACCAAGTTCATCTTGTTCGTCCCTCTTCGTCCTCCCATCAAATCTGTTTGCCTTCTTTGGACCAAATTCGTCTCATTCCTCCCTCTTCATCCTCCCATTTGATCCGTTAGCTTTCTTTGGACCGAATTCGTCTCTTTCGTCTCTCTTCGTCACCCCATCCATTTGATCAATTGGCCTTCTTTGGACCAAGTTTTTCTCTTTCGTCCCTCTTCGTCCTCCCATTTGATCCGTTGGCCTTCTTAGGACCAAGTTTGTCTCTTCAGTCCCTCTTCGTCCTCCCGTTAGATCCGTTGTCCTTCTTTGAACCAAGTTCGGCTCTTCGTCCTTCTTCGTCATCGCTTTAGATCCATTGGCATTCTTTGGACCAAGTTCGTCTCTTTAGTCCCTCTTCGTCCTCCCATTTGATCCTTTGGCATTCTTTGTACCAAGTTCGTCTCATTCGTCCCTCTTCGTCCTCCCATTTGATCCATTGGCATTCTTTGGACCAAGTTCATCTGGTTTGTCCCTCTTCGTCCTCCCATTAAATCCGTTTGCCTTCTTTGGACCAAGTTCGTCTCGTTCGTCCCTCTTGATCCTCACAATTGATCCGTTCGCTTTATTTGGACCATTTTCGTCAATTTCGTCTCTCTTCGTCCCCCCATTTGATCCATTGGCCTTCTTTGGATCAAGTTTGCCTCTTTCATCCTCCCATTTGATCCATTGGCCTTCTTTGGACCAAGTTCATCGCTTTCGTCCCTCTACGTCCTCCCATTAGATCCATTGGCATTCTTTGGACCAAGTTCATCTTGTTTGTCCCTCTTCGTCCTACCATTAAATGCGTTTGCCTTCATTGGACCAAGTTCGTCTCGTTCGTCCCTCTTCGTCCTCCCATTTGATCCGTTCGCTTTCTTTAGCCCATGTTCGTCTCTTTCGTCTCTCTTCGTCCCCCCATTTGATCCGTTGGCCTTCTTTGGACCAAGTTTGTCTCTTTCGTCCCTCTTCGTCCTCCCATTAGATCCGTTGTCCTTCTATGCACCAAGTTCGGCTCGTTCGTCTTTCTTCGTCATCGCATTAGATCCATTGGCATTCTTTGGACCAAGTTCTTCTCTTCAGTCCCTCTTCGTCCTCCCATTTGATCCTTTGGCATTCTTTGTACCATGTTCCTCTCATTCGTCCTTCTTCGTCCTCCCATTTGATCCATTGGCCTTCTTTGGACCATGTTCATCTTGTTCGTCCCTCTTCGTCCTCCCATTAAATCCGTTTGCCTTCTTTGGACCAAGTTTGTCTCGTTCGTCCCTCTTCGTCCTCCCATTTGATCCGTTAGCTTTCTTTGGACCAAGTTTGTCTCTTTCGCCTCTCTTCGTCACCCCATCCATTTGATCAATTGGCCTTCTTTGGACCAAGTTTGTCTCTTTCTTCCCTCTTCGTCCTCCCATTTGATACGTTGGCCTTCTTTGGACCAAGTTCGTCTCTTCAGTCCCTCTTCGTCCTCCCATTAGATCCGTTGTCCTTCTTTTCACCAAGTTCGGCTCGTTCGTCCTTCTTCGTCATCGCATTAGATCCATTGGCATTCTTCGGACCAAGTTCGTCTCTTTAGTCCCTCTTCGTCCTCCCATTTGATCCTTTGGCATTCTTTGTACCAAGTTCGTCTCATTCGTCCCTCTTCGTCCTCCCATTTGATCCATTGGCATTCTTTGGACCAAGTTCATCTGGTTTGTCCCTCCTCGTCCTCCCATTAAATCCGTTTTCCTTCTTTGGACCAAGTTCGTCTCGTTCGTCCCTCTTCGTCCTCCCATTTGATCCGTTAGCTTTCTTTGGACCAAGTTTGTCCCTTTCATCCCTCTTCGTCCTACCATTTGATCCGTTGTCCTTCTTTGCATCAAGTTCGGCTCATTCGTCTTTCTTCATCATCGCATTAGATCCATTGGCATTCTTTGGACAAAGTTCATCTCTTCAGTCCCTCTTCGTCCTCCCATTTGATCCTTTGGCATTCTTTGTACCAAGTTCGTCTCATTCGTCCCTCTTCGTCCTCCCATTAAATCCGTTTGCTTTCTTTGGACCAAGATCGTCTCTTTCGTCTCTCTTCGTCACCACATCCATTTGATCCATTGGCCTTCTTTGGACCAAGTTTGTCACTTTCGTCCCTCTTCGTCCTCCCATTTGATCCGTTGGCCTTCTTTGGACCGAGTTCGTCGCTTTCGTCCCATTTCGTCCTCCCGTTAGATCCGTTGTCCTTCTTTGCACCAAGTTCATCTCGTTCGTCCATCTTCGTCCTCGCATTAGATCCATTGGCATTCATTGGACCAAGTTCGTCTCTTCTGTCCCCCTTCGTCCTCTCATTTGATCCTTTGGCATTCTTTGTACCAAGTTCGTCTCATTCGTCCCTCTTCGTCCTCGCATTTGATCCATTGGCATTCTTTGGACCAGGTTCATCTTGTTTGTCCCTCTTCGTCCTCCCATTAAATCCGTTTGCCTTCTTTGGATCAAGTTCGTCTCGTTCGACCCTCTTCGTCCTCCCATTTGATCCGTTAGCTTTCTTTGGACCATGTTCGTCTCTTTCGTCTCTCTTCGTCCCCCCATTTGATCTGTTGGCCTTCTTTGGACCTAGTTTGTCTCTTTCGTCCCTCTTCGTCCTCCCATTTGATCCGTTGGCCTTCTTTTGACCAAGTTCGTCGTTTTCGTCCCTCTTCGTGCTCCCATTAGATCCGTTGTCCTTCTTTGCACCAAGTTCGTCTCGTTCGTCCTTCTTCGTCCTCGCATTAGATCCATTGGCATTCATTGGACCAAGTTCGTCTGTTCAGTCCCTCTTCGTCCTCTCATTTGATCCTTTGGCATTCTTTGTACCAAGTTCGTCTCATTCGTCCCTCTTCGTCCTCCCATTTGATCCGTTGGCCTTCTTTGGACCAAGTTCGTCGCTTTCGTCCCATTTCGTCCTCCCGTTAGATCCGTTGTCCTTCTTTGCACCAAGTTCATCTCGTTCGTCCATCTTCGTCCTCGCATTAGATCCATTGGCATTCATTGGACCAAGTTCGTCTCTTCTGTCCCCCTTCGTCCTCTCATTTGATCCTTTGGCATTCTTTGTACCAAGTTCGTCTCATTCGTCCCTCTTCGTCCTCGCATTTGATCCATTTGCATTCTTTGGACCAGGTTCATCTTGTTTGTCCCTCTTCGTCCCCCCATTAAATCCGTTTGCCTTCTTTGGATCAAGTTCGTCTCGTTCGACCCTCTTCGTCCTCCCATTTGATCCGTTAGCTTTCTTTGGACCATGTTCGTCTCTTTCGTCTCTCTTCGTCCCCCCATTTGATCCGTTGGCCTTCTTTGGACCTAGTTTGTCTCTTTCGTCCCTCTTCGTCCTCCCATTTCATCCGTCGGCCTTCTTTCGACCAAGTTCGTCGCTTTCGTCCCATTTCGTCCTCCCGTTAGATCCGTTGTCCTTCTTTGCACCAAGTTCATCTCGTTCGTCCATCTTCGTCCTCGCATTAGATCCATTGGCATTCATTGGACCAAGTTCGTCTCTTCTGTCCCCCTTCGTCCTCTCATTTGATCCTTTGGCATTCTTTGTACCAAGTTCGTCTCATTCGTCCCTCTTCGTCCTCGCATTTGATCCATTGGCATTCTTTGGACCAGGTTCATCTTGTTTGTCCCTCTTCGTCCTCCCATTAAATCCGTTTGCCTTCTTTGGATCAAGTTCGTCTCGTTCGACCCTCTTCGTCCTCCCATTTGATCCGTTAGCTTTCTTTGGACCATGTTCGTCTCTTTCGTCTCTCTTCGTCCCCCCATTTGATCCGTTGGCCTTCTTTGGACCTAGTTTGTCTCTTTCGTCCCTCTTCGTCCTCCCATTTCATCCGTTGGCCTTCTTTCGACCAAGTTCGTCGCTTTCGTCGTTCTTCGTCCTCCCATTAGATCCGTTGTCCTTCTTTGCACCAAGTTCGTCTCGTTCGTCCTTCTTCGTCCTCGCATTAGATCCATTGGCATTCATTGGACCAAGTTCGTCTCTTCTAACCCCCTTCGTCCTCTCATTTGATCCTTTGGCATTCTTTGTACCAAGTTCGTCTCATTCGTCCCTCTTCGTCCTCGAATTTGATCCGTTAACTTTCTTTGGACCAAGTTCGTCTCTTTCGACTCTCTTCGTCACCCCATCCATTTGATCCATTGGCCTTCTTTTGACCAAGTTTGTCTCTTTCGTCCCTCTTCGTCCTCCCATTTGATCCGTTGGCCTTCTTTGGACCAAGTTCGTCGCTTTCGTCCCTCTTCGTGCTCCCATTATATCCGTTGTCCTTCTTTGCACCAAGTTCGTCTCGTTCGTCCTTCTTCGTCCTCGCATTAGATCCATTGGCATTCATTGGACCAAGTTCGTCTCTTCAGTCCCTCTTCGTCCTCTCATTTGATCCTTTGGCATTCTTTGTACCAAGTTCGTCTCATTCGTCCCTCTTCGTCCTCCCATTTGATCCATTGGCATTCTTTGGACCATGTTCATCTTGTTTGTCCCTTTTCGTCCTCCAAATAAATCCGTTTCCCTTCTTTGGACCAAGTTCCTCTCGTTCGTCCCTCTTCGTCCTCCCATTTGATCCGTTAGCTTTCTTTGGACCATGTTCGTCTCTTTCGTCTCTCTTCGTCCCCCCATTTGATCCGTTGGCCTTCTTTGGACCATGTTTGTCGCTTTCGTCTCTCTTCGTCCTCCCATTAGATCCATTGTCCTTCTTTGTACCAAGTTCGGCTCGTTTGTCTTTCTTCGTCATCGCATTAGATCCATTGGCATTCTTTGGACCATGTTCATCTATTCTGTCCCTCTTCGTCCTCCCATTTGATCCTTTGGCATTCTTTGCACCAAGTTCGTCTCATTTGTCCTTCTTCGTCCTCCGATTTGATCCATTGGCCTTCTTTGGACAAAGTTCATCTTGTTCGTCCCTCTTCGTCCTCCCATTAAATCTGTTTGCCTTCTTTGGACCAAGTTTGTCTCGTTCGTCCCTCTTCGTCCTCCCATTTGATCCGTTGGCCTTCTTTGGACCAAGTTTGTCTCTTTCGTCCCTCTTCGTCCTCCCATTTGATCTGTTGGCCTTCTTTGGACCAAGTTCGTCGCTTTCCTCCCTCTTCGTCCTCCCATTAGATCCGTTGTCCTTCTTTGCACCAAGTTCGTCTCGTTCGTCCTTCTTCGTCCTCGCATTAGATCCATTGGCATTCATTGGACCAAGTTCGTCTCTTCTGTCCCCCTTCGTCCTCTCATTTGATCCTTTGGCATTCTTTGTACCAAGTTCGTCTCATTCGTCCCTCTTCGTCCTCGCATTTGATCCCTTGGCATTCTTTGGACCAAGTTCATCTTGTTTGTCCCTCTTCGTCCTCCCATTAAATCCGTTTGCCTTCTTTGGATCAACTTCGTCTCGTTCGACTCTCTTCGTCCTCCCATTTGATCCGTTAGCTTTCTTTGGACCATGTTCGTCTCTTTCGTCTCTCTTCGTCCCCCCATTTGATCCGTTGGCCTTCTTTGGACCTAGTTTGTCTCTTTCGTCCCTCTTCGTCCTCCCATTTGATCCGTTGGCCTTCTTTGGACCAAGTTCGTCGCTTTCGTCCCTCTTCGTCCTCCCATTAGATCCGTTGTCCTTCTTTGCACCGAGTTCGTCTCGTTCGTCCTTCTTCGTCCTCGCATTAGATCCATTGGCATTCATTGGACCAAGTTCGGCTCGTTTGTCTTTCTTCGTCATCGCATTAGATCCATTGGCATTCTTTGGACCAAGTTCGTCTCTTCAGTCCCTCTTCGTCCTCCCATTTGATCCGTTGGCATTCTTTGTACCAAGTTCGTCTCATTCGTCCCTCTTTGTCCTCCCATTTGATCCATTGGCCTTCTTTGGACCAAGTTCATCTGGTTCGTCCCTCTTCGTCCTCCCATTAAATCCGTTTGCCTTCTTTGGACCAAGTTCTTCTCGTTCGTCCCTCTTCGTCCTCCCATTTGATCTGTTAGCTTTCTTTGGACCATGTTCGTCTCTTTCGTCTCTCTTCGTCCCCCCATTTGATCCATTGGCATAGGTAGTACCGAATAATCCTACTAAGTTCTCCTCGACTGTACCGTCCCATTCCAATACAGTCTCAGATTTCCTCAGCTGTACCGTCCCATTCTAGTACACCTCGGCACCAGGTTTTCTAGAATATAACAAAACAATCCACCAATTCAGAATTCACACAGCGCATAGCTCAATCAACTCAATCAATAACTCAAACAGAATTCACACAGAATTCACCAATCCATCGGAATTCACACAGAATTCCTAGTCAGTAAGAATCCACACAGAATTCACATAGTCGATTAAAATTCACAAAGAATTCACACAGCCAATCCATTCATCAGAGTTCACACAACACAAACATAATAGATCTATAACCCAAACATTCCCGAAAGACTCAACCAGCTCTGATACCACTAATGTAACACCCTCTTTCCCGGAGAGCGTCACACTTAAGTAACCAACCCAAACGCGGAAAATAAATTTCTTTAAGTCTGGTTTTCTTTTGGAAAAATTTTGACAAACTTAATTAATTTTCGTAATTAGATTTGCATTGCCATTTTTTTTAAAAGATATTAAAAAAAACGTAAATAACTCAACACTCAGCATGTGAAAATGAATTGCAGTTACTGGATAAAATTTACATCTTTCTTCATAAACCAATGTTTGGAAATAATACATCACATAAAAATCTGTTCCTTTACAAAAGAGTACTGACTCCCTATGCTGGTCAAGCACTAAGAACTTCTGCAAGAAACTCTAATAAAGAAACTCTAACTCGAAAATAGGACTCGTCTATCCTTCCACGAGGTTAACTCATCTTCAGAGTATGTCTCAAACCTCGAGTCCTGACAGGTCCACCAAGCTAGTGGTCCATCTATATGAATCATGTCCAAGGAGCGCAAAACATATAGGCAAGGGTCAAATTCTCTTTCGCAATTATCACCATAATCGTACAAGTAGCATACCACAGGAATTCAAGCAAAAATCATACTATGACCCTTTATAGCAGAAATCACTCACACATGCATATGTAGCATAATCAGTTTAAGTCACACAGATCACAATGTCCAACTTCACACAGAAGCATCACCGTTTCACACATAAACATATCACAAGAATTCAACATAAACATGTATTCACACAAAGCACTTCTAATGGCCATCTCTTGATAACAGATTCGACACACAGTCACGAGCACGTAGCCCGCACTCCACGGAGATTACTTTTCCCCAAACTCCTTATTTATTCGACACTCAGTCACGAGCATTTAGCCCGCACTCCATGGAGATTACTTTGTTTGCACACAGCAGTTGGCACACAGCCCGGCATATAGCCCTTTGCACACAGCATTTGGCACACAGCCCTTTGCACACAGTACTTGGCACACAGCCCAATAAAACACAATCCATAGATATCCAGTCCAATGACAATCAGTCATAGACCCATCACATAACACACAACATTGAATGGCACACAGCCTTTTCCATAGCACACAGCATTAAATGGCACACAGCCAATGAAACAACACACATCCTCTCACACAGCACACATCATTTAATGACACACAGCCTTCCACACATCACACAGCACTTTTCATGTCACCAAGTATTTACATTTCACAATTTATATTGTATTCTCTTTTACTTTTATAGCTCACTTAGGAAAAATCTTGTTAAGGAAAACTTTCTATAATTATGTTTCTCACCCCAAAATATCCATATTATCATTTTTGCCCCAAAACTTCTAAAATTTTTTCTTTTGGCCCAAAAACATTACTTTTATAGGTTTAATCCCTATATTTTCGAAAATTACATTTCCACATTCTGTTTTGAAAACTTTCCAAAATTACACAGTTGCCCCTCATCTTTCAAAAATTGCATTTTGACCCCTGTACCTCGTATACAGCGTTTTCAGGGCAGAAACGTTCACACCTGTGAAAACCCTCACACCCGGGGAGTGAACAGTTCTGGAAACTTAGCCAAAAATCCGAAAATGCAATTCCTCTTTGGGATTTGATTCTTTAATCTATTCCTATCATTTTTAAGTACCAAAACCAGATTTAAGCTTCATGAATCTTGGTCCATTAACTTGATTTTCAAAGGTTACTACTTTATCTTCTTGAAATAATTTGTAAAACTTAATTCAAATCCTAACACCTATAACCTCTCTTTAATCTTCTTAGAAATTATACTCATAACAACACCTCTTCACCCCTTGCTCTCTTAGGAAAATTTCATGCTAAGAAGACCTTTATGAATTTAAGAAAATAAACCAATCACATAGGAAGCCACTCCATCAATACATATAAGAAAAATCACTTGGCAACACCTAACAAATCATTCACCAACACTCCTTAAATCATCCACCAACATATAGAAAATCATCTCACCCATAACATAAAGAAAATCTTCTCACAAAGAACATAAGAAATCTTCCATCAAAAATACATATAAGGTTTCATATCATCAAAGCAAAATAAATCATAAACAACACAAACTTATATAATCATGGTAGCTAGAGAGAGTTTGTCCCTTACCTCTTCCTCTAGCTTTTGAAAAATAGCCCTAACCTCTAGCCCTTCTTCTTCTTCTCCTTCTCCTTCTTGATTAACTCCAAATAACTTGATAGCTTGAAGATCCCAAAATCAAGAGCAAACTTGAGAGAAACTAGTTTATTTTAAGTGTAAACTTGGAGAAAAAAAACATGGGAAAGGTTTATGGTATGAGAGCAAATGAAAAAAAATGGGACAAGAGGCTCTTCCTCTTCCTTTCCTTACTCGACCAGCTCTCTCTCCCTTTTCCTCTTGTGCAAGATTTTTTCTAAGCCAATTATGACAATAATGAGTCATAAAAAAAATATCAAGTCTTTGGCTCTTTCTTATTGGCTAAAATTGTGAGTCATAGATGCTTGAAGTTTCCACACTCTTCCTCATTCACATCCAGGCGCTGCAGCTGTCCAAAGAAGGGGTGAAAATAATTTTTCACCTTAACCATGGTAAATGGTAAGTTTTCAAGGTAATTAAGTGTGGTAACTTTTGTATTTCATAGTAAAAATTGTCCAGAAATTACCTATTGAGGTAAAAACTCTCATGAATCTTAAAATAAGTCCTAATCCATGGAAATAAGGTGCCATAAAGGTTTTGGTTCAAAAAGATCAAGCTTAGAAGCACTACGGTAACTTTTCGGTTTTTTTTTTTACCGTAACCCGTAACTTAGGGTAAAAATGAACTTTCTCAGAAAAATCCCAGAAAATTCCTAAAAATCACAAATATTATAAAAACATCATTGGGTACTCCTTTGGTTGATTTTGGATCATTTCTCAAGCTTCTGGCACTTACCTGCTCTCCATGCTATCCCGTTCTCGTTGTACAGGGACCAAAACTGCAATTCTTTGTCTGTCATTCTAAAAATTCCCAAAATAATTTCTAAAATTCTAAAATAATATAAAACATCATTTTGCATCCTCAAAAATATTTCTAAACTTGTTCTAGTCTCAAATCCCGCTCATAGTTCAACTACAGGGACCAAAACGGTAACATTTTTATCCGTTTCTCAGAAAATTCCCAAATAAATTTCTAAAATCCTCAAATATTATAAAATCACTATTGGTATCCCCAAATCATTTCTCTGACTCCAATTAGGGTTTCTATATCATTATATTCTTATTCTGACAGTCAAAACGTCTACAGACTTTTTCGTTTGACTTTCTACGTCAGCACCAAACCACTTTTAATCTCATCAAAATCCTAATATTGAAAATAATCCCCCTTTTCTAACACTCTATCTCTCATAGTGAAAATTTGGGGCGTCACACTCTTCGTCCTCCCATTTGATCCGTTCGCTTTCTTTGGACCATGTTCGTCTCTTTCGTCTCTCTTCGTCCCCCCATTTGATCCGTTGGCCTTCTTTGGACCAAGTTTGTCTCTTTCGTCCCTCTTCGTCCTCCCATTTGATCCGTTGGCCTTCTTTGGACCAAGTTCGTCGCTTTCGTCCCTCTTCGTCCTCCCATTAGATCTGTTGACCTTCTTTGCACGAAGTTCATCTCGTTTGTCCTTCTTCGTCATCTCATTAGATCCATTGGCATTTTTGGACCAAGTTCGTCTCTTCAGTCCCTCTTCGTCCACCCATTTGATCCTTTGCCATTCTTTGTACCAAGTTCGTCTCATTCGTCCCTCTTTGTCCTCCCATTTAATCCATTAGCCATCATTGGACCAAGTTCATCTGGTTCATCCCTCTTCGTCCTCCCATTTGATCCGTTGGCCTTCTTTGGACCAAGTTCGTCTCTTTCGTCCCTCGTCGTCCTCCCATTTGATCCGTTGGCCTTCTTTGGACCAAGTTCGTCGCTTTCGTCCCTCTTCGTCCTCCCATTAGATCCGTTGTCCTTCTTTGCACCAAGTTCGGCACGTTCGTCTTTCTTCGTCATCGCATTAGATCCGTTGGCATTCTTTGGACCAAGTTCCTCTCTTCAGTCCCTCTTCGTCCTCCCATTTTATCCTTTGGCATTCTTTGTACCAAGTTCGTCTCATTCGTCCTTCTTCGTCCTCCCATTTGATCCATTGGCCTTCTTTGGACCAAGTTCATCTAGTTCGTCCCTCTTCGTCCTCCCATTTGATCCGTTGGCCTTCTTTGGACCAAGTTCGTCGCTTTCGTCCCTCTTCGTCCTCGCATTAGATCCATTGGCATTCATTGGACCAAGTTCGTCTCTTCGGTCCCTCTTCGTCCTCTCATTTGATCCTTTGTCATTCTTTGTACCAAGTTCGTCTCATTCGTCCCTCATCGTCCTCCCATTTCATCCATTGGCAATCTTTGGACCAAGTTCATCTTGTTTGTCACTCTTCGTCCTCCCATTAAATCTGTTTGCCTTCTTTGCACCAAGTTCGTCTCGTTCGTCCCTCTTCGTCCTCCCATTTGATCCGTTAGCTTTCTTTGGACCATGTTAGTCTCTTTCGTCTCTCTTCGTCGCCCCATTTGATCCGTTGGCCTTCTTTGGACCAAGTTTGTCTCTTTCGTCCCTCTTCGTCCTCCCATTTGATCTGTTGTCCTTCTTTGCACCAAGTTTGGCTCGTTCGTCTTTCTTCATCATCGCATTAGATCCATTGGCATTCTTTGGACAAAGTTCGTCTCTTCAGTCCCTCTTCGTCCTCCCATTTGATCCTTTGGCATTCTTTGTACCAAGTTCGTCTCATTCGTCCTTCTTCGTCCTCCCATTTGATCCATTCGCCTTCTTTGGACCAAGTTCATCTTGTTCGTCCCTCTACGTCCTCCCATTAAATCCGTTTGCTTTCTTTGGACCAAGTTCGTCTCTTTCGTCTCTCTTCGTCACCACATCCATTTGATCCATTGGCCTTCTTTGGATCAAGTTTGTCTCTTTCGTCCCTCTTCGTCCTCCCATTTGATCCGTTGGCCTTCTTTAGACCAAGTTCGTCGCTTTCGTCCCATTTCGTCCTCCCATTAGATCCGTTGTCCTTCTTTGCACCAAGTTCATCTCGTTTGTCCTTCTTCGTCATCGCATTAGATCCATTGGCATTCTTTGGACCAAGTTCATCTCTTCAGTCCCTTTTCGTCTTCCCATTTGATCCTTTGGCCTTCTTTGTACCAAGTTTGTCTCATTCGTCCATCTTCGTCCTCGCATTAGATCCATTGGCATTCATTGGACCAAATTCGTCTCTTCTGTCCCCCTTCGTCCTCTCATTTGATCCTTTGGCATTCTTTGTACCAAGTTCGTCTCATTCGTCCCTCTTCGTTCTCGCATTTGATCCATTGGCATTCTTTGGACAAAGTTCATCTTGTTTGTCTCTCTTCGTCCTCCCATTAAATCCGTTTGCATTCTTTGGATCAAGTTCGTCTCGTTCGACCCTCTTCGTCCTCCCATTTGATCCGTTAGCTTTCTTTGGACCATGTTCGTCGCTTTCGTCTCTCTTCGTCCCCCCATTTGATCCGTTGGCCTTCTTTGGACCTAGTTTGTCTCTTTCGTCCCTCTTCGTCCTCCCATTTGATCCGTTAGCCTTCTTTGGACCAAGTTCGTCGCTTTCGTCCCTCTTCGTCCTCCCATTAGATCCGTTGTCCTTCTTTGCACCAAGTTCGTCTCGTTCGTCCTTCTTCGTCCTCGCATTAGATCCATTGGCATTCATTGGACCAAGTTCGGCTCGTTTGTCTTTCTTCGTCATCGCATTAGATCCATTGGCATTCTTTGGACCATGTTCATCTGTTCTGTCCCTCTTCGTCCTCCCATTTGATCCTTTGGCATTCTTTGTACCAAGTTCGTCTCATTCGTCCTTCTTCGTCCTCCGATTTGATCCATTGGCCTTCTTTGGACCAAGTTCATCTTGTTCGTCCCTCTTCGTCCTCCCATTTGATCCGTTCGCTTTGTTTGGACCATGTTCGTCTCTTTCGTCTCTCTTCGACCCCCCATTTGATCCGTTGGCCTTCTTTGGACCAAGTTTGTCTCTTTCGTCCCTCTTCGTCCTCCCATTTGATGCATTGGCCTTCTTTGGACCAAGATCGTCGCTTTCGTCCCTCTTCGTCCTCCCATTAGATCCGTTGACCTTCTTTGCACGAAGTTCATCTCATTTGTCCTTCTTCGTCATCGCATTAGATCCATTGGCATTTTTGGACCAAGTTCGTCTCTTCAGTCCCTCTTCGTCCTCCCATTTGATCCTTTGGCATTCTTTGTACCAAGTTCGTCTCATTCGTCCTTCTTCGTCCTCCCATTTGATCCATTGGCCTTCTTTGGACCAAGTTCATCTAGTTCGTCCCTCTTCGTCCTCCCATTTGATCCGTTGGCCTTCTTTGGACCAAGTTCGTCGCTTTCGTCCCTCTTCGTCCTCGCATTAGATCCATTGGCATTCATTGGACCAAGTTCGTCTCTTCGGTCCCTCTTCGTCCTCTCATTTGATCCTTTGTCATTCTTTGTACCAAGTTCGTCTCATTCGTCCCTCATCGTCCTCCCATTTCATCCATTGGCAATCTTTGGACCAAGTTCATCTTGTTTGTCACTCTTCGTCCTCCCTTTAAATCTGTTTGCCTTCTTTGCACCAAGTTCGTCTCGTTCGTCCCTCTTCGTCCTCCCATTTGATCCGTTAGCTTTCTTTGGACCATGTTAGTCTCTTTCGTCTCTCTTCGTCGCCCCATTTGATCCGTTGGCCTTCTTTGGACCAAGTTTGTCTCTTTCGTCCCTCTTCGTCCTCCCATTTGATCTGTTGTCCTTCTTTGCACCAAGTTTGGCTCGTTCGTCTTTCTTCATCATCGCATTAGATCCATTGGCATTCTTTGGACAAAGTTCGTCTCTTCAGTCCCTCTTCGTCCTCCCATTTGATCCTTTGGCATTCTTTGTACCAAGTTCGTCTCATTCGTCCTTCTTCGTCCTCCCATTTGATCCATTCGCCTTCTTTGGACCAAGTTCATCTTGTTCGTCCCTCTTCGTCCTCCCATTAAATCCGTTTGCTTTCTTTGGACCAAGTTCGTCTCTTTCGTCTCTCTTCGTCACCACATCCATTTGATCCATTGGCCTTCTTTGGATCAAGTTTGTCTCTTTCGTCCCTCTTCGTCCTCCCATTTGATCCGTTGGCCTTCTTTAGACCAAGTTCGTCGCTTTCGTCCCATTTCGTCCTCCCATTAGATCCGTTGTCCTTCTTTGCACCAAGTTCATCTCGTTTGTCCTTCTTCGTCATCGCATTAGATCCATTGGCATTCTTTGGACCAAGTTCATCTCTTCAGTCCCTTTTCGTCTTCCCATTTGATCCTTTGGCCTTCTTTGTACCAAGTTTGTCTCATTCGTCCATCTTCGTCCTCGCATTAGATCCATTGGCATTCATTGGACCAAATTCGTCTCTTCTGTCCCCCTTCGTCCTCTCATTTGATCCTTTGGCATTCTTTGTACCAAGTTCGTCTCATTCGTCCCTCTTCGTTCTCGCATTTGATCCATTGGCATTCTTTGGACAAAGTTCATCTTGTTTGTCCCTCTTCGTCCTCCCATTAAATCCGTTTGCATTCTTTGGATCAAGTTCGTCTCGTTCGACCCTCTTCGTCCTCCCATTTGATCCGTTAGCTTTCTTTGGACCATGTTCGTCGCTTTCGTCTCTCTTCGTCCCCCCATTTGATCCGTTGGCCTTCTTTGGACCTAGTTTGTCTCTTTCGTCCCTCTTCGTCCTCCCATTTGATCCGTTAGCCTTCTTTGGACCAAGTTCGTCGCTTTCGTCCCTCTTCGTCCTCCCATTAGATCCGTTGTCCTTCTTTGCACCAAGTTCGTCTCGTTCGTCCTTCTTCGTCCTCGCATTAGATCCATTGGCATTCATTGGACCAAGTTCGGCTCGTTTGTCTTTCTTCGTCATCGCATTAGATCCATTGGCATTCTTTGGACCATGTTCATCTGTTCTGTCCCTCTTCGTCCTCCCATTTGATCCTTTGGCATTCTTTGTACCAAGTTCGTCTCATTCGTCCTTCTTCGTCCTCCGATTTGATCCATTGGCCTTCTTTGGACCAAGTTCATCTTGTTCGTCCCTCTTCGTCCTCCCATTTGATCCGTTCGCTTTGTTTGGACCATGTTCGTCTCTTTCGTCTCTCTTCGACCCCCCATTTGATCCGTTGGCCTTCTTTGGACCAAGTTTGTCTCTTTCGTCCCTCTTCGTCCTCCCATTTGATGCATTGGCCTTCTTTGGACCAAGATCGTCGCTTTCGTCCCTCTTCGTCCTCCCATTAGATCCGTTGACCTTCTTTGCACGAAGTTCATCTCATTTGTCCTTCTTCGTCATCGCATTAGATCCATTGGCATTTTTGGACCAAGTTCGTCTCTTCAGTCCCTCTTCGTCCTCCCATTTGATCCTTTGGCATTCTTTGTACCAAGTTCGTCTCATTCGTCCCTCTTTGTCCTCCCATTTAATCCATTAGCCATCTTTGGACCAAGTTCATCTGGTTCATCCCTCTTCGTCCTCCCATTTGATCCGTTGGACTTCTTTTGACCAAGTTCGTCTCTTTCGTCCCTCGTCGTCCTCCCATTTGATCCGTTGGCCTTCTTTGGACCAAGTTCGTTGCTTTCGTCCCTCTTCGTCCTCCCATTTGATCCGTTGGCATTCTTTGGACTAAGTTCCTCTCTTCAGTCCCTCTTCGTCCTCCCATTTTATCCTTTGGCATTCTTTGTACCAAGTTCGTCTCATTCGACCTTCTTCGTCCTCCCATTTGATCCATTGGCCTTCTTTGGACCAAGTTCGTTGCTTTCGTCCCTCTTCGTCCTCCCATTAGATCCGTTGTCCTTCTTTGCACGAAGTTCGTCTCGTTCATCCTTCTTCGTCCTCGCATTAGATCCATTGGCATTCATTGGACCAAGTTCGTCTCTTCAATCCCTCTTCGTCCTCTCATTTGATCCTTTGTCATTCTTTGTACCAAGTTCGTCTCATTCGTCTCTCTTCGTCCTCCCATTTGATCCATTGGCAATCTTTGGACCAAGTTCATCTTGTTTGTCCCTCTTCGTCCTCCCATTAAATCCGTTTGCCTTCTTTGCACCAAGTTCGTCTCTTTCGTCCCTCTTCGTCCTCCCGTTTGATCCGTTAGCTTTCTTTGGACCATGTTCGTCTCTTTCGTCTCTCTTCGTCCCCCCATTTGATCTGTTGGCCTTCTTAGGACCAAGTTTGTCTCTTTCGTCCCTCTTCGTCCTACCATTTGATCCGTTGTCCTTCTTTGCACTAAGTTCGGCTCGTTCGTCTTTCTTTGTCATCGCATTAGATCCATTGACATTCTTTGGACAAAGTTCATCTCTTCAGTCCCTCTTCGTCCTCCCATTTGATCCTTTGGCATTCTTTGTACCAAGTTCGTCTCATTCGTCCTTCTTCGTCCTCCCATTTGATCCATTCGCCTTCTTTGGACCAAGTTCATCTTGTTCGTCCCTCTTCGTCCTCCCATTAAATCCGTTTGCTTTTTTTGGACCAAGTTCATCTCTTTCGTCTCTCTTCGTCACCACATCCATTTGATCCATTGGCCTTCTTTGGACCAAGTTTGTCTCTTTCGTCTCTCTTCGTCCTCCCATTTGATCCGTTGGCCTTCTTTGGACCAAGTTCGTCGCTTTCGTCCCATTTCGTCCACCCGTTAGATCCGTTGTCCTTCTTTGCACCAAGTTCATCTCGTTCGTCCATCTTCGTCCTCGCATTAGATCCATTGGCATTCATTGGACCAAGTTCGTCTCTTATGTCCCCCTTCGTGCTCTCATTTGATCCTTTGGCATTCTTTGTACCAAGTTCGTCTCATTCGTCCCTCTTCGTCCTCCCATTTGATCCATTGGCCTTCTTTGGACCAAGTTCATCTTGTTCGTCCCTCTTCGTCCTCCCATTAAATCCGTTTGCCTTCTTTGGAACAAGTTTGTCTCGTTCGTCCCTCTTCGTCCTCCCAAATGATCCGTTAGCTTTATTTGGACCATGTTCGTCTCTTTCGTCTCTCTTCGTCCCCCCATTTGATCTGTTGGCCTTCTTTGCACCAAGTTCGGCTCGTTCGTCTTTCTTCGTCATCGCATTAGATCCATTGGCATTCTTTGGACAAAGTTCAACTCTTCAGTCCCTCTTCGTCCTCCCATTTGATCCTTTGGCATTCTTTGTACCAAGTTCGTCTCATTCGTCCTTCTTCGTCCTCCCATTTGATCCATTCGCCTTCTTTGGACCAAGTTCATCTTGTTCGTCCCTCTTCGTCCTCCCATTAAATCCGTTTGCTTTCTTTGGACCAAGTTCATCTCTTTCGTCTCTCTTCGTCACCACATCCATTTGATCCATTGTCCTTCTTTGGACCAAGTTTGTCTCTTTCGTCCCTCTTCGTCCTCCCATTTGATCCGTTGGCCTTCTTTGGACCAAGTTCGTCGCTTTCGTCCCATTTCGTCCACCCGTTAGATCCGTTGTCCTTCTTTGCACCAAGTTCATCTCGTTCGTCCATCTTCGTCCTCGCATTAGATCCATTGGCATTCATTGGACCAAGTTCGTCTCTTCTGTCCCCCTTCGTCCTCTCATTTGATCCTTTGGCATTCTTTCTACCATGTTCGTCTCATTCGTCCCTCTTCGTCCTCGTATTTGATCCATTGGCATTCTTTGGACCAAGATCATCTTGTTTGTCCCTCTTCGTCCTCCCATTAAATCCGTTTGCCTTCTTTGGATCAAGTTCATCTCGTTCGACCCTCTTCGTCCTCCCATTTGATCCGTTAGCTTTCTTTGGACCATGTTCGTCTCTTTCGTCTCTCTTCGTCCCCCCATTTGATCCGTTGGCCTTCTTTGGACCTAGTTTGTCTCTTTCGTCCCTCTTCGTCCTCCCATTTGATCCGTTGGCCTTCTTTGAACAAAGTTCGTCGCTTTCGTCCCTCTTCGTCCTCCCATTAGATCTGTTGTCCTTCTTTGCACCAAGTTCGTCTCGTTCGTCCTTCTTCGTCCTCGCATTAGATCCATTGGCATTCATTGGACCAATTTCGGCTCGTTTGTCTTTCTTCGTCATCGCATTAGATCCATTGGCATTCTTTGGACCATGTTCATCTGTTCTGTCCCTCTTCGTCCTCCCTTTTGATCCTTTGGCATTCTTTGTACCAAGTTCGTCTCATTCGTCCTTCTTCGTCCTCCGATTTGATCCATTGGCCTTCTTTGGAACAAGTTCATCTTGTTCGTCCCTCTTCGTCCTCCCATTAAATCCGTTTGCCTTCTTTGGACCAAGTTTGTCTCGTTCGTCCCTCTTCGTCCTCCCATTTGATCCGTTCGCTTTCTTTGGACCATGTTCGTCTCTTTCGTCTCTCTTCGACCCCCCATTTGATCCGTTGGCCTTCTTTGGACCAAGTTTGTCTCTTTCGTCCCTCTTCGTCCTCCCATTTGATGCGTTGGCCTTCTTTGGACCAAGTTCGTCGCTTTCGTCCCTCTTCGTCCTCCCATTAGATCCGTTGACCTTCTTTGCACGAAGTTCATCTCATTTGTCATTCTTCGTCATCGCTTCAGATCCATTGGCATTTTTGGACCAAGTTCGTCTCTTCAGTCCCTCTTCGTCCTCCCATTTGATCCTTTGGCATTCTTTGTACCAAGTTCGTCTCATTAGTCCCTCTTTGTCCTCCCATTTAATCCATTAGCCATCTTTGGACCAAGTTCATCTGGTTCATCCCTCTTCGTCCTCCCATTTGATCCGTTAGCTTTCTTTGGACCATGTTCGTCTCTTTCGTCTCTCTTCGTCCCCCCATTTGATCCGTTGGCCTTCTTTGGACCTAGTTTGTCTCTTTCGTCCCTCTTCGTCCTCCCATTTGATCCGTTGGCCTTCTTTGGACAAAGTTCGTCGCTTTCGTCCCTCTTCGTCCTCCCATTAGATCTGTTGTCCTTCTTTGCACCAAGTTCGTCTCGTTCGTCCTTCTTCGTCCTCGCATTAGATCCATTGGCATTCATTGGACCAATTTCGGCTCGTTTGTCTTTCTTCGTCATCGCATTAGATCCATTGGCATTCTTTGGACCATGTTCATCTGTTCTGTCCCTCTTCGTCCTCCCATTTGATCCTTTGGGATTCTTTGTACCAAGTTCGTCTCATTCGTCCTTCTTCGTCCTCCGATTTGATCCATTGGCCTTCTTTGGAACAAGTTCATCTTGTTCGTCCCTCTTCGTCCTCCCATTTGATCCGTTCGCTTTCTTTGGACCATGTTCGTCTCTTTCGTCCCTCTTCGTCCTCCCATTTGATGCGTTGGCCTTCTTTGGACCAAGTTCGTCGCTTTCGTCCCTCTTCGTCCTCCCATTAGATCCGTTGACCTTCTTTGCACGAAGTTCATCTCATTTGTCCTTCTTCGTCATCGCTTTAGATCCATTGGCATTTTTGGACCAAGTTCGTCTCTTCAGTCCCTCTTCGTCCTCCCATTTGATCCTTTGGCATTCTTTGTACCAAGTTCGTCTCATTAGTCCCTCTTTGTCCTCCCATTTAATCCATTAGCCATCTTTGGACCAAGTTCATCTGGTTCATCCCTCTTCGTCCTCCCATTTGATCCGTTGGCCTTCTTTGGACCAAGTTCGTCTCTTTCGTCCCTCGTCGTCCTCCCATTTGATCCGTTGGCCTTCTTTGGACCAAGTTCGTCGCTTTCGTCCTTCTTCGTCCACCCATTAGATCCGTTGGCCATCTTTGGACCAAGTTCGTCTCGTTCGTCAATCTTCGTCCTCCCATTAGTTCCGTTGGCCTTCTTTGGACCAGGTTCGTCTCGCTCGTCCATCTTCGTCTTCCTATTAGATCCGTTGTCGTAGTTTGGACCAAGTTCATCTCGTTCGTTCCTCTTCGCCGTCCCATTAGATCTGTTGGCCTTCTTTGGACCAAGTTCGTCTCGTTCGTCCATCTTCGACTTCCCATTTGATCTGTTGGCCTTCTTTGGACCAAGTTCGTCTCGTTCGTCCATCTTCGTCCTCCCATTTGATCCGTTGGACTTCTTTGGACCAAGTTCTTCTCCTTCGTCCGTCTTCATCTTCCCATTAGATCCGTTGGCCTTCTTTGGACCAAGTTCGTCTCGTTCGTCCATCATCGTGCTTCCATTAGGTCCATTGGCCTTCTTTGGACCAAGTTCGTCTCTTTAGTCCCTCTTCATCCTCCCATTAGATCCGTTGGCCTTCTTTGGACCATCTTCGTCTCGTTCGTCCATCTACGTCTTCCCATTTGATCCAATGGCCTTCTTTGGACCAAGTTCGTCTCGTTCGTCCATCTTCGTCCTCCCATTTGATCCGTTGGCCTTCTTTGGACCAAGTTCGTCTCCTTCGTCCGTCTTCGTCTTCCCATTAGATCCGTTGGCCTTCTTTGGACCAAGTTCGTCTCGTTCGTCCATCATCGTGCTTCCATTTGGTCCGTTGGCCTTCTTTGGACCAAGTTCGTCTCTTTGGTCCCTCTTCGTCCTCCCATTAGTTCCGTTGGCCTTCTTTGGACCAAGCTAGTCTCGTTCGTCCATCTTCGTCCTCGTATTAGATCTGTTGGCCTTCTTTGGACCAAGTTTGTCTCGTTCGTCCATCTTCGTCCTCCCATTTGATCCGTTGGCCTTCTTTGGACCAAGTTCGTCTCCTTCGTCCGTCTTCGTCTTCCCATTAGATCCATTGGCCTTCCTTGGACCAAGTTCGTCTCGTTCATCCGTCATCGTGCTTCCATTAGGTCCGTTGGCTTTCTTTGGACCAAGTTCGTCTCGTTCGTCCCTCTTCATCCTCCCATTAGTTCCGTTGGCCTTCTTTGGACCAAGTTCGTCTCGCTCGTCCATCTTCGTCTTTCTTTAGATCCGTTGTCGTTCTTTGGACCAAGTTCGTCTCGTTCGTCCATCTTCGTCCTCCAGTTAGATCCGTTGGCCTTCTTTGGACCAAGTTCGTCTCGTTCGTCCTCCAGTTAGATCCGTTGGCCTTCTTTGGACCAAGTTCGTCTCGTTCGTTCCTCTTCGTCCTCCCATTAGATCCGTTGGCCTTCTTTGGACCAAGTTCGTCTCTTTAGTCCCTATTCGTCCTCGCATTAGATCCGTTGTCCTTCTTTGGACGAAGTTCGTCTCGTTCGTCCATTATCGTGCTTCCAATAGACCCGTTGGCCTTCCTTGGACCATGTTCGTCTCTTTGGTCCCTCTTCGTCCTCCCATTAGTTCTGTTGGCCTTCTTTGGACCATGTTCGTCTCTTTAGTCCCTATTCGTCCTCGCATTAGATCCGTTGTCCTTCTTTGGACGAAGTTCGTCTCGTTCGTCCAGTATCGTGCTTCCAATTGATCCGTTGGCCTTCCTTGGACCAAGTTCGTCTCTTTGGTCCCTCTTCGTCCTCCCATTAGTTCCGTTGGCCTTCTTTGGACCAAGTTCGTCTCGTTCGTCCATCTTCGTCCTCGTATTAGATCTGTTGTCCTTCTTTAGACCAAGTTCGTCTTGTTCGTCCCTCTTCGTCCTCCCATTAGATCCGTTGGCCTTCTTTGGACCAGGTTCGTCCATCTTCGTCCTCCCATTTGATCCGTTGGCCTTCTTTGGACCAAGTTCGTCTCGTTCGTCCGTCTTCGTCTTCCCATTAGATCCGTTGGCCTTCTTTGGACCAAGTTCGTCTCGTTCGTCCGTCATCGTGCTTCCATTAGGTCCGTTGGCCTTCTTTGGACCAAGTTCGTCTTGTTCGTCCCTCTTCGTCCTCCCATTAGTTCCATTGGCCTTCTTTGGACCAAGTTCGTCTCGCTCGTCTATCTTCGTCTTTCGATTAGATCTGTTGTTGTTCTTTGGACCAAGTTCGTCTCGTTCGTTCCTCTTCGTCGTCCCATTAGATCCGTTGGTCTTCTTTGGACCAAGTTCGTCTCCTTCGTCCGTCTTCGTCTTCCCATTAGATCCGTTGGCCTTCTTTGGACCAAGTTCGTCTCGTTCGTCCATCATCGTGCTTCCATTAGGTCCGTTGGCCTTCTTTGGACTAAGTTCGTCTCTTTAGTCCCTCTTCGTCCTCCCATTAGATCCGTTGGCTTTCTTTGGACCATGTTCGTCTCGTTCGTCCATCTTCGTCTTCCCATTTGATCCAATGGCCTTCTTTGGACCAAGTTCGTCTCGTTCGTCCATCTTCGTCCTCCAGTTAGATCCGTTGGCCTTCTTTGGACCAAGTTCGTCTCGTTTGTCCTTCTTCGTCCTCCAGTTAGATCCGTTGGCCTTCTTCGGACCAAGTTCGTCTCGTTCGTTCCTCTTCGTCCTCCCATTAGATCCGTTGGCCTTCTCTGGACCAAGTTCGTCTCTTTAGTCCCTCTTCGTCCTCCCATTAGATCCGTTGGCCCTCTTCGTCTTCCCATTTGATCCAATAGCCTTCTTTGGACCAAGTTCGTCTCGTTCGTCCGTCTTCGTCTTCCCATTAGATCTGTTGGTCTTCTTTGGACCAAGTTCGTCTCATTAGTCCCTCTTTGTCCTCCCATTTAATCCATTAGCCATCTTTGGACCAAGTTCATCTGGTTCATCCCTCTTCGTCCTCCCATTTGATCCATTGGCCTTCTTTGGACCAAGTTCGTCTCCTTCGTCCGTCTTCGTCTTCCCATTAGATCCGTTGGCCTTCTTTCGACCAAGTTCGTCTCGTTCGTCCGTCATCGTGCTTCCATTAGGTCCGTTGGCCTTCTTTGGACCAAGTTCGTCTCGTTCGTTCCTCTTCGTCGTCCCATTAGATCTGTTGGCCTTCTTTGGACCAAGTTCGTCTCGTTCGTCCATCTTCGTCTTCCCATTTGATCTGTTGGCCTTATTTGGACCAAGTTCGTCTCGTTCGTCCATCTTCGTCCTCCCATTTGATCCGTTGGCCTTCTTTGGACCAAGTTCGTCTCGTTCGTCCATCTTCGTCCTCCCATTTGATCTGTTGGCCTTCTTTGGACCAAGTTCGTCTCCTTCGTCCGTCTTCGTCTTCCCATTTGATCTGTTGGCCTTCTTTGGACCAAGTTCGTCCCATTCGTCCATCTTCGTCCTCCCATATGATCCGTTGGCCTTCTTTGGACCAAGTTCGTCTCCTTCGTCCGTCTTCGTTTTCCCGTTAGATCCGTTGGCCTTCTTTGGACCAAGTTCGTCTCGTTCGTCCATCATCGTGCTTCCATTAGGTCCGTTGGCCTTCTTTGGACCAAGTTCGTCTCTTTAGTCCCTCTTCGTCCTCCCATTAGATCCGTTGGCCTTCTTTGGACCAAGTTCGTCTCGTTCGTCCATATTCGTCGTCCCATTAGATCCGTTGGCCTTCTTTGGACCAAGTTCGTCTCGTTTGTCCATCTACGTCCTCCCATTTGATCCGTTGGCCTTCTTTGGACCAAGTTCGTCTCCTTCGTCCGTCTTCGTCTTCCCATTAGATCCGTTGGCTTTCTTTGGACCATGTTCGTCTCGTTCGTCCATCATCGTGCTTCCATTACTATGTTTGATGAATCTTCGGTGCACCTACACGACCTATTCCTGAGCCCATTGTTGAGCTGCCTCCTGAGCCAGAAGATCTTGTTGTGCAACCAAGAGTTGTATCTGAACAGGGATCAGCACAAGATTCAGTGCCAAGAGAGACCTTTGAAGATCTTATGTTTCTCTTTGGACAGTACATCAAGTACATGCAGTCAAAGATGGATCTGCAGAAGTCCTGACCTCATATTCCTCATGTTTTTCAAAAAAAAATTTCTTTTGGACTATGGTGTTTTATCAAACCTTTTTGTCTGATGACAAAAGGGGGAGAAAAAGGGAAAATTAAGTTGTAAACCTCAAGTCTTAATAAAATGAGATTGAGTCAAATTGCAGTAGTCTTATTGCTTATATATAATTCTGTTTGTTTGATTATATATGTTGCTGGGACTAACCTGTGATTTGAGATAAAGAACTTTTCAGGTAATCAACAAATCGTATATCCAAAACCTATGAAATGTTTATCTTAGGGGGAGTTGAGTAAGTTCAAAGGAACACTGAGATGTTCATCTCAGGGGGAGTTTCCTTGAAAGAAAAGTCCATAATGTTTATGCTAACTGACTATTTTGTTTACTTGCTAATATTGCTTGTAAAACTTAATAATGTTTGTCATCATCAAAAAGGGGGAGAATGTTGGAACCAAATTGTTCAAAGGCATTTTTCAATGCTTAAATCCCTAAGTGATTTTGATGATAACAATTATTCTTAAGGATTTCACAAAGTCTGTTTACAAGCTCTTATAGGTACAACAAAATTAAGTCCCATCGTCCAGTGTGACTGTGGTGCTTATATGTACAGTCAATGACCAGAGCGTCCAATGGACTCAGATACTGACCTTGGGTAAGTATCGTCTAATGGCCTCTGGAAGTTATGCGTCCATATGGTAAGATATAGGTTTAAATATTTTTTCATCCCTGTAAAATGACCGAGTTTCATTTTTCGTCCCTGTAAAAAATTTTGTTTGTTTGTGATCCCTGTAAATCAAAAAGTTTTATTTTTAGTCCCTGCAAAATTGTTTTAGTCCCTGTAAAATTTAGATCATGTTGAATTAGTCCCTGTAATATTTAGATAATTGCCAAAGTAGTCCTTGTAAAATAAATTTAATAGGGACTAAAAACAAAATTGTTCACATATTACAGGGACTGATTCAACATGATCTAAATTTTACAAGGACTAAAACAATTTTGCAGGGACTAAAAATAAAACTTTTTGTTTTACAGGGATCACAAACAAACAAAAATTTTTACAGGGACGAAAAATGAAAGTCAGTCATTTTGCAGGGACGAAAAAAGTATTTAAACCAAGAAAAAGAAAAAAATGAAAAATACTACCTCCGTTTCAAAATGATAGTCTACTATTGTGTTTTCACCAAGATTAAGAAACACAATAAATAGGTTAGAAAATATAACAATTTGACTAAAATGTCCTTGAAATTTTATTTTATTTTTTTATTTTTATAGATGTGTTATGAAAATAATCGAAACAAGAGTAAAATATAGAGATAAGAGAGAAAGAGAGATAAAAGAGAGAAAGAGATAATAGAGAATAAGAAAATGTTTTATTGCTATGCTTCTAAGGTATCAAACTATGTATAATAGGGCTGATATATATAGCCACAAAGAAAGCTAACCCTAGTGTAAATATGAGGAGATCCTATCATAATGAAGGAAATAGTGAAATACAATCTTCTTTCTTAATAGGGAAATGATATTACATAGTCCGATTAGTATCAATCTCTTCAAGAATGGACATCCACCAAATATTCATAACACTCCCCCTTGGATGTCCATTAAGGATATGCCTCATTAAAACCTTATTAAAAAAAAATTCAGTGGGAAAAAAATCTTAGTGAAGAAAAAAGAGTACAATATCCATTGCATGAGATCTGTCTCGTTAAAAATTTCACTCTATAAGACAGAGTATCAATTTTAGAAAATTAGAATCATCCTTAAGATTTCTAGATAAAGTGAAATGATTTAGAACTGACGTAGAAGTCAAACGATACTTTACGGATATTCTTGACTGTCAAAATAAGTTGATAATGAAAATGAAAAATTCATATTTGATTCCCAAAAGGTATTTGAGGAGATAAAATAGTAACTTGATGTTCCATAAAGGTTTTAGAAATTAAGTTGGAATTTTAGAGAAAGATATGAAGGGAATTACAGTTTTGGTCCCTCTAAGAGAAACTTCGTAATCTGTTAGTTAAGAAATGGATAAATACCAGAGATGGAGAAATAGTTAAGAAAGAGACTCTAGAATCTAGTATACTTAAGATATAATAGAAAATAATAAGTCTTGTTTGGTATTATAGTTTAAAACGGTAAGATAGTTAAGTCTTATATAGACTTCTGTTTTCTATTTTCCGTCTATTATCTGTTTTATATGAAATTGTGTGATCTAAGTGTTAAGTAAATTATGTTGGTCTTATAATTAAGTTTTTTAAATACTTATCAAATTATTTCATTGAAAAAGATGTTTTTCCTTTGACGTTTAGGATTTTTCTAAACAACCGTATTTACCGTAACTGTCGGATAAGATTTTAAATAGCTAAAGTATATCAAAACAAACCAAGAAAACAAACTTCCTTCACAAAAGTTGGTTCTTTTAATATTTGTGATTTTCTGGAATTTTTTTAGAATTTTTGGAAAAAAATAAATTTAGAAATTACCGTTTTTGTCCCTATAGTTAACGGCGAGAACTGAGAACTGATTCAGAGACCAAATTGAGGTCAGAAAGAGATTTTTCAAAGCTGAATCATGTTTTTACATTTTTTAGGATTTTTTGGATTTATTTCAAAATTTATTGAAAAGCAGATCAAAAGTTACTTTTTCGGTCCCTGTAAACACGAAAAGCGAGGATTCTCGGCGCAGAAATGGATTTTTAGTGATCAGGGAATGCTCAAAATCATTTTTCAAGAGGGATCATTAGTGTTTATATTCAATTTGTAATTTTCTGGGAATTTTTCTGAAATTTTCTGAGAAATGTATGTTTTGGCCTTGCGACTCGTCCGTTTTCCTTTGTTGATGCAAACCGCAACGCATACCCTTACCGTAAAACTCCAGAAACACTTCCATGAAGCCATTAGGGCTATTACATGGCATTTTCGAGATTTCTTATAGGTTCTCACACTTTAAATTAATTTTGGAAATTTTTTATTAGTGAAAAGACTATTTTACCCTTGTTTTGCACATAAACCCTAGGGGTAAAGATGTAACTTCACTACCCCTTTCTCTTCAGCCGCAAAACCGCCTCAAGGAAGCTAGGAGAAGAACTAAATTTTGAGTCATCACCATGACTCACTCCTTTGGACTAATTAGGTTTTTGTTGGATTTTATTAAAAAGGGTTTATGACATATGCATGGAAAAGTACCATGACATAACAAAAAATAATTCCTTCCATCTCCCTAGCTTAGGCCGCCCCATATTGCTATAAACAGGAGGGGAGTGCGTCAATAATTTCACACATCCAAGAAGCCTTGTGTTGACAAGCAAAATCTCTCTCTTTTTCTCCTTGAAGTTCTTAGTTTTCTTGCTTGGTGTTCTTGGTTCTTCAAGCCTTGTTCTTCCAAGTTCTTGTGGCAAAGGCAAGGGGAACCTCTTGCAAATTAATTTGAGAAGTATAAGTTTGATTCTTGATTGTTAGGTGCTTATGTGTTTTTGGTGTTATAGCTTTTATTTATTTATTTATGCTTTATAATTGTTTTATGACTTTAATTTAATTGTTTTGTGCTATTTATTAATTGTAGTGTTATAATGCCCAAATTTCATTAAATTTTCATGGGATTAAGGTGGTCATGGTAAAATTAATCTTGAGTTTTTGTAAACATACCGTTATAATGGCAAAATTTAGATTTACTGTAAATATGATCTTACTGTAAAGAAAATACAATTTATTCTTTTGTGAAAACCTTGATATTATCTATCATTGATATACAAGGTGATGGTTAAGACAAATGGTTTATCAGTATGGGTCTGTCTAGGAAAGATAGAGATCTTTGAAGGGGCTTTGTAAGTCCATCTCTCTTTCCTGTGAACTGTACTAATACGCTGTTTGGGGGAATTCTTAACCTAGGGACCCGGTATATACGTGACTAAGATAAATTAGGAAAGAAGTGATTCTTAATAAACGTATGTATAAATAGATTGGATTGGATAAAAGAGTATAACGGTAATGGATTCTCGGTGAATTCTACTATTATAGCATCTATCAAAATTTAATACAAACAGTAACGGATTCTCGGTGAATTCTACTGTTATATTATCAGTAGAAAATATTGAGTGGGTATCCAATCTGTATATATATATATAAATAACTCAGTTTAATTTCCAATGTCTACGGCAGTGAAAATTAGTGAGGTAGGCTTTCAACAGGTCTCTTTCCTGGAAGATAATTGGTGCTTAAGTATTTCCGTAAATAAAGAGTTGATTTCGTTCACTTAGTCTATGTTTTATCTGAGTGGTGAGATTCTGTGTTTTAACTTAAGATATGCGATATTATGTTCTGAGTGGTTTGGAAATGAAAGAGATGTGCTTGGTGAAAAGCGATGTTCCATATGCTTAGTACTAATGCGATGTTCCCATATGCTTTGTCAAAAGAGATGTTCTCATATGCTTTGTTTAAAAGATGTTCCTACGCGATGTTCTCAAATGTTTTGTATAAAGCGAGGTTCCTACACGATATTCTCATATGCTTTGTTTAATGTGACTTTTTTATCTGATGATTTTCATGAAATTTCCTTGACCTGTTTTGGTGAAGTTCTTATTATTTGTTACATAGATATACTGATTTCATGAGTGTGATTTCTTGTGTTTGTACTTTACTTATTACCTTGTTTAGAGTTTCACCCTTGCCTACTTTCTATGTTGTTGGTACATGGTTGAGTAGATGTTTTACCCAAGGAATGAGTTAGCTCTTAGAAGAGGATCGGAAGGAAGTTGCTGTATAAATGGATAGAAATTCCAAGAAGAATAGATGGTTACTGTATTGTTTTGGGTAGAATCTAGAGACCATACTGGCTCAAATGTTCACTATCTTTCTTTGTAAAAACTCTGATGATTATATGAGATGAGATTATTTTTACATAAGTATTGTTTTATGCTTCCACACTTAAAACCTTTTGAAAAGAATTAAGACATATTCTCCATCCTTCTCTTTATTTAAAAGAAGAAAAAATTTTACACGCATTTTCGGAGAAGGAATGTTGTGTTTTTACCAAATATTTTCTAAGTTATTTCGAAATTCTTGGTTACTATAGTGTAATATCCTTTTTGGAGAAATGGTGTTAAACACTACACCAGATTTGACCTTTTGTAGCATTTTTTTTTGTGGCTTTTTGTAGCGTTTTTTCAAGCTCTATGAAGCTGGCCTCTACAAAAAGTCAATCTTTTCAAAAGAAAATTTCTAGTGACAGACATAACTGTCACTAAAAGTTAAGTTTCTATAGTTATATAATTTTTCATACAGTTTACTTGTTCTACAGTTTGCACTTTCTCGAAGATCATTAACGGCCACTTGAACCTAATAAATACGAAAAGAATGTTGAGTTCAAGTGCTTATGGAATGAAGTATTGTACAACTTAGCATGATTAAAAGCAACTGCTACTGGTTTTTTCTTTGTTGCATTTGAACTTGCTAGCATTTCTGCCACTTTCTCCAGTAGTTGTTTTTCTTCATAAGCATTACGCTCCTACACCGAGTAAAGAATGAGAAGCATTAAAGTTCAGAACTATCTAATTAATTATAAAAAGTTAAGACCTCACAAATATAAATTTGAATGTTATAATATTATTCATATCCCAATCCAATTAAAATACTTACCGTTGGGGCATCCTTGCAAGGCTGCAAAAGATAATAGAAACATAAAACTATTGGTCATCATCATTTAAATATGAATTATATAATATAGCTGTAGTGCTAAAGTTCTGATTAAAATTAAATATTGGGCTTGTGATCATATCTCACGTGCCTTTTGTTCCTTTTGCATGAGTCTTGCCACCATATGTTTCCCTTTCCATTGATGGTTCCACCAACATTCACTAAAAGTTTCTGAAACACTGTCAAATACAAGGCAGAGTATTTCTTATATATTAAGTCAAAGTTCCACAAACCATAGGCAAATACACCAATAGGCACAACAATCTAACATGGATTCATCAAACCATCTCCAAGGCCCTGCAGATAAATCACCCATAGGCAAATGCATTTCACAACAGAAACAGATAACTACATCAACTTGATTCAGTTTCAATCATTTAAAGCAGAAAACTCCAGGATAATATATGGTGTTGGACTTACCTTGAAGCCATGATTACGAAAATAAAGAAAGTGGTCTCGCGGATAGCAAATCCCTTATCTTTACGCATGGGGACCAGCTTCTCAAACTCATCTTCATATGCATCTTTAACTAAAGAGAAAAAAAGATAAAACATCACTAAATCCTGTAAGCATTAAATTCTACCTGTGCAGACCAGTAGAGCCCTGTTGAGTTTTGAGAAAATAAATTAATATCTGAGATTGAATTTAATCTTATCTTATTTATAGAGAAAGAAATGTGCAACAGGAATAGGTTTCAAGTCTAGTTCATCAAAAGACAACTCAATTCAGGAAGCAAATGAGCTCCATGAAGCAGAGGAACCAAAATAAAAATACTACAAAATACAGAAAATATTGAACTACAAAAAAATACAGAAAACATTGAACTACAAAATATAACAAAGTTGACTCAGAAAGCATAATAGTGCAAAACACAAAACCAAGCATAAAATTCATTATGAAAAGGAGTTCACCAACAAATCTGAGTTGAAGAAAACTGGCATCCCAACCAAAACTCAACTAAACTCACCATCAAAGTTCCTGCATGCAACGAAAAGCACTAAGGAAGAGTGAGAGATTTGGAAGAAATAGATGAAGGTCTTATAGGAGCTTACCGAAGAGAAGAACCAAGGGACAGAAGCAGATTCACTGCTTACAGATCAAGCAAAACTTAGATCACATCCAACAAGAGCAAATAGCCATAGATCTATCATATCTATGAATTTAACCATGAAACAACAATACCACACACATAAACAACAATCAACATGAATAAAAAAACTTGTGAATCAAACATTCAATCTCGGCCGCTTGCTTCTCGTCATCGTCGTCGAACTCGAAGTCATTTTGGTTGCTATGGTTGAGATCTGTTGCGACGATGATGGATGATACTGTCTCATCATATTATTGGTTGCCATGGAAGCACTTTCGACGGCATTTGGGATGTCGTTTGTGTAGTGAACCATTAGGTGGTTCTGGATCGAGCCTGGAGTTGGTGGAACTCCGAGGTTGAGGTAGAACAATTCGTCGCCGTGGAGATTGGAGAACGATGACGCGGAGTCGACGGAGGAGGGGATGGTGGTGGATGCGTCATTGAAGAAGAGGGTGGCGGCGGCGTCAACGGTGGTCGGGGAGCCATGGGTTAGGGTTGTGTCAGAGAGAGAGGAACGGGTGAGTGAGGATGGTGAGGGTTTTGAGTGAGTGTAGAGTGAGCGAGCGAGAAGTGAGACCGAGTGAGTGGCGTTTTGTTCCTAATACTTATGTAGTGTTTTAATCAAAAAAATGCTACATCAAGTCTCTGCGTTTTTAAATTAAAATTTTATATTTTTAATGGAAGTTTTTTGTAGCGTTTAACGCTACATCAAGTCAAAACATGGAGAACCATTTGTAGCATTTTATCAGGAAAACGCTACAACAAAACTCCGTGTTCTTTTTTGTAGCATTTTTTAAATAAAACGCTACAAATGGTGCACTATAAAAGAGTAAATTTGGTGTAGTGATAAACTGTATTATCAAGGTGTATTTTCTTCAAGAAAATGAGCTCTTAATCAAATAATATCGCAAACGTGTGGTTGCGAATTGACGACAAAAAACAATTGACCATCTAGTTGATGCATCAATTAAAATCATATAAAATATCTAAATGATCCACATGGTGGTTGTACTAGCTCACAAATATCACCTTGTATACGTTCTAAACGTGTGAGAGAATCATTCTATTTATCAACTTCTAAGATTTTATTGGGGAACAAGTAGTGCTTAAGATATTATCAAATTGAAGAATCTTTTGGCTCTTCAATGTGTGTCTAAATGACTTTTTAATTATTTCTCGCATCATGATAGACCGGGATGGCCCAACCAGTCATATGCCAACAACAAACTTATCATAGTTTGTAAACTTCTAGTTTACAATATGTAGTTCAATGCTATAAAGATACCTCCTTTATTTCTTGTTTCAATATGGTATCCATTTGAATGGATTGAAACTTAACAAATTTATAAATTAAAGAATATAATGCAATATCAATATGTAACTTTGTTACTTTAAGTACCAATACATTAGCTCTTCCGGAGCCTCCAATTATCTTTGTAGTACCAGATATGGTATTAACATTGGTTTCTTGCATTACTAAGAATATATTAACTAACTTTGTTATTTTAGGTAACAATACATTGGCTCTTCCGGAGCCTCAAATTATCTTTATAGCACCGGAATAGTAGTAACATTGGTTTATTACTTCAGGTAACAATATATTAGCTTTTCTAAAGCCTCCAATTATCTTAATTTGTTGTAATAGATATATTAATAACAATGGTTTGTTATTTCTGGTAACAATACATCAGCTCTTCCGGAGCCACACCAATTATCTTTGTAGTACCAAATGTACTAACATATATTTCTTGCATTACTAACAATATATTAGCTTTTTCGGAGCATTAAGTTATTCTCATTATTGATGTAAGTGCAAAACTCATTATTTTGCTACATTCACGACGGAACCCATTATTGGTACTGATAACGTGTTATGAAAATAATTGTGTGTTGCTACATTCACTTCTGGGAATGGAGCAGTGCCAATGGGATTGGCCTCGTGATTTTTCATCAAAAACTCATTATTTTGTTCAGCCACAAGAAATCAATTCAAAATATATATTTCTTAAATCTTTTTCTTTCTCGATATTGCTACTGCAGGAGCACATTAAATGCAAAAATATATCTATTTTGTAATCAATTATTTGAAACTGAGTCCATATATATGATCAAAAGGTTTGAAGCTCATGCATTCAGTAATACTCCATATACATAATAAATAATTCGGATACATACTGTAACACCATCGTTTTTAAATAGTTTCTTTAGACTTTTAATCTGTTTAATTTATTTAAAATTATTTGATTAATGATTTTTGGGATCTTGAGGTGAGAATAGTGATATTCATTTCTTGGATTTGTTCTAGAAGAGTCAAGAGTAGTAAAATTTGCAAAACTAAGTTTTTGCGGGAACTGCATTCTCGAGTGATGCGGGGAAGGGTTTAGTATTTTTTTGGAGACCGTTTTCACTCCAAAATAATATTTGAACAAAACAAAAATTGTTTTAGATTATTTGTGATTTTAGAAATTTTTCAAGAAATTTTTCTGAAAAACTTTATTTTACCCGCGTTTGGTGCTTTACGGGTAAATGGGTGCAACAGGGAGATGAAAAATGGTCCAAAAATTTAGTTTTGAGATTCTAAATTTTTACATATCATATTTAAGTCATAAAAGTGATTTTCATGTTATTACCTATTTTAGAAAAATGTTTATCTCAAAAGGGATTATGAAAATAAGCATTTTCCTACTTTGAACCACCAACTTAACCCTAACTTGATGGGACATAATCCCACCATATTTTTTTTGGTCTTGGCCAAGTTCTTAAGCCCAAAAATGTGCTCTTGAAATATCTCAAAGTCAAAGGGAGTCAATAGGATAATTATTTGAATTTTCCAATTAAAGAAATGGAGTAGGTATCCAAATCAAACCAAGCACATCTCGCCCATGCTCTCTTGTCTCTTGGCCGAGTTTCTTCTAGGGTAAGGGAGGAGAGAGTTCATTTCTTCTTCACTTCATCTTCTTCCTCTAGCAAACTCCATTCCAAAGCTTGTCTCCATAACCAAAGGCTTGAGCTTTCTTGACTTTTGGACATTCAAGTTTTACCAAAAAAGGTTTGGATGATGATTCTAATCCATAATCTCTTCTTATTTTTCCATTATCATCACTTTCATTTTTCAAGAATCATGTGTTCTTCATTTTTGCTAAGAGAAAACTTTGTTCTTGGTTTAGGTTCATACTCTTGGAACCTATAAGCTTGATGAAGTGAACCAAAGGATAACAAGAAGGGGGGTTGAATTGTTACCCTTTTATATTTTTGGCCTATAAGAATGTTTAGGGAACCTTCTGACTTAACCTTCTCAAGTTCAATGACTTGGAAATCAGAATGAGCTACCTCAGTTAGTTAATAAACAGATATTGATAATAATTCAATAACAAGTAATAAGTTTATATAACTAAGAAAAGATTAGTGATTTCTTATTGAGAATGTTCACTTCAGAATGTTCACTCTTGAGAAGATTCTGATGTTACTGTTGAGTATGAACCTTCTGAGGTTTTTCAACCATCTGATGTTCTTCAACCTTCTTAGGCTAAATAACTTTCTTAGATATCTTTCTTAATGATTATATTCCTTCTTCATTAGATAGTACAAGTTCTCAATCTCAAAATGAGGTTGTGATGCAGATTTAAACAAACTACTTAACACAAGTATATCCTGGTTTACCCTTAACTCTTGGGCTACATCCAGTCCCCACTCCCTGTGAGATTTTTCACTAGTTTAACCACCAGTACAAGTATTCTTCACACAACCTCTTCAGGCCTTTACAAGTATTCTTTTCCTCTTGCCTCTTCAAGCACAACAACTGAGTATTCTTTCGTTACTTAGCCTCTCCAGACTTTACGTTTTTCTTCTACTCACTCTAGTGCTCACTCACTAAGCAGTAAAAGAACAACCTTTACAGATTAGAAAATATAGGTTGTGTCACTATCTTACTGTAACGTCCGTAATTTTAGGTCTTTGACTTTAATTATATTTTAATATGGGGATATGTGATTTATATGGATTAAGTATACTCTCGGAAGATTAAGTTAGTAGACAAAGTTTTCCCAACATTAGAAAACAGTAGTTTAAGTCAGACGTATAAATATAGACAAAGTTCTGTTTACCGTAAATAGACAGAATGGTGACTTTGTGAAGTAGAAACCCTAGATTTAGGTTAAGAATGAGATCTGAAGGTACCAATAGTGATTTTCCAATATTTGGGGATTTTAGAAATTTATTTCAGAATTTTCTGAGGAATGGATAAAAATGTTACCGTTTTGGTCCCTATAGTGTGACAAGGTTGAACTGTGAGTGGATTTGGAGACCAGAACATGTCTAGTAATATTTTTGAGGATGCCAAATGATGTTTTCTAATATTTTAGAATTTTAGAAATTATTTTGGGAATTTTTAGAATGACAGACAAAGAATTACGATTTTGGTCCCTGTAGACTGAGAACAGGGTACGGGAAGGAGCAGGTGAATGCTAGAAGCTTAAGGAATGATCCAAAATTAACAAAAAGAGTACCCAATGGTGTTTTTACAATATTTGGGATTTTTTAGGAATTTTCTGGGATTTTTCTGTGAAAGTTCATTTTTTACCCTAAGTTACGGGTTACGGTAAAAACCGAAAAATTGCCGTAATGCTTCTAAGCTTGATCTTTTTGAACCAAGATTTTTATGGTATCTTATTTATATGGTTTAGGACTTATTATAAGGTTCATGAGAGGTTTTACCCTAATAGGTTAGGTTTGGACAATTTTTACTATGAAATACAAAAATTACCATACTTAATTACCCTTGGAGAGTTACCATTTACCATGGCTAAGGTAAAAAAATTAATTTACCCCTCCCTTGGTCAGCTGGTCATGCGCTGAAGAGAAGAGGAAGAGAGTGGATTTCTCTTGAAGCCATGACTCATAGGCATGGACCAATAGGAACCAAGCAAGTGACTTGTGTGATGATTAAGAGGAAAAAATCAAAATGGATAGGAAGAGAAGAGAGGGGGAGCCGTGGAGTTGGGAGAAGAAGAAGAGGAAGAAGAGTTTCAAGCTTGAGTTCATCTTGTGCAACTCCATAACCAAACCTTGAGTGATTTTTCCAAAATTCTTGCCTAAATAAGCTAGTTTTCAAGAATTGGATCATAAGATTGGTGGACAAGAAGCTAACAAGAAGCAAACAAGGAAGAGAAGGGAAGGAAGAAGGAAGAGCTTGGGTTAGAGTTTTCTACAAGTTTGGTAAGGGGAAAGTTTCTTTTACATGATTTTTAAAGCTTAGTGGACATATTAATGCCATACTTGTGTTGGTTTGAGTTGGTTTATGTTAAGATGGTCCTAGGGTTCATGTTGATTTGATAAGCCATGTGTCCTTGTGTTCTTATGATCATGGAGGGTTCTTGAGCTTGATTATGTTGGATGTGAATTTATTTGTGTGGTTTACTCATGGAGGATTTGCTTGATGATGATGCTTGATTTATTTAACCTAGGTAGACAAGACAAGGTTGTCTTTGATTGTGGTCTTGTTCTTTGTGAAAAATGAATTGTGTTTGTGTGAGAGGGAAGTGCTCTATGTTGGTTACATGATGATCTTGTCTCATGCTTGATTTGAATGGATTGGAATGGTGGTTGTATGACTATTTACAAAAGTTTGATTTGGAAATTAATATGATCTTGGTGTGAGGTTTTAGCTTGATGCTTTGGTGAGATTGGAACCATGGCTTGATGATTGAATGATTGTGTCTTGTGGTTGATTTAAAGATGATAAACTTTGCTTATTTTCACTTAATTGGTCATGACAATACAAAGGAAAAATTGATTTTGGTTTAACTTTGAAAAATCGCATGTCTGCCACGCCCTGGATGTGGTGATTTCTGAAGTTGTGAAAATCTGGAAAACAGGGGACAGAATCGTCTGCACCGCGGGTGTGAAAATTCTCGCGCCTGTGAACAGTTCTGGAATCCTGGAATTTTGACTACTGTTCACCTTGCGAAAATCATTCTTTTTTTTTCCAGCTTTTTAGACAAATTTTCTTAAGAGAAAAATGACTCTTTGAATTTAATAAATGCTATACATTTTGATTAATTGATTTTAGAACTTAAACAAGGGTTTTAGAAAATGCATTTTGGTAAAAAGATGAAATATTTGTAAGTGGGTAAATTGAAAGAAGAAAAGCCATGTTGAATGAGCACAGGAGATGTGAATGTGCACAAAGAGATGATGATGCTATAACCAAGAGTGAAGGTTATAAGTGATTTGTGCAAATGTGAATATCATAAGTGATTATAATGCTATAACCAAGAGTGATGGTTATATGTGATTGTGCAAGTGATAACCTAGAGAAAAGGTTAATGTGATTACAAGAGAAACCAAAGCTTAAAAATGTTTGAGATGGTTATTTTGAATGCTTAATGTGATGTGTCATTTTGCATAAAGAGAAAGAGAATTTGGCATGTGGCCAATGTGTGCTTAATGTGATGTGTCATTTTACATAAAGAGAAAGAGAATTTGGCATGGGGCCAATGTGATGAGCATACAACCCAGGATTGTTGTGGTTGAAAATAGGTATGGTTGGGCTACAATTGCCTACTGGGATTATCCAGGTTTCGAAAGTCTCAATGGCCGTGTGGTGGATCCCAGCGAGCCGAGATCGAGTAGAGCACCCGGCTTGGATAAATCTGACTGACTGACCTATTTGTGATATGGTATTATATTTTAAATGTGGCTCTACTGAATAATTGTAAAACCAGTCCATGAAAAAGGGGACAGTGGGTTATCCAAGTCCATGAAAAAGGGGACAGTTTGGTTTATTATGTTAAGTATACGCTACAGCCTATCGCTCAAATGGTGTTGAGGAAGAGAAAAGTCTCCATGGAGCATTACACCGGTGTTGAGAGGGAAATAGAAGTGTCATGCATTTTAAATATATCTGTGCAATGATATATTGTTTGATGCTGAGTTACGTGCTGTGATTGCGAGTGTTTTCCCCGCTGAGTTATGTGTTGTGACTGTGATTGTTTTCTCTATGTATATGTGAATATTTTCATTAGCAGGAAAACCATGTACATTGATGCTGGGAAACAGTAAAAGGTAGAGAAATGCACCATACTGATATGTTATGAGGAATAGAATTTATGTGTTATATCTGTTGTCTCTATGCTTTATTGTCTGTGTATAAGGATTTTTCACCCTTGCCTATATGTTTTGTGCTCTTTGGAACATAATTCATATAGATGGACCGTCCACCAGAGGGGTTGACGGAGGTTCGTGGGTTGAGCTTACTGCCAAGAGGAGCTATGAGTGAGGGGTGGATGGTTAACCCTGAAACCCAATGGGGTACATACTTCGGGTATGTTACTTCCATAGAGTCATTTGCAGGAGGACCTCACCGAGGAACGGTAGAGGATATGATATTAGATGTAAAGATGCCTATACAGAAGACTTGAGATTTATAGAAAGGATCAGAGATACAGAGACAGGGTACAACTCGACTAGAGCAAATGTAAATTGAGCTGGGAGTGGATATAGCGCAGGCTGTTGCGTTATCTTTGTGAATCTTGTTTTTATAGACTGACTCTACCGGATGGGCTCTTGTATCGCAATATTTTGAGATACTTATAGAATGCTGGATCAATTTTACATATGAGGTTTATCTCATTTTTCAGTAATATGTTATGACGTCAATCAGTTTCGATATAAATAATTTAAGTGAGAGTTTCAAGTCAAAATAAATTATAATTTTCTAGTATTAAAAAGGAAAAAAAAATTTATACACAAATTGGGGTTGACTTGAAATAAATTAAAAGAAGGTTTTTTCAAAATAAAGATAAATACTATTTTTTTTCATTAAAAGGTTACTTATGTTGTAATATCCTTTTATGAGAAAGGGTGTTGCAATTAGTGGTATCAGAGCCCGGTTGAGTCTTTTGGGAGTGTAGGTTGTAGGCTTATTAGATCTAAGTTGTGTGAACTCTGATTGATATGGGTTGACGTTGATTGACTGTGATTGACCCTGGTTGGTATAGGTTGATATTGAGTGATGCTTTGTGAATTGTTTCTTTGGAAAACTTGGTGTCGCAGTTGTGTTAGTGTGGGACAGCACAGTCGAGGAAAAGCTGATGTTGTGCTAATATAGGACAGTATAACTGGGGAAAGCGGAATGGGAAAAGTTGGAGATTTTGAAACGCGACTAAGTTATTCCTAATATAATAGGAAATTGATTGAATCTCGTTTGAATTATTTTCCTTATAGGAATAATTGTTTAGATCTAAAAGGAATTATTTCTAGTTGAAACAGTATGTGTGGATACGACCAAACGATATTTTTATTGGGGGACTATTAGTTTTGATTTATAGGAGGTCAGGGCTAGTGATAAAATTTGGGATTAAGGAAAATGACGATTAAAAACGAAGGTGTGAAAGAGGTTTAGAGCATGATCTTGAGAATATTGTGTTAACTCTTGAGGATCTGAGTTTTAGTTTGACAGAGAAATGTAAGAGGATAGAGGTGATGAGAAGAAGGGTACATAGTAAGAAATGATATTTGAGGCATGATGAGATTGCTACCTAAAGATTAGAAGGAGATTGTATTTTTGAACTAGAATGGATGACGTAAATAAGTGATTAAAAATGGCTTCCTTGTTAAAATGAAGAGTGTTAGTTTTTAGTTATGGGATTTTTGAGAATGGGTTCTAAATAGGTATACTTGGATTGGATAATTTGTAGGGACTCATGGCACGTGGGAGTGACGTCGATTCCGATGATGGGTTAGAAAGATTTATTGGTGCTATGACCAATATGGCAGCTACGGTGGCTCAACAAGCTGACTGTGTGGAACAAAGGGAAGTTCAGAATCAGCTGAGGGCTAGGAGAGCGGTTGAGAACAAAGAATTATTTGATTTTAAGAAGCAGGAACCACCCCAGTTTAAGGGAGAACCTGATCCAGATAAAGCAGATCTATGGATCCAAAAGGTAGAAAAGATATTTCTTGCTTTGCATTGTCCTGAAGAAGTGAAGGTGCATTATGCAACTTACCTGTTAGAAGGAGATGCGGAGTATTGGTGGAAAGGAGTGAAACAGCTATTGGAGGCTGAACATCAGGTGATAACTTGGGAAGTGTTTCGTATTAAATTTTTAGAGAAATATTTTCCACAAAGTGTAAGATCAGAAAAGGAACAAGAGTTTTTGAACTTACAGCAGAAGGATATGACTGTGGATGCATATGCTGCTAAATTTGAGTCTCTAGCTAAATATTTTCGTATCTTTCAACTTCAGCCAGATGAGGGTTGGAAGTGTGAACGTTTTGAGGCAGGATTGAGGTATGAGATAAGAAAGGCTGTTTCTTTGTTAGAGATTCGTCAGTTTCAGACTTTAGTGGAGAAGTGTAGAAAAATGGAAATTTTGAAGAAAGGAAAGGATAGTAAGGAGAATGGTAGAGGACCATCTAGGTTACAACTACAAAGTCAAAAGGAGAAGCAGTTTCGAAAGAAAGCAAATGATAAAAGTCTAGTAGGATCTGGAGATCAACAACAAAACCACAATATACTATTTGCTATTGGGATTAGAGATACATCGGATCAAAAAGCAAAGGCGATAATAAAGTGTTTCAAGTGTGGGAAACCAGGTCATTATGTTAGCAATTGCAGTCAAAGAAAGAAAGCTTGTTATGTGTGTGGGAAGGTAGGACACCTAGCAAGGGACTGCAATGAACACAAGGTTAGGAGATGAGAACAGATAATGCAGGTATGAGAAAGAGTTATACGTGAGAGATAGGAGTACTTTACCAGTTAGTAATTTTAAGGTTATGGATTGTATTAGGGAACCTTTTGTATGTTGTGCATTTTGTTTCTTGTAAAAGTTATTCTCAAAATCTAATTAACTTTATGTCATAGTTTCCTTGTACTATTTTTGTTCTGATAATTTTAATAACTCTTCAGTTTGTAATTTTCTTTAAAAAAAAAAATTCTTACAATCCACGTGTAGAATTTAGCTATAGATTCTATATATCTATTTATCTGCCTATCGCTTATCTGCTTGTCCAGTTGTTTATGCATCTATCTATTTGTCTATCAGGTGTGCCTGTTTATTTTGTTTTAAGGTAGAAACCCTGTTTACAGCTGAATTGTCAAAATTTATATTAACCTTGAGAGGACCCAAATCCTTGGAATCAATAAGTGTAAGATTGTAAAAGGAGAATTTACTGTGGATGCAGTGAGACAAGGAAGAGTGTGTTAGAGTACGTAGAATTTTTGTATTGGTCTATAACAGACCTAGAGTTGTTATATCGAGATGGATTAGAATGCTCAATTGACCTCTGGATTCTGAAATTGGGTTCTATACACTGGTAAATTACTTCTGGGATAGTAAATCAGTACGTATTAGAGTTGATAAGTGGAATTTGGGACTAGATAAAAGCGATAGAGGATTTATAAAAGTCCATTGAGAATAGCTGGCATTGGTAGTGAAACTCTTAGAGACCTAGAGGATATAAATAAGAGCAAAGGATTTACGAAGAGTGGAGTGGATAACAGTACATATAAGTTAAAATAACCTAGACGGTGAGATGATATAGTCATACTACCATTATTATCTTCTAATTATTTGAGGATAAGGTGTGGGGTTGATCAATCCATAGGCTTGTCACTACTAGAAAGCAAATTTATGAAATGCTATAGTGGATCAATATTTTTTGAGATCTCGAGTATTTTTTAAGCGAGTGAAGATCCTAATAAGGAAAAGAAATGACAGTGGATGCATGGGAGTGCACATTAGATGTGCAAGAATATAAGTTGAAGGTGAGAAAGGCAAGAGGAGTATCGTAAGTAAATTATTTGTGAGTATGATTATATATGTTAAATGAAGTGGATATTTCTAGATGAGAAGGATATAGTTATCATGTGAAATAGGTTTAAACTATGGTATGAGATAGGATTATTGAAGAAAAGAATATTTTGAGTGAGCATTAAGACTTTGATGGATTATTTCAAGTAAATTGGAATTGTTGACTTTGAAGGAAGATTGATACGATATTTTACCAATAGGCATGCATGTGTAGGATGACGATGGTATGATCTTACAGTTTCCAGTTAAGATCTTTATTAAGGTTTAATGGTTAGTGGTTAGTGGAATGGTATGTCAAATAAGGATCTTTTGGCATCGATGATTTCTCTTGAAGTTAAGAGTTGGGATAGTGATTACTAGGTAGTGATATTTTCATGTTCATAAGAGTGAGAGATATTATATTTTAGACGAGATGATGAGAGTACTCTGTGATCGGAAGAATGATACTTCAGGTAAGGCAGGAATGTTATTCCGAAGTTTAGAAAAGTTGAATGCATGAGCAGGTAAAGTGATATTGGGGTTTTGTTGGACGAGGGTATAAAGAGATGATAGTAATTTCACTAAGTGTATCTGCGAAATTTCGAGGACGAAATTTTTTTTAAGAGGAGGAGAATTGTAACGTCCGTAATTTTAGGTCTTTGACTTTAATTATATTTTAATATGGGGATATGTGATTTATATGGATTAAGTATACTCTCGGAAGATTAAGTTAGTAGACAAAGTTTTCCCAACATTAGAAAACAGTAGTTTAAGTCAGACGTATAAATATAGACAAAGTTCTGTTTACCGTAAATAGACAGAATGGTGACTTTGTGAAGTAGAAACCCTAGATTTAGGTTAAGAATGAGATCTGAAGGTACCAATAGTGATTTTCCAATATTTGGGGATTTTAGAAATTTATTTCAGAATTTTCTGAGGAATGGATAAAAATGTTACCGTTTTGGTCCCTATAGTGTGACAAGGTTGAACTGTGAGTGGATTTGGAGACCAGAACATGTCTAGTAATATTTTTGAGGATGCCAAATGATGTTTTCTAATATTTTAGAATTTTAGAAATTATTTTGGGAATTTTTAGAATGACAGACAAAGAATTACGATTTTGGTCCCTGTAGACTGAGAACAGGGTACGGGAAGGAGCAGGTGAATGCTAGAAGCTTAAGGAATGATCCAAAATTAACAAAAAGAGTACCCAATGGTGTTTTTACAATATTTGGGATTTTTTAGGAATTTTCTGGGATTTTTCTGTGAAAGTTCATTTTTTACCCTAAGTTACGGGTTACGGTAAAAACCGAAAAATTGCCGTAATGCTTCTAAGCTTGATCTTTTTGAACCAAGATTTTTATGGTATCTTATTTATATGGTTTAGGACTTATTATAAGGTTCATGAGAGGTTTTACCCTAATAGGTTAGGTTTGGACAATTTTTACTATGAAATACAAAAATTACCATACTTAATTACCCTTGGAGAGTTACCATTTACCATGGCTAAGGTAAAAAAATTAATTTACCCCTCCCTTGGTCAGCTGGTCATGCGCTGAAGAGAAGAGGAAGAGAGTGGATTTCTCTTGAAGCCATGACTCATAGGCATGGACCAATAGGAACCAAGCAAGTGACTTGTGTGATGATTAAGAGGAAAAAATCAAAATGGATAGGAAGAGAAGAGAGGGGGAGCCGTGGAGTTGGGAGAAGAAGAAGAGGAAGAAGAGTTTCAAGCTTGAGTTCATCTTGTGCAACTCCATAACCAAACCTTGAGTGATTTTTCCAAAATTCTTGCCTAAATAAGCTAGTTTTCAAGAATTGGATCATAAGATTGGTGGACAAGAAGCTAACAAGAAGCAAACAAGGAAGAGAAGGGAAGGAAGAAGGAAGAGCTTGGGTTAGAGTTTTCTACAAGTTTGGTAAGGGGAAAGTTTCTTTTACATGATTTTTAAAGCTTAGTGGACATATTAATGCCATACTTGTGTTGGTTTGAGTTGGTTTATGTTAAGATGGTCCTAGGGTTCATGTTGATTTGATAAGCCATGTGTCCTTGTGTTCTTATGATCATGGAGGGTTCTTGAGCTTGATTATGTTGGATGTGAATTTATTTGTGTGGTTTACTCATGGAGGATTTGCTTGATGATGATGCTTGATTTATTTAACCTAGGTAGACAAGACAAGGTTGTCTTTGATTGTGGTCTTGTTCTTTGTGAAAAATGAATTGTGTTTGTGTGAGAGGGAAGTGCTCTATGTTGGTTACATGATGATCTTGTCTCATGCTTGATTTGAATGGATTGGAATGGTGGTTGTATGACTATTTACAAAAGTTTGATTTGGAAATTAATATGATCTTGGTGTGAGGTTTTAGCTTGATGCTTTGGTGAGATTGGAACCATGGCTTGATGATTGAATGATTGTGTCTTGTGGTTGATTTAAAGATGATAAACTTTGCTTATTTTCACTTAATTGGTCATGACAATACAAAGGAAAAATTGATTTTGGTTTAACTTTGAAAAATCGCATGTCTGCCACGCCCTGGATGTGGTGATTTCTGAAGTTGTGAAAATCTGGAAAACAGGGGACAGAATCGTCTGCACCGCGGGTGTGAAAATTCTCGCGCCTGTGAACAGTTCTGGAATCCTGGAATTTTGACTACTGTTCACCTTGCGAAAATCATTCTTTTTTTTTCCAGCTTTTTAGACAAATTTTCTTAAGAGAAAAATGACTCTTTGAATTTAATAAATGCTATACATTTTGATTAATTGATTTTAGAACTTAAACAAGGGTTTTAGAAAATGCATTTTGGTAAAAAGATGAAATATTTGTAAGTGGGTAAATTGAAAGAAGAAAAGCCATGTTGAATGAGCACAGGAGATGTGAATGTGCACAAAGAGATGATGATGCTATAACCAAGAGTGAAGGTTATAAGTGATTTGTGCAAATGTGAATATCATAAGTGATTATAATGCTATAACCAAGAGTGATGGTTATATGTGATTGTGCAAGTGATAACCTAGAGAAAAGGTTAATGTGATTACAAGAGAAACCAAAGCTTAAAAATGTTTGAGATGGTTATTTTGAATGCTTAATGTGATGTGTCATTTTGCATAAAGAGAAAGAGAATTTGGCATGTGGCCAATGTGTGCTTAATGTGATGTGTCATTTTACATAAAGAGAAAGAGAATTTGGCATGGGGCCAATGTGATGAGCATACAACCCAGGATTGTTGTGGTTGAAAATAGGTATGGTTGGGCTACAATTGCCTACTGGGATTATCCAGGTTTCGAAAGTCTCAATGGCCGTGTGGTGGATCCCAGCGAGCCGAGATCGAGTAGAGCACCCGGCTTGGATAAATCTGACTGACTGACCTATTTGTGATATGGTATTATATTTTAAATGTGGCTCTACTGAATAATTGTAAAACCAGTCCATGAAAAAGGGGACAGTGGGTTATCCAAGTCCATGAAAAAGGGGACAGTTTGGTTTATTATGTTAAGTATACGCTACAGCCTATCGCTCAAATGGTGTTGAGGAAGAGAAAAGTCTCCATGGAGCATTACACCGGTGTTGAGAGGGAAATAGAAGTGTCATGCATTTTAAATATATCTGTGCAATGATATATTGTTTGATGCTGAGTTACGTGCTGTGATTGCGAGTGTTTTCCCCGCTGAGTTATGTGTTGTGACTGTGATTGTTTTCTCTATGTATATGTGAATATTTTCATTAGCAGGAAAACCATGTACATTGATGCTGGGAAACAGTAAAAGGTAGAGAAATGCACCATACTGATATGTTATGAGGAATAGAATTTATGTGTTATATCTGTTGTCTCTATGCTTTATTGTCTGTGTATAAGGATTTTTCACCCTTGCCTATATGTTTTGTGCTCTTTGGAACATAATTCATATAGATGGACCGTCCACCAGAGGGGTTGACGGAGGTTCGTGGGTTGAGCTTACTGCCAAGAGGAGCTATGAGTGAGGGGTGGATGGTTAACCCTGAAACCCAATGGGGTACATACTTCGGGTATGTTACTTCCATAGAGTCATTTGCAGGAGGACCTCACCGAGGAACGGTAGAGGATATGATATTAGATGTAAAGATGCCTATACAGAAGACTTGAGATTTATAGAAAGGATCAGAGATACAGAGACAGGGTACAACTCGACTAGAGCAAATGTAAATTGAGCTGGGAGTGGATATAGCGCAGGCTGTTGCGTTATCTTTGTGAATCTTGTTTTTATAGACTGACTCTACCGGATGGGCTCTTGTATCGCAATATTTTGAGATACTTATAGAATGCTGGATCAATTTTACATATGAGGTTTATCTCATTTTTCAGTAATATGTTATGACGTCAATCAGTTTCGATATAAATAATTTAAGTGAGAGTTTCAAGTCAAAATAAATTATAATTTTCTAGTATTAAAAAGGAAAAAAAAATTTATACACAAATTGGGGTTGACTTGAAATAAATTAAAAGAAGGTTTTTTCAAAATAAAGATAAATACTATTTTTTTTCATTAAAAGGTTACTTATGTTGTAATATCCTTTTATGAGAAAGGGTGTTGCAATTAGTGGTATCAGAGCCCGGTTGAGTCTTTTGGGAGTGTAGGTTGTAGGCTTATTAGATCTAAGTTGTGTGAACTCTGATTGATATGGGTTGACGTTGATTGACTGTGATTGACCCTGGTTGGTATAGGTTGATATTGAGTGATGCTTTGTGAATTGTTTCTTTGGAAAACTTGGTGTCGCAGTTGTGTTAGTGTGGGACAGCACAGTCGAGGAAAAGCTGATGTTGTGCTAATATAGGACAGTATAACTGGGGAAAGCGGAATGGGAAAAGTTGGAGATTTTGAAACGCGACTAAGTTATTCCTAATATAATAGGAAATTGATTGAATCTCGTTTGAATTATTTTCCTTATAGGAATAATTGTTTAGATCTAAAAGGAATTATTTCTAGTTGAAACAGTATGTGTGGATACGACCAAACGATATTTTTATTGGGGGACTATTAGTTTTGATTTATAGGAGGTCAGGGCTAGTGATAAAATTTGGGATTAAGGAAAATGACGATTAAAAACGAAGGTGTGAAAGAGGTTTAGAGCATGATCTTGAGAATATTGTGTTAACTCTTGAGGATCTGAGTTTTAGTTTGACAGAGAAATGTAAGAGGATAGAGGTGATGAGAAGAAGGGTACATAGTAAGAAATGATATTTGAGGCATGATGAGATTGCTACCTAAAGATTAGAAGGAGATTGTATTTTTGAACTAGAATGGATGACGTAAATAAGTGATTAAAAATGGCTTCCTTGTTAAAATGAAGAGTGTTAGTTTTTAGTTATGGGATTTTTGAGAATGGGTTCTAAATAGGTATACTTGGATTGGATAATTTGTAGGGACTCATGGCACGTGGGAGTGACGTCGATTCCGATGATGGGTTAGAAAGATTTATTGGTGCTATGACCAATATGGCAGCTACGGTGGCTCAACAAGCTGACTGTGTGGAACAAAGGGAAGTTCAGAATCAGCTGAGGGCTAGGAGAGCGGTTGAGAACAAAGAATTATTTGATTTTAAGAAGCAGGAACCACCCCAGTTTAAGGGAGAACCTGATCCAGATAAAGCAGATCTATGGATCCAAAAGGTAGAAAAGATATTTCTTGCTTTGCATTGTCCTGAAGAAGTGAAGGTGCATTATGCAACTTACCTGTTAGAAGGAGATGCGGAGTATTGGTGGAAAGGAGTGAAACAGCTATTGGAGGCTGAACATCAGGTGATAACTTGGGAAGTGTTTCGTATTAAATTTTTAGAGAAATATTTTCCACAAAGTGTAAGATCAGAAAAGGAACAAGAGTTTTTGAACTTACAGCAGAAGGATATGACTGTGGATGCATATGCTGCTAAATTTGAGTCTCTAGCTAAATATTTTCGTATCTTTCAACTTCAGCCAGATGAGGGTTGGAAGTGTGAACGTTTTGAGGCAGGATTGAGGTATGAGATAAGAAAGGCTGTTTCTTTGTTAGAGATTCGTCAGTTTCAGACTTTAGTGGAGAAGTGTAGAAAAATGGAAATTTTGAAGAAAGGAAAGGATAGTAAGGAGAATGGTAGAGGACCATCTAGGTTACAACTACAAAGTCAAAAGGAGAAGCAGTTTCGAAAGAAAGCAAATGATAAAAGTCTAGTAGGATCTGGAGATCAACAACAAAACCACAATATACTATTTGCTATTGGGATTAGAGATACATCGGATCAAAAAGCAAAGGCGATAATAAAGTGTTTCAAGTGTGGGAAACCAGGTCATTATGTTAGCAATTGCAGTCAAAGAAAGAAAGCTTGTTATGTGTGTGGGAAGGTAGGACACCTAGCAAGGGACTGCAATGAACACAAGGTTAGGAGATGAGAACAGATAATGCAGGTATGAGAAAGAGTTATACGTGAGAGATAGGAGTACTTTACCAGTTAGTAATTTTAAGGTTATGGATTGTATTAGGGAACCTTTTGTATGTTGTGCATTTTGTTTCTTGTAAAAGTTATTCTCAAAATCTAATTAACTTTATGTCATAGTTTCCTTGTACTATTTTTGTTCTGATAATTTTAATAACTCTTCAGTTTGTAATTTTCTTTAAAAAAAAAAATTCTTACAATCCACGTGTAGAATTTAGCTATAGATTCTATATATCTATTTATCTGCCTATCGCTTATCTGCTTGTCCAGTTGTTTATGCATCTATCTATTTGTCTATCAGGTGTGCCTGTTTATTTTGTTTTAAGGTAGAAACCCTGTTTACAGCTGAATTGTCAAAATTTATATTAACCTTGAGAGGACCCAAATCCTTGGAATCAATAAGTGTAAGATTGTAAAAGGAGAATTTACTGTGGATGCAGTGAGACAAGGAAGAGTGTGTTAGAGTACGTAGAATTTTTGTATTGGTCTATAACAGACCTAGAGTTGTTATATCGAGATGGATTAGAATGCTCAATTGACCTCTGGATTCTGAAATTGGGTTCTATACACTGGTAAATTACTTCTGGGATAGTAAATCAGTACGTATTAGAGTTGATAAGTGGAATTTGGGACTAGATAAAAGCGATAGAGGATTTATAAAAGTCCATTGAGAATAGCTGGCATTGGTAGTGAAACTCTTAGAGACCTAGAGGATATAAATAAGAGCAAAGGATTTACGAAGAGTGGAGTGGATAACAGTACATATAAGTTAAAATAACCTAGACGGTGAGATGATATAGTCATACTACCATTATTATCTTCTAATTATTTGAGGATAAGGTGTGGGGTTGATCAATCCATAGGCTTGTCACTACTAGAAAGCAAATTTATGAAATGCTATAGTGGATCAATATTTTTTGAGATCTCGAGTATTTTTTAAGCGAGTGAAGATCCTAATAAGGAAAAGAAATGACAGTGGATGCATGGGAGTGCACATTAGATGTGCAAGAATATAAGTTGAAGGTGAGAAAGGCAAGAGGAGTATCGTAAGTAAATTATTTGTGAGTATGATTATATATGTTAAATGAAGTGGATATTTCTAGATGAGAAGGATATAGTTATCATGTGAAATAGGTTTAAACTATGGTATGAGATAGGATTATTGAAGAAAAGAATATTTTGAGTGAGCATTAAGACTTTGATGGATTATTTCAAGTAAATTGGAATTGTTGACTTTGAAGGAAGATTGATACGATATTTTACCAATAGGCATGCATGTGTAGGATGACGATGGTATGATCTTACAGTTTCCAGTTAAGATCTTTATTAAGGTTTAATGGTTAGTGGTTAGTGGAATGGTATGTCAAATAAGGATCTTTTGGCATCGATGATTTCTCTTGAAGTTAAGAGTTGGGATAGTGATTACTAGGTAGTGATATTTTCATGTTCATAAGAGTGAGAGATATTATATTTTAGACGAGATGATGAGAGTACTCTGTGATCGGAAGAATGATACTTCAGGTAAGGCAGGAATGTTATTCCGAAGTTTAGAAAAGTTGAATGCATGAGCAGGTAAAGTGATATTGGGGTTTTGTTGGACGAGGGTATAAAGAGATGATAGTAATTTCACTAAGTGTATCTGCGAAATTTCGAGGACGAAATTTTTTTTAAGAGGAGGAGAATTGTAACGTCCGTAATTTTAGGTCTTTGACTTTAATTATATTTTAATATGGGGATATGTGATTTATATGGATTAAGTATACTCTCGGAAGATTAAGTTAGTAGACAAAGTTTTCCCAACATTAGAAAACAGTAGTTTAAGTCAGACGTATAAATATAGACAAAGTTCTGTTTACCGTAAATAGACAGAATGGTGACTTTGTGAAGTAGAAACCCTAGATTTAGGTTAAGAATGAGATCTGAAGGTACCAATAGTGATTTTCCAATATTTGGGGATTTTAGAAATTTATTTCAGAATTTTCTGAGGAATGGATAAAAATGTTACCGTTTTGGTCCCTATAGTGTGACAAGGTTGAACTGTGAGTGGATTTGGAGACCAGAACATGTCTAGTAATATTTTTGAGGATGCCAAATGATGTTTTCTAATATTTTAGAATTTTAGAAATTATTTTGGGAATTTTTAGAATGACAGACAAAGAATTACGATTTTGGTCCCTGTAGACTGAGAACAGGGTACGGGAAGGAGCAGGTGAATGCTAGAAGCTTAAGGAATGATCCAAAATTAACAAAAAGAGTACCCAATGGTGTTTTTACAATATTTGGGATTTTTTAGGAATTTTCTGGGATTTTTCTGTGAAAGTTCATTTTTTACCCTAAGTTACGGGTTACGGTAAAAACCGAAAAATTGCCGTAATGCTTCTAAGCTTGATCTTTTTGAACCAAGATTTTTATGGTATCTTATTTATATGGTTTAGGACTTATTATAAGGTTCATGAGAGGTTTTACCCTAATAGGTTAGGTTTGGACAATTTTTACTATGAAATACAAAAATTACCATACTTAATTACCCTTGGAGAGTTACCATTTACCATGGCTAAGGTAAAAAAATTAATTTACCCCTCCCTTGGTCAGCTGGTCATGCGCTGAAGAGAAGAGGAAGAGAGTGGATTTCTCTTGAAGCCATGACTCATAGGCATGGACCAATAGGAACCAAGCAAGTGACTTGTGTGATGATTAAGAGGAAAAAATCAAAATGGATAGGAAGAGAAGAGAGGGGGAGCCGTGGAGTTGGGAGAAGAAGAAGAGGAAGAAGAGTTTCAAGCTTGAGTTCATCTTGTGCAACTCCATAACCAAACCTTGAGTGATTTTTCCAAAATCCTTGCCTAAATAAGCTAGTTTTCAAGAATTGGATCATAAGATTGGTGGACAAGAAGCTAACAAGAAGCAAACAAGGAAGAGAAGGGAAGGAAGAAGGAAGAGCTTGGGTTAGAGTTTTCTACAAGTTTGGTAAGGGGAAAGTTTCTTTTACATGATTTTTAAAGCTTAGTGGACATATTAATGCCATACTTGTGTTGGTTTGAGTTGGTTTATGTTAAGATGGTCCTAGGGTTCATGTTGATTTGATAAGCCATGTGTCCTTGTGTTCTTATGATCATGGAGGGTTCTTGAGCTTGATTATGTTGGATGTGAATTTATTTGTGTGGTTTACTCATGGAGGATTTGCTTGATGATGATGCTTGATTTATTTAACCTAGGTAGACAAGACAAGGTTGTCTTTGATTGTGGTCTTGTTCTTTGTGAAAAATGAATTGTGTTTGTGTGAGAGGGAAGTGCTCTATGTTGGTTACATGATGATCTTGTCTCATGCTTGATTTGAATGGATTGGAATGGTGGTTGTATGACTATTTACAAAAGTTTGATTTGGAAATTAATATGATCTTGGTGTGAGGTTTTAGCTTGATGCTTTGGTGAGATTGGAACCATGGCTTGATGATTGAATGATTGTGTCTTGTGGTTGATTTAAAGATGATAAACTTTGCTTATTTTCACTTAATTGGTCATGACAATACAAAGGAAAAATTGATTTTGGTTTAACTTTGAAAAATCGCATGTCTGCCACGCCCTGGATGTGGTGATTTCTGAAGTTGTGAAAATCTGGAAAACAGGGGACAGAATCGTCTGCACCGCGGGTGTGAAAATTCTCGCGCCTGTGAACAGTTCTGGAATCCTGGAATTTTGACTACTGTTCACCTTGCGAAAATCATTCTTTTTTTTCCAGCTTTTTAGACAAATTTTCTTAAGAGAAAAATGACTCTTTGAATTTAATAAATGCTATACATTTTGATTAATTGATTTTAGAACTTAAACAAGGGTTTTAGAAAATGCATTTTGGTAAAAAGATGAAATATTTGTAAGTGGGTAAATTGAAAGAAGAAAAGCCATGTTGAATGAGCACAGGAGATGTGAATGTGCACAAAGAGATGATGATGCTATAACCAAGAGTGAAGGTTATAAGTGATTTGTGCAAATGTGAATATCATAAGTGATTATAATGCTATAACCAAGAGTGATGGTTATATGTGATTGTGCAAGTGATAACCTAGAGAAAAGGTTAATGTGATTACAAGAGAAACCAAAGCTTAAAAATGTTTGAGATGGTTATTTTGAATGCTTAATGTGATGTGTCATTTTGCATAAAGAGAAAGAGAATTTGGCATGTGGCCAATGTGTGCTTAATGTGATGTGTCATTTTACATAAAGAGAAAGAGAATTTGGCATGTGGCCAATGTGATGAGCATACAACCCAGGATTGTTGTGGTTGAAAATAGGTATGGTTGGGCTACAATTGCCTACTGGGATTATCCAGGTTTCGAAAGTCTCAATGGCCGTGTGGTGGATCCCAGCGAGCCGAGATCGAGTAGAGCACCCGGCTTGGATAAATCTGACTGACTGACCTATTTGTGATATGGTATTATATTTTAAATGTGGCTCTACTGAATAATTGTAAAACCAGTCCATGAAAAAGGGGACAGTGGGTTATCCAAGTCCATGAAAAAGGGGACAGTTTGGTTTATTATGTTAAGTATACGCTACAGCCTATCGCTCAAATGGTGTTGAGGAAGAGAAAAGTCTCCATGGAGCATTACACCGGTGTTGAGAGGGAAATAGAAGTGTCATGCATTTTAAATATATCTGTGCAATGATATATTGTTTGATGCTGAGTTACGTGCTGTGATTGCGAGTGTTTTCCCCGCTGAGTTATGTGTTGTGACTGTGATTGTTTTCTCTATGTATATGTGAATATTTTCATTAGCAGGAAAACCATGTACATTGATGCTGGGAAACAGTAAAAGGTAGAGAAATGCACCATACTGATATGTTATGAGGAATAGAATTTATGTGTTATATCTGTTGTCTCTATGCTTTATTGTCTGTGTATAAGGATTTTTCACCCTTGCCTATATGTTTTGTGCTCTTTGGAACATAATTCATATAGATGGACCGTCCACCAGAGGGGTTGACGGAGGTTCGTGGGTTGAGCTTACTGCCAAGAGGAGCTATGAGTGAGGGGTGGATGGTTAACCCTGAAACCCAATGGGGTACATACTTCGGGTATGTTACTTCCATAGAGTCATTTGCAGGAGGACCTCACCGAGGAACGGTAGAGGATATGATATTAGATGTAAAGAGGCCTATACAGAAGACTTGAGATTTATAGAAAGGATCAGAGATACAGAGACAGGGTACAACTCGACTAGAGCAAATGTAAATTGAGCTGGGAGTGGATATAGCGCAGGCTGTTGCGTTATCTTTGTGAATCTTGTTTTTATAGACTGACTCTACCGGATGGGCTCTTGTATCGCAATATTTTGAGATACTTATAGAATGCTGGATCAATTTTACATATGAGGTTTATCTCATTTTTCAGTAATATGTTATGACGTCAATCAGTTTCGATATAAATAATTTAAGTGAGAGTTTCAAGTCAAAATAAATTATAATTTTCTAGTATTAAAAAGGAAAAAAAATTTATACACAAATTGGGGTTGACTTGAAATAAATTAAAAGAAGGTTTTTTCAAAATAAAGATAAATACTATTTTTTTTCATTAAAAGGTTACTTATGTTGTAATATCCTTTTATGAGAAAGGGTGTTGCACTTACAGCTTACAAATCATTCATAAATGAACAAATGAAAACTGTATTCACTCTCTAACAGATACAAGAATGTATTTCGATGAGTGAGTGTTTCAAGTTCAGACTTGATGGGGAGATAGATCTTGGTTCAGATTGTGAAAAATCGTAATAAGCTTTTCCAAGTTGTCCAGATGTGTTTGCCTTCGCTTTTAATGAAGTTTCATAGTGAAACTAGCCGTTAGATACATAGCAAGAGGCCTCTGTTCGTACAGCTGGACTTTCCCTTGCTTTTACCAAAAGTTGATAGTGACAGCTAACTTTTGGTACTGGTTCATCAGAATGTTCTGCTGAACCTTCTGATGAACATTCTGATGTCCATCTTTCTGATGTCCATGATGAACCTTCTGATGATCTTCTCTGATATCAGATGTGTTATTTCTTCTGATATTTCTCAACCTTCTGTGTGAGAACACTTGTACCTTAGATGTGGTGGTACTTTATTTCTTCAGACCTTCCTTTGGAACCTTCTGATAAATATATGTAACTCTGTCTTCTGAGAAGGTTCAATACACTACTAGAATTTCAGCCGGTAGCGTCGGCCAAAAGCCGACGCTAAAGGCCATAAGCCGACGCTAACGACCACTTTAGCGTCGGCCTTGCGTCGGCCACGGGGCGGACGCTAAAACACCCGTCGCAAAGCATTAGCGTCGGCCATCCGACGGCCGACGCTAGTTGCGTCAAAAAAGCCGACGCAAAGCCGACGCACAAAGTCAATATCGAATGGCCGACGCTAACTTTGCGTCGGCTAAGCCGACGCTAACATGCTAAGTCAATATATGTTCCTTGAGAATTAGCGTAGGCCATGGCCGACGCTATGGGCAAAATCTGCCATTTTTTCACTAATATTCCGTTCATGTCATCCAAAACATAATTTTAATCATATAAAAAACAAAAAACTATATTATATCTATAATGATATCTCTCACATAACTATTATATGAAAAAATTAAATCTAGATGTCTATGACCAAACTCATGCATTTTTATGAAATCTAAATCAACAGAAGTCACTACACTAGATTATAACATTATTCATATCCCAATCCAATTAGTATACTTACCGTTGGGGCATCCACTATAAAAAATTGCAATAGCATGTAACACTTATACTCCCAGCATGCTCACATCCATAGCCAAATTATTGCAGAATTTTGTTGCATAATCACAAAACTCAAGACAAAAAATAAGTATAACACTTATATATGCAACTGGGAGTACCAATTATCTTTCTCGTATTTAACTTAAAGAGGAAAAAAGATAAAACATCTATATCGAAAGATAAAACATCTATATATTAATATTTAATCCAAACTAGACCATTCAAGAAAGAATGCGTAATTTCCATGCATTCAGCAATTAATATTTGAGCATTTTACCACTCATTCAATATTGAGCAATATGTTATGGTTAAGAATAGAGAAGAAATTGGTATGTATGACTAAAAAGACACAATAGAACACAACACAAACAAACCATATCTTTATTCCTCTTCTCCTATTTCTGCAGAATTAGAAGCAGTCAAACAATTTGTCATTTCGTATCAGAAAACTACACATAACCAAAGCCAAAGGTGATATTCAAATAGATATTTCACTTATTTGCATTTACTGGGATTGATCAGGAGTGATGTATAACAAAACTTCATTAAGTTAGAAAATCATATTTTAAGAGATGTTTTTGAAGAACATAGAAGTATTAAATAGACCAAGGAGGAACCTAATTTAACTAGTATTTTGCCTGTATAGTGTTAAAACTGTATATTGTTGGTATCTATGTGACTTGTCCAGCCCTGTTTTGGTTCCAATTTTTTAATATCTAAGGGATCATTTATACATGAATTTAGCACTAATAGGATCAGAAATTCTCAAAGCTATATATGTCCATCGGCTTGGATAAAAACTATAGTTCAATATAAAAAGGAGCTCAATTTTGGGAAACATATATTACACAAACCTGAGCAGAAAATATGCATTAAGATTGCAATCAATATAATAACAACTCACGAGTAAATCATTTCCCTATCAGATAACACAAAAATAAAGAGATTAATAAATAAGAAAGAACCAAAGAAAACAGATAACACCCCAAAACTGTTTACCGAATAAGTTTATCAAGTTACACAATTAGTTTGTCTACACTTCAGATTCAATTTCAAGTTAAAGGAGCATACCTGCTGAATTGGACCAGGACCAATTCGGTTATTCCTCAGCCATCATCAGTAGCAGTAGCAATTCCACTTCAACAACAACAACAACGCTATCATCATCATTATTTTATCACCCGATATCAGTGAAACTCAGTTTGGTTTTGGTTTATTCTATCTTTGTGCTTAATTGCATGATTCAGCTTTCATGATGGTGCATAGAGTCGTAGTTAGGTCCTAAGTTGTTTTTCTCTTTAATCTTGATGATATACATTGGCTTCAATCTTATTCTGCATAGTGTAATTTCTTCTGAAAATCTAAGAACATAGAACACATACACAGAAAGAACTATTGCAGTAAGAACTTACCCAGAGTATCACTTCACTTGAATTTACACAACACACCAATCAATCAAAGTCTGCACATACACCAAGGTGTACAATTTACACACACTTCATAATAATCAAAATAAAATTCAGAGGCAACACTCAAACTCAGCTATCCAAAAACTGAAAACAGAGGGCACACAAAGCTCAACAAGAACAAGAGGATATACAAATTAACAATATTTTATAATTATAATACTATAGTTACAAAACCAAAAAAGACCTGCACATTTAATTCAAGACCAGTCCAAATCCAATGTTATAATTACAATACATAATCCAAAAAAGAAAAGACCTGGACATACATTCAACAAGTCCAGACCAACAGAACATGTACCAGCATGATAAAGAAACAGATACAACAACTGAATCAAATTCTTGAATCTAAACACAAAGTATTGAATCAGATTCTTAAAACAATGAACAAGGAGGAATCGATGGACAAAAGCACTGAACCCTAAGAACAGAAATGAACAGATTCTTAAAATCTAGAAGGAATCAACCAATAAGAACAGAAGTGGACCAAAACCAATATTGTACCGAACCACCACACAACAGAGGATCCAGTGAATCACCACCACAACCACAAGGACAAAAGCACTGAACCCAAACCTTCTCGTGTGGCGGTAGCGAATGGCGACGACGTGAGCACGAAACCAGTGAGCACAACGAAACCCTAACAATGAGCAGGGTGAATGGTTCTTACCTCAGAAACTCTTCAACCGGTGAATCAAGCTCCTCTCTCATCCGGTCGCAGAGCAAGGTGAGGGCCGCAAAGCAAAGTGAGGGACGAAGGAAGGCGTCGCAACGGTGAGAGACAGATCGTGCAATACTGACTTGGGGATTTTGGTTTTAATTTCCAATTTTACAATTTAGCGTCGGCTTAACCGACGCAAAAGACCGATGCAAAAATTATTTTTTTTTAAAATTAAATTTAATTAGCGCCTAGAAACTTAGCGTGGGCCAGACCGACGCTAATATTTCATTAAAGTTTGCGTCCAACATTTAGCGTCGGCTAAGCCGACGCAAATTATTATTAAAATAAAAAATAAATAAAATGCTCAATAGTGACTATAGCGTCGGCTTGGCCGACGCTAATTCGATGCAATTAGCGTCGGAGTCGTGGCCGACGCAAATTTTCCGACGCTAAAACACCACATTCTAGTAGTGATAGGTTATCTGTGCTTGAACATTCTTTGATACTGACCAGACCATTGATCTTTGAGACATTTGTAGATTCTGACTTCATTATCTCTTTCTCAGATCTCTTGCTTTCATCATGCTCTTGTATTCTTCAAGCCTTAGATGTCTTGTTTTGGTCTTTGAGAATGTTCATGTTGGTGTACTTGATTCTTCTGAGAATGTTGATCATTCTGAGTTCATTTGAACATTCTACTTGTTCCTACTTGAACATTCTCACAAGTACTTCTTGCTGAACCTGTTCTTGTTAAACATTCTCTCAAGTATACCATTAGTACTTACAACATTCTTAAATGCTTAAATTAGGTTCAGAAGATTTGTTGTCATTAAAACCATTTTCTAAGGATTTTGGAGTCAACATTCTCCCCCTTTTTGACGATGACAAACCTAGAATAGAATTTAAGTATTTATGAATGTTATCATATTAATTTTATCACATACTCCCCTTGAATATATGCATGTTATTTCTGGAGTATTAAGTGATGAAGTTTTGACCAAGATAAACACAAAATATTCACGCATTTAGAGAATGTTTCAATTATAAGAATGTTTATATGCAGAATATTCATATCAGAGTTTTAGTCCAATACTTAGTCAGAGACAGTTCATCCAACAGACTTCCAATTTCATTCATTCAAAATTTTGAATGCATTTGTACAATAATCAACATGTTAATAACATTCATGTACATTAATTTTGAAGACATTCCACTACTAGAATTTTGACCGACGCTAAATGCAAAAAACCGACGCTAACAACCACTTTAGCGTCGGCCTTGCGTCGGCCACGGGGCGGACACTAAAACACTCGTCGCAAAGCATTAGCGCCGGCCGTCGTATGGCCGACGCTAGTTGCGTTAGAAAAGCCGACGCTAAGCCGACGCTAGAAGTCAATATCAAATGGCCTACGCTAACTTTGCGTCGGCCATGGCCAGCGTTGACTTAGCCAACGCTAACATGCTAGGTCCGACGCAGCATACGTTCCTCGAGAGTTAGCGTAGGCCACGACCGACGCTACAGAGAAAATCCTGCCATTTTTACACTGATATTCCATTCATGTCATCCAAACAATAATTTAATCATATAAAAAATAGAAAACTATAGTATCTCTAAAGTGATATCTCTCACATAACTTTATTATATGAAAAACTCAAATCTAGATGTATATGACCAAACTCATGCATTTTTATCAAATCTAAATCAACACAAGTGCAGCAAAGTTCTAAGCTACAATTGATAATTTAGTATGATCAATAAGAGACCATCTGAGCAAGGTAATTTAACCAATAGCAACATCATTGTTTGTTGATTTAAACAAATACTTTGCCAAATACAAAATACACATGATATAGAGGATAAATCTGCCAAGCTAATTAAGATTTCAATTTTTTCCCTCCCCACACTTACAACATAAACTCTCTCACATATTAAATCCTCATAATCGACAAAGTACCCCAATTTCATTTTTCTCTCCAATTTTTACTTCAAATCCTTTATCCATATTAAAATGTCATATCAAATCATTTCAAGCTATCACAGGATGATACTTCCAACAACTAAATTAATACTTCATGCCAACCACTTAATAAGCCATTCAAATTAAAGGAAAATAAAAATTTGCAAAAGATTCACAAACTGCCATCGCCTATTTATTACCATCTAAAGAAGCAATAAACCTCCTTGTGGTAGAGTGCTAGAGAAAACTCCTACTTGAACCTTAGCTGACAGCAGAATAAATATACCGTAGACCTGAAAGCAATATAGTCGGGGAGGTTAAAGCAATTATACATACATCAAACCTTTATAGGAATATGACAGAAAAGAGTAAAATTCTTAAGTTACTTGAAATGTGCTTACTTTCCTATTTTATTTTATTAGAATATAAGAAAATACAAGATAATAGAAACATACATCTTACCAGAGCTGATCAAAGTATAATTAAATACTTTAAACAGTCAAAAGCAAAAATAAGAAAATGAAACAGGATAAACAAATTGATAGGAAAAAGTGGGGAAAAAAGTTATACCTCTCACACAAGCATGCACTTTCACAACCCTTTAGATTTAAACCCAGACCAACCTGCAATATAAGTACGTGGAAGGTTAGATTAATAATCCCAATATGCAAGTTTTCAAATTGTATTCATCCTCCCATATAAATACGACCATAAAAATAAGATCTCTACAAAAATAGAAATGATGAAATCAGATAATGCTTATAAGCTTCAAATGCTATAAAAAAACAAATAAGAGCATGAGTTTCAGGAACCTTAGTCTCTTGTGTGTTTCAGAAACATGAGTTTGTAATATAGCTTGGCTTGATTGCCCATGTCCTACAATACCCAATTAGAGTTGAGAAAAAAAAAGGCTAAAAAGCTAGTCTAAAATCAACTAAATTTTAAACTCCAAGTTTCATCCATTGGATGTCAAATACCCAATCACCACTTTGGTTTCAAGGTGATGCTGCCATTTTTCTTGGTATTGTAGATGGTTTTGTTTTACATAATGCTCTGCCTTACTAAATCAAAAAAAATGACTACTTTGAAAGCTTAATAATTGACGACATGTGCAATCAAGGACCCACCCTTAGTCCAATAACTCCTCCAGGGAGAGAGGACGAGGGAGGAAACAAACAATACAACAAAAAAAGAAGCCACTTTTACACTAAGGGATTACAACAGCAACTAGTAATACAGACAAGTTTAAAAAAAATACCTCCATAGCTACGTTCCCTTGTCTATATGTACATAAAACTTTCACATGCCCCTGCCTTAAAAAAGAATGAATGATAAAGAATTAATATCCCTTAACTATTGGTGTTGCTGGCTAAATATACACATCAAGGCACACAGCTAACATTTGACAAAAGAAACACATCATGTCTAATGGGATCTGGAAGGAAACTTAATTGCAAACAAGGCCCCTGATATGAAGGACATATTTTCCAATAAGCTATACTTGTTCCCTAGTTTCTCTTTTACTGCCAATAATATTAATCAACAAGTCATCAAATGTAAAGACTAAAGAGAACAATGTGGATAATAAAAAAATGTAATGGTTTTCATTTTAAATCAGAAATCAAAACTTATTCCTACAAGTATCAAAATCAGCTTTTCTCAGATAAATCTTAAGCTTGCAAAAGCTTTCTAAGATCACCCTCCAGCACACACTGCACACCTTAGTTTACTAATCACATTTCCCTGCATTCACACTTACTGTTCGCCTACATGATTTTTTCACTATCAACACATGCGCTAAATGTGTCACATCTTGGGCTTATATTTAACCACTAAATTCAAACAACTCCCCAAAATGGTCTGAAAATCTTACCTTGCAATGTAAACAATTTTATGCTTTAATCTGCAACTTCAATTGATTCTGTTCATTTGCAACATACCTATATTTGAGAAGGATAGATGAAAATTATCAGAGAATGACATGGAAACTATAAATCCTTTTGAAACCAAGCTGTAGTAAGTAGGCCTTACTCATATACCCGTGCAGGACAATATCGTGACTCAGGAGCAGCATACACTGGTAAATTTACAAGTTGAGGAATTTTTGGGTTCCTCAGTCGAAGGTGAGGAGGTTGATCATGCTCATGGTTTGTGTTGCTTCTGTATATAAATAAATAAATATAAATGCCTATAAAGCAAGGAAATTAGCCGCAAACTATGCATACTGAATAATAATCCAAGGCATATGACCTTAGATTATCTCTAGATCCATTATATAGGTATGACTGGATGAGATAATTGTTGTAGTACCCTTTTCTGCACCTGTATGACATGTCCCATTTTTACTATTATAAAACTTGATTCTTTGGCTACAAAGCAAACAATATAGAGTTCACAAAACCTGTATAAATAGATTCAGTAGATAAATTCACACAAAAAAAACAAACAAATGAACAAACAAATAAAACCGGGGACCTCAGTGGTAATATTCATCTGGGAAAAATTCACATACCACATGTAAAGGTTTCACAGGTATAGCCATGAATCCCAATCTGAATGCAAATCTAAATACAAAGGCAAGCCACTGTCTAGGAGAGAAGAGACTCAACAGCATCCATACAAATATCAAATTATTTCTTCAAATCCCTAAAATGGATGTATAGTACAAAGTCTGCACTAGAAACTCAAAACCTTTACCTTCTTTCAAGTGAACTGCAGGTACTCAGCAACACGCAGCTCATAAAACGATGAACGGTGGCGACGCAAGTGCAGGTGAACATGGCGGCGTGACAGAGGGAGAAGCGGCGTGACTGAGGGCGTGAAACGGCGTGAAAAGGGACAACGTCAAACGATAGAGAGGGGCTAACCTTCGCCGTGAACGGGCTCACTTCCGACGGCTAGGCTCACCTCCGACGGCGACTGAGAGAGAGAGAGAGAGCCGAGAGATAGAGAAAGAGAGAAGGCTGAGAGTGTGAGAGAGATTGTGTACATTGAGTTAGGGATTTTGATTTCAATTCCCAAATTTACAATTTAGCGTCGGCTTAACCGACGCAAAAGGCCGACGCAAAAATTTTTTTTTTAAAAAATAAATTTAATTGACTCCCAGAGACTTAGCGTGGGCCAGACCGACGCTAATATTTCATTAAAGTTTGCATCCAACACTTAGAGTCGGCTAAGCCGATGCTAATTATTATTAAAATAAAAAAATAAATAAAAAGCTCAATAGTAATTATAGCCGACGCTAATCCGACGCAATTAGCATCGGAGTCGTGGCCGACGCAAACTTTTCAACGCTAAAACAGTGCATTCTAGTAGTGTTCAAAACAAAAATCTGGCCTATACAATTTAACTAAACCCAGCCCAGAATGTCTAAGAATTCTGCTCTTAATTCTATTCTTTTCTTCTCCCCCTTTTGTCAACAATCAAAAAGAGAGGGAAAAGATCCCTAGGAAGTCTATTTGGAAGGGGATGAATCTCCAGAGGAGGTGGATGATGCAGGCACGGTTGGATCAAAGGTAGGAGGAGGTTGATGAGGAGAAGAAGAATGTTCTGAGATCCATTCAAAGATGAAGTAATTCAAATTTTTCTGCAGATTAGCCATCCCAGTGAAGAGCAATTTCTGGTTGACTCTTATCTTCTTCACATCTTTCTCCGGAGAGGCAAGTCTGATTTGGATAAACTGCTCATCAGGAGATGCTTCCTTGGCAGGTTCAGCTGCAGCTTTCTCTTTTTCTCCAGAAGAATCACCAGCAACCTTCTTAGAGGGTGAACCCTTCTGTGCTTCTTCCATCTGCTTGAATGTGGATTCCCCAAGTGAAGCAAACAATGTGGGAAGGTCTGGAGGTAACTCACCAACTCCATGAGAGGGTCCAGGGAAGATAGGAGTGGGAGCAGAGAGATCAAAGATTGGGGGAGAGGACATGAACTGTTTGATCATTTCAGAATCAAAGTTGCTTCCCCCAATTATTGGTGAAGTGGGGATCTCTTCTTCCAGAACCCTTTTGCCCTTATCATCCTTCTGGGCAGCAACTGTTTCTGCTTCCTTGGGAACATTTTCTTCCTCCCCAGAAGATTCTTCATCTTCATAGATCTTCAATTCAGCCAGAATCCCAGCAGTCTGACTAGTGATGGGATCCACCATCTGAGAATGTTCCAGCCCAACATTCTCAGTTTCCTCGGGCTTCTCAGAGGAGGGTTCTTTCTTAGTTGATTCTAAGACCCAGGGTTCATCCTGACTTCTTCCTCCTTTCTTTTCTCTTGATCAGGATCAATTTCTTCTTCTTGAACCAAGGCTTCTGGTTCATTATGCTATTCTTCATGAGCCTCTTCAGAAGGTTCAATTTCCTCTTCTTCTTTGTCTTGAACTTCTTCAGAAGGTTCAGGTTCTTCCATCTCTTGAACCTTCTCAGGTTCATTTTCTGAGACTCGGCCTTCTCAAACCCTTCTTGTGCAGAGTCCAGCAATGGCTCATCAGCCATTTCCTCAAAGGGTTCCTCCTCAGGTTGCTCTTCTTCGTGTCCCTTCTCAGTTGACTCCTCTTGAGCCAATTTTTCAAAGGCCTCAAGCACCTCTGCTTCTTCCTTCTCTTCTTCAGAAGGTTCCTTCACAGAAGGTTGAGACTCTTCTTCTGTAATCTTCTTCTTTTTCTTCTTTTCCTTTTTCTCCTTCTTCTTTCTCCTTTCTTCTTTCTCCTTTCTTCTTCTTCTATTTCTCCCTCTCTTCCTTTTCTCTTCTTTGAAGAGCCTTCTCCTTTGCTCTTTTCAGCCTCAGAAGGTTGCTCCTGTTGAACCTTCTCTGATCTTGCTTCTGCAGAGAGAAAGGAGCCTTTCAACTTCATTTGGTTGAGGTTCTTTGCCACGAAGAAACTCTTCTCATGCACAGCATTCTCTCCTTCCAGTGGGACTTCGAAATGCTTGAATCTTTGGGTGAAGGCCATTCCATATGGCAAGCAACCAGTTGGCTTTGAGGGAGAAACAACAGCCATCATATACTTGAGAATAAGATGAGGCAGACTCAGGGGAATACCTTTTTGAAGATGGTCAAGAACCATTAAGTCCAAATGACTTACTGATTGGAATGTGCCTGCTTTGGGTAGGATGGAGTGAATGCACATGTTGTGTGCTAGTCTTCCAAAAGTTGTTAGGGTGTTCGATCTTATCTCAGAATGTTCCTCGTCCAGGAACATGTTGATGACTTCTTCCTTGGTGACTCCCACTTTAGAGTTCCAGTCTTCATCATACAGCTTCTCTCCATAGCACTTCAGCCCAAGTGATTTTCCAAGATTCTCTTCATTTAGGACTATTCTCTTGGCCTTGACTATGCCAATGAGACATCCCAGTCCTTCATTTACTCTTGCAGTTGAGTAAAAACTTCTCACGAAGTCTGGGTAGACTGGTTCATCAATCCTTAAGAATCTGTGTCATTTCAAATTCTTCAAGTACGACAGAATGTCATACCCTTTCTCCTTGACTTCTTTCAGTTCATAAATCCTTCCAGGAACAATTGTTCTGGACATCAACAGGTCCTTGCCCTTCTCTTCCTTCTTTGGTTTCTTTCCTTCACTCTTCACCTTGCTGGGCGAAGATGCTTCTTCATTTCTTTTCTTTTCACTGGGAGAGGACATAGAAACGCTTTCTTCTTTTCTTGAAGGAGTGGCAGAGACAATTTTCTCTGAGTCTGAAGCATTGATTTCAATGGTTTCTCCAGCAACCACTGGTTTATTGCTTCGAGAGTCACCAGACATGATTCTTGCAGAACGTCTGGATGGAGGAGCAAATCTCTTCGTTCGTTTTCCTTTGGCGATCGAACGAGGAGATGATACAGGGGTTGCCTGTACTGGCAGAGATGAGGGTGTAGGTGTAACGCCCCTTTTTCCCACAAGGAACGTCACGTGAAAAACTAAAATTTAATGCGGAAAAAACATCTTTCATAAATTAAGGTTACCAAAATTGGTGGCTAATTTTTTTTTTAAAAGAATCTTAAACAAAAAGATTTCTCACATCATATTTAGCCATCCTGAAACTCAGAAGAAAAGAAACATCATACATGTATATATATATATCATAACGTAAAGAAAATAAAGCGATCAATCTAAACCTAAGAAAACTGTAAATCAAAAGATGTGTCAAATACACGACACTGAACATGAACATCCCAAACCTAGGCTGGTCACTAACAGACAACCCACAACCTAGCACTAGACACCCCCACCACTACGACCTAAGACGATGACATCTCCTCGAGGTCCTCCTCGGGATCCTCCTCTGGGTCCTCCTCCTCCTCGGATATCTCAATGAATACCCACTCTGGCTCATCTCGAACCTTCCTCTTCCCCCTCTCTGCGTGTCCCGACGGTCAGGCAGAAGTGTCAGAAGAGCAGCGTACGAAACGGCCATACGGTGGAACGTAAGGAACGGAAAACGTAGGTCTCCCTGTCGCTGGTGGTGAAGCTGGTGTCACTGATGGAGCCATCCTCGGTAGACGATCTCGCGGCAAGGTGCTCTTCCTCGGAGTGAGACGCGTGCGGCGAAACATGCGACGATACTCCCGAGCTGATTCGGTTACCCGTGAGGGTAAAGGTCTCTCCTTCGCCTGAGTCTCTCGCCTCGGCTACTCCACGGGTGCCTCGGGTGGAACGTAATGGAATGTGAACGTCCAAAACCATATTGCGCTTCAAAACCTCTTCGGGGCCCAGCACCCCTCCTCTAGTCCTGACCACGTGTCCACACACAGTGGCCCATTGGGAGATGGGATCATAAGTCCATCCCCCTCCCTCGGACTCGGCCTCAAGGGGCCGGAAGCTCTCCCTCACACGGGCTATCAAAGGCCTCATCTACGCGTAACGTACATACAGATACAGGAAAATATGCAAGGGTGAATTTCTTTTCACAAGTTGAAATCCACTGAAAGGTTGCATATGAAAAATAAAATACTACGTAATACATTCCAAGAATATATTTATATAGAGTTACTCTTTCGCAAATCATTTAACTAAGCTATACAATCATCAACAAGAGACAAATCATCAAGATAAACACACAGTCAAGCACACACATAGCATTCTAGTATAATGCATGTCACTTCAATATCTCTTGTCATACACCGGTGCACTGCTCCATGGAGACTTTTCTTCCTCAACTAAGTAGAGCGATGTGGCGGAATCGTATACCTATCATTAATGCAAACTGACCTTTACTCTTGGCCATCGTTTCTCATTTATTCGGTACAGACCCATTGTGCTACGTCGTACACCCCATCCCAAATAAGGCAGCCGGTCAGGATCATCCAAGCCGGGTACAGTACTCTTCTCGGCACAAGGGGATTCACCGCAAGACCATTGAGAATTTCGTAACCTGGATGCCCTCAAAGACTTATAGTCAGACCATACTTATTTACAATCCCCGCATAGGATTGTGTGCTCTCATCATAGCAATAAATGCTAGCCTGGCAAAAGCCAATATCTCAAATGCATATGACAGTATATTTGCAACCACAATCAATTTGGTCCCTCGTCTTAGGGTTTTTCATCGCCACGTGTTAGCCTTCACCTAACACCGTGTAATATTATTGTCTTTAAGACTTTTATCTTCGCCACGTATTGGTTCTCTTCCAATACCGTGTAATATTATTGTCCTTAAGACTTTTATCTTCGCCACGTATTGGTTCTCTTCCAATACCGTGTAATATTATTGTCTTTAAGACTTTTATCTTCGCCACGTATTGGTTCTCTTCCAATACCGTGTAATATTATTGGTAATATTATTGTCCTTAAGACTTTTATCTTCGCCACGTATTGGTTCTCTTCCAATACCGTGTAATATTATTGTCTTTAAGACTTTTATCTTCGCCACGTATTGGTTCTCTTCCAATACCGTGTAATATTATTGTCTTTAAGATTTTTATCTTCGCCACGTATTGATTCTCTTCCAATACCGTGTAATATTATTGTCTTTAAGACTTTTATCTTCGCCACGTATTGGTTCTCTTCCAATACCGTGTAATATTATTGTTTAACCCCATAAGTTTTTAGAAGAAATTCCTCTTTGAATTCTTAAGTTTTCTTTTAACTCTAAAATCTTTAAGCTTCATTTGTTTTAATAAAAGAATTATCTTTTATCTAAAACCCACTTTATTAATTTCTTCCCACTTATTCATCATAAAAAGATTTAATTAAAACTTAATTAAATTCCTTGATAAATTTCACTTAAATTCTTTTACTTTAAGTATTTGTAATTCTGACCCCTTAAGAAGTTCCTGCGTCCAGTTTCTGCGTCCAGTTTCTGCGTCCAGTCTCTGCGTCCAGTTCCTGCGTCCAGTCTCTGCGTCCAGTTTCTGCGTCCAGTCTCTGCGTCCAGTTTCTGCGTCCAATTTCTGCGTCCAGTTTCTGTGTCCAGTCTTCACGTTTTCTACCCCCGAACTTTTATAACATTATACTTTTGGCCCAAAGTGCCCAGACTTTCGATTTCATGCCCAGAATTCCAGAATTTTGTATTTTTGAAAATTATCCAATTAAGTGTTATCTTGAATCCTAATTAACTTCTTTGTTTTCATTTGTAAAACTTTTTCATTAAAGTTTTTAACTCCTCTTACCACACTTAGTCAAATATTTTCAAACCAATCCCAATCACATAAAATTAAATCATGTGAAACATCCAAGAATCAATATTCATCCATTTAGGCAAAAACACCACCAAGCCATAAATCAAACATACACTTAGGCATTCCAAGTCACTCCAAATCATACATATGATTTTTCCAACAACACATAGGCTTATCAAAAATTATCATGCCTCAACCAAAATCATACTTTCACTCATATACATAAATATATAAAAATACATATTACTAAAGAATGATTTCTCATTCAAACACCCAATATGAAAACTCAAGTCTTTGAGTTTTTCATGAACATACAACATACACCACACACATACACATCCTTCCCAACTTATTGAGAAAATCCCCTTACCTCTTGAAGACTTGAAAATGGGCTAACTCCAAAATCACCTCCTTCACACCACACCAACACCAAGTGGTCTACTCAACACCTTGATGTTCCCACACTTAGAAAAATTTACCCTTTTCAAAATACACCAAAATACAACCATAGAAATATGAGTTTTATGAAAACCAAGAAACTCTAAAGAGTAGAAATTTGAGAAGATGAATACTTACTCAAATCTTGAAAGAAAATAGATCAAAGGTAGTTTCCAAGCTTGTAGGTTCCAATGGAGTGAACCTAAACCAAGGAAAAGCTTATTCTTAGTGAAATGAAGAACTCAAGCTTTCATGAAAACATGAAAGTGGTAGAAATGAAAAAATGAAAGAAGTTTATGGATTAGAATGATGATCTAAACCTTTTTTGTGAAGCTTGGGTATGGAAAATCTCAATGGAACTTGGTCTTTTTGTGTATGGAAAAAGCTTGGGAATGGAGAGAAAATGGTGAAGCTCTTGATTCAAGTGGAGAAGATGAAGTGAAAAGTGAATTCTTCTCTCCTCTCTCCCTAGTAGAATTCAGCTGAGCAAGGGAAGGCATGGGGGAGGTATGGGCTTGCATGCTTTGGTGGTTGGGAGCCATACCTCTCTCACCTAATTTTGGAAAAATTCAAAATTTGACCCCTTTGACCATTTGACTTTTGGAATTGTTTGAGAATGGGATCAGCCCCCCTCCTAGGCGCCCAACTGACCAGAAAAATGGTGGGATTAAGTCCCATCAAGTTAGGGTTTAATCGGTAGTTCGAAGCGGCAAAAACGCGTAGTTTTCGAACCCCCTTTTTAGTTAAATATTTTTCTAAAATGAGTAAAATCATGTGGAATAAATTTTATGATTTGAATATGTCATAAAAAAATTTAGAAAGCCAAAACTAAATTTTTGGACTATTTTTCATGTCCCGGTTGCGCCCGGTTTACCCGTAAAGCACCAAACGCGGGTAAAAATAAAGTTTTTCTGAAAAATTTCCAGAAAATTTCTAAAAATCACAAATATTATAAGAACCATTTATGGTTCGTTAAAAATTTATTTTGGAATAAAATTGACCTCTAGAAAAATACTGAACCCTATCCCCGCATCAGGAGAGAATGCGGTTCTCGCAAAAACTCAGTTTAGCGAACTCTACTACTCTAAACCCTTCAAAATCAAACCTAGGATATTACTATCACTATCCTCACCTCAAGATCCCAAAAATCATTAATTAAATAATTTAATTAAATTAAATAGGATTAAAAATCAATAAAAGCTATATATAAAAATCAGGGTGTTACAGTAGGCACATGAGAAGGTTCCTCAGATTGAGAAGATGATTCTGGAGTACAAGGCTCACCACCGCCTTTGACACCCAAGTGCTTGGTTTTGGCCATTTTAGAGTTTGAATGTAAAAGAAAGCGAGAAGATTAGTTCAGTGAATTTTTTGAGAGTTTATCCGTTGGCCTTCTTTGGACGAAGTTCGTCTCGTTCGTCCATCATTGTCGTCGCATTAGATCAATCGTCCTTGTTTGGATCAAGTTCGTCTCTTTCATCCCTCTTCGTCCTCCCATTTGATCTGTTGGCCTTCTTTGGACCAAGTTCGTCACTTTCGTCCCTCTTCGTCCTACCATTTGATCTGTTGGCCTTCTTTGGACCATGTTCGTCTAGTTCGTCCATCTTCATCCTCCCATTTGATCCTTTGGCCTTCTTTAGAACAAGTTCGTCTCGTTAGTCCCTCTTCGTCCTTCCATTTGATCCGTTGGCCTTCTTTGGACCAAGTTCGTCTCGTTCGTCCATCATTGTCGTCGCATTAGATCTATTGTCCTTCTTTGGATCAAGTTCGTCTCTTTTGTCCCTCTTCGTCCTCCCATTTGATCCGTTGGCCTTCTTTGGACCAAGTTCGTCTCGTTCGTCCATCATTGTCGTCGCATTAGATCAGTCGTCCTTGTTTGGATCAAGTTCGTCTCTTTCATCCCTCTTCGTCCTCCCATTTGATCCGTTGGCCTTCTTTGGACCAAGTTCGTCACTTTCGTCCCTCTTCGTCCTACCATTTGATCTGTTGGCCTTGTTTGGACCATGTTCGTCTAGTTCGTCCATCTTCATCCTCCCATTTGATCCGTTGGCCTTCTTTCTACCAAGTTCGTCTCGTAAGTCCCTCTTCGTCCTCCCATTTGATCCGTTGGCCTTCTTTGGACCAAGTTCGTCTCGTTCGTCCATCTTCGTCCTCGCATTAGATCCGTTGGCCTTCTTCGGACCAAGTTCGACTCGTTCGTCCGTCATTGTCGTCGCATTAGATCAGTCGTCCTTGTTTGGATCAAGTTCGTCACTTTCGTCCCTCTTCGTCCTACCATTTGATCTGTTGGCCTTCTTTGGACCATGTTCGTCTAGTTCGTCCATCTTCCTCCTACCATTTGATCCGTTGGCCTTCTTTGGACCAAGTTCGACTCGTAAGTCCCTCTTCGTCCTCCCATTTGACCCGTTGGCCTTGTTTGGACCAAGTTCGTCTCGTTCGTCCATCTTCGTCCTCGCATTAGATCCGTTGGCCTTCTTTGGATCAAGTTCGTCTCGTTCGTCCATCATTGTCGTCGCATTAGATCAGTCATCCTTGTTTGGATCAAGTTCGTCTCTTTCATCCCTCTTCGTCCTCCCATTTGATCCGTTGGCCTTCTTTGGACCAAGTTCGTCACTTTCGTCCCTTTTCGTCCTACCATTTGATCTGTTGGCCTTCTTTGGACCATGTTCGTCTAGTTCGTCCATCTTCCTCCTCCCATTTGATCCGTTGGCCTTCTTTGGACCAAGTTCGACTCGTAAATCCCTCTTCGTCCTCCCATTTGACCCGTTGGCCTTGTTTGGACCAAGTTCGTCTCGTTCGTCCATCTTCGTCCTCGCATTAGATCCGTTGGCCTTCTTTGGATCAAGTTCGTCTCGTTCATCCATCATTGTCGTCGCATTAGATCTATTGTCCTTCTTTGGATCAAGTTCGTCTCTTTCATCCCTCTTCGTCCTCCCATTTTATCCGTTGGCCTTCTTTGGATCAAGTTCGTCTCGTTAGTCCCTCTTCGTCCTCCCATTTGATCCGTTGGCCTTCTTTGGACCAAGTTCGTCACTTTCGTCCCTCTTCGTCCTACCATTTGATCTGTTGGCCTTGTTTGGACCATGTTCGTCTAGTTCGTCCATCTTCATCCTCCCATTTGATCCGTTGGCCTTCTTTCTACCAAGTTCGTCTCGTAAGTCCCTCTTCGTCCTCCCATTTGATCCGTTGGCCTTCTTTGGACCAAGTTCGTCTCGTTCGTCCATCTTCGTCCTCGCATTAGAGCCGTTGGCCTTCTTTGGACCAAGTTCGTCTCGTTCGTCCGTCATTGTCGTCGCATTAGATCAGTCGTCCTTGTTTGGATCAAGTTCGTCTCTTTCATCCCTCTTCGTCCTCCCATTTGATCCGTTGGCCTTCTTTGGACCAAGCTCGTCACTTTCGTCCCTTTTCGTCCTACCATTTGATCTGTTGGCCTTCTTTGGACCATGTTCGTCTAGTTCGTCCATCTTCCTCCTCCCATTTGATCCGTTGGCCTTCTTTGGACCAAGTTCGACTCGTAAATCCCTCTTCGTCCTCCCATTTGACCCGTTGGCCTTGTTTGGACCAAGTTCGTCTCGTTCGTCCATCTTCGTCCTCGCATTAGATCCGTTGGCCTTCTTTGGATCAAGTTCGTCTCGTTCGTCCATCATTGTCGTCGCATTAGATCAGTCATCCTTGTTTGGATCAAGTTCGTCTCTTTCATCCCTCTTCGTCCTCCCATTTGATCCGTTGGCCTTCTTTGGACCAAGTTCGTCACTTTCGTCCCTCTTCGTCCTACCATTTGATCTGTTGGCCTTCTTTGGACCATGTTCGTCTAGTTCGTCCATCTTTATCCTCCCATTTGATCCTTTGGCCTTCTTTAGAACAAGTTCGTTTCGTTAGTCCCTCTTCGTCCTTCCATTTGATTCGTTGGCCTTCTTTGGACCAAGTTCGTCTCGTTCATCCGTCATTGTCGTCGCATTAGATCTATTGTCCTTCTTTGGATCAAGTTCGTCTCTTTTGTCCCTCTTCGTCCTCCCATTTGATCCGTTGGCCTTCTTTGGACCAAGTTCGTCTCGTTCGTCCATCATTGTCGTCGCATTAGATCAGTCGTCCTTGTTTGGATCAAGTTCGTCTCTTTCATCCCTCTTCGTCCTCCCATTTGATCCGTTGGCCTTCTTTGGACCAAGTTCGTCACTTTCGTCCCTCTTCGTCCTACCATTTGATCTGTTGGCCTTCTTTGGACCATGTTCGTCTAGTTCGTCCATCTTCATCCTCCCATTTGATCCGTTGGCCTTCTTTCTACCAAGTTCGTCTCGTAAGTCCCTCTTCGTCCTCCCATTTGATCCGTTGGCCTTCTTTGGACCAAGTCCGTCTCGTTCGTCCATCTTCGTCCTCCCATTACATCCGTTGGCCTTCTTTGGACCAAGTTCGTCTCGTTCGTCCGTCATTGTCGTCGCATTAGATCAGTCGTCCTTGTTTGGATGAAGTTCGTCTCTTTCATCCCTCTTCGTCCTCCCATTTGATCCGTTGGCCTTCTTTGGACCAAGTTCGTCACTTTCGTCCCTCTTCGTCCTACCATTTGATCTGTTGGCCTTCTTTGGACCATGTTCGTCTAGTTCGTCCATCTTCATCCTCCCATTTGATCCTTTGGCCTTCTTTTGGAACAAGTTCGTCACGTTAGTCCCTCTTCGTCCTTCCATTTGATCCGTTGGCCTTCTTTGGACCAAGTTCGTCTCGTTCGTCCATCATTGTCGTCGCATTAGATCTATTGTCCTTCTTTGGATCAAGTTCGTCTCTTTTGTCCCTCTTCGTCCTCCCATTTGATCCGTTGGCCTTCTTTGGACCAAGTTCGTCTCGTTCGTCCATCATTGTCGTCGCATTAGATCAGTCGTCCTTGTTTGGATCAAGTTCGTCTCTTTCATCCCTCTTCGTCCTCCCATTTGATCCGTTGGCCTTCTTTGGACCAAGTTCGTCACTTTCGTCCCTCTTCGTCCTACCATATGATCTGTTGGCCTTCTTTGGACCATGTTCGTCTAGTTCGTCCATCTTCATCCTCCCATTTGATCCGTTGGCCTTCTTTGGACCAAGTTCGTCTCGTAAGTCCCTCTTCGTCCTCCCATTTGATCCGTTGGCCTTCTTTGGACCAAGTTCGTCTCGTTCGTCCATCTTCGTCCTCGCATTAGATCCGTTGGCCTTCTTTGGACCAAGTTCGTCTCGTTCGTCCATCATTGTCGTCACATTAGATCAGTCGTCCTTCTTTGGATCAAGTTCGTCTCTTTCATCCCTCTTCGTCCTCCCATTTGATCCGTTGGCCTTCTTTGGACCAAGTTCGTCACTTTCGTCCCTCTTCGTCCTACCATTTGATCTGTTGGCCTTCTTTGGACCATGTTCGTCTAGTTCGTCCATCTTCATCCTCCCAATTGATCCTTTGGCCTTCTTTAGAACAAGTTCGTCTCGTTAGTCCCTCTTCGTCCTTCCATTTGATCCGTTGGCCTTCTTTGGACCAAGTTCGTCTCGTTCGTCCATCATTGTCGTCGCATTAGATCTATTGTCCTTCTTTGGATCAAGTTCGTCTCTTTTGTCCCTCTTCGTCCTCCCATTTGATCCGTTGGCCTTCTTTGGACCCTTTCGTCTAGTTCGTCCATCTTCCTCCTCTCATTTGATCCGTTGGCCTTCTTTGGACCAAGTTTGTTTCGTTCGTCCATCTTCGTCCTCGCATTTGATCTGTTGGCCTTCTTTGGACCAAGTTCGTCACTTTCGTCCAACTTCGTCCTACCATTTGATCTGTTGGCCTTCTTTGGACCATGTTCGTCTAGTTCGTCCATCTTCCTCCTCCCATTTGATCCGTTGGCCTTCTTTGGATCAAGTTTGTCTCGTTCGTCCCACTTCGTCCTCCCATTTGATCCGTTGGCCTTCTTTGGACCAAGTTCGTCTCGTTCGTCCATCTTCGTCCTCGCATTAGATCCGTTGGCCTTCTTTGAACCAAGTTCGTCTCGTTTGTCCTTCTTCGTCCTCCCATTAGATCCGTTGGACTTCTTTGGACCAAGCTCGTCTCGTTTGTCCATCTTCGTCCTCCCATTTGATCCGTTGGGCTTCTTTGGACCAAGTTCGTCTCGTTCATCCATCATCGTTCGTCCCTCTTCGTCCTCCCATTAGATCCGTTGGCCTTCTTTGGACCAAGTTTGTCTCGTTCGTCCCTCTTTGCCCTCCAATTTGATCCGTTGGCCTTCATTGGACCAAGTTTTTCTCGTTCATCCCTCTTCGTCCTCCAATTTGATCCGTTGGCGTTCTTTGGACCAAGTTTGTCTCGTTCGTCCATCTTCGTCCTCCCATTTGATCCGTTGGTTTTGTTTGGACCATGTTCTTCTAGTTCGTCCCTCTTCGTCCTCCCATTTGATCCGTTGGCCATCTTTGGACCAAGTTCGTCTCTTTAGTCCCTCTTCGTCCTACCATTAGATCCGTTGGACTTCATTGGATCAAGTTCATCTCGTTCGTCCATCTTCGTCTTCCCATTAGATCCGTTGGAATTCTTTGGACCAAGTTTGTCTCGTTCGTCCATCTTCGTCCTCCCATTTGATCCGTTGGCCTTCTTTGGACCAAGTTCGTCACTTTCGTCCCTCTTCGTCCTACCATTTGATCTGTTGGCCTTCTTTGGACCACGTTCGTAAAGTTCGTCCATCTTCATCCTCCCATTTGATCCTGTGGCCTTCTTTAGAACAAGTTCGTCTCGTCAGTCCCTCTTCGTCCTTCCATTTGATCCGTTGGCCTTCTTTGGACCAAGTTCGTCCCGTTCGTCCATCATTGTCGTCGCATTAGATCTATTGTCCTTCTTTGGAACAAGTTCGTCTCTTTTGTCCCTCTTCGTCCTCCCATTTGATCCGTTGGCCTTCTTTGGACCAAGTTCGTCTCGTTCATCCATCATCGTTCGTCCCTCTTCGTCCTCCCATTAGATCCGTTGGCCTTCTTTGGACCAAGTTTGTCTCGTTCGTCCCTCTTTGCCCTCCAATTTGATCCGTTGGCCTTCTTTGGACCAAGTTTTTCTCGTTCATCCCTCTTCGTCCTCCAATTTGATCCGTTGGCGTTCTTTGGACCAAGTTTGTCTCGTTCGTCCATCTTCGTCCTCCCATTTGATCCGTTGGTTTTGTTTGGACCATGTTCTTCTAGTTCGTCCCTCTTCGTCCTCCCATTTGATCCGTTGGCCATCTTTGGACCAAGTTCGTCTCTTTAGTCCCTCTTCGTCCTACCATTAGATCCGTTGGACTTCATTGGATCAAGTTCATCTCGTTCGTCCATCTTCGTCTTCCCATTAGATCCGTTGGAATTCTTTGGACCAAGTTTGTCTCGTTCGTCCATCTTCGTCCTCCCATTTGATCCGTTGGCCTTCTTTGGACCAAGTTCGTCACTTTCGTCCCTCTTCGTCCTACCATTTGATCTGTTGGCCTTCTTTGGACCACGTTCGTAAAGTTCGTCCATCTTCATCCTCCCATTTGATCCTGTGGCCTTCTTTAGAACAAGTTCGTCTCGTCAGTCCCTCTTCGTCCTTCCATTTGATCCGTTGGCCTTCTTTGGACCAAGTTCGTCCCGTTCGTCCATCATTGTCGTCGCATTAGATCTATTGTCCTTCTTTGGAACAAGTTCGTCTCTTTTGTCCCTCTTCGTCCTCCCATTTGATCCGTTGGCCTTCTTTGGACCAAGTTCGTCACTTTCATCCCTCTTCGTCCTACCATTTGATTTGTTGGCCTTCTTTGGACCATTTCGTCTAGTTCGTCCATCTTTCTCCTGCCATTTGATCCGTTGGCCTTGTTTGGACCAAGTTCGTTTCGTACGTCCATCTTCGTCCTCGCAGTTGATCCGTTGGCCTTCTTTGGACCAAGTTCGTCACTTTCGTCCAACTTCGTCCTACCATTTGATCTGTTGGCCTTCTTTGGACCATGTTCGTCTAGTTCGTCCATCTTCCTCCTCCCATTTGATCCGTTGGCCTTCATTGGACCAAGTTCGTCTGGTTAGTCCTTCTTCGTCCTCCCATTAGATCCGTTGGACTTCTTTGGACCAAGCTCGTCTCGTTTGTCCATCTTCGTCCTCCGATTTGATCCGTTGGGCTTCTTTGGACCAAGTTTGTCTCGTTCGTCCCTCTTAACCTCCAATTTGATCCGTTGGCCTTCTTTGGACCAAGTTTGTCTCGTTCGTCCCTCTTCGTCCTCCAATTTGATCCGTTGGCCTTCTTTGGACCAAGTTCGTCACTTTCGTCCCTCTTCGTCCTACCATATGATCTGTTGGCCTTCTTTGGACCATGTTCGTCTAGTTCGTCCATCTTCATCCTCCCATTTGATCCGTTGGCCTTCTTTGGACCAAGTTCGTCTCGTAAGTCCCTCTTCGTCCTCCCATTTGATCCGTTGGCCTTCTTTGGACCAAGTTCGTCTCGTTCGTCCATCTTCGTCCTCGCATTAGATCCGTTGGCCTTCTTTGGACCAAGTTCGTCTCGTTCGTCCATCATTGTCGTCGCATTAGATCAGTCGTCCTTCTTTGGATCAAGTTCGTCTCTTTCATCCCTCTTCGTCCTCCCATTTGATCCGTTGGCCTTCTTTGGACCAAGTTCGTCACTTTCGTCCCTCTTCGTCCTACCATATGATCTGTTGGCCTTCTTTGGACCATGTTCGTCTAGTTCGTCCATCTTCATCCTCCCATTTGATCCGTTGGCCTTCTTTGGACCAAGTTCGTCTCGTAAGTCCCTCTTCGTCCTCCCATTTGATCCGTTGGCCTTCTTTGGACCAAGTTCGTCTCGTTCGTCCATCTTCGTCCTCGCATTAGATCCGTTGGCCTTCTTTGGACCAAGTTCGTCTCGTTCGTCCATCATTGTCGTCGCATTAGATCAGTCGTCCTTCTTTGGATCAAGTTCGTCTCTTTCATCCCTCTTCGTCCTCCCATTTGATCCGTTGGCCTTCTTTGGACCAAGTTCGTCACTTTCGTCCCTCTTCGTCCTACCATTTGATCTGTTGGCCTTCTTTGGACCATGTTCGTCTAGTTCGTCCATCTTCATCCTCCCAATTGATCCTTTGGCCTTCTTTAGAACAAGTTCGTCTCGTTAGTCCCTCTTCGTCCTTCCATTTGATCCGTTGGCCTTCTTTGGACCAAGTTCGTCTCGTTCGTCCATCATTGTCGTCGCATTAGATCTATTGTCCTTCTTTGGATCAAGTTCGTCTCTTTTGTCCCTCTTCGTCCTCCCATTTGATCCGTTGGCCTTCTTTGGACCCTTTCGTCTAGTTCGTCCATCTTCCTCCTCTCATTTGATCCGTTGGCCTTCTTTGGACCAAGTTTGTTTCGTTCGTCCATCTTCGTCCTCGCATTTGATCTGTTGGCCTTCTTTGGACCAAGTTCGTCACTTTCGTCCAACTTCGTCCTACCATTTGATCTGTTGGCCTTCTTTGGACCATGTTCGTCTAGTTCGTCCATCTTCCTCCTCCCATTTGATCCGTTGGCCTTCTTTGGATCAAGTTTGTCTCGTTCGTCCCACTTCGTCCTCCCATTTGATCCGTTGGCCTTCTTTGGACCAAGTTCGTCTCGTTCGTCCATCTTCGTCCTCGCATTAGATCCGTTGGCCTTCTTTGAACCAAGTTCGTCTCGTTAGTCCTTCTTCGTCCTCCCATTAGATCCGTTGGACTTCTTTGGACCAAGCTCGTCTCGTTTGTCCATCTTCGTCCTCCCATTTGATCCGTTGGGCTTCTTTGGACCAAGTTCGTCTCGTTCATCCATCATCGTTCGTCCCTCTTCGTCCTCCCATTAGATCCGTTGGCCTTCTTTGGACCAAGTTTGTCTCGTTCGTCCCTCTTTGCCCTCCAATTTGATCCGTTGGCCTTCTTTGGACCAAGTTTTTCTCGTTCATCCCTCTTCGTCCTCCAATTTGATCCGTTGGCGTTCTTTGGACCAAGTTTGTCTCGTTCGTCCATCTTCGTCCTCCCATTTGATCCGTTGGTTTTGTTTGGACCATGTTCTTCTAGTTCGTCCCTCTTCGTCCTCCCATTTGATCCGTTGGCCATCTTTGGACCAAGTTCGTCTCTTTAGTCCCTCTTCGTCCTACCATTAGATCCGTTGGACTTCATTGGATCAAGTTCATCTCGTTCGTCCATCTTCGTCTTCCCATTAGATCCGTTGGAATTCTTTGGACCAAGTTTGTCTCGTTCGTCCATCTTCGTCCTCCCATTTGATCCGTTGGCCTTCTTTGGACCAAGTTCGTCACTTTCGTCCCTCTTCGTCCTACCATTTGATCTGTTGGCCTTCTTTGGACCACGTTCGTAAAGTTCGTCCATCTTCATCCTCCCATTTGATCCTGTGGCCTTCTTTAGAACAAGTTCGTCTCGTCAGTCCCTCTTCGTCCTTCCATTTGATCCGTTGGCCTTCTTTGGACCAAGTTCGTCCCGTTCGTCCATCGTTGTCGTCGCATTAGATCTATTGTCCTTCTTTGGAACAAGTTCGTCTCTTTTGTCCCTCTTCGTCCTCCCATTTGATCCGTTGGCCTTCTTTGGACCAAGTTCGTCTCGTTCATCCATCATCGTTCGTCCCTCTTCGTCCTCCCATTAGATCCGTTGGCCTTCTTTGGACCAAGTTTGTCTCGTTCGTCCCTCTTTGCCCTCCAATTTGATCCGTTGGCCTTCTTTGGACCAAGTTTTTCTCGTTCATCCCTCTTCGTCCTCCAATTTGATCCGTTGGCGTTCTTTGGACCAAGTTTGTCTCGTTCGTCCATCTTCGTCCTCCCATTTGATCCGTTGGTTTTGTTTGGACCATGTTCTTCTAGTTCGTCCCTCTTCGTCCTCCCATTTGATCCGTTGGCCATCTTTGGACCAAGTTCGTCTCTTTAGTCCCTCTTCGTCCTACCATTAGATCCGTTGGACTTCATTGGATCAAGTTCATCTCGTTCGTCCATCTTCGTCTTCCCATTAGATCCGTTGGAATTCTTTGGACCAAGTTTGTCTCGTTCGTCCATCTTCGTCCTCCCATTTGATCCGTTGGCCTTCTTTGGACCAAGTTCGTCACTTTCGTCCCTCTTCGTCCTACCATTTGATCTGTTGGCCTTCTTTGGACCACGTTCGTAAAGTTCGTCCATCTTCATCCTCCCATTTGATCCTGTGGCCTTCTTTAGAACAAGTTCGTCTCGTCAGTCCCTCTTCGTCCTTCCATTTGATCCGTTGGCCTTCTTTGGACCAAGTTCGTCCCGTTCGTCCATCATTGTCGTCGCATTAGATCTATTGTCCTTCTTTGGAACAAGTTCGTCTCTTTTGTCCCTCTTCGTCCTCCCATTTGATCCGTTGGCCTTCTTTGGACCAAGTTCGTCACTTTCATCCCTCTTCGTCCTACCATTTGATTTGTTGGCCTTCTTTGGACCATTTCGTCTAGTTCGTCCATCTTTCTCCTGCCATTTGATCCGTTGGCCTTGTTTGGACCAAGTTCGTTTCGTACGTCCATCTTCGTCCTCGCAGTTGATCCGTTGGCCTTCTTTGGACCAAGTTCGTCACTTTCGTCCAACTTCGTCCTACCATTTGATCTGTTGGCCTTCTTTGGACCATGTTCGTCTAGTTCGTCCATCTTCCTCCTCCCATTTGATCCGTTGGCCTTCATTGGACCAAGTTCGTCTTGTTAGTCCTTCTTCGTCCTCCCATTAGATCCGTTGGACTTCTTTGGACCAAGCTCGTCTCGTTTGTCCATCTTCGTCCTCCGATTTGATCCGTTGGGCTTCTTTGGACCAAGTTTGTCTCGTTCGTCCCTCTTAACCTCCAATTTGATCCGTTGGCCTTCTTTGGACCAAGTTTGTCTCGTTCGTCCCTCTTCGTCCTCCAATTTGATCCGTTGGCCTTCTTTGGACCAAGTTCGTCACTTTCGTCCCTCTTCGTCCTACCATATGATCTGTTGGCCTTCTTTGGACCATGTTCGTCTAGTTCGTCCATCTTCATCCTCCCATTTGATCCGTTGGCCTTCTTTGGACCAAGTTCGTCTCGTAAGTCCCTCTTCGTCCTCCCATTTGATCCGTTGGCCTTCTTTGGACCAAGTTCGTCTCGTTCGTCCATCTTCGTCCTCGCATTAGATCCGTTGGCCTTCTTTGGACCAAGTTCGTCTCGTTCGTCCATCATTGTCGTCGCATTAGATCAGTCGTCCTTCTTTGGATCAAGTTCGTCTCTTTCATCCCTCTTCGTCCTCCCATTTGATCCGTTGGCCTTCTTTGGACCAAGTTCGTCACTTTCATCCCTCTTCGTCCTACCATATGATCTGTTGGCCTTCTTTGGACCATGTTCGTCTAGTTCGTCCATCTTCATCCTCCCATTTGATCCGTTGGCCTTCTTTGGACCAAGTTCGTCTCGTAAGTCCCTCTTCGTCCTCCCATTTGATCCGTTGGCCTTCTTTGGACCAAGTTCGTCTCGTTCGTCCATCTTCGTCCTCGCATTAGATCCGTTGGCCTTCTTTGGACCAAGTTCGTCTCGTTCGTCCATCATTGTCGTCGCATTAGATCAGTCGTCCTTCTTTGGATCAAGTTCGTCTCTTTCATCCCTCTTCGTCCTCCCATTTGATCCGTTGGCCTTCTTTGGACCAAGTTCGTCACTTTCGTCCCTCTTCGTCCTACCATTTGATCTGTTGGCCTTCTTTGGACCATGTTCGTCTAGTTCGTCCATCTTCATCCTCCCAATTGATCCTTTGGCCTTCTTTAGAACAAGTTCGTCTCGTTAGTCCCTCTTCGTCCTTCCATTTGATCCGTTGGCCTTCTTTGGACCAAGTTCGTCTCGTTCGTCCATCATTGTCGTCGCATTAGATCTATTGTCCTTCTTTGGATCAAGTTCGTCTCTTTTGTCCCTCTTCGTCCTCCCATTTGATCCGTTGGCCTTCTTCGGACCCTTTCGTCTAGTTCGTCCATCTTCCTCCTCTCATTTGATCCGTTGGCCTTCTTTGGACCAAGTTTGTTTCGTTCGTCCATCTTCGTCCTCGCATTTGATCTGTTGGCCTTCTTTGGACCAAGTTCGTCACTTTCGTCCAACTTCGTCCTACCATTTGATCTGTTGGCCTTCTTTGGACCATGTTCGTCTAGTTCGTCCATCTTCCTCCTCCCATTTGATCCGTTGGCCTTCTTTGGATCAAGTTTGTCTCGTTCGTCCCACTTCGTCCTCCCATTTGATCCGTTGGCCTTCTTTGGACCAAGTTCGTCTCGTTCGTCCATCTTCGTCCTCGCATTAGATCCGTTGGCCTTCTTTGAACCAAGTTCGTCTCGTTAGTCCTTCTTCGTCCTCCCATTAGATCCGTTGGACTTCTTTGGACCAAGCTCGTCTCGTTTGTCCATCTTCGTCCTCCCATTTGATCCGTTGGGCTTCTTTGGACCAAGTTCGTCTCGTTCATCCATCATCGTTCGTCCCTCTTCGTCCTCCCATTAGATCCGTTGGCCTTCTTTGGACCAAGTTTGTCTCGTTCGTCCCTCTTTGCCCTCCAATTTGATCCGTTGGCCTTCTTTGGACCAAGTTTTTCTCGTTCATCCCTCTTCGTCCTCCAATTTGATCCGTTGGCGTTCTTTGGACCAAGTTTGTCTCGTTCGTCCATCTTCGTCCTCCCATTTGATCCGTTGGTTTTGTTTGGACCATGTTCTTCTAGTTCGTCCCTCTTCGTCCTCCCATTTGATCCGTTGGCCATCTTTGGACCAAGTTCGTCTCTTTAGTCCCTCTTCGTCCTACCATTAGATCCGTTGGACTTCATTGGATCAAGTTCATCTCGTTCGTCCATCTTCGTCTTCCCATTAGATCCGTTGGAATTCTTTGGACCAAGTTTGTCTCGTTCGTCCATCTTCGTCCTCCCATTTGATCCGTTGGCCTTCTTTGGACCAAGTTCGTCACTTTCGTCCCTCTTCGTCCTACCATTTGATCTGTTGGCCTTCTTTGGACCACGTTCGTAAAGTTCGTCCATCTTCATCCTCCCATTTGATCCTGTGGCCTTCTTTAGAACAAGTTCGTCTCGTCAGTCCCTCTTCGTCCTTGCATTTGATCCGTTGGCCTTCTTTGGACCAAGTTCGTCCCGTTCGTCCATCATTGTCGTCGCATTAGATCTATTGTCCTTCTTTGGAACAAGTTCGTCTCTTTTGTCCCTCTTCGTCCTCCCATTTGATCCGTTGGCCTTCTTTGGACCAAGTTCGTCTCGTTCATCCATCATCGTTCGTCCCTCTTCGTCCTCCCATTAGATCCGTTGGCCTTCTTTGGACCAAGTTTGTCTCGTTCGTCCCTCTTTGCCCTCCAATTTGATCCGTTGGCCTTCTTTGGACCAAGTTTTTCTCATTCATCCCTCTTCGTCCTCCAATTTGATCCGTTGGCGTTCTTTGGACCAAGTTTGTCTCGTTCGTCCATCTTCGTCCTCCCATTTGATCCGTTGGTTTTGTTTGGACCATGTTCTTCTAGTTCGTCCCTCTTCGTCCTCCCATTTGATCCGTTGGCCATCTTTGGACCAAGTTCGTCTCTTTAGTCCCTCTTCGTCCTACCATTAGATCCGTTGGACTTCATTGGATCAAGTTCATCTCGTTCGTCCATCTTCGTCTTCCCATTAGATCCGTTGGAATTCTTTGGACCAAGTTTGTCTCGTTCGTCCATCTTCGTCCTCCCATTTGATCCGTTGGCCTTCTTTGGACCAAGTTCGTCACTTTCGTCCCTCTTCGTCCTACCATTTGATCTGTTGGCCTTCTTTGGACCACGTTCGTAAAGTTCGTCCATCTTCATCCTCCCATTTGATCCTGTGGCCTTCTTTAGAACAAGTTCGTCTCGTCAGTCCCTCTTCGTCCTTCCATTTGATCCGTTGGCCTTCTTTGGACCAAGTTCGTCCCGTTCGTCCATCATTGTCGTCGCATTAGATCTATTGTCCTTCTTTGGAACAAGTTCGTCTCTTTTGTCCCTCTTCGTCCTCCCATTTGATCCGTTGGCCTTCTTTGGACCAAGTTCGTCACTTTCATCCCTCTTCGTCCTACCATTTGATTTGTTGGCCTTCTTTGGACCATTTCGTCTAGTTCGTCCATCTTTCTCCTGCCATTTGATCCGTTGGCCTTGTTTGGACCAAGTTCGTTTCGTACGTCCATCTTCGTCCTCGCAGTTGATCCGTTGGCCTTCTTTGGACCAAGTTCGTCACTTTCGTCCAACTTCGTCCTACCATTTGATCTGTTGGCCTTCTTTGGACCATGTTCGTCTAGTTCGTCCATCTTCCTCCTCCCATTTGATCCGTTGGCCTTCATTGGACCAAGTTCGTCTCGTTAGTCCTTCTTCGTCCTCCCATTAGATCCGTTGGACTTCTTTGGACCAAGCTCGTCTCGTTTGTCCATCTTCGTCCTCCGATTTGATCCGTTGGGCTTCTTTGGACCAAGTTTGTCTCGTTCGTCCCTCTTAACCTCCAATTTGATCCGTTGGCCTTCTTTGGACCAAGTTTGTCTCGTTCGTCCCTCTTCGTCCTCCAATTTGATCCGTTGGCGTTCTTTGGACCAAGTTTGTCTCGTTCGTCCATATTCGTCCTCCCATTTGATCCGTTGGCCTTCTTTGGACCATGTTCTTCTCGTTCGTCCATCTTCGTCCTCCCATTAGATCCGTTGGCCTTCTTTGGACCAAGTTTGTCTCGTTCGTCCCTCTTTGCCCTCCAATTTGATCCGTTGGCCGTCTTTGGACCAAGTTTGTCTCGTTCGTCCCTCTTCGTCCTCCAATTTGATCCGTTGGCGTTCTTTGGACCAAGTTTGTCTCGTTCGTCCATCTTCGTCCTCCCATTTGATCCGTTGGCCTTCTTTGGACCATGTTCTTCTAGTTCGTCCCTCTTCGTCCTCCCATTTGATCCGTTGGTCATCTTTGGACCAAGTTCGTCTCTTTAGTCCCTCTTCGTCCTCCCATTAGATCCGTTGGACTTCATTGGATCAAGTTCATCTCGTTCGTCCATCTTCGTCTTCCCATTAGATCCGTTGGAATTCTTTGGAAAACGTTCGTCTCGTTCGGCCCTTTTCGTCCTCCCATTAGATCTGTTGGCCTTCTTTGGACCAAGTTCGTCTCGTTCGTCAATCTTCGTCCTCGCATTAGATCCGTTGGCCTTCTTTGGACGAAGTTCTACTCGTTCGTCCATCATTGTCGTCGCATTAGATCAGTCGTCCTTGTTTGGATCAAGTTCGTCTCTTTCATACATCTTCGTCCTCCCATTTGATCCGTTGGCCTTCTTTGGACCAAGTTCGTCACTTTCGTCCCTCTTCGTCCTACCATTTGATCCGTTGGCCTTCTTTGGACCCAGTTCGTCACTTTCGTTCAACTTCGTCCTACAATTTGATATGTTGGCCTTCTTTGGACCATGTTCGTCTAGTTCGTCCATCTTCCTCCTCCCATTTGATCCGTTGGCCTTCTTTGGACCAAGTTCGTCTCGTTAGTCCTTCTTCGTCCTCCCATTAGATCCGTTGGACTTCTTTGGACCAGGCTCGTCTCGTTTGTCCATCATCGTTCGTCCCTCTTCATCCTCCCATTAAATCCGTTGGCCTTCTTTGGACCAAGTTTGTCTCGTTCGTCCCTCTTTGCCCTCCAATTTGATCCGTTGGCCTTCTTTGGACCAAGTTTGTCTCGTTCGTCCCTCTTCGTCCTCCAATTTGATCCGTTGGCGTTCTTTGGACCAAGTTTGTCTCGTTCGTCCATCTTCGTCCTCCCATTTGATCCGTTGGCCTTCTTTGGACCATGTTCTTCTAGTTCGTCCCTCTTCGTCCTCCCATTTGATCCGTTGGTCATCTTTGGACCAAGTTCGTCTCTTTAGTCCCTCTTCGTCCTCCCATTAGATCCGTTGGACTTCATTGGATCAAGTTCATCTCGTTCGTCCATCTTCGTCTTCCCATTAGATCCGTTGGAATTCTTTGGAAAACGTTCGTCTCGTTCGGCCCTTTTCGTCCTCCCATTAGATCTGTTGGCCTTCTTTGGACCAAGTTCGTCTCGTTCGTCAATCTTCGTCCTCGCATTAGATCCGTTGGCCTTCTTTGGACGAAGTTCGTCTCGTTCGTCCATCATTGTCGTCGCATTAGATCAGTCGTCCTTGTTTGGATCAAGTTCGTCTCTTTCATACCTCTTCGTCCTCCCGTTTGATCCGTTGGCCTTCTTTGGACCAAGTTCGTCACTTTCGTCCCTCTTCGTCCTACCATTTGATCCGTTGGCCTTCTTTGGACCCAGTTCGTCACTTTCGTCCAACTTCGTCCTACAATTTGATCTGTTGGCCTTCTTTGGACCATGTTCGTCTAGTTCGTCCATCTTCCTCCTCCCATTTGATCCGTTGGCCTTCTTTGGACCAAGTTCGTCTCGTTAGTCCTTCTTCGTCCTCCCATTAGATCCGTTGGACTTCTTTGGACCAGGCTCGTCTCGTTTGTCCATCATCGTTCGTCCGTCTTCATCCTCCCATTAAATCCGTTGGCCTTCTTTGGACCAAGTTTGTCTCGTTCGTCCCTCTTTGCCCTCCAATTTGATCCGTTGGCCTTCTTTGGACCAAGTTTGTCTCGTTCGTCCCTCTTCGTCCTCCAATTTGATCCGTTGGCGTTCTTTGGACCAAGTTTGTCTCGTTCGTCCATCTTCGTCCTCCCATTTGATCCGTTGGCCTTCTTTGGACCATGTTCTTCTAGTTCGTCCCTCTTCGTCCTCCCATTTGATCCGTTGGTCATCTTTGGACCAAGTTCGTCTCGTTCATCCATCATTGTTCGTCCCTCTTCATCCTCCCATTAAATCCGTTGGCCTTCTTTGGACCAAGTTTGTCTCGTTCGTCCCTCTTTGCCCTCCAATTTGATCCGTTGGCCTTCTTTGGACCAAGTTTGTCTCGTTCGTCCCTCTTCGTCCTCCAATTTGATCCGTTGGCGTTCTTTGGACCAAGTTTGTCTCGTTCGTCCATCTTCGTCCTCCCATTTGATCCGTTGGCCTTCTTTGGACCATGTTCTTCTAGTTCGTCCCTCTTCGTCCTCCCATTTGATCCGTTGGTCATCTTTGGACCAAGGTCGTCACTTTAGTCCCTCTTCGTCCTCCCATTAGATCCGTTGGACTTCATTGGATCAAGTTCATCTCATTCGTCCATCTTCGTCTTCCCATTAGATCCGTTGGAATTCTTTGGAAAACGTTCGTCTCGTTCGGCCCTTTTCGTCCTCCCATTAGATCCGTTGGCCTTCTTTGGACCAAGTTCGTCTCGTTCGTCAATCTTCGTCCTCGCATTAGATCCGTTGGCCTTCTTTGGACGAAGTTCGTCTCGTTCGTCCATCATTGTCGTCGCATTAGATCAGTCGTCCTTGTTTGGATCAAGTTCGTCTCTTTCATACCTCTTCGTCCTCCCATTTGATCCGTTGGCCTTCTTTGGACCAAGTTCGTCACTTTCGTCCCTCTTCGTCCTACCATTTGATCCGTTGGCCTTCTTTGGACCCAGTTCGTCACTTTCGTCCAACTTCGTCCTACAATTTGATCTGTTGGCCTTCTTTGGACCATGTTCGTCTAGTTCGTCCATCTTCCTCCTCCCATTTGATCCGTTGGCCTTCTTTGGACCAAGTTCGTCTCGTTAGTCCTTCTTCGTCCTCCGATTAGATCCGTTGGACTTCTTTGGACCAGGCTCGTCTCGTTTGTCCATCATCGTTCGTCCCTCTTCATCCTCCCATTAAATCCGTTGGCCTTCTTTGGACCAAGTTTGTCTCGTTCGTCCCTCTTTGCCCTCCAATTTGATTCGTTGGCCTTCTTTGGACCAAGTTTGTCTCGTTCGTCCCTCTTCGTCCTCCAATTTGATCCGTTGGCGTTCTTTGGACCAAGTTTGTCTCGTTCGTCCATCTTCGTCCTCCCATTTGATCCGTTGGCCTTCTTTGGACCATGTTCTTCTAGTTCGTCCCTCTTCGTCCTCCCATTTGATCCGTTGGTCATCTTTGGACCAAGTTCGTCTCGTTCATCCATCATCGTTCGTCCCTCTTCATCCTCCCATTAAATCCGTTGGCCTTCTTTGGACCAAGTTTGTCTCGTTCGTCCCTCTTTGCCCTCCAATTTGATCCGTTGGCCTTCTTTGGACCAAGTTTGTCTCGTTCGTCCCTCTTCGTCCTCCAATTTGATCCGTTGGCGTTCTTTGGACCAAGTTTGTCTCGTTCGTCCATCTTCGTCCTCCCATTTGATCCGTTGGCCTTCTTTGGACCATGTTCTTCTAGTTCGTCCCTCTTCGTCCTCCCATTTGATCCGTTGGTCATCTTTGGACCAAGGTCGTCTCTTTAGTCCCTCTTCGTCCTCCCATTATATCCGTTGGACTTCATTGGATCAAGTTCATCTCGTTCGTCCATCTTCGTCTTCCCATTAGATCCGTTGGAATTCTTTGGAAAACGTTCGTCTCGTTCGGCCCTTTTCGTCCTCCCATTAGATCTGTTGGCCTTCTTTGGACCAAGTTCGTCTCGTTCGTCAATCTTCGTCCTCGCATTAGATCCGTTGGCCTTCTTTGGACGAAGTTCGTCTCGTTCGTCCATCATTGTCGTCGCATTAGATCAGTCGTCCTTGTTTGGATCATGTTCGTCTCTTTCATACCTCTTCGTCCTCCCATTTGATCCGTTGGCCTTCTTTGGACCAAGTTCGTCACTTTCGTCCCTCTTCGTCCTACCATTTGATCCGTTGGCCTTCTTTGGACCCAGTTCGTCACTTTCGTCCAACTTCGTCCTACAATTTGATCTGTTGGCCTTCTTTGGACCATGTTCGTCGAGTTCGTCCATCTTCCTCTTCCCATTTGATCCGTTGGCCTTCTTTGGACCAAGTTCGTCTCGTTAGTCCTTCTTCGTCCTCCCATTAGATCCGTTGGACTTCTTTGGACCAGGCTCGTCTCGTTTGTCCATCATCGTTCGTCCCTCTTCATCCTCCCATTAAATCTGTTGGCCTTCTTTGGACCAAGTTTGTCTCGTTCGTCCCTCTTTGCCCTCCAATTTGATCCGTTGGCCTTCTTTGGACCAAGTTTGTCTCGTTCGTCCCTCTTCGTCCTCCAATTTGATCCGTTGGCGTTCTTTGGACCAAGTCTGTCTCATGTTCTTCTAGTTCGTCCCTCTTCGTCCTCCCATTTGATCCGTTGGTCATCTTTGGACCAAATTCGTCTCGTTCATCCATCATCGTTCGTCCCTCTTCATCCTCCCATTAAATCCGTTGGCCTTCTTTGGACCAAGTTTGTCTCGTTCGTCCCTCTTTGCCCTCCAAATTGATCCGTTGGCCTTCTTTGGACCAAGTTTGTCTCGTTCGTCCCTCTTCGTCCTCCAATTTGATCCGTTGGCGTTCTTTGGACCAAGTTTGTCTCGTTCGTCCATCTTCGTCCTCCCATTTGATCCGTTGGCCTTCTTTGGACCATGTTCTTCTAGTTCGTCCCTCTTCGTCCTCCCATTTGATCCGTTGGTCATCTTTGGACCAAGGTCGTCTCTTTAGTCCCTCTTCGTCCTCCCATTATATCCGTTGGACTTCATTGGATCAAGTTCATCTCGTTCGTCCATCTTCGTCTTCCCATTAGATCCGTTGGAATTCTTTGGAAAACGTTCGTCTCGTTCGGCCCTTTTCGTCCTCCCATTAGATCTGTTGGCCTTCTTTGGACCAAGTTCGTCTCGTTCGTCAATCTTCGTCCTCGCATTAGATCCGTTGGCCTTCTTTGGACGAAGTTCGTCTCGTTCGTCCATCATTGTCGTCGCATTAGATCAGTCGTCCTTGTTTGGATCATGTTCGTCTCTTTCATACCTCTTCGTCCTCCCATTTGATCCGTTGGCCTTCTTTGGACCAAGTTCGTCACTTTCGTCCCTCTTCGTCCTACCATTTGATCCGTTGGCCTTCTTTGGACCCAGTTCGTCACTTTCGTCCAACTTCGTCCTACAATTTGATCTGTTGGCCTTCTTTGGACCATGTTCGTCGAGTTCGTCCATCTTCCTCCTCCCATTTGATCCGTTGGCCTTCTTTGGACCAAGTTCGTCTCGTTAGTCCTTCTTCGTCCTCCCATTAGATCCGTTGGACTTCTTTGGACCAGGCTCGTCTCGTTTGTCCATCATCGTTCGTCCCTCTTCATCCTCCCATTAAATCCGTTGGCCTTCTTTGGACCAAGTTTGTCTCGTTCGTCCCTCTTTGCCCTCCAATTTGATCCGTTGGCCTTCTTTGGACCAAGTGTGTCTCGTTCGTCCCTCTTCGTCCTCCAATTTGATCCGTTGGCGTTCTTTGGACCAAGTCTGTCTCGTTCGTCCATCTTCGTCCTCCCATTTGATCCGTTGGCCTTCTTTGGACCATGTTCTTCTAGTTCGTCCCTCTTCGTCCTCCCATTTGATCCGTTGGTCATCTTTGGACCAAGTTCGTCTCGTTCATCCATCATCGTTCGTCCCTCTTCATCCTCCCATTAAATCCGTTGGCCTTCTTTGGACCAAGTTTGTCTCGTTCGTCCCTCTTTGCCCTCCAAATTGATCCGTTGGCCTTCTTTGGACCAAGTTTGTCTCGTTCGTCCCTCTTCGTCCTCCAATTTGATCCGTTGGCGTTCTTTGGACCAAGTTTGTCTCGTTCGTCCATCTTCGTCCTCCCATTTGATCCGTTGGCCTTCTTTGGACCATGTTCTTCTAGTTCGTCCCTCTTCGTCCTCCCATTTGATCCGTTGGTCATCTTTGGACCAAGGTCGTCTCTTTAGTCCCTCTTCGTCCTCCCATTATATCCGTTGGACTTCATTGGATCAAGTTCATCTCGTTCGTCCATCTTCGTCTTCCCATTAGATCCGTTGGAATTCTTTGGAAAACGTTCGTCTCGTTCGGCCCTTTTCGTCCTCCCATTAGATCTGTTGGCCTTCTTTGGACCAAGTTCGTCTCGTTCGTCAATCTTCGTCCTCGCATTAGATCCGTTGGCCTTCTTTGGACGAAGTTCGTCTCGTTCGTCCATCATTGTCGTCGCATTAGATCAGTCGTCCTTGTTTGGATCATGTTCGTCTCTTTCATACCTCTTCGTCCTCCCATTTGATCCGTTGGCCTTCTTTGGACCAAGTTCGTCACTTTCGTCCCTCTTCGTCCTACCATTTGATCCGTTGGCCTTCTTTGGACCCAGTTCGTCACTTTCGTCCAACTTCGTCCTACAATTTGATCTGTTGGCCTTCTTTGGACCATATTCGTCGAGTTCGTCCATCTTCCTCCTCCCATTTGATCCGTTGGCCTTCTTTGGACCAAGTTCGTCTCGTTAGTCCTTCTTCGTCCTCCCATTAGATCCGTTGGACTTCTTTGGACCAGGCTCGTCTCGTTTGTCCATCATCGTTCGTCCCTCTTCATCCTCCCATTAAATCCGTTGGCCTTCTTTGGACCAAGTTTGTCTCGTTCGTCCCTCTTTGCCCTCCAATTTGATCCGTTGGCCTTCTTTGGACCAAGTTTGTCTCGTTCGTCCCTCTTCGTCCTCCAATTTGATCCGTTGGCGTTCTTTGGACCAAGTTTGTCTCGTTCGTCCATCTTCGTCCTCCCATTTGATCCGTTGGCCTTCTTTGGACCATGTTCTTCTAGTTCGTCCCTCTTCGTCCTCCCATTTGATCCGTTGGTCATCTTTGGACCAAGTTCGTCTCGTTCATCCATCATCGTTCGTCCCTCTTCATCCTCCCATTAAATCCGTTGGCCTTCTTTGGACCAAGTTTGTCTCGTTCGTCCCTCTTTGCCCTCCAATTTGATCCGTTGGCCTTCTTTGGACCAAGTTTGTCTCGTTCGTCCCTCTTCGTCCTCCAATTTGATCCGTTGGCGTTCTTTGGACCAAGTTTGTCTCGTTCGTCCATCTTCGTCCTCCCATTTGATCCGTTGGCCTTCTTTGGACCATGTTCTTCTAGTTCGTCCCTCTTCGTCCTCCCATTTGATCCGTTGGTCATCTTTGGACCAAGGTCGTCTCTTTAGTCCCTCTTCGTCCTCCCATTATATCCGTTGGACTTCATTGGATCAAGTTCATCTCGTTCGTCCATCTTCGTCTTCCCATTAGATCCGTTGGAATTCTTTGGAAAACGTTCGTCTCGTTCGGCCCTTTTCGTCCTCCCATTAGATCTGTTGGCCTTCTTTGGACCAAGTTCGTCTCGTTCGTCAATCTTCGTCCTCGCATTAGATCCGTTGGCCTTCTTTGGACGAAGTTCGTCTCGTTCGTCCATCATTGTCGTCGCATTAGATCAGTCGTCCTTGTTTGGATCAAGTTCGTCTCTTTCATACCTCTTCGTCCTCCCATTTGATCCGTTGGCCTTCTTTGGACCAAGTTCGTCACTTTCGTCCCTCTTCGTCCTACCATTTGATCCGTTGGCCTTCTTTGGACCCAGTTCGTCACTTTCGTCCAACTTCGTCCTACAATTTGATCTGTTGGCCTTCTTTGGACCATGTTCGTCTAGTTCGTCCATCTTCCTCCTCCCATTTGATCCGTTGGCCTTCTTTGGACCAAGTTCGTGTCGTTAGTCCTTCTTCGTCCTCCCATTAGATCCGTTGGACTTCTTTGGACCAGGCTCGTCTCGTTTGTCCATCATCGTTCGTCCCTCTTCATCCTCCCATTAAATCCGTTGGCCTTCTTTGGACCAAGTTTGTCTCGTTCGTCCCTCTTTGCCCTCCAATTTGATCCGTTGGCCTTCTTTGGACCAAGTTTGTCTCGTTCGTCCCTCTTCGTCCTCCAATTTGATCCGTTGGCGTTCTTTGGACCATGTTCTTCTAGTTCGTCCCTCTTCGTCCTCCCATTTGATCCGTTGGTCATCTTTGGACCAAGGTCGTCTCTTTAGTCCCTCTTCGTCCTCCCATTAGATCCGTTGGACTTCATTGGATCAAGTTCATCTCGTTCGTCCATCTTCGTCTTCCCATTAGATCCGTTGGAATTCTTTGGAAAACGTTCGTCTCGTTCGGCCCTTTTCGTCCTCCCATTAGATCCGTTGGCCTTCTTTGGACCAAGTTCGTCTCGTTCGTCAATCTTCGTCCTCGCATTAGATCCGTTGGCCTTCTTTGGACGAAGTTCGTCTCGTTCGTCCATCATTGTCGTCGCATTAGATCAGTCGTCCTTGTTTGGATCAAGTTCGTCTCTTTCATACCTCTTCGTCCTCCCATTTGATCCGTTGGCCTTCTTTGGACCAAGTTCGTCACTTTCGTCCCTCTTCGTCCTACCATTTGATCCGTTGGCCTTCTTTGGACCAAGTTCGTCACTTTCGTCCAACTTCGTCCTACCATTTGATCTGTTGGCCTTCTTTGGACCATGTTCGTCTAGTTCGTCCATCTTCGTCCTCCCATTTGATCCGTTGGCCTTCTTTGGACCATGTTCTTCTAGTTCGTCCCTCTTCGTCCTCCCATTTGATCCGTTGGTCATCTTTGGACCAAGTTCGTCTCTTTAGTCCCTCTTCGTCCTCCCATTAGATCCGTTGGACTTCATTGGATCAAGTTCATCTCGTTCGTCCATCTTCGTCTTCCCATTAGATCCGTTGGAATTCTTTGGAAAACGTTCGTCTCGTTCGGCCCTTTTCGTCCTCCCATTAGATCTGTTGGCCTTCTTTGGACCAAGTTCGTCTCGTTCGTCAATCTTCCTCCTCGCATTAGATCCGTTGGCCTTCTTTGGACGAAGTTCGTCTCGTTCGTCCATCATTGTCGTCGCATTAGATCAGTCGTCCTTGTTTGGATCATGTTCGTCTCTTTCATACCTCTTCGTCCTCCCATTTGATCCGTTGGCCTTCTTTGGACCAAGTTCGTCACTTTCGTCCCTCTTCGTCCTACCATTTGATCCGTTGGCCTTCTTTGGACCCAGTTCGTCACTTTCGTCCAACTTCGTCCTACAATTTGATCTGTTGGCCTTCTTTGGACCATGTTCGTCTAGTTCGTCCATCTTCCTCCTCCCATTTGATCCGTTGGCCTTCTTTGGACCAAGTTCGTCTCGTTAGTCCTTCTTCGTCCTCCCATTAGATCCGTTGGACTTCTTTGGACCAGGCTCGTCTCGTTTGTCCATCATCGTTCGTCCCTCTTCATCCTCCCATTAAATCCGTTGGCCTTCTTTGGACCAAGTTTGTCTCGTTCGTCCCTCTTTGCCCTCCAATTTGATCCGTTGGCCTTCTTTGGACCAAGTTTGTCTCGTTCGTCCATCTTCGTCCTCCAATTTGATCCGTTGGCGTTCTTTGGACCATGTTCTTCTAGTTCGTCCCTCTTCGTCCTCCCATTTGATCCGTTGGTCATCTTTGGACCAAGGTCGTCTCTTTAGTCCCTCTTCGTCCTCCCATTAGATCCGTTGGACTTCATTGGATCAAGTTCATCTCGTTCGTCCATCTTCGTCTTCCCATTAGATCCGTTGGAATTCTTTGGAAAACGTTCGTCTCGTTCGGCCCTTTTCGTCCTCCCATTAGATCCGTTGGCCTTCTTTGGACCAAGTTCGTCTCGTTCGTCAATCTTCGTCCTCGCATTAGATCCGTTGGCCTTCTTTGGATGAAGTTCGTCTCGTTCGTCCATCATTGTCGTCGCATTAGATCAGTCGTCCTTGTTTGGATCAAGTTCGTCTCTTTCATACCTCTTCGTCCTCCCATTTGATCCGTTGGGCTTCTTTGGACCAAGTTCGTCACTTTCGTCCCTCTTCGTCCTACCATTTGATCCGTTGGCCTTCTTTGGACCAAGTTCGTCACTTTCGTCCAACTTCGTCCTACCATTTGATCTGTTGGCCTTCTTTGGACCATGTTCGTCTAGTTCGTCCATCTTCGTCCTCCCATTTGATCCGTTGGCCTTCTTTGGACCATGTTCTTCTAGTTCGTCCCTCTTCGTCCTCCCATTTGATCCGTTGGTCATCTTTGGACCAAGTTCGTCTCTTTAGTCCCTCTTCGTCCTCCCATTAGATCCGTTGGACTTCATTGGATCAAGTTCATCTCGTTCGTCCATCTTCGTCTTCCCATTAGATCCGTTGGAATTCTTTGGAAAACGTTCGTCTCGTTCGGCCCTTTTCGTCCTCCCATTAGATCCGTTGGCCTTCTTTGGACCAAGTTCGTCTCGTTCGTCAATCTTCGTCCTCGCATTAGATCCGTTGGCCTTCTTTGGACGAAGTTCGTCTCGTTCGTCCATCATTGTCGTCGCATTAGATCAGTCGTCCTTGTTTGGATCAAGTTCGTCTCTTTCATACCTCTTCGTCCTCCCATTTGATCCATTGGCCTTCTTTGGACCATGTTCGTCACTTTCGTCCCTCTTCGTCCTACCATTTGATCCGTTGGCCTTCTTTGGACCCAGTTCGTCACTTTCGTCCAACTTCGTCCTACAATTTGATCTGTTGGCCTTCTTTGGACCATGTTCGTCTAGTTCGTCCATCTTCCTCCTCCCATTTGATCCGTTGGCCTTCTTTGGACCAAGTTCGTCTCGTTAGTCCTTCTTCGTCCTCCCATTAGATCCGTTGGACTTCTTTGGACCAGGCTCGTCTCGTTTGTCCATCATCGTTCGTCCCTCTTCATCCTCCCATTAAATCCGTTGGCCTTCTTTGGACCAAGTTTGTCTCGTTCGTCCCTCTTTGCCCTCCAATTTGATCCGTTGGCCTTCTTTGGACCAAGTTTGTCTCGTTCGTCCCTCTTCGTCCTCCAATTTGATCCGTTGGCGTTCTTTGGACCAAGTTTGTCTCGTTCGTCCATCTTCGTCCTCCCATTTGATCCGTTGGCCTTCTTTGGACCATGTTCTTCTAGTTCGTCCCACTTCGTCCTCCCATTTGATCCGTTGGTCATCTTTGGACCAAGGTCGTCTCTTTAGTCCCTCTTCGTCCTCCCATTAGATCCGTTGGACTTCATTGGATCAAGTTCATCTCGTTCGTCCATCTTCGTCTTCCCATTAGATCCGTTGGAATTCTTTGGAAAACGTTCATCTCGTTCGGCCCTTTTCGTCCTCCCATTAGATCCGTTGGCCTTCTTTGGACCAAGTTCGTCTCGTTCGTCAATCTTCGTCCTCGCATTAGATCCGTTGGCCTTCTTTGGACGAAGTTCGTCTCGTTCGTCCATCATTGTCGTCGCATTAGATCAGTCGTCCTTGTTTGGATCAAGTTCGTCTCTTTCATACCTCTTCGTCCTCCCATTTGATCCGTTGGCCTTCTTTGGACCAAGTTCGTCACTTTCGTCCCTCTTCGTCCTACCATTTGATCCGTTGGCCTTCTTTGGACCAAGTTCGTCACTTTCGTCCAACTTCGTCCTACCATTTGATCTGTTGGCCTTCTTTGGACCATGTTCGTCTAGTTCGTCCATCTTCCTCCTCCCATTTGATCCGTTGGCCTTCTTTGGACCAAGTTCGTCTCGTTAGTCCTTCTTCGTCCTCCCATTAGATCCGTTGGACTTCTTTGGACCAGGCTCGTCTCGTTTGTCCATCTTCGTCCTCCGATTTGATCCGTTGGGCTTCTTTGGACCAAGTTCGTCTCGTTCATCCATCATCGTTCGTCCCTCTTCATCCTCCCATTAAATCCGTTGGCCTTCTTTGGACCAAGTTTGTCTCGTTCGTCCCTCTTTGCCCTCCAATTTGATCCGTTGGCCTTCTTTGGACCAAGTTTGTCTCGTTCGTCCCTCGTTCGTCCTCCAATTTGATCCGTTGGCGTTCTTTGGACCAAGTTTGTCTCGTTCGTCCATCTTCGTCCTCCCATTTGATCCGTTGGCCTTCTTTGGACCATGTTCTTCTAGTTCGTCCCTCTTCGTCCTCCCATTTGATCCGTTGGTCATCTTTGGACCAAGTTCGTCTCTTTAGTCCCTCTTCGTCCTCCCATTAGATCCGTTGGACTTCATTGGATCAAGTTCATCTCGTTCGTCCATCTTCGTCTTCCCATTAGATCCGTTGGAATTCTTTGGAAAACGTTCGTCTCGTTCGGCCCTTTTCGTCCTCCCATTAGATCTGTTGGCCTTCTTTGGACCAAGTTCGTCTCGTTCGTCAATCTTCGTCCTCGCATTAGATCCGTTGGCCTTCTTTGGACGAAGTTCGTCTCGTTCGTCCATCATTGTCCTCGCATTAGATCAGTCGTCCTTGTTTGGATCAAGTTCGTCTCTTTCATACCTCTTCGTCCTCCCATTTGATCCATTGGCCTTCTTTGGACCAAGTTCGTCACTTTCGTCCCTCTTCGTCCTACCATTTGATCCGTTGGCCTTCTTTGGACCCAGTTCGTCACTTTCGTCCAACTTCGTCCTACAATTTGATCTGTTGGCCTTCTTTGGACCATGTTCGTCTAGTTCGTCCATCTTCCTCCTCCCATTTGATCCGTTGGCCTTCTTTGGACCAAGTTCGTCTCGTTAGTCCTTCTTCGTCCTCCCATTAGATCCGTTGGACTTCTTTGGACCAGGCTCGTCTCGTTTGTCCATCATCGTTCGTCCCTCTTCATCCTCCCATTAAATCCGTTGGCCTTCTTTGGACCAAGTTTGTCTCGTTCGTCCCTCTTTGCCCTCCAATTTGTTCCGTTGGCCTTCTTTGGACCAAGTTTGTCTCGTTCGTCCCTCTTCGTCCTCCAATTTGATCCGTTGGCGTTCTTTGGACCAAGTTTGTCTCGTTCGTCCATCTTCGTCCTCCCATTTGATCCGTTGGCCTTCTTTGGACCATGTTCTTCTAGTTCGTCCCTCTTCGTCCTCCCATTTGATCCGTTGGTCATCTTTGGACCAAGGTCGTCTCTTTAGTCCCTCTTCGTCCTCCCATTAGATCCGTTGGACTTCATTGGATCAAGTTCATCTCGTTCGTCCATCTTCGTCTTCCCATTAAATCCGTTGGAATTCTTTGGAAAACGTTCGTCTCGTTCGGCCCTTTTCGTCCTCCCATTAGATCCGTTGGCCTTCTTTGGACCAAGTTCGTCTCGTTCGTCAATCTTCGTCCTCGCATTAGATCCGTTGGCCTTCTTTGGACGAAGTTCGTCTCGTTCGTCCATCATTGTCGTCGCATTAGATCAGTCGTCCTTGTTTGGATCAAGTTCGTCTCTTTCATACCTCTTCGTCCTCCCATTTGATCCGTTGGCCTTCTTTGGACCAAGTTCGTCACTTTCGTCCCTCTTCGTCCTACCATTTGATCCGTTGGCCTTCTTTGGACCAAGTTCGTCACTTTCGTCCAACTTCGTCCTACCATTTGATCTGTTGGCCTTCTTTGGACCATGTTCGTCTAGTTCGTCCATCTTCCTCCTCCCATTTGATCCGTTGGCCTTCTTTGGACCAAGTTCGTCTCGTTAGTCCTTCTTCGTCCTCCCATTAGATCCGTTGGACTTCTTTGGACCAGGCTCGTCTCGTTTGTCCAACTTCGTCCTGCGATTTGATCCGTTGGGCTTCTTTGGACCAAGTTCGTCTCGTTCATCCATCATCGTTCGTCCCTCTTCATCCTCCCATTAAATCCGTTGGCCTTCTTTGGACCAAGTTTGTCTCGTTCGTCCCTCTTTGCCCTCCAATTTGATCCGTTGGCCTTCTTTGGACCAAGTTTGTCTCGTTCGTCCCTCGTTCGTCCTCCAATTTGATCCGTTGGCGTTCTTTGGACCAAGTTTGTCTCGTTCGTCCATCTTCGTCCTCCCATTTGATCCGTTGGCCTTCTTTGGACCATGTTCTTCTAGTTCGTCCCTCTTCGTCCTCCCATTTGATCCGTTGGTCATCTTTGGACCAAGTTCGTCTCTTTAGTCCCTCTTCGTCCTCCCATTAGATCCGTTGGACTTCATTGGATCAAGTTCATCTCGTTCGTCCATCTTCGTCTTCCCAATAGATCCGTTGGAATTCTTTGGAAAACGTTCGTCTCGTTCGGTCCTTTTCGTCCTCCCATTAGATCTGTTGGCCTTCTTTGGACCAAGTTCGTCTCGTTCGTCAATCTTCGTCCTCGCATTAGATCCGTTGGCCTTCTTTGGACGAAGTTCATCTCGTTCGTCCATCATTGTCGTCGCATTAGATCAGTCGTCCTTGTTTGGATCAAGTTCGTCTCTTTCATACCTCTTCGTCCTCCCATTTGATCCGTTGGCCTTCTTTGGACCAAGTTCGTCACTTTCGTCCAACTTCGTCCTACCATTTGATCTGTTGGCCTTCTTTGGACCATGTTCGTCTAGTTTGTCCATCTTCCTCCTCCCATTTGACCCGTTGGCCTTCTTTGGACCAAGTTCGTCTCGTTAGTCCGTCTTCGTCCTCCCATTAGATCCGTTGGACTTCTTTGGACCAGGCTCGTCTCGTTTGTCCATCTTCGTCCTCCGATTTGATCCGTTGGGCTTCTTTGGACCAAGTTCGTCTCGTTCATCCATCATCGTTCGTCCCTCTTCGTCCTCCCATTAAATCCGTTGGCCTTCTTTGGACCAAGTTTGTCTCGTTCGTCCCTCTTTGCCCTCTAATTTGATCCGTTGGCCTTCTTTGGACCAAGTTTGTCTCGTTCGTCCCTCTTCGTCCTCCAATTTGATCCGTTGGCGTTCTTTGGACCAAGTTTGTCTCGTTCGTCCATCTTCGTCCTCCCATTTGATCCGTTGGCGTTCTTTGGACCATGTTCTTCTAGTTCGTCCCTCTTCGTCCTCCCATTTGATCCGTTGGTCATCTTTGGACCAAGGTCGTCTCTTTAGTCCCTCTTTGTCCTCCCATTAGATCCGTTGGACTTCATTGGATCAAGTTCGTCTCGTTCGTCCATCTTCGTGTTCCCATTAGATCCGTTGGAATTCTTTGGAAAACGTTCGTCTCGTTCGGCCCTTTTCGTCCTCCCATTAGATCCGTTGGCCTTCTTTGGACCAAGTTCGTCTCGTTCGTCAATCTTCGTCCTCGCATTAGATCCGTTGGCCTTCTTTGGACGAAGTTCGTCTCGTTCGTCCATCGTTGTCGTCGCATTAGATCAGTTGTCCTTGTTTGGATCAAGTTCGTCTCTTTCATACCTCTTCGTCCTCCCATTTGATCCGTTGGCCTTCTTTGGACCAAGTTCGTCACTTTCGTCCCTCTTCGTCCTACCATTTGATCCGTTGGCCTTCTTTGGACCAAGTTCGTCACTTTCGTCCAACTTCGTCCTACCATTTGATCTGTTGGCCTTCTTTGGACCATGTTCGTCTAGTTCGTCCATCTTCCTCCTCCCATTTGATCCGTTGGCCTTCTTTGGACCAAGTTCGTCTCGTTAGTCCTTCTTCGTCCTCCCATTAGATCCGTTGGACTTCTTTGGACCAGGCTCGTCTCGTTTGTCCATCTTCGTCCTCCGATTTGATCCGTTGGGCTTCTTTGGACCAAGTTTGTCTCGTTCATCCATCATCGTTCGTCCCTCTTCATCCTCCCATTAAATCCGTTGGCCTTCTTTGGACCAAGTTTGTCTCGTTCGTCCCTCTTTGCCCTCCAATTTGATCCGTTGGCCTTCTTTGGACCAAGTTTGTCTCGTTCGTCCCTCGTTCGTCCTCCAATTTGATCCGTTGGTCATCTTTGGACCAAGTTCGTCTCTTTAGTCCCTCTTCGTCCTCCCATTAGATCCGTTGGACTTCATTGGATCAAGTTCATCTCGTTCGTCCATCTTTGTCTTCCCATTAGATCCGTTGGAATTCTTTGGAAAACGTTCGTCTCGTTCGGCCCTTTTCGTCCTCCCATTAGATCCGTTGGCCTTCTTTGGACCAATGTTCGTCTCGTTCGTCAATCTTCGTCCTCGCATTAGATCCGTTGGCCTTCTTTGGACGAAGTTCGTCTTGTTCGTCCATCATTGTCGTCGCATTAGATCAGTCGTCCTTGTTTGGATCAAGTTCGTCTCTTTCATACCTCTTCGTCCTCCCATTTGATCTGTTGGCCTTCTTTGGACCAAGTTCGTCACTTTCGTCCCTCTTCGTCCTACCATTTGATCTGTTGGCCTTCTTTGGACCATGTTCGTCTAGTTCGTCCATCTTCTTCCTCCCATTTGATCCGTTGGCCTTCTTTGGACCAAGTTCGTCTCGTAAGTCCCTCTTCGTCCTCCCATTTGATCCGTTGGCCTTCTTTGGACCAAGTTCGTCTCGTTCGTCCATCATTGTCGTCGCATTAGATCAGTCGTCCTTGTATGGATCAAGTTCGTCTCTTTCATCCCTCTTCGTCCTCCCATTTGATCCGTTGGCCTTCTTTGGACCAAGTTCGTCACTTTCGTCCCTCTTCGTCCTACCATTTGATCTGTTGGCCTTCTTTGGACCATGTTCGTCTAGTTCATCCATCTTCATCCTCCCATTTGATCCTTTGGCCTTCTTTAGAACAAGTTAATCTCGTTAGTCCCACTTCGTCCTCCCTTTTGATCTATTGTCCTTCTTTGGATCAAGTTCGTCCCTTTTGTCCATCTTCGTCCTCCCATTTGATCCGTTGGCCTTCTTTGGACCAAGTTCATCACTTTCATCCCTCTTCGTCCTACCATTTGATCTGCTGGCCTTCTTTGGACCATTTCGTCTAGTTCGTCCATCTTCCTCCTCCCATTTGATCCGTTGGCCTTCCTTGGACCAAGTTCGTTTTGTTCGTCCATCGTCGTCCTCGCATTTGATCCGTTGGCCTTCTTTGGACCAAGTTCGTCACTTTAGTCCAACTTCGTCCTACCATTTGATCTGTTGGCCTTCTTTGGACCATGTTTGTCTAGTTCGTCCATCTTCCTCCTCCCATTTGATCCGTTGGCCTTCTTTGGACCAAGTTCGTCTCGTTAGTCCTTCTTCGTCCTCCCATTAGATCCGTTGGTATTCTTTGGACCAGGCTCGTCTCGTTTGTCCATCTTCGTCCTCCGATTTGATCCGTTGGGCTTCTTTGGACCAAGTTCGTCTCGTTCATCCATCATCGTTCGTCCCTCTTCGTCCTCCCATTAAAACCGTTTGCCTTCTTTGGACCAAGTTTGTCTCGTTCGTCCCTCTTTGCCCTCCAATTTGATCCGTTGGCCTTCTTTGGACCAAGTTTGTCTCGTTCGTCCCTCTTCGTCCTCCAATTTGATCCGTTGGCGTTCTTTGGACCAAGTTTGTCTCGTTCGTCCATCTTCGTCCTCCCATTTGATCCGTTGGCCTTCTTTGGACCATGTTCTTCTAGTTCGTCCCTCTTCGTCCTCCCATTTGATCCGTTGGTCATCTTTGGACCAAGTTCGTCTCTTTAGTCCCTCTTCGTCCTCCCATTAGATCCGTTGGACTTCATTGGATCAAGTTCATCTCGTTCGTCATCTTCGTCTTCCCATTAGATCCGTTGGAATTCTTTGGAAAACGTTCGTCTCGTTCGGCCCTTTTCGTCCTCCCATTAGATCTGTTGGCCTTCTTTGGACCAAGTTCGTCTCGTTCGTCAATCTTCATCCTCGCATTAGATCCGTTGGCCTTCTTTGGACGAAGTTCGTCTCGTTCGTCCATCATTGTCGTCGCATTAGATAAGTCGTCCTTGTTTGGATCAAGTTCGTCTCTTTCATACCTCTTCGTCCTCCCATTTGATCCGTTGGCATTCTTTGGACCAAGTTCGTCACTTTCGTCCCTCTTCGTCCTACCATTTGATCCGTTGGCCTTCTTTGGACCCAGTTCGTCACTTTCGTCCAACTTCGTCCTACAATTTGATCTGTTGGCCTTCTTTGGACCATGTTCGTCTAGTTCGTCCATCTTCCTCCTCCCATTTGATCCGTTGGCCTTCTTTGGACCAAGTTCGTCTCGTTAGTCCTTCTTCGTCCTCCCATTAGATCCGTTGGACTTCTTTTGGACCAGGCTCGTCTCGTTTGTCCATCATCGTTCGTCCCTCTTCATCCTCCCATTAAATCCGATGGCCTTCTTTGGACCAAGTTTGTCTCGTTCGTCCCTCTTCGTCCTACCATTTGATCTGTTGGCCTTCTTTGGACCATGTTCGTCTAGTTCGTCCATCTTCCTCCTCCCATTTGATCCGTTGGCCTTCTTTGGACCAAGTTCGTCTCGTTAGTCCTTCTTCGTCCTCCCATTAGATCCGTTGGACTTCTTTGGACCAGGCTCTTCTCGTTTGTCCATCTTCGTCCTCCGATTTGATCCGTTGGGCTTCTTTGGACCAAGTTCGTCTCGTTCATCCATCATCGTTCGTCCCTCTTCGTCCTCCCATTAAATCCGTTGGCCTTCTTTGGACCAAGTTTGTCTCGTTCGTCCCTCTTCGTCCTCCAATTTGATCCGTTGGCGTTCTTTGGACCAAGTTTGTCTCGTTCGTCCATCTTCGTCCTCCCATTTGATCCGTTGGCCTTCTTTGGACCATGTTCTTCTAGTTCGTCCCTCTTCGTCCTCCCATTTGATCCGTTGGTCATCTTTGGACCAAGGTCGTCTCTTTAGTCCCTCTTCGTCCTCCCATTAGATCCGTTGGAATTCATTGGATCAAGTTCATCTCGTTCGTCCATCTTCGTCTTCCCATTAGATCCGTTGGAATTCTTTGGAAAACGTTCGTCTCGTTCGGCCCTTTTCGTCCTCCCATTAGATCCGTTGGCCTTCTTTGGACCAAGTTCGTCTCGTTCGTCAATCTTCGTCCTCGCATTAGATCCGTTGGCCTTCTTTGGACGAAGTTCGTCTCGTTCGTCCATGATTGTCGTCGCATTAGATCAGTCGTCCTTGTTTGGATCAAGTTCGTCTCTTTCATACCTCTTCGTCCTCCCATTTGATCCGTTGGCCTTCTTTGGACCAAGTTCGTCACTTTCGTCCCTCTTCCTCCTACCATTTGATCTGTTGGCCTTCTTTGGACCTTGTTCGCCAAGTTCATCCATCTTCATCCTCCCATTTGATCCTTCGGCCTTCTTTAGAACAAGTTCGTCTCGTTAGTCCCTCTTCGTCCTTCCATTTGATCCGTTGGCCTTCTTTGGACCAAGTTCGTCCCGTTCGTCCATCATTGTCGTCGCATTAGATCTATTGTCCTTCTTTGGATCAAGTTCGTCCCTTTTGTCCCTCTTCGTCCTCCCATTTGATCCGTTGGCCTTCTTTGGACCAAGTTCGTCTCGTTCGTCCATCTTCCTCCTCCCATTTGATCCGTTGGCCTTCTTTGGACGAAGTTTGTTTCGTTCGTCCATCTTCGTCCTCGCATTTGATCCGTTCGCCTTCTTTGGACCAAGTCGTCACTTTCGTCCCTCTTCGTCCTACCATTTGATCTGTTGGCCTTCTTTGGACCATGTTCGTCTAGTTCGTCCATCTTCGTCCTCCCATTTGATCCGTTGGCCTTCTTTAGATCAAGTTCGTCTCGTTAGTCCCACTTCGTCCTCCCTTTTGATCTATTGTCCTTCTTTGGATCAAGTTCGTCCCTTTTGTCCATCTTCGTCCTCCCATTTGATCCGTTGGCCTTCTTTGGACCAAGTTCATCACTTTCATCCCTCTTCGTCCTACCATTTGATCTGCTGGCCTTCTTTGGACCATTTCGTCTAGTTCGTCCATCTTCCTCCTCCCATTTGATCCGTTGGCCTTCTTTGGACCAAGTTCGTTTCGTTCGTCCATCTTCGTCCTCGCATTTGATCCGTTGGCCTTCTTTGGACCAAGTTCGTCACTTTCTTCCAACTTCGTCCTACCATTTGATCTGTTGGCCTTCTTTGGACCTTGTTCGTCTAGTTCGTCCATCTTCCTCCTCCCATTTGATCCGTTGGCCTTCTTTGGATCAAGTTCGTCTCGTTAGTCCTACTTCGTCCTCCCGTTTGATCTGTTGGCCTTCTTTGGACCAAGTTCGTCTCGTTAGTCCTTCTTCGTCCTCCCATTAAATCCGTTGGCCTTCTTTGGACCAAGTTTGTCTCGTTCGTCCCTCTTTGCCCTCCAATTTGATCCGTTGGCCTTCTTTGGACCAAGTTTGTCTCGTTCGTCCCTCGTTCGTCCTCCAAACAGATCCGTTGGCCTTCTTTGGACCAAGTTCGTCTCGTTCGTCAATCTTCGTCCTCGCATTAGATCCGTTGGCCTTCTTTGGACGAAGTTCGTCTCGTTTGTCCATCATTGTCGTCGCATTAGATCAGTCGTCCTTGTTTGGATCAAGTTCGTCTCTTTCATACCTCTTCGTCCTCCCATTTGATCCGTTGGCCTTCTTTGGACCAAGTTCGTCACTTTCGTCCCTCTTCGTCCTACCATTTGATCCGTTGGCCTTCTTTGGACCAAGTTCGTCACTTTCGTCCAACTTCGTCCTACCATTTGATCTGTTGGCCTTCTTTGGACCATGTTCGTCTAGTTCGTCCATCTTCCTCCTCCCATTTGATCCGTTGGCCTTCTTTGGACCAAGTTCGTCTCGTTAGTCCTTCTTCGTCCTCCCATTAGATCCGTTGGACTTCTTTGGACCAGGCTCGTCTCGTTTGTCCATCTTCGTCCTCCGATTTGATCCGTTGGGCTTCTTTGGACCAAGTTCGTCTCGTTCATCCATCATCGTTCGTCCCTCTTCGTCCTCCCATTAAATCCGTTGGCCTTCTTTGGACCAAGTTTGTCTCGTTCGTCCCTCTTTGCCCTCCAATTTGATCCGTTGGCCTTCTTTGGAGCAAGTTTGTGTCGTTCGTCCCTCTTCGTCCTCCAATTTGATCCGTTGGCGTTCTTTGGACCAAGTTTGTCTCGTTCGTCCATCTTCGTCCTCCCATTTGATCCGTTGGCCTTCTTTGGACCATGTTCTTCTAGTTCGTCCCTCTTCGTCCTCCCATTTGATCCGTTGGTCATCTTTGGACCAAGTTCGTCTCTTTAGTCCCTCTTCGTCCTCCCATTAGATCCGTTGGACATCATTGGATCAAGTTCATCTCGTTCGTCCATCTTCGTCTTCCCATTAGATCCGTTGGAATTCTTTGGAAAACGTTCGTCTCGTTCGGCCCTTTTCGTCCTCCCATTAGATCCGTTGGCCTTCTTTGGACCAAGTTCGTCTCGTTCGTCAATCTTCGTCCTCGCATTAGATCCGTTGGCGTACTTTGGACGAAGTTCGTCTCGTTCGTCCATCATTGTCGTCGCATTAGATCAGTCGTCCTTGTTTGGATCAAGTTCGTCTCTTTCATACCTCTTCGTCCTCCCATTTGATCCGTTGGCCTTCTTTGGACCAAGTTCGTCACTTTCGTCCCTCTTCGTCCTACCATTTGATCTGTTGGCCTTCTTTGGACCATGTTCGCCTAGTTCATCCATCTTCATCCTCCCATTTGATCCTTTGGCCTTCTTTAGAACAAGTTCGTCTCGTTAGTCCCTCTTCGTCCTTCCATTTGATCCGTTGGCCTTCTTTGGACCAAGTTCGTCCCGTTCGTCCATCATTGTCGTCGCATTAGATCTATTGTCCTTCTTTGGATCAAGTTCGTCCCTTTTGTCCCTCTTCGTCCTCCCATTTGATCCGTTGGCCTTCTTTGGACCAAGTTCGTCTCGTTCGTCCATTTTCCTCCTCCCATTTGATCCGTTGGCCTTCTTTGGACAAAGTTCGTTTCGTTCGTCCATCTTCGTCCTCGCATTTGATCCGTTGGCCTTCTTTGGACCAAGTTCGTCACTTTCGTCCCTCTTCGTCCTACCATTTGATCTGTTGGCCTTCTTTGGACCATGTTCGTCTAGTTCGTCCATCTTCGTCCTCCCATTTGATCCATTGGCCTTCTTTAGATCAAGTTCGTCTCGTTAGTCCCACTTCGTCCTCCCTTTTGATCTATTGTCCTTCTTTGGATCAAGTTCGTCCCTTTTGTCCATCTTCGTCCTCCCATTTGATCCGTTGGCCTTCTTTGGACCAAGTTCATCACTTTCATCCCTCTTCGTCCTACCATTTGATCTGCTGGCCTTCTTTGGACCATTTCGTCTAGTTCGTCCATCTTCCTCCTCCCATTTGATCCGTTGGCCTTCTTTGGACCAAGTTCGTTTCGTTCGTCCATCTTCGTCCTCGCATTTGATCCGTTGGCCTTCTTTGGACCAAGTTCGTCACTTTCTTCCAACTTCGTCCTACCATTTGATCTGTTGGCCTTCTTTGGACCTTGTTCGTCTAGTTCGTCCATCTTCCTCCTCCCATTTGATCCGTTGGCCTTCTTTGGATCAAGTTCGTCTCGTTAGTCCTACTTCGTCCTCCCATTTGATCTGTTGGCCTTCTTTGGACCATGTTCGTCTCGTTAGTCCTTCTTCGTCCTCCCATTATATCCGTTGGACTTCTTTGGACCAAGCTCGTCTCGTTTGTCCATCTTCGTCCTCCCATTTGATCCGTTGGGCTTCTTTGGACCAAGTTCGTCTCGTTCATCCATCATCGTTCGTCCCTCTTCGTCCTCCCATTAAATCCGTTGGCCTTCTTTGGACCAAGTTTGTCTCGTTCGTCCCTCTTTGCCCTCTAATTTGATCCGTTGGCCTTCTTTGGACCAAGTTTGTCTCGTTCGTCCCTCTTCGTCCTCCAATTTGATCCGTTGGCGTTCTTTGGACCAAGTTTGTCTCGTTCGTCCATCTTCGTCCTCCCATTTGATCCGTTGGCCTTCTTTGGACCATGTTCTTCTAGTTCGTCCCTCTTCGTCCTCCCATTTGATCCGTTGGCCATCTTTGGACCAAGTTCGTCTCTTTAGTCCCTCTTCGTCCTCCCATTAGATCCGTTGGACTTCATTGGACCAACTTCGTCTCGTTCGTCCATCTTCGTCTTCCCATTAGATCCGTTGGAATTCTTTGGAAAACATTCGTCTCGTTTGGCCCTTTTCGTCCTCCCATTAGATCTGTTGGCCTTCTTTGGACCAAATTCGTCTCGTTCGTCAATCTTCGTCCTCGCATTAGATCCGTTGGCCTTCTTTGGGCGAAGTTCGTCTCGTTCGTCCATCATTGTCGTCGCATTAGATTAGTCGTCCTTGTTTGGATCAAGTTCGTCTCTTTCATCCCTCTTCGTCCTCCCATTTGATCCGTTGGCCTTCTTTGGACCAAGTTCGTCACTTTCGTCCCTCTTCGTCCTAGCATTTGATCTGTTGGCCTTGTTTGGACCATGTTCATCCAGTTCGTCCATCTTCATCCTCCCATTTGATCCGTTGGCCTTCTTTGGACCAAGTTCGTCTCGTAAGTCCCTCTTCGTCCTCCCATTTGATCCGTTGGCCTTCTTTGGACCAAGTTCATCTCGTTCGTCCATCATTGTCGTTGCATTAGATCAGTCGTCCTTGTTTGGATCAAGTTCGTCTCTTTCATCCCTCTTCGTCCTCCCATTTGATCCGTTGGCCTTCTTTGGACCAAGTTCGTCACTTTCGTCCCTCTTCGTCCTACCATTTGATCTGTTGGCCTTCTTTGGACCATGTTCGTCTAGTTCGTCCATCTTCATCCTCCCATTTGATCCTTTGGCCTTCTTTAGACCAAGTTCGTCTCGTTAGTCCCTCTTCGTCCTTCCATTTGATCCGTTGGCCTTCTTTGGACCAAGTTCGTCTCGTTCGTCAATCTTCGTCCTCGCATTAGATCCGTTGGCCTTCTTTGGACGAAGTTCGTCTCGTTCGTCCATCATTGTCGTCGCATTAGATCAGTCGTCCTTGTTTGGATCAAGTTCGTCTCTTTCGTCCCTCTTCGTCCTCCCATTTGATCCGTTGGCCTTCTTTGGACCAATTTCGTCACCTTCGTCCCTCTTCGTCCTCCCATTTGATCCTTTTGCCTTCTTTAGACCATGTTCGTCTCGTTAGTCCCTCTTCGTCCTTCCATTTGATCCGTTGGCCTTCTTTGGACCAAGTTCGTCTCGTTCGTCAATCTTCGTCCTCGCATTAGATCCGTTGGCCTTCTTTGGACGAAGTTCGCCTCGTTCGTCCATCATTGTCGTCGCATTAGATCAGTCGTCCTTGTTTGGATCAAGTTCGTCTCTTTCATCTCTCTTCGTCCTCCCATTTGATCCGTTGGCCTTCTTTGGACCAAGTTCGTCACTTTCGTCCCTCTTCGTCCTACCATTTCATCTGTTGGCCTTCTTTGGACCATGTTCGCCTAGTTCATCCATCTTCATCCTCCCATTTGATCCTTTGGCCTTCTTTAGAACAAGTTCGTCTCGTTAGTCCCTCTTCGTCCTTCCATTTGATCCGTTGGCCTTCTTTGGACCAAGTTCGTCCCGTTCGTCCATCATTGTCGTCGCATTAGATCTATTGTCCTTCTTTGGATCAAGTTCGTCCCTTTTGTCCCTCTTCGTCCTCCCATTTGATCCGTTGGCCTTCTTTGGACCAAGTTCGTCTCGTTCGTCCATCTTCCTCCTCCCATTTGATCCGTTGGCCATCTTTGGACGAAGTTCGTTTCGTTCGTCCATCTTCGTCCTCGCATTTGATCCGTTGGCCTTCTTTGGACCAAGTTCGTCACTTTCGTCCCTCTTCGTCCTACTATTTGATCTGTTGGCCTTCTTTGGACCATGTTCGTCTAGTTCGTCCATCTTCGTCCTCCCATTTGATCCGTTGGCCTTCTTTAGATCAAGTTCGTCTCGTTAGTCCCACTTCGTCCTCCCTTTTGATCTATTGTCCTTCTTTGGATCAAGTTCGTCCCTTTTGTCCATCTTCGTCCACCCATTTGATCCGTTGGCCTTCTTTGGACCAAGTTCATCACTTTCATCCCTCTTCGTCCTACCATTTGATCTGCTGGCCTTCTTTGGACCATTTCGTCTAGTTCGTCCGTCTTCCTCCTCCCATTTGATCCGTTGGCCTTCTTTGGACCAAGTTCGTTTCGTTCGTCCATCTTCGTCCTCGCATTTGATCCGTTGGCCTTCTTTGGACCAAGTTCGTCACTTTCTTCCAACTTCGTCCTACCATTTGATCTGTTGGCCTTCTTTGGACCATGTTCGTCTAGTTCGTCCATCTTCCTCCTCCCATTTGATCCGTTGGCCTTCTTTGGATCAAGTTCGTCTCGTTAGTCCTTCTTCGTCCTCCCATTATATCCGTTGGACTTCTTTGGACCAAGCTCGTCTCGTTTGTCCATCTTCGTCCTCCCATTTGATCCGTTGGGCTTCTTTGGACCAAGTTCGTCTCGTTCATCCATCATCGATCGTCCCTCTTCGTCCTCCCATTAGATCCATTGGCCTTCTTTGGACCAAGTTTGTCTCGTTCGTCCCTCTTTGCCCTCCAATTTGATCCGTTGACCTTCTTTGGACCAAGTTTTTCTCGTTCGTCCCTCTTTGTCCTCCAATTTGATCCGTTGGTGTTCTTTGGACCAAGTTTATCTCGTTCGTCCATCTTCGTCCTCCCATTTGATCCGTTGGCCTTCTTTGGACCATGTTCTTCTAGTTCGTCCCCCTTCGTCCTCCCATTTGATCCGTTGGCCATCTTTGGACCAAGTTCGTCTCTTTAGTCCCTCTTCGTCCTCCCATTAGATCTGTTGGACTTCATTTGACCAACTTCGTCTCGTTCGTCCATCTTCGTCTTCCCATTAGATCCGTTGGAATTCTTTGGAAAACATTCGTCTCGTTTGGCCCTTTTCGTCCTCCCATTAGATCTGTTGGCCTTATTTGGACCAAATTCGTCTCGTTCGTCAATCTTCGTCCTCGCATTAGATCCGTTGGCCTTCTTTGGACGAAGTTCGTCTCGTTCGTCCATCATTGTCCTTGTTTGGATCAAGTTCGTCTCTTTCATCCCTCTTCGTCCTCCCATTTGATCCGTTGGCCTTCTTCGGACCAAGTTCGTCACTTTCGTCCCTCTTCGTCCTAGCATTTGATCTGTTGGCCTTCTTTGGACCATGTTCATCCAGTTCGTCCATCTTCATCCTCCCATTTGATCCATTGGCCTTCTTTGGACCAAGTTCGTCTCGTAAGTCCCTCTTCGTCCTCCCATTTGATCCGTTGGCCTTCTTTGGACCAAGTTCATCTCGTTCGTCCATCATTGTCGTTGCATTAGATCAGTCGTCCTTGTTTGGATCAAGTTCGTCTCTCTCATCCCTCTTCGTCCTCCCATTTGATCCGTTGGCCTTCTTTGGACCAAGTTCGTCACTTTCGTCCCTCTTCGTCTAGTTCGTCCATCTTCATCCTCCCATTTGATCCTTTGGCCTTCTTTAGACCAAGTTCGTCTCGTTAGTCCCTCTTCGTCCTTCCATTTGATCCGTTGGCCTTCTTTGGACCAAGTTCGTCTCGTTCGTCAATCTTCGTCCTCGCATTAGATCCGTTGGCCTTCTTTGGACGAAGTTCGTCTCGTTCGTCCATCATTGTCGTCGCATTAGATCAGTCGTCCTTGTTTGGATCAAGTTCGTCTCTTTCGTCCCTCTTTGTCCTCCCATTTGATCCGTTGGCCTTCTTTGGACCAATTTCGTCACTTTCGTCCCTCTTCGTCCTCCCATTTGATCCTTTGGCCTTCTTTAGACCAAGTTCGTCTCGTTAGTCCCTCTTCGTCCTTCCATTTGATCCGTTGGCCTTCTTTGGACCAAGTTCGTCTCGTTCGTCAATCTTTGTCCTCGCATTAGATCCGTTGGCCTTCTTTGGACGAAGTTCGTCTCGTTCGTCCATCATTGTCGTCGCATTAGATCAGTCGTCCTTGTTTGGATCAAGTTCGTCTCTTTCGTCCCTCTTCGTCCTCCCATTTGATCCGTTGGCCTTCTTTGGACCAATTTCGTCACTTTCGTCCCTCTTCGTCCTCCCATTTGATCCTTTGGCCTTCTTTAGACCAAGTTCGTCTCGTTAGTCCCTCTTCGTCCTTCCATTTGATCCGTTGGCCTTCTTTGGACCAAGTTCGTCTCGTTCGTCAATCTTCGTCCTCGCATTAGATCCGTTGGCCTTCTTTGGACGAAGTTCGTCTCGTTCGTCCATCATTGTCGTCGCATTAGATCAGTCGTCCTTGTTTGGATCAAGTTCGTCTCTTTCATCTCTCTTCGTCCTCCCATTTGATCCGTTGGCCTTCTTTGGACCAAGTTCGTCACTTTCGTCCCTCTTCGTCCTACCATTTCATCTGTTGGCCTTCTTTGGACCATGTTCGCCTAGTTCATCCATCTTCATCCTCCCATTTGATCCTTTGGCCTTCTTTAGAACAAGTTCGTCTCGTTAGTCCCTCTTCGTCCTTCCATTTGATCCGTTGGCCTTCTTTGGACCAAGTTCGTCCCGTTCGTCCATCATTGTCGTCGCATTAGATCTATTGTCCTTCTTTGGATCAAGTTCGTCCCTTTTGTCCCTCTTCGTCCTCCCATTTGATCCGTTGGCCTTCTTTGGACCAAGTTCGTCTCGTTCGTCCATCTTCCTCCTCCCATTTGATCCGTTGGCCTTCTTTGGACGAAGTTCGTTTCGTTCGTCCATCTTCGTCCTCGCATTTGATCCGTTGGCCTTCTTTGGACCAAGTTCGTCACTTTCGTCCCTCTTCGTCCTACCATTTGATCTGTTGGCCTTCTTTGGACCATGTTCGTCTAGTTCGTCCATCTTCGTCCTCCCATTTGATCCGTTGGCCTTCTTTAGATCAAGTTCGTCTCGTTAGTCCCACTTCGTCCTCCCTTTTGATCTATTGTCCTTCTTTGGATCAAGTTCGTCCCTTTTGTCCATCTTCTTTCACCCATTTGATCCGTTGGCCTTCTTTGGACCAAGTTCATCACTTTCATCCCTCTTCGTCCTACCATTTGATCTGCTGGCCTTCTTTGGACCATTTCGTCTAGTTCGTCCATCTTCCTCCTCCCATTTGATCCGTTGGCCTTCTTTGGACCAAGTTCGTTTCGTTCGTCCATCTTCGTCCTCGCATTTGATCCGTTGGCCTTCTTTGGACCAAGTTCGTCACTTTCTTCCAACTTCGTCCTACCATTTGATCTGTTGGCCTTCTTTGGACCATGTTCGTCTAGTTCGTCCATCTTCCTCCTCCCATTTGATTCGTTGGCCTTCTTTGGATCAAGTTCGTCTCGTTAGTCCTACTTCGTCCTCCCATTTGATCCGTTGGCCTTCTTTGGACCAAGTTCGTCTCGTTAGTCCTTCTTCGTCCTCCCATTATATCCGTTGGACTTCTTTGGACCAAGCTCGTCTCGTTTGTCCATCTTCGTCCTCCCATTTGATCCGTTGGGCTTCTTTGGACCAAGTTCGTCTCGTTCATCCATCATCGTTCGTCCCTCTTCGTCCTCCCATTAGATCCATTGGCCTTCTTTGGACCAAGTTTGTCTCGTTCGTCCCTCTTTGTCCTCCAATTTGATCCGTTGGCGTTCTTTGGACCAAGTTTATCTCGTTCGTCCATCTTCGTCCTCCCATTTGATCCGTTGGCCTTCTTTGGACCATGTTCTTCTAGTTCGTCCCCCTTCGTCCTCCCATTTGATCCGTTGGCCATCTTTGGACCAAGTTCGTCTCTTTAGTCCCTCTTCGTCCTCCCATTAGATCTGTTGGACTTCATTTGACCAACTTCGTCTCGTTCGTCCATCTTCGTCTTCCCATTAGATCCGTTGGAATTCTTTGGAAAACATTCGTCTCGTTTGGCCCTTTTCGTCCTCCCATTAGATCTGTTGGCCTTCTTTGGACCAAATTCGTCTCGTTCGTCAATCTTCGTCCTCGCATTAGATCCGTTGGCCTTCTTTGGACGAAGTTCGTCTCGTTCGTCCATCATTGTCCTTGTTTGGATCAAGTTCGTCTCTTTCATCCCTCTTCGTCCTCCCATTTGATCCGTTGGCCTTCTTCGGACCAAGTTCGTCACTTTCGTCCCTCTTCGTCCTAGCATTTGATCTGTTGGCCTTCTTTGGACCATGTTCATCCAGTTCGTCCATCTTCATCCTCCCATTTGATCCATTGGCCTTCTTTGGACCAAGTTCGTCTCGTAAGTCCCTCTTCGTCCTCCCATTTGATCCGTTGGCCTTCTTTGGACCAAGTTCATCTCGTTCGTCCATCATTGTCGTTGCATTAGATCAGTCGTCCTTGTTTGGATCAAGTTCGTCTCTCTCATCCCTCTTCGTCCTCCCATTTGATCCGTTGGCCTTCTTTGGACCAAGTTCGTCACTTTCGTCCCTCTTCGTCTAGTTCGTCCATCTTCATCCTCCCATTTGATCCTTTGGCCTTCTTTAGACCAAGTTCGTCTCGTTAGTCCCTCTTCGTCCTTCCATTTGATCCGTTGGCCTTCTTTGGACCAAGTTCGTCTCGTTCGTCAATCTTCGTCCTCGCATTAGATCCGTTGGCCTTCTTTGGACGAAGTTCGTCTCGTTCGTCCATCATTGTCGTCGCATTAGATCAGTCGTCCTTGTTTGGATCAAGTTCGTCTCTTTCGTCCCTCTTTGTCCTCCCATTTGATCCGTTGGCCTTCTTTGGACCAATTTCGTCACTTTCGTCCCTCTTCGTCCTCCCATTTGATCCTTTGGCCTTCTTTAGACCAAGTTCGTCTCGTTAGTCCCTCTTCGTCCTTCCATTTGATCCGTTGGCCTTCTTTGGACCAAGTTCGTCTCGTTCGTCAATCTTCGTCCTCGCATTAGATCCGTTGGCCTTCTTTGGACGAAGTTCGTCTCGTTCGTCCATCATTGTCGTCGCATTAGATCAGTCGTCCTTGTTTGGATCAAGTTCGTCTCTTTCGTCCCTCTTCGTCCTCCCATTTGATCCGTTGGCCTTCTTTGGACCAATTTCGTCACTTTCGTCCCTCTTCGTCCTCCCATTTGATCCTTTGGCCTTCTTTAGACCAAGTTCGTCTCGTTAGTCCCTCTTCGTCCTTCCATTTGATCCGTTGGCCTTCTTTGGACCAAGTTCGTCTCGTTCGTCAATCTTCGTCCTCGCATTAGATCCGTTGGCCTTCTTTGGACGAAGTTCGTCTCGTTCGTCCATCATTGTCGTCGCATTAGATCAGTCGTCCTTGTTTGGATCAAGTTCGTCTCTTTCATCTCTCTTCGTCCTCCCATTTGATCCGTTGGCCTTCTTTGGACCAAGTTCGTCACTTTCGTCCCTCTTCGTCCTACCATTTCATCTGTTGGCCTTCTTTGGACCATGTTCGCCTAGTTCATCCATCTTCATCCTCCCATTTGATCCTTTGGCCTTCTTTAGAACAAGTTCGTCTCGTTAGTCCCTCTTCGTCCTTCCATTTGATCCGTTGGCCTTCTTTGGACCAAGTTCGTCCCGTTCGTCCATCATTGTCGTCGCATTAGATCTATTGTCCTTCTTTGGATCAAGTTCGTCCCTTTTGTCCCTCTTCGTCCTCCCATTTGATCCGTTGGCCTTCTTTGGACCAAGTTAGTCTCGTTCGTCCATCTTCCTCCTCCCATTTGATCCGTTGGCCTTCTTTGGACGAAGTTCGTTTCGTTCGTCCATCTTCGTCCTCGCATTTGATCCGTTGGCCTTCTTTGGACCAAGTTCGTCACTTTCGTCCCTCTTCGTCCTACCATTTGATCTGTTGGCCTTCTTTGGACCATGTTCGTCTAGTTCGTCCATCTTCGTCCTCCCATTTGATCCGTTGGCCTTCTTTAGATCAAGTTCGTCTCGTTAGTCCCACTTCGTCCTCCCTTTTGATCTATTGTCCTTCTTTGGATCAAGTTCGTCCCTTTTGTCCATCTTCTTTCACCCATTTGATCTGTTGGCCTTCTTTGGACCAAGTTCATCACTTTCATCCCTCTTCGTCCTACCATTTGATCTGCTGGCCTTCTTTGGACCATTTCGTCTAGTTCGTCCATCTTCCTCCTCCCATTTGATCCGTTGGCCTTCTTTGGACCAAGTTCGTTTCGTTCGTCCATCTTCGTCCTCGCATTTGATCCGTTGGCCTTCTTTGGACCAAGTTCGTCACTTTCTTCCAACTTCGTCCTACCATTTGATCTGTTGGCCTTCTTTGGACCATGTTCGTCTAGTTCGTCCATCTTCCTCCTCCCATTTGATTCGTTGGCCTTCTTTGGATCAAGTTCGTCTCGTTAGTCCTACTTCGTCCTCCCATTTGATCCGTTGGCCTTCTTTGGACCAAGTTCGTCTCGTTAGTCCTTCTTCGTCCTCCCATTATATCCGTTGGACTTCTTTGGACCAAGCTCGTCTCGTTTGTCCATCTTCGTCCTCCCATTTGATCCGTTGGGCTTCTTTGGACCAAGTTCGTCTCGTTCATCCATCATCGTTCGTCCCTCTTCGTCCTCCCATTAGATCCATTGGCCTTCTTTGGACCAAGTTTGTCTCGTTCGTCCCTCTTTGTCCTCCAATTTGATCCGTTGGCGTTCTTTGGACCAAGTTTATCTCGTTCGTCCATCTTCGTCCTCCCATTTGATCCGTTGGCCTTCTTTGGACCATGTTCTTCTAGTTCGTCCCCCTTCGTCCTCCCATTTGATCCGTTGGCCATCTTTGGACCAAGTTCGTCTCTTTAGTCCCTCTTCGTCCTCCCATTAGATCTGTTGGACTTCATTTGACCAACTTCGTCTCGTTCGTCCATCTTCGTCTTCCCATTAGATCCGTTGGAATTCTTTGGAAAACATTCGTCTCGTTTGACCCTTTTCGTCCTCCCATTAGATCTGTTGGCCTTCTTTGGACCAAATTCGTCTCGTTCGTCAATCTTCGTCCTCGCATTAGATCCGTTGGCCTTCTTTGGACGAAGTTCGTCTCGTTCGTCCATCATTGTCCTTGTTTGGATCAAGTTCGTCTCTTTCATCCCTCTTCGTCCTCCCATTTGATCCGTTGGCCTTCTTCGGACCAAGTTCGTCACTTTCGTCCCTCTTCGTCCTAGCATTTGATCTGTTGGCCTTCTTTGGACCATGTTCATCCAGTTCGTCCATCTTCATCCTCCCATTTGATCCATTGGCCTTCTTTGGACCAAGTTCGTCTCGTAAGTCCCTCTTCGTCCTCCCATTTGATCCGTTGGCCTTCTTTGGACCAAGTTCATCTCGTTCGTCCATCATTGTCGTTGCATTAGATCAGTCGTCCTTGTTTGGATCAAGTTCGTCTCTCTCATCCCTCTTCGTCCTCCCATTTGATCCGTTGGCCTTCTTTGGACCAAGTTCGTCACTTTCGTCCCTCTTCGTCTAGTTCGTCCATCTTCATCCTCCCATTTGATCCTTTGGCCTTCTTTAGACCAAGTTCGTCTCGTTAGTCCCTCTTCGTCCTTCCATTTGATCCGTTGGCCTTCTTTGGACCAAGTTCGTCTCGTTCGTCAATCTTCGTCCTCGCATTAGATCCGTTGGCCTTCTTTGGACGAAGTTCGTCTCGTTCGTCCATCATTGTCGTCGCATTAGATCAGTCGTCCTTGTTTGGATCAAGTTCGTCTCTTTCGTCCCTCTTTGTCCTCCCATTTGATCCGTTGGCCTTCTTTGGACCAATTTCGTCACTTTCGTCCCTCTTCGTCCTCCCATTTGATCCTTTGGCCTTCTTTAGACCAAGTTCGTCTCGTTAGTCCCTCTTCGTCCTTCCATTTGATCCGTTGGCCTTCTTTGGACCAAGTTCGTCTCGTTCGTCAATCTTCGTCCTCGCATTAGATCCGTTGGCCTTCTTTGGACGAAGTTCGTCTCGTTCGTCCATCATTGTCGTCGCATTAGATCAGTCGTCCTTGTTTGGATCAAGTTCGTCTCTTTCGTCCCTCTTCGTCCTCCCATTTGATCCGTTGGCCTTCTTTGGACCAATTTCGTCACTTTCGTCCCTCTTCGTCCTCCCATTTGATCCTTTGGCCTTCTTTAGACCAAGTTCGTCTCGTTAGTCCCTCTTCGTCCTTCCATTTGATCCGTTGGCCTTCTTTGGACCAAGTTCGTCTCGTTCGTCAATCTTCGTCCTCGCATTAGATCCGTTGGCCTTCTTTGGACGAAGTTCGTCTCGTTCGTCCATCATTGTCGTCGCATTAGATCAGTCGTCCTTGTTTGGATCAAGTTCGTCTCTTTCATCTCTCTTCGTCCTCCCATTTGATCCGTTGGCCTTCTTTGGACCAAGTTCGTCACTTTCGTCCCTCTTCGTCCTACCATTTCATCTGTTGGCCTTCTTTGGACCATGTTCGCCTAGTTCATCCATCTTCATCCTCCCATTTGATCCTTTGGCCTTCTTTAGAACAAGTTCGTCTCGTTAGTCCCTCTTCGTCCTTCCATTTGATCCGTTGGCCTTCTTTGGACCAAGTTCGTCCCGTTCGTCCATCATTGTCGTCGCATTAGATCTATTGTCCTTCTTTGGATCAAGTTCGTCCCTTTTGTCCCTCTTCGTCCTCCCATTTGATCCGTTGGCCTTCTTTGGACCAAGTTCGTCTCGTTCGTCCATCTTCCTCCTCCCATTTGATCCGTTGGCCTTCTTTGGACGAAGTTCGTTTCGTTCGTCCATCTTCGTCCTCGCATTTGATCCGTTGGCCTTCTTTGGACCAAGTTCGTCACTTTCGTCCCTCTTCGTCCTACCATTTGATCTGTTGGCCTTCTTTGGACCATGTTCGTCTAGTTCGTCCATCTTCGTCCTCCCATTTGATCCGTTGGCCTTCTTTAGATCAAGTTCGTCTCGTTAGTCCCACTTCGTCCTCCCTTTTGATCTATTGTCCTTCTTTGGATCAAGTTCGTCCCTTTTGTCCATCTTCTTTCACCCATTTGATCCGTTGGCCTTCTTTGGACCAAGTTCATCACTTTCATCCCTCTTCGTCCTACCATTTGATCTGCTGGCCTTCTTTGGACCATTTCGTCTAGTTCGTCCATCTTCCTCCTCCCATTTGATCCGTTGGCCTTCTTTGGACCAAGTTCGTTTCGTTCGTCCATCTTCGTCCTCGCATTTGATCCGTTGGCCTTCTTTGGACCAAGTTCGTCACTTTCTTCCAACTTCGTCCTACCATTTGATCTGTTGGCCTTCTTTGGACCATGTTCGTCTAGTTCGTCCATCTTCCTCCTCCCATTTGATTCGTTGGCCTTCTTTGGATCAAGTTCGTCTCGTTAGTCCTACTTCGTCCTCCCATTTGATCCGTTGGCCTTCTTTGGACCAAGTTCGTCTCGTTAGTCCTTCTTCGTCCTCCCATTATATCCGTTGGACTTCTTTGGACCAAGCTCGTCTCGTTTGTCCATCTTCGTCCTCCCATTTGATCCGTTGGGCTTCTTTGGACCAAGTTCGTCTCGTTCATCCATCATCGTTCGTCCCTCTTCGTCCTCCCATTAGATCCATTGGCCTTCTTTGGACCAAGTTTGTCTCGTTCGTCCCTCTTTGCCCTCCAATTTGATCCGTTGGCCTTCTTTGGACCAAGTTTTTCTCGTTCGTCCCTCTTTGTCCTGCAATTTGATCCGTTGGCGTTCTTTGGACCAAGTTTGTCTCGTTCGTCCATCTTCGTCCTCCCATTTGATCCGTTGGCCTTCTTTGGACCATGTTCTTCTAGTTCGTCCCCCTTCGTCCTCCCATTTGATCCGTTGGCCATCTTTGGACCAAGTTCGTCTCTTTAGTCCCTCTTCGTCCTCCCATTAGATCCGTTGGACTTCATTTGACCAACTTCGTCTCGTTCGTCCATCTTCGTCTTCCCATTAGATCCGTTGGAATTCTTTGGAAAACATTCGTCTCGTTTGGCCCTTTTCGTCCTCCCATTAGATCTGTTGGCCTTCTTTGGACCAAATTCGTCTCGTTCGTCAATCTTCGTCCTCGCATTAGATCCGTTGGCCTTCTTTGGACGAAGTTCGTCTCGTTCGTCCATCATTGTCCTTGTTTGGATCAAGTTCGTCTCTTTCATCCCTCTTCGTCCTCCCATTTGATCCGTTGGCCTTCTTCGGACCAAGTTCGTCACTTTCGTCCCTCTTCGTCCTAGCATTTGATCTGTTGGCCTTCTTTGGACCATGTTCATCCAGTTCGTCCATCTTCATCCTCCCATTTGATCCATTGGCCTTCTTTGGACCAAGTTCGTCTCGTTAGTCCCTCTTCGTCCTTCCATTTGATCCGTTGGCCTTCTTTGGACGAAGTTCGTCTCGTTCGTCCATCATTGTCGTCGCATTAGATCAGTCGTCCTTGTTTGGATCAAGTTCGTCTCTTTCGTCCCTCTTTGTCCTCCCATTTGATCCGTTGGCCTTCTTTGGACCAATTTCGTCACTTTCGTCCCTCTTCGTCCTCCCATTTGATCCTTTGGCCTTCTTTAGACCAAGTTCGTCTCGTTAGTCCCTCTTCGTCCTTCCATTTGATCCGTTGGCCTTCTTTGGACCAAGTTCGTCTCGTTCGTCAATCTTCGTCCTCGCATTAGATCCGTTGGCCTTCTTTGGACGAAGTTCGTCTCGTTCGTCCATCATTGTCGTCGCATTAGATCAGTCGTCCTTGTTTGGATCAAGTTCGTCTCTTTCATCTCTCTTCGTCCTCCCATTTGATCCGTTGGCCTTCTTTGGACCAAGTTCGTCACTTTCGTCCCTCTTCGTCCTACCATTTCATCTGTTGGCCTTCTTTGGACCATGTTCGTCTAGTTCGTCCATCTTCATCCTCCCATTTGATCCGTTGGCCTTCTTTAGACCAAGTTCGTCTCGTTAGTCCCTCTTCGTCCTTCCATTTGATCCGTTGGCTCGTCTAGTTCGTCCATCTTCGTCCTCCCATTAGATCCGTTGGACTTCATTGGATCAAGTTCAACTCGTTCGTCCATCTTCGTCTTCCCATTAGATCCGTTGGAATTCTTTGGAAAACGTTCGTCTCGTTCTACCCTTTTCGTCCTCCCATTAGATCCGTTGGCCTTCTTTCGACCAAGTTCGTCTCGTTAGTCCTACTTCGTCCTCCCATTTGATCTGTTGGCCTTCTTTGGACCAAGTTCGTCACGTTAGTCCTTCTTCGTCCTCCCATTAGATCCGTTGGACTTCTTTGGACCAAGCTCGTCTCGTTTGTCCATCTTCGTCCTCCCATTTGATCCGTTGGGCTTCTTTGGACCAAGTTCGTCTCGTTCATCCATCATCGTTCGTCCCTCTTCATCCTCCCATTAGATCCATTGGCCTTCTTTGGACCAAGTTTGTCTCGTTCGTCGCTCTTTGCCCGCCAATTTGATCCGTTGGCCTTCTTTGGACCAAGTTTGTCTCGTTCATCCCTTTGTCCTCCAATTTGATCCGTTGGCGTTCTTTGGACCAAGTTTGTCTCGTTCGACCATCTTCGTCCTCCCATTTAATCCGTTGGCCTTCTTTGGACCATGTTCTTCTAGTTCGTCCCTCTTCGTCCTCCCATTTGATCCGTTGGCCATCTTTGGACCAAGTTCGTCTCTTTAGTCCCTCTTCGTCCTCCCATTAGATCCGTTGGACTTCATTGGACCAACTTCGTCTCGTTCGTCCATCTTCGTCTTCCCATTAGATCCGTTGGAATTCTTTGGAAAACGTTCGTCTCGTTTGGCCCTTTTCGTCCTCCCATTAGTTCTGTTGGCCTTCTTTGGACCAAGTTCGTCTCGTTCGTCAATCTTCGTCCTCGCATTAGATCCGTTGGCCTTCTTTGGACGAAGTTCGTCTCGTTCGTCCATCATTGTCGTCGGATTAGATCAGTCGTCCTTGTTTGGATCAAGTTCGTCTCTTTCATCCCTCTTCGTCCTCCCATTTGATCCGTTGGCCTTCTTTGGACCAATTTCGTCACTTTCGTCCCTCTTCGTCCTCCCATTTGATCCTTTGGCCTTCTTTAGACCAAGTTCGTCTCGTTAGTCCCTCTTCGTCCTTCCATTTGATCCGTTGGCCTTCTTTGGACCAAGTTCGTCTCGTTCGTCAATCTTCGTCCTCGCATTAGATCCGTTGGCCTTCTTTGGACGAAGTTCGTCTCGTTCGTCCATCATTGTCGTCGCATTAGATCAGTCGTCCTTGTTTGGATCAAGTTCGTCTCTTTCATCTCTCTTCGTCCTCCCATTTGATCCGTTGGCCTTCTTTGGACCAAGTTCGTCACTTTCGTCCCTCTTCGTCCTACCATTTCATCTGTTGGCCTTCTTTGGACCATGTTCGTCTAGTTCGTCCATCTTCATCCTCCCATTTGATCATTTGGCCTTCTTTAGACCAAGTTCGTCTCGTTAGTCCCTCTTCGTCCTTCCATTTGATCCGTTGGCTCGTCTAGTTCGTCCATCTTCGTCCTCCCATTAGATCCGTTGGACTTCATTGGATCAAGTTCATCTCGTTCGTCCATCTTCGTCTTCCCATTACATCCGTTGGAATTCTTTGGAAAACGTTCGTCTCGTTCTACCCTTTTCGTCCTCCCATTAGATCCGTTGGCCTTCTTTCGACCAAGTTCGTCTCGTTAGTCCTACTTCGTCCTCCCATTTGATCCGTTGGCCTTCTTTGGACCAAGTTCGTCACGTTAGTCCTTCTTCGGCCTCCCATTAGATCCGTTGGACTTCTTTGGACCAAGCTCGTCTCGTTTGTCCATCTTCGTCCTCCCATTTGATCCGTTGGGCTTCTTTGGACCAAGTTCGTCTCGTTCATCCATCATCGTTCGTCCCTCTTCATCCTCCCATTAGATCCATTGGCCTTCTTTGGACCAAGTTTGTCTCGTTCGTCGCTCTTTGCCCGCCAATTTGATCCGTTGGCCTTCTTTGGACCAAGTTTGTCTCGTTCATCCCTTTGTCCTCCAATTTGATCCGTTGGCGTTCTTTGGACCAAGTTTGTCTCGTTCGACCATCTTCGTCCTCCCATTTGATCCGTTGGCCTTCTTTGGACCATGTTCTTCTAGTTCGTCCCTCTTCGTCCTCCCATTTGATCCGTTGGCCATCTTTGGACCAAGTTCGTCTCTTTAGTCCCTCTTCGTCCTCCCATTAGATCCGTTGGGCTTCATTGGACCAACTTCGTCTCGTTCGTCCATCTTCGTCTTCCCATTAGATCCGTTGGAATTCTTTGGAAAACGTTCGTCTCGTTTGGCCCTTTTCGTCCTCCCATTAGTTCTGTTGGCCTTCTTTGGACCAAGTTCGTCTCGTTCGTCAATCTTCGTCCTCGCATTAGATCCGTTGGCCTTCTTTGGACGAAGTTCGTCTCGTTCGTCCATCATTGTCGTCGGATTAGATCAGTCGTCCTTGTTTGGATCAAGTTCGTCTCTTTCATCCCTCTTCGTCCTCCCATTTGATCCGTTGGCCTTCTTTGGACCAATTTCGTCACTTTCGTCCCTCTCCGTCCTCCCATTTGATCCTTTGGCCTTGTTTAGACCAAGTTCGTCTCGTTAGTCCCTCTTCGTCCTTCCATTTGATCCGTTGGCCTTCTTTGGACCAAGTTCGTCTCGTTCGTCAATCTTCGTCCTCGCATTAGATCCGTTGGCCTTCTTTGGACGAAGTTCGTCTCGTTCGTCCATTATTGTCGTCGCATTAGATCAGTCGTCCTTGTTTGGATCAAGTTCGTCTCTTTCATCTCTCTTCGTCCTCCCATTTGATCCGTTGGCCTTCTTTGGACCAAGTTCGTCACTTTCGTCCCTCTTCGTCCTACCATTTCATCTGTTGGCCTTCTTTGGACCATGTTCGTCTAGTTCGTCCATCTTCATCCTCCCATTTGATCCTTTGGCCTTCTTTAGACCAAGTTCGTCTCGTTAGTCCCTCTTCGTCCTTCCATTTGATCCGTTGGCTCGTCTAGTTCGTCCATCTTCGTCCTCCCATTAGATCCGTTGGACTTCATTGGATCAAGTTCATCTCGTTCGTCCATCTTCGTCTTCCCATTACATCCGTTGGAATTCTTTGGAAAACGTTCGTCTCGTTCTACCCTTTTCGTCCTCCCATTAGATCCGTTGGCCTTCTTTCGACCAAGTTCGTCTCGTTAGTCCTACTTCGTCCTCCCATTTGATCAGTTGGCCTTCTTTGGACCAAGTTCGTGTCGTTAGTCCTTCTTCGTCCTCCCATTAGATCCGTTGGACTTCTTTGGACCAAGCTCGTCTCGTTTGTCCATCTTCGTCCTCCCATTTGATCCGTTGGGCTTCTTTGGACCAAGTTCGTCTCGTTCATCCATCATCGTTCGTCCCTCTTCATCCTCCCGTTAGATCCATTGGCCTTCTTTGGACCAAGTTTGTCTCGTTCGTCGCTCATTGCCCTCCAATTTGATCCGTTGGCCTTCTTTGGACCAAGTTTGTCTCGTTCGTCCCTCTTTGTCCTCCAATTTGATCCGTTGGCGTTCTTTGGACCAAGTTTGTCTCGTTCGTCCATCTTCGTCCTCCCATTTGATCCGTTGGCCTTCTTTGGACCATGTTCTTCTAGTTCGTCCCTCTTCGTCCTCCCATTTGATCCGTTGGCCATCTTTGGACCAAGTTCGTCTCTTTAGTCCCTCTTCGTCCTCCCATTAGATCCGTTGGACTTCATTGGACCAACTTCGTCTCGTTCGTCCATCTTCGTCTTCCCATTAGATCCGTTGGAATTCTTTGGAAAACGTTCGTCTCGTTTGGCCCTTTTCGTCCTCCCATTAGTTCTGTTGGCCTTCTTTGGACCAAGTTCGTCTCGTTCGTCAATCTTCGTCCTCGCATTAGATCCGTTGGCCTTCTTTGGACGAAGTTCGTCTCGTTCGTCCATCATTGTCGTCGGATTAGATCAGTCGTCCTTGTTTGGATCAAGTTCGTCTCTTTCATCCCTCTTCGTCCTCCCATTTGATCCGTTGGCCTTCTTTGGACCAAGTTCGTCACTTTCGTCCCTCTTCGACCTAGCATTTGATCTGTTGGCCTTCTTTGGACCATGTTCGTCCAGTTCGTCCATCTTCATCCTCCCATTTGATCCTTTGGCCTTCTTTGGACCAAGTTCGTCTCGTAAGTCCCTCTTCGTCCTCCCATTTGATCCGTTGGACTTCATTGGATCAAGTTCATCTCGTTCGTCCATCTTCGTCTTCCCATTAGATCCGTTGGCCTTCTTTGGACCAATTTCGTCTCGTTCGTCCATCATTGTCGTCGCATTAGATCAGTCGTCCTTGTTTGGATCAAGTTCGTCTCTTTCATCCCTCTACGTCCTCCCATTTGATCCGTTGGCCTTCTTTGGACCAAGTTCGTCACTTTCGTCCCTCTTCGTCCTACCATTTCATCTGTTGGCCTTCTTTGGACCATGTTCATCTAGTTCGTCCATCTTCATCCTCCCATTTGATCCTTTGGCCTTCTTTAGACCAAGTTCGTCTCGTTAGTCCCTCTTCGTCCTTCCATTTGATCCGTTGGCCTTCTTTGGACCAAGTTCGTCTCGTTCGTCAATCTTCGTCCTCGCATTAGATCCGTTGGCCTTCTTTGGACGAAGTTCGTCTCGTTCGTCCATCATTGTCGTCGCATTAGATCAGTCGTCCTTGTTTGGATCAAGTTCGTCTCTTTCATCCCTCTTCGTCCTCCCATTTGATCCGTTGGCCTTCTTTGGACCAAGTTCGTCACTTTCGTCCCGCTTCTTCCTACCATTTGATCTGTTGGCCTTCTTTGGACCATGTTCGTCCAGTTCGTCCATCTTCATCCTCCCATTTGATCCTTTGGCCTTCTTTAGACCAAGTTCGTCTCGTTAGTCCCTCTTCGTCCTCCCATTTGATCCGTTGGCCTTCTATGGATCAAATTCGTCTCGTTAGTCCCTCTTCATCCTCCCATTTGATCCGTTGGCCTTCTTTTCACCAAGTTCGTCCATCTTCGTCCTCGCATTAGATCCGTTGGCCTTCTTTGGACCAAGTTCGTCTCGTTCGTCCATCATTGACGTCGCATTAGATCCGTTGTCCTTCTTTGGATCAAGTTCGTCCCTCTTCGTCCTCCCATTTGATCCGTTGGCCTTCTTTGGACCAAGTTCGTCACTTTCGTCCCTCTTCGTCCTACCATTTGATCTGTTGGCCTTCTTTGGACCATGTTCGTCTAGTTCGTCCATCTTCATCCTCCCATTTGATCTGATGGCTTCTTTAGATCAAGTTCCTCTCGTTAGTCCCTCTTCGTCCTCCCATTTGATCCGTTGGCCTTCTTTGGACCATGTTCATGTTGTTCGTCCATCTTCGTCCGCGCATTAGATCCATTGGCCATCTTTGGACCAAGTTCGTCTCGTTCCTCCATCATTGTCGTCGCATTAGATCTATTGTTCCTCTTTGGATCTTGTTCGTCGCTTTTGTCCCTCTTCGTCCTCCCATTTGATCCGTTGGCCTTCTTGGGACCAAGTTCGTTTCGTTCGTCCATCTTCGTCCTCGCATTTGATCCGTTGGCCTTCTTTGGACCAAGTTCGTCTCGTTCATCCATCATCGTTCGTCCCTCTTCGTGCTCCCATTAGATCCGTTGGCCTTCTTTGGACCAAGTTTGTCTCGTTCGTCCCTCTTTGCCCTCCAATTTGATCCGTTGGCCTTCTTTGGACCAAGTTTGTCTCGTTCGTCCATCTTCGTCCTCCCATTTGATCCGTTGGCCTTCTTTGGACCATGTTCGTCTAGTTCGTCCCTCTTCGTCCTCCGATTTGATCCGTTGGCCATCTTTGGACCAAGTTCGTCTCTTTAGTCCCTCTTTGTCCTCCCATTAGATCCGTTGGAATTGGACCAAGTTCGTCTCGTTCGTCCATCTTCGTCTTCCCATTAGATCCGTTGGAATTCTTTGGAAAATGTTCGTCTCGTTCGTCCCTTTTCGTCCTCCCATTAGATCCGTTGGCCTTCTTTGGACCAAGTTCGTCTCGTTCGTCAGTCTTCGTCCTCACATTAGATCCGTTGGCCTTCTTTGGACCAAGTTCGTCTCGTTCGTCCATCATTGTCGTCGCATTAGATCCGTCGTCCTTGTTTGGATCAAGTTCGTCTCTTTCATCCCTCTTCGTCCTCCCATTTGATCCGTTGGCCTTCTGTGGACCAAGTTCGTCACTTTTGTCCCTTTTCGTCCTACCATTTGATCTGTTGGCCTATTTTGGACCATGTTCGTCTAGTTTGTCCATCTTCGTCCTCCCATTTGATCCGTTGGCCTTCTTTGGATCAAGTTCGTCTCGTTAGTCCCTCTTCGTCCTCCCATTTGCTCCGTTGGCCATCTTTGGACCAAGTTTGTCTCTTTAGTCCCTCTTCATTCTCCAATTAGATCCGTTGGAATTGGACCAAGTTCGTCTCGTTCGTCCATCTTCGTCTTCCCATTAGATCCGTTGGAATTCTTTGGAAAACGTTCGTCTCGTTCGTCCCTTTTCGTCCTCCCATTAGATCCGTTGGCCTTGTTTGGACCAAGTTCGTCTCGTTCGTCAATCTTCTTCCTCGCATTAGATCCGTTGGCCTTCTTTGGACCAAGTTCGTCTCGTTCGTCCATCATTGTCGTCGCATTAGATCCGTCGTCCTTGTTTGGATCAAGTTCGTCTCTTTCATCCCTCTTCGTCCTCCCATTTGATCAGTTGGCCTTCTTTGGACCAAGTTCGTCACTTTCGTCCCTCTTCGTCCTACCATTTGATCTGTTGCCGTTCTTTGGACCATGTTCGTCTAGGTCGTCCATATTCGTCCTCCCATTTGATCCGTTGGCCTTCTTTGGATCAACTTTGTCTCGTTAGTCCTTCGTCGTCCTCCCATTTGATCCGTTGGCCTTCTTTGGACCAAGTTCGTCACTTTCGTCCCTCTTCGTCCTACCATTTGATCTGTTGGCCTTCTTTGGACCATGTTCGTCTAGTTCGTCCATATTCGTCCTCCCATTTGATCCGTTGGCCTTCTTTGGAACAAGTTCGTCTCGTTAGTCCCTCTTCGTCCTCCCATTTGATCCGTTGGCCTTCTATGGATCAAATTCGTCTCGTTAGTCCCTCTTCGTCCTCCCATTTGATCCGTTGGCCTTCTTTTCACCAAGTTCGTCCATCTTCGTCCTCGCATTAGATCCGTTGGCCTTCTTTGGACCAAGTTCGTCTCGTTCGTCCATCATTGACGTCGCATTAGATCCGTTGTCCTTCTTTGGATCACGTTCGTCTCTGTCATCCCTCTTCGTCCTCCCATTTGATCCGTTGGCCTTCTTTGGACCAAGTTCGTCACTTTCGTCCCTCTTCGTCCTCCCATTTGATCCGTTGGCCTTCTTTGGACCAAGTTCGTCACTTTCGTCCCTCTTCGTCCTACCATTTGATCTGTTGGCCTTCTTTGGACCATGTTCGTCTAGTTCGTCCATCTTCATCCTCCCATTTGATCTGATGGCTTCTATAGATCAAGTTCCTCTCGTTAGTCCCTCTTCGTCCTCCCATTTGATCCGTTGGCCTTCTTTGGACCAAGTTCATGTCGTTCGTCCATCTTCGTCCGCGCATTAGATCCGTTGGCCATCTTTGGACCAAGTTCGTCTCGTTCGTCCATGATTGTCGTCGCATTAGATCTATTGTTCCTCTTTGGATCTAGTTCGTCTCTTTTGTCCGTCTTCATCCTCCCATTTGATCCGTTGGCCTTCTTGGGACCAAGTTCGTTTCGTTCGTCCATCTTCGTCCTCGCATTTGATCCGTTGTCCTTCTTTGGACCAAGTTCGTCTCGTTCATCCATCATCGTTCGTCCCTCTTCGTCCTCCCATTAGATCCGTTGGCCTTCTTTGGACCAAGTTTGTCTCGTTCGTCCCCTTTGCCCTCCAATTTTATCCGTTGGCCTTCTTTGGACCAAGTTTGTCTCGTTCGTCCATCTTCGTCCTCCCATTTGATCCGTTGGCCTTCTTTGGACCATGTTCGTCTAGTTCGTCCCTCTTCGTCCTCCCATTTGATCCGTTGGCCATCTTTGGACCAAGTTCGTCTCTTTAGTCCCTCTTTGTCCTCCCATTAGATCCGTTGGAATTGGACCAAGTTCGTCTCGTTCGTCCATCTTCGTCTTCCCATTAGATCCGTTGGAATTCTTGGGAAAACGTTCGTCTCGTTCGTCCCTTTTCGTCCTCCCATTAGATCCGTTGGCCTTCTTTGGACCAAGTTCGTCTCGTTCGTCAGTCTTCGTCCTCACATTAGATCCGTTGGCCTTCTTTGGACCAAGTTCGTCTCGTTCGTCCATCATTGTCGTCGCATTAGATCCGTCGTCCTTGTTTGGATCAAGTTCGTCTCTTTCATCCCTCTTCGTCCTCCCATTTGATCCGTTGGCCTTCTGTGGACCAAGTTCGTCACTTTTGTCCCTCTTCGTCCTACCATTTGATCTGTTGGCCTATTTTGGACCATGTTCGTCTAGTTTGTCCATCTTCGTCCTCCCATTTGATCCGTTGGCCTTCTTTGGATCAAGTTTGTCTCGTTAGTCCTTCGTCGTCCTCCCATTTGATCCGTTGGCCTTCTTTGGACCAAGTTCGTCACTTTCGTCCCTCTTCGTCCTACCATTTGATCTGTTGGCCTTCTTTGGACCATGTTCGTCTAGTTCGTCCATCTTCGTCCTCCCATTTGATCCGTTGGCCTTCTTTGGACCAAGTTCGTCACTTTCGTCCCTCTTCGTCCTACCATTTGATCTGTTGGCCTTCTTTGGACCATGTTAGTCTAGTTCGTCCATCTTCGTCCTCCCATTTGATCCGTTGGCCTTCTTTGGATCAAGTTCGTCTCGTTAGTCCCTCTTCGTCCTCCCATTTGATCCGTTGGCCTTCTTTGGACCAAGTTCGTCTCGTTCGTCCCTCTTCGTCCTCGCATTAGATCCGTTGGCCTTCTTTGGACCAAGTTCGTCACGTTCGTCCAGCATTGACGTCGCATTAGATCTGTTGTCCTTCTTTGAATCAAGTTCGTCTCATTCGTCCCTCTTCGTCCTCCCATTTGATCCGTTGGCCTTCTTTGGACCAAGTTCGTCACTTTCGTCCCTCTTCGTCCTACCATTTGATCTGTGGGCCTTCTTTGGACCATGTTCGTCTAGTTCGTCCATCTTCATCCTCCCATTTCATCCGATGGCCTTCTTTAGTTCAAGTTTCTCTCGTTAGTCCCTCTTCGTCCTCCCATTTGATCCGTTGGCCTTCTTTGGACCAAGTTCGTCTCGTTCGTCCATCTTCGTCCGCGCATTAGATCCGTTGGCCATCTTTGGACCAAGTTCGTCTCGTTCGTCCATCATTGTCGTCGCATTAGATCTATTGTCCCTCTTTGGATCTAGTTCGTCTCTTTAGTCCCACTTCGTCCTCCCATTAGATCCGTTGGAATTGGACCAAGTTCGTCTCGTTCGTCCATCTTCGTCTTCCCATTAGATCCGTTGGAATTCTTTGGAAAACGTTCGCCTCGTTCGTCCCTTTTCGTCCTCCCATTAGATCCGTTGGCCTTCTTTGGACCAAGTTCGTCTCGTTCGTCAATCTTCGCCCTCGCATTAGATCCGTTGGCCTTCTTTGGACCAAGTTCGTCTCGTTCGTCCATCATTGTCGTCGCATTAGATCCGTCGTCCTTGTTTGGATCAAGTTCGTCTCTTTCATCCCTCTTCGTCCTCCCATTTGATCCGTTGGCCTTCTTTGGACCAAGTTCGTCACTTTCGTCCCTCTTCGTCCTACCATTTGATCTGTTGGCCTACTTTGGACCATGTTCGTCTAGTTTGTCCATCTTCGTCCTCCCATTTGATCCGTTGGCCTTCTTTGGATCAAGTTCATCTCGTTAGTCCATCTTCGTCCTCCCATTTGATCCGTTGGCCTTCTTTGGACCAAGTTCGTCACTTTTGTCCCTCTTCGTCCTCCCATTTGATCCGTTGGCCTTCTTTGGACCCTGTTTGTCTAGTTCGTCCCTCTTAGTCCTCCCATTTGATCTGTTGGCCATCTTTGGACCAAGTTCGTCTCTTTAGTCCCACTTCCTCCTCCCATTAGATCCGTTGGAATTGGACCAAGTTCGTCTCGTTCGTCCATCTTCGTCTTCCCATTATATCCGTTGGAATTCTTTGGAAAACGTTCGCCTTGTTCGTCCCTTTTCGTCCTCCCATTAGATCCGTTGGCCTTCTTTGGATCAACTTTGTCTCGTTCGTCCATCTTCGTCCTCGCATTTGATCCGTTGGCCTTCTTTGGACCAAGTTCGTCTCGTTACTCCTTCTTCGTCCTTCCATTAGATCCGTTGGACTTCTTTGGACCATGCTCGTCTCGTTTGTCCATCTTCGTCCTCCCATTTGATCCGTTGGCCTTCTTTGGACCAAGTTCGTCTCGTTCATCCATCATTGTTCGTCCCTCTTCGTCCTCCCATTAGATCCGTTGGCCTTCTTTGGACCAAGTATGTCTCGTTCGTCCCTCTTCGTCCTCCAATTTGATCCGTTGGCGTTCTTTGGACCAAGTTTGTCTCGTTCGTCCATCTTCGTCCTCCTATTTGATCCGTTGGCCTTCTTTGGACCATGTTCGTCTAGTTCGTCCCTCTTCGTCCTCCCATTTGATCCGTTGGCCATCTTTGGACCAAGTTTGTCTCTTTAGTCCCTCTTCATTCTCCAATTAGATCCGTTGGAATTGGACCAAGTTCGTCTCGTTCGTCCATCTTCGTCTTCCCATTAGATCCGTTGGAATTCTTTGGAAAACGTTCGTCTCGTTCGTCCCTTTTCGTCCCCCCATTAGATCCGTCGGCCTTGTTTGGACCAATCTTCTTCCTCGCATTAGATCCGTTGGCCTTCTTTGGACCAAGTTCGTCTCGTTCGTCCATCATTGTCGTCGCATTAGATCCGTCGTCCTTGTTTGGATCAAGTTCGTCTCTTTCATCCATCTTCGTCCTCCCATTTGATCTGTTGGCCTTCTTTGGACCAAGTTCGTCACTTTCGTCCCTCTTCGTCCTACCATTTGATCTGTTGGCCTTCTTTGGACCAAGTTCGTCACTTTCGACCCTCTTCGTCCTACCATTTGATCTGTTGGCCTTCTTTGGACCATGTTCGTCTAGTTCGTCCATCCTCGTCCTCCCATTTGATCCGTTGGCCTTCTTTGGACCAAGTTCGTCACTTTCTTCCCTCTTCGTCCTACCATTTGATCTGTTGGCCTTCTTTGGACCATTTTCGTCTAGTTCGTCCATCTTCATCCTCCCATTTGATCCGTTGGCCTTCTATGGATCAAGTTCGTCTCGTTAGTCCCTCTTCGTCCTCCCATTTGATCCGTTGGCCTTCTTTGGACCAAGTTCGTCTCGTTCGTCCATCTTCGTCCTCGCATTAGACCCGTTGGCCTTCTTCGGACCAAGTTCGTCTCGTTCGTCCATCATTGACGTCGCATTAGATCCGTTGTCCTTCTTTGGATCAAGTTCGTCTCTTTCGTCCATCATTGTCGTCGCATTAGATCAGTCGTCCTTGTTTGGATCAAGTTCGTCTCTTTCATCCCTCTTCGTCCTCCCATTTGATCCGTTGGCCTTCTTTGGACCAAGTTCGTCACTTTCGTCCCTCTTCGTCCTACCATTTGATCTGTTGGCCTTCTTTGGACCATGTTCGTCTAGTTTGTCCATCTTCGTCCTCCCATTTGATCCGTTGGCCTCCTTTGGATCAAGTTCATCTCGTTAGTCCGTCTTCGTCCTCCCATTTGATCCGTTGGCCTTCTTTGGACCAAGTTCGTCACTTTTGTCCCTCTTCGTCCTCCCATTTGATCCGTTGGCCTTCATTGGACCCTGTTTGTCTAGTTCGTCCCTCTTCGTCCTCCCATTTGATCTGTTGGCCATCTTTGGACCAAGTTCGTCTCTTTAGTCCCACTTCGTCCTCCCATTAGATCCGTTGGAATTGGACCAAGTTCGTCTCGTTCGTCCATCTTCGTCTAGTTTCTCCATCTTCCTCCTCCCATTTGATCAGTTGGCCTTCTTTGGACCAAGTTCGTTTCGTTCGTCCATCTTCGTCCTCGCATTTGATCCGTTGGCCTTCTTTGGACCAAGTTCGTCTCGTTCGTCCATCTTTGCCCTCCAATTTGATCCGTTGGCCTTCTTTGGACCAAGTTTGTCTCGTTCGTCCATCTTCGTGCTCCCATTTGATCCGTTGGCCTTCTTTGTACCCTGTTTGTCTACTTCGTCCCTCTTCGTCCTCCGATTTGATCTGTTGGCCATCTTTGGACCAAGTTCGTCTCTTTAGTCCCACTTCGTCCTCCCATTAGATCCGTTGGAATTGGACCAAGTTCGTCTCGTTCGTCCATCTTCGTCTTCCCATTAGATCCGTTGGAATTCTTTGGAAAACGTTCGCCTCGTTCGTCCCTTTTCGTCCTCCCATTAGATCCGTTGGCCTTCTTTGGACCAAGTTCGTCTCGTTCGTCAATCTTCGTCCTCGCATTAGATCCGTTGGCCTTCTTTGGACCAAGTTCGGCTCGTTCGTCCATCATTGTCGTCGCATTAGATCAGTCGTCCTTGTTTGGATCAAGTTCGTCTCTTTCATCCCTCTTCGTCCTCCCATTTGATCCGTTGGCCTTCTTTGGACCAAGTTCGGCACTTTCGTCCCTCTTCGTCCTACCATTTGATCTGTTGGCCTTCCTTAGATCAAGTTTGTCTCGTTAGTCCCACTTCGTCCTCCCTTTTGATCCGTTGGCCTTCTTTGGACCAAGTTCGTCTCGTTCGTCCATCTTCGTCCTCGCATTAGATCTGTTGGCCTTCTTTGGACCAAGTTCGTCTCGTTAGTCCTTCTTCGTCCTCCCATTAGATCCTTTGGACTTCTTTGGACCAAGTTTGTCTTGTTCGTCCCTCTTTGCCCTCCAATTTGATCCGTTGGCCTTCTTTGGACCTAGTTTGTCTCGTTCGTCCCTCTTCGTCCTCCAATTTGAACCGTTGGCGTTCTTTGGACCAAGTTTGTCTCGTTCGTCCATCTTCGTCCTCCCATTTGATCCGTTGGCCTTCATTGGACCATGTTCTTCTACTTCGTCCCTCTTCGTCCTCCCATTTGATCCGTTGGCCATCTTTGGACCAAGTTCGTCTATTTAGTCCCTCTTCGTCCTCCCATTAGATCCGTTGGACTTCATTGGACCAACTTCGTCTCGTTCATCCATTAGATCTGTTGGCCTTCTTTTGACCAAGTTCGTCTCGTTCGTCAATCTTCGTCCTCGCATTAGATCCGTTGGCCTTCTTTGGACGAAGTTCGTCTCGTTCGTCCATCATTGTCGTCGCATTAGATCAGTCGTCCTTGTTTGGATCATGTTCGTCTCTTTCATCCCACTTCGTCCTCCCATTTGATTCGTTGGCCTTCTTTGGACCAAGTTCGTCACTTTCGTCCCTCTTCGTCCTAGCATTTGATCTGTTGGCCTTCTTTGGACCATGTTCGTCCAGTTCGTCCATCTTCATCCTCCCATTTGATCCGTTGGCCTTCTTTGGACCAAGTTCGTCTCGTAAGTCCCTCTTCGTCCTCCCATTTGATCCGTTGGCCTTCTTTGGACCAAGTTTGTCTCGTTCGTCCATCATTGTCGTCGCATTAGATCAGTCGTCCTTGTTTGGATCAAGTTCGTCTCTTTCATCCCTCTTCGTCCTCCCATTTGATCCGTTGGCCTTCTTTGGACGAAGTTCGTCACTTTCGTCCCTCTTCGTCCTACCATTTGATCTGTTGGCCTTCTTTGGACCATGTTCGTCTAGTTCGTCCATCTTCATCCTCCCATTTGATCCTTTGGCCTTCTTTAGACCAAGTTCGTCTCGTTAGTCCCTCTTCGTCCTTCCATTTGATCTGTTGGCCTTCTTTGGACCAAGTTCGTCTCGTTCGTCAATCTTCGTCCTCGCATTAGATCTGTTGGCCTTCTTTGGACGAAGTTTGTCTCGTTAGTCCTTCTTCGTCCTCCCATTAGATCCGTTGGACTTCTTTGGACCATGCTCGTCTCGTTTGTCAATCTTCGTCCTCCCATTTGATCCGTTGGCCTTCTTTGGACCAAGTTCGTCTCGTTCGTCCATCATTGTCGTCGCATTAGATCAGTCGTCCTTGTTTGGATCAAGTTCGTCTCTTTCATCCCTCTTCGTCCTCCCATTTGATCCGTTGGCCTTCTTTGGACCAAGTTCGTCACTTTCGTCCCTCTTCGTCCTACCATTTGATCTGTTGGCCTTCTTTGGACCATGTTCGTCTAGTTCATCCATCTTCATCCTCCCATTTGATCCTTTGGCCTTCTTTAGAACAAGTTCGTCTCGTTAGTCCTTCTTCGTCCTCCCATTAGATCCGTTGGACTTCTTTGGACCATGCTCGTCTCGTTTGTCCATCTTCGTCCTCCCATTTGATCCGTTGGCCTTCTTTGGACGAAGTTCGTCTCGTTCGTCCATCATTGTCATCGCATTAGATCAGTCGTCCTTGTTTGGATCAAGTTCGTCTCTTTCATCCCTCTTCGTCCTGCCATTTGATCCGTTGGCCTTCTTTGGACCAAGTTCGTCTCGTAAGTCCCTCTTCGTCCTCCCATTTGATTCGTTGGCCTTCTTTGGACCAAGTTCGTCTCGTTCGTCCATCTTCGTCCTCGCATTAGATCCGTTGGCCTTCTTTGGACCAAGTTTGTCTCGTTAGTCCTTCTTCGTCCTCCCATTAGATCCGTTGGACTTCTTTGGACCATGCTCGTCTCGTTTGTCCATCTTCGTCCTCCCATTTGATCCGTTGGCCTTCTTTGGACCAAGTTCGTCTCGTTCGTCCATCATTGTCGTCGCATTAGATCAGTCGACCTTGTTTGGATCAAGTTCGTCTCTTTCATCCCTCTTCGTCCTCCCATTTGATCCGTTGGCCTTCTTTGGACCAAGTTCGTCACTTTCGTCCCTCTTCGTCCTACCATTTGATCTGTTGGCCTTCTTTGGACCATGTTCGTCTAGTTCATCCATCTTCATCCTCCCATTTGATCCTTTGGCCTTCTTTAGAACAAGTTCGTCTCGTTAGTCGCTCTTCGTCCTTCCATTTGATCCGTTGGCCTTCTTTGGACCAAGTTCGTCTCGTTCGTCCATCATTGTCGTCGCATTAGATCTATTGTCCTTCTTTGGATCAAGTTCGTCTCTTTGGTCCCTCTTCGTCCTCCCATTTGATCCGTTGGCCTTTTTTGGACCAAGTTCATCACTTTCATCCCTCTTCGTCCTACCATTTGATCTGTTGGCCTTCTTTGGACCATTTCGTCTAGTTCGTCCATCTTCCTCCTCCCATTTGAACCGTTGGCTTTCTTTGCACCAATTTCGTTTCGTTCGTCCATCTTCGTCCTCGCATTTGATCCGTTGGCCTTCTTTGGACCAAGTTCGTCACTTTCGTCCAACTTCGTCCTACCATTTGATCTGTTTTCCTTCTTTGAACCATGTTCGTCTAGTTCGTCCATCTTCCTCCTCCCATTTGATCCGTTGGCCTTCTTTGGATCAAGTTCGTCTCGTTAGTCCTACTTCGTCCTCCCATTTGATCCGTTGGCCTTCTTTGGACCAAGTTCGTCTCGTTAATCCTTCTTCGTCCTCCCATTAGATCCGTTGGACTTCTTTGGACCAAGCTCGTCTCGTTTGTCCATCTTCGTCCTCCCATTTGATCCGTTGGGCTTCTTTGGACCAAGTTCGTCTCGTTCATCCATCATCGTTCGTCCCTCTTCGTCCTCCCATTAGATCCATTGGCCTTCTTTGGACCAACTTTGTCTCGTTCGTCCCTCTTTGCCCTCCAATTTGATCCGTTGGCCTTCTTTGGACCAAGTTTGTCTCGTTCGTCCCTCTTTGTCCTCCAATTTGATCCGTTGGCGTTCTTTGGACCAAGTTTGTCTCGTTCGTCCATCTTCGTCCTCGCATTTGATCCGTTGGCCTTCTTTGGACCAAGTTCGTCACTTTCGTCCCTCTTCGTCCTACCATTTGATCTGTTGGCCTTCTTTGGACCATGTTCGTCTAGTTCGTCCATCTTCATCCTCCCATTTGATCCTTTGGCCTTCTTTAGACCAAGTTCGTCTCGTTAGTCCCTCTTCGTCCTTCCATTTGATCCGTTGGCCTTCTTTGCACCAAGTTCGTCTCGTTCGTCAATCTTCGTCCTCGCATTAGATCCGTTGGCCTTCTTTGGACGAAGTTCGTCTCGTTCGTCCATCATTGTCGTCGCATTAGATCAGTCGTCCTTGTTTGGATCAAGTTCGTCTCTTTCATCCCTCTTCGTCCTCCCATTTGATCCGTTGGCCTTCTTTGGACCAAGTTCGTCTCGTAAGTCCCTCTTCGTCCTCCCATTTGATCCGTTGGCCTTCTTTGGACCAAGTTCGTCTCGTTCGTCCATCTTCGTCCTTGCATTAGATCTGTTGGCCTTCTTTGGACCAAGTTCGTCTCGTTCGTCCATCATTGTCGTCGCATTAGATCAGTTGTCCTTGTTTGGATCAAGTTCGTCTCTTTCATCCCTCTTCGTCCTCCCATTTGATTCGTTGGCCTTCTTTGGACCAAGTTCGTCACTTTCGTCCCTCTTCGTCCTACCATTTGATCTGTTGGCCTTCTTTGGACCATGTTCGTCCAGTTCATCCATCTTCATCCTCCCATTCGATCCTTTGGCATTCTTTAGAAGAAGTTCGTCTCGTAAGTCCCTCTTCGTCCTTCCATTTTATCCGTTGGCCTTCTTTGGACCAAGTTCGTCTCGTTCGTCCATCATTGTCGTCGCATTAGATCTATTGTCCTTCTTTGGATCAAGTTCGTCTCTTTTGTCCCTCTTCGTCCTCCCATTTGATCCGTTGGCCTTCTTTGGACCAAGTTCATCAATTTCATCCCTCTTCGTCCTACCATTTGATCTGCTGGCCTTCTTTGGACCATTTCGTCTAGTTCGTCCATCTTCCTCCTCCCATTTGATCCGTTGGCCTTCTTTGGACCAAGTTCGTCTCGTTAGTCCTTCTTCGTCCTCCCATTAGATCCGTTGGACTTCTTTGGACCAAGCTCGTCTCGTTTGTCCATCTTCGTCCTCCCATTTGATCCGTTGGGCTTCTTTGGACCAAGTTCGTCTCGTTCATCCATCATCGTTCGTCCCTCTTCGTCCTCCCATTAGATCCATTGGCCTTCTTTGGACCAAGTTTGTCTCGTTCGTCCCTCTTTGCCCTCCAATTTGATCCGTTGGCCTTCTTTGGACCAAGTTTGTCTCGTTCGTCCCTCTTTGTCCTCCAATTTGATCCGTTGGCGTTCTTTGGACCAAGTTTGTCTCGTTCGTCCATCTTCGTCCTCCCATTTGATCCGTTGGCCTTCTTTGGACCATGTTCTTCTAGTTCGTCCCTCTTCGTCCTCCCATTTGATCCGTTGGCCATCTTTGGACCAAGTTCGTCTCTTTAGTCCCTCTTCGTCCTCCCATTAGATCCGTTGGACTTCATTGGACCAAGTTCATCTCGTTCGTCCATCTCCGTCTTCCCATTAGATCCGTTGGAATTCTTTGGAAAACGTTCGTCTCGTTTGGCCCTTTTCGTCCTCCCATTAGATCTGTTGGCCTTCTTTGGACCAAGTTCGTCTCGTTCGTCAATCTTCGTCCTCGCATTAGATCCGTTGGCCTTCTTTGGACGAAGTTCGTCTCGTTCGTCCATCATTGTCGTCGCATTAGATCAGTCGTCCTTGTTTGGATCAAGTTCGTCTCTTTCATCCCTCTTCGTCCTCCCATTTGATCCGTTGGCCTTCTTTGGACCAAGTTCGTCACTTTCGTCCCTCTTCGTCCTAGCATTTGATCTGTTGGCCTTCTTTGGACCATGTTCGTCCAGTTCGTCCATCTTCATCCTCCCATTTGATCCGTTGGCCTTCTTTGGACCAAGTTCGTCTCGTAAGTCACTCTTCGTCCTCGCATTAGATCCGTTGGCCTTCTTTGGACGAAGTTCGTCTCGTTCGTCCATCGTTGTCGTCGCATTAGATCAGTCGTCCTTGTTTGGATCAAGTTCGTCTCTTTCATCCCTCTTCGTCCTCCCATTTGATCCGTTGGCGTTCTTTGGACCAAGTTTGTCTCGTTCGTCCATCTTCGTCCCCCATTTGATCCGTTGGCCTTCTTTGGACCATGTTCTTCTAGTTCGTCCCTCTTCGTCCTCCCATTTGATCCGTTGGCCATCTTTGGACCAAGTTCGTCTCTTTAGTCCCTCTTCGTCCTCCCATTAGATCCGTTGGACTTCATTGGACCAAGTTCATCTCGTTCGTCCATCTCCGTCTTCCCATTAGATCCGTTGGACCAAGTTCATCTCGTTCGTCCATCTCCGTTCTTTGGACCAAGTTTGTCTCGTTCGTCCATCTTCGTCCCCCATTTGATCCGTTGGCCTTCTTTGGACAATGTTCTTCTAGTTCGTCCCTCTTCGTCCTCCCATTTGATCCTTTGGCCTTCTTTAGACCAAGTTCGTCTCGTTAGTCCCTCTTCGTCCTTCCATTTGATCCGTTGGCCTTCTTTGGACCAAGTTCGTCTCGTTCGTCAATCTTCGTCCTCGCATTAGATCCGTTGGCCTTCTTTGGACGAAGTTCGTCTCGTTCGTCCATCATTGTCGTCGCATTAGATCAATCGTCCTTGTTTGGATCAAGTTCGTCTCTTTCATCCCTCTTCGTCCTCCCATTTGATCCGTTGGCCTTCTTTGGACCAAGTTCGTCACTTTCGTCCCTCTTCGTCCTACCATTTGATCTGTTGGCCTTCTTTGGACCATGTTCGTCTAGTTTGTCCATCTTCGTCCTCCCATTTGATCCGTTGGCCTTCTATGGATCAAGTTCATCTCGTTAGTCCTTCTTCGTCCTCCCATTTCATCCGTTGGCCTTCTTTGGACCAAGTTCGTCACTTTCGTCCCTCTTCGTCCTACCATTTAATCTGTTGGCCTTCTTTGGACCATGTTCGTCTAGTTCGTCCATCTTCATCCTCCCATTTGATCCGTTGGCCTTCTTTGGACCAAGTTTGTCTCGTAAGTCCCTCTTCGTCCTCCCATTTGATCCGTTGGCCTTCTTTGGACGAAGTTCGTCTCGTTCGTCCATCATTGTCGTCGCATTAGATCAGTCGTCCTTGTTTGGATCAAGTTCGTCTCTTTCATCCCTCTTCGTCCTCCCATTTGATCCGTTGGCCTTCTTTGGACCAAGTTCGTCATTTTCGTCCCTCTTCGTCCTACCATTTGATCTATTGGCCTTCTTTGGACCATGTTCGTCTAATTCGTCCATCTTCATCCTCCCATTTGATCCTTTGGCCTTCTTTAGACCAAGTTCGTCTCGTTAGTCCTTCTTCGTCCTCCCATTTGATCCGTTGGCCTTCTTTGGACCAAGTTCGTCACATTCGTCCCTCTTCGTCCTACCATTTGATCTGTTGGCCTTCTTTGGACCATGTTCGTCTAGTTCGTCCATCTTCGTCCTCCCATTTGATCCGTTGGCCTTTTTTGGATCAAGTTCGTCTCGTTAATCCCACTTCGTCCTCGCATTTTATCCGTTGGCCTTCTTTGGACCAAGTTCGTCACTTTCGTCCAACATCGTCCTACCATTTGATTTGTTGGCCTTCTTTGGACCATGTTCGTCTAGTTCGTCCATCTTCCTCCTCCCATTTGATCCGTTGGCCTTCTTTGGATCAAGTTCGTCTCGTTAATCCCACTTCGTCCTCCCATTTGATCCGTTGGCCTTCTTTGGACCAAGTTCGTCTCGTTCATCCATCATTGTCGTCGCATTAGATCCGTTGTCCTTCTTTGTATCAAGTTCGTCTCCTTCGTCCCTCTTCGTCCTCCCATTTGATCCGTTGGCCTTCTTTGGACCAAGTTCGTCACTTTCGTCCCTCTTCGTCCTACCATTTGATCTGTTGGCCTTCTTTGGACCATGTTAGTCTAGTTCGTCCATCTTCGTCCTCCCATTTGATCCGTTGGCCTTCTTTGGATCAAGTTCGTCTCGTTAGTCCCTCTTCGTCCTCCCATTTGATCCGTTGGCCTTCTTTGGACCAAGTTCGTCTCGTTCGTCCCTCTTCGTCCTCGCATTAGATCCGTTGGCCTTCTTTGGACCAAGTTCGTCACGTTCGTCCAGCATTGACGTCGCATTAGATCTGTTGTCCTTCTTTGAATCAAGTTCGTCTCATTCGTCCCTCTTCGTCCTCCCATTTGATCCGTTGGCCTTCTTTGGACCAAGTTCGTCACTTTCGTCCCTCTTCGTCCTACCATTTGATCTGTGGGCCTTCTTTGGACCATGTTCGTCTAGTTCGTCCATCTTCATCCTCCCATTTCATCCGATGGCCTTCTTTAGTTCAAGTTTCTCTCGTTAGTCCCTCTTCGTCCTCCCATTTGATCCGTTGGCCTTCTTTGGACCAAGTTCGTCTCGTTCGTCCATCTTCGTCCGCGCATTAGATCCGTTGGCCATCTTTGGACCAAGTTCGTCTCGTTCGTCCATCATTGTCGTCGCATTAGATCTATTGTCCCTCTTTGGATCTAGTTCGTCTCTTTAGTCCCACTTCGTCCTCCCATTAGATCCGTTGGAATTGGACCAAGTTCGTCTCGTTCGTCCATCTTCGTCTTCCCATTAGATCCGTTGGAATTCTTTGGAAAACGTTCGCCTCGTTCGTCCCTTTTCGTCCTCCCATTAGATCCGTTGGCCTTCTTTGGACCAAGTTCGTCTCGTTCGTCAATCTTCGCCCTCGCATTAGATCCGTTGGCCTTCTTTGGACCAAGTTCGTCTCGTTCGTCCATCATTGTCGTCGCATTAGATCAGTCGTCCTTGTTTGGATCAAGTTCGTCTCTTTCATCCCTCTTCGTCCTCCCATTTGATCCGTTGTCTTCTTTGGACCAAGTTCGTCACTTTCGTCCCTCTTCGTCCTACCATTTGATCCGTTGGCCTTCTTTGGACCAAGTTCGTCACTTTTGTCCCTCTTCGTCCTCCCATTTGATCCGTTGGCCTTCTTTGGACCCTGTTTGTCTAGTTCGTCCCTCTTCGTCCTCCCATTTGATCTGTTGGCCATCTTTGGACCAAGTTCGTCTCTTTAGTCCCACTTCCTCCTCCCATTAGATCCGTTGGAATTGGACCAAGTTCGTCTCGTTCGTCCATCTTCGTCTTCCCATTATATCCGTTGGAATTCTTTGGAAAACGTTCGCCTTGTTCGTCCCTTTTCGTCCTCCCATTAGATCCGTTGGCCTTCTTTGGATCAACTTTGTCTCGTTCGTCCATCTTCGTCCTCGCATTTGATCCGTTGGCCTTCTTTGGACCAAGTTCGTCTCGTTACTCCTTCTTCGTCCTTCCATTAGATCCGTTGGACTTCTTTGGACCATGCTCGTCTCGTTTGTCCATCTTCGTCCTCCCATTTGATCCGTTGGCCTTCTTTGGACCAAGTTCGTCTCGTTCATCCATCATTGTTCGTCCCTCTTCGTCCTCCCATTAGATCCGTTGGCCTTCTTTGGACCAAGTATGTCTCGTTCGTCCCTCTTCGCCCTCCAATTTGATTCGTTGGCCTTCTTTGGACCAAGTTTGTCTCGTTCGTCCCTCTTCGTCCTCCAATTTGATCCGTTGGCGTTCTTTGGACCAAGTTTGTCTCGTTCGTCCATCTTCGTCCTCCTATTTGATCCGTTGGCCTTCTTTGGACCATGTTCGTCTAGTTCGTCCCTCTTCGTCCTCCCATTTGATCTGTTGGCCTTCTTTGGACCATGTTCGTCTAGTTCGTCCATCCTCGTCCTCCCATTTGATCCGTTGGCCTTCTTTGGACCAAGTTCGTCACTTTCGTCCCTCTTCGTCCTACCATTTGATCTGTTGGCCTTCTTTGGACCATTTTCGTCTAGTTCGTCCATCTTCATCCTCCCATTTGATCCGTTGGCCTTCTATGGATCAAGTTCGTCTCGTTAGTCCCTCTTCGTCCTCCCATTTGATCCGTTGGCCTTCTTTGGACCAAGTTCGTCTCGTTCGTCCATCTTCGTCCTCGCATTAGACCCGTTGGCCTTCTTTGGACCAAGTTCGTCTCGTTCGTCCATCATTGACGTCGCATTAGATCCGTTGTCCTTCTTTGGATCAAGTTCGTCTCTTTCGTCCATCATTGTCGTCGCATTAGATCAGTCGTCCTTGTTTGGATCAAGTTCGTCTCTTTCATCCCTCTTCGTCCTCCCATTTGATCCGTTGGCCTTCTTTGGACCAAGTTCGTCACTTTCGTCCCTCTTCGTCCTACCATTTGATCTGTTGGCCTTCTTTGGACCATGTTCGTCTAGTTTGTCCATCTTCGTCCTCCCATTTGATCCGTTGGCCTCCTTTGGATCAAGTTCATCTCGTTAGTCCGTCTTCGTCCTCCCATTTGATCCGTTGGCCTTCTTTGGACCAAGTTCGTCACTTTTGTCCCTCTTCGTCCTCCCATTTGATCCGTTGGCCTTCATTGGACCCTGTTTGTCTAGTTCGTCCCTCTTCGTCCTCCCATTTGATCTGTTGGCCATCTTTGGACCAAGTTCGTCTCTTTAGTCCCACTTCGTCCTCCCATTAGATCCGTTGGAATTGGACCAAGTTCGTCTCGTTCGTCCATCTTCGTCTTCCCATTAGATCCGTTGGAATTCTTTGGAAAACGTTCGCCTCGTTCGTCCCTTTTCGTCCTCCCATTAGATCCGTTGGCCTTCTTTGGACCAAGTTCGTCTCGTTCGTCAATCTTCGTCCTCGCATTAGATCCGTTGGCCTTCTTTGGACCAAGTTCGTCTAGTTCGTCCATATTTGTCCTCCCATTTGACCAGTTGGCCTTCTTTGGATCAACTTTGTCTCGTTCGTCCATCTTCGTCCTCGCATTTGATCCGTTGGCCTTCATTGGACCAAGTTCGTCTCGTTACTCCTTCTTCGTCCTTCCATTAGATCCGTTGGACTTCTTTGGACCATGCTCGTCTCGTTTGTCCATCTTCGTCCTCCCATTTGATCCGTTGGCCTTCTTTGGACCAAGTTCGTCACGTTCATCCATCATTGTTCGTCCCTCTTCGTCCTCCCATTAGATCCGTTGGCCTTCTTTGGACCAAGTTTGTCTCGTTCGTCCCTCTTCGCCCTCCAATTTGATTCGTTGGCCTTCTTTGGACCAAGTTTGTCTCGTTCGTCCCTCTTCGTCCTCCAATTTGATCCGTTGGCGTTCTTTGGACCAAGTTTGTCTCGTTCGTCCATCTTCGTCCTCCTATTTGATCCGTTGGCCTTCTTTGGACCATGTTCGTCTAGTTCGTCCCTCTTCGTCCTCCCATTTGATCCGTTGGCCATCTTTGGACCAAGTTTGTCTCTTTAGTCCCTCTTCATTCTCCAATTAGATCCGTTGGAATTGGACCAAGTTCGTCTCGTTCGTCCATCTTCGTCTTCCCATTAGATCCGTTGGAATTCTTTGGAAAACGTTCGTCTCGTTCGTCCCTTTTCGTCCCCCCATTAGATCCGTCGGCCTTGTTTGGACCAAGTTCGTCTCATTCGTCAATCTTCTTCCTCGCATTAGATCCGTTGGCCTTCTTTGGACCAAGTTCGTCTCGTTCGTCCATCATTGTCGTCGCATTAGATCCGTCGTCCTTGTTTGGAACAAGTTCGTCTCTTTCATCCCTCTTCGTCCTCCCATTTGATCCGTTGGCCTTCTTTGGACCAAGTTCGTCACTTTCGTCCCTCTTCGTCCTACCATTTGATCTGTTGCCCTTCTTTGGACCATGTTCGTCTAGGTCGTCCATATTCGTCCTCCCATTTGATCCGTTGGCCTTCTTTGGATCAACTTTGTCTCATTAGTCCTTCGTCGTCCTCCCATTTGATCCGTTGGCCTTCTTTGGACCAAGTTCGTCACTTTCGTCCCTCTTCGTCCTACCATTTGATCTGTTGGCCTTCTTTGGACCATGTTCGTCTAGTTCGTCCATATTCGTCCTCCCATTTGATCCGTTGGCCTTCTTTGGATCAAATTCGTCTCGTTAGTCCCTCTTCGTCCTCCCATTTGATCCGTTGGCCTTCTTTTCACCAAGTTCGTCCATCTTCGTCCTCGCATTAGATCCGTTGGCCTTCTTTGGACCAAGTTCGTCTCGTTCGTCCATCATTGACGTCGCATTAGATCCGTTGTCCTTCTTTGGATCAAGTTCGTCTCTGTCGTCCCTCTTCGTCCTCCCATTTGATCCGTTGGCCTTCTTTGGACCAAGTTCGTCACTTTCGTCCCTCTTCGTCCTACCATTTGATCTGTTGGCCTTCTTTGGACAATGTTCGTCTAGTTCGTCCATCTTCATCCTCCCATTTGATCTGATGGCTTCTATAGATCAAGTTCCTCTCGTTAGTCCCTCTTCGTCCTCCCATTTGATCCGTTGGCATTCTTTGGACCAAGTTCATGTCGTTCGTCCATCTTCGTCCGCGCATTAGATCCGTTGGCCATCTTTGGACCAAGTTCGTCTCGTTCGTCCATCATTGTCGTCGCATTAGATCTATTGTTCCTCTTTGGATCTAGTTCGTCTCTTTTGTCCCTCTTCATCCTCCCATTTGATCCGTTGGCCTTCTTGGGACCAAGTTCGTTTCGTTCGTCCATCTTCGTCCTCGCATTTGATCCGTTGGCCTTCTTTGGACCAAGTTCGTCTCGTTCATCCATCATCGTTCGTCCCTCTTCGTCCTCCCATTAGATCCGTTGGCCTTCTTTGGACCAAGTTTGTCTCGTTCGTCCCTCTTTGCCCTCCAATTTGATCCGATGGCCTTCTTTGGACCAAGTTTGTCTCGTTCGTCCATCTTCGTCCTCCCATTTGATCCGTTGGCCTTCTTTGGACCATGTTCGTCTAGTTCGTCCCTCTTCGTCCTCCCATTTGATCCGTTGGCCATCTTTGGACCAAGTTCGTCTCTTTAGTCCCTCTTTGTCCTCCCATTAGATCCGTTGGAATTGGACCAAGTTCGTCTCGTTCGTCCATCTTCGTCTTCCCATTAGATCCGTTGGAATTCTTTGGAAAACGTTCGTCTCGTTCGTCCCTTTTCGTCCTCCCATTTGATCCGTTGGCCTTCTGTGGACCAAGTTCGTCACTTTTGTCCCTCTTCGTCCTACCATTTGATCTGTTGGCCTATTTTGGACCATGTTCGTCTAGTTTGTCCATCTTCGTCCTCCCATTTGATCCGTTGGCCTTCTTTGGATCAAGTTTGTCTCGTTAGTCCTTCGTCGTCCTCCCATTTGATCCGTTGGCCTTCTTTGGACCAAGTTCGTCACTTTCGTCCCTCTTCGTCCTACCATTTGATCTGTTGGCCTTCTTTGGACCATGTTCGTCTAGTTCGTCCATCTTCATCCATCTTCTTCCTCCCATTTGATCCGTTGGCCTTCTTTGGACCAAGTTCGTCACTTTCGTCCCTCTTCGTCCTACCATTTGATCTGTTGGCCTTCTTTGGACCATGTTCGTCTAGTTCGTCCCTCTTTTCCCTCCAATTTGATCCGTTGGCCTTCTTTGGACCAAGTTTGTCTCGTTCGTCCATCTTCGTGCTCCCATTTGATCCGTTGGCCGTCTTTGGATCAAGTTTGTCTCGTTAGTCCTTCGTCGTCCTCCCATTTGATCCGTTGGCCTTCTTTGGACCAAGTTCGTCACTTTCGTCCCTCTTCGTCCTACCATTTGATCTGTTGGCCTTCTTTGGACCATGTTCGTCTAGTTCGTCCATCTTCATCCATCTTCGTCCTCCCATTTGATCCGTTGGCCTTCTTTGGACCAAGTTCGTCACTTTCGTCCCTCTTCGTCCTACCATTTGATCTGTTGGCCTTCTTTGGACCATGTTCGTCTAGTTCGTCCCTCTTTGCCCTCCAATTTGATCCGTTGGCCTTCTTTGGACCATGTTCGTCTAGTTTCTCCATCTTCCTCCTCCCATTTGATCTGTTGGCCTTCTTTGGACCAAGTTCGTTTCGTTCGTCCATCTTCGTCCTCGCATTTGATCCGTTGGCCTTCTTTGGACCAAGTGCGTCTCGTTCGTCCCTCTTTGCCCTCCAATTTGATCCGTTGGCCTTCTTTGGACCAAGTTTGTCTCGTTCGTCCATCTTCGTGCTCCCATTTGATCCGTTGGCCTTCTTTGGACCCTGTTTGTCTAGTTCGTCCCTCTTCGTCCTCCCATTTGATCTGTTGGCCATCTTTGGACCAAGTTCGTCTCTTTAGTCCCACTTCGTCCTCCCATTAGATCCGTTGGAATTGGACCAAGTTCGTCTCGTTCGTCCATCTTCGTCTTCCCATTAGATCCGTTGGAATTCTTTGGAAAACGTTCGCCTCGTTCGTCCCTTTTCGTCCTCCCATTAGATCCGTTGGCCTTCTTTGGACCAAGTTCGTCTCGTTCGTCAATCTTCGTCCTCGCATTAGATCCGTTGGCCTTCTTTGGACCAAGTTCGTCTCGTTCGTCCATCATTGTCGTCGCATTAGATCAGTCGTCCTTGTTTGGATCAAGTTCGTCTCTTTCATCCATCTTCGTCTTCCCATTTGATCCGTTGGCCTTCTTTGGACCAAGTTCGTCACTTTCGTCCCTCTTCGTCCTACCATTTGATCTGTTGGCCTTCTTTGGACCATGTTCGTCTAGTTCGTCCATCTTCGTCCTCCCATTTGATCCGTTGGCCTTCTTTGGATCAAGTTCGTCTCGTTAGTCCCTCTTCGTCCTCCCATTTGATCCGTTGGCCTTCTTTGGACCAAGTTCGTCTCGTTCATCCCTCTTCGTCCTCGCATTTGATCCGTTGGCCTTCTTTGGACCAAGTTCGTCACGTTCGTCCAGCATTGACGTCGCATTAGATCTGTTGTCCTTCTTTGAATCAAGTTCGTCTCTTTCGTCCCTCTTCGTCCTCCCATTTGATCCGTTGGCCTTCTTTGGACCAAGTTCGTCACTTTCGTCCCTCTTCGTCCTACCATTTGATCTGTGGGCCTTCTTTGGACCATGTTCGTCTAGTTCGTCCATCTTCATCCCCCCATTTGATCCGATGGCCTTCTTTAGATCAAGTTCCTCTCGTTAGTCCCTCTTCGTCCTCCCATTTGATCCGTTGGCCTTCTTTGGACCAAGTTCGTCTCGTTCGTCCATCTTCGTCCGCGCATTAGATCCGTTGGCCATCTTTTTACCAAGTTCGTCTCGTTCGTCCATCATTGTCGTCGCATTAGATCTATTGTCCCTCTTTGGATCTAGTTCGTCTCTTTTGTCCCTCTTCGTCCTCCCATTTGATCTGTTGGCCTTCTTTGGACCATGTTCGTCTAGTTTCTCCATCTTCCTCCTCCCATTTGATCAGTTGGCCTTCTTTGGACCAAGTTCGTTTCGTTCGTCCATCTTCGTCCTCGCATTTGATCTGTTGGCCATCTTTGGACCAAGTTCGTCTCTTTAGTCCCACTTCGTCCTCCCATTAGATCCGTTGGAATTGGACCAAGTTCGTCTCGTTCGTCCATCTTCGTCTTCCCATTAGATCCGTTGGAATTCTTTGGAAAACGTTCGCCTCGTTCGTCCCTTTTCGTCCTCCCATTAGATCCGTTGGCCTTCTTTGGACCAAGTTCGTCTCGTTCGTCAATCTTCGTCCTCGCATTAGATCCGTTGGCCTTCTTTGGACCAAGTTCGGCTCGTTCGTCCATCATTGTCGTCGCATTAGATCAGTCGTCCTTGTTTGGATCAAGTTCGTCTCTTTCATCCCTCTTCGTCCTCCCATTTGATCCGTTGGCCTACTTTGGACCAAGTTCGTCCCTCTTCGTCCTACCATTTGATCTGTTGGCCTTCTTTGGACCATGTTCGTCTAGTTTGTCCATCTTCGTCCTCCCATTTGATCCGTTGCCCTTCTTTGGATCAAGTTCATCTCGTTAGTCCGTCTTCGTCCTCCCATTTGATCCGTTGGCCTTCTTTGGACCAAGTTCGTCACTTTTGTCCCTCTTCGTCCTCCCATTTGATCCGTTGGCCTTCTTTGGACCCTGTTTGTCTAGTTCGTCCCTCTTCGTCCTCCCATTTGATCTGTTGGCCATCTTTGGACTATCGTCTCTTTAGTCCCACTTCGTCCTCCCATTAGATCCGTTTGAATTGGATAAAGTTCGTCTCGGTCGTCCATCTTCGTCTTCCCATTAGATCCGTTGGAATTCTTTGGAAAACGTTCACCTCGTTCGTCCCTTTTCGTCCTCCCATTAGATCCGTTGGCCTTCTTTGGACCAAGTTCGTCTCGTTCGTCAATCTTCGTCCTCGCATTAGATCCGTTGGCCTTCTTTGGACCAAGTTCGTCTCGTTCGTCCATCATTGTCGTCACATTAGATCCGTCGTCCTTGTTTGGATCAAGTTCGTCTCTTTCATCCATCTTCGTCCTCCCATTTGATCTGTTGGCCTTCTTTGGACCAAGTTCGTCACTTTCGTCCCTCTTCGTCCTACCATTTGATCTGTTGGCCTTCTTTGGACCATGTTCGTCTAGTTCGTCCATCTTCGTCCTCCCATTTGATCCGTTGGCCTTCTTTGGATCAAGTTTGTCTCGTTAGTCCTTCGTCGTCCTCCCATTTGATCCGTTGGCCTTCTTTGGCCATGTTCGTCACTTTCGACCCTCTTCGTCCTACCATTTGATCTGTTGGCCTTCTTTGGACCATGTTCGTCTAGTTCGTCCATCTTCGTCCTCCCATTTGATCCGTTGGCCTTCTTTGCATCAAGTTTGTCTCGTTAGTCCCTCTTCGTCCTCGAATTTGATCCGTTGGCCTTCTTTGGACCAAGTTCGTCACTTTCGTCCCTCTTCGTCCTACCATTTGATCTGTTGGCCTTCTTTGGACCATGTTCGTCTAGTTCGTCCATCTTCATCCTCCCATTTGATCCGTTGGCCTTCTATGGATCCAGTTCGTCTCGTTAGTCCCTCTTCGTCCTCCCATTTGATCCGTTGGCCTTCTTTGGACCAAATTCGTCTCGTTCGTCCATCTTCGTCCTCGCATTAGACCCGTTGGCCTTCTTTGGACCAAGTTCATCTCGTTCGTCCATCATTGACGTCGCATTAGATCCGTTGTCCTTCTTTGGATCAAGTTTGTCTCTTTCGTCCATCATTGTCGTCGCATTAGATCAGTCGTCCTTGTTTGGATCAAGTTCGTCTCTTTCATCCCTCTTCGTCCTCCCATTTGATCCGTTGGCCTTCTTTGGACTAAGTTCGTCACTTTCGTCCCTCTTCGTCCTACCATTTGATCTGTTGGCCTTCTTTGGACCATGTTCGTCTAGTTTGTCCATCTTCGTCCTCCCATTTGATCCGTTGGCCTTCTTTGGATCAAGTTCATCTCGTTAGTCCGTCTTCGTCCTCCCATTTGATCCGTTGGCCTTCTTCGGACCAAGTTCGTCACTTTTGTCCCTCTCCGTCCTCCCATTTGATCCGTTGGCCTTCTTTGGACCCTGTTTGTCTAGTTCGTCCCTCTTCGTCCTCCCATTTTGATCTGTTGGCCATCTTTGGACCAAGTTCGTCTCTTTAGTCCCACTTCGTCCTCCCATTAGATCCGTTGGAATTGGACCAAGTTCGTCTCGTTCGTCCATCTTCGTCTTCCCATTAGATCCGTTGGAATTCTTTGGAAAACGTTCGCCTCATTCATCCCTTTTCGTCCTCTCATTAGATCCGTTGGCCTTCTTTGGACCAAGTTCGTCTCGTTCGTCAATCTTCGTCCTCGCTTTAGATCCGTTGGCCTTCTTTGGACCAAGTTCGTCTCGTTCGTCCATCATTGTCGTCACATTAGATCCGTCGTCCTTGTTTGGATCAAGTTCGTCTCTTTCATCCATCTTCGTCTTCCCATTTGATCCGTTGGCCTTCTTTGGACCAAGTTCGTCACTTTCGTCCCTCTTCGTCCTACCATTTGATCTGTTGGCCTTCTTTGGACCATGTTCGTCTAGTTCGTCCATCTTCGTCCTCCCATTTGATCCGTTGGCCTTCTTTGGATCAAGTTTGTCTCGTTAGTCCTTCGTCGTCCTCCCATTTGATCCGTTGGCCTTCTTTGGTCATGTTCGTCACTTTCGACCCTCTTCGTCCTACCATTTGATCTGTTGGCCTTCTTTGGACCATGTTCGTCTAGTTCGTCCATCTTCGTCCTCCCATTTGATCCGTTGGCCTTCTTTGGATCAAGTTCGTCTCGTTAGTCCCTCTTCGTCCTCCCATTTGATCCGTTGGCCTTCTTTGGACCAAGTTCGTCACTTTCGTCCCTCTTTGCCTACCATTTGATCTGTTCGCCTTCTTTGGACCATGTTCGTCTAGGTCGTCCATCTTCGTCCTCCCATTTGATCCGTTGGCCTTCTTTGGATCAAGATCGTCTCGTTAGTCCCTCTTCGTCCTCCCATTTGATCCGTTGGCCTTCTTTGGACCAAGTTCGTCACTTTCGTCCCTCTTCGTCCTACCATTTGATCTGTTGGCCTTCTTTGGACCATGTTCGTCTAGTTCGTCCATCTTCATCCTCCCATTTGATCCGTTGGCCTTCTATGGATCAAGTTCGTCTCGTTAGTCCCTCTTCGTCCTCCCATTTGATCCGTTGGCCTTCTTTGGACCAAGTTCGTCTCGTTCGTCCATCTTCGTCCTCGCATTAGACCCGTTGGCCTTCTTTGGACCAAGTTCGTCTCGTTCGTCCATCATTGACGTCGCATTAGATCCGTTGTCCTTCTTTGGATCAAGTTCGTCTCTTTCGTCCCACTTCGTCCTCCCATTTGATCCGTTGGCCTTCTTTGGACCAAGTTCGTCACTTTCGTCCTACCATTTGATCTGTTGGCCATCTTTGGACCACGTTCGTCCATCTTCATCCTCCCATTTGATCCGATGGCCTTCTTTAGATCAAGTTCCTCTCGTTAGTCCCTCTTCGTCCTCCCATTTGATCCGTTGGCCTTCTTTGGACCAAGTTCGTCTCGTTCGTCCATCTTCGTCCTCGCATTAGACCCGTTGGCCTTCTTTGGACCAAGTTCGTCTCGTTCGTCCATCATTGACGTCGCATTAGATCCGTTGTCCTTCTTTGGATCAAGTTCGTCTCTTTCGTCCCTCTTCGTCCTCCCATTTGATCCGTTGGCCTTCTTTGGACCAAGTTCGTCACTTTCGTCCCTCTTCGTCCTACCATTTGATATGTTGGCCATCTTTGGACCATGTTCGTCTAGTTCGTCCATCTTCATCCTCCCATTTGATCCGATGGCCTTCTTTAGATCAAGTTCCTCTCGTTAGTCCCTCTTCGTCCTCCCATTTGATCCGTTGGCCTTCTTTGGACCAAGTTCGTCTCGTTCGTCCATCTTCGTCCTCGCATTAGACCCGTTGGCCTTCTTTGGACCAAGTTCGTCTCGTTCGTCCATCATTGACGTCGCATTAGATCCGTTGTCCTTCTTTGGATCAAGTTCGTCTCTTTCGTCCCTTTTCGTCCTCCCATTTGATCCGTTGGCCTTCTTTGGACCAAGTTCGTCACTTTCGTCCCTCTTCGTCCTACCATTTGATCTGTTGGCCTTCTTTGGACCATGTTCGTCTAGTTCGTCCATCTTCGTCCTCCCATTTGATCCGTTGTCCTTCTTTGGAACAAGTTCGTCTCTTTCGTCCCTCTTAGTCCTCCCATTTGATCCGTTGGCCTTCTTTGGACCAAGTTCGTCACTTTCGTCCCTCTTCGTCCTACCATTTGATCTGTTGGCCTTCTTTGGACCATGTTCTTCTAGTTCCTCCATCTTCGTCCTCCCATTTGATCCGATGGCCTTCTTTTGATCAAGTTCCTCTCGTTAGTCCCTCTTCGTCCTCCCATTTAATCCGTTGGTCTTCTATGGACCAAGTTCGTCTCGTTCGTCCATCTTCGTCCTCGCATTAGATCCGTTGGTCTTCTTTGGACCAAGTTCGTCTCGTTCGTCCATCATTTACGTCGCATTAGATCCGTTGTCCTTCTTTGGATCAAGTTCGTCTCTTTCGTCCCTCTTCGTCCTCCCATTTGATCCGTTGGCCTTCTTTGGACCAAGTTCGTCACTTTCGTCCCTCTTCGTCCTACCATTTGATCTGTTCGCCTTCTTTGGACCATGTTCGTCTAGGTCGTCCATCTTCGTCCTCCCATTTGATCCGTTGGCCTTCTTTGGATCAAGATCGTCTCGTTAGTCCCTCTTCGTCCTCCCATTTGATCCGTTGGCCTTCTTTGGACCAAGTTCGTCACTTTCGTCCCTCTTCGTCCTACCATTTGATCTGTTGGCCTTCTTTGGACCATGTTCGTCTAGTTCGTCCATCTTCATCCTCCCATTTGATCCGTTGGCCTTCTATGGATCAAGTTCGTCTCGTTAGTCCCTCTTCGTCCTCCCATTTGATCCGTTGGCCTTCTTTGGACCAAGTTCGTCTCGTTCGTCCATCTTCGTCCTCGCATTAGACCCGTTGGCCTTCTTTGGACCAAGTTCGTCTCGTTCGTCCATCATTGACGTCGCATTAGATCCGTTGTCCTTCTTTGGATCAAGTTCGTCTCTTTCGTCCCACTTCGTCCTCCCATTTGATCCGTTGGCCTTCTTTGGACCAAGTTCGTCACTTTCGTTCTACCATTTGATCTGTTGGCCATCTTTGGACCATGTTCGTCCATCTTCATCCTCCCATTTGATCCGATGGCCTTCTTTAGATCAAGTTCCTCTCGTTAGTCCCTCTTCGTCCTCCCATTTGATCCGTTGGCCTTCTTTGGACCAAGTTCGTCTCGTTCGTCCATCTTCGTCCTCGCATTAGACCCGTTGGCCTTCTTTGGACCAAGTTCGTCTCGTTCGTCCATCATTGACGTCGCATTAGATCCGTTGTCCTTCTTTGGATCAAGTTCGTCTCTTTCGTCCCTCTTCGTCCTCCCATTTGATCCGTTGGCCTTCTTTGGACCAAGTTCGTCACTTTCGTCCCTCTTCGTCCTACCATTTGATATGTTGGCCATCTTTGGACCATGTTCTTCTAGTTCGTCCATCTTCATCCTCCCATTTGATCCGATGGCCTTCTTTAGATCAAGTTCCTCTCGTTAGTCCCTCTTCGTCCTCCCATTTGATCCGTTGGCCTTCTTTGGACCAAGTTCGTCTCGTTCGTCCATCTTCGTCCTCGCATTAGACCCGTTGGCCTTCTTTGGACCAAGTTCGTCTCGTTCGTGCATCATTGACGTCGCATTAGATCCGTTGTCCTTCTTTGGATCAAGTTCGTCTCTTTCGTCCCTTTTCGTCCTCCCATTTGATCCGTTGGCCTTCTTTGGACCAAGTTCGTCACTTTCGTCCCTCTTCGTCCTACCATTTGATCTGTTGGCCTTCTTTGGACCATGTTCGTCTAGTTCGTCCATCTTCGTCCTCCCATTTGATCCGTTGTCCTTCTTTGGAACAAGTTCGTCTCTTTCGTCCCTCTTAGTCCTCCCATTTGATCCGTTGGCCTTCTTTGGACCAAGTTCGTCACTTTCGTCCCTCTTCGTCCTACCATTTGATCTGTTGGCCTTCTTTGGACCATGTTCTTCTAGTTCCTCCATCTTCGTCCTCCCATTTGATCCGATGGCCTTCTTTTGATCAAGTTCCTCTCGTTAGTCCCTCTTCGTCCTCCCATTTAATCCGTTGGTCTTCTATGGACCAAGTTCGTCTCGTTCGTCCATCTTCGTCCTCGCATTAGATCCGTTGGTCTTCTTTGGACCAAGTTCGTCTCGTTCGTCCATCATTTACGTCGCATTAGATCCGTTGTCCTTCTTTGGATCAAGTTCGTCTCTTTCGTCCCTCTTCGTCCTCCCATTTGATCCGTTGGCCTTCTTTGGACCAAGTTCGTCACTTTCGTCCCTCTTCGTCCTACCATTTGATCTGTTCGCCTTCTTTGGACCATGTTCGTCTAGGTCGTCCATCTTCGTCCTCCCATTTGATCCGTTGGCCTTCTTTGGATCAAGATCGTCTCGTTAGTCCCTCTTCGTCCTCCCATTTGATCCGTTGGCCTTCTTTGGACCAAGTTCGTCACTTTCGTCCCTCTTCGTCCTACCATTTGATCTGTTGGCCTTCTTTGGACCATGTTCGTCTAGTTCGTCCATCTTCATCCTCCCATTTGATCCGTTGGCCTTCTATGGATCAAGTTCGTCTCGTTAGTCCCTCTTCGTCCTCCCATTTGATCCGTTGGCCTTCTTTGGACCAAGTTCGTCTCGTTCGTCCATCTTCGTCCTCGCATTAGACCCGTTGGCCTTCTTTGGACCAAGTTCGTCTCGTTCGTCCATCATTGACGTCGCATTAGATCCGTTGTCCTTCTTTGGATCATGTTCGTCTCTTTCGTCCCACTTCGTCCTCCCATTTGATCCGTTGGCCTTCTTTGGACCAAGTTCGTCACTTTCGTCCCTCTTCGTCCTACCATTTGATCTGTTGGCCATCTTTGGACCATGTTCGTCCATCTTCATCCTCCCATTTGATCCGATGGCCTTCTTTAGATCAAGTTCCTCTCGTTGGTCCCTCTTCGTCCTCCCATTTGATCCGTTGGCCTTCTTTGGACCAAGTTCGTCTCGTTCGTCCATCTTCGTCCTCGCATTAGACCCGTTGGCCTTCTTTGGACCAAGTTCGTCTCGTTCGTCCATCATTGACGTCGCATTAGATCCGTTGTCCTTCTTTGGATCAAGTTCGTCTCTTTCGTCCCTCTTCGTCCTCCCATTTGATCCGTTGGCCTTCTTTGGACCAAGTTCGTCACTTTCGTCCCTCTTCGTCCTACCATTTGATATGTTGGCCATCTTTGGACCATGTTCATCTAGTTCGTCCATCTTCATCCTCCCATTTGATCCGATGGCCTTCTTTAGATCAAGTTCCTCTCGTTAGTCCCTCTTCGTCCTCCCATTTGATCCGTTGGCCTTCTTTGGACCAAGTTCGTCTCGTTCGTCCATCTTCGTCCTCGCATTAGACCCGTTGGCCCTCTTTGGACCAAGTTCGTCTCGTTCGTCCATCATTGACGTCGCATTAGATCCGTTGTCCTTCTTTGGATCAAGTTCGTCTCTTTCGTCCCTTTTCGTCCTCCCATTTGATCCGTTGGCCTTCTTTGGACCAAGTTCGTCACTTTCGTCCCTCTTCGTCCTACCATTTGATCTGTTGGCCTTCTTTGGACAATGTTCGTCTAGTTCGTCCATCTTCGTCCTCCCATTTGATCCGTTGTCCTTCTTTGGAACAAGTTCGTCTCTTTCGTCCCTCTTAGTCCTCCCATTTGATCCGTTGGCCTTCTTTGGACCAAGTTCGTCACTTTCGTCCCTCTTCGTCCTACCATTTGATCTGTTGGCCTTCTTTGGACCAAGTTCTTCTAGTTCCTCCATCTTCGTCCTCCCATTTGATCCGATGGCCTTATTTTGATCAAGTTCCTCTCGTTAGTCCCTCTTCGTCCTTCCATTTAATCCGTTGGTCTTCTTTGGACCAAGTTCGTCTCATTCGTCTATCTTCGTCCTCGCATTAGATCCGTTGGTCTTCTTTGGACCAAGTTCGTCTCGTTCGTCCATCATTTACGTCGCATTAGATCCGTTGTCCTTCTTTGGATCAAGTTCGTCTCTTTCGTCCCTCTTCGTCCTCCCATTTGATCCGTTGGCCTTCTTTGGACCAAGTTCGTCACTTTCGTCCCTCTTCGTCCTACCATTTGATCTGTTCGCCTTCTTTGGACCATGTTCGTCTAGGTCGTCCATCTTCGTCCTCCCATTTGATCCGTTGTCCTTCTTTGGATCAAGTTCGTCTCGTTAGTCCCTCTTCGTCCTCCCATTTGATCCGTTGGCCTTCTTTGGACCAAGTTCGTCACTTTCGTCCCTCTTCGTCCTACCATTTGATCTGTTGGCCTTCTTTGGACCATGTTGGTCTAGTTCGTCCATCTTCCTCCTCCCATTTGATCCGTTGGCCTTCAATGGATCAAGTTCGTCTCGTTAGTCCCTCTTCGTCCACCCATTTGATCCGTTGGCCTTCTTTGGACCAAGTTCGTCTCGTTCGTCCATCTTCTTCCTCGCATTAGATCCGTTGGCCTTCTTTTGACCAAGTTCGTCACGTTCGTCCATCATTGACATCGCATTAGATCCGTTGTCCTTCTTTTAATCAAGTTCGTCTCTTTTGTCCCTCTTCGTCCTCGCATTTGATCCGTTGGCCTTCTTTGGACCAAGTTCGTCACTTTCGTCCCTCATCGTCCTACCATTTGATCTGTTGGCCTTCTTTGGACCATGTTCGTCTAGTTCCTCCATCTTCATCCTCCCATTTGATCCGATGGCCTTCTTTAGATCAAGTTCCTCTCGTTAGTCCCTCTTCGTCCTCCCATTAGATCCGTTGGCCATCTTTGGACCAAGTTCGTCTTGTTCGTCCATCATTGTCGTCGCATTAGATCTATTGTCCCACTTTGGATCTAGTTCGTCTCTTTTGTCCCTCTTCGTCCTCCCATTTGATCTGTTGGCCATCTTTGGACCAAGTTCGTCTCTTTAGTCCCTTTTCGTCCTCCCATTAGATCCGTTGGCCTTCTTTGAACGAAGTTCGTCTCGTTCGTCAATCTTCGTCCTCACATTAGATCCGTTGGCTTTCTTTGGACCAAGTTCGTCTCGTTCGTCCATCATTGTCGTCGCATTAGATCCGTCGTCCTTGTTTGGATCAAGTTCGTCTCTTTCATCCCTCTTCGTCCTCCCATTTGATCCATTGGTCATCTTTGGACCAAGTTCGTCACTTTCTTCCCTCTTCGTCCTACCATTTGATCTGTTGCCCTTCTTTGGACCATGTTCGTCTAGTTCGTCCATCTTCGTCATCCCATTTGATGCGTTGGCCTTCTTTGGATCAAGTTCGTCTCGTTGGTCCCTCTTCGTCATCCCATTTGATCCATTGGCCTTCTTTGGACCAAGTTCGTCTCGTTCGTCCCTCTTCGTCCTCCCATTTGATCCGTCGGCCATCTTTGGACCAAGTTCGTCTCGTTCGTCCATCTTCGTCCTCCCATTTGATCCGTTGGCCTTCTTTGGACCCTGTTTGTCTAGTTCGTCCCTCTTCGTCCTCCCATTTGATCTGTTGGCCATCTTTGGACCAAGTTCGTCTCTTTAGTCCCACTTCGTCCTCCCATTAGATCCGTTGGAATTGGACCAAGTTCGTCTCGTTCGTCCATCTTCGTCTTCCCATTAGATCCGTTGGAATTCTTTGGAAAATGTTCGTCTCGTTCGTCTCGTTCGTCCCTTTTCGTCCTCCCATTAGATCCGTTGGCCTTCTTTGGGTCAAGTTCGTCTCGTTCGTCAATCTTCGTCCTCGCATTAGATCCGTTGGCCTTCTTTGGACCAAGTTCGTCTCGTTCGTCCATCATTGTCGTCGCATTAGATCCGTTGGCCTTCTTTGGACCAAGTTCGTCTCGTTCGTCCATCATTGTCGTCGCATTAGATCTATTGTCCTTCTTTGGATCAAGTTAGTCTCTTTTGTCCCTCTTCGTCCTCCCATTTGATCCATCGGCCTTCTTTGGACCAAGTTCGTCACTTTCGTCCCTCTTCGTCCTACCATTTGACTTGTTGGCCTTCTTTGGACCATCTTCGTCTAGTTCGTCCATCTTCGTCATCCCATTTGATCCGTTGGCCTTCTTTCGACCAAGTTAGTTTCGTTCGTCCATCTTCGTCCTCGCATTTGATCCATTGGCCTTCTTTGGACCAAGTTCGTCTCGTTCCTCCATCATCGTTCGTCCCTCTTCGTCCTCCCATTAGATCCGTTGGCCTTCTTTGGACCAAGTTTGTCTCGTTCGTCCCTCTTTGCCCTCCAATTTGATCCGTTGGCCTTCTTTGGACCAAGTTTGTCTCGTTCGTCCATCTTCGTCCTCCCATTTGATCCGTTCGCCATCTTTGGACCAAGTTCGTCTCTTTAGTCCCTCTTCGTCCTCCCATTAGATCCGTTGGAATTGGACCAAGTTCGTCTCGTTCGTCCATCTTCGTCTTCCCATTAGATCCGTTGGCCTTCTTTGGACCAAGTTCATCTCGTTCGTCAATCTTCGTCCTCGCATGAGATCCGTTGGCCTTCTTTGGACCAAGTTCGTCTCGTTCGTTCATCATTGTCGTCGCATTAGATCCGTCGTCCTTGTTTGGATCAAGTTCGTCTCTTTCATCCCTCTTCGTCCTCCCATTTGATCCGTTGGCCTTCTTTGGACCAAGTTCGTTACTTTCGTACCTCTTCGTCCTACCATTTGATCTGTTGGACTTCTTTGTACCGTGTTCGTCTAGTTCGTCCATCTTCGTCCTCCCATTTGATCCGTTTTCCTTCTTTGGATCAAGTTTGTCTCGTTAGTCCTTCGTCGTCCTCCCATTTGATCCGTTGGACTTCTTTGGACCAAGTTCGTCACTTTCGTCCCTCTTCGTCCTCCCATTTGATCCGTTGGCCTTCTTTGGACCATGTTCGTCTAGTTCGTCCCTCTTCGTCCTCCCATTTGATCCGTCGGCCATCTTTGGACCAAGTTCGTCTCGTTCGTCCATCTTCGTCCTCCCATTTGATCCGTTGGCCTTCTTTGGACCCTGTTTGTCTAGTTCGTCCCTCTTCGTCCTCCCATTTGATACGTTGGCCTTCTTTGGACCAAGTTCGTCTCGTTCGTCCATCTTCGTCCGCGCATTAGATCCGTTGGCCATCTTTGGACCAAGTTCGTCTTGTTCGTCCATCATTGTCGTCGCATTAGATCTATTGTACCACTTTGGATCTAGTTCGTCTCTTTTGTCCCTCTTCGTCCTCCCATTTGATCAGTTGGCCTTCTTTGGACCAAGTTCGTCTCGTTCCTCCATCATCGTTCATCCCTCTTCGTCCTCCCATTAGATCCGTTGGCCTTCTTTGGACCAAGTTTGTCTCGTTCGTCCCTCTTTGCCTTCCAATTTGATCCGTTGGCCTTCTTTGGACCAAGTTGGTCTCGTTCGTCCATCTTCGTCCTCCCATTTGATCCGTTGGCCTTCTTTGGACCATGTTCGTCTAGTTCGTCCCTCTTCATCCTCCCATTTGATCTGTTGGCCATCTTTGGACCAAGTTCGTCTCTTTAGTCCCTTTTCGTCCTCCCATTAGATCCGTTGGCCTTCTTTGGACCAAGTTCGTCTCGTTCGTCAATCTTCGTCCTCACATTAGATCCGTTGGCTTTCTTTGGACCAAGTTCGTCTCGTTCGTCCATCATTGTCGTCACATTAGATCCGTCGTCCTTGTTTGGATCAAGTTCGTCTCTTTCATCCCTCTTCGTCCTCCCATTTGATCCATTGGCCTTCTTTGGACCAAGTTCGTCACTTTCTTCCCTCTTCGTCCTACCATTTGATCTGTTGGCCTTCTTTGGACCATGTTCGTCTAGTTCGTCCATCTTCGTCATCCCATTTGATGCGTTGGCCTTCTTTGGATCAGGTTCGTCTCGTTAGTCCCTCTTCGTCATCCCATTTGATCCGTTGGCCTTCTTTGGACCAAGTTGGTCTCGTTCGTCCATCTTCGTCCTCCCATTTGATCCGTTGGCCTTCTTTGGACCATGTTCGTCTAGTTCGTCCCTCTTCGTCCTCCCATTTGATCCGTCGGCCATCTTTGGACCAAGTTCGTCTCGTTCGTCCATCTTCGTCCTCCCATTTGATCCGTTGGCCTTCTTTGGACCCTGTTTGTCTAGTTCGTCCCTCTTCGTCCTCCCATTTGATCTGTTGGCCATCTTTGGGCCAAGTTCGTCTCTTTAGTCCCACTTTGTCCTCCCATTAGATCCGTTGGAATTGGACCAAGTTCGTCTCGTTCGTCCATCTTCGTCTTCCCATTAGATCCGTTGGAATTCTTTGGAAAACATTCGTCTCGTTCGTCCCTTTTCGTCCTCCCATTAGATCCGTTGGCCTTCTTTGGGTCAAGTTCGTCTCGTTCGTCAATCTTCGTCCTCGCATTAGATCCGTTGCCCTTCTTTGGACCAAGTTCGTCTCGTTCGTCCATCATTGTCGTCGCATTAGATCCGTTGGCCTTCTTTGGACCAAGTTCGTCTCGTTCGTCCATCATTGTCGTCGCATTAGATCTATTGTCCTTCTTTGCATCAAGTTCGTCTCTTTTGTCCCTCTTCGTCCTCCCATTTGATCCATTGGCCTTCTTTGGACCAAGTTCGTCACTTTCGTCCCTCTTCGTCCTACCATTTGACTTGTTGGCCTTCTTTGGACCATCTTCGTCTAGTTCGTCCATCTTCGTCATCCCATTTGATCCGTTGGCCTTCTTTGGACCAAGTTTGTTTCGTTCGTCCATCTTCGTCCTCGCATTTGATCCATTGGCCTTCTTTGGACCAAGTTCGTCTCGTTCCTCCATCATCGTTCGTCCTTCTTCGTCCTCCCATTAGATCCGTTGGCCTTCTTTGGACCAAGTTTGTCTCGTTCGTCCCTCTTTGCCCTCCAATTTGATCCGTTGGCCTTCTTTGGACCAAATTTGTCTAGTTCGTCCATCTTCATCCTCCCATTTGATCCGATGGCCTTCTTTAGATCAAGTTCCTCTCGTTAGTCCCTCGTCGTTCTCCCATTTGATTCGTTGGCCTTCTTTGGACCAAGTTCGTCTCGTTCATCCATCTTCGTCCGCGCATTAGATCCGTTGGCCATCTTTGGACCAAGTTCGTCTCGTTCGTCCATCATTGTCGTCGCATTTGATCTATTGTCCCTCTTTGGATCTTGTTCGTCTCTTTTGTCCCTCTTCGTCCTCCCATTTGATCCGTTGGCCTTCTTTGGACCATGTTCGTCACTTTCGTCCCTCTTCGTCCTACCATTTGATCTGTTGGCCTTCTTTGGACCATGTTCGTCTAGTTCGTCCATCTTCCTCCTCCCATTTGATCCGTTGGCCTTCTTTGGACCAAGTTCGTTTCGTTCGTCCATCTTCGTCCTCGCATTTCATCCGTTGGCGTTTTTGGACCAAGTTCGTCACTTTCGTCCCTCTTCGTCCTACCATTTGATCTGTTGGCCTTCTTTGGACCATGTTCGTCTAGTTCGTCCATCTTCCTCCTCCCATTTGATCCGTTGGCCTTCTTTGGATCAAGTTCGTCTCGTTAGTCCCACTTCGTCCTCGCATTAGATCCGTTGGCCTTCTTTGGACCAAGTTCGTCTCGTTCGTCCATCATTGTCGTCGCATTAGATCTATTGTCCCTCTTTCGATCTTGTTCGCCTCATTTGTTCCTCTTCGTCCTCCCATTTGATCCGTTGGCCTTCTTTGGACCAAGTTCGTCACTTTCGTCCCCCTTCGTCCTCCCATTAGATCCGTTGGAATTGTACCAAGTTCGTCTCGTTCGTCCATCTTCGTCTTCCCATGAGATCCGTTGGCCTTCTTTGGACCAAGTTCGTCTCGTTCGTCAATCTTCGTCCTCGCATTAGATCCGTTGGCCTTGTTTGGACCAAGTTCGTCTCGTTCGTCCCTCTTCGTCCTCCCATTTGATCCGTTGGCCTTCTTTGGACCAAGTTCGTCACTTTCGTCCCTCTTCGTCCTACCATTTGATCTGTTGGCCTTCTTTGGACCATGTTCGTCTAGTTCGTCCATCTTCATCCTCCCATTTGATCCGATGGCCTTCTTTAGATCAAGTTCCTCTCGTTAGTCCCACTTCGTCCTCGCATTAGATCCGTTGGCCTTCTTTGGACCAAGTTCGTCACTTTCGTCCCTCTTCGTCCTACCATTTTATCTGTTGGCCTTCTTTGGACCATGTTCGTCTAGTTCGTCCATCTTCCTCCTCCCATTTGATCCGTTGGCCTTCTTTGGATCAAGTTCGTCTCGTTAGTCCCACTTCGTCCTCGCATTAGATCCGTTGGCCTTCTTTGGACCAAGTTCGTCTCGTTCGTCCATCATTGTCGTCGCATTAGATCCGTTGTCCTTCTTTGGATCAAGTTCATCTCTTTTGTTCCTCTTCGTCCTCCCATTTGATCCGTTGGCCTTCTTTGGACCAAGTTCGTCACTTTCGTCCCCCTTCGTCCTCCCATTAGATCCGTTGGAATTGGAGCAAGTTCGTCTCGTTCGTCCATCTTCGTCTTCCCATTAGATCCGTTGGCCTTCTTTGGACCAAGTTCGTCTCGTTCGTCAATCTTTGTCCTCGCATTAGATCCGTTGGCCTTGTTTGGACCAAGTTCGTCTCGTTCGTCCCTCTTCGTCCTCCCATTTGATCCGTTGGCCTTCTTTGGACCAAGTTCGTCACTTTCGTCCCTCTTCGTCCTACCATTTGATCTGTTGGCCTTCTTTGGACCATGTTCGTCTAGTTCGTCCATCTTCATCCTCCCATTTGATCCGATGGCCTTTATTAGATCAAGTTCCTCTCGTTAGTCCCTCTTCGTCCTCCCATTTGATCCGTTGGCCTTCTTTGGACCAAGTTCGTCTCGTTCGTCCATCTTCGTCCGCGCATTAGATCCGTTGGCCATCTTTGGACCAAGTTCGTCTCGTTCGTCCATCATTGTCGTCGCGTTAGATCTATTGTCCCTCTTTGGATCTTGTTCGTCTCTTTTGTCCCTCTTCGTCCTCCCATTTGATCCGTTGGCCTTCTTTGGACCAAGTTCGTCACTTTCGTCCCTCTTCGTCCTACCATTTGATCTGTTGGCCTTCTTTGGACCATGTTCGTTTAGTTCGTCCATCTTCCTCCTCCCATTTGATCCGTTGGCCTTCTTTGGACCAAGTTCGTTTCGTTCGTCCATCTTCGTCCTCCCATTTGATCCGTTGGCCTTCTTTGGACCAAGTTCGTCACTTTCGTCCCTCTTCGTCCTACCATTTGATCTGTTGGCCTTCTTTGGACCATGTTCGTCTAGTTCGTCCATCTTCCTCCTCCCATTTGATCCATTGGCCTTCTTTAGATCAAGTTCGTCTCGTTAGTCCTACTTCGTCCTCCCTTTTGATTCGTTGGCCTTCTTTGGACCAAGTTCGTCTCGTTTGTCCATCTTCGTCCTCGCATTAGATCCGTTGGCCTTCTTTGGACCAAGTTCGTCTCGTTAGTCCTTCTTCGTCCTCCCATTAGATCCGTTGGACTTCTTTGGACCAAGCTCGTCTCGTTTGCCCACCTTCGTCCTCCCATTTGATCCGTTGGACTTCTTTAGACCAAGTTCGTCTCGTTCATCCATCATCGTTCGTCCCACTTCGTCCTCCCATTAGATCCGTTGGCCTTCTTTGGACCAAGTTCGTCTCGTTCGTCCCTCTTTGCCCTCCAATTTGATCCGTTGGCCTTCTTTGGACCAAGTTTGTCTCGTTCGTCCATCTTCGTCCTCCCATTTGATCCGTTGGCCTTCTTTGGACCATGTTCGCCTAGTTCGTCCCTCTTTGTCCTCCCATTTGATCCGTTGGCCATCTTTGGACCAAGTTCGTCTCTTTAGTCCTTCTTCGTCCTCCCATTAGATCCATTGGACTTCATTGGACCAAGTTCGTCTCGTTCGTCCATCTTCGTCTTCCCATTAGATCCGTTGGCCTTCTTTGGACCATGTTCGTCTAGTATGTCCATCTTCATCGTCCCATTTGATCCGTTGGCCTTCTATGGATCAAGTTCGTCTCGTTAGTCCCTCTTCGTCCTCCCATTTGATCCGCTGGCCTTCTTTGGACCAAGTTCGTCTCGTTCGTCCATCTTCGTCCTCGCATTAGATCCGTTGGCCTTCTTTGGACCAAGTTCGTCTCCTTCGTCCATCATTGTCGTCGCATTAGATCAGTTGTCCTTCTTTGGATCAAGTTCGTCTCTTTCGTCCCTCTTCGTCCCCCCATTTGATCCGTTGGCCTTCTTTGGACCAAGTTCGTCACTTTCGTCCCTCTTCGTCCTACCATTTGATCTGTTGGCCTTCTTTGGACCATGTTCGTTTAGTTCGTCCATCTTCCTCCTCCCATTTGAGCCGATGGCCTTCTTTAGACCAAGTTCGTTTCGTTCGTCCATCTTCGTCCTCGCATTTGATCCGTTGGCCTTCTTTGGACCAAGTTCGTCACTTTCGTCCCTCTTCGTCCAACCATTTGATCTGTTGGCCTTCTTTGGACCATGTTCGTTTAGTTCGTCCATCTTCCTCCTCCCATTTGATCCGTTGGCCTTCTTTGGACCAAGTTCGTTTCGTTCGTCCATCTTCGTCCTCGCATTTGATTCGTTGGCCTTCTTTGGACCAAGTTCGTCACTTTCGTCCCTCTTCGTCCTACCATTTGATCTGTTGGCCTTCTTTGGACCATGTTCGTCTAGTTCGTCCATCTTCATCCTCCCATTTGATCCGTTGGCCTTCTATGGATCAAGTTCGTCTCGTTAGTCCCTCTTCGTCCTCCCATTTGATCCGCTTGCCTTCTTTGGACCAAGTTCGTCTCGTTCGTCCATCTTCGTCCTCGCATTAGATCCGTTGGCCTTCTTTGGACCAAGTTCGCCTCGTTCGTCCATCATTGTCGTCGCATTAGATCCGTTGTCCTTCTTTGTATCAAGTTCGTCTCTTTCGTCCCTCTTCGTCCCCCCATTTGATCCGTTGGCCTTCTTTGGACCAAGTTCGTCACTTTTGTCCCTCTTCGTCCTACCATTTGATCTGTTGGCCTTCTTTGGGCCATGTTCGTCTAGTTCGTCCATCTTCCTCCTCCCATTTTATCCGTTGGCCTTCTTTGGACCAAGTTCATTTTGTTCGTCCATCTTGGTCCTCCCATTTGATCCGTTGGCCTTCTTTGGACCAAGTTCGTCACTTTCGTCCCTCTTCGTCCTACCATTTGATCTGTTGGCATTCTTTGGACCATGTTCGTCTAGTTCGTCCATCTTCATCCTCCCATTTGTTCCGTTGGCCTTCTATGGATCAAGTTCGTCTCGTTAGTCCCTCTTCGTCCTCCCATTTGATCCGCTGGCCTTCTTTGGACCAAGTTCGTCTCGTTCGTCCATCTTCGTCCTCGCATTAGATCCGTTGGCCTTCTTTGGACCAAGTTCGTCTCGTTCATCCATCATTGTCGTCGCATTAGATCCGTTGTCCTTCTTTGGATCAAGTTCGTCTCTTTCGTCCCTCTGCGTCCCCCCATTTGATCCGTTCGCCTTCTTTGGACCAAGTTTGTCACTTTCGTCCCTCTTCGTCCTACCATTTGATCTGTTGGCCTTCTTTGGAACATTTTCGTTTAGTTCGTCCATCTTCCACATCCCATTTGATCCGTTGGCCTTCTTTGGACCAAGTTCGTTTCGTTCGTCCATCTTCGTCCTCGCATTTGATCCGTTGGCCTTCTTTGGACCAAGTTCGTCACTTTCGTCCCTCTTCGTCCTACCATTTGATCTGTTGGCCTTCTTTGGACCATGTTCGTCTAGTTCGTACATCTTCGTCTTCCCATTTGATCCGTTGGCCTTCTTTAGATCAAGTTCGTCTCGTTAGTCCCACTTCGTCCTCCCTTTTGATCCGTTGGCCTTCTTTGGACCAAGTTCGTCTCGTTCGTCCATCTTCGTCCTCCCATTAGATCCGTTGGCCTTCTTTGGACCAAGTTGGTCTCGTTCGTCCATCTTCGTCCTCCCATTTGATCCGTTGGCCTTCTTTGGACCATATTCGTCTAGTTCGTCCATCTTCCTCCTCCCATTTTATCCGTTGGCCTTCTTTGGACCAAGTTCGTTTCGTTCGTCCATCTTCGTCCTCGCATTTGATTCGTTGGCCTTCTTTGGACCAAGTTCGTCACTTTCGTCCCTCTTCGTCCTACCATTTGATCTGTTGGCCTTCTTTGGACCATGTTCGTCTAGTTTGTCCATCTTCCTCCTCCCATTTGATCCATTGGCCTTCTTTAGATCAAGTTCGTCTCGTTAGTCCCACTTCGTCCTCCCTTTTGATTCGTTGGCCTTCTTTGGACCAAGTTCGTCTCGTTCGTCCATCTTCGTCCTCGCATTTGATTCGTTGGCCTTCTTTGGACCAAGTTCGTCACTTTCGTCCCTCTTCGTCCTACCATTTGATCTGTTGGCCTTCTTTGGACCATGTTCGTCTAGTTCGTCCATCTTCATCCTCCCATTTGATCCGTTGGCCTTCTATGGATCAAGTTCGTCTCGTTAGTCCCTCTTCGTCCTCCCATTTGATCCGCTTGCCTTCTTTGGACCAAGTTCGTCTCGTTCGTCCATCTTCGTCCTCGCATTAGATCCGTTGGCCTTCTTTGGACCAAGTTCGCCTCGTTCGTCCATCATTGTCGTCGCATTAGATCCGTTGTCCTTCTTTGTATCAAGTTCGTCTCTTTCGTCCCTCTTCGTCCCCCCATTTGATCCGTTGGCCTTCTTTGGACCAAGTTCGTCACTTTTGTCCCTCTTCGTCCTACCATTTGATCTGTTGGCCTTCTTTGGGCCATGTTCGTCTAGTTCGTCCATCTTCCTCCTCCCATTTTATCCGTTGGCCTTCTTTGGACCAAGTTCATTTTGTTCGTCCATCTTGGTCCTCCCATTTGATCCGTTGGCCTTCTTTGGACCAAGTTCGTCACTTTCGTCCCTCTTCGTCCTACCATTTGATCTGTTGGCATTCTTTGGACCATGTTCGTCTAGTTCGTCCATCTTCATCCTCCCATTTGTTCCGTTGGCCTTCTATGGATCAAGTTCGTCTCGTTAGTCCCTCTTCGTCCTCCCATTTGATCCGCTGGCCTTCTTTGGACCAAGTTCGTCTCGTTCGTCCATCTTCGTCCTCGCATTAGATCCGTTGGCCTTCTTTGGACCAAGTTCGTCTCGTTCATCCATCATTGTCGTCGCATTAGATCCGTTGTCCTTCTTTGGATCAAGTTCGTCTCTTTCGTCCCTCTGCGTCCCCCCATTTGATCCGTTCGCCTTCTTTGGACCAAGTTTGTCACTTTCGTCCCTCTTCGTCCTACCATTTGATCTGTTGGCCTTCTTTGGACCATTTTCGTTTAGTTCGTCCATCTTCCACATCCCATTTGATCCGTTGGCCTTCTTTGGACCAAGTTCGTTTCGTTCGTCCATCTTCGTCCTCGCATTTGATCCGTTGGCCTTCTTTGGACCAAGTTCGTCACTTTCGTCCCTCTTCGTCCTACCATTTGATCTGTTGGCCTTCTTTGGACCATGTTCGTCTAGTTCGTACATCTTCGTCTTCCCATTTGATCCGTTGGCCTTCTTTAGATCAAGTTCGTCTCGTTAGTCCCACTTCGTCCTCCCTTTTGATCCGTTGGCCTTCTTTGGACCAAGTTCGTCTCGTTCGTCCATCTTCGTCCTCCCATTAGATCCGTTGGCCTTCTTTGGACCAAGTTGGTCTCGTTCGTCCATCTTCGTCCTCCCATTTGATCCGTTGGCCTTCTTTGGACCATATTCGTCTAGTTCGTCCATCTTCCTCCTCCCATTTTATCCGTTGGCCTTCTTTGGACCAAGTTCGTTTCGTTCGTCCATCTTCGTCCTCGCATTTGATTCGTTGGCCTTCTTTGGACCAAGTTCGTCACTTTCGTCCCTCTTCGTCCTACCATTTGATCTGTTGGCCTTCTTTGGACCATGTTCGTCTAGTTTGTCCATCTTCCTCCTCCCATTTGATCCATTGGCCTTCTTTAGATCAAGTTCGTCTCGTTAGTCCCACTTCGTCCTCCCTTTTGATTCGTTGGCCTTCTTTGGACCAAGTTCGTCTCGTTTGTCCATCTTCGTCCTCGCATTAGATCCGTTGGCCTTCTTTGGACCAAGTTCGTCTCGTTAGTCCTTCTTCGTCCTCCCATTAGATCCGTTGGACTTCTTTGGACCAAGCTCGTCTCGTTTGCCCATCTTCGTCCTCCCATTTGATCCGTTGGCCTTCTTTAGACCAAGTTCATCTCGTTCATCCATCATCGTTCGTCCCTCTTCGTCCTCCCATTAGATCCGTTGGCCTTCTTTGGACCAAGTTCGTTTCGTTCGTCCCTCTTTGCCCTCCAATTTGATCCGTTGGCCTTCTTTGGACCAAGTTTGTCTCGTTCATCCATCTTCGTCCTCCCATTTGATCCGTTGGCCTTCTTTGGACCATGTTCGTCTAGTTCGTCCCTCTTCGTCCTACCATTTGATCTGTTGGCCTTCTTTGGACCATGTTCGTCTAGTTCGTCCATCTTCCTCCTCCCATTTTATCCGTTGGCCTTCTTTGGACCAAGTTCGTTTCGTTCGTCCATCTTGGTCCTCACATGATGAGGACATGGAGGTCCAAGAAGCCATTCAAAGCCTAGGAGGCCCAATTACTAGGGCAATGTCAAGAAGGGTCCAAGAAGGCTTAGTCCAATTCATTACTAAGACAATTTCCAACATGGACAAAGATGTAATTGCACCAAAAACCATGCTTGTCATACAAGCCATGGAGGAGGCGCAACATGCATAACCAGCCAGCCAAGTTACTTTGTTTTAATTAAATAAAAGTGCAAGTGACCAATTGATTTTATTTGGGACCAAGGCACTAAGTTATTTAATTCCTTGTTTATTTTGGTGTGTTTAATCCACTTCAAGTGGCAAGTGTGGGGCGCATGTAACAGCTCTTTTGTAGAGTTGAATGGGTCCAAATAATCTGATGGCAAGGAAAGACAAAGAATTCAAAGCAATCAAGGCAAGAGGGAGTTACACAAGACAAAGGATTAATGCTCCAACAGCGCAATTAAAATGTAACAGCCATCTCTTTAATTACAAGGTGGCGGAGTCATGAAGAAGCAATCAAAGAGGCTGCCTCCTGGTCATTAAGAAGCGCATGCAGCTGTACTCTGACCAAGCATTTGCACCTTTTGGAAGAGCTGAAGCAGCAGCCATGTTTGTAACCTCTTCTTTATGATAGCCTAGGATTCCTTGTAGACTTTAAGCTGGTCAGCAGCCATTGTAATTGTTCTTTATGATAGCCTAGGATTCCTTGTAGCCTTGAATGGCAAAGACTTGTTCTCTTCTTTGTAATCAGAACCAGCCTCCCTCACTATATATAGGAGGCGCATGGAGCATAGGAAAACAAGATTGATTTTGAGCAAAAATATTACCTTGTGTAATTGAGTCCTTACTCTTTGGTTCTGGATTGAACCAGACTTTGATCTTACCAAGAATCCTTTCTTGTGGTGATCCTCATTTCCATAGGCTTATCCTTGTCTTGGATTAGACCAAGGTGGCGCCCCTTGCCTCCCATCCATTCTTCTTGTTCCTTGCTTCCTAAATTGCTCTCTTGTTTGCTTGTTATAACAAGAACTCATAATTCTCACTTCCTTTTTGTTCACTTGTTCTTATTCTGCTCACTTGTTTCTTGTTAAAATAAGAACCATCCTTTCTTGCTATTCTTTCTTAAAGATTGAAAATCACAAGTCCTAAGTCACAACCAGATCCTAAGTGGTGATTTCAAGTCATTGGCCTAGTGATTACAACAAGGAGGCCATCATTTGGCATCAAAGCTTTGGTTCGAATTGTTACAAAAAAAGAAGCCCAGGTTTATCTAATCTTATCTTTGTGTTTTGATTCTTAGTTTGTTATAAAAAAAAAAAGAAAAAAAAAGGCTGCGAAAATTCAAAAAAAAAAAATATTTGTGTTTTGAATTCTGGTTGTGTTTTGTTCTTGCTGCACTTTGATTCCTATTTTCTCAATTTTGTTCTTTGAGTGAATTCTAATTTGTTCTAGTTCTCACAATTTTTGTTCAGTTTCTTTTTGTTTCTTGTTTTTTTACCTTTGCTACTCTAAGCTATTTTGGTGTGTGGATTATTATTTTGATTGGTTTCTTGTGTTGTTTCACTTTCTGGTTTCTCTAAAGAACTAAAAGAGTTATGGATCCTCAAAATCGTTTACTTTTAGAAGCCCTCACGGCAAAAATGAGTGAACTATTAAAACAAGAATTGGTAGGTATCAATGAGAGACTTGATCAATTGGAAAACTCACAAAACAATAGTGATGGGGAGGATCGGAGGAGAAGGCGTGATGATAATAGAGAAGAGAGGTTGAGTGGTATAAAAATAAAAGTACCACAGTTTGTTGGAAGGAATGACCCCGAGGCGTATTTAGAATGGGAAACTAAAATTGAACAAATTTTTTCCTGTTATAATTACACTGATCTTCAAAAGGTGCAGGTTGCTTCTATTGAATTTACAGATTATGCCTTGGTGTGGTGGGATCAATTGGTGAAGGAAAGGAGAAGGTACAATGAGCAACCCATTGCCACATGGGAGGAGATGAAAAGGCTCATGAGAAGGAGATTCATCCCATCTTATTACAACAGAGAGTTGCACAACAAATTACAGCGACTCACCCAAGGTAATAAGAGTGTAGATGAGTACTTTAAGGAGATGGAGGTGGCGAAAATTAGAGCAAATGTGGAGGAGGATGAAGAAGCAACCATGGCCAGATTCTTGCATGGTCTAAATCATGACATTAGTGATATAGTGGAGCTACAACACTATGTCCAATTGGACGATTTGGTACATCAAGCCACAAAGGTAGAACAACAACTGAAAAGGAAGGGCCAAATAAGAAGAAGCACTACCACTTCCAATTGGAAGAATCAGCCAAAGAATGAAGGTGCCTCATCATCCAAAGAAGCCACGGCTGATCCAAAAGGTAAAAACACTATAACTAGTCCTTCTCAAAATTCAACTAACCGGGCTGTTAAGTGTTTCAAGTGCCAAGGCTTAGGACACATTGCATCTCAATGTCCTACCAAGAGAATCATGATGGTAGAGGAGGTTGAGGAGGAAGTGGAAGAGGGCGAAGAGTATGAAGAGGGTGGTGAAGAGGAGGAGGCCCAAATACCAAGTGGAGAGTTGCTTATGATGAAGAGGGTGCTAGAAGCCATGGTCAAGGAAGAAGAGGCAACTCAAAGGGAAAACATTTTTCACTCAAGATGCCTCATAAAAGGCAAGGTATGTTCCCTTATTATTGATGGTGGGAGTTGTACAAATGTTGCTAGTACAAGGTTAGTTTCCAAACTGCAAATAGAAACTAAACCCCACCCCAAGCCATATAAGCTTCAATGGCTTGTTAATGATGTTGAGATGGTTGTGGACAAGCAAGTAGAAATTTCTTTTTCAATTGGTAAATATGAGGATGTGGCTGTTTGTGATGTTGTACCAATGGAGGCCAGCCATGTGTTGTTGGGAAGGCCTTGGCAATTTGACAAGAAAGCAAGTCATGAAGGGCACACCAACAAGTATTTCTTTGTTCATCATGGAAAAAGAATTGTTTTGGCTCCTTTGAGCCCAAGTGAGGTGAGGGATGATCAAAAGAAATTGAGAGAAAAATGTGAAAAAGAAAAAAAATAGAAAAAGACAAAGAAGAAAAAGAAAAGATCGCCAAAGAAAAAGAGAGAAAAAAGAGTGACAGAAAGAAAAATGAAGAAAAGAAAGAAAGTTTGATGGCGACAAAAGGAGAGGTTAAAGAAGCTTTTGTCACAAACCAGCCCCTATATTTACTTTTTAGCAAAGAGGTGGCCTTGTTGGAAAATTTACCTAACACCAAAGAATTGCCAAAATGCATAAATTTTCTTTTGCAGGAATTTGAGGACTTGTTTCCTAAGGAGGTACCAAGTGGGCTGCCACCTTTGAGAGGGATTGAGCACCACATTGATCTCATCCCATGCAAAAAGGTGGATGATGCTTGCCACATTGCTGACTTGTTTTTCAAAGAAGTAGTGCGCCTACATGGCCTACCAAAGAGTATAGTGTCCGATCGTGATGCTAAGTTTCTAAGCCACTTCTGGACAACTTTGTGGGGTAAGGTGGGAACTAAGTTACTATTCTCTACAACTTGTCATCCCCAAACTGATGGGCAAACTGAGGTAGTAAACAGAACTCTCTCTATTCTCTTAAGGGCTGTGCTTTCAAAGAATTTGAAAATGTGGGAAACATGGCTGCCCCATGTTGAATTTGCTTATAATAGGGCTGTCCATAGCACTACAAATCATTCCCCATTTGAGATTGTGTATGGTTATAATCCTTTGACTCCTCTTGATTTGTTACCTTTACCTAACACATCTCTTTTGAAGCATAAAGATGGCAAAGCCAAAGCTGAATTTGTGAAAAGTTTGCATGAGAAAATTAAATTGCAAATTGAAAAGAAGAATGAAAGCTATGCCAAAAACGCCAATAAAGGGCGCAAACGGGTTATCTTTGAACCCGGAGATTGGGTTTGGATCCATATGAGAAAGGAAAGGTTTCCTTCACAAAGGAAATCTAAGTTGATGCCTAGGGGCGATGGCCCTTTCCAAGTGATTGCCAAAGTTAATGATAATGCTTACAAGATTGACCTTCCTGGTGAGTATGGTGTTAGTGCCACTTTCAATGTTGCTGACTTGTCTCCTTTTGATATAGGTGAAGAAGACTCCAATTCGAGGTCGAATTCCTTTCAAGAGGGGGCGAATGATGAGGACATGGAGGTCAAAGAAGCCATTCAAAGCCTAGGAGGCCCAATTACTAGGGCAATGTCAAGAAGGGTCCAAGAAGGCTTAGTCCAATTCATGACTAAGACAATTTCCAACATGGACAAAGATGTAATTGCACCAAAAACCATGCTTGTCAACAAGCCATGGAGGAGGCGCAACATGCATAACCAGCCAGCCAAGTTACTTTGTTTTAATTAAATAAAAGTGCAAGTGACCAATTGATTTTATTTGGGACCAAGGCACTAAGTTATTTAATTCCTTGTTTATTTTGGTGTGTTTAATCCACTTCAAGTGGCAAGTGTGGGGCACATGTAACAGCTCTTTTGTAGAGTTGAATGGGTCCAAATAATCTGATGGCAAGGAAAGACAAAGAATTCAAAGCAATCAAGGCAAGAGGGAGTTACACAAGACAAAGGATTAATGCTCCAACAGCGCAATTAAAATGTAACAGCCATCTCTTTAATTACAAGGTGGCTGAGTCATGAAGAAGAAATCAAAGAGGCTGCCTCCTGGTCATTAAGAAGCGCATGCAGCTGTACTCTGACCAAGCATTTGCGCCTTTTGGAAGAGCTGAAGCAGCAGCCATGTTTGTAACCTCTTCTTTATGATAGCCTAGGATTCCTTGTAGACTTTAAGCTGGTCAGCAGCCATTGTAATTGTTCTTTATGATAGCCTAGGATTCCTTGTAGACTTTGAGCTGGTCAGCAGCCATTGTAATTGCTCTTTATGCTAGCCTAGGATTCCTTGTAGCCTTGAATGGCAAAGACTTGGTCTCTTCTTTGTAATCAGAACCAGCCTCCCTCACTATATATAGGGGGCGCATGGAGCATAGGAAAACAAGATTGATTTTGAGCAAAAATATTACCTTGTGTAATTGAGTCCTTACTCTTTGGTTCTGGATTGAACCAGACTTTGATCTTACCAAGAATCCTTTCTTGTGGTGATCCTCATTTCCATAGGCTTATCCTAGTCTTGGATTAGACCAAGGTGGCGCCCCTTGCCTCCCATCCATTCTTCTTGTTCCTTGCTTCCTAAATTGCTCTCTTGTTTGCTTGTTATAACAAGAACTCATAATTCTCACTTCCTTTTTGTTCACTTGTTCTTATTCTGCTCACTTGTTTCTTGTTAAAATAAGAACCATCCTTTCTTGCTATTCTTTCTTAAAGATTGAAAATCACAAGTCCTAAGTCACAACCAGATCCTAAGTGGTGATTTCAAGTCATTGGCCTAGTGATTACAACAAGGAGGCCATCATTCTCCCATTTGATCCGTTGGCCTTCTTTGGACCAAGTTCGTCACTTTCGTCCCTCTTCGTCCTACCATTTGATCTGTTGGCCTTCTTTGGACCATGTTCGTCTAGTTCGTCCATCTTCCTCCTCTCATTTGATCCGTTGGCCTTCTTTGGATCAAGTTCGTCTCGTTAGTCCCACTTCGTCCTCCCATTTGATCCGTTGGCCTTCTTTGGACCAAGTTCGTCTCGTTCGTCCATCTTCGTCCTCGCATTAGATCAGTTGGCCTTCTTTGGACCAAGTTCGTCTCGTTCGTCCATCATTGTCGTCGCATTAGATCTATTGTCCTTCTTTGGATCATGTTCGTCTCTTTTGTCCCTCTTCGTCCTCCCATTTGATCCGTTGGCCTTCTTTGGACGAAGTTCGTCTCGTTTGTCCATCTTCGTCCTCGTATTAGATCCGTTGGCCTTCTTTGGACCAAGTTCGTCTTGTTAGTCCTTCTTCGTCCTCCCATTAGATCCGTTGGACTTCTTTGGACCAAGCTCGTCTCGTTTGCCCATCTTCGTCCTCCCATTTGATCCGTTGGCCTTCTTTGGACCAAGTTCGTCACTTTCGTCCCTCTTCGTCCTACCATTTGATCTGTTGGCCTTCTTTGGACCATGTTCGTTTAGTTCGTCCATCTTCCTCCTCCCATTTGATCCGTTGGCCTTCTTTGGACCAAGTTCGTTTCGTTCGTCCATCTTCGTCCTCGCATTTGATCCGTTGGCCTTCTTTGGACCAAGTTCGTCACTTTCGTCCCTCTTCGTCCTACCATTTGATCTGTTGGCCTTCTTTGGACCATGTTCGTTTAGTTCGTCCATCTTCCTCCTCCCATTTGATCTGTTGGCCTTCTTTGGACCAAGTTCGTTTCGTTCGTCCATCTTCGTCCTTGCATTTGATTCGTTGGCCTTCTTTGGACCAAGTTCGTCACTTTCGTCCCTCTTCGTCCTACCATTTGATCTGTTGGCCTTCTTTGGACCATGTTCGTCTAGTTCGTCCATCTTCCTCCTCCCATTTGATCCGTTGGTCTTCTTTAGATCAAGTTCGTCTCGTTAGGCCCACTTCGTCCTCCCTTTTGATCCGTTGGCCTTCTTTGGACCAAGTTCGTCTCGTTCGTCCTTCTTCGTCCTCCCATTAGATCCGTTGGCCTTCTTTGGACGAAGTTTGTCTCGTTCGTCCATCTTCGTCCTCCCATTTGATCCGTTGGCCTACTTTGGACCATGTTCGTCTAGTTCGACCCTCTTCGTCCTCCCATTTCATCCGTTGGCCATCTTTGGACCAAGTTCGTCTCATTAGTCCCTCTTCGTCCTCCCATTAGATCCATTGGACCAAGTTCGTCTCGTTCGTCCATCTTCGTCTTCCCATTAGATCCGTTGGCCTTCTTTGGACCATGTTCGTCTAGTTCGTCCATCTTCATCCTCCCATTTGATCCGTTGGCCTTCTTTGGACCAAGTTCGTCTCGTTCGTCCATCTTCGTCCTCACATTAGATCCGTTGGCCTTCTTTGGACCAAGTTCGTCTCGTTCGTCCATCATTGTCGTCGTATTATATCCGTTGTCCTTCTTTGGATCAAGTTCGTCTCTTTCGTCCCTCTTCGTCCTCCCATTTGATCCGTTGGCCTTCTTTGGACCAAGTTCGTCACTTTCGTCCCTCTTCGTCCTTCCATTTGATCTGTTGGCCTTCTTTGTTCCATGTTCGTCTAGTTCGTCCATCTTCATCCTCCCATTTGATCCGATGGCCTTCTTTAGATCAAGTTCCTCTCGTTAGTCCCTCTTCGTCCTCCCATTTGATCCGTTGGCCTTGGCCAAGTTCGTCTCGTTCGTCCATCTTCGTCCGCGCATTAGATCCGTTGGCCATCTTTGGACCAAGTTCGTCTCGTTCGTCCATCATTGTCGTCGCATTTGATCTATTGTCCCTCTTCGGATCTAGTTCGTCTCTTTTGTCCCTCTTCGTCCTCCCATTTGATCCGTTGGCCTTTTTTGGACCAAGTTCGTCACTTTCGTCCCTCTTCGTCCTACCATTTCATCTGTTGGCCTTCTTTGGACCATGTTCGACTAGTTCGTCCATCTTCCTCCTCCCATTTGATCCATTGGCCTTCTTTAGATCAAGTTCGTCTCGTTAGTCCCACTTCGTCCTCCCTTTTGATCTGTTGGCCTTCTTTGGACCAAGTTCGTCTCGTTTGTCCATCTTCGTCCTCGCATTAAATCAGTTGGCCTTCTTTGGGCCAAGTTCGTCTCGTTAGTCCTTCTTCGTCCTCCCACTAGATCCGTTGGACTTCTTTGGACTAAGCTCTTCTCGTTTGCCCATCTTCGTCCTCCCATTTGATCCGTTGGCCTTCTTCAGACCAAGTTCGTCTCGTTCATCCATCATCGTTCGTCCCTCTTCGTCCTCCCATTAGATCCGTTGGCCTTCTTTGGACCAAGTTCGTCTCGTTCGTCCCTCTTTGCCGTCCAATTTGATCCGTTGACCTTCTTTTGACCAAGTTCGTCTCGTTCGTCCATCTTCGTCTTCCCATTAGATCCGTTGGCCTTCTTTGGACCATGTTCGTCTAGTTCGTCCATCTTCGTCCTCCCATTTGATCCGTTGGCGTTCTTTGGACCAAGTTCGTCTCGTTCGGCCATCATTGTCGTCGCATTAGATCCGTTGTCCTTCTTTGGATCGAGTTCATCTCTTTCGTCCCTCTTCGTCCTCCCATTTGATCCGTTGGCCTTCTTTGGACCAAGTTCGTCACTTTCGTCCCTCTCCGTCCTACCATTTGATCTGTTGGCCTTCTTTGGACCATGTTCGTCTAGTTCGTCCATCTTCATCCTCCCATTTGATCCGATGGCCTTCTTTAGATCAAGTTCCTCTCGTTAGTCCCTCTTCGTCCTCCCATTTGATCCGTTGGCCTTCTTTGGACCAAGTTCGTCTCGTTCGTCCCTCTTTGCCCTCCAATTTGATCCGTTGGCCTTCTTTGGACCAAGTTTGTCTCGTTCGTCCATCTTCGTCCTCCCATTTGATCCGTTGGCCTTCTTTGGACCATGATCGTCTAGTTCGTCCCTCTTCGTCCTCCCATTTGATCCGTTGGCAATCTTTGGACCAAGTTCGTCTCTTTAGTCCCCCTCCGTCCTCCCATTAGATCCATTGGACTTCATTGGACCAAGTTCGTCTCGTTCGTCCATCTTCGTCTTCCCATTAGATCCGTTGGCCTTCTTTGGACAATGTTCGTCTAGTTCGTCCATCTTCATCCTCCCATTTGATCCGTTGGCCTTCTATGGAACAAGTTCGTCTCATTAGTCCCTCTTCATCCTCCCATTTGATCCGCTGGCCTTCTTTGGGCCAAGTTCGTCTCGTTCGTCCATCTTCATCCTCGCATTAGGTCTGTTGGCCTTCTTTGGACCAAGTTCGTCTCGTTCGTCCATCATTGTCGTCGCATTTGATCCGTTGGCCTTCTTTGGACCAATTTCGTCACTTTCGTCCCTCTTCGTCCTACCATTTGATCTGTTGGCCTTCTTTGGACCATGTTCGTCTAGTTCGTCCATATTCCTCCTCCCATTTGATCCGTTGGCCTTCTTTAGATCAAGTTCGTCTCGTTAGTCCCACTTCGTCCTCCCTTTTGATCCGTTGGCCTTCTTTGGACCAAGTTCATCTCGTTCGTCCATCTTCATCCTCGCATTAGATCCATTGGCCTTCTTTGGACCAAGTTCGTCTCGTTAGTTCTTCTTCGTCCTCCCATTAGATCCGTTGGACTTCTTTGGACCAAGCTCGTCTCGTTTGCCCATCTTCGTCCTCCCGTTTGATCCGTTGGCCTTCTTTGGACCAAGTTCGTCTAGTTCATCCATCATCGTTCGTCCCTCTTCGTCCTCCCATTAGATCCGTTGGCCTTCTTTGGACCAAGTTCGTCTCGTTCGTCCCTCTTTGCCGTCCAATTTGATCCGTTGGCCTTCTTTTGACCAAGTTCGTCTCGTTCGTCCATCTTCGTCTTCCCATTAGATCCGTTGGCCTTCTTTGGACCATGTTCGTCTAGTTCGTCCATCTTCGTCCTCCCATTTGATCCGTTGGCCTTATTTGGACCAAGTTCGTCTCGTTCGGCCATCATTGTCGTCGCATTAGATCCATTGTCCTTCTTTGGATCGAGTTCATCTCTTTGGTCCCTCTTCGTCCTCCCATTTGATCCGTTGGCCTTCTTTGGACCAAGTTCGTCACTTTCGTCCCTCTTCGTCCTACCATTTGATCTGTTGGCCTTCTTTGGACCATGTTCGTCTAGTTCGTCCATCTTCATCCTCCCATTTGATCCGATGGCCTTCTTTAGATCAAGTTCCTCTCGTTAGTCCCTCTTCGTCGTCCCATTTGATCCGTTGGCCTTCTTGGGACCAAGTTCGTCTCGTTCGTCCATCTTCGTCCTCGCATTAGATCCGTTGGCCTACCTTTGACCAAGTTCGTCTCGTTAGTTCCTCTTTGTCCTCCCATTAGATCCGTTGGACTTCTTTCGACCAAGCTCGTTTAGTTCGTCCATCTTCCTCCTCCCATTTGATCCGTTGGCCTTCTTTGGACCAATTTCGTCTCGTTCGTCCATCTTCGCCCTCGCATTAGATCCGTTGGCCTTCTTTGGACCAAGTTCGTCACTTTCGTCCCTCTTCGTCCTACCATTTGATCTGTTGGCCTTCTTTGGACCATGTTCGTCTAGTTCGTCCATCTTCCTCCTCCCATTTGATCCGTTGGCCTTCTTTAGATCAAGTTCGTCTCGTTAGTCCCACTTCGTCCTCCCTTTTGATCCGTTGGCCTTCTTTGGACCAGGTTCGTTTCGTTCGTCCATCTTCGTCCTCGCATTTGATCCGTTGGCCTTCTTTGGACCAAATTCGTCTCGTTCGTCCATCATTGTAGTCGCATTAGATCCGTTGTCCTTCTTTGGATCAAGTTCGTCTATTTCGTCCCTCTTCGTCCTCCCATTTGATCCGTTGGCCTTCTTTGGACCAAGTTCGTCACTTTCGTCCCTCTTCGTCCTACCATTTGATCTGTTGGCCTTCTTTGGACCATGTTCGTTTAGTTCGTCCATCTTCCTCCTCCCATTTGATCCGTTGGCCTTCTTTGGACCAATTTCGTCTCGTTCGTCCATCTTCGCCCTCGCATTAGATCCGTTGGCCTTCTTTGGACCAAGTTCGTCACTTTCGTCCCTCTTCGTCCTACCATTTGATCTGTTGGCCTTCTTTGGACCATGTTCGTCTAGTTCGTCCATCTTCGTCCTCCCATTTGATCCGTTGGCCTTCTTTGGACCAAGTTCGTCTCGTTCGGCCATCATTGTCGTCGCATTAGATCCGTTGTCCTTCTTTGGATCGAGTTCATCTCTTTCGTCCCTCTTCGTCCTCCCATTTGATCCGTTGGCCTTCTTTGGACCAAGTTCGTCACTTTCGTCCCTCTTCGTCCTACCATTTGATCTGTTGGCCTTCTTTGGACCATGTTCGTCTAGTTCGTCCATCTTCATCCTCCCATTTGATCCGATGGCCTTCTTTAGATCAAGTTCGTCTCGTTAGTCCCACTTCGTCGTCCCATTTGATCCGTGGGCCTTCTTGGGACCAAGTTCGTCTCGTTCGTCCATCTTCGTCCGTGCATTAGATCCGTTGGCCATCTTTGGACCAAGTTCGTCTCGTTCGTCCATCATTGTCGTCGCATTAGATCTATTGTCCCTCTTCGGATCTAGTTCGTCTCTTTTGTCCCTCTTCGTCCTTCCATTTGATCCGTTTGCCTTCTTTGGACCAAGTTCGTCACTTTCGTCCCTCTTCGTCCTACCATTTGATCTGTTGGCCTTCTTTGGGCCATGTTCGTCTAGTTCGTCCATCTTCCTCCTCCCATTTGATCCGTTGGCCTTCTTTGGACCAAGTTCGTTTCGTTCGTCCATCTTCGTCCTCGCATTTGATCCGTTGGCATTCTTTGGGCCAAATTCGTCACTTTCGTCCCTCTTCGTCCTACCATTTGATCTGTTGGCCTTCTTTGGACCATGTTCGTCTAGTTCGTCCATCTTCCTCCTCCCATTTGATCCGTTGGCCTTCTTTGGACCAAGTTCGTCTCGTTAGTCCTTCTTCGTCCTCCCATTAGATCCGTTGCACTTCTTTGGACCAAGCTCGTCTCGTTTACCCATCTTCGTCCTCCCATTTGATCCGTTGGCCTTCTTTGGACCAAGTTCGTCTCGTTCATCCATCATCGTTCGTCCCTCTTCGTCCTCCCATTAGATCCGTTGGCTTTCTTTGGACCAAGTTTGTCTCGTTCGTCCATCTTCGTCTTCCCATTAGATCCGTTGGCCTTCTTTGGACCATGTTCGTCTAGTTCGTCCATCTTCATCCTCCCATCTGATCCGTTGGCCTTCTATGGATCAAGTTCGTCCCGTTAGTCCCTCTTCGTCCTCCCATTTGATCCGCTGGCCTTCTTTGGACCAAGTTCGTCTCGTTCGTCCATCTTCATCCTCGCATTAGATCCGTTGGCCTTCTTTGGACCAAGTTCGTCACTTTCGTCCCTCTTCGTCCTACCATTTGATCTGTTGGCCTTCTTTGGACCATGTTCGTTTAGTTCGTCCATCTTCCTCCTCCCATTTGATCTGCTGGCCTTCTTTGGACCAAGTTCGTCTCGTTCGTCCATCTTCGCCCTCGCATTAGATCCGTTGGCCTTCTTTGGACCAAGTTCGTCACTTTCGTCCCTCTTCGTCCTACCATTTGATCTGTTGGCCTTCTTTGGACCATGTTCGTTTAGTTCGTCCATCTTCCTCCTCCCATTTGATCTGTTGGCCTTCTTTGGACCAATTTCGTCTCGTTCGTCCATCTTCGCCCTCGCATTAGATCCGTTGGCCTTCTTTGGACCAAGTTCGTCACTTTCGTCCCTCTTCGTCCTACCATTTGATCTGTTGGCCTTCTTTGGACCATGTTCGTCTAGTTCGTCCATCTTCCTCCTCCCATTTGATCCGTTGGCCTTCTTTGGACCAAGTTCGTCACTTTCGTCCCTCTTCGTCCTACCATTTGATCTGTTGGCCTTCTTTGGACCATGTTCGTCTAGTTCGTCCATCTTCGTCCTCCCATTTGATCCGTTGGCCTTCTTTGGACCAAGTTCGTCTCGTTCGGCCATCATTGTCGTCGCATTAGATCCGTTGTCCTTCTTTGGATCAAGTTCGTCTATTTCGTCCCTCTTCGTCCTCCCATTTGATCCGTTGGCCTTCTTTGGACCAAGTTCGTCACTTTCGTCCCTCTTCGTCCTACCATTTGATCTGTTGGCCTTCTTTGGACCATGTTCGTTTAGTTCGTCCATCTTCCTCCTCCCATTTGATCCGTTGGCCTTCTTTGGACCAATTTCGTCTCGTTCGTCCATCTTCGCCCTCGCATTAGATCCGTTGGCCTTCTTTGGACCAAGTTCGTCACTTTCGTCCCTCTTCGTCCTACCATTTGATCTGTTGGCCTTCTTTGGACCATGTTCGTCTAGTTCGTCCATCTTCGTCCTCCCATTTGATCCGTTGGCCTTCTTTGGACCAAGTTCGTCTCGTTCGGCCATCATTGTCGTCGCATTAGATCCGTTGTCCTTCTTTGGATCGAGTTCATCTCTTTCGTCCCTCTTCGTCCTCCCATTTGATCCGTTGGCCTTCTTTGGACCAAGTTCGTCACTTTCGTCCCTCTTCGTCCTACCATTTGATCTGTTGGCCTTCTTTGGACCATGTTCGTCTAGTTCGTCCATCTTCATCCTCCCATTTGATCCGATGGCCTTCTTTAGATCAAGTTCGTCTCGTTAGTCCCACTTCGTCGTCCCATTTGATCCGTGGGCCTTCTTGGGACCAAGTTCGTCTCGTTCGTCCATCTTCGTCCGTGCATTAGATCCGTTGGCCATCTTTGGACCAAGTTCGTCTCGTTCGTCCATCATTGTCGTCGCATTAGATCTATTGTCCCTCTTCGGATCTAGTTCGTCTCTTTTGTCCCTCTTCGTCCTTCCATTTGATCCGTTTGCCTTCTTTGGACCAAGTTCGTCACTTTCGTCCCTCTTCGTCCTACCATTTGATCTGTTGGCCTTCTTTGGACCATGTTCGTCTAGTTCGTCCATCTTCCTCCTCCCATTTGATCCGTTGGCCTTCTTTGGACCAAGTTCGTTTCGTTCGTCCATCTTCGTCCTCGCATTTGATCCGTTGGCATTCTTTGGGCCAAATTCGTCACTTTCGTCCCTCTTCGTCCTACCATTTGATCTGTTGGCCTTCTTTGGACCATGTTCGTCTAGTTCGTCCATCTTCCTCCTCCCATTTGATCCGTTGGCCTTCTTTGGACCAAGTTCGTCTCGTTAGTCCTTCTTCGTCCTCCCATTAGATCCGTTGCACTTCTTTGGACCAAGCTCGTCTCGTTTACCCATCTTCGTCCTCCCATTTGATCCGTTGGCCTTCTTTGGACCAAGTTCGACTCGTTCATCCATCATCGTTCGTCCCTCTTCGTCCTCCCATTAGATCCGTTGGCTTTCTTTGGACCAAGTTTGTCTCGTTCGTCCATCTTCGTCTTCCCATTAGATCCGTTGGCCTTCTTTGGACCATGTTCGTCTAGTTCGTCCATCTTCATCCTCCCATCTGATCCGTTGGCCTTCTATGGATCAAGTTCGTCCCGTTAGTCCCTCTTCGTCCTCCCATTTGATCCGCTGGCCTTCTTTGGACCAAGTTCGTCTCGTTCGTCCATCTTCATCCTCGCATTAGATCCGTTGGCCTTCTTTGGACCAAGTTCGTCACTTTCGTCCCTCTTCGTCCTACCATTTGATCTGTTGGCCTTCTTTGGACCATGTTCGTTTAGTTCGTCCATCTTCCTCCTCCCATTTGATCTGCTGGCCTTCTTTGGACCAAGTTCGTCTCGTTCGTCCATCTTCGCCCTCGCATTAGATCCGTTGGCCTTCTTTGGACCAAGTTCGTCACTTTCGTCCCTCTTCGTCCTACCATTTGATCTGTTGGCCTTCTTTGGACCATGTTCGTTTAGTTCGTCCATCTTCCTCCTCCCATTTGATCTGTTGGCCTTCTTTGGACCAATTTCGTCTCGTTCGTCCATCTTCGCCCTCGCATTAGATCCGTTGGCCTTCTTTGGACCAAGTTCGTCACTTTCGTCCCTCTTCGTCCTACCATTTGATCTGTTGGCCTTCTTTGGACCATGTTCGTCTAGTTCGTCCATCTTCCTCCTCCCATTTGATCCGTTGGCCTTCTTTGGACCAAGTTCGTCACTTTCGTCCCTCTTCGTCCTACCATTTGATCTGTTGGCCTTCTTTGGACCATGTTCGTCTAGTTCGTCCATCTTCGTCCTCCCATTTGATCCGTTGGCCTTCTTTGGACCAAGTTCGTCTCGTTCGGCCATCATTGTCGTCGCATTAGATCCGTTGTCCTTCTTTGGATCAAGTTCGTCTATTTCGTCCCTCTTCGTCCTCCCATTTGATCCGTTGGCCTTCTTTGGACCAAGTTCGTCACTTTCGTCCCTCTTCGTCCTACCATTTGATCTGTTGGCCTTCTTTGGACCATGTTCGTTTAGTTCGTCCATCTTCCTCCTCCCATTTGATCCGTTGGCCTTCTTTGGACCAATTTCGTCTCGTTCGTCCATCTTCGCCCTCGCATTAGATCCGTTGGCCTTCTTTGGACCAAGTTCGTCACTTTCGTCCCTCTTCGTCCTACCATTTGATCTGTTGGCCTTCTTTGGACCATGTTCGTCTAGTTCGTCCATCTTCGTCCTCCCATTTGATCCGTTGGCCTTCTTTGGACCAAGTTCGTCTCGTTCGGCCATCATTGTCGTCGCATTAGATCCGTTGTCCTTCTTTGGATCGAGTTCATCTCTTTCGTCCCTCTTCGTCCTCCCATTTGATCCGTTGGCCTTCTTTGGACCAAGTTCGTCACTTTCGTCCCTCTTCGTCCTACCATTTGATCTGTTGGCCTTCTTTGGACCATGTTCGTCTAGTTCGTCCATCTTCCTCCTCCCATTTGATCCGTTGGCCTTCTTTGGACCAAGTTCGTTTCGTTCGTCCATCTTCGTCCTCGCATTTGATCCGTTGGCCTTCTTTGGGCCAAATTCGTCACTTTCGTCCCTCTTCGTCCTACCATTTGATCTGTTGGCCTTCTTTGGACCATGTTCGTCTAGTTCGTCCATCTTCCTCCTCCCATTTGATCCGTTGGCCTTCTTTGGACCAAGTTCGTCTCGTTAGTCCTTCTTCGTCCTCCCATTAGATCCGTTGCACTTCTTTGGACCAAGCTCGTCTCGTTTACCCATCTTCGTCCTCCCATTTGATCCGTTGGCCTTCTTTGGACCAAGTTCGTCTCGTTCATCCATCATCGTTCGTCCCTCTTCGTCCTCCCATTAGATCCGTTGGCTTTCTTTGGACCAAGTTTGTCTCGTTCGTCCATCTTCGTCTTCCCATTAGATCCGTTGGCCTTCTTTGGACCATGTTCGTCTAGTTCGTCCATCTTCATCCTCCCATCTGATCCGTTGGCCTTCTATGGATCAAGTTCGTCCCGTTAGTCCCTCTTCGTCCTCCCATTTGATCCGCTGGCCTTCTTTGGACCAAGTTCGTCTCGTTCGTCCATCTTCATCCTCGCATTAGATCCGTTGGCCTTCTTTGGACCAAGTTCGTCACTTTCGTCCCTCTTCGTCCTACCATTTGATCTGTTGGCCTTCTTTGGACCATGTTCGTTTAGTTCGTCCATCTTCCTCCTCCCATTTGATCCGTTGGCCTTCTTTGGACCAAGTTCGTCTCGTTCGGCCCATCATTGTCGTCGCATTAGATCCGTTGTCCTTCTTTGGATCGAGTTCATCTCTTTCGTCCCTCTTCGTCCTCCCATTTGATCCGTTGGCCTTCTTTGGACCAAGTTCGTCACTTTCGTCCCTCTTCGTCCTACCATTTGATCTGTTGGCCTTCTTTGGACCATGTTCGTCTAGTTCGTCCATCTTCATCCTCCCATTTGATCCGATGGCCTTCTTTAGATCAAGTTCCTCTCGTTAGTCCCTCTTCGTCGTCCCATTTGATCCGTTGGCCTTCTTGGGACCAAGTTCGTCTCGTTCGTCCATCTTCGTCCGTGCATTAGATCCGTTGGCCATCTTTGGACCAAGTTCGTCTCGTTCGTCCATCATTGTCGTCGCATTAGATCTATTGTCCCTCTTCGGATCTAGTTCGTCTCTTTTGTCCCTCTTCGTCCTTCCATTTGATCCGTTTGCCTTCTTTGGACCAAGTTCGTCACTTTCGTCCCTCTTCGTCCTACCATTTGATCTGTTGGCCTTCTTTGGACCATGTTCGTCTAGTTCGTCCATCTTCCTCCTCCCATTTGATCCGTTGGCCTTCTTTGGACCAAGTTCGTTTCGTTCGTCCATCTTCGTCCTCGCATTTGATCCGTTGGCCTTCTTTGGGCCAAATTCGTCACTTTCGTCCCTCTTCGTCCTACCATTTGATCTGTTGGCCTTCTTTGGACCATGTTCGTCTAGTTCGTCCATCTTCCTCCTCCCATTTGATCCGTTGGCCTTCTTTGGACCAAGTTCGTCTCGTTAGTCCTTCTTCGTCCTCCCATTAGATCCGTTGCACTTCTTTGGACCAAGCTCGTCTCGTTTACCCATCTTCGTCCTCCCATTTGATCCGTTGGCCTTCTTTGGACCAAGTTCGTCTCGTTCATCCATCATCGTTCGTCCCTCTTCGTCCTCCCATTAGATCCGTTGGCTTTCTTTGGACCAAGTTTGTCTCGTTCGTCCATCTTCGTCTTCCCATTAGATCCGTTGGCCTTCTTTGGACCATGTTCGTCTAGTTCGTCCATCTTCATCCTCCCATCTGATCCGTTGGCCTTCTATGGATCAAGTTCGTCCCGTTAGTCCCTCTTCGTCCTCCCATTTGATCCGCTGGCCTTCTTTGGACCAAGTTCGTCTCGTTCGTCCATCTTCATCCTCGCATTAGATCCGTTGGCCTTCTTTGGACCAAGTTCGTCACTTTCGTCCCTCTTCGTCCTACCATTTGATCTGTTGGCCTTCTTTGGACCATGTTCGTTTAGTTCGTCCATCTTCCTCCTCCCATTTGATCCGTTGGCCTTCTTTGGACCAAGTTCGTCTCGTTCGGCCATCATTGTCGTCGCATTAGATCCGTTGTCCTTCTTTGGATCGAGTTCATCTCTTTCGTCCCTCTTCGTCCTCCCATTTGATCCGTTGGCCTTCTTTGGACCAAGTTCGTCACTTTCGTCCCTCTTCGTCCTACCATTTGATCTGTTGGCCTTCTTTGGACCATGTTCGTCTAGTTCGTCCATCTTCATCCTCCCATTTGATCCGATGGCCTTCTTTAGATCAAGTTCCTCTCGTTAGTCCCTCTTCGTCGTCCCATTTGATCCGTTGGCCTTCTTGGGACCAAGTTCGTCTCGTTCGTCCATCTTCGTCCGTGCATTAGATCCGTTGGCCATCTTTGGACCAAGTTCGTCTCGTTCGTCCATCATTGTCGTCGCATTAGATCTATTGTCCCTCTTCGGATCTAGTTCGTCTCTTTTGTCCCTCTTCGTCCTTCCATTTGATCCGTTTGCCTTCTTTGGACCAAGTTCGTCATTTTCGTCCCTCTTCGTCCTACCATTTGATCTGTTGGCCTTCTTTGGACCATGTTCGTCTAGTTCGTCCATCTTCCTCCTCCCATTTGATCCGTTGGCCTTCTTTGGACCAAGTTCGTTTCGTTCGTCCATCTTCGTCCTCGCATTTGATCCGTTGGCCTTCTTTGGGCCAAATTCGTCACTTTCGTCCCTCTTCGTCCTACCATTTGATCTGTTGGCCTTCTTTGGACCATGTTCGTCTAGTTCGTCCATCTTCCTCCTCCCATTTGATCCGTTGGCCTTCTTTGGACCAAGTTCGTCTCGTTAGTCCTTCTTCGTCCTCCCATTAGATCCGTTGCACTTCTTTGGACCAAGCTCGTCTCGTTTACCCATCTTCGTCCTCCCATTTGATCCGTTGGCCTTCTTTGGACCAAGTTCGTCTCGTTCATCCATCATCGTTCGTCCCTCTTCGTCCTCCCATTAGATCCGTTGGCTTTCTTTGGACCAAGTTTGTCTCGTTCGTCCATCTTCGTCTTCCCATTAGATCCGTTGGCCTTCTTTGGACCATGTTCGTCTAGTTCGTCCATCTTCATCCTCCCATCTGATCCGTTGGCCTTCTATGGATCAAGTTCGTCCCGTTAGTCCCTCTTCGTCCTCCCATTTGATCCGCTGGCCTTCTTTGGACCAAGTTCGTCTCGTTCGTCCATCTTCATCCTCGCATTAGATCCGTTGGCCTTCTTTGGACCAAGTTCGTCTCGTTCGTCCATCTTCGCCCTCGCATTAGATCCGTTGGCCTTCTTTGGACCAAGTTCGTCACTTTCGTCCCTCTTCGTCCTACCATTTGATCTGTTGGCCTTCTTTGGACCATGTTCGTCTAGTTCGTCCATCTTCCTCCTCCCATTTGATCCGTTGGCCTTCTTTAGATCAAGTTTGTCTCGTTAGTCCCACTTCGTCCTCCCTTTTGATCCGTTGGCCTTCTTTGGACCAGGTTCGTTTCGTTCGTCCATCTTCGTCCTCGCATTTGATCCGTTGGCCTTCTTTGGACCAAATTCGTCTCGTTCGTCCATCATTGTAGTCGCATTAGATTCGTTGTCCTTCTTTGGATCAAGTTCGTCTATTTCGTCCCTCTTCGTCCTCCCATTTGATCCGTTGGCCTTCTTTGGACCAAGTTCGTCACTTTCGTCCCTCTTCGTCCTACCATTTGATCTGTTGGCCTTCTTTGGACCATGTTCGTTTAGTTCGTCCATCTTCCTCCTCCCATTTGATCCGTTGGCCTTCTTTGGACCAATTTCGTCTCGTTCGTCCATCATTGTCGTCGCATTAGATCTATTGTCCCTCTTCGGATCTAGTTCGTCTCTTTTGTCCCTCTTCGTCCCTCTTTGCCCTCCAATTTGACCCGTTGGCCTTGTTTGGACCAAGTTTGTCTCGTTCGTCCATCTTCGTCCTCCAATTTGATCCGTTGGCCTTCTTTGGACCATGTTCGTCTAGTTCGTCCCTCTTCGTCCTCCCATTTGATCCGTTGGCCATCTTTGGACCAAGTTCGTCTCTTTAGTCCCTATTCGTCCTCCCATTAGATCCATTGGACTTCATTGGACCAAGTTCGTCTCGTTCGTCCATCTTCGTCTTCCCATTAGATCCGTTGGCCTTCTTTGGACCATGTTCGTCTAGTTCGTCCATCTTCATCCTCCCATTTGAACCGTTGGCCTTTTATGGATCAAGTTCGTCTCGTTAGTCCCTCTTCATCCTCCCATTTGATCCGCTGGCCTTCTTTGGACCAAGTTCGTCTCGTTCGTCCATCTTCGTCCTCGCATTAGATCCGTTGGCCTTCTTTGGACCAAGTTCGTCTCGTTAGTCCTTCTTCGTCCTCCCATTAGATCCGTTGGACTTCTTTGGACCAAGCTCATCTCGTTTGTCCATCTTCGTCCTCCCATTTGATCCGTTGGCTTTCTTTGGACCAAGTTCGTCTCGTTCGTCCCTCTTTGCCCTCCAATTTGATCCGTTGGCCTTCTTTGGACCAAGTTTGTCTCGTTCGTCCATCTTCGTCCTCCCATTTGATCCGTTGGCCTTCTTTGGACCATGTTCGTCTAGTTCGTCCCTCTTCGTCCTCCCATTTGATCCGTTGGCCATCTTTGGACCAAGTTCGTCTCTTTAGTCCCTCTTCGTCCTCCCATTAGATCCATTGTACTTCATTGGACCATGTTCGTCTCGTTCGTCCATCTTCGTCTTCCCATTAGATCCGTTGGCCTTCTTTGGACCATGTTCGTCTAGTTCGTCCATCTTCATCCTCCCATTTGATCCGTTGGCCTTTTATGGATCAAGTTCGTCTCGTTAGTCCCTCTTCCTCCTCCCATTTGATCCGCTGGCCTTCTTTGGACCAGGTTCGTCTCGTTCGTCCATCTTCGTCCTCGCATTAGATCCGTTGGCCTTCTTTGGACCAAGTTCGTCTCGTTAGTCCTTCTTCGTCCTCCCATTAGATCCGTTGGACTTCTTTGGACCAAGCTCGTCTCGTTTGCCCATCTTCATCCTCCCATTTGATCCGTTGGCTTTCTTGGGACCAAGTTCGTCTCGTTCGTCCCTCTTTGCCCTCCAATTTGATCCGTTGGCCTCCTTTGGACCAAGTTTGTCTCGTTCGTCCATCTTCGTCCTCCTTTTTGATCCGTTGGCCTTCTTTGGACCATGTTCGTCTAGTTCGTCCCTCTTCGTCCTCCCATTTGATCCGTTGGCCATCTTTGGACCAAGTTCGTCTCTTTAGTCCCTCTTCGTCCTCCCATTAGATCCATTGGACTTCATTGGACCCTCGTTCGTCCATCTTCGTCCTCGCATTAGATCCGTTGGCCTTCTTTGGACCAAGTTCGTCTCGTTCGTCCATCATTGTCGTCGCATTAGATCCGTTGTCCTTCTTTGGAGCAAGTTCGTCTCTTTCGTCCCTCTTCGTCCTCCCATTTGATCCGTTGGCCTTCTTTGGACCAAGTTCGTCACTTTCGTCCCTCTTCGTCCTACCATTTGATCTGTTGGCCTTCTTTGGACCATGTTCGTCTAGTTCGTCCATCTTCCTCCTCCCATTTGATCCGTTGGCCTTCTTTAGATCAAGTTCGTCTCGTTAGTCCCACTTCGTCCTCCCTTTTGATCCGTTGGCCTTCTTTGGACCAAGTTCGTTTCGTTTGTCCATCTTCGTCCTCGCATTTGATCCGTTGGCCTTCTTTGGACCAAGTTCGTCACTTTCGTCCCTCTTCGTCCTACCATTTGATCTGTTGGCCTTCTTTGGACCATGTTCGTCTAGTTCGTCCATCTTCCTCCTCCCATTTGATCCGTTGGCCTTCTTTAGATCAAGTTCGTCTCGTTAGTCCCACTTCGTCCTCCCTTTTGATCCGTTGGCCTTCTTTGGACCAAGTTCGTCTCGTTCGTCCATCTTCGTCCTCGCATTAGATCCGTTGGCCTTCTTTGGACCAAGTTCGTCTCGTTAGTCCTTCTTCGTCCTCCCATTAGATCCGTTGGACTTCTTTGGACCAAGCTCGTCTCGTTTGCCCATCTTCGTCCTCCCATTTGATCCGTTCGCTTTCTTTGGACCAAGTTCGTCTCGTTCGTCCCTCTTTGCCCTCCAATTTGATCCGTTGGCCTTCTTTGGACCAAGTTTGTCTCGTTCGTCCATCTTCGTCCTCCCATTTGATCCGTTGGCCTTCTTTGGACCATGTTCGTCTAGTTCGTCCCTCTTCGTCCTCCCATTTGATCCGTTGGCCATCTTTGGACCAAGTTCGTATCTTTAGTCCCTCTTCGTCCTGCCATTAGATCCATTGGACTTCATTGGACCAAGTTCGTCTCGTTCGTCCATCTTCATCTTCCCATTAGATCCGTTGGCCTTCTTTGGACCATGTTCGTCTAGTTCGTCCATCTTCATCCTCCCATTTGATCCGTTGGCCTTTTATGGATCAAGTTCGTCTCGTTAGTCCCTCTTCATCCTGCCATTTGATCCACTGGCCTTCTTTGGACCAAGTTCGTCTCGTTCGTCCATCTTCGTCCTCGCATTAGATCCGTTGGCCTTCTTTGGACCAAGTTCGTCTCGTTAGTCCTTCTTTGTCCTCCCATTTGATCCGTTGGCCTTTTATGGATCAAGTTCGTCTCGTTCGTCCATCTTCGTCCTCGCATTAGATCCGTTGGCCTTTTTTGGACCAAGTTCGTCTCGTTCGTCCATCATTGTCGTCGCATTAGATCCGTTGTCCTTCTTTGGATCAAGTTCGTCTCTTTCGTCCCTCTTCGTCCTCCCATTTGATCCGTTGGCCTTCTTTGGACCAAGTTCGTCACTTTCGTCCCTCTTCGTCCTACCATTTGATCTGTTGGCCTTCTTTGGACCATGTTCGTTTAGTTCGTCCATCTTCCTCCTCCCATTTGATCCGTTGGCCTTCTTTGCACCAAGTTCGTTTCGTTTGTCCATCTTCGTCCTCGCATTTGATCCGTTGGCCTTCTTTGGACCATGTTCGTCTAGTTCGTCCATCTTCATCCTCCCATTTGATCCGTTGGCCTTTTATGGATCAAGTTCGTCTCGTTAGTCCCTCTTCATCCTGCCATTTGATCCACTGGCCTTCTTTGGACCAAGTTCGTCTCGTTCGTCCATCTTCGTCCTCGCATTAGATCCGTTGGCCTTCTTTGGACCAAGTTCGTCTCGTTAGTCCTTCTTTGTCCTCCCATTTGATCCGTTGGCCTTTTATGGATCAAGTTCGTCTCGTTCGTCCATCTTCGTCCTCGCATTAGATCCGTTGGCCTTTTTTGGACCAAGTTCGTCTCGTTCGTCCATCATTGTCGTCGCATTAGATCCGTTGTCCTTCTTTGGATCAAGTTCGTCTCTTTCGTCCCTCTTCGTCCTCCCATTTGATCCGTTGGCCTTCTTTGGACCAAGTTCGTCACTTTCGTCCCTCTTCGTCCTACCATTTGATCTGTTGGCCTTCTTTGGACCATGTTCGTCTAGTTCGTCCATCTTCCTCCTCCCATTTGATCTGTTGGCCTTCTTTAGATCAAGTTTGTCCCGTTAGTCCCACTTCGTCCTCCCTTTTGATCCATTGGCCTTCTTTGGACCACGTTCGTCTCGTTCGTCCATCTTCGTCCTCGCATTAGATCCGTTGGCCTTCTTTGGAGCAAGTTCGTCTCGTTAGTCCTTCTTCGTCCTCCCATTAGATCCTTTGGACTTCTTTGGACCAAGCTCGTCTCGTTGGCCCATCTTCGTCCTCCCATTTGATCCGTTGGCTTTCTTTGGACTAAGTTCGTCTCGTTCGTCCCTCTTTGCCCTCCAATTTGTTCCGTTGGCCTTCTTTGGACCAAGTTTGTCTCGTTCGTCCATCTTCGTCCTCCCATTTGATCCGTTGGCCTTCTTTGGACCATGTTCGTGTAGTTCGTCCCTCTTCGTCCTCCCATTTGATCCGTTGGCCATCTTTGGACCAAGTTCGTATCTTTAGTCCCTCTTCGTCCTGCCATTAGATCCATTGGACTTCATTGGACCAAGTTCGTCTCGTTCGTCCATCTTCGTCTTCCCATTAGATCCGTTGGCCTTCTTTGGACCATGTTCGTCTAGTTCGTCCATCTTCATCCTCCCATTTGATCCGTTGGCCTTTTATGGATCAAGTTCGTCTCGTTAGTCCCTCTTCCTCCTCCCATTTGATCCGCTGGCCTTCTTTGGACCAAGTTCGTCTCGTTCGTCCATCTTCGTCCTCGCATTAGATCCGTTGGCCTTCTTTGGACCAAGTTCGTCTCGTTCGTCCATCATTGTCGTCGCATTAGATCCGTTGTCCTTCTTTGGATCAAGTTCGTCTCTTTCGTCCCTCTTCGTCCTCCCATTTGATCCGTTGGCCTTCTTTGGACGAAGTTCGTCACTTTCGTCCCTCTTCGTCCTACCATTTGATCTGTTGGCCTTCTTTGGACCATGTTCGTTTAGTTCGTCCATCTTCCTCCTCCCATTTGATCCGTCGGCCTTCTTTGGACCAAGTTCGTTTCGTTTGTCCATCTTCGTCCTCGCATTTGATCCGTTGGCCATCTTTGGACCAAGTTCGTCTCGTTCGTCCATCTTCGTCCGTGCATTAGATCCGTTGGCCATCTTTGGACCAAGTTCGTCTCGTTCGGCCATCATTGTCGTCGCTTTAGATCCGTTGTCCTTCTTTGGATCGAGTTCATCTCTTTCGTCCCTCTTCGTCCTCCCATTTGATCCGTTGGCCTTCTTTGGACCAAGTTCGTCACTTTCGTCCCTCTTCGTCCTACCATTTGATCTGTTGGCCTTCTTTGGACCATGTTCGTCTAGTTCGTCCATCTTCATCCTCCCATTTGATCCGATGGCCTTCTTTAGATCAAGTTCCTCTCGTTAGTCCCTCTTCGTCGTCCCATTTGATCCGTTGGCCTTCTTGGGACCAAGTTCGTCTCGTTCGTCCATCTTCGTCCGTGCATTAGATCCGTTGGCCATCTTTGGACCAAGTTCGTCTCGTTCGTCCATCATTGTCGTCGCATTAGATCTATTGTCCCTCTTCGGATCTAGTTCGTCTCTTTTGTCCCTCTTCGTCCTTCCATTTGATCCGTTTGCCTTCTTTGGACCAAGTTCGTCACTTTCGTCCCTCTTCGTCCTACCATTTGATCTGTTGGCCTTCTTTGGACCATGTTCGTCTAGTTCGTCCATCTTCCTCCTCCCATTTGATCCGTTGGCCTTCTTTGGACCAAGTTCGTTTCGTTCGTCCATCTTCGTCCTCGCATTTGATCCGTTGGCCTTCTTTGGGCCAAATTCGTCACTTTCGTCCCTCTTCGTCCTACCATTTGATCTGTTGGCCTTCTTTGGACCATGTTCGTCTAGTTCGTCCATCTTCCTCCTCCCATTTGATCCGTTGGCCTTCTTTGGACCAAGTTCGTCTCGTTAGTCCTTCTTCGTCCTCCCATTAGATCCGTTGCACTTCTTTGGACCAAGCTCGTCTCGTTTACCCATCTTCGTCCTCCCATTTGATCCGTTGGCCTTCTTTGGACCAAGTTCGTCTCGTTCATCCATCATCGTTCGTCCCTCTTCGTCCTCCCATTAGATCCGTTGGCTTTCTTTGGACCAAGTTTGTCTCGTTCGTCCATCTTCGTCTTCCCATTAGATCCGTTGGCCTTCTTTGGACCATGTTCGTCTAGTTCGTCCATCTTCATCCTCCCATCTGATCCGTTGGCCTTCTATGGATCAAGTTCGTCCCGTTAGTCCCTCTTCGTCCTCCCATTTGATCCGCTGGCCTTCTTTGGACCAAGTTCGTCTCGTTCGTCCATCTTCATCCTCGCATTAGATCCGTTGGCCTTCTTTGGACCAAGTTCGTCACTTTCGTCCCTCTTCGTCCTACCATTTGATCTGTTGGCCTTCTTTGGACCATGTTCGTTTAGTTCGTCCATCTTCCTCCTCCCATTTGATCCGTTGGCCTTCTTTGGACCAATTTCGTCTCGTTCGTCCATCTTCGCCCTCGCATTAGATCCGTTGGCCTTCTTTGGACCAAGTTCGTCACTTTCGTCCCTCTTCGTCCTACCATTTGATCTGTTGGCCTTCTTTGGACCATGTTCGTCTAGTTCGTCCATCTTCCTCCTCCCATTTGATCCGTTGGCCTTCTTTAGATCAAGTTTGTCTCGTTAGTCCCACTTCGTCCTCCCTTTTGATCCGTTGGCCTTCTTTGGACCAGGTTCGTTTCGTTCGTCCATCTTCGTCCTCGCATTTGATCCGTTGGCCTTCTTTGGACCAAATTCGTCTCGTTCGTCCATCATTGTAGTCGCATTAGATTCGTTGTCCTTCTTTGGATCAAGTTCGTCTATTTCGTCCCTCTTCGTCCTCCCATTTGATCCGTTGGCCTTCTTTGGACCAAGTTCGTCACTTTCGTCCCTCTTCGTCCTACCATTTGATCTGTTGGCCTTCTTTGGACCATGTTCGTTTAGTTCGTCCATCTTCCTCCTCCCATTTGATCCGTTGGCCTTCTTTGGACCAATTTCGTCTCGTTCGTCCATCATTGTCGTCGTATTAGATCTATTGTCCCTCTTCGGATCTAGTTCGTCTCTTTTGTCCCTCTTCGTCCCTCTTTGCCCTCCAATTTGACCCGTTGGCCTTGTTTGGACCAAGTTTGTCTCGTTCGTCCATCTTCGTCCTCCAATTTGATCCGTTGGCCTTCTTTGGACCATGTTCGTCTAGTTCGTCCCTCTTCGTCCTCCCATTTGATCCGTTGGCCATCTTTGGACCAAGTTCGTCTCTTTAGTCCCTATTCGTCCTCCCATTAGATCCATTGGACTTCATTGGACCAAGTTCGTCTCGTTCGTCCATCTTCGTCTTCCCATTAGATCCGTTGGCCTTCTTTGGACCATGTTCGTCTAGTTCGTCCATCTTCATCCTCCCATTTGAACCGTTGGCCTTCTATGGATCAAGTTCGTCTCGTTAGTCCCTCTTCATCCTCCCATTTGATCCGCTGGCCTTCTTTGGACCAAGTTCGTCTCGTTCGTCCATCTTCGTCCTCGCATTAGATCCGTTGGCCTTCTTTGGACCAAGTTCGTCTCGTTAGTCCTTCTTCGTCCTCCCATTAGATCCGTTGGACTTCTTTGGACCAAGCTCGTCTCGTTTGTCCATCTTCGTCCTCCCATTTGATCCGTTGGCTTTCTTTGGACCAAGTTCGTCTCGTTCGTCCCTCTTTGCCCTCCAATTTGATCCGTTGGCCTTCTTTGGACCAAGTTTGTCTCGTTCGTCCATCTTCGTCCTCCCATTTGATCCGTTGGCCTTCTTTGGACCATGTTCGTCTAGTTCGTCCCTCTTCGTCCTCCCATTTGATCCGTTGGCCATCTTTGGACCAAGTTCGTCTCTTTAGTCCCTATTCGTCCTCCCATTAGATCCATTGGACTTCATTGGACCAAGTTCATCTCGTTCGTCCATCTTCGTCTTCCCATTAGATCCGTTGGCCTTCTTTGGACCATGTTCGTCTAGTTCGTCCATCTTCATCCTCCCATTTGAACCGTTGGCCTTCTATGGATCAAGTTCGTCTCGTTAGTCCCTCTTCATCCTCCCATTTGATCCGCTGGCCTTCTTTGGACCAAGTTCGTCTCGTTCGTCCATCTTCGTCCTCGCATTAGATCCGTTGGCCTTCTTTGGACCAAGTTCGTCTCGTTAGTCCTTCTTCGTCCTCCCATTAGATCCGTTGGACTTCTTTGGACCAAGCTCGTCTCGTTTGTCCATCTTTGTCCTCCCATTTGATCCGTTGGCTTTCTTTGGACCAAGTTCGTCTCGTTCGTCCCTCTTTGCCCTCCAATTTGATCCGTTGGCCTTCTTTGGACCAAGTTTGTCTCGTTCGTCCATCTTCGTCCTCCCATTTGATCCGTTGGCCTTCTTTGGACCATGTTCGTCTAGTTCGTCCCTCTTCGTCCTCCCATTTGATCCGTTGGCCATCTTTGGACCAAGTTCGTCTCTTTAGTCCCTCTTCGTCCTCCCATTAGATCCATTGTACTTCATTGGACCATGTTCGTCTCGTTCGTCCATCTTCGTCTTCCCATTAGATCCGTTGGCCTTCTTTGGACCATGTTCGTCTAGTTCGTCCATCTTCATCCTCCCATTTGATCCGTTGGCCTTTTATGGATCAAGTTCGTCTCGTTAGTCCCTCTTCCTCCTCCCATTTGATCCGCTGGCCTTCTTTGGACCAGGTTCGTCTCGTTCGTCCATCTTCGTCCTCGCATTAGATCCGTTGGCCTTCTTTGGACCAAGTTCGTCTCGTTAGTCCTTCTTCGTCCTCCCATTAGATCCGTTGGACTTCTTTGGACCAAGCTCGTCTCGTTTGCCCATCTTCATCCTCCCATTTGATCCGTTGGCTTTCTTGGGACCAAGTTCGTCTCGTTCGTCCCTCTTTGCCCTCCAATTTGATCCGTTGGCCTTCTTTGGACCAAGTTTGTCTCGTTCGTCCATCTTCGTCCTCCCATTTGATCCGTTGGCCTTCTTTGGACCATGTTCGTCTAGTTCGTCCCTCTTCGTCCTCCCATTTGATCCGTTGGCCATCTTTGGACCAAGTTCGTCTCTTTAGTCCCTCTTCGTCCTCCCATTAGATCCATTGGACTTCATTGGACCAAGTTCGTCTCGTTCGTCCATCTTCGTCCTCGCATTAGATCCGTTGGCCTTCTTTGGACCAAGTTCGTCTCGTTCGTCCATCATTGTCGTCGCATTAGATCCGTTGTCCTTCTTTGGAGCAAGTTCGTCTCTTTCGTCCCTCTTCGTCCTCCCATTTGATCCGTTGGCCTTCTTTGGACCAAGTTCGTCACTTTCGTCCCTCTTCGTCCTACCATTTGATCTGTTGGCCTTCTTTGGACCATGTTCGTCTAGTTCGTCCATCTTCCTCCTCCCATTTGATCCGTTGGCCTTCTTTAGATCAAGTTCGTCTCGTTAGTCCCACTTCGTCCTCCCTTTTGATCCGTTGGCCTTCTTTGGACCAAGTTCGTTTCGTTTGTCCATCTTCGTCCTCGCATTTGATCCGTTGGCCTTCTTTGGACCAAGTTCGTCACTTTCGTCCCTCTTCGTCCTACCATTTGATCTGTTGGCCTTCTTTGGACCATGTTCGTCTAGTTCGTCCATCTTCCTCCTCCCATTTGATCCGTTGGCCTTCTTTAGATCAAGTTCGTCTCGTTAGTCCCACTTCGTCCTCCCTTTTGATCCGTTGGCCTTCTTTGGACCAAGTTCGTCTCGTTCGTCCATCTTCGTCCTCGCATTAGATCCGTTGGCCTTCTTTGGACCAAGTTCGTCTCGTTAGTCCTTCTTCGTCCTCCCATTAGATCCGTTGGACTTCTTTGGACCAAGTTCGTCTCGTTCGTCCCTCTTTGCCCTCCAATTTGATCCGTTGGCCTTCTTTGGACCAAGTTTGTCTCGTTCGTCCATCTTCGTCCTCCCATTTGATCCGTTGGCCTTCTTTGGACCATGTTCGTCTAGTTCGTCCCTCTTCGTCCTCCCATTTAATCCGTTGGCCATCTTTGGACCAAGTTCGTATCTTTAGTCCCTCTTCGTCCTGCCATTAGATCCATTGGACTTCATTGGACCAAGTTCGTCTCGTTCGTCCATCTTCATCTTCCCATTAGATCCGTTGGCCTTCTTTGGACCATGTTCGTCTAGTTCGTCCATCTTCATCCTCCCATTTGATCCGTTGGCCTTTTATGGATCAAGTTCGTCTCGTTAGTCCCTCTTCATCCTGCCATTTGATCCGCTGGCCTTCTTTGGACCAAGTTCGTCTCGTTCGTCCATCTTCGTCCTCGCATTAGATCCGTTGGCCTTCTTTGGACCAAGTTCGTCTCGTTAGTCCTTCTTTGTCCTCCCATTTGATCCGTTGGCCTTTTATGGATTAAGTTCGTCTCGTTCGTCCATCTTCGTCCTCGCATTAGATCCGTTGGCCTTTTTTGGACCAAGTTCGTCTCGTTCGTCCATCATTGTCGTCGCATTAGATCCGTTGTCCTTCTTTGGATCAAGTTCGTCTCTTTCGTCCCTCTTCGTCCTCCCATTTGATCCGTTGGCCTTCTTTGGACCAAGTTCGTCACTTTCGTCCCTCTTCGTCCTACCATTTGATCTGTTGGCCTTCTTTGGACCATGTTCGTTTAGTTCGTCCATCTTCCTCCTCCCATTTGATCCGTTGGCCTTCTTTGCACCAAGTTCGTTTCGTTTGTCCATCTTCGTCCTCGCATTTGATCCGTTGGCCTTCTTTGGACCAAGTTCGTCACTTTCGTCCCTCGTCGTCCTACCATTTGATCTGTTGGCCTTCTTTGGACCATGTTCGTCTAGTTCGTCCATCTTCCTCCTCCCATTTGATCTGTTGGCCTTCTTTAGATCAAGTTTGTCCCGTTAGTCCCACTTCGTCCTCCCTTTTGATCCATTGGCCTTCTTTGGACCACGTTCGTCTCGTTCGTCCATCTTCGTCCTCGCATTAGATCCGTTGGCCTTCTTTGGAGCAAGTTCGTCTCGTTAGTCCTTCTTCGTCCTCCCATTAGATCCTTTGGACTTCTTTGGACCAAGCTCGTCTCGTTGGCCCATCTTCGTCCTCCCATTTGATCCGTTGGCTTTCTTTGGACCAAGTTCGTCTCGTTCGTCCCTCTTTGCCCTCCAATTTGTTCCGTTGGCCTTCTTTGGACCAAGTTTGTCTCGTTCGTCCATCTTCGTCCTCCCATTTGATCCGTTGGCCTTCTTTGGACCATGTTCGTGTAGTTCGTCCCTCTTCGTCCTCCCATTTGATCCGTTGGCCATCTTTGGACCAAGTTCGTATCTTTAGTCCCTCTTCGTCCTGCCATTAGATCCATTGGACTTCATTGGACCAAGTTCGTCTCGTTCGTCCATCTTCGTCTTCCCATTAGATCCGTTGGCCTTCTTTGGACCATGTTCATCTAGTTCGTCCATCTTCATCCTCCCATTTGATCCGTTGGCCTTTTATGGATCAAGTTCGTCTCGTTAGTCCCTCTTCCTCCTCCCATTTGATCCGCTGGCCTTCTTTGGACCAAGTTCGTCTCGTTCGTCCATCTTCGTCCTCGCATTAGATCCGTTGGCCTTCTTTGGACCAAGTTCGTCTCGTTCGTCCATCATTGTCGTCGCATTAGATCCGTTGTCCTTCTTTGGATCAAGTTCGTCTCTTTCGTCCCTCTTCGTCCTCCCATTTGATCCGTTGGCCTTCTTTGGACGAAGTTCGTCACTTTCGTCCCTCTTCGTCCTACCATTTGATCTGTTGGCCTTCTTTGGACCATGTTCGTTTAGTTCGTCCATCTTCCTCCTCCCATTTGATCCGTTGGACTTCTTTGGACCAAGCTCGTCTCGTTTGGCCATCTTCGTCCTCCCATTTGATCCGTTGGCTTTCTTTGGACCAAGTTCGTCTCGTTCGTCCCTCTTTGCCCTCCAACTTGATCCGTTGGCCTTCTTTGGACCATGTTCGTTTAGTTCGTCCATCTTCCTCCTCCCATTTGATCCGTCGGCCTTCTTTGGACCAAGTTCGTTTCGTTTGTCCATCTTCGTCCTCGCATTTGATCCGTTGGCCTTCTTTGGACCAAGTTCGTCACTTTCGTCCCTCTTCGTCCTACCATTTGATCTGTTGGCCTTCTTTGGACCATGTTAGTCTAGTTCGTCCATCTTCCTCCTCCCATTTGATCCGTTGGCCTTCTTTAGATCATGTTCGTCTTGTTAGTCCCACTTCGTCCTCCCTTTTGATCGTTGGCCTTCTTTGGACCAAGTTCGTCTCGTTCGTCCATCTTCGTCCTCGCATTAGATCCGTTGGCCTTCTTTGGACCAAGTTCGTCTCGTTAGTCCTTCTTCGTCCTCCCATTAGATCCGTTGGACTTCTTTGGACCAAGCTCGTCTCGTTTGCCCATCTTCGTCCTCCCATTTGATCTGTTGGCTTCTTTGGACCAAGTTCGTCGCGTTCGTCCCTCGTTGCCCTCCAATTTGATCCGTTGGCCTTCTTTGGACCAAGTTTGTCTCGTTCGTCCATCTTCGTCCTCCCATTTGATCCGTTGGCCTTCTTTGGACCATGTTCGTCTAGTTCGTCCCTCTTCGTCCTCCCATTTGATCCGTTGGCCATCTTTGGACCAAGTTCGTCTCTTTAGTCCCTCTTCGTCCTCCCATTAGATCCATTGGACTTCATTGGACCAAGTTCGTCTCGTTCGTCCATCTTCGTCTTCCCATTAGATCCGTTGGCCTTCTTTGGACCATGTTCGTCTAGTTCGTCCATCTTCATCCTCCCATTTGATCCGTTGGCCTTTTATGGATCAAGTTCGTCTTGTTAGTCCCTCTTCCTCCTCCCATTTGATCCGTTGGCCTTCTTTGGACCAAGTTCGTCTCGTTAGTCCTTCTTCGTCCTCCCATTAGATCCATTGGACTTCTTTGGACCAAGCTCGTCTCGTTTGCCCATCTTCGTCCTCCCATTTGATCCGTTGGCTTTCTTTGGACCAAGTTCGTCTCGTTCGTCCCTCTTTGCCCTCCAATTTGATCCGTTGGCCTTCTTTGGACCAAGTTTGTCTCGTTCGTCCATCTTCGTCCTCCCATTTGATCCGTTGGCCTTCTTTGGACCATGTTCGTCTAGTTCGTCCCTCTTCGTCCTCCCATTTGATCCGTTGGCCATCTTTGGACCAAGTTCGTCTCTTTAGTCCCTCTTCGTCCTCCCATTAGATCCATTGGACTTCATTGGACCAAGTTCGTCTCGTTCGTCCATCTTCGTCTTCCCATTAGATCCGTTGGCCTTCTTTGGACCATGTTCGTCTAGTACGTCCATCTTCATCCTCCCATTTGATCCGTTGGCCTTTTATGGATCAAGTTCGTCTCGTTAGTCCCTCTTCCTCCTCCCATTTGATCCGCTGGCCTTCTTTGGACCAAGTTCGTCTCGTTCGTCCATCTTCGTCCTCGCATTAGATCCGTTGGCCTTCTTTGGACCAAGTTCGTCTCGTTCGTCCATCATTGTCGTCGCATTAGATCCGTTGTCCTTCTTTGGATCAAGTTCGTCTCTTTCGTCCCTCTTCGTCCTCCCATTTGATCGGTTGGCCTTCTTTGGACCAAGTTCGTCACTTTCGTCCCTCTTCGTCCTACCATTTGATCTGTTGGCCTTCTTTGGACCTTGTTCGTTTAGTTCGTCCATCTTCCTCCTCCCATTTGATCCGTTGGACTTCTTTGGACCAAGCTCGTCTCGTTTGGCCATCTTCGTCCTCCCATTTGATCCGTTGGCTTTCTTTGGACCAAGTTCGTCTCGTTCGTCCCTCTTTGCCCTCCAATTTGATCCGTTGGCCTTCTTTGGACCAAGTTTGTCTCTTTCGTCCTTCTTCGTCCTCCCATTTCATCCGTTGGCCTTCTTTGGACCATGTTCGTGTAGTTCGTCCCTCTTCGTCCTCCCATTTGATCCGTTGGCCATCTTTGGACCAAGTTCATCTCTTTAGTCCCTCTTCGTCCTCCCATTAGATCCATTGGACTTCATTGGACCAAGTTCGTCTCGTTCGTCCATCTTCGTCTTCCCATTAGATCCGTTGGCCTTCTTTGGACCATGTTCGTTTAGTTCGTCCATCTTCCTCCTCCCATTTGATCCGTCGGCCTTCTTTGGACCAAGTTCGTTTCGTTTGTCCATCTTCGTCCTCGCATTTGATCCGTTGGCCTTCTTTGGACCAAGTTCGTCACTTTCGTCCCTCTTCGTCCTACCATTTGATCTGTTGGCCTTCTTTGGACCATGTTCGTCTTGTTCGTCCATCTTCCTCCTCCCATTTGATCCGTTGGCCTTCTTTAGATCATGTTCGTTTCGTTAGTCCCACTTCGTCCTCCCTTTTGATCCGTTGGCCTTCTTTGGACCAAGTTCGTCTCGTTCGTCCATCTTCGTCCTCGCATTAGATCCGTTGACCTTCTTTGGACCAAGTTCGTCTCGTTAGTCCTTCTTCGTCCTCCCATTAGATACGTTGGACTTCTTTGGACCAAGCTCGTCTCGTTTGCCCATCTTCGTCCTCCCATTTGATCCGTTGGCTTTCTTTGGACCAAGTTCGTCGCGTTCGTCCCTCGTTGCCCTCCAATTTGATCCGTTGGCCTTCTTTGGACCAAGTTTGTCTCGTTCGTCCATCTTCGTCCTCCCATTTGATCCGTTGGCCTTCTTTGGACCATGTTCGTCTAGTTCGTCCCTCTTCGTCCTCCCATTTGATCCGTTGGCCATCTTTGGACCAAGTTCGTCTCTTTAGTCCCTCTTCGTCCTCCCATTAGATCCATTGGACTTCATTGGACCAAGTTCGTCTCGTTCGTCCATCTTCGTCTTCCCATTAGATCCGTTGGCCTTCTTTGGACCATGTTCGTCTAGTTCGTCCATCTTCATCCTCCCATTTGATCCGTTGGCCTTTTATGGATCAAGTTCGTCTCGTTAGTCCCTCTTCCTCCTCCCATTTGATCCGTTGGCCTTCTGTGGACCAAGTTCGTCTCGTTAGTCCTTCTTCGTCCTCCCATTAGATCCGTTGGACTTCTTTGGACCAAGCTCGTCTCGTTTGCCCATCTTCGTCCTCCCATTTGATCCGTTGGCTTTCTTTGGACCAAGTTCGTCTCGTTCGTCCCTCTTTGCCCTCCAATTTGATCCGTTGGCCTTCTTTGGACCAAGTTTGTCTCGTTCGTCCATCTTCGTCCTCCCATTTGATCCGTTGGCCTTCTTTGGACCATGTTCGTCTAGTTCGTCCCTCTTCGTCCTCCCATTTGATCCGTTGGCCATCTTTGGACCAAGTTCGTCTCTTTAGTCCCTCTTCGTCCTCCCATTTGATCCGTTGGCCATCTTTGGACCAAATTCGTCTCTTTAGTCCCTCTTCGTCCTCCCATTAGATCCATTGGACTTCATTGGACCAAGTTCGTCTCGTTCGTCCATCTTCATCCTCCCATTTGATCCGTTGGCCTTTTATGGATCAAGTTCGTCTCGTTAGTCCCTCTTCCTCCTCCCATTTGATCCGTTGGCCTTCTTTGGACCAAGTTCGTCTCGTTAGTCCTTCTTCGTCCTCCCATTAGATCCGTTGGACTTCTTTGGACCAAGCTCGTCTCGTTTGCCCTTCTTCGTCCTCCCATTTGATCCGTTGGCTTTCTTTGGACCAAGTTCGTCTCGTTCGTCCCTCTTTGCCCTCCAATTTGATCCGTTGGCCTTCTTTGGACCAAGTTTGTCTCGTTCGTCCATCTTCGTCCTCCCATTTGATCCGTTGGCCTTCTTTGGACCATGTTCGTCTAGTTCGTCCCTCTTCGTCCTCCCATTTGATCCGTTGGCCATCTTTGGACCAAGTTCGTCTCTTTAGTCCCTCTTCGTCCTCCCATTAGATCCATTGGACTTCATTGGACCAAGTTCGTCTCGTTCGTCCATCTTCGCTTCCCATTAGATCCGTTGGCCTTCTTTGGACCATGTTCGTCTAGTACGTCCATCTTCATCCTCCCATTTGATCCGTTGGCCTTTTATGGATCAAGTTCGTCTCGTTAGTCCCTCTTCCTCCTCCCATTTGATCCGCTGGCCTTCTTTGGACCAAGTTCGTCTCGTTCGTCCATCTTCGTCCTCGCATTAGATCCGTTGGCCTTCTTTGGACCAAGTTCGTCTCCTTCGTCCATCATTGTCGTCGCATTAGATCCGTTGTCCTTCTTTGGATCAAGTTCGTCTCTTTTGTCCCTCTTCGTCCTCCCATTTGATCCGTTGGCCTTCTTTGGACCAAGTTCGTCACTTTCGTCCCTCTTCGTCCTACCATTTGATCTGTTGGCCTTCTTTGGACCATGTTCGTTTAGTTCGTCCATCTTCCTCCTCCCATTTGATCCGTTGGACTTCTTTGGACCAAGCTCGTCTCGTTTGGCCATCTTCGTCCTCCCATTTGATTCGTTGGCTTTCTTTGGACCAAGTTCGTCTCGTTCGTCCCTCTTTGCCCTCCAATTTGATCCGTTGGCCTTCTTTGGACCAAGTTTGTCTCGTTCGTCCATCTTCGTCCTCCCATTTCATCCGTTGGCCTTCTTTGGACCATGTTCGTGTAGTTCGTCCCTCTTCGTCCTCCCATTTGATCCGTTGGCCATCTTTGGACCAAGTTCATCTCTTTAGTCCCTCTTCGTCCTCCCATTAGATCCATTGGACTTCATTGGACCAAGTTCGTCTCGTTCGTCCATCTTCGTCTTCCCATTAGATCCGTTGGCCTTCTTTGGACCATGTTCGTTTAGTTCGTCCATCTTCCTCCTCCCATTTGATCCGTCGGCCTTCTCTGGACCAAGTTCGTTTCGTTTGTCCATCTTCGTCCTCGCATTTGATCCGTTGGCCTTCTTTGGACCAAGTTCGTCACTTTCGTCCCTCTTCGTCCTACCATTTGATCTGTTGGCCTTCTTTGGACCATGTTCGTCTTGTTCGTCCATCTTCCTCCTCCCATTTGATCCGTTGGCCTTCTTTAGATCATGTTCGTTTCGTTAGTCCCACTTCGTCCTCCCTTTTGATCCGTTGGCCTTCTTTGGACCAAGTTCGTCTCGTTCGTCCATCTTCGTCCTCGCATTAGATCCGTTGACCTTCTTTGGACCAAGTTCGTCTCGTTAGTCCTTCTTCGTCCTCCCATTAGATCCGTTGGACTTCTTTGGACCAAGCTCGTCTCGTTTGCCCATCTTCGTCCTCCCATTTGATCCGTTGGCTTTCTTTGGACCAAGTTCGTCGCGTTCGTCCCTCGTTGCCCTCCAATTTGATCCGTTGGCCTTCTTTGGACCAAGTTTGTCTCGTTCGTCCATCTTCGTCCTCCCATTTGATCCGTTGGCCTTCTTTGGACCATGTTCGTCTAGTTCGTCCCTCTTCGTCCTCCCATTTGATCCGTTGGCCATCTTTGGACCAAGTTCGTCTCTTTAGCCCCTCTTCGTCCTCCCATTAGATCCATTGGACTTCATTGGACCAAGTTCGTCTCGTTCGTCCATCTTCGTCTTCCCATTAGATCCGTTGGCCTTCTTTGGACCATGTTCGTCTAGTTCGTCCATCTTCATCCTCCCATTTGATCCGTTGGCCTTTTATGGATCAAGTTCGTCTCGTTAGTCCCTCTTCCTCCTCCCATTTGATCCGTTGGCCTTCTGTGGACCAAGTTCGTCTCGTTAGTCCTTCTTCGTCCTCCCATTAGATCCGTTGGACTTCTTTGGACCAAGCTCGTCTCGTTTGCCCATCTTCGTCCTCCCATTTGATCCGTTGGCTTTCTTTGGACCAAGTTCGTCTCGTTCGTCCCTCTTTGCCCTCCAATTTGATCCGTTGGCCTTCTTTGGACCAAGTTTGTCTCGTTCGTCCATCTTCGTCCTCCCATTTGATCCGTTGGCCTTCTTTGGACCATGTTCGTCTAGTTCGTCCCTCTTCGTCCTCCCATTTGATCCGTTGGCCATCTTTGGACCAAGTTCGTCTCTTTAGTCCCTCTTCGTCCTCCCATTTGATCCGTTGGCCATCTTTGGACCAAATTCGTCTCTTTAGTCCCTCTTCGTCCTCCCATTAGATCCATTGGACTTCATTGGACCAAGTTCGTCTCGTTCGTCCATCTTCATCCTCCCATTTGATCCGTTGGCCTTTTATGGATCAAGTTCGTCTCGTTAGTCCCTCTTCCTCCTCCCATTTGATCCGTTGGCCTTCTTTGGACCAAGTTCGTCTCGTTAGTCCTTCTTCGTCCTCCCATTAGATCCGTTGGACTTCTTTGGACCAAGCTCGTCTCGTTTGCCCATCTTCGTCCTCCCATTTGATCCGTTGGCTTTCTTTGGACCAAGTTCGTCTCGTTCGTCCCTCTTTGCCCTCCAATTTGATCCGTTGGCCTTCTTTGGACCAAGTTTGTCTCGTTCGTCCATCTTCGTCCTCCCATTTGATCCGTTGGCCTTCTTTGGACCATGTTCGTCTAGTTCGTCCCTCTTCGTCCTCCCATTTGATCCGTTGGCCATCTTTGGACCAAGTTCGTCTCTTTAGTCCCTCTTCGTCCTCCCATTAGATCCATTGGACTTCATTGGACCAAGTTCGTCTCGTTCGTCCATCTTCGCTTCCCATTAGATCCGTTGGCCTTCTTTGGACCATGTTCGTCTAGTACGTCCATCTTCATCCTCCCATTTGATCCGTTGGCCTTTTATGGATCAAGTTCGTCTCGTTAGTCCCTCTTCCTCCTCCCATTTGATCCGCTGGCCTTCTTTGGACCAAGTTCGTCTCGTTCGTCCATCTTCGTCCTCGCATTGGATCCGTTGGCCTTCTTTGGACCAAGTTCGTCTCGTTCGTCCATCATTGTCGTCGCATTAGATCCGTTGTCCTTCTTTGGATCAAGTTCGTCTCTTTCGTCCCTCTTCGTCCTCCCATTTGATCCGTTGGCCTTCTTTGGACCAAGTTCGTCACTTTCGTCCCTCTTCGTCCTACCATTTGATCTGTTGGCCTTCTTTGGACCATGTTCGTTTAGTTCGTCCATCTTCCTCCTCCCATTTGATCCGTTGGACTTCTTTGGACCAAGCTCGTCTCGTTTGGCCATCTTCGTCCTCCCATTTGATTCGTTGGCTTTCTTTGGACCAAGTTCGTCTCGTTCGTCCCTCTTTGCCCTCCAATTTGATCCGTTGGCCTTCTTTGGACCAAGTTTGTCTCGTTCGTCCATCTTCGTCCTCCCATTTCATCCGTTGGCCTTCTTTGGACCATGTTCGTGTAGTTCGTCCCTCTTCGTCCTCCCATTTGATCCGTTGGCCATCTTTGGACCAAGTTCGTCTCTTTAGTCCCTCTTCGTCCTCCCATTAGTTCCATTGGACTTCATTGGACCAAGTTCGTCTCGTTCGTCCATCTTCGTCTTCCCATTAGATCCGTTGGCCTTCTTTGGACCATGTTCGTTTAGTTCGTCCATCTTCCTCCTCCCATTTGATCCGTCGGCCTTCTTTGGACCAAGTTCGTTTCGTTTGTCCATCTTCGTCCTCGCATTTGATCCGTTGGCCTTCTTTGGACCAAGTTCGTCACTTTCGTCCCTCTTCGTCCTACCATTTGATCTGTTGGCCTTCTTTGGACCATGTTCGTCTTGTTCGTCCATCTTCCTCCTCCCATTTGATCCGTTGGCCTTCTTTAGATCATGTTCGTCTCGTTAGTCCCACTTCGTCCTCCCTTTTGATCCGTTGGCCTTCTTTGGACCAAGTTCGTCTCGTTCGTCCATCTTCGTCCTCGCATTAGATCTGTTGGCCTTCTTTGGACCAAGTTCGTCTCGTTAGTCCTTCTTCGTCCTTCCATTAGATCCGTTGGACTTCTTTGGACCAAACTCGTCTCGTTTTCCCATCTTCGTCCTCCCATTTGATCCGTTGGCTTTCTTTGTACCAAGTTCGTCTCGTTCGTCCCTCTTTGCCCTCCAATTTGATCCGTTGGCCTTCTTTGGACCAAGTTTGTCTCGTTCGTCCATCTTCGTCCTCCCATTTGATCCGTTGGCCTTCTTTGGACCATGTTCGTCTAGTTCGTCCCTCTTCGTCCTCGCATTTGATCCGTTGGCCATCTTTGGACCAAGTTCGTCTCTTTAGTCCCTCTTCGTCCTCCCATTAGATCCATTGGACTTCATTGGACCAAGTTCGTCTCGTTCGTCCATCTTCGCTTCCCATTAGATCCGTTGGCCTTCTTTGGACCATGTTCGTCTAGTACGTCCATCTTCATCCTCCCATTTGATCCGTTGGCCTTTTATGGATCAAGTTCGTCTCGTTAGTCCCTCTTGCTCCTCCCATTTGATCCGCTGGCCTTCTTTGGACCAAGTTCGTCTCGTTCGTCCATCTTCGTCCTCGCATTAGATCCGTTGGCCTTCTTTGGACCAAGTTCGTCTCGTTCGTCCATCATTGTCGTCGCATTAGATCCGTTGTCCTTCTTTGGATCAAGTTCGTCTCTTTCGTCCCTCTTCGTCCTCCCATTTGATCCGTTGGCCTTCTTTGGACCAAGTTCGTCACTTTCGTCCCTCTTCGTCCTACCATTTGATCTGTTGGCCTTCTTTGGACCATGTTCGTTTAGTTCGTCCATCTTCGTCCTCCCATTTGATCCGTTGGACTTCTTTGGACCAAGCTCGTTTCGTTTGGCCATCTTCGTCCTCCCATTTGATTCGTTGGCTTTCTTTGGACCAAGTTCGTCTCGTTCGTCCCTCTTTGCCCTCCAATTTGATCCGTTGGCCTTCTTTGGACCAAGTTTGTCTCGTTCGTCCATCTTCGTCCTCCCATTTCATCCGTTGGCCTTCTTTGGACCATGTTCGTGTAGTTCGTCCCTCTTCGTCCTCCCATTTGATACGTTGGCCATCTTTGGACCAAGTTCGTCTCTTTAGTCCCTCTTCGTCCTCCCATTAGTTCCATTGGACTTCATTGGACCAAGTTCGTCTCGTTCGTCCATCTTCGTCTTCCCATTAGATCCGTTGGCCTTCTTTGGACCATGTTCGTTTAGTTCGTCCATCTTCCTCCTCCCATTTGATCCGTCGGCCTTCTTTGGACCAAGTTCGTTTCGTTTGTCCATCTTCGTCCTCGCATTTGATCCGTTGGCCTTCTTTGGACCAAGTTCGTCACTTTCGTCCCTCTTCGTCCTACCATTTGATCTGTTGGCCTTCTTTGGACCATGTTCGTCTTGTTCGTCCATCTTCCTCCTCCCATTTGATCCGTTGGCCTTCTTTAGATCATGTTCGTCTCGTTAGTCCCACTTCGTCCTCCCTTTTGATCCGTTGGCCTTCTTTGGACCAAGTTCGTCTCGTTCGTCCATCTTCGTCCTCGCATTAGATCCGTTGACCTTCTTTGGACCAAGTTCGTCTCGTTAGTCCTTCTTCGTCCTCCCATTAGATCCGTTGGACTTCTTTGGACCAAGCTTGTCTCGTTTGCCCATCTTCGTCCTCCCATTTGATCCGTTGGCTTTCTTTGGACCAAGTTCGTCGCGTTCGTCCCTCGTTGCCCTCCAATTTGATCCGTTGGCCTTCTTTGGACCAAGTTTGTCTCGTTCGTCCATCTTCGTCCTCCCATTTGATCCGTTGGCCTTCTTTGGACCATGTTCGTCTAGTTCGTCCCTCTTCGTCCTCCCATTTGATCCGTTGGCCATCTTTGGACCAAGTTCGTCTCTTTAGTCCCTCTTCGTCCTCCCATTAGATCCATTGGAATTCATTGGACCAAGTTCGTCTCGTTCGTCCATCTTCGTCTTCCCATTAGATCCGTTGGCCTTCTTTGGACCATGTTCGTCTAGTTCGTCCATCTTCATCCTCCCATTTGATCCGTTGGCCTTTTATGGATCAAGTTCGTCTCGTTAGTCCCTCTTCCTCCTCCCATTTGATCCGTTGGCCTTCTATGGACCAAGTTCGTCTCGTTAGTCCTTCTTCGTCCTCCCATTAGATCCGTTGGACTTCTTTGGACCAAGCTCGTCTCGTTTGCCCATCTTCGTCCTCCCATTTGATCCGTTGGCTTTCTTTGGACCAAGTTCGTCTCGTTCGTCCCTCTTTGCCCTCCAATTTGATCCGTTGGCCTTCTTTGGACCAAGTTTGTCTCGTTCGTCCATCTTCGTCCTCCCATTTGATCCGTTGGCCTTCTTTGGACCATGTTCGTCTAGTTCGTCCCTCTTCGTCCTCCCATTTGATCCGTTGGCCATCTTTGGACCAAGTTCGTCTCTTTAGTCCCTCTTCGTCCTCCCATTTGATCCGTTGGCCATCTTTGGACCAAATTCGTCTCTTTAGTCCCTCTTCGTCCTCCCATTAGATCCATTGGACTTCATTGGACCAAGTTCGTCTCGTTCGTCCATCTTCATCCTCCCATTTGATCCGTTGGCCTTTTATGGATCAAGTTCGTCTCGTTAGTCCCTCTTCCTCCTCCCATTTGATCCGTTGGCCTTCTTTGGACCAAGTTCGTCTCGTTAGTCCTTCTTCGTCCTCCCATTAGATCCGTTGGACTTCTTTGGACCAAGCTCGTCTCGTTTGCCCATCTTCGTCCTCCCATTTGATCCGTTGGCTATCTTTGGACCAAGTTCGTCTCGTTCGTCCCTCTTTGCCCTCCAATTTGATCCGTTGGCCTTCTTTGGACCAAGTTTGTCTCGTTCGTCCATCTTCGTCCTCCCATTTGATCCGTTGGCCTTCTTTGGACCATGTTCGTCTAGTTCGTCCCTCTTCGTCCTCCCATTTGATCCGTTGGCCATCTTTGGACCAAGTTCGTCTCTTTAGTCCCTCTTCGTCCTCCCATTAGATCCATTGGACTTCATTGGACCAAGTTCGTCTCGTTCGTCCATCTTCGTCTTCCCATTAGATCCGTTAGCCTTCTTTGGACCATGTTCGTCTAGTTCGTCCATCTTCATCCTCCCATTTGATCCGTTGGCCTTTTATGGATCAAGTTCGTCTCGTTAGTCCCTCTTCCTCCTCCCATTTGATCCGTTGGCCTTCTATGGACCAAGTTCGTCTCGTTAGTCCTTCTTCGTCCTCCCATTAGATCCGTTGGACTTCTTTGGACCAAGCTCGTCTCGTTTGCCCATCTTCGTCCTCCCATTTGATCCGTTGGCTTTCTTTGGACCAAGTTCGTCTCGTTCGTCCCTCTTTGCCCTCCAATTTGATCCGTTGGCCTTCTTTGGACCAAGTTTGTCTCGTTCGTCCATCTTCGTCCTCCCATTTGATCCGTTGGCCTTCTTTGGACCATGTTCGTCTAGTTCGTCCCTCTTCGTCCTCCCATTTGATCCGTTGGCCATCTTTGGACCAAGTTCGTCTCTTTAGTCCCTCTTCGTCCTCCCATTTGATCCGTTGGCCATCTTTGGACCAAATTCGTCTCTTTAGTCCCTCTTCGTCCTCCCATTAGATCCATTGGACTTCATTGGACCAAGTTCGTCTCGTTCGTCCATCTTCATCCTCCCATTTGATCCGTTGGCCTTTTATGGATCAAGTTCGTCTCGTTAGTCCCTCTTCCTCCTCCCATTTGATCCGTTGGCCTTCTTTGGACCAAGTTCGTCTCGTTAGTCCTTCTTCGTCCTCCCATTAGATCCGTTGGACTTCTTTGGACCAAGCTCGTCTCGTTTGCCCATCTTCGTCCTCCCATTTGATCCGTTGGCTTTCTTTGGACCAAGTTCGTCTCGTTCGTCCCTCTTTGCCCTCCAATTTGATCCGTTGGCCTTCTTTGGACCAAGTTTGTCTCGTTCGTCCATCTTCGTCCTCCCATTTGATCCGTTGGCCTTCTTTGGACCATGTTCGTCTAGTTCGTCCCTCTTCGTCCTCCCATTTGATCCGTTGGCCATCTTTGGACCAAGTTCGTCTCTTTAGTCCCTCTTCGTCCTCCCATTTGATCCGTTGGCCATCTTTGGACCAAATTCGTCTCTTTAGTCCCTCTTCGTCCTCCCATTAGATCCATTGGACTTCATTGGACCAAGTTCGTCTCGTTCGTCCATCTTCATCCTCCCATTTGATCCGTTGGCCTTTTATGGATCAAGTTCGTCTCGTTAGTCCCTCTTCCTCCTCCCATTTGATCCGTTGGCCTTCTTTGGACCAAGTTCGTCTCGTTAGTCCTTCTTCGTCCTCCCATTAGATCCGTTGGACTTCTTTGGACCAAGCTCGTCTCGTTTGCCCATCTTCGTCCTCCCATTTGATCCGTTGGCTTTCTTTGGACCAAGTTCGTCTCGTTCGTCCCTCTTTGCCCTCCAATTTGATCCGTTGGCCTTCTTTGGACCAAGTTTGTCTCGTTCGTCCATCTTCGTCCTCCCATTTGATCCGTTGGCCTTCTTTGGACCATGTTCGTCTAGTTCGTCCCTCTTCGTCCTCCCATTTGATCCGTTGGCCATCTTTGGACCAAGTTCGTCTCTTTAGTCCCTCTTCGTCCTCCCATTAGATCCATTGGACTTCATTGGACCAAGTTCGTCTCGTTCGTCCATCTTCGCTTCCCATTAGATCCGTTGGCCTTCTTTGGACCATGTTCGTCTAGTACGTCCATCTTCATCCTCCCATTTGATCCGTTGGCCTTTTATGGATCAAGTTCGTCTCGTTAGTCCCTCTTCCTCCTCCCATTTGATCCGCTAGCCTTCTTTGGACCAAGTTCGTCTCGTTCGTCCATCTTCGTCCTCGCATTAGATCCGTTGGCCTTCTTTGGACCAAGTTCGTCTCGTTCGTCCATCATTGTCGTCGCATTAGATCCGTTGTCCTTCTTTGGATCAAGTTCGTCTCTTTCGTCCCTCTTCGTCCTCCCATTTGATCCGTTGGCCTTCTTTGGACCAAGTTCGTCACTTTCGTCCCTCTTCGTCCTACCATTTGATCTGTTGGCCTTCTTTGGACCATGTTCGTTTAGTTCGTCCATCTTCCTCCTCCCATTTGATCCGTTGGACTTCTTTGGACCAAGCTCGTCTCGTTTGGCCATCTTCGTCCTCCCATTTGATTCGTTGGCTTTCTTTGGACCAAGTTCGTCTCGTTCGTCCCTCTTTGCCCTCCAATTTGATCCGTTGGCCTTCTTTGGACCAAGTTTGTCTCGTTCGTCCATCTTCGTCCTCCCATTTCATCCGTTGGCCTTCTTTGGACCATGTTCGTGTAGTTCGTCCCTCTTCGTCCTCCCATTTGATCCGTTGGCCATCTTTGGACCAAGTTCGTCTCTTTAGTCCCTCTTCGTCCTCCCATTAGTTCCATTGGACTTCATTGGACCAAGTTCGTCTCGTTCGTCCATCTTCGTCTTCCCATTAGATCCGTTGGCCTTCTTTGGACCATGTTCGTTTAGTTCGTCCATCTTCCTCCTCCCATTTGATCCGTCGGCCTTCTTTGGACCAAGTTCGTTTCGTTTGTCCATCTTCGTCCTCGCATTTGATCCGTTGGCCTTCTTTGGACCAAGTTCGTCACTTTCGTCCCTCTTCGTCCTACCATTTGATCTGTTGGCCTTCTTTGGACCATGTTCGTCTTGTTCGTCCATCTTCCTCCTCCCATTTGATCCGTTGGCCTTCTTTAGATCATGTTCGTCTCGTTAGTCCCACTCCGTCCTCCCTTTTGATCCGTTGGCATTCTTTGGACCAAGTTCGTCTCGTTCGTCCATCTTCGTCCTCGCATTAGATCCGTTGACCTTCTTTGGACCAAGTTCGTCTCGTTAGTCCTTCTTCGTCCTCCCATTAGATCCGTTGGACTTCTTTGGACCAAGCTCGTCTCGTTTGCCCATCTTCGTCCTCCCATTTGATCCGTTGGCTTTCTTCTTTCTTTGGACCAAGTTCGTCGCGTTCGTCCCTCGTTGCCCTCCAATTTGATCCGTTGGCCTTCTTTGGACCAAGTTTGTCTCGTTCGTCCATCTTCGTCCTCCCATTTGATCCGTTGGCCTTCTTTGGACCATGTTCGTCTAGTTCGTCCCTCTTCGTCCTCCCATTTGATCCGTTGGCCATCTTTGGACCAAGTTCGTCTCTTTAGTCCCTCTTCGTCCTCCCATTAGATCCATTGGACTTCATTGGACCAAGTTCGTCTCGTTCGTCCATCTTCGTCTTCCCATTAGATCCGTTGGCCTTCTTTGGACCATGTTCGTCTAGTTCGTCCATCTTCATCCTCCCATTTGATCCGTTGGCCTTTTATGGATCAAGTTCGTCTCGTTAGTCCCTCTTCCTCCTCCCATTTGATCCGTTGGCCTTCTATGGACCAAGTTCGTCTCGTTAGTCCTTCTTCGTCCTCCCATTAGATCCGTTGGACTTCTTTGGACCAAGCTCGTCTCGTTTGCCCATCTTCGTCCTCCCATTTGATCCGTTGGCTTTCTTTGGACCAAGTTCGTCTCGTTCGTCCCTCTTTGCCCTCCAATTTGATCCGTTGGCCTTCTTTGGACCAAGTTTGTCTCGTTCGTCCATCTTCGTCCTCCCATTTGATCCGTTGGCCTTCTTTGGACCATGTTCGTCTAGTTTGTCCGTCTTCGTCCTCCCATTTGATCCGTTGGCCATCTTTGGACCAAGTTCGTCTCTTTAGTCCCTCTTCGTCCTCCCATTTGATCCGTTGGCCATCTTTGGACCAAATTCGTCTCTTTAGTCCCTCTTCGTCCTCCCATTAGATCCATTGGACTTCATTGGACCAAGTTCGTCTCGTTCGTCCATCTTCATCCTCCCATTTGATCCGTTGGCCTTTTATGGATCAAGTTCGTCTCGTTAGTCCCTCTTCCTCCTCCCATTTGATCCGTTGGCCTTCTTTGGACCAAGTTCGTCTCGTTAGTCCTTCTTCGTCCTCCCATTAGATCCGTTGGACTTCTTTGGACCAAGCTCGTCTCGTTTGCCCATCTTCGTCCTCCCATTTGATCCGTTGGCTTTCTTTGGACCAAGTTCGTCTCGTTCGTCCCTCTTTGCCCTCCAATTTGATCCGTTGGCCTTCTTTGGACCAAGTTTGTCTCGTTCGTCCATCTTCGTCCTCCCATTTGATCCGTTGGCCTTCTTTGGACCATGTTCGTCTAGTTCGTCCCTCTTCGTCCTCCCATTTGATCCGTTGGCCATCTTTGGACCAAGTTCGTCTCTTTAGTCCCTCTTCGTCCTCCCATTAGATCCATTGGACTTCATTGGACCAAGTTCGTCTCGTTCGTCCATCTTCGCTTCCCATTAGATCCGTTGGCCTTCTTTGGACCATGTTCGTCTAGTACGTCCATCTTCATCCTCCCATTTGATCCGTTGGCCTTTTATGGATCAAGTTCGTCTCGTTAGTCCCTCTTCCTCCTCCCATTTGATCCGCTGGCCTTCTTTGGACCAAGTTCGTCTCGTTCGTCCATCTTCGTCCTCGCATTAGATCCGTTGGCCTTCTTTGGACCAAGTTCGTCTCGTTCGTCCATCATTGTCGTCGCATTAGATCCGTTGTCCTTCTTTGGATCAAGTTCGTCTCTTTCGTCCCTCTTCGTCCTCCCATTTGATCCGTTGGCCTTCTTTGGACCAAGTTCGTCACTTTCGTCCCTCTTCGTCCTACCATTTGATCTGTTGGCCTTCTTTGGACCATGTTCGTTTAGTTCGTCCATCTTCCTCCTCCCATTTGATCCGTTGGACTTCTTTGGACCAAGCTCGTCTCGTTTGGCCATCTTCGTCCTCCCATTTGATTCGTTGGCTTTCTTTGGACCAAGTTCGTCTCGTTCGTCCCTCTTTGCCCTCCAATTTGATCCGTTGGCCTTCTTTGGACCAAGTTTGTCTCGTTCGTCCATCTTCGTCCTCCCATTTCATCCGTTGGCCTTCTTTGGACCATGTTCGTGTAGTTCGTCCCTCTTCGTCCTCCCATTTGATCCGTTGGCCATCTTTGGACCAAGTTCGTCTCTTTAGTCCCTCTTCGTCCTCCCATTAGTTCCATTGGACTTCATTGGACCAAGTTCGTCTCGTTCGTCCATCTTCGTCTTCCCATTAGATCCGTTGGCCTTCTTTGGACCATGTTCGTTTAGTTCGTCCATCTTCCTCCTCCCATTTGATCCGTCGGCCTTCTTTGGACCAAGTTCGTTTCGTTTGTCCATCTTCGTCCTCGCATTTGATCCGTTGGCCTTCTTTGGACCAAGTTCGTCACTTTCGTCCCTCTTCGTCCTACCATTTGATCTGTTGGCCTTCTTTGGACCATGTTCGTCTTGTTCGTCCATCTTCCTCCTCCCATTTGATCCGTTGGCCTTCTTTAGATCATGTTCGTCTCGTTAGTCCCACTCCGTCCTCCCTTTTGATCCGTTGGCCTTCTTTGGACCAAGTTCGTCTCGTTCGTCCATCTTCGTCCTCGCATTAGATCCGTTGACCTTCTTTGGACCAAGTTCGTCTCGTTAGTCCTTCTTCGTCCTCCCATTAGATCCGTTGGACTTCTTTGGACCAAGCTCGTCTCGTTTGCCCATCTTCGTCCTCCCATTTGATCTGTTGGCTTTCTTCTTTCTTTGGACCAAGTTCGTCGCGTTCGTCCCTCGTTGCCCTCCAATTTGATCCGTTGGCCTTCTTTGGACCAAGTTTGTCTCGTTCGTCCATCTTCGTCCTCCCATTTGATCCGTTGGCCTTCTTTGGACCATGTTCGTCTAGTTCGTCCCTCTTCGTCCTCCCATTTGATCCGTTGGCCATCTTTGGACCAAGTTCGTCTCTTTAGTCCCTCTTCGTCCTCCCATTAGATCCATTGGACTTCATTGGACCAAGTTCGTCTCGTTCGTCCATCTTCGTCTTCCCATTAGATCCGTTGGCCTTCTTTGGACCATGTTCGTCTAGTTCGTCCATCTTCATCCTCCCATTTGATCCGTTGGCCTTTTATGGATCAAGTTCGTCTCGTTAGTCCCTCTTCCTCCTCCCATTTGATCCGTTGGCCTTCTATGGACCAAGTTCGTCTCGTTAGTCCTTCTTCGTCCTCCCATTAGATCCGTTGGACTTCTTTGGACCAAGCTCGTCTCGTTTGCCCATCTTCGTCCTCCCATTTGATCCGTTGGCTTTCTTTGGACCAAGTTCGTCTCGTTCGTCCCTCTTTGCCCTCCAATTTGATCCGTTGGCCTTCTTTGGACCAAGTTTGTCGCGTTCGTCCATCTTCGTCCTCCCATTTGATCCGTTGGCCTTCTTTGGACCATGTTCGTCTAGTTCGTCCCTCTTCGTCCTCCCATTTGATCCGTTGGCCATCTTTGGACCAAGTTCGTCTCTTTAGTCCCTCTTCGTCCTCCCATTTGATCCGTTGGCCATCTTTGGACCAAATTCGTCTCTTTAGTCCCTCTTCGTCCTCCCATTAGATCCATTGGACTTCATTGGACCAAGTTCGTCTCGTTCGTCCATCTTCGTCTTCCCATTAGATCCGTTGGCCTTCTTTGGACCATGTTCGTCTAGTACGTCCATCTTCATCCTCCCATTTGATCCGTTGGCCTTTTATGGATCATGTTCGTCTCGTTAGTCCCTCTTCGTCCTCCCATTTGATCCGCTGGCCTTCTTTGGACAAAGTTCGTCTCGTTCGTCCATCTTCGTCCTCGCATTAGATCCGTTGGCCTTCTTTGGACCAAGTTCGTCTCGTTCGTCCATCATTGTCGTCGCATTAGATCCGTTGTCCTTCTTTGGATCTAGTTCGTCTCTTTCGTCCCTCTTCATCCTCCCATTTGATCCGTTGGCCTTCTTTGGACCAAGTTCGTCACTTTCGTCCCTCTTCGTCCTACCATTTGATCTGTTGGCCTTCTTTGGACCATGTTCGTTTAGTTCGTCCATCTTCCTCCTCCCATTTGATCCGTTGGCCTTCTTTGGACCAAGTTCGTTTCGTTTGTCCATCTTCGTCCTCGCATTTGATCCGTTGGCCTTCTTTGGACCAAGTTCGTCACTTTCGTCCCTCTTCGTCCTCCCATTTGATCCGTTGGCCTTCTTTGGACCAAGTTCGTTTCGTTTGTCCATCTTCGTCCTCCCATTTGATCCGTTGGCCATCTTTGGACCAAGTTCGTCTCTTTAGTCCCTCTTCGTCCTCCCATTAGATCTATTGGACTTCATTGGACCAAGTTCGTCTCGTTCGTCCATCTTCGTCTTCCCATTAGATCCGTTGGCCTTCTTTGGACCATGTTCGTCTAGTTCGTCCATCTTCATCCTCCCATTTGATCCGTTGGCCTTTTATGGATCAAGTTCGTCTCGTTAGTCCCTCTTCCTCCTCCCATTTGATCCGTTGGCCTTCTATGGACCAAGTTCGTCTCGTTAGTCCTTCTTCGTCCTCCCATTAGATCCGTTGGACTTCTTTGGACCAAGCTCGTCTCGTTTGCCCATCTTCGTCCTCCCATTTGATCCGTTGGCTTTCTTTGGACCAAGTTCGTCTCGTTCGTCCCTCTTTGCCCTCCAATTTGATCCGTTGGCCTTCTTTGGACCAAGTTTGTCTCGTTCGTCCATCTTCGTCCTCCCATTTGATCCGTTGGCCTTCTTTGGACCATGTTCGTCTAGTTCGTCCGTCTTCGTCCTCCCATTTGATCCGTTGGCCATCTTTGGACCAAGTTCGTCTCTTTAGTCCCTCTTCGTCCTCCCATTTGATCCGTTGGCCATCTTTGGACCAAATTCGTCTCTTTAGTCCCTCTTCGTCCTCCCATTAGATCCATTGGACTTCATTGGACCAAGTTCGTCTCGTTCGTCCATCTTCATCCTCCCATTTGATCCGTTGGCCTTTTATGGATCAAGTTCGTCTCGTTAGTCCCTCTTCCTCCTCCCATTTGATCCGTTGGCCTTCTTTGGACCAAGTTCGTCTCGTTAGTCCTTCTTCGTCCTCCCATTAGATCCGTTGGACTTCTTTGGACCAAGCTCGTCTCGTTTGCCCATCTTCGTCCTCCCATTTGATCCGTTGGCTTTCTTTGGACCAAGTTCGTCTCGTTCGTCCCTCTTTGCCCTCCAATTTGATCCGTTGGCCTTCTTTGGACCAAGTTTGTCTCGTTCGTCCATCTTCGTCCTCCCATTTGATCCGTTGGCCTTCTTTGGACCATGTTCGTCTAGTTCGTCCCTCTTCGTCCTCCCATTTGATCCGTTGGCCATCTTTGGACCAAGTTCGTCTCTTTAGTCCCTCTTCGTCCTCCCATTAGATCCATTGGACTTCATTGGACCAAGTTCGTCTCGTTCGTCCATCTTCGCTTCCCATTAGATCCGTTGGCCTTCTTTGGACCATGTTCGTCTAGTACGTCCATCTTCATCCTCCCATTTGATCCGTTGGCCTTTTATGGATCAAGTTCGTCTCGTTAGTCCCTCTTCCTCCTCCCATTTGATCCGCTGGCCTTCTTTGGACCAAGTTCGTCTCGTTCGTCCATCTTCGTCCTCGCATTAGATCCGTTGGCCTTCTTTGGACCAAGTTCGTCTCGTTCGTCCATCATTGTCGTCGCATTAGATCCGTTGTCCTTCTTTGGATCAAGTTCGTCTCTTTCGTCCCTCTTCGTCCTCCCATTTGATCCGTTGGCCTTCTTTGGACCAAGTTCGTCACTTTCGTCCCTCTTCGTCCTACCATTTGATCTGTTGGCCTTCTTTGGACCATGTTCGTTTAGTTCGTCCATCTTCCTCCTCCCATTTGATCCGTTGGACTTCTTTGGACCAAGCTCGTCTCGTTTGGCCATCTTCGTCCTCCCATTTGATTCGTTGGCTTTCTTTGGACCAAGTTCGTCTCGTTCGTCCCTCTTTGCCCTCCAATTTGATCCGTTGGCCTTCTTTGGACCAAGTTTGTCTCGTTCGTCCATCTTCGTCCTCCCATTTCATCCGTTGGCCTTCTTTGGACCATGTTCGTGTAGTTCGTCCCTCTTCGTCCTCCCATTTGATCCGTTGGCCATCTTTGGACCAAGTTCGTCTCTTTAGTCCCTCTTCGTCCTCCCATTAGTTCCATTGGACTTCATTGGACCAAGTTCGTCTCGTTCGTCCATCTTCGTCTTCCCATTAGATCCGTTGGCCTTCTTTGGACCATGTTCGTTTAGTTCGTCCATCTTCCTCCTCCCATTTGATCCGTCGGCCTTCTTTGGACCAAGTTCGTTTCGTTTGTCCATCTTCGTCCTCGCATTTGATCCGTTGGCCTTCTTTGGACCAAGTTCGTCACTTTCGTCCCTCTTCGTCCTACCATTTGATCTGTTGGCCTTCTTTGGACCATGTTCGTCTTGTTCGTCCATCTTCCTCCTCCCATTTGATCCGTTGGCCTTCTTTAGATCATGTTCGTCTCGTTAGTCCCACTCCGTCCTCCCTTTTGATCCGTTGGCCTTCTTTGGACCAAGTTCGTCTCGTTCGTCCATCTTCGTCCTCGCATTAGATCCGTTGACCTTCTTTGGACCAAGTTCGTCTCGTTAGTCCTTCTTCGTCCTCCCATTAGATCCGTTGGACTTCTTTGGACCAAGCTCGTCTCGTTTGCCCATCTTCGTCCTCCCATTTGATCTGTTGGCTTTCTTCTTTCTTTGGACCAAGTTCGTCGCGTTCGTCCCTCGTTGCCCTCCAATTTGATCCGTTGGCCTTCTTTGGACCAAGTTTGTCTCGTTCGTCCATCTTCGTCCTCCCATTTGATCCGTTGGCCTTCTTTGGACCATGTTCGTCTAGTTCGTCCCTCTTCGTCCTCCCATTTGATCCGTTGGCCATCTTTGGACCAAGTTCGTCTCTTTAGTCCCTCTTCGTCCTCCCATTAGATCCATTGGACTTCATTGGACCAAGTTCGTCTCGTTCGTCCATCTTCGTCTTCCCATTAGATCCGTTGGCCTTCTTTGGACCATGTTCGTCTAGTTCGTCCATCTTCATCCTCCCATTTGATCCGTTGGCCTTTTATGGATCAAGTTCGTCTCGTTAGTCCCTCTTCCTCCTCCCATTTGATCCGTTGGCCTTCTATGGACCAAGTTCGTCTCGTTAGTCCTTCTTCGTCCTCCCATTAGATCCGTTGGACTTCTTTGGACCAAGCTCGTCTCGTTTGCCCATCTTCGTCCTCCCATTTGATCCGTTGGCTTTCTTTGGACCAAGTTCGTCTCGTTCGTCCCTCTTTGCCCTCCAATTTGATCCGTTGGCCTTCTTTGGACCAAGTTTGTCGCGTTCGTCCATCTTCGTCCTCCCATTTGATCCGTTGGCCTTCTTTGGACCATGTTCGTCTAGTTCGTCCCTCTTCGTCCTCCCATTTGATCCGTTGGCCATCTTTGGACCAAGTTCGTCTCTTTAGTCCCTCTTCGTCCTCCCATTTGATCCGTTGGCCATCTTTGGACCAAATTCGTCTCTTTAGTCCCTCTTCGTCCTCCCATTAGATCCATTGGACTTCATTGGACCAAGTTCGTCTCGTTCGTCCATCTTCGTCTTCCCATTAGATCCGTTGGCCTTCTTTGGACCATGTTCGTCTAGTACGTCCATCTTCATCCTCCCATTTGATCCGTTGGCCTTTTATGGATCATGTTCGTCTCGTTAGTCCCTCTTCGTCCTCCCATTTGATCCGCTGGCCTTCTTTGGACAAAGTTCGTCTCGTTCGTCCATCTTCGTCCTCGCATTAGATCCGTTGGCCTTCTTTGGACCAAGTTCGTCTCGTTCGTCCATCATTGTCGTCGCATTAGATCCGTTGTCCTTCTTTGGATCTAGTTCGTCTCTTTCGTCCCTCTTCATCCTCCCATTTGATCCGTTGGCCTTCTTTGGACCAAGTTCGTCACTTTCGTCCCTCTTCGTCCTACCATTTGATCTGTTGGCCTTCTTTGGACCATGTTCGTTTAGTTCGTCCATCTTCCTCCTCCCATTTGATCCGTTGGCCTTCTTTGGACCAAGTTCGTTTCGTTTGTCCATCTTCGTCCTCGCATTTGATCCGTTGGCCTTCTTTGGACCAAGTTCGTCACTTTCGTCCCTCTTCGTCCTACCATTTGATCTGTTGGCCTTCTTTGGACCATGTTCGTCTAGTTCGTCCATCTTCCTCCTCCCATTTGATCCGTTGGCCTTCTTTAGATCAAGTTCGTCTCGTTAGTTCCACTTCGTCCTCCCTTTTGATCTGTTGGTCTTCTTTGGACCAAGTTCGTCTCGTTCGTCCATCTTCGTCCTCGCATTAGATCCGTTGGCCTTCTTTGGACAAAGTTCGTCTCGTTAGTCCTTCTTCGTCCTTCCATTAGATCCGTTGGACTTCTTTGGACCAAACTCGTCTCGTTTTCCCATCTTCGTCCTCCCATTTGATCCGTTGGCTTTCTTTGTACCAAGTTCGTCTCGTTCGTCCCTCTTTGCCCTCCAATTTGATCCGTTGGCCTTCTTTGGACCAAGTTTGTCTCGTTCGTCCATCTTCGTCCTCCCATTTGATCCGTTGGCCTTCTTTGGACCATGTTCGTCTAGTTCGTCCCTCTTCGTCCTCGCATTTGATCCGTTGGCCATCTTTGGACCAAGTTCGTCTCTTTAGTCCCTCTTCGTCCTCCCATTAGATCCATTGGACTTCATTGGACCAAGTTCGTCTCGTTCGTCCATCTTCGTCTTCCCATTAGATCCGTTGGCCTTCTTTGGACCATGTTCGTCTAGTTCGTCCATCTTCATCCTCCCATTTGAACCGTTGGCCTTTTATGGATCAAGTTCGTCTCGTTAGTCCCTCTTCATCCTCCCATTTGATCCGCTGGCCTTCTTTGGACCAAGTTCGTCTCGTTCGTCCATCTTCGTCCTCGCATAAGATCCGTTGGCCTTCTTTGGACCAAGTTCGTCTCGTTAGTCCTTCTTCGTCCTCCCATCAGATCCTTTGGGCTTCTTTGGACCAAGCTCGTCTCGTTTGCCCATCTTCGTCCTCCTATTTGATCCGTTGGCTTTCTTTGGACCAAGTTCGTCTCGTTCGTCCCTATTTGCCCTCCAATTTGATCCGTTGGCCTTCTTTGGACCAAGTTTGTCTCGTTCGTCCATCTTCGTCCTCCCATTTGATCCGTTGGCCTTCTTTGGACCATGTTCGTCTAGTTCGTCCCTCTTCGTCCCTCTTCGTCCTACCATTTGATCTGTTGGCCTTCCTTAGATCAAGTTTGTCTCGTTAGTCCCACTTCGTCCTCCCTTTTGATCCGTTGGCCTTCTTTGGACCAAGTTCGTCTCGTTCGTCCATCTTCGTCCTCGCATTAGATCTGTTGGCCTTCTTTGGACCAAGTTCGTCTCGTTAGTCCTTCTTCGTCCTCCCATTAGATCCTTTGGACTTCTTTGGACCAAGCTCGTCTCGTTTGCCCATCTTCGTCCTCCCATTTGATCCGTTGGCTTTCTTTGGACCAGGTTCGTCTCGTTCGTCCCTCTTTGGCCTCCAATTTGATCCGTTGGCCTTCTTTGGACCATATTTGTCTCGTTCGTCCCTCTTCGTCCTCCCATTTGATCCGTTGGCCATCTTTGGACCAAGTTCGTCTCTTTAGTCCCTCTTCGTCCACCCATTAGATCCATTGGACTTCATTGGACCAAGTTCGTCCATCTTCGTCTTCCCATTAGATCCGTTGGCCTTCTTTGGAACACGTTCGTCTAGTTCGTCCATCTTCATCCTCCCATTTGATCCGTTGGCCTTTTATGGATCAAGTTCGTCTCGTTAGTCCCTCTTCATCCTCCCATTTGATCCGCTGGCCTTCTTTGGACCAAGTTCGTCTCGTTCGTCCATCTTCGTCCTCGCATTAGATCCATTGGCCTTCTTTGGACCAAGTTCGTCTCGTTCGTCCATCATTGTCGTCGCATTAGATCCGTTGTCCTTCTTTGGATCAAGTTCGTCTCTTTCGTCCCTCTTCGTCCTCCCATTTGATCCGTTGGCCTTCTTTGGACCAAGTTCGTCACTTTCGTCCCTCTTCGTCCTACCATTTGATCTGTTGGCCTTCTTTGGACCAAGTTTGTTTCGTTCGTCCATTTTCGTCCTCGCATTTGATCCGTTGGCCTTCTTTGGACCAAGTTCGTCACTTTCGTCCATCTTCGTCCTACCATTTGATCTGTTGGCCTTCTTTGGACCGTGTTCGTCTAGTTCGTCCATCTTCCTCCTCCCATTTGATCCGTTGGCCTTCTTTAGATCAGGTTCGTCTCGTTAGTCCCACTTCGTCCTCCCTTTTGATCCGTTTTCCTTCTTTGGACCAAGTTCGTCTCGTTCGTCCATCTTCGTCCTCGCATTAGATCCGTTGGCCTTCTTTGGACCAAGTTCGTCTCGTTCGTCCATCTTCGTCTTCCCATTAGAGCCGTTAGCCTTCTTTCGACCATGTTCGTCTAGTTCGTCCATCTTCATCCTCCCATTTGACCCGTTGGCCTTCTTTGGACCAAGTTCGTCTCGTTCGTCCATCTTCGTCCTCACATTAGATCCGTTGGCCTTCGTTGGACCACGTTCGTCTCGTTCGTCCATCATTGTCGTCGCATTAGATCCGTTGTCCTTCCTTGGATCAAGTTCGTCTCGTTCATCCCTCTTCGTCCTCCCATTTGATCCATTGGCCTTCTTTGGACCAAGTTCGTCACTTTCGTCCCTCTTCGTCCTACCATTTGATCTGTTGGCCTTCTTTGGACCATGTTCGTCTAGTTCGTCCATCTTCATCCTCCCATTTGATCCGATGGCCTTCTTCAGATCAAGTTCCTCTCGTTAGTCCCTCTTCGTCCTCCCATTTGATCCTTTGGCCTTCTTTAGACCAAGTTCGTCTCGTTAGTCCCTCTTCGTCCTTCCATTTGATCCGTTGGCCTTCTTTGGACCAAGTTCGTCTCGTTCGTCCATCTTCGTCCTCGCATTAGATCCGTTGGCCATCTTTGGACCAAGTTCGTCTCGTTCGTACATCATTGTCGTAGCATTAGATCCGTTGTCCTTCATTGGACCAAGTTCGTCTCGTTCGTCCATCTTCGTCTTCCCATTAGAGCCGTTAGCCTTCTTTCGACCATGTTCGTCTAGTTCGTCCATCTTCATCCTCCCATTTGATCCGTTGGCCTTCATTGGACCAAGTTCGTCACTTTCGTCCCTCTTCGTCCTACCATTTGATCTGTTGGCCTTCTTTGGACCATGTTCGTTTAGTTCGTCCATCTTCCTCCTCCCATTTGATCCGTTGGCCTTCTTTGGACCAAGTTCGTTTCGTTCGTCCATCTTCGTCCTCGCATTTGATCCATTGGCCTTCTTTGGACGAAGTTCGTCACTTTCGTCCCTCTTCGTCCTACCATTTGATCTGTTGGCCTTCTTTGGACCATGTTCGTCTAGTTCGTCCATCTTCCTCCTCCCATTTGATCCGTTGGCCTTCTTTAGATCAAATTCGTTTCGTTAGTCCCACATCGTCCTCCCTTTTGATCCGTTAGCCTTCTTTGGACCAAGTTCGTCTCGTTAGTCCTTCTTCGTCCTCCCATTAGATCCGTTGGACTTCTTTGGACCAAGCTCGTCTCGTTTGCCCATCTTCGTCCTCCTGTTTGATACGTTGGCCTTCTTTGGACCAAGTTCGTCTCGTTCATCCATCATCGTCCGTCCCTCTTCGTCCTCCCATTAGATCCGTTGGCCTTCTTTGGACCAAGTTCGTCTCGTTCGTCCCTCCTTGCCCTCCAATTTGATCCGTTGGCCTTCTTTCGACCAATTTTGTCTCGTTCGTCCATCTTCGTATTCCCATTAGATCCGTTGGCCTTCTTTGGACCATGTTCGTCTAGTTCGTCCATCTTCATCCTCCCATTTGATCCGTTGGCCTTCTATGGATCAAGTTCGCCTCGTTAGTCCCTCTTCGTCCTCCCATTTGATCCGTTGGCCTTCTTTGGACCAAGTTCGTCTCGTTCGTCCATCTTCGTCCTCGCATTAGATCTGTTGGCCTTCTTTGGACCAAGTTCGTCTCGTTCGTCCATCATTGTCGTCGCATTAGATCCGTTGTCCTTCTTTGGATCGAGTTCGTCTCTTTCGTCCCTCTTCGTCCTCCCATTTGATCCGTTGGCCTTCTTTGGACCCAGTTCGTCCCTTTCGTCCCTCTTCGTCCTACCATTTGATCTGTTGGCCTTCTTTGGACCGTGTTCGTCTAGTTCGTCCATCTTCCTCCTCCCATTTGATCCGTTGGCCTTCTTTAGATCAAGTTCGTCTCGTTAGTCCCACATCGTCCTCCCTTTTGATCCGTTGGCCTTCTTTGGACCAAGTTCGTCTCGTTAGTCCTTCTTCGTCCTCCCATTAGATCCGTTGGACTTCTTTGGACCAAGCTCGTCTTGTTTGCCCATCTTCGTCCTCGCATTTGATCCGTTGGCCTTCTTTGGACCAAGTTCGTCTCGTTCATCCATCATCGTTCGTCCCTCTTCGTCCTCCGATTAGATCCGTTGGCTTTCTTTGGACCAAGTTCGTCTCGTTCATCCCTCTTTGCCCTCCAATTTGATCCGTTGGCCTTCTTTGGACCAAGTTTGTCTCGGTCCATCTTCGTCCTCCCATTTGATCCGTTGGCCTTCTTTGGACCATGTTCGTCTAGTTCGTCCCTCTTCGTCCTCCCATTTCATCCGTTGGCCATCTTTGGACCAAGTTCGTCTCTTTAGTCCCTCTTCGTCCTCCCATTAGATCCATTGGACTTCATTGGACCAAGTTCGTCTCGTTCGTCCATCTTCGTCTTCCCATTAGAGCCGCTGGCCTTCTTTGGACCATGTTCGTCTAGTTCGTCCATCTTCATCCTCCCATTTGACCCGTTGGCCTTCTTTGGACCAAGTTCGTCTCGTTCGTCCATCTTCGTCCTCACATTAGATCCGTTGGCCTTCATTGGACCACGTTCGTCTCGTTCGTCCATCATTGTCGTCGCATTAGATCCGTTGTCCTTCTTTGGATCAAGTTCGTCTCGTTCGCCCCTCTTCGTCCTCCCATTTGATCCATTGGCCTTCTTTGGACCAAGTTCGTCACTTTCGTCCCTCTTCGTCATACCATTTGATCTGTTGGCCTTCCTTGGACCATGTTCGTCTAGTTCGTCCATCTTCATCCTCCCATTTGATCCGTTGGCATTCTTTGGATCAAGTTCGTCTCGTTAGTTCCACTTCGTCCTCCCTTTTGATCTGTTGGTCTTCTTTGGACCAAGTTCGTCTCGTTCGTCCATCATTGTCGCCGCATTAGATCTATTGTCCCTCTTCGGATCTAGTTCGTCTCTTTTGTCCCTCTTCGTCCTCCCATTTGATCCGTTGGCCTTCTTTGGACCAAGTTCGTCCCTTTCGTCCCTCTTCGTCCTACCATTTGATCCGTTGGCCATCTTTGAACCAAGTTCGTCTCTTTAGTCCCTCTTCGTCCTCCCATTAGATCAATTGGACTTCATTGGACCAAGTTCGTCTCGTTCGTCCATCTTCGTCTTCCCATTAGATCCGTTGGCCTTCTTTGGACCATGTTCGTCTAGTTCGTCCATCTTCATCCTCCCATTTCATCCGTTGGCCTTCTATGGATCAAGTTCGTCTCGTTAGTCCTTCTTCGTCCTCCCATTAGATCCGTTGGACTTCTTTGGACCAAGCTCGTCTCGTTTGCCCATCTTCGTCCTCCCGTTTGATCCGTTGGCCTTCTTTGGACCAAGTTCGTCTCGTTCATCCATCATCGTCCGTCCCTCTTCGTCCTCCCATTAGATCCGTTGGACTTCTTTGGACCAAGTTCGTCTCTTTCGTCCCTCCTTGCCCTCCAATTTGATCCGTTGGCCTTCTTTCGACCAATTTCGTCTCGTTCGTCCATCTTCGTCTTCCCATTAGATCCGTTGGCCTTCTTTGGACTATGTTCGTCTAGTTCGTCCATCTTCATCCTCCCATTTGATCCGTTGGCCTTCTATGGATCAAGTTCGTCTCGTTAGTCCCTCTTCGTCCTCCCATTTGATCCGTTGGCCTTCTTTGGACCAAGTTCGTCTCGTTCGTCCATCTTCGTCCTCGCATTAGATCCGTTGGCCTTCTTTGGACCAAGTTCGTCTCATTCGTCCATCATTGTCGTCGCATTAGATCCGTTGTCCTTCTTTGGATCGAGTTCGTCTCTTTCGTCCCTCTTCGTCCTCCCATTTGATCCGTTGGCCTTCTTTGGACCAAGTTCGTCACTTTCGTCCCTCTTCGTCCTACCATTTGATCTGTTGGCCTTCTTTGGACCATGTTCGTCTAGTTCGTCCATCTTCATCCTCCCATTTGATCCGATGGCCTTCTTTAGATCAAGTTCCTCTCGTTAGTCCCTCTTCGTCCTCCCATTTGATCCGTTGGCCTTCTTTGGACGAAGTTCGTCTCGTTCGTCCATCTTCGTCCGCGCATTAGATCCGTTGGCCATCTTTGGACGAAGTTCGTCTCGTTCGTCCATCACTGTCGTCACATTAGATCTATTGTCCCTCTTCGGATGTAGTTCGTCTCTTTTATCCCTCTTCGTCTTCCCATTTGATCCGTTGGCCTTCTTTGGACCAAGTTCGTCACTTTCGTCCCTCTTCGTCCTACCATTTGATCTGTTGGCCTTCTTTGGACCATGTTCGTCTAGTTCGTCCATCTTCCTCCTCCCATTTGATCCGTTGGCCATCTTTGGACCATGTTCGTTTCGTTCGTCCATCTTCGTCCTCGCATTTGATCCGTTGGCCTTCTTTGGACCAAGTTCGTCACTTTCGTCCCTCTTCGTCCTACCATTTGTTCTGTTGGCCTTCTTTGGACCATGTTCGTCTAGTTAGTCCCACTTCGTCCTCTCGTTTGATCCGTTGGCCTTCTTTGGACCAAGTTCGTCTCGTTCGTCCATCTTCGTCCTCGCATTAGATCCGTTGGCCTTCTTTGGACCAAATTCGTCTCGTTCGTCCATCATTGTCGTCGCATTAGATCTATTGTCCTTCTTTGGATAAAGTTCGTCTCTTTGGTCCCTCTTCGTCCTCCCATTTGATCCGTTGGCCTTCTTTGGACCAAGTTCGTCACTTTCGTCCCTCTTCGTCCTACCATTTGATCTGTTGGGCTTCTTTGCACCATGTTCGTTTAGTTCGTCCATCTTCCTCCTCCCATTTGATCCGTTGGCCTTCTTTGGATCAAGTTCGTCTCGTTAGTCCCACTTCGTCCTCCCATTAGATCCGTTGGCCTTCTTTGGACCAAGTTTGTCTCGTTAGTCCTTCTTCGTCCTCCCATTAGATCCGTTGGACTTCTTTGGACCAAGCTCGTCTCGTTTTCCCATCTTCGTCCTCCCATTTGATCCGTTGGACTTCTTTGGACCAAGTTTGTCTCGTTCGTCCATCTTCGTCCTCCCATTTGATCCGTTGGCGTTCTTTGGACCATGTTCTTCTAGTTCGTCCCTCTTCGTCCTCGCATTTGATCCGTTGGCCATCTTTGGACCAAGTTCGTCAAGTTCGTCTCGTTCGTCCCTCTTTGCCCTCCAATTTGATCCGTTGGCCTTCTTTGGACCAAGTTTGTCTCGTTCGTCCGTCTTCGTCCTCCCATTTGATCCGTTGGCCTTCTTTGGACCATTTTCGTCTAGTTCGTCCCTCTTCGTCCTCGCATTTGATCCGTTGGCCATCTTTGGACCAAGTTCGTCTCGTTAGTCCCTCTTCGTCCTCCCATTTGATCCGTTGGCCTTCTTTGGACCAAGTTCGTCTCGTTCGTCCATCTTCGTCCTCCCATTTGATCCGTTGGCCTTCTTTGGACCAAGTTCGTCTCGTTCGTCCATCTTCGTCCTCGCATTAGATCCGTTGGCCTTCTTTGGACCAAGTTCGTCTCGTTCGTCCATCATTGTCGTCGCATTAGATCTATTGTCCTTCTTTGGATCAAGTTTGTCTCTTTTGTCCCTCTTCGTCCTCCCATTTGATCCGTTGGCCTTCTTTGGAACAAGTTCGTCACTTTCGTCCCTCTTCGTCCTACCATTTGATCTGTTGGCCTTCTTTGGACCATGTTCGTCTAATTCGTCCATCTTCCTCCTCCCATTTGATCTGTTTGCCTTCTTTGGACCAAGTTCGTTTCGTTCGCCCATCTTCGTCCTCGCATTTGATCTGTTGTCCTTCTTTGGACCAAGTTCGTCACTTTCGTCCCTCTTCGTCCAACCATTTGATCTGTTGGCCTTCTTTGGACCATGTTCGTCTATTTCGTCCATCTTCCTCCTCTCATTTATTCCGTTGGCCTTCTTTGGATCAAGTTCGTCTCGTTAGTCCCACTTCGTCCTCCCATTTGATCCGTTGGCCTTCTTTGGACCATGTTCGTCTAGTTCGTCCCTCTTCGTCCTCCCATTTGATCCGTTGGCCTTATTTGGACCAAGTTCGTCTCGTTCGTCCCTCTTTGTCCTCCAATTTGATCCGTTGGCCTTCTTTGGACCAAGTTTGTCTCGTTCGTCCATCTTCGTCCTCCCATTTGATCCGTTGGCCTTCTTTGGACCATGTTCGTCTGGTTCGTCCCTCTTCGTCCTCCCATTTGATCCGTTGGCCTTCTTTGGACCAAGTTCGTCACTTTCGTCCCTGTTCATCCTACCATTTGATCTGTTGGCCTTCTTTGGACCATGTTCGTCTAGTTCGTCCATCTTCCTCCTCCCATTTGATCCGTTGGCCTTCTTTGGAGGAAGTTCGTCTCGTTAGTCCCACTTCGTCCTCCCTTTTGATCCGTTGGCCTTCTTTGAACCAAGTTCGTCTCGTTCGTCCATCTTCGTCCTCGCATTAGATCCGTTGGCCTTCTTTGGACCAAGTTCGTCTCGTTCGTCCATCATTGTCGTCGCATTAGATCCGTTGTCCTTCTTTGGATCAAGTTCGTCTCTTTCGTCCCTCTTCGTCCTCCCATTTGATTCGTTGGCCTTCTTTGGAGAAAGTTCGTCACTTTCGTCCCTCTTCGTCCTACCATTTGATCTGTTGGCCTTCTTTGGACCATGTTTGTCTAGTTCGTCCATCTTCATCATCCCATTTGATCCGATGGCCTTCTTTAGATCAAGTTCCTCTCGTTAGTCCCTCTTCGTCCTCCCATTTGATCCGTTGGCATTCTTTGGACCAAGTTCGTCTCGTTCGTCCATCTTCGTCCGCGCATTAGATCCGTTGGCCATCTTTGGACCAAGTTCGTCTCGTTCGTCTTCCCATTGGATCCGTTGGCCTTCTTTGGACCATGTTTGTCTAGTTCGTCCATCTTCATCCTCCCATTTGATCCGTTGGCCTTCTATGGATCAAGTTCGTCTCGTTAGTCCCTCTTCGTCCTCCCATTTGATCCGTTGGCCATCTTTGGACCAAGTTCGTCTCTTTAGTCCCTCTTCGTCCTCCCATTAGATCCATTGGACTTCATTGGACCAAGTTCGTCTCGTTCGTCCATCTTCGTCTTCCCATTAGATCCGTTGGCCTTCTTTGGACCATGTTCGTCTAGTACGTCCATCTTCATCCTCCCATTTGATCCGTTGGCCTTTTATGGATCAAGTTCGTCTCGTTAGTCCCTCTTCCTCCTCCCATTTGATCCGCTGGCCTTCTTTGGACCAAGTTCGTCTCGTTCGTCCATCTTTGTCCGCGCATTAGATCCGTTGGCCATCTTTGGACCAAGTTCGTCTCGTTCGTCCATCATTGTCGTCGCATTAGATCTATTGTCCTTCTTTGGATCAAGTTCGTCTCTTTTGTCCCTCTTCATCCTCCCATTTGATCCGTTGGCCTTCTTTGGACCAAGTTCGTCACTTTCGTCCCTCTTCGTCCTACCATTTGATCTGTTGGCCTTCTTTGGACCATGTTCGTCTAATTCGTCCATCTTCCTCCTCCCATTTGATCCGTTTGCCTTCTTTGGACCAAGTTCGTTTCGTTTGTCCATCTTCGTCCTCGCATTTGATCTGTTGGCCTTCTTTGGACCAAGTTCGTCACTTTCGTCCCTCTTCGTCCTACCATTTGATCAGTTGGCCTTCTTTGGACCATGTTCGTCTATTTCGTCCATCTTCCTCCTCTCATTTAATCCGTTGGCCTTCTTTGGATCAAGTTCGTCTCGTTAGTCCCACTTCGTCCTCCCATTTGATCCGTTGGCCTTCTTTGGACCAAGTTCGTCTCATTCGTCCATCTTCGTCCTCCCATTTGATCCGTTGGCCTTCTTTGGACCATGTTCGTCTAGTTCGTCCCTCTTCGTCCTCCCATTTGATCCGTTGGCCTTCTTTGGACCAAGTTCATCTCGTTCGTCCCTCTTTGCCCTCCAATTTGATCCGTTGGCCTTCTTTGGACCAAGTTTGTCTCGTTCGTCCATCTTCGTCCTCCCATTTGATCCGTTGGCCTTCTTTGGACCATGTTCGTCTGGTTCGTCCCTCTTCGTCCTCCCATTTGATCCGTTGGCCTTCTTTGGACCAAGTTCGTCTCTTTCGTCCCTCTTCGTCCTCCCATTTGATTCGTTGGCCTTCTTTGGACCAAGTTCGTCACTTTCGTCCCTCTTCGTCCTACCATTTGATCTGTTGGCCTTCTTTGGACCATGTTTGTCTAGTTCGTCCATCTTCATCCTCCCATTTGATCCGATGGCTTTCTTTAGATCAAGTTCCTCTCGTTAGTCCCTATTCGTCCTCCCATTTGATCCGTTGGCATTCTTTGGACCAAGTTCGTCTCGTTCGTCCATCTTCGTCCGCGCATTAGATCCGTTGGCCATCTTTGGACCAAGTTCGTCTCGTTCGTCCATCATTGTCGTCGCATTAGATCTATTGTCCCTCTTTGGATCTAGTTCGTCTCTTTTGTCCCTCTTCGTCCTCCCATTTGATCCGTTGGCCTTCTTTGGACCAAGTTCGTCACTTTCGTCCCTCTTCGTCCTACCATTTGATCTGTTGGCCTTCTTTGGACCATGTTCGTCTAATTCGTCCATCTTCCTCCTCCCATTTGATCCGTTTGCCTTCTTTGGACCAAGTTCGTTTCGTTTGTCCATCTTCGTCCTCGCATTTGATCTGTTGGCCTTCTTTGGACCAAGTTCGTCACTTTCGTCCCTCTTCGTCCTACCATTTGATCTGTTGGCCTTCTTTGGACCATGTTCGTCTATTTCGTCCATCTTCCTCCTCTCATTTAATCCGTTGGCCATCTTTGGATCAAGTTCGTCTCGTTAGTCCCACTTCGTCCTCCCATTTGATCCGTTGGCCTTCTTTGGACCAAGTTCGTCTCATTCGTCCATCTTCGTCCTCCCATTTGATCCGTTGGCCTTCTTTGGACCATGTTCGTCTAGTTCGTCCCTCTTCGTCCTCCCATTTGATCCGTTGGCCTTCTTTGGACCAAGTTCATCTCGTTCGTCCCTCTTTGCCCTCCAATTTGATCCGTTGGCCTTCTTTGGACCAAGTTTGTCTCGTTCGTCCATCTTCGTCCTCCCATTTGATCCGTTGGCCTTCTTTGGACCATGTTCGTCTGGTTCGTCCCTCTTCGTCCTCCCATTTGATCCGTTGGCCTTCTTTGGACCAAGTTCGTCTCTTTCGTCCCTCTTCGTCCTCCCATTTGATTCGTTGGCCTTCTTTGGACCAAGTTCGTCACTTTCGTCCCTCTTCGTCCTACCATTTGATCTGTTGGCCTTCTTTGGACCATGTTTGTCTAGTTCGTCCATCTTCATCCTCCCATTTGATCCGATGGCCTTCTTTAGATCAAGTTCCTCTCGTTAGTCCCTATTCGTCCTCCCATTTGATCCGTTGGCATTCTTTGGACCAAGTTCGTCTCATTCGTCCATCTTCGTCCGCGCATTAGATCCGTTGGCCATCTTTGGACCAAGTTCGTCTCGTTCGTCCATCATTGTCGTCGCATTAGATCTATTGTCCCTCTTTGGATCTAGTTCGTCTCTTTTGTCCCTCTTCGTCCTCCCATTTGATCCGTTGGCCTTCTTTGGACCATGTTCGTCTGGTTCGGCCCTCTTCGTCCTCCCATTTGATCCGTTGGCCTTCTTTGGACCAAGTTCGTCACTTTCGTCCCTGTTCGTCCTACCATTTGATCTGTTGGCCTTCTTTGGACCATGTTCGTCTAGTTCGTCCCTCTTCGTCCTCCCATTTGATCCGTTGGCCTTATTTGGACCAAGTTCGTCTCGTTCGTCCCTCTTTGTCCTCCAATTTGATCCGTTGGCCTTCTTTGGACCAAGTTTGTCTCGTTCGTCCATCTTCGTCCTCCCATTTGATCCGTTGGCCTTCTTTGGACCATGTTCGTCTGGTTCGTCCCTCTTCGTCCTCCCATTTGATCCGTTGGCCTTCTTTGGACCAAGTTCGTCACTTTCGTCCCTGTTCGTCCTACCATTTGATCTGTTGGCCTTCTTTGGACCATGTTCGTCTAGTTCGTCCATCTTCCTCCTCCCATTTGATCCGTTGGCCTTCTTTGGAGGAAGTTCGTCTCGTTAGTCCCACTTCGTCCTCCCTTTTGATCCGTTGGCCTTCTTTGAACCAAGTTCGTCTCGTTCGTCCATCTTCGTCCTCGCATTAGATCCGTTGGCCTTCTTTGGACCAAGTTCGTCTCGTTCGTCCATCATTGTCGTCGCATTAGATCCGTTGTCCTTCTTTGGATCAAGTTCGTCTCTTTCGTCCCTCTTCGTCCTCCCATTTGATTCGTTGGCCTTCTTTGGAGAAAGTTCGTCACTTTCGTCCCTCTTCGTCCTACCATTTGATCTGTTGGCCTTCTTTGGACCATGTTTGTCTAGTTCGTCCATCTTCATCATCCCATTTGATCCGATGGCCTTCTTTAGATCAAGTTCCTCTCGTTAGTCCCTCTTCGTCCTCCCATTTGATCCGTTGGCATTCTTTGGACCAAGTTCGTCTCGTTCGTCCATCTTCGTCCGCGCATTAGATCCGTTGGCCATCTTTGGACCAAGTTCGTCTCGTTCGTCTTCCCATTGGATCCGTTGGCCTTCTTTGGACCATGTTTGTCTAGTTCGTCCATCTTCATCCTCCCATTTGATCCGTTGGCCTTCTATGGATCAAGTTCGTCTCGTTAGTCCCTCTTCGTCCTCCCATTTGATCCGTTGGCCATCTTTGGACCAAGTTCGTCTCTTTAGTCCCTCTTCGTCCTCCCATTAGATCCATTGGACTTCATTGGACCAAGTTCGTCTCGTTCGTCCATCTTCGTCTTCCCATTAGATCCGTTGGCCTTCTTTGGACCATGTTCGTCTAGTACGTCCATCTTCATCCTCCCATTTGATCCGTTGGCCTTTTATGGATCAAGTTCGTCTCGTTAGTCCCTCTTCCTCCTCCCATTTGATCCGCTGGCCTTCTTTGGACCAAGTTCGTCTCGTTCGTCCATCTTTGTCCGCGCATTAGATCCGTTGGCCATCTTTGGACCAAGTTCGTCTCGTTCGTCCATCATTGTCGTCGCATTAGATCTATTGTCCTTCTTTGGATCAAGTTCGTCTCTTTTGTCCCTCTTCATCCTCCCATTTGATCCGTTGGCCTTCTTTGGACCAAGTTCGTCACTTTCGTCCCTCTTCGTCCTACCATTTGATCTGTTGGCCTTCTTTGGACCATGTTCGTCTAATTCGTCCATCTTCCTCCTCCCATTTGATCCGTTTGCCTTCTTTGGACCAAGTTCGTTTCGTTTGTCCATCTTCGTCCTCGCATTTGATCTGTTGGCCTTCTTTGGACCAAGTTCGTCACTTTCGTCCCTCTTCGTCCTACCATTTGATCAGTTGGCCTTCTTTGGACCATGTTCGTCTATTTCGTCCATCTTCCTCCTCTCATTTAATCCGTTGGCCTTCTTTGGATCAAGTTCGTCTCGTTAGTCCCACTTCGTCCTCCCATTTGATCCGTTGGCCTTCTTTGGACCAAGTTCGTCTCATTCGTCCATCTTCGTCCTCCCATTTGATCCGTTGGCCTTCTTTGGACCATGTTCGTCTAGTTCGTCCCTCTTCGTCCTCCCATTTGATCCGTTGGCCTTCTTTGGACCAAGTTCATCTCGTTCGTCCCTCTTTGCCCTCCAATTTGATCCGTTGGCCTTCTTTGGACCAAGTTTGTCTCGTTCGTCCATCTTCGTCCTCCCATTTGATCCGTTGGCCTTCTTTGGACCATGTTCGTCTGGTTCGTCCCTCTTCGTCCTCCCATTTGATCCGTTGGCCTTCTTTGGACCAAGTTCGTCTCTTTCGTCCCTCTTCGTCCTCCCATTTGATTCGTTGGCCTTCTTTGGACCAAGTTCGTCACTTTCGTCCCTCTTCGTCCTACCATTTGATCTGTTGGCCTTCTTTGGACCATGTTTGTCTAGTTCGTCCATCTTCATCCTCCCATTTGATCCGATGGCTTTCTTTAGATCAAGTTCCTCTCGTTAGTCCCTATTCGTCCTCCCATTTGATCCGTTGGCATTCTTTGGACCAAGTTCGTCTCGTTCGTCCATCTTCGTCCGCGCATTAGATCCGTTGGCCATCTTTGGACCAAGTTCGTCTCGTTCGTCCATCATTGTCGTCGCATTAGATCTATTGTCCCTCTTTGGATCTAGTTCGTCTCTTTTGTCCCTCTTCGTCCTCCCATTTGATCCGTTGGCCTTCTTTGGACCAAGTTCGTCACTTTCGTCCCTCTTCGTCCTACCATTTGATCTGTTGGCCTTCTTTGGACCATGTTCGTCTAATTCGTCCATCTTCCTCCTCCCATTTGATCCGTTTGCCTTCTTTGGACCAAGTTCGTTTCGTTTGTCCATCTTCGTCCTCGCATTTGATCTGTTGGCCTTCTTTGGACCAAGTTCGTCACTTTCGTCCCTCTTCGTCCTACCATTTGATCTGTTGGCCTTCTTTGGACCATGTTCGTCTATTTCGTCCATCTTCCTCCTCTCATTTAATCCGTTGGCCATCTTTGGATCAAGTTCGTCTCGTTAGTCCCACTTCGTCCTCCCATTTGATCCGTTGGCCTTCTTTGGACCAAGTTCGTCTCATTCGTCCATCTTCGTCCTCCCATTTGATCCGTTGGCCTTCTTTGGACCATGTTCGTCTAGTTCGTCCCTCTTCGTCCTCCCATTTGATCCGTTGGCCTTCTTTGGACCAAGTTCATCTCGTTCGTCCCTCTTTGCCCTCCAATTTGATCCGTTGGCCTTCTTTGGACCAAGTTTGTCTCGTTCGTCCATCTTCGTCCTCCCATTTGATCCGTTGGCCTTCTTTGGACCATGTTCGTCTGGTTCGTCCCTCTTCGTCCTCCCATTTGATCCGTTGGCCTTCTTTGGACCAAGTTCGTCTCTTTCGTCCCTCTTCGTCCTCCCATTTGATTCGTTGGCCTTCTTTGGACCAAGTTCGTCACTTTCGTCCCTCTTCGTCCTACCATTTGATCTGTTGGCCTTCTTTGGACCATGTTTGTCTAGTTCGTCCATCTTCATCCTCCCATTTGATCCGATGGCCTTCTTTAGATCAAGTCCCTCTCGTTAGTCCCTATTCGTCCTCCCATTTGATCCGTTGGCATTCTTTGGACCAAGTTCGTCTCGTTCGTCCATCTTCGTCCGCGCATTAGATCCGTTGGCCATCTTTGGACCAAGTTCGTCTCGTTCGTCCATCATTGTCGTCGCATTAGATCTATTGTCCCTCTTTGGATCTAGTTCGTCTCTTTTGTCCCTCTTCGTCCTCCCATTTGATCCGTTGGCCTTCTTTGGACCATGTTCGTCTGGTTCGGCCCTCTTCGTCCTCCCATTTGATCCGTTGGCCTTCTTTGGACCAAGTTCGTCACTTTCGTCCCTCTTCGTCCTACCATTTGATCGGTTGGCCTTCTTTGGACCATGTTCGTCTAGTTCGTCCATCTTCCTCCTCCCATTTGATCCGTTGGCCTTCTTTGGAGCAAGTTCGTCTCGTTAGTCCCACTTCGTCCTCCCTTTTGATCCGTTGGCCTTCTTTGGACCAAGTTCGTCTCGTTCGTCCATCTTCGTCCTCGCATTAGATCCGTTGGCCTTCTTTGGACCAAGTTCGTCTCGTTAGTCCTTCTTCGTCCTCCCATTAGATCCGTTGGACTTCTTTGGACCAAGCTCGTCTCGTTTGCCCATCTTCGTCCTCCCATTTGATCCGTTGGCCTTCTTTGGACCAAGTTCGTCTCGTTCATCCATCATCGTTCGTCCCTCTTCGTCCTCCCATTAGATCCGTTGGCCTTCTTTGGACCAAGTTCGTCTCGTTCGTCCCTCTTTGCCCTCCAATTTGATCCGTTGGCCTTCTTTGGACCAAGTTCGTCTCGTTCGTCCATCTTCGTCTTCCCATTGGATCCGTTGGCCTTCTTTGGACCATGTTCGTCTAGTTCGTCCATCTTCATCCTCCCATTTGATCCGTTGGCCTTCTATGGATCAAGTTCGTCTCATTAGTCCCTCTTCGTCCTCCCATTTGATCCGTTGGCATTCTTTGGACCAAGTTCGTCTCGTTCGTCCATCTTCGTCCGCGCATTAGATCCGTTGGCCATCTTTGGACCAAGTTCGTCTCGTTCGTCTTCCCATTGGATCCGTTGGCCTTCTTTGGACCATGTTTGTCTAGTTCGTCCATCTTCATCCTCCCATTTGATCCGTTGGCCTTCTATGGATCAAGTTCGTCTCGTTAGTCCCTCTTCGTCCTCCCATTTGATCCGTTGGCCTTCTTTGGACCAAGTTCGTCTCGTTCGTCCATCTTCGTCCTCGCATTAGATCCGTTGGCCTTCTTTGGACCAAGTTCGTCTCGTTCGTCCATCATTGTCGTCGCATTAGATCCGTTGTCCTTCTTTGGATCAAGTTCGTCTCTTTCGTCCCTCTTCGTCCTCCCATTTGATACGTTGGCCTTCTTTGGACCAAGTTCGTCACTTTCGTCCCTCTTCGTCCTACCATTTGATCTGTTGGCCTTCTTTGGACCATGTTTGTCTAGTTCGTCCATCTTCATCCTCCCATTTCATCCGATGGCCTTCTTTAGATCAAGTTCCTCTCGTTAGTCCCTCTTCGTCCTCCCATTTGATCCGTTGGCCTTCTTTGGACCAAGTTCGTCTCGTTCGTCCATCTTTGTCCGCGCATTAGATCCGTTGGCCATCTTTGGACCAAGTTCGTCTCGTTCGTCCATCATTGTCGTCGCATTAGATCTATTGTCCTTCTTTGGATCAAGTTCGTCTCTTTTGTCCCTCTTCGTCCTCCCATTTGATCCGTTGGCCTTCTTTGGACCAAGTTCGTCACTTTCGTCCCTCTTCGTCCTACCATTTGATATGTTGGCCTTCTTTGGACCATGTTCGTCTAATTCGTCCATCTTCCTCCTCCCATTTGATCCGTTTGCCTTCTTTGGACCAAGTTCGTTTCGTTTGTCCATCTTCGTCCTCGCATTTGATCTGTTGGCCTTCTTTGGACCAAGTTCGTCACTTTCGTCCCTCTTCGTCCTACCATTTGATCTGTTGGCCTTCTTTGGACCATGTTCGTCTATTTCGTCCATCTTCCTCCTCTCATTTAATCCGTTGGCCTTCTTTGGATCAAGTTCGTCTCGTTCGTCCATCTTCGTCCTCGCATTAGATCCGTTGGCCTTCTTTGGATCAAGTTCGTCTCGTTCGTCCATCATTGTCGTCGCATTAGATCCGTTGTCCTTCTTTGGATCGAGTTCGTCTCTTTCGTCCCTCTTCGTCCTCCCAATTGATCCGTTGGCCTTCTTTGGACCAAGTTCGTCACTTTCGTCCCTCTTCGTCCTACCATTTGATCTGTTGGCCTTCTTTGGACCATGTTCGTCTATTTCGTCCATCTTCCTCCTCTCATTTAATCCGTTGGCCTTCTTTGGATCAAGTTCGTCTCGTTAGTCCCACTTCGTCCTCCCATTTGATCCGTTGGCCTTCTTTGGACCAAGTTCGTCTCATTCGTCCATCTTCGTCCTCCCATTTGATCCGTTGGCCTTCTTTGGACCATGTTCGTCTAGTTCGTCCCTCTTCGTCCTCCCATTTGATCCGTTGGCCTTCTTTGGACCAAGTTCATCTCGTTCGTCCCTCTTTGCCCTCCAATTTGATCCGTTGGCCTTCTTTGGACCAAGTTTGTCTCGTTCGTCCATCTTCGTCCTCCCATTTGATCCGTTGGCCTTCTTTGGACCATGTTCGTCTGGTTCGTCCCTCTTCGTCCTCCCATTTGATCCGTTGGCCTTCTTTGGACCAAGTTCGTCTCTTTCGTCCCTCTTCGTCCTCCCATTTGATTCGTTGGCCTTCTTTGGACCAAGTTCGTCACTTTCGTCCCTCTTCGTCCTACCATTTGATCTGTTGGCCTTCTTTGGACCATGTTTGTCTAGTTCGTCCATCTTCATCCTCCCATTTGATCCGATGGCCTTCTTTAGATCAAGTTCCTCTCGTTAGTCCCTATTCGTCCTCCCATTTGATCCGTTGGCATTCTTTGGACCAAGTTCGTCTCGTTCGTCCATCTTCGTCCGCGCATTAGATCCGTTGGCCATCTTTGGACCAAGTTCGTCTCGTTCGTCCATCATTGTCGTCGCATTAGATCTATTGTCCCTCTTTGGATCTAGTTCGTCTCTTTTGTCCCTCTTCGTCCTCCCATTTGATCCGTTGGCCTTCTTTGGACCAAGTTCGTCACTTTCGTCCCTCTTCGTCCTACCATTTGATCTGTTGGCCTTCTTTGGACCATGTTCGTCTAATTCGTCCATCTTCCTCCTCCCATTTGATCCGTTTGCCTTCTTTGGACCAAGTTCGTTTCGTTTGTCCATCTTCGTCCTCGCATTTGATCTGTTGGCCTTCTTTGGACCAAGTTCGTCACTTTCGTCCCTCTTCGTCCTACCATTTGATCTGTTGGCCTTCTTTGGACCATGTTCGTCTATTTCGTCCATCTTCCTCCTCTCATTTAATCCGTTGGCCTTCTTTGGATCAAGTTCGTCTCGTTAGTCCCACTTCGTCCTCCCATTTGATCCGTTGGCCTTCTTTGGACCAAGTTCGTCTCATTCGTCCATCTTCGTCCTCCCATTTGATCCGTTGGCCTTCTTTGGACCATGTTCGTCAAGTTCGTCCCTCTTCGTCCTCCCATTTGATCCGTTGGCCTTCTTTGGACCAAGTTCGTCTCGTTCGTCCCTCTTTGCCCTCCAATTTGATCCGTTGGCCTTCTTTGGACCAAGTTTGTCTCGTTCGTCCATCTTCGTCCTCCCATTTGATCCGTTGGCCTTCTTTGGACCATGTTCGTCTGGTTCGTCCCTCTTCGTCCTCCCATTTGATCCGTTGGCCTTCTTTGGACCAAGTTCGTCTCTTTCGTCCCTCTTCGTCCTCCCATTTGATTCGTTGGCCTTCTTTGGACCAAGTTCGTCACTTTCGTCCCTCTTCGTCCTACCATTTGATCTGTTGGCCTTCTTTGGACCATGTTTGTCTAGTTCGTCCATCTTCATCCTCCCATTTGATCCGATGGCCTTCTTTAGATCAAGTTCCTCTCGTTAGTCCCTATTCGTCCTCCCATTTGATCCGTTGGCATTCTTTGGACCAAGTTCGTCTCGTTCGACCATCTTCGTCCGCGCATTAGATCCGTTGGCCATCTTTGGACCAAGTTCGTCTCGTTCGTCCATCATTGTCGTCGCATTAGATCTATTGTCCCTCTTTGGATCTAGTTCGTCTCTTTTGTCCCTCTTCGTCCTCCCATTTGATCCATTGGCCTTCTTTGGACCATGTTCGTCTGGTTCGTCCCTCTTCGTCCTCCCATTTGATCCGTTGGCCTTCTTTGGACCAAGTTCGTCACTTTCGTCCCTCTTCGTCCTACCATTTGATCGGTTGGCCTTCTTTGGACCATGTTCGTCTAGTTCGTCCATCTTCCTCCTCCCATTTGATCCGTTGGCCTTCTTTGGAGCAAGTTCGTCTCGTTAGTCCCACTTCGTCCTCCCTTTTGATCCGTTGGCCTTCTTTGGACCAAGTTCGTCTCGTTCGTCCATCTTCGTCCTCGCATTAGATCCGTTGGCCTTCTTTGGACCAAGTTCGTCTCGTTAGTCCTTCTTCGTCCTCCCATTAGATCCGTTGGACTTCTTTGGACCAAGCTCGTCTCGTTTGCCCATCTTCGTCCTCCCATTTGATCCGTTGGCCTTCTTTGGACCAAGTTCGTCTCGTTCATCCATCATCGTTCGTCCCTCTTCGTCCTCCCATTAGATCCGTTGGCCTTCTTTGGACCAAGTTCGTCTCGTTCGTCCCTCTTTGCCCTCCAATTTGATCCGTTGGCCTTCTTTGGACCAAGTTCGTCTCGTTCGTCCATCTTCATCTTCCCATTGGATCCATTGGCCTTCTTTGGACCATGTTCGTCTAGTTCGTCCATCTTCATCCTCCCATTTGATCCGTTGGCCTTCTATGGATCAAGTTCGTCTCATTAGTCCCTCTTCGTCCTCCCATTTGATCCGTTGGCCTTCTTTGGACCAAGTTCGTCTCGTTCGTCCATCATTATCGTCGCATTAGATCCGTTGTCCTTCTTTGGATCGAGTTCGTCTCTTTCGTCCCTCTTCGTCCTCCCATTTGATTCGTTGGCCTTCTTTGGACCAAGTTCGTCACTTTTTTCCCTCTTCGTCCTACCATTTGATCTGTTGGCCTTCTTTGGACCATGTTCGTCTAGTTCGTCCTTCTTCATCCTCCCATTTGATCCAATGGCCTTCTTTAGATCAAGTTCCTCTCGTTAGTCCCTCTTCATCCTCCCATTTGATCTGTTGGCGTTCTTTGGACCCAGTTCGTCTCGTTCGTCCATCTTCGTCCGCGCATTAGAACCGTTGGCCATCTTTGGACCAAGTTCGTCTCGTTCGTCCATCATTGTCGTCGCATTAGATCTATTGTCCCTCTTCGGATCTAGTTCGTCTCTTTTGTCTTTCTTCGTCCTCCCATTTGATCCGTTGGCCTTCTTTGGACGAAGTTCGTCACTTTCGTCCCTCTTCGTCCTACCATTTGATCTGTTGGCCTTCTTTGGACCATGTTCGTCTAGTTCGTCCATCTTCCTCCTCCCATTTGATCCGTTGGCCTTCTTTGTACCAAGTTCGTTTCGTTCGTCCATCTTCGTCCTCGCATTTGATCCGTTGGCCTTCTTTGGACCATGTTCGTCTAGTTCGTCCCTCTTCGTCCTCGCATTTGATCCGTTGGCCATCTTTGGACCAACTTCGTCTCTTTGTCCCTCTTCGTCCTCCCATTAGATCAATTGGACTTCATTGGACCAAGTTCGTCACGTTCGTCCATCTTCGTCTTCCCATTAGATCTGTTGGCCTTCTTTGGATCATGTTCGTCTAGTTCGTCCATCTTCCTCTTCCCATTTGATCCGTTGGCCTTCTATGGATCAAGTTTGTCTCGTTAGTCCCTCTTCGTCCTCCCATTTGATCCGTTGGCGTTCTTTGGACCAAGTTCGTCTCGTTCGTCCATCTTCGTCCTCGCATTAGATCCGTTGGCCTTATTTGGACCAAGTTCGTCTCGTTCGTCCACCATTGTCGTCGCATTAGATCCGTTGTCCTTCTTTGGATCAAGTTCGTCTCTTTCGTCCCTCTTCGTCCTACCATTTGATCTGTTGGCCTTCTTTGGACCATGTTCGTCTAGTTCGTCCATCTTCATCCTCCCATTTGATCCGATGGCCTTCTTTGGACCAAGTTCGTCTCGTTCGTCCATCTTCGTCTTCCCATTGGATCCGTTGGCCTTCTTTGGACCATGTTCGTCTAGTTCGTCCATCTTCATCCTCCCATTTGATCCGTTGGCCTTCTATGGATCAAGTTCGTCTCTATTGTCCCTCTTTGGATCTAGTTCGTCTCTTTTGTCCCTCTTCGTCCTCCCATTTGATCTGTTGGCCTTCTTTGGACCAAGTTCGTCTCGTTCGTCCCTCTTTGCCCTCCAATTTGATCCGTTGGCCTTCTTTGGACCAAGTTTGTCTCGTTCGTCCATCTTCCTCCTCCCATTTGATCCGTTTGCCTTCTTTGGACCAAGTTCGTTTCGTTCGTCCATCTTCGTCCTCGCATTTGATCTGTTGGCCTTCTTTGGACCAAGTTCGTCACTTTCGTCCCTCTTCGTCCTACCATTTGATCTGTTGGCCTTCTTTGGACCATGTTCGTCTATTTCGTCCATCTTCATCCTCTCATTTAATCCGTTGGCCTTCTTTGGATCAAGTTCGTCTCGTTAGTCCCACTTCGTCCTCCCATTTGATCCGTTGGCCTTCTTTGGACCAAGTTCGTCTCGTTCGTCCATCTTCGTCCTCGCATTAGATCTGTTGGCCTTCTTTGGACCAACTTCGTCTCTTTAGTCCCTCTTCGTCCTCCCATTAGATCCATTGGACTTCATTGGACCAAGTTCGTCTCGTTCGTCCATCTTCGTCTTGCTATTAGATCCGTTGGGCTTCTTTGGACCATGTTCGTCTAGTTCGTCCATCTTCATCGTCCCATTTGATCCGTTGGCCTTCTATGGATCAAGTTCGTCTCGTTAGTCCCTCTTCGTCCACCCATTTGATCCGTTGGCCTTCTTTGGACCAAGTTCATCTCGTTCGTCCATCTTCGTCCTCGCATTAGATCCGTTGGCCTTCTTTGGACCAAGTTCGTCTCGTTCGTCCATCATTGTCGTCGCATTAGATCCGTTGTCCTTCTTTGTATCAAGTTCGTCTCCTTCGTCCCTCTTCGTCCTCCCATTTGATCCGTTGGCCTTCTTTGGACCAAGTTCGTCACTTTCGTCCCTCTTCGTCCTACCATTTGATCTGTTGGCCTTCTTTGGACCATGTTCGTTTAGTTCGTCCAGGTTCCTCCTCTCATTTGATCCGTTGGCCTTCTTTGGACCAAGTTTGTTTCGTTCGTCCATCTTCGTCCTCGCATTTGATCCGTTGGCCTTCTTTGGACCAAGTTCGTCTCGTTTGCCCATCTTCGTCCTCCCGTTTGATCCGTTGGCCTTCTTTGGACCAAGTTCGTCTCGTTCATCCATCATCGTTCGTCCCTCTTCGTCCTCCCATTAGATCCGTTGGCCTTCTTTGGACCAAGTTCGTCTCGTTCGTCCCTCTTTGCCCTCCAATTTGATCCGTTGGCCTTCTTTCGACCAAGTTCGTCTCGTTCGTCCATCTTCGTCTTCCCATTGGATCCGTTGATCTTCTTTGGACCATGTTCGTCTAGTTCGTCCATCTTCATCCTCCCATTTGATTCGTTGGCCTTCTATGGATCAAGTTCGTCTCGTTAGTCCCCTTTGTCCTCCCATTTGATCCGTTGGCCATCTTTGTACCAAGTTCGTCTCGTTCGTCCATCTTTGTCCTCGCATTAGATCCGTTGGCCTTCTTTGGACCAAGTTCGTCTCGTTCGTCCATCATTGTCGTCGCATTAGATCCGTTGTCCTTCTTTGGATCGAGTTCGTCTCGTTCGTCCATCTTCGTCTTCCCATTAGATCCGTTGGCCTTCTTTGGACCATGTTCGTCTAGTTCGTCCATCTTCATCCTCCCATTTGATCCGATGGCCTTCTTTAGATCAAGTTCCTCTCGTTAGTCCCTCTTTGTCCTCCCATTTGATCCGTTGGCCTTCTATGGATCAAGTTCGTCTCGTTCGTCCATCATTGTCGTCGCATTAGATCTATTGTCCCTCTTTGGATCTAGTTCGTCTCTTTTGTCCCTCTTCGTCCTCCCATTAGATCCGTTGGCCTTCTTTGGACCAAGTTCGTCACTTTCGTCCCTCTTCGTCCTAGCATTTGATCTGTTGGCCTTCTTTGGACCATGTTCGTCTAGTTCGTCCATCTTCCTCCTCCCATTTGATCCGTTGGCCTTCTTTGGACCAAGTTCGTTTCGTTCGTCCATCTTCGTCCTCGCATTTGATCCGTTGGCCTTCTTTGGACCAAATTCGTCACTTTTGTCCCTCTTCGTCCTACCATTTGATCTGTTGGCCTTCTTTGGACCATGTTCATCTAGATCGTCCATCTTCCTCCTCCCATTTGATCCGTTGGCCTTCTTTGGATCAAGTTCGTCTCGTTAGTCCCACTTCGTCCTCCCATTTGATCCGTTGGCCTTCTTTGGACCAAGTTCGTCTCGTTCGTCCATCTTCGTCCTCGCATTAGATCCGTTGGCCTTCTTTGGACCAAATTCGTCTCGTTCGTCCATCATTGTCGTCGCATTAGATCTATTGTCCTTCTTTGGATCAAGTTCGTCTCTTTTGTCCCTCTTCGTCCTCCCATTTGATCCGTTGGCCTTCTTTGGACCAAGTTCGTCCCTTTCGTCCCTCTTCGTCCTACCATTTGATCTGTTGGGCTTCTTTGCACCATGTTCGTTTAGTTCGTCCATCTTCCTCCTCCCATTTGATCCGTTGGCCTTCTTTGGATCAAGTTCGTCTCGTTAGTCCCACTTCGTCCTCCCTTTTGATCCGTTGGTCTTCTTTGGACCAAGTTCGTCGCGTTCGTCCATCTTCGTCCTCGCATTAGATCCGTTGGCCTTCTTTGGACCAAGTTCGTCTCGTTAGTCCTTCTTCGTCCTCCCATTAGATCCGTTGGACTTCTTTGGACCAAGCTCGTCTCGTTTGCCCATCTTCGTCCTCCCATTTGATCCGTTGGCCTTCTTTGGACCAAGTTTATCTCGTTCGTCCATCTTCGTCCTCCCATTTGATCCGTTGGCCTTCTTTGGACCATGTTCGTCTAGTTCGTCCCTCTTCGTCCTTGCATTTGATCCGTTGGCCATCTTTGGACCAACTTCGTCACTTTAGTCCCTCTTCGTCCTCCCATTAGATCCATTGGACCAAGTTCGTCACGTTCGTCCATCTTCGTCTTCCCACTAGATTCGTTGGCCTTCTTTGGACCATGTTCGTCTAGTTCGTCCATCTTCATCCTCCCATTTGATCCGTTGGCCTTCTATGGATCAAGTTCGTCTCGTTAGTCCCTCTTCGTCCTCCCATTTGATCCGTTGGCCTTCTTTGGACCAAGTTCGTCCCGTTCGTCCATCTTCGTCTTGCTATTAGATCCGTTGGGCTTCTTTGGACCATGTTCGTCTAGTTCGTCCATCTTCATCCTCCCATTTGATCCGTTGGCCTTCTATGGATCAAGTTCGTCTCGTTAGTCCCTCTTCGTCCACCCATTTGATCCGTTGGCCTTCTTTGGACCAAGTTCATCTCGTTCGTCCATCTTCGTCCTCGCATTAGATCCGTTGGCCTTCTTTGGACCAAGTTCGTCTCGTTCATCCATCATTGTCGTCGCATTAGATCCGTTGTCCTTCTTTGTATCAAGTTCGTCTCCTTCGTCCCTCTTCGTCCTCCCATTTGATCCGTTGGCCTTCTGTGGACCAAGTTCGTCACTTTCGTCCCTCTTCGTCCTACCATTTGATCTGTTGGCCTTCTTTGGACCATGTTCGTTTTGTTCGTCCAGGTTCCTCCTCTCATTTGATCCGTTGGCCTTCTTTGGACCAAGTTCGTTTCGTTCGTCCATCTTCGTCCTCGCATTTGATCCATTGGCCTTCTTTGGACCAAGTTCGTCTCGTTTGCCCATCTTCGTCCTCCCGTTTGATCCGTTGGCCTTCTTTGGACCAAGTTCGTCTCGTTCATCCATCATCGTTCGTCCCTCTTCGTCCTCCCATTAGATCCGTTGGCCTTCTTTGGACCAAGTTCGTCTCGTTCGTCCCTCTTTGCCCTCCAATTTGATCCGTTGGCCTTCTTTCGACCAAGTTCGTCTCGTTCGTCCATCTTCGTCTTCCCATTGGATCCGTTGGCCTTCTTTGGACCATGTTCGTCTAGTTCGTCCATCTTCATCCTCCCATTTGATTCGTTGGCCTTCTATGGATCAAGTTCGTCTCGTTACTCCCTCTTTGTCCTCCCATTTGATCCGTTGGCCTTCTTTGTACCAAGTTCGTCTCGTTCGTCCATCTTTGTCCTCGCATTAGATCCGTTGGCCTTCTTTGGACCAAGTTCGTCTCGTTCGTCCATCATTGTCGTCGCATTAGATCCGTTGTCCTTCTTTGGATCGAGTTCGTCTCTTTCGTCCCTCTTCGTCCTCCCATTTGATCCGTTGGCCTTCTTTGGACCAAGTTCGTCACTTTCGTCCCTCTTCGTCCTACCACTTGATCTGTTGGCCTTCTTTGGACGATGTTCGTCTAGTTCGTCCATCTTCATCCTCCCATTTGATCCGATGGCCTTCTTTAGATCAAGTTCCTCTCGTTAGTCCCTCTTTGTCCTCCCATTTGATCCGTTGGCCTTCTATGGATCAAGTTCGTCTCGTTCGTCCATCATTGTCGTCGCATTAGATCTGTTGGCCTTCTTTGGACCAAGTTCGTCACTTTCGTCCCTCTTCGTCCTACCATTTGATCTGTTGGCCTTCTTTGGACCATGTTCGTCTATTTCGTCCATCTTCATCCTCTCATTTAATCCGTTGGCCTTCTTTGGATCAAGTTCGTCTCGTTAGTCCCACTTCGTCCTCCCATTTGATCCGTTGGCCTTCTTTGGACCAAGTTCGTCTCGTTCGTCCATCTTCGTCCTCGCATTAGATCTGTTGGCCTTCTTTGGACCAACTTCGTCTCTTTAGTCCCTCTTCGTCCTCCCATTAGATCCATTGGACTTCATTGGACCAAGTTCGTCTCGTTCGTCCATCTTCGTCTTGCTATTAGATCCGTTGGGCTTCTTTGGACCATGTTCGTCTAGTTCGTCCATCTTCATCGTCCCATTTGATCCGTTGGCCTTCTATGGATCAAGTTCGTCTCGTTAGTCCCTCTTCGTCCACCCATTTGATCCGTTGGCCTTCTTTGGACCAAGTTCATCTCGTTCGTCCATCTTCGTCCTCGCATTAGATCCGTTGGCCTTCTTTGGACCAAGTTCGTCTCGTTCGTCCATCATTGTCGTCGCATTAGATCCGTTGTCCTTCTTTGTATCAAGTTCGTCTCCTTCGTCCCTCTTCGTCCTCCCATTTGATCCGTTGGCCTTCTTTGGACCAAGTTCGTCACTTTCGTCCCTCTTCGTCCTACCATTTGATCTGTTGGCCTTCTTTGGACCATGTTCGTTTAGTTCGTCCAGGTTCCTCCTCTCATTTGATCCGTTGGCCTTCTTTGGACCAAGTTTGTTTCGTTCGTCCATCTTCGTCCTCGCATTTGATCCGTTGGCCTTCTTTGGACCAAGTTCGTCTCGTTTGCCCATCTTCGTCCTCCCGTTTGATCCGTTGGCCTTCTTTGGACCAAGTTCGTCTCGTTCATCCATCATCGTTCGTCCCTCTTCGTCCTCCCATTAGATCCGTTGGCCTTCTTTGGACCAAGTTCGTCTCGTTCGTCCCTCTTTGCCCTCCAATTTGATCCGTTGGCCTTCTTTCGACCAAGTTCGTCTCGTTCGTCCATCTTCGTCTTCCCATTGGATCCGTTGATCTTCTTTGGACCATGTTCGTCTAGTTCGTCCATCTTCATCCTCCCATTTGATTCGTTGGCCTTCTATGGATCAAGTTCATCTCGTTAGTCCCCTTTGTCCTCCCATTTGATCCGTTGGCCTTCTTTGTACCAAGTTCGTCTCGTTCGTCCATCTTTGTCCTCGCATTAGATCCGTTGGCCTTCTTTGGACCAAGTTCGTCTCGTTCGTCCATCATTGTCGTCGCATTAGATCCGTTGTCCTTCTTTGGATCGAGTTCGTCTCGTTCGTCCATCTTCGTCTTCCCATTAGATCCGTTGGCCTTCTTTGGACCATGTTCGTCTAGTTCGTCCATCTTCATCCTCCCATTTGATCCGATGGCCTTCTTTAGATCAAGTTCCTCTCGTTAGTCCCTCTTTGTCCTCCCATTTGATCCGTTGGCCTTCTATGGATCAAGTTCGTCTCGTTCGTCCATCATTGTCGTCGCATTAGATCTATTGTCCCTCTTTGGATCTAGTTCGTCTCTTTTGTCCCTCTTCGTCCTCCCATTAGATCCGTTGGCCTTCTTTGGACCAAGTTCGTCACTTTCGTCCCTCTTCGTCCTACCATTTGATCTGTTGGCCTTCTTTGGACCATGTTCGTCTAGTTCGTCCATCTTCCTCCTCCCATTTGATCCGTTGGCCTTCTTTGGACCAAGTTCGTTTCGTTCGTCCATCTTCGTCCTCGCATTTGATCCGTTGGCCTTCTTTGGACCAAATTCGTCACTTTTGTCCCTCTTCGTCCTACCATTTGATCTGTTGGCCTTCTTTGGACCATGTTCATCTAGATCGTCCATCTTCCTCCTCCCATTTGATCCGTTGGCCTTCTTTGGATCAAGTTCGTCTCGTTAGTCCCACTTCGTCCTCCCATTTGATCTGTTGGCCTTCTTTGGACCAAGTTCGTCTCGTTCGTCCATCTTCGTCCTCGCATTAGATCCGTTGGCCTTCTTTGGACCAAATTCGTCTCGTTCGTCCATCATTGTCGTCGCATTAGATCTATTGTCCTTCTTTGGATCAAGTTCGTCTCTTTTGTCCCTCTTCGTCCTCCCATTTGATCCGTTTGCCTTCTTTGGACCAAGTTCGTCACTTTCGTCCCTCTTCGTCCTACCATTTGATCTGTTGGGCTTCTTTGCACCATGTTCGTTTAGTTCGTCCATCTTCCTCCTCCCATTTGATCCGTTGGCCTTCTTTGGATCAAGTTCGTCTCGTTAGTCCCACTTCGTCCTCCCTTTTGATCCGTTGGTCTTCTTTGGACCAAGTTCGTCGCGTTCGTCCATCTTCGTCCTCGCATTAGATCCGTTGGCCTTCTTTGGACCAAGTTCGTCTCGTTAGTCCTTCTTCGTCCTCCCATTAGATCCGTTGGACTTCTTTGGACCAAGCTCGTCTCGTTTGCCCATCTTCGTCCTCCCATTTGATCCGTTGGCCTTCTTTGGACCAAGTTTATCTCGTTCGTCCATCTTCGTCCTCCCATTTGATCCGTTGGCCTTCTTTGGACCATGTTCGTCTAGTTCGTCCCTCTTCGTCCTTGCATTTGATCCGTTGGCCATCTTTGGACCAACTTCGTCACTTTAGTCCCTCTTCGTCCTCCCATTAGATCCATTGGACCAAGTTCGTCACGTTCGTCCATCTTCGTCTTCCCACTAGATTCGTTGGCCTTCTTTGGACCATGTTCGTCTAGTTCGTCCATCTTCATCCTCCCATTTGATCCGTTGGCCTTCTATGGATCAAGTTCGTCTCGTTAGTCCCTCTTCGTCCTCCCATTTGATCCGTTGGCCTTCTTTGGACCAAGTTCGTCCCGTTCGTCCATCTTCTTCTTGCTATTAGATCCGTTGGGCTTCTTTGGACCATGTTCGTCTAGTTCGTCCATCTTCATCCTCCCATTTGATCCGTTGGCCTTCTATGGATCAAGTTCGTCTCGTTAGTCCCTCTTCGTCCACCCATTTGATCCGTTGGCCTTCTTTGGACCAAGTTCATCTCGTTCGTCCATCTTCGTCCTCGCATTAGATCCGTTGGCCTTCTTTGGACCAAGTTCGTCTCGTTCATCCATCATTGTCGTCGCATTAGATCCGTTGTCCTTCTTTGTATCAAGTTCGTCTCCTTCGTCCCTCTTCGTCCTCCCATTTGATCCGTTGGCCTTCTGTGGACCAAGTTCGTCACTTTCGTCCCTCTTCGTCCTACCATTTGATCTGTTGGCCTTCTTTGGACCATGTTCGTTTTGTTCGTCCAGGTTCCTCCTCTCATTTGATCCGTTGGCCTTCTTTGGACCAAGTTCGTTTCGTTCGTCCATCTTCGTCCTCGCATTTGATCCGTTGGCCTTCTTTGGACCAAGTTCGTCTCGTTTGCCCATCTTCGTCCTCCCGTTTGATCCGTTGGCCTTCTTTGGACCATGTTCGTCTCGTTCATCCATCATCGTTCGTCCCTCTTCGTCCTCCCATTAGATCCGTTGGCCTTCTTTGGACCAAGTTCGTCTCGTTCGTCCCTCTTTGCCCTCCAATTTGATCCGTTGGCCTTCTTTCGACCAAGTTCGTCTCGTTCGTCCATCTTCGTCTTCCCATTGGATCCGTTGGCCTTCTTTGGACCATGTTCGTCTAGTTCGTCCATCTTCATCCTCCCATTTGATTCGTTGGCCTTCTATGGATCAAGTTCGTCTCGTTAGTCCCTCTTTGTCCTCGCATTAGATCCGTTGGCCTTCTTTGGACCAAGTTCGTCTCGCTCGTCCATCATTGTCGTCGCATTAGATCCGTTGTCCTTCTTTGGATCGAGTTCGTCTCTTTCGTCCCTCTTCGTCCTCCCATTTGATCCGTTGGCCTTCTTTGGACCAAGTTCGTCACTTTCGTCCCTCTTCGTCCTACCACTTGATCTGTTGGCCTTCTTTGGACGATGTTCGTCTAGTTCGGCCATCTTCATCCTCCCATTTGATCCGATGGCCTTCTTTAGATCAAGTTCCTCTCGTTAGTCCCTTTTTGTCCTCCCATTTGATCCGTTGGCCTTCTATGGATCAAGTTCGTCTCGTTCGTCCATCATTGTCGTCGCATTAGATCTATTGTCCTTCTTTGGATCAAGTTCGTCTCTTTTGTCCCTCTTCGTCCTCCCATTTGATCCGTTGGCCTTCTTTGGACCAAGTTCGTCACTTTCGTCCCTCTTCGTCCTACCATTTGATCTGTTGGGCTTCTTTGCACCATGTTCGTTTAGTTCGTCCATCTTCCTCCTCCCATTTGATCTGTTGGCCTTCTTTGGATCAAGTTCGTCTCGTTAGTCCCACTTCGTCCTCCCTTTTGATCCGTTGGTCTTCTTTGGACCAAGTTCGTCTCGTTCGTCCATCTTCGTCCTCGCATTAGATCCGTTGGCCTTCTTTGGACCAAGTTCGTCTCGTTAGTCCTTCTTCGTCCTCCCATTAGATCCGTTGGACTTCTTTGGACCAAGCTCGTCTCGTTTTCCCATCTTCGTCCTCCCATTTGATCCGTTGGCCTTCTTTGGACCAAGTTTATCTCGTTCGTCCATCTTCGTCCTCCCATTTGATCCGTTGGCCTTCTTTGGAGCATGTTCGTCTAGTTCGTCCCTCTTCGTCCTCGCATTTGATCCGTTGGCCTCCTTTGGACCAAGTTCGTCAAGTTCGTCTCGTTCGTCCCTCTTTGCCCTCCAATTTGATCCGTTGGCCTTCTTTGGACCAAGTTTGTCTCGTTCGTCCATCTTCGTCCTCCCATTTGATCCGTTGGCCTTCTTTGGACCATGTTCGTCTAGTTCGTCCCTCTTCGTCCTTGCATTTGATCCGTTGGCCATCTTTGGACCAACTTCGTCACTTTAGTCCCTCTTCGTCCTCCCATTAGATCCATTGGACCAAGTTCGTCACGTTCGTCCATCTTCGTCTTCCCACTAGATTCGTTGGCCTTATTTGGACCATGTTCGTCTAGTTCGTCCATCTTCATCCTCCCATTTGATCCGTTGGCCTTCTATGGATCAAGTTCGTCTGGTTAGTCCCTCTTCGTCCTCCCATTTGATCCGTTGGCCTTCTTTGGACCAAGTTCGTCTCGTTCGTCCATCTTTGTCGTCGCATTAGATCCGTTGTCCTTCTTTGGATCGAGTTCGTCTCTTTCGTCCCTCTTCGTCCTCCCATTTGATCCGTTGGCCTTCTTTGGACCAAGTTCGTCACTTTCGTCCCTCTTCGTCCTACCACTTGATCTGTTGGCCTTCTTTGGACGATGTTCGTCTAGTTCGTCCATCTTCATCCTCCCATTGGATCCGATGTCCTTCTTTAGAGCAAGTTCCTCTCGTTAGTCCCTCTTCGTCCTCCCATTTGATCCGTTGGCCTTCTTTGGATCAAGTTCGTCTCGTTCGTCCATCTTCGTCCGCGCATTAGTTCCGTTTGCCATCTTTGGACCATGTTCGTCTCGTTCGTCCATCATTGTCGTCGCATTTGATTCGTTGGCCTTCTTTGGACCAAGTTCGTCTCGTTTGCCCATCTTCGTCCTCCCGTTTGATCCGTTGGCCTTCTTTGGACCAAGTTCGTCTCATTCATCCATCATCGTTCGTCCCTCTTCGTCCTCCCATTAGATCCGTTGGCCTTCTTTGGACCAAGTTCGTCTCGTTCGTCCCTCTTTGCCCTCCAATTTGATCCGTTGGCCTTCTTTGGACCAAGTTCGTCTCGTTCGTCCATCTTCGTCTTCCCATTGGATCCGTTGGCCTTCTTTGGACCATGTTCGTCTAGTTCGTCCATCTTCATCCTCCCATTTGATCCGTTGGCCTTCTATGGATCAAGTTCGTCTCGTTAGTCCCTCTTCGTCCTCCCATTTGATCCGTTGGCCTTCTTTGTACCAAGTTCGTCTCGTTCGTCCATCTTTGTCCTCGCATTAGATCCGTTGGCCTTCTTTGGACCAAGTTCGTCTCGTTCGTCCATCATTGTCGTCGCATTAGATCCGTTGTCCTTCTTTGGATCGAGTTCGTCTCTTTCGTCCCTCTTCGTCCTCCCATTTGATCCGTTGGCCTTCTTTGGACCAAGTTCGTCTCGTTCATCCATCATCGTTCGTCCCTCTTCGTCCTCCCATTAGATCCGTTGGCCTTCTTTGGACCAAGTTCGTCTCGTTCGTCCCTCTTTGCCCTCCAATTTGATCCGTTGGCCTTCTTTGGACCAAGTTCGTCTCGTTCGTCCATCTTCGTCTTCCCATTGGATCCATTGGCCTTCTTTGGACCATGTTCGTCTAGTTCGTCCATCTTCATCCTCCCATTTGATCCGTTGGCCTTCTATGGATCAAGTTCGTCTGGTTAGTCCCTCTTCGTCCTCCCATTTGATCCGTTGGCCTTCTTTGGACCATGTTCGTCTATTTCGTCCATCTTCATCCTCCCATTTGATCCGTTGGCCTTCTATGGATCAAGTTCGTCTCGTTAGTCCCTCTTCGTCCTCCCATTTGATCCGTTGGCCTTCTTTGGACCAAGTTCGTCTCGTTCGTCCATCTTTGTCCTCGCATTAGATCCGTTGGCCTTCTTTGGACCAAGTTCGTCCATCATTGTCGTCGCATTAGATCCGTTTTCCTTCTTTGGATCGAGTTCGTCTCTTTCGTCCCTCTTCGTCCTCCCATTTGATCCGTTGGCCTTCTTTGGACCAAGTTCGTCACTTTCGTCCCTCTTCGTCCTACCATTTGATCTGTTGGGCTTCTTTGCACCATGTTCGTTTAGTTCGTCCATCTTCCTCCTCCCATTTGATCCGTTGGCCTTCTTTGGATCAAGTTCGTCTCGTTAGTCCCACTTCGTCCTCCCTTTTGATCCGTTGGCCTTCTTTGGACCAAGTTCGTCTCGTTTGCCCATCTTCGTCCTCCCGTTTGATCCGTTGGCCTTCTTTGGACCAAGTTCGTCTCATTCATCCATCATCGTTCGTCCCTCTTCGTCCTCCCATTAGATCCGTTGGCCTTCTTTGGACCAAGTTCGTCTCGTTCGTCCCTCTTTGCCCTCCAATTTGATCCGTTGGCCTTCTTTGGACCAAGTTCGTCTCGTTCGTCCATCTTCGTCTTCCCATTGGATCCGTTGGCCTTCTTTGGACCATGTTCGTCTAGTTCGTCCATCTTCATCCTCCCATTTGATCCGTTGGCCTTCTATGGATCAAGTTCGTCTCGTTAGTCCCTCTTCGTCCTCCCATTTGATCCGTTGGCCTTCTTTGTACCAAGTTCGTCTCGTTCGTCCATCTTTGTCCTCGCATTAGATCCGTTGGCCTTCTTTGGACCAAGTTCGTCTCGTTCGTCCATCATTGTCGTCGCATTAGATCCGTTGTCCTTCTTTGGATCGAGTTCGTCTCTTTCGTCCCTCTTCGTCCTCCCATTTGATCCGTTGGCCTTCTTTGGACCAAGTTCGTCTCGTTCATCCATCATCGTTCGTCCCTCTTCGTCCTCCCATTAGATCCGTTGGCCTTCTTTGGACCAAGTTCGTCTCGTTCGTCCCTCTTTGCCCTCCAATTTGATCCGTTGGCCTTCTTTGGACCAAGTTCGTCTCGTTCGTCCATCTTCGTCTTCCCATTGGATCCATTGGCCTTCTTTGGACCATGTTCGTCTAGTTCGTCCATCTTCATCCTCCCATTTGATCCGTTGGCCTTCTATGGATCAAGTTCGTCTGGTTAGTCCCTCTTCGTCCTCCCATTTGATCCGTTGGCCTTCTTTGGACCATGTTCGTCTATTTCGTCCATCTTCATCCTCCCATTTGATCCGTTGGCCTTCTATGGATCAAGTTCGTCTCGTTAGTCCCTCTTCGTCCTCCCATTTGATCCGTTGGCCTTCTTTGGACCAAGTTCGTCTCGTTCGTCCATCTTTGTCCTCGCATTAGATCCGTTGGCCTTCTTTGGACCAAGTTCGTCTCGTTCGTCCATCATTGTCGTCGCATTAGATCCGTTGTCCTTCTTTGGATCGAGTTCGTCTCTTTCGTCCCTCTTCGTCCTCCCATTTGATCCGTTGGCCTTCTTTGGACCAAGTTCGTCACTTTCGTCCCTCTTCGTCCTACCACTTGATTTGTTGGCCTTCTTTGGACGATGTTCGTCTAGTTCGTCCATCTTCATCCTCCCATTTGATCCGATGGCCTTCTTTAGATCAAGTTCCTCTCGTTAGTCCCTCTTTGTCCTCCCATTTGATCCGTTGGCCTTCTTTGGATCAAGTTCGTCTCGTTCGTCCATCTTCGTCCGCGCATTAGATCCGTTGGCCATCTTTGGACCAAGTTCGTCTCGTTCGTCCATCATTGTCGTCGCATTAGATCTATTGTCCCTCTTTGGATCTAGTTCGTCACTTTTGTCCCTCTTCGTCCTCCCATTTGATCCATTGGCCTTCTTTGGACCAAGTTCGTCACTTTCGTCCCTCTTCGTCCTACCATTTGATCTGTTGGCCTTCTTTGGACCATGTTCGTCTAGTTCGTCCATCTTCCTCCTCCCATTTGATCCGTTGGCCTTCTTTGGACCAAGTTCGTTTCGTTCGTCCATCTTCGTCCTCGCATTTGATCCGTTGGCCTTCTTTGGACCAAATTCGTCACTTTTGTCCCTCTTCGTCCTACCATTTGATCTGTTGGCCTTCTTTGGACCATGTTCGTCTAGTTCGTCCATCTTCCTCCTCCCATTTGATCCGTTGGCCTTCTTTGGATCAAGTTCATCTCGTTCGTCCCTCTTTGCCCTCCAATTTGATCCGTTGGCCTTCTTTGGACCAAGTTTGTCTTGTTCGTCCATCTTCGTCCTCCCATTTGATCCGTTGGCCTTCTTTGGACCATGTTCGTCTAGTTCGTCCCTCTTCGTCCTTGCATTTGATCCGTTGGCCATCTTTGGACCAACTTCGTCACTTTAGTCCCTCTTCGTCCTCCCATTAGATCCATTGGACCAAGTTCGTCACGTTCGTCCATCTTCGTCTTCCCACTAGATCCGTTGGCCTTCTTTGGACCATGTTCGTCTATTTCGTCCATCTTCATCCTCCCATTTGATCCGTTGGCCTTCTATGGTTCAAGTTCGTCTCGTTAGTCGCTCTTCGTCCTCCCATTTGATCCGTTGGCCTTCTTTGGACCAAGTTCGTCTCGTTCGTCCATCTTTGTCCTCGCATTAGATCCGTTGGCCTTCTTTGGACCAAGTTCGTCTCGTTCGTCCATCATTGTCGTCGCATTAGATCCGTTGTCCTTCTTTGGATCGAGTTCGTCTCTTTCGTCCCTCTTCGTCCTCCCATTTGATCCGTTGGCCTTCTATGGATCAAGTTCGTCTCGTTAGTCCCTCTTCGTCCTACCACTTGATCTGTTGGCCTTCTTTGGACGATGTTCGTCTAGTTCGTCCATCTTCATCCTCCCATTTGATCCGATGTCCTTCTTTAGAGCAAGTTCCTCTCGTTAGTCCCTCTTCGTCCTCCCATTTGATCCGTTGGCCTTCTTTGGATCAAGTTCGTCTCGTTCGTCCATCTTCGTCCGCGCATTAGTTCCGTTTGCCATCTTTGGACCAAGTTCGTCTCGTTCGTCCATCATTGTCGTCGCATTTGATTCGTTGGCCTTCTTTGGACCAAGTTCGTCTCGTTTGCCCATCTTCGTCCTCCCGTTTGATCCGTTGGCCTTCTTTGGACCAAGTTCGTCTCATTCATCCATCATCGTTCGTCCCTCTTCGTCCTCCCATTAGATCCGTTGGCCTTCTTTGGACCAAGTTCGTCTCGTTCGTCCCTCTTTGCCCTCCAATTTGATCCGTTGGCCTTCTTTGGACCAAGTTCGTCTCGTTCGTCCATCTTCGTCTTCCCATTGGATCCGTTGGCCTTCTTTGGACCATGTTCGTCTAGTTCGTCCATCTTCATCCTCCCATTTGATCCGTTGGCCTTCTATGGATCAAGTTCGTCTCGTTAGTCCCTCTTCGTCCTCCCATTTGATCCGTTGGCCTTCTTTGTACCAAGTTCGTCTCGTTCGTCCATCTTTGTCCTCGCATTAGATCCGTTGGCCTTCTTTGGACCAAGTTCGTCTCGTTCGTCCATCATTGTCGTCGCATTAGATCCGTTGTCCTTCTTTGGATCGAGTTCGTCTCTTTCGTCCCTCTTCGTCCTCCCATTTGATCCGTTGGCCTTCTTTGGACCAAGTTCGTCACTTTCGTCCCTCTTCGTCCTACCACTTGATTTGTTGGCCTTCTTTGGACGATGTTCGTCTAGTTCGTCCATCTTCATCCTCCCATTTGATCCGATGGCCTTCTTTAGATCAAGTTCCTCTCGTTAGTCCCTCTTTGTCCTCCCATTTGATCCGTTGGCCTTCTTTGGATCAAGTTCGTCTCGTTCGTCCATCTTCGTCCGCGCATTAGATCCGTTGGCCATCTTTGGACCAAGTTCGTCTCGTTCGTCCATCATTGTCGTCGCATTAGATCTATTGTCCCTCTTTGGATCTAGTTCGTCACTTTTGTCCCTCTTCGTCCTCCCATTTGATCCGTTGGCCTTCTTTGGACCAAGTTCGTCACTTTCGTCCCTCTTCGTCCTACCATTTGATCTGTTGGCCTTCTTTGGACCATGTTCGTCTAGTTCGTCCATCTTCCTCCTACCATTTGATCCGTTGGCCTTCTTTGGACCAAGTTCGTTTCGTTCGTCCATCTTCGTCCTCGCATTTGATCCGTTGGCCTTCTTTGGACCAAATTCGTCACTTTTGTCCCTCTTCGTCCTACCATTTGATCTGTTGGCCTTCTTTGGACCATGTTCGTCTAGTTCGTCCATCTTCCTCCTCCCATTTGATCCGTTGGCCTTCTTTGGATCAAGTTCATCTCGTTCGTCCCTCTTTGCCCTCCAATTTGATCCGTTGGCCTTCTTTGGACCAAGTTTGTCTTGTTCGTCCATCTTCGTCCTCCCATTTGATCCGTTGGCCTTCTTTGGACCATGTTCGTCTAGTTCGTCCCTCTTCGTCCTTGCATTTGATCCGTTGGCCATCTTTGGACCAACTTCGTCACTTTAGTCCCTCTTCGTCCTCCCATTAGATCCATTGGACCAAGTTCGTCACGTTCGTCCATCTTCGTCTTCCCACTAGATCCGTTGGCCTTCTTTGGACCATGTTCGTCTATTTCGTCCATCTTCATCCTCCCATTTGATCCGTTGGCCTTCTATGGTTCAAGTTCGTCTCGTTAGTCGCTCTTCGTCCTCCCATTTGATCCGTTGGCCTTCTTTGGACCAAGTTCGTCTCGTTCGTCCATCTTTGTCCTCGCATTAGATCCGTTGGCCTTCTTTGGACCAAGTTCGTCTCGTTCGTCCATCATTGTCGTCGCATTAGATCCGTTGTCCTTCTTTGGATCGAGTTCGTCTCTTTCGTCCCTCTTCGTCCTCCCATTTGATCCGTTGGCCTTCTATGGATCAAGTTCGTCTCGTTAGTCCCTCTTCGTCCTACCACTTGATCTGTTGGCCTTCTTTGGACGATGTTCGTCTAGTTCGTCCATCTTCATCCTCCCATTTGATCCGTTGGCCTTCTATGGATCAAGTTCGTCTCGTTAGTCCCTCTTCGTCCTCCCATTTGATCCGTTGGCCTTCTTTGGACCAAGTTCGTCTCGTTCGTCCATCTTTGTCGTCGCATTAGATCCGTTGTCCTTCTTTGGATCGAGTTCGTCTCTTTCGTCCCTCTTCGTCCTCCCATTTGATCCGTTGGCCTTCTTTGGACCAAGTTCGTCACTTTCGTCCCTCTTCGTCCTACCACTTGATCTGTTGGCCTTCTTTGGATGATGTTCGTCTAGTTCGTCCATCTTCATCCTCCCATTTGATCCGATGGCCTTCTTTAGAGCAAGTTCCTCTCGTTAGTCCCTCTTCGTCCTCCCATTTGATCCGTTGGCCTTCTTTGGATCAAGTTCGTCTCGTTCGTCCATCTTCGTCCGCGCATTAGTTCCGTTGGCCATCTTTGGACCAAGTTCGTCTCGTTCGTCCATCATTGTCGTCGCATTTGATTCGTTGGCCTTCTTTGGACCAAGTTCGTCTCGTTTGCCCATCTTCGTCCTCCCGTTTGATCCGTTGGCCTTCTTTGGACCAAGTTCGTCTCATTCATCCATCATCGTTCGTCCCTCTTCGTCCTCCCATTAGATCCGTTGGCCTTCTTTGGACCAAGTTCGTCTCGTTCGTCCCTCTTTGCCCTCCAATTTGATCCGTTGGCCTTCTTTGGACCAAGTTCGTCTCGTTCGTCCATCTTCGTCTTCCCATTGGATCCGTTGGCCTTCTTTGGACCATGTTCGTCTAGTTCGTCCATCTTCATCCTCCCATTTGATCCGTTGGCCTTCTATGGATCAAGTTCGTCTCGTTAGTCCCTCTTCGTCATCCCATTTGATCCGTTGGCCTTCTTTGTACCAAGTTCGTCTCGTTCGTCCATCTTTGTCCTCGCATTAGATCCGTTGGCCTTCTTTGGACCAAGTTCGTCTCGTTCGTCCATCATTGTCGTCGCATTAGATCCGTTGTCCTTCTTTGGATCGAGTTCGTCTCTTTCGTCCCTCTTCGTCCTCCCATTTGATCCGTTGGCCTTCTTTGGACCAAGTTCGTCACTTTCGTCCCTCTTCGTCCTACCACTTGATCTGTTGGCCTTCTTTGGACGATGTTCGTCTAGTTCGTCCATCTTCATCCTCCCATTTGATCCGATGGCCTTCTTTAGATCAAGTTCCTCTCGTTAGTCCCTCTTTGTCCTCCCATTTGATCCGTTGGCCTTCTTTGGATCAAGTTCGTCTCGTTCGTCCATCTTCGTCCGCGCATTAGATCCGTTGGCCATCTTTGGACCAAGTTCGTCTCGTTCGTCCATCATTGTCGTCGCATTAGATCTATTGTCCCTCTTTGGATCTAGTTCGTCACTTTTGTCCCTCTTCGTCCTCCCATTTGATCCGTTGGCCTTCTTTGGACCAAGTTCGTCACTTTCGTCCCTCTTCGTCCTACCATTTGATCTGTTGGCCTTCTTTGGACCATGTTCGTCTAGTTCGTCCATCTTCCTCCTCCCATTTGATCCGTTGGCCTTCTTTAGACCAAGTTCGTTTCGTTCGTCCATCTTCGTCCTCGCATTTGATCCGTTGGCCTTCTTTGGACCAAATTCGTCACTTTTGTCCCTCTTCGTCCTACCATTTGATCTGTTGGCCTTCTTTGGACCATGTTCGTCTAGTTCGTCCATCTTCCTCCTCCCATTTGATCCGTTGGCCTTCTTTGGATCAAGTTCGTCTCGTTCGTCCCTCTTTGCCCTCCAATTTGATCCGTTGGCCTTCTTTGGACCAAGTTTGTCTTGTTCGTCCATCTTCGTCCTCCCATTTGATCCGTTGGCCTTCTTTGGACCATGTTCGTCTAGTTCGTCCCTCTTCGTCCTTGCATTTGATCCGTTGGCCATCTTTGGACCAACTTCGTCACTTTAGTCCCTCTTCGTCCTCCCATTAGATCCATTGGACCAAGTTCGTCACGTTCGTCCATCTTCGTCTTCCCACTAGATCCGTTGGCCTTCTTTGGACCATGTTCGTCTATTTCGTCCATCTTCATCCTCCCATTTGATCCGTTGGCCTTCTATGGTTCAAGTTCGTCTCGTTAGTCGCTCTTCGTCCTCCCATTTGATCCGTTGGCCTTCTTTGGACCAAGTTCGTCTCGTTCGTCCATCTTTGTCCTCGCATTAGATCCGTTGGCCTTCTTTGGACCAAGTTCGTCTCGTTCGTCCATCATTGTCGTCGCATTAGATCCGTTGTCCTTCTTTGGATCGAGTTCGTCTCTTTCGTCCCTCTTCGTCCTCCCATTTGATCCGTTGGCCTTCTATGGATCAAGTTCGTCTCGTTAGTCCCTCTTCGTCCTACCACTTGATCTGTTGGCCTTCTTTGGACGATGTTCGTCTAGTTCGTCCATCTTCATCCTCCCATTTGATCCGTTGGCCTTCTATGGATCAAGTTCGTCTCGTTAGTCCCTCTTCGTCCTCCCATTTGATCCGTTGGCCTTCTTTGGACCAAGTTCGTCTCGTTCGTCCATCTTTGTCGTCGCATTAGATCCGTTGTCCTTCTTTGGATCGAGTTCGTCTCTTTCGTCCCTCTTCGTCCTCTTATTTGATCCGTTGGCCTTCTATGGACCAAGTTCGTCACTTTCGTCCCTCTTCGTCCTACCACTTGATCTGTTGGCCTTCTTTGGATGATGTTCGTCTAGTTCGTCCATCTTCATCCTCCCATTTGATCCGATGGCCTTCTTTAGAGCAAGTTCCTCTCGTTAGTCCCTCTTCGTCCTCCCATTTGATCCGTTGGCCTTCTTTGGATCAAGTTCGTCTCGTTCGTCCATCTTCGTCCGCGCATTAGTTCCGTTGGCCATCTTTGGACCAAGTTCGTCTCGTTCGTCCATCATTGTCGTCGCATTTGATTCGTTGGCCTTCTTTGGACCAAGTTCGTCTCGTTTGCCCATCTTCGTCCTCCCGTTTGATCCGTTGGCCTTCTTTGGACCAAGTTCGTCTCATTCATCCATCATCGTTCGTCCCTCTTCGTCCTCCCATTAGATCCGTTGGCCTTCTTTGGACCAAGTTCGTCTCGTTCGTCCCTCTTTGCCCTCCAATTTGATCCGTTGGCCTTCTTTGGACCAAGTTCGTCTCGTTCGTCCATCTTCGTCTTCCCATTGGATCCGTTGGCCTTCTTTGGACCTTGTTCGTCTAGTTCGTCCATCTTCATCCTCCCATTTGATCCGTTGGCCTTCTATGGATCAAGTTCGTCTCGTTAGTCCCTCTTCGTCATCCCATTTGATCCGTTGGCCTTCTTTGTACCAAGTTCGTCTCGTTCGTCCATCTTTGTCCTCGCATTAGATCCGTTGGCCTTCTTTGGACCAAGTTCGTCTCGTTCGTCCATCATTGTCGTCGCATTAGATCCGTTGTCCTTCTTTGGATCGAGTTCGTCTCTTTCGTCCCTCTTCGTCCTCCCATTTGATCCGTTGGCCTTCTTTGGACCAAGTTCGTCACTTTCGTCCCTCTTCGTCCTACCACTTGATCTGTTGGCCTTCTTTGGACGATGTTCGTCTAGTTCGTCCATCTTCATCCTCCCATTTGATCCGATGGCCTTCTTTAGATCAAGTTCCTCTCGTTAGTCCCTCTTTGTCCTCCCATTTGATCCGTTGGCCTTCTTTGGATCAAGTTCGTCTCGTTCGTCCATCTTCGTCCGCGCATTAGATCCGTTGGCCATCTTTGGACCAAGTTCGTCTCGTTCGTCCATCATTGTCGTCGCATTAGATCTATTGTCCCTCTTTGGATCTAGTTCGTCACTTTTGTCCCTCTTCGTCCTCCCATTTGATCCGTTGGCCTTCTTTGGACCAAGTTCGTCACTTTCGTCCCTCTTCGTCCTACCATTTGATCTGTTGGCCTTCTTTGGACCATGTTCGTCTAGTTCGTCCATCTTCCTCCTCCCATTTGATCCGTTGGCCTTCTTTAGACCAAGTTCGTTTCGTTCGTCCATCTTCGTCCTCGCATTTGATCCGTTGGCCTTCTTTGGACCAAATTCGTCACTTTTGTCCCTCTTCGTCCTACCATTTGATCTGTTGGCCTTCTTTGGACCATGTTCGTCTAGTTCGTCCATCTTCCTCCTCCCATTTGATCCGTTGGCCTTCTTTGGATCAAGTTCGTCTCGTTCGTCCCTCTTTGCCCTCCAATTTGATCCGTTGGCCTTCTTTGGACCAAGTTTGTCTTGTTCGTCCATCTTCGTCCTCCCATTTGATCCGTTGGCCTTCTTTGGACCATGTTCGTCTAGTTCGTCCCTCTTCGTCCTTGCATTTGATCCGTTGGCCATCTTTGGACCAACTTCGTCACTTTAGTCCCTCTTCGTCCTCCCATTAGATCCATTGGACCAAGTTCGTCACGTTCGTCCATCTTCGTCTTCCCACTAGATCCGTTGGCCTTCTTTGGACCATGTTCGTCTATTTCGTCCATCTTCATCCTCCCATTTGATCCGTTGGCCTTCTATGGATCAAGTTCGTCTCGTTAGTCCCTCTTCGTCCTCCCATTTGATCCGTTGGCCTTCTTTGGACCAAGTTCGTCTCGTTCGTCCATCTTTGTCCTCGCATTAGATCCGTTGGCCTTCTTTGGACCAAGTTCGTCTCGTTCGTCCATCATTGTCGTCGCATTAGATCCGTTGTCCTTCTTTGGATCGAGTTCGTCTCTTTCGTCCCTCTTCGTCCTCCCATTTGATCCGTTGGCCTTCTTTGGACCAAGTTCGTCACTTTCGTCCCTCTTCGTCCTACCACTTGATCTGTTGGCCTTCTTTGGACGATGTTCGTCTAGTTCGTCCATCTTCATCCTCCCATTTGATCCGTTGGCCTTCTATGGATCAAGTTCGTCTCGTTAGTCCCTCTTCGTCCTCCCATTTGATCCGTTGGCCTTCTTTGGACCAAGTTCGTCTCGTTCGTCCATCTTTGTCGTCGCATTAGATCCGTTGTCCTTCTTTGGATCGAGTTCGTCTCTTTCGTCCCTCTTCGTCCTCCCATTTGATCCGTTGGCCTTCTTTGGACCAAGTTCGTCACTTTCGTCCCTCTTCGTCCTACCACTTGATCTGTTGGCCTTCTTTGGACGATGTTCGTCTAGTTCGTCCATCTTCATCCTCCCATTTGATCCGATGGCCTTCTTTAGAGCAAGTTCCTCTCGTTAGTCCCTCTTCGTCCTCCCATTTGATCCGTTGGCCTTCTTTGGATCAAGTTCGTCTCGTTCGTCCATCTTCGTCCGCGCATTAGTTCCGTTGGCCATCTTTGGACCAAGTTCGTCTCGTTCGTCCATCATTGTCGTCGCATTTGATTCGTTGGCCTTCTTTGGACCAAGTTCGTCTCGTTTGCCCATCTTCGTCCTCCCGTTTGATCCGTTGGCCTTCTTTGGACCAAGTTCGTCTCATTCATCCATCATCGTTCGTCCCTCTTCGTCCTCCCATTAGATCCGTTGGCCTTCTTTGGACCAAGTTCGTCTCGTTCGTCCCTCTTTGCCCTCCAATTTGATCCGTTGGCCTTCTTTGGACCAAGTTCGTCTCGTTCGTCCATCTTCGTCTTCCCATTGGATCCGTTGGCCTTCTTTGGACCATGTTCGTCTAGTTCGTCCATCTTCATCCTCCCATTTGATCCGTTGGCCTTCTATGGATCAAGTTCGTCTCGTTAGTCCCTCTTCGTCCTCCCATTTGATCCGTTGGCCTTCTTTATACCAAGTTCGTCTCGTTCGTCCATCTTTGTCCTCGCATTAGATCCGTTGGCCTTCTTTGGACCAAGTTCGTCTCGTTCGTCCATCATTGTCGTCGCATTAGATCCGTTGTCCTTCTTTGGATCGAGTTCGTCTCTTTCGTCCCTCTTCGTCCTCCCATTTGATCCGTTGGCCTTCTTTGGACCAAGTTCGTCACTTTCGTCCCTCTTCGTCCTACCACTTGATCTGTTGGCCTTCTTTGGACGATGTTCGTCTAGTTCGTCCATCTTCATCCTCCCATTTGATCCGATGGCCTTCTTTAGATCAAGTTCCTCTCGCTAGTCCCTCTTTGTCCTCCCATTTGATCCGTTGGCCTTCTTTGGATCAGGTTCGTCTCGTTCGTCCATCTTCGTCCGCGCATTAGATCCGTTGGCCATCTTTGGACCAAGTTCGTCTCGTTCGTCCATCATTGTCGTCGCATTAGATCTATTGTCCCTCTTTGGATCTAGTTCGTCACTTTTGTCCCTCTTCGTCCTCCCATTTGATCCGTTGGCTTTCTTTGGACCAAGTTCGTCACTTTCGTCCCTCTTCGTCCTACCATTTGATCTGTTGGCCTTCTTTGGACCATGTTCGTCTAGTTCGTCCATCTTCCTCCTCCCATTTGATCCGTTGGCCTTCTTTGGACCAAGTTCGTTTCGTTCGTCCATCTTCGTCCTCGCATTTGATCCGTTGGCCTTCTTTGGACCAAATTCGTCACTTTTGTCCCTCTTCGTCCTACCATTTGATCTGTTGGCCTTCTTTGGACCATGTTCGTCTAGTTCGTCCATCTTCCTCCTCCCATTTGATCCGTTGGCCTTCTTTGGATCAAGTTCGTCTCGTTCGTCCCTCTTTGCCCTCCAATTTGATCCGTTGGCCTTCTTTGGACCAAGTTTGTCTTGTTCGTCCATCTTCGTCCTCCCATTTGATCCGTTGGCCTTCTTTGGACCATGTTCGTCTAGTTCGTCCCTCTTCGTCCTTGCATTTGATCCTTTGGCCATCTTTGGACCAACTTCGTCACTTTAGTCCCTCTTCGTCCTCCCATTAGATCCATTGGACCAAGTTCGTCACGTTCGTCCATCTTCGTCTTCCCACTAGATCCGTTGGCCTTCTTTGGACCATGTTCGTCTATTTCGTCCATCTTCATCCTCCCATTTGATCCGTTGGCCTTCTATGGATCAAGTTCGTCTCGTTAGTCCCTCTTCGTCCTCCCATTTGATCCGTTGGCCTTCTTTGGACCAAGTTCGTCTCGTTCGTCCATCTTTGTCCTCGCATTAGATCCGTTGGCCTTCTTTGGACCAAGTTCGTCTCGTTCGTCCATCATTGTCGTCGCATTAGATCCGTTGTCCTTCTTTGGATCGAGTTCGTCTCTTTCGTCCCTCTTCGTCCTCCCATTTGATCCGTTGGCCTTCTTTGGACCAAGTTCGTCACTTTCGTCCCTCTTCGTCCTACCACTTGATCTGTTGGCCTTCTTTGGACGATGTTCGTCTAGTTCGTCTATCTTCATCCTCCCATTTGATCCGATGGCCTTCTTTAGAGCAAGTTCGTCTCGTTAGTCCCTCTTCGTCCTCCCATTTGATCCGTTGGCCTTCTTTGGATCAAGTTCGTCTCGTTCGTCCATCTTCGTCCGCGCATTAGATCCGTTGGCCATCTTTGGACCAAGTTCGTCTCGTTCGTCCATCATTGTCGTCGCATTAGATCTATTGTCCCTCTTCGGATCAAGTTCGTCTCTTTTGTCCCTCTTCGTCCTCGCATTTGATCCGTTGGCCTTCTTTCGACCAATTCGTCACTTTCGTCCCTCTTCGTCCTACCATTTGATCTGTTGGCCTTCTTTGGACCATGTTCGTCTAGTTCGTCCATCTTCCTCCTCCCATTTGATCCGTTGGCCTTCTTTGGACCAAGTTCGTTTCGTTCGTCCATCTTCGTCCTCGCATTTGATCCGTTGGCCTTCTTTGGACCAAATTCGTCACTTTTGTCCCTCTTCGTCCTACCATTTGATCTGTTGGCCTTCTTTGGACCATGTTCGTCAAGTTCGTCCATCTTCCTCCTCCCATTTGATCCGTTGGCCTTCTTTGGATCAAGTTCGTCTCGTTAGTCCCACTTCGTCCTCCCATTTGATCCGTTGGCCTTCTTTGGACCAAGTTCGTCTCGTTCGTCCATCTTCGTCCTCGCATTAGATCCGTTGGCCTTCTTTGGACCAAATTCGTCTCGTTCGTCCATCATTGTCGTCGCATTAGATCTATTGTCCTTCTTTGGATCAAGTTCGTCTCTTTTGTCCCTCTTCGTCCTCCCATTTGATCCGTTGGCCTTCTTTGGACAAAGTTCGTCACTTTCGTCCCTCTTCGTCCTACCATTTGATCTGTTGGGCTTCTTTTCACCATGTTCGTTTAGTTCGTCCATCTTCCTCCTCCCATTTGATCCGTTGGCCTTTTTTGGATCAAGTTCGTCTCGTTAGTCCCACTTCGTCCTCCCTTTTGATCCGTTGGTCTTCTTTGGACCAAGTTCGTCTCGTTCGTCCATCTTCGTCTTCGCATTAGATCCGTTGGCCTTCTTTGGACCAAGTTCGTCTCGTTAGTCATTCTTCGTCCTCCCATTAGATCCGTTGGACTTCTTTGGACCAAGCTCGTCTCGTTTGCCCATCTTCGTCCTCCCATTTGATCTGTTGGCCTTCTTTGGACCAAGTTTGTCTCGTTCGTCCATCTTCGTCCTCCCATTTGATCCGTTGGCCTTCTTTGGACCATGTTCGTCTAGTTCATCCCTCTTCGTCCTCGCATTTGATCCGTTGGCCATCTTTGGACCAAGTTCGTCAAGTTCGTCTCGTTCGTCCCTCTTTGCCCTCCAATTTGATCCGTTGGCCTTCTTTGGACCAAGTTTGTCTTGTTCGTCCATCATCGTCCTCCCATTTGATCCGTTGGCCTTCTTTGGACCATGTTCGTCTAGTTCGTCCCTCTTCGTCCTTGCATTTGATCCGTTGGCCATCTTTGGACCAACTTCGTCACTTTAGTCCCTCTTCGTCCTCCCATTAGATCCATTGGACCAAGTTCGTCACGTTCGTCCATTTTCGTCTTCCCACTAGATCCGTTGGCCTTCTTTGTACCATGTTCGTCTATTTCTTCCATCTTCATCCTCCCATTTGATCCGTTGGCCTTCTACGGATCAAGTTCGTCTCGTTAGTCCCTCTTCGTCCTCCCATTTGATCCGTTGGCCTTCTTTGGACCAAGTTCGTCTCGTTCGTCCATCTTTGTCCTCGCATTAGATCCGTTGGCCTTCTTTGGACCAAGTTCGTCTCGTTCGTCCATCATTGTCATCGCATTAGATCCGTTGTCCTTCTTTGGATCGAGTTCGTCTCTTTCGTCCCTCTTCGTCCTCCCATTTGATCCGTTGGCCCTCTTTGGACCAAGTTCGTCACTTTCGTCCCTCTTCGTCCTACCACTTGATCTGTTGGCCTTCTTTGGACGATGTTCGTCTAGTTCGTCCATCTTCATCCTCCCATTTGATCCGATGGCCTTCTTTAGAGCAAGTTCGTCTCGTTAGTCCCTCTTCGTCCTCCCATTTGATCCGTTGGCCTTCTTTGGATCAAGTTCGTCTCGTTCGTCCATCTTCGTCCGCGCATTAGATCCGTTGGCCATCTTTGGACCAAGTTCGTCTCGTTCGTCCATCATTGTCGTCGCATTAGATCTATTGTCCCTCTTCGGATCTAGTTCGTCTCTTTTGTACCTCTTCCTCCTCCCATTTGATCCGTTGGACTTCTTTCGACCAAGTTCGTCACTTTCGTCCCTCTTCGTCCTACCATTTCATCTGTTGGCCTTCTTTGGACCATGTTCGTCTAGTTCGTCCATCTTCCTCCTCCCATTTGATCCGTTGGCCTTCTTTGGACCAAGTTCGTTTCGTTCGTCCATCTTCGTCCTCGCATTTGATCCGTTGGCCTTCTTTGGACCAAATTCGTCACTTTTGTCCCTCTTCGTCCTACCATTTGATCTGTTGGCCTTCTTTGGACCATGTTCGTCAAGTTCGTCCATCTTCCTCCTCCCATTTGATCCGTTGGCCTTCTTTGGATCAAGTTCGTCTCGTTAGTCCCACTTCGTCCTCCCATTTGATCCGTTGGCCTTCTTTGGACCAAGTTCGTCTCGTTCGTCCATCTTCGTCCTCGCATTAGATCCGTTGTCCTTCTTTGGATCGAGTTCGTCTCTTTCGTCCCTCTTCGTCCTCCCATTTGATCCGTTGGCCTTCTTTGGACCAAGTTCGTCACTTTCGTCCCTCTTCGTCCTACCACTTGATCTGTTGGCCTTCTTTGGACGATGTTCGTCTAGTTCGTCCATCTTCATCCTCCCATTTGATCCGATGGCCTTCTTTAGAGCAAGTTCGTCTCGTTAGTCCCTCTTCGTCCTCCCATTTGATCCGTTGGCCTTCTTTGGATCAAGTTCGTCTCGTTAGTCCCACTTCGTCCTCCCATTTGATCCGTTGGCCTTCTTTGGACCAAGTTCGTCTCGTTCGTCCATCATTGTCGTCGCATTAGATCCGTTGTCCTTCTTTGGATCGAGTTCGTCTCTTTCGTCCCTCTTCGTCCTCCCATTTGATCCGTTGGCCTTCTTTGGACCAAGTTCGTCACTTTCGTCCCTCTTCGTCCTACCACTTGATTTGTTGGCCTTCTTTGGACGATGTTCGTCTAGTTCGTCCATCTTCATCCTCCCATTTGATCCGATGGCCTTCTTTAGAGCAAGTTCGTCTCGTTAGTCCCTCTTCGTCCTCCCATTTGATCCGTTGGCCTTCTTTGGATCAAGTTCGTCTCGTTCGTCCATCTTCGTCCGCGCATTAGATCCATTGGCCATCTTTGGACCAAGTTCGTCTCGTTCGTCCATCATTGTCGTCGCATTAGATCTATTGTCCCTCTTCGGATCAAGTTCGTCTCTTTTGTCCCTCTTCGTCCTCCCATTTGATCCGTTGGCCTTCTTTCGACCAATTCGTCACTTTCGTCCCTCTTCGTCCTACCATTTGATCTGTTGGCCTTCTTTGGACCATGTTCGTCTAGTTCGTCCATCTTCCTCCTCCCATTTGATCCGTTGGCCTTCTTTGGACCAAGTTTGTTTCGTTCGTCCATCTTCGTCCTCGCATTTGATCCGTTGGCCTTCTTTGGACCAAATTCGTCACTTTTGTCCCTCTTCGTCCTACCATTTGATCTGTTGGCCTTCTTTGGACCATGTTCGTCAAGTTCGTCCATCTTCCTCCTCCCATTTGATCCGTTGGCCTTCTTTGGATCAAGTTCGTCTCGTTAGTCCCACTTCGTCCTCCCATTTGATCCGTTGGCCTTCTTTGGACCAAGTTCGTCTCGTTCGTCCATCTTCGTCCTCGCATTAGATCCGTTGGCCTTCTTTGGACCAAATTCGTCTCGTTCGTCCATCATTGTCGTCGCATTAGATCTATTGTCCTTCTTTGGATCAAGTTCGTCTCTTTTGTCCCTCTTCGTCCTCCCATTTGATCCGTTGGCCTTCTTTGGACAAAGTTCGTCACTTTCGTCCCTCTTCGTCCTACCATTTGATCTGTTGGGCTTCTTTGCACCATGTTCGTTTAGTTCGTCCATCTTCCTCCTCCCATTTGATCCGTTGGCCTTTTTTGGATCAAGTTAGTCTCGTTAGTCCCACTTCGTCCTCCCTTTTGATCCGTTGGTCTTCTTTGGACCAAGTTCGTCTCGTTCGTCCATCTTCGTCCTCGCATTAGATCCGTTGGCCTTCTTTGGACCAAGTTCGTCTCGTTAGTCATTCTTCGTCCTCCCATTAGATCCGTTGGACTTCTTTGGACCAAGCTCGTCTCGTTTGCCCATCTTCGTCCTCCCATTTGATCTGTTGGCCTTCTTTGGACCAAGTTTGTCTCGTTCGTCCATCTTCGTCCTCCCATTTGATCCGTTGGCCTTCTTTGGACCATGTTCGTCTAGTTCATCCCTCTTCGTCCTCGCATTTGATCCGTTGGCCATCTTTGGACCAAGTTCGTCAAGTTCGTCTCGTTCGTCCCTCTTTGCCCTCCAATTTGATCCGTTGGCCTTCTTTGGACCAAGTTTGTCTTGTTCGTCCATCTTCGTCCTCCCATTTGATCCGTTGGCCTTCTTTGGACCATGTTCGTCTAGTTCGTCCCTCTTCGTCCTTGCATTTGATCCGTTGGCCATCTTTGGACCAACTTCGTCACTTTAGTCCCTCTTCGTCCTCCCATTAGATCCATTGGACCAAGTTCGTCACGTTCGTCCATTTTCGTCTTCCCACTAGATCCGTTGGCCTTCTTTGTACCATGTTCGTCTATTTCTTCCATCTTCATCCTCCCATTTGATCCGTTGGCCTTCTACGGATCAAGTTCGTCTCGTTAGTCCCTCTTCGTCCTCCCATTTGATCCGTTGGCCTTCTTTGGACCAAGTTCGTCTCGTTCGTCCATCTTTGTCCTCGCATTAGATCCGTTGGCCTTCTTTGGACCAAGTTCGTCTCGTTCGTCCATCATTGTCGTCGCATTAGATCCGTTGTCCTTCTTTGGATCGAGTTCGTCTCTTTCGTCCCTCTTCGTCCTCCCATTTGATCCGTTGGCCCTCTTTGGACCAAGTTCGTCACTTTCGTCCCTCTTCGTCCTACCACTTGATCTGTTGGCCTTCTTTGGACGATGTTCGTCTAGTTCGTCCATCTTCATCCTCCCATTTGATCCGATGGCCTTCTTTAGAGCAAGTTCGTCTCGTTAGTCCCTCTTCGTCCTCCCATTTGATCCGTTGGCCTTCTTTGGATCAAGTTCGTCTCGTTCGTCCATCTTCGTCCGCGCATTAGATCCGTTGGCCATCTTTGGACCAAGTTCGTCTCGTTCGTCCATCATTGTCGTCGCATTAGATCTATTGTCCCTCTTCGGATCTAGTTCGTCTCTTTTGTCCCTCTTCCTCCTCCCATTTGATCCGTTGGACTTCTTTCGACCAAGTTCGTCACTTTTGTCCCTCTTCGTCCTACCATTTCATCTGTTGGCCTTCTTTGGACCATGTTCGTCTAGTTCGTCCATCTTCCTCCTCCCATTTGATCCGTTGGCCTTCTTTGGACCAAGTTCGTTTCGTTCGTCCATCTTCGTCCTCGCATTTGATCCGTTGGCCTTCTTTGGACCAAATTCGTCACTTTTGTCCCTCTTCGTCCTACCATTTGATCTGTTAGCCTTCTTTGGACCATGTTCGTCTAGTTCGTCCATCTTCCTCCTCCCATTTGATCCGTTGGCCTTCTTTGGATCAAGTTCGTCTCGTTAGTCCCACTTCGTCCTCCCATTTGATCCGTTGGCCTTCTTTGGACCAAGTTCGTCTCGTTCGTCCATCTTCGTCCTCGCATTAGATCCGTTGGCCTTCTTTGGACCAAATTCGTCTCGTTCGTCCATCATTGTCGTCGCATTAGATCTATTGTCCTTCTTTGGATCAAGTTCGTCTCTTTTGTCCCTCTTCGTCCTCCCATTTGATCCGTTGGCCTTCTTTGGACCAAGTTCGTCACTTTCGTCCCTCTTCGTCCTACCATTTGATCTGTTGGGCTTCTTTGCACCATGTTCGTTTAGTTCGTCCATCTTCCTCCTCCCATTTGATCCGTTGGCCTTCTTTGGATCAAGTTCGTCTCGTTAGTCCCACTTCGTCCTCCCTTTTGATTCGTTGGTCTTCTTTGGACCAAGTTCGTCTCGTTCGTCCATCTTCGTCCTCGCATTAGATCCGTTGGCCTTCTTTGGACCAAGTTCGTCTCGTTAGTCCTTCTTCGACCTCCCATTAGATCCGTTGGACTTCTTTGGACCAAGCTCGTCTCGTTTGCCCATCTTCGTCCTCCCATTTGATCTGTTGGCCTTCTTTTGACCAAGTTTGTCTCGTTCGTCCATCTTCGTCCTCCCATTTGATCCGTTGGCCTTCTTTGGACCATGTTCGTCTAGTTCATCCCTCTTCGTCCTCGCATTTGATCCGTTGGCCATCTTCGGACCAAGTTCGTCAAGTTCGTCTCGTTCGTCCCTCTTTGCCCTCCAATTTGATCCGTTGGCCTTCTTTGGACCAAGTTTGTCTTGTTCGTCCATCATCGTCCTCCCATTTGATCCGTTGGCCTTCTTTGGACCAAGTTCGTCTCGTTCGTCCATCTTTGTCCTCGCATTAGATCCGTTGGCCTTCTTTGGACCAAGTTCGTCTCGTTCGTCCATCATTGTCGTCGCATTAGATCCGTTGTCCTTCTTTGGATCGAGTTCGTCTCTTTCGTCCCTCTTCGTCCTCCCATTTGATCCGTTGGCCTTCTTTGGACCAAGTTCGTCACTTTCGTCCCTCTTCGTCCTACCACTTGATCTGTTGGCCTTCTTTGGACGATGTTCGTCTAGTTCGTCCATCTTCCTCCTCCCATTTGATCCGTTGGCCTTCTTTGGATCAAGTTCGTCTCGTTAGTCCCACTTCGTCCTCCCATTTGATCCGTTGGCCTTCTTTGGACCAAGTTCGTCTCGTTCGTCCATCTTCGTCCTCGCATTAGATCCGTTGGCCTTCTTTGGACCAAATTCGTCTCGTTCGTCCATCATTGTCGTCGCATTAGATCTATTGTCCTTCTTTGGATCAAGTTCGTCTCTTTTGTCCCTCTTCGTCCTCCCATTTGATCCTTGGCCTTCTTTGGACCAAGTTCGTCACTTTCGTCCCTCTTCGTCCTACCATTTGATCTGTTGGCCTTCTTTGGACCATGGTCGTCTAGTTCGTCCATCTTCCTCCTCCCATTTGATCCGTTGGCCTTCTTTGGACCAAGTTCGTTTCGTTCGTCCATCTTCGTCCTCGCATTTGATCCGTTGGCCTTCTTTGGACCAAATTCGTCACTTTTGTCCCTCTTCGTCCTACCATTTGATCTGTTAGCCTTCTTTGGACCATGTTCGTCTAGTTCGTCCATCTTCCTCCTCCCATTTGATCCGTTGGCCTTCTTTGGATCAAGTTCGTCTCGTTAGTCCCACTTCGTCCTCCCATTTGATCCGTTGGCCTTCTTTGGACCAAGTTCGTCTCGTTCGTCCATGTTCGTCCTCGCATTAGATCCGTTGGCCTTCTTTGGACCAAATTCGTCTCGTTCGTCCATCATTGTCGTCGCATTAGATCTATTGTCCTTCTTTGGATCAAGTTCGTCTCTTTTGTCCCTCTTCGTCCTCCCATTTGATCCGTTGGCCTTCTTTGGACCAAGTTCGTCACTTTCGTCCCTCTTCGTCCTACCATTTGATCTGTTGGGCTTCTTTGCACCATGTTCGTTTAGTTCGTCCATCTTCCTCCTCCCATTTGATCCGTTGGCCTTCTTTGGATCAAGTTCGTCTCGTTAGTCCCACTTCATCCTCCCTTTTGATTCGTTGGTCTTCTTTGGACCAAGTTCGTCTCGTTCGTCCATCTTCGTCCTCGCATTAGATCCGTTGGCCTTCTTTGGACCAAGTTCGTCTCGTTAGTCCTTCTTCGACCTCCCATTAGATCCGTTGGACTTCTTTGGACCAAGCTCGTCTCGTTTGCCCATCTTCGTCCTCCCATTTGATCTGTTGGCCTTCTTTTGACCAAGTTTGTCTCGTTCGTCCATCTTCGTCCTCCCATTTGATCCGTTGGCCTTCTTTGGACCATGTTCGTCTAGTTCATCCCTCTTCGTCCTCGCATTTGATCCGTTGGCCATCTTCGGACCAAGTTCGTCAAGTTCGTCTCGTTCGTCCCTCTTTGCCCTCCAATTTGATCCGTTGGCCTTCTTTGGACCATATTCGTCTAGTTCGTCCCTCTTCGTCCTTGCATTTGATCCGTTGGCCATCTTTGGACCAACTTCGTCACTTTAGTCCCTCTTCGTCCTCCCCTTAGATCCATTGGACCAAGTTCGTCACGTTCGTCCATCTTCGTCTTCCCACTAGATCCGTTGGCCTTCTTTGGACCATGTTCGTCTATTTCGTCCATCTTCATCCTCCCATTTGATCCGTTGGCCTTCTATGGATCAAGTTCGTCTCGTTAGTCCCTCTTCGTCCTCCCATTTGACCTGTTGGCCTTCTTTGGACCAAGTTCGTCTCGTTCGTCCATCTTTGTCCTCGCATTAGATCCGTTGGCCTTCTTTGGACCAAGTTCGTCTCGTTCGTCCATCATTGTCGTCGCATTAGATCCGTTGTCCTTCTTTGGATCGAGTTCGACTCTTTCGTCCCTCTTCGTCCTCCCATTTGATCCGTTGGCCTTCTTTGGACCAAGTTCGTCACTTTCGTCCCTCTTCGTCCTACCACTTGATCTGTTGGCCTTCTTTGGACGATGTTCGTCTAGTTCGTCCATCTTCCTCCTCCCATTTGATCCGTTGGCCTTCTTTGGATCAAGTTCGTCTCGTTAGTCCCACTTCGTCCTCCCATTTGATCCGTTGGCCTTCTTTGGACCAAGTTCGTCTCGTTCGTCCATCTTCGTCCTCGCATTAGATCCGTTGGCCTTCTTTGGACCAAATTCGTCTCGTTCGTCCATCATTGTCGTCGCATTAGATCTATTGTCCTTCTTTGGATCAAGTTCGTCTCTTTTGTCCCTCTTCGTCCTCCCATTTGATCCGTTGGCCTTCTTTGGACCAAGTTCGTCACTTTCGTCCCTCTTCGTCCTACCATTTGATCTGTTGGGCTTCTTTGCACCATGTTCGTTTAGTTCGTCCATCTTCCTCCTCCCATTTGATCCGTTGGCCTTCTTTGGATCATGTTCGTCTCGTTAGTCCCACTTCGTCCTCCCTTTTGATCCGTTGGTCTTCTTTGGACCAAGTTCGTCTCGTTCGTCCATCTTCGTCCTCGCATTAGATCCGCTGGCCTTCTTTGGACCAAGTTCGTCTCGTTTGTCCTTCTTCGTCCTCCCATTAGATCCGTCGGACTTCTTTGGACCAAGCTCGTCTCGTTTGCCCATCTTCGTCCTCCCATTTGATCCGTTGGCCTTCTTTGGACCAAGTTTATCTCGTTCGTCCATCTTCGTCCTCCCATTTGATCCGTTGGCCTTCTTTGGACCATGTTTGTCTAGTTCGTCCCTCTTCGTCCTCGCATTTGATCCGTTGGCCACCTTTGGACCAAGTTCGTCAAGTTCGTCTCGTTCGTCCCTCTTTTCCCTCCAATTTGATCCGTTGGCCTTCTTTGGACCAAGTTTGTCTCGTTCGTCCATCTTCGTCCTCCCATTTGATCCGTTGGCCTTCTTTGGACCATGTTTCTCTAGTTCGTCCCTCTTCGTCCTCGCATTTGATCCGTTGGCCACCTTTGGACCAAGTTCGTCAAGTTCGTCTCGTTCGTCCCTCTTTTCCCTCCAATTTGATCCGTTGGCCTTCTTTGGACCAAGTTTGTCTCGTTCGTCCATCTTCGTCCTCCCATTTGATCCGTTGGCCTTCTTTGGACCATGTTCGTCTAGTTCGTCCCTCTTCGTCCTTGCATCTGATCCGTTGGCCATCTTTGGACCAACTTCGTCACTTTAGTCCCTCTTCGTCCTCCCATTAGATCCATTGGACCAAGTTCGTCACGTTCGTCCATCTTCGTCTTCCCACTAGATCCGTTGGCCTTCTTTGGACCATGTTCGTCTAGTTCGTCCATCTTCATCCTCCCATTTGATCCGTTGGCCTTCTATGGATCAAGTTCGTCTCGTTAGTCCCTCTTCGTCCTCCCATTTGATCCGTTGGCCTTCTTTGGACCAAGTTCGTCTCGTTCGTCCATCATTGTCGTCGCATTAGATCCGTTGTCCTTCTTTGGATCGAGTTCGTCTCTTTCGTCCCTCTTCGTCCTCCCATTTGATCCGTTGGCCTTCTTTGGACCAAGTTCGTCACTTTCGTCCCTCTTCGTCCTACCACTTGATCTGTTGGCCTTCTTTGGACGATGTTCGTCTAGTTCGTCCATCTTCATCCTCCCATTTGATCCGATGGCCTTCTTTAGAGCAAGTTCCTCTCGTTAGTCCCTCTTCGTCCTCCCATTTGATCCGTTGGCCTTCTTTGGATCAAGTTCGTCTCGTTCGTCCATCTTCGTCTGCGCATTAGATCCGTTGGCCATCTTTGGACCAAGTTCGTCTCGTTCGTCCATCATTGTCGTCGCATTAGATCTATTGTCCCTCTTTGGATCTAGTTCGTCTCTTTTGTCCCTCTTCGTCCTCCCATTTGATCCGTTGGCCTTCTTTGGACCAAGTTCGTCTCGTTCATCCATGATCATTCGTCCCTCTTCGTTTCGTTTGTCCATCTTCGTCCTCGCATTTGATCCGTTGGCCTTCTTTGGACCAAGTTCGTCACTTTCGTCCCTCTTCGTCCTACCATTTGATCTGTTGGCCTTTTTTGGACCATGTTCGTTCAGTTCGTCCATCTTCCTCCTCTCATTTGATCCGTTGGCCTTCTTTGGACCAAATTCGTCACTTTCGTCCCTCTTCGTCCTACCATTTGATCTGTTGGCCTTCTTTGGACCATGTTCGTCTATTTCGTCCATCTTCCTCCTCTCATTTGATCCGTTGGCCTTCTTTGGATCAAGTTCGTCTCGTTAGTCCCACTTCGTCCTCCCATTTGATCCGTTGGCCTTCTTTGGACCAAGTTCGTCTCGTTCGTCCATCTTCGTCCTCGCATTAGATCCGTTGGCCATCTTTGGACCAAGTTCGTCTCGTTCGTCCATCATTGTCGTCGCATTTGATCCGTTGGCCTTCTTTAGATCAAGTTCGTCTCGTTAGTCCCACTTCGTCCTCCCTTTTGATCCGTTGGCCTTCTTTGGACCAAGTTCGTCTCGTTCGTCCATCTTCGTCCTCCCATTTGATCCGTTGGCCTTCTTTGGACCAAGTTCGTCTCGTTCGTCCATCTTCGTCCTCCCATTTGATCCGTTGGCCTTCTTTTTACCATGTTCGTCTCGTTCGTCCCTCTTCGTCGTCCCATTAGATCCGTTGGTCTTCTTTCGACCAAGTTCGTCTCGTTCGTCCATCTTAGTCTTCCCATTAGATCCATTCGCCTTCTTTGTACCAAGTTCGTCTCGTTCGTCCATCTTCGTCCTCCCATTTGATCCGTTGGCCTTCTTTTTACCATGTTCGTCTCGTTCGTCCCTCTTCGTCGTCCCATTAGATCCGTTGGTCTTCTTTCGACCAAATTCGTCTCGTTCGTCCATCTTAGTCTTCCCATTAGATCTATTCGCCTTCTTTGGACCAAGTACGTCTCGTTAGTCCTTCTTCGTCTTCCAATTAGATCCGTTGGACTTCTTTGGACCAAGTTCGTCTCGTTTGCCCATCTTCGTACTCCCGTTTGATCCGTTGGCCTTCTTTGGACCAAGTTCGTCTCGTTCATCCATGATCATTCGTCCCTCTTCGTCCTCCCATTAGATACGTTAGCCTTCTTTGGACCAAGTTCGTCTCGTTCGTCCCTCTTTGCCCTCCAATTTGATCCGTTGGCCTTCTTTGGACCAAGTTTGTCTCGTTCGTCCATCTTCGTCCTCCCATTTGATCCGTTGGCCTTCTTTGGACCATGTTCGTCTAGTTCGTCCATCTTCCTCCTCGCATTTGATCCGTTGGCCTTCTATGGATCAAGTTCGTCTCGTTAGTCCCTCTTCGTCCTCCCATTTGATCCGTTGGCCTTCTTTGGACCAAGTTCGTCTTGTTCGTCCATCTTCGTCCTCGCATTAGGTCCGTTGGCCTTCTTTGAACCAAGTTCGTCTCGTTCGTCCATCATTGTCGTCGCATTAGATCCGTTGTCCTTCTTTGGATCGAGTTCGTCTCTTTCGTCCCTCTTCGTCCTCCCATTTGATCCGTTGGCCTTCTTTGGACCAAGTTCGTCCCTTTCGTCCCTCTTCGTCCTACCATTTGATCTGTTGGCCTTCTTTGGACCATGTTCGTCTAGTTCGTCCATCTTCATCCTCCCATTTGATCCGATGGCCTTCTTTAGATCAAGTTCCTCTCGTTAGTCCCTCTTCGTCCTCCCATTTGATCCGTTGGCCTTCTTTGGACCAAGTTCGTCTCGTTCGTCCATCTTCGTCCGCGCATTAGATCCGTTGGCCATCTTTGGACCAAGTTCATCTCGTTCGTCCATCATTGTCGTCGCATTAGATCTATTGTCCCTCTTCGGATCTAGTTCGTCTCATTTGTCCCTCTTCGTCCTCCCATTTGATCCGGTGGCCTTCTTTGGACCAAGTTCGTCACTTTCGTCCCTCTTCGTCCTACCATTTGATCTGTTGGCCTTCTTTGGACCATGTTCGTTCAGTTCGTCCATCTTCCTCCTCTCATTTGATCCGTTGGCCTTCTTTGGACCAAGTTCGTCACTTTCGTCTCTCTTCGTCCTACCATTTGATCGGTTGGCCTTCTTTGGACCACGTTCGTCTAGTTCGTCTCGTTAGTCCCACTTCGTCCTCCCTTTTGATCCGTTGGCCTTCTTTGGACTAAGTTCGTCTCGTTCGTCCATCTTCGTCCTCGCATTAGATCCGTTGGCCTTCTTTGGACCAAGTTCGTCTCGTTAGTCCTTCTTCGTCCACCCATTAGATCCGTTGGACTTCTTTGGACCAAGCTCGTCTCGTTTGCCCATCTTCGTCCTCCCGTTTGATCCGTTGGCCTTCTTTGGACCAAGTTCGTCTCGTTCATCCATCATCGTTCGTCCCTCTTCGTCCTCCCATTAGATCCGTTGGCCTTCTTTGGACCAAGTTCGTCTCGTTCGTCCCTCTTTGCCCTCCAATTTGATCCGTTGGCCTTCTTTGGATCAAGTTCGTCTCGTTCGTCCATCTTCGTCTTCCCATTGGATCCGTTGGCCTTCTTTGGACCATGTTCGTCTAGTTCGTCCATCTTCCTCCTCCCATTTGATCCGTTGGCCTTCTATGGATCAAGTTCGTCTCGTTAGTCCCTCTTCGTCCTCCCATTTGATCCGTTGGCCTTCTTTGGACCAAGTTCGTCTCGTTCGTCCATCATTGTCGTCGCATTAGTTCCGTTGTCCTTCTTTGGATCGAGTTCGTCTCTTTCGTCCCTCTTCGTGCTCCCATTTGATCCGTTGGCCTTCTTTGGACCAAGTTTGTCACTTTCGTCCCTCTTCGTCCTACCATTTGATCTGTTGGCCTTCTTTGGACCATGTTCGTCTAGTTCGTCCATCTTCATCCTCCCATTTGATCCGATGGCCTTCTTTAGATCAAGTTCCTCTCGTTAGTCCCTCTTCGTCCTCCCATTTGATCCGTTGGCCTTCTTTGGACCAAGTTCGTCTCGTTCGTCCATCTTCGTCCTCGCGTTAGATCCGTTGGCCTTCTTTGGACCAAGTTCGTCTCATTCGTCTATCATTGTCGTCGCATTAGATCCGTTGTCATTCTATGGATCAAGTTCGTCTCTTTCGTCCCTCTTCGTCCTCCCATTTGATCCGTTGGCCTTCTTTGGACCAAGTTCGTCACTTTCGTCCCTCTTCGTCCTACCATTTGATCAGTTGGCCTTCTTTGGACCATGTTCGTTCAGTTCGTCCATCTTCCTCCTCTCATTTGATTCGTTGGGCTTCTTTGGACCAAGTTCGTTTCGTTCGTCCATCTTCGTCCTCGCATTTGATCCGTTGGCCTTCTTTGGACCAAGTTCGTCACTTTCGTCCCTCTTCATCCTACCATTTGACCGGTTGGCCTTCTTTGGACCATGTTTGTCTAGTTCGTCCGTCTTCCTCCTCCCATTTGATCCGTTGGCCTTCTTTAGATCAAGTTCGTCTCGTTAGTCCCACTTCGTCCTCCCTTTTGATCCGTTGGCCTTCTTTGGACCAAGTTCGTCTCGTTCGTCCATCTTCGTCCTCGCATTAGATCCGTTGGCCTTCTTTGGACCAAGTTCGTCTCGTTAGTCCTTCTTCGTCCTCCCATTAGATCCGTTGGACTTCTTTGGACCAAGCTCGTCTCGTTTGCCCATCTTCGTCCTCCCGTTTGATCCGTTGGCCTTCTTTGGACCAAGTTCGTCTAGTTCGTCCATCTTCCTCCTCCCATTTGATCCGTTGGCCTTCTTTAGATAAAGTTCGTCTCGTTAGTCCCACTTTGCCTCCCTTTTGATCCGTTGGCCTTCTTTGGACCAAGTTCGTCTCGTTCGTCCATCTTCGTCTTCGTATTAGATCCGTTGGCCTTCTTTGGACCAAGTTCGTCTCGTTAGTTCTTCTTCGTCCTCCCATTAGATCCGTTGGACTTCTTTGGACCAAGCTCGTCACGTTTGCCCATCTTCGTCCTCGCATTAGATCCGTTGGCCATCTTTGGACCAAGTTCGTCTCGTTCGTCCATCATTGTCGTCGCATTAGATCCGTTGTCCTTCTTTGGATCGAGTTCGTCTCTTTCGTCCCTCTTCGTCCTCCCATTTGATCCGTTGGCCTTCTTTGGACCAAGTTCGTCACTTTCGTCCCTCTTCGTCCTACCATTTGATCTATTGCCCTTGTTTGGACCATGTTCGTCTAGTTCGTCCATATTCATCCTCCCATTTGATCCGATGGCCTTCTTTAGATCAAGTTCCTCTCGTTAGTCCCTCTTCGTCCTCCCATTTGATCCGTTGGCCTTCTTTGGACCAAGTTCGTCCCGTTCGTCCATCTTCGTCTTCCCATTAGATCCGTTGGCCTTCTTTGGACCAAGTTCGTCTCGTTCATCCATCATCGTTCGTCCCTCTTCGTCCTCCCATTAGATCCGTTGGCCTTCTTTGGACCAAGTTCGTCTCGTTCGTCCCTCTTTCCCCTCCAATTTGATCCGTTGGCCTTCTTTGGACCATGTTCGTCTAGTTCGTCCATCTTCCTCCTCCCATTTGATCCGTTGGCCTTCTTTAGATAAAGTTCGTCTCGTTAGTCCCACTTCGCCTCCCTTTTGATCCGTTGGCCTTCTTTGGATCAAGTTCGTCTCGTTCGTCCATCTTCGTCTTCGTATTAGATCCGTTGGCCTTCTTTGGACCAAGTTCGTCTCGTTAGTTCTTCTTCGTCCTCCCATTAGATCCGTTGGACTTCTTTGGACCAAGCTCGTCACGTTTGCCCATCTTCGTCCTCGCATTAGATCCGTTGGCCATCTTTGGACCAAGTTCGTCTCGTTCGTCCATCATTGTCGTCGCATTAGATCCGTTGTCCTTCTTTGGATCGAGTTCGTCTCTTTCGTCCCTCTTCGTCCTCCCATTTGATCCGTTGGCCTTCTTTGGACCAAGTTCGTCTCGTTCGTCCATCTTCGTCCTCCCATTTGATCCGTTGGCCTTCTTTGGACCATGTTCGTCTAGTTCGTCCCTCTTCGTCCTCCCATTTGATCCGTTGGCCATCTTTGGACCAAGTTCGTCTCTTTAGTCCCTCTTCGTCCTCCCATTAGATCCATTGGACTTCATTGGACCAATTTCGTCTCGTTCGTCCATCTTCGTCTTCCCATTAGATACGTTGGCCTTCTTTGGACCATGTTCGTCTAGTTCGTCCCTCTTCGTCCTCCCATTTGATCCGTTGGCCATCTTTGGACCAAGTTCGTCTCTTTAGTCCCTCTTCGTCCTCCCATTAGATCCATTGGACTTCATTGGACCAATTTCGTCTCGTTCGTCCATCTTCGTCTTCCCATTAGATACGTTGGCCTTCTTTGGACCATGTTCGTCTAGTTCGTCCATCTTCATCCTCCCATTAGATCCGTTGTTTTTCTTTGGACCAAGTTCGTCTCGTTCGTCCATCATTGTCGTCGCATTAGATCTATTGTCCTTCTTTGGATCAAGCTCGTCTCTTTTGTCCCTCTTCGTCCTCCCATTTGATCCGTTGGCCTTCTTTGGACCAAGTTCGTCAGTTTCGTCCCTCTTCGTCCTACCATTTGATCTGTTGGCCTTCTTTGGACCATGTTCGTCTAGTTCGTCCATCTTCCTCCTCCCATTTGATCCGTTGGCCTTCTTTGGACCAAGTTCGTTTCGTTCGTCCATCTTCGTCCTCGCATTTGATCCGGTGGCCTTCTTTGGACCAAGTTCGTCACTTTCGTCCCTCTTCGTCCTACCATTTGATCTGTTGGCCTTGTTTGGACCATGTTCGTCTAGTTCGTCCATCTTCATCCTCCCATTTGATCCGATGGCCTTCTTTAGATCAAGTTCCTCTCGTTAGTCCCTCTTCGTCCTCCCATTTGATCCGTTGGCCTTCTTTGGACCAAGTTCGTCTCGTTCGTCCATCTTCGTCTTCCCATTAGATCCGTTGGCCTTCTTTGGACCAAGTTCGTCTCGTTCATCCATCATCGTTCGTCCCTCTTCGTCCTCCCATTAGATCCGTTGGCCTTCTTTGGACCAAGTTCGTCTCGTTCGTCCCTCTTTCCCCTCCAATTTGATCCGTTGGCCTTCTTTGGACCATGTTCGTCTAGTTCGTCCATCTTCCTCCTCCCATTTGATCCGTTGGCCTTCTTTAGATAAAGTTCGTCTCGTTAGTCCCACTTCGCCTCCCTTTTGATCCGTTGGCCTTCTTTGGATCAAGTTCGTCTCGTTCGTCCATCTTCGTCTTCGTATTAGATCCGTTGGCCTTCTTTGGACCAAGTTCGTCTCGTTAGTTCTTCTTTGTCCTCCCATTAGATCCGTTGGACTTCTTTGGACCAAGCTCGTCACGTTTGCCCATCTTCGTCCTCGCATTAGATCCGTTGGCCATCTTTGGACCAAGTTCGTCTCGTTCGTCCATCATTGTCGTCGCATTAGATCCGTTGTCCTTCTTTGGATCGAGTTCGTCTCTTTCGTCCCTCTTCGTCCTCCCATTTGATCCGTTGGCCTTCTTTGGACCAAGTTCGTCACTTTCGTCCCTCTTCGTCTTACCATTTGATATGTTGGCCTTGTTTGGACCATGTTCGTCTAGTTCGTCCATCTTCATCCTCCCATTTGATCCGATGGCCTTCTTTAGATCAAGTTCCTCTCGTTAGTCCCTCTTCGTCCTCCCATTTGATCCGTTGGCCTTCTTTGGACCAAGTTCGTCTCGTTCGTCCATCTTCGTCTTCCCATTAGATCCGTTGGCCTTCTTTGGACCAAGTTCGTTTCGTTCGTCCATCTTCATCCTCGCATTTGATCCGTTGGCCTTCTTTGGACCATGTTCGTCACTTTCGTCCCTCTTCGTCCTACCATTTGTTCTGTTGGCCTTCTTTGGACCATGTTCGTCTAGTTCGTCCATCTTCCTCCTCTCATTTGATCCGTTGGCCTTCTTTGGATCAAGTTCGTCTCGTTAGTCCCACTTCATCCTCCCATTTGATCCGTTGGCCTTCTTTGGACCAAATTCGTCTCGTCCGTCCATCTTCGTCCTCGCATTAGATCCGTTGGCCTTCTTTGGACCAAGTTCGTCTCGTTCGTCCATCATTGTCGTCGCATTAGATCTATTGTCCTTCTTTGGATCAAGCTCGTCTCTTTTGTCCCTCTTCGTCCTCCCATTTGATCCGTTGGCCTTCTTTGGACCAAGTTCGTCAGTTTCGTCCCTCTTCGTCCTACCATTTGATCTGTTGGCCTTCTTTGGACCATGTTCGTCTAGTTCGTCCATCTTCCTCCTCCCATTTGATCCGTTGGCCTTCTTTGGACCAAGTTCGTTTCGTTCGTCCATCTTCGTCCTCGCATTTGATCCGTTGGCCTTCTTTGGACCAAGTTCGTCCCTCTTCGTCCTACCATTTGATCTGTTGGCCTTCTTTGGACCATGTTCGTCTAGTTCGTTCATCTTCCTCCTCCCATTTGATCCGTTGGCCTTCTTTAGATCAAGTTCGTCTCGTTAGTCCCAATTCGTCCTCCCTTTTGATCCGTTGGCCTTCTTTAGACCAAGTTCGTCTCGTTCGTCCATCTTCGTCCTCGCATTAGATCCGTTGGCCTTCTTTGGACCAAGTTCGTCTCGTTAGTCCTTCTTCGTCCTCCCATTAGATCCGTTGGACTTCTTTGGACCAAGCTCGTCTCGTTTGCCCGTCTTCGTCCTCCCGTTTGATCCGTTGGCCTTCTTTGGACCAAGTTCGTCTCGTTCATCCATCATCGTTCGTCCCTCTTCGTCCTCCCATTAGATCCGTTGGCCATCTTTGGACCAAGTTCGTCTCGTTCGTCCCTCTTTCCCCTCCAATTTGATCCGTTGGCCTTCTTTGGACCATGTTCGTCTAGTTCGTCCATCTTCATCCTCCCATTTGATCCGTTGGCCTTCTATGGATCAAGTTCGTCTCGTTAGTCCCTCTTCGTCCTCCCATTTGATCCGTTGGCCTTCTTTGGACCAAGTTCGTCTCGTTCGTCCATCTTCGTCCTCGCATTAGATCCGTTGGCCTTCTTTGGACCAAGTTCGTCTCGTTCGTCCATCATTGTCGTCGCATTAGATCCGTTGTCCTTCTTTGGATCGAGTTCGTCTCTTTCGTCCCTCTTCGTCCTCCCATTTGATCCGTTGGCCTTCTATGGACCAAGTTCGTCACTTTCGTCCCTCTTCGTCCTACCATTTGATCTGTTGGCCTTGTTTGGACCGTGTTCGTCTAGTTCGTCCATATTCATCCTCCCATTTGATCCGATGGCCTTCTTTAGATCAAGTTCCTCTCGTTAGTCCCTCTTCGTCCTCCCATTTGATCCGTTGGCCTTCTTTGGACCAAGTTCGTCTCGTTCGTCCATCTTCGTCTTCCCATTAGATCCGTTGGCCTTCTTTGGACCAAGTTCGTTTCGTTCGTCCATCTTCATCCTCGCATTTGATCCGTTGGCCTTCTTTGGACCAAGTTCGTCACTTTAGTCCCTCTTCGTCCTCCCATTTGATCCGTTGGCCTTCTTTGGACCAAGTTCGTCTCGTTCGTCCATCTTCGTCTTCCCATTAGATCCGTTGGCCTTCTTTGGACCAAGTTCGTTTCGTTCGTCCATCTTCATCCTCGCATTTGATCAGTTGGCCTTCTTTGGACCAAGTTCGTCACTTTCGTCCCTCTTCGTCCTACCATTTGTTCTGTTGGCCTTCTTTGGACCATGTTCGTCTAGTTCGTCCATCTTCCTCCTCTCATTTGATCCGTTGGCCTTCTTTGGATCAAGTTCGTCTCGTTAGTCCCACTTCGTCCTCCCATTTGATCCGTTGGCCTTCTTTGGACCAAATTCGTCTCGTTCGTCCATCTTCGTCCTCGCATTAGATCCGTTGGCCTTCTTTGGACCAAGTTCGTCTCGTTCGTCCATCATTGTCGTCGCATTAGATCTATTGTCCTTCTTTGGATCAAGCTCGTCTCTTTTGTCCCTCTTCGTCCTCCCATTTGATCCGTTGGCCTTCTTTGGACCAAGTTCGTCAGTTTCGTCCCTCTTCGTCCTACCATTTGATCTGTTGGCCTTCTTTGGACCATGTTCGTCTAGTTCGTCCATCTTCCTCCTCCCATTTTATCCGTTGGCCTTCTTTGGACCAAGTTCGTTTCGTTCGTCCATCTTCGTCCTCGCATTTGATCCGTTGGCCTTCTTTGGACCAAGTTCGTCACTTTCGTCCCTCTTCGTCCTACCATTTGATCTGTTGGCCTTCTTTGGACCATGTTCGTCTAGTTCGTTCATCTTCCTCCTCCCATTTGATCCGTTGGCCTTCTTTAGATCAAGTTCGTCTCGTTAGTCCCAATTCGTCCTCCCTTTTGATCCGTTGGCCTTCTTTAGACCAAGTTCGTCTCGTTCGTCCATCTTCGTCCTCGCATTAGATCCGTTGGCCTTCTTTGGACCAAGTTCGTCTCGTTAGTCCTTCTTCGTCCTCCCATTAGATCCGTTGGACTTCTTTGGACCAAGCTCGTCTCGTTTGCCCGTCTTCGTCCTCCCGTTTGATCCGTTGGCCTTCTTTGGACCAAGTTCGTCTCGTTCATCCATCATCGTTCGTCCCTCTTCGTCCTCCCATTAGATCCGTTGGCCTTCTTTGGACCAAGTTCGTCTCGTTCGTCCCTCTTTCCCCTCCAATTTGATCCGTTGGCCTTCTTTGGACCATGTTCGTCTAGTTCGTCCATCTTCATCCTCCCATTAGATCCGTTGGCCTTCTATGGATCAAGTTCGTCTCGTTAGTCCCTCTTCGTCCTCCCATTTGATCCGTTGGCCTTCTTTGGACCAAGTTCGTCTCGTTCGTCCATCTTCGTCCTCGCATTAGATCCGTTGGGCTTCTTTGGACCAAGTTCGTCTCGTTCGTCCATCATTGTCGTCGCATTAGATCCGTTGTCCTTCTTTGGATCGAGTTCGTCTCTTTCGTCCCTCTTCGTCCTCCCATTTGATCCGTTGGCCTTCTATGGACCAAGTTCGTCACTTTCGTCCCTCTTCGTCCTACCATTTGATCTGTTGGCCTTGTTTGGACCGTGTTCGTCTAGTTCGTCCATATTCATCCTCCCATTTGATCCGATGGCCTTCTTTAGATCAAGTTCCTCTCGTTAGTCCCTCTTCGTCCTCCCATTTGATCCGTTGGCCTTCTTTGGACCAAGTTCGTCTCGTTCGTCCATCTTCGTCTTCCCATTAGATCCGTTGGCCTTCTTTGGACCAAGTTCGTTTCGTTCGTCCATCTTCATCCTCGCATTTGATCCGTTGGCCTTCTTTGGACCAAGTTCGTCACTTTAGTCCCTCTTCGTCCTCCCATTTGATCCGTTGGCCTTCTTTGGACCAAGTTCGTCTCGTTCGTCCATCTTCGTCTTCCCATTAGATCCGTTGGCCTTCTTTGGACCAAGTTCGTTTCGTTCGTCCATCTTCATCCTCGCATTTGATCAGTTGGCCTTCTTTGGACCAAGTTCGTCACTTTCGTCCCTCTTCGTCCTACCATTTGTTCTGTTGGCCTTCTTTGGACCATGTTCGTCTAGTTCGTCCATCTTCCTCCTCTCATTTGATCCGTTGGCCTTCTTTGGATCAAGTTCGTCTCGTTAGTCCCACTTCGTCCTCCCATTTGATCCGTTGGCCTTCTTTGGACCAAATTCGTCTCGTTCGTCCATCTTCGTCCTCGCATTAGATCCGTTGGCCTTCTTTGGACCAAGTTCGTCTCGTTCGTCCATCATTGTCGTCGCATTAGATCTATTGTCCTTCTTTGGATCAAGCTCGTCTCTTTTGTCCCTCTTCGTCCTCCCATTTGATCCGTTGGCCTTCTTTGGACCAAGTTCGTCAGTTTCGTCCCTCTTCGTCCTACCATTTGATCTGTTGGCCTTCTTTGGACCATGTTCGTCTAGTTCGTCCATCTTCCTCCTCCCATTTTATCCGTTGGCCTTCTTTGGACCAAGTTCGTTTCGTTCGTCCATCTTCGTCCTCGCATTTGATCCGTTGGCCTTCTTTGGACCAAGTTCGTCACTTTCGTCCCTCTTCGTCCTACCATTTGATCTGTTGGCCTTCTTTGGACCATGTTCGTCTAGTTCGTTCATCTTCCTCCTCCCATTTGATCCGTTGGCCTTCTTTAGATCAAGTTCGTCTCGTTAGTCCCAATTCGTCCTCCCTTTTGATCCGTTGGCCTTCTTTATACCAAGTTCGTCTCGTTCGTCCATCTTCGTCCTCGCATTAGATCCGTTGGCCTTCTTTGGACCAAGTTCGTCTCGTTAGTCCTTCTTCGTCCTCCCATTAGATCCGTTGGACTTCTTTGGACCAAGCTCGTCTCGTTTGCCCGTCTTCGTCCTCCCGTTTGATCCGTTGGCCTTCTTTGGACCAAGTTCGTCTCGTTCATCCATCATCGTTCGTCCCTCTTCGTCCTCCCATTAGATCCGTTGGACTTCTTTGGACCAAGTTCGTCTCGTTCGTCCCTCTTTCCCCTCCAATTTGATCCGTTGGCCTTCTTTGGACCATGTTCGTCTAGTTCGTCCATCTTCATCCTCCCATTAGATCCGTTGGCCTTCTATGGATCAAGTTCGTCTCGTTAGTCCCTCTTCGTCCTCCCATTTGATCCGTTGGCCTTCTTTGGACCAAGTTCGTCTCGTTCGTCCATCTTCGTCCTCGCATTAGATCCGTTGGCCTTCTTTGGACCAAGTTCGTCTCGTTCGTCCATCATTGTCGTCGCATTAGATCCGTTGTCCTTCTTTGGATCGAGTTCGTCTCTTTCGTCCCTCTTCGTCCTCCCATTTGATCCGTTGGCCTTCTATGGACCAAGTTCGTCACTTTCGTCCCTCTTCGTCCTACCATTTGATCTGTTGGCCTTGTTTGGACCGTGTTCGTCTAGTTCGTCCATATTCATCCTCCCATTTGATCCGATGGCCTTCTTTAGATCAAGTTCCTCTCGTTAGTCCCTCTTCGTCCTCCCATTTGATCCGTTGGCCTTCTTTGGACCAAGTTCGTCTCGTTCGTCCATCTTCGTCTTCCCATTAGATCCGTTGGCCTTCTTTGGACCAAGTTCGTTTCGTTCGTCCATCTTCATCCTCGCATTTGATCCGTTGGCCTTCTTTGGACCAAGTTCGTCACTTTAGTCCCTCTTCGTCCTCCCATTTGATCCGTTGGCCTTCTTTGGACCAAGTTCGTCTCGTTCGTCCATCTTCGTCTTCCCATTAGATCCGTTGGCCTTCTTTGGACCAAGTTCGTTTCGTTCGTCCATCTTCATCCTCGCATTTGATCAGTTGGCCTTCTTTGGACCAAGTTCGTCACTTTCGTCCCTCTTCGTCCTACCATTTGTTCTGTTGGCCTTCTTTGGACCATGTTCGTCTAGTTCGTCCATCTTCCTCCTCTCATTTGATCCGTTGGCCTTCTTTGGATCAAGTTCGTCTCGTTAGTCCCACTTCGTCCTCCCATTTGATCCGTTGGCCTTCTTTGGACCAAATTCGTCTCGTTCGTCCATCTTCGTCCTCGCATTAGATCCGTTGGCCTTCTTTGGACCAAGTTCGTCTCGTTCGTCCATCATTGTCGTCGCATTAGATCTATTGTCCTTCTTTGGATCAAGCTCGTCTCTTTTGTCCCTCTTCGTCCTCCCATTTGATCCGTTGGCCTTCTTTGGACCAAGTTCGTCAGTTTCGTCCCTCTTCGTCCTACCATTTGATCTGTTGGCCTTCTTTGGACCATGTTCATCTAGTTCGTCCATCTTCCTCCTCCCATTTTATCCGTTGGCCTTCTTTGGACCAAGTTCGTTTCGTTCGTCCATCTTCGTCCTCGCATTTGATCCGTTGGCCTTCTTTGGACCAAGTTCGTCACTTTCGTCCCTCTTCGTCCTACCATTTGATCTGTTGGCCTTCTTTGGACCATGTTCGTCTAGTTCGTTCATCTTCCTCCTCCCATTTGATCCGTTGGCCTTCTTTAGATCAAGTTCGTCTCGTTAGTCCCAATTCGTCCTCCCTTTTGATCCGTTGGCCTTCTTTAGACCAAGTTCGTCTCGTTCGTCCATCTTCGTCCTCGCATTAGATCCGTTGGCCTTCTTTGGACCAAGTTCGTCTCGTTAGTCCTTCTTCGTCCTCCCATTAGATCCGTTGGACTTCTTTGGACCAAGCTCGTCTCGTTTGCCCGTCTTCGTCCTCCCGTTTGATCCGTTGGCCTTCTTTGGACCAAGTTCGTCTCGTTCATCCATCATCGTTCGTCCCTCTTCGTCCTCCCATTAGATCCGTTGGCCTTCTTTGGACCAAGTTCGTCTCGTTCGTCCCTCTTTCCCCTCCAATTTGATCCGTTGGCCTTCTTTGGACCATGTTCGTCTAGTTCGTCCATCTTCATCCTCCCATTAGATCCGTTGGCCTTCTATGGATCAAGTTCGTCTCGTTAGTCCCTCTTCGTCCTCCCATTTGATCCGTTGGCCTTCTTTGGACCAAGTTCGTCTCGTTCGTCCATCTTCGTCCTCGCATTAGATCCGTTGGCCTTCTTTGGACCAAGTTCGTCTCGTTCGTCCATCATTGTCGTCGCATTAGATCCGTTGTCCTTCTTTGGATCGAGTTCGTCTCTTTCGTCCCTCTTCGTCCTCCCATTTGATCCGTTGGCCTTCTATGGACTAAGTTCGTCACTTTCGTCCCTCTTCGTCCTACCATTTGATCTGTTGGCCTTGTTTGGACCGTGTTCGTCTAGTTCGTCCATCTTCATCCTCCCATTTGATCCGATGGCCTTCTTTAGATCAAGTTCCTCTCGTTAGTCCCTCTTCGTCCTCCCATTTGATCCGTTGGCCTTCTTTGGACCAAGTTCGTCTCGTTCGTCCATCTTCGTCTTCCCATTAGATCCGTTGGCCTTCTTTGGACCAAGTTCGTTTCGTTCGTCCATCTTCATCCTCGCATTTGATCCGTTGGCCTTTTTTGGACCAAGTTCGTCACTTTAGTCCCTCTTCGTCCTCCCATTTGATCCGTTGGCCTTCTTTGGACCAAGTTCGTCTCGTTCGTCCATCTTCGTCTTCCCATTAGATCCGTTGGCCTTCTTTGGACCAAGTTCGTTTCGTTCGTCCATCTTCATCCTCGCATTTGATCAGTTGGCCTTCTTTGGACCAAGTTCGTCACTTTCGTCCCTCTTCGTCCTACCATTTGTTCTGTTGGCCTTCTTTGGACCATGTTCGTCTAGTTCGTCCATCTTCCTCCTCTCATTTGATCCGTTGGCCTTCTTTGGATCAAGTTCGTCTCGTTAGTCCCACTTCGTCCTCCCATTTGATCCGTTGGCCTTCTTTGGACCAAATTCGTCTCATTCGTCCATCTTCGTCCTCGCATTAGATCCGTTGGCCTTCTTTGGACCAAGTTCGTCTCGTTCGTCCATCATTGTCGTCGCATTAGATCTATTGTCCTTCTTTGGATCAAGCTCGTCTCTTTTGTCCCTCTTCGTCCTCCCATTTGATCCGTTGGCCTTCTTTGGACCAAGTTCGTCAGTTTCGTCCCTCTTCGTCGTACCATTTGATCTGTTGGCCTTCTTTGGACCATGTTCGTCTAGTTCGTCCATCTTCCTCCTCCCATTTTATCCGTTGGCCTTCTTTGGACCAAGTTCGTTTCGTTCGTCCATCTTCGTCCTCGCATTTGATCCGTTGGCCTTCTTTGGACCAAGTTCGTCACTTTCGTCCCTCTTCGTCCTACCATTTGATCTGTTGGCCTTCTTTGGACCATGTTCGTCTCGTTAGTCCCAATTCGTCCTCCCTTTTGATCCGTTGGCCTTCTTTAGACCAAGTTCGTCTCGTTCGTCCATCTTCGTCCTCGCATTAGATCCGTTGGCCTTCTTTGGACCAAGTTCGTCTCGTTAGTCCTTCTTCGTCCTCCCATTAGATCCGTTGGACTTCTTTGGACCAAGCTCGTCTCGTTTGCCCGTCTTCGTCCTCCCGTTTGATCCGTTGGCCTTCTTTGGACCAAGTTCGTCTCGTTCATCCATCATCGTTCGTCCCTCTTCGTCCTCCCATTAGATCCGTTGGCCTTCTTTGGACCAAGTTCGTCTCGTTCGTCCCTCTTTCCCCTCCAATTTGATCCGTTGGCCTTCTTTGGACCATGTTCGTCTAGTTCGTCCATCTTCATCCTCCCATTAGATCCGTTGGCCTTCTATGGATCAAGTTCGTCTCGTTAGTCCCTCTTCGTCCTCCCATTTGATCCGTTGGCCTTCTTTGGACCAAGTTCGTCTCGTTCGTCCATCTTCGTCCTCGCATTAGATCCGTTGGCCTTCTTTGGACCAAGTTCGTCTCGTTCGTCCATCATTGTCGTCGCATTAGATCCGTTGTCCTTCTTTGGATCGAGTTCGTCTCTTTCGTCCCTCTTCGTCCTCCCATTTGATCCGTTGGCCTTCTATGGACTAAGTTCGTCACTTTCGTCCCTCTTCGTCCTACCATTTGATCTGTTGGCCTTGTTTGGACCGTGTTCGTCTAGTTCGTCCATCTTCATCCTCCCATTTGATCCGATGGCCTTCTTTAGATCAAGTTCCTCTCGTTAGTCCCTCTTCGTCCTCCCATTTGATCCGTTGGCCTTCTTTGGACCAAGTTCGTCTCGTTCGTCCATCTTCGTCTTCCCATTAGATCCGTTGGCCTTCTTTGGACCAAGTTCGTTTCGTTCGTCCATCTTCATCCTCGCATTTGATCCGTTGGCCTTTTTTGGACCAAGTTCGTCACTTTAGTCCCTCTTCGTCCTCCCATTTGATCCGTTGGCCTTCTTTGGACCAAGTTCGTCTCGTTCGTCCATCTTCGTCTTCCCATTAGATCCGTTGGCCTTCTTTGGACCAAGTTCGTTTCGTTCGTCCATCTTCATCCTCGCATTTGATCAGTTGGCCTTCTTTGGACCAAGTTCGTCACTTTCGTCCCTCTTCGTCCTACCATTTGTTCTGTTGGCCTTCTTTGGACCATGTTCGTCTAGTTCGTCCATCTTCCTCCTCTCATTTGATCCGTTGGCCTTCTTTGGATCAAGTTCGTCTCGTTAGTCCCACTTCGTCCTCCCATTTGATCCGTTGGCCTTCTTTGGACCAAATTCGTCTCATTCGTCCATCTTCGTCCTCGCATTAGATCCGTTGGCCTTCTTTGGACCAAGTTCGTCTCGTTCGTCCATCATTGTCGTCGCATTAGATCTATTGTCCTTCTTTGGATCAAGCTCGTCTCTTTTGTCCCTCTTCGTCCTCCCATTTGATCCGTTGGCCTTCTTTGGACCAAGTTCGTCAGTTTCGTCCCTCTTCGTCGTACCATTTGATCTGTTGGCCTTCTTTGGACCATGTTCGTCTAGTTCGTCCATCTTCCTCCTCCCATTTTATCCGTTGGCCTTCTTTGGACCAAGTTCGTTTCGTTCGTCCATCTTCGTCCTCGCATTTGATCCGTTGGCCTTCTTTGGACCAAGTTCGTCACTTTCGTCCCTCTTCGTCCTACCATTTGATCTGTTGGCCTTCTTTGGACCATGTTCGTCTCGTTAGTCCCAATTCGTCCTCCCTTTTGATCCGTTGGCCTTCTTTAGACCAAGTTCGTCTCGTTCGTCCATCTTCGTCCTCGCATTAGATCCGTTGGCCTTCTTTGGACCAAGTTCGTCTCGTTAGTCCTTCTTCGTCCTCCCATTAGATCCGTTGGACTTCTTTGGACCAAGCTCGTCTCGTTTGCCCGTCTTCGTCCTCCCGTTTGATCCGTTGGCCTTCTTTGGACCAAGTTCGTCTCGTTCATCCATCATCGTTCGTCCCTCTTCGTCCTCCCATTAGATCCGTTGGCCTTCTTTGGACCAAGTTCGTCTCGTTCGTCCCTCTTTCCCCTCCAATTTGATCCGTTGGCCTTCTTTGGACCATGTTCGTCTAGTTCGTCCATCTTCATCCTCCCATTTGATCCGTTGGCCTTCTATGGATCAAGTTCGTCTCGTTAGTCCCTCTTCGTCCTCCCATTTGATCCGTTGGCCTTCTTTGGACCAAGTTCGTCTCGTTCGTCCATCTTCGTCCTCGCATTAGATCCGTTGGCCTTCTTTGGACCAAGTTCGTCTCGTTCGTCCATCATTGTCGTCGCATTAGATCCGTTGTCCTTCTTTGGATCGAGTTCGTCTCTTTCGTCCCTCTTCGTCCTCCCATTTGATCCGTTGGCCTTCTATGGACCAAGTTCGTCACTTTCGTCCCTCTTCGTCCTACCATTTGATCTGTTGGCCTTGTTTGGACCGTATTCGTCTAGTTCGTCCATCTTCATCCTCCCATTTGATCCGATGGCCTTCTTTAGATCAAGTTCCTCTCGTTAGTCCCTCTTCGTCCTCCCATTTGATCCGTTGGCCTTCTTTGGACCAAGTTCGTCTCGTTCGTCCATCTTCGTCTTCCCATTAGATCCGTTGGCCTTCTTTGGACCAAGTTCGTTTCGTTCGTCCATCTTCATCCTCGCATTTGATCCGTTGGCCTTCTTTGGACCAAGTTCGTCACTTTCGTCCCTCTTCGTGCTCCCATTTGATCCGTTGGCCTTCTTTGGACCAAGTTTGTCACTTTCGTCCCTCTTCGTCCTACCATTTGTTCTGTTGGCCTTCTTTGGACCATGTTCGTCTAGTTCGTCCATCTTCCTCCTCTCATTTGATCCGTTGGCCTTCTTTGGATCAAGTTCGTCTCGTTAGTCCCACTTCGTCCTCCCATTTGATCCGTTGGCCTTCTTTGGACCAAATTCGTCTCGTTCGTCCATCTTCGTCCTCGCATTAGATCCGTTGGCCTTCTTTGGACCAAGTTCGTCTCGTTCGTCCATCATTGTCGTCGCATTAGATCTATTGTCCTTCTTTGGATCAAGCTCGTCTCTTTTGTCCCTCTTCGTCCTCCCATTTGATCCGTTGGCCTTCTTTGGAACAAGTTCGTCAGTTTCGTCCCTCTTCGTCCTACCATTTGATCTGTTGGCCTTCTTTGGACCATGTTCGTCTAGTTCGTCCATCTTCCTCCTCCCATTTGATCCGTTGGCCTTCTGTGGACCAAGTTCGTTTCGTTCGTCCATCTTCGTCCTCGCATTTGATCCGTTGGCCTTCTTTGGACCAAGTTCGTCACTTTCGTCCCTCTTCGTCCTACCATTTGATCTGTTGGCCTTCTTTGGGCCATGTTCGTCTAGTTCGTTCATCTTCCTCCTCCCATTTGATCCGTTGGCCTTCTTTAGATAAAGTTCGTCTCGTTAGTCCCACTTCATCTCCCTTTTGATCCGTTGGCCTTCTTTGGACCAAGTTCGTCTCGTTCGTCCATCTTCGTCTTCGTATTAGATCCGTTGGCCTTCTTTGGACCAAGTTCGTCTCGTTAGTTCTTCTTCGTCCTCCCATTAGATCCGTTGGACTTCTTTGGACCAAGCTCGTCTCGTTTGCCCATCTTCGTCCTCGCATTAGATCCGTTGTCCTTCTTTGGATCGAGTTCGTCTCTTTCGTCCCTCTTCGTCCTCCCATTTGATCCGTTGGCCTTCTTTGGACCAAGTTCGTCTCGTTAGTTCTTCTTCGTCCTCCCATTAGATCCGTTGGACTTCTTTGGACCAAGTTCGTCTCGTTCGTCCATCATTGTCGTCGCATTAGATCCGTTGTCCTTCTTTGGATCGAGTTCGTCTCTTTCGTCCCTCTTCGTCCTCCCATTTGATCCGTTGGCCTTCTTTGGACCAAGTTCGTCACTTTCGTCCCTCTTCGTCCTACCATTTGATCTGTTGGCCTTGTTTGGATCATGTTCGTCTAGTTCGTCCATCTTCATCCTCCCATTTGATCCGATGGCCTTCTTTAGATCAAGTTCCTCTCATTAGTCCCTCTTCGTCCTCCCATTTGATCCGTTGGCCTTCTTTGGACCAAGTTCGTCTCGTTCGTCCATCTTCGTCTTCCCATTAGATCCGTTGGCCTTCTTTGGACCAAGTTCGTTTCGTTCGTCCATCTTCATCCTCGCATTTGATCAGTTGGCCTTCTTTGGACCAAGTTCGTCACTTTCGTCCCTCTTCGTCCTACCATTTGTTCTGTTGGCCTTCTTTGGACCATGTTCGTCTAGTTCGTCCATCTTCCTCCTCTCATTTGATCCGTTGGCCTTCTTTGGATCAAGTTCGTCTCGTTAGTCCCACTTCGTCCTCCCATTTGATCCGTTGGCCTTCTTTGGACCAAATTCGTCTCGTTCGTCCATCTTCGTCCTCGCATTTGATCCGTTGGCCTTCTTTGGACCAAGTTCGTCACTTTCGTCCCTCTTCGTCCTACCATTTGATCTGTTGGCCTTCTTTGGACCATGTTCGTCTAGTTCGTTCATCTTCCTCCTCCCATTTGATCCGTTGGCCTTCTTTAGATCAAGTTCGTCTCGTTAGTCCCACTTCGTCCTCCCTTTTGATCCGTTGGCCTTCTTTGGACCAAGTTCGTCTCGTTCGTCCATCTTCGTCCTCGCATTAGATCCGTTGGCCTTCTTTGGACCAAGTTCGTCTCGTTAGTCCTTCTTCGTCCTCCCATTAGATCCGTTGGACTTCTTTGGACCAAGCTCGTCTCGTTTGCCCATCTTCGTCCTCCCGTTTGATCCGTTGGCCTTCTTTGGACCAAGTTCGTCTCGTTCATCCATCATCGTTCGTCCCTCTTCGTCCTCCCATTAGATCCGTTGGCCTACTTTGGACCAAGTTCGTCTCGTTCGTCCCTCTTTCCCCTCCAATTTGATCCGTTGGCCTTCTTTGGACCATGTTCGTCTAGTTCGTCCATCTTCATCCTCCCATTTGATCCGTTGGCCTTCTATGGATCAAGTTCGTCTCGTTAGTCCCTCTTCGTCCTCCCATTTGATCCGTTGGCCTTCTTTGGACCAAGTTCGTCTCGTTCGTCCATCTTCGTCCTCGCATTAGATCCGTTGGCCTTATTTGGACCAAGTTCGTCTCGTTCGTCCATCATTGTCGTCGCATTAGATCCGTTGTCCTTCTTTGGATCGAGTTCGTCTCTTTCGTCCCTCTTCGTCCTCCCATTTGATTCGTTGGCCTTCTTTGGACCAAGTTCGTCACTTTCGTCCCTCTTCGTCCTACCATTTGATCTGTTGGCCTTGTTAGGACCATGTTCGTCTAGTTCGTCCATCTTCATCCTCCCATTTGATCCGATGGCCTTCTTTAGATCAAGTTCCTCTCGTTAGTCCCTCTTCGTCCTCCCATTTGATCCGTTGGCCTTCTTTGGACCAAGTTCGTCTCGTTCGTCCATCTTCGTCTTCCCATTAGATCCGTTGGCCTTCTTTGGACCAAGTTCGTTTCGTTCGTCCATCTTCATCCTCGCATTTGATCCGTTGGCCTTCTTTGGACCAAGTTCGTCACTTTCGTCCCTCTTCGTCCTACCATTTGTTCTGTTGGCCTTCTTTGGACCATGTTCGTCTAGTTCGTCCATCTTCCTCCTCTCATTTGATCCGTTGGCCTTCTTTGGATCAAGTTCGTCTCGTTAGTCCCACTTCGTCCTCCCATTTGATCCGTTGGCCTTCTTTGGACCAAATTCGTCTCGTTCGTCCATCTTCGTCCTCGCATTAGATCCGTTGGCCTTCTTTGGACCAAGTTCGTCTCGTTCGTCCATCATTGTCGTCGCATTAGATCTATTGTCCTTCTTTGGATCAAGCTCGTCTCTTTTGTCCCTCTTCGTCCTCCCATTTGATCCGTTGGCCTTCTTTGGACCAAGTTCGTCAGTTTCGTCCCTCTTCGTCCTACCATTTGATCTGTTGGCCTTCTTTGGACCATGTTCGTCTAGTTCGTCCATCTTCCTCCTCCCATTTGATCCGTTGGCCTTCTTTGGACCAAGTTCGTTTCGTTCGTCCATCTTCGTCCTCGCATTTGATCCGTTGGCCTTCTTTGGACCAAGTTCGTCACTTTCGTCCCTCTTCGTCCTACCATTTGATCTATTGGCCTTCTTTGGGCCATGTTCGTCAAGTTCGTTCATCTTCCTCCTCCCATTTGATCCGTTGGCCTTCTTTAGATAAAGTTCGTCTCGTTAGTCCCACTTCGCCTCCCTTTTGATCCGTTGGCCTTCTTTGGACCAAGTTCGTCTCGTTCGTCCATCTTCGTCTTCGTATTAGATCCGTTGGCCTTCTTTGGACCAAGTTCGTCTCGTTAGTTCTTCTTCGTCCTCCCATTAGATCCGTTGGACTTCTTTTGACCAAGCTCGTCTGGTTTGCCCATCTTCGTCCTCGCATTAGATCCATTGGCCTTCTTTGGACCAAGTTCGTCTCGTTCGTCCATCATTGTCGTCGCATTAGATCCGTTGTCCTTCTTAGGATCGAGTTCGTCTCTTTCGTCCCTCTTCGTCCTACCATTTGATCTGTTGGCCTTCTTTGGACCATGTTCGTCTAGTTCGTTCATCTTCCTCCTCCCATTTGATCCGTTGGCCTTCTTTTGATCAAGTTCGTCTCGTTAGTCCCACTTCGTCCTCCCTTTTGATCCGTTGGCCTTCTTTGGACCAAGTTCGTCTCGTTCGTCCATCTTCGTCCTCGCATTAGATCCGTTGGCCTTCTTTGGACCAAGTTCGTCTCGTTAGTCCTTCTTCGTCCTCCCATTAGATCCGTTGGACTTCTTTGGACCAAGCTCGTCTCGTTTGCCCATCTTCGTCCTCCCGTTTGATCCGTTGGCCTTCTTTGGACCAAGTTCGTCTCGTTCATCCATCATCGTTCGTCCCTCTTCGTCCTCCCATTAGATCCGTTGGCCTTCTTTGGACCAAGTTCGTCACTTTCGTCCCTCTTCGTCCTACCATTTGATCTGTTGGCCTTGTTTGGACCATGTTCGTCTAGTTCGTCCATCTTCATCCTCCCATTTGATCCGATGGCCTTCTTTAGATCAAGTTCCTCTCGTTAGTCCCTCTTCGTCCTCCCATTTGATCCGTTGGCCTTCTTTGGACCAAGTTCGTCTCGTTCGTCCATCTTCGTCCTCGCATTAGATCCGTTGGCCTTCTTTGGACCAAGTTCGTCTCGTTAGTCCTTCTTCGTCCTCCCATTAGATCCGTTGGACTTCTTTGGACCAAGCTCGTCTCGTTTGCCCATCTTCGTCCTCCCGTTTGATCCGTTGGCCTTCTTTGGACCAAGTTCGTCTCGTTCATCCATCATCGTTCGTCCCTCTTCGTCCTCCCATTAGATCCGTTGGCCTACTTTGGACCAAGTTCGTCTCGTTCGTCCCTCTTTCCCCTCCAATTTGATCCGTTGGCCTTCTTTGGACCATGTTCGTCTAGTTCGTCCATCTTCATCCTCCCATTTGATCCGTTGGCCTTCTATGGATCAAGTTCGTCTCGTTAGTCCCTCTTCGTCCTCCCATTTGATCCGTTGGCCTTCTTTGGACCAAGTTCGTCTCGTTCGTCCATCTTCGTCCTCGCATTAGATCCGTTGGCCTTATTTGGACCAAGTTCGTCTCGTTCGTCCATCATTGTCGTCGCATTAGATCCGTTGTCCTTCTTTGGATCGAGTTCGTCTCTTTCGTCCCTCTTCGTCCTCCCATTTGATTCGTTGGCCTTCTTTGGACCAAGTTCGTCACTTTCGTCCCTCTTCGTCCTACCATTTGATCTGTTGGCCTTGTTAGGACCATGTTCGTCTAGTTCGTCCATCTTCATCCTCCCATTTGATCCGATGGCCTTCTTTAGATCAAGTTCCTCTCGTTAGTCCCTCTTCGTCCTCCCATTTGATCCGTTGGCCTTCTTTGGACCAAGTTCGTCTCGTTCGTCCATCTTCGTCTTCCCATTAGATCCGTTGGCCTTCTTTGGACCAAGTTCGTTTCGTTCGTCCATCTTCATCCTCGCATTTGATCCGTTGGCCTTCTTTGGACCAAGTTCGTCACTTTCGTCCCTCTTCGTCCTACCATTTGTTCTGTTGGCCTTCTTTGGACCATGTTCGTCTAGTTCGTCCATCTTCCTCCTCTCATTTGATCCGTTGGCCTTCTTTGGATCAAGTTCGTCTTGTTAGTCCCACTTCGTCCTCCCATTTGATCCGTTGGCCTTCTTTGGACCAAATTCGTCTCGTTCGTCCATCTTCGTCCTCGCATTAGATCCGTTGGCCTTCTTTGGACCAAGTTCGTCTCGTTCGTCCATCATTGTCGTCGCATTAGATCTATTGTCCTTCTTTGGATCAAGCTCGTCTCTTTTGTCCCTCTTCGTCCTCCCATTTGATCCGTTGGCCTTCTTTGGACCAAGTTCGTCAGTTTCGTCCCTCTTCGTCCTACCATTTGATCTGTTGGCCTTCTTTGGACCATGTTCGTCTAGTTCGTCCATCTTCCTCCTCCCATTTGATCCGTTGGCCTTCTTTGGACCAAGTTCGTTTCGTTCGTCCATCTTCGTCCTCGCATTTGATCCGTTGGCCTTCTTTGGACCAAGTTCGTCACTTTCGTCCCTCTTCGTCCTACCATTTGATCTATTGGCCTTCTTTGGGCCATGTTCGTCAAGTTCGTTCATCTTCCTCCTCCCATTTGATCCGTTGGCCTTCTTTAGATAAAGTTCGTCTCGTTAGTCCCACTTCGCCTCCCTTTTGATCCGTTGGCCTTCTTTGGACCAAGTTCGTCTCGTTCGTCCATCTTCGTCTTCGTATTAGATCCGTTGGCCTTCTTTGGACCAAGTTCGTCTCGTTAGTTCTTCTTCGTCCTCCCATTAGATCCGTTGGACTTCTTTTGACCAAGCTCGTCTGGTTTGCCCATCTTCGTCCTCGCATTAGATCCATTGGCCTTCTTTGGACCAAGTTCGTCTCGTTCGTCCATCATTGTCGTCGCATTAGATCCGTTGTCCTTCTTAGGATCGAGTTCGTCTCTTTCGTCCCTCTTCGTCCTACCATTTGATCTGTTGGCCTTCTTTGGACCATGTTCGTCTAGTTCGTTCATCTTCCTCCTCCCATTTGATCCGTTGGCCTTCTTTTGATCAAGTTCGTCTCGTTAGTCCCACTTCGTCCTCCCTTTTGATCCGTTGGCCTTCTTTGGACCAAGTTCGTCTCGTTCGTCCATCTTCGTCCTCGCATTAGATCCGTTGGCCTTCTTTGGACCAAGTTCGTCTCGTTAGTCCTTCTTCGTCCTCCCATTAGATCCGTTGGACTTCTTTGGACCAAGCTCGTCTCGTTTGCCCATCTTCGTCCTCCCGTTTGATCCGTTGGCCTTCTTTGGACCAAGTTCGTCTCGTTCATCCATCATCGTTCGTCCCTCTTCGTCCTCCCATTAGATCCGTTGGCCTTCTTTGGACCAAGTTCGTCACTTTCGTCCCTCTTCGTCCTACCATTTGATCTGTTGGCCTTGTTTGGACCATGTTCGTCTAGTTCGTCCATCTTCATCCTCCCATTTGATCCGATGGCCTTCTTTAGATCAAGTTCCTCTCGTTAGTCCCTCTTCGTCCTCCCATTTGATCCGTTGGCCTTCTTTGGACCAAGTTCGTCTCGTTCGTCCATCTTTGTCTTCCCATTAGATCCGTTGGCCTTCTTTGGACCAAGTTCGTTTCGTTCGTCCATCTTCATCCTCGCATTTGATCCGTTGGCCTTCTTTGGACCAAGTTCGTCACTTTTGTCCCTCTTCGTCCTACCATTTGTTCTGTTGGCCTTCTTTGGATCATGTTCGTCTAGTTCGTCCATCTTCCTCCTCTCATTTGATCCGTTGGCCTTCTTTGGATCAAGTTCGTCTCGTTAGTCCCACTTCGTCCTCCCATTAGATCCGTTGGCCTTCTTTGGACCAAGTTCGTCTCGTTCGTCCCTCTTTCCCCTCCAATTTGATCCGTTGGCCTTCTTTGGACCATGTTCGTCTAGTTCGTCCATCTTCATCCTCCCATTTGATCCGTTGGCCTTCTATGGATCAAGTTCGTCTCGTTAGTCCCTCTTCGTCCTCCCATTTGATCCGTTGGCCTTCTTTGGACCAAATTCGTCTCGTTCGTCCATCTTCGTCCTCGCATTAGATCCGTTGGCCTTCTTTGGACCAAGTTCGTCTCGTTCGTCCATCATTGTCGTCGCATTAGATCCGTTGTCCTTCTTTGGATCGAGTTCGTCTCTTTCGTCCCTCTTCGTCCTCCCATTTGATCCGTTGGCCTTCTATGGACCAAGTTCGTCACTTTCGTCCCTCTTCGTCCTACCATTTGATCTGTTGGCCTTGTTTGGACCGTATTCGTCTAGTTCGTCCATCTTCATCCTCCCATTTGATCCGATGGCCTTCTTTAGATCAAGTTCCTCTCGTTAGTCCCTCTTCGTCCTCCCATTTGATCCGTTGGCCTTCTTTGGACCAAGTTCGTCTCGTTCGTCCATCTTCGTCTTCCCATTAGATCCGTTGGCCTTCTTTGGACCAAGTTCGTTTCGTTCGTCCATCTTCATCCTCGCATTTGTTCCGTTGGCCTTCTTTGGACCAAGTTCGTCACTTTCGTCCCTCTTCGTGCTCCCATTTGATCCGTTGGCCTTCTTTGGACCAAGTTTGTCACTTTCGTCCCTCTTCGTCCTACCATTTGTTCTGTTGGCCTTCTTTGGACCATGTTCGTCTAGTTCGTCCATCTTCCTCCTCTCATTTGATCCGTTGGCCTTCTTTGGATCAAGTTCGTCTCGTTAGTCCCACTTCGTCCTCCCATTTGATCCGTTGGCCTTCTTTGGACCAAATTCGTCTCGTTCGTCCATCTTCGTCCTCGCATTAGATCCGTTGGCCTTCTTTGGACCAAGTTCGTCTCGTTCGTCCATCATTGTCGTCGCATTAGATCTATTGTCCTTCTTTGGATCAAGCTCGTCTCTTTTGTCCCTCTTCGTCCTCCCATTTGATCCGTTGGCCTTCTTTGGAACAAGTTCGTCAGTTTCGTCCCTCTTCGTCCTACCATTTGATCTGTTGGCCTTCTTTGGACCATGTTCGTCTAGTTCGTCCATCTTCCTCCTCCCATTTGATCCGTTGGCCTTCTTTGGACCAAGTTCGTTTCGTTCGTCCATCTTCGTCCTCGCATTTGATCCGTTGGCCTTCTTTGGACCAAGTTCGTCACTTTCGTCCCTCTTCGTCCTACCATTTGATCTGTTGGCCTTCTTTGGGCCATGTTCGTCTAGTTCGTTCATCTTCCTCCTCCCATTTGATCCGTTGGCCTTCTTTAGATAAAGTTCGTCTCGTTAGTCCCACTTCATCTCCCTTTTGATCCGTTGGCCTTCTTTGGACCAAGTTCGTCTCGTTCGTCCATCTTCGTCTTCGTATTAGATCCGTTGGCCTTCTTTGGACCAAGTTCGTCTCGTTAGTTCTTCTTCGTCCTCCCATTAGATCCGTTGGACTTCTTTGGACCAAGCTCGTCTCGTTTGCCCATCTTCGTCCTCGCATTAGATCCGTTGTCCTTCTTTGGATCGAGTTCGTCTCTTTCGTCCCTCTTCGTCCTCCCATTTGATCCGTTGGCCTTCTTTGGACCAAGTTCGTCTCGTTAGTTCTTCTTCGTCCTCCCATTAGATCCGTTGGACTTCTTTGGACCAAGTTCGTCTCGTTCGTCCATCATTGTCGTCGCATTAGATCCGTTGTCCTTCTTTGGATCGAGTTCGTCTCTTTCGTCCCTCTTCGTCCTCCCATTTGATCCGTTGGCCTTCTTTGGACCAAGTTCGTCACTTTCGTCCCTCTTCGTCCTACCATTTGATCTGTTGGCCTTGTTTGGATCATGTTCGTCTAGTTCGTCCATCTTCATCCTCCCATTTGATCCGATGGCCTTCTTTAGATCAAGTTCCTCTCATTAGTCCCTCTTCGTCCTCCCATTTGATCCGTTGGCCTTCTTTGGACCAAGTTCGTCTCGTTCGTCCATCTTCGTCTTCCCATTAGATCCGTTGGCCTTCTTTGGACCAAGTTCGTTTCGTTCGTCCATCTTCATCCTCGCATTTGATCAGTTGGCCTTCTTTGGACCAAGTTCGTCACTTTCGTCCCTCTTCGTCCTACCATTTGTTCTGTTGGCCTTCTTTGGACCATGTTCGTCTAGTTCGTCCATCTTCCTCCTCTCATTTGATCCGTTGGCCTTCTTTGGATCAAGTTCGTCTCGTTAGTCCCACTTCGTCCTCCCATTTGATCCGTTGGCCTTCTTTGGACCAAATTCGTCTCGTTCGTCCATCTTCGTCCTCGCATTTGATCCGTTGGCCTTCTTTGGACCAAGTTCGTCACTTTCGTCCCTCTTCGTCCTACCATTTGATCTGTTGGCCTTCTTTGGACCATGTTCGTCTAGTTCGTTCATCTTCCTCCTCCCATTTGATCCGTTGGCCTTCTTTAGATCAAGTTCGTCTCGTTAGTCCCACTTCGTCCTCCCTTTTGATCCGTTGGCCTTCTTTGGACCAAGTTCGTCTCGTTCGTCCATCTTCGTCCTCGCATTAGATCCGTTGGCCTTCTTTGGACCAAGTTCGTCTCGTTAGTCCTTCTTCGTCCTCCCATTAGATCCGTTGGACTTCTTTGGACCAAGCTCGTCTCGTTTGCCCATCTTCGTCCTCCCGTTTGATCCGTTGGCCTTCTTTGGACCAAGTTCGTCTCGTTCATCCATCATCGTTCGTCCCTCTTCGTCCTCCCATTAGATCCGTTGGCCTACTTTGGACCAAGTTCGTCTCGTTCGTCCCTCTTTCCCCTCCAATTTGATCCGTTGGCCTTCTTTGGACCATGTTCGTCTAGTTCGTCCATCTTCATCCTCCCATTTGATCCGTTGGCCTTCTATGGATCAAGTTCGTCTCGTTAGTCCCTCTTCGTCCTCCCATTTGATCCGTTGGCCTTCTTTGGACCAAGTTCGTCTCGTTCGTCCATCTTCGTCCTCGCATTAGATCCGTTGGCCTTATTTGGACCAAGTTCGTCTCGTTCGTCCATCATTGTCGTCGCATTAGATCCGTTGTCCTTCTTTGGATCGAGTTCGTCTCTTTCGTCCCTCTTCGTCCTCCCATTTGATTCGTTGGCCTTCTTTGGACCAAGTTCGTCACTTTCGTCCCTCTTCGTCCTACCATTTGATCTGTTGGCCTTGTTAGGACCATGTTCGTCTAGTTCGTCCATCTTCATCCTCCCATTTGATCCGATGGCCTTCTTTAGATCAAGTTCCTCTCGTTAGTCCCTCTTCGTCCTCCCATTTGATCCGTTGGCCTTCTTTGGACCAAGTTCGTCTCGTTCGTCCATCTTCGTCTTCCCATTAGATCCGTTGGCCTTCTTTGGACCAAGTTCGTTTCGTTCGTCCATCTTCATCCTCGCATTTGATCCGTTGGCCTTCTTTGGACCAAGTTCGTCACTTTCGTCCCTCTTCGTCCTACCATTTGTTCTGTTGGCCTTCTTTGGACCATGTTCGTCTAGTTCGTCCATCTTCCTCCTCTCATTTGATCCGTTGGCCTTCTTTGGATCAAGTTCGTCTCGTTAGTCCCACTTCGTCCTCCCATTTGATCCGTTGGCCTTCTTTGGACCAAATTCGTCTCGTTCGTCCATCTTCGTCCTCGCATTAGATCCGTTGGCCTTCTTTGGACCAAGTTCGTCTCGTTCGTCCATCATTGTCGTCGCATTAGATCTATTGTCCTTCTTTGGATCAAGCTCGTCTCTTTTGTCCCTCTTCGTCCTCCCATTTGATCCGTTGGCCTTCTTTGGACCAAGTTCGTCAGTTTCGTCCCTCTTCGTCCTACCATTTGATCTGTTGGCCTTCTTTGGACCATGTTCGTCTAGTTCGTCCATCTTCCTCCTCCCATTTGATCCGTTGGCCTTCTTTGGACCAAGTTCGTTTCGTTCGTCCATCTTCGTCCTCGCATTTGATCCGTTGGCCTTCTTTGGACCAAGTTCGTCACTTTCGTCCCTCTTCGTCCTACCATTTGATCTATTGGCCTTCTTTGGGCCATGTTCGTCAAGTTCGTTCATCTTCCTCCTCCCATTTGATCCGTTGGCCTTCTTTAGATAAAGTTCGTCTCGTTAGTCCCACTTCGCCTCCCTTTTGATCCGTTGGCCTTCTTTGGACCAAGTTCGTCTCGTTCGTCCATCTTCGTCTTCGTATTAGATCCGTTGGCCTTCTTTGGACCAAGTTCGTCTCGTTAGTTCTTCTTCGTCCTCCCATTAGATCCGTTGGACTTCTTTTGACCAAGCTCGTCTCGTTTGCCCATCTTCGTCCTCGCATTAGATCCATTGGCCTTCTTTGGACCAAGTTCGTCTCGTTCGTCCATCATTGTCGTCGCATTAGATCCGTTGTCCTTCTTAGGATCGAGTTCGTCTCTTTCGTCCCTCTTCGTCCTACCATTTGATCTGTTGGCCTTCTTTGGACCATGTTCGTCTAGTTCGTTCATCTTCCTCCTCCCATTTGATCCGTTGGCCTTCTTTTGATCAAGTTCGTCTCGTTAGTCCCACTTCGTCCTCCCTTTTGATCCGTTGGCCTTCTTTGGACCAAGTTCGTCTCGTTCGTCCATCTTCGTCCTCGCATTAGATCCGTTGGCCTTCTTTGGACCAAGTTCGTCTCGTTAGTCCTTCTTCGTCCTCCCATTAGATCCGTTGGACTTCTTTGGACCAAGCTCGTCTCGTTTGCCCATCTTCGTCCTCCCGTTTGATCCGTTGGCCTTCTTTGGACCAAGTTCGTCTTGTTCATCCATCATCGTTCGTCCCTCTTCGTCCTCCCATTAGATCCGTTGGCCTTCTTTGGACCAAGTTCGTCACTTTCGTCCCTCTTCGTCCTACCATTTGATCTGTTGGCCTTGTTTGGACCATGTTCGTCTAGTTCGTCCATCTTCATCCTCCCATTTGATCCGATGGCCTTCTTTAGATCAAGTTCCTCTCGTTAGTCCCTCTTCGTCCTCCCATTTGATCCGTTGGCCTTCTTTGGACCAAGTTCGTCTCGTTCGTCCATCTTTGTCTTCCCATTAGATCCGTTGGCCTTCTTTGGACCAAGTTCGTTTCGTTCGTCCATCTTCATCCTCGCATTTGATCCGTTGGCCTTCTTTGGACCAAGTTCGTCACTTTTGTCCCTCTTCGTCCTACCATTTGTTCTGTTGGCCTTCTTTGGATCATGTTCGTCTAGTTCGTCCATCTTCCTCCTCTCATTTGATCCGTTGGCCTTCTTTGGATCAAGTTCGTCTCGTTAGTCCCACTTCGTCCTCCCATTTGATCCGTTGGCATTCTTTGGACCAAATTCGTCTCGTTCGTCCATCTTCGTCCTCGCATTAGATCCGTTGGCCTTCTTTGGACCAAGTTCGTCTCGTTCGTCCATCATTGTCGTCGCATTAGATCTATTGTCCTTCTTTGGATCAAGGTCGTCTCTTTTGTCCCTCTTCGTCCTCCCATTTGATCCGTTGGCCTTCTTTGGACCAAGTTCGTCAGTTTCGTCCCTCTTCGTCCTACCATTTGATCTGTTGGCCTTCTTTGGACCATGTTCGTCTAGTTCATCCATCTTCCTCCTCCCATTTGATCCGTTGGCCTTCTTTGGACCAAGTTCGTTTCGTTCGTCCATCTTCGTCCTCGCATTTGATCCGTTGGCCTTCTTTGGACCAAGTTCGTCACTTTCGTCCCTCTTCGTCCTACCATTTGATCTGTTGGCCTTCTTTGGACCATGTTCGTCTAGTTCGTTCATCTTCCTCCTCCCATTTGATCCGTTGGCCTTCTTTAGATCAAGTTCGTCTCGTTAGTCCCACTTCGTCCTCCCTTTTGATCCGTTGGCCTTCTTTGGACCAAGTTCGTCTCGTTCGTCCATCTTCGTCCTCGCATTAGATCCGTTGGCCTTCTTTGGACCAAGTTCGTCTCGTTAGTCCTTCTTCGTCCTCCCATTAGATCCGTTGGACTTCTTTGGACCAAGCTCGTCTCGTTTGCCCATCTTCGTCCTCCCGTTTGATCCGTTGGCCTTCTTTGGACCAAGTTCGTCTCGTTCATCCATCATCGTTCGTCCCTCTTCGTCCTCCCATTAGATCCGTTGGCCTACTTTGGACCAAGTTCGTCTCGTTCGTCCCTCTTTCCCCTCCAATTTGATCCGTTGGCCTTCTTTGGACCATGTTCGTCTAGTTCGTCCATCTTCATCCTCCCATTTGATCCGTTGGCCTTCTATGGATCAAGTTCGTCTCGTTAGTCCCTCTTCGTCCTCCCATTTGATCCGTTGGCCTTCTTTGGACCAAGTTCGTCTCGTTCGTCCATCTTCGTCCTCGCATTAGATCCGTTGGCCTTATTTGGACCAAGTTCGTCTCGTTCGTCCATCATTGTCGTCGCATTAGATCCGTTGTCCTTCTTTGGATCGAGTTCGTCTCTTTCGTCCCTCTTCGTCCTCCCATTTGATTCGTTGGCCTTCTTTGGACCAAGTTCGTCACTTTCGTCCCTCTTCGTCCTACCATTTGATCTGTTGGCCTTGTTAGGACCATGTTCGTCTAGTTCGTCCATCTTCATCCTCCCATTTGATCCGATGGCCTTCTTTAGATCAAGTTCCTCTCGTTAGTCCCTCTTCGTCCTCCCATTTGATCCGTTGGCCTTCTTTGGACCAAGTTCGTCTCGTTCGTCCATCTTCGTCTTCCCATTAGATCCGTTGGCCTTCTTTGGACCAAGTTCGTTTCGTTCGTCCATCTTCATCCTCGCATTTGATCCGTTGGCCTTCTTTGGACCAAGTTCGTCACTTTCGTCCCTCTTCGTCCTACCATTTGTTCTGTTGGCCTTCTTTCGACCATGTTCGTCTAGTTCGTCCATCTTCCTCCTCTCATTTGATCCGTTGGCCTTCTTTGGATCAAGTTCGTCTCGTTAGTCCCACTTCGTCCTCCCATTTGATCCGTTGGCCTTCTTTGGACCAAATTCGTCTCGTTCGTCCATCTTCGTCCTCGCATTAGATCCGTTGGCCTTCTTTGGACCAAGTTCGTCTCGTTCGTCCATCATTGTCGTCGCATTAGATCTATTGTCCTTCTTTGGATCAAGCTCGTCTCTTTTGTCCCTCTTCGTCCTCCCATTTGATCCGTTGGCCTTCTTTGGACCAAGTTCGTCAGTTTCGTCCCTCTTCGTCCTACCATTTGATCTGTTGGCCTTCTTTGGACCATGTTCGTCTAGTTCGTCCATCTTCCTCCTCCCATTTGATCCGTTGGCCTTTTTTGGACCAAGTTCGTTTCGTTCGTCCATCTTCGTCCTCGCATTTGATCCGTTGGCCTTCTTTGGACCAAGTTCGTCACTTTCGTCCCTCTTCGTCCTACCATTTGATCTATTGGCCTTCTTTGGGCCATGTTCGTCAAGTTCGTTCATCTTCCTCCTCCCATTTGATCCGTTGGCCTTCTTTAGATAAAGTTCGTCTCGTTAGTCCCACTTCGCCTCCCTTTTGATCCGTTGGCCTTCTTTGGACCAAGTTCGTCTCGTTCGTCCATCTTCGTCTTCGTATTAGATCCGTTGGCCTTCTTTGGACCAAGTTCGTCTCGTTAGTTCTTCTTCGTCCTCCCATTAGATCCGTTGGACTTCTTTGGACCAAGCTCGTCTCGTTTGCCCATCTTCGTCCTCGCATTAGATCCGTTGGCCTTCTTTGGACCAAGTTCGTCTCGTTCGTCCATCATTGTCGTCGCATTAGATCCGTTGTCCTTCTTAGGAACGAGTTCGTCTCTTTCGTCCCTCTTCGTCCTACCATTTGATCTGTTGGCCTTCTTTGGACCATGTTCGTCTAGTTCGTTCATCTTCCTCCTCCCATTTGATCCGTTGGCCTTCTTTTGATCAAGTTCGTCTCGTTAGTCCCACTTCGTCCTCCCTTTTGATCCGTTGGCCTTCTTTGGACCAAGTTCGTCTCGTTCGTCCATCTTCGTCCTCGCATTAGATCCGTTGGCCTTCTTTGGACCAAGTTCGTCTCGTTAGTCCTTCTTCGTCCTCCCATTAGATCCGTTGGACTTCTTTGGACCAAGCTCGTCTCGTTTGCCCATCTTCGTCCTCCCGTTTGATCCGTTGGCCTTCTTTGGACCAAGTTCGTCTCGTTCATCCATCATCGTTCGTCCCTCTTCGTCCTCCCATTAGATCCGTTGGCCTTCTTTGGACCAAGTTCGTCTCGTTCGTCCCTCTTTCCCCTCCAATTTGATCCGTTGGCCTTCTTTGGACCATGTTCGTCTAGTTCGTCCATCTTCATCCTCCCATTTGATCCGTTGGCCTTCTATGGATCAAGTTCGTCTCGTTAGTCCCTCTTCGTCCTCGCATTAGATCCGTTGGCCTTCTTTGGACCAAGTTCGTCTCGTTCGTCCATCATTGTCGTCGCATTAGATCCGTTGTCCTTCTTTGGATCGAGTTCGTCTCTTTCGTCCCTCTTCGTCCTCCCATTTGATCCGTTGGCCTTCTTTGGACCAAGTTCGTCACTTTCGTCCCTCTTCGTCCTACCATTTGATCTGTTGGCCTTGTTTAGACCATGTTCGTCTAGTTCGTCCATCTTCATCCTCCCATTTGATCCGATGGCCTTCTTTAGATCAAGTTCCTCTCGTTAGTCCCCCTTCGTCCTCCCATTTGATCCGTTGGCCTTCTTTGGACCAAGTTCGTCTCGTTCGTCCATCTTTGTCTTCCCATTAGATCCGTTGGCCTTCTTTGGACCAAGTTCGTTTCGTTCGTCCATCTTCATCCTCGCATTTGATCCGTTGGCCTTCTTTGGACCAAGTTCGTCACTTTTGTCCCTCTTCGTCCTACCATTTGTTCTGTTGGCCTTCTTTGGATCATGTTCGTCTAGTTCGTCCATCTTCCTCCTCTCATTTGATCCGTTGGCCTTCTTTGGATCAAGTTCGTCTCGTTAGTCCCACTTCGTCCTCCCATTTGATCTGTTGGCCTTCTTTGGACCAAATTCGTCTCGTTCGTCCATCTTCGTCCTCGCATTAGATCCGTTGGCCTTCTTTGGACCAAGTTCGTCTCGTTCGTCCATCATTGTCGTCGCATTAGATCTATTGTCCTTCTTTGGATCAAGCTCGTCTCTTTTGTCCCTCTTCGTCCTCCCATTTGATCCGTTGGCCTTCTTTGGACCAAGTTCGTCAGTTTCGTCCCTCTTCGTCCTACCATTTGATCTGTTGGCCTTCTTTGGACCATGTTCGTCTAGTTCATCCATCTTCCTCCTCCCATTTGATCCGTTGGCCTTCTTTGGACCAAGTTCGTTTCGTTCGTCCATCTTCGTCCTCGCATTTGATCCGTTGGCCTTCTATGGACCAAGTTCGTCACTTTCGTCCCTCTTCGTCCTACCATTTGATCTGTTGGCCTTCTTTGGACCATGTTCTTCTAGTTCGTTCATCTTCCTCCTCCCATTTGATCCGTTGGCCTTCTTTAGATAAAGTTCGTCTCGTTAGTCCCACTTCGCCTCCCTTTTGATCCGTTGGCCTTCTTTGGACCAAGTTCGTCTCGTTCGTCCATCTTCGTCTTCGCATTAGATCCGTTGGCCTTCTTTGGACCAAGTTCGTCTTGTTAGTTCTTCTTCGTCCTCCCATTAGATCCGTTGGACTTCTTTGGACCAAGCTCGTCTCGTTTGCCCATCTTCGTCCTCGCATTAGATCCGTTGGCCTTCTTTGGACCAAGTTCGTCTCGTTCGTCCATCATTGTCGTCGCATTAGATCCGTTGTCCTTCTTTGGATCGAGTTCGTCTCTTTCGTCCCTCTTCGTCCTCCCATTTGATCCGTTGGCCTTCTTTGGACCAAGTTCGTCACTTTCGTCCCTCTTCGTCCTACCATTTGATCTGTTGGCCTTGTTTGGACCATGTTCGTCTAGTTCGTCCATCTTCATCCTCCCATTTGATCCGATGGCCTTCTTTAGATCAAGTTCCTCTCGTTAGTCCCTCTTCGTCCTCACCATTTGATCCGTTGGCCTTCTTTGGACCAAGTTCGTCTCGTTCGTCCATCTTCTTCTTCCCATTAGATCCGTTGGCCTTCTTTGTACCAAGTTCGTTTCGTTCGTCCATCTTCATCCTCGCATTTGATCCGTTGGCCTTCTTTGGACCAAGTTCGTCACTTTCGTCCCTCTTCGTCCTACCATTTGTTCTGTTGGCCTTCTTTGGACCATGTTCGTCTAGTTCGTCCATCTTCCTCCTCTCATTTGATCCGTTGGCCTTCTTTGGATCAAGTTCGTCTCGTTAGTCCCACTTCGTCCTCCCATTTGATCCGTTGGACTTCTTTGGACCAAATTCGTCTCGTTCGTCCATCTTCGTCCTCGCATTAGATCCGTTGGCCTTCTTTGGACCAAGTTCGTCTCGTTCGTCCATCATTGTCGTCGCATTAGATCTATTGCCCTTCTTTGGATCAAGCTCGTCTCTTTTGTCCCTCTTCGTCCTCCCATTTGATCCGTTGGCCTTCTTTGGACCAAGTTCGTCACTTTCGTCCCTCTTCGTCCTACCATTTGATCTGTTGGCCTTCTTTGGACCATGTTCGTCTAGTTCGTCCATCTTCCTCCTCCCATTTGATCCGTTGGCCTTCTTTGGACCAAGTTCGTTTCGTTCGTCCATCTTCGTCCTCGCATTTGATCCGTTGGCCTTCTTTGGACCAAGTTCGTCACTTTTGTCCCTCTTCGTCCTACCATTTGATCTGTTGGCCTTCTTTGGACCATGTTCGTCTAGTTCGTTCATCTTCCTCCTCCCATTTGATCCGTTGGCCTTCTTTAGATAAAGTTCGTCTCGTTAGTCCCACTTCGCCTCCCTTTTGATCCGTTGGCCTTCTTTGGACCAAGTTCGTCTCGTTCGTCCATCTTCGTCTTCGCATTAGATCCGTTGGCCTTCTTTGGACCAAGTTCGTCTCGTTAGTTCTTCTTCGTCCTCCCATTAGATCCGTTGGACTTCTTTGTACCAAGCTAGTCTCGTTTGCCCATCTTCGTCCTCCCGTTTGATCCGTTGGCCTTCTTTGGACCAAGTTCGTCTCGTTCATCCATCATCGTTCGTCCCTCTTCGTCCTCCCATTAGATCCGTTGGCCTTCTATGGATCAAGTTCGTCTCGTTAGTCCCTCTTCGTCCTCCCATTTGATCCGTTGGCCTTCTTTGGACCAAGTTCGTCTCGTTCGTCCCTCTTCGTCCTCCCAATAGATCCGTTGGCCTTCTTTGGACCAAGTTCGTCTCGTTCGTCCCTCTTTCCCCTCCAATTTGATCCGTTGGCCTTCTTTGGACCATGTTCGTCTAGTTCGTCCATCTTCATCCTCCCATTTGATCCGTTGGCCTTCTATGGATCAAGTTCGTCTCGTTAGTCCCTCTTCGTCCTCCCATTTGATCCGTTGGCCTTCTTTGGACCAAGTTCGTCTCGTTCGTCCATCTTCGTCCTCGCGTTAGATCCGTTGGCCTTCTTTGGACCAAGTTCATCTCGTTCGTCCATCATTGTCGTCGCATTAGATCCGTTGTCCTTCTTTGGATCGAGTTCCTCTCTTTCGTCCCTCTTCGTCCTCCCATTTGATCCGTTGGCCTTCTTTGGACCAAGTTCGTCACTTTCGTCCCTCTTCGTCCTACCATTTGATCTGTTGGCCTTGTTTGGACCATATTCGTCTAGTTCGTCCATCTTCATCCTCCCATTTGATCCGATGGCCTTCTTTAGATCAAGTTCCTCTCGTTAGTCCCTCTTCGTCCTCCCATTTGATCCGTTGGCCTTCTTTGGACCAAGTTCGTCTCGTTCGTCCATCTTCGTCTTCCCATTAGATCCGTTGGCCTTCTTTGGACCAAGTTCGTTTCGTTCGTCCATCTTCATCCTCGCATTTCATCCGTTGGCCTTCTTTGGACCAAGTTCGTCACCTTCGTCCCTCTTCGTCCTACCATTTGTTCTGTTGGCCTTCTTTGGACCATGTTCGTCTAGTTCGTCCATCTTCCTCCTCTCATTTGATCCGTTGGCCTTCTTTGGATCAAGTTCGTCTCGTTAGTCCCACTTCGTCCTCCCATTTGATCCGTTGGACTTCTTTGGACCAAATTCGTCTCGTTCGTCCATCTTCGTCCTCGCATTAGATCCGTTGGCCTTCTTTGGACCAAGTTCGTCTCGTTCGTCCATCATTGTCGTCGCATTAGATCTATTGCCCTTCTTTGGATCAAGCTCGTCTCTTTTGTCCCTCTTCGTCCTCCCATTTGATCCGTTGGCCTTCTTTGGACCAAGTTCGTCACTTTCGTCCCTCTTCGTCCTACCATTTGATCTGTTGGCCTTCTTTGGACCATGTTCGTCTAGTTCGTCCATCTTCCTCCTCCCATTTGATCCGTTGGCCTTCTTTGGACCAAGTTCGTTTCGTTCGTCCATCTTCGTCCTCGCATTTGATCCGTTGGCCTTCTTTGGACCAAGTTCGTCACTTTTGTCCCTCTTCGTCCTACCATTTGATCTGTTGGCCTTCTTTGGACCATGTTCTTCTAGTTCGTTCATCTTCCTCCTCCCATTTGATCCGTTGGCCTTCTTTAGATAAAGTTCGTCTCGTTAGTCCCACTTCGCCTCCCTTTTGATCCGTTGGCCTTCTTTGGACCAAGTTCGTCTCGTTCGTCCATCTTCGTCTTCGCATTAGATCCGTTGGCCTTCTTTGGACCAAGTTCGTCTCGTTAGTTCTTCTTCGTCCTCCCATTAGATCCGTTGGACTTCTTTGGACCAAGCTCGTCTCGTTTGCCCATCTTCGTCCTCGCATTAGATCCGTTGGCCTTCTTTGGACCAAGTTCGTCTCGTTCGTCCATCATTGTCGTCGCATTAGATCCGTTGTCCTTCTTTGGATCGAGTTCGTCTCTTTCGTCCCTCTTCGTCCTCCCATTTGATCCGTTGGCCTTCTTTGGACCAAGTTCGTCACTTTCGTCCCTCTTCGTCCTACCATTTGATCTGTTGGCCTTGTTTGGACCATGTTCGTCTAGTTCGTCCATCTTCATCCTCCCATTTGATCCGATGGCCTTCTTTAGATCAAGTTCCTCTCGTTAGTCCCTCTTCGTCCTCCCATTTGATCCGTTGGCCTTCTTTGGACCAAGTTCGTCTCGTTCGTCCATCTTCTTCTTCCCATTAGATCCGTTGGCCTTCTTTGTACCAAGTTCGTTTCGTTCGTCCATCTTCATCCTCGCATTTGATCCGTTGGCCTTCTTTGGACCAAGTTCGTCACTTTCGTCCCTCTTCGTCCTACCATTTGTTCTGTTGGCCTTCTTTGGACCATGTTCGTCTAGTTCGTCCATCTTCCTCCTCTCATTTGATCCGTTGGCCTTCTTTGGATCAAGTTCGTCTCGTTAGTCCCACTTCGTCCTCCCATTTGATCCGTTGGACTTCTTTGGACCAAATTCGTCTCGTTCGTCCATCTTCGTCCTCGCATTAGATCCGTTGGCCTTCTTTGGACCAAGTTCGTCTCGTTCGTCCATCATTGTCGTCGCATTAGATCTATTGCCCTTCTTTGGATCAAGCTCGTCTCTTTTGTCCCTCTTCGTCCTCCCATTTGATCCGTTGGCCTTCTTTGGACCAAGTTCGTCACTTTCGTCCCTCTTCGTCCTACCATTTGATCTGTTGGCCTTCTTTGGACCATGTTCGTCTAGTTCGTCCATCTTCCTCCTCCCATTTGATCCGTTGGCCTTCTTTGGACCAAGTTCGTTTCGTTCGTCCATCTTTGTCCTCGCATTTGATCCGTTGGCCTTCTTTGGACCAAGTTCGTCACTTTTGTCCCTCTTCGTCCTACCATTTGATCTGTTGGCCTTCTTTGGACCATGTTCGTCTAGTTCGTTCATCTTCCTCCTCCCATTTGATCCGTTGGCCTTCTTTAGATAAAGTTCGTCTCGTTAGTCCCACTTCGCCTCCCTTTTGATCCGTTGGCCTTCTTTGGACCAAGTTCGTCTCGTTCGTCCATCTTCGTCTTCGCATTAGATCCGTTGGCCTTCTTTGGACCAAGTTCGTCTCGTTAGTTCTTCTTCGTCCTCCCATTAGATCCGTTGGACTTCTTTGGACCAAGCTAGTCTCGTTTGCCCATCTTCGTCCTCCCGTTTGATCCGTTGGCCTTCTTTGGACCAAGTTCGTCTCGTTCATCCATCATCGTTCGTCCCTCTTCGTCCTCCCATTAGATCCGTTGGCCTTCTATGGATCAAGTTCGTCTCGTTAGTCCCTCTTCGTCCTCCCATTTGATCCGTTGGCCTTCTTTGGACCAAGTTCGTCTCGTTCGTCCCTCTTCGTCCTCCCAATAGATCCGTTGGCCTTCTTTGGACCAAGTTCGTCTCGTTCGTCCCTCTTTCCCCTCCAATTTGATCCGTTGGCCTTCTTTGGACCATGTTCGTCTAGTTCGTCCATCTTCATCCTCCCATTTGATCCGTTGGCCTTCTATGGATCAAGTTCGTCTCGTTAGTCCCTCTTCGTCCTCCCATTTGATCCGTTGGCCTTCTTTGGACCAAGTTCGTCTCGTTCGTCCATCTTCGTCCTCGCGTTAGATCCGTTGGCCTTCTTTGGACCAAGTTCATCTCGTTCGTCCATCATTGTCGTCGCATTAGATCCGTTGTCCTTCTTTGGATCGAGTTCCTCTCTTTCGTCCCTCTTCGTCCTCCCATTTGATCCGTTGGCCTTCTTTGGACCAAGTTCGTCACTTTCGTCCCTCTTCGTCCTACCATTTGATCTGTTGGCCTTGTTTGGACCATATTCGTCTAGTTCGTCCATCTTCATCCTCCCATTTGATCCGATGGCCTTCTTTAGATCAAGTTCCTCTCGTTAGTCCCTCTTCGTCCTCCCATTTGATCCGTTGGCCTTCTTTGGACCAAGTTCGTCTCGTTCGTCCATCTTCGTCTTCCCATTAGATCCGTTGGCCTTCTTTGGACCAAGTTCGTTTCGTTCGTCCATCTTCATCCTCGCATTTGATCCGTTGGCCTTCTTTGGACCAAGTTCGTCACCTTCGTCCCTCTTCGTCCTACCATTTGTTCTGTTGGCCTTCTTTGGACCATGTTCGTCTAGTTCGTCCATCTTCCTCCTCTCATTTGATCCGTTGGCCTTCTTTGGATCAAGTTCGTCTCGTTAGTCCCACTTCGTCCTCCCATTTGATCCGTTGGCCTTCTTTGGACCAAATTCGTCTCGTTCGTCCATCTTCGTCCTCGCATTAGATCCGTTGGCCTTCTTTGGACCAAGTTCGTCTCGTTCGTCCATCATTGTCGTCGCATTAGATCTATTGTCCTTCTTTGGATCAAGCTCGTCTCTTTTGTCCCTCTTCGTCCTCCCATTTGATCCGTTGGCCTTCTTTGGACCAAGTTCGTCACTTTCGTCCCTCTTCGTCCTACCATTTGATCTGTTGGCCTTCTTTGGACCATGTTCGTCTAGTTCGTCCATCTTCCTCCTCCCATTTGATCCGTTGGCCTTCTTTGGACCAAGTTCGTTTCGTTCGTCCATCTTCGTCCTCGCATTTGATCCGTTGGCCTTCTTTGGACCAAGTTCGTCACTTTCGTCCCTCTTCGTCCTACCATTTGATCTGTTGGCCTTCTTTGGACCATGTTCGTCTAGTTCGTTCATCTTCCTCCTCCCATTTGATCCGTTGGCCTTCTTTAGATAAAGTTCGTCTCGTTAGTCCCACTTGGCCTCCCTTTTGATCCGTTGGCCTTCTTTGGACCAAGTTTGTCTCGTTCGTCCATCTTCGTCTTCGCATTAGATCCGTTGGCCTTCTTTGGACCAAGTTCGTCTCGTTAGTTCTTCTTCGTCTTCCCATTAGATCCGTTGGATTTCTTTGGACTAAGCTAGTCTCGTTTGCCCATCTTCGTCCTCCCGTTTGATCCGTTGGCCTTCTTTGGACCAAGTTCGTCTCGTTCATCCATCATCGTTCGTCCCTCTTCGTCCTCCCATTAGATCCGTTGGCCTTCTATGGATCAAGTTCGTCTCGTTAGTCCCTCTTCGTCCTCCCATTTGATCCGTTGGCCTTCTTTGGACCAAGTTCGTCTCGTTCGTCCCTCTTCGTCCTCCCATTAGATCCGTTGGCCTTCTTTGGACCAAGTTCGTCTCGTTCGTCCCTCTTTCCCCTCCAATTTGATCCGTTGGCCTTCTTTGGACCATGTTCGTCTAGTTCGTCCATCTTCATCCTCCCATTTGATCCGTTGGCCTTCTATGGATCAAGTTCCTCTCGTTAGTCCCTCTTCGTCCTCCCATTTGATCCGTTGGCCTTCTTTGGACCAAGTTCGTCTCGTTCGTCCATCTTCGTCTTCCCATTTGATCCGTTGGCCTTCTTTGGACCAAGTTCGTCTCGTTCGTCCATCTTCGTCCTCGCGTTAGATCCGTTGGCCTTCTTTGGACCAAGTTCATCTCGTTCGTCCATCATTGTCGTCGCATTAGATCCGTTGTCCTTCTTTGGATCGAGTTCGTCTCTTTCGTCCCTCTTCGTCCTCCCATTTGATCCGTTGGCCTTCTTTGGACCAAGTTCGTCACTTTCGTCCCTCTTCGTCCTACCATTTGATCTGTTGGCCTTGTTTGGACCATGTTCGTCTAGTTCGTCCATCTTCATCCTCCCATTTGATCTGATGGCCTTCTTTAGATCAAGTTCCTCTCGTTAGTCCCTCTTCGTCCTCCCATTTGATCCGTTGGCCTTCTTTGGACCAAGTTCGTCTCGTTCGTCCATCTTCGTCTTCCCATTAGATCCGTTGGCCTTCTTTGGACCAAGTTCGTTTCGTTCGTCCATCTTCATCCTCGCATTTGATCCGTTGGCCTTCTTTGGACCAAGTTCGTTTCGTTCGTCCATCTTCGTCCTCGCATTTGATCCGTTGGCCTTCTTTGGACCAAGTTCGTCACTTTCGTCCCTCTTCGTCCTACCATTTGTTCTGTTGGCCTTCTTTGGACCAAGCTAGTCTCGTTTGCCCATCTTCGTCCTCCCGTTTGATCCGTTGGCCTTCTTTGGACCAAGTTCGTCTCGTTCATCCATCATCGTTCGTCCCTCTTCGTCCTCCCATTAGATCCGTTGGCCTTCTATGGATCAAGTTCGTCTCGTTAGTCCCTCTTCGTCCTCCCATTTGATCCGTTGGCCTTCTTTGGACCAAGTTCGTCTCGTTCGTCCCTCTTCGTCCTCCCAATAGATCCGTTGGCCTTCTTTGGACCAAGTTCGTCTCGTTCGTCCCTCTTTCCCCTCCAATTTGATCCGTTGGCCTTCTTTGGACCATGTTCGTCTAGTTCGTCCATCTTCATCCTCCCATTTGATCCGTTGGCCTTCTATGGATCAAGTTCGTCTCGTTAGTCCCTCTTCGTCCTCCCATTTGATCCGTTGGCCTTCTTTGGACCAAGTTCGTCTCGTTCGTCCATCTTCGTCCTCGCGTTAGATCCGTTGGCCTTCTTTGGACCAAGTTCATCTCGTTCGTCCATCATTGTCGTCGCATTAGATCCGTTGTCCTTCTTTGGATCGAGTTCCTCTCTTTCGTCCCTCTTCGTCCTCCCATTTGATCCGTTGGCCTTCTTTGGACCAAGTTCGTCACTTTCGTCCCTCTTCGTCCTACCATTTGATCTGTTGGCCTTGTTTGGACCATATTCGTCTAGTTCGTCCATCTTCATCCTCCCATTTGATCCGATGGCCTTCTTTAGATCAAGTTCCTCTCGTTAGTCCCTCTTCGTCCTCCCATTTGATCCGTTGGCCTTCTTTGGACCAAGTTCGTCTCGTTCGTCCATCTTCGTCTTCCCATTAGATCCGTTGGCCTTCTTTGGACCAAGTTCGTTTCGTTCGTCCATCTTCATCCTCGCATTTGATCCGTTGGCCTTCTTTGGACCAAGTTCGTCACCTTCGTCCCTCTTCGTCCTACCATTTGTTCTGTTGGCCTTCTTTGGACCATGTTCGTCTAGTTCGTCCATCTTCCTCCTCTCATTTGATCCGTTGGCCTTCTTTGGATCAAGTTCGTCTCGTTAGTCCCACTTCGTCCTCCCATTTGATCCGTTGGCCTTCTTTGGACCAAATTCGTCTCGTTCGTCCATCTTCGTCCTCGCATTAGATCCGTTGGCCTTCTTTGGACCAAGTTCGTCTCGTTCGTCCATCATTGTCGTCGCATTAGATCTATTGTCCTTCTTTGGATCAAGCTCGTCTCTTTTGTCCCTCTTCGTCCTCCCATTTGATCCGTTGGCCTTCTTTGGACCAAGTTCGTCACTTTCGTCCCTCTTCGTCCTACCATTTGATCTGTTGGCCTTCTTTGGACCATGTTCGTCTAGTTCGTCCATCTTCCTCCTCCCATTTGATCCGTTGGCCTTCTTTGGACCAAGTTCGTTTCGTTCGTCCATCTTCGTCCTCGCATTTGATCCGTTGGCCTTCTTTGGACCAAGTTCGTCACTTTCGTCCCTCTTCGTCCTACCATTTGATCTGTTGGCCTTCTTTGGACCATGTTCGTCTAGTTCGTTCATCTTCCTCCTCCCATTTGATCCGTTGGCCTTCTTTAGATAAAGTTCGTCTCGTTAGTCCCACTTGGCCTCCCTTTTGATCCGTTGGCCTTCTTTGGACCAAGTTTGTCTCGTTCGTCCATCTTCGTCTTCGCATTAGATCCGTTGGCCTTCTTTGGACCAAGTTCGTCTCGTTAGTTCTTCTTCGTCTTCCCATTAGATCCGTTGGATTTCTTTGGACTAAGCTAGTCTCGTTTGCCCATCTTCGTCCTCCCGTTTGATCCGTTGGCCTTCTTTGGACCAAGTTCGTCTCGTTCATCCATCATCGTTCGTCCCTCTTCGTCCTCCCATTAGATCCGTTGGCCTTCTATGGATCAAGTTCGTCTCGTTAGTCCCTCTTCGTCCTCCCATTTGATCCGTTGGCCTTCTTTGGACCAAGTTCGTCTCGTTCGTCCCTCTTCGTCCTCCCATTAGATCCGTTGGCCTTCTTTGGACCAAGTTCGTCTCGTTCGTCCCTCTTTCCCCTCCAATTTGATCCGTTGGCCTTCTTTGGACCATGTTCGTCTAGTTCGTCCATCTTCATCCTCCCATTTGATCCGTTGGCCTTCTATGGATCAAGTTCCTCTCGTTAGTCCCTCTTCGTCCTCCCATTTGATCCGTTGGCCTTCTTTGGACCAAGTTCGTCTCGTTCGTCCATCTTCGTCTTCCCATTTGATCCGTTGGCCTTCTTTGGACCAAGTTCGTCTCGTTCGTCCATCTTCGTCCTCGCGTTAGATCCGTTGGCCTTCTTTGGACCAAGTTCATCTCGTTCGTCCATCATTGTCGTCGCATTAGATCCGTTGTCCTTCTTTGGATCGAGTTCGTCTCTTTCGTCCCTCTTCGTCCTCCCATTTGATCCGTTGGCCTTCTTTGGACCAAGTTCGTCACTTTCGTCCCTCTTCGTCCTACCATTTGATCTGTTGGCCTTGTTTGGACCATGTTCGTCTAGTTCGTCCATCTTCATCCTCCCATTTGATCTGATGGCCTTCTTTAGATCAAGTTCCTCTCGTTAGTCCCTCTTCGTCCTCCCATTTGATCCGTTGGCCTTCTTTGGACCAAGTTCGTCTCGTTCGTCCATCTTCGTCTTCCCATTAGATCCGTTGGCCTTCTTTGGACCAAGTTCGTTTCGTTCGTCCATCTTCATCCTCGCATTTGATCCGTTGGCCTTCTTTGGACCAAGTTCGTCACTTTCGTCCCTCTTCGTCCGACCATTTGTTTTGTTGGCCTTCTTTGGACCATGTTCGTCTAGTTCGTCCATCTTCCTCCTCTCATTTGATCCGTTGGCCTTCTTTGGATCAAGTTCGTCTCTTTAGTCCCACTTCGTCCTCCCATTTGATCCGTTGGCCTTCTTTGGACCAAATTCGTCTCGTTCGTCCATCTTCGTCCTCGCATTAGATCCGTTGGCCTTCTTTGGACCAAGTTCGTCTCGTTCGTCCATCATTGTCGTCGCATTAGATCTATTGTCCTTCTTTGGATCAAGCTCGTCTCTTTTGTCCCTCTTCGTCCTCCCATTTGATCCGTTGGCCTTCTTTGGACCAAGTTCGTCACTTTCGTCCCTCTTCGTCCTACCATTTGATCTGTTGGCCTTCTTTGGACCATGTTCGTCTAGTTCGTCCATCTTCCTCCTCCCATTTGATCCGTTGGCCTTCTTTGGACCAAGTTCGTTTCGTTCGTCCATCTTCGTCCTCGCATTTGATCCGTTGGCCTTCTTTGGACCAAGTTCGTCACTTTCGTCCCTCTTCGTCCTACCATTTGATCTGTTGGCCTTCTTTGGACCATGTTCGTCTAGTTCGTTCATCTTCCTCCTCCCATTTGATCCGTTGGCCTTCTTTGGACCAAGTTCGTCTCGTTCGTCCATCTTCGTCTTCGCATTAGATCCGTTGGCCTTCTTTGGACCAAGTTCGTCTCGTTAGTTCTTCTTCGTCCTCCCATTAGATCCGTTGGACTTCTTTGGACCAAGCTAGTCTCGTTTGCCCATCGTCGTCCTCCCGTTTGATCCGTTGGCCTTCTTTGGACCAAGTTCGTCTCGTTCATCCATCATCGTTCGTCCCTCTTCGTCCTCCCATTAGATCCGTTGGCCTTCTATGGATCAAGTTCGTCTCGTTAGTCCCTCTTCGTCCTCCCATTTGATCTGTTGGCCTTCTTTGGACCAAGTTCGTCTCGTTCGTCCCTCTTCGTCCTCCCATTAGATCCGTTGGCCTTCTTTGGACCAAGTTCGTCTCGTTCGTCCCTCTTTCCCCTCCAATTTGATCCGTTGGCCTTCTTTGGACCATGTTCGTCTAGTTCGTCCATCTTCATCCTCCCATTTGATCCGTTGGCCTTCTATGGATCAAGTTCGTCTCGTTAGTCCCTCTTCGTCCTCCCATTTGATCCGTTGGCCTTCTTTGGACCAAGTTCGTCTCGTTCGTCCATCTTCGTCCTCGCATTAGATCCGTTGGCCTTATTTGGACCAAGTTCGTCTCGTTCGTCCATCATTGTCGTCGCATTAGATCCGTTGTCCTTCTTTGGATCGAGTTCGTCTCTTTCGTCCCTCTTCGTCCTCCCATTTGATCCGTTGGCCTTCTTTGGACCATGTTCGTCACTTTCGTCCCTCTTCGTCCTACCATTTGATCTGTTGGCCTTGTTTGGACCATGTTCGTCTAGTTCGTCCATCTTCATCCTCCCATTTGATCCGATGGCCTTCTTTAGATCAAGTTCCTCTCGTTAGTCCCTCTTCGTCCTCCCATTTGATCCGTTGGCCTTCTTTGGACCAAGTTCGTCTCGTTCGTCCATCTTCGTCCTCGCATTAGATCCCTTGGCCTTCTTTGGACCAAGTTCGTCTCGTTCGTCCATCATTGTCGTCGCATTAGATCTATTGTCCTTCTTTGGATCAAGCTCGTCTCTTTTGTCCCTCTTCGTCCTCCCATTTGATCCGTTGGCCTTCTTTGGACCAAGTTCGTCACTTTCGTCCCTCTTCGTCCTACCATTTGATCTGTTGGCCTTCTTTGGACCATGTTCGTCTAGTTCGTCCATCTTCCTCCTCCCATTTGATCCGTTGGCCTTCTTTGGACCAAGTTCGTTTCGTTCGTCCATCTTCGTCCTCGCATTTGATCCGTTGGCCTTCTTTGGACCAAGTTCGTCACTTTCGTCCCTCTTCGTCCTACCATTTGATCTGTTGGCCTTCTTTGGACCATGTTCGTCTAGTTCGTTCATCTTCCTCCTCCCATTTGATCCGTTGGCCTTCTTTAGATAAAGTTCGTCTCGTTAGTCCCACTTCGCCTCCCTTTTGATCCGTTGGCCTTCTTTGGACCAAGTACGTCTCGTTCGTCCATCTTCGTCTTCGCATTAGATCCGTTGGCCTTCTTTGGACCAAGTTCGTCTCGTTAGTTCTTCTTCGTCCTCCCATTAGATCCGTTGGACTTCTTTGGACCAAGTTCGTCACTTTCGTCCCTCTTCGTCCTACCATTTGATCTGTTGGCCTTGTTTGGACCATGTTCGTCTAGTTCGTCCATCTTCATCCTCCCATTTGATCCGATGGCCTTCTTTAGATCAAGTTCCTCTCGTTAGTCCCTCTTCGTCCTCCCATTTGATCCGTTGGCCTTCTTTGGACCAAGTTCGTCTCGTTCGTCCAATTTCGTCTTCCCATTAGATCCGTTGGCCTTCTTTGGACCAAGTTCGTTTCGTTCGTCCATCTTCATCCTCGCATTTGATCCGTTGGCCTTCTTTGGACCAAGTTCGTCACTTTCGTCCCTCTTCGTCCTACCATTTGTTCTGTTGGCCTGCTTTGGACCATGTTCGTCTAGTTCGTCCATCTTCCTCCTCTCATTTGATCCGTTGGCCTTCTTTGGATCAAGTTCGTCTCGTTAGTCCCACTTCATCCTCCGATTTGATCCGTTGGCCTTCTTTGGACCAAATTCGTCTCGTTCGTCCATCTTCGTCCTCGCATTAGATCCGTTGGCCTTCTTTGGACCAAGTTCGTCTCGTTCGTCCATCATTGTCGTCGCATTAGATCTATTGTCCTTCTTTGGATCAAGCTCGTCTCTTTTGTCCCTCTTCGTCCTCCCATTTGATCCGTTGGCCTTCTTTGGACCAAGTTCGTCACTTTCGTCCCTCTTGGTCCTACCATTTGATCTGTTGGCCTTCTTTGGACCATGTTCGTCTAGTTCGTCCATCTTCCTCCTCCCATTTGATCCGTTGGCCTTCTTTGGACCAAGTTCGTTTCGTTCGTCCATCTTCATCCTCGCATTTGATCTGTTGGCCTTCTTTGGATCAAGTTCGTCTCTTTCGTCACTCTTCGTCCTCCCATTTGATCCGTTGGCCTTCTATGGATCAAGTTCGTCTCGTTAGTCCCTCTTCGTCCTCCCATTTGATCCGTTGGCCTTCTTTGGACCAAGTTCGTCTCGTTCGTCCATCTTTGTCCTCGCATTAGATCCGTTGGCCTTCTTTGGACCAACTTCGTCTCGTTCGTCCATCATTGTCGTCGCATTAGATCCGTTGTCCTTCTTTGGATCGAGTTCGTCTCTTTCGTCCCTCTTCGTCCTCCCATTTGATCTGTTGGCCTTCTTTGGACCAAGTTCGTCACTTTCGTCCCTCTTCGTCCTACCATTTGATCTGTTGGCCTTGTTTGGACCATGTTCGTCTAGTTCGTCCATCTTCATCCTCCCATTTGATCCGATGGCCTTCTTTAGATCAAGTTCCTCTCGTTAGTCCCTCTTCGTCCTCCCATTTGATCCCTTGGCCTTCTTTGGACCAAGTTCGTCTCGTTCGTCCATCTTCGTCCTCCCATTTGATCCGTTGGCCTTCTTTGGACCAAGTTCGTCTCGTTCGTCCATCTTCGTCCTCGCGTTAGATCCGTTGGCCTTCTTTGGACCAAGTTCATCTCGTTCGTCCATCATTGTCGTCGCATTAGATCCGTTGTCCTTCTTTGGATCGAGTTCGTCTCTTTCGTCCCTCTTCGTCCTCCCATTTGATCCGTTGGCCTTCTTTGGACCATGTTCGTCACTTTCGTCCCTCTTCGTCCTCCCATTTGATCTGTTGGCCTTCTTTGGACCAAGTTCGTCTCGTTCGTCCCTCTTCGTCCTCCCATTAGATCCGTTGGCCTTCTTTGGACCAAGTTCGTCTCGTTCGTCCCTCTTTCCCCTCCAATTTGATCCGTTGGCCTTCTTTGGACCATGTTCGTCTAGTTCGTCCATCTTCATCCTCCCATTTGATCCGTTGGCCTTCTATGGATCAAGTTCGTCTCGTTAGTCCCTCTTCGTCCTCCCATTTGATCCGTTGGCCTTCTTTGGACCAAGTTCGTCTCGTTCGTCCATCTTCGTCCTCGCGTTAGATCCGTTGGCCTTCTTTGGACCAAGTTCATCTCGTTCGTCCATCATTGTCGTCGCATTAGATCCGTTGTCCTTCTTTGGATCGAGTTCGTCTCTTTCGTCCCTCTTCGTCCTCCCATTTGATCCGTTGGCCTTCTTTGGACCATGTTCGTCACTTTCGTCCCTCTTCGTCCTACCATTTGATCTGTTGGCCTTGTTTGGACCATGTTCGTCTAGTTCGTCCATCTTCATCCTCCCATTTGATCCGATGGCCTTCTTTAGATCAAGTTCCTCTCGTTAGTCCCTCTTCGTCCTCCCATTTGATCCCTTGGCCTTCTTTGGACCAAGTTCGTCTCGTTCGTCCATCTTCGTCCTCGCATTAGATCCGTTGGCCTTCTTTGGACCAAGTTCGTCTCGTTCGTCCATCATTGTCGTCGCATTAGATCTATTGTCCTTCTTTGGATCAAGCTCGTCTCTTTTGTCCCTCTTCGTCCTCCCATTTGATCCGTTGGCCTTCTTTGGACCAAGTTCGTCACTTTCGTCCCTCTTCGTCCTACCATTTGATCTGTTGGCCTTCTTTGGACCATGTTCGTCTAGTTCGTCCATCTTCCTCCTCCCATTTGATCCGTTGGCCTTCTTTGGACCAAGTTCGTTTCGTTCGTCCATCTTCGTCCTCGCATTTGATCCGTTGGACTTCTTTGCACCAAGTTCGTCACTTTCGTCCCTCTTCGTCCTACCATTTGATCTGTTGGCCTTCTTTGGATCAAGTTCGTCTCGTTAGTCCCACTTCGTCCTCCCATTTGATCCGTTGGCCTTCTTTGGACCAAATTCGTCTCGTTCGTCCATCTTCGTCCTCGCATTAGATCCGTTGGCCTTCTTTGGACCAAGTTCGTCTCGTTCGTCCATCATTGTCGTCGCATTAGATCTATTGTCCTTCTTTGGATCAAGCTCGTCTCTTTTGTCCCTCTTCGTCCTCCCATTTGATCCGTTGGCCTTCTTTGGACCAAGTTCGTCACTTTCGTCCCTCTTGGTCCTACCATTTGATCTGTTGGCCTTCTTTGGACCATGTTCGTCTAGTTCGTCCATCTTCCTCCTCCCATTTGATCCGTTGGCCTTCTTTGGACCAAGTTCGTTTCGTTCGTCCATCTTCATCCTCGCATTTGATCTGTTGGCCTTCTTTGGATCAAGTTCGTCTCTTTCGTCACTCTTCGTCCTCCCATTTGATCCGTTGGCCTTCTATGGATCAAGTTCGTCTCGTTAGTCCCTCTTCGTCCTCCCATTTGATCCGTTGGCCTTCTTTGGACCAAGTTCGTCTCGTTCGTCCATCATTGTCGTCGCATTAGATCCGTTGTCCTTCTTTGGATCGAGTTCGTCTCTTTCGTCCCTCTTCGTCCTCCCATTTGATCTGTTGGCCTTCTTTGGACCAAGTTCGTCACTTTCGTCCCTCTTCGTCCTACCATTTGATCTGTTGGCCTTGTTTGGACCATGTTCGTCTAGTTCGTCCATCTTCATCCTCCCATTTGATCCGATGGCCTTCTTTAGATCAAGTTCCTCTCGTTAGTCCCTCTTCGTCCTCCCATTTGATCCGTTGGCCTTCTTTGGACCAAGTTCGTCTCGTTCGTCCATCTTCGTCCTCGCATTAGATCCGTTGGCCTTCTTTGGACCAAGTTCGTCTCGTTCGTCCATCATTGTCGTCGCATTAGATCTATTGTCCTTCTTTGGATCAAGCTCGTCTCTTTTGTCCCTCTTCGTCCTCCCATTTGATCCGTTGGCCTTCTTTGGACCAAGTTCGTCACTTTCGTCCCTCTTCGTCCTACCATTTGATCTGTTGGCCTTCTTTGGACCATGTTCGTCTAGTTCGTCCATCTTCCTCCTCCCATTTGATCCGTTGGCCTTCTTTGGACCAAGTTCGTTTCGTTCGTCCATCTTCGTCCTTGCATTTGATCCGTTGGACTTCTTTGGACCAAGTTCGTCACTTTCGTCCCTCTTCGTCCTACCATTTGATCTGTTGGCCTTCTTTGGATCAAGTTCGTCTCGTTAGTCCCACTTCGTCCTCCCATTTGATCCGTTGGCCTTCTTTGGACCAAATTCGTCTCGTTCGTCCATCTTCGTCCTCGCATTAGATCCGTTGGCCTTCTTTGGACCAAGTTCGTCCCGTTCGTCCATCATTGTCGTCGCATTAGATCCGTTGTCCTTCTTTGGATCAAGTTCGTCTCTTTCGTCACTCTTCGTCCTCCCATTTGATCCGTTGGCCTTCTTTGGACCAAGTTCGTCACTTTCGTCCCTCTTCGTCCTACCATTTGATCTGTTGGCCTTCTTTGGACCATGTTCGTCTAGTTCGTCCATCTTCCTCCTCCCATTTGATCCGTTGGCCTTCTTTGGACCAAGTTCGTTTCGTTCGTCCATCTTCGTCCTCGCATTTGATCCGTTGGACTTCTTTGGACCAAATTCGTCTCGTTCGTCCATCTTCGTCCTCGCATTAGATCCGTTGGCCTTCTTTGGACCAAGTTCGTCTCGTTCGTCCATCATTGTCGTCGCATTAGATCTATTGTCCTTCTTTGGATCAAGCTCGTCTCTTTTGTCCCTCTTCGTCCTCCCATTTGATCCGTTGGCCTTCTTTGGACCAAGTTCGTCTCGTTCGTCCATCTTCGTCTTCCCATTAGATCCGTTGGCCTTCTTTGGACCAAGTTCGTTTCGTTCGTCCATCTTCATCCTCGCATTTGATCCGTTGGCCTTCTTTGGACCAAGTTCGTCACTTTCGTCCCTCTTCGTCCTACCATTTGTTCTGTTGGCCTGCTTTGGACCATGTTCGTCTAGTTCGTCCATCTTCCTCCTCTCATTTGATCCGTTGGCCTTCTTTGGATCAAGTTCGTCTCGTTAGTCCCACTTCGTCCTCCGATTTGATCCGTTGGCCTTCTTTGGACCAAATTCGTCTCGTTCGTCCATCTTCGTCCTCGCATTAGATCCGTTGGCCTTCTTTGGACCAAGTTCGTCTCGTTCGTCCATCATTGTCGTCGCATTAGATCTATTGTCCTTCTTTGGATCAAGCTCGTCTCTTTTGTCCCTCTTCGTCCTCCCATTTGATCCGTTGGCCTTCTTTGGACCAAGTTCGTCACTTTCGTCCTTCTTGGTCCTACCATTTGATCTGTTGGCCTTCTTTGGACCATGTTCGTCTAGTTCGTCCATCTTCCTCCTCCCATTTGATCCGTTGGCCTTCTTTGGACCAAGTTCGTTTCGTTCGTCCATCTTCATCCTCGCATTTGATCTGTTGGCCTTCTTTGGATCAAGTTCGTCTCTTTCGTCACTCTTCGTCCTCCCATTTGATCCGTTGGCCTTCTATGGATCAAGTTCGTCTCGTTAGTCCCTCTTCGTCCTCCCATTTGATCCGTTGGCCTTCTTTGGACCAAGTTCGTCTCGTTCGTCCATCTTTGTCCTCGCATTAGATCCGTTGGCCTTCTTTGGACCAAGTTCGTCTCGTTCGTCCATCATTGTCGTCGCATTAGATCCGTTGTCCTTCTTTGGATCAAGTTCGTCTCTTTCGTCACTCTTCGTCCTCCCATTTGATCCGTTGGCCTTCTTTGGACCAAGTTCGTCACTTTCGTCCCTCTTCGTCCTACCATTTGATCTGTTGGCCTTCTTTGGACCATGTTCGTCTAGTTCGTCCATCTTCCTCCTCCCATTTGATCCGTTGGCCTTCTTTGGACCAAGTTCGTTTCGTTCGTCCATCTTCGTCCTCGCATTTGATCCGTTGGACTTCTTTGGACCAAGTTCGTCACTTTCGTCCCTCTTCGTCCTACCATTTGATCTGTTGGCCTTCTTTGGATCAAGTTCGTCTCGTTAGTCCCACTTCGTCCTCCCATTTGATCCGTTGGCCTTCTTTGGACCAAATTCGTCTCGTTCGTCCATCTTCGTCCTCGCATTAGATCCGTTGGCCTTCTTTGGACCAAGTTCGTCTCGTTCGTCCATCATTGTCGTCGCATTAGATCTATTGTCCTTCTTTGGATCAAGCTCGTCTCTTTTGTCCCTCTTCGTCCTCCCATTTGATCCGTTGGCCTTCTTTGGACCAAGTTCGTCACTTTCGTCCCTCTTGGTCCTACCATTTGATCTGTTGGCCTTCTTTGGACCATGTTCGTCTAGTTCGTCCATCTTCCTCCTCCCATTTGATCCGTTGGCCTTCTTTGGACCAAGTTCGTTTCGTTCGTCCATCTTCATCCTCGCATTTGATCCGTTGGCCTTCTTTGGACCAAGTTCGTCACTTTCGTCCCTCTTCGTCCTACCATTTGTTCTGTTGGCCTGCTTTCGACCATGTTCGTCTAGTTCGTCCATCTTCCTCCTCTCATTTGATCCGTTGGCCTTCTTTGGATCAAGTTCGTCTCGTTAGTCCCACTTCGTCCTCCGATTTGATCCGTTGGCCTTCTTTGGACCAAATTCGTCTCGTTCGTCCATCTTCGTCCTCGCATTAGATCCGTTGGCCTTCTTTGGACCAAGTTCGTCTCGTTCGTCCATCATTGTCGTCGCATTAGATCTATTGTCCTTCTTTGGATCAAGCTCGTCTCTTTTGTCCCTCTTCGTCCTCCCATTTGATCCGTTGGCCTTCTTTGGACCAAGTTCGTCACTTTCGTCCTTCTTGGTCCTACCATTTGATCTGTTGGCCTTCTTTGGACCATGTTCGTCTAGTTCGTCCATCTTCCTCCTCCCATTTGATCCGTTGGCCTTCTTTGGACCAAGTTCGTTTCGTTCGTCCATCTTCATCCTCGCATTTGATCTGTTGGCCTTCTTTGGATCAAGTTCGTCTCTTTCGTCACTCTTCGTCCTCCCATTTGATCCGTTGGCCTTCTATGGATCAAGTTCGTCTCGTTAGTCCCTCTTCGTCCTCCCATTTGATCCGTTGGCCTTCTTTGGACCAAGTTCGTCTCGTTCGTCCATCTTTGTCCTTGCATTAGATCCGTTGGCCTTCTTTGGACCAAGTTCGTCTCGTTCGTCCATCATTGTCGTCGCATTAGATCCGTTGTCCTTCTTTGGATCAAGTTCGTCTCTTTCGTCACTCTTCGTCCTCCCATTTGATCCGTTGGCCTTCTTTGGACCAAGTTCGTCACTTTCGTCCCTCTTCGTCCTACCATTTGATCTGTTGGCCTTCTTTGGACCATGTTCGTCTAGTTCGTCCATCTTCCTCCTCCCATTTGATCCGTTGGCCTTCTTTGGACCAAGTTCATTTCGTTCGTCCATCTTCGTCCTCGCATTTGATCCGTTGGACTTCTTTGGACCAAGTTCGTCACTTTCGTCCCTCTTCGTCCTACCATTTGATCTGTTGGCCTTCTTTGGATCAAGTTCGTCTCGTTAGTCCCACTTCGTCCTCCCATTTGATCCGTTGGCCTTCTTTGGACCAAATTCGTCTCGTTCGTCCATCTTCGTCCTCGCATTAGATCCGTTGGCCTTCTTTGGACCAAGTTCGTCTCGTTCGTCCATCATTGTCGTCGCATTAGATCTATTGTCCTTCTTTGGATCAAGCTCGTCTCTTTTGTCCCTCTTCGTCCTCCCATTTGATCCGTTGGCCTTCTTTGGACCAAGTTCGTCACTTTCGTCCCTCTTGGTCCTACCATTTGATCTGTTGGCCTTCTTTGGACCATGTTCGTCTAGTTCGTCCATCTTCCTCCTCCCATTTGATCCGTTGGCCTTCTTTGGACCAAGTTCGTTTCGTTCGTCCATCTTCATCCTCGCATTTGATCTGTTGGCCTTCTTTGGATCAAGTTCGTCTCTTTCGTCACTCTTCGTCCTCCCATTTGATCCGTTGGCCTTCTATGGATCAAGTTCGTCTCGTTAGTCCCTCTTCGTCCTCCCATTTGATCCGTTGGCCTTCTTTGGACCAAGTTCGTCTCGTTCGTCCATCTTTGTCCTTGCATTAGATCCGTTGGCCTTCTTTGGACCAAGTTCGTCTCGTTCGTCCATCATTGTCGTCGCATTAGATCCGTTGTCCTTCTTTGGATCAAGTTCGTCTCTTTCGTCACTCTTCGTCCTCCCATTTGATCCGTTGGCCTTCTTTGGACCAAGTTCGTCACTTTCGTCCCTCTTCGTCCTACCATTTGATCTGTTGGCCTTCTTTGGACCATGTTCGTCTAGTTCGTCCATCTTCCTCCTCCCATTTGATCCGTTGGCCTTCTTTGGACCAAGTTCGTTTCGTTCGTCCATCTTCGTCCTCGCATTTGATCCGTTGGACTTCTTTGGACCAAGTTCGTCACTTTCGTCCCTCTTCGTCCTACCATTTGATCTGTTGGCCTTCTTTGGATCAAGTTCGTCTCGTTAGTCCCACTTCGTCCTCCCATTTGATCCGTTGGCCTTCTTTGGACCAAATTCGTCTCGTTCGTCCATCTTCGTCCTCGCATTAGATCCGTTGGCCTTCTTTGGACCAAGTTCGTCTCGTTCGTCCATCATTGTCGTCGCATTAGATCTATTGTCCTTCTTTGGATCAAGCTCGTCTCTTTTGTCCCTCTTCGTCCTCCCATTTGATCCGTTGGCCTTCTTTGGACCAACTTCGTCACTTTCGTCCCTCTTGGTCCTACCATTTGATCTGTTGGCCTTCTTTGGACCATGTTCGTCTAGTTCGTCCATCTTCCTCCTCCCATTTGATCCGTTGGCCTTCTTTGGACCAAGTTCGTTTCGTTCGTCCATCTTCATCCTCGCATTTGATCCGTTGGCCTTCTTTGGACCAAGTTCGTCACTTTCGTCCCTCTTCGTCCTACCATTTGTTCTGTTGGCCTGCTTTCGACCATGTTCGTCTAGTTCGTCCATCTTCCTCCTCTCATTTGATCCGTTGGCCTTCTTTGGATCAAGTTCGTCTCGTTAGTCCCACTTCGTCCTCCGATTTGATCCGTTGGCCTTCTTTGGACCAAATTCGTCTCGTTCGTCCATCTTCGTCCTCGCATTAGATCCGTTGGCCTTCTTTGGACCAAGTTCGTCTCGTTCGTCCATCATTGTCGTCGCATTAGATCTATTGTCCTTCTTTGGATCAAGCTCGTCTCTTTTGTCCCTCTTCGTCCTCCCATTTGATCCGTTGGCCTTCTTTGGACCAAGTTCGTCACTTTCGTCCTTCTTGGTCCTACCATTTGATCTGTTGGCCTTCTTTGGACCATGTTCGTCTAGTTCGTCCATCTTCCTCCTCCCATTTGATCCGTTGGCCTTCTTTGGACCAAGTTCGTTTCGTTCGTCCATCTTCATCCTCGCATTTGATCTGTTGGCCTTCTTTGGATCAAGTTCGTCTCTTTCGTCACTCTTCGTCCTCCCATTTGATCCGTTGGCCTTCTATGGATCAAGTTCGTCTCGTTAGTCCCTCTTCGTCCTCCCATTTGATCCGTTGGCCTTCTTTGGACCAAGTTCGTCTCGTTCGTCCATCTTTGTCCTTGCATTAGATCCGTTGGCCTTCTTTGGACCAAGTTCGTCTCGTTCGTCCATCATTGTCGTCGCATTAGATCCGTTGTCCTTCTTTGGATCAAGTTCGTCTCTTTCGTCACTCTTCGTCCTCCCATTTGATCCGTTGGCCTTCTTTGGACCAAGTTCGTCACTTTCGTCCCTCTTCGTCCTACCATTTGATCTGTTGGCCTTCTTTGGACCATGTTCGTCTAGTTCGTCCATCTTCCTCCTCCCATTTGATCCGTTGGCCTTCTTTGGACCAAGTTCATTTCGTTCGTCCATCTTCGTCCTCGCATTTGATCCGTTGGACTTCTTTGGACCAAGTTCGTCACTTTCGTCCCTCTTCGTCCTACCATTTGATCTGTTGGCCTTCTTTGGATCAAGTTCGTCTCGTTAGTCCCACTTCGTCCTCCCATTTGATCCGTTGGCCTTCTTTGGACCAAATTCGTCTCGTTCGTCCATCTTCGTCCTCGCATTAGATCCGTTGGCCTTCTTTGGACCAAGTTCGTCTCGTTCGTCCATCATTGTCGTCGCATTAGATCTATTGTCCTTCTTTGGATCAAGCTCGTCTCTTTTGTCCCTCTTCGTCCTCCCATTTGATCCGTTGGCCTTCTTTGGACCAAGTTCGTCACTTTCGTCCCTCTTGGTCCTACCATTTGATCTGTTGGCCTTCTTTGGACCATGTTCGTCTAGTTCGTCCATCTTCCTCCTCCCATTTGATCCGTTGGCCTTCTTTGGACCAAGTTCGTTTCGTTCGTCCATCTTCATCCTCGCATTTGATCTGTTGGCCTTCTTTGGATCAAGTTCGTCTCTTTCGTCACTCTTCGTCCTCCCATTTGACCCGTTGGCCTTCTATGGATCAAGTTCGTCTCGTTAGTCCCTCTTCGTCCTCCCATTTGATCCGTTGGCCTTCTTTGGACCAAGTTCGTCTCGTTCGTCCATCTTCGTCCTCGCATTAGATCCGTTGGCCTTCTTTGGACCAAGTTCGTCTCGTTCGTCCATCATTGTCGTCGCATTAGATCCGTTGTCCTTCTTTGGATCGAGTTCGTCTCTTTCGTCCCTCTTCGTCCTCCCATTTGATCTGTTGGCCTTCTTTGGACCAAGTTCGTCACTTTCGTCCCTCTTCGTCCTACCATTTGATCTGTTGGCCTTGTTTGGACCATGTTCGTCTAGTTCGTCCATCTTCATCCTCCCATTTGATCCGATGGCCTTCTTTAGATCAAGTTCCTCTCGTTAGTCCCTCTTCGTCCTCCCATTTGATCCGTTGGCCTTCTTTGGACCAAGTTCGTCTCGTTCGTCCATCTTCGTCCTCGCATTAGATCCGTTGGCCTTCTTTGGACCAAGTTCGTCTCGTTCGTCCATCATTGTCGTCGCATTAGATCTATTGTCCTTCTTTGGATCAAGCTCGTCTCTTTTGTCCCTCTTCGTCCTCCCATTTGATCCGTTGGCCTTCTTTGGACCAAGTTCGTCACTTTCGTCCCTCTTCGTCCTACCATTTGATCTGTTGGCCTTCTTTGGACCATGTTCGTCTAGTTCGTCCATCTTCCTCCTCCCATTTGATCCGTTGGCCTTCTTTGGACCAAGTTCGTTTCGTTCGTCGATCTTCGTCCTCGCATTTGATCCGTTGGACTTCTTTGGACCAAGTTCGTCACTTTCGTCCCTCTTCGTCCTACCATTTGATCTGTTGGCCTTCTTTGGATCAAGTTCGTCTCGTTAGTCCCACTTCGTCCTCCCATTTGATCCGTTGGCCTTCTTTGGACCAAATTCGTCTCGTTCGTCCATCTTCGTCCTCGCATTAGATCCGTTGGCCTTCTTTGGACCAAGTTCGTCCCGTTCGTCCATCATTGTCGTCGCATTAGATCCGTTGTCCTTCTTTGGATCAAGTTCGTCTCTTTCGTCACTCTTCGTCCTCCCATTTGATCCGTTGGCCTTCTTTGGACCAAGTTCGTCACTTTCGTCCCTCTTCGTCCTACCATTTGATCCGTTGGCCTTCTTTGGACCAAGTTCGTCTCGTTCGTCCATCATTGTCGTCGCATTAGATCTATTGTCCTTCTTTGGATCAAGCTCGTCTCTTTTGTCCCTCTTCGTCCTCCCATTTGATCCGTTGGCCTTCTTTGGAACATGTTCGTCACTTTCGTCCCTCTTCGTCCTACCATTTGATCTGTTGGCCTTCTTTGGACCATGTTCGTCTAGTTCGTCCATCTTCCTCCTCCCATTTGATCCGTTGGCCTTCTTTGGACCAAGTTCGTTTCGTTCGTCCATCTTCGTCCTCGCATTTGATCCGTTGGACTTCTTTGGACCAAGTTCGTCACTTTCGTCCCTCTTCGTCCTACCATTTGATCTGTTGGCCTTCTTTGGATCAAGTTCGTCTCGTTAGTCCCACTTCGTCCTCCCATTTGATGCGTTGGCCTTCTTTGGACCAAATTCGTCTCGTTCGTCCATCTTCGTCCTCGCATTAGATCCGTTGGCCTTCTTTGGACCAAGTTCGTCCCGTTCGTCCATCATTGTCGTCGCATTAGATCCGTTGTCCTTCTTTGGATCAAGTTCGTCTCTTTCGTCACTCTTCGTCCTCCCATTTGATCCGTTGGCCTTCTTTGGACCAAGTTCGTCACTTTCGTCCCTCTCCGTCCTCCCATTTGATCCGTTGGCCTTCTTTGGACCAAATTCGTCTCGTTCGTCCATCTTCGTCCTCGCATTAGATCCGTTGGCCTTCTTTGGACCAAGTTCGTCTCGTTCGTCCATCATTGTCGTCGCATTAGATCTATTGTCCTTCTTTGGATCAAGCTCGTCTCTTTTGTCCCTCTTCGTCCTCCCATTTGATCCGTTGGCCTTCTTTGGACCAAGTTCGCCACTTTCGTCCCTCTTCGTCCTACCATTTGATCTGTTGGCCTTCTTTGGACCATGTTCGTCTAGTTCGTCCATCTTCCTCCTCCCATTTGATCCGTTGGCCTTCTTTGGACCAAGTTCGTTTCGTTCGTCCATCTTCGTCCTCGCATTTGATCCGTTGGCCTTCTTTGGACCAAGTTCGTCACTTTCGTCCCTCTTCGTCCTACCATTTGATCTGTTGGCCTTCTTTGGACCATGTTCGTCTAGTTCGTTCATCTTCCTCCTCCCATTTGATCCGTTGGCCTTCTTTAGATAAAGTTCGTCTCGTTAGTCCCACTTCGCCTCCCTTTTGATCCGTTGGCCTTCTTTGGACCAAGTTCGTCTCGTTCGTCCATCTTCGTCTTCGCATTAGATCCGTTGGCCTTCTTTGGACCAAGTTCGTCTCGTTAGTTCTTCTTCGTCCTCCCATTAGATCCGTTGGACTTCTTTGGACCAAGCTCGTCTCGTTTGCCCATCTTCGTCCTCCCGTTTGATCCGTTGGCCTTCTTTGGACCAAGTTCGTCTCGTTCATCCATCATCGTTCGTCCCTCTTCGTCCTCCCATTAGATCCGTTGGCCTTCTATGGATCAAGTTCGTCTCGTTAGTCCCTTTTCGTCCTCCCATTTGATCCGTTGGCCTTCTTTGGACCAAGTTCGTCTCGTTCGTCCATCTTCGTCCTCGCATTAGATCCGTTGGCCTTTTTTGGACCAAGTTCGTCTCGTTCGTCCATCATTGTCGTCGCATTAGATCCGTTGTCCTTCTTTGGATCGAGTTCGTCTCTTTCGTCCCTCTTCGTCCTCCCATTTGATCTGTTGGCCTTCTTTGGACCAAGTTCGTCACTTTCGTCCCTCTTCGTCCTACCATTTGATCTGTTGGCCTTGTTTGGACCATGTTCGTCTAGTTCGTCCATCTTCATCCTCCCATTTGATCCGATGGCCTTCTTTAGATCAAGTTCCTCTCGTTAGTCCCTCTTCGTCCTCCCATTTGATCCGTTGGCCTTCTTTGGACCAAGTTCGTCTTGTTCGTCCATCTTCGTCCTCGCATTAGATCCGTTGGCCTTCTTTTGACCAAGTTCGTCTCGTTCGTCCATCATTGTCGTCGCATTAGATCTATTGTCCTTCTTTGGATCAAGCTCGTCTCTTTTGTCGCTCTTCGTCCTCCCATTTGATCCGTTGGCCTTCTTTGGACCAAGTTCGTCACTTTTGTCCCTCTTCGTCCTACCATTTGATCTGTTGGCCTTCTTTGGACCATGTTCGTCTAGTTCGTCCATCTTCCTCCTCCCATTTGATCCGTTGGCCTTCTTTGGACCAAGTTCGTTTCGTTCGTCCATCTTCGTCCTCGCATTTGATCCGTTGGACTTCTTTGGACCAAGTTCGTCACTTTCGTCCCTCTTCGTCCTACCATTTGATCTGTTGGCCTTCTTTGGATCAAGTTCGTCTCGTTAGTCCCACTTCGTCCTCCCATTTGATCCGTTGGCCTTCTTTGGACCAAATTCGTCTCGTTCGTCCATCTTCGTCCTCGCATTAGATCCGTTGGCCTTCTTTGGACCAAGTTCGTCCCGTTCGTCCATCATTGTCGTCGCATTAGATCCGTTGTCCTTCTTTGGATCAAGTTCGTCTCTTTCGTCACTCTTCGTCCTCCCATTTGATCCGTTGGCCTTCTTTGGACCAAGTTCGTCACTTTCGTCCCTCTTCGTCCTACCATTTGATCCGTTGGCCTTCTTTGGACCAAATTCGTCTCGTTCGTCCATCTTCGTCCTCGCATTAGATCCGTTGGCCTTCTTTGGACCAAGTTCGTCTCGTTCGTCCATCATTGTCGTCGCATTAGATCTATTGTCCTTCTTTGGATCAAGCTCGTCTCTTTTGTCCCTCTTCGTCCTCCCATTTGATCCGTTGGCCTTCTTTGGACCAAGTTCGCCACTTTCGTCCCTCTTCGTCCTACCATTTGATCTGTTGGCCTTCTTTGGACCATGTTCGTCTAGTTCGTCCATCTTCCTCCTCCCATTTGATCCGTTGGCCTTCTTCGGACCAAGTTCATTTCGTTCGTCCATCTTCGTCCTCGCATTTGATCCGTTGGCCTTCTTTGGACCAAGTTCGTCACTTTCGTCCCTATTCGTCCTACCATTTGATCTGTTGGCCTTCTTTGGACCATGTTCGTCTAGTTCGTTCATCTTCCTCCTCCCATTGGACGCAAAGCAATATTGTTGTCCTTCTTATGTATTGGACGCAGAACAGTGCTTGAGTAACTCTGACTTCATTGGACGCAGAGCAGTTCTTTTGTTTGTTCAGTTTCATTGGACGCAGAGTTGCACTCTTGCTCACACTGAACATTGGACTTTTATCCTTCATTGCTCACTGAATCTGTTCCTTTGAAAATCATTGGACTCTTACTGCAATTCTGCTTCTCATACAAACATTGGACTCTGCCAGTATTGCCTTGTTCTTATCATTGGACTTATTCCAGTCTTTGCTCTATTGAACGCTTACTGATTCTGCTTCTTTGGAAAACATTGGACGCAGAAAGTAGCGTGTCTTCAAGACTTGATTTCTTCTACTTCTTCGATTCTGCTTCTTCAGAAGACATTGGACGCAGAACTTTGTTCTTGCCTTGTGCTCAAACATTGGACGTAGAACTTTTGTGTCCACTTCTGCTCAAACATTGGACGCAGAACTTTTGTGTCCACTTCAGTGCCAACATTGGACGCAAAACTCTTGTGTCCATTCCAGTGCCAACATTGGACGCAAGGCTTCTTCCTTCTGCTCAAGCATTGGACGCATACTCTCCAGTGCCAACATTGGACGCAAAGCTTCTCAGACTTTGAATATGAGCCAATGTTATGATGAACTAATTTATTGGACGCAGACTGCAATAAACTTAGTTAGGCAGCTTTGTTATGCATTGTACAAGCTTAATACAAATTGATTATCCTTTGTAAAAACCTTAATACATTTTGTTATCATCAAAACCATAAAATCACTTAGGGAGTTTTTGTACTAAAAACACTTTTAACCAATTTGGTTCCAACAATCTCCCCCTTTTTGATGATGACAAACATTATTAAGTTTTACAAACAATAAAGCATATAAACCAGATAAATGGTCAGTAAAAACAGAAATTTCAAAGAGAAACTCCCCCTGAGATAAACATCTCAGTTTTTCCTTACTCTTCTCCCCCTGAGATAAACATCTCATGGTTTTGGATATTCAATATACTTAGAGTACCTGAAAATTTCTTTTACTCATAGAACAAAGATTAGTCCACAAATAGCTTATCAAAATAACAACATGGTAATAAGACTAATGCAATCAGACTTAATCTTTCTCCCCTTTTGTCAAAATCTTTCCCCTTTTTGGTCAAGATATAAAAACTTAATCCCATTCTTTCTCCCCCTTTTGTCATCAGGCAAAAAGGTTCATAGAACATCATAGTCCAAAGAGAGTTTTGAAAAGACTTGGAGCTTTTAAAAAAATAGAAACCTCTTTAAAACCGAAAAAAAACTTTTTCTTCTCCCCTTTTCTAAACAAGCTTTCTCAAACAGAAAAGATTTTAGAAAAGATGTCAAACGAAGAGAAAACCAACTGTAAGAAATATCTTTATGAAAAAGTTTGGACTCAGCGTGGGATTACTAAGAGGTGAAAGCTTTTGAGTCTTTAAAAAAAACGTTCTAAGTCTCAAATAGACTGTCGTGTCCTATTGGACTCTAGTCACATTGGACTTAGACTCAACTTAAGCATATTGGACGCCAAACATCAGTCTTTTATAAAGTGCATATTCAAATGCTTCCTTATAAAAGTAAACCTATCTACAGAGAGGGGTTTTGTAAATATATCTGCCCATTGATTTTCAGTGTTAACAAACTGAATATCAAATGTTCCCTTCTGCACATAGTCTCTAATAAAATGATGTTTAATTTCTATATGCTTAGCTCTTGAGTGTAAGATTGGGTTCTTAGATAAATTGATTGCAGCAGTATTATCACAAAGAACAGAAATCTTACTCTCAAAAATGTTGTAGTCCTCCAATTGATATTTAATCCATAAGAGCTGAGAACAACAACTTGCTGCAGAGACATATTCAGCTTCGGCTGTTGATAGTGCAATTGTGCTTTGTCTCTTGCTTGTCCATGATACTAAATTGGATCCCATAAAATGACATCCTCCACTGGTGCTTTTTCTTTCAAGCCTGTCTCCAGCATAGTCAGCATCACAGAATCCTACTAATCTGTATTCATCTGATTTCTTAAACAGCAAACCAAGATTAGTAGTCTCTTTCAGATATCTAAAAATTCTCTTGACAGCAGTCAAATGAGAATCTCTAGGATCTGATTGAAATCTTGCACATAAGCATACACTGAACATAATATCAGGTCTAGATGCAGTAAGATATAAAAGAGATCCTATCATACCTCTATATACCTTTTGATCTACCTTTTTATCTTTGTCATTCAGGCTCATTATGCAAGTTGGATGCATGGGGGTATTCATGGGTTTGCAATCATCCATCTTGAACTTCTTTAGAAGCTCCTTTGTGTATTTGGTCTGATGCACATATATCCCATCTTTAGTCTGTTTCACTTGAAGTCCAAGAAAGAACTTCAACTCTCCCATCATGCTCATTTCGAATTCTTTCTGCATTAACTCAGAGAATTCTCTACACAAAGATTCATCAGTAGCACCAAAGATAATGTCATCTACATAAATCTGTACTATGATGAAATGTGAGTCTATGGATTTTCTGAAAAGAGTGTTATCAACTTTTCCTCTTGAAAAACCATTTTCTATTAAAAATGAACTCAGTTTTTCATACCAAGCTCGAGGAGCTTGCTTAAGGCCATAAAGAGCCTTTTTCAATTTAAAGACATGATTTGGAAAAGATTGATCCTCAAAGCCAGGGGGCTGTTCAACATAGACTTCTTCTGTTATTATACCATTCAGAAAAGCACTCTTTACATCCATTTGATAAAGCCTCATATCATGTTGGGCAGCAAATGAAAGTAAAATGCGAATGGCTTCTATTCTAGCTACTGGAGCAAAGGTTTCAGTAAAATCAATACCTTCCTGTTGTGAGTAGCCTTGAGCAACTAACCTTGCTTTGTTTCTCACAACTTTACCTTCTTCGTCCAGCTTGTTTCTGAATACCCATTTGGTTCCAATGATGGACTTATCTTCAGGTAGGGCTACCAGAGTCCAAACATCATTTCTTTTGAACTGATTCAGCTCCTCCTGCATTGCTAAAATCCATCCTTCATCCAATAGGGCTTCATCTATATTCTTTGGCTCCAATTCAGAGATGAATGCTACATCAGTTTGCTCTCTGAATGTGGACCTTGTTCTGACTTTATCATCAGCATTTCCAATAATTTGATCTTCAGGATGATAAGTCTTAAAATGCCAGCTTTTACCACCTGCAGTATTGGACGCATGACTGTTTCCTGCGTCTGGTCCATCTTCTTCAATCTTGCTTGATGATTCTTCACCTCCTGGTTGTATTCTCATATCTGCAAGAGAATCACTTAGCTCTGACAGATCATTGTCAGGCTTTTTGTCATTGAATTTAACATGAATTGACTCTTCAACAGTCAAGGTTCTTGAGTTGTAAACTCGATATGCCTTGGAAGTTTCAGAATAACCCAGAAAAATTCCATTATCAACTTTAGAGTCAAATTTACCAAGTTGATCCTTGGTGTTAAGAATAAAACACTCACATCCGAAAGGATGAAAATATGAAATGTTGGGTTTTCTTCCTTTCCACAATTCATAAGGAGTCTTTTTCAGTATAGGCCTTATAAAAATTCGGTTTTGCAAATAACATGCTGTGTTTACAGCTTCAGCCCAAAACCTCTTAGAGGTTGAGTGATCATTGAGCATGGTCCTGGCCATCTCTTGTAAAGATCGATTTTTCCTCTCTACTACACCATTTTGCTGTGGTGTTCTAGGTGCAGAGAAATTGTGAAGGATTCCATTCTCTTCACAGAATCTCTGAAAGTTTGCATTTTCAAACTCACCTCCATGATCACTTCGAATGGAGTTGATACAAACTCCTTTCTCAGTTTGGACTCTTTTACAAAAAATGGTGAATACCTTAAAAGACTCATCCTTGTGTGCTAGGAATTTAACCCATGTCCATCTAGTATAGTCATCAACTATAACAAGTCCATATTTCTTTCCACTCAAAGAAGCAGTTTGTGTTGGTCCAAACAAATCCATATGTAAAAGTTCTAAAGGTCTAGAAGTGGAAACAATGTTTTTAGAATTAAAAGAGTTTTTCACTTGTTTCCCTTTCTGACATGCTTCACAGAGAACCTCAGATTTGTACACAAGATTTGGAAGTCCTCTTACGAGGCTATGCTTATTAAGCTTTGAGATGGTTCTCAAGCTTGCATGACCAAGCTTCTTGTGCCATATCCATTGTTCATCATTTAAAGAAATGAAGCATGAGACATTCTGTTTGGACAGATTTTCGAAATCAATTTTATACACATTATCCTGCCTTTTTGCTTGAAAAAGAATGGACTTATCAGAATTTTTGACTATACATTTATCCTTGTCAAAGGAAACATCACATCCACTGTCACACAATTGACTTATGCTAAGTAGATTATGTTTGAGTCCTTCAACCAATAAAACATTTTCAACAGTAGGAAAAGGATGTTTACCAATTTTACCTATTCCAACTATTCTGCCTTTCTGGTCACCTCCAAACGTGACCCAGCCCTTTGATCTAGGCTTTAGGTCTTGGAACATAGACCTTTCTCCTGTCATGTGTCGTGAGCAGCCACTGTCCAGGTACCATGACTGGTGTTGCTTTCCTCCCATTAAGCAAATCTGTAACAGGAATGATCATGTTCTTAGGTACCCAGATTTTCTTGGGTCCTTTCATGTTAGTCCTTGGCCTGCATCCAGGCTTGTTCCATTTATTATGGAAGCATGTCGATGTGACATGTCCAGCCTTTCCACAGTGACCACAATATATATTAAACTTTGATGGACTCTTGGAAAACTTTGGTTTCAGTTTTTCATAACCCAAACCAGTTTTGTCAGAAGGTTTTCTCTGAATTTTTAAAATTTGATCAAGCTTTTCAGAGCTACTGACAAACTTGGACAAACGTCCAGTGAGTTCATCTACTTCTTGTTGAAGTACTTGTACTTCACAGGAAGTATTGGACTCAGACTTCTTTGGAGATTCTTCCTTCAATTGACTCACTTGAAGTCTTAAATGTTCATTATCTGATTTGAGTACTTTGTTTTCTGAAGAAAGCTTTTCAAAATCTTTTGTTATAAGAGAAAACTTTTTCTTTAAGGACTTGTACTCATCAGATAAAATGGATGAATCTCTAAGAAGCTCATCAAAATTATCTCTTAATTCAGAGTAAGAAATTACCTCCTCTTCGTCTTCACTTTCAACTGAGGAGAATCCTGCCATTAGACATAGATTTGCCTCTTCCTTATCCTCATCATCAGAGGAATCATCAAGGTCCTCCCATGTTGCCATGAGACCTTTTTTCTTCTTGAAGAACTTCTTCTTTGTCTTCTCGGCCTCAGGACAGTCTGCCTTGTAGTGGCCTGGTTTCCTGCATCCATAGCACACCACTGGACTTTCCTCCTTTTGCTCAGCTTCCTTCTGTGGAAATCTTCTGTTGAATTGCTTCCTTCTGAAGCCACACTTCTTTTTCCACATTGATTTTATTTTCCTGGAGATGAAGGAGAGTTCATCATCATCTGAGCCTTCTTCTCCTTCTGAGCTGCATGATTCTTCATCAGAATCATTTGCCTTTAAAGCTTTTGAGGTGCTCCCTTTTTGAGCTTTAAGAGCAATGGACTTTGCTCTTTTCTCGGTTCCCTCTTCATTCAGCTCAAGCTCATGTACTTTCAATGAGCCTAGAAGATTTTCTAATGCAAGAGTGGAAAGATCCCTTGCTTCTTGTATTGCTGTAACTTTGGGTCTCCACTGTCTGGGCAGACTCCTCAAGATCTTCCTTACATGTTCCTGGGTTGTGTAGACTTTCCCCAAGGATCTCAGGTTGTTGGTAATAGTTTGGAATCTTCCAAACATTTGATCGATGGACTCTTGTTCTTCCATCTTAAATAGTTCATATTGATGAACTAGTATGCTTATCTTAGATTCACGAACCTGAGATGAGCCTTCATGTGCCAAGGCCAGAGTGTCCCACATTTCCTTGGCAGTAGTGCAGCTATGCACCTTGTCATATTCAGATTTTGTGATGGCACACATCAGGTAGTGCCTGGCCTTCGAGTTCAGCTGAAATCTGGTTCTTTGATCAGCTGTCCATTGGGCTCTAGGTACTGGTTGACCTGCATCATTTACTGGGGCCGTGTAGCCTATTTCCACAACGTCCCATAAATCTATATTCTGCGCATCAAAGAATGTGATCATTCTTTGCTTCCAGTAATCATATTCGTTGCCATTGAACAGTGGTGGTCTGTTCACAGCCAGTCCTTCATTCTCCATGGATCTTGCTTTCTCTTCACTGTTAAGTGCTCAACCCCTTAGAGACCGAGCTCTGATGCCAACTGTAGGTAACAAGATGAAACACAAGAAGGGAGGGGGGTTGAATTGTGTTTCTAAGCTTTTAAAACTTTTTCGCAAATGATGGACGCTGGCTGTTAAAAACGTTGGACGCACAGCTTAGTTCAAATATTGGACGCACAGTGCTTTTTGAAATATTGGACGCACAGAGTCCTAAAACACTGGACGCACAGATTCTTTATAAAAACTGGACGCACTGGTTTTCTAAAGATTGGACGCACAGAATGCTTCCCTTTTGGTTTGAAAAACTTGTTTGAATAAAAACAATTTCAATCCCCTTTGTTAGTAATAAACACAGATATAAAAGGAGTTAAGGGAAAGAAGAAATAACACAAGTTTTTATACTGGTTCACCCTTTCCTAAGAGCTACGTCCAGTCCCCTCAAACTAGAGAGATTTCACTATCAACCTGATAGAATACAAGTATTCTTTGCACACAGCCTCTTCAGGCTAAATCCCAAGTATTCTTTGCACACAGCCTCTCCAGGCTAAAACCCAAGTATTCTTTGGACGCAGCCTCTTCAGGCTAAACCCCAAGTATTCTTTGAACACAGCCTCTTCAGGCTAAAACAACTCAGCAGAGTTTTGATACAAGTGCTGTCTAACTCACACAAGTGAGGATATGAAATCTAAAGCACTTTGAGAGTTAAGCAAACTCTCTTTTACAAGAAGATAAAGAATTACAAGACTTTCAATACAGAGTATAAAAGATTGCACAACGTTTTTGCTCTTTCTTCTTCGTTTTCAGTCTCTTGTATTCTTCTTCTTGCTTCTCGGTATTTATAGGCTTTGATGAAGCTTCAGACTTGTTCTTCAAATAGCTCAGCTTCAGCCTTCATAAATATTACCGTTCTCTAATAGCATTTAATGCTATTTTCCCGTTGCTCTGAGGAGATCTTCTTCATTGTGCATGTCTGCGTTTCTTTCTCCAAATCAGAAGCAACCTGTGCTCAAAGTCTCAATTGTACAGTGGTTAATAATAATATCTTATTGAGACAGAGAGAATACACTGTGTAAAGCAGAAAGGTGTGTTCAGAGATCTATAGAGTAGTTAAAAGTACATTCTCTCTCTTAGTACACTTTCCACAGTACTTTATGCTTTTCAGAAGTACATTCACATACGTTGACAAAGATGTACAGAAAAGCATTGTGTACAGCTATTTATTTCAAATCATTTGCTCAATAAATATGTTTCATATTAAATGCATGAGCAATAAATAGCATGTAATGGACTCTGCGTTTCGGACGCAGCATATAGAATCTATTGGACGCATACCTTTGCACTTACCAATTTGCACAGAACTCATGCAAACATTGGACGCATCTTTATGCTTACCAATCTATTCCATTTGAATGCAAGCCAGTATTGAACTTTTTCCATTTCCCTATAGTTCCATTGGACGCAAGGTTGATTGTTGTACATTTGTTCTTCTGCTCCATTGGACGCAGAACAATTGTTTGATGTACCTTTGTCAATCTGCTTCCTCGTGCTCCATTGGACGCAAAGCAATATTGTTGTCCTTCTTATGTATTGGACGCAGAACAGTGCTTGAGTAACTCTGACTTCATTGGACGCAGAGCAGTTCTTTTGTTTGTTCAGTTTCATTGGACGCAGAGTTGCACTCTTGCTCACACTGAACATTGGACTTTTATCCTTCATTGCTCACTGAATCTGTTCCATTGAAAATCATTGGACTCTTACTGCAATTCTGCTTCTCATACAAACATTGGACTCTGCCAGTATTGCCTTGTTCTTATCATTGGACTTATTCCAGTCTTTGCTCTATTGAACGCTTACTGATTCTGCTTCTTTGGAAAACATTGGACGCAGAAAGTAGCGTGTCTTCAAGACTTGATTTCTTCTACTTCTTCGATTCTGCTTCTTCAGAAGACATTGGACGCAGAACTTTGTTCTTGCCTTGTGCTCAAACATTGGACGCAGAACTTTTGTGTCCACTTCTGCTCAAACATTGGACGCAGAACTTTTGTGTCCACTTCAGTGCCAACATTGGACGCAAAACTCTTGTGTCCATTCCAGTGCCAACATTGGACGCAAAACTCTTGTGTCCATTCCAGTGCCAACATTGGACGCAAGGCTTCTTCCTTCTGCTCAAGCATTGGACGCATACTCTCCAGTGCCAACATTGGACGCAAAGCTTCTCAGACTTTGAATATGAGCCAATGTTATGATGAACTAATTTATTGGACGCAGACTGCAATAAACTTAGTTAGGCAGCTTTGTTATGCATTGTACAAGCTTAATACAAATTGATTATCCTTTGTAAAAACCTTAATACATTTTGTTATCATCAAAACCATAAAATCACTTAGGGAGTTTTTGTACTAAAAACACTTTTAACCAATTTGGTTCCAACAGGATGAACGAGACGAACTTGGTCCAAAGAAGGCCAACGGATCAAATGGGAGGACGAAGATGACAAAGGAGACGAACTTGGTCCAAAGAAGGCCAACGGATCTAATGGGAGGGCGAAGAGGGACGAACGAGCCGAACATGGTCCAAAGAAGGACAACGGATCTAATGGGAGGACAAAGAGGGACTAAAGAGATGAACTTAGTCCAAAGAAGACCAACGGATCTAATGCAAGCACGAAGATGGACGAACGAGACGAACTTGGTCCAAAGAAGGCCAACGGATCAAATGGGAGGACGAAGATGGACGAACGAGAAGAACTTGGTCCAAAGAAGGCCAACGGATCTAATGCAAGCCCGAAGATGGACGAACGAGACGAACTTGGTCCAAAGAAGGCCAACGGATCAAATGGGAGGACGAAGATGGACGAACGAGACGAACTTGGTCCAAAGAAGGCCAACTGATCAAATGGGACGACGAAGATGGACGAACATGACGAACATGGTCCAAAGAAGGCCAACGGATCTAATGGGAGGACGAAGAGGGACGAACGATGATGGATGAACGAGACAATCTTGGTCCAAAAAAGGCCAACGGATCTAATGCGAGGACGAAGAGGGACGAAGGATGATGGATGAACGAGACGAACTTGGTCCAAAGAAGGCCAACGGATCAAATGGGAGGACGAAGATGGACAAACGAGACGAACTTGGTCCAAAGAAGGACAACAGATCAAATGGGAGGACGAACATGGACTCACGAGACGAACTTGGTGCAAAAAAGGCCAACGGATCTGATGCGAGGACGAAGATGGACAAACGAGACGAACTTGGTCCGAAGAATGCCAACGGATCAAATGGTAGGACGAAGAAGGACGAACGAGACGAACTTGGTCCAAAGAAGACCATCGGATCTAATGCGAGGACGAAGATTGACGAACGAGACGAACTTGGTCCAAAGAAGGCCAACGGATCTAATGGGAGGACGAAAAGGGACGAACGAGACGAACGTTTTCCAAAGAATTCCAACGGATCTAATGGGAAGACGAAGATGGACGAACGAGACGAACTAGGTCCAATGAAGTCCAACGGATCTAATGGGAGGACGAAGAGGGACTAAAGAGACGAACATGGTCCAAAGATGGCCAACGGATCAAATGGGAGGACGAAGAGGGACGAACTAGACGAACATGGTCCAAAGAATGCCAACGGATCAAATGGGAGCACGAAGATGGTCGAACGAGACAAACTTGGTCCAAAGAAGGCCAACGGATCAAATTGGAGGACAAAGAGGGACGAACGATGATGGATGAACGAGACGAACTTGGTCCAAAGAAGGCCAACGGATCAAATGGGAGGACGAAGATGGACAAACGACACGAGCTTGGTCGAAAGAAGGCCAACGGATCTAATGGGAGGACGAAGAGGGACTAACGAGACGAACTTGGTCCAAAGAAGGCCAACGGATCTAATGGGAGGGCGAAGAGGGACGAACGAGACGAACATGGTCCAAAGAAGGACAACGGATCTAATGGAGGACGAAGAGGGACTAAAGAAACGAACTTAGTCCAAAGAAGGCCAACAGATCTAATGCAAGCACGAAGATGGACGAACGAGATGAACTTGGTCCAAAGAAGGCCAACGGATCAAATGGGAGGACGAAGATGGACGAACGAAAAGAACTTGGTCCAAAGAAGGCCAACGGATCTAATGCAAGCCCGAAGATGGACGAACGAGACGAACTTGGTCCAAAGAAGGCCAACGGATCAAATGGGAGGACGAAGATGGACGAACGAGACGAACTTGGTCCAAAGAAGGACAACAGATCAAATGGGACGACGAAGATGGACGAACGTGACGAACATGGTCCAAAGAAGGCCAACGGATCTAATGGGAGGACGAAGAGGGACGAACGATGATGGATGAACGAGACGAACTTGGTCCAAAGAAGGCCAACGAATCTAATGCGAGGACGAAGAGGGACGAACGATGATGGATGAACGAGACGAACTTGGTGCAAAGAAGGCCAACGGATCAAATGGGAGGACGAAGATGGACAAACGAGACGAGCTTGGTCCAAAGAAGTCCAACGGATCTAATGGGAGGACGAAGATGGACTCACGAGACGAACTTGGTGCAAAAAAGGCCAACGGATCTGATGCGAGGACGAAGATGGACAAACGAGACGAACTTGGTCCGAAGAAGGCCAACGGATCAAATGGTAGGACGAAGAGAGACGAACGAGACGAACTTGGTCCAATGAAGTCCAACGGATCTAATGGGAGGACGAAGAGGGACTAAAGAGACGAACATGGTCCAAAGATGGCCAACGGATCAAATGGGAGGACGAAGAGGGACGAACTAGACGAACATGGTCCAAAGAATGCCAACGGATCAAATGGGAGCACGAAGATGGACGAACGAGACAAACTTGGTCCAAAGAAGGCCAACGGATCAAATTGGAGGACAAAGAGGGACGAACGAGACGAACTTGGTGCAAAGAAGGCCAACGGATCTAATGGGAGGACGAAGAGGGACGAACGATGATGGATGAACGAGACGAACTTGGTCCAAAGAAGGCCAACGAATCTAATGCGAGGACGAAGAGGGACGAACGATGATGGATGAACGAGACGAACTTGGTGCAAAGAAGGCCAACGGATCAAATGGGAGGACGAAGATGGACAAACGAGACGAGCTTGGTCCAAAGAAGTCCAACGGATCTAATGGGAGGACGAAGATGGACTCACGAGACGAACTTGGTGCAAAAAAGGCCAACGGATCTGATGCGAGGACGAAGATGGACAAACGAGACGAACTTGGTCCGAAGAAGGCCAACGGATCAAATGGTAGGACGAAGAGAGACGAACGAGACGAACTTGGTCCAATGAAGTCCAACGGATCTAATGGGAGGACGAAGAGGGACTAAAGAGACGAACATGGTCCAAAGATGGCCAACGGATCAAATGGGAGGACGAAGAGGGACGAACTAGACGAACATGGTCCAAAGAATGCCAACGGATCAAATGGGAGCACGAAGATGGACGAACGAGACAAACTTGGTCCAAAGAAGGCCAACGGATCAAATTGGAGGACAAAGAGGGACGAACGAGACGAACTTGGTGCAAAGAAGGCCAACGGATCTAATGGGAGGACGAAGAGGGACGAACGATGATGGATGAACGAGACGAACTTGGTCCAAAGAAGGCCAACGGATCAAATGGGAGGACGAAGATGGACAAACGACACGAGCTTGGTCGAAAGAAGTCCAACGGATCAAATGCGAGGATGAAGATGATTGAACTAGACGAACATGGTCCAAAGAAGGCCAACAGATCAAATGGTAGGACGACGAGGGACGAACGATGATGGATGAACGAGACGAACTTGGTCCAAAGAAGGACAACGGATGTAATGCGACGACAATGATGGACGAACGAGACGAATTTGGTCCAAAGAAGGCCAACGGATCTAATGCGAGGACGAAGATGGACAAACGAGACGAACTAGGTCCAAAGAAGGCCAACAGATCAAATGGGAGGACGAAGAGGCACTAACGACACGAACTTGATCCAAAGAAGGCCAACGGATCAAATGGGAGGATGAAGATGGACGAACTAGACGAACATGGTCCAAAGAAGGCCAACAGATCAAATGGTAGGACGAAGAGGGAAAAAAGTGACGAACTTGGTCCAAAGAAGGCCAACGGATCAAATGGGAGGACGAAGAGGGACCAACGAGACGAACTTGATCCAAAGAAGGCCAACGGATCAAATGGGAGGATGAAGATGGACGAACTAGACGAACATGGTCCAAAGAAGGCCAACGGATCTAATACGAGGACGAAGAGGGACGAACGATGATGGATGAACGAGACGAACTTGGTCCAAAGAAGGCCAACGGATCAAATGGGAGGACGAAGATGACAAACGAGACGAACATGGTCCAAAGAAGGCCAACGAATCTAATGGGAGGGCGAAGAGGGACTAAAGAGACGAACTTGGTCCAAAGAAGACCAACGGATCTAATGCGAGGACGAAGAGGGACGAACGATGATGGATGAACGAGACGAACTTGGTCCAAAGAAGGCCAACGGATCAAATGGGAGGACGAAGATGGACAAACGAGACGAGCTTGGTCCAAAGAAGTCCAACGGATCTAATGGGAGGACGAAGAGGGACTAACGAGACGAACTTGGTCCAAAGAAGGCCAACGGATCAAATGCGAGGACGAAGAGGGACGAACGATGATAGATGAACGAGACGAACTTGGTCCAAAGAAGGCCAACGGATCAAATGGGAGGACGAAGATGACAAACGAGACGAACATGGTCCAAAGAAGGCCAACGGATCTAATGGGAGGGCGAAAAGGGACTAAAGAGACGAACTTGGTCCAAAGAAGGCCAACGGATCTAATGCGAGGACGAAGAGGGACGAACGATGATGGATGAACGAGACGAACTTGGTCCAAAGAAGGCCAACGGATCAAATGGGAGGACGAAGATGGACAAACGACACGAGCTTGGTTGAAAGAAGTCCAACGGATCTAATGGGAGGACGAAGAGGGACTAACGAGACGAACTTGGTCCAAAGAAGGCCAACGGATCTAATGGGAGGGCGAAGAGGGACGAACGAGACGAACATGGTCCAAAGAAGGACAACGGATCTAAAGGAGGACGAAGAGGGACTAAAGAGACGAACTTAGTCCAAAGAAGGCCAACGGATCTAATGCAAGCACGAAGATGGACGAACGAGATGAACTTGGTCCAAAGAAGGCCAACGGATCAAATGGGAGGACGAAGATGGACGAACGAAAAGAACTTGGTCCAAAGAAGGCCAACGGATCTAATGCAAGCCCGAAGATGGACGAACGAGACGAACTTGGTCCAAAGAAGGCCAACGGATCAAATGGGAGGACGAAGATGGACGAACGAGACGAACTTGGTCCAAAGAAGGACAACAGATCAAATGGGACGACGAAGATGGACGAACGTGACGAACATGGTCCAAAGAAGGCCAACGGATCTAATGGGAGGACGAAGAGGGACGAACGATGATGGATGAACGAGACGAACTTGGTCCAAAGAAGGCCAACGAATCTAATGCGAGGACGAAGAGGGACGAACGATGATGGATGAACGAGACGAACTTGGTGCAAAGAAGGCCAACGGATCAAATGGGAGGACGAAGATGGACAAACGAGACGAGCTTGGTCCAAAGAAGTCCAACGGATCTAATGGGAGGACGAAGATGGACTCACGAGACGAACTTGGTGCAAAAAAGGCCAACGGATCTGATGCGAGGACGAAGATGGACAAACGAGACGAACTTGGTCCGAAGAAGGCCAACGGATCAAATGGTAGGACGAAGAGAGACGAACGAGACGAACTTGGTCCAATGAAGTCCAACGGATCTAATGGGAGGACGAAGAGGGACTAAAGAGACGAACATGGTCCAAAGATGGCCAACGGATCAAATGGGAGGACGAAGAGGGACGAACTAGACGAACATGGTCCAAAGAATGCCAACGGATCAAATGGGAGCACGAAGATGGACGAACGAGACAAACTTGGTCCAAAGAAGGCCAACGGATCAAATTGGAGGACAAAGAGGGACGAACGAGACGAACTTGGTGCAAAGAAGGCCAACGGATCTAATGGGAGGACGAAGAGGGACGAACGATGATGGATGAACGAGACGAACTTGGTCCAAAGAAGGCCAACGGATCAAATGGGAGGACGAAGATGGACAAACGACACGAGCTTGGTCGAAAGAAGTCCAACGGATCAAATGCGAGGATGAAGATGATTGAACTAGACGAACATGGTCCAAAGAAGGCCAACAGATCAAATGGTAGGACGACGAGGGACGAACGATGATGGATGAACGAGACGAACTTGGTCCAAAGAAGGACAACGGATGTAATGCGACGACAATGATGGACGAACGAGACGAATTTGGTCCAAAGAAGGCCAACGGATCTAATGCGAGGATGAAGATGGACAAACGAGACGAACTAGGTCCAAAGAAGGCCAACAGATCAAATGGGAGGACGAAGAGGGACTAACGACACGAACTTGATCCAAAGAAGGCCAACGGATCAAATGGGAGGATGAAGATGGACAAACGAGACGAGCTTGGTCCAAAGAAGTCCAACGGATCTAATGGGAGGACGAAGAGGGAATAATGAGACGAACTTGGTCCAAAGAAGGCCAACGGATCTAATGCGAGGACGGAGAGGGACGAACGATGATAGATGAACGAGACGAACTTGGTCCAAAGAAGTCCAACGGATCAAATGGGAGGACGAAGATGACAAACGAGACGAACTTGGTCCAAAGAAGTCCAACGGATCTAATGGGAGGACGAAGAGGGAATAATGAGACGAACTTGGTCCAAAGAAGGCCAACGGATCTAATGCGAGGACGGAGAGGGACGAACGATGATAGATGAACGAGACGAACTTGGTCCAAAGAAGTCCAACGGATCAAATGGGAGGACGAAGATGACAAACGAGACGAACTTGGTCCAAAGAAGGCCAACGGATCTAATGGGTGGGCGAAGAGGGACTAAAGAGACGAACTTAGTCCAAAGAAGACCAACGGATCTAATGCAAGCACGAAGATGGACGAACGAGACGAACTTGGTCCAAAAAAGGCCAACGGATCAAATGGGAGGACGAAGATGGACGAACGAAAAGAACTTGGTCCAAAGAAGGCCAACGAATCTAATGCAAGCACGAAGATGGACGAACGAGACGAACTTGGTCCAAAGAAGGCCAACGGATCAAATGGGAGGACGAAGATGGACGAACGAGACGAACTTGGTCCAAAGAAGGCCAACGGATTAAGTGGGACTACGAAGATGGACGAACGTGACGAACATGGTCCAAAGAAGGCCAACGGATCAAATGGGAGGACGAAGATGGACAAACGAGACGAGCTTGGTCGAAAGAAGTCCAACGGATCTAATGGGAGGACGAAGAGGGACTAAAGCGACGAACATGGTCCAAAGATGGCCAACGGATCAAATGGCAGGATGAAGATGGACGAACGAGACAAACTTGGTCCAAAGAAGGCCAACGGATCAAATTGGAGTACAAAGAGGGACGAACGAGACGAACTTGGTGCAAAGGAGGCCAACGGATCGAATGGGAGGACGAAGATGGACAAACGAGACGAGCTTGGTCCAAAGAAGTCCAACGGATCTAATGGGAGGAAGAAGAGGGACTAACGAGACGAACTTGGTCCAAAGAAGGCCAACGGATCTAATGCGACGACGAAGAGGGACGAACGATGATGGATGAACGAGACGAACTTGGTCCAAAGAAGGCCAACGGATCAAATGGGAGGACGAAGATGACAAACGAGACGAACATGGTCCAAAGAAGGCCAACGGATCTAATGGGAGGGCGAAAAGGGACTAAAGAGACGAACTTGGTCCAAAGAAGGCCAACGGATCTAATGCGAGGACGAAGAGGGACTAACGACACGAACTTGATCCAAAGAAGGCCAACGGATCAAATGGGAGGATGAAGATGGACGAACTAGACGAACATGGTCCAAAGAAGGCCAACAGATCAAATGGTAGGACGAAGAGGGAAAAAAGTGACGAACTTGGTCCAAAGAAGGCCAACGGATCAAATGGGAGGACGAAGAGGGACCAACGAGACGAACTTGATCCAAAGAAGGCCAACGGATCAAATGGGAGGATGAAGATGGACGAACTAGACGAACATGGTCCAAAGAAGGCCAACGGATCTAATACGAGGACGAAGAGGGACGAACGATGATGGATGAACGAGACGAACTTGGTCCAAAGAAGGCCAACGGATCAAATGGGAGGACGAAGATGACAAACGAGACGAACATGGTCAAAGAAGGCCAACGGATCTAATGGGAGGGCGAAGAGGGACTAAAGAGACGAACTTGGTCCAAAGAAGACCAACGGATCTAATGCGAGGACGAAGAGGGACGAACGATGATGGATGAACGAGACGAACTTGGTCCAAAGAAGGCCAACGGATCAAATGGGAGGAGGAAGATGGACAAACGAGACGAGCTTGGTCCAAAGAAGTCCAACGGATCTAATGGGAGGACGAAGAGGGACTAACGAGACGAACTTGGTCCAAAGAAGGCCAACGGATCAAATGCGAGGACGAAGAGGGACGAACGATGATAGATGAACGAGACGAACTTGGTCCAAAGAAGGCCAACGGATCAAATGGGAGGACGAAGATGACAAACGAGACGAACATGGTCCAAAGAAGGCCAACGGATCTAATGGGGGGGCGAAAAGGGACTAAAGAGACGAACTTGGTCCAAAGAAGGCCAACGGATCTAATGCGAGGACGAAGAGGGACGAACGATGATGGATGAACGACACGAACTTGGTCCAAAGAAGGCCAACGGATCAAATGGGAGGACGAAGATGGACAAACGAGACGAGCTTGGTCCAAAGAAGTCCAACGGATCTAATGGGAGGACGAAGAGGGACTAATGAGACGAACTTGGTCCAAAGAAGGCCAACGGATCTAATGCGAGGACGAAGAGGGACGAACGATGATAGATGAACGAGACGAACTTGGTCCAAAGAAGTCCAACGGATCAAATGGGAGGACGAAGATGACAAACGAGACGAACTTGGTCCAAAGAAGGCCAACGGATCTAATGGGTGGGCGAAGAGGGACTAAAGAGACGAACTTAGTCCAAAGAAGACCAACGGATCTAATGCAAGCACGAAGATGGACGAACGAGACGAACTTGGTCCAAAAAAGGCCAACGGATCAAATGGGAGGACGAAGATGGACGAACGAAAAGAACTTGGTCCAAAGAAGGCCAACGAATCTAATGCAAGCACGAAGATGGACGAACGAGACGAACTTGGTCCAAAGAAGGCCAACGGAACAAATGGGAGGACGAAGATGGACGAACGAGACGAACTTGGTCTAAAGAAGGCCAACGGATTAAGTGGGACTACGAAGATGGACGAACGTGACGAACATGGTCCAAAGAAGGCCAACGAATCTAATGGTAGGACGAAGAGGGACGAACGATGATGGATGAACGAGACGAACATGGTCCAAAGAATGCCAACGGATCAAATGGGAGCACGAAGATGGACGAACGAGACAAACTTGGTCCAAAGAAGGCCAACGGATCAAATTGGAGGAGAAAGAGGGACGAACGACAAGAACTTGGTGCAAAGAAGGCCAACGGATCTAATGGGAGGACGAAGAGGGACGAACGATGATGGATGAACGAGACGAACTTGGTCCAAAGAAGGCCAACGGATCAAATGGGAGGACGAAGATGGACAAACGAGACGAGCTTGGTCGAAAGAAGTCCAACGGATCTAATGGGAGGACGAAGAGGGACTAAAGCGACGAACATGGTCCAAAGATGGCCAACGGATCAAACGGCAGGATGAAGATGGACGAACGAGACAAACTTGGTCCAAAGAAGGCCAACGGATCAAATTGGAGTACAAAGAGGGACGAACGAGACGAACTTGGTGCAAAGGAGGCCAACGGATCGAATGGGAGGACGAAGATGGACAAACGAGACGAGCTTGGTCCAAAGAAGTCCAACGGATCTAATGGGAGGAAGAAGAGGGACTAACGAGACGAACTTGGTCCAAAGAAGGCCAACGGATCTAATGCGACGACGAAGAGGGACGAACGATGATGGATGAACGAGACGAACTTGGTCCAAAGAAGGCCAACGGATCAAATGGGAGGACGAAGATGACAAACGAGACGAACATGGTCCAAAGAAGGCCAACGGATCTAATGGGAGGGCGAAAAGGGACTAAAGAGACGAACTTGGTCCAAAGAAGGCGAACGGATCTAATGCGAGGACGAAGAGGGACGAACGATGATGGATGAACGACACGAACTTGGTCCAAAGAAGGCCAACGGATCAAATGGGAGGACGAAGATGGACAAACGAGACGAGCTTGGTCCAAAGAAGTCCAACGGATCTAATGGGAGGTCGAAGAGGGACTAACGAGACGAACTTGGTCCAAAGAAAGCCAACGGATCTAATGCGAGGACGAAGAGGGACGAACGATGATAGATGAACGAGACGAACTTGGTCCAAAGAAGGCCAACGGATCAAATGGGAGGACGAAGATGACAAACGAGACGAACTTGGTCCAAAGAAGGCCAACGGATCTAATGGGTGGGCGAAGAGGGACTAAAGAGACGAACTTAGTCCAAAGAAGACCAACGGATCTAATGCAAGCACGAAGATGGACAAACGAGACGAACTTGGTCCAAAAAAGGCCAACGGATCAAATGGGAGGACGAAGATGGACGAACGAAAAGAACTTGGTCCAAAGAAGGCCAACGAATCTAATGCAAGCACGAAGATGGACGAACGAGACGAACTTGGTCCAAAGAAGGCCAACGGATCAAATGGGAGGACGAAGATGGACGAACGAGACGAACTTGGTCCAAAGAAGGCCAACGGATTAAGTGGGACTACGAAGATGGACGAACGTGACGAACATGGTCCAAAGAAGGCCAACGAATCTAATGGTAGGACGAAGAGGGACGAACGATGATGGATGAACGAGACGAACATGGTCCAAAGAATGCCAACGGATCAAATGGGAGCACGAAGATGGACGAACGAGACAAACTTGGTCCAAAGAAGGCCAAAGGATCAAATTGGAGGAGAAAGAGGGACGAACGACAAGAACTTGGTGCAAAGAAGGCCAACGGATCTAATGGGAGGACGAAGAGGGACGAACGATGATGGATGAACGAGACGAACTTGGTCCAAAGAAGGCCAACGGATCAAATGGGAGGACGAAGATGGACAAACGAGACGAGCTTGGTCGAAAGAAGTCCAACGGATCTAATGGGAGGACGAAGAGGGACTAAAGCGACGAACATGGTCCAAAGATGGCCAACGGATCAAATGGCAGGATGAAGATGGACGAACGAGACAAACTTGGTCCAAAGAAGGCCAACGGATCAAATTGGAGTACAAAGAGGGACGAACGAGACGAACTTGGTGCAAAGGAGGCCAACGGATCGAATGGGAGGACGAAGATGGACAAACGAGACGAGCTTGGTCCAAAGAAGTCCAACGGATCTAATGGGAGGAAGAAGAGGGACTAACGAGACGAACTTGGTCCAAAGAAGGCCAACGGATCTAATGCGACGACGAAGAGGGACGAACGATGATGGATGAACGAGACGAACTTGGTCCAAAGAAGGCCAACGGATCAAATGGGAGGACGAAGATGGACGAACGAAAAGAACTTGGTCCAAAGAAGGCCAACGGATCTAATGCAAGCATGAAGATGGACGAACGAGACGAACTTGGTCCAAAGAAGGCCAACGGATCAAATGGGAGGACGAAGATGGACGAACGAGACGAACTTGGTCCAAAGAAGGCCAACGGATCAAATGGGACTACGAAGATGGACGAACGTGACGAACATGGTCCAAAGAAGGCCAACGAATCTAATGGGAGGACGAAGAGGGACAAACGAGACGAACGTTTCCCAAAGAATTCCAACGGATCAAATGGGAGCATGAAGAGGGACAAACGAGACAAGCTTGTTCCAAAAAACGCCAACGAATCAAATGGGAGGACGAAGATGGACGAACGAGACGATCTTTTTACAAAGAAGGCCAACGGATCTAATGGGAGGACGAAGAGGTACGAACGAGAAAAACATGGTCCAAAGAAGGCCAACGAATCTAATGCAAGCACGATGATGGACGAACAAGACGAACTTGGTCCAAAGAAGGCCAACGGATCAAAGGGGAGGACGAAGATCGACGAACGAGACAAACTTGGTCCAAAGAAGGCCAACGGATCTAATGGGAAGTCGAAGATGGACGAACGAGATGAATTTGATCCAAAGAAGGACTTGATGCAAAGAAGGCCAACGGATCTAATGGGAGGACGAAGAGGGACGAACTAGACGAACTTGGTCCAAAGAAGGCCAACGGATCTAATGGGAGGGCGAAGAGGGACGAACGAGACGAACTTGGTCCAAAGAAGGACAACGGATCTAATGGGAGGACGAAGAGGGACTAAAGAGACGTACTTAGTACAAAGAAGGCCAACGGATATAATGCAAGCACGAAGATGGACGAACGAGACGAACTTGGTCCAAAGAAGGCTAACGGATCAAATGGGAGGATGAACATGGACGAACGAAAAGAACTTGGTCCAAAGAAGGCCAACGGATCTAATGCAAGCCCGAAGATGGACGAACGAGACGAACTTGGTCCAAAGAAGGCCAACGGATCAAATAGGAGGACGAAGATGGACGAACGAGACGAACTTGGTCCAAAGAAGGCCAACGGATCAAATGGGAGGACGAAGAGGGACGAAAGAGACGAACTTGACCCAAGGAAGGACAAAGGATCTAATGCGACGACAATGATGGACGAACGAGACGAACTTGGTCCAAAGAAGGCCAACGGATCTAATGCGAGGACGAAGATGGACGAACGAGAAGAACTTGGTCCAAAGAAGGCCAACGGATCAAATGGGAAGAGAAGAGGGACTAACGAGACAAACTTGATCCAAAGAAGGCCAACGGATCAAATGGGAGGATGAAGATGGACGAACTAGACGAACGTGGTCCAAAGAAGGCCAACAGATCAAATGGTAGTACGAAGAGGGACTAACGAGACGAACTTGGTCCAAAGAAGGCCAACGGATCTAATACGAGGACGAAGATTGACGAACGAGACGAACTTGGTCCAAAGAAGGCCAACGGATCTAATGGGAGGACGAATAGGGACGAACGAGACGAACGTTTTCCAAAGAATTCCAACGGATCTAATGGGAAGACGAAGATGGACGAACGAGATGAACTTGGTCCAATGAAGTCCAACGGATCTAATGGGAGGACGAAGAGGGACTAAAGAGACGAACATGGTCCAAAGATGGCCAACGGATCAAATGGGAGGACGAAGAGGGACGAACTAGACGAACATGGTCCAAAGAATGCCAACGGATCAAATGGGAGCACGAAGATGGACGAACGAGACAAACTTGGTCCAAAGAAGGCCAACGGATCAAATTGGAGGAGAAAGAGGGACGAACGAGACGAACATGGTGCAAAGAAGGCCAACGGATCTAATGGGAGGACGAAGAGGGACGAACGATGATGGATGAACGAGACGAACTTGGTCCAAAGAAGGCCAACGGATCAAATGTCAGGATGAAGATGGACGAACTAGACGAACATGGCCCAAAGAAGGCCAACAGATCAAATGGTAGGACGAAGAGGGACGAAAGACACGAACTTGATCCAAAGAAGGCCAACGGATCAAATGGGAGGATGAAGACGGACGAACTAGACGAACATGGTCCAAAGAAGGCCAACAGAACAAATGGTAGGACGAAGAGGGACGAAAGTGACGAACTTGGTCCAAAGAAGGCCAACGGATCAAATGGGAGGACGAAGAGGGACCAACGAGACGAACTTGATCCAAAGAAGGCCAACGGATCAAATGGGAGGATGAAGATGGACGAACTAGACGAACATGGTCCAAAGAAGGCCAACATATCAAATGGTAGGACGAAGAGGGACGAAAGACACGAACTTGGTCCAAAGAAGGCCAACAGATCAAATGGGAGGACGAAGAGGGACGAAAGGGACGAACTTGATCCAAAGAAGGACAACGGATCTAATGGACGACAATGATGGACGAACGAGACGAACTTGGTCCAAAGAAGGCCAACGGATCTAATGGGAAGTCGAAGATGGACGAACGAGATGAATTTGATCCAAAGAAGGCCAACGGATCTAATGGGAGGACGAAAAGGGACGAACGAGATGAACTTGATCCAAAGAAGGCCAACGGATCAAATGGCAGGATGAAGATGGACGAACTAGACGAACATGGTCCAAAGAAGGCCAACAGATCAAATGGTAGGACGAAGAGGGACGAACTAGACGAACATGGTCCAAAGAATGCCAACGGATCAAATGGGAGCACGAAGATGGACGAACGAGACAAACTTGGTCCAAAGAAGGCCAACGGATCAAATTGGAGGAGAAAGAGGGACGAACGAGACGAACATGGTGCAAAGAAGGCCAACGGATCTAATGGGAGGACGAAGAGGGACGAACGATGATGGATGAACGAGACGAACTTGGTCCAAAGAAGGCCAACGGATCAAATGTGAGGACGAAGATGGACAAACGAGACAAGCTTGGTCGAAAGAAGTCCAACGGATCTAATGGGAGGACGAAGAGGGACTAACGATGATGGATGAACGAGACGAACTTGGTCCAAAGAAGGACAACGGATCTAATGCGACGACAATGATGGACGAACGAGACGAACTGGGTCCAAAGAAGGCCAACAGATCTAATGCAAGGACGAAGATGGACAAACGAGACGAACTCGGTCCAAAGAAGGCCAACGGATGAAATGGGAGGACGAAGAGGGACTAACGACACGAACTTGATCTAAAGAAGGCCAACGGATCAAATGGGAGGATGAAGATGGACGAACTAGACGAACATGGTCCAAAGAAGGCCAACAGAACAAATGGTAGGACGAAGAGGGACGAAAGTGACGAACTTGGTCCAAAGAAGGCCAACGGATCAAATGGGAGGACGAAGAGGGACCAACGAGACGAACTTGATCCAAAGAAGGCCAACGGATCAAATGGGAGGATGAAGATGGACGAACTAGACGAACATGGTCCAAAGAAGGCCAACATATCAAATGGTAGGACGAAGAGGGACGAAAGACACGAACTTGGTCCAAAGAAGGCCAACAGATCAAATGGGAGGACGAAGAGGGACGAAAGGGAAGAACTTGATCCAAAGAAGGACAACGGATCTAATGGACGACAATGATGGACGAACGAGACGAACTTGGTCCAAAGAAGGCCAACGGATCTAATGGGAGGACGAAAAGGGACGAACGAGATGAACTTGGTCCAAAGAAGGCCAACGGATCAAATGGCAGGATGAAGATGGACGAACTAGACGAACATGGTCCAAAGAAGGCCAACAGATCAAATGGTAGGACGAAGAGGGACGAAAGACACGAACTTGGTCCAAAGAAGGCCAACAGATCAAATGGGAGGACGAAGAGGGACGAGACAGACGAACTTGATCCAAAGAAGGACTTGATCCAAAGAAGGCCAACGGATATAATGGGAGGACGAAGAGGGACGAACGAGACGAACTTGGTCCAAAGAAGGGCAACGGATCTAATGGGAGGACGAAGAGGGACGAACGAGACGAACATAGTCCAAAGAAGGCCAACGGATCTAATGGGAGGGCGAAGAGGGACGAACGTGACGAACTTGGTCCAAAGAAGGCCAACGGATCTAATGCAAGCACGAAGATGGACGAACGAGACGGACTTGGTCCAAAGAAGGCCAACGGATCAAATGGGAGGACGAAGATGGACGAACGAAAAGAACTTGGTCCAAAGAAGGCCAACGGATCTAATGCAAGCCCGAAGATGGACGAACGAGACGAACTTGGTCCAAAGAAGGCCAACGGGTCAAATAGGAGGACGAAGATGGACGAACGAGATGAACTTGGTCCAAAGAAGGCCAACGGATCAAATGGGAGGACGAAGAGGGACGAAAGAGACGAACTTGGCCCAAACAAGGACAACGGATCTAATGGGAGGACGAAGAGGGAATAAAGAGACGAACTTAGTTCAAGGAAGGCCAACGGATCTAATGCAAGCCCGAAGATGGAAAAACGAGACGAACTTGGTCCAAAGAAGGCCAACGAGTCAAATAGGAGGACGAAGATGGACGAACGAGACAAACTTGGTCCAAAGAAGGCCAACGGATCAAATGGGAGGACAAAGAGGGACGAAAGAGACGAACTTGGTCCAAAGAAGGCCAACAGATCTAATGCGAGGACGAAGATGGACGAACGAGACGAACTTGGTCCAAAGAAGGCTAACGGATCAAATGGGAAGAGAAGAGGGACTAACGAGACGAACTTGATCCAAAGAAGGCCAACGGATCAAATGGGAGGATGAAGATGGACAAACTAGAGGAACATGGTCCAAAGAAGGCCAACATATCAAATGGTAGGACGAAGAGGGACGAAAGTGACGAACTTGGTCCAAAGAAGGCCAGCGGATCAAATGGGAGGACGAAGAGGGACTAACGAGACGAACTTGGTCCAAAGAAGGTCAACGGATCTAATGCGAGGACGAAGATTGACGAACGAGACGAACTTGGTCCAAAGAAGGCCAACGGATCTAATGGGAGGACGAAAAGGGACGAACGAGACGAACGTTTTCCAAAGAATTCCAACGGATCTAATGGGAAGACGAAGATGGACGAACGAGACGAACTTGGCCCAATGAAGTCCAACGGATCTAATGGGAGGACGAAGAGGGACTAAAGAGACGAACATGGTCCAAAGATGGCCATCGGATCAAATGGGAGGACGAAGAGGGACGAACTAGACGAACATGGTCCAAAGAATGCAAACGGATCAAATGGGAGGACGAAGATGGACGAACGAGACAAACTTGGTCCAAAGAAGGCCAACGGATCAAATTGGAGGACAAAGAGGGACGAACGAGACGAACTTGGTGCAAAGAAGGCCAACGGATCTAACGGGAGAACGAAGAGGGACGAACGATGATGGATGAAGGAGACGAACTTGGTCCAAAGAAGGCCAACGAATCTAATGGGAGGACGAAGAGGGACTAAAGAGACGAACTTAGTTCAAGGAAGGCCAACGGATCTAATGCAAGCACGAAGATGGACGAACGAGACGAACTTGGTCCAAAGAAGGCCAACGGGTCAAATAGGAGGACGAAGATGGACGAACGAGACGAACTTGGTCCAAAGAAGGCCAACGGATCAAATGGGAGGACGAAGAGGGACGAAAGAGACGAACTTGATCCAAGGAAGGACAACGGATGTAATGCGACGACAATGATGGACGAACGAGACGAACTTGGTCCAAAGAAGGCCAACAGATCTAATGCGAGGACGAAGATGGACGAACGAGACCAACTTGGTCCAAAGAAGGCCAACGGATCAAATGGGAAGAGAAGAGGGACTAACGAGACGAACTTGATCCAAAGAAGGCCAACGGATCAAATGGGAGGATGAAGATGAACGAACTAGAGGAACATGGTCCAAAGAAGGCCAACATATCAAATGGTAGGACGAAGAGGGACGAAAGTGACGAACTTGGTCCAAAGAAGGCCAACGGATCAAATGGGAGGACGAAGAGGGACTAACGAGACGAACTTGGTCCAAAGAAGGTCAACGGATCTAATGCGAGGACGAAGATTGACGAACGAGACGAACATGGTCGAAAGAAGGACAACGGATCTAATGGGAGGACGAAAAGGGACGAACGAGACGAACGTTTTCCAAAGAATTCCAACGGATCTAATGGGAAGACGAAGATGGACGAACGAGACGAACTTGGCCCAATGAATTCCAACGGATCTAATGGGAGGACGAAGAGGGACTAAAGAGACGAACATGGTCCAAAGATGGCCAATGGATCAAATGGGAGGACGAAGAGGGACGAACTAGACGAACATGGTCCAAAGAATGCCAACGGATCAAATTGGAGGACGAAGATGGACGAACGAGACAAACTTGGTCCAAAGAAGGACAACGGATCTAATGGACAACAATGATGGACGAACGAGACGAACTTGGCCCAAACAAGGACAACGGATCTAATGGGAGGACGAAGAGGGAATAAAGAGACGAACTTAGTTCAAGGAAGGCCAACGGATCTAATGCAAGCCCGAAGATGGAAAAACGAGACGAACTTGGTCCAAAGAAGGCCAACGAGTCAAATAGGAGGACGAAGATGGACGAACGAGACAAACTTGGTCCAAAGAAGGCCAACGGATCAAATGGGAGGACAAAGAGGGACGAAAGAGACGAACTTGGTCCAAAGAAGGCCAACAGATCTAATGCGAGGACGAAGATGGACGAACGAGACGAACTTGGTCCAAAGAAGGCCAACGGATCAAATGGGAAGAGAAGAGGGACTAACGAGACGAACTTGATCCAAAGAAGGCCAACGGATCAAATGGGAGGATGAAGATGGACAAACTAGAGGAACATGGTCCAAAGAAGGCCAACATATCAAATGGTAGGACGAAGAGGGACGAAAGTGACGAACTTGGTCCAAAGAAGGCCAGCGGATCAAATGGGAGGACGAAGAGGGACTAACGAGACGAACTTGGTCCAAAGAAGGTCAACGGATCTAATGCGAGGACGAAGATTGACGAACGAGACGAACTTGGTCCAAAGAAGGCCAACGGATCTAATGGGAGGACGAAAAGGGACGAACGAGACGAACGTTTTCCAAAGAATTCCAACGGATCTAATGGGAAGACGAAGATGGACGAACGAGACGAACTTGGCCCAATGAAGTCCAACGGATCTAATGGGAGGACGAAGAGGGACTAAAGAGACGAACATGGTCCAAAGATGGCCATCGGATCAAATGGGAGGACGAAGAGGGACGAACTAGACGAACATGGTCCAAAGAATGCAAACGGATCAAATGGGAGGACGAAGATGGACGAACGAGACAAACTTGGTCCAAAGAAGGCCAACGGATCAAATTGGAGGACAAAGAGGGACGAACGAGACGAACTTGGTGCAAAGAAGGCCAACGGATCTAACGGGAGAACGAAGAGGGACGAACGATGATGGATGAAGGAGACGAACTTGGTCCAAAGAAGGCCAACGAATCTAATGGGAGGACGAAGAGGGACTAAAGAGACGAACTTAGTTCAAGGAAGGCCAACGGATCTAATGCAAGCACGAAGATGGACGAACGAGACGAACTTGGTCCAAAGAAGGCCAACGGGTCAAATAGGAGGACGAAGATGGACGAACGAGACGAACTTGGTCCAAAGAAGGCCAACGGATCAAATGGGAGGACGAAGAGGGACGAAAGAGACGAACTTGATCCAAGGAAGGACAACGGATCTAATGCGACGACAATGATGGACGAACGAGACGAACTTGGTCCAAAGAAGGCCAACAGATCTAATGCGAGGACGAAGATGGACGAACGAGACCAACTTGGTCCAAAGAAGGCCAACGGATCAAATGGGAAGAGAAGAGGGACTAACGAGACGAACTTGATCCAAAGAAGGCCAACGGATCAAATGGGAGGATGAAGATGAACGAACTAGAGGAACATGGTCCAAAGAAGGCCAACATATCAAATGGTAGGACGAAGAGGGACGAAAGTGACGAACTTGGTCCAAAGAAGGCCAACGGATCAAATGGGAGGACGAAGAGGGACTAACGAGACGAACTTGGTCCAAAGAAGGTCAACGGATCTAATGCGAGGACGAAGATTGACGAACGAGACGAACATGGTCGAAAGAAGGACAACGGATCTAATGGGAGGACGAAAAGGGACGAACGAGACGAACGTTTTCCAAAGAATTCCAACGGATCTAATGGGAAGACGAAGATGGACGAACGAGACGAACTTGGCCCAATGAATTCCAACGGATCTAATGGGAGGACGAAGAGGGACTAAAGAGACGAACATGGTCCAAAGATGGCCAATGGATCAAATGGGAGGACGAAGAGGGACGAACTAGACGAACATGGTCCAAAGAATGCCAACGGATCAAATTGGAGGACGAAGATGGACGAACGAGACAAACTTGGTCCAAAGAAGGACAACGGATCTAATGGACAACAATGATGGACGAACGAGACGAACTTGGTCCAAAGAAGGCCAACGGATCTAATGCGATGACGAAGATTGACGAACGAGACGAACTTGGTCCAAAGAAGGGCAACGGATCTAATGGCAGGACGAAAAGGGACGAACGACACAAACGTTTTCCAAAGAATTCCAACGAATCAAATGGGAGGACGAAGAGGGACTAAAGAGACGAACTTAGTTCAAAGAAGGCCAACGGATCTAATGCAAGGACGAAGATGGACGAACGAGACGAACTTGGTCCAAAGAAGGCCAACGGATTTAATGCGAGGACGAAGATTGACGAACGAGACGAACTTGGTCCAAAGAAGGCCAACGGATCTAATGGGAGGACGAAAAGGGACGAACGAGACGAACGTTTTCCAAAGAATTCCAACGGATCTAATGGGAAGACGAAGATGGACGAACGAGACGAACTTGGCCCAATGAAGTCCAACGGATCTAATGGGAGGACGAAGAGGGACTAAAGAGACGAACATGGTCCAAAGATGGCCAACGGATCAAATGGGAGGACGAAGATGGACAAACGAGACGAGCTTGGTCGAAAGAAGTCCAACGGAACTAATGGGAGGACGAAGAGGGACTAACGAGACGAACTTGGTCCAAAGAAGGCCAACGGATCAAATGCGAGGACGAAGAGGGACTAACGACACGAACTTGATCCAAAGAAGGCCAACGGATCAAATGGGAGGATGAAGATGGACGAACTAGACGAACATGGTCCAAAGAAGGCCAACAGATCAAATGGTAGGACGAAGAGGGACGAAAGACACGAACTTGGTCCAAAGAAGGCCAACAGATCAAATGGGAGGACGAAGAGGGACGAAAGAGATGAACTTGATCCAAAGAAGGACAACGGATCTAATGGACGACAACGATGGACGAACGAGACGAACTTGGTCCAAAGAAGGCCAACGGATCTAATGCGAGGACGAAGATTGACGAACGAGACGAAATTGGTCCAAAGAAGGCCAACAGATCTAATGGCAGGACGAAAAGGGACGAACGACACAAACCTTTTCCAAAGAATTCCAACGGATCAAATGGGAGCATGAAGAGGGACAAACGAGACAAGCTTGTTCCCAAAAACGCCAACGAATCAAATGGGAGGACAAAGATGGACGAACGAGACAATCTTGGTACAAAGAAGGCCAACGGATCTAATGGGAGGAGGAAGAGGTACGAACGAGACAAACTTGGTCCAAAGAAGGCCAACGAATCTAATGCAAGCACGATGATGGACGAACCAGACGAACTTGGTCCAAAGAAGGCCAACGGATCAAATGGGAGGACGAAGATGGACGAACGAGACAAACTTGGTCCAAAGAAGGCCAACGGATCTAATGGGAAGTCGAAGATGGACGAACGAGATGAATTTGATCCAAAGAAGGACTTGATCCAAAGAAGGCCAACGGATCTAATGGGAGGACGAAAAGGGACGAACGAGACGAACTTGGTCCAAAGAAGGCCAACGGATCTAATGGGAGGACGAAGAGGGACTAAAGAGACGAACTTAGTTCAAGGATGGCCAACGGATCTAATGCAAGCACGAAGACGGACGAACGAGACAAACTTGGTCCAAAGAAGGCCAACGGATCAAATGGGAGGACGAAGATGGACGAACGAGACGAACTTGGTCCAAAGAAGGCCAACGGATCAAATGGGAGGACGAAGAGGGACGAAAGAAACGAACTTGATCCAAGGAAGAACAACGGATCTAATGCGACGACAACGATGGACGAACGAGACGAACTTGGTCCAAAGAAGGCCAACGGATCTAATGCGAGGACGAAGATGGACGAACAAGACGAACTTGGTCCAAAGAAAGCCAACGGATCAAATGGGAAGAGAAGAGGGACTAACGAGACGAACATGATCCAAAGAAGGCCAACGGATCAAATGGGAGGATGAAGATGGACGAACTAGACGAACATGGTCCAAAGAAGGCCAACAGATCAAATGGTTGGACGAAGAGGGACGAAAGTGACGAACTTGGTCCAAAGAAGGCCAACGGATCAAATGGGAGGACGAAGAGGGACTAACGAGACGAACTTGGTCCAAAGAAGGCCAACGGATCTAATGCGAGGACGAAAAGGGACGAACGAGACGAACGTTTTCCAAAGAATTCCAACGGATCTAATGGGAAGACGAAGATGGACGAACGAGACGAACTTGGTTCAATGAAGTCCAACGGATCTAATGGGAGGACGAAGTGGTACGAACGAGACAAACTTGGTCCGAAGAAGGCCAACGAATCTAATGCAAGCACGATGATGGACGAACAAGACGAACTTGGTCCAAAGAAGGCCAACGGATCAAATGGGAGGACGAAGATGGATGAACGAGACAAACTTGGTCCAAAGAAGGCCAACGGATCTAATGTGAAGTCGAAGATGGACGAACGAGATGAATTTGATCCAAAGAAGGACTTGATCCAAAGAAGGCCAACGGATCTAATGGGAGGACGAAGAGGGACGAACGAGACGAACTTGGTCCAAAGAAGGCCAACGGATCTAATGGGAGGGCGAAGAGGGACGAACGAGACGAACTTAGTCCAAAGAAGGACAACGGATCTAATGGGAGGACGAAGAGGGACTAAAGAGACGAACTTAGTTCAAAGAAGGCCAACGGATCTAATGCAAGCACGAAGATGGATGAACGAGACGAACTTGGTCCAAAGAAGGCCAACGGATCAAATGGGAGGACGAAGATGGACGAACAGAAAAAACTTGGTCCAAAGAAGGCCAACAGATCAAATGGGAAGAGAAGAGGGACTAACGAGATGAACTTGATCCAAAGAAGGCCAACGGATCAAATGCGAGGACGAAGAGGGACGAACTAGACGAACATGGTCCAAAGAATGCCAACAGATCAAATGGGATGACGAAGATGGACGAACGAGACAAACTTGGTCCAAAGAAGGCCAACGGATCAAATTGGAGGATCGAGAGGGACAAACTAGATGAACTTGGTGCAAAGAAGGCCAACGGATCTAATGGGAGGACGAAGAGGGACGAGCGAGACGAACATGGTCCAAAGAAGGCCAACGGATCAAATGGGAAGAGAAGAGGGACTAACGAGACGAACTTGCTCCAAAGAAGGCCAACGGATCAAATGGGAGGATGAAGATGGACGAACTAGACGAACATGGTCCAAAGAAGGCCAACAGATCAAATGGTAGGACGAAGAGGGACGAAAGTGACGAACTTGGTCCAAAGAAGGCCAACGGATCAAATGGGAGGACGAAGAGGGACTAACGAGACGAACTTGGTCCAAAGAAGGCCAACAGATCTAATGTGAGGACGAAGATTGACGAAGGAGACGAACTTGGTCCAAAGAAGGCCAACGGATCTAATGGGAGGACGAAAAGGAACGAACGAGACGAACGTTTTCCAAAGAATTCCAACAGATCTAATGGGAAGACGAAGATGGACGAACGAGAAGAACTTGGTCCAATGAAGTCCAACGGATCTAATGGGAGGACGAAGAGGGACTAAAGAGACGAACATGGTCCAAAGATGGCCAACGGATCAAATGGGAGGACGAAGATGGACGAACGAGACGAACTTGGTGCAAAGAGGGCCAACGGATCTAATGGGAGGACGAAGAGGGACGAACGATGATGGATGAACGAGACGAACTTGGTCCAAAGAAGGCCAACGGATCAAATGGGAGGACGAAGATGGACAAACAAGACGAGCTTGGTCGAAAGAAGTCCAACGGATCTAATGGGAGGACGAAGATGGACGAACGAGACGAACTTGGTCCAAAGAAGGCCAACGGATCAAATGGGAGGACGAAGATGGACGAACGAGACAAACTTGGTCCAAAGAAGGCCAACGGATCAAATTGGAGGACGAAGATGGACGAACGAGACGAACTAGGTACAAAGAAGGCCAACGGATCTAATGGGAAGACAAACATGGACGAACGAGATGAACTTGGTCCAAAGAAGGCCAACGGATATAATGGGAGGACGAAGAGGGACGAACGATGATGGATGAACGAGACGAACTTGGTCCAAAGAAGGCCAACGGATCAAATGGGAGGACGAAGATGGACAAACGAGACGAACTCGGTCCAAAGATGGCCAACGGATCAAATGGGAGGACGAAGAGGGACTAACAACACGAACTTGATCCAAAGAAGGCCAACGGATCAAATGGGAGGATGAAGATGGACGAACTAGACGAATATGGTCCAAAGAAGGCCAACAGATCAAATGGTAGGACGAAGAGGGACGAAAGTGACGAACTTGGTCCAAAGAAGGCCAACGGATCAAATGAGAGGACGAAGATGGACAAACGCGACGAGCTTGGTCCAAAGAAGTCCAACGGATCTAATGGGTGGACGAAGAGAGACTAACGAGACGAACTTGGTCCAAAGAAGGCCAACGGATCTAATGCGAGGACGAAGAGGGACAAACGATGATGGATGAACGAGACAAACATGGTCCAAAGAAGGCCAACAGATGAAATGGTAGGACGAAGAGGGACGAAAGTGACGAACTTGGTCCAAAGAAGGCCAACAGATCAAATGAGAGGATAAAGAGGGACTAACGAGTTGAACTTGATCCAAAGAAGAACAACGGATCAAATGGGAGGATGAAGATGGACGAACTAGACGAATATGGTCCAAAGAAGGCCAACGAATCAAATGGGAGGACGAAGAGGGACGAAAGACACGAAATTGGTCCAAAGAAGGCCAACGGATCAAATGGGAGGACGAAGACTGACGAACGAGACGAATTTGGTCCAAAGAAGGCCAACGGATCTAATGCGAGGACGAAGATTGACGAACGAGACGAACTTGGTCCACAAAATGCCAACGAATCAAATGGGAGGACGAAGATGGACGAACGAGACGATCTTGGTTCAAAGAAGGCCAACGGATCTAATGGGAAGTCGAAGATGGACGAACGAGATGAATTTGATCCAAAGAAGGACTTGATACAAAGATGGCCAACAGATCAAATGGGAAGAGAAGAGGGACTAACGAGATGAACTTGATCCAAAGAAGGCCAACGGATCAAATGCGAGGACGAAGAGGGACGAACTAGACGAACATGGTCCAAAGAATGCCAACAGATCAAATGGGATGACGAAGATGGACGAACGAGACAAACTTGGTCCAAAGAAGGCCAACGGATCAAATTGGAGGATCGAGAGGGACAAACTAGATGAACTTGGTGCAAAGAAGGCCAACGGATCTAATGGGAGGACGAAGAGGGACGAGCGAGACGAACATGGTCCAAAGAAGGCCAACGGATCAAATGGGAAGAGAAGAGGGACTAACGAGACGAACTTGCTCCAAAGAAGGCCAACGGATCAAATGGGAGGATGAAGATGGACGAACTAGACGAACATGGTCCAAAGAAGGCCAACAGATCAAATGGTAGGACGAAGAGGGACGAAAGTGACGAACTTGGTCCAAAGAAGGCCAACGGATCAAATGGGAGGACGAAGAGGGACTAACGAGACGAACTTGGTCCAAAGAAGGCCAACAGATCTAATGTGAGGACGAAGATTGACGAAGGAGACGAACTTGGTCCAAAGAAGGCCAACGGATCTAATGGGAGGACGAAAAGGAACGAACGAGACGAACGTTTTCCAAAGAATTCCAACAGATCTAATGGGAAGACGAAGATGGACGAACGAGAAGAACTTGGTCCAATGAAGTCCAACGGATCTAATGGGAGGACGAAGAGGGACTAAAGAGACGAACATGGTCCAAAGATGGCCAACGGATCAAATGGGAGGACGAAGATGGACGAACGAGACGAACTTGGTGCAAAGAGGGCCAACGGATCTAATGGGAGGACGAAGAGGGACGAACGATGATGGATGAACGAGACGAACTTGGTCCAAAGAAGGCCAACGGATCAAATGGGAGGACGAAGATGGACAAACAAGACGAGCTTGGTCGAAAGAAGTCCAACGGATCTAATGGGAGGACGAAGATGGACGAACGAGACGAACTTGGTCCAAAGAAGGCCAACGGATCAAATGGGAGGACGAAGATGGACGAACGAGACAAACTTGGTCCAAAGAAGGCCAACGGATCAAATTGGAGGACGAAGATGGACGAACGAGACGAACTAGGTACAAAGAAGGCCAACGGATCTAATGGGAAGACAAACATGGACGAACGAGATGAACTTGGTCCAAAGAAGGCCAACGGATATAATGGGAGGACGAAGAGGGACGAACGATGATGGATGAACGAGACGAACTTGGTCCAAAGAAGGCCAACGGATCAAATGGGAGGACGAAGATGGACAAACGAGACGAACTCGGTCCAAAGATGGCCAACGGATCAAATGGGAGGACGAAGAGGGACTAACAACACGAACTTGATCCAAAGAAGGCCAACGGATCAAATGGGAGGATGAAGATGGACGAACTAGACGAATATGGTCCAAAGAAGGCCAACAGATCAAATGGTAGGACGAAGAGGGACGAAAGTGACGAACTTGGTCCAAAGAAGGCCAACGGATCAAATGAGAGGACGAAGATGGACAAACGCGACGAGCTTGGTCCAAAGAAGTCCAACGGATCTAATGGGTGGACGAAGAGAGACTAACGAGACGAACTTGGTCCAAAGAAGGCCAACGGATCTAATGCGAGGACGAAGAGGGACAAACGATGATGGATGAACGAGACAAACATGGTCCAAAGAAGGCCAACAGATGAAATGGTAGGACGAAGAGGGACGAAAGTGACGAACTTGGTCCAAAGAAGGCCAACAGATCAAATGAGAGGATAAAGAGGGACTAACGAGTTGAACTTGATCCAAAGAAGAACAACGGATCAAATGGGAGGATGAAGATGGACGAACTAGACGAATATGGTCCAAAGAAGGCCAACGAATCAAATGGGAGGACGAAGAGGGACGAAAGACACGAAATTGGTCCAAAGAAGGCCAACGGATCAAATGGGAGGACGAAGACTGACGAACGAGACGAATTTGGTCCAAAGAAGGCCAACGGATCTAATGCGAGGACGAAGATTGACGAACGAGACGAACTTGGTCCACAAAATGCCAACGAATCAAATGGGAGGACGAAGATGGACGAACGAGACGATCTTGGTTCAAAGAAGGCCAACGGATCTAATGGGAAGTCGAAGATGGACGAACGAGATGAATTTGATCCAAAGAAGGACTTGATACAAAGAAGGCCAACGGATCTAATGGGAGGACGACGAGGTACGAACGAGACAAACTTGGTCCAAAGAAGGCCAACGAATCTAATGCAAGGACGATGATGGACGAACAAGACGAACTTGGTCCAAAGAAGGCCAACGGATCAAATGGGAGGACGAAGATGGACGAACGAGTCAAACTTGGTCCAAAGAAGGCCAACGGATCTAATGGGAAGTCGAAGATGGACGAACGAGATGAATTTGATGCAAAGAAGGGCTTGATCCAAAGAAGGCCAACGGATCTAATGGGAGGACGAAGATGGACGAACGAGACGAACTTGGTCCAAAGAAGGCCAACGGATCTAATGGGAGGGCGAAGAGGGACGAACGAGACGAACTTGGTCCAAAGAAGGCCAACGGATCAAATGGGAGGACGAAGAGGGATGAAAGAGACGAACTTGGTCTAAAGAAGGCCAACGGATCTAATGGGAGGACGAAGAGGGACGAACGATGATGGATGAACGAGACGAACTTGGTCCAAAGAAGGCCAACGGATCAAATGGGAGGACGAAGATGGACAAACGAGACGAGCTTGGTCGAAAGAAGTCCAACGGATCTAATGGGAGGACAAAGAGGGACTAACGAGACGAACTTGGCCCAAAGTAGGCCAACGGATCTAATGCGAGGACGAAGATGGACGAACGAGACGAACTTGGTCCAAAGAAGGCCAACGGATCTAATGGGAGGACGACGAGGTACGAACGAGACAAACTTGGTCCAAAGAAGGCCAACGAATCTAATGCAAGGACGATGATGGACGAACAAGACGAACTTGGTCCAAAGAAGGCCAACGGATCAAATGGGAGGACGAAGATGGACGAACGAGTCAAACTTGGTCCAAAGAAGGCCAACGGATCTAATGGGAAGTCGAAGATGGACGAACGAGATGAATTTGATGCAAAGAAGGGCTTGATCCAAAGAAGGCCAACGGATCTAATGGGAGGACGAAGAGGGACGAACGAGACGAACTTGGTCCAAAGAAGGCCAACGGATCTAATGGGAGGGCGAAGAGGGACGAACGAGACGAACTTGGTCCAAAGAAGGCCAACGGATCAAATGGGAGGACGAAGAGGGATGAAAGAGACGAACTTGGTCTAAAGAAGGCCAACGGATCTAATGGGAGGACGAAGAGGGACGAACGATGATGGATGAACGAGACGAACTTGGTCCAAAGAAGGCCAACGGATCAAATGGGAGGACGAAGATGGACAAACGAGACGAGCTTGGTCGAAAGAAGTCCAACGGATCTAATGGGAGGACAAAGAGGGACTAACGAGACGAACTTGGCCCAAAGTAGGCCAACGGATCTAATGCGAGGACGAAGATGGACGAACGAGACGAACTTGGTCCAAAGAAGGCCAACGGATCAAATGGGAGGACGAAGAGGGACTAACGTGATGAACTTGATCAAAAGAAGGTCAACGGATCAAATGGGAGGATGAAGATGGACAAACTAGACGAACATGGTCCAAAGAAGGCCAACAGATCAAATGGTAGGACGAAGAGGGACGAAAGTGACGAACTTGGTCCAAAGAAGGCCAACGGATCAAATGGGAGGACGAAGAGGGATGAAAGAGACGAACTTGATCCAACCAAGGACGACGGATGTAATGCGACAACAATGATGGACGAACGACACGAACTTGGTCCAGAGAAGGCCAACGGATCTAATGCGACGACGAAGATTGACGAACGAGACGAACTTGGTCCAAGAAGGCCAACAGATCAAATGGTAGGACGAATAGGGACGAAAGTGACGAACTTGATGCAAAGAAGGCCAACGGATCAAATGGGACGATGAAGATGGAAGAACTAGACGAACATGGTCAAAAGAAGGCCAACAGATCAAATGGTAGGACGAAGAGGGACGAAAGTGACGAACTTGGTCCAAAGAAGGCCAACGGATCAAATGGGAGGACGAAGAGGGATGAAAGAGACGAACTTGATCCAACCAAGGACGACGGATGTAATGCGGCAACAATGATGAACGAACGAGACGAACTTGGTCCAGAGAAGGCCAACGGATCTAATGCGACGACGAAGATTGACGAACGAGACGAACTTGGTCCAAAGAAGGCCAACAGATCAAAGGGTAGGACGAAGAGGGACGAAAGTGACGAACTTGATGCAAAGAAGGCCAATGGATCAAATGGGACGATGAAGACGGACGAACTAGACGAACATGGTCCAAAGAAGGCCAACAGATCAAATGGTAGGACGAAGAGGGACGAAAGTGACGAACTTGGTCCAAAGAAGGCCAACGGATCAAATGGGAGGACGAAGAGGGACTAACGAGACGAACTTGATCCAAAGAAGGCCAACGGATAAAATGGGAGGACGAAGAGGGATGAAAGAGACGAACTTGATCCAACCAAGGACGACGGATGTAATGCGACAACAATGATGGACGAACGAGACGAACTTGGTCCAGAGAAGGCCAACGGATCTAATGCGACGACGAAGATTGACGAACGAGACGAACTTGGTCCAAAGAAGGCCAACAGATCAAATGGTAGGACGAAGAGGGACGAAAGTGACGAACTTGATGCAAAGAAGGCCAACGGATCAAATGGGACGATGAAGATGGACGAACTAGACGAACATGGTCCAAAGAAGGCCAACAGATCAAATGGTAGGACGAAGAGGGACGAAAGTGACGAACTTGGTCCAAAGAAGGCCAACGGATCAAATGGGAGGACGAAGAGGGACTAACGAGACGAACTTGATCCAAAGAAGGCCAACGGATCAAATGGGAGGACGAAGAGGGATGAAAGAGACGAACTTGATCCAACCAAGGACGACGGATCTAATGCGACGACAATGATGGACGAACGAGACGAACTTGGTCCAAAGAAGGCCAACGGATCTAATGGCAGGACGAAAAGGGACGAACGAGACGAACTTGGTCCAAAGAAGGACAACGGATCTAATGGGAGGACGAAGAGGGACTAAAGAGACAAACTTAGTTCAAAGAAGGCCAACGGATCTAATGCAAGCCCGAAGATGGACGAACGAGACGAACTTGGTCCAAAGAAGGCCAACGGATCAAATGGGAGGACGAAGATGGACGAACGAGACGAACTTGGTCCAAAGAAGGCCAACGAATCTAATGCAAGGACGATGATGGACGAACAAGACGAACTTGGTCCAAAGAAGGCCAACGGATCAAATGGGAGGACGAAGATGGACGAACGAGACGAACTTGGTCTAAAGAAGGCCAACGGATCTAATGGGAGGACGAAGAGGGACGAACGATGATGGATGAACGAGACGAACTTGGTCCAAAGAAGGCCAACGGATCAAATGGGAGGACGAAGATGGACAAACGAGACGAGCTTGGTCGAAAGAAGTCCAACGGATCTAATGGGAGGACAAAGAGGGACTAACGAGACGAACTTGGCCCAAAGTAGGCCAACGGATCTAATGCAAGCCCGAAGATGGACGAACGAGACGAACTTGGTCCAAAGAAGGCCAACGGATCAAATGGGAGGACGAAGATGGACGAACGAGACGAACTTGGTCCAAAGAAGGCCAACGGATCAAATGGGAGGACGAAGATGGACGAACGAGACGAACTTGGTCCAACGAAGGCCAACGGATCAAATTGGAGGACAAAGAGGGACGAACGAGACGAACTTGGTCTAAAGAAGGCCAACGGATCTAATGGGAGGACGAAGAGGGACGAACGATGATGGATGAACGAGACGAACTTGGTCCAAAGAAGGCCAACGGATCAAATGGGAGGACGAAGATGGACAAACGAGACCAGCTTGGTCGAAAGAAGTCCAACGGATCTAATGGGAGGACAAAGAGGGACTAACGAGACGAACTTGGCCCAAAGTAGGCCAACGGATCTAATGCGAGGACGAAGATGGACGAACGAGACGAACTTGGTCCAAAGAAGGCCAACGGATCAAATGGGAGGACGAAGAGGGACTAACGAGACGAACTTGATCAACAGAAGGTCAACGGATCAAATGGGAGGAGGAAGATGGACGAACTAGACGAACATGGTCCAAAGAAGGCCAACAGATCAAATGGTAGGACGAAGAGGGACGAAAGTTACGAACTTGGTCCAAAGAAGGCCAACGGATCAAATGGGAGGACGAAGAGGGACTAACAAGACGAACTTGATCCAAAGAAGGCCAACGGATCAAATGGGAGGACGAAGAGGGATGAAAGAGACGAACTTGATCCAACCAAGGACGACGGATGTAATGCGACAACAATGATGGACGAACGAGACGAACTTGGTCCAGAGAAGGCCAACGGATCTAATGCGACGACGAAGATTGACGAACGAGACGAACTTGGTCCAAAGAAGGCCAACAGATCAAATGGTAGGACGAAGAGGGACGAAAGTGACGAACTTGATGCAAAGAAGGCCAACGGATCAAATGGGACGATGAAGATGGACGAACTAGACGAACATGGTCCAAAGAAGGCCAACAGATCAAATGGTAGGACGAAGAGGGACGAAAGTGACGAACTTGGTCCAAAGAAGGCCAACGGATCAAATGGGAGGACGAAGAGGGACTAACGAGACGAACTGGATCCAAAGAAGGCCAACGGATCAAATGGGAGGACGAAGAGGGATGAAAGAGACGAACTTGATCCAACCAAGGACGACGGATCTAATGCGACGACAATGATGGACGAACGAGACGAACTTGGTCCACAGAAGCCCAACGGATCTAATACGAGGACGATGATTGACGAAGGAGACGAACTTGGTCCAAAGAAGGCCAACGGATCTAATGGCAGGACGAAAAGGGACGAACGAGACGAACTTGGTCCAAAGAAGGACAACGGATCTAATGGGAGGACGAAGAGGGACTAAAGAGACGAACTTAGTTCAAAGAAGGCCAACGGATCTAATGCAAGCACGAAGATGGACGAACGAGACGAAGTTGGTCCAAAGAAGGCCAACGGATCAAATGGGAGGACGAAGATGGACGAACGAAAAGAACTTGGTCCAAAGAAGGCCAACGGATCTAATGCAAGCCCGAAGATGGACGAACGAGACGAACTTGGTCCAAAGAAGGCCAACGGATCAAATGGGAGGACGAAGATGGACGAACGAGACGAACTTGGTCCAAAGAAGGCCAACGGATCAAATGGGAGGACGAAGATGGACGAACGAGACGAACTTGGTCCAAAGAAGGCCAACGGATCAAAGGGAGGACGAAGAGGGACGAACGATGATGGATGAACGAGACGAACTTGGTCCAAAGAAGGCCAACGGATCAAATGGGAGGACGAAGATGGACAAACGAGACGAACTTGGTCCAAAGAAGGCCAACGGATCTAATGGCAGGACGAAAAGGGACGAACGAGACGAACTTGGTCCAAAGAAGGACAACGGATCTAATGGGAGGACGAAGAGGGACTAAAGAGACGAACTTAGTTCAAAGAAGGCCAACGGATCTAATGCAAGCACGAAGATGGACGAACGAGACGAAGTTGGTCCAAAGAAGGCCAACGGATCAAATGCGAGGACGAAGATGGACGAACGAAAAGAACTTGGTCCAAAGAAGGCCAACGGATCTAATGCAAGCCCGAAGATGGACGAACGAGACGAACTTGGTCCAAAGAAGGCCAACGGATCAAATGGGAGGACGAAGATGGACGAACGAGACGAACTTGGTCCAAAGAAGGCCAACGGATCAAATGGGAGGACGAAGATGGACGAACGAGACGAACTTGGTCCAACGAAGGCCAACGGATCAAATTGGAGGACAAAGAGGGACGAACGAGACGAACTTGGTCTAAAGAAGGCCAACGGATCTAATGGGAGGACGAAGAGGGACGAACGATGATGGATGAACGAGACGAACTTGGTCCAAAGAAGGCCAACGGATCAAATGGGAGGACGAAGATGGACAAACGAGACGAGCTTGGTCGAAAGAAGTCCAACGGATCTAATGGGAGGACAAAGAGGGACTAACGAGACGAACTTGGCCCAAAGTAGGCCAACGGATCTAATGCGAGGACGAAGATGGACGAACGAGACGAACTTGGTCCAAAGAAGGCCAACGGATCAAATGGGAGGACGAAGAGGGACTAACGAGACGAACTTGATCAAAAGAAGGTCAACGGATCAAATGGGAGGAGGAAGATGGACGAACTAGACGAACATGGTCCAAAGAAGGCCAACAGATCAAATGGTAGGACGAAGAGGGACGAAAGTGACGAACTTGGTCCAAAGAAGGCCAACGGATCAAATGGGAGGACGAAGAGGGACTAACAAGACGAACTTGATCCAAAGAAGGCCAACGGATCAAATGGGAGGACGAAGAGGGATGAAAGAGACGAATTTGATCCAACCAAGGACGACGGATGTAATGCGACAACAATGATGGACGAACGAGACGAACTTGGTCCAGAGAAGGCCAACGGATCTAATGCGACGACGAAGATTGACGAACGAGACGAACTTGGTCCAAAGAAGGCCAACAGATCAAATGGTAGGACGAAGAGGGACGAAAGTGACGAACTTGATGCAAAGAAGGCCAACGGATCAAATGGGACGATGAAGATGGACGAACTAGACGAACATGGTCCAAAGAAGGCCAACAGATCAAATGGTAGGACGAAGAGGGACGAAAGTGACGAACTTGGTCCAAAGAAGGCCAACGGATCAAATGGGAGGACGAAGAGGGACTAACGAGACGAACTGGATCCAAAGAAGGCCAACGGATCAAATGGGAGGACGAAGAGGGACTAAAGAGACGAACTTAGTTCAAAGAAGGCCAACGGATCTAATGCAAGCACGAAGATGGACGAACGAGACGAAGTTGGTCCAAAGAAGGCCAACGGATCAAATGGGAGGACGAAGATGGACGAACGAGACGAACTTGGTCCAACGAAGGCCAACGGATCAAATTGGAGGACAAAGAGGGACGAACGAGACGAACTTGGTCTAAAGAAGGCCAACGGATCTAATGGGAGGACGAAGAGGGACGAACGATGATGGATGAACGAGACGAACTTGGTCCAAAGAAGGCCAACGGATCAAATGGGAGGACGAAGATGGACAAACGAGACCAGCTTGGTCGAAAGAAGTCCAACGGATCTAATGGGAGGACAAAGAGGGACTAACGAGACGAACTTGGCCCAAAGTAGGCCAACGGATCTAATGCGAGGACGAAGATGGACGAACGAGACGAACTTGGTCCAAAGAAGGCCAACGGATCAAATGGGAGGACGAAGAGGGACTAACGAGACGAACTTGATCAACAGAAGGTCAACGGATCAAATGGGAGGAGGAAGATGGACGAACTAGACGAACATGGTCCAAAGAAGGCCAACAGATCAAATGGTAGGACGAAGAGGGACGAAAGTTACGAACTTGGTCCAAAGAAGGCCAACGGATCAAATGGGAGGACGAAGAGGGACTAACAAGACGAACTTGATCCAAAGAAGGCCAACGGATCAAATGGGAGGACGAAGAGGGATGAAAGAGACGAACTTGATCCAACCAAGGACGACGGATGTAATGCGACAACAATGATGGACGAACGAGACGAACTTGGTCCAGAGAAGGCCAACGGATCTAATGCGACGACGAAGATTGACGAACGAGACGAACTTGGTCCAAAGAAGGCCAACAGATCAAATGGTAGGACGAAGAGGGACGAAAGTGACGAACTTGATGCAAAGAAGGCCAACGGATCAAATGGGACGATGAAGATGGACGAACTAGACGAACATGGTCCAAAGAAGGCCAACAGATCAAATGGTAGGACGAAGAGGGACGAAAGTGACGAACTTGGTCCAAAGAAGGCCAACGGATCAAATGGGAGGACGAAGAGGGACTAACGAGACGAACTGGATCCAAAGAAGGCCAACGGATCAAATGGGAGGACGAAGAGGGATGAAAGAGACGAACTTGATCCAACCAAGGACGACGGATCTAATGCGACGACAATGATGGACGAACGAGACGAACTTGGTCCACAGAAGCCCAACGGATCTAATACGAGGACGATGATTGACGAAGGAGACGAACTTGGTCCAAAGAAGGCCAACGGATCTAATGGCAGGACGAAAAGGGACGAACGAGACGAACTTGGTCCAAAGAAGGACAACGGATCTAATGGGAGGACGAAGAGGGACTAAAGAGACGAACTTAGTTCAAAGAAGGCCAACGGATCTAATGCAAGCACGAAGATGGACGAACGAGACGAAGTTGGTCCAAAGAAGGCCAACGGATCAAATGGGAGGACGAAGATGGACGAACGAAAAGAACTTGGTCCAAAGAAGGCCAACGGATCTAATGCAAGCCCGAAGATGGACGAACGAGACGAACTTGGTCCAAAGAAGGCCAACGGATCAAATGGGAGGACGAAGATGGACGAACGAGACGAACTTGGTCCAAAGAAGGCCAACGGATCAAATGGGAGGACGAAGATGGACGAACGAGACGAACTTGGTCCAAAGAAGGCCAACGGATCAAAGGGAGGACGAAGAGGGACGAACGATGATGGATGAACGAGACGAACTTGGTCCAAAGAAGGCCAACGGATCAAATGGGAGGACGAAGATGGACAAACGAGACGAACTTGGTCCAAAGAAGGCCAACGGATCTAATGGCAGGACGAAAAGGGACGAACGAGACGAACTTGGTCCAAAGAAGGACAACGGATCTAATGGGAGGACGAAGAGGGACTAAAGAGACGAACTTAGTTCAAAGAAGGCCAACGGATCTAATGCAAGCACGAAGATGGACGAACGAGACGAAGTTGGTCCAAAGAAGGCCAACGGATCAAATGCGAGGACGAAGATGGACGAACGAAAAGAACTTGGTCCAAAGAAGGCCAACGGATCTAATGCAAGCCCGAAGATGGACGAACGAGACGAACTTGGTCCAAAGAAGGCCAACGGATCAAATGGGAGGACGAAGATGGACGAACGAGACGAACTTGGTCCAAAGAAGGCCAACGGATCAAATGGGAGGACGAAGATGGACGAACGAGACGAACTTGGTCCAACGAAGGCCAACGGATCAAATTGGAGGACAAAGAGGGACGAACGAGACGAACTTGGTCTAAAGAAGGCCAACGGATCTAATGGGAGGACGAAGAGGGACGAACGATGATGGATGAACGAGACGAACTTGGTCCAAAGAAGGCCAACGGATCAAATGGGAGGACGAAGATGGACAAACGAGACGAGCTTGGTCGAAAGAAGTCCAACGGATCTAATGGGAGGACAAAGAGGGACTAACGAGACGAACTTGGCCCAAAGTAGGCCAACGGATCTAATGCGAGGACGAAGATGGACGAACGAGACGAACTTGGTCCAAAGAAGGCCAACGGATCAAATGGGAGGACGAAGAGGGACTAACGAGACGAACTTGATCAAAAGAAGGTCAACGGATCAAATGGGAGGAGGAAGATGGACGAACTAGACGAACATGGTCCAAAGAAGGCCAACAGATCAAATGGTAGGACGAAGAGGGACGAAAGTGACGAACTTGGTCCAAAGAAGGCCAACGGATCAAATGGGAGGACGAAGAGGGACTAACAAGACGAACTTGATCCAAAGAAGGCCAACGGATCAAATGGGAGGACGAAGAGGGATGAAAGAGACGAATTTGATCCAACCAAGGACGACGGATGTAATGCGACAACAATGATGGACGAACGAGACGAACTTGGTCCAGAGAAGGCCAACGGATCTAATGCGACGACGAAGATTGACGAACGAGACGAACTTGGTCCAAAGAAGGCCAACAGATCAAATGGTAGGACGAAGAGGGACGAAAGTGACGAACTTGATGCAAAGAAGGCCAACGGATCAAATGGGACGATGAAGATGGACGAACTAGACGAACATGGTCCAAAGAAGGCCAACAGATCAAATGGTAGGACGAAGAGGGACGAAAGTGACGAACTTGGTCCAAAGAAGGCCAACGGATCAAATGGGAGGACGAAGAGGGACTAACGAGACGAACTGGATCCAAAGAAGGCCAACGGATCAAATGGGAGGACGAAGAGGGACTAAAGAGACGAACTTAGTTCAAAGAAGGCCAACGGATCTAATGCAAGCACGAAGATGGACGAACGAGACGAAGTTGGTCCAAAGAAGGCCAACGGATCAAATGGGAGGACGAAGATGGACGAACGAAAAGAACTTGGTCCAAAGAAGGCCAACGGATCTAATGCAAGACCGAAGATGGACGAACGAGACGAACTTGGTCCAAAGAAGGCCAACGGATCAAATGGGAGGACGAAGATGGACGAACGAGACGAACTTGGTCCAAAGAAGGCCAACGGATCAAATGGGAGGACGAAGATGGACGAACGAGACGAACTTGGTCCAACGAAGGCCAACGGATCAAATTGGAGGACCAAGAGGGACGAACGAGACGAACTTGGTCTAAAGAAGGCCAACGGATCTAATGGGAGGACGAAGAGGGACGAACGATGATGGATGAACGAGACGAACTTGGTCCAAAGAAGGCCAACGGATCAAATGGGAGGACGAAGAGGGACTAACGAGACGAACTTGATCAAAAGAAGGTCAACGGATCAAATGGGAGGATGAAGATGGACGAACTAGACGAACATGGTCCAAAGAAGGCCAACAGATCAAATGGTAGGACGAAGAGGGACGAAAGTGACGAACTTGGTCCATAGAAGGCCAACGGATCAAATAAGAGGACGAAGAGGGATGAAAGAGACGAACTTGATCCAACCAAGGACGACGGATCTAATGCGACGACAATGATGGACGAACGAGACGAACTTGGTCCAAAGAAGCCCAACGGATCTAATACGAGGAAGATGATTGACGAAGGAGACGAACTTGGTCCAAAGAAGGCCAACGGATCTAATGGCAGGACGAAAAGGGACGAACGAGACGAACTTGGTCCAAAGAAGGACAACGGATCTAATGGGAGGACGATGAGGGACTAAAGAGACGAACTTAGTTCAAAGAAGGCCAACGGATCTAATGCAAGCACGAAGATGGACGAACGAGACGAAGTTGGTCCAAAGAAGGCCAACGGATCAAATGGGAGGACGAAGATGGACGAACGAAAAGAACTTGGTCCAAAGAAGGCCAACGGATCTAATGCAAGCCTGAAGATGGACGAACGAGACGAACTTGGTCCAAAGAAGGCCAACGGATCAAATGGGAGGACGAAGATGGACGAACGAGACGAACTTGGTCCAAAGAAGGCCAACGGATCAAATGGGAGGACGAAGATGGACGAACGAGACGAACTTGGTCCAAAGAAGGCCAACGGATCAAAGGGAGGACGAAGATGGACGAACGAGACGAACTTGGTCCAACGAAGGCCAACGGATCAAATTGGAGGACAAAGAGGGACGAACGAGACGAACTTGGTCTAAAGAAGGCCAACGGATCTAATGGGAGGACGAAGAGGGACGAACGATGATGGATGAACGAGACGAACTAGGTCCAAAGAAGGCCAACGGATCAAATGGGAGGACGAAGATGGACAAACGAGACGAACTTGGTCCAAAGAAGGCCAACGGATCTAATGGCAGGACGAAAAGGGACGAACGAGACGAACTTGGTCCAAAGAAGGACAACGGATCTAATGGGAGGACGAAGAGGGACTAAAGAGACGAACTTAGTTCAAAGAAGGCCAACGGATCTAATGCAAGCACGAAGATGGACGAACGAGACGAAGTTGGTCCAAAGAAGGCCAACGGATCAAATGGGAGGACGAAGATGGACGAACGAAAAGAACTTGGTCCAAAGAAGGCCAACGGATCTAATGCAAGCCCGAAGATGGACGAACGAGACGAACTTGGTCCAAAGAAGGCCAACGGATCAAATGGGAGGACGAAGATGGACGAACGAGACGAACTTGGTCCAAAGAAGGCCAACGGATCAAATGGGAGGACGAAGATGGACGAACGAGACGAACTTGGTCCAACGAAGGCCAACGGATCAAATTGGAGGACCAAGAGGGACGAACGAGACGAACTTGGTCTAAAGAAGGCCAACGGATCTAATGGGAGGACGAAGAGGGACGAACGATGATGGATGAACGAGACGAACTTGGTCCAAAGAAGGCCAACGGATCAAATGGGAGGACGAAGAGGGACTAACGAGACGAACTTGATCAAAAGAAGGTCAACGGATCAAATGGGAGGATGAAGATGGACGAACTAGACGAACATGGTCCAAAGAAGGCCAACAGATCAAATGGTAGGACGAAGAGGGACGAAAGTGACGAACTTGGTCCATAGAAGGCCAACGGATCAAATAAGAGGACGAAGAGGGATGAAAGAGACGAACTTGATCCAACCAAGGACGACGGATCTAATGCGACGACAATGATGGACGAACGAGACGAACTTGGTCCAAAGAAGCCCAACGGATCTAATACGAGGAAGATGATTGACGAAGGAGACGAACTTGGTCCAAAGAAGGCCAACGGATCTAATGGCAGGACGAAAAGGGACGAACGAGACGAACTTGGTCCAAAGAAGGACAACGGATCTAATGGGAGGACGATGAGGGACTAAAGAGACGAACTTAGTTCAAAGAAGGCCAACGGATCTAATGCAAGCACGAAGATGGACGAACGAGACGAAGTTGGTCCAAAGAAGGCCAACGGATCAAATGGGAGGACGAAGATGGACGAACGAAAAGAACTTGGTCCAAAGAAGGCCAACGGATCTAATGCAAGCCTGAAGATGGACGAACGAGACGAACTTGGTCCAAAGAAGGCCAACGGATCAAATGGGAGGACGAAGATGGACGAACGAGACGAACTTGGTCCAAAGAAGGCCAACGGATCAAATGGGAGGACGAAGATGGACGAACGAGACGAACTTGGTCCAAAGAAGGCCAACGGATCAAAGGGAGGACGAAGATGGACGAACGAGACGAACTTGGTCCAACGAAGGCCAACGGATCAAATTGGAGGACAAAGAGGGACGAACGAGACGAACTTGGTCTAAAGAAGGCCAACGGATCTAATGGGAGGACGAAGAGGGACGAACGATGATGGATGAACGAGACGAACTAGGTCCAAAGAAGGCCAACGGATCAAATGGGAGGACGAAGATGGACAAACGAGACGAACTTGGTCCAAAGAAGGCCAACGGATCTAATGGCAGGACGAAAAGGGACGAACGAGACGAACTTGGTCCAAAGAAGGACAACGGATCTAATGGGAGGACGAAGAGGGACTAAAGAGACGAACTTAGTTCAAAGAAGGCCAACGGATCTAATGCAAGCACGAAGATGGACGAACGAGACGAAGTTGGTCCAAAGAAGGCCAACGGATCAAATGGGAGGACGAAGATGGACGAACGAAAAGAACTTGGTCCAAAGAAGGCCAACGGATCTAATGCAAGACCGAAGATGGACGAACGAGACGAACTTGGTCCAAAGAAGGCCAACGGATCAAATGGGAGGACGAAGAGGGACTAACGAGACGAACTTGATCAAAAGAAGGTCAACGGATCAAATGGGAGGATGAAGATGGACGAACTAGACGAACATGGTCCAAAGAAGGCCAACAGATCAAATGGTAGGACGAAGAGGGACGAAAGTGACGAACTTGGTCCAAAGAAGGCCAACGGATCAAATGGGAGGACGAAGAGGGACTAACGAGACGAACTGGATCCAAAGAAGGCCAACGGATCAAATGGGAGGACGAAGAGGGACTAAAGAGACGAACTTAGTTCAAAGAAGGCCAACGGATCTAATGCAAGCACGAAGATGGACGAACGAGACGAAGTTGGTCCAAAGAAGGCCAACGGATCAAATGGGAGGACGAAGATGGACGAACGAAAAGAACTTGGTCCAAAGAAGGCCAACGGATCTAATGCAAGACCGAAGATGGACGAACGAGACGAACTTGGTCCAAAGAAGGCCAACGGATCAAATGGGAGGACGAAGATGGACGAACGAGACGAACTTGGTCCAAAGAAGGCCAACGGATCAAATGGGAGGACGAAGATGGACGAACGAGACGAACTTGGTCCAACGAAGGCCAACGGATCAAATTGGAGGACCAAGAGGGACGAACGAGACGAACTTGGTCTAAAGAAGGCCAACGGATCTAATGGGAGGACGAAGAGGGACGAACGATGATGGATGAACGAGACGAACTTGGTCCAAAGAAGGCCAACGGATCAAATGGGAGGACGAAGAGGGACTAACGAGACGAACTTGATCAAAAGAAGGTCAACGGATCAAATGGGAGGATGAAGATGGACGAACTAGACGAACATGGTCCAAAGAAGGCCAACAGATCAAATGGTAGGACGAAGAGGGACGAAAGTGACGAACTTGGTCCATAGAAGGCCAACGGATCAAATAAGAGGACGAAGAGGGATGAAAGAGACGAACTTGATCCAACCAAGGACGACGGATCTAATGCGACGACAATGATGGACGAACGAGACGAACTTGGTCCAAAGAAGCCCAACGGATCTAATACGAGGAAGATGATTGACGAAGGAGACGAACTTGGTCCAAAGAAGGCCAACGGATCTAATGGCAGGACGAAAAGGGACGAACGAGACGAACTTGGTCCAAAGAAGGACAACGGATCTAATGGGAGGACGATGAGGGACTAAAGAGACGAACTTAGTTCAAAGAAGGCCAACGGATCTAATGCAAGCACGAAGATGGACGAACGAGACGAAGTTGGTCCAAAGAAGGCCAACGGATCAAATGGGAGGACGAAGATGGACGAACGAAAAGAACTTGGTCCAAAGAAGGCCAACGGATCTAATGCAAGCCTGAAGATGGACGAACGAGACGAACTTGGTCCAAAGAAGGCCAACGGATCAAATGGGAGGACGAAGATGGACGAACGAGACGAACTTGGTCCAAAGAAGGCCAACGGATCAAATGGGAGGACGAAGATGGACGAACGAGACGAACTTGGTCCAAAGAAGGCCAACGGATCAAAGGGAGGACGAAGATGGACGAACGAGACGAACTTGGTCCAACGAAGGCCAACGGATCAAATTGGAGGACAAAGAGGGACGAACGAGACGAACTTGGTCTAAAGAAGGCCAACGGATCTAATGGGAGGACGAAGAGGGACGAACGATGATGGATGAACGAGACGAACTAGGTCCAAAGAAGGCCAACGGATCAAATGGGAGGACGAAGATGGACAAACGAGACGAACTTGGTCCAAAGAAGGCCAACGGATCTAATGGCAGGACGAAAAGGGACGAACGAGACGAACTTGGTCCAAAGAAGGACAACGGATCTAATGGGAGGACGAAGAGGGACTAAAGAGACGAACTTAGTTCAAAGAAGGCCAACGGATCTAATGCAAGCACGAAGATGGACGAACGAGACGAAGTTGGTCCAAAGAAGGCCAACGGATCAAATGGGAGGACGAAGATGGACGAACGAAAAGAACTTGGTCCAAAGAAGGCCAACGGATCTAATGCAAGCCCGAAGATGGACGAACGAGACGAACTTGGTCCAAAGAAGGCCAACGGATCAAATGGGAGGACGAAGATGGACGAACGAGACGAACTTGGTCCAAAGAAGGCCAACGGATCAAATGGGAGGACGAAGATGGACGAACGAGACGAACTTGGTCCAACGAAGGCCAACGGATCAAATTGGAGGACCAAGAGGGACGAACGAGACGAACTTGGTCTAAAGAAGGCCAACGGATCTAATGGGAGGACGAAGAGGGACGAACGATGATGGATGAACGAGACGAACTTGGTCCAAAGAAGGCCAACGGATCAAATGGGAGGACGAAGAGGGACTAACGAGACGAACTTGATCAAAAGAAGGTCAACGGATCAAATGGGAGGATGAAGATGGACGAACTAGACGAACATGGTCCAAAGAAGGCCAACAGATCAAATGGTAGGACGAAGAGGGACGAAAGTGACGAACTTGGTCCATAGAAGGCCAACGGATCAAATAAGAGGACGAAGAGGGATGAAAGAGACGAACTTGATCCAACCAAGGACGACGGATCTAATGCGACGACAATGATGGACGAACGAGACGAACTTGGTCCAAAGAAGCCCAACGGATCTAATACGAGGAAGATGATTGACGAAGGAGACGAACTTGGTCCAAAGAAGGCCAACGGATCTAATGGCAGGACGAAAAGGGACGAACGAGACGAACTTGGTCCAAAGAAGGACAACGGATCTAATGGGAGGACGATGAGGGACTAAAGAGACGAACTTAGTTCAAAGAAGGCCAACGGATCTAATGCAAGCACGAAGATGGACGAACGAGACGAAGTTGGTCCAAAGAAGGCCAACGGATCAAATGGGAGGACGAAGATGGACGAACGAAAAGAACTTGGTCCAAAGAAGGCCAACGGATCTAATGCAAGCCTGAAGATGGACGAACGAGACGAACTTGGTCCAAAGAAGGCCAACGGATCAAATGGGAGGACGAAGATGGACGAACGAGACGAACTTGGTCCAAAGAAGGCCAACGGATCAAATGGGAGGACGAAGATGGACGAACGAGACGAACTTGGTCCAAAGAAGGCCAACGGATCAAAGGGAGGACGAAGATGGACGAACGAGACGAACTTGGTCCAACGAAGGCCAACGGATCAAATTGGAGGACAAAGAGGGACGAACGAGACGAACTTGGTCTAAAGAAGGCCAACGGATCTAATGGGAGGACGAAGAGGGACGAACGATGATGGATGAACGAGACGAACTAGGTCCAAAGAAGGCCAACGGATCAAATGGGAGGACGAAGATGGACAAACGAGACGAACTTGGTCCAAAGAAGGCCAACGGATCTAATGGCAGGACGAAAAGGGACGAACGAGACGAACTTGGTCCAAAGAAGGACAACGGATCTAATGGGAGGACGAAGAGGGACTAAAGAGACGAACTTAGTTCAAAGAAGGCCAACGGATCTAATGCAAGCACGAAGATGGACGAACGAGACGAAGTTGGTCCAAAGAAGGCCAACGGATCAAATGGGAGGACGAAGATGGACGAACGAAAAGAACTTGGTCCAAAGAAGGCCAACGGATCTAATGCAAGCCCGAAGATGGACGAACGAGACGAACTTGGTCCAAAGAAGGCCAACGGATCAAATGGGAGGACGAAGATGGACGAACGAGACGAACTTGGTCCAAAGAAGGCCAACGGATCAAATGGGAGGACGAAGATGGACGAACGAGACGAACTTGGTCCAACGAAGGCCAACGGATCAAATTGGAGGACCAAGAGGGACGAACGAGACGAACTTGGTCTAAAGAAGGCCAACGGATCTAATGGGAGGACGAAGAGGGACGAACGATGATGGATGAACGAGACGAACTTGGTCCAAAGAAGGCCAACGGATCAAATGGGAGGACGAAGAGGGACTAACGAGACGAACTTGATCAAAAGAAGGTCAACGGATCAAATGGGAGGATGAAGATGGACGAACTAGACGAACATGGTCCAAAGAAGGCCAACAGATCAAATGGTAGGACGAAGAGGGACGAAAGTGACGAACTTGGTCCATAGAAGGCCAACGGATCAAATAAGAGGACGAAGAGGGATGAAAGAGACGAACTTGATCCAACCAAGGACGACGGATGTAATGCGACAACAATGATGGACGAACGAGAAGAACTTGGTCCAGAGAAGGCCAACGGATCTAATGCGACAACGAAGATTGACGAACGAGACGAACTTGGTCCAAAGAAGGCCAACAGATCAAATGGTAGGACGAAGAGGGACGAAAGTGACGAACTTGATGCAAAGAAGGCCAACGGATCAAATGGGACGATGAAGATGGACGAACTAGACGAACATGGTCCAAAGAAGGCCAACAGATCAAATGGAAGGACGAAGAGGGACGAAAGTGACGAACTTGGTCCAAAGAAGGCCAACGGATCAAATGGGAGGACGAAGTGGGACTAACGAGACGAACTTGATCCAAAGAAGGCCAACGGATCAAATGGGAGGACGAAGAGGGATGAAAGAGACGAACTTGATCCAACCAAGGACGACGGATCTAATGCGACGACAATGATGGACGAACGAGACGAAGTTGGTCCAAAGAAGCCCAACGGATCTAATACGAGGACGAAGATTGACGAACGAGACGAACTTGGTCCAAAGAAGGCCAACAGATCAAATGGTAGGACGAAGAGGGACGAAAGTGACGAACTTGATGCAAAGAAGGCCAACGGATCAAATGGGACGATGAAGATGGACGAACTAGACGAACATGGTCCAAAGAAGGCCAACAGATCAAATGGTAGGACGAAGAGGGACGAAAGTGACGAACTTGGTCCAAAGAAGGCCAACGGATCAAATGGGAGGACGAAGAGGGACTAACGAGACGAACTGGATCCAAAGAAGGCCAACGGATCAAATGGGAGGACGAAGAGGGATGAAAGAGACGAACTTGATCCAACCAAGGACGACGGATCTAATGCGACGACAATGATGGACGAACGAGACGAACTTGGTCCAAAGAAGCCCAACGGATCTAATACGAGGAAGATGATTGACGAAGGAGACGAACTTGGTCCAAAGAAGGCCAACGGATCTAATGGCAGGACGAAAAGGGACGAACGAGACGAACTTGGTCCAAAGAAGGACAACGGATCTAATGGGAGGACGATGAGGGACTAAAGAGACGAACTTAGTTCAAAGAAGGCCAACGGATCTAATGCAAGCACGAAGATGGACGAACGAGACGAAGTTGGTCCAAAGAAGGCCAACGGATCAAATGGGAGGACGAAGATGGACGAACGAAAAGAACTTGGTCCAAAGAAGGCCAACGGAACTAATGCAAGCCCGAAGATGGACGAACGAGACGAACTTGGTCCAAAGAAGGCCAACGGATCAAATGGGAGGACGAAGATGGACGAACGAGACGAACTTGGTCCAAAGAAGGCCAACGGATCAAATGGGAGGACGAAGATGGACGAACGAGACGAACTTGGTCCAAAGAAGGCCAACGGATCAAAGGGAGGACGAAGATGGACGAACGAGACGAACTTGGTCCAACGAAGGCCAACGGATCAAATTGGAGGACAAAGAGGGACGAACGAGACGAACTTGGTCTAAAGAAGGCCAACGGATCTAATGGGAGGACGAAGAGGGACGAACGATGATGGATGAACGAGACGAACTTGGTCCAAAGAAGGCCAACGGATCAAATGGGAGGACGAAGATGGACAAACGAGACGAACTTGGTCCAAAGAAGGCCAACGGATCTAATGGCAGGACGAAAAGGGACGAACGAGACGAACTTGGTCCAAAGAAGGACAACGGATCTAATGGGAGGACGAAGAGGGACTAAAGAGACGAACTTAGTTCAAAGAAGGCCAACGGATCTAATGCAAGCACGAAGATGGACGAACGAGACGAAGTTGGTCCAAAGAAGGCCAACGGATCAAATGGGAGGACGAAGATGGACGAACGAAAAGAACTTGGTCCAAAGAAGGCCAACGGATCTAATGCAAGCCCGAAGATGGACGAACGAGACGAACTTGGTCCAAAGAAGGCCAACGGATCAAATGGGAGGACGAAGATGGACGAACGAGACGAACTTGGTCCAAAGAAGGCCAACGGATCAAATAGGAGGACGAAGATGGACGAACGAGACGAACTTGGTCCAACGAAGGCCAACGGATCAAATTGGAGGACAAAGAGGGACGAACGAGACGAACTTGGTCTAAAGAAGGCCAACGGATCTAATGGGAGGACGAAGAGGGACGAACGATGATGGATGAACGAGACGAACTTGGTCCAAAGAAGGCCAACGGATCAAATGGGAGGACGAAGAGGGACTAACGAGACGAACTTGATCAAAAGAAGGTCAACGGATCAAATGGGAGGATGAAGATGGACGAACTAGACGAACATGGTCCAAAGAAGGCCAACAGATCAAATGGTAGGACGAAGAGGGACGAAAGTGACGAACTTGGTCCATAGAAGGCCAACGGATCAAATAAGAGGACGAAGAGGGATGAAAGAGACGAACTTGATCCAACCAAGGACGACGGATGTAATGCGACAACAATGATGGACGAACGAGAAGAACTTGGTCCAGAGAAGGCCAACGGATCTAATGCGACAACGAAGATTGACGAACGAGACGAACTTGGTCCAAAGAAGGCCAACAGATCAAATGGTAGGACGAAGAGGGACGAAAGTGACGAACTTGATGCAAAGAAGGCCAACGGATCAAATGGGACGATGAAGATGGACGAACTAGACGAACATGGTCCAAAGAAGGCCAACAGATCAAATGGAAGGACGAAGAGGGACGAAAGTGACGAACTTGGTCCAAAGAAGGCCAACGGATCAAATGGGAGGACGAAGTGGGACTAACGAGACGAACTTGATCCAAAGAAGGCCAACGGATCAAATGGGAGGACGAAGAGGGATGAAAGAGACGAACTTGATCCAACCAAGGACGACGGATCTAATGCGACGACAATGATGGACGAACGAGACGAAGTTGGTCCAAAGAAGCCCAACGGATCTAATACGAGGACGAAGATTGACGAACGAGACGAACTTGGTCCAAAGAAGGCCAACGGATCTAATGGCAGGACGAAAAGGGACGAACGAGACGAACGTTTTCCAAAGAATTCCAACGGATCAAATGGGAGCATGAAGAGGGACAAACGAGACAAGCTTGTTCCAAAAAACGCCAACGAATCAAATGGGAGGACGAAGATGGACGAACGAGACGATCTTGGTACAAAGAAGGCCAACGGATCTAATGGGAGGACAAAGAGGTACGAACGAGACAAACTTGGTCCAAAGAAGGCCAACGAATCTAATGCAAGCACGATGATGGACGAACAAGACGAACTTGGTCCAAAGAAGGCCAACGGATCAAATGGGAGGACGAACATGGACGAACGAGACGAACTTGGTCCAAAGAAGGCCAACGGATCTAATGGGAGGGCGAAGAGGGACGAATGAGACGAACTTGGTCCAAAGAATGACCACGGATCTAATGGGAGGACGAAGTGGGACTAAAGAGACGAACTTGGTCCAAAGAAGGGCAACGGATCAAATGGGAGGACGAAGATGGACGAACGAAAAGAACTTGGTCCAGAGAAGGCCAACGGATCTAATGCGACGACGAAGATTGACGAACGAGACGAACTTGGTCCAAAGAAGGCCAACAGATCAAATGGTAGGACGAAGAGGGACGAAAGTGACGAACTTGATGCAAAGAAGGCCAACGGATCAAATGGGACGATGAAGATGGACGAACTAGACGAACATGGTCCAAAGAAGGCCAACAGATCAAATGGTAGGACGAAGAGGGACGAAAGTGACGAACTTGGTCCAAAGAAGGCCAACGGATCAAATGGGAGGACGAAGTGGGACTAACGAGACGAACTTGATCCAAAGAAGGCCAACGGATCAAATGGGAGGACGAAGAGGGATGAAAGAGACGAACTTGATCCAACCAAGGACGACGGATCTAATGCGACGACAATGATGGACGAACGAGACGAACTTGGTCCAAAGAAGCCCAACGGATCTAATACGAGGACGAAGATTGACGAACGAGACGAACTTGGTCCAAAGAAGGCCAACGGATCTAATGGCAGGACGAAAAGGGACGAACGAGACGAACGTTTTCCAAAGAATTCCAACGGATCAAATGGGAGCATGAAGAGGGACAAACGAGACAAGCTTGTTCCAAAAAACGCCAACGAATCAAATGGGAGGACGAAGATGGACGAACGAGAAGAACTTGGTCCAGATAAGGCCAACGGATCTAATGCGACGACGAAGATTGACGAACGAGACGAACTTGGTCCAAAGAAGGCCAACAGATCAAATGGTAAGACGAAGAGGGACGAAAGTGACGAACTTGATGCAAAGAAGGCCAACGGATCAAATGGGACGATGAAGATGGACGAACTAGACGAACATGGTCCAAAGAAGGCCAACAGATCAAATGGTAGGACGAAGAGGGACGAAAGTGACGAACTTGGTCCAAAGAAGGCCAACGGATCAAATGGGAGGACGAAGTGGGACTAACGAGACGAACTTGATCCAAAGAAGGCCAACGGATCAAATGGGAGGACGAAGAGGGATGAAAGAGACGAACTTGATCCAACCAAGGACGACGGATCTAATGCGACGACAATGATGGACGAACGAGACGAAGTTGGTCCAAAGAAGCCCAACGGATCTAATACGAGGACGAAGATTGACGAACGAGACGAACTTGGTCCAAAGAAGGCCAACGGATCTAATGGCAGGACGAAAAGGGACGAACGAGACGAACGTTTTCCAAAGAATTCCAACGGATCAAATGGGAGCATGAAGAGGGACAAACGAGACAAGCTTGTTCCAAAAAAGGCCAACGAATCAAATGGGAGGACGAAGATGGACGAACGAGACGATCTTGGTACAAAGAAGGCCAACTGATCTAATGGGAGGACAAAGAGATACGAACGAGACAAACTTGGTCCAAAGAAGGCCAACGAATCTAATGCAAGCACGATGATGGACGAACAAGACGAACTTGGTCCAAAGAAGGCCAACGGATCAAATGGGAGGACGAACACGGACGAACGAGACGAACTTGGTCCAAAGAAGGCCAACGGATCTAATGGGAGGGCGAAGAGGGACGAACGAGACGAACTTGGTCCAAAGAAAGACCACGGATCTAATGGGAGGACGAAGAGGGACTAAAGAGACGAACTTAGTTCAAAGAAGGCCAACGGATCTAATGCAAGCACGAAGTTGTACGAACGAGTCGAACTTGGTCCAAAGAAGGCCAACGGATCAAATGGGAGAACGAAGATGGACGAACGAAAAGAACTTGGTCCAAAGAAGGCCAACGGATCTAATGCAAGCCCGAAGATGGACGAAAGAGACGAACTTGGTCCAAAGAAGGCCAACGGATCAAATGGGAGGACGAAGATGGACGAACGAGACGAACTTGGTCCAAAGAAGGCCAACGGATCAAATAGGAGGACGAAGATGGACGAACGAGACGAACTTGGTCCAACGAAGGCCAACGGATCAAATTGGAGGACAAAGAGGGACGAACGAGACGAAATTGGTCTAAAGAAGGCCAACGGATCTAATGGGAGGACGAAGAGGGACGAACGATGATGGATGAACGAGACGAACTTGGTCCAAAGAAGGCCAACGGATCAAATGGGAGGACGAAGAGGGACTAACGAGACGAACTTGATCAAAAGAAGGTCAACGGATCAAATGGGAGGATGAAGATGGACGAACTAGACGAACATGGTCCAAAGAAGGCCAACAGATCAAATGGTAGGACGAAGAGGGACGAAAGTGACGAACTTGGTCCATAGAAGGCCAACGGATCAAATAAGAGGACGAAGAGGGATGAAAGAGACGAACTTGATCCAACCAAGGACGACGGATGTAATGCGACAACAATGATGGACGAACGAGAAGAACTTGGTCCAGAGAAGGCCAACGGATCTAATGCGACAACGAAGATTGACGAACGAGACGAACTTGGTCCAAAGAAGGCCAACAGATCAAATGGTAGGACGAAGAGGGACGAAAGTGACGAACTTGATGCAAAGAAGGCCAACGGATCAAATGGGACGATGAAGATGGACGAACTAGACGAACATGGTCCAAAGAAGGCCAACAGATCAAATGGAAGGACGAAGAGGGACGAAAGTGACGAACTTGGTCCAAAGAAGGCCAACGGATCAAATGGGAGGACGAAGTGGGACTAACGAGACGAACTTGATCCAAAGAAGGCCAACGGATCAAATGGGAGGACGAAGAGGGATGAAAGAGACGAACTTGATCCAACCAAGGACGACGGATCTAATGCGACGACAATGATGGACGAACGAGACGAAGTTGGTCCAAAGAAGCCCAACGGATCTAATACGAGGACGAAGATTGACGAACGAGACGAACTTGGTCCAAAGAAGGCCAACGGATCTAATGGCAGGACGAAAAGGGACGAACGAGACGAACGTTTTCCAAAGAATTCCAACGGATCAAATGGGAGCATGAAGAGGGACAAACGAGACAAGCTTGTTCCAAAAAACGCCAACGAATCAAATGGGAGGACGAAGATGGACGAACGAGACGATCTTGGTACAAAGAAGGCCAACGGATCTAATGGGAGGACAAAGAGGTACGAACGAGACAAACTTGGTCCAAAGAAGGCCAACGAATCTAATGCAAGCACGATGATGGACGAACAAGACGAACTTGGTCCAAAGAAGGCCAACGGATCAAATGGGAGGACGAACATGGACGAACGAGACGAACTTGGTCCAAAGAAGGCCAACGGATCTAATGGGAGGGCGAAGAGGGACGAACGAGACGAACTTGGTCCAAAGAATGACCACGGATCTAATGGGAGGACGAAGAGGGACTAAAGAGACGAACTTGGTCCAAAGAAGGGCAACGGATCAAATGGGAGGACGAAGATGGACGAACGAAAAGAACTTGGTCCAGAGAAGGCCAACGGATCTAATGCGACGACGAAGATTGACGAACGAGACGAACTAGGTCCAAAGAAGGCCAACAGATCAAATGGTAGGACGAAGAGGGACGAAAGTGACGAACTTGATGCAAAGAAGGCCAACGGATCAAATGGGACGATGAAGATGGACGAACTAGACGAACATGGTCCAAAGAAGGCCAACAGATCAAATGGTAGGACGAAGAGGGACGAAAGTGACGAACTTGGTCCAAAGAAGGCCAACGGATCAAATGGGAGGACGAAGTGGGACTAACGAGACGAACTTGATCCAAAGAAGGCCAACGGATCAAATGGGAGGACGAAGAGGGATGAAAGAGACGAACTTGATCCAACCAAGGACGACGGATCTAATGCGACGACAATGATGGACGAACGAGACGAACTTGGTCCAAAGAAGCCCAACGGATCTAATACGAGGACGAAGATTGACGAACGAGACGAACTTGGTCCAAAGAAGGCCAACGGATCTAATGGCAGGACGAAAAGGGACGAACGAGACGAACGTTTTCCAAAGAATTCCAACGGATCAAATGGGAGCATGAAGAGGGACAAACGAGACAAGCTTGTTCCAAAAAACGCCAACGAATCAAATGGGAGGACGAAGATGGACGAACGAGACGAACTTGGTTCAAAGAAGGGCAACGGATCAAATGGGAGGACGAAGATGGACGACCGAAAAGAACTTGGTCCAGATAAGGCCAACGGATCTAATGCGACGACGAAGATTGACGAACGAGACGAACTTGGTCCAAAGAAGGCCAACAGATCAAATGGTAAGACGAAGAGGGACGAAAGTGACGAACTTGATGCAAAGAAGGCCAACGGATCAAATGGGACGATGAAGATGGACGAACTAGACGAACATGGTCCAAAGAAGGCCAACAGATCAAATGGTAGGACGAAGAGGGACGAAAGTGACGAACTTGGTCCAAAGAAGGCCAACGGATCAAATGGGAGGACGAAGTGGGACTAACGAGACGAACTTGATCCAAAGAAGGTCAACGGATCAAATGGGAGGACGAAGAGGGATGAAAGAGACGAACTTGATCCAACCAAGGACGACGGATCTAATGCGACGACAATGATGGACGAACGAGACGAAGTTGGTCCAAAGAAGCCCAACGGATCTAATACGAGGACGAAGATTGATGAACGAGACGAACTTGGTCCAAAGAAGGCCAACGGATCTAATGGCAGGACGAAAAGGGACGAACGAGACGAACGTTTTCCAAAGAATTCCAACGGATCAAATGGGAGCATGAAGAGGGACAAACGAGACAAGCTTGTTCCAAAAAAGGCCAACGAATCAAATGGGAGGACGAAGATGGACGAACGAGACGATCTTGGTACAAAGAAGGCCAACTGATCTAATGGGAGGACAAAGAGATACGAACGAGACAAACTTGGTCCAAAGAAGGCCAACGAATCTAATGCAAGCACGATGATGGACGAACAAGACGAACTTGGTCCAAAGAAGGCCAACGGATCAAATGGGAGGACGAACACGGACGAACGAGACGAACTTGGTCCAAAGAAGGCCAACGGATCTAATGGGAGGGCGAAGAGGGACGAACGAGACGAACTTGGTCCAAAGAAAGACCACGGATCTAATGGGAGGACGAAGAGGGACTAAAGAGACGAACTTAGTTCAAAGAAGGCCAACGGATCTAATGCAAGCACGAAGTTGTACGAACGAGTCGAACTTGGTCCAAAGAAGGCCAACGGATCAAATGGGAGAACGAAGATGGACGAACGAAAAGAACTTGGTCCAAAGAAGGCCAACGGATCTAATGCAAGCCCGAAGATGGACGAAAGAGACGAACTTGGTCCAAAGAAGGCCAACGGATCAAATGGGAGGACGAAGATGGACGAACGAGACGAACTTGGTCCAAAGAAGGGCAACAGATCAAATGGGAGGACGAAGATGGACGAACGAAAAGAACTTGGTCCAATGAAGTCCAACGGATCTAATGCAAGCCCGAAGATGGACGAACGAGACGAACTTGGTCCAAAGAAGGCCAACGGATCAAATGGGAGGACAAAGATGGACGAACGAGACAAACTTGGTCCAAAGAAGGCCAACAGATCAAATGGGAGGACAAAGAGGGAGAACGAGACGAACTTGGTCCAAAGAAGGCCAACAGATCAAATGGGAGGACGAAGATGGACGAACGAGACGAACTTGGTCCAAAGAAGGCCAACAGATCAAATGGGAGGACGAAGATGGACGAACGAGACAAACTTGGTCCAAAAAAGGCCAACGGATCAAATTGGAGGACAAAGAGGGACGAACGAGACGAACTTGGTCTAAAGAATGCCAACGGATCTAATGGGAGGACGAAGAGGGACGAACGATGATGGATGAACGAGACGAACTTGGTCCAAAGAAGGCCAACGGATCAAATGGGAGGACGAAGATGGACAAACGAGATGAGCTTGGTCGAAAGAAGTCCAACGGATCTAATGGGAGGACAAAGAGGGACTAACGAGACGAACTTGGTCCAAAGTAGGCCAACGGATCTAATGCGAGGACGAAGATGGATGAACGAGACGAACTTGGTATAAAGAAGGCCAACGGATCAAATGGGAGGACGAAGAGGGACTAACGAGACGAACTTGATCCAAAGAAGGCCAACGGATCAAATGGGACGATGAAGATGGACGAACTAGATGAACATGGTCCAAAGAAGGCCAACAGATCAAATGGTAGGACGAAGAGGGACGAAACAGACGAACTTGGTCCAAAGAAGGCCAACGGATCAAATGGGAGGACGAAGAGGGATGAAAGAGACGAACTTGATCCAACCAAGGACGACGGATTTAATGCGAAAACAATGATGGACGAACGAGACGAACTTGGTCCAAAGAAGGCCAACGGATCTAATGCGACGACGAAGATTGACGAACGAGACGAACTGATGAGGACATGGAGGTCCAAGAAGCCATTCAAAGCCTAGGAGGCCCAATGACTAGGGCAATGTCAAGAAGGGTCCAAGAAGGCTTAGTCCAATTTATGACTAAGACAATTGCAAACATGGGCAAAGATGTAATTGCACCAAAAACCATGCTTGTCATACAAGCCATGGAGGAGGCGCAACATGCATAACCAGCCAGCCAAGTTACTTTTTAAATAAAAGTGCAAGTGACCAATTGATTTTATTTGGGACCAAGGCACTAAGTTATTTAATTCCTTGTTTATTTTGGTGTGTTTAATCCACTTCAAGTGGCAAGTGTGGGGCGCATGTAACAGCTCTTTTGTAGAGTTGAATGGGTCCAAATAATCTGATGGCAAGGAAAGACAAAGAATTCAAAGCAATCAAGGCAAAAGGGAGTTACACAAGACAAAGGATTAATGCTCCAACAGCACAATTAAAATGTAACAGCCATCTCTTTAATTACAAGGTGGCTGAGTCATGAAGAAGCAATCAAAGAGGCTGCCTCCTGGTCATTAAGAAGCGCATGCAGCTGTACTCTGACCAAGCATTTGCGCCTTTTGGAAGAGCTGAAGCAGCAGCCATGTTTGTAACCTCTTCTTTATGATAGCCTAGGATTCCTTGTAGACTTTAAGCTGGTCAGCAGCCATTGTAATTGTTCTTTATGATAGCCTAGGATTCCTTGTAGACTTTGAGCTGGTCAGCTGCCATTGTAATTGCTCTTTATGCTAGCCTAGGATTCCTTGTAGCCTTGAATGGCAAAGACTTGGTCTCTTCTTTGTAATCAGAACCAGCCTCCCTCACTATATATAGGGGGCGCATGGAGCATAGGAAAACAACTTTGATTTTGAGCAAAAATATTACCTTGTGTAATTGAGTCCTTACTCTTTGGTTCTGGATTGAACCAGACTTTGATCTTACCAAGAATCCTTTCTTGTGGTGATCCTCATTTCCATAGGCTTATCCTTGTCTTGGATTAGACCAAGGTGGCGCCCCTTGCCTCCCATCCATTCTTCTTGTTCCTTGCCTGATAATCTGCTCTCTTGTTTGCTTGTTATAACAAGAACTCTTTATTCTCACTCCCTTTTTGTTCACTTGATTCTTGTTCTACTCACTTGTGTTCTTGTTAAAATAAGAATCATCCTTTCTTAAAGATCAAAAATCACAAGTTCTACCAGATTCTAAGTGGTGAATTCAAGTCATTGGCCAAGTTATTACAACAAGGAGGCCATCACGAACTTGGTCCAAAGAAGGCCAACAGATCTAATGGGAGGACAAAAAGGGACGAACGAGACGAACGTTTTCGAAAGAATTCCAACGGATCTAATGGGAAGACAAAGATGGACGAACGAGACGAACTTGGTCCAATGAAGTCCAATAGATCTAATGGGAGGACGAAGAGGGACTAAAGAGACGAACATGGTCCAAAGAATTCCAACGGATCTAATGGGAAGACGAAGATGGACGAACGAGACGAACTTGGTCCAAAGAAGGCCAACAGATCAAATGGGAGGACGAAGAGGGACTAACGAGACGAACCTGATCCAAAGAAGGCCAACGGATCAAATGGGACGATGAAGATGGACGAACTAGACGAACATGGTCCAAAGAAGGCCAACAGATCAAATGGTAGGACGAAGAGGGACGAAAGTGACGAACTTGATGCAAAGAAGGCCAACGGATCAAATGGGACGATGAAGATGGACGAACTAGACGAACATGGTCCAAAGAAGGCCAACAGATCAAATGGTAGGACGAAGATGGACGAAAGTGACGAACTTCGTCCAAAGAAGGCCAACGGATCAAATGGGAGGACGAAGAGGGACTAACGAGACGAACTTGATCCAAAGAAGGCCAACGGATCAAATGGGAGGACGAAGATGGACGAACTAGACGAACATGGTCCAAAGAAGGCCAACAGATCAAATGGTAGGACGAAGAGGGACGAAAGTGACGAACTTGGTCCAAAGAAGGCCAACAGATCAAATGGGAGGACGAAGAGGGATGAAAGAGACGAACTTGATCCAACCAAGGACGACGGATCTAATGCGACGACAATGATGGACGAACGAGACGAACTTGGTCCAAAGAAGGCCAACGGATCTAATGGGAGGACGAAAAGGGACGAACGAGACGAACGTTTTCCAAAGAATTCCAACGGATCTAATGGGAAGACGAAGATGGACGAACGAGACGAACTTGGTCCAATGAAGTCGAACGGATCTAATGGGAGGACGAAGAGGGACTAAAGTGACGAACATGGTCGAAAGATGGACAATAGATCAAATGGGAGGACGAAGAGGGATGAACTAGAGGAACATGGTCCAAAGAAGGCCAACGGATCAAATGGGAGGACAAAGATGGACGAACGAGACAAACTTGGTCCAAAGAAGGCCAACAGATCAAATTGGAGGACAAAGAGGGACGAACGAGACGAACTTAGTGCAAAGAAGGACAAACGGATCTAATGGGAGGACGAAGAGGGACGAACGATGATGGACGAACGAGACGAACTTGGTCCAAAGAAGGCCAATAGATCTAATGCGAGGACGAAGATTGACGAACGAGATGAACTTGATCCAATGAAGTCCAACGGATCTAATGGGAGGACGAAGAGGGGCTAAAGAGACGAACATGGTCCAAAGATGGACAATAGATCAAATGGGAGGACGAAGAGGGACGAACTAGACGAATATGGTCCAAAGAAGGCCAACGGATCAAATGGGAGGACAAAGATGGACGAACGAGACAAACTTGGTCCAAAGAAGGCCATCGTATCTAATGGGATCTAATGGGAGGACCAAGAAGAACGAACGAGACGAACTTGCTCCAAAGAAGGCCATCGGATCTAATGGGAGGACCAAGATGGACGAACGAGACGAACTTGGTCAAAGAAGGCCAAAGGATTAAATGGGAGGACGAAGATGGACAAACGAGACGAACTCGGTCCAAAGAAGGCCAACGGATCAAATGGGAGGACGAAGAGGGACTAACGACACGAACTTAATCCAAAGAAGGCCAACGGATCAAATGGGAGGATGAAGATGGACGAACTAGACGAACATGGTCCAAAGAAGGCCAACAGATCAAATGGTAGGACGAAGAGGGACGAAAGCGACGAACTTGGTCCAAAGAAGGCCAACGGATCAAATGGGAGGACGAAGAGGGACTAACGAGACGAACTTGATCCAAAGAAGGCCAACAGATCAAGTGGTAGGACGAAGAGGGACGAAAGACACGAACTTGGTCCAAAGAAGGCCAACGGATCTAATGCGAGGACGAAGAGGGACGAAAGAGACGAACTTGATCCAACCAAGGACGACGGATGTAATGCGACAACAATGATGGACGAACGAGACGAACTTGGTCCAAAGAAGGCTAACGGATCTAATGCGACGACGAAGATTGACGAACGAGACGAACTTGGTCCAAAGAAGACCAACAGATCTAATGGGAGGACAAAAAGGGACGAACGAGACGAACGTTTTCCAAAGAATTCCAACGGATCAAATGGGAGCATGAAGAGGGACAAACGAGACAAGCTTGTTCCAAAAAACGCCAACGAATCAAATGGGAGGACGAAGATGGACGAACGAGACGATCTTGGTACAAAGAAGGCCAACGGATCTAATGGGAGGACAAAGAGATACGAACGAGACAAACTTGGTCCAAAGAAGGCCAACGAATCTAATGCAAGCACGATGATGGACGAACAAGACGAACTTGGTCCAAAGAAGGCCAACGGATCAAATGGCAGGACGAACATGGACGAACGAGACGAACTTGGTCCAAAGAAGGCAAACGGATCTAATGGGAAGTCGAAGATGGACGAACGAGATGAATTTGATCCAAAGAAGGACTTGATCCAAAGAAGGCCAACGGATCTAATGGGAGGACGAAGAGGGACTAAAGAGACGAACATAGTTCAAAGAAGGCCAACGGATCTAATCCAAGCACGAAGATGGATGAACGAGACGAACTTGGTCCAAAGAAGGCCAACGGATCAAATGGGAGGACGAAGATGGACGAACGAAAAGAACATGGTCCAAACCAGGCCAACTGATCTAATGCAAGCCCGAAGATGGACGAACGAGACGAACTTGGTCCAAAGAAGGCCAACGGATCAAATGGGAGGACGAAGATGGACGAACGAGACGAACTTGGTCCAAAGAAGGCCAACGGATCAAATGGGAGGACGAAGATGGACGAACGAGACAAACTTGGTCCAAAGAAGGCCAACGGATCAAATTGGAGGACAAAGAGGGACGAACGAGACGAACTTGGTCCAAAGAAGGCCAACGAATCTAATGGGAGGACGAAGAGGGACGAACGATGATGGATGAACGAAACGAACTTGGTCCAAAGAAGGCCAATGGATCAAATGGGAGGACGAAGATGCACAAACTAGACGAGCTTGGTCGAAAGAAGTCCAACGGATCTAATGGGAGGAAAAAGAAGGACTAACGAGACGAACTTGGTCCAAAGTAGGCCAACGAATCTAATGCGAGGACGAAGATGGACGAACGAGACGAACTTGGTCCAAAGAAGGCCAACGGATCAAATGGGAGGACGAAAAGGGACTAACGAGACGAACTTGATCCAAAGAAGGCCAACGGATCTAATGGGAGGACGAAGAGGGACGAACGATGATGGATGAACGAAACGAACTTGGTCCAAAGAAGGCCAATGGATCAAATGGGAGGACGAAGATGCAGAAACTAGACGAGCTTGGTCGAAAGAAGTCCAACGGATCTAATGGGAGGACAAAGAAGGACTAACGAGACGAACTTGGTCCAAAGTAGGCCAACGGATCTAATGCGATGACGAAGATGGACGAACGAGACGAACTTGGTCCAAAGAAGGCCAACGGATCAAATGGGAGGACGAAAAGGGACTAACGAGACGAACTTGATCCAAAGAAGGCCAACGGATCAAATGGGAGGATGAAGATGGACGAACTAGACGAACATGGTCCAAAGAAGGCCAACAGATCAAATGGTAGGACGAAGAGGGACGGAAGTCATGAACTTGGTCCAAAGAAGGCCAACGGATCAAATGGGAGGACGAAGAGGGACGAAAGAGACGAACTTGTTCCAAAGAAGGCCAACGGATCTAATGCGACGACAATGATGGACGAACGAGATGAACTTGGTCCAAAGAAGGCCAACGGATCTAATGCGAGGACGAAGATTGACGAACGTGACGAACTTGGTCCAAAGAAGGCCAACGGATCTAATGGCAGGACGAAAAGGGTCGAACGAGACGAACGTTTTCCAAAGAATTCCAACGGATCAAATGGGAGCATGAAGAGGGACAAACGAGACAAGCTTGTTCCAAAAAATGCCAACGACCCAAATGGGAGGATGAAGATGGACGAACGAGACGATCTTGGTACGAAGAAGGCCAACGGATCTAATGGGAGGACGAAGAGGTACGAACGAGACAAACTTGGTCCAAAGTAGGCCAACGAATCTAATGCAAGCATGATGATGGACGAACAAGACGAACTTGGTCCAAAGAAGGCCAACGGATCAAATTGGAGGACAAAGAGGGACGAACGAGACGAACTTGGTGCAAAGAAGCCCAACGGATCTAATGGGAGGACGAAGAGGGACGAACGAGGACGGATGAACGAGACGAACTTGGTCCAAAAAATGCCAACGACCCAAATGGGAGGACGAAGATGGACGAACGAGACGAACTTGGTCGAAAAAAGGCCAACGAATCAAATTGGAGGACAAAGAGGGACGAACGAGAGGAACTTGGTGCAAGGAAGCCCAACGGATCTAATGGGAGGACGAAGCGGGACGAACGATGATGGATGAACTAGATGAACTTGGTCCAAAGAAGGCCAATGGATCAAATGGGAGGACGAAGATGGACAAACGAGACGAACTCGGTCCAAAGAAGGCCAACGGATCAAATGGTAGGACGAAGAGGGACTAACGACACGAACTTGATCCAAAGAAGGCCAACGGATCAAATGCGAGGATGAAGATGGACGAACTAGACGAACATGGTCCAAAGAAGGCCAACAGATCAAATGCTAGGACGAAGAGGGACGAAAGCGACGAACTTGGTCCAAAGAAGGCCAACGGATCAAATGGGAGGGCGAAGAGGGACTAACGAGACGAACTTGATCCAAAGAAGGCCAACGGATCTAATGCGACGTAGAAGATTGACGAACGAGACGAACTTGGTCCAAAGAAGGCCAACAGATCTAATGGGAGGACAAAAAGGGACGAACGAGACGAACGTTTTCCAAAGAATTCCATCGGATCAAATGGGAGCATGAAGAGGGACAAACGAGACAAGCTTGTTCCAAAAAACGCCAACGAATCAAATGGGAGGACGAAGATGGACGAATGAGATGATCTTGGTACAAAGAAGGCCAACGGATCTAATGGGCGGACGAAGATGGACGAACGAGAAGAACTTGGTCGAAAAAAGGCCAACGAATCAAATTGGAGGACAAAGAGGGACGACCGAGAGGAACTTGGTGCAAGGAAGCCCAACGGATCTAATGGGAGGACGAAGCGGGACGAACGATGATGAATGAACGAGAGGAACTTGGTCCAAAGAAGGCCAACGGTTCAAATGGGAGGACGAAGATGGACGAACGAGAAGAACTTGGTCGAAAAAAGGCCAACGAATCAAATTGGAGGACAAAGAGGGACGAACGGGAGGAACTTGGTGCAAGGAAGCCCAACGGATCTAATGGGAGGACGAAGCGGGACGAACGATGATGGATGAACGAGAGGAACTTGGTCCAAAGAAGGCCAACGGATCAAATGGGAGGACGAAGAGGGACTAACGAGACGAACTTGATCAAAAGAAGGTCAACGGATCAAATGGGAGGATGAAGATGGACGAACTAGACGAACATGGTCCAAAGAAGGCCAACAGATCAAATGGTAGGACGAAGAGGGACGAAAGTGACGAACTTGGTCCATAGAAGGCCAACGGATCAAATAAGAGGACGAAGAGGGATGAAAGAGACGAACTTGGTCGAAAGAAGCCCAACGGATCAAATGGTGGGACGAAGAGGGACGAAAGACACGAACTCGGTCCAACAAAGGCCAACGGATCAAATGGGAGGACGAAGAGGGACGAAAGAGACGAACTTGATCCAAAGAAGGACAACGAATCTAATGCGACGACAGTAATGGACGAACGAGACAAACTTGGTCCAAAGAAGGCGAACGGATCTAATGGTAGGACGGAAAGTGACGAACGAGACGAACGTTTTCCAAAGAATTCCAACGGATCAAATGGGAGCATGAAAAGGGACAAACGAGACAAGCTTGTTCCAAAGAAGGCCAACGAATCAAATGGGAGGACGAAGATGGATGAACGAGACGATCTTGGTACAAAGAAGGCCAACGGATCTAATGGGAGGACGAAGAGGTACGAACGAGACAAACTTGGTCCAAAGAAGGCCAACGGATCTAATGGGAAGTCGAAGATGGACGAACGAGATGAATTTGATCCAAAGAAGGCCAATGGATCTAATAGGAGGACGAAGAGGGACGAACGAGATGAACTTGGTCCAAAGAAGGCCAACGGATCTAATGGGAGGGCGAAAAGGGACTAAAGAGACGAACTTAGTTCAAAGAAGGCCAACGAATCTAATACAAGCACGAAGATGGACGAACGAGACGAACTTGGTCCAAAGAAGGCCAACGGATCAAAAGGGACGTCGAAGATGGACGAACGAAAAGAACTTGGTCCAAAGAAGGCCAACGGATCTAATGCAAGGCCGAAGATGGACGAACGAGACGAACTTGGTCCAAAGAAGGCCAACAGATCAAATTGGAGGACGAAGATGGACGAACGAGACGAACTTGGTCCAAAGATGGCCAACGGATCAAATGGGAGGACGAAGATGGACGAACGAGACGAACTTGGTCCAAAGAAGGCCAACAGATCAAATTGGAGGACAAAGAGGGACGAACGAGACGAACTTGGTCCAAAGAAGGCCAACGGATCTAATGGGAGGACGAAGAGGGACAAACGATGAAGGATGAACGAGACAAACTTGGTCCAAAGAAGGCCAACGGATCAAATGGGAGGACGAAGATGGACAAACGAGACGTGCTTGGTTGAAAGAAGTCCAACGGATCTAATGGGAGGACAACGAGGGGACTAACGAGACGAACTTGGTCCAAAGACCGACAACGGATCAAATGGGAGGACGAAGATGGACGAACGAGACGAACTTGGTCCAAAGACGGCCAACGGATCAAATTGGAGGACAAAGAGGGACGAACGAGAGGAACTTGGTCCAAAGAAGGCCAACGGATCTAATGGGAGGACGAAGAGGGACGAACGATGATGGATGAACGAAACGAACTTGGTCCAAACAAGGCCAACGGATCAAATGGGAGGACGAAGATGGACAAACTAGACGAGCTTGGTCGAAAGAAGTCCAACGGATCTAATGGGAGGACAAAGAAGGACTAACGAGACGAACATGGTCCAAAGTAGGCCAACGGATCTAATGCGAGGACGAAGATGGACGAACGAGACGAACTTGGTCCAAAGAAGGCCAACGGATCAAATGGGAGGACGAAAAGGGACTAACGAGACAAACTTGATCCAAAGAAGGCCAACCGATCAAATGGGAGAATGAAGATGGACGAACTAGATGAACATGGTCCAAAGAAGGCCAACAGATCAAATGGTAGGACGAAGAGGGACGGAAGTCATGAACTTGGTCCAAAGAAGGCCAACGGATCAAATGGGAGGACGAAGAGGGACGAAAGAGACGAAGTTGATCCAAAGAAGGACAACGGATCTAATGCGACGACAATGATGGACGAACGAGACGAACTTGGTCCAAAGAAGGCCAACGGATCAAATGGGAGGACAAAGAGGGACGAACGAGACGAACTTGGTCCAAAGAAGGCCAACGTATCTAATGGGAGGACGAAGAGGGACGAACGATGATGGATGAACGAAACGAACTTGGTCCAAAGAAGGCCAACGGATCAAATGGGAGGACGAAGATGGACAAACTAGACGAGCTTGGTCGAAAGAAGTCCAACGGATCTAATGGGAGGCCAAAGAAGGACTAACGAGACGAACATGGTCCAAAGTAGGCCAACGGATCTAATGCGCGGACGAAGATGGACGAACGAGACCAACTTGTTCCAAAGAAGGCCAACGGATCAAATGGGAGGACGAAGATGGACGAACGAGACGATCTTGGTACAAAGAAGGCCAATGGATCTAATGGGAGGACGAAGAGGTACGAACGAGACAAACTAGGTCCAAAGAAGGCCAACGAATCTAATGCAAGCACGATGATGGACGAACAAGACGAACTGGGTCCAAAGAAGGCCAACGGATCAAATGGGAGGACGAACATGGACGAACGAGACGAACTTGGTCCAAAGAAGGCCAATGGATCTAATGGGTGGGCGAAGAGGGACGAACGAGACGAACTTGGTCCAAAGAAGGACCACGGATCTAATGGGAGGACGAAGAGGGACTAAAGAGACGAACTTAGTTCAAAGAAGGCCAACGGATCTAATGCAAGCACGAAGATGTACGAACGAGACGAACTTGGTCCAAAGAAGGCTAACGGATCAAATGGGAGGACGAAGATGGACGAACGAAAAGAACTTGGTCCAAAGAAGGCCAACGGATCTAATGCAAGCCCGAAGATTGACGAACGAGACGAACTTGGTCCGAAGAATGACAACGGATCTAATGCGACGACAACGATGGACGAACGAGACGAACTTGGTCCAAAGAAGGCCAACGGATCTAATGCGAGGACGAAGATTGACAAACGAGACGAACTCGGTCCAAAGAAGGCAACGGATCAAACGGGAGGACGAAGAGGGACTAACGACACGAACTTGAACCAAAGAAGGCCAACGGATCAAATGGGAAGATGAAGATGGACGAACTAGACGAACATGGTCCAAAGAAGGCCAACAGATCAAATGGTAGGACGAAGTGGGACGAAAGTGACGAACTTGGTCCAAAGAAGGCCAACGGATCAAATGGGAGGACAATGATGGACGAACAAGACGAACTTGGTCCAAAGAAGGCCAACGGATCAAATGGGAGGACGAAGATGGACGAACGAGACGAACTTGGTCCAAAGAAGGCCAACGGATCAAATGGGAGGACGAAGATGGACGAACGAGACCAACTTGGTCCAAAGAAGGCCAACGGATCAAATGGGAGGACGAAGATGGACGAACGAGACAAACTTGGTCCAAAGAAGGCCAACGGATCAAATTGGAGGACAAAGAGGGACGAACGAGACGAACTTGGTCCAAAGAAGGCCAACGGATCAAATGGGAGGACGAAGATGGACAAACTAGACGAGCTTGGTCGAAAGACGGCCAACGGATCAAATGGGAGGACGAAGATGGACGAACGAGACGAACTTGGTCAAAAGAAGGCGAACGGATCAAATTGGAGGACAAAGTGGGACGAACGAGACGAACTTGGTCCAAAGAAGGCCAACGGATCTAATGGGAGGACGAAGAGGGACGAACGATGATGGATGAACGAAACGAACTTGGTCCAAAGAAGGCCAACGGATCAAATGGGAGGACGAAGATGGACAAACTAGACGAGCTTGGTCGAAAGAAGTCCAACGGATCTAATGGGAGGACAAAGAAGGACTAACGAGACGAACATGGTCCAAAGTAGGCCAACGGATCTAATGCGCGGACGAAGATGGACGAACGAGACGAACTTGTTCCAAAGAAGGCCAACGGATCAAATGGGAGGACGAAGAGGGACTAACGACACGAACTTGATCCAAAGAAGGCCAACGGATCAAATGGGAAGATGAAGATGGACGAACTAGACGAACATGGTCCAAAGAAGGCCAACAGATCAAATGGTAGGACGAAGAGGGACGAAAGTGACGAACTTGGTCCAAAGAAGGCCAACGGATCAAATGGGAGGACGAAGAGGGACTAACGAGACGAACTTGATCCAAAGAAGGACAACGGATCTAATGCGACGACAATGATGGACGAACGAGACGAACTTGGTCCAAAGAAGGCCAACTGATCTAATGCGAGGACGAAGATTGACGAACTAGAAGAACTTGGTCCAAAGAAGGCCAACGGATCTAATGGCAGGACGAAAAGTGACGAACGAGACGAACGTTTTCCAAAGAATTCCAACAGATCAAATGGGAGCATGAAAAGGGACAAACGAGACAAGCTTGTTCCAAAAAAGGCCAACGAATCAAATGGGAGGACGAAGATGGACGAACGAGACGATCTTGGTACAAAGATGGACAATGGATCTAATGGGAGGACGAAGAGGTACGAACGAGACAAACTTGGTCCAAAGAAGGCCAACGAATCTAATGCAAGCACGATGATGGACGAACAAGACGAACTGGGTCCAAAGAAGGCCAACGGATCAAATGGGAGGACGAACATGGACGAACGAGACGAACTTGGTCCAAAGAAGGCCAATGGATCTAATGGGTGGGCGAAGAGGGACGAACGAGACGAACTTGGTCCAAAGAAGGACCACGGATCTAATGGGAGGACGAAGAGGGACTAAAGAGACGAACTTAGTTCAAAGAAGGCCAACGGATCTAATGCAAGCACGAAGATGTACGAACGAGACGAACTTGGTCCAAAGAAGGCTAACGGATCAAATGGGAGGACGAAGATGGACGAACGAAAAGAACTTGGTCCAAAGAAGGCCAACGGATCTAATGCAAGCCCGAAGATTGACGAACGAGACGAACTTGGTCCGAAGAAGGACAACGGATCTAATGCGACGACAATGATGGACGAACGAGACGAACTTGGTCCAAAGAAGGCCAACGGATCTAATGCGAGGACGAAGATTGACAAACGAGACGAACTCGGTCCAAAGAAGGCAACGGATCAAACGGGAGGACGAAGAGGGACTAACGACACGAACTTGAACCAAAGAAGGCCAACGGATCAAATGGGAAGATGAAGATGGACGAACTAGACGAACATGGTCCAAAGAAGGCCAACAGTTCAAATGGTAGGACGAAGTGGGACGAAAGTGACGAACTTGGTCCAAAGAAGGCCAACGGATCAAATGGGAGGACAATGATGGACGAACAAGACGAACTTGGTCCAAAGAAGGCCAACGGATCAAATGGGAGGACGAAGATGGACGAACGAGACGAACTTGGTCCAAAGAAGGCCAACGGATCAAATGGGAGGACGAAGATGGACGAACGAGACGAACTTGGTCCAAGGAAGGCCAATGGATCTAATGGGTGGGCGAAGAGGGACGAACGAGACGAACTTGGTCCAAAGAAGGACCACGGATCTAATGGGAGGACGAAGAGGGACTAAAGAGACGAACTTAGTTCAAAGAAGGCCAACGGATCTAATGCAAGCACGAAGATGTACGAACGAGACGAACTTGGTCCGAAGAAGGACAACGGTCTAATGCGACGACAATGATGGACGAACGAGACGAACTTGGTCCAAAGAAGGCCAACGGATCTAATGCGAGGACGAAGATTGACAAACGAGACGAACTCGGTCCAAAGAAGGCAACGGATCAAACGGGAGGACGAAGAGGGACTAACGACACGAACTTGAACCAAAGAAGGCCAACGGATCAAATGGGAAGATGAAGATGGACGAACTAGACGAACATGGTCCAAAGAAGGCCAACAGTTCAAATGGTAGGACGAAGTGGGACGAAAGTGACGAACTTGGTCCAAAGAAGGCCAACGGATCAAATGGGAGGACAATGATGGACGAACAAGACGAACTTGGTCCAAAGAAGGCCAACGGATCAAATGGGAGGACGAAGATGGACGAACGAGACGAACTTGGTCCAAAGAAGGCCAACGGATCAAATGGGAGGACGAACGAGACGAACTTGGTCCAAAGAAGGCCAACGGATCAAATGGGAGGACGAAGATGGACGAACGAGACAAACTTGGTCCAAAGAAGGCCAACGGATCAAATGGGAGGACGAAGATGGACGAACGAGACAAACTTGGTCCAAAGAAGGCCAACGGATCAAATTGGAGGACAAAGAGGGACGAACGAGACGAACTTGGTCCAAAGAAGGCCAACGGATCAAATGGGAGGACGAAGATGGACAAACTAGACGAGCTTGGTCGAAAGACGGCCAACGGATCAAATGGGAGGACGAAGATGGACGAACGAGACGAACTTGGTCAAAAGAAGGCCAACGGATCAAATTGGAGGACAAAGAGGGACGAACGAGACGAACTTGGTCCAAAGAAGGCCAACGGATCTAATGGGAGGACGAAGAGGGACGAACGATGATGGATGAACGAAACGAACTTGGTCCAAAGAAGGCCAACGGATCAAATGGGAGGACGAAGATGGACAAACTAGACGAGCTTGGTCGAAAGAAGTCCAACGGATCTAATGGGAGGACAAAGAAGGACTAACGAGACGAACATGGTCCAAAGTAGGCCAACGGATCTAATGCGCGGACGAAGATGGACGAACGAGACGAACTTGTTCCAAAGAAGGCCAACGGATCAAATGGGAGGACGAAGAGGGACTAACGACACGAACTTGATCCAAAGAAGGCCAACGGATCAAATGGGAAGATGAAGATGGACGAACTAGACGAACATGGTCCAAAGAAGGCCAACAGATCAAATGGTAGGACGAAGAGGGACGAAAGTGACGAACTTGGTCCAAAGAAGGCCAACGGATCAAATGGGAGGACGAAGAGGGACGAACGATGATGGATGAACGAAACGAACTTGGTCCAAACAAGGCCAACGGATCAAATGGGAGGACGAAGATGGACAAACTAGACGAGCTTGGTCGAAAGAAGTCCAACGGATCTAATGGGAGGACAAAGAAGGACTAACGAGACGAACATGGTCCAAAGTAGGCCAACGGATCTAATGCGCGGACGAAGATGGACGAACGAGACGAACTTGTTCCAAAGAAGGCCAACGGATCAAATGGGAGGACGAAGAGGGACTAACGACACGAACTTGATCCAAAGAAGGCCAACGGATCAAATGGGAAGATGAAGATGGACGAACTAGACGAACATGGTCCAAAGAAGGCCAACAGATCAAATGGTAGGACGAAGAGGGACGAAAGTGACGAACTTGGTCCAAAGAAGGCCAACGGATCAAATGGGAGGACGAAGAGGGACTAATGAGACGAACTTGATCCAAAGAAGGACAACGGATCTAATGCGACGACAATGATGGACGAACGAGACGAACTTGGTCCAAAGAAGGCCAACTGATCTAATGCGAGGACGAAGATTGACGAACTAGAAGAACTTGGTCCAAAGAAGGCCAACGGATCTAATGGCAGGACGAAAAGTGACAAACGAGACGAACGTTTTCCAAAGAATTCCAACAGATCAAATGGGAGCATGAAAAGGGACAAACGAGACAAGCTTGTTCCAAAAAACGCCAACGAATCAAATGGGAGGACGAAGATGGACGAACGAGACGATCTTGGTACAAAGAAGGCCAATGGATCTAATGGGAGGACGAAGAGGTACGAACGAGACAAACTTGGTCCAAAGAAGGCCAACGAATCTAATGCAAGCACGATGATGGACGAACAAGACGAACTGGGTCCAAAGAAGGCCAACGGATCAAATGGGAGGACGAACATGGACGAACGAGACGAACTTGGTCCAAAGAAGGCCAATGGATCTAATGGGTGGGCGAAGAGGGACGAACGAGACGAACTTGGTCCAAAGAAGGACCACGGATCTAATGGGAGGACGAAGAGGGACTAAAGAGACGAACTTAGTTCAAAGAAGGCCAACGGATCTAATGCAAGCACGAAGATGTACGAACGAGACGAACTTGGTCCGAAGAAGGACAACGGATCTAATGCGACGACAATGATGGACGAACGAGACGAACTTGGTCCAAAGAAGGCCAACGGATCTAATGCGAGGACGAAGATTGACAAACGAGACGAACTCGGTCCAAAGAAGGCAACGGATCAAACGGGAGGACGAAGAGGGACTAACGACACGAACTTGAACCAAAGAAGGCCAACGGATCAAATGGGAAGATGAAGATGGACGAACTAGACGAACATGGTCCAAAGAAGGCCAACAGTTCAAATGGTAGGACGAAGTGGGACGAAAGTGACGAACTTGGTCCAAAGAAGGCCAACGGATCAAATGGGAGGACAATGATGGACGAACAAGACGAACTTGGTCCAAAGAAGGCCAACGGATCAAATGGGAGGACGAAGATGGACGAACGAGACGAACTTGGTCCAAAGAAGGCCAACGGATCAAATGGGAGGACGAAGATGGACGAACGAGACCAACTTGGTCCAAAGAAGGCCAACGGATCAAATGGGAGGACGAAGATGGACGAACGAGACAAACTTGGTCCAAAGAAGGCCAACGGATCAAATGGGAGGACGAAGATGGACGAACGAGACAAACTTGGTCCAAAGAAGGCCAACGGATCAAATTGGAGGACAAAGAGGGACGAACGAGACGAACTTGGTCCAAAGAAGGCCAACGGATCAAATGGGAGGACGAAGATGGACAAACTAGACGAGCTTGGTCGAAAGACGGCCAACGGATCAAATGGGAGGACGAAGATGGACGAACGAGACGAACTTGGTCAAAAGAAGGCCAACGGATCAAATTGGAGGACAAAGACGGACGAACGAGACGAACTTGGTCCAAAGAAGGCCAACGGATCTAATGGGAGGACGAAGAGGGACGAACGATGATGGATGAACGAAACGAACTTGGTCCAAAGAAGGCCAACGGATCAAATGGGAGGACGAAGATGGACAAACTAGACGAGCTTGGTCGAAAGAAGTCCAACGGATCTAATGGGAGGACAAAGAAGGACTAACGAGACGAACATGGTCCAAAGTAGGCCAACGGATCTAATGCGCGGACGAAGATGGACGAACGAGACGAACTTGTTCCAAAGAAGGCCAACGGATCAAATGGGAGGACGAAGAGGGACTAACGACACGAACTTGATCCAAAGAAGGCCAACGGATCAAATGGGAAGATGAAGATGGACGAACAAGACGAACTGGGTCCAAAGAAGGCCAACGGATCAAATGGGAGGACGAACATGGACGAACGAGACGAACTTGGTCCAAAGAAGGCCAATGGATCTAATGGGTGGGCGAAGAGGGACGAACGAGACGAACTTGGTCCAAAGAAGGACCACGGATCTAATGGGAGGACGAAGAGGGACTAAAGAGACGAACTTAGTTCAAAGAAGGCCAACGGATCTAATGCAAGCACGAAGATGTACGAACGAGACGAACTTGGTCCAAAGAAGGCTAACGGATCAAATGGGAGGACGAAGATGGACGAACGAAAAGAACTTGGTCCAAAGAAGGCCAACGGATCTAATGCAAGCCCGAAGATTGACGAACGAGACGAACTTGGTCCGAAGAAGGACAACGGATCTAATGCGACGACAATGATGGACGAACGAGACGAACTTGGTCCAAAGAAGGCCAACGGATCTAATGTGAGGACGAAGATTGACAAACGAGACGAACTCGGTCCAAAGAAGGCAACGGATCAAACGGGAGGACGAAGAGGGACTAACGACACGAACTTGATCCAAAGAAGGCCAACGGATCAAATGGGAAGATGAAGATGGACGAACTAGACGAACATGGTCCAAAGAAGGCGAACAGATCAAATGGTAGGACGAAAGTGACGAACTTGGTCCAAAGAAGGCCAACGGATCAAATGGGAGGACGAAGAGGGACTAACGAGACGAACTTCATCCAAAGAAGGCCAACGAATCAAATGGGAGGATGAAGATGGACGAACTAGATGAACATGGTCCAAAGAAGGCCAACAGATCAAATGGTGGGACGAAGAGGGACGAAAGACACGAACTTGGTCCAAAGAAGGCCAACGGATCAAATGGGAGGACGAAGAGGGACGAAAGAGACGAACTTGATCCAAAGAAGGACAACGGATCTAATGCGACGACAATGATGGACGAACGAGACGAACTTGGTCCAAAGAAGGCCAACGGATCAAATGGGAGGACGAAGATGGACGAACGAGACGAACTTGGTCCAAAGAAGGCCAACGGATCAAATGGGAGGACGAAGATGGACGAACGAGACAAACTTGGTCCAAAGAAGGCCAACGGATCAAATTGGAGGACAAAGAGGGACGAACGAGACGAACTTGGTCCAAAGAAGGCCAACGGATCTAATGGGAGGACGAAGAGGGACGAACGATGATGGATGAACGAAACGAACTTGGTCCAAAGAAGGCCAACGGATCAAATGGGAGGACGAAGATGGACAAACTAGACGAGCTTGGTCGAAAGAAGTCCAACGGATCTAATGGGAGGACAAAGAAGGACTAACGAGACGAACATGGTCCAAAGTAGGCCAACGGATCTAATGCGAGGACGAAGATGGACGAACGAGACGAACTTGATCCAAAGAAGGCCAACGGATCAAATGGGAGGACGAAGAGGGACTAACGACACGAACTTGATCCAAAGAAGGCCAACGGATCAAATGGGAAGATGAAGATGGACGAACGAGACGAACTTGGTCCAAAGAAGGCCAACGGATCAAATGGGAGGACGAAGATGGACGAACGAGACAAACTTGGTCCAAAGAAGGCCAACGGATCAAATTGGAGGACAAAGAGGGACGAACGAGACGAACTTGGTCCAAAGAAGGCCAACGGATCTAATGGGAGGACGAAGAGGGACGAACGATGATGGATGAACGAAACGAACTTGGTCCATCGAAGGCCAACGGATCAAATGGGAGGACGAAGATGGACAAACTAGACGAGCTTGGTCGAAAGAAGTCCAACGGATCTAATGGGAGGACAAAGAAGGACTAACGAGATGAACATGGTCCAAAGAAGGCCAACGAATCTAATGCAAGCACGATGATGGACGAACAAGACGAACTGGGTCCAAAGAAGGCCAACGGATCAAATGGGAGGACGAACATGGACGAACGAGACGAACTTGGTCCAAAGAAGGCCAATGGATCTAATGGGTGGGCGAAGAGGGACGAACAAGACGAACTTGGTCCAAAGAAGGCCAACGGATCTAATGGGAGGACGAAGAGGGACGAACGATGATGGATGAACGAAACGAACTTGGTCCAAAAAAGGCCAACGGATCAAATGGGAGGACGAAGATGGACAAACTAGACGAGCTTGGTCGAAAGAAGTCCAACGGATCTAATGGGAGGACAAAGAAGGACTAACGAGACGAACATGGTCCAAAGTAGGCCAACGGATCTAATGCGCGGACGAAGATGGACGAACGAGACGAACTTGTTCCAAAGAAGGCCAACGGATCAAATGGGAGGACGAAGAGGGACTAACGACACGAACTTGATCCAAAGAAGGCCAACGGATCAAATGGGAAGATGAAGATGGACGAACTAGACGAACATGGTCCAAAGAAGGCCAACAGATCAAATGGTAGGACGAAGAGGGACGAAAGTGACGAACTTGGTCCAAAGAAGGCCAACGGATCAAATGGGAGGACGAAGAGGGACTAACGAGACGAACTTGATCCAAAGAAGGACAACGGATCTAATGCGACGACAATGATGGACGAACGAGACGAACTTGGTCCAAAGAAGGCCAACTGATCTAATGCGAGGACGAAGATTGACGAACTAGAAGAACTTGGTCCAAAGAAGGCCAACGGATCTAATGGCAGGACGAAAAGTGACAAACGAGACGAACGTTTTCCAAAGAATTCCAACAGATCAAATGGGAGCATGAAAAGGGACAAACGAGACAAGCTTGTTCCAAAAAACGCCAACGAATCAAATGGGAGGACGAAGATGGACGAACGAGACGATCTTGGTACAAAGAAGGCCAATGGATCTAATGGGAGGACGAAGAGGTACGAACGAGACAAACTTGGTCCAAAGAAGGCCAACGAATCTAATGCAAGCACGATGATGGACGAACAAGACGAACTGGGTCCAAAGAAGGCCAACGGATCAAATGGGAGGACGAACATGGACGAACGAGACGAACTTGGTCCAAAGAAGGCCAATGGATCTAATGGGTGGGCGAAGAGGGACGAACGAGACGAACTTGGTCCAAAGAAGGACCACGGATCTAATGGGAGGACGAAGAGGGACTAAAGAGACGAACTTAGTTCAAAGAAGGCCAACGGATCTAATGCAAGCACGAAGATGTACGAACGAGACGAACTTGGTCCGAAGAAGGACAACGGATCTAATGCGACGACAATGATGGACGAACGAGACGAACTTGGTCCAAAGAAGGCCAACGGATCTAATGCGAGGACGAAGATTGACAAACGAGACGAACTCGGTCCAAAGAAGGCAACGGATCAAACGGGAGGACGAAGAGGGACTAACGACACGAACTTGAACCAAAGAAGGCCAACGGATCAAATGGGAAGATGAAGATGGACGAACTAGACGAACATGGTCCAAAGAAGGCCAACAGTTCAAATGGTAGGACGAAGTGGGACGAAAGTGACGAACTTGGTCCAAAGAAGGCCAACGGATCAAATGGGAGGACAATGATGGACGAACAAGACGAACTTGGTCCAAAGAAGGCCAACGGATCAAATGGGAGGACGAAGATGGACGAACGAGACGAACTTGGTCCAAAGAAGGCCAACGGATCAAATGGGAGGACGAAGATGGACGAACGAGACCAACTTGGTCCAAAGAAGGCCAACGGATCAAATGGGAGGACGAAGATGGACGAACGAGACAAACTTGGTCCAAAGAAGGCCAACGGATCAAATGGGAGGACGAAGATGGACGAACGAGACAAACTTGGTCCAAAGAAGGCCAACGGATCAAATTGGAGGACAAAGAGGGACGAACGAGACGAACTTGGTCCAAAGAAGGCCAACGGATCAAATGGGAGGACGAAGATGGACAAACTAGACGAGCTTGGTCGAAAGACGGCCAACGGATCAAATGGGAGGACGAAGATGGACGAACGAGACGAACTTGGTCAAAAGAAGGCCAACAGATCAAATTGGAGGACAAAGACGGACGAACGAGACGAACTTGGTCCAAAGAAGGCCAACGGATCTAATGGGAGGACGAAGAGGGACGAACGATGATGGATGAACGAAACGAACTTGGTCCAAAGAAGGCCAACGGATCAAATGGGAGGACGAAGATGGACAAACTAGACGAGCTTGGTCGAAAGAAGTCCAACGGATCTAATGGGAGGACAAAGAAGGACTAACGAGACGAACATGGTCCAAAGTAGGCCAACGGATCTAATGCGCGGACGAAGATGGACGAACGAGACGAACTTGTTCCAAAGAAGGCCAACGGATCAAATGGGAGGACGAAGAGGGACTAACGACACGAACTTGATCGAAAGAAGGCCAACGGATCAAATGGGAAGATGAAGATGGACGAACTAGACGAACATGGTCCAAAGAAGGCCAACAGATCAAACGGTAGGACGAAGAGGGACGAAAGTGACGAACTTGGTCCAAAGAAGGCCAACGGATCAAATGGGAGGACGAAGAGGGACTAACGAGACGAACTTGATCCAAAGAAGGACAACGGATCTAATGCGACGACAATGATGGACGAACGAGACGAACTTGGTCCAAAGAAGGCCAACTGATCTAATGCGAGGACGAAGATTGACGAACTAGAAGAACTTGGTCCAAAGAAGGCCAACGGATCTAATGGCAGGACGAAAAGTGACAAACGAGACGAACGTTTTCCAAAGAATTCCAACAGATCAAATGGGAGCATGAAAAGGGACAAACGAGACAAGCTTGTTCCAAAAAACGCCAACGAATCAAATGGGAGGACGAAGATGGACGAACGAGACGATCTTAGTACAAAGAAGGCCAATGGATCTAATGGGAGGACGAAGAGGTACGAACGAGACAAACTTGGTCCAAAGAAGGCCAACGAATCTAATGCAAGCACGATGATGGACGAACAAGACGAACTGGGTCCAAAGAAGGCCAACGGATCAAATGGGAGGACGAACATGGACGAACGAGACGAACTTGGTCCAAAGAAGGCCAATGGATCTAATGGGTGGGCGAAGAGGGACGAACGAGACGAACTTGGTCCAAAGAAGGACCACGGATCTAATGGGAGGACGAAGAGGGACTAAAGAGACGAACTTAGTTCAAAGAAGGCCAACGGATCTAATGCAAGCACGAAGATGTACGAACGAGACAAACTTGGTCCAAAGAAGGCTAACGGATCAAATGGGAGGACGAAGATGGACGAACGAAAAGAACTTGGTCCAAAGAAGGCCAACGGATCTAATGCAAGCCCGAAGATTGACGAACGAGACGAACTTGGTCCGAAGAAGGACAACGGATCTAATGCGACGACAATGATGGACGAACGAGACGAACTTGGTCCAAAGAAGGCCAACGGATCTAATGCGAGGACGAAGATTGACAAACGAGACGAACTCGGTCCAAAGAAGGCAACGGATCAAACGGGAGGACGAAGAGGGACTAACGACACGAACTTGATCCAAAGAAGGCCAACGGATCAAATGGGAAAATGAAGATGGACGAACTAGACAAACATGGTCCAAAGAAGGCCAACAGATCAAATGGTAGGACGAAAGTGACGAACTTGGTCCAAAGAAGGCCAACGGATCAAATGGGAGGACGAAGAGGGACTAACGAGACGAACTTCATCCAAAGAAGGCCAACGAATCAAATGGGAGGATGAAGATGGACGAACTAGATGAACATGGTCCAAAGAAGGCCAACAGATCAAATGGTGGGACGAAGAGGGACGAAAGACACGAACTTGGTCCAAAGAAGGCCAACGGATCAAATGGGAGGACGAAGAGGGTCGAAAGAGACGAACTTGATCCAAAGAAGGACAACGGATCTAATGCGACGACAATGATGGACGAACGAGACGAACTTGGTGCAAAGAAGGCCAACGGATCAAATGGGAGGACGAAGATGGACGAACGAGACGAACTTGGTCCAAAGAAGGCCAACGGATCAAATGGGAGGACGAAGATGGACGAACGAGACAAACTTGGTCCAAAGAAGGCCAACGGATCAAATTGGAGGACAAAGAGGGACGAACGAGACGAACTTGGTCCAAAGAAGGCCAACGGATCTAATGGGAGGACGAAGAGGGACGAACGATGATGGATGAACGAAACGAACTTGGTCCAAAGAAGGCCAACGGATCAAATGGGAGGACGAAGATGGACAAACTAGACGAGCTTGGTCGAAAGAAGTCCAACGGATCTAATGGGAGGACAAAGAAGGACTAACGAGACGAACATGGTCCAAAGTAGGCCAACGGATCTAATGCGAGGACGAAGATGGACGAACGAGACGAACTTGGTCCAAAGAAGGCCAACGGATCAAATGGGAGGACGAAGAGGGACTAACGACACGAACTTGATCCAAAGAAGGCCAACGGATCAAATGGGAAGATGAAGATGGACGAACGAGACGAACTTGGTCCAAAGAAGGCCAACGGATCAAATGGGAGGACGAAGATGGACGAACGAGACAAACTTGGTCCAAAGAAGGCCAACGGATCAAATTGGAGGACAAAGAGGGACGAACGAGACGAACTTGGTCCAAAGAAGGCCAACGGATCTAATGGGAGGACGAAGAGGGACGAACGATGATGGATGAACGAAACGAACTTGGTCCATCGAAGGCCAACGGATCAAATGGGAGGACGAAGATGGACAAACTAGACGAGCTTGGTCGAAAGAAGTCCAACGGATCTAATGGGAGGACAAAGAAGGACTAACGAGATGAACATGGTCCAAAGAAGGCCAACGAATCTAATGCAAGCACGATGATGGACGAACAAGACGAACTGGGTCCAAAGAAGGCCAACGGATCAAATGGGAGGACGAACATGGACGAACGAGACGAACTTGGTCCAAAGAAGGCCAATGGATCTAATGGGTGGGCGAAGAGGGACGAACGAGACGAACTTGGTCCAAAGAAGGACCACGGATCTAATGGGAGGACGAAGAGGGACTAAAGAGACGAACTTAGTTCAAAGAAGGCCAACGGATCTAATGCAAGCACGAAGATGTACGAACGAGACGAACTTGGTCCAAAGAAGGCTAACGGATCAAATGGGAGGACGAAGATGGACGAACGAAAAGAACTTGGTCCAAAGAAGGCCAACGGATCTAATGCAAGCCCGAAGATTGACGAACGAGACGAACTTGGTCCGAAGAAGGACAACGGATCTAATGCGAGGACGAAGATGGACGAACGAGACGAACTTGGTCCAAAGAAGGCCAACGGATCAAATGGGAGGACGAAGAGGGACTAACGACACGAACTTGATCGAAAGAAGGCCAACGGATCAAATGGGAAGATGAAGATGGACGAACTAGATGAACATGGTCCAAAGAAGGCCAACAGATCAAATGGGAGGACGAAGAGGGACGAAAGTGACGAACTTGGTCCAAAGAAGGCCAACGGATCAAATGGGAGGACGAAGAGGGACTAACGAGACGAACTTCATCCAAAGAAGGCCAACGGATCAAATGGGAGGATGAAGATGGACGAACTAGACGAACATGGTCCAAAGAAGGCCAACAGATCAAATGGTGGGACGAAGAGGGACGAAAGACACGAACTTGGTCCAAAGAAGTTCAACGGATCAAATGGGAGGACGAAGAGGGACGAAAGAGACGAACTTGATCCAAAGAAGGACAACGGATCTAATGCGACGACAATGATGGACGAACGAGACGAACTTGGTCCAAAGAAGGCCAACGGATCTAATGCGAGGACGAAGATTGACGAACTAGAAGAACTTGGTCCAAAGAAGGCCAACGGATCTAATGGCAGGACGAAAAGTGACGAACGTTTTCCAAAGAATTCCAACAGATCAAATGGGAGCATGAAGAGGGACAAACGAGACAAGCTTGTTCCAAAAAACGCCAACGAATCAAATGGGAGGACGAAGATGGACGAACGAGACGATCTTGGTACAAAGAAGGCCAACGGATCTAATGGCAGGACGAAGAGGTACGAACGAGACAAACTTGGTCCAGAGAAGGCCAACGAATCTAATGCAAGCACGATGATGGACGAACAAGACGAACTTGGTCCAGAGAAGGCCAGCGGATCAAATGGGAGGACGAATATGGACGAACGAGACGAACTTGGACAAAAGAAGGCCAACGGATCTACTGGGTGGGCGAAGAGGGACGAACGAGACGAACTTGGTCCAAAGAAGGACCACGGATCTAATGGGAGGACGAAGAGGGACTAAAGAGACGAACTTAGTTCAAAGAAGGCCAACGGATCTAATGCAAGCACGAAGATGTACGAACGAGACGAACTTGGTCCAAAGAAGGCTAACGGATCAAATGGGAGGACGAAGATGGACGAACGAAAAGAACTTGGTCCAAAGAAGGCCAACGGATCTAATGCAAGCCCGAAGATTGACGAACTTGGTCCGAAGAAGGCCAACGGATCAAATGGGAGGACGAAGATGGACGAACGAGACGAACTTGGTCCAAAGAAGGCCAACGGATCAAATGGGAGGACGAAGATGGACGAAGGAGACAAACTTGGTCCAAAGAAGGCCAACGGATCAAATTGGAGGACAAAGAGGTACGAACGAGACGAACTTGGTCTAAAGAAGGCCAACGGATCTAATGGGAGGAAGAAGAGGGACGAACGATGATGGATGAACGCGACGAACTTGGTTCAAAGAAGGCCAACGGATCAAATGGGTGGATGAAGATGGACAAACGAGACGAGCTTGGTCGAAAGAAGTCCAACGGATCTAATGGGAGGACGAAGAGGGACTAACGAGACGAACTTGGTCCAAAGAAGGCCAACGGATCAAATGCGAGGAGGAAGATGGATGAACGAGACGAACATGGTCCAAAGAAGGCCAACAGATCAAATGGTAGGGCGAAGAGGGACTAACGAGACGAACTTGATCCAAAGAAGGTCAACGGATCAAATGGGAGGATGAAGATGGACGAACGATGATGGATGAACGCGATGAACTTGGTTCAAAGAAGGCCAACGGATCAAATGGGAGGACGAAGATGGACAATCGAGACGAGTTTGGTCGAAAGAAGTCCAACGGATCTAATGGGAGGACGAAGAGGGACTAACGAGACGAACTTGGTCCAAAGAAGGCCAACGGATCAAATGCGAGGAGGAAGATGGATGAACTAGACGAACATGGTCCAAAGAAGGCCAACAGATCAAACGGTAGGACGAAGAGGGACTAACGAGACGAACTTGATCCAAAGAAAGTCAACGGATCTAATGCACCGACAATGATGGACGAACGAGACGAACTTGGTCCAAAGAAGGCCAACAGATCAAATGGTGGGACGAAGAGGGACGATAGACTCGAACTTGGTCCAAAGAAGGCCAGCGGATCAAATGCGAGGAGGAAGATGGATGAACTAGACGAACATGGTCCAAAGAAGGCCAACAGATCAAATGGTAGGACGAAGAGGGACGAAAGTGATGAACTTGGTCCAAAGAAGGCCACCGGATCAAATGGGAGGACGAAGAGGGACTAAAGAGACAAACTTGATCCAAAGAAGGACAACGGATCTAATGCGACGACAATGATGGACGAACGAGACGAACTTGGTGCAAAGAAGGCCAACGGATCTAATGCGAGGACGAAGATTGACAAACGAGACGAACTCGGTCCAAAGAAGGCAACGGATCAAACGGGAGGACGAAGAGGGACTAACGACACGAACTTGATCCAAAGAAGGCCAACGGATCAAATGTGAAGATGAAGATGGACGAACTAGACGAACATGGTCGAAAGAAGGCCAACAGATCAAAGGGTAGGACGAAGAGGGACGAAAGTGACGAACTTGGTTCAAAGAAGGCCAACGGATCAAATGGGAGGACGAAGAGGGACTAACGAGACGAACTTCATCCAAAGAAGGCCAACGAATCAAATGGGAGGATGAAGATGGACGAACTAGATGAACATGGTCCAAAGAAGGCCAACAGATCAAATGGTGGGACGAAGAGGGACGAAAGACACGAACTTGGTCCAAAGAAGGCCAACGGATCAAATGGGAGGACGAAGAGGGACAAAAGAGACGAACTTGATCCAAAGAAGGACAACGGATCTAATGCGACGACAATGATGGACGAACGAGACGAACTTGGTCCAAAGAAGGCCAACGGATCAAATGGGAGGACGAAGATGGACGAACGAGACGAACTTGGTCCAAAGAAGGCCAACGGATCAAATGGGAGGACGAAGATGGACGAACGAGACAAACTTGGTCCAAAGAAGGCCAACGGATCAAATTGGAGGACAAAGAGGGACGAACGAGACGAACTTGGTCCAAAGAAGGCCAACGGATCAAATGGGAGGACGAAGATGGACAAACTAGACGAGCTTGGTCGAAAGAAGTCCAACGGATCTAATGGGAGGACAAAGAAGGACTAACGAGACGAACATGGTCCAAAGTAGGCCAACGGATCTAATGCGAGGACGAAGATGGACGAACGAGACGAACTTGGCCCAAAGAAGGCCAACGGATCAAATGGGAGGACGAAGAGGGACTAACGACACGAACTTGATCCAAAGAAGGCCAACGGATCAAATGGGAAGATGAAGATGGACGAACTAGATGAACATGGTCCAAAGAAGGCCAACAGATCAAATGGGAGGACGAAGAGGGACGAAAGTGACGAACTTGGTCCAAAGAAGGCCAACGGATCAAATGGGAGGACGAAGAGGGACTAACGAGACGAATTCATCCAAAGAAGGCCAACGGATCAAATGGGAGGATGAAGATGGACGAACTAGACGAACATGGTCCAAAGAAGGCCAACAGATCAAATGGTAGGACGAAGAGGGACGAAAGTGATGAACTTGGTCCAAAGAAGGCCAACGGATCAAATGGGAGGACGAAGAGGGACTAACGAGACGAACTTCATCCAAAAAAGGCCAACGGATCAAATGGGAGGATGAAGATGGACGAACTAGACGAACATGGTCCAAAGAAGGCCAACAGATCAAATGGTGGGACGAAGAGGGACGAAAGACACGAACTTGGTCCAAAGAAGGCCAACGGATCAAATGGGAGGACGAAGAGGGACGAAAGAGACGAACTTGATCCAAAGAAGGACAACGGATCTAATGCGACGACAATGATGGACGAACGAGACGAACTTGGTCCAAAGAAGGCCAACGGATCTAATGCGAGGACGAAGATTGATGAACTAGAAGAACTTGGTCCAAAGGAGGCCAACGGATCTAATGGCAGGACGAAAAGTGACGAACGAGACGAACGTTTTCCAAAGAATTCCAACAGATCAAATGGGAGCATGAAAAGGGACAAACGAGACAAGCTTGTTCCAAAAAACGCCAACGAATCAAATGGGAGGACGAAGATGGACGAACGAGACGATCTTGGTACAAAGAAGGCCAACGGATCTAATGGCAGGACGAAGAGGTACGAACGAGACAAACTTGGTCCAGAGAAGGCCAACGAATCTAATGCAAGCACGATGATGGACGAACAAGACGAACTTGGTCCAGAGAAGGCCAGCGGATCAAATGGGAGGACGAACATGGACGAACGAGACGAACTTGGACAAAAGAAGGCCAACGGATCTACTGGGTGGGCGAAGAGGGACGAACGAGACGAACTTGGTCCAAAGAAGGACCACGGATCTAATGGGAGGACGAAGAGGGACTAAAGAGACGAACTTAGTTCAAAGAAGGCCAACGGATCTAATGCAAGCACGAAGATGTACGAACGAGACGAACTTGGTCCAAAGAAGGCTAACGGATCAAATGGGAGGACGAAGATGGACGAACGAAAAGAACTTGGTCCAAAGAAGGCCAACGGATCTAATGCAAGCCCGAAGATTGACGAACTTGGTCCGAAGAAGGCCAACGGATCAAATGGGAGGACGAAGATGGACGAAGGAGACAAACTTGGTCCAAAGAAGGCCAACGGATCAAATTGGAGGACAAAGAGGGACGAACGAGACGAACTTGGTCTAAAGAAGGCCAACGGATCTAATGGGAGGACAAAGAGGGACGAACGATGATGGATGAACGCGACGAACTTGGTTCAAAGAAGGCCAACGGATCAAATGGGTGCACGAAGATGGACAAACGAGACGAGCTTGGTCGAAAGAAGTCCAACGGATCTAATGGGAGGACGAAGAGGGACTAACGAGACGAACTTGGTCCAAAGAAGGCCAACGGATCAAATGCGAGGAGGAAGATGGATGAACGAGACGAACATGGTCCAAAGAAGGCCAACAGATCAAATGGTAGGGCGAAGAGGGACTAACGAGACGAACTTGATCCAAAGAAGGTCAACGGATCAAATGGGAGGATGAAGATGGACGAACGATGATGGATGAACGCGACGAACTTGGTTCAAAGAAGGCCAACGGATCAAATGGGAGGACGAAGATGGACAATCGAGACGAGTTTGGTCGAAAGAAGTCCAACGGATCTAATGGGAGGACGAAGAGGGACTAACGAGACGAACTTGGTCCAAAGAAGGCCAACGGATCAAATGCGAGGAGGAAGATGGATGAACTAGACGAACATGGTCCAAAGAAGGCCAACAGATCAAATGGTAGGACGAAGAGGGACTAACGAGACGAACTTGATCCAAAGAAGGTCAACGGATCTAATGCGACGACAATGATGGACGAACGAGACGAACTTGGTCCAAAGAAGGCCAACAGATCAAATGGTGGGACGAAGAGGGACGATAGACTCGAACTTGGTCCAAAGAAGGCCAGCGGATCAAATGCGAGGAGGAAGATGGATGAACTAGACGAACATGGTCCAAAGAAGGCCAACAGATCAAATGGTAGGACGAAGAGGGACGAAAGTGATGAACTTGGTCCAAAGAAGGCCACCGGATCAAATGGGAGGACGAAGAGGGACTAAAGAGACAAACTTGATCCAAAGAAGGACAACGGATCTAATGCGACGACAATGATGGACGAACGAGACGAACTTGGTGCAAAGAAGGCCAACGGATCTAATGCGAGGACGAAGATTGACAAACGAGACGAACTCGGTCCAAAGAAGGCAACGGATCAAACGGAAGGACAAAGAGGGACTAACGACACGAACTTGATCCAAAGAAGGCCAACGGATCAAATGGGAAGATGAAGATGGACGAACTAGACGAACATGGTCGAAAGAAGGCCAACAGATCAAAGGGTAGGACGAAGAGGGACGAAAGTGACGAACTTGGTTCAAAGAAGGCCAACGGATCAAATGGGAGGACGAAGAGGGACTAACGAGACGAACTTCATCCAAAGAAGGCCAACGAATCAAATGGGAGGATGAAGATGGACGAACTAGATGAACATGGTCCAAAGAAGGCCAACAGATCAAATGGTGGGACGAAGAGGGACGAAAGACACGAACTTGGTCCAAAGAAGGCCAACGGATCAAATGGGAGGACGAAGAGGGACGAAAGAGACGAACTTGATCCAAAGAAGGACAACGGATCTAATGCGACGACAATGATGGACGAACGAGACGAACTTGGTCCAAAGAAGGCCAACGGATCAAATGGGAGGACGAAGATGGACGAACGAGACGAACTTGGTCCAAAGAAGGCCAACGGATCAAATGGGAGGACGAAGATGGACGAACGAGACAAACTTGGTCCAAAGAAGGCCAACGGATCAAATTGGAGGACAAAGAGGGACGAACGAGACGAACTTGGTCCAAAGAAGGCCAACGGATCAAATGGGAGGACGAAGATGGACAAACTAGACGAGCTTGGTCGAAAGAAGTCCAACGGATCTAATGGGAGGACAAAGAAGGACTAACGAGACGAACATGGTCCAAAGTAGGCCAACGGATCTAATGCGAGGACGAAGATGGACGAACGAGACGAACTTGGCCCAAAGAAGGCCAACGGATCAAATGGGAGGACGAAGAGGGACTAACGACACGAACTTGATCCAAAGAAGGCCAACGGATCAAATGGGAAGATGAAGATGGACGAACTAGATGAACATGGTCCAAAGAAGGCCAACAGATCAAATGGGAGGACGAAGAGGGACGAAAGTGACGAACTTGGTCCAAAGAAGGCCAACGGATCAAATGGGAGGACGAAGAGGGACTAACGAGACGAATTCATCCAAAGAAGGCCAACGGATCAAATGGGAGGATGAAGATGGACGAACTAGACGAACATGGTCCAAAGAAGGCCAACAGATCAAATGGTAGGACGAAGAGGGACGAAAGTGATGAACTTGGTCCAAAGAAGGCCAACGGATCAAATGGGAGGACGAAGAGGGACTAACGAGACGAACTTCATCCAAAAAAGGCCAACGGATCAAATGGGAGGATGAAGATGGACGAACTAGACGAACATGGTCCAAAGAAGGCCAACAGATCAAATGGTGGGACGAAGAGGGACGAAAGACACGAACTTGGTCCAAAGAAGGCCAACGGATCAAATGGGAGGACGAAGAGGGACGAAAGAGACGAACTTGTTCCAAAGAAGGACAACGGATCTAATGCGACGACAATGATGGACGAACGAGACGAACTTGGTCCAAAGAAGGCCAACGGATCTAATGCGAGGACGAAGATTGACGAACTAGAAGAACTTGGTCCAAAGGAGGCCAACGGATCTAATGGCAGGACGAAAAGTGACGAACGAGACGAACGTTTTCCAAAGAATTCCAACAGATCAAATGGGAGCATGAAAAGGGACAAACGAGACAAGCTTGTTCCAAAAAATGCCAACGAATCAAATGGGAGGACGAAGATGGACGAACGAGACAATCTTGGTACAAAGAAGGCCAACGGATCTAATGGGAGGACGAATAGGTACGAACGAGACAAACTTGGTCCAAAGAAGGCCAACGAATCTAATGCAAGCACGATGATGGACGAACAAGAAGAACTTGGTCCAAAGAAGGCCAGCGGATCAAATGGGATGACGAACATGGACGAACGAGACGAACTTGGTCCAAAGAAGGCCAACGGATCTAATGGGTGGGCGAAGAGGGACGAACGAGACGAACTTGGTCCAAAGAAGGACCACGGATCTAATGGGAAGACGAAGAGGGACTAAAGAGACGAACTTAGTTCAAAGAAGGCCAATAGATCTAATGCAAGCACGAAGATGTACGAACGAGACGAACTTGGTCCAAAGAAGGCTAACGGATCAAATGGGAGGACGAAGATGGACGAACGAGACGAACATGGTCCAAAGAAGGCCAACGGATCAAATGGGAGGACGAAGATGGACGAAGGAGACAAACTTGGTCCAAAGAAGGCCAACGGATCAAATGGGAGGACAAAGAGGGACGAACGAGAGGAACTTGGTCTAAAGAAGGCCAACGGATCTAATGGGAGGACGAAGAGGGACGAACGATGATGGATGAACGAGACGAACTTGGTTCAATGAAGGCCAACGGATCAAATGGGAGGACGAAGATGGACAAACGAGACGAGCTTGGTCGAAAGAAGTCCAACGGATCTAATGGGAGGACGAAGAGGGACTAACGAGACGAACTTGGTCCAAAGAAGGCCAACGGATCAAATGCGAGGAGGAAGATGGATGAACTAGACGAACATGGTCCAAAGAAGGCCAACAGATCAAATGGTAGGACGAAGAGGGACTAACGAGACGAACTTGATCCAAAGAAGGTCAACGGATCAAATGGGAGGATGAAGATGGACGAACTAGACGAACATGGTCCAAAGAAGGCCAACAGATCAAATGGTGGGACGAAGAGGGACGAAAGACACGAACTTGGTCCAAAGAAGGCCAACGGATCAAATGCGAGGATGAACATGGATGAACTAGACGAACATGGTCCAAAGAAGGCCAACAGATCAAATGGTAGGACGAAGAGGGACGAAAGTGATGAACTTGGTCCAAAGAAGGCCACCGGATCAAATGGGAGGACGAAGAGGGACTAAAGAGACAAACTTGATCCAAAGAAGGACAACGGATCTAATGCGACGACAATGATGGACGAACGAGACGAACTTGGTCCAAAGAAGGCCAACGGATCTAATGCGAGGACGAAGATTGACAAACGAGACGAACTCGGTCCAAAGAAGGCTAACGGATCAAACGGGAGGACGAAGTGGGACTAACGACACGAACTTGATCCAAAGAAGGCCAACGGATCTAATGCGAGGACGAAGATTGACGAACTAGAAGAACTTGGTCCAAAGGAGGCCAACGGATCTAATGGCAGGACGAAAAGTGACGAACGAGACGAACGTTTTCCAAAGAATTCCAACAGATCAAATGGGAGCATGAAAAGGGACAAACGAGACAAGCTTGTTCCAAAAAACGCCAACGAATCAAATGGGAGGACGAAGATGGACGAACGAGACGATCTTGGTACAAAGAAGGCCAACGGATCTAATGCGAGGACGAAGATTGACAAACGAGACGAACTCGGTCCAAAGAAGGCTAACGGATCAAACGGGAGGACGAAGTGGGACTAACGACACGAACTTGATCCAAAGAAGGCCAACGGATCAAATGGGAAGATGAAGATGGACGAACTAGACGAACATGGTCCAAAGAAGGCCAACAGATCAAATGGTAGGACGAAGAGGGACGAAAGTGACGAACTTGGTCCAAAGAAGGCCAACGGATCAAATGGGAGGACGAAGAGGGACTAACGAGACGAACATGGTCCAAAGAAGGCCAACGGATCAAATGGGAGGATGAAGATGGACGAACTAGACGAACATGGTCCAAAGAAGGCCAACAGATCAAATGGTGGGACGAAGAGGGACGAAAGACACGAACTTGGTCCAAAGAAGGCCAACGGATCAAATGGTAGGACGAAGAGGGACTAACGAGACGAACTTGGTCCAAAGAAGGTCAACGGATCAAATGGGAGGATGAAGATGGACGAACTAGACAAACATGGTCCAAAGAAGGCCAACAGATCAAATGGTGGGACGAAGAGGGACGAAAGACACGAACTTGGTCCAAAGAAGGCCAACGGATCAAATGGGAGGACGAAGAGGGACGAAAGAGACGAACTTGATCCAAAGAAGGACAACGGATCTAATGCGACGACAATGATGGACAAACGAGACGGACTTGGTCCAAAGAAGGCCAACGGATCTAATGCGAGGACGAAGATTGACGAACTTGGTCCAAAGAAGGCCAACGGATCTAATGGCAGGACGAAAAGTGACGAACGAGACGAACGTTTTCCAAAAAATTCCAATGGATCAAATGGGAGCATGAAAAGGGACAAACGAGACAAGCTTGTTCCAAGGAAGGCCAACGAATCTAATGCAAGCACGATGATGGACGAATAAGACGAACTTGGTCCAAAGAAGGCCAACGGATCAAATGGGAGGACAAAGACGGACGAACGAGACGAACTTGGTCCAAAGAAGGCCAACGGATCTAATGGGAAGTCGAAGATGGACAAACGAGATGAATTTGATCCAAAGAAGGCCAATGGATCTAATGGGAGGACGAAGAGGGACGAACGACACGAACTTGGTCCAAAGAAGGCCAACGGATCTAATGGGAAGGCGAAGAGGGACGAACGAGACGAACTTGGTCCAAAGAAGGACAACGGATCTAATGGGAGGACGAAGAGGGACTAAAGAGACGAACTTAGTTCAAAGAAGGCCAACGGATCTAATACAAGCACGAAGATGGACGAACGAGACGAACTTGGTCCAAAGAAGGCCAACGGATCAAATGGGACGACGAAGATGGACGAACGAAAAGAACTTGGTCCAAAGAAGGCCAACGGATCTAATGCAAGCCCGAAGATGGACGAACGAGACGAACTTGGTCCAAAGAAGGCCAACGGATCAAATGGGAGGACGAAGATGGACGAACGAGACGAACTTGATCCAAAGAAGGACAACGGATCTAATGCGACGACAATGATGGACAAACGAGACGGACTTGGTCCAAAGAAGGCCAACGGATCAAATGGGAGGACGAAGATGGACGAACGAGACAAACTTGCTCCAAAGAAGGCCAACGGATCAAATTAGAGGACAAAGAGGGACGAACGAGACGTACTTCGTCCAAAGAAGGCCAACGGATCTAATGGGAGGACGAAGAGGGACGAACGATGATGGATGAACGAGACGAACTTGGTCCAAAGAAGGCCAACGGATCAAATGGGAGGACGAAGATGGACAAACGAGACGAGCTTGGTCGAAAACAGTCCAACGGATCTATTGGGAGGACAAAGAGGGACTAACGAGACGAACTTGGTCCAAAGTAGGCCAACGGATCTAATGCGACGACAATGATGGACGAACAAGACGGACTTGGTCCAAAGAAGGCCAACGGATCTAATGCGAGGATGAAGATTGACGACCTAGACGAACTTGGTCCAAAGAAGGCCAACGGATCTAACGGCAGGACGAAAAGTGACGAACGAGACGAACGTTTTCCAAAGAATTCCAACGGATCAAATGGGAGCATGAAAAGGGACAAACGAAACAAGCTTGTTCCAAAAAACGCCAACGAATCAAATGGGAGGACGAAGATGGACGAACGAGACGATTTTGGTACAAAGAAGGCCAATAGATCTAATGGGAGGACGAAGAGGTACGAACGAGACAAACTTGGTCCAAAGAAGGCCAACAAATCTAATGCAAGCACGATGATGGACGAACAAGACGAACTTGGTCCAAAGAAGGCCAACGGATCAAATGGGAGGACGAAGATGGACGAACGAGACGAACTTGGTCCAAAGAAGGCCAACAGATCTAATGGGAAGTCGAAGATGGACGAACGAGACGAACTTGGTCCAAAGAAGGACAACGGATCTAATGGGAGGGCGATGAGGGACGAACGAGACGAACTTGGTCCAAAGAAGGACAACGGATCTGATGGGAGGATGAAGAGGGACTAAAGAGACGAACTTAGTTCAAAGAAGGCCAACGGATCTAATACAAGCACGAAGATGGACGAACGAGACGAACTTGGTCCAAAGAAGGCCAACGGATCAAATGGGACGACGAAGATGGACGAACGAAAAGAACTTGGTCCAAAGAAGGCCAACGGATCTAATGCAAGCCCGAAGATGGACGAACGAGACGAACTTGGTCCAAAGAAGGCCAACGGATCAAATGGGAGGACGAAGATGGACGAACGAGATGAACTTGGTCCAAAGAAGGCCAACGGATCAAATGGGAGGACGAAGATGGGAGGACGAAGATTGACGAACGAGACAAACTTGCTCCAAAGAAGGCCAACGGATCAAATTAGAGGACAAAGAGGGACGAACGAGACGTACTTGGTCCAAAGAAGGCCAACGGATCTAATGGGAGGACGAAGAGGGACGAACGATGATGGATGAACGAGACGAACTTGGTCCAAAGAAGGCTAACGGATCAAATGGGAGGACGAAGATGGACAAACGAGACGAGCTTGGTCGAGAAAAGTCCAACGGATCTAATGGGAGGACAAAGAGGGACTAACGAGACGAACTTGATCCAAAGAAGGCCAACGGATCAAATGGGAGGATGAAGATGGACGAACTAGACGAACATGGTCCAAAGAAGGCCAACGGATCAAATGGTAGGACGAAGAGGGACAAAAGGCATGAACTTGGTCCAAAGAAGGCCAACGGATCAAATGGGAGGACGAAGAGGGACGAAAGAGACGAACTTGGTCCAAAGAAGGAAAACGGATCTAATGCGACGACAATGATGGACGAACGAGACGAACTTGGTCCAAAGAAGGCCAATGGATCTAATGCGAGGACGAAGATTGACGAACGAGACGAACTTGGTCCAAAGTAGGCCAACGGATCTAATGGCAGGACGAAAAGGGACGAACGTTTTCCAAAGAATTCCAACGGATCAAATGGGAGCATGAAGAGGGACAAACGAGACAAGCTTGTTCCAAAAAATCCGAACGAATCAAATGGGAGGACGAAGATGGACGAACGAGACGATCTTAGTACGAAGAAGGCCAACGGATCTAATGGGAGGACGAAGAGGTACGAACGAGACAAACTTGGTCCAAAGAAGGCCAACGAATCTAATGCAAGCACGATGATGGACGAACAAGACGAACTAGGTCCAAAGAAGGCCAACGGATCAAATGGGAGGACGAAGATGGACGAACGAGACGAACTTGGTCCAAAGAAGGCCAACGGATCAAATTGGAGGACAAAGAGGGACGAACGAGACGAACTTGGTGCAAAGAAGGCCAACGGATCTAATGGGAGGACGAAGAGGGACGAACGATGATGGATGAACGAGACGAACTTGGTCCAAAGAAGGCCAACGGATCAAATGGGAGGACGAAGATGGACAAACGAGACGAGCTTGGTCGAAAGAAGTCCAACGGATCTAATGGGAGGACGAAGAGGGACTAACGAGACGAACGTGGTCCAAAGAAGGCCAACGCATCAAATGCGAGGATGAAGATGGTTGAACTAGACGAACATGGTCTAAAGAAGGCCAACAGATTAAATGGTAGGACGAAGAGGGACGAAAGTGATGAACTTGGTCCAAAGAAGGCCACCGGATCAAATGGGAGGACGAAGAGGGACGAAAGAGACAAACTTGATCCAAAGAAGGACAACGGACCTAATGCGACGACAATGATGGACGAACGAAACGAACTGGGTCCAAAGAAGGCCAACGGATCTAATGCGAGGACGAAGATGGACTAACGAGACGAACTCGGTCCAAAGAAGGCCAACGGATCAAATGGGAGGACGAAGATGGACGAACGAGACGAACTTGGTCCAAAGAAGGCCAACGGATCAAATGGGAGGATGAAGATGGACGAACTAGACGGACATGGTCCAAAGAAGGCCAACATATCAAATGGTGCGACGAAGAGGGACGAAAGACACGAACTTGGTCCAAAGAAGGCCAACGGATCTAATGGGAGGACGAAGAGGGACGAACGATGATGGATGAACGAGACGAACTTGGTCCAAAGAAGGCCAACGGATCAAATGGGAGGACGAAGATGGACGAACGAGACGAACTTGGTCCAAAGAAGGCCAACAGATCTAATGGGAAGTCGAAGATGGACGAACGAGATGAATTTGATCCAAAGAAGGACTTGATCCAAAGAAGGCCAATAGATCTAATGGGAGGACGAAGAGGGACGAACGACACGAACTTGGTCCAAAGAAGGCCAACGGATCTAATGGGAGGGCGATGAGGGACGAAAGAGACGAACTTGGTCCAAAGAAGGACAACGGATCTAATGGGAGGATGAAGAGGGACTAAAGAGACGAACTTAGTTCAAAGAAGGCCAACGGATCTAATACAAGCACGAAGATGGACGAACGAGACGAACTTGGTCCAAAGAAGGCCAACGGATCAAATGGGACGACGAAGATGGACGAACGAAAAGAACTTGGTCCAAAGAAGGCCAACGGATCTAATGCAAGCCCGAAGATGAACGAACGAGACGAACTTGGTCCAAAGAAGGCCAACGGATCAAATGGGAGGACGAAGATGGACGAACGAGACGAACTTGGTCCGAAGAAGGACAACGGATCAAATGGGAGGACGAAGATGGACGAACGAGACAAACTTGCTCCAAAGAAGGCCAACGGATCAAATTAGAGGACAAAGAGGGACGAACGAGACGTACTTGGTCCAAAGAAGGCCAACGGATCTAATGGGAGGACGAAGAGGGACGAACAATGATGGATGAACGAGACGAACTTGGTCCAAAGAAGGCTAACGGATCAAATGGGAGGACGAAGATGGACAAACGAGACGAGCTTGGTCGAGAAAAGTCCAACGGATCTAATGGGAGGACAAAGAGGGACTAACGAGACGAACTTGATCCAAAGAAGGCCAATGGATCAAATGGGAGGATGAAGATGGACGAACTAGACGAACATGGTCCAAAGAAGGCCAACGGATCAAATGGTAGGACGAAGAGGGACAAAAGTCATGAACTTGGTCCAAAGAAGGCCAACGGATCAAATGGGAGGACGAAGAGGGACGAAAGAGACGAACTTGGTCCAAAGAAGGAAAACGGATCTAATGCGACGACAATGATGGACGAACGAGACGAACTTGGTCCAAAGAAGGCCAATGGATCTAATGCGAGGACGAAGATTGACGAACGAGACGAACTTGGTCCAAAGTAGGCCAACGGATCTAACGGCAGGACGAAAAGGGACGAACGTTTTCCAAAGAATTCCAACGGATCAAATGGGAGCATGAAGAGGGACAAACGAGACAAGCTTGTTCCAAAAAATCCGAACGAATCAAATGGGAGGACGAAGATGGACGAACGAGACGATCTTAGTACGAAGAAGGCCAACGGATCTAATGGGAGGACGAAGAGGTACGAACGAGACAAACTTGGTCCAAAGAAGGCCAACGAATCTAATGCAAGCACGATGATGGACGAACAAGACGAACTAGGTCCAAAGAAGGCCAACGGATCAAATGGGAGGACGAAGATGGACGAACGAGACGAACTTGGTCCAAAGAAGGCCAACGGATCAAATTGGAGGACAAAGAGGGACGAACGAGACGAACTTGGTGCAAAGAAGCCCAACGGATCTAATGGGAGGACGAAGAGGGACGAACGATGATGGATGAACGAGACGAACTTGGTCCAAAGAAGGCCAACAGATCAAATGGGAGGACGAAGATGGACAAACGAGACGAGCTTGGTCGAAAGAAGTCCAACGGATCTAATGGGAGGACGAAGAGGGACTAACGAGACGAACTTGGTCCAAAGAAGGCCAACGCATCAAATGGGAGGATGAAGATGGATGAACTAGACGAACATGGTCCAAAGAAGGCCAACAGATTAAATGGTAGGACGAAGAGGGACGAAAGTGATGAACTTGGTCCAAAGAAGGCCACCGGATCAAATGGGAGGACGAAGAGGGACGAAAGAGACAAACTTGATCCAAAGAAGGACAACGGACCTAATGCGACGACAATGATGGACGAACGAAACGAACTGGGTCCAAAGAAGGCCAACGGATCTAATGCGAGGACGAAGATGGACTAACGAGACGAACTCGGTCCAAAGAAGGCCAACGGATCAAATGGGAGGACGAAGATGGACTAACGAGACGAACTTGGTCCAAAGAAGGCCAACGGATCAAATGGGAGGATGAAGATGGACGAACTAGACGGACATGGTCCAAAGAAGGCCAACATATCGAATGGTGCGACGAAGAGGGACGAAAGACACGAACTTGGTCCAAAGAAGGCCAACGGATCTAATGGAAGGACGAAGAGGGACGAACGATGATGGATGAACGAGACGAACTTGGTCCAAAGAAGGCCAACGGATCAAATGGGAGGACGAAGATGGACAAACGAGACGAGCTTGGTCGAAAGAAGTCCAACGGATCTAATGGGAGGACGAAGAGGGACTAACGAGACGAACTTGGTCCAAAGAAGGCCAACGCATCAAATGGGAGGATGAAGATGGACGAACTAGACGGACATGGTCCAAAGAAGGCCAACATATCAAATGGTGCGACGAAGAGGGACGAAAGACACGAACTTGGTCCAAAGAACACCAACGGATCAAATGGGAGGACGAAGAGGGACGAAAGAGACGAACTTGATCCAAAGAAGGACAACGGATCTAATGCGACGACAATGATGGACGAACGAGACGAACTTGTTCCAAAGAAGGACAACGGATCTAGTGCTAGGACGAAGATTGACGAACTAGACGAACTTGGTCCAAAGAAGGCCAACGGATCTAATGGCAGGACGAAAAGTGACGAACGAGACGAACGTTCTCCAAAGAATTCCAACGGATCAAATGGGAGCATAAAAAGGGACAAAAGAGACAAGCTTGTTCCAAAAAACGCCAACGAATCAAATGGGAGGACGAAGATGGACGAACGAGACGATCTTGGTACAAAGAAGGCCAACGGATCTAATGGGAGGACGAAGAGGCACGAACGAGACAAACTTGGTCCAAAGAAGGCCAACGAATCTAATGCAAGCACGATGATGGACGAACAAGACGAACTTGGTCCAAAGAATGCCAACGGATCAAATGGGAGGACGAAGATGGACGAACGAGACGAACTTGGTCCAAAGAAGGCCAACGGATCTAATGGGAAGTCGAAGATGGACGAACGAGATGAATTTGATCCAAAGAAGGACTTGATCCAAAGAAGGCCAACGGATCTAATGGGAGGACGAAGAGGGACGAACGACACGAACTTGGTCCAAAGAAGGCCAACGGATCTAATGGGAGGGCGAAGAGGGACGAACGAGACGAACTTGGTCCAAAGAAGGACAACGGATCTAATGGGAGGACGAAGAGGGACTAAAGAGACGAACTTAGTTCAAAGAAGGCCAACGGATCTAATACAAGCACGAAGATGGACGAACGTGACGAACTTGGTCCAAAGAAGGCCAACGGATCAAATGGGACGACGAAGATGGACAAACGAAAAGAACTTGGTCCAAAGAAGGCCAACGGATCTAATGCAAGCCCGAAGATGGACGAACGAGACGAACCTGGTCCAAAGATGGCCAACGGATCAAATGGGAGGACGAAGATGGACGAACGAGACGAACTTGGTCCAAAGAAGGCCAACGGATCAAATGGGAGGACGAAGATGGACGAACGAGACAAACTTGGTCCAAAGAAGGCCAACGGATCAAATTGGAGGACAAAGAGGGACGAACGAGACGAACTTGGTCCAAAGAAGGCCAACGGATCTAATGGGAGGACGAAGAGGGACGAACGATGATGGATGAACGAGACGAACTTGGTCCAAAGAAGGCCAACGGATCAAATGGGAGGACGAAGATGGACAAACGAGACGAGCTTGGTCGAAAGAAGTCCAACGGATCTAATGGGAGGACAAAGAGGGACTAACGAGACGAACTTGGTCCAAAGTAGGCCAACGGATCTAATGCGAGGACGAAGATGGACGAACGAGACGAACTTGGTCCAAAGAAGGCCAACTTATCAAATGGGAGGACAAAGAGGGACTAACGAGACGAACTCGGTCCAAAGAAGGCCAACGGATCAAATGGGAGGACGAAGATGGACGAACGAGACGAACTTGGTCCAAAGAAGGCCAACGGATCAAATGGTGCGACGAAGAGGGACGAAAGACACGAACTTGGTCCAAAGAAGGCCAACGGATCTAATGGGAGGACGAAGAGGGACGAACGATGATGGATGAACGAGACGAACTTGGTCCAAAGAAGGCCAACGGATCAAATGGGAGGACGAAGATGGACAAACGAGACGAGCTTGGTCGAAAGAAGTCCAACGGATCTAATGGGAGGACGAAGAGGGACTAACGAGACGAACTTGGTCCAAAGAAGGCCAACGCATCAAATGGGAGGATGAAGATGGACGAACTAGACGGACATGGTCCAAAGAAGGCCAACATATCAAATGGTGCGACGAAGAGGGACGAAAGACACGAACTTGGTCCAAAGAACGCCAACGGATCAAATGGGAGGACGAAGAGGGACGAAAGAGACGAACTTGATCCAAAGAAGGACAACGGATCTAATGCGACGACAATGATGGACGAACGAGACGAACTTGTTCCAAAGAAGGACAACGGATCTAATGCTAGGACGAAGATTGACGAACTAGACGAACTTGGTCCAAAGAAGGCCAACGGATCTAATGGCAGGACGAAAAGTGACGAACGAGACGAACGTTCTCTAAAGAATTCCAACGGATCAAATGGGAGCATAAAAAGGGACAAAAGAGACAAGCTTGTTCCAAAAAACGCCAACGAATCAAATGGGAGGACGAAGATGGACGAACGAGACGATCTTGGTACAAAGAAGGCCAACGGATCTAATGGGAGGACGAAGAGGCACGAACGAGACAAACTTGGTCCAAAGAAGGCCAACGAATCTAATGCAAGCACGATGATGGACGAACAAGACGAACTTGGTCCAAAGAATGCCAGCGGATCAAATGGGAGGACGAAGATGGACGAACGAGACGAACTTGGTCCAAAGAAGGCCAACGGATCTAATGGGAAGTCGAAGATGGACGAACGAGATGAATTTGATCCAAAGAAGGACTTGATCCAAAGAAGGCCAACAGATCTAATGGGAGGACGAAGAGGGACGAACGACACGAACTTGGTCCAAAGAAGGCCAACGGATCTAATGGGAGGGCGAAGAGGGACGAACGAGACGAACTTGGTCCAAAGAAGGACAACGGATCTAATGGGAGGACGAAGAGGGACTAAAGAGACGAACTTAGTTCAAAGAAGGCCAACGGATCTAATACAAGCACGAAGATGGACGAACGTGACGAACTTGGTCCAAAGAAGGCCAACGGATCAAATGGGACGACGAAGATGGACAAACGAAAAGAACTTGGTCCAAAGAAGGCCAACGGATCTAATGCAAGCCCGAAGATGGTCGAACGAGACGAACCTGGTCCAAAGATGGCCAACGGATCAAATGGGAGGACGAAGATGGACGAACGAGACGAACTTGGTCCAAAGAAGGCCAACGGATCAAATGGGAGGACGAAGATGGACGAACGAGACAAACTTGGTCCAAAGAAGGCCAACGGATCAAATTGGAGGACAAAGAGGGACGAACGAGACGAACTTGGTCCAAAGAAGGCCAACGGATCTAATGGGAGGACGAAGAGGGACGAACGATGATGGATGAACGAGACGAACTTGGTCCAAAGAAGGCCAACGGATCAAATGGGAGGACGAAGATGGACAAACGAGACGAGCTTGGTCGAAAGAAGTCCAACGGATCTAATGGGAGGACAAAGAGGGACTAACGAGACGAACTTGGTCCAAAGTAGGCCAACGGATCTAATGCGAGGACGAAGATGGACGAACGAGACGAACTTGGTCCAAAGAAGGCCAACTTATCAAATGGGAGGACAAAGAGGGACTAACGAGACGAACTCGGTCCAAAGAAGGCCAACGGATCAAATGGGAGGACGAAGATGGACGAACGAGACGAACTTGGTCCAAAGAAGGCCAACGGATCAAATGGGAGGATGAAGATGGACGAACTAGACGGACATGGTCCAAAGAAGGCCAACATATCAAATGGTGCGACGAAGAGGGACGAAAGACACGAACTTGGTCCAAAGAAGGCCAACGGATCTAATGGGAGGACGAAGAGGGACGAACGATGATGGATGAACGAGACGAACTTGGTCCAAAGAAGGCCAACGGATCAAATGGGAGGACGAAGATGGACAAACGAGACGAGCTTGGTCGAAAGAAGTCCAACGGATCTAATGGGAGGACGAAGAGGGACTAACGAGACGAACTTGGTCCAAAGAAGGCCAACGCATCAAATGGGAGGATGAAGATGGACGAACTAGACGGACATGGTCCAAAGAAGGCCAACATATCAAATGGTGCGACGAAGAGGGACGAAAGACACGAACTTGGTCCAAAGAACGCCAACGGATCAAATGGGAGGACGAAGAGGGACGAAAGAGACGAACTTGATCCAAAGAAGGACAACGGATCTAATGCGACGACAATGATGGACGAACGAGACGAACTTGTTCCAAAGAAGGACAACGGATCTAATGCTAGGACGAAGATTGACGAACTAGACGAACTTGGTCCAAAGAAGGCCAACGGATCTAATGGCAGGACGAAAAGTGACGAACGAGACGAACGTTCTCCAAAGAATTCCAACGGATCAAATGGGAGCATAAAAAGGGACAAAAGAGACAAGCTTGTTCCAAAAAACGCCAACGAATCAAATGGGAGGACGAAGATGGACGAACGAGACGATCTTGGTACAAAGAAGGCCAACGGATCTAATGGGAGGACGAAGAGGCACGAACGAGACAAACTTGGTCCAAAGAAGGCCAACGAATCTAATGCAAGCACGATGATGGACGAACAAGACGAACTTGGTCCAAAGAATGCCAACGGATCAAATGGGAGGACGAAGATGGACGAACGAGACGAACTTGGTCCAAAGAAGGCCAACGGATCTAATGGGAAGTCGAAGATGGACGAACGAGATGAATTTGATCCAAAGAAGGACTTGATCCAAAGAAGGCCAACGGATCTAATGGGAGGACGAAGAGGGACGAACGACACGAACTTGGTCCAAAGAAGGCCAACGGATCTAATGGGAGGGCGAAGAGGGACGAACGACACGAACTTGATCCAAAGAAGGACAACGGATCTAATGGGAGGACGAAGAGGGACTAAAGAGACGAACTTAGTTCAAAGAAGGCCAACGGATCTAATACAAGCACGAAGATGGACGAACGTGACGAACTTGGTCCAAAGAAGGCCAACGGATCAAATGGGACGACGAAGATGGACAAACGAAAAGAACTTGGTCCAAAGAAGGCCAACGGATCTAATGCAAGCCCGAAGATGGACGAACGAGACGAACCTGGTCCAAAGATGGCCAACGGATCAAATGGGAGGACGAAGATGGACGAACGAGACGAACTTGGTCCAAAGAAGGCCAACGGATCAAATGGGAGGACGAAGATGGACGAACGAGACCAACTTGGTCCAAAGAAGGCCAACGGATCAAATTGGAGGACAAAGAGGGACGAACGAGACGAACTTGGTCCAAAGAAGGCCAACGGATCTAATGGGAGGACGAAGAGGGACGAACGATGATGGATGAACGAGACGAACTTGGTCCAAAGAAGGCCAACGGATCAAATGGGAGGACGAAGATGGACAAACGAGACGAGCTTGGTCGAAAGAAGTCCAACGGATCTAATGGGAGGACAAAGAGGGACTAACGAGACGAACTTGGTCCAAAGTAGGCCAACGGATCTAATGCGAGGACGAAGATGGACGAACGAGACGAACTTGGTCCAAAGAAGGCCAACTTATCTAATGGGAGGACAAAGAGGGACTAACGAGACGAACTTGATCCAAAGAAGGCCAACGGATCAAATGGGAGGATGAAGATGGACGAACTAGACGAACATGGTCCAAAGAAGGCCAACAGATCAAATGGTAGGACGAAGAGGGACGAAAGTCATGAACTTGGTCCAAAGAAGGCCAACGGATCAAATGGGAGGACGATGAGGGACGAAAGAGACGAACTTGGTCCAAAGAAGGACAACGGATCTAATGCGACGACAATGATGGACGAACGAGACGAACTTGTCCAAAGAAGGCCAACGTATCTAATGCGAGGACGAAGATTGACGAACTAGACGAACTTGGTCCAAAGAAAGCCAACGGATCTAATGGCAGGATGAAAAGTGACGAACGAGACGAACGTTTTCCAAAGAATTCCAACGGATCTAATGGGAGCATGAAAAGGGACACACGAGACAAGCTTGTTTCAAAAAACTCCAACGAATCAAATGGGAGGACGAAGACGGACGAACGAGACGATCTTGGTACAAAGAAGGCCAACGGATCTAATGGGAGGACGAAGAGGTACGAACGAGACAAACTTGGTCCAAAGAAGGCCACGAATCTAATGCAAGCGCGATGATGGACGAACAAGATGAACTTGGTCCAAAGAAGGCCAACGGATCAAATGGGAGGACGAAGATGGACGAACGAGACGAACTTGGTCCAAAGAAGGCCAACGGATCTAATGTGAAGTAGAAGATGGACTAACGAGATGAATTTGATCCAAAGAAGGACTTGATCCAAAGAAGGCCAATGGATCTAATGGGAGGACGAAGAGGGACGAACGAGACAAACTTGGTCCAAAGAAGGCCAACGGATCTAATGGGAGGGCGAAGAGGGACGAACGAGACGAACTTAGTTCAAAGAAGGCCAACGGATCTAATACAAGCACGAAGATAGACGAACTTGGTCCAAAGAAGGCCAACGAATCAAATGGGACGATGAAGATGGACGAACGAAAATAACTTGGTGCAAAGAAGGCCAACGGATCTAATGCAAGCCCGAAGATGGACGAACGAGACGAACTTGGTCCAAAGAAGGAAAACGGATCAAATGGGAGGACGAAGATGGACGAACAAAGAGGGACGAACGAGACGAACTTGGTCCAAAGAAGGCCAATGGATCTAATGCGAGGACGAAGATTGACGAACGAGACAAACTTGGTCCAAAGAAGGCCAACGGATCAAATTGGAGGACAAAGAGGGAGGAACGAGACGAACTTGGTGCAAAGAAGCCCAACGGATCTAATGGGAGGACGAAGAGGGACGAACGATGATGGATGAACGAGACGAACTTGGTCCAAAGAAGGCCAACGGATCAAATGGGAGGACGAAGATGGACAAACGAGACGAGCTTAGTCGAAAGAAGTCCAACGGATCTAATGGGAGGATGAAGATGGACGAACTAGACGAACATGGTCCAAAGAAGGCCAACAGATCAAATGGTAGGACGATGAGGGACCAAAGTCATGAACTTGGTCCAAAGAAGGCCAACGGATCAAATGGGAGGACGAAGATGGACGAACGAGACGAACTTGGTCCAAAGAAGGCCAACGGATCAAATTGGAGGACAAAGAGGGACGAACGAGACGAACTTGGTGCAAAGAAGCCCAACGGATCTAATGGGAGGACGAAGAGGGACGAACGATGATGGATGAACGAGACGAACTTGGTCCAAAGAAGGCCAACGGATCAAATGGGAGGACGAAGATGGACAAACGAGACGAGCTTGGTCGAAAGAAGTCCAATGGATCTAATGGGAGGACGAAGAGGGACTAACGAGACGAACTTGGTCCAAAGAAGGCCAACGGATCAAATGCGAGGATGAAGATGGACGAACTCGACGAACATGGTCCAAAGAAGGCCAACAGATCAAATGGTAGGACGAAGAAGGACGAAAGTCATGAACTTGGTCCAAAGAAGGCCAACGGATCAAATGGGAGGACGAAGAGGGACGAAAGAGAAAAACTTGGTCCAAAGAAGGACAACGGATCTAATGCGACGACAATGATGGACGAATGAGACGAACTTGGTCCAAAGAAGGCCAACGGATCAAATGGGAGGATGAAGATGAACGAACTAGACGAACATGGTCCAAAGAAGGCCAACAGATCAAATGGTAGGACGAAGAGGGATGAAAGAGACGAACTTGGTCCAAAGAAGGACAACGGATCTAATGCGACGACAATGATGGACGAACGAGACGAACTTGGTCCAAAGAAGGCCAACGGATCTAATGTGAGGACGAAGATTGGAAACGAGACGAACTTGGTCCAAAGAAGGCCAACGGATCTAATGGCAGGACGAAAAGGGACAAACGAGGCGAACGTTTTCCAAAGAATTCCAACGGATCAAATGGGAGCATGAAGAGGGACAAACGAGACAAGCTTGTTCCAAAAAACGCCAACGAATCAAATGGGAGGACGAAGATGGACGAACGAGACGATCTTGGTACAAAGAAGGCCAACGGATCTAATGGGAGGATGAAGAGGTACGAACGAGACGATCTTGGTACAAAGAAGGCCAACGAATCTAATGCAAGCACGATGATGGACGAACAAGACGAACTTGGTCCAAAGAAGGCCAACGGATCAAATGGGAGGACGAACATGGACGAACGAGACGAACTTGGTCCAAAGAAGGCCAACGGATCTAATGGGAGGGCGAAGAGGGACGAACGAGACGAACTTGGTCCAAAGAAGGACAACGGACGAACGAGACGAACTTGGTCCAAAGAAGGACAACGGATCTAATGGGAGGACGAAGATGGACGAACTTGGTCCAAAGAAGTCAAACGGATCAAATGGGAGGACGAAGAGGGACTAACGAGACGAAGTTGATCCAAAGAAGGCCAACGGATCAAATGGGAGGAGGAAGATGGACGAACTAGACGAACATGGTCCAAAGAAGGCCAACAGATCAAATGGTAGAACGAAGACGGACGAAAGTGACGAACTTGGTCCAAAGAAGGCCAACGGATCAAATGGGAGGACGAAGAGGGACTAACGAGACGAACTTGTTCAAAGAATGCCAACGGATCAAATGGGAGGACGAAGATGGGCGAACTAGACGAACATGGTCCAAAGAAGGCCAACAGATCAAATGGTAGGACGAAGAGGGACGAAAGTGACGAACTTGGTCCAAAGAATTCCAACGGATCAAATGGGAGCATGAAGAGGGACAAACGAGACAAGCTTGTTCCAAAAAATGCCAACGAATCAAATGGGAGGACGAAGATGGACGAACGAGACGATCTTGGTACAAAGAAGGCCAACGGATCTAATGGGAGGACGAAGAGGTACGAACGAGACGATCTTGGTACAAAGAAGGCCAACGAATCTAATGCAAGCACGATGATGGACGAACAAGACGAACTTGGTCCAAAGAAGGCCAACGGATCAAATGGGAGGACGAACATTGACGAACGAGACGAACTTGGTCCAAAGAAGGCCAACGGATCTAATGGGAGGGCGAAGAGGGACGAACGAGACGAACTTGGCCCAAAGAAGGACAACGGACGAACGAGACGAACGAGACGAACTTGGTCCAAAGAAGGACAACGGATCTAATGGGAGGACGAAGATGGACGAACGAGACGAACTTGGTCCAAAGAAGTCAAACGGATCAAATGGGAGGACGAAGAGGGACTAACGAGACGAAGTTGATCGAAAGAAGGCCAACGGATCAAATGGGAGGAGGAAGATGGACGAACTAGACGAACATGGTCCAAAGAAGGCCAACAGATCAAATGGTAGGACGAAGAGGGACGAAAGTGACGAACTTGGTCCAAAGAAGGCCAACGGATCAAATGGGAGGACGAAGATGGACGAACGAGACAAACTTGGTCCAAAGAAGGCCAACGGATCAAATTGGAGGACAAAGAGGGACGTACGAGACGAACTTGGTCCAAAGAAGGCCAACGGATCTAATGGGAGGATGAAGATGGACGAACTGGACGAACATGGTCCAAAGAAGGCCAACAGATCAAATGGTGGGACGAAGAGGGACGAAAGACACGAACTTGGTCCAAAGAAGGCCAACGGATCAAATGGGAGGACGAAGAGGGACGAAAGAGACGAACTTGATCCAAAGAAGGACAACGGATCTAATGCGACGACTATGATGGACGAACGAGACGAACTTGGTCCAAAGAAGGCCAACGGATCTAATGCGAGGACGAAGATTGACAAACTAGACGAACATGGTCCAAAGAAGGACAACGGATCTAATGGCAGGACGAAAAGTGATGAACGAGACGAACGTTTTCCAAAGAATTCAAACGGATCAAATGGGAGCATGAAAAGGGACAAAAGAGACAAGCTTGTTCCAAAAAACGCCAACGAATCAAATGGGAGGACGAAGATGGACAAACGAGACGATCTTGGTGCAAAGAAGGCCAACGGATCTAATGGGAGGACGAAGAGGTACGAACGAGACAAACTTGGTCCAAAGAAGGCCAACGAATCTAATGCAAGCACGATGATGGACGAACAAGACGAACTTGGTCCAAAGAATGCCAACGGATCAAATGGGAGGACGAAGATGGACGAACGAGACGAACTTGGTCCAAAGAAGGCCAACGGATCTAATGGGAAGTCGAAGATGGACGAACGAGATGAATTTGATCCAAAGAAGGACTTGATCCAAAGAAGGCCAATGGATCTAATGGGAGGACGAAGAGGGACGAACGACACGAACTTGGTCCAAAGAAGGCCAACGGATCTAATGGGAGGACGAAGAGGGACGAACGAGACGAACTTGGTCCAAAGAAGGACAACGGATCTAATGGGAGGACGAAGATGGACGAACGAGACAAACTTGGTCCAAAGAAGGCCAACGGATCAAATTGGAGGACAAAGAGGGACGAACGAGACGAACTTGGTCCAAAGAAGGCCAACGGATCTAATGAGAGGACGAAGAGGGACGAACGATGATGGATGAACGAGACGAACTTGGTCCAAAGAAGGCCAACGGATCAAATGGGAGGACGAAGATGGACAAACGAGACGAGCTTGGTCGAAAGAAGTCCAACGGATCTAATGGGAGGACAAAGAGGAACTAACGAGACGAACTTGGTCAAAGGTAGGCCAACGGATCTAATGCGAGGACGAAGATGGACGAACGAGACGAACTTGGTCCAAAGAAGGCCAACTGATCAAATGGGAGGACGAAGAGGGACTAACGAGACGAACTTGATCCAAAGAAGGCCAACGGATCAAATGGGAGGATGAAGATGGACGAACTAGACGAACATGGTCCAAAGAAGGCCAACAGATCAAATGGTAGGACGAAGAGGGACGAAAGAGACGAACTTGGTCCAAAGAAGGACAACGGATCTAATGCGACGACAATGATGGACGAACGAGACGAACTTGGTCCAAAGAAGGCCAACGGATCTAAAGCGAGGACGAAGATTGCAAACGAGACGAACTTGGTCCAAAGAAGGCCAACGGATCTAATGGCAGGACGAAAAGGGACGAACGAGGCGAACGTTTTCCAAAGAATTCCAACGGATCAAATGGGAGCATGAAGAGGGACAAACGAGACAATCTTGTTCCAAAAAATGCCAACGAATCAAATGGGAGGACGAAGATAGGCGAACGAGACGATCTTGGTACAAAGAAGGCCAACGGATCTAATGGGAGGACGAAGAGGTACGAACGAGACAAACTTGGTCCAAAGAAGGCCAACGAATCTAATGCAAGCACGATGATGGACGAACAAGACGAACTTGGTCCAAAGAAGGCCAACGGATCAAATGGGAGGACGAACATGGACGAACGAGACGAACTTGGTCCAAAGAAGGCCAACGGATCTAATGGGAGGGCGAAGAGGGACGAACGAGACGAACTTGGTCCAAAGAAGGACAACGGACGAACGAGACGAACTTGGTCCAAAGAAGTCAAACGGATCAAATGGGAGGACGAAGAGGGACTAACGAGACGAACTTGATCCAAAGAAGGCCAACGGATCAAATGGGAGGAGGAAGATGGACGAACTAGACGAACATGGTCCAAAGAAGGCCAACAGGTCAAATGGTAGGACGAAGAGAGACGAAAGTGACGAACTTGGTCCAAAGAAGGCCAACGGATCAAATGGGAGGACGAAGAGGGACTAACGAGACGAACTTGATCCAAAGAAGGCCAACGGATCAAATGGGAGGACGAAGATGGACGAACTAGACGAACATGGTCCAAAGAAGGCCAACAGATCAAATGGTACGACGAAGAGGGACGAAAGTGACGAACTTGGTCCAAAGAAGGCCAACGGATCAAATGGGAGGACGAAGAGGGACTAACGAGACGAACTTGATCCAAAGAAGGCCAACGGATCAAATGGGAGGATGAAGATGGACGAACTAGACGAACATGGTCCAAAGAAGGCCAACAGATCAAATGGTGGGACGAAGAGGGACGAAAGACACGAACTTGGTCCAAAGAAGGCCAACGGATCAAATGGTAGGACGAAGAGGGACGAAAGAGACGAACTTGATCCAAAGAAGGACAACAGATCTAATGCGACGACAATGATGGACGAACGAGACGAACTTGGTCCAAAGAAGGCCAACGGAGATAATGCGAGGACGAAGATTGCAAACGAGACGAACTTGGTCCAAAGAAGGCCAACGGATCTAATGGCAGGACGAAAAGGGACTAACGAGGCGAACGTTTTCCAAAGAATTCCAACGGATCAAATGGGAGCATGAAGAGGGACAAACGAGACAAGCTTGTTCCAAAAAACGCCAACGAATCAAATGGGAGGACGAAGATGGACGAACGAGACGATCTTGGTACAAAGAAGGCCAACGGATCTAATGGGAGGACGAAGAGGTACGAACGAGACAAACTTGGTCCAAAGAAGGCCAACGAATCTAATGCAAGCACGATGATGGACGAACAAGACGAACTTGGTCCAAAGAAGGCCAACGGATCAAATGGGAGGACGAACATGGACGAACGAGACGAACTTGGTCCAAAGAAGGCCAACGGATCTAATGGGAGGGCGAAGAGGGACGAACGAGACGAACGAGACGAACGAGACAAACTTGGTCCAAAGAAGGCCAACGAATCTAATGCAAGCACGATGATGGACGAACAAGACGAACTTGGTCCAAAGAATGCCAACGGATCAAATGGGAGGACGAAGATGGACGAACGAGACGAACTTGGTCCAAAGAAGGCCAACGGATCTAATGGGAAGTCGAAGATGGACGAACGAGATGAATTTGATCCAAAGAAGGACTTGATCCAAAGAAGGGCAATGGATCTAATGGGAGGACGAAGAGGGACGAACGACACGAACTTGGTCCAAAGAAGGCCAACGGATCTAATGGGAGGACGAAGAGGGACTAAAGAGACGAACTTAGCTCAAAGAAGGCCAACGGATCTAATACAAGCACGAAGATGGAAGAACGAGACGAACTTGGTCCAAAGAAGGCCAACGGATCAAATGGGACGACGAAGATGGACGAACGAAAAGAACTTGGTCCAAAGAAGGCCAACGGATCTAATGCAAGCCCGAAGATGGACGAACGAGACGAACTTGGTCCAAAGAAGGCCAACGGATCAAATGGGAGGACGAAGATGGACGAACGAGAGGAACTTGGTCCAAAGAAGGCCAACGGATCAAATTGGAGGACAAAGAGGGACGAACGAGACGAACTTGGCCCAAAGAAGGCCAACGGATCTAATGGGAGGACGAAGAGGGACGAACGATGATGGATGAACGAGACGAACTTGGTCCAAAGAAGGCCAACGGATCAAATGGGTGGACGAAGATGGACAAACGAGACGAGCTTGGTAGAAAGAAGTCCAACGGATCTAATGGGAGGACAAAGAGGGATTAACGAGACGAACTTGGTCCAAAGTAGGCCAACGGATCAAATGGGAGGACGAAGAGGGACTAACGAGACGAACTTGGTCCAAAGAAGGACAACGGACGAACGAGACGAACGAGACGAACTTGGTCCAAAGAAGGACAACGGATCTAATGGGAGGACGAAAATGGACGAACGAGACGAACTTGGTCCAAAGAAGTCAAACGGATCAAATGGGAGGACGAAGAGGGACTAACGAGACGAACTTGATCCAAAGAAGGCCAACGGATCAAATGGGAGGAGGAAGATGGACGAACTAGACGAACATGGTCCAAAGAAGGCCAACAGATCAAATGGTAGGACGAAGAGGGACGAAAGTGACGAACTTGGTCCAAAGAAGCCCAACGGATCAAATGGGAGGACGAAAAGGGACTTACGAGACGAACTTGATCCAAAGAAGGCCAACAGATCAAATGGGAGGACGAAGATGGACGAACTAGACGAACATGGTCCAAAGAAGGCCAACAGATCAAATGGTAGGACGAAGAGGGACGAAAGTGACGAACTTGGTCCAAAGAAGGCCAACGGATCAAATTGGAGGACAAAGAGGGACGAACGAGACGAACTTGGCCCAAAGAAGGCCAACGGATCTAATGGGAGGACGAAGAGGGACGAACGATGATGGATGAACGAGACGAACTTGGACCAAAGAAGGCCAACGGATCAAATGGGTGGACGAAGATGGACAAACGAGACGAGCTTGGTAGAAAGAAGTCCAACGGATCTAATGGGAGGACAAAGAGGGATTAACGAGACGAACTTGGTCCAAAGTAGGCCAACGGATCAAATGGGAGGACGAAGAGGGACTAACGAGACGAACTTGGTCCAAAGAAGGACAACGGACGAACGAGACGAACGAGACGAACTTGGTCCAAAGAAGGACAACGGATCTAATGGGAGGACGAAAATGGACGAACGAGACGAACTTGGTCCAAAGAAGTCAAACGGATCAAATGGGAGGACGAAGAGGGACTAACGAGACGAACTTGATCCAAAGAAGGCCAACGGATCAAATGGGAGGAGGAAGATGGACGAACTAGACGAACATGGTCCAAAGAAGGCCAACAGATCAAATGGTAGGACGAAGAGGGACGAAAGTGACGAACTTGGTCCAAAGAAGCCCAACGGATCAAATGGGAGGACGAAAAGGGACTTACGAGACGAACTTGATCCAAAGAAGGCCAACAGATCAAATGGGAGGACGAAGATGGACGAACTAGACGAACATGGTCCAAAGAAGGCCAACAGATCAAATGGTAGGACGAAGAGGGACGAAAGTGACGAACTTGGTCCAAAGAAGGCCAACGGATCAAATGGGACGACGAAGAGGGACTAACGAGATGAACTTGATCCAAAGAAGGCCAACGGATCAAATGGCAGGATGAAGATGGACGAACTAGACGAACATGTTCCAAAGAAGGCCAACAGATCAAATGGTGGGACGAAGAGGGACGAAAGTCACGAACTTGGTCCAAAGAAGGCAACGGATCAAATAAGAGGACGAAGAGGGACGAAAGAGACGAACTTGATCCAAAGAAGGACAACGGATCTAATGCGACGACAATGATGGACGAACGAGACGAACTTGATCCAAAGAAGGCCAACGGATCTAATGCGAGGACGAAGATTGACGAACTAGACGAACTTGGTCCAAAGAAGGTCAACGGATCTAATGGCAGGACGAAAAGTGCCGAACGAGACGAACGTTTTCCAAAGAATTCCAACGGATCAAATGGGAGCATGAAAAGGGACAAAAGAGACAAGCTTGTTCCAAAAAACGCCAACGAATCAAATGGGAGGACGAAGATGGACGAACGAGACGATCTTGGTACAAAGAAGGCCAACGGATCTAATTGGAGGACGAAGAGGTACGAACGAGACAAACTTGGTCCAAAGATGGCCAACGAATCTAATGCAAGCACGATGATGGACGAACAAGACGAACTTGGTCCAAAGAATGCCAACGGATCAAATGGGAGGACAAAGAGTGACGAACGAGACGAACTTGGTCCAAAGAAGGCCAACGGATCTAATGGGAAGTCGAAGATGGACGAACGAGATGAATTTGATCCAAAGAAGGACTTGATCCAAAGAAGGGCAATGGATCTAATGGGAGGACGAAGAGGGACGAACGACACGAACTTGGTCCAAAGAAGGCCAACGGATCTAATGGGAGGGCGAAGAGGAACGAACGAGACGAACTTGGTCCAAAGAAGGACAACGGATCTAATGGGAGGACGAAGAGGGACTAAAGAGACGAACTTAGTTCAAAGAAGGCCAACGGATCTAATACAAGCACGAAGATGGAAGAACGAGACGAACTTGGTCCAAAGAAGGCCAACGGATCAAATGGGACGACGAAGATGGACGAACGAAAAGAACTTGGTCCAAAGAAGGCCAACGGATCTAATGCAAGCCCGAAGATGGACGAACGAGACGAACTTGGTCCAAAGAAGGCCAACGGATCAAACGGGAGGACGAAGATGGACGAACGAGAGGAACTTGGTCCAAAGAAGGCCAACGGATCAAATTGGAGGACAAAGAGGGACGAACGAGACGAACTTGGTCCAAAGAAGGACAACGGATCTAATCGGACGACGAAGAGGGACGAACGATGATGGATGAACGAGACGAACTTGGTCCAAAGAAGGCCAACGGATCAAATGGGAGGACGAAGATGGACAAATGAGACGAGCTTGGTCGAAAGAAGTCCAACGGATCTAATGGGAGGGCGAAGAGGGACGAACGAGACGAACTTGGTCCAAAGAAGGACAACGGATCAAATGGGAGGACGAAGATGGACTAAAAAGACGAACTTAGTTCAAAGAAAGCCAACAGATCTAATACAAGCACGAAGATGGACGAACGAGACGAACTTGGTCCAAAGAAGGCCAACGGATCAAATGGTAGGACGAAGATGGACGAACGAAAAGAACATGGTCCAAAGAAGGCCAACGGATCTAAAGCAAGCCCGAAGATGGACGAACGAGACAAACTTGGTCCAAAGAAGCCAACAGATCAAATGGGAGGACGAAGATGGACGAACAAGACGAACTTGGTCCAAAGAAGGCCAACGGATCAAATGGGGGGACGAAGATGGACGAACGAGACGAACTTGGTCCAAAGAAGGCCAACGGATCAAATGGGAGGACGAAGACGGACGAAAGAGACTAACTTGGTCCAAAGAAGGCCAACGGATCTAATGGGAGGACGAAGAGGGACGAACGATGACGGATGAACGAGACGAACTTGGTCCAAAGAAGGCCAACGAATCAAATGGGAGGACGAACATGGACAAACGAGACGAGCTTGGTCGAAAGAAGTCCAACGGATCTAATGGGAGGACAAAGAGGGACTAACGAGACGAACTTGGTCCAAAGAAGGACAACGGATCTAATGCGACGACAATGATGGACGAACGAGACGAACTTGGTCCAAAGAAGGCCAACGGATCTAATGCGAGGACGAAGATTGACGAACGAGACGAACTTGGTCCAAAGAAGGCCAACGGATCTAATGGGAGGACGAAGAGGGACGAACGAGACGAACTTGGTCCAAAGAATGCCAACAGATCTAATGGTAGGGCGAAGAGGGACGAACGAGACGAACTTGGTCCAAAGAAGGACAACGGATCTAATGGGAGGACGAAGAGGGACTAAAGAGACGAACTTAGTTCAAAGAAGGCCAATGGATCTAATACAATCACGAAGATGGACGAACGAGACGAACTTGGTCCAAAGAAGGCCAACGGATCAAATGGGACGACGAAGATGGACGAACGAAAAGAACTTGGTCCAAAGAAGGCCAACGGATCTAATGCAAGCCCGAAGATGGACGAACGAGACGAACTTGGTCCAAAGAAGGCCAACGGATCAAATGGGAGGACGAAGATGGACGAACGAGAGGAACTTGGTCCAAAGAAGGCCAACGGATCAAATTGGAGGACAAAGAGGGACGAACGAGACGAACTTGGTCCAAAGAAGGACAACGGATCTAATCGGACGACGAAGAGGGACGAACGATGATGGATGAACGAGACGAACTTGGTCCAAAGAAGGCCAACGGATCAAATGGGAGGACGAAGATGGACAAATGAGACGAGCTTGGTCGAAAGAAGTCCAACGGATCTAATGGGAGGGCGAAGAGGGACGAACGAGACGAACTTGGTCCAAAGAAGGACAACGGATCAAATGGGAGGACGAAGATGGACTAAAAAGACGAACTTAGTTCAAAGAAAGCCAACAGATCTAATACAAGCACGAAGATGGACGAACGAGACGAACTTGGTCCAAAGAAGGCCAACGGATCAAATGGTAGGACGAAGATGGACGAACGAAAAGAACATGGTCCAAAGAAGGCCAACGGATCTAAAGCAAGCCCGAAGATGGACGAACGAGACAAACTTGGTCCAAAGAAGCCAACGGATCAAATGGGAGGACGAAGATGGACGAACAAGACGAACTTGGTCCAAAGAAGGCCAACGGATCAAATGGGGGGACGAAGATGGACGAACGAGACGAACTTGGTCCAAAGAAGGCCAACGGATCAAATGGGAGGACGAAGACGGACGAAAGAGACTAACTTGGTCCAAAGAAGGCCAACGGATCTAATGGGAGGACGAAGAGGGACGAACGATGACGGATGAACGAGACGAACTTGGTCCAAAGAAGGCCAACGAATCAAATGGGAGGACGAACATGGACAAACGAGACGAGCTTGGTCGAAAGAAGTCCAACGGATCTAATGGGAGGACAAAGAGGGACTAACGAGACGAACTTGGTCCAAAGAAGGACAACGGATCTAATGCGACGACAATGATGGACGAACGAGACGAACTTGGTCCAAAGAAGGCCAACGGATCTAATGCGAGGACGAAGATTGACGAACGAGACGAACTTGGTCCAAAGAAGGCCAACGGATCTAATGGGAGGACGAAGAGGGACGAACGAGACGAACTTGGTCCAAAGAAGGCCAACAGATCTAATGGTAGGGCGAAGAGGGACGAACGAGACGAACTTGGTCCAAAGAAGGACAACGGATCTAATGGGAGGACGAAGAGGGACTAAAGAGACGAACTTAGTTCAAAGAAGGCCAATGGATCTAATACAAGCACGAAGATGGACGAACGAGACAAACTTGGTCCAAAGAAGGCCAACGGATCAAATGGTAGGACGAAGATGGACGAACGAAAAGAACTTGGTCCAAAGAAGGCCAACGGATCTAATGAAAGCCCGAAGATGGACGAACGAGACGACCTTGGTCCAAAGAAGCCAACGGATCAAATGGGAGGACGAAGACGGACGATCGAGACAAACTTGGTCCAAAGAAGGCCAACGGATGAAATTGGAGGACAAAGAGGAACGAACGAGACGAACTTCGTCCAAAGAAGGCCAATGAATCTAATGGGAGGACGAAGAGGGACGAACGATGATGGATGAACGAGACGAACTTGGCCCAAAGAAGTCCAACGGATCAAATGGGAGGACGAAGATGGACAAACGAGACGAGCTTGGTCGAAAGAAGTCCAACGGATCTAATGGGAGGACAAAGAGGGACTAACGAGACGAACTTCGTCCAAAGTAGGCCAATGGATCTAATGCGAGGACGAAGAGGGACTAACGAGACGAACTTGATCCAAAGAAGGCCAATGGATCAAATGGGAGGATGAAGATGGACGAACTAGACGAACATGGTCCAAAGTAGGCCAACAGATCAAATGGTAGGACGAAGAGGGACGAAAGTCATGAACTTGGTCCAAAGAAGGCCAACGGATCTAATGGGAGGACGAAGAGGGACAAAAGAGACGAACTTGGTCCAAAGATGGACAACGGATCTAATGCGACGACAATGATGGACGAACGAGACGAACTTGGTCCAAAGAAGGCCAACGGATCTAATGGCAGGACGAAAATGGATGAACGAGACGAACGTTTTCCAGAGAATTCCAACGGATCAAATGGGAGCATGAAGAGGGACAAACGAGACAAGCTTGTTCCAAAAAACGCCAACGTGTCAAATGGGAGGACGAAGATGGACGAACGAGATGATCTTGGTACAAAGAAGGCCAACGGATCTAATGGGAAGGCGAAGAGGGACGAACGAGACGAACTTGGTCCAAAGAAGGACAACGGACGAACGAGACGATCGAGACGAACTTGGTCCAAAGAAGGACAACGGATCTAATGGGAGGACGAAGAGGGACTAAAGAGACGAACTTAGTCCAAAGAAGGCCAACGGATCTAATAAAAGCACGAAGATGGACGAAAGAGACGAACTTGGTCCAAAGAAGGCCAACGGATCAAATGGGAGGACGAAGATGGACGAACGAAAATAACTTGGTCCAAAGAAGACCAACGGATCTAATGCAAGCCCGAAGATGGACGAACGAGACGAACTTGGTCCAAAGAACGCCAATGGATCAAATGGGAGGACGAAGATGGACGAACGAGACGAACTTGGTCCAAAGAAGGCCAACGGATCTAATGCAAGCACGAAGATGGACTAACGAGACGAACTTGATCTAAAGAAGGCCAACAGATCAAATGGTAGGACGAAGAGGGACGAAAGTGACGAACTTGGTCCAAAAAAGGCCAACGGATCAAATGGGAAGAGAAAGAGGGACTAACGAGACGAACTTGATCCAAAGAAGGCCAACGGATCTAATGCAAGCCCGAAGATGGACGAACGAGACGAACTTGGTCCAAAGAAGGCCAACGGATCAAATGGGAGGACGAAGAGGGACTAACGAGACGAACTTGATCTAAAGAATGCCAACGGATCAAATGGGAGGATGAAGATGGACGAACTAGACGAACATGGTCCAAAGAAGGCCAACAGATCAAATGGGAGGACGAAGAGGGACGAAAGTGACGAACTTGGTCCAAAGCGGATCAAATGGGAGGATGAAGAGGGACTAACGAGACGAACTTGATCCAAAGAAGGCCAACGGATCACATGGGAGCACGAAGATGGATGAATTAGACGAACATGGTCCAAAGAAGGCCAACAGATCAAATGGTAGGACGAAGAGGGACGAAAGTGACGAACTTGGCCCAAAAAAGGCCAACGGATCAAATGGGAGGACGAAGAGGGACGAAAGAGACGAACTTGATCCAAACAAGGACGGCGGATCTAATGCGACGACAATGATGGACGAACGAGACGAACTTGGTCCAAAGAAGGCCAACGGATCTAATGCGAGGACGAAGATTGACGACGAGACGAACTTGGTCCAAAGAAGGCCAACGGATCTAATGGGAGGACGAAAAGGGACGAACGAGACGAACGTTTTCCAAAGAATTCCAACATATCTAATGGGAAGACGAAGATGGACAAACGAGACGAACTTGGTCCCATGATTCCCAACGGATCTAACAGGAGGACGAAGAGGGACTAAAGAGACGAACTTGGTCCAAAGATGGCCAACGGATCAAATGGGAGGATGAAAAGGGACGAACGAGACGAACGTTTTCCAAAGAATTCCAATGGATCTAATGGGAAGACGAAGATGGACGAACGAGACGAACTTGGTCCAATGAAGTCCAACGGATCTAATGGGAGGACGAAGAGGGACTAAAGAGACGAACTTGGTCCAAAGATGGCCAACGGATCAAATGGGAGGACGAAGAGGGACGAACTAGACGAACATGGTCCAAAGAAGGCCAACAGATCAAATGGGAGGACGAAGATGGACGGACGAGACAAACTTGGTCCAAAGAAGGCAACGGATCAAATTGGAGGACAAAGTGTTGACGAACGAGACGAACTTGGTCCAAAGAAGGCCAACGGATCTAACGGGAGGACGAAGATGAACGAATGATGATGGATGAACGAGACGAACTTGGTCCAAAGAAGGCCAACGGATCAAATGGGAGGACGAAGATGGACAAACGAGACGAGCTTGGTCCAAAGAAGGCCAACGGATCTAATGCGAGGACGAAGATGGACGAACGAGACGAACTTACGAACATGGTCCAAAGAAGGCCAACAGATCAAATGGTAGGACGAAGAGGGACGAAAGTCATGAACTTGGTCCAAAGAAGGCCAACGGATCAAATGGGAGGACGAAGAGGGACGAAAGAGACGAACTTGAACCAAAGAAGGACAATAGATCTAATGCGACGACAATGATGGACGAACGAGACGAATTTTGTCCAAAGAAGGCCAACGGATCTAATGCGCGGACGAAGATGGACGAACGAGACGAACTTGGTCCAAAGAAGGCCAACGGATTAAATGGGAGAACGAAGATGGACGAACAAGACGAACATGGTCGAAAGAAGGCAAACAGATCAAATGGTAGGACGAAGAGGGACGAAAGTGATGAACTTGGTCCAAAGAAGGCCAACGGATCAAATGGAAGGACGAAGAGGGACGAAAGAGACGAACTTGATCCAAAGAAGGCCAACGGATCAACTGGGAGGATGATGATGGACGAACTAGACGAACATGGTCCAAAGAAGGCCAACAGATTAAATGGTAGGACGAAGAGGGACGAAAGTGACGAACTTGGTCCAAAGAAGGCCAACGGATCAAATGGGAGGACGAAGAGGGACTAACGAGACGAACTTGATCCAAAGAAGGCCAACGGATCAAATGGGAGGATGAAGATGGACGAACTAGACGAACATGGTCCAAAGAAGGCCAACAGATCAAATGGTAGGACGAAGAGGGACGAAAGTGACGAACTTGGTCCAAAGAAGGCCAACGGATCAAATGGGAGGACGAAGAGGGACTAACGAGACGAACTTGATCCAAAGAAGGCCAACGGATCAACTGGGAGGATGATGATGGACGAACTAGACGAACATGGTCCAAAGAAGGCCAACAGATTAAATGGTAGGACGAAGAGGGACGAAAGTGACGAACTTGGTCCAAAGAAGGCCAACGGATCAAATGGGAGGACGAAGAGGGACTAACGAGACGAACTTGATCCAAAGAAGGCCAACGGATCAAATGGGAGGACGAAGATGGACGAACTAGACGAACATGGTCCAAAGAAGGCCAACAGATCAAATGGTAGGACGAAGAGGGACGAAAGTGACGAACTTGGTCCAAAAAAGGCCAACGGATCAAATGGGAAGATGAAGAGGGACTAACGAGATGAACTTGATCCAAAGAAGGCCAACGGATCTAATGCAAGCCCGAAGATGGACGAACGAGACGAACTTGGTCCAAAGAAGGCCAACGGATCAAATGGGAGGACGAAGAGGGACTAACGAGACGAACTTGATCTAAAGAATGCCAACGGATCAAATGGGAGGATGAAGATGGACGAACTAGACGAACATGGTCCAAAGAAGGCCAACAGATCAAATGGGAGGACGAAGAGGGACGAAAGTGACGAACTTGGTCCAAAGCGGATCAAATGGGAGGATCAAGAGGGACTAACGAGACGAACTTGATCCAAAGAAGGCCAACGGATCACATGGTAGCACGAAGATGGACGAATTAGACGAACATGGTCCAAAGAAGGCCAACAGATCAAATGGTAGGACGAAGAGGGACGAAAGTGACGAACTTGGCCCAAAAAAGGCCAACGGATCAAATGGGAGGACGAAGAGGTACGAAAGAGACGAACTTGATCCAAACAAGGACGGCGGATCTAATGCGACGACAATGATGGACGAACGAGACGAACTTGGTCCAAAGAAGGCCAACGGATCTAATGCGAGGACGAAGATTGACGAACGAGAGGAACTTGGTCCAAAGAAGGCCAACGGATCTAATGGGAGGACGAAAAGGGACGAACGAAACGAACGTTTTCCAAAGAATTCCAACATATCTAATGGGAAGACGAAGATGGACAAACGAGACGAACTTGGTCCCATGATTCCCAACGGATCTAACAGGAGGACGAAGAGGGACTAAAGAGACGAACTTGGTCCAAAGATGGCCAACGGATCAAATGGGAGGATGAAAAGGGACGAACGAGACGAACGTTTTCCAAAGAATTCCAATGGATCTAATGGGAAGACGAAGATGGACGAACGAGACGAACTTGGTCCAATGAAGTCCAACGGATCTAATGGGAGGACGAAGAGGGACTAAAGAGACGAACTTGGTCCAAAGATGGCCAACGGATCAAATGGGAGGACGAAGAGGGACGAACTAGACGAACATGGTCCAAAGAAGGCCAACAGATCAAATGGGAGGACGAAGATGGACGAACGAGACAAACTTGGTCCAAAGAAGGCAACGGATCAAATTGGAGGACAAAGTGTTGACGAACGAGACGAACTTGGTCCAAAGAAGGCCAACGGATCTAACGGGAGGACGAAGAGGGACGAATGATGATGGATGAACGAGACGAACTTGGTCCAAAGAAGGCCAACGGATCAAATGGGAGGACGAAGATGGACAAACGAGACGAGCTTGGTCCAAAGAAGGCCAACGGATCTAATGCGAGGACGAAGATGGACGAACGAGACGAACTTGGTCCAAAGAAGGCCAACGGATCAAATGGGAGGACGAAGAGGGACGACCTAGACGAACATGGTCCAAAGAAGGCCAACAGATCAAATGGTAGGACGAAGAGGGACGAAAGTCATGAACTTGGTCCAAAGAAGGCCAACGGATCAAATGGGAGGACGAAGAGGGACGAAAGAGACGAACTTGATCCAAAGAAGGACAATAGATCTAATGCGACGACAATGATGGACGAACGAGACGAATTTTGTCCAAAGAAGGCCAACGGATCTAATGCGCGGACGAAGATGGACGAACGAGACGAACTTGGTCCAAAGAAGGCCAACGGATTAAATGGGAGAACGAAGATGGACGAACAAGACGAACATGGTCGAAAGAAGGCAAACAGATCAAATGGTAGGACGAAGTGGGACGAAAGTGATGAACTTGGTCCAAAGAAGGCCAACGGATCAAATGGAAGGACGAAGAGGGACGAAAGAGACGAACTTGATCCAAAGAAGGCCAACGGATCAACTGGGAGGATGATGATGGACGAACTAGACGAACATGGTCCAAAGAAGGCCAACAGATTAAATGGTAGGACGAAGAGGGACGAAAGTGACGAACTTGGTCCAAAGAAGGCCAACGGATCAAATGGGAGGACGAAGAGGGACTAACGAGACGAACTTGATCCAAAGAAGGCCAACGGATCAAATGGGAGGATGAAGATGGACGAACTAGACGAACATGGTCCAAAGAAGGCCAACAGATCAAATGGTAGGACGAAGAGGGACGAAAGTGACGAACTTGGTCCAAAGAAGGCCAACGGATCAAATGGGAGGACGAAGAGGGACTAACGAGACGAACTTGATCCAAAGAAGGCCAACGGATCAACTGGGAGGATGATGATGGACGAACTAGACGAACATGGTCCAAAGAAGGCCAACAGATTAAATGGTAGGACGAAGAGGGACGAAAGTGACGAACTTGGTCCAAAGAAGGCCAACGGATCAAATGGGAGGACGAAGAGGGACTAACGAGACGAACTTGATCCAAAGAAGGCCAACGGATCAAATGGGAGGACGAAGATGGACGAACTAGACGAACATGGTCCAAAGAAGGCCAACAGATCAAATGGTAGGACGAAGAGGGACGAAAGTGACGAACTTGGTCCGTAGAAGGCCAACGGATCAAATGGGAGGACGAAGATGGACGAAAGAGACTAACTGTAGGTAACAAGATGAAACACAAGAAGGGGGGGTTGAATTGTGTTTCTAAGCTTTTAAAACTTTTTCGCAAATGATGGACGCTGGCTGTTAAAAACGTTGGACGCACAGCTTGGTTCAAAAATTGGACGCACAGTGTTTTCTGAAATATTGGACGCACAAAGTGCTAAAACACTGGACGCACAAAAATGTGAAATATTGGACGCACAAAAGATTGGACGCTGAGGCTTCTCTCTTGGTTTAAAAACTTGTTTTCTTTGTGCGATTTGAGATGTATGAAAAACTTGCTTAAACAAAATCAATTCAATCCCCTTGGTTAGTAATAAACACAAATATAAAAGGAGATAAGGGAAAGAAGAAATAACACAAGTTTTTATACTGGTTCACCCTTTCCTAAGAGCTACGTCCAGTCCCCTCAAACTAGAGAGATTTCACTATCAAACCAGATAGGTACAAGTATTCTTTGCACACAGCCTCTTCAGGCTAAATCCCAAGTTTTCTTTGCACACAGCCTCTCCAGGCTAAAACCCAAGTATTCTTTGGACGCAGCCTCTTCAGGCTAAACCCCAAGTATTCTTTGAACACAGCCTCTTCAGGCTAAAACAACTCAGCAGAGTTTTGATTCAAGTGCTGTCTAACTCACACAAGTGAGGATATGAAATCTAGAGCACTTTGAGAGTTAAGCAAACTCTCTTTTACAAGAAGATAAAGAAAACAAGACTTTTAATACAGAGTATAAAAGATTGTTTGCACAGCGTTTTTGCTCTTTCTTTTTCGTTGTTCAGTCTCTTGTATTCTTCTTCTTGCTTCTCGGTATTTATAGGCCTTGATGAAGCTTCAGACTTGTTCTTCGAATAGCTCAGCTTCAGCCTTCATAAATATTACCGTTCTCTAATAGCATTTAATGCTATTTTCCCGTTGCTCTGAGGAGATCTACTTCATTGTGCATGTCTGCGTTTCTTTCTCCCAAATCAGAAGCAACCTGTACTCAAAGTCTCAATTGTACAGTGGTTAATAATAATATCTTATTGAGACAGAGAGAATACACAGTGTAAAGCAGAAAGGTGTGTTCAGAGATATATAGAGTAGTGAAAAGTACATTCTCTCTCTTAGTACACTTTCCACAGTACTTTATGCTTTTCAGAAGTACATTCACACACGTTGACAAAGATGTACAGAAAGCATTGCATACAGCTATTTATTTCAAATCATTTGCTCAATAAATATGTTTCATATTAAATGCATGAGCAGTAAATAACATGTAATGGACTCTGCGTTTTGGACGCAGCATATAGAATCTATTGGACGCATACCTTTGCACTTACCAATTTGCACAGAACTCATGCAAACATTGGACGCATACCTGATGCTTACCAATCTATTCCATTTGAATGCAAGGCAGTATTGGACTTATTGCCTCATTCTGGTTATTGGACTTTTGCCATTTCCCTATAGTTCCATTGGACGCAGAGTTGATTGTTGTACATTTGTTCTTCTGCTTCATTGGACGCAGAACAGTTGTTTGATGTACCTTTGTCAATCTGCTTCATTGTGTTCCATTGGACGCAAAGCAATATTGTTGTCCTTCTTATTTATTGGACGCAGAACAGTACCTTTGTCACTGATTTCATTGGACGCAGAGCAGTTCTTTTGTTTGTTCAGTTTCATTGGACGCAGAGTTGCACTCTTGCTCACACTGAACATTGGACTTTTATCCTTCATCTGCATTGGACGCTCACTGAATCTGTTCCTTTGAAAGTCATTGGACTTTTACTGCAATTCTGCTTCTCATAAAAACATTGGACTCTGCCAGTATTGCCTTGTTCTTGTCGTTGGACTTATGCCAGTCTTGCCTTGTACATATCATTGGACGATCAGCATTCTGTACCTTGGTCAAGAGCACATCCTGAACATTGGACTTAAGTCTTCAATGCCTTCTTATGAATCATTGGACGTATGAAATTGTCCTTGTGCCTTGTACTGATTTATTGGACGCACAGTCATTGTTTGCCTTTGTGCTGAAACATTGGACGCAGAATTCTTCCTTCTGCCCAAACATTGGACGCAGAATTCTTGTGTCCATTCCAGTGCCAACATTGGACGCAAGGCTCACTTTGAATGCCAGCCAATGTCATGAAGAACTGATTGGACGCAGACTGCAATAAGCTTAGTTAGGCAGCATTGTTATGCATTGTACAAGCTTAATACAAATTGATTATCCTTTGTAAAAACCTTAATACATTTTGTTATCATCAAAACCATAAAAACACTTAGGGAGTTTTTGTATTAAAAACACTTTTAACCAATTTGGTTCCAACAATCTCCCCCTTTTTGATGATGACAAACATTATTAAGTTTTACAAACAATAAAGCATATAAACCAAAATTAGTCAGCAAAAACAGAAATTTTCTAAGGGAAACTCCCCCTGAGATAAACATCTCAGATTTTCCTTACTCTTCTCCCCCTGAGATAAACATCTCATGGTTTTGGATATTCAATATATTTAGAGTACCTGAAAATTTCTTTCACTCAAAACAACAAGATTAGTCCAATAAAAAGCAAATAGCTTATCAGATTAAAACATGGTAATAAAACTACTGCAACGCAATCAGACTTAATCCCATATTCTTCTTTCTTTTTAAAACTTAATCCCATATATTTCTCCCCCTTTTGTCATCAGGCAAAAAGGTTCATAGAACATCATAGTCCAAAGACAGTTTTGAAACACAGAGAGAAACTTAAAAAACCCTTTTTCTTCTCCCTTTTTCTTTCTAAACAAGCTTTCTCAAACAAAAAAGATTTTAGAAAAGATGTCAAACTAAGAGAAAACCAACTGTAAGAAATATCTTTATGAAAAAGTTTGGACTCAGCGTGGGATTACTAAGATGTAAAAGCTTTTGAGTCTTTAAAAAAAACGTTCTAAGTCTCAAATAGACTGTCGTGTCCTATTGGACTCTAGTCACATTGGACTCAGACTCAACTTAAGCATATTGGACGCTAAACATCAGTCTTTTATAAAGTGCATATTCAAATGCTTCCTTATAAAAGTAAACCTATCTACAGAGAGGGGTTTTGTAAATATATCTGCCCATTGATTTTCAGTGTTAACAAACTGAATATCAAATGTTCCCTTCTGCACATAGTCTCTAATAAAATGATGTTTAATTTCTATATGCTTAGCTCTTGAGTGTAAGATTGGGTTCTTAGATAAATTGATTGCAGCAGTATTATCACAAAGAACAGAAATCTTACTCTCAAAGATGTTGTAGTCCTCCAATTGATATTTAATCCATAAGAGTTGAGAACAACAACTTGCAGCAGAGACATATTCAGCTTCAGCTGTTGATAATGCAATAGTGCTTTGTCTCTTGCTTGTCCATGATACTAAATTGGATCCCATAAAATGACATCCTCCACTGGTGCTTTTTCTTTCAAGCCTGTCTCCAGCATAGTCAGCATCACAGAATCCTACTAATCTGTACTCATCCGATTTCTTAAACAACAAACCGAGATTAGTAGTCTCTTTCAGATATCTAAAAATTCTCTTGACAGCAGTCAAATGAGAATCTCTAGGATCTGATTGAAATCTTGCACATAAGCATACACTGAACATAATATCAGGTCTAGATGCAGTAAGATATAAAAGAGATCCAATCATACCTCTATATACCTTTTGATCTACCTTTTTATCTTTGTCATTCAGGCTCATTATGCAAGTTGGATGCATGGGGGTATTCATGGGTTTGCAATCATCCATCTTGAACTTCTTCAGAAGTTCCTTTGTATATTTGGTCTGATGCACATATATCCCATCTTTAGTTTGTTTCACTTGAAGTTCAAGAAAGAACTTCAACTCTCCCATCATGCTCATTTCGAATTCTTTCTGCATTAATTCAGAGAATTCTCTACACAACGATTCATCAGTAGCACCAAAAATAATGTCATCTACATAAATCTGTACTATGATGAAATGTGAGTCTATGGATTTTCTGAAAAGAGTGTTATCAACTTTTCCTCTTGAAAAACCATTTTCCATTAAAAATGAACTCAGTTTTTCATACCAAGCTCGAGGAGCTTGCTTAAGGCCATAAAGAGCCTTTTTCAATTTAAAAACATGATTTGGAAAAGATTGATCCTCAAAGCCAGGGGGCTGTTCAACATAGACTTCTTCTGTTATTATACCATTCAGAAAAGCACTCTTTACATCCATTTGATAAAGCCTCATATCATGTTGGGCAGCAAATGAAAGTAGAATGCGAATGGCTTCTATTCTAGCTACTGGAGCAAAGGTTTCAGTAAAATCAATACCTTCCTGTTGTGAGTAGCCTTGAGCAACTAACCTTGCTTTGTTTCTCACAACTTTACCTTCTTCGTCCAGCTTGTTTCTGAATACCCATTTGGTTCCAATGATGGACTTATCTTCAGGTGGGGCTACCAAAGTCCAAACATCATTTCTTTTGAACTGATTCAGCTCCTCCTGCATTGCTAAAATCCATCCTTCATCCAATAGGGCTTCCTCTATATTCTTTGGCTCCAATTCAGAGACGAATGCTACATCAGTTTGCTCTCTGAATGTGGACCTTGTTCTGACTTTATCATCTGCATTTCCAATAATTTGATCTTCAGGATGATAAGTCTTAAAATGCCAGCTTTTACCACCTGCAGTATTGGACGCATGACTGTCTCCTGCGTCTGGTCCATCTTCTTCAATCTTGCTTGATGATTCTTCACCTCCTGGTTGTATTCTCATATCTGCAAGAGAATCACTTAGCTCTGACAGATCATTGTCAGGCTTTTTGTCATTGAATTTAACGTGAATTGACTCTTCAACAGTCAAGGTTCTTGAGTTGTAAACTCGATATGCCTTGGAAGTTTCAGAGTAACCCAGAAAAAATCCATTATCAATTTTAGAGTCAAATTTACCAAGTTGATCCTTGGTGTTAAGAATAAAACACTCACATCCGAAAGGATGAAAATATGAAATGTTGGGTTTTCTTCCTTTCCACAATTCATAAGGAGTCTTTTTCAGTATAGGCCTTATAAAAATTCGGTTTTACAAATAACATGCTGTGTTTACAGCTTCAGCCCAAAACCTCTTAGAGGTTGAGTGATCATTGAGCATGGTCTTGGCCATCTCTTGTAAAGATCGATTTTTTCTCTCTACTACACCATTTTGCTGTGGTGTTCTAGGTGCAGAGAAATTGTGAAGGATTCCATTCTCTTCACAGAATCTCTGAAAGTTTGCATTTTCAAACTCACCTCCATGATCACTTCGAATGGAGTTGATACAAACTCCTTTCTCAGTTTGGACTCTTTTACAAAAAATGGTGAATACCTTAAAAGACTCATCCTTGTGTGTTAGGAATTTAACCCATGTCCATCTAGTATAGTCATCAACTATAACAAGTCCATATTTCTTTCCACTCAAAGAAGCAGTTTGTGTTGGTCCAAACAAATCCATATGTAAAAGTTCTAAAGGTCTAGAAGTGGAAACAATGTTTTTAGAATTAAAAGAGTTTTTCACTTGTTTCCCTTTCTGACATGCTTCACAGAGAACCTCAGATTTGTACACAAGATTTGGAAGTCCTCTTACGAGGCTATGCTTATTAAGCTTTGAGATGGTTCTCAAGCTTGCATGACCAAGCTTCTTGTGCCATATCCATTGTTCATCATTTAAAGAAATGAAGCATGAGACATTCTGTTTGGACAGATTTTCGAAATCAATTTTATAAACATTGTCCTGCCTCTTTGCTTGAAAAAGAATGGACTTATCAGAATTTTTGACTATACATTTATCCTTGTCAAAGGAAACATCACATCCACTGTCACACAATTGACTTATGCTAAGTAGATTATGTTTGAGTCCTTCAACCAATAAAACATTTTCAACAGTAGGAAAAGGATGTTTACCAATTTTACCTATTCCAACTATTCTGCCTTTCTGGTCACCTCTAAACGTGACCCAGCCCTTTGATCTAGGCTTTAGGTCTTGGAACATAGACCTTTCTCCTGTCATGTGTCGTGAGCAGCCACTGTCCAGGTACCATGACTGGTGTTGTTTTCCTCCCATTAAGCAAATCTGCAACAGGAATGATCATGTTCTTAGGTACCCAGATTTTCTTGGGTCCTTTCATGTTAGTCCTTGGCCTGCGTCCAGGCTTGTTCCATTTATTATGGAAGCATGTCGATGTGACATGTCCAACCTTTCCACAGTATCCACAATATATATTAAACTTTGATGGACTCTTGGAAAACTTTGGTTTCGGTTTTTCATAACCCAAACCAGTTTTGTCAGAAGGTTTTCTCTGAATTTTTAAAATTTGATCAAGCTTTTCAGAGCTACTGACAAACTTGGACAAACGTCCAGTGAGTTCATCTACTTCTTGTTGAAGTACTTGTACTTCACAGGAAGTATTGGACTCAGACTTCTTTGGAGATTCTTCTTTCAATTGACTCACTTGAAGTCTTAAATGTTCATTATCTGATTTGAGTACTTTGTTTTCTGAAGAAAGCTTTTCAAAATCTTTTGTTATAAGAGAAAACTTTTTCTTTAAAGACTTGTACTCATCAGATAGAATGGATGAATCTCTAAGAAGCTCATCAAAATTATCTCTTAATTCAGAGTAAGAAATTACCTCCTCTTCGTCTTCACTTTCAACTGAGGAGAGTCCTGCCATTAGACATAGATTTGCCTCTTCCTTATCCTCATCATCAGAGGAATCATCAAGGTCCTCCCATGTTGCCATGAGACCTTTTTTCTTCTTGAAGAACTTCTTCTTTGTCCTCTCGGCCTCAGGACAGTCTGCCTTGTAGTGGCCTGGTTTCCTGCATCCATAGCACACCACTGGACTTTCCTCCTTTTGCTCAGCTTCCTTCTGTTGAATTGCTTCCTTCTGAAGCCACCCTTCTTTTTCCACATTGATTTTATTTTCCTGGAGATGAAGGAGAGTTCATCATCATCTGAGCCTTCTTCTCCTTCTGAGCTGCATGATTCTTCATCAGAATCATTTGCCTTTAAGGCTTTTGAGGTGCTCCCTTTTTGAGCTTTAAGAGCAATGGACTTTGCTCTTTTCTCGGTTCCCTCTTCATTCAGCTCAAGCTCATGTACTTTCAATGAGCCTAGAAGATTTTCTAAAGCAAGAGTGGAAAGATCCCTTGCTTCTTGTATTGCTGTAACTTTGGGTCTCCACTGTCTGGGCAGACTCCTCAAGATCTTCCTTACATGTTCCTGGGTTGTGTAGACTTTCCCCAAGGATCTCAGGTTGTTGGTAATAGTTTGGAATCTTCCAAACATTTGATCAATGGACTCTTGTTCTTCCATCTTAAATAGTTCATATTGATGAACTAGTATGCTTATCTTAGATTCACGAACCTGAGATGAGCCTTCATGTGCCAAGGCCAGAGTGTCCCACATTTCCTTGGCAGTAGTGCAGCTATGCACCTTGTCATATTCAGATTTTGTGATGGCACACATCAGGTAGTGCCTAGCCTTCGAGTTCAGCTGGAACCTTGTCCTTTGGTCTGCTGTCCACTGAGCTCTTGGTATTTGTTGACCTGCTTCATTTACTGGAGCAGTGTAGCCAGTTTCCACGACAAGAAGGAGGGGGGTTGAATTGTGTTTCTAAGCTTTTAAAACTTTTTCGCAAATGATGGACGCTGGCTGTTAAAAACGTTGGACGCACAGCTTGGTTCAAAAATTGGACGCACAGTGTTTTCTGAAATATTGGACGCACAGAGTGCTAAAACACTGGACGCACAGAAATGTGAAATATTGGACGCACAAAAGATTGGACGCTGAGACTTCCCTCTTGGTTTAAAAACTTGTTTTCTTTGTGCGATTTGAGATGTATGAAAAACTTGCTTAAACAAAATCAATTCAATCCCCTTGGTTAGTAATAAACACAAATATAAAAGGAGATAAGGGAAAGAAGAAATAACACAAGTTTTTATACTGGTTCACCCTTTCCTAAGAGCTACGTCCAGTCCCCTCAAACTAGAGAGATTTCACTATCAAACCAGATAGGTACAAGTATTCTTTGCACACAGCCTCTTCAGGCTAAATCCCAAGTATTCTTTGCACACAGCCTCTCCAGGCTAAAACCCAAGTATTCTTTGGACGCAGCCTCTTCAGGCTAAACCCCAAGTATTCTTTGAACACAGCCTCTTCAGGCTAAAACAACTCAGCAGAGTTTTGATTCAAGTGCTGTCTAACTCACACAAGTGAGGATATGAAATCTAGAGCACTTTGAGAGTTAAGCAAACTCTCTTTTACAAGAAGATAAAGAAAACAAGACTTTTAATACAGAGTATAAAAGATTGTTTGCACAGCGTTTTTGCTCTTTCTTTTTCGTTGTTCAGTCTCTTGTATTCTTCTTCTTGCTTCTCGGTATTTATAGGCCTTGATGAAGCTTCAGACTTGTTCTTCGAATAGCTCAGCTTCAGCCTTCATAAATATTACCGTTCTCTAATAGCATTTAATGCTATTTTCCCGTTGCTCTGAGGAGATCTACTTCATTGTGCATGTCTGCGTTTCTTTCTCCCAAATCAGAAGCAACCTGTACTCAAAGTCTCAATTGTACAGTGGTTAATAATAATATCTTATTGAGACAGAGAGAATACACAGTGTAAAGCAGAAAGGTGTGTTCAGAGATATATAGAGTAGTGAAAAGTACATTCTCTCTCTTAGTACACTTTCCACAGTACTTTATGCTTTTCAGAAGTACATTCACACACGTTGACAAAGATGTACAGAAAGCATTGCATACAACTATTTATTTCAAATCATTTGCTCAATAAATATGTTTCATATTAAATGCATGAGCAGTAAATAGCATGTAATGGACTCTGCGTTTTGGACGCAGCATATAGAATCTATTGGACGCATACCTTTGCACTTACCAATTTGCACAGAACTCATGCAAACATTGGACGCATACCTGATGCTTACCAATCTATTCCATTTGAAAGGCAGTATTGGACTTATTGCCTCATTCTGGTTATTGGACTTTTGCCATTTCCCTATAGTTCCATTGGACGCAGAGTTGATTGTTGTACATTTGTTCTTCTGCTTCATTGGACGCAGAACAGTTGTTTGATGTACCTTTGTCAATCTGCTTCATTGTGTTCCATTGGACGCAAAGCAATATTGTTGTCCTTCTTATTTATTGGACGCAGAACAGTACCTTTGTCACTGATTTCATTGGACGCAGAGCAGTTCTTTTGTTTGTTCAGTTTCATTGGACGCAGAGTTGCACTTTTGCTCACACTGAACATTGGACTTTTATCCTTCATCTGCATTGGACGCTCACTGAATCTGTTCCTTTGAAAGTCATTGGACTTTTACTGCAATTCTGCTTCTCATAAAAACATTGGACTCTGCCAGTATTGCCTTGTTCTTGTCATTGGACTTATGCCAGTCTTGCCTTGTACATATCATTGGACGATCAGCATTCTGTACCTTGGTCAAGAGCACATCCTGAACATTGGACTTAAGTCTTCAATGCCTTCTTATGAATCATTGGACGTATGAAATTGTCCTTGTGCCTTGTACTGATTTATTGGACGCACAGTCATTGTTTGCCTTTGTGCTGAAACATTGGACGCAGAATTCTTCCTTCTGCCCAAACATTGGACGCAGAATTCTTGTGTCCATTCCAGTGCCAACATTGGACGCAAGGCTCACTTTGAATGCCAGCCAATGTCATGAAGAACTGATTGGACGCAGACTGCAATAAGCTTAGTTAGGCAGCATTGTTATGCATTGTACAAGCTTAATACAAATTGATTATCCTTTGTAAAAACCTTAATACATTTTGTTATCATCAAAACCATAAAAACACTTAGGGAGTTTTTGTATTAAAAACACTTTTAACCAATTTGGTTCCAACAATCTCCCCCTTTTTGATGATGACAAACATTATTAAGTTTTACAAACAATAAAGCATATAAACCAAAATTAGTCAGCAAAAACAGAAATTTTCTAAGGGAAACTCCCCCTGAGATAAACATCTCAGATTTTCCTTACTCTTCTCCCCCTGAGATAAACATCTCATGGTTTTGGATATTCAATATACTTAGGGCGAAGAGGGACGAACGAGACGAACTTGGTCCAAAGAAGGACAACGGATCTAATGGGAGGACGAAGAGGGACTAAAGAGACGAACTTAGTTCAAAGAAGGCCAATGGATCTAATACAAGCACGAAGATGGACGAACGAGACGAACTTGGTCCAAAGAAGCCAACGGAACAAATGGGAGGACGAAGATCGACGAACGAGACGAACTTGGTCCAAAGAAGGCCAACGGATCAAATGGGAGGACGAAGATGGACGAACGAAATTAACTTGGTCCAAAGAAGGCCAACGGATCTAATGCAAGCCCGAAGATGGACGAACGAGACGAACTTGGTCGAAAGAACGCCAACGGATCAAATGGGAGGACGAAGATGGACGAACGAGACGAACTTGGTCCAAAGAATGCCAACGGATCTAATGCAAGCACGAAGATGGACTAACGAGACGAACTTGATCTAAAGAAGGCCAACGAATCAAATGGGAGGATGAAGATGGACGAACTAGACGAACATGGCGCAAAGAAGGCCAACAGATCAAATGGTAGGACGAAGAGGGACGAAAGTGACGAACTTGGTCCAAAAAAGGCCAACGGATCGAATGGGAAGATGAAGAGGGACTAACGAGACGAACTTGATCCAAAGAAGGCCAACGGATCAAATGGAAGGACGAAGAGGGACTAACGAGACGAACTTGATCTAAAGAAAGCCAACGGATCAAATGGGAGGACGAAGATGGGCGAACTAGACGAACATGGTCCAAAGAAGGCCAACAGATCAAATGGGAGGACGAAAGTGACGAACTTGGTCCAAAGAAGGCCAACGGATCAAATGGGAGGATGAAGAGGGACTAACGAGACGAACTTGATCCAAAGAAAGCCAATGGATCACATGGCAGCACGAAGATGAACGAATTAGATGAACATGGTCCAAAGAAGGCCAACAGATCAAATGGTAGGACGAAGAGGGACGAAAGTGACGAACTTGGTCCAAAAAAGGCCAACGGATCAAATGGGAGGACGAAGAGGGACGAAAGAGACGAACTTGGTCCAAAGAAGGCCAACGGATCTAATGGGAGGACGAAAAGGGACGAACGAGACGAACGTTTTCCAAAGAATTCCAACATATCTAATGGGAAGACGAAGATGGACAAACGAGACGAACTTGGTCCCAGGAAGTCCAACGGATCTAATGGGAGGACGAAGAGGGACTAAAGAGACGAACTTGGTCCAAAGATGGCCAACGGATCAAATGGGAGGATGAAAAGGGACGAACGAGACGAACGTTTTCCAAAGAATTCCAATGGATCTAATGGGAAGACGAAGATGGACGAACGAGACGAACTTGGTCCAATGAAGTCCAACGGATCTAATGGGAGGACGAAGAGGGACTAATGAGACGAACTTGGTCCAAAGATGGCCAACGGATCAAATGGGAGGACGAAGAGGGACGAACGAGACGAACATGGTCCAAAGAAGGCCAACAGATCAAATGGGAGGACGAAGATGGACGAACGAGACAAACTTGGTCCAAAGAAGGCAACGGATCAAATTGGAGGACAAAGTGTTGACGAACGAGACGAACTTGGTCCAAAGAAGGCCAACGGATCAAATGGGAGGACGAAGATGGACAAACGAGACGAGCTTGGTCCAAAGAAGGCCAACGGATCTAATGCGAGGACGAAGATGGACGAACGAGACGAATTTTGTCCAAAGAAGGCCAACGGATCTAATGCGCGGACGAAGATGGACGAACGAGACGAACTTGGTGCAAAGAAGGCCAACGGATCAAATGGGAGGACGAAGATGGACGAAGTAGACGAACATGGTCCAAAGAAGGCCAACAGATCAAATGGTAGGACGAAGAGGGACGAAAGTGATGAACTTGGTCCAAAGAAGGCCAACGGATCAAATGGGAGCATGAAGAGGGACTAACGAGACGAACTTGATCCAAAGAAGACCAACGGATCAAATTGGAGGACGAAGATGGACGAACTAGACGAACATGGTCCAAAGAAGGCCAACAGATCAAATGGTAGGACGAAGAGGGACGAAAGTGACGAACTTGGTCCACAGAAGGCCAACGGATCAAATGGGAGGACGAAGAGGGACGAAAGAGACGAACTTGATCCAAAGAAGGATAATAGATCTAATGCGATGACCATGATGGACGAACGAGACGAATCTGGTCCAAAGAAGGCCAACGGATCTAATGCGCGGCCGAAGATGGACGAACGAGACGAACTTGGTCCAAAGAAGGGCAACGGATCAAATGGGAGGACGAAGAGGGACATACGAGACGAACTTGATCTAAAGTTGGCCAACGGATCAAATGGGAGGATGAAGATGGACGAACTAGACGAACATGGTCCAAAGAAGGCCAACAGATCAAATGGTAGGACGAAGAGGGACGAACGAGACGAACTTGGTGCAAAGAAGCCCAACGGATCTAATGGGAGGAAGAAGAGGGACGAACGATGATGGATGAACGAGACGAACTTGGTCCAATGAAGGCCAACGGATCAAATGGGAGGACGAAGATGGACAAACGAGACGAGCTTGGTCGAAAGAAGTCCAACGGATCTAATGGGAGGACGAAGAGGGACTAACGAGACGAACTTGGTCCAACAAAGGCCAACGGATCAAATGCGAGGATGAAGATGGATGAACTAGACGAACATGGTCCAAAGAAGGCCAACAGATCAAATGGTAGGACGAACAGGGACGAAAGTGATGAACCTGGTCCAAAGAAGGCCACCGGATCAAATGGGAGGACGAAGAGGGACGAAAGAGACAAACTTGATCCAAAGAAGGACAACGGATCTAATGCGACGACAATGATGGACGAACGAGACGAACTTGGTCCAAAGAAGGTCAACGGATCTAATGCGAGGACGAAGATGGACAAACGAGACGAACTCAGTCCAAAGAAGGCCAACGGATCAAATTGGAGGACGAAGAGGGACTAACGACACGAACTTGATCCAAAGAAGGCCAACGGATCAAATGGGAGGATGAAGATGGACGAACTAGACGAACATGGTCCAAAGAAGGCCAACAGATCAAATGGTAGGACGAAGAGGGACGAAAGTGACGAACTTGGTCCAAAGAAGGCCAACGGATCAAATGGGAGGACGAAGAGGGACTAACGAGACGAACTTGATCCAAAGAAGGCCAACGGATCAAATGGGAGGATGAAGATGGACGAACTAGACGAACATGGTCCAAAGAAGGCCAACAGATCAAATGGTAGGACGAAGAGGGACGAACGAGACGAACTTGGTGCAAAGAAGCCCAACGGATCTAATGGGAGGAAGAAGAGGGACGAACGATGATGGATGAACGAGACGAACATGGTCCAATGATGGCCAACGGATCAAATGGGAGGACGAAGATGGACAAACGAGACGAGCTTGGTCGAATGAAGTCCAACGGATCTAATGGGAGGACGAAGAGGGACTAACGAGACGAACTTGGTCCAACGAAGGCCAACGGATCAAATGCGAGGATGAAGATGGATGAACTAGACGAACATGGTCCAAAGAAGGCCAACAGATCAAATGGTAGGACGAACAGGGACGAAAGTGATGAACCTGGTCCAAAGAAGGCCACCGGATCAAATGGGAGGACGAAGAGGGACGACAGAGACAAACTTGATCCAAAGAAGGACAACGGATCTAATGCGACGACAATGATGGACGAACGAGACGAACTTGGTCCAAAGAAGGTCAACGGATCTAATGCGAGGACGAAGATGGACAAATGAGACGAACTCAGTCCAAAGAAGGCCAACGGATCAAATGGGAGGACGAAGAGGGACTAACGACACGAACTTGATCCAAAGAAGGCCAACGGATCAAATGGGAGGATGAAGATGGACGAACTAGACGAACATGGTCCAAAGAAGGCCAACAGATCAAATGGTAGGACGAAGAGGGACGAACGAGACGAACTTGGTGCAAAGAAGCCCAACGGATCTAATGGGAGGAAGAAGAGGGACGAACGATGATGGATGAACGAGACGAACATGGTCCAATGATGGCCAACGGATCAAATGGGAGGACGAAGATGGACAAACGAGACGAGCTTGGTCGAATGAAGTCCAACGGATCTAATGGGAGGATGAAGAGGGACTAACGAGACGAACTTGGTCCAACGAAGGCCAACGGATCAAATGCGAGGATGAAGATGGATGAACTAGACGAACATGGTCCAAAGAAGGCCAACAGATCAAATGGTAGGACGAACAGGGACGAAAGTGATGAACCTGGTCCAAAGAAGGCCACCGGATCAAATGGGAGGACGAAGAGGGACGACAGAGACAAACTTGATCCAAAGAAGGACAACGGATCTAATGCGACGACAATGATGGACGAACGAGACGAACTTGGTCCAAAGAAGGTCAACGGATCTAATGCGAGGACGAAGATGGACAAATGAGACGAACTCAGTCCAAAGAAGGCCAACGGATCAAATGGGAGGACGAAGAGGGACTAACGACACGAACTTGATCCAAAGAAGGCCAACGGATCAAATGGGAGGATGAAGATGGACGAACTAGACGAACATGGTCCAAAGAAGGCCAACAGATCAAATGGTAGGACGAAGAGGGACGAACGAGACGAACTTGGTGCAAAGAAGCCCAACGGATCTAATGGGAGGAAGAAGAGGGACGAACGATGATGGATGAACGAGACGAACATGGTCCAATGATGGCCAACGGATCAAATGGGAGGACGAAGATGGACAAACGAGACGAGCTTGGTCGAAAGAAGTCCAACGGATCTAATGGGAGGACGAAGAGGGACTAACGAGACGAACTTGGTCCAACGAAGGCCAACGGATCAAATGCGAGGATGAAGATGGATGAACTAGACGAACATGGTCCAAAGAAGGCCAACAGATCAAATGGTAGGACGAACAGGGACGAAAGTGATGAACCTGGTCCAAAGAAGGCCACCGGATCAAATGGGAGGACGAAGAGGGACGACAGAGACAAACTTGATCCAAAGAAGGACAACGGATCTAATGCGACGACAATGATGGACGAACGAGACGAACTTGGTCCAAAGAAGGTCAACGGATCTAATGCGAGGACGAAGATGGACAAATGAGACGAACTCAGTCCAAAGAAGGCCAACGGATCAAATGGGAGGACGAAGAGGGACTAACGACACGAACTTGATCCAAAGAAGGCCAACGGATCAAATGGGAGGATGAAGATGGACGAACTAGACGAACATGGTCCAAAGAAGGCCAACAGATCAAATGGTAGGACGAAGAGGGACGAACGAGACGAACTTGGTGCAAAGAAGCCCAACGGATCTAATGCGAGGATGAAGATGGATGAACTAGACGAACATGGTCCAAAGAAGGCCAACAGATCAAATGGTAGGACGAACAGGGACGAAAGTGATGAACCTGGTCCAAAGAAGGCCACCGGATCAAATGGGAGGACGAAGAGGGACGACAGAGACAAACTTGATCCAAAGAAGGCCAACGGATCAAATGGGAGGATGAAGATGGACGAACTAGACGAACATGGTCCAAAGAAGGCCAACAGATCAAATGGTAGGACGAAGAGGGACGAAAGTGACGAACTTGGTCCAAAGAAGGCCAACGGATCAAATGGGAGGACGAAGAGGGACTAACGAGACGAACTTGATCCAAAGAAGGCCAACGGATCAAATGGGAGGATGAAGATGGACGAACTAGACGAACATGGTCCAAAGAAGGCCAACAGATCAAATGGTAGGACGAAGAGGGACGAAAGACACGAACTTGGGCCAAAGAAGGCCAACGGATCAAATGGGAGGACGAAGAGGGACGAAAGAGACGAACTTGATCCAAAGAAGGACAACGGATCTAATGCGACGACAATGATGGACGAACGAGACGAACTTGTCCAAAGAAGGCCAACGTATCTAATGCGAGGACGAAGATTGACGAACTAGACGAACTTGGTCCAACGAAGGCCAACGGATCTAATGGCAGGATGAAAAGAGACGAACGAGACGAACGTTTTCCAAAGAATTCCAACGGATCTAATGGGAGCATGAAAAGGGACACACGAGACAAGCTTTTCCAAAAAACTCCAACGAATCAAATGGGAGGATGAAGATGGACGAACGAGACGATCTTGGTACAAAGAAGGCCAACGGATCTAATGGGAGGACGAAGAGGTACGAACGAGACAAACTTGGTCCAAAGAAGGCCACGAATCTAATGCGAGCGCGATGATGGACGAACAAGACGAACTTGGTCCAAAGAAGGCCAACTGATCAAATGGGAGGACGAAGATGGACGAACGAGACGAACTTGGTCCAAAGAAGGCCAACGGATCTAATGGGAAGTCGAAGATGGACTAACGAGATGAATTTGATCCAAAGAAGGACTTGATCCAAAGAAGGCCAATGGATCTAATGGGAGGACGAAGAGGGACGAACGAGACGAACTTGGTCCAAAGAAGGCCAACGGATCTAATGGGAGGGCGAAGAGGGACGAACGAGACGAACTTAGTTCAAAGAAGGCCAACGGATCTAATAAAAGCACGAAGATGGACGAACGAGACGAACTTGGTCCAAAGAAGGCCAACGGATCAAATGGGACGATGAAGATGGACGAACGAAAATAACTTGGTCCAAAGAAGGCCAACGGATCTAATGCAAGCCCGAAGATGGACGAACGAGACGAACTTGGTCCAAAGAAGGCCAACGGATCAAATGGGAGGACGAAGATGGACGAACAAAGAGGGACGAACGAGACGAACTTGGTCCAAAGAAGGCCAACGGATCTATTGGGAGGACGAAGAGGGACAAACGATGATGGATGAACGAGACGAACTTGGTCCAAAGAAGGCCAACGGATCAAATGGGAGGACGAAGATGGACAAACGAGACGAACTTGATCCAAAGAAGGCCAACGGATCACATGGGTGCACGAAGATGGACGATTTAGACGAACATGGTCCAAAGATGTCCAACAGATCAAATGGTAGGACGAAGAGGGACGAAAGTGACGAACTTGGTCCAAAAAAGGCCAACGGATCAAATGGGAGGACGAAGAGGGACGAAAGAGACGAACTTGATCCAAACAAGGGCGACGGATCTAATGCGACGACAATGATGGACGAACGAGACGAACATGGTCCAAAGAAGCCCAACGGATCTAATGCGAGGACGAAGATTGACGAACGAGACGAACTTGGTCCAAAGAACGCCAACGGATCTAATGGGAGGACGAAAAGGGACGAACGAGACGAACGTTTTCCAAAGAATTCCAACGGATCTAATGGGAAGACGAAGATGGACGAACGAGACAAACTTGGTCCAACGAAGTCCAACGGATCTAACGGGAGGACGAAGAGGGACTAAAGAGACGAACTTGGTCCAAAGATGGCCAACGGATCAAATGGGAGGACGAAAAGGGACGAACGAGACGAACGTTTTCCAAAGAATTCCAACTGATCTAATCGGAAGACGAAGATGGACGAACGAGACGAACTTGGTCCAATGAAGTCCAACGGATCTAATGGGAGGACGAAGAGGGACTAAAGAGACGAACTTGGTCCAAAGATGGCCAACGGATCAAATGGGAGGACGAAGAGGGACGAACTAGACGAACATGGTCCAAAGAATGCCAACGGATCAAATGGGAGGACGAAGATGGACGAACGAGACAAACTTGGTCCAAAGAAGGCAACGGATCAAATTGGAGGACAAAGTGTTGACGAACGAGACGAACTTGGTCCAAAGAAGGCCAACGGATCTAACGGGAGGACGAAGAGGGACGAACGATGATGGATGAACGAGACGAACTTGGTCAAAAGAAGGCCAACGGATCAAATGGGAGGACGAAGATGGACAAACGAGACGAGCTAGGTCCAAAGAAGGCCAACGGATCTATTGCGAGGACGAAGATGGACGAACGAGACGAACTTGGTCCAAAGAAGGCCAACGAATCAAATGGGAGGATGAAGATGGACGAACTAGACGAACATGGTCCAAAGAAGGCCAACAGATCAAATAGTAGGACGAAGAGGGACGAAAGTGACAAACTTGGTCCAAAGAAGGCCAACGGATCGAATGGGAGGACGAAGAGGGACTAACGAGACGAACTTGATCCAAAGAAGGCCAACGGATCAAATGGGAGGATGAAGATGGACGAACTAGACGAACATGGTCCAAAGAAGGCCAACGGATGAAATGGGAGGACGAAGAGGGACAAAAGAGACGAACTTGATCCAAAGAAGGACAGCGGATCTAATGCGACGACAATGACGGACGAACGAGACGAACTTGGTCCAAAGAAGGCCAACGGATCTAATGCAAGGACGAAGATTGACGAACTAGACGAACTTGGTCCAAAGAAGGCCAACGGATCTAATGGCAGGATGAAAAGTGACGAACGAGACGAACGTTTTCCAAAGAATTCCAACGGATCAAATGGGAGCATGAAAAAGGACAAACGAGACAAGCTTGTTCCAAAAAATGCCAACAAATCAAATGGGAGGATGAAGATGGACGAACGAGACGATCTTGGTACAAAGAAGGCCAACGGATCTAATGGGAGGACGAAGAGGTACGAACGAGACAAACTTGGTCCAAAGAAGGCCAACGAATCTAATGCAAGTATGATGATGGACGAACAAGACGAACTTGGTCCAAAGAAGGCCAACGGATCAAATGGGAGGACGAAGATGGACGAACGAGACGAACTTGGTCCAAAGAAGGCCAACGGATCTAATGGGAAGTCGAAGATGGACGAACGAGACAAACTTGGTCCAAAGAAGGAAACGGATCAAATTGGAGGACAAAGTGTTGACGAACGAGACGAACTTGGTCCAAAGAAGGCCAACGGATCAAATGGGAGGACGAAGATGGACAAACGAGACGAGCTTGGTCCAAAGAAGACCAACAGATCTAATGCGAGGACGAAGATGGACGAACGAGACAAATTTTGTCCAAAGAAGGCCAACGGATCTAATGCGCGGACGAAGATGGACGAACTAGACGAACATGGTCCAAAGAAGGCCAACAGATCAAATGGTAGGACGAAGAGGGACGAAAGTGATGAACTTGGTCCAAAGAAGGCCAACGGATCAAATGGGAGGACGAAGAGGGACGAAAGAGACGAACTTGATCCAAAGAAGGCCAACGGATCAACTGGGAGGATGATGATGGACGAACTAGACGAACATGGTCCAAAGAAGGCCCACAGATTAAATGGTAGGACGAAGAGGGACGAAAGTGACGAACTTGGTCCAAAGAAGGCCAACGGATCAAATGGGAGGACGAAGAGGGACTAACGAGACGAACTTGATCCAAAGATGGCCAACGGATCAAATTGGAGGACGAAGATGGACGAACTAGACGAACATGGTCCAAAGAAGGCCAACAGATCAAATGGTAGGACGAAGAGGGACGAAGGTGACGAACTTGGTCCATAGAAGGCCAACGGATCAAATGGGAGGACGAAGAGGGACGAAAGAGACGAACTTGGTCCATAGAAGGCCAACGGATCAAATGGGAGGACGAAGCGGGACGAAAGAGACGAACTTGATCCAAAGAAGGATAATAGATCTAATGCGATGACAATGATGGACGAACGAGACGAATTTGGTCCAAAGAAGGCCAACGGATCTAATGCGCGGACGAAGATGGACGAACGAGACGAACTTGGTCCAAAGAAGGGCAACGGATCAATTGGGAGGACGAAGAGGGACTTACAAGACGAACTTGATCTAAAGATGGCCAACGGATCAAATGGGAGGATGAAGATGGACGAACTAGAAGAACATGGTCCAAAGAAGGCCAACAGATCAAATGGTAGGACGAAGAGGGACGAAAGTGACGAACTTGGTCCAAAAAAGGCCAACGGATCAAATGGGAGGACGAAGAGGGACGAAAGAGACGAACTTGATCCAAACAAGGGCGACGGATCTAATGCGACGACAATGATGGACGAACGAGACGAACATGGTCCAAAGAAGCCCAACGGATCTAATGCGAGGACGAAGATTGACGAACGAGACGAACTTGGTCCAAAGAAGGCCAACGGATCTAATGGGAGGACGAAAAGGGACGAACGAGACGAACGTTTTCCAAAGAATTCCAACGGATCTAATGGGAAGACGAAGATGGACGAACGAGACAAACTTGGTCCAACGAAGTCCAACGGATCTAACGGGAGGACGAAGAGGGACTAAAGAGACGAACTTGGTCCAAAGATGGCCAACGGATCAAATGGGAGGACGAAAAGGGACGAACGAGACGAACGTTTTCCAAAGAATTCCAACTGATCTAATGGGAAGACGAAGATGGACGAACGAGACGAACTTGGTCCAATGAAGTCCAACGGATCTAATGGGAGGACGAAGAGGGACTAAAGAGACGAACTTGGTCCAAAGATGGCCAACGGATCAAATGGGAGGACGAAGAGGGACGAACTAGACGAACATGGTCCAAAGAATGCCAACGGATCAAATGGGAGGACGAAGATGGACGAACGAGACAAACTTGGTCCAAAGAAGGCAACGGATCAAATTGGAGGACAAAGTGTTGACGAACGAGACGAACTTGGTCCAAAGAAGGCCAACGGATCTAACGGGAGGACGAAGAGGGACGAACGATGATGGATGAACGAGACGAACTTGGTCAAAAGAAGGCCAACGGATCAAATGGGAGGACGAAGATGGACAAACGAGACGAGCTAGGTCCAAAGAAGGCCAACGGATCTATTGCGAGGACGAAGATGGACGAACGAGACGAACTTGGTCCAAAGAAGGCCAACGAATCAAATGGGAGGACGAAGAGAGACGAACTAGGCGAACATGGTCCAAAAAAGGCCAACAGATAAAATGGTAGGACGAAGAGGGACGAAAGTCATGAACTTGGTCCAAAGAAGGCCAACAGATCAAATGGGAGGACGAACAGGGACGATAGAGACGAACTTGATCCAAAGAAGGACAATACATCTAATGCGATGACAATGATGGACGAACGAGACGAATTTGGTCCAAAGAAGGCCAACGGATCTAATGCACGGACGAAGATGGACGAACGAGACGAACTTGGTCCAAAGAAGGCCAACGGATCAAATGGGAGGATGAAGATGGACGAACTAGAGGAACATGGTCCAAAGAAGGCCAACAGATCAAATGGTAGGACGAAGAGGGACGAAAGTGACAAACTTGGTCCAAAGAAGGCCAACGGAACGAATGGGAGGACGAAGAGGGACTAACGAGACGAACTTGATCCAAAGAAGGCCAACGGATCAAATGGGAGGATGAAGATGGACGAACTAGACGAACATGGTCCAAAGAAGGCCAACGGATCAAAAGGGAGGACGAAGAGGGACAAAAGAGACGAACTTGATCCAAAGAAGGACAGCGGATCTAATGCGACGACAATGACGGACGAACGAGACGAACTTGGTCCAAAGAAGGCCAACGGATCTAATGCAAGGACGAAGATTGACGAACTAGACGAACTTGGTCCAAAGAAGGCCAACGGATCTAATGGCAGGATGAAAAGTGACGAACGAGACGAACGTTTTCCAAAGAATTCCAACGGATCAAATGGGAGCATGAAAAAGGACAAACGAGACAAGCTTGTTCCAAAAAATGCCAACGAATCAAATGGGAGGACGAAGATGGACGAACGAGATGATCTTGGTACAAAGAAGGCCAACAGATCTAATGGGAGGACGAAGAGGTACGAACGAGACAAACTTGGTCCAAAGAAGGCCAACGAATCTAATGCAAGTATGATGATGGACGAACAAGACGAACTTGGTCCAAAGAAGGCCAACGGATCAAATGGGAGGACGAAGATGGACGAACGAGACGAACTTGGTCCAAAGAAGGCCAACGGATCTAATGGGAAGTCGAAGATGGACGAACGAGAAAAACTTGGTCCAAAGAAGGCAACGGATCAAATTGGAGGACAAAGTGTTGACGAACGAGACGAACTTGGTCCAAAGAAGGCCAACGGATCAAATGGGAGGACGAAGATGGACAAACGAGACGAGCTTGGTCCAAAGAAGACCAACAGATCTAATGCGAGGACGAAGATGGACGAACGAGACAAATTTTGTCCAAAGAAGGCCAACGGATCTAATACGCGGACGAAGATGGACGAACGAGACGAACTTGGTCCAAAGAAGGCCAACGGATCAAATGGGAGGACGAAGATGGACGAACTAGACGAACATGGTCCAAAGAAGGCCAACAGATCAAATGGTAGGACGAAGAATGACGAAAGTGATGAACTTGGTCCAAAGAAGGCCAACGGATCAAATGGGAGGACGAAGAGGGACGAAAGAGACGAACTTGATCCAAAGAAGGCCAACGGATCAACTGGGAGGATGATGATGGACGAACTAGACGAACATGGTCCAAAGAAGGCCAACAGATCAAATGGTAGGACGAAGAGGGACGAAGGTGACGAACTTGGTCCATAGAAGGCCAACGGATCAAATGGGAGGACGAAGAGGGACGAAAGAGACGAACTTGATCCAAAGAAGGATAATAGATCTAATGCGATGACAATGATGGACGAACGAGACGAATTTGGTCCAAAGAAGGCCAACGGATCTAATGCGCGGACGAAGATGGACGAACGAGACGAACTTGGTCCAAAGAAGGGCAACGGATCAATTGGGAGGACGAAGAGGGACTTACAAGACGAACTTGATCTAAAGATGGCCAACGGATCAAATGGGAGGATGAAGATGGACGAACTAGACGAACATGGTCCAAAGAAGGCCAACAGATCAAATGGTAGGACGAAGAGGGACGAAAGTGACGAACTTGGTCCAAAGAAGGCCACCGGATCAAATGGGAGGACGAAGAGGGACGAACGAGACGAACTTGATCCAAAGAAGGCCAACGGATCAAATGGGAGGATGAAGATGGACGAACTAGACGAACATGGTCCAAAGAAGGCCAACAGATCAAATGGTAGGACGAAGAGGGACGAAAGACACGAACTTGGTCCAAAGAAGGCTAACGGATCAAATGGGAGGACGAAGAGGGACAAAAGAGACGAACTTGATCCAAAGAAGGACAACGGATCTAATGCGACGACAATGATGGACGAACGAGATGAACTTGTCCAAAGAAGGCAAACGTATCTAATGCGAGGACGAAGATTGACGAACTAGACGAACTTGGTCCAAAGAAGGCCAACGGATCTAATGGCAGGATGAAAAGTGACGAACGAGACGAACGTTTTCCAAAGAATTCAAACGGATCTAATTGGAGCATGAAAAGGGACACACGAGACAAGCTTGTTCCAAAAAACTCCAACGAATCAAATGGGGGGACGAAGATGGACGAACGAGACGATCTTGGTACAAAGAAGGCCAACGGATCTAATGGGAGGACGAAGAGGTACGAACGAGACAAACTTGGTCCAAAGAAGGCCAACGAATCTAATGCAAGCGCGATGATGGACGAACAAGACGAACTTGGTCCAAAGAAGGCCAACGCATCAAATGGGAGGACGAAGATGGACGAACGAGACGAACTTGGTCCAAAGAAGACCAACGGATCTAATGGGAAGTCGAAGATGGACTAACGAGATGAATTTGATCCAAAGAAGGACTTGATCCAAAGAAGGCCAATGGATCTAATTGGAGGACGAAGAGGTACGAACGAGACGAACTTGGTCCAAAGAAGGCCAACGGATCTAATGGGAGGGCGAAGAGGGATGAACGAGACGAACTTAGTTCAAAGAAGGCCAACGGATCTAATACAAGCACGAAGATGAACGAACGAGACGAACTTGGTCCAAAGAAGGCCAACGGATCAAATGGGACGCTGAAGATGGACTAATGAAAATAACTTGGTCCAAAGAAGGCCAACGGATCTAATGCGCGGACGAAGATGGACGAACGAGACGAACTTGGTCCAAAGAAGGGCAACGGATCAATTGGGAGGACGAAGAGGGACTTACAAGACGAACTTGATCTAAAGATGGCCAACGGATCAAATGGGAGGATGAAGATGGACGAACTAGACGAACATGGTCCAAAGAAGGCCAACAGATCAAATGGTAGGACGAAGAGGGACGAAAGTGACGAACTTGGTCCAAAGAAGGCCACCGGATCAAATGGGAGGACGAAGAGGGACGAAAGAGACAAACTTTATCCAAAGAAGGACAACGAATCTAATGCGACGACAATGATGGACGAACGAGACGAACTTGGTCCAAAGAAGGTCAACGAATCTAACGCGAGGACGAAGATGGACAAACGAGACGAACTCAGTCCAAAGAAGGCCAACGGATCAAATGGGAGGACGAAGAGGGACTAACGACATGAACTTGATCCAAAGAAGGCCAACGGATCAAATGGGAGGATGAAGATGGACGAACTAGACGAATATGGTCCAAAGAAGGCCAACAGATCAAATGGTAGGACGAAGAGGGACGAAAGTGACGAACTTGGTCCAAAGAAGGCCAACGGATCAAATAGGAGGACGAAGAGGGACTAACGAGACGAACTTGATCCAAAGAAGGCCAACGGATCAAATGGGAGGATGAAGATGGACGAACTAGACGAACATGGTCCAAAGAAGGCCAACAGATCAAATGGTAGGACGAAGAGGGACGAAAGACACGAACTTGGTCCAAAGAAGGCCAACGGATCAAATGGGAGGACGAAGAGGGACAAAAGAGACGAACTTGATCCAAAGAAGGACAACGGATCTAATGCGACGACAATGATGGACGAACGAGATGAACTTGTCCAAAGAAGGCAAACGTATCTAATGCGAGGACGAAGATTGACGAACTAGACGAACTTGGTCCAAAGAAGGCCAACGGATCTAATGGCAGGATGAAAAGTGACGAACGAGACGAACGTTTTCCAAAGAATTCAAACGGATCTAATTGGAGCATGAAAAGGGACACACGAGACAAGCTTGTTCCAAAAAACTCCAACGAATCAAATGGGGGGACGAAGATGGACGAACGAGACGATCTTGGTACAAAGAAGGCCAACGGATCTAATGGGAGGACGAAGAGGTACGAACGAGACAAACTTGGTCCAAAGAAGGCCAACGAATCTAATGCAAGCGCGATGATGGACGAACAAGACGAACTTGGTCCAAAGAAGGCCAACGCATCAAATGGGAGGACGAAGATGGACGAACGAGACGAACTTGGTCCAAAGAAGGCCAACGGATCTAATGGGAAGTCGAAGATGGACTAACGAGATGAATTTGATCCAAAGAAGGACTTGATCCAAAGAAGGCCAATGGATCTAATGGGAGGACGAAGAGGGACGAACGAGACGAACTTTGTAACGTCCGTAATTTTTTATTCTGTTTTAATTTTATTATATGTATGTGATGTGTGTTTAAATAGGATAAAATATATTTTATTAAGGATAATTAAATAGATGAAGCTCTCTGACATTGGGAGGTGATGGTTTGAGTTAGACGGTTAGATACAGAGAGAATTCTGTTTGCCGTAAATAGACGAAAGAGTGGCTTTGTGAAGTAGAAACCCTAGATTTAGGTTAAGAAAAAGATTTGAAGGTATAAATAGTGATTTTATAATATTCGAGGATTTTAGAAATTTATTCGAGAATTTTCTGAAGAACGCATAAAAATATTACAGTTTTGGTCCCTATAGTTTGACTAGGTTGAACTGCGAGTAGATATGGAGACTAGAACATATCTAGAAATATTTTTGAGGATTCCAAATGATGTTTCCTAATATTTTAGAATTTTAGAAATTATTTTGGAAATTTTTGGAATGACAGATGAAGAATTGTAGTTTTGGTCCCTGTAGAACGAGAACTGGATAGCAGGGAGAGCAGGTGAATGCCAGAAGCTTAGGAAATGATTCAAAATCAACCAAAAGAGTACCCAATGGTATTCTTATAATATCTATGATTTTTAGAAATTTTCTGGGATTTTTCTGAGAAAGTTGATTTTTACCCTAAGTTACGGGTTACGGTAAAAATCGAAAAGTTACCGTAGTGCTTCTAAGCTTGATCTTTTTGAACCAAGACTTTTGTGACATCTTATTTACATGGCTTAGGACTTATTACAAGGTTCATGAGAGGTTTTACCCCAATAGGTTAGGTTTGGACAATTTTTACTATGAAATACAAAAGTTACCATACTTAATTACCCTTGGAGAGTTACCATTTACCATGGCCAAGGTAAAAAAAATTAATTTACCCCCTTGGACTGCTGTGCTGCGCTAGATTAGAAGAGGAAGAGGGTAGAATTCTCTTGAAGCATGACTCATGGGCATGGACCAATAAGAACCAAGCAAGTGAACCAAGTAATGATTAAGAGGAAAAAAATCATAAGATAGGAAGAGAAAGGGAGAGGGAGCCGTGAGTTTGAGGAAGAGAAGGAGAAGAAGACCTTCATGTTCTTGAGTTCATCTTGTGCAACTCCATAGCCAAACCTTGAGTGATTCTTCCAAAATCCTTGTCCAAATACACTAGTTTTCAAGTCTTGAATCATAGGATTAGTGGACAAGAAGCTAACAAGAAGCAAACAAGGAAGAGAAGGGAAGGAAGAAGGAAGAGCTTGGAGTAGGATTTTCTTCAAGTTTGGTAAGGGGAAATCTCTTCTTACATGAGTATATAAAGCTTGGTAGACATAGATAGAGCTTTGATGGTATGATTTTGATTATGGTGATGTTAATTTTGTTCTAGGGTTCATGAGGTTGATAACCTATGTGGTCATGTATTTTTATGAATATGATTGTGTTTTGAGATGTGCATATGTTTGGTATGACCCTTGTTAATGGATTGAATGGATTGGAGAAGAATTTGGGGTTGGTTAGGGTTTGATTTTGATCATGGTTGTGCTCTTGGTATGAAGATGCTATGCTCTTGTTGATGAGTGTGTTCATGGCTTGAATATGGCATGAGATTGTTGTGAAAATAATGAACCTCATTTATTTGGATCCAATTGAACTTAACCATGCAAAGAAGAGATTGGTTACATCATTTTTGTGAAAATCGCAAGTCTGGTACGCCCTGGGTGTGGCTGTTTTTGTGGCTGGGAAATTCTGGAAAACAGGGGACAGCTCTGTTCATACCGCGGGTGTGAAAAACTCTGGCGCCTGTGAACAGTTCTGGACCCAGGTTTTTGAAAATTAGTATTTTTGGTAAAAATCAAGTTTTCCCAATATTTTTCATAAACATACTTAAGAGAAAATGATTATTTGAACATTAAAGAATGGTATGTATGTTACTTAAGTTGAATTTTAGAACTTAAACATGGATTTGAATAAATATATTTTGGAAAAAGATCAATATTTCAAAGAGAGTAAAAATGTGATAAAAGCCATGTTGAATGAGCACAAAGAGATGTGAATGAGCACAAAGAGATGTGAATTATCATGAATGATGATAATGTGATAACCTAGAGTGAAGGTTATATGTGATTGTGCAAGTAATAACCTAGAGAAAAGGTTAAAGTGATTACAAGACAAACCAAAGCTTAAAAATGCTTGAGAATGGTGATTTTGTATGCTTAATGTGATGTGCCATTTTGCATAAAGAGAAAGAGAATTTGGCAAGTGGCCAACATGATGAGCATTACAACCCGGATGGGGTTGAGAATAGGGATAGTCTGGCCACAGTAGCCTAAAGGGATTATCCAGGTTGCGAAACCCCTCAGATGGTCAGGTAGGAGATATCCCCTAAGCCGAGGCAAGTCGCATAACCCGGCTTGGATAAATCTGACGGACTTGACTATTCATGATATGGTGAGACGTAGCTTATCTGAATGATTACTATGAAGTCTGGAGGGACTCTCTGGTAAGTCTGATAAGTCTGCTACGGCCAATCGCTCAATGGTGTTGGAGGTAGGGAAGTCTCCTTGGAGCACTACGAGGGTGATGTGAGGGGAAATAGAAGTGACATGCATTGTATTATATATGAGTTGATGATAAGTTGATTGATGCTGAGATTGGCATTATGACTGTGAATATTTTATTGTGCTGAGATTGATGCTGTGACTGTGATTATTTAATTGTGTCTATGAGAACATATTGTTTTCTGGTAAATGTTATACTTCTGAATCAAGAAAGGGTGAGTAGTAGATAATTAATATTGTTATTAAGTCTGATAAGTTGGGTAGAATTTGTATTGATTGTCTCTATGCTTTATTATTTATGTACGATGATTTTTCACCCTTGCCTATATGTTTTGTGCTCTTGTTTTGAACATGATTCATATAGATGGGAGATCCTCCGGCAGGGTTGACCAAAGTCCGTAGACTTAGTTTCTGGCCCAGAGGGGCGGAAGGAGAGGGGTGGATTATCAACCCCGAGACACAGTGGGGTACATATTTAGGTTATGTTACGTCGCTAGAAACGTCCACTGAAGGACCGCATAGATGGACTGTAGAAAATATTATATTAGATGTAAAGATGCCTATACAGGAGCTGTGGGATGCCTGGAGAGAGAAGGAGAGGCAGAGGCAACAGGTGCCTCAACCAGAGCCTACACACCGATCCGAGCCAAAGCAGCAGGAGACTACAAGACCAGGTCCACTGCACCAGAGAACTAGGACTCCTCCTTGTAAGAGGTTTTACGGGAAATGGAGACAAACGGCGCGTAAGAGTACAGTACGCCGTGCACAGCCACTGAAGATCACTCCCTCCGAGAAGAGGCCAATGGAGAAGACACCTACCCCTCAGCCTGATAGCAAGGGAAAGGGGAAGCAGATAGTGGAAGAGGAAAGTGATCCTTCAGAGGAGTCAGTGGGTAGTGTGTAGGAGTAGTGAGGACATAGTGTGCGGAGTGACTTTGTTTTGTTTTGTTTATGTAGTAGTTGACTCTATACCGGTGCGGGCTTATACTTAGAGTATTTTGGATGACTGTACTTTATACTATATGACTTTACCAGTTGACCAGTGATGTATATGTACACTTGAGATCAGTAGTATATCTGATGTATATTATTCCTTTAGCAGTTAGTTTCTCTTGTTTTTCATTTCGTTAATGATACGTTACGGCATAAAAGAGTTTTCGAAATCGAAACAACGTAAGTGAGAGTTTCAAGTAAAAATAAAATAAAATAAAATAATACATAAGGCTCATGTTTCCTTTAAAGAAAAAAATTTATACTCATTTTCGAAAGATCAACTTAGGTTAATTAAAAGAAGAATTTTCCTTAAAATGAAAATCAATATGACGTATTTTAGATAAATCAGGTTACTTATGTTGTAATATCCTTTTATGAGAAAGGGTGTTGCAAACTTGGTCCAAAGAAGGCCAACGGATCTAATGGGAGGGCGAAGAGGGATGAACGAGACGAACTTAGTTCAAAGAAGGCCAACGGATCTAATACAAGCACGAAGATGAACGAACGAGACGAACTTGGTCCAAAGAAGGCCAACGGATCAAATGGGACGATCAAGATGGACTAACGAAAATAACTTGGTCCAAAGAAGGCCAACGGATCTAATGCAAGCCCGAAGATGGACGAACGAGACGAACTTGGTCCAAAGAAGGCCAACGGATCAAAAGGGAGGACGAAGATGGATGAACAAAGAGGGACGAACGAGACGAACTTGGTCCAAAGAAGGCCAACGGAACTATTGGGAGGACGAAGAGGGACGAACGATGATGGCTGAACGAGACGAACTTGGTCCAAAGAAGGCCAACGGATCAAATGGGAGGACGAAGATGGACAAACGAGACGAACTTGATCCAAAGAAGGCCACCGGATCAAATGGGAGGACGAAGAGGGACGAAAGAGACAAACTTGATCCAAAGAAGGACAACGGATCTAATGCGACGACAATGATGGACGAACGAGACGAACTTGGTCCAAAGAAGGTCAACGGATCTAATGCGAGGACGAAGATGGACAAACGAGACGAACTCAGTCCAAAGAAGGCCAACGGATCAAATGGGAGGACGAAGAGGGACTAACGACACGAACTTGATCCAAAGAAGGCCAACGGATCAAATGGGAGGATAAAGATGGACGAACTAGACGAACATGGTCCAAAGAAGGCCAACAGATCAAATGGTAGGACGAAGAGGGACGAAAGTGATGAACTTGGTCCAGAGAAGGCCAACGGATCAAATGGGAGGACGAAGAGGGACTAACGAGACGAACTTGATCCAAAGAAGGCCAACGGATCAAATGGGAGGATGAAGATGGACGAACTAGACGAACATGGTCCAAAGAAGGCCAACAGATCAAATGGTAGGACGAAGAGGGACGAAAGACACGAACTTGGTCCAAAGAAGGCCAACGGATCAAATGGGAGGACGAAGAGGGACAAAAGACACGAACTTGATCCAAAGTAGGACAACGGATCTAATGCGACGACAATGATGGACGAACGAGACGAACTTGTCCAAAGAAGGCCAACGTATCTAATGCGAGGACGAAGATTGACGAACTAGACGAACTTGGTCCAAAGAAAGCCAACGGATCTAATGGCAGGATGAAAAGTGACGAACGAGACGAACGTTTTCCAAAGAATTCCAACGGATCTAATGGGAGCATGAAAAGGGACACACGAGACAAGCTTGTTTCAAAAAACTCCAACGAATCAAATGGGAGGACGAAGACGGACGAACGAGACGATCTTGGTACAAAGAAGGCCAACGGATCTAATGGGAGGACGAAGAGGTACGAACGAGACAAACTTGGTCCAAAGAAGGCCACGAATCTAATGCAAGCGCGATGATGGACGAACAAGATGAACTTGGTCCAAAGAAGGCCAACGGATCAAATGGGAGGACGAAGATGGACGAACGAGACGAACTTGGTCCAAAGAAGGCCAACGGATCTAATGTGAAGTAGAAGATGGACTAACGAGATGAATTTGATCCAAAGAAGGACTTGATCCAAAGAAGGCCAATGGATCTAATGGGAGGACGAAGAGGGACGAACGAGACAAACTTGGTCCAAAGAAGGCCAACGGATCTAATGGGAGGGCGAAGAGGGACGACCGAGACGAACTTAGTTCAAAGAAGGCCAACGGATCTAATACAAGCACGAAGATAGACGAACTTGGTCCAAAGAAGGCCAACGAATCAAATGGGACGATGAAGATGGACGAACGAAAATAACTTGGTGCAAAGAAGGCCAACGGATCTAATGCAAGCCCGAAGATGGACGAACGAGACGAACTTGGTCCAAAGAAGGAAAACGGATCAAATGGGAGGACGAAGATGGACGAACAAAGAGGGACGAACGAGACGAACTTGGTCCAAAGAAGGCCAACGGATCTATTGGGAGGACGAAGAGGGACGAACGATGATGGATGAAGAGACGAACTTGGTCCAAAGATGGGCCAACGGATCAAATGGGAGGACGAAGATGGACAAACGAGACGAACTTGATCCAAAGAAGGCCAACGGATCACATGGGAGCACGAAGATGGACGAATTAGACGAACATGGTCCAAAGATGGCCAACAGATCAAATGGTAGGACGAAGAGGGACGAAAGTGACGAACTTGGTCCAAAAAAGGCCAACGGATCAAATGGGAGGACGAAGAGGGACGAAAGAGACGAACTTGATCCAAACAAGGGCGACGGATATAATACGACGACAATGATGGACGAACGAGACGAACATGGTCCAAAGAAGGCCAACGGATCTAATGCGAGGACGAAGATTGACGAACGAGACGAACTTGGTCCAAAGAAGGCCAACGGATCTAATGGGAGGACGAAAAGGGACGAACGAGACGAACGTTTTCCAAAGAATTCCAACTGATGTAATGGGAAGACGAAGATGGACGAACGAGACGAACTTGGTCCAATTAAGTCCAACGGATCTAATGGGAGGACGAAGAGGGACTAAAGAGACGAACGTGATCCAAAGATGGCCAACGGATCAAATGAGAGGACGAAGAGGGACGAACTAGACGAACATGGTCCAAAGAATGCCAACGGATCAAATGGGAGGACGAACGAGACGAAGTTGGTCCAAAGAAGGCAACGGATCAAATTGGCGGACAAAGTGTTGACGAACGAGACGAACTTGGTCCAAAGAAGGCCAACGGATCTAACGGGAGGACAAGGAGGGACGAACGATGATGGATGAACGAGACGAACTTGGTCCAAAGAAGGCCAACGGATCAAATGGGAGGACGAAGATGGACAAACGAGACGAGCTAGGTCCAAAGAAGGCCAACGTATCTATAGCGAGGACGAAGATGGACGAACGAGACGAACTTGGTCCAAAGAAGGCCAACGAATCAAATGGGAGGACGAAGAGGGACGAACTAGGCGAACATGGTCCAAAGAAGGCCAACAGATCAAATGGTAGGACGAAGAGGGACGAAAGTCATGAACTTGGTCCAAAGAAGGCCAACGGATCAAAAGGGAGGACGAAGAGGGACGAAAGAGACGAACTTGATCCAAAGAAGGACAATACATCTAATGCGACAACAATGATGGACGAACGAGACGAATTTGGTCCAAAGAAGGCCAACGGATCTAATGCGCGGACGAAGATGGACCAACGAGACGAACTTGGTCCAAAGAAGGCCAACGGATCAAATGGGAGGATGAAGATGGACGAACTAGACGAACATGGTCCAAAGAAGGCCAACAGATCAAATGGTAGGACGAAGAGGGGCGAAAGTGACAAACTTGGTCCAAAGAAGGCCAACGGATCGAATGGGAGGACGAAGAGGGACTAACGAGACGAACTTGATCCAAAGAAGGCCAACGGATCAAATGGGAGGATGAAGATGGACAAACTGGACGAACATGGTCCAAAGAAGGCCAACGGATCAAATGGGAGGACGAAGAGGGACAAAAGAGACGAACTTGATCCAAAGAAGGACAACGGATCTAATGCGACGACAATGACGGACGAACGAGACGAACTTGGTCCAAAGAAGGCCAACGGATCTAATGCGACGACAATAATGGACGAACAAGACAGACTTGGTCCAAAGAAGGCCAACGGATCTAATGCGAGGATGAAGATTGACGAACTAGAGGAACTTGGTCCAAAGAAGGCCAACGGATCTAATGGCAGGATGAAAAGTGACGAACGAGACGAACGTTTTCCAAAGAATTCCAACGGATCAAATGGGAGCATGAAAAGGGACAAACGAGACAAGCTTGTTCCAAAAAACGCCAACGAATCAAATGGGAGGACGAAGATGGACGAACGAGACGATCTTGGTACAAAGAAGGCCAACGGATCTAATGGGAGGGCGAAGAGGGACGAACGAGACGAACTTGGTCCAAAGAAGGACAACGGATCTAATGGGAGGACGAAGAGGGACTAAAGAGACGAACTTAGTTCAAAGAAGGCCAACGGATCTAATACAAGCACGAAGATGGACGAACGAGACGAACTTGGTCCAAAGAAGGCAAACGGATCAAACGGAACGATGAAGATGGACGAACGAAAAGAACTTGGTCCAAAGAAGGCCAACGGATCTAATGCAAGCCCGAAGATGGACGAACGAGACGAACTTGGTCCAAAGAAGGCCAACGGATTAAATGGGAGGACGAAGATGGACGAACGAGACGAACGAGACAAACTTGGTCCAAAGAAGGCCAACGGATCAAATTGGAGGACAAAGGGGGACGAACGAGACGAACTTGGTCCAAAGAAGGCCAACAGATCTATTGGGAGGACGAAGAGGGACGAACGATGATGGATGAACGAGACAAACTTGGTCCAAAGAAGGCCAACGGATCAAATGGGAGGATGAAGATGGACGAACTAGACGAACATGGTCCAAAGAAGGCCAACAGATCAAATGGTAGGACGAAGAGGGACGAAAGTGACGAACTTTGTCCAAAGAAGGCCAATGGATCAAATGGGAGGACGAAGAGGGACTAACGAGACAAACTTGATCCAAAGAAGGCCAACGGATCAAATGGGAGGATGAAGATGGACGAACTAGACGAACATGGTCCAAAGAAGGCCAATGGATCAAATGGGAGGACGAAGAGGGACAAAAGAGACGAACTTGATCCAAAGAAGGACAACGGATCTAATGCGACGACAATGATGGACGAACGAGACGACTTGGTCCAAAGAAGGCCAACGGATCTATTGCGAGGACGAAGATTGACGAACTAGACGAACTTGGTCCAAAGAAGGCCAACGGATCTAATGGCAGGATGAAAAGTGACGAACGAGGCGAATGTTTTCCAAAGAATTCCAACGGATCAAATGGGAGCATGAAAAGGGACAAACGAGACAAGCTTGTTCCAAAAAACGCCAACGAATCAAATGGGAGGACGAAGATGGACGAACGAGACTATCTTGGTACAAAGAAGGCCAACGGATCTAATGGGAGGACGAAGTGGTACGAACGAGACAAACTTGGTCCAAAGAAGGCCAACAAATCTAATGCAAGTACGATGATGGACGAACAAGACGAACTTGGTCCAAAGAATGCCAACGGATCAAATGGGAGGACGAAGATGGACGAACGAGACGAACATGGTCCAAAGAAGGCCAACGGATCTAATGGGAAGTCGAAGATGGACGAACGAGATGAATTTGATCCAAAGAAGGACTTGATCCAAAGAAGGCCAATGGATCTAATGGGAGGACGAAGGGGGATGAACGAGACGAACTTGGCCCAAAGAAGGCCAACGGATCTAATGGGAGGGCGAAGAGGGACGAACGAGACGAACTTGGTCCAAAGAAGGACAACGGATCTAATGGGAGGACGAAGAGGGACTAAAGAGACGAACTTAGTTCAAAGAAGGCCAACGGATCTAATACAAGCACGAAGATGGACGAACGAGACGAACTTGGTCCAAAGAAGGCCAACGGATCAAATGGGATGATGAAGATGGACGAACGAAAAGAACTTGGTCCAAAGAAGGCCAACGGATCCAATGCGAGCCCGAAGATGGATGAACGAGACGAACTTGGTCCAAAGAAGGACAACGGATCAAATTGGAGGACGAAGATGGACGAACGAGACGAACGAGATGAACTTGGTCCAAAGAAGGCCAACGGATCAAATGGGAGGATGAAGATGGACGAACGAGACAAACTTGGTCCAAAGAAGGCCAACGGATCAAATTGGAGGACAAAGAAAACGAACGAGACGAACTTGGTCCAAAGAAGGCCAACGGATCTATTGGGAGGACGAAGAGGGACGAACGATGATGGATGAACGAGACGAACTTGGTCCAAAGAAGGCCAATGGATCAAATGGGAGGATGAAGATGGACAAACGAGACGAACTTGATCTAAAGAAGGCCAACGGATCACATTGGAGCACGAAGATGGACGAATTAGACGAACATGGTCCAAAGAAGGCCAACAGATCAAATGGTAGGACGAAGAGGGACGAACATGGTCCAAAAAAGGCCAACGGATCAAATGGGAGGACGAAGCGGGACGAAAGAAACGAACTTGATCCAAACAAGGACGACGGATCTAATGCGACGACAATGATGGACGAACGAGACGAACTTGGTCCAAAGAAGGCCAACGGAACTAATGCGAGGACGAAGATTGACGAACGAGACGAACTTGGTCCAAAGAAGGCCAACGGATCTAATGGGAGGACGAAAAGGAACGAACGAGATGAACGTTTTCCAAAGAATTCCAACGGCTCTAATGGGAAGACGAAGATGGATGAACGAGACGAACTTGGTCCAATGAAGTCCAAAGGATCTAGCGGGAGGACGAAGAGGGACTAAAGAGACGAACTTGGTCCAAAGATGGCCAACGGATCAAATGGGAGGACGAAAAGGGACGAACGAGACGAACGTTTTCCAAAGAATTCCAACTGATCTAATGGGAAGACGAAGATGGATGAACGAGACGAACTTGGTCCAATGAAGTCCAACGGATCTAATGGGAGGACGAAGAGGGACTAAAGAGACGAACTTGGTCCAAAGATGGCCAACGGATCAAATGGGAGGACGAATAGGGACGAACTAGGTCCAAAGAAGGCCAACGGATCTAATGGGAGGACAAAGAGGGACTAACGAGACGAACTTGGTACAAAGTACGCCAACGGATCTAATGCTAGGACGAAGATGGACGAACGAGATGAACTTGGTCCAAAGAAGGCCAACGGATCCAATGGGAGGACGAAGAGGGACTAACGAGACGAACTTGATCCAAAGAAGGCCAACGGATCAAATGGGAGGAGGAAGATGGACGAACAAGACGAACATGGTCCAAAGAGGGCCAACAGATCAAATGGTAGGACGAAGAGGGACGAAAGTGAAGAACTTGGTCTAAAGAAGGCCAACGGATCAAATGGGAGGATGAAGATGGACGAACTAGACGAACATGGTCCAAAGAAGGCCAACAGATGAAATGGTAGGACGAAGAGGGACGAACGAGATGAACTTGGTGCAAGGAAGCCCAACAGATCTAATGGGAGGCCGAAGAGGGACGAACGATGATGGATGAACGAGAGGAACTTGGTCCAAAGAAGGCCAACGGATCAAATGGGAGGACGAAGATGGATAAACGAGACGAGCTTGGTCGAAAGAAGTCCAACGGATCTAATGGGAGGACGAAGAGGGACTAACGAGATGAACTTGGTCCAAAGAAGGCCAACGGATCAAATGCGAGGATGAAGATGGATGAACTAGACGAACATGGTCCAAAGAAGGCCAACAGATCAAATGGTAGGACGAAGAGGGACGAAAGTGATGAACTTGGTCCAAAAAAGGCCACCGGATCAAATGGGAGGACGAATAGGGACGAAAGAGACAAACTTGATCCAAAGAAGGACAACGGATCTAATGCGACGACAATGATGGACGAACGAGACGAACTTGGTCCGAAGAAGGCCAATGGATCTAATGCGAGGACGAAGATGGACAAACGAGACGAACTCGGTCCAAAGAAGGCCAACGGATCAAATGGGAGGACGAAGAGGGACTAACGACACGAACTTGATCCAAAGAAGGCCAACGGATCAAATGGGAGGACGAAGATGGACGAACTAGACGAACATGGTCCAAAGTAGGCCAACAGATCAAATGGTACGACGAAGAGGGACGAAAGTGACGAACTTGGTCCAAAGAAGGCCAACGGATCAAATGGGAGGACGAAGAGGGACTAACGAGACGAACATGATCCAAAGAAGGCCAACGGATCAAATGGGAGGATGAAGATGGACGAACTAGACAAACATAGTCCAAAAAAGGCCAACAGATCTAATGGCAGGACGAAATGTGACGAACGAGACGAACGTTTTCCAAAGAATTCCAACGGATCAAATGGGTGCATGAAAAGGGACAAACGAGACAAGTTTGTTCCAAAAAACGCCAACGAATCAAGTGGGAGGACGAAGATGGACGAACTAGACGATCTTGGTACAAAGAAGGCCAACGGATCTAATGGGGGGACGAAGAGGTACGAACGAGACAAACTTGGTCCAAAGAAGGCCAACGAATCTAATGCAAGCACGATGATGGACGAACGAGACGAACTTGGTCCAAAGAAGGCCAACGGATCTAATGGGAAGTCGAAGATGGACGAACGAGATGAATTTGATCCAAAGAAGGACTTGATCCAAAGAAGGCCAATGGATCTAGTGGGAGGACGAAGAGGGACGAACGAGACGAAGTTGGTCCAAAGAAGGCCAACGGATCTAATGGGAGGACAAAGAGGGACTAAAGAGACGAACTTAGTTCAAAGAAGGCCAACGGATCTAATACAAGCACGAAGATGAACTTGGTCCAAAGAAGGCCAAAGGATCAAATGGGACGACGAAGATGGACGAACGAAAAGAACTTGGTCCAAAGAAGGCCAACGGATCTAATGCAAGCCCGAAGATGGACGAACGAGACGAACTTGGTCCAAAGAAGGCCAACGGATCAAATGGGAGGACGAAGATGGACGAACGAGACGAACTTGGTCCAAAGAAGGCCAACGGATCAAATTGGAGGACAAAGAGGGACGAACGAGACGAACTTGGTCCAAAGAAGGCCAACGGATCTAATGGGAAGACGAAGAGGGACGAACGATGATGGATGAACGAGACGAACTTGGTCCAAAGAAGGCCAACGGATCAAATGGGAGGACGAAGATGGACAAACGAGACGAGCTTGGTCGAAAGAAGTCCAACGGATCTAATGGGAGGACAAAGAGGGACTAACGAGACGAACTTGGTCCAAAGTACGCCAACAGATCTAATGCTAGGACGAAGATGGACGAACGAGACGAAATTGGTCCAAAGAAGGCCAACGAATCCAATGGGAGGACGAAGAGGGACTAACGAGACGAACTTGACACAAAGAAGGCCAACGGATCAAATGGGAGGATGAAGATGCACGAACAAGACGAACATGGTCCAAAGAGGGCCAACAGATCAAATGGTAGGACGAAGAGGGACGAAAGTGAAGAACTTGGTCCATAGAAGGCCAACGGATCTAATGGCAGGACGAAAAGGGACGAACGAGACGAACGTTTTCCAAAGAATTCGAACGGATAAAATGGGAGCACGAAGAGGGACAAACGAGACAAGCTTGTTCCAAAAAACGCCAACGAATCAAATGGGAGGACGAAGATGGACGAACGAGACGATCTTGGTACAAAGAAGGCCAGCGGATCTAATGGGAGGAAGAAGATGGACGAACGAGATGAATTTGATCCAAAGAAGGACTTGATCCAAAGAAGGCCAACGGATCTAATGGGAGGACGAAGAGGGACGAACGAGACGAACTTGGTCCAAAGAAGGCCAACAGATCAAATGGTATGACGAAGAGGGACGAAAGTGACGAACTTGGTCCAAAGAAGGCCAACGGATCAAATGGGAGGACGAAGATGGATAAACGAGACGAGCTTGGTCGAAAGAAGTCCAACGGATCTAATGGGAGGACGAAGAGGGACTAACGAGATGAACTTGGTCCAAAGAAGGCCAACGGATCAAATGCGAGGATGAAGATGGATGAACTAGACGAACATGGTCCAAAGAAGGCCAACAGATCAAATGGTAGGACGAAGAGGGACGAAAGTGATGAACTTGGTCCAAAAAAGGCCACCGGATCAAATGGGAGGACGAATAGGGACGAAAGAGACAAACTTGATCCAAAGAAGGACAACGGATCTAATGCGACGACAATGATGGACGAACGAGACGAACTTGGTCCGAAGAAGGCCAATGGATCTAATGCGAGGACGAAGATGGACAAACGAGACGAACTCGGTCCAAAGAAGGCCAACGGATCAAATGGGAGGACGAAGAGGGACTAACGACACGAACTTGATCCAAAGAAGGCCAACGGATCAAATGGGAGGACGAAGATGGACGAACTAGACGAACATGGTCCAAAGAAGGCCAACAGATCAAATGGTACGACGAAGAGGGACGAAAGTGACGAACTTGGTCCAAAGAAGGCCAACGGATCAAATGGGAGGACGAAGAGGGACTAACGAGACGAACATGATCCAAAGAAGGCCAACGGATCAAATGGGAGGATGAAGATGGACGAACTAGACAAACATGGTCCAAAAAAGGCCAACAGATCTAATGGCAGGACGAAATGTGACGAACGAGACGAACGTTTTCCAAAGAATTCCAACGGATCAAATGGGTGCATGAAAAGGGACAAACGAGACAAGTTTGTTCCAAAAAACGCCAACGAATCAAGTGGGAGGACGAAGATGGACGAACTAGACGATCTTGGTACAAAGAAGGCCAACGGATCTAATGGGGGGACGAAGAGGTACGAACGAGACAAACTTGGTCCAAAGAAGGCCAACGAATCTAATGCAAGCACGATGATGGACGAACGAGACGAACTTGGTCCAAAGAAGGCCAACGGATCTAATGGGAAGTCGAAGATGGACGAACGAGATGAATTTGATCCAAAGAAGGACTTGATCCAAAGAAGGCCAATGGATCTAGTGGGAGGACGAAGAGGGACGAACGAGACGAAGTTGGTCCAAAGAAGGCCAACGGATCTAATGGGAGGACGAAGAGGGACTAAAGAGACGAACTTAGTTCAAAGAAGGCCAACGGATCTAATACAAGCACGAAGATGAACTTGGTCCAAAGAAGGCCAAAGGATCAAATGGGACGACGAAGATGGACGAACGAAAAGAACTTGGTCCAAAGAAGGCCAAAGGATCAAATGGGACGACGAAGATGGACGAACGAGACGAACTTGGTCCAAAGAAGGCCAACGGATCAAATGGGAGGACGAAGATGGACGAACGAGACGAACTTGGTCCAAAGAAGGCCAACGGATCAAATTGGAGGACAAAGAGGGACGAACGAGACGAACTTGGTCCAAAGAAGGCCAACGGATCTAATGGGAAGACGAAGAGGGACGAACGATGATGGATGAACGAGACGAACTTGGTCCAAAGAAGGCCAACGGATCAAATGGGAGGACGAAGATGGACAAACGAGACGAGCTTGGTCGAAAGAAGTCCAACGGATCTAATGGGAGGACAAAGAGGGACTAACGAGACGAACTTGGTCCAAAGTACGCCAACAGATCTAATGCTAGGACGAAGATGGACGAACGAGACGAAATTGGTCCAAAGAAGGCCAACGGATCCAATGGGAGGACGAAGAGGGACTAACGAGACGAACTTGACACAAAGAAGGCCAACGGATCAAATGGGAGGATGAAGATGGACGAACAAGACGAACATGGTCCAAAGAGGGCCAACAGATCAAATGGTAGGACGAAGAGGGACGAAAGTGAAGAACTTGGTCCATAGAAGGCCAACGGATCTAATGGCAGGACGAAAAGGGACGAACGAGACGAACGTTTTCCAAAGAATTCGAACGGATAAAATGGGAGCACGAAGAGGGACAAACGAGACAAGCTTGTTCCAAAAAACGCCAACGAATCAAATGGGAGGACGAAGATGGACGAACGAGACGATCTTGGTACAAAGAAGGCCAGCGGATCTAATGGGAGGAAGAAGATGGACGAACGAGATGAATTTGATCCAAAGAAGGACTTGATCCAAAGAAGGCCAACGGATCTAATGGGAGGACGAAGAGGGACGAACGAGACGAACTTGGTCCAAAGAAGGCCAACGGATCTAATGGGTGGGCGAAGAGGGACGAACGAGACGAACTTGATCCAAAGAAGGACAATACATCTAATGCGACGACAATGATGGACGAACGAGACGAATTTGGTCCAAAGAAGGCCAACGGATCTAATGCGCGGACGAAGATGGATGAACGCGACGAACTTGGTCCAAGGAAGGCCAACGGATCAAATGGGAGGATGAAGATGGACGAACTAGACGAACATGGTCCAAAGAAGGCCAACAGATCAAATCGTAGGACGAAGAGGGACGAAAGTGACGAACTTGGTCCAAAGAAGGCCAACGGATCAAATGGGAGGACGAAGAGGGACTAACGAGACGAACTTGATCCAAAGAAGGCCAACGGATCAAATGGGGGGATGAAGATGGACGAACTAGACGAACATGGTCCAAAGAAGGCCAACAGATCAAATGGTAGGACGAAGAGGGACGAAACACACGAACTTGGTCCAAAGAAGGCCAACGGATCAAATGGGAGGACGAAGAGGGACAAAAGAGACGAACTTGATCCAAAGAAGGACAACGGATCTAATGCGACGACAATGATGGACGAACGAGACGAACTTGCTCCAAAGAAGGCCAACGGATCTAATGCGAGGACGAAGATTGACGAACTAAACGAACTTGGTCCAAAGAAGGCCAACGGATCAAATGGGAGCATGAAAAGGGACAAACGAGACAAGCTTGTTCCAAAAAACGCCAACGAATCAAATGGGAGGACGAAGATGGACGAACGACACGAACTTGTTCCAAAGAAGGCCAACGGATCTAATGGGAGGACGAAAAGGGACGAACGAGACGAACGTTTTCCAAAGAATTCCAACGGATCTAATGGGAAGACGAAGAGGGACGAACTAGACGAACATGGTCCAAAGAAGGCCAACGGATCAAATGGGAGCACGAAGATGGACGAACGAGACAAACTTGGTCCAAAGAAGGCAACGGATCAAATTGGAGGATAAAGTGTTGACGAACGAGACGAACTTGGTCCAAAGAAGGCCAACGGATATAACGGGAGGACGAAGAGGGACGAACGATGATGGATGAACGAGACGAACTTGGTCCAAAGAAGGCCAACAGATCAAATGGGAGGACGAAGGGGGACGAAAGTCATGAACTTGGTCCAAAGAAGGCCAACGGATCAAATGGGAGGACGAACAGGGACGAAAGAGACGAACTTGATCCAAAGAAGGACAATACATCCAATGCGACAACAATGATGGACGAACGAGACGAATTTGGTCCAAAGAAGGCCAACGGATCTAATGCGCGGACGAAGATAGAGGAACGAGACGAAATTGGTCCAAAGAAGGCCAACAGATCAAATGGGAGGATGAAGATGGACGAACTAGATGAACATGGTCCAAAGAAGGCCAACAGATCAAATGGTAGGACGACGAGGGACGAAAGTGACGAACTTGGTCCAAAGAAGGCCAACGGATCAAATGGGAGGACGAAGAGGGACTAACGAGACGAACTTGATCCAAAGAAGCCCAACGAATCAAATGGGAGGATGAAGATGGACGAACTAGACGAACATGGTCCAAAGAAGGCCAACAGATCAAATGGTAGGACGAAGAGGGAAGAAAGACACGAACTTGGTCCAAAGAAGGCCAACGAATCAAATGGGAGGACGAAGAGGGACCAAAGAGACGAACTTGATCCAAAGAAGGACAACGGATCTAATGCGACGACAATGATGGACGAACGAGACGAACTTGGTCCAAAGAATGCCAACGGATCTAATGCGAGGACGAAGATTAACGTACTAGACGAACTTGGTCCAAAGAAGGCAAACGGATGTAATGGCAGGATGAAAAGTGACGAACGAGACGAACGTTTTCCAAAGAATTCCAACGGATCAAATGGGAGCATGAAAAGGGACAAACGAGACAAGCTTGTTCCAAAAAATGCCAACGAATCAAATGGGAGGACGAGGATGGACGAACGAGACGATCTTGGTACAAAGAAGGCCAACGGATCTAATGGGAGGACGAAGAGGTACGAACGAGACAAACTTGGTCCAAAGAAGGCCAACGAATCTAATGCAAGCACGATGATGGACGAACGAGACGAACTTGGTCCAAAGAAGGCCAACGGATCAAATTGGAGGACAAAGAGGGACGAACGAGATGAACTTGGTGCAAAGAAGCCCAACGGATCTAATGGAAGGACGAAGAGGGACGAACGATGATGGATGAACGAGACGAACTTGGTCCAAAGAAGGCCAACGGAACAAATGGGAGGACGAAGATGGACAAACGAGACGAGCTTGGTCGAAAGAAGTCCAACGGATCTAATGGGAGGACGAAGAGGGACTAACGAGACGAACTTGGTCCAAAGAAGGCCAACAGATCAAATGGTAGGACGAAGAGGGACGAAAGTGATGAACCTGGTCCAAAGAAGGCCACCGGATCAAATGGGAGGACGAAGAGGGACGAAAGAGACAAACTTGATCCAAAGAAGGACAATGATGGACGAACGAGACGAACTTGGTCCGAAGAATGCCAACGGATCTAATGCAAGGACGAAGATGGACAAACGAGACGAACTCGGTCCAAAGAAGGCCAACGGATCAAATGGGAGGACGAAGAGGGACTAACGACACGAACTTGATCCAAAGAAGGCCAACGGATCAAATGGGAGGATGAAGATGGACGAACTAGATGAACATGGTCCAAAGAAGGCCAACAGATCAAATGGTAGGACGAAGAGGGACGAAAGACACGAACTTGGTCCAAAGAAGGCCAACGGATCAAATGGGAGGACGAAGAGGGACAAAAGAGACGAACTTGATCCAAAGAAGGACAACGGATCTAATGCGACGACAATGATGGACGAACGAGACGAACTTGGTCCAATGAAGGCCAACGGATCTAATGCGAGGACGAAGATTGACGAACTACACGAACTTGGTCCAAAGAAGGCCACAGATCTAATGGCAGAACGAAAAGTGACGAACGAGACGAACGTTTTCCAAAGAATTCCAACGGATCAAATGGGAGCATGAAAAGGGACAAACGAGACAAGCTTGTTCCAAAAAACGCCAACGAATCAAATGGGAGGACGAAGACGGACGAACGAGACGATCCTGGTACAAAGAAGGCCAACGGATCTAATGGGGGGACGAAGAGGTACGAACGAGACAAACTTGGTCCAAAGAAGGCCAACGAATCTAATGGAAGCACGATGATGGACGAACAAGACGAACTTGGTCCAAAGAAGGCCAACAGATCAAATGGGAGGACGAAGATGGACGAACTAGACGAACATGGTCCAAAGAAGGCCAACGGATCTAATGCGCGGACGAAGATGGACGAACGAGACGAACTTGGCCCAAAGAAGGCCAACGGATCAAATGGGAGGACGAAGAGGGACTAACGAGACGAACTTGATCGAAAGATGGCCAACAGATCAAATGGGAGGATGAAGATGGACGAACTAGACGAACATGGTCCAAAGAAGGCCAACAGATCAAATGGTAGGACGAAGAGGGACGAAAGTGACGAACTTGGTCCAAACAAGGCCAACGGATCAAATGGGAGGACGAAGAGGGACGAAAGAGACGAACTTGATCCAAAGAAGGACAATAGATCTAATGCGACGACAATGATGGACGAACGAGACGAATTTGGTCCAAAGAAGGCCAACGGATCTAATGCGCGGACGAAGATGGACGAACGAGACGAACTTGGCCCAAAGAAGGCCAACGGATCAAATGGGAGGACGAAGAGGGACTAACGAGACGAACTTGATCGAAAGATGGCCAACGGATCAAATGGGAGGATGAAGATGGACGAACTAGACGAACATGGTCCAAAGAAGGCCAACAGATCAAAAGGTAGGACGAAGAGGGACGAAAGTGACAAACTTGGTCCAAAGAAGGCCAACGGATCGAATGGGAGGACGAAGAGGGACTAACGATGATGGATGAACGAGACGAACTTGGTCCAAACAAGGCCAACGGATCAAATGCGAGGATGAAGATGGATGAACTAGACGAACATGGTCCAAAGAAGGCCAACAGATCAAATGTTAGTACGAAGAGGGACGAAAGTGATGAACCTGGTCCAAAGAAGGCCACCGGATCAAATGGGAGGACGAAGAGGGACGAAAGAGACAAACTTGATCCAAAGAAGGACAACGGATCTAATGCGACGACAATGATGGACGAACGAGACGAACTTGGTCGAAGAAGGCCAGCGGATCTAATGCGAGGACGAAGATGGACAAACGAGACGAACTCGGTCCAAAGAAGGCCAACGTATCAAATGGGAGGACGAAGAGGGACTAACGACACGAACTTGATCCAAAGAAGGCCAACGGATCAAATGGGAGGATGAAGATGGACGAACTAGATGAACATGGTCCAAAGAAGGCCAACAAATCAAATGGTAGGACGAAGAGGGACGAAAGACACGAACTTGGTCCAAAGAAGGCCAACGGATCAAATGGGAGGACGAAGAGGGACAAAAGAGACGAACTTGATCCAAAGAAGGACAACGGATTTAATGCGACGACAATGATGGACGAACGAGACGAACTTGGTCCAAAGAAGGCCAACGGATCTAATGCAAGGACGAAGATTGACGAACTAGACGAACTTGGTCCAAAGAAGCCCAACGGATCTAATGGCAGGACGAAAAGTTACGAACGAGACGAACGTTTTCCAAAGAATTCCAACAGATCAAATGGGAGCATGAAAAGGGACAAACGAGACAAGCTTGTCCCAAAAAACGCCAACGAATCAAATGGGAGGACGAAGATGGACGAACGAGACAATCTTGGCACAAAGAAGGCCAACGGATCTAATGGGGGGACGAAGAGGTACGAACGAGACAAACTTGGTCCAAAGAAGGCCAACGAATCTAATGCAAGCACGATGATGGACGAACAAGACGAACTTGGTCCAAAGAAGGCCAACAGATCAAATGGGAGGACGAAGATGGACGAACTAGACGAACATGGTCCAAACAAGGCCAACAGATCAAATGGTAGGACAAAGAGGAACGAAAGTGATGAACTTGGTCCAAAGAAGGCCAACGGATCAAATGGGAGGACGAAGAGGGACGAAAGAGACGAACTTGATCCAAAGAAGGACAATAGATCTAATGCGACGACAATGATGGACGAACGAGACGAATTTGGTCCAAAGAAGGCCAACGGATCTAATGCGCGGACGAAGATGGACGAACGAGACGAACTTGGCCCAAAGAAGGCCAACGGATCTAATGCGCGGACGAAGATTGACGAACGAGACGAACTTGGCCCAAAGAAGGCCAACAGATCAAATGGGAGGACGAAGAGGGACTAACGAGACGAACTTGATCGAAAGATGGCCAACAGATCAAATGGGAGGATGAAGATAGACGAACTAGACGAACATGGTCCAAAGAAGGCCAACAGATTAAATGGTAGGACGAAGAGGGACGAAAGTGACGAACTTGGTCCAAAGAAGGCCAACGGATCAAATGGGAGGACGAAGAGGGACGAAAGAGACGAACTTGATCCAAAGAAGGACAATAGATCTAATGCGACGACAATAATGGACGAACGAGACGAATTTGGTCCAAAGAAGGCCAACGGATCTAATGCGCGGACGAAGATGGACGAACGAGACGAACTTGGCCCAAAGAAGGCCAACGGATCAAATGGGAGGACGAAGAGGGACTAACGAGACGAACTTGATCCAAAGATAGCCAACGGATCAAATGGGAGGATGAAGATGGACGAACTAGACGAACACGGTCCAAAGAAGGCCAACAGATCAAATGGTAGGACGAAGAGGGACGAAAGTGACAAACTTGGTCCAAAGAAGGCCAACGGATCGAATGGGAGGACGAAGAGGGACTAACGAGACGAACTTGATCCAAAGAAGGCCAACGGATCAAATGCGAGGATGAAGATGGACGAACTAGACGAACATGGTCCAAAGAAGGCCAACAGATTAAATGGTAGGACGAAGAGGGACGAAAGTGACGAACTTGGTCCAAAGAAGGCCAACGGATCAAATGGGAGGACGAAGAGGGACTAACGAGACGAACTTGATCCAATGAAGGCCAACGGATCAAATGGGAGGATGAAGATGGACGAACTAGGCGAACATGGTCGAAAGAAGGCCAACAGATCAAATGGTAGGACGAAGTGGGACGAACGAGATGAACTTGGTGCAAAGAAGCCCAACGGATCTAATGGGATGACGAAGAGGGACGAACGATGATGGATGAACGAGACGAACTTGGTCCAAAGAAGGCCAACGGATCAAATGCGAGGATGAAGATGGATGAACTAGACGAACATGGTCCAAAGAAGGCCAACAGATCAAATGGTAGGGCGAAGAGGGACGAAAGTAATGAACCTGGTCCAAAGAAGGCCACCGGATCAAATGGGAGGACGAAGAGGGACGAAAGAGACAAACTTGATCCAAAGAAGGACAACGGATCTAATGCGACGACAATGATGGACGATCGAGACGAACTTGGTCCGAAGAAGGCCAACGGATCTAATGCGAGGACGAAGATGGACAAACGAGACGAACTCGGTCCAAAGAAGGCCAACGGATCAAATGGGAGGACGAAGAGGGACTAACGACACGAACTTGATCCCAAGATGGCCAACGGATCAAATGGGAGGATGAAGATGGACGAACTAGATGAACATGGTCCAAAGAAGGCCAACAGATCAAATGGTAGGACGAAGAGGGACGAAAGACACGAACTTGGTCCAAAGATGGCCAACGGATCAAATGGGAGGACGAAGAGGGGCAAAAGAGACGAACTTGATCCAAAGAAGGACAACGGATCTAATGCGACGACAATGATGGACGAACGAGACGAACTTGGTCCAAAGAAGGCCAACGGATCTAATGCGAGGACGAAGATTGACGAACTAGACGAACTTGGTCCAAAGAAGGCCACGGATCTAATGACAGGACGAAAAGTGATGAACGAGACGAACGTTTTCCAAAGAATTCCAACGGATCAAATGGGAGAATTAAAAGGGACAAACGAGACAAGTTTGTTCCAAAAAACGCCAACGAATCAAATGGGAGGACGAAGATGGACGAACGAGACGATATTGGTACAAAGAAGGCCAACGGATCTAATGGGGGGACGAAGAGGTACGAACGAGACAAACTTGGTCCAAAGAAGGCCAACGAATCTAATGCAAGCACGATGATGGACGAACAAGACGAACTTGGTCCAAAGAAGGCCAACGGATCAAATGGGAGGACGAAGATGGACGAACTAGACGAACATGGTCCAAAGAAGGCCAACAGATCAAATGGTAGGACGAAGAGGGACGAAAGTGATGAACTTGGTCCAAAGAAGGCCAACGGATCAAATGGGAGGACGAAGAGGGACGAAAGAGACGAACTTGATCCAAAGAAGGACAATAGATGTAATGCGATGACAATGATGGACGAACGAGACGAATTTGGTCCAAAGAAGGCCAACGGATCTAATGCGCGGACGAAGATGGACGAACGACACGAACTTGGCCCAAAGAAGGCCAACAGATCAAATGGTAGGACGAAGAGGGACGAAAGTGACGAACTTGGTCCAAACAAGGCCAACGGATCAAATGGGAGGACGAAGAGGGACGAAAGAGACGAACTTGATCCAAAGAAGGACAATAGATCTAATGCGACGACAATGATGGACGAACGAGACGAATTTGGTCCAAAGAAGGCCAACAGATCTAATGCGCGGACGAAGATGGACGAACGAAACGAACTTGGCCCAAAGAAGGCCAACGGATCAAATGGGAGGACGAAGAGGGACTAACGAGACGAACTTGATCGAAAGATGGCCAACGGATCAAATGGGAGGATGAAGATGGACGAACTAGACGAACATGGTCCAAAGAAGGCCAACAGATCAAATGGTAGGACGAAGAGGGACGAAAGTGACAAACTTGGTCCAAAGAAGGCCAACGGATCGAATGGGAGGACGAAGAGGGACTAACGATGATGGATGAACGAGACGAACTTGGTCCAAACAAGGCCAACGGATCAAATGCGAGGATGAAGATGGATGAACTAGACGAACATGGTCCAAAGAAGGCCAACAGATCAAATGTTAGGACGAAGAGGGACGAAAGTGATGAACCTGGTCCAAAGAAGGCCACCGGATCAAATGGGAGGACGAAGAGGGACGAAAGAGACAAACTTGATCCAAAGAAGGACAACGGATCTAATGCGACGACAATGATGGACGAACGAGACGAACTTGGTCGAAGAAGGCCAGCGGATCTAATGCGAGGACGAAGATGGACAAACGAGACGAACTCGGTCCAAAGAAGGCCAACGTATCAAATGGGAGGACGAAGAGGGACTAACGACACGAACTTGATCCAAAGAAGGCCAACGGATCAAATGGGAGGATGAAGATGGACGAACTAGATGAACATGGTCCAAAGAAGGCCAACAAATCAAATGGTAGGACGAAGAGGGACGAAAGACACGAACTTGGTCCAAAGAAGGCCAACGGATCAAATGGGAGGACGAAGAGGGACAAAAGAGACGAACTTGATCCAAAGAAGGACAACGGATTTAATGCGACGACAATGATGGGCGAACGAGACGAACTTGGTCCAAAGAAGGCCAACGGATCTAATGCAAGGACGAAGATTGACGAACTAGACGAACTTGGTCCAAAGAAGCCCAACGGATCTAATGGCAGGACGAAAAGTGACGAACGAGACGAACGTTTTCCAAAGAATTCCAACGGATCAAATGGGAGCATGAAAAGGGACAAACGAGACAAGCTTGTCCCAAAAAACGCCAACGAATCAAATGGGAGGACAAAGATGGACGAACGAGACAATCTTGGCACAAAGAAGGCCAACGGATCTAATGGGGGGACGAAGAGGTACGAACGAGACAAACTTGGTCCAAAGAAGGCCAACGAATCTAATGCAAGCACGATGATGGACGAACAAGACGAACTTGGTCCAAAGAAGGCCAACAGATCAAATGGGAGGACGAAGATGGACGAACTAGACGAACATGGTCCAAACAAGGCCAACAGATCAAATGGTAGGACAAAGAGGAACGAAAGTGATGAACTTGGTCCAAAGAAGGCCAACGGATCAAATGGGAGGACGAAGAGGGACGAAAGAGACGAACTTGATCCAAAGAAGGACAATAGATCTAATGCGACGACAATGATGGACGAACGAGACGAATTTGGTCCAAAGAAGGCCAACGGATCTAATGCGCGGACGAAGATGGACGAACGAGACGAACTTGGCCCAAAGAAGGCCAACGGATCTAATGCGCGGACGAAGATGGACGAACGAGACGAACTTGGCCCAAAGAAGGCCAACAGATCAAATGGGAGGACGAAGAGGGACTAACGAGACGAACTTGATCGAAAGATGGCCAACAGATCAAATGGGAGGATGAAGATGGACGAACTAGACGAACATGGTCCAAAGAAGGCCAACAGATTAAATGGTAGGACGAAGAGGGACGAAAGTGACGAACTTGGTCCAAAGAAGGCCAACGGATCAAATGGGAGGACGAAGAGGGACGAAAGAGACGAACTTGATCCAAAGAAGGACAATAGATCTAATGCGACGACAATAATGGACGAACGAGACGAATTTGGTCCAAAGAAGGCCAACGGATCTAATGCGCGGACGAAGATGGACGAACGAGACGAACTTGGCCCAAAGAAGGCCAACGGATCAAATGGGAGGACGAAGAGGGACTAACGAGACGAACTTGATCCAAAGATAGCCAACGGATCAAATGGGAGGATGAAGATGGACGAACTAGACGAACACGGTCCAAAGAAGGCCAACAGATCAAATGGTAGGACGAAGAGGGACGAAAGTGACAAACTTGGTCCAAAGAAGGCCAACGGATCGAATGGGAGGACGAAGAGGGACTAACGAGACGAACTTGATCCAAAGAAGGCCAACGGATCAAATGCGAGGATGAAGATGGACGAACTAGACGAACATGGTCCAAAGAAGGCCAACAGATTAAATGGTAGGACGAAGAGGGACGAAAGTGACGAACTTGGTCCAAAGAAGGCCAACGGATCAAATGGGAGGACGAAGAGGGACTAACGAGACGAACTTGATCCAATGAAGGCCAACGGATCAAATGGGAGGATGAAGATGGACGAACTAGGCGAACATGGTCGAAAGAAGGCCAACAGATCAAATGGTAGGACGAAGAGGGACGAACGAGATGAACTTGGTGCAAAGAAGCCGAACGGATCTAATGGGATGACGAAGAGGGACGAACGATGATGGATGAACGAGACGAACTTGGTCCAAAGAAGGCCAACGGATCAAATGCGAGGATGAAGATGGATGAACTAGACGAACATGGTCCAAAGAAGGCCAACAGATCAAATGGTAGGGCGAAGAGGGACGAAAGTAATGAACCTGGTCCAAAGAAGGCCACCGGATCAAATGGGAGGACGAAGAGGGACGAAAGAGACAAACTTGATCCAAAGAAGGACAAAGGATCTAATGCGACGACAATGATGGACGATCGAGACGAACTTGGTCCGAAGAAGGCCAACGGATCTAATGCGAGGACGAAGATGGACAAACGAGACGAACTCGGTCCAAAGAAGGCCAACGGATCAAATGGGAGGACGAAGAGGGACTAACGACACGAACTTGATCCCAAGATGGCCAACGGATCAAATGGGAGGATGAAGATGGACGAACTAGATGAACATGGTCCAAAGAAGGCCAACAGATCAAATGGTAGGACGAAGAGGGACGAAAGACACGAACTTGGTCCAAAGATGGCCAACGGATCAAATGGGAGGACGAAGAGGGGCAAAAGAGACGAACTTGATCCAAAGAAGGACAACGGATCTAATGCGACGACAATGATGGACGAACGAGACGAACTTGGTCCAAAGAAGGCCAACGGATCTAATGCGAGGACGAAGATTGACGAACTAGACGAACTTGGTCCAAAGAAGGCCACGGATCTAATGACAGGACGAAAAGTGATGAACGAGACGAACGTTTTCCAAAGAATTCCAACGGATCAAATGGGAGAATTAAAAGGGACAAACGAGACAAGCTTGTTCCAAAAAACGCCAACGAATCAAATGGGAGGACGAAGATGGACGAACGAGACGATATTGGTACAAAGAAGGCCAACGGATCTAATGGGGGGACGAAGAGGTACGAACGAGACAAACTTGGTCCAAAGAAGGCCAACGAATCTAATGCAAGCACGATGATGGACGAACAAGACGAACTTGGTCCAAAGAAGGCCAACGGATCAAATGGGAGGACGAAGATGGACGAACTAGACGAACATGGTCCAAAGAAGGCCAACAGATCAAATGGTAGGATGAAGAGGGACGAAAGTGATGAACTTGGTCCAAAGAAGGCCAACAGATCAAATGGGAGGACGAAGAGGGACGAAAGAGACGAACTTGATCCAAAGAAGGACAATAGATGTAATGCGATGACAATGATGGACGAACGAGACGAATTTGGTCCAAAGAAGGCCAACGGATCTAATGCGCGGACGAAGATGGACGAACGACACGAACTTGGCCCAAAGAAGGGCAACAGATCAAATGGGAGGACGAAGAGGGACTAACGAGACGAACTTGATCGAAAGATGGCCAACGGATCAAATGGGAGGATGAAGATGGACGAACTAGACGAACATGGTCCAAAGAAGGCCAAAAGATCAAATGGTAGGACGAAGAGGGACGAAAGTGACGAACTTGGTCCAAAGAAGGCCAACGGATCAAATGGGAGGACGAAGAGGGACGAAAGAGACGAACTTGATCCAAAGAAGGACAATAGATCTAATGCGACGACAATGATGGACGAACGAGACGAATTTGGTCCAAAGAAGGCCAACGGATCTAATGCGCGGACGAAGATGGACGAACGAGACGAACTTGGCCCAAAGAAGGCCAACGAATCTAATGCGCGGACGAAGATGGACGAACGAGACGAACTTGGCCCAAAGAAGGCCAACAGATCAAATGGGAGGACGAAGAGGGACTAACGAGACGAACTTGATCGAAAGATGGCCAACAGATCAAATGGGAGGATGAAGATGGACGAACTAGACGAACATGGTCCAAAGAAGGCCAACAGATTAAATGGTAGGACGAAGAGGGACGAAAGTGACGAACTTGGTCCAAAGAAGGCCAACGGATCAAATGGGAGGACGAAGAGGGACGAAAGAGACGAACTTGATCCAAAGAAGGACAATAGATCTAATGCGACGACAATAATGGACGAACGAGACGAATTTGGTCCAAAGAAGGCCAACGGATCTAATGCGCGGACGAAGATGGACGAACGAGACGAACTTGGCCCAAAGAAGGCCAACGGATCAAATGGGAGGACGAAGAGGGACTAACGAGACGAACTTGATCCAAAGATAGCCAACGGATCAAATGGGAGGATGAAGATGGACGAACTAGACGAACACGGTCCAAAGAAGGCCAACAGATCAAATGGTAGGACGAAGAGGGACGAAAGTGACAAACTTGGTCCAAAGAAGGCCAACGGATCGAATGGGAGGACGAAGAGGGACTAACGAGACGAACTTGATCCAAAGAAGGCCAACGGATCAAATGCGAGGATGAAGATGGACGAACTAGACGAACATGGTCCAAAGAAGGCCAACAGATTAAATGGTAGGACGAAGAGGGACGAAAGTGACGAACTTGGTCCAAAGAAGGCCAACGGATCAAATGGGAGGACGAAGAGGGACTAACGAGAGGAACTTGATCCAATGAAGGCCAACGGATCAAATGGGAGGATGAAGATGGACGAACTAGGCGAACATGGTCGAAAGAAGGCCAACAGATCAAATGGTAGGACGAAGAGGGACGAACGAGATGAACTTGGTGCAAAGAAGCCCAACGGATCTAATGGGATGACGAAGAGGGACGAACGATGATGGATGAACGAGACGAACTTGGTCCAAAGAAGGCCAACGGATCAAATGCGAGGATGAAGATGGATGAACTAGACGAACATGGTCCAAAGAAGGCCAACAGATCAAATGGTAGGGCGAAGAGGGACGAAAGTAATGAACCTGGTCCAAAGAAGGCCACCGGATCAAATGGGAGGACGAAGAGGGACGAAAGAGACAAACTTGATCCAAAGAAGGACAACGGATCTAATGCGACGACAATGATGGACGATCGAGACGAACTTGGTCCGAAGAAGGCCAACGGATCTAATGCGAGGACGAAGATGGACAAACGAGACGAACTCGGTCCAAAGAAGGCCAACGGATCAAATGGGAGGACGAAGAGGGACTAACGACACAAACTTGATCCCAAGATGGCCAACGGATCAAATGGGAGGATGAAGATGGACGAACTAGATGAACATGGTCCAAAGAAGGCCAACAGATCAAATGGTAGGACGAAGAGGGACGAAAGACACGAACTTGGTCCAAAGATGGCCAACGGATCAAATGGGAGGACGAAGAGGGGCAAAAGAGACGAACTTGATCCAAAGAAGGACAACGGATCTAATGCGACGACAATGATGGACGAACGAGACGAACTTGGTCCAAAGAAGGCCAACGGATCTAATGCGAGGACGAAGATTGACGAACTAGACGAACTTGGTCCAAAGAAGGCCACGGATCTAATGACAGGACGAAAAGTGATGAACGAGACGAACGTTTTCCAAAGAATTCCAACGGATCAAATGGGGGAATTAAAAGGGACAAACGAGACAAGCTTGTTCCAAAAAACGCCAACGAATCAAATGGGAGGACGAAGATGGACGAACGAGACGATATTGGTACAAAGAAGGCCAACGGATCTAATGGGGGGACGAAGAGGTACGAACGAGACAAACTTGGTCCAAAGAAGGCCAACGAATCTAATGCAAGCACGATGATGGACGAACAAGACGAACTTGGTCCAAAGAAGGCCAACGGATCAAATGGGAGGACGAAGATGGACGAACTAGACGAACATGGTCCAAAGAAGGCCAACAGATCAAATGGTAGGATGAAGAGGGACGAAAGTGATGAACTTGGTCCAAAGAAGGCCAACGGATCAAATGGGAGGACGAAGAGGGACGAAAGAGACGAACTTGATCCAAAGAAGGACAATAGATGTAATGCGATGACAATGATGGACGAACGAGACGAATTTGGTCCAAAGAAGGCCAACGGATCTAATGCGCGGACGAAGATGGACGAACGACACGAACTTGGCCCAAAGAAGGGCAACGGATCAAATGGGAGGACGAAGAGGGACTAACGAGACGAACTTGATCGAAAGATGGCCAACGGATCAAATGGGAGGATGAAGATGGACGAACTAGACGAACATGGTCCAAAGAAGGCCAAAAGATCAAATGGTAGGACGAAGAGGGACGAAAGTGACGAACTTGGTCCAAAGAAGGCCAACGGATCAAATGGGAGGACGAAGAGGGACGAAAGAGACGAACTTGATCCAAAGAAGGACAATAGATCTAATGCGACGACAATGATGGACGAACGAGACGAATTTGGGCCAAAGAAGGCCAACGGATCTAATGCGCGGACGAAGATGGACGAACGAGACGAACTTGGTCCAAAGAAGGCCAACGGATCAAATGGGAGGACGAAGATGGACGAACTAGACGAACATGGTCCAAAGAAGGCCAACAGATCAAATGGTAGGACGAAGAGGGACGAAAGTGATGAACTTGGTCCAAAGAAGGCCAACGGATCAAAAGGGAGGACGAAGAGGGACGAAAGAGACGAACTTGATCCAAAGAAGGACAATAGATGTAATGGGATGACAATGATGGACGAACGAGACGAATTTGGTCCAAAGAAGGCCAACGGATCTAATGCGCGGACGAAGATGGACGAACGACACGAACTTGGCCCAAAGAAGGCCAACGGATCAAATGGGAGGACGAAGAGGGACTAACGAGACGAACTTGATCGAATGATGGCCAACGGATCAAATGGGAGGATGAAGATGGACGAACTAGACGAACATGGTCCAAAGAAGGCCAAAAGATCAAATGGTAGGACGAAGAGGGACGAAAGTGACGAACTTGGTCCAAAGAAGGCCAACGGATCAAATGGGAGGACGAAGAGGGACTAACGAGACGAACTTGATCCAATGAAGGCCAACGGATCAAATGGGAGGATGAAGATGGACGAACTAGACGAACATGGTCGAAAGAAGGCCAACAGATCAAATGGTAGGACGAAGAGGCACGAACGAGATGAACTTGGTGCAAAGAAGCCCAACGTATCTAATGGGAGGACGAAGAGGGACGAACGATGATGGATGAACGAGACGAACTTGGTCCAAAGAAGGCCAACGGATCGAATGCGAGGATGAAGATGGATGAACTAGACGAACATGGTCCAAAGAAGGCCAACAGATCAAATGGTAGGGCGAAGAGGGACGAAAGTGATGAACCTGGTCCAAAGAAGGCCACCGGATCAAATGGGAGGACGAAGAGGGACGAAAGAGACAAACTTGATCCAAAGAAGGACAACGGATCTAATGCGACGACAATGATGGACGAACGAGACGAACTTGGTCCGAAGAAGGCCAAAGGATCTAATGCGAGGACGAAGATGGACAAACGAGACGAACTCGGTCCAAAGAAGGCCAACGGATCAAATGGGAGGACGAAGAGGGACTAACGACACGAACTTGATCCAAAGATGGCCAACGGATCAAATGGGAGGATGAAGATGGACAAACTAGATGAACATGGTCCAAAGAAGGCCAACAGATCAAATGGTAGGACGAAGAGGGACGAAAGACACGAACTTGGTCCAAAGAAGGCCAACGGATCAAATGGGAGGACGAAGAGGGACAAAAGAGACGAACTTGATCCAAAGAAGGACAACGGATCTAATGCGACGACAATGATGGACGAACGAGACGAACTTGGTCCAAAGAAGGCCAACGGATCTAATGCGAGGACGAAGATTGACGAACTAGACGAACTTGGTCCAAAGAAGGCCACGGATCTAATGGCAGGATGAAAAGTGATGAACGAGACGAACGTTTTCCAAAGAATTCCAACGGATCAAATGGGAGAATTAAAAGGGACAAACGAGACAAGCTTGTTCCAAAAATTGCCAACGAATCAAATGGGAGGACGAAGATGGACGAACGAGACGATATTGGTACAAAGAAGGCCAACGGGGGGGACGAAGAGGTACGAACGAGACAAACTTGGTCCAAAGAAGGCCAACGAATCTAATGCAAGCACGATGATGGACGAACAAGACGAACTTGGTCCAAAGAAGGCCAACGGATCAAATGGGAGGACGAAGATGGACGAACTAGACGAACATGGTCCAAAGAAGGCCAACAGATCAAATGGTAGGACGAAGAGGGACGAAAGTGATGAACTTGGTCCAAAGAAGGCCAACGGATCAAATGGGAGGACGAAGAGGGACGAAAGAGACAAACTTGATCCAAAGAAGGACAATAGATGTAATGCGATGACAATGATGGACGAACGAGACGAATTTGGTCCAAAGAAGGCCAACGGATCTAATGCGCGGACGAAGATGGACGAACGACACGAACTTGGCCCAAAGAAGGCCAACGGATCAAATGGGAGGACGAAGAGGGACGAAAGAGACGAACTTGATCCAAAGAAGAACAATAGATCTAATGCGACGACAATGATGGACGAACGAGACGAATTTGGTCCAAAGAAGGCCAACGGATCTAATGCGCGGACGAAGATGGACGAACGATACGAACTTGGTCCAAAGAAAGCCAACGGATCAAATGGGAGGACGAAGATGGACGAACTAGACGAACATGGTCCAAAGAAGGCCAACAGATCAAATGGTAGGACGAAGAGGGACGAAAGTGATGAACTTGGTCCAAAGAAGGCCAACGGATCAAAAGGGAGGACGAAGAGGGACGAACTTGATCCAAAGAAGGACAATAGATGTAATGCGATGACAATGATGGACGAACGAGACGAACTTGGTCCAAAGAAGGCCAACGGATCTAATGCGCGGACGAAGAGGGGCGAACGAGACGAACTTGGTCCAAAGAAAGCCAACGGATCAAATGGGAGGACGAAGAGGGACGAAAGAGACGAACTTGATCCAAAGAAGGACAATAGATCTAATGCGACGACAATGATGGACGAACGAGACGAATTTGGTCCAAAGAAGGCCAACGGATCTAATGCGCGGACGAAGATGGACGAACGAGACGAACTTGGCCCAAAGAAGGCCAAGGGATCAAATGGGAGGACGAAGAGGGACTAACGAGACGAACTTGATCGAAAGATGGCCAACGGATCAAATGGGAGGATGAAGATGGACGAACTAGACGAACATGGTCCAAAGAAGGCCAACAGATCAAATGGTAAGACGTAGAGGGACGAAATGGACGAACTTGGTCCAAAGAAGGCCAACGATCGAATGGGAGGACAAAGAGGGACTAACGAGACGAACTTGATCCGAAGAAGGCCAACGGATCAAATGGGAGGATGAAGATGGACGAACTAGACGAACATGGTCCAAAGAAGGCCAACAAATCAAATGGTAGGACGATGAGGGACGAACGAGATGAACTTGGTGCAAAGAAGCCCACCGGATCAAATGGAAGGACGAAGAGGGACGAAAGAGACAAACTTGATCCAAAGAAGGGCAACGGATCTAATGCGACGACAATGATGGACGAACGAGACGAACTTGGTCCGAAGAAGGCCAACGGATCTAATGCGAGGACGAAGATGGACAAACGAGACGAACTCGGTCCAGAGAAGGCCAACGGATCAAATGGGAGGACGAAGAGGGACTAACGACACGAACTTCATCCAAGGAAGGCCAACGGATCAAATGGGAGGATAAAGATGGACGAACTAGATGAACATGGTCCAAAGAAGGCCAACAGATCAAATGGTAGGACGAAGAGGGACGAAAGTGATGAACCTGGTCCAAAGAAGGCCAACGGATCAAATGGGAGGACGAAGAAGGACAAAAGAGACGAACTTGATCCAAAGAAGGACAACGGATCTAATGCGACGACAATGATGGACGAACGAGACGAACTTGGTCCAAAGAAGGCCAACGGATCTAATGCGAGGACGAAGACGGACGAACTAGACGAACATGGTCGAAAGAAGGCCAACAGATCAAATGGTTGGACGAAGAGGCACGAACGATGCTGGATGAACGAGACGAACTTGGTCCAAAGAAGGCCAACGGATCAAATGCGAGGATGAAGATGGATGAACTAGACGAACATGGTCCAAAGAAGGCCAACAGATCAAATGGTAGGGCGAAGAGGGACGAAAGTGATGAACCTGGTCCAAAGAAGGCCACCGGATCAAATGGGAGGACGAAGAGGGACGAAAGAGACAAACTTGATCCAAAGAAGGACAACGGATCTAATGCGACGACAATGATGGACGAACGAGACGAACTTGGTCCGAAGAAGGCCAACGGATCTAATGCGAGGACGAAGATGGACAAACGAGACGAACTCGGTCCAGAGAAGGCCAACGGATCAAATGGGAGGACGAAGAGGGACTAACGACACGAACTTCATCCAAGGAAGGCCAACGGATCAAATGGGAGGATAAAGATGGACGAACTAGATGAACATGGTCCAAAGAAGGCCAACAGATCAAATGGTAGGACGAAGAGGGACGAAAGTGATGAACCTGGTCCAAAGAAGGCCAACGGATCAAATGGGAGGACGAAGAAGGACAAAAGAGACGAACTTGATCCAAAGAAGGACAACGGATCTAATGCGACGACAATGATGGACGAACGAGACGAACTTGGTCCAAAGAAGGCCAACGGATCTAATGCGAGGACGAAGATTGACGAACTAGACGAACTTGGTCCAAAGAAGGCCACGGATCTAATGGCAGGATGAAAAGTGATGAACGAGACGAACGTTTTCCAAAGAATTCCAACGGATCAAATGGGAGAATTAAAAGGGACAAACGAGACAAGCTTGTTCCAAAAAATGCCAACGAATCAAATGGGAGGACGAAGATGGACGAACGAGACGATATTGGTACAAAGAAGGCCAACGGGGGGGACGAAGAGGTACGAACGAGACAAACTTGGTCCAAAGAAGGCCAACGAATCTAATGCAAGCACGATGATGGACGAACAAGACGAACTTGGTCCAAAGAAGGCCAACGGATCAAATGGGAGGACGAAGATGGACGAACTAGACGAACATGGTCCAAAGAAGGCCAACAGATCAAATGGTAGGACGAAGAGGGACGAAAGAGACAAACTTGATCCAAAGAAGGACAATAGATGTAATGCGATGACAATGATGGACGAACGAGACGAATTTGGTCCAAAGAAGGCCAACGGATCTAATGCGCGGACGAAGATGGACGAACGACACGAACTTGGCCCAAAGAAGGCCAACGGATGGGAGGACGAAGAGGGACGAAAGAGACGAACTTGATCCAAAGAAGAACAATAGATCTAATGCGACGACAATGATGGACGAACGAGACGAATTTGGTCCAAAGAAGGCCAACGGATCTAATGCGCGGACGAAGATGGACGAACGATACGAACTTGGTCCAAAGAAGGCCAACGGATCAAATGGGAGGACGAAGATGGACGAACTAGACGAACATGGTCCAAAGAAGGCCAACAGATCAAATGGTAGGACGAAGAGGGACGAAAGTGATGAACTTGGTCCAAAGAAGGCCAACGGATCAAAAGGGAGGACGAAGAGGGACGAACTTGATCCAAAGAAGGACAATAGATGTAATGCGATGACAATGATGGACGAACGAGACGAACTTGTTCCAAAGAAGGCCAACGGATCTAATGCGCGGACGAAGAGGGGCGAACGAGACGAACTTGGTCCAAAGAAAGCCAACGGATCAAATGGGAGGACGAAGAGGGACGAAAGAGACGAACTTGATCCAAAGAAGGACAATAGATCTAATGCGACGACAATGATGGACGAACGAGACGAATTTGGTCCAAAGAAGGCCAACGGATCTAATGCGCGGACGAAGATGGACGAACGAGACGAACTTGGCCCAAAGAAGGCCAACGGATCAAATGGGAGGACGAAGAGGGACTAACGAGACGAACTTGATCGAAAGATGGCCAACGGATCAAATGGGAGGATGAAGATGGACGAACTAGACGAACATGGTCCAAAGAAGGCCAACAGATCAAATGGTAAGACGTAGAGGGACGAAATGGACGAACTTGGTCCAAAGAAGGCCAACGATCGAATGGGAGGACAAAGAGGGACTAACGAGACGAACTTGATCCGAAGAAGGCCAACGGATCAAATGGGAGGATGAAGATGGACGAACTAGACGAACATGGTCCAAAGAAGGCCAACAAATCAAATGGTAGGACGATGAGGGACGAACGAGATGAACTTGGTGCAAAAAAGCCCACCGGATCAAATGGAAGGACGAAGAGGGACGAAAGAGACAAACTTGATCCAAAGAAGGGCAACGGATCTAATGCGACGACAATGATGGACGAACGAGACGAACTTGGTCCGAAGAAGGCCAACGGATCTAATGCGAGGACGAAGATGGACAAACGAGACGAACTCGGTCCAGAGAAGCCCACCGGATCAAATGGAAGGACGAAGAGGGACGAAAGAGACAAACTTGATCCAAAGAAGGGCAACGGATCTAATGCGACGACAATGATGGACGAACGAGACGAACTTGGTCCGAAGAAGGCCAACGGATCTAATGCGAGGACGAAGATGGACAAACGAGACGAACTCGGTCCAGAGAAGGCCAACGGATCAAATGGGAGGACGAAGAGGGACTAACGACACGAACTTCATCCAAGGAAGGCCAACGGATCAAATGGGAGGATAAAGATGGACGAACTAGATGAACATGGTCCAAAGAAGGCCAACAGATCAAATGGTAGGACGAAGAGGGACGAAAGTGATGAACCTGGTCCAAAGAAGGCCAACGGATCAAATGGGAGGACGAAGAAGGACAAAAGAGACGAACTTGATCCAAAGAAGGACAACGGATCTAATGCGACGACAATGATGGACGAACGAGACGAACTTGGTCCAAAGAAGGCCAACGGATCTAATGCGAGGACGAAGACGGACGAACTAGACGAACATGGTCGAAAGAAGGCCAACAGATCAAATGGTAGGACGAAGAGGCACGAACGAGATGAACTTGGTGCAAAGAAGCCCAACGTATCTAATGGGAGGACGAAGAGGGACGAACGATGATGGATGAACGAGACGAACTTGGTCCAAAGAAGGCCAACGGATCAAATGCGAGGATGAAGATGGATGAACTAGACGAACATGGTCCAAAGAAGGCCAACAGATCAAATGGTAGGGCGAAGAGGGACGAAAGTGATGAACCTGGTCCAAAGAAGGCCACCGGATCAAATGGGAGGACGAAGAGGGACGAAAGAGACAAACTTGATCCAAAGAAGGACAACGGATCTAATGCGACGACAATGATGGACGAACGAGACGAACTTGGTCCGAAGAAGGCCAACGGATCTAATGCGAGGACGAAGATTGACGAACTAGACGAACTTGGTCCAAAGAAGGCCACGGATCTAATGGCAGGATGAAAAGTGATGAACGAGACGAACGTTTTCCAAAGAATTCCAACGGATCAAATGGGAGAATTAAAAGGGACAAACGAGACAAGCATGTTCCAAAAAACGCCAACGAATCAAATGGGAGGACGAAGATGGACGAACGAGACGATATTGGTACAAAGAAGGCCAACGGATCTAATGGGGGGACGAAGAGGTACGAACGAGACAAACTTGGTCCAAAGAAGGCCAACGAATCTAATGCAAGCACGATGATGGACGAACCAGACGAACTTGGTCCAAAGAAGGCCAACGGATCAAATGGGAGGACGAAGATGGACGAACTAGACGAACATGGTCCAAAGAAGGCCAACAGATCAAATGGTAGGACGAAGAGGAACGAAAGTGATGAACTTGGTCCAAAGAAGGCCAACGGATCAAATGGGAGGACGAAGAGGGACGAAAGAGACAAACTTGATCCAAAGAAGGACAATAGATGTAATGCGATGACAATGATGGACGAACGAGACGAATTTGGTCCAAAGAAGGCCAACGGATCTAATGCGGCGGACGAAGATGGACGAACGATACGAACTTGGTCCAAAGAAGGCCAACGGATCAAATGGGGAGGACGAAGATGGACGAACTAGACGAACATGGTCCAAAGAAGGCCAACAGATCAAATGGTAGGACGAAGAGGGACGAAAGTGATGAACTTGGTCCAAAGAAGGCCAACGGATCAAAAGGGAGGACGAAGAGGGACGAAAGAGACGAACTTGATCCAAAGAAGGACAATAGATGTAATGCGATGACAATGATGGACGAACGAGACGAACTTGGTCCAAAGAAGGCCAACGGATCTAATGCGCGGACGAAGAGGGGCGAACGAGACGAACTTGGTCCAAAGAAAGCCAACGGATCAAATGGGAGGACGAAGAGGGACGAAAGAGACGAACTTGATCCAAAGAAGGACAATAGATCTAATGCGACGACAATGATGGACGAACGAGACGAATTTGGTCCAAAGAAGGCCAACGGATCTAATGCGCGGACGAAGATGGACGAAACGAGACGAACTTGGCCCAAAGAAGGCCAACGGATCAAATGGGAGGACGAAGAGGGACTAACGAGACGAACTTGATCGAAAGATGGCCAACGGATCAAATGGGAGGATGAAGATGGACGAACTAGACGAACATGGTCCAAAGAAGGCCAACAGATCAAATGGTAGGACGTAGAGGGACGAAAGTGACGAACTTGGTCCAAAGAAGGCCAACGATCGAATGGGAGGACAAAGAGGGACTAACGAGACGAACTTGATCCAAAGAAGGCCAACGGATCAAATGGGAGGATGAAGATGGACGAACTAGACGAACATGGTCCAAAGAAGGCCAACAAATCAAATGGTAGGACGATGAGGGACGAACGAGATGAACTTGGTGCAAAGAAGCCCACCGGATCAAATGGGAAGGACGAAGAGGGACGAAAGAGACAAACTTGATCCAAAGAAGGACAACGGATCTAATGCGACGACAATGATGGACGAACGAGACGAACTTGGTCCGAAGAAGGCCAACGGATCTAATGCTGAGGACGAAGATGGACAAACGAGACGAACTCGGTCCAGAGAAGGCCAACGGATCAAATGGGAGGACGAAGAGGGAACTAGCGACACGAACTTCATCCAAGGAAGGCCAACGGATCAAATGGGAGGATAAAGATGGACGAACTAGATGAACATGGTCCAAAGAAGGCCAACAGATCAAATGGTAGGACGAAGAGGGACGAAAGTGATGAACTGGTCCAAAGAAGGCCAACGGATCAAATGGGAGGACGAAGAAGGACAAAAGAGACGAACTTGATCCAAAGAAGGACAACGGATCTAATGCGACGACAATGATGGACGAACGAGACGAACTTGGTCCAAAGAAGGCCAACGGATCTAATGCGAGGACGAAGACGGACGAACTAGACGAACATGGTCGAAAGAAGGCCAACAGATATCAAATGGTAGGACGAATGAGGCACGAACGAGATGAACTTGGTGCAAAGAAGCCCAACGTATCTAATGGGAGGACGAAGAGGGACGAACGATGATGGATGAACGAGACGAACTTGGTCCAAAGAAGGCCAACGGATCAAATGCGGAGGATGAAGATGGATGAACTAGACGAACATGGTCCCAAAGAAGGCCAACAGATCAAATGGTAGGGCGAAGAGGGACGAAAGTGATGAACCTGGTCCAAAGAAGGCCACCGGATCAAATGGGAGGACGAAGAGGGACGAAAGAGACAACTTGATCCAAAGAAGGACAACGGATCTAATGCGACGACAATGATGGACGAACGAGACGAACTTGGTCCGAAGAAGGCCAACGGATCTAATGCGAGGACGAAGATGGACAAACGAGACGAACTCGGTCCAAAGAAGGCCAACGGATCAAATGGGAGGACGAAGATGGACTAACGACACGAACTTGATCCAAAGATGGCCAACGGATCAAATGGGAGGATGAAGATGGACGAACTAGATGAACATGGTCCAAAGAAGGCCAACAGATCAAATGGTAGGACGAAGAGGGACGAGAGACACGAACTTGGTCCAAAGATGGCCAACGGATCAAATGGGAGGACGAAGAGGGACAAAAGAGACGAACTTGATCCAAAGAAGGACAACGGATCTAATGCGACGACAATGATGGACGAACGAGACGAACTTGGTCCAAAGAAGGCGAACGGATCTAATGCGAGGACGAAGATTGACGAACTAGACGAACTTGGTCCAAAGAAGGCCACGGATCTAATGGGGGGACGAAGAGGTACGAACGAGACAAACTTGGTCCAAAGAAGGCCAACGAATCTAATGCAAGCACGATGATGGACGAACAAGATGAACTTGGTCCAAAGAAGGTCAACGGATCAAATGGGAGGACGAAGATGGACGAACTAGACGAACATGGTCCAAAGAAGGCCAACAGATCAAATGGTAGGACGAAGAGGGACGAAAGTGATGAACTTGGTCTGGTCCAAAGAAGGCCAACGGATCAAATGGGAGGACGAAGAGGGACGAAAGAGACAAACTTGATCCAAAGAAGGACAATAGATGTAATGCGATGACAATGATGGACGAACGAGACGAATTTGGTCCAAAGAAGGCCAACGGATCTAATGCGCGGACGAAGATGGACGAACGACACGAACTTGGCCCAAAGAAGGCCAACGGATCAAATGGGAGGACGAAGAGGGACGAAAGAGACGAACTTGATCCAAAGAAGAACAATAGATCTAATGCGACGACAATGATGGACGAACGAGACGAATTTGGTCCAAAGAAGGCCAACGGATCTAATGCGCGGACGAAGATGGACGAACGATACGAACTTGTTCCAAAGAAGGCCAACGGATCAAATGGGGAGGACGAAGATGGACGAACTAGACGAACATGGTCCAAAGAAGGCCAACAGATCAAATGGTAGGACGAAGAGGGACGAAAGTGATGAACTTGGTCCAAAGAAGGCCAACGGATCAAAAGGGAGGACGAAGAGGGACGAAACAGACGAACTTGATCCAATGAAGGACAATAGATGTAATGCGATGACAATGATGGACGAACGAGACGAACTTGGTCCAAAGAAGGCCAACGGATCTAATGCGCGGACGAAGAGGGGCAAACGAGACGAACTTGGTCCAAAGAAAGCCAACGGATCAAATGGGAGGACGAAGAGGGACGAAAGAGACAAACTTGATCCAAAGAAGGACAATAGATCTAATGCGACGTCAATGATGGACGAACGAGACGAATTTGGTCCAAAGAAGGCCAACGGATCTAATGCGCGGACGAAGATGGACGAACGAGACGAACTTGGCCCAAAGAAGGCCAACGGATCAAATGGGAGGACGAAGAGAGACTAACGAGACGAACTTGATCGAAAGATGGCCAACGGATCAAATGGGAGGATGAAGATGGACGAACTAGACGAACATGGTCCAAAGAAGGCCAACAGATCAAATGGTAGGACGTAGAGGGACGAAAGTGACGAACTTGGTCCAAAGAAGGCCAACGATCGAATGGGAGGACAAAGAGGGACTAACGAGACGAACTTGATCCAAAGAAGGCCAACGGATCAAATGGGAGGATGAAGATAGACGAACTAGACGAACATGCTCCAAAGAAGGCCAACAAATCAAATGGTAGGACGATGAGGGACGAACGAGATGAACTTGGTGCAAAGAAGCCCACCGGATCAAATGGAAGGACGAAGAGGGACGAAAGAGACAAACTTGATCCAAAGAAGGACAACGGATCTAATGCGACGACAATGATGGACGAACGAGACAAACTTGGTCCGATAAAGGCCAACGGATCTAATGCGAGGACGAAGATGGACAAACGAGACGAACTCGGTCCAGATAAGGCCAACGGATCAAATGGGGAGGACGAAGAGGGACTAACGACACGAACTTCATCCAAGGAAGGCCAACGGATCAAATGGGAGGATAAAGATGGACGAACTAGATGAACATGGTCCAAAAAAGGCCAACAGATCAAATGGTAGGACGAAGAGGGACGAAAGTGATGAACTTGGTCCAAAGAAGGCCAACGGATCAAAAGGGAGGACGAAGAGGGACGAAAGAGAAGAACTTGATCCAAAGAAGGACAATAGATCTAATACGACGACAATGATGGACGAACGAGACGAATTTGGTCCAAAGAAGGCCAACGGATCTAATGCGCGGACGAAGATGGACGAACGAGACGAACTTGGCCCAAAGAAGGCCAACGGATCAAATGGGAGGACGAAGAGGGACTAACGAGACGAACTTGATCGAAAGATGGCCAACGGATCAAATGGGAGGATGAAGATGGACGAACTAGACGAACATGGTCCAAAGAAGGCCAACAGATCAAATGGTAGGACGAAGAGGGACGAAAGTGACGAACTTGGTCCAAAGAAGGCCAACGGATCAAATGGGAGGACGAAGAGGGACGAAAGAGACGAACTTGATCCAAAGAAGGACAATAGATCTAATGCGACGACAATGATGGACGAACGAGACGAATTTGGTCCAAAGAAGGCCAACGGATCTAGTGCGCGGACGAAGATGGACGAACGAGATGAACTTGGTCCAAAGAAGGCCAACGGATCAAATGGTGAGGACGAAGATGGACGAACTAGACGAACATGGTCCAAAGAAGGCCAACCGATCAAATGGCAGGACGAAGAGGGACGAAAGTGAGGAACTTGGTCCAAAGAAGGCCAACGGATCAAAAGGGAGGACGAAGAGGGACGAAAGAGACGAACTTGATCCAAAGAAGGACAATACATCTAATGCGACGACAATGATGGACGAACGAGACGAATTTGGTCAAAGAAGGCCAACGGATCTAATGCGCGGACGAAGATGGACGAACGAGACGAACTTGGCCCAAAGAAGGCCAACGGATCAAATGGGAGCACGAAGAGGGACTAACGACACGAAACTTGATCCAAAGAAGGCCAACGGATCAAATGGGAGGATGAAGATGGACGAACTAGATGAACATGGTCCAAAGAAGGCCAACAGATCAAATGGTAGACGAAGAGGGACGAAAGACACGAACTTGGTCCAAAAGAGGCCAACGGATCAAATGGAGAGGCGAAGAGGGACAAATAGACGAACTTTATCCAAAGAAGGACAACGGATCTAATGCGACGACAATGATGGACGAACGAGACGAACTTGGTCCAAAGAGGCCAACGGATCTAATGCGAGGACGAAGACGGACGAACTAGACGAACATGGTCCAAAGAAGGCCAACCGATCAAATGGTAGGACGAACAGGGACAAAAGTGATGAACTTGGGTCCAAAGAAGGCCAACGGATCAAAAGGGAGGACGAAGAGGGACGAAAGAGACGAACTTGATCCAAAGAAGGACAATAGATCTAATACGACGACAATGATGGACGAAAGAGACGAATTTGGTCCAAAGAAGGCCAACGGATCTAATGCGCGGAGCAAGATGGACGAACGAGACGAACTTGGCCCAAAGAAGGCCAACGGATCAAATGGGGAGGACGAAGAGGGACTAACGAGACGAACTTGATCGAAAGATGGCCAACGGATCAAATGGGAGGATGAAGATGGACGAACTAGACGAACATGGTCCAAAGAAGGCCAACAGATCAAATGGTAGGACGAAGAGGGACGAAAGTGACGAACTTGGTCCAAAGAAGCTAACGATCGAATGGGAGGACGAAGAGGGACTAACGAGACGAACTTGATCCAAAGAAGGCCAACGGATCCAATGGGAGGATGAAGATGGACGAACTAGACGAACATGGTCCAAAGAAGGCCAACAGATCAAATGGTAGGACGATGAGGGACGAACGAGATGAACTTGGTGCAAAGAAGCCCAACGGATCTAATGGGGAGGACGAAGAAGGACGAACGATGATGGATGAACGAGACGAACTTGGTCCAAAGAAGGCCAACGGATCAAAAGGGAGGACGAAGAGGGACGAAAGAGACGAACTTGATCCAATGAAGGACAATAGATGTAATGCGATGACAATGATGGACGAACGAGACGAACTTGGTCCAAAGAAGGCCAACGGATGTAATGCCGGACGAAGAGGGGGGCGAACGAGACGAACTTGGTCCAAAGAAAGCCAACGGATCAAATGGGAGGACGAAGAGGGACGAAAGAGACGAACTTGATCCAAAGAAGGACAATAGATCTAATGCGACGTCAATGATGGACGAACGAGACGAATTTGGTCCAAATAAGGCCAACGGATCTAATGCGCGGACGAAGATGGACGAACGAGAAGAACTTGGCCCAAAGAAGGCCAACGGATCAAATGGGAGGACGAAGAGGGACTAACGAGACGAACTTCATCGAAAGATGGCCAACGGATCAAATGGGAGGATGAAGATGGACGAACTAGACGAACATGGTCCAAAGAAGGCCAACAGATCAAATGGTAGGACGTAGAGGGACGAAAGTGACGAACTTGGTCCAAAGAAGGCCAACGATCGAATGGGAGGACAAAGAGGGACTAACGAGACGAACTTGATCCAAAGAAGGCCAACGGATCAAATGGGAGGATGAAGATGGACGAACTAGACGAACATGCTCCAAAGAAGGCCAACAAATCAAATGGTAGGACGATGAGGGACGAACGAGATGAACTTGGTGCAAAGAAGCCCACCGGATCAAATGGAAGGACGAAGAGGGACGAAAGAGACAAACTTGATCCAAAGAAGGACAACGGATCTAATGCGACGACAATGATGGACGAACGAGACAAACTTGGTCCGATAAAGGCCAACGGATCTAATGCGAGGACGAAGATGGACAAACGAGACGAACTCGGTCCAGAGAAGGCCAACGGATCAAATGGGAGGACGAAGAGGGACTAACGACACGAACTTCATCCAAGGAAGGCCAACGGATCAAATGGGAGGATAAAGATGGACGAACTAGATGAACATGGTCCAAAGAAGGCCAACAGATCAAATGGTAGGACGAAGAGGGACGAAAGTGATGAACCTGGTCCAAAGAAGGCCAACGGATCAAATGGGAGGACGAAGAAGGACAAAAGAGACGAACTTGATCCAAAGAAGGACAACGGATCTAATGCGACGACAATGATGGACGAACGAGACGAACTTGGTCCAAAGAAGGCCAACGGATCTAATGCGAGGACGAAGACGGACGAACTAGACGAACATGGTCCAAAGAAGGCCAACCGATCAAATGGTAGGACGAAGAGGGACAAAAGTGATGAACTTGGTCCAAAGAAGGCCAACGGATCAAAAGGGAGGACGAAGAGGGACGAAAGAGACGAACTTGATCCAAAGAAGGACAATAGATCTAATACGACGACAATGATGGACGAACGAGACGAATTTGGTCCAAAGAAGGCCAACGGATCTAATGCGCGGACGAAGATGGACGAACGAGACGAACTTGGCCCAAAGAAGGCCAACGGATCAAATGGGAGGACGAAGAGGGACTAACGAGACGAACTTGATCGAAAGATGGCCAACGGATCAAATGGGAGGATGAAGATGGACGAACTAGACGAACATGGTCCAAAGAAGGCCAACAGATCAAATGGTAGGACGAAGAGGGACGAAAGTGACGAACTTGGTCCAAAGAAGGCCAACGGATCAAATGGGAGGACGAAGAGGGATGAAAGAGACGAACTTGATCCAAACAAGGACGACTGATCTAATGCGACGACAATGATGGACGAACGACACGAACTTGGCCCAAAGAAGGCCAACGGATCAAATGGGAGGACGAAGAGGGACGAAAGAGACGAACTTGATCCAAAGAAGAACAATAGATCTAATGCGACGACAATGATGGACGAACGAGACGAATTTGGTCCAAAGAAGGCCAACGGATCTAATGCGCGGACGAAGATGGACGAACGATACGAACTTGGTCCAAAGAAGGCCAACGGATCAAATGGGAGGACGAAGATGGACGAACTAGACGAACATGGTCCAAAGAAGGCCAACAGATCAAATGGTAGGACGAAGAGGGACGAAAGTGATGAACTTGGTCCAAAGAAGGCCAACGGATCAAAAGGGAGGACGAAGAGGGACGAACTTGATCCAAAGAAGGACAATAGATGTAATGCGATGACAATGATGGACGAACGAGACGAACTTGTTCCAAAGAAGGCCAACGGATCTAATGCGCGGACGAAGAGGGGCGAACGAGACGAAGTTGGTCCAAAGAAAGCCAACGGATCAAATGGGAGGACGAAGAGGGACGAAAGAGACGAACTTGATCCAAAGAAGGACAATAGATCTAATGCGACGACAATGATGGACGAACGAGACGAATTTGGTCCAAAGAAGGCCAACGGATCCAGTGCGCGGACGAAGATGGACGAACGAGATGAACTTGGTCCAAAGAAGGCCAACGGATCAAATGGGAGGACGAAGATGGACGAACTAGACGAACATGGTCCAAAGAAGGCCAACCGATCAAATGGCAGGACGAAGAGGGACGAAAGTGAGGAACTTGGTCCAAAGAAGGCCAACGGATCTAAAGGTAGGACGAAGAGGGACGAAAGAGACGAACTTGATCCAAAGAAGGACAATACATCTAATGCGACGACAATGATGGACGAACGAGACGAATTTGGTCCAAAGAAGGCCAACGGATCTAATGCGCGGACGAAGATGGACGATCGAGACGAACTTGGCCCAAAGAAGGCCAACGGATCAAATGGGAGCACGAAGAGGGACTAACGACACGAACTTGATCCAAAGAAGGCCAACGGATCAAATGGGAGGATGAAGATGGACGAACTAGATGAACATGGTCCAAAGAAGGCCAACAGATCAAATGGGAGGACGAAGAGGGACGAAAGACACGAACTTGGTCCAAAGAAGGCCAACGGATCAAATGGCAGGACGAAGAGGGACAAAATAGACGAACTTTATCCAAAGAAGGACAACGGATCTAATGCGACGACAATGATGGACGAACGAGACGAACTAGGTCCAAAGAAGGCCAACGGATCTAATGCGAGGACGAAGACGGACGAACTAGACGAACATGGTCCAAAGAAGGCCAACCGATCAAATGGTAGGACGAACAGGGACAAAAGTGATGAACTTGGTCCAAAGAAGGCCAACGGATCAAAAGGGAGGACGAAGAGGGACGAAAGAGACGAACTTGATCCAAAGAAGGACAATAGATCTAATACGACGACAATGATGGACGAAAGAGACGAATTTGGTCCAAAGAAGGCCAACGGATCTAATGCGCGGACGAAGATGGACGAACGAGACGAACTTGGCCCAAAGAAGGCCAACGGATCAAATGGGAGGACGAAGAGGGACTAACGAGACGAACTTGATCGAAAGATGGCCAACGGATCAAATGGGAGGATGAAGATGGACGAACTAGACGAACATGGTCCAAAGAAGGCCAACAGATCAAATGGTAGGACGAAGAGGGACGAAAGTGACGAACTTGGTCCAAAGAAGGCCAACGATCGAATGGGAGGACGAAGAGGGACTAACGAGACGAACTTGATCCAAAGAAGGCCAACGGATCCAATGGGAGGATGAAGATGGACGAACTAGACGAACATGGTCCAAAGAAGGCCAACAGATCAAATGGTAGGACGATGAGGGACGAACGAGATGAACTTGGTGCAAAGAAGCCCAACGGATCTAATGGGAGGACGAAGAAGGACGAACGATGATGGATGAACGAGACGAACTTGGTCCGAAGAAGGCCAACGGATCAAATGCGAGGATGAAGATGGATGAACTAAACGAACATGGTCCAAAGAAGGCCAACAGATCAAATGGTAGGACGAAGAGGGACGAAAGTGATGAACCTGGTCCAAAGAAGGCCACCGGATCAAATGGAAGGACGAAGAGGGACGAAAGAGACAAACTTGATCCAAAGAAGGACAACGGATCTAATGCGACGAAAATGATGGACGAACGAGACGAACTTGGTCCGAAGAAGGCCAACGGATCTAATGCGAGGACGAAGATGGACAAACGAGACGAACTCGGTCCAAAGAAGGCCAACGGATCAAATGGGAGGACGAAGAGGGACTAACGACACGAACTTGATCCAAAGAAGGCCAACGGATCAAATGGGAGGATGAAGATGGACGAACTAGATGAACATGGTCCCAAAGAAGGCCAACAGATCAAATGGTAGGACGAAGAGGGACGAAAGTGATGAACCTGGTCCAAAGAAGGCCAACGGATCAAATGGGAGGACGAAGAGGGACAAAAGAGACGAACTTGATCCAAAGAAGGACAACGGATCTAATGCGACGACAATGATGGACGAACGAGACGAACTTGGTCCAAAGAAGGCCAACGGATCTAATGCGAGGACGAAGATTGACGAACTAGACGAACTTGGTCCAAAGAAGGCCAACGGATCTAATGGCAGGACGAAGAGGGACGAAAGTGATGAACCTGGTCCAAAGAAGGCCAACGGATCAAATGGGAGGACGAAGAGGGACAAAAGAGACGAACTTGATCCAAAGAAGGACAACGGATCTAATGCGACGACAATGATGGAGGAACGAGACGAAGTTGGTCCAAAGAAGGCCAACGGATCTAATGCGAGGACAAAGATTGACGAACTAGACGAACTTGGTCCAAAGAAGGCCAACGGATCTAATGGCAGGACGAAAAGTGACGAACGAGACGAATGTTTTCCAAAGAATTCCAACGGATCAAATGGGAGCATGAAAAGGGACAAACGAGACAAGCTTGTTCCAAAAAACGCCAACGAATCAAATGGGAGGACGAAGATGGACGAACGAGACGATCTTGGTACAAAGAAGGCCAACGGATCTAATGGGGGGACGAAGAGGTATGAACGAGACAAAGTAGGTCCAAAGAAGGCCAACGAATCTAATGCAAGCACGATGATGGACGAACCAGACGAACTTGGTCCAAAGAAGGCCAACGGATCAAATGCGAGGATGAAGATGGATGAACTAAACGAACATGGTCCAAAGAAGGCCAACAGATCAAATGGTAGGACGAAGAGGGACGAAAGTGATGAACCTGGTCCAAAGAAGGCCACCGGATCAAATGGAAGGACGAAGAGGGACGAAAGAGACAAACTTGATCCAAAGAAGGACAACGGATCTAATGCGACGAAAATGATGGACGAACGAGACGAACTTGGTCCGAAGAAGGCCAACGGATCTAATGCGAGGACGAAGATGGACAAACGAGACGAACTCGGTCCAAAGAAGGCCAACGGATCAAATGGGAGGACGAAGAGGGACTAACGACACGAACTTGATCCAAAGAAGGCCAACGGATCAAATGGGAGGATGAAGATGGACGAACTAGATGAACATGGTCCAAAGAAGGCCAACAGATCAAATGGTAGGACGAAGAGGGACGAAAGTGATGAACCTGGTCCAAAGAAGGCCAACGGATCAAATGGGAGGACGAAGAGGGACAAAAGAGACGAACTTGATCCAAAGAAGGACAACGGATCTAATGCGACGACAATGATGGACGAACGAGACGAACTTGGTCCAAAGAAGGCCAACGGATCTAATGCGAGGACGAAGATTGACGAACTAGACGAACTTGGTCCAAAGAAGGCCAACGGATCTAATGGCAGGACGAAGAGGGACGAAAGTGATGAACCTGGTCCAAAGAAGGCCAACGGATCAAATGGGAGGACGAAGAGGGACAAAAGAGACGAACTTGATCCAAAGAAGGACAACGGATCTAATGGCAGGACGAAAAGTGACGAACGAGACGAAGTTGGTCCAAAGAAGGCCAACGGATCTAATGCGAGGACGAAGATTGACGAACTAGACGAACTTGGTCCAAAGAAGGCCAACGGATCTAATGGCAGGACGAAAAGTGACGAACGAGACGAATGTTTTCCAAAGAATTCCAACGGATCAAATGGGAGCATGAAAAGGGACAAACGAGACAAGCTTGTTCCAAAAAACGCCAACGAATCAAATGGGAGGACGAAGATGGACGAACGAGACGATCTTGGTACAAAGAAGGCCAACGGATCTAATGGGGGGACGAAGAGGTATGAACGAGACAAACTAGGTCCAAAGAAGGCCAACGAATCTAATGCAAGCACGATGATGGACGAACCAGACGAACTTGGTCCAAAGAAGGCCAACGGATCAAATGGGAGGACGAAGATGGACGAACTAGACGAACATGGTCCAAAGAAGGCCAACAGATCAAATGGTAGGATGAAGAGGGACGAAAGTGATGAACTTGGTCCAAAGAAGGCCAACGGATCAAATGGGAGGACGAAGAGGGACGAAAGAGACGAACTTGATCCAAAGAAGGACAATAGATCTAATGCGACGACAATGATGGACGAACGAGACGAATTTGGTCCAAAGAAGGCCAACGGATCTAATGCGCGGACGAAGATGGACGAACGAGACGAACTTGTCCCAAAGAAGGCCAACGGATCAAATGGGAGGAAGAAGAGGGACTAACGAGACGAACTTGATCGAAAGATGGCCAACGGATCAAATGGGAGGATGAAGATGGACGAACTAGACGAACATGGTCCAAAGAAGGCCAACAGATCAAATGGTAGGACGAAGAGGGACGAAAGTGACGAACTTGGTCCAAAGAAGGCCAACGGATCAAATGGGAGGACGAAGAGGGACGAAAGAGACGAACTTGATCCAAAGAAGGACAATAGATCTAATGCGACGACAATGATGGACGAACGAGACGAATTTGGTCCAAAGAAGGCCAACGGATCTAGTGCGCGGACGAAGATGGACGAACGAGACGAACTTGGTCCAAAGAAGGCCAACGGATCAAATGGGAGGACGAAGATGGACGAACTAGACGAACATGGTCCAAAGAAGGCCAACCGATCAAATGGTAGGACGAAGAGGGACGAAAGTGATGAACTTGGTCCAAAGAAGGCCAACGGATCAAAAGGGAGGACGAAGAGGGACGAAAGAGACGAACTTGATCCAAAGAAGGACAATACATCTAATGCGACGACAATGATGGACGAACGAGACGAATTTGGTCCAAAGAAGGCCAACGGATCTGATGCGCGGACGAAGATGAACGAACGAGACGAACTTGGCCCAAAGAAGGCCAACGGATCAAATGGGAGGACGAAGAGGGACTAACGAGAAGAACTTGATCGAAAGATGGCCAACGGATCAAATGGGAGGACGAAGATGGATGAACTAGACGAACATGGTCCAAAGAAGGCCAACAGATCAAATGGTAGGACGAAGAAGGACGAAAGTGACGAACTTGGTCCAAAGAAGGCCAACAGATCAAATGGGAGGACAACGAAGGACTAACGAGACAAACTTGATCCCTTGAAGGCCAACGGATCAAATGGGAGGACGAAGATGGACGAACTAGACGAACATGGTCCAAAGAAGGCCAACAGATCAAATGGTAGGATGAAGAGGGACGAAAGTGATGAACCTGGTCCAAAGAAGGCCACCGGATCAAATGGAAGGACGAAGAGGGACGAAAGAGACAAACTTGATCCAAAGAAGGACAACGGATCTAATGCGACGGCAATGATGGACGAACGAGACGAACTTGGTCCGAAGAAGGCCAACGGATCTAATGCGAGGACGAAGATGGACAAACGAGACGAACTCGGTCCAAAGAAGGCCAACGGATCAAATGGGTGGACGAAGAAGGACTAATGACACGAACTTGATCCAAAGAAGGCCAACGGATCAAATGGGAGGATGAAGATGGACGAACTAGATGAACATGGTCCAAAGAAGGCCAACAGATCAAATGGTAAGACGAAGAGGGACGAAAGTGATGAACCTGGTCCAAAGAAGGCCAACGGATCAAATGGGAGGACGAAGAGGGACAAAAGAGACGAACTTGATCCAAAGAAGGACAACGGATCTAATGCGACGACAATGATGGACGAACGAGACGAACTTGGTCCAAAGAAGGCCAACGGATCTAATGCGAGGACGAAGATTGACGAACTAGACGAACTTGGTCCAAAGAAGGCCAACGGATCTAATGGCAGGACGAAAAGTGACGAACGAGACGAATGTTTTCTAAAGAATTCCAACGGATCAAATGGGAGCATGAAAAGGGACAAACGAGACAAGCTTGTTAAAAAAAATGCCAACGAATCAAATGGGAGGACGAAGATGGACGAACGAGACAATCTTGGTACAAAGAAGGCCAACGGATCTAATGGGGGGACGAAGAGGTATGAACGAGACAAACTTGGTCCAAAGAAGGCCAACGAATCTAATGCAAGCACGATGATGGACGAACCAGACGAACTTGGTCCAAAGAAGGCCAACGGATCAAATGGGAGGACGAAGATGGACGAACTAGACGAACATGGTCCAAAGAAGGCCAACAGATCAAATGGTAGGACGAAGAGGGACGAAAGTGATGAACTTGGTCCAAATAAGGCCAACGGATAAAATGGGAGGACGAAGAGGGACGAAAGAGACGAACTTGATCCAAAGAAGGACAATAGATCTAATGCGACGACAATGATGGACGAACGAGACGAATTTGGTCCAAAGAAGGCCAACGGATCTAATGCGCGGACGAAGATGGACGAACGAGACGAACTTGGCCCAAAGAAGGCCAACGAATCAAATGGGAGGACGAAGAGGGACTAACGAGACGAACTTGATCGAAAGATGGCCAACGGATCAAATGGGAGGATGAAGATGGACGAACTAGACGAACTTGGTCCAAAGAAGGCCAACGGATCAAAAGGGAGGACGAAGAGGGACGAAAGAGACGAACTTGATCCAAAGAAGGACAATACATCTAATGCGACGACAATGATGGACGAACGAGACGAATTTGGTCCAAAGAAGGCCAACGGATCTAATGCGCGGACGAAGATGAACGAACGAGACGAACTTGGCCCAAAGAAGGCCAACAGATCAAATGGGAGGACAAGAGGGACTAACGAGACGAACTTGATCGAAAGATGGCCAACGGATCAAATGGGAGGACGAAGATGGACGAACTAGACGAACATGGTCCAAAGAAGCCGAACCGATCAAATGGTAGGACGAAGAGGGACGAAAGTGATGAACTTGGTCCAAAGAAGGCCAACGGATCAAAAGGGAGGACGAAGAGGGACGAAAGAGACGAACTTGATCCAAAGAAGGACAATAGATCTAATGCGACGACAATGAGGCCAACAAATCTAATGCAAGCCCGAAGATGGACGAACGAGACGAACTTGGTCCAAAGAAGGCCAACGGATCTAATGCGCGGACGAAGATGGACGAACGAGACGAACTTGTCCCAAAGAAGGCCAACGGATCAAATGGGAGGAAGAAGAGGGACTAACGAGACGAACTTGATCGAAAGATGGCCAACGGATCAAATGGGAGGATGAAGATGGACGAACTAGACGAACATGTTCCAAAGAAGGCCAACAGATCAAATGGTAGGACGAAGAGGGACGAAAGTGACGAACTTGGTCCAAAGAAGGCCAACGGATCAAATGGGAGGACGAAGAGGGACGAAAGAGACGAACTTGATCCAAAGAAGGACAATAGATCTAATGCGACGACAATGATGGACGAACGAGACGAATTTGGTCCAAAGAAGGCCAACGGATCTAGTGCGCGGACGAAGATGGACGAACGAGACGAACTTGGTCCAAAGAAGGCCAACGGATCAAATGGGAGGACGAAGATGGACGAACTAGACGAACATGGTCCAAAGAAGGCCAACCGATCAAATGGTAGGACGAAGAGGGACGAAAGTGATGAACTTGGTCCAAAGAAGGCCAACGGATCAAAAGGGAGGACGAAGAGGGACGAAAGAGACGAACTTGATCCAAAGAAGGACAATACATCTAATGCGACGACAATGATGGACGAACGAGACGAATTTGGTCCAAAGAAGGCCAACGGATCTGATGCGCGGACGAAGATGAACGAACGAGACGAACTTGGCCCAAAGAAGGCCAACGGATCAAATGGGAGGACGAAGAGGGACTAACGAGAAGAACTTGATCGAAAGATGGCCAACGGATCAAATGGGAGGACGAAGATGGATGAACTAGACGAACATGGTCCAAAGAAGGCCAACAGATCAAATGGTAGGACGAAGAAGGACGAAAGTGACGAACTTGGTCCAAAGAAGGCCAACAGATCAAATGGGAGGACAACGAAGGACTAACGAGACAAACTTGATCCCTTGAAGGCCAACGGATCAAATGGGAGGACGAAGATGGACGAACTAGACGAACATGGTCCAAAGAAGGCCAACAGATCAAATGGTAGGATGAAGAGGGACGAAAGTGATGAACCTGGTCCAAAGAAGGCCACCGGATCAAATGGAAGGACGAAGAGGGACGAAAGAGACAAACTTGATCCAAAGAAGGACAACGGATCTAATGCGACGGCAATGATGGACGAACGAGACGAACTTGGTCCGAAGAAGGCCAACGGATCTAATGCGAGGACGAAGATGGACAAACGAGACGAACTCGGTCCAAAGAAGGCCAACGGATCAAATGGGTGGACGAAGAAGGACTAATGACACGAACTTGATCCAAAGAAGGCCAACGGATCAAATGGGAGGATGAAGATGGACGAACTAGATGAACATGGTCCAAAGAAGGCCAACAGATCAAATGGTAAGACGAAGAGGGACGAAAGTGATGAACCTGGTCCAAAGAAGGCCAACGGATCAAATGGGAGGACGAAGAGGGACAAAAGAGACGAACTTGATCCAAAGAAGGACAACGGATCTAATGCGACGACAATGATGGACGAACGAGACGAACTTGGTCCAAAGAAGGCCAACGGATCTAATGCGAGGACGAAGATTGACGAACTAGACGAACTTGGTCCAAAGAAGGCCAACGGATCTAATGGCAGGACGAAAAGTGACGAACGAGACGAATGTTTTCTAAAGAATTCCAACGGATCAAATGGGAGCATGAAAAGGGACAAACGAGACAAGCTTGTTAAAAAAAATGCCAACGAATCAAATGGGAGGACGAAGATGGACGAACGAGACAATCTTGGTACAAAGAAGGCCAACGGATCTAATGGGGGGACGAAGAGGTATGAACGAGACAAACTTGGTCCAAAGAAGGCCAACGAATCTAATGCAAGCACGATGATGGACGAACCAGACGAACTTGGTCCAAAGAAGGCCAACGGATCAAATGGGAGGACGAAGATGGACGAACTAGACGAACATGGTCCAAAGAAGGCCAACAGATCAAATGGTAGGACGAAGAGGGACGAAAGTGATGAACTTGGTCCAAATAAGGCCAACGGATAAAATGGGAGGACGAAGAGGGACGAAAGAGACGAACTTGATCCAAAGAAGGACAATAGATCTAATGCGACGACAATGATGGACGAACGAGACGAATTTGGTCCAAAGAAGGCCAACGGATCTAATGCGCGGACGAAGATGGACGAACGAGACGAACTTGGCCCAAAGAAGGCCAACGGATCAAATGGGAGGACGAAGAGGGACTAACGAGACGAACTTGATCGAAAGATGGCCAACGGATCAAATGGGAGGATGAAGATGGACGAACTAGACGAACTTGGTCCAAAGAAGGCCAACGGATCAAAAGGGAGGACGAAGAGGGACGAAAGAGACGAACTTGATCCAAAGAAGGACAATACATCTAATGCGACGACAATGATGGACGAACGAGACGAATTTGGTCCAAAGAAGGCCAACGGATCTAATGCGCGGACGAAGATGAACGAACGAGACGAACTTGGCCCAAAGAAGGCCAACAGATCAAATGGGAGGACAAGAGGGACTAACGAGACGAACTTGATCGAAAGATGGCCAACGGATCAAATGGGAGGACGAAGATGGACGAACTAGACGAACATGGTCCAAAGAAGCCGAACCGATCAAATGGTAGGACGAAGAGGGACGAAAGTGATGAACTTGGTCCAAAGAAGGCCAACGGATCAAAAGGGAGGACGAAGAGGGACGAAAGAGACGAACTTGATCCAAAGAAGGACAATAGATCTAATGCGACGACAATGAGGCCAACAAATCTAATGCAAGCCCGAAGATGGACGAACGAGACGAACTTGGTCCAAAGAAGGCCAACGGATCAAATGGGTGGACGAAGATGGACGAACGAGACGAACTTGGTCCAAAGAAGGCCAACGGATCTAATGCAAGCACGAAGATGGACTAACAAGACGAACTTGATCTAAAGAAGGCCAACGAATCAAATGGGAGGATGAAGATGGACGAACTAGACGAACATGGTCCAAAGAAGGCCAACAGATCAAATGGTAGGACGAAGAGGGACGAAAGTGACGAACTTGGTCCAAAGAAGGCCAACGGATCAAATGGGAGGATGAAGAGGGACTAACGAGATGAACCTGATCCAAAGAAGGCCAACGGATCGAATGGGAGGACGAAGATGGACGAACGAAAAGAACTTGGTCCAAAGAAGGCCAACGGATCCAATGCAAGCTCGAAGATGGACGAACGAGACGAACTTGGTCCAAAGAAGGCCAACGGATCAAATGGGAGGACGAAGATCGACGAACGAGGCGAACTTGGTCCAAAGAAGGCCAACGGATCTCATGCAAGCACGAAGATGGACGAACGAGACGAACTTGGTCCAAAGAATGCCAACGGATCAAATGGTAGGACGAAGAGGGACTAACGAGACGAACTTGATCTAAAGAAAGCCAACGGATCAAATGGGAGGATGAAGATGGACAAACTAGACGAACATGGTCCAAAGAAGGCCAACAGATCAAATGGGAGGACGAAGAGGGACGAAAGTGACGAACTTCGTCCAAAGAAGGCCAACGGATCAAATGGGAGGATGAAGAGGGACTAACGAGACAAACTTGATCCCAAGGAGGCCAACGGATCACATGGGAGCACGAAGATGGATGAATTAGACGAACATGGTCCAAAGAAGGCCAACAGATCAAATGGTAGGACGAAGAGGGACGAAAGTGACGAACTTGGTCCAAAAAAGGCCAACGGATCAAATGGGAGGACGAAGAGGGACGAAAGAGACGAACTTGATCCAAACAAGGACGACGGATCTTATGCGACGACAATGATGGACGAACGAGACGAACTTGGTCCAAAGAAGGCCAACGGATGTAATGCGAGGACGAAGATTGACGAACGAGACGAAGATTGACGAACGAGACGAACGTTTTCCAAAGAATTCCAACGGATATAATGGGTAGACGAAGACGGACGAACGAGACGAACTTGGTCCAATGAAGTCCAACGGATCTAACGGGAGGACGAAGAGTCCAAAGATGGCCAACGGATCAAATGGGAGGACAAAGAGGGACGAACTAGACGAACATGGTCCAAAGAAGGCCAACAGATCAAATGGGAGGACGAAGATGGACGAAAGAGACAAACTTGGTCCAAAGAAGGCAACAGATCAAATTGGAGGACAAAGTGTTGACGAACGAGACGAACTTGGTCCAAAGAAGGCCAACGGATCAAATGGGAGGATGAATAGGGACTAACGAGACGAACTTGATCTAAAGAAGGCCAACGGATCAAATGGGAGGATGAGGATGGACGAACTAGACGAACAAGGTCCAAAGAAGCCCAACAGATCAAATGGTAGGACGATGAGGGACGAAAGTGACGAACTTGGTCCAAAGAAGGACAATGGATCTAATGCGACGACAATGATGGACGAACGAGACGAACTTGGTCCAAAGAAGGCCAACGGATCTAATGCGAGGACGCAGATGGACGAACGAGACGAACTTGGTCCAAAGAAGGCAAACGGATCAAATGGGGGGACGAAAAGGGACGAAAGTGAAGAACTTGGACCAAAGAAGGCCAACGGATCAAATGGGAGGACGAAGAGGGACTAACGAGACAAACTTGATCCAAAGAAGGCCAACGGATCAAATGGGAGGACGAAGATGGACGAACTAGACGAACATGGTCCAAAGAAGGCCAACAGATCAAATGGTAGGACGAAGAGGGACGAAAGTGACAAACTTGGTCCAAAGAAGGCCAACGGATCAAATGGGAGGACGAAGAGGGATGAAAGAGACGAACTTGATACAAACAAGGACGACGGATCTAATGCGACGACAATGATGCACGAACGAGACAAACTTGGTCCAAAGAAGGCCAACGGATCTAATGGGAGGACGAAAAGGGACGAACAAGACAAACGTTTTCGAAAGAATTCCAACGGATCTAATGGGAAGACGAAGATGGACGAACGAGACGAACTTGGTCCAATGAAGTCCAACGGATCAAATGGGAGGACGAAGAGGGACGAACTAGAGGAAAATGTTCCAAAGAAGGCCAACGGATCAAATGGGAGGACGAAGATGGACGAACGAGACAAACTTGGTCCAAAGAAGGCCAACAGATCAAATTGGAGGGGAAAGAGGGACGAACGAGACGAACTTGGTCCAAAGAAGGCCGACGGATCTAATGGGAGGACTACGAGGGACGAACGATGATGGATGAATGAGACGAACTTGGTCCAAAGAAGGCCAACGGATCAAATGGCAGGACGAAGATGGACAAATGAGACAAGCTTGGTCCAAAGAAGGCCAACGGATCTAATGCGAGGACGAAGATGGACGAAAGAGACGAACTTGGTCTAAAGAAGGCCAACGGATCAAATGGGAGGACGAAGTGGGACTAACGAGACGAACTTGTTCCAAAGAAGGCCAACGGATCAAATGGGAGGACGAAGATGGACGAACTACACGAATATGGTCCAAAGAAGGCCAACAGATCAAATGGTAGGACGAAGAGGGACCAAAGTGACGAACTTGGTCCAAAGAAGGCCAACGGATCAAATGGGAGGACGAAGAGGGATGAAAGAGACGAACTTGATCCAAACAAGGACGACGGATCTAATGCGACTACAATGATGGACGAACGAGACGAACTTGGTCCAAAGAAGGCCAACAGATCTAATGCGAGGACGAAGATTGACGAACGAGACGAACTTTGTCCAAAGAAGGCCAACAAATCTAATAGGAGGACGAAAAGGGACGAACGAGACGAACGTTTTCCAAAGAATTCCAACGCATCTAATGGGAAGACGAAGGTCGACGAACAAGACGAACTTGGTCCAATGAAGTCCAACGGATCTAATGGGAGGACGACGAGGGACTAAAGAGACGAACTTGGTCCAAAGATGGCCAACGGATCAAATGGGAGGACGAAGAGGGACGAACTACACGAACAAGGTCCAAAGAAGGCCAACGGATCAAATGGGAGGAGGAAGATGGACGAATTAGACGAACATGGTCCAAAGAAGGCCAACAGATCAAATGGTAGGACGAAGAGGGACGAAAGTGACGAACTTGGTCCAAAGAAGGCCAACGAGACGAACTTGGTCCAAAGAAGGACAATAGATCTAATGCGACGACAATGATGGACGAACGAGATGAACTTGGTCCAAAGAAGGCCAACAGATCTAATGCGCGGATGAAGATGGACGAACGAGACGAACTTGGTCCAAAGAAGGCGAACGGATCAAATGGGAGGACGAAGAGGGACGAAAGTGACGAACTTGATCCAAATAAGGCCAACGGATCAAATGGGAGGACGAAGAGGGACGAAAGTGACGAACTTGATCCAAATAAGGCCAACGGATCAAATGGTAGGACGAAGAGGGACGAAAGTGACGAACTTGGTCCAAAGATAGCCAACGGATCAAATGGGAGGACGAAGAGGGACTCACGAGACGAACTTGATCCAAATAAGGCCAACGGATCAGATGGGAGGACGAAGATGGACGAACTAGACGAACATGGTCCAAAGAAGGCCAACAGATCAAATGGTCGGACGAAAGTGACGAACTTGGTCCAAAGAAGGCCAACGGATCTAATGGGAGGACGAAAAGGGACGAACGAGACGAACGTTTTCCAAAGAATTCCAACGGATCTAATGGGAAGACGAAGATGGACGAACGAGACGAACTTGGTCCAAAGAAGGCCAACGGATCGAATGCGAGGACGAAGATTGACGAACGAGACGGAGTTGGTCCAAAGAAGGCCAACGAATCTAATGCGAGGACGAAAAAGGACGAACGAGACGAACGTTTTCCAAAGAATTCCAACGCATCTAATGGGAAGACGAAGATGGACGAACAAGACGAACTTGGTCCAATGAAGTCCAACGGATCTAATGGGAGGACGAAGAGGGACTAAAGAGACGAACTTGGTCCAAAGATGGCCAACGGATCAAATGGGAGGACGAAGAGGGACGAACTAGACGAACATGGTCCAAAGAAGGCCAACGGATCAAATGGGAGGACGAAGATGGACGAACTGGACGAACTAGACGAATATGGTCCAAAGAAGGCCAACCGATCAAATGGGAGGACGAAGAGGGACGAAAGTGACGAACTTGGTCCAAAGAAGGCCAACGGATCAAATGGGAGGACGAAGTGGGACGAAAGAGACGAACTTGGTCCAAAGAAGGCGAACGGATCAAATGGGAGGACGAAGAGGGACTAACGAGACGAACTTGATCTAAAGAAGGCCAACGGATCAAATGGGAGGATGAAGATGGACGAACTAGACGAACATGGTCCAAAGAAGGCCAACAGATCAAATGGTAGGACGAAGAGGGACGAAAGTGACGAACTTGGTCCAATGAAGGCCAACGGATCAAATGGGAGGACGAAGAGGGACGAAAGAGACGAACTTGATCCAAAGAAGGACAACGGATCTAATGCGACGACAATGATGGACGAACGAGACGAACTTGGTCCAAAGAAGGCCAACGGATCTAATGCGAGGACGAAGATGGACGAACGAGACGAACTTGGTCCAAAGAAGGCCAACGGATCAAATGGGAGGACGAAGAGGGACTAACGAGACGAACTTGATCCAAATAAGGCCAACGGATCAAATGGGAGGACGAAGATGGACGACCTAGACGAACATGGTCCAAAGAAGGCCAACAGATCAAATGGTCGGACGAAGAGGGACGAAAGTGACGAACTTGGTCCAAAGAAGGCCAACGGATCTAATGGGAGGACGAAAAGGGACGAACGAGACGAACGTTTTCCAAAGAAGGCCAACAGATCAAATGGTAGGATGAAGAGGGACGAATGTGACGAACTTGGTCCAAAGAAGGCCAACGGATCTAATGCGAGGACGAACATTGACGAACGAGACGAACTTGGTCCAAAGAAGGCCAACGAATCTAATGGGAGGACGAAAAAGGACGAACGAGACGAACGTTTTCCAAAGAATTCCATCGCATCTAATGGGAAGACGAAGATGGACGAACAAGACGAACTTGGTCCAATCAAGTCCAACGGATCTAATGGGAGGATGAAGAGGGACTAAAGAGACGAACTTGGTCCAAAGATGGCCAACGGATCAAATGGGAGGACGAAGAGGGACGAACTAGACGAACATGGTCCAAAGAAGGCCAACGGATCAAAAGGGAGGACGAAGATGGACGAACTGGACGAACTAGACGAATATGGTCCAAAGAAGGCCAACCGATCAAATGGGAGGAGGAAGAGGGACGAAAGTGACGAACTTGGTCCAAAGAAGGCCAACGGATCAAATGGGAGGACGAAGAGGGACGAAAGTGACGAACTTGGTCCAAAGAAGGCCAACGGATCAAATGGGAGGACGAAGTGGGACGAAAGAGACGAACTTGGTCCAAAGAAGGCGAACGGATCAAATGGGAGGACGAAGAGGGACTAACGAGACGAACTTGATCTAAAGAAGGCCAACGGATCAAATGGGAGGATGAAGATGGACGAACTAGACGAACATGGTCCAAAGAAGGCCAACAGATCAAATGGTAGGACGAAGAGGGACGAAAGTGACGAACTTGGTCCAATGAAGGCCAACGGATCAAATGGGAGGACGAAGAGGGACGAAAGAGACGAACTTGATCCAAAGAAGGACAACGGATCTAATGCGACGACAATGATGGACGAACGAGACGAACTTGGTCCAAAGAAGGCCAACGGATCTAATGCGAGGACGAAGATGGACGAACGAGACGAACTTGGTCCAAAGAAGGCCAACGGATCAAATGGGAGGACGAAGAGGGACTAACGAGACGAACTTGATCCAAATAAGGCCAACGGATCAAATGGGAGGACGAAGATGGACGACCTAGACGAACATGGTCCAAAGAAGGCCAACAGATCAAATGGTCGGACGAAGAGGGACGAAAGTGACGAACTTGGTCCAAAGAAGGCCAACGGATCTAATGGGAGGACGAAAAGGGACGAACGAGACGAACGTTTTCCAAAGAAGGCCAACAGATCAAATGGTAGGATGAAGAGGGACGAATGTGACGAACTTGGTCCAAAGAAGGCCAACGGATCTAATGCGAGGACGAACATTGACGAACGAGACGAACTTGGTCCAAAGAAGGCCAACGAATCTAATGGGAGGACGAAAAAGGACGAACGAGACGAACGTTTTCCAAAGAATTCCATCGCATCTAATGGGAAGACGAAGATGGACGAACAAGACGAACTTGGTCCAATCAAGTCCAACGGATCTAATGGGAGGATGAAGAGGGACTAAAGAGACGAACTTGGTCCAAAGATGGCCAACGGATCAAATGGGAGGACGAAGAGGGACGAACTAGACGAACATGGTCCAAAGAAGGCCAACGGATCAAAAGGGAGGACGAAGATGGACGAACTGGACGAACTAGACGAATATGGTCCAAAGAAGGCCAACCGATCAAATGGGAGGAGGAAGAGGGACGAAAGTGACGAACTTGGTCCAAAGAAGGCCAACGGATCAAATGGGAGGACGAAGAGGGACGAAAGTGACGAACTTGGTCCAAAGAAGGCCAACGGATCAAATGGGAGGACGAAGTGGGACGAAAGAGACGAACTTGGTCCAAAGAAGGCGAACGGATCAAATGGGAGGACGAAGAGGGACTAACGAGACGAACTTGATCTAAAGAAGGCCAACGGATCAAATGGGAGGATGAAGATGGACGAACTAGACGAACATGGTCCAAAGAAGGCCAACAGATCAAATGGTAGGACGAAGAGGGACGAAAGTGACGAACTTGGTCCAATGAAGGCCAACGGATCAAATGGGAGGACGAAGAGGGACGAAAGAGACGAACTTGATCCAAAGAAGGACAACGGATCTAATGCGACGACAATGATGGACGAACGAGACGAACTTGGTCCAAAGAAGGCCAACGGATCTAATGCGAGGACGAAGATGGACGAACGAGACGAACTTGGTCCAAAGAAGGCCAACGGATCAAATGGGAGGACGAAGAGGGACTAACGAGACGAACTTGATCCAAATAAGGCCAACAGATCAAATGGGAGGACGAAGATGGACGACCTAGACGAACATGGTCCAAAGAAGGCCAACAGATCAAATGGTCGGACGAAGAGGGACGAAAGTGACGAACTTGGTCCAAAGAAGGCCAACGGATCTAATGGGAGGACGAAAAGGGACGAACGAGACGAACGTTTTCCAAAGAAGGCCAACAGATCAAATGGTAGGACGAAGAGGGACGAATGTGACGAACTTGGTCCAAAGAAGGCCAACGGATCTAATGCGAGGACGAACATTGACGAACGAGACGAACTTGGTCCAAAGAAGGCCAACGAATCTAATGGGAGGACGAAAAAGGACGAACGAGACGAACGTTTTCCAAAGAATTCCAACGGATCTAATGGGAAGACGAAGATGGACGAACGAGACGAACTTGGTCCAAAGAAGGCCAACGGATCGAATGCGAGGACGAAGATTGACGAACGAGACGAACTTAGTCCAAAGAAGGCCAACGAATCTAATGCGAGGACGAAAAAGGACGAACGAGACGAACGTTTTCCAAAGAATTCCAACGCATCTAATGGGAAGACGAAGATGGACGAACAAGACGAACTTGGTCCAATCAAGTCCAACGGATCTAATGGGAGAATGAAGAGGGACTAAAGAGACGAACTTGGTCCAAAGATGGCCAACGGATCAAATGGGAGGACGAAGAGGGACGAACTAGACGAACATGGTCCAAAGAAGGCCAACGGATCAAATGGGAGGAGGAAGATGGACGAACTGGACGAACTAGACGAACATGGTCCAAAGAAGGCCAACCGATCAAATGGGAGGATGAAGAGGGACGAAAGTGACGAACTTGGTCCAAAGAAGGCCAACGGATCAAATGGGAGGACGAAGAGGGACAAAAGAGACGAACTTGATCCAAAGAAGGACAATAGATCTAATGCGACGACAATGATGGACGAACGAGACGAACTTGGTCCAAAGAAGGCCAACGGATCTAATGTGCGGACGAAGATGGACGAACGAGACGAACTTGGTCCAAAGAAGGCCAACGGATCAAATGGGAGGACGAAGAGGGACTAACGAGACGAACTTGATCTAAAGAAGGCGAACGGATCAAATGGGAGGATGAAGATGGACGAACGAGATGAACTTGGTCCAAAGAAGGCCAACGGATCAAATGGGAGGACGAAGAGGGACTAACGAGATGAACTTGATCCAAACAAGGCCAACGGATCATATGGGAGGACGAAGATGGACGAACCAGACGAACATGGTCCAAAGAAGGCCAATAGATCAAATGGTAGGACGAAGAGGGACGAAAGTGACGAACTTGGTCCAAAGATAGCCAACGGATCAAATGGGAGGACGAAGAGGGACTCACGAGACGAACTTGATCCAGATAAGGCCAACGGATCAAATGGGAGGACGAAGATGGACGAACTAGACGAACATGGTCCAAAGAAGGCCAACAGATCAAATGGTCGGACGAAAGTGACGAACTTGGTCCAAAGAAGGCCAACGGATCTAATGGGAGGACGAAAAGGGACGAACGAGACGAACGTTTTCCAAAGAATTCCAACGGATCTAATGGGAAGACGAAGATGGACGAACGAGACGAACTTGGTCCAAAGAAGGCCAACGGATCGAATGCGAGGACGAAGATTGACGAACGAGACGAACTTAGTCCAAAGAAGGCCAACGAATCTAATGCGAGGACGAAAAAGGACGAACGAGACGAACGTTTTCCAAAGAATTCCAACGCATCTAATGGGAAGACGAAGATGGACGAACAAGACGAACTTGGTCCAATGAAGTCCAACGGATCTAATGGGAGGACGAAGAGGGACTAAAGAGACGAACTTGGTCCAAAGATGGCCAACGGATCAAATGGGAGGACGAAGAGGGACGAACTAGACGAACATGGTCCAAAGAAGGCCAACGGATCAAATGGGAGGACGAAGATGGACGAACTGGACGAACTAGACGAATATGGTCCAAAGAAGGCCAACGGATCAAATGGGAGGATGAAGAGGGACGAAAGTGACGAACTTGGTCCAAAGAAGGCCAACGGATCAAATGGGAGGACGAAGAGGGACGAAAGTGACGAACTTGGTCCAAAGAAGGCCAACGGATCAAATGGGAGGACGAAGAGGGACGAAAGTGACGAACTTGGTCCAAAGAAGGCCAACGGATCAAATGGGAGGACGAAGTGGGACGAAAGAGACGAACTTGGTCCAAAGAAGGCGAACGGATCAAATGGGAGGACGAAGAGGGACTAACGAGACGAACTTGATCTAAAGAAGGCCAACGGATCAAATGGGAGGATGAAGATGGACGAACTAGACGAACATGGTCCAAAGAAGGCCAACAGATCAAATGGTAGGACGAAGAGGGACGAAAGTGACGAACTTGGTCCAATGAAGGCCAACGGATCAAATGGGAGGACGAAGAGGGACGAAAGAGACGAACTTGATCCAAAGAAGGACAACGGATCTAATGCGACGACAATGATGGACGAACGAGACGAACTTGGTCCAAAGAAGGCCAACGGATCTAATGCGAGGACGAAGATGGACGAACGAGACGAACTTGGTCCAAAGAAGGCCAACGGATCAAATGGGAGGACGAAGAGGGACTAACGAGACGAACTTGATCCAAATAAGGCCAACGGATCAAATGGGAGGACGAAGATGGACGACCTAGACGAACATGGTCCAAAGAAGGCCAACAGATCAAATGGTCGGACGAAGAGGGACGAAAGTGACGAACTTGGTCCAAAGAAGGCCAACGGATCTAATGGGATGACGAAAAGGGACGAACGAGACGAACGTTTTCCAAAGAAGGCCAACAGATCAAATGGTAGGACGAAGAGGGACGAATGTGACGAACTTGGTCCAAAGAAGGCCAACGGATCTAATGCGAGGACGAACATTGACGAACGAGACGAACTTGGTCCAAAGAAGGCCAACGAATCTAATGGGAGGACGAAAAAGGACGAACGAGACGAACGTTTTCCAAAGAATTCCAACGCATCTAATGGGAAGACGAAGATGGACGAACAAGACGAACTTGGTCCAATCAAGTCCAACGGATCTAATGGGAGAATGAAGAGGGACTAAAGAGACGAACTTGGTCCAAAGATGGCCAACGGATCAAATGGGAGGACGAAGAGGGACGAACTAGACGAACATGGTCCAAAGAAGGCCAACGGATCAAATGGGAGGAGGAAGATGGACGAACTGGACGAACTAGACGAACATGGTCCAAAGAAGGCCAACCGATCAAATGGGAGGATGAAGAGGGACGAAAGTGACGAACTTGGTCCAAAGAAGGCCAACGGATCAAATGGGAGGACGAAGAGGGACAAAAGAGACGAACTTGATCCAAAGAAGGACAATAGATCTAATGCGACGACAATGATGGACGAACGAGACGAACTTGGTCCAAAGAAGGCCAACGGATCTAATGTGCGGACGAAGATGGACGAACGAGACGAACTTGGTCCAAAGAAGGCCAACGGATCATATGGGAGGACGAAGATGGACGAACCAGACGAACATGGTCCAAAGAAGGCCAATAAATCAAATGGTAGGACGAAGAGGGTCGAAAGTGACGAACTTGGTCCAAAGATAGCCAACGGATCAAATGGGAGGACGAAGAGGGACTCACGAGACGAACTTGATCCAAATAAGGCCAACGGATCAAATGGGAGGACGAAGATGGACGAACTAGACGAACATGGTCCAAAGAAGGCCAACAGATCAAATGGTCGGACGAAAGTGACGAACTTGGTCCAAAGAAGGCCAACGGATCTAATGGGAGGACGAAAAGGGACGAACGAGACGAACGTTTTCCAAAGAATTCCAACGGATCTAATGGGAAGACGAAGATGGACGAACGAGACGAACTTGGTCCAAAGAAGGCCAACGGATCGAATGCGAGGACGAAGATTGACGAACGAGACGAACTTGGTCCAAAGAAGGCCAACGAATCTAATGCGAGGACGAAAAAGGACGAACGAGACGAACGTTTTCCAAAGAATTCCAACGCATCTAATGGGAAGACGAAGATGGACGAACAAGACGAACTTGGTCCAATGAAGTCCAACGGATCTAATGGGAGTACGAAGAGGGACTAAAGAGACGAACTTGGTCCAAAGATGGCCAACGGATCAAATGGGAGGACGAAGAGGGACGAACTAGACGAACATGGTCCAAAGAAGGCCAACGGATCAAATGGGAGGACGAAGATGGACGAACTGGACGAACTAGACGAATATGGTCCAAAGAAGGCCAACCGATCAAATGGGAGGATGAAGAGGGACGAAAGTGACGAACTTGGTCCAAAGAAGGCCAACGGATCAAATGGGAGGACGAAGAGGGACGAAAGTGACGAACTTGGTCCAAAGAAGGCCAACGGATCAAATGGGAGGACGAAGTGGGACGAAAGAGACGAACTTGGTCCAAAGAAGGCGAACGGATCAAATGGGAGGACGAAGAGGGACTAACGAGATGAACTTGATCTACAGAAGGCCAACGGATCAAATGGGAGGATGAAGATGGACGAACTAGACGAACATGGTCCAAAGAAGGCCAACAGATCAAATGGTAGGACGAAGAGGGACGAAAGTGACGAACTTGGTCCAATGAAGGCCAACGGATCAAATGGGAGGACGAAGAGGGACGAAAGAGACGAACTTGATCCAAAGAAGGACAACGGATCTAATGCGACGACAATGATGGACGAACGAGACGAACTTGGTCCAAAGAAGGCCAACGGATCTAATGCGAGGACGAAGATGGACGAACGAGACGAACTTGGTCCAAAGAAGGGCAACGGATCAAATGGGAGGACGAAGAGGGACTAACGAGACGAACTTGATCCAAAGAAGGCCAACGGATCAAATGGGAGGACGAAGATGGACGACCTAGACGAACATGGTCCAAAGAAGGCCAACAGATCAAATGGTAGGACGAAGAGGGACGAATGTGACGAACATGGTCCAAAGAAGGCCAACGGATCAAATGGGAGGACGAAGAGGGATGAAAGAGACAAACTTGATCCAAACAAGGACGACGGATCAAATGGGAGGACGAAGATGGACGAACTAGACGAACATGGTCCAAAGAAGGCCAACAGATCAAATGGTCGGACGAAAGTGACGAACTTGGTCCAAAGAAGGCCAACGGATCTAATGGGAGGACGAAAAGGGACGAACGAGACGAACGTTTTCCAAAGAATTCCAACGGATCTAATGGGAAGACGAAGATGGACGAACGAGACGAACTTGGTCCAAAGAAGGCCAACGGATCGAATGCGAGGACGAAGATTGACGAACGAGACGAACTTGGTCCAAAGAAGGCCAACGAATCTAATGCGAGGACGAAAAAGGACGAACGAGACGAACGTTTTCCAAAGAATTCCAACGCATCTAATGGGAAGACGAAGATGGACGAACAAGACGAACTTGGTCCAATGAAGTCCAACGGATCTAATGGGAGGACGAAGAGGGACTAAAGAGACGAACTTGGTCCAAAGATGGCCAACGGATCAAATGGGAGGACGAAGAGGGACGAACTAGACGAACATGGTCCAAAGAAGGCCAACGGATCAAATGGGAGGACGAAGATGGACGAACTGGACGAACTAGACGAATATGGTCCAAAGAAGGCCAACCGATCAAATGGGAGGATGAAGAGGGACGAAAGTGACGAACTTGGTCCAAAGAAGGCCAACGGATCAAATGGGAGGACGAAGAGGGACGAAAGTGACGAACTTGGTCCAAAGAAGGCCAACGGATCAAATGGGAGGACGAAGTGGGACGAAAGAGACGAACTTGGTCCAAAGAAGGCGAACGGATCAAATGGGAGGACGAAGAGGGACTAACGAGACGAACTTGATCTAAAGAAGGCCAACGGATCAAATGGGAGGATGAAGATGGACGAACTAGACGAACATGGTCCAAAGAAGGCCAACAGATCAAATGGTAGGACGAAGAGGGACGAAAGTGACGAACTTGGTCCAATGAAGGCCAACGGATCAAATGGGAGGACGAAGAGGGACTAACGAGACGAACTTGATCCAAATAAGGCCAACGGATCAAATGGGAGGACGAAGATGGACGACCTAGACGAACATGGTCCAAAGAAGGCCAACAGATCAAATGGTCGGACGAAGAGGGACGAAAGTGACGAACTTGGTCCAAAGAAGGCCAACGGATCTAATGGGAGGACGAAAAGGGACGAACGAGACGAACGTTTTCCAAAGAAGGCCAACAGATCAAATGGTAGGACGAAGAGGGACGAATGTGACGAACTTGGTCCAAAGAAGGCCAACGGATCTAATGCGAGGACGAACATTGACGAACGAGACGAACTTGGTCCAAAGAAGGCCAACGAATCTAATGGGAGGACGAAAAAGGACGAACGAGACGAACGTTTTCCAAAGAATTCCAACGCATCTAATGGGAAGACGAAGATGGACGAACAAGACGAACTTGGTCCAATCAAGTCCAACGGATCTAATGGGAGGATGAAGAGGGACTAAAGAGACGAACTTGGTCTAAAGATGGCCAACGGATCAAATGGGAGGACGAAGAGGGACGAACTAGACGAACATGGTCCAAAGAAGGCCAACGGATCAAATGGGAGGAGGAAGATGGACGAACTGGACGAACTAGACGAACATGGTCCAAAGAAGGCCAACCGATCAAATGGGAGGATGAAGAGGGACGAAAGTGACGAACTTGGTCCAAAGAAGGCCAACGGATCAAATGGGAGGACGAAGAGGGACAAAAGAGACGAACTTGATCCAAAGAAGGACAATAGATCTAATGCGACGACAATGATGGACGAACGAGACGAACTTGGTCCAAAGAAGGCCAACGGATCTAATGTGCGGACGAAGATGGACGAACGAGACGAACTTGGTCCAAAGAAGGCCAACGGATCAAATGGGAGGACGAAGAGGGACTAACGAGACGAACTTGATCTAAAGAAGGCGAACGGATCAAATGGGAGGATGAAGATGGACGAACGAGACGAACTTGGTCCAAAGAAGGCCAACGGATCAAATGGGAGGACGAAGAGGGACTAACGAGACGAACTTGATCCAAAGAAGGCCAACGGATCAAATGGGAGGACGAAGATGGACGACCTAGACGAACATGGTCCAAAGAAGGCCAACAGATCAAATGGTAGGACGAAGAGGGACGAATGTGACGAACATGGTCCAAAGAAGGCCAACGGATCAAATGGGAGGACGAAGAGGGATGAAAGAGACGAACTTGATCCAAACAAGGACGACGGATCTAATGCGACGACAATGATAGACGAACGAGACGAACTTGGTCCAAAGAAGGCGAACGGATCTAATGCGAGGACAAAGATTGACGAACGAGACGAAATTGGTCCAAAGAAGGCCAACGGATCTAATTGGAGGACGACAAGGGACGAACGAGACGAACGTTTTCCAAAGAACGAGACGAACTTGGCCCAATGAAGTCCAACGGATCTAATGGGAGGACGTAGAGGGACTAAAGAGACGAACTTGGTCCAAAGATGGCCAACGGATGAAATGGGAGGACGAAGAGGGACGAACTAGAGGAACATGGTCCAAAGATTGCCAACGGATCAAATGGGAGGAGGAAGATGGACGAACTAGACGAACATGGTCCAAAGAAGGCCAACAGATCAAATGGTAGGACGAAGAGCGACGAAAGTGACGAACTTGGTCCAAAGAAGGCCAACGGATCAAATGGGAGGACGAAGAGGGAGAAAAGAGACGAACTTGATCCAAAGAAGGACAATAGATCTAATGCGACGACAATGGTGGACGAACGAGGCGAACTTGGTCCAAGGAAGGCCAACAGATCTAATGCGCGGACGAAGATGGACGAACGAGACGAACTTGGTCCAAAGAAGGCCAACGGATCAAATGGGAGGACGAAGAGGGACTAACGAGACGAACTTGATCTAAAGAATGCGAACGGATCAAATGGGAGGATGAAGATGGACGAACTAGACGAATAAGGTCCAAAGAAGGCCAACAGATCAAATGGTAGGACGAAGAGGGACGAAAGTGACGAACTTGGTCCAAAGAAGGCCAACAGATCAAATGGGAGGACGAAGAGGGACAAAAGAGACGAACTTGGTCCAAAGAAGGCGAACGGACCAAATGGGAGGACGAAGAGGGACTAACGAGACGAACTTGATCCAAAGAAGGCCAACGGATCAAATGGGAGGACGAAGATGGAAGAACTAGACGAACATGGTCCAAAGAAGGCCAACAGATCAAATGGTACGACGAAGAGGGACGAAAGTGACGAACTTGGTCCAAAGAAGGCCAACGGATCAAAAGGGAGGACGAAGAGGGACAAAAGAGACGAACTTCATCCAAAGAAGGACAATAGATCTAATGCGACGACAATGATGGACGAACGAGACGAACTTGGTCCAAAGAAGCCCAACGGATCTAATGCCCGGACGAAGCTGGACGAACAAGACGAACTTGGTCCAAAGAAGGCGAACGGATCAAATGGGAGGACGAAGATGGACGAACTAGACGAACATGGTCCAAAGAAGGCCAACAGATCAAATGGTAGGACGAAGAGGGACGAAAGTGACGAACTTGGTCCAAAGAAGGCCAACGGATCAAATGGGAGGACGAAGAGCGACTAAAGCGACGAACTTGCTCCAAAGAAGGACAACGGATCTAATGTGACGACGAAGATGGACGAACGAGACGAACTTGATCCAAAGAAGGCCAACTGATCAAATGGGAGGACGACGATGGACGAACCAGACGAACATGGTCCAGGGAAGGCCAACAGATCAAATGGTAGGACGAAGAGGGACGAAAGTGACGAACTTGGTCCAAAGAAGGCCAACGGATCGAACGGGAGGACGAAGAGGGACTAACGAGACGAACTTGATCCAAAGAAGGCCAATGGATCAAATGGGTGGACAAAGATGGACGAACTAGACGAACATGGTCCAAAGAAGGCCAACAGATCAAATGGTAGGACGGAGAGGGACGAAAGTGACGAACTTGCTCCAAAGAAGGCCAACGGATCAAATGGGAGAACGAAGAGGGGTGAAAGAGACGAACTTGATCCAAACAAGGACGACGGATGTAATGCGACGACAATGATAGACGAACGAGACGAACTTGGTCCAAAGAAGGCCAACGGATCTAATGCGAGGACGAAGATTGACGAGCGAGACGAACTTGGTCCAAAGAAGGCCAACGGATCTAATGGGAGGACGAAAAGGGACGAACGAGACGAACGTTTTCCAAAGAATTCCAACGGATCTAATGGGAAGACGAAGATGGACGAACGAGATGAACTTGGTCCAATGAAGTCCAACGGATCAAATGGGAGGATGAAGATGGACGAACTAGACGAACATGGTCCAAAGAAGGCCAACAGATCAAATGGTAGGACGAAGAGGGACGAAAGTGACGAACTTGGTCCAATGAAGGCCAACGGATCAAATGGGAGGACGAAGAGGGACGAAAGAGACGAACTTGATCCAAAGAAGGACAACGGATCTAATGCGACGACAATGATGGACGAACGAGACGGACTTGGTCCAAAGAAGGCCAACGGATCTAATGCGAGGACGAAGATGGACGAACGAGACAAACTTGGTCCAAAGAAGGCCAACAGATCTAATGGGAAGTCGAAGATGGACGAACGAGATGAATTTGAACCAAAGAAGGACTTGATCCAAAGAAGGCCAACGGGTCTAATGGGAGGACGAAGAGGGACGAACGAGAAGAACTTGATCCAAAGAAGGCCAACGGATCAAATGGGAGGACGAAGATGGAAGAACTAGACGAACATGGTCCAGAGAAGGCCAACAGATCAAATGGTAGGACGAAGAGGGACGAAAGTGACGAACTTGGTCCAAAGAAGGCCAACGGATCAAATGGGAGGACGAAGAGGGACAAAAGAGACGAACTTCATCCAAAGAAGGACAATAGATCTAATGCGACGACAATGATGGACGAACGAGACGAACTTGGTCCAAAGAAGGCCAACGGATCTAATGCCCGGACGAAGCTGGACGAACAAGACGAACTTGGTCCAAAGAAGGCGAACGGATCAAATGGGAGGACGAAGATGGACGAACTAGACGAACATGGTCCAAAGAAGGCCAACAGATCAAATGGTAGGACGAAGAGGGACAAAAGTGACGAACTTGGTCCAAAGAAGGCCAACGGATCAAATGGGAGGACGAAGAGCGACTAAAGCGAAGAACTTGCTCCAAAGAAGGACAACGGATCTAATGTGACGACGAAGATGGACGAACGAGACGAACTTGATCCAAAGAAGGCCAACTGATCAAATGGGAGGACGACGATGGACGAACCAGACGAACATGGTCCAGGGAAGGCCAACAGATCAAATGGTAGGACGAAGAGGGACGAAAGTGACGAACTTGGTCCAAAGAAGGCCAACGGATCGAATGGGAGGACGAAGAGGGACTAACGAGACGAACTTGATCCAAAGAAGGCCAATGGATCAAATGGGTGGACAAAGATAGACGAACTAGACGAACATGGTCCAAAGAAGGCCAACAGATCAAATGGTAGGACGGAGAGGGACGAAAGTGACGAACTTGCTCCAAAGAAGGCCAACGGATCAAATGGGAGAACGAAGAGGGGTGAAAGAGACGAACTTGATCCAAACAAGGACGACGGATCTAATGCGACGACAATGATAGACGAACGAGACGAACTTGGTCCAAAGAAGGCCAACGGATCTAATGCGAGGACGAAGATTGACGAGCGAGACGAACTTGGTCCAAAGAAGGCCAACGGATCTAATGGGAGGACGAAAAGGGACGAACGAGACGAACGTTTTTCAAAGAATTCCAACGGATCTAACGGGAAGACAAAGATGGACGAACGAGATGAACTTAGTCCAATGAAGTCCAACGGATCAAATGGGAGCATGAAGATGGACGAACTAGACGAACATGGTCCAAAGAAGGCCAACAGATCAAATGGTAGGACGAAGAGGGACGAAAGTGACGAACTTGGTCCAATGAAGGCCAACGGATCAAATGGGAGGACGAAGAGGGACGAAAGAGACGAACTTGATCCAAAGAAGGACAACGGATCTAATGCGACGACAATGATGGACGAACGAGACGAACTTGGTCCAAAGAAGGCCAACGGATCTAATGCGAGGACGAAGATGGACGAACGAGACGAACTTGGTCCAAAGAAGGCCAACGGATCAAATGGGAGGACGAAGAGGGACTAACGAGATGAACTTGATCCAAAGAAGGCCAACGGATCATATGGGAGGACGAAGATGGATGAACCAGACGAACATGGTCCAACGAAGGCCAATAGATCAAATGGTAGGACGAAGAGGGACGAAAGTGACGAACTTGGTCGAAAGATAGCCAACGGATCAAATGGGAGGACGAAGAGGGACTAACGAGACGAACTTGATCCAAATAAGGCCAACGGATCAAATGGGAGGACGAAGATGGACGAACTAGACGAACATGGTCCAAAGAAGGCCAACAGATCAAATGGTCGGACGAAGAGGGACGAAAGTGACGAACTTGGTCCAAAGAAGGCCAACGGATCTAATGGGAGGACGAAAAGGGACGAACGAGACGAACGTTTTCCAAAGAATTCCAACGGATCTAATGGGAAGACGAAGATGGACGAACGAGACGAACTTGGTCCAAAGAAGGCCAACGGATCTAATGCGAGGACGAAGATTGACGAACGAGACGAACTTGATCCAAAGAAGGCCAACGAATCTAATGGGAGGACGAAAAAGGACGAACGAGACGAACGTTTTCCAAAGAATTCCAACGCATCTAATGGGAAGACGAAGATGGACGAACAAGACGAACTTGGTCCAATGAAGTCCAACGGAACTAATGGGAGGATGAAGAGGGACTAAAGAGACGAACTTGGTCCAAAGATGGCCAACGGATCAAATGGGAGGACGAAGAGGGACGAACTAGACGAACATGGTCCAAAGAAGGCCAACGGATCAAATGGGAGGAGGAAGACGGACGAACTGGACGAACTAGACGAACATGGTCCAAAGAAGGCCAACCGATCAAATGGGAGGATGAAGAGGGACGAAAGTGACGAACTTGGTCCAAAGAAGGCCAACGGATCAAATGGGAGGACGAAGAGGGACAAAAGAGACGAACTTGATCCAAAGAAGGACAATAGATCTAATGCGACGACAATGATGGACGAACGAGACGAACTTGGTCCAAAGAAGGCCAACGGATCTAATGTGCGGACGAAGATGGACGAACGAGACGAACTTGGTCCAAAGAAGGCCAACGGATCAAATGGGAGGACGAAGAGGGACTAACGAGACGAACTTGATCTAAAGAAGGCGAACGGATCAAATGGGAGGATGAAGATGGACGAACGAGACGAACTTGGTCCAAAGAAGGCCAACGGATCAAATGGGAGGACGAAGAGGGACTAACGAGACGAACTTGATCCAAAGAAGGCCAACGGATCAAATGGGAGGACGAAGATGGACGAACTAGACGAACATGGTCCAAAGAAGGCCAACAGATCAAATGGTAGGACGAAGAGGGACGAATGTGACGAACTTGGTCCAAAGAAGGCCAACGGATCAAATGGGAGGACGAAGAGGGATGAAAGAGACGAACTTGATCCAAACAAGGACGACGGATCTAATGCGACGACAATGATGGACAAACGAGACGAACTTGGTCCAAAGAAGGCGAACGGATCTAATGCGAGGACGAATATTGACGAACGAGACGAAATTAGTCCAAAGAAGGCCAACGGATCTAATTGGAGGACGAAAAGGGACGAACGAGACGAACGTTTTCCAAAGAATTCCAACGGATCTAATGGGAAGACGAAGATGGACGAACGAGACGAACTTGGCCCAATGAAGTCCAACGGATCTAATGGGAGGACGAAGAGGGACTAAAGAGACGAACTTGGTCCAAAGATGGCCAACGGATGAAATGGGAGGACGAAGAGGGACGAACGATGATGGATGAACGAGACGAACTTGGTCCAAAGAAGGCCAACGGATCAAATGGGAGGACGAAGATGGACAAACGAGACGAGCTTGGTCCAAAGAAGTCCAACTGATCTAATGCGAGGACGAAGAAGGACTAACGAGACGAACTTGGCCCAAAGAAGGCCAACGGATCTAATGCGAGGACGAAGATGGACGAACGAGACGAACTTGGTCCAAAGTAGGCCAACGGATCAAATGGGAGGACGAAGTGGGACTAACGAGACGAACTTGATCCAAAGAAGGCCAACGGATCAAATGGGAGGATGAAGATGGACGAACTAGACGAATATGGTCCAACGAAGGCCAACAGATCAAATGGTAGGACGAAGAGGGACGAAAGTGACGAACATGGTCCAAAGATGGCCAACGGATCAAATGGAAGGACGAAGAGGGACAAAAGAGACGAACTTGATCCAAAGAAGGACAATAGATCTAATGCGACGACAATGATGGACGAACGAGATGAACTTGGTCCAAAGAAGGCCAACGGATCTAATGCGGGGACTAAGATTGACGAACGAGACGAACTTGGTCCAAAGAAGGCCAACAAATCTAATGGGAGGACGAAAAAGGACGAACGAGACGAACGTTTTCCAAAGAATTCCAACGCATCTAATGGGAAGACGAAGATGGACGAACAAGACGAACTTGGTCCATTGAAGTCCAACGGATCTAATGGGAGGACGAAGAGGGACTAAAGAGACGAACTTGGTCCAAAGATGGCCAACGGATCAAATGGGAGGACGAAGAGGCACGAACTAGATGAACATGGTCCAAAGATTGCCAACGGATCAAATGGGAGGAGGAAGATGGACGAACTAGACGAACATGGTCCAAAGAAGGCCAACAGATCAAATGGTAGGACGAAGAGCGACGAAAGTGACGAACTTGGTCCAAAGAAGGCCAACGGATCAAATGGGAGCACCAAGAGGGACAAAAGAGACGAACTTGATCCAAAGAAGGACAATAGATCTAATGCGACGACAATGGTGGACGAACGAGACGAACTTGGTCCAAGGAAGGCCAACAGATCTAATGCGCGGACGAAGAGGGACTAACGAGACGAACTTGATCTAAAGAATGCGAACGGATCAAATGGGAGGATGAAGATGGACGAACTTGACGAACATGGTCCAAAGAAGGCCAACAGATCAAATGGTAGGACGAAGAGGGACGAAAGTGACGAACTTGGTCCAAAGAAGGCCAACGGATCAAATGGGAGGACGAATAGGGACTAACGAGACGAACTTGATCCAAAGAAGGCCAACGGATCAAATGGGAGGACGAAGATGGACGACCTAGACGAACATGGTCCAAAGAAGGCCAACAGATCAAATGGTAGGACGAAGAGGGACGAATGTGACGAACTTGGTCCAAAGAAGGCCAACGGATCAAATGGGAGGACGAAGAGGGATGAAAGAGACGAACTTGATCCAAACAAGGACGACGGATCTAATGCGACGACAATGATAGACGAACGAGACGAACTTGGTCCAAAGAAGGCGAACGGATCTAATGCGAGGACGAAGATTGACGAACGAGACGAAATTGGTCCAAAGAAGGCCAACGGATCTAATTGGAGGACGAAAAGGGACGAACGAGACGAACGTCTTCCAAAGAATTCCAACGGATCTAATGGGAAGACGAAGATGGACGAACGAGACGAACTTGGCCCAATGAAGTCCAACGGATCTAATGGGAGGACGAAGAGGGACTAAAGAGACGAACTTGGTCCAAAGATGGCCAACGGATGAAATGGGAGGACGAAGAGGGACGAACTAGACGAACATGGTCCAAAGAAGGCCAACGGATCAAATTGGAGGGCAAAGAGAGATGAACGAGACGAACTTGGTCCAAAGAAGGCCAACGGATCTAATGGGAGGACGAAGAGGGACGAACGATGATGGATGAACGAGACGAACTTGGTCCAAAGAAGGCGAACGGACCAAATGGGAGGACGAAGAGGGACTAACGAGACGAACTTGATCCGAAGAAGGCCAACGGATCAAATGGGAGGACGAAGATGGAAGAACTAGACGAACATGGTCCAAAGAAGGCCAACAGATCAAATGGTAGGACGAAGAGGGACGAAAGTGACGAACTTGGTCCAAAGAAGGCCAACGGATCAAATGGGAGGACGAAGAGGGACAAAAGAGACGAACTTCATCCAAAGAAGGACAATAGATCTAATGCGACGACAATGATGGACGAACGAGACGAACTTGGTCCAAAGAAGGCCAACGGATCTAACGCCCGGACGAAGATGGACGAACAAGACGAACTTGGTCCAAAGAAGGCGAACGGATCAAATGGGAGGACGAAGATGGACGAACTAGACGAACATGGTCCAAAGAAGGCCAACAGATCAAATGGTAGGACGAAGAGGGACGAAAGTGACGAACTTGGTCCAAAGAAGGCCAACGGATCAAATGGGAGGACGAAGAGCGACTAAAGCGACGAACTTGCTCCAAAGAAGGACAACAGATCTAATGTGACGACAAAGATGGACCAACGAGACGAACTTGATCCAAAGAAGGCCAACTGATCAAATGGGAGGACGACGATGGACGAACCAGACGAACATGGTCCAGGGAAGGCCAACAGATCAAATGGTAGGACGAAGAGGGACGAACTTGGTCCAAAGAAGGCCAACGGATCGAATGGGAGGACGAAGAGGGACTAACGAGACGAACTTGATCCAAAGAAGGCCAATGGATCAAATGGGTGGACAAAGGTGGACGAACTAGACGAACATGGTCCAAAGAAGGCCAACAGATCAAATGGTAGGACAGAGAGGGACGAAAGTGACGAACTTGCTCGAAAGAAGGCCAACGGATAAAATGGGAGAACGAAGAGGGGTGAAAGAGACGAACTTGATCCAAACAAGGACGACGGATCTAATGCGACGACAATGATAGACGAACGAGACGAACTTGGTCCAAAGAAGGCCAACGGATCTAATGCGAGGACGAAGATTGACGAGCGAGACGAACTTGGTCCAAAGAAGGCCAACGGATCTAATGGGAGGACGAAAAGGGACGAACGAGACGAACGTTTTCCAAAGAATTCCAACGGATCTAATGGGAAGACGAAGATGGACGAACGAGATGAACTTGGTCCAATGAAGTCCAACGGATCAAATGGGAGGACGAAGAGGGACAAAAGAGACGAACTTCATCCAAAGAAGGACAATAGATCTAATGCGACGACAATGATGGACGAACGAGACGAACTTGGTCCAAAGAAGGCCAACGGATCTAATGCCCGGACGAAGATGGACGAACGAGACGAACTTGGTCCAAAGAAGGCGAACGGATCAAATGGGAGGACGAAGAGGGACTAACGAGATGAACTTGATCTAAAGAAGGCCAACGGATCAAATAGGAGGATGAAGATGGACGAACTAGACGAACTTGGTCCAAAGAAGGCCAACGGATCTAATGTGACGACGAAGATGGACGAACGAGATGAACTTGGCCCAAAGAAGGCCAACGGATAAAATGGGAGGACGAAGAGGGACTAACGAGATGAACTTGATCCAAAGAAGGCCAACGGATCAAATGGGAGGACAAAGATGGACGAACCAGACGAACGTGGTCCAAGGAAGGCCAACAGATCAAATGGTAGGACGAAGAGGGACGAAAGTGACGAACTTGGTCCAAAGAAGGCCAACGGATCGAATGGGAGGACGAAGAGGGACTAACGAGACGAACTTGATCCAAAGAGGGCCAATGGATCAAATGGGTGGACGAAGATGGACGAACTAGACGAACATGGTCCAAAGAGGGCCAACAGATCAAATGGTAGGACGAAGAGGGACGAAAGTGACGAACTTGCTCCAAAGAAGGCCAACGGATCAAATGGGAGGACGAAGAGGGATGAAAGAGACGAACTTGATCCAAACAAGGACGACGGATCTAATACGACGACAATGATGGACGAACGAGACGAACTTGGTCCAAAGAAGGCCAACGGATCTAATGCGAGGACGAAGATTGACGAACGAGACGAACTTGGTCCAATGAAGTCCGACGGATCTAATGGGAGGACGAAGAGGGACTAAAGAGACGAACTTGGTCCAAAGATGGCCAACGGATCAAATGGGAGGACGAAGAGGGACGAACTAGACGAACATGGTCCAAAGAAGGCCAACGGATCAAATGGGGGGACGAAGAGGGATGAACGAGACGAACTTGGTCCAACGAAGGCCAACGGATCAAATGGGAGGACGAAGAGGAACGAAAGAGACAAACTTGGTCCAAAGAAGGCGAACGGATCAAATGGGAGGATGAAGAGGGACTAACGAGACGGATCTAATGCGAGGACCAAGAGGGATGAACGATGATGGATGAACGAGACGAACTTGGTCCAAAGAAGGCGAACGGATCAAATGGGAGGAAGAAGATGACAAACGAGACGAACTTGGTCCAAAGAAGGCCAACGGATCTAATGGGAGGGCGAAGAGGGACGAACGAGACGAGCTTGGTCCAAAGAAGGACAACGGATCTACTGGGAGGACGAAGAGGGACCAAAGAGACGAACTTAGTCCAAAGAAGGCCAACGGATCTAATGCAAGCACGAAGATGGACGAACGAGACGAACTTGGTCCAAAGAAGGCCAACGGATCAAATGGGAGGACGAAGATGGACGAACGAAAAGAACTTGGTCCAAAGAAGGCCAACGGATCTAATGCAAGCCCAAAGATGGACGAACGAGACGAACTTGGTCCAAAGAAGGCCAACGGATCAAATGGGACTACGAAGATGGACGAACGTGACGAACATGGTCCAAAGACGGCCAACGGATCTAATGGGAGGACGAAGAGGGACGAACGATGATGGATGAACGAGATGAACTTGGTCCAAAGAAGGCCAACGGATCTAATGCGAGGACGAAGAGGGACGAACGATGATGGATGAACGAGACGAACTTGGTCCAAAGAAGGCCAACGGATCTAATGGGAGGACGAAAAGGGACGAACGAGACGAACGTTTTCCAAAGAATTCCAACGGATCTAATGGGAAGACGAAGATGGACGAACGAGACGAACTTGGTCCTATGAAGTCCAACGGATCTAATGGGAAGACGAAGAGGGACTAAAGAGACGAACTTGGTCCAAAGATGGCCAACGGATCAAATGGGAGGACGAAGAGGGACGAACTAGACGAACATGGTCCAAAGAAGGCCAACGGATCTAATACGAGGACGAAGAGGGACGAACGATGATGGATGAACGAGACGAACTTGGTCCAAAGAAGGCCAACGGATCAAATGGGAGGACGAAGATGGACAAACGAGACGAGCTTGTTCCAAAGAAGGCCAACGGATCTAATGGGAGGACGAAAAGGGACGAACGAGACGAACGTTTTCCAAAGAATTCCAACAGATCTAATGGGAAGACGAAGATGGACGAACGAGACGAACTTGGTCCAATGAAGTCCAACGGATCAAATGGGAGGACGAAGAGGGACAAAAGAGACGAACTTCCTCCAAAGAAGGACAATAGATCTAATGCGACGACAATGATGGACGAACGAGACGAACTTGGTCCAAAGAAGGCCAACGGATCTAATGCCCGGACGAAGATGGACGAACGAGACGAACTTGGTCCAAAGAAGGCGAACGGATCAAATGGGAGGACGAAGAGGGACTAACGAGACGAACTTGATCTAAAGAAGGCCAACGGATCAAATAGGAGGATGAAGATGGACGAACTAGACGAACTTGGTCCAAAGAAGGCCAACGGATCTAATGTGACGACGAAGATGGACGAACGAGATGAACTTGGTCCAAAGAAGGCCAACGGATAAAATGGGAGGACGAAGAGGGACTAACGAGACGAACTTGATCCAAAGAAGGCCAACGGATCAAATGGGAGGACGAAGATGGACGAACCAGACGAACGTGGTCCAAGGAAGGCCAACAGATCAAATGGTAGGACGAAGAGGGACGAAAGTGACGAACTTGGTCCAAAGAAGGCCAACGGATCGAATGGGAGGACGAAGAGGGACTAACGAGACGAACTTGATCCAAAGATGGCCAATGGATCAAATGGGTGGACGAAGATGGACGAACTAGACGAACATGGTCCAAAGAGGGCCAACAGATCAAATGGTAGGACGAAGAGGGACGAAAGTGACGAACTTGCTCCAAAGAAGGCCAACGGATCAAATGGGAGGACGAAGAGGGATGAAAGAGACGAACTTGATCCAAACATGGACGACGGATCTAATGCGACGACAATGATGGACGAACGAGACGAACTTGGTCCAAAGAAGGCCGACGGATCAAATGGGAGGACGAAGATGGACGAACGAAAAGAACTTGGTCCAAAGAAGGCCAACGGATCTAATGCAAGCCCAAAGATGGACGAACGAGACGAACTTGGTCCAAAGAAGGCCAACGGATCAAATGGGAGGACGAAGATGGACAAACGAGACGAGCGTGGTCCAAAGAAGGCCAACTGATCAAATGGGAGGACGAAGAGGGACTAACGAGACGAACTTGATCTAAAGAAGGCGAACGGATCAAACGGGAGGATGAAGATGGACAAACTACACGAATATGGTCCAAAGAAGGCCAACAGATCAAATGGTAGGACGAAGAGGGACGAAAGTGACGAACTTGGTCCAAAGAAGGCCAACGGATCAAATGGTAGGACGAAGAGGAACGAAAGAGACGAACTTGGTCCAAAGAAGGCGAACAGATCAAATGGGAGGATGAAGAGGGACTAACGAGACGGATCTAATGCGAGGACCAAGAGGGACGAACGATGATGGATGAACGAGACGAACTTGGTCCAAAGAAGGCTAACGGATCAAATGGGAGGAAGAAGATGACAAACGAGACGAACTTGGTCCAAAGAAGGACAACGGATCTAATGAGACGAACTTAGTCCAAAGAAGGCCAACGGATCTAATGCAAGCACGAAGATGGACGAACGAGACGAACTTGGTCCAAAGAAGGCCAACGGATCAAATGGGAGGACGAAGATGGACGAACGAAAAGAACTTGGTCCAAAGAAGGCCAACGGATCTAATGCAAGCCCAAAGATGGACGAACGAGACGAACTTGGTCCAAAGAAGGCCAACGGATCAAATGGGACTACGAAGATGGACGAACGTGACGAACATGGACCAAAGACGGCCAACGGATCTAATGGGAGGACGAAGAGGGACGAACGATGATGGATGAACGAGACGAACTTCGTCCAAAGAAGGCCAACGGATCTAATGCGAGGACGAAGAGGGACGAACGATGATGGATGAACGAGACGAACTTGGTCCAAAGAAGGCCAACGGATCAAATGGGAGGACGAAGATGGACAAACGAGACGAGCTTGGTCCAAAGAAGGCCAACGGATCTAATGGGAGGACGAAGAGGGACTAAAGAGACGAACTTGGTCCAAAGATGGCCAACGGATCAAATGGGAGGACGAAGAGGGACGAACTAGACGAACATGGTCCAAAGAAGGCCAACGGATCTAATACGAGGACGAAGAGGGACGAACGATGATGGATGAACGAGACGAACTTGGTCCAAAGAAGGCCAACGGATCAAATGGGAGGACGAAGATGGACAAACGTGACGAGCTTGTTCCAAAGAAGGCCAACGGATCTAATGGGAGGACGAAAAGGGACGAACGACACGAACGTTTTCCAAAGAATTCCAACGGATCTAATGGGAAGACGAAGATGGACGAACGAGACGAACTTGGTCCAATGAAGTCCAACGGATCAAATGGGAGGACGAAGAGGGACAAAAGAGACGAACTTCATCCAAAGAAGGACAATAGATCTAATGCGACGACAATGATGGACGAACGAGACGAACTTGGTCCAAAGAAGGCCAACGGATCTAATGCCCGGACGAAGATGGACGAACGAGACGAACTTGGTCCAAAGAAGGCGAACAGATCAAATGGGAGGACGAAGAGGGACTAACGAGATGAACTTGATCTAAAGAAGGCCAACGGATCAAATAGGAGGATGAAGATGGACGAACTAGACGAACTTGGTCCAAAGAAGGCCAACGGATCTAATGTGACGACGAAGATGGACGAACGAGATGAACTTGGTCCAAAGAAGGCCAACGGATAAAATGGGAGGACGAAGAGGGACTAACGAGACGAACTTGATCCAAAGAAGGCCAACGGATCAAATGGGAGGACGAAGATGGACGAACCAGACGAACGTGGTCCAAGGAAGGCCAACAGATCAAATGGTAGGACGAAGAGGGACGAAAGTGACGAACTTGGTCCAAAGAAGGCCAACGGATCAAATGGTAGGACGAAGAGGGACGAAAGTGACGAACTTGGTCCAAAGAAGGCCAACGGATCGAATGGGAGGACGAAGAGGGACTAACGAGACGAACTTGATCCAAAGAGGGCCAATGGATCAAATGGGTGGACGAAGATGGACGAACTAGACGAACATGGTCCAAAGAGGGCCAACAGATCAAATGGTAGGACGAAGAGGGACGAAAGTGACGAACTTGCTCCAAAGAAGGCCAACGGATCAAATGGGAGGACGAAGAGGGATGAAAGAGACGAACTTGATCCAAACAAGGACGACGGATCTAATGCGACGACAATGATGGACGAACGAGACGAACTTGGTCCAAAGAAGGCCAACGGATCAAATGGGAGGACGAAGATGGACGAACGAAAAGAACTTGGTCCAAAGAAGGCCAACGGATCTAATGCAAGCCCAAAGATGGACGAACGAGACGAACTTGGTCCAAAGAAGGCCAACGGATCAAATGGGAGGACGAAGAGAGACAAACGAGACGAGCGTGGTCCAAAGAAGGCCAACTGATCAAATGGGAGGACGAAGATGGACGAACTACACGAATATGGTCCAAAGAAGGCCAACAGATCAAATGGTAGGACGAAGAGGGACGAAAGTGACGAACTTGGTCCAAAGAAGGCCAACGGATCAAATGGTAGGACGAAGAGGAACGAAAGAGACGAACTTGGTCCAAAGAAGGCGAACGGATCAAATGGGAGGACGAAGAGGGACTAACGAGACGGATCTAATGCGAGGACCAAGAGGGACGAACGATGATGGATGAACGAGACGAACTTGGTCCAAAGAAGGCTAACGGATCAAATGGGAGGAAGAAGATGACAAACGAGACGAACTTGGTCCAAAGAAGGCCAACGGATCTAATGGGAGGGCGAAGAGGGACGAACGAGACGAGCTTGGTCCAAAGAAGGACAACGGATCTACTGGGAGGACGAAGAGGGACGAACGATGATGGATGAACGAGACGAACTTGGTCCAAAGAAGGCCAACGGATCAAATGGGAGGACGAAGATGGACAAACGAGACGAGCTTGTTCCAAAGAAGGCCAACGGATCTAATGGGAGGACGAAAATGGACGAACGAGACGAACGTTTTCCAAAGAATTCCAACGGATCTAATGGGAAGACGAAGATGGACGAACGAGACGAACTTGGTCCAATGAAGTCCAACGGATCAAATGGGAGGACGAAGAGGGACAAAAGAGACGAACTTCATCCAAAGAAGGACAATAAATCTAATGCGACGACAATGATGGACGAACGAGACGAACTTGGTCCAAAGAAGGCCAACGGATCTAATGCCCGGACGAAGATGGACGAACGAGACGAACTTGGTCCAAAGAAGGCGAACGGATCAAATGGGAGGACGAAGAGGGACTAACGATATGAACTTGATCTAAAGAAGGCCAACGGATCAAATAGGAGGATGAAGATGGACGAACTAGACGAACTTGGTCCAAAGAAGGCCAACGGATCTAATGTGACGACGAAGATGGACGAACGAGATGAACTAGGTCCAAAGAAGGCCAACGGATAAAATGGGAGGACGAAGAGGGACTAACGAGACGAACTTGATCCAAAGAAGGCCAACGGATCAAATGGGAGGACGAAGATGGACGAACCAGGCGAACGTGGTCCAAGGAAGGCCAACAGATCAAATGGTAGCACGAAGAGGGACGAAAGTGACGAACTTGGTCCAAAGAAGGCCAACGGATCGAATGGGAGGACGAAGAGGGACTAACGAGACGAACTTGATCCAAAGAGGGCCAATGGATCAAATGGGTGGACGAAGATGGACGAACTAGACGAACATGGTCCAAAGAGGGCCAACAGATCAAATGGTAGGACGAAGAGGGACGAAAGTGACGAACTTGCTCCAAAGAAGGCCAACGGATCAAATGGGAGGACGAAGAGGGATGAAAGAGACGAACTTGATCCAAACAAGGACGACGGATCTAATGCGAGGACGAAGAGGGACGAACGAGACGAACTTGGTCCAAAGAAGGCCAACGGATCTAATGCGAGGACGAAGATTGACGAACGAGACGAATTTGGTCCAAAGAAGGCCAACGGATCTAATGGGAGGACGAAGAGGGACGAACGAGACGAACGTTTTCCAAAGAATTCCAACGGATCTAATGGGAAGACGAAGATGGACGAACGAGACGAACTTGGTCCAATGAAGTCCAACGGATCTAATGGGAGGACGAAGAGGGACGAACGAGACGAACTTGGTCCAAAGAAGGCCAACGGATCTAATGGGTGGGCGAAGAGGGACGAAAGAGACGAACTTGATCCAAAGAAGCACAATACATCTAATGCGACGACAATGATGGACGAACGAGACGAACTTGGTCCAATGAAGTCCAACGGATCTAGTGGGAGGACGAAGAGGGACTAAAGAGACGAACTTGGTCCAATGATGGCCAACGAATCAAATGGGAGGACGAAGAGGGACGAACTAGACGAACATGGTCCAAAGAAGGCCAACAGATCAAATGGGGGGACGAAGATGGACGAACGAGACAAACTTGGCCCAACGAAGGCCAACGGATCAAATTGGAGTGCAACGAGGGATGAACGAGACGAACTTGGTCCAAAGAAGGCCAACGGATCTAATGGGAGGACGAAGAGGGACGAAGAGGGACGAACGATGATGGATGAACGAGACGAACATGGTCGAAAGAAGGCCAACGGATCAAATGGGAGGACGAAGATGGACAAACGAGACGAGCGTGGTCCAAAGAAGGCCAACGGATCAAATGGGAGGACGAAGAGGGACTAAGGAGACGAACTTGATCTAAAGAAGGCGAACGGATCAAACGGGAGGATGAAGATGGACGAACTTGACGAATATGGTCCAAAGAAGGCCAACAAATCAAATGGTAGGACGAAGAGGGACGAAAGTGACGAACTGGGTCCGAAGAAGGCCAACGGATCAAATGGGAGGACGAAGAGGGACGAAAGAGACGAACTTGGTCCAAAGAAGGCGAATGGATCAAATGGGAGGATGAAGAGGGACTAACGAGACGGATCTAATGCGAGGACCAAGAGGGACGAACGATGATGGATGAACGAGACGAACTTGGTCCAAAGAAGGCTAACGGATCAAATGGGAGGAAGAAGATGACAAACGAGACGAACTTGGTCCAAAGAAGGCCAACGGATCTAATGGGAGGGCGAAGAGGGACGAACGAGACGAACTTGGTCCAAAGAAGGACAACGGATCTACTGGGAGGACGAAGAGGGACCAAAGAGACGAACTTAGTCCAAAGAAGGCCAACGGATCTAATGCAAGCACGAAGATGGACGAACGAGACGAACTTGGTCCAAAGAAGGCGAACGGATCAAATGGGAGGACGAAGATGGACGAACGAAAAGAACTTGGTCCAAAGAAGGCCAACGGATCTAATGCAAGCCCAAAGATGGACGAACGTGACGAACATGGTCCAAAGACCTCCAACGGATCTAATGGGAGGACGAAGAGGGACGAACGATGATGGATGAACGAGACGAACTTGGTCCAAAGAAGGCCAACGGATCTAATGCGAGGACGAAGAGGGACGAACGATGATGGATGAACGAGACGAACTTGGTCCAAAGAAGGCCAACGGATCAAATGGGAGGACGAAGATCGACAAACGAGACGAGCTTGGTCCAAAGAAGACCAACGGATCTAATGGGAGGACGAAGAGGGACTCACGAGACGAACTTGGTGCAAAAAAGGCCAACGGATCTTATGCGAGGACGAAGATGGACGAACGAGACGAACTTTGTCTAAAGAAGGCCAACGGATCAAATGGTAGGACGAAGAGGGACGAACGAGACGAACTAGGTCCAAAGAAGGCCAACGGATCTAATGGGAGGACGAAGAGGGACTAAAGAGACGAACATGGTCCAAAGATGGCCAACGGATCAAATGGGAGGACGAAGATGGACGAACGAGACAAACTTGGTCCAAAGAAGGACAACGGATCAAATTGGATGACAAAGAGGGACGAACGAGACGAACTTGGTGCAAAGAAGGCCAACGGATCGAATGGGAGGACGAAGATGGACAAACGAGACGAGCTTGGTCCAAAGAAGTCCAACGGATCTAATGGGAGGACGAAGAGGGACTAACGAGACGAACTTGGTCCAAAGAAGGCCAACGGATCTAATGCGAGGACGAAGAGGGACGAACAATGATGGATGAACGAGACGAACTTGGTCCAAAGAAGGCCAACGGATCAAATGGGAGGACGAAGATGGACGAACGAAAAGAACTTGGTCCAAAGAAGGCCAACGGATCTAATGCAAGCCCGAAGATGGACGAACGAGACGAACTTGCTCCAAAGAAGGCCAACGGATCAAATGGGAGGACGAAGATGGACGAACGAGACAAACTTGGTCCAAAGAAGGCGAACGGATCAAATGGGACTACGAAGATGGACGAACGTGACGAACATGGTCCAAAGAAGGCCAACGGATCTAATGGGAGGACGAAGAGGGACGAACGATGATGGATGAACGAGACGAACTTGGTCCAAAGAAGGCCAACGGATCTAATGCGAGGATGATGAGGGACGAACGATGATGGATGAACGAGACGAACTTGGTCCAAAGAAGTCCAACGGATCTAATGGGAGGACGAAGAGGGACTCACGAGAGGAACTTGGTCCAAAAAAGGTCAACGGATCTGATGCGAGGACGAAGATGGACGAACGAGACGAACTTGGTCCAAAGAAGGCCAACGGATCAAATGGTAGGACGAACGAGACGAACTTGGTCCAAAGAAGGCCAACGGATCTAATGCGAGGACGAAGATTGACGAACGAGACGAACTTGGTCCAAAGAAGGCCAACGGATCAAATGGGACTACGAAGATGGACGAACGTGACGAACATGGTCCAAAGACGGCCAACGGATCTAATGGGAGGACGAAGAGGGACGAACGATGATGGATGAACGAGACGAACTTGGTCCAAAGAAGGCCAACGGATCTAATGCGAGGACGAAGAGGGACGAACGATGATGGATGAACGAGACGAACTTGGTCCAAAGAAGGCCAACGGATCAAATGGGAGGACGAAGATGGACAAACGAGACGAGCTTGGTCCAAAGAAGACCAACGGATCTAATGGGAGGACGAAGTGGGACTCACGAGACGAACTTGGTGCAAAAAAGGCCAACGGATCTTATGCGAGGACGAAGATGGACGAACGAGACGAACTTGGTCTAAAGAAGGCCAACGGATCAAATGGTAGGACGAAGAGGGACGAACGAGACGAACTAGGTCCAAAGAAAGCCAACGGATCTAATGGGAGGACGAAGAGGGACTAAAGAGACGAACATGGTCCAAAGATGGCCAACGGATCAAATGGGAGGACGAAGATGGACGAACGAGACAAACTTGGTCCAAAGAAGGACAACGGATCAAATTGGAGGACAAAGAGGGACGAACGAGACGAACATGGTGCAAAGAAGGCCAACGGATCGAATGGGAGGACGAAGATGGACAAACGAGACGAGCTTGGTCCAAAGAAGTCCAACGGATCTAATGGGAGGACGAAGAGGGACTAACGAGACGAACTTGGTCCAAAGAAGGCCAACGGATCTAATGCGAGGACGAAGAGGGACGAACAATGATGGATGAACGAGACGAACTTGGTCCAAAGAAGGCCAACGGATCAAATGGGAGGACGAAGATGGACGAACGAAAAGAACTTGGTCCAAAGAAGGCCAACGGATCTAATGCAAGCCCGAAGATGGACGAACGAGACGAACTTGCTCCAAAGAAGGCCAACGGATCAAATGGGAGGACGAAGATGGACGAACGAGACAAACTTGGTCCAAAGACGGCGAACGGATCAAATGGGACTACGAAGATGGACGAACGTGACGAACATGGTCCAAAGAAGGCCAACGGATCTAATGGGAGGACGAAGAGGGACGAACGATGATGGATGAACGAGACGAACTTCGTCCAAAGAAGGCCAACGGATCTAATGCTAGGACGAAGAGGGACGAACAATGATGGATGAACGAGACGAACTTGGTCCAAAGAAGGCCAACGGATCTAATGCGAGGACGAAGAGGGACGAACGATGATGGATGAACGAGACGAACTTGGTCCAAAGAAGTCCAACGGATCTAATGGGAGAACGAAGAGAGACTCACGAGACGAACTTGGTCCAAAAAAGGCCAACGGATCTGATGCGAGGACGAAGATGGACGAACGAGACGAACTTGGTCCAAAGAAGGCCAACAGATCAAATGGTAGGACGAACGAGACGAACTTGGTCCAAAGAAGGCCAACGGATCTAATGCGAGGACGAAGATTGACGAACGAGACGAACTTGGTCCAAAGAAGGCCAACGGATCAAATGGGACTACGAAGATGGACGAATGTGACGAACATGGTCCAAAGACGGCCAACGGATCTAATGGGAGGACGAAGAGGGACGAACGATGATGGATGAACGAGACGAACTTGGTCCAAAGAAGGCCAACGGATCTAATGCGAGGACGAAGAGGGACGAACGATGATGGATGAACGAGACGAACTTGGTCCAAAGAAGGCCAACGGATCAAATGGGAGGACGAAGATGGACAAACGAGACGAGCTTGGTCCAAAGAAGACCAACGGATCTAATGGGAGGACGAAGAGGGACGAACGATGATGGATGAACGAGACGAACTTGGTCCAAAGAAGGCCAACGGATCTAATGCGAGGACGAAGAGGGACGAACAATGATGGATGAACGAGACGAACTTGGTCCAAAGAAGGCCAACGGATCTAATGCGAGGACGAAGAGGGACGAACGATGATGGATGAACGAGACGAACTTGGTCCAAAGAAGGCCAACGGATCAAATGGGAGGACAAAGAGGGACTAACGAGACGAACTTGGTCCAAAGAAGGCCAACGGATCTAATGCGAGGACGAAGAGGGACGAACAATGATGGATGAACGAGACGAACTTGGTCCAAAGAAGGCCAACGGATCAAATGGGAGGACGAAGATGGACGAACGAAAAGAACTTGGTCCAAAGAAGGCCAACGGATCTAATGCAAGCCCGAAGATGGACGAACGAGACGAACTTGCTCCAAAGAAGGCCAACGGATCAAATGGGAGGACGAAGATGGACGAACGAGACAAACTTGGTCCAAAGACGGCGAACGGATCAAATGGGACTACGAAGATGGACGAACGTGACGAACATGTCGAAAGAAGGCCAACGGATCTAATGGGAGGACGAAGAGGGACGAACGATGATGGATGAACGAGACGAACTTGGTCCAAAGAAGGCCAACGGATCTAATGCTAGGACGAAGAGGGACGAACAATGATGGATGAACGAGACGAACTTGGTCCAAAGAAGGCCAACGGATCTAATGCGAGGACGAAGGGGGACGAACGATGATGGATGAACGAGACGAACTTGGTCCAAAGAAGTCCAACGGATCTAATGGGAGGACGAAGAGAGACTCACGAGACGAACTTGGTCCAAAAAAGGCCAACGGATCTGATGCGAGGACGAAGATGGACGAACGAGACGAACTTGGTCCAAAGAAGGCCAACGGATCAAATGGTAGGACGAACGAGACGAACTTGGTCCAAAGAAGGCCAACGGATCTAATGCGAGGACGAAGATTGACGAACGAGACGAACTTGGTCCAAAGAAGGCCAACGGATCAAATGGGACTACGAAGATGGACGAATGTGACGAACATGGTCCAAAGACGGCCAACGGATCTAATGGGAGGACGAAGAGGCACGAACGATGATGGATGAACGAGACGAACTTGGTCCAAAGAAGGCCAACGGATCTAATGCGAGGACGAAGAGGGACGAACGATGATGGATGAACGAGACGAACTTGGTCCAAAGAAGGCCAACGGATCAAATGGGAGGACGAAGATGGACAAACGAGACGAGCTTGGTCCAAAGAAGACCAACGGATCTAATGGGGGGACGAAGAGGGACGAACGATGATGGATGAACGAAACGAACTTGGTCCAAAGAAGGCCAACGGATCTAATGCGAGGACGAAGAGGGACGAACAATGATGGATGAACGAGACGAACTTGGTCCAAAGAAGGCCAACGGATCTAATGCGAGGACGAAGAGGGACGAACGATGATGGATGAACGAGACGAACTTGGTCCAAAGAAGTCCAACGGATCTAATGGGAGGACGAAGAGGGACTCACGAGACGAACTTGGTCCAAAAAAGGCCAACGGATCTGATGCGAGGACGAAGATGGACGAACGAGACGAACTTGGTCCAAAGAAGGCCAACGGATCAAATGGTAGGACGAACGAGACGAACTTGGTCCAAAGAAGGCCAACGGATCTAATGCGAGGACGAAGATTGACGAACGAGACGAACTTGGTCCAAAGAAGGCCAACGGATCAAATGGGACTACGAAGATGGACGAACGTGACGAACATGGTCCAAAGACGGCCAACGGATCTAATGGGAGGACGAAGAGGGACGAACGATGATGGATGAACGAGACGAACTTGGTCCAAAGAAGGCCAACGGATCTAATGCGAGGACGAAGAGGGACGAACGATGATGGATGAACGAGACGAACTTGGTCCAAAGAAGGCCAACGGATCAAATGGGAGGACGAAGATGGACAAACGAGACGAGCTTGGTCCAAAGAAGACCAACAGATCTAATGGGAGGACGAAGAGGGACTCACGAGACGAACTTGGTGCAAAAAAGGCCAACGGATCTTATGCGAGGACAAAGATGGACGAACGAGACGAACTTGGTCCAAAGAAGGCCAACGGATCAAATGGTAGGACGAAGACGGACGAACGAGACGAACTAGGTCCAAAGAAGGCCAACGGATCTGATGGGAGGACGAAGAGGGACTAAAGAGACGAACATGGTCCAAAGATGGCCAACGGATCAAATGGGAGGACGAAGATGGACGAACGAGACAAACTTGGTCCAAAGAAGGCCAACGGATCAAATTGGAGGACAAAGAGGGACGAACGAGACGAACTTGGTGCAAAGAAGGCCAACGTATCGAATGGGAGGACGAAGATGGACAAACGAGACGAGCTTGGTCCAAAGAAGTCCAACGGATCTAATGGGAGGACGAAGAGGGACTCACGAGACGAACTTGGTCCAAAAAAGGCCAACGGATCTGATGCGAGGACGAAGATGGACGAACGAGACGAACTTGGTCCAAAGAAGGCCAACGGATCAAATGGTAGGACGAACGAGACGAACTTGGTCCAAAGAAGGCCAACGGATCTAATGCGAGGACGAAGATTGACGAACGAGACGAACTTGGTCCAAAGAAGGCCAACGGATCAAATGGGACTACGAAGATGGACGAACGTGACGAACATGGTCCAAAGACGGCCAACGGATCTAATGGGAGTACTAAGAGGGACGAACGATGATGGATGAACGAGACGAACTTGGTCCAAAGAAGGCCAACGGATCTAATGCGAGGACGAAGAGGGACGAAGGATGATGGATGAACGAGACGAACTTGGTCCAAAGAAGGCCAACGGATCAAATGGGAGGACGAAGATGGACAAACGAGACGAGCTTGGTCCAAAGACGACCAACGGATCTAATGGGAGGACGAAGAGGGACGAAAGATGATGGATGAACGAGACGAACTTGGTCCAAAGAAGGCCAACGGATCTAATGCGAGGACGAAGAGGGACGAACAATGATGGATGAACGAGACGAACTTGGTCCAAAGAAGGCCAACGGATCTAATGCGAGGACGAAGAGGGACGAACGATGATGGATGAACGAGACGAACTTGGTCCAAAGAAGTCCAACGGATCTAATGGGAGGACGAAGAGGGACTCACGAGACGAACTTGGTCCAAAAAAGGCCAACGGATCTGATGTGAGGACGAAGATGGACGAACGAGACGAACTTGGTCCAAAGAAGGCCAACGGATCAAATGGTAGGACGAACGAGACGAACTTGGTCCAAAGAAGGCCAACGGATCTAATGCGAGGACGAAGATTGACGAACGAGACGAACTTGGTCCAAAGAAGGCCAACGGATCAAATGGGACTACGAAGATGGACGAACTTGACGAATATGGTCCAAAGAAGGCCAACAAATCAAATGGTAGGACGAAGAGGGACGAAAGTGACGAACTGGGTCCAAAGAAGGCCAACGGATCAAATGGGAGGACGAAGAGGGACGAAAGAGACGAACTTGGTCCAAAGAAGGCGAATGGATCAAATGGGAGGATGAAGAGGGACTAACGAGACGGATCTAATGCGAGGACCAAGAGGGCCGAACGACGACGGATGAACGAGACGAACTTGGTCCAAAGAAGGCTAACGGATCAAATGGGAGGAAGAAGATGACAAACGAGACGAACTTGGTCCAAAGAAGGCCAACGGATCTAATGGGAGGGCGAAGAGGGACGAACGAGACGAACTTGGTCCAAAGAAGGACAACGGATCTACTGGGAGGACGAAGAGGGACCAAAGAGACGAACTTAGTCCAAAGAAGGCCAACGGATCTAATGCAAGCACGAAGATGGACGAACGAGACGAACTTGGTCCAAAGAAGGCGAACGGATCAAATGGGAGGACGAAGATGGACGAACGAAAAGAACTTGGTCCAAAGAAGGCCAACGGATCTAATGCAAGCCCAAAGATGGACGAACGTGACGAACATGGTCCAAAGACCTCCAACGGATCTAATGGGAGGACGAAGAGGGACGAACGATGATGGATGAACGAGACGAACTTGGTCCAAAGAAGGCCAACGGATCTAATGCGAGGACGAAGAGGGACGAACGATGATGGATGAACGAGACGAACTTGGTCCAAAGAAGGCCAACGGATCAAATGGGAGGACGAAGATGGACAAACGAGACGAGCTTGGTCCAAAGAAGACCAACGGATCTAATGGGAGGACGAAGAGGGACTCACGAGACGAACTTGGTGCAAAAAAGGCCAACGGATCTTATGCGAGGACAAAGATGGACGAACGAGACGAACTTGGTCCAAAGAAGGCCAACGGATCAAATGGTAGGACGAAGACGGACGAACGAGACGAACTAGGTCCAAAGAAGGCCAACGGATCTGATGGGAGGACGAAGAGGGACTAAAGAGACGAACATGGTCCAAAGATGGCCAACGGATCAAATGGGAGGACGAAGATGCACGAACGAGACCAACTTGGTCCAAAGAAGGCCAACGGATCAAATTGGAGGACAAAGAGGGACGAACGAGACGAACTTGGTGCAAAGAAGGCCAACGTATCGAATGGGAGGACGAAGATGGACAAACGAGACGAGCTTGGTCCAAAGAAGTCCAACGGATCTAATGGGAGGACGAAGAGGGACTCACGAGACGAACTTGGTCCAAAAAAGGACAACGGATCTGATGCGAGGACGAAGATGGACGAACGAGACGAACTTGGTCCAAAGAAGGCCAACGGATCTAATGCGAGGACGAAGATTGACGAACGAGACGAACTTGGTCCAAAGAAGGCCAACGGTTCAAATGGGACTACGAAGATGGACGAACGTGACGAACATGGTCCAAAGACGGCCAACGGATCTAATGGGAGTACTAAGAGGGACGAACGATGATGGATGAACGAGACGAACTTGGTCCAAAGAAGGCCAACGGATCTAATGCGAGGACGAAGAGGGACGAACGATGATGGATGAACGAGACGAACTTGGTCCAAAGAAGGCCAACGGATCAAATGGGAGGACGAAGATGGACAAACGAGACGAGCTTGGTCCAAAGACGACCAACGGATCTAATGGGAGGACGAAGAGGGACGAAAGATGATGGATGAACGAGACGAACTTGGTCCAAAGAAGGCCAACGGATCTAATGCGAGGACGAAGAGGGACGAACAATGATGGATGAACGAGACGAACTTGGTCCAAAGAAGGCCAACGGATCTAATGCGAGGACGAAGAGGGACGAACGATGATGGATGAACGAGACGAACTTGGTCCAAAGAAGTCCAACGGATCTAATGGGAGGACGAAGAGGGACTCACGAGACGAACTTGGTCCAAAAAAGGCCAACGGATCTGATGTGAGGACGAAGATGGACGAACGAGACGAACTTGGTCCAAAGAAGGCCAACGGATCAAATGGTAGGACGAACGAGACGAACTTGGTCCAAAGAAGGCCAACGGATCTAATGCGAGGACGAAGATTGACGAACGAGACGAACTTGGTCCAAAGAAGGCCAACGGATCAAATGGGACTACGAAGATGGACGAACTTGACGAATATGGTCCAAAGAAGGCCAACAAATCAAATGGTAGGACGAAGAGGGACGAAAGTGACGAACTGGGTCCGAAGAAGGCCAACGGATCAAATGGGAGGACGAAGAGGGACGAAAGAGACGAACTTGGTCCAAAGAAGGCGAATGGATCAAATGGGAGGATGAAGAGGGACTAACGAGACGGATCTAATGCGAGGACCAAGAGGGACGAACGATGATGGATGAACGAGACGAACTTGGTCCAAAGAAGGCTAACGGATCAAATGGGAGGAAGAAGATGACAAACGAGACGAACTTGGTCCAAAGAAGGCCAACGGATCTAATGGGAGGGCGAAGAGGGACGAACGAGACGAACTTGGTCCAAAGAAGGACAACGGATCTACTGGGAGGACGAAGAGGGACCAAAGAGACGAACTTAGTCCAAAGAAGGCCAACGGATCTAATGCAAGCACGAAGATGGACGAACGAGACGAACTTGGTCCAAAGAAGGCGAACGGATCAAATGGGAGGACGAAGATGGACGAACGAAAAGAACTTGGTCCAAAGAAGGCCAACGGATCTAATGCAAGCCCAAAGATGGACGAACGTGACGAACATGGTCCAAAGACCTCCAACGGATCTAATGGGAGGACGAAGAGGGACGAACGATGATGGATGAACGAGACGAACTTGGTCCAAAGAAGGCCAACGGATCTAATGCGAGGACGAAGAGGGACGAACGATGATGGATGAACGAGACGAACTTGGTCCAAAGAAGGCCAACGGATCAAATGGGAGGACGAAGATGGACAAACGAGACGAGCTTGGTCCAAAGAAGACCAACGGATCTAATGGGAGGACGAAGAGGGACTCACGAGACGAACTTGGTGCAAAAAAGGCCAACGGATCTTATGCGAGGACGAAGATGGACGAACGAGACGAACTTGGTCTAAAGAAGGCCAACGGATCAAATGGTAGGACGAAGAGGGACGAACGAGACGAACTAGGTCCAAAGAAGGCCAACGGATCTAATGGGAGGACGAAGAGGGACTAAAGAGACGAACATGGTCCAAAGATGGCCAACGGATCAAATGGGAGGACGAAGATGGACGAACGAGACAAACTTGGTCCAAAGAAGGACAACGGATCAAATTGGATGACAAAGAGGGACGAACGAGACGAACTTGGTGCAAAGAAGGCCAACGGATCGAATGGGAGGACGAAGATGGACAAACGAGACGAGCTTGGTCCAAAGAAGTCCAACGGATCTAATGGGAGGACGAAGAGGGACTAACGAGACGAACTTGGTCCAAAGAAGGCCAACGGATCTAATGCGAGGACGAAGAGGGACGAACAATGATGGATGAACGAGACGAACTTGGTCCAAAGAAGGCCAACGGATCAAATGGGAGGACGAAGATGGACGAACGAAAAGAACTTGGTCCAAAGAAGGCCAACGGATCTAATGCAAGCCCGAAGATGGACGAACGAGACGAACTTGCTCCAAAGAAGGCCAACGGATCAAATGGGAGGACGAAGATGGACGAACGAGACAAACTTGGTCCAAAGAAGGCGAACGGATCAAATGGGACTACGAAGATGGACGAACGTGACGAACATGGTCCAAAGAAGGCCAACGGATCTAATGGGAGGACGAAGAGGGACGAAGGATGATGGATGAACGAGACGAACTTGGTCCAAAGAAGGCCAACGGATCTAATGCGAGGACGAAGAGGGACGAACGATGATGGATGAACGAGACGAACTTGGTCCAAAGAAGTCCAACGGATCTAATGGGAGGACGAAGAGGGACTCACGAGACGAACTTGGTCCAAAAAAGGCCAACGGATCTGATGCGAGGACGAAGATGGACGAACGAGACGAACTTGGTCCAAAGAAGGCCAACGGATCAAATGGTAGGACGAACGAGACGAACTTGGTCCAAAGAAGGCCAACGGATCTAATGCGAGGACGAAGATTGACGAGCGAGACGAACTTGGTCCAAAGAAGGCCAACGGATCAAATGGGACTACGAAGATGGACGAACGTGACGAACATGGTCCAAAGACGGCCAACGGATCTAATGGGAGGACGAAGAGGGACGAACGATGATGGATGAACGAGACGAACTTGGTCCAAAGAAGGCCAACGGATCTAATGCGAGGACGAAGAGGGACGAACGATGATGGATGAACGAGACGAACTTGGTCCAAAGAAGGCCAACGGATCAAATGGGAGGACGAAGATGGACAAACGAGACGAGCTTGGTCCAAAGAAGACCAACGGATCTAATGGGAGGACGAAGAGGGACTCACGAGACGAACTTGGTGGAAAAAAGGCCAACGGATCTTATGCGAGGACGAAGATGGACGAACGAGACGAACTTGGTCTAAAGAAGGCCAACGGATCAAATGGTAGGACGAAGAGGGACGAACGAGACGAACTAGGTCCAAAGAAGGCCAACGGATCTAATGGGAGGACGAAGAGGGACTAAAGAGACGAACATGGTCCAAAGATGGCCAACGGATCAAATGGGAAGACGAAGATGGACGAACGAGACAAACTTGGTCCAAAGAAGGACAACGGATCAAATTGGAGGACAAAGAGGGACGAACGAGACGAACTTGGTGCAAAGAAGGCCAACGGATCGAATGGGAGGACGAAGATGGACAAACGAGACGAGCTTGGTCCAAAGAAGTCCAACGGATCTAATGGGAGGACGAAGAGGGACTAACGAGACGAACTTGGTCCAAAGAAGGCCAACGGATCTAATGCGAGGACGAAGAGGGACGAACAATGCTGGATGAACGAGACGAACTTGGTCCAAAGAAGGCCAACGGATCAAATGGGAGGACGAAGATGGACGAACGAAAAGAACTTGGTCCAAAGAAGGCCAACGGATCTAATGCAAGCCCGAAGATGGACGAACGAGACGAACTTGCTCCAAAGAAGGCCAACGGATCAAATGGGAGGACGAAGATGGACGAACGAGACAAACTTGGTCCAAAGAAGGCCAACGGATCTAATGGGAGGACGAAGAGGGACGAACGATGATGGATGAACGAGACGAACTTGGTCCAAAGAAGGCCAACGGATCTAATGCTAGGACGAAGAGGGACGAACAATGATGGATGAACGAGACGAACTTGGTCCAAAGAAGGCCAACGGATCTAATGCGAGGACGAAGAGGGACGAACGATGATGGATGAACGAGACGAACTTGGTCCAAAGAAGTCCAACGGATCTAATGGGAGGACGAAGAGAGACTCACGAGACGAACTTGGTCCAAAAAAGGCCAACGGATCTGATGCGAGGACGAAGATGGACGAACGAGACGAACTTGGTCCAAAGAAGGCCAACGGATCAAATGGTAGGACGAACGAGACGAACTTGGTCCAAAGAAGGCCAACGGATCAAATGGTAGGACGAACGAGACGAACTTGGTCCAAAGAAGGCCAACGGATCTAATGCGAGGACGAAGATTGACGAACGAGACGAACTTGGTCCAAAGAAGGCCAACGGATCAAATGGGACTACGAAGATGGACGAATGTGACGAACATGGTCCAAAGACGGCCAACGGATCTAATGGGAGGACGAAGAGGGACGAACGATGATGGATGAACGAGACGAACTTGGTCCAAAGAAGGCCAACGGATCTAATGCGAGGACGAAGAGGGACGAACGATGATGGATGAACGAGACGAACTTGGTCCAAAGAAGGCCAACGGATCAAATGGGAGGACGAAGATGGACAAACGAGACGAGCTTGGTCCAAAGAAGACCAACGGATCTAATGGGAGGACGAAGAGGGACGAACGATGATGGATGAATGAGACGAACTTGGTCCAAAGAAGGAAAACGGATCTAATGCGAGAACGAAGAGGGACGAACAATGATGGATGAACGAGACGAACTTGGTCCAAAGAAGGCCAACGGATCTAATGCGAGGACGAAGAGGGACGAACGATGATGGATGAACGAGACGAACTTGGTCCAAAGAAGTCCAACGGATCTAATGGGAGGACGAAGAGGGACTCACGAGACGAACTTGGTCCAAAAAAGGCCAACGGATCTGATGCGAGGACGAAGATGGACGAACGAGACGAACTTGGTCCAAAGAAGGCCAACAGATCAAATGGTAGGACGAAGAGGGACGAACGAGACGAACTAGGTCCAAAGAAGGCCAACGGATCTGATGGGAGGACGAAGAGGGACTAAAGAGACGAACATGGTCCAAAGATGGCCAACGGATCAAATGGGAGGACGAAGATGGACGAACGAGACAAACTTGGTCCAAAGAAGGCCAACGGATCAAATTGGAGGACAAAGAGGGACGAACGAGACGAACTTGGTGCAAAGAAGGCCAACGTATCGAATGGGAGGACGAAGATGGACAAACGAGACGAGCTTGGTCCAAAGAAGTCCAACGGATCTAATGGGAGGACGAAGAGGGACTCACGAGACGAACTTGGTCCAAAAAAGGCCAACGGATCTGATGCGAGGACGAAGATGGACGAACGAGACGAACTTGGTCCAAAGAAGGCCAACGGATCAAATGGTAGGACGAACGAGACGAACTTGGTCCAAAGAAGGCCAACGGATCTAATGCGAGGACAAAGATTGACGAACGAGACGAACTTGGTCCAAAGAAGGCCAACGGATCAAATGGGACTACGAAGATGGACGAACGTGACGAACATGGTCCAAAGACGGCCAACGGATCTAATGGGAGGACGAAGAGGGACGAACGATGATGGATGAACGAGACGAACTTGGTCCAAAGAAGGCCAACGGATCTAATGCGAGGACGAAGAGGGACGAACGATGATGGATGAACGAGACGAACTTGGTCCAAAGAAGGCCAACGGATCAAATGGGAGGACGAAGATGGACAAACGAGACGAGCTTGGTCCAAAGAAGACCAACGGATCTAATGGGAGGACGAAGAGGGACGAACGATGATGGATGAACGAGACGAACTTGGTCCAAAGAAGGCCAACGGATCTAATGCGAGGACGAAGAGGGACGAACAATGATGGATGAACGAGACGAACTTGGTGCAAAGAAGGCCAACGGATCTAATGCGAGGACGAAGAGGGACGAACGATGATGGATGAACGAGACGAACTTGGTCCATAGAAGTCCAACGGATCTAATGGGAGGACGAAGAGGGACTCACGAGACGAACTTGGTCCAAAAAAGGCCAACGGATCTGATGTGAGGACGAAGATGGACGAACGAGACGAACTTGGTCCAAAGAAGGCCAACGGATCAAATGGTAGGACGAACGAGACGAACTTGGTCCAAAGAAGGCCAACGGATCTAATGCGAGGACGAAGATTGACGAACGAGACGAACTTGGTCCAAAGAAGGCCAACGGATCAAATGGGACTACGAAGATGGACGAATGTGACGAACATGGTCCAAAGACGGCCAACGGATCTAATGGGAGGACGAAGAGGGACGAACGATGATGGATGAACGAGACGAACTTGGTCCAAAGAAGGCCAACGGATCTAATGCGAGGACGAAGAGGGACGAACGATGATGGATGAACGAGACGAACTTGGTCCAAAGAAGGCCAACGGATCAAATGGGAGGACGAAGATGGACAAACGAGACGAGCTTGGTCCAAAGAAGACCAACGGATCTAATGGGAGGACGAAGAGGGACGAACGATGATGGATGAATGAGACGAACTTGGTCCAAAGAAGGAAAACGGATCTAATGCGAGAACGAAGAGGGACGAACAATGATGGATGAACGAGACGAACTTGGTCCAAAGAAGGCCAACGGATCTAATGCGAGGACGAAGAGGGACGAACGATGATGGATGAACGAGACGAACTTGGTCCAAAGAAGTCCAACGGATCTAATGGGAGGACGAAGAGGGACTCACGAGACGAACTTGGTCCAAAAAAGGCCAACGGATCTGATGCGAGGACGAAGATGGACGAACGAGACGAACTTGGTCCAAAGAAGGCCAACAGATCAAATGGTAGGACGAAGAGGGACGAACGAGACGAACTAGGTCCAAAGAAGGCCAACGGATCTGATGGGAGGACGAAGAGGGACAAAAGAGACGAACATGGTCCAAAGATGGCCAACGGATCAAATGGGAGGACGAAGATGGACGAACGAGACAAACTTGGTCCAAAGAAGGCCAACGGATCAAATTGGAGGACAAAGAGGGACGAACGAGACGAACTTGGTGCAAAGAAGGCCAACGTATCGAATGGGAGGACGAAGATGGACAAACGAGACGAGCTTGGTCCAAAGAAGTCCAACGGATCTAATGGGAGGACGAAGAGGGACTCACGAGACGAACTTGGTCCAAAAAAGGCCAACGGATCTGATGCGAGGACGAAGATGGACGAACGAGACGAACTTGGTCCAAAGAAGGCCAACGGATCAAATGGTAGGACGAACGAGACGAACTTGGTCCAAAGAAGGCCAACGGATCTAATGCGAGGACAAAGATTGACGAACGAGACGAACTTGGTCCAAAGAAGGCCAACGGATCAAATGGGACTACGAAGATGGACGAACGTGACGAACATGGTCCAAAGACGGCCAACGGATCTAATGGGAGGACGAAGAGGGACGAACGATGATGGATGAACGAGACGAACTTGGTCCAAAGAAGGCCAACGGATCTAATGCGAGGACGAAGAGGGACGAACGATGATGGATGAACGAGACGAACTTGGTCCAAAGAAGGCCAACGGATCAAATGGGAGGACGAAGATGGACAAACGAGACGAGCTTGGTCCAAAGAAGACCAACGGATCTAATGGGAGGACGAAGAGGGACGAACGATGATGGATGAACGAGACGAACTTGGTCCAAAGAAGGCCAATGGATCTAATGCGAGGACGAAGAGGGACGAACAATGATGGATGAACGAGACGAACTTGGTCCAAAGAAGGCCAACGGATCTAATGCGAGGACGAAGAGGGACGAACGATGATGGATGAACGAGACGAACTTGGTCCATAGAAGTCCAACGGATCTAATGGGAGGACGAAGAGGGACTCACGAGACGAACTTGGTCCAAAAAAGGCCAACGGATCTGATGTGAGGACGAAGATGGACGAACGAGACGAACTTGGTCCAAAGAAGGCCAACGGATCAAATGGTAGGACGAACGAGACGAACTTGGTCCAAAGAAGGCCAACGGATCTAATGCGAGGACGAAGATTGACGAACGAGACGAACTTGGTCCAAAGAAGGCCAACGGATCAAATGGGACTACGAAGATGGACGAACGTGACGAACATGGTCCAAAGACGGCCAACGGATCTAATGGGAGGACGAAGAGGGACGAACGATGATGGATGAACGAGACGAACTTGGTCCAAAGAAGGCCAACGGATCTAATGCGAGGACGAAGAGGGACGAACGATGATGGATGAACGAGACGAACTTGGTCCAAAGAAGGCCAACGGATCAAATGGGAGGACGAAGATGGACAAACGAGACGAGCTTGGTCCAAAGAAGACCAACGGATCTAATGGGAGGACGAAGAGGGACGAACGATGATGGATGAACGAGACGAACTTGGTCCAAAGAAGGCCAACGGATCTAATGCGAGGACGAAGAGGGACGAACAATGATGGATGAACGAGACGAACTTGGTCCAAAGAAGGCCAACGGATCTAATGCGAGGACGAAGAGGGACGAACGATGATGGATGAACGAGACGAACTTGGTCCATAGAAGTCCAACGGATCTAATGGGAGGACGAAGAGGGACTCACGAGACGAACTTGGTCCAAAAAAGGCCAACGGATCTGATGTGAGGACGAAGATGGACGAACGAGACGAACTTGGTCCAAAGAAGGCCAACGGATCAAATGGTAGGACGAACGAGACGAACTTGGTCCAAAGAAGGCCAACGGATCTAATGCGAGGACGAAGATTGACGAACGAGACGAACTTGGTCCAAAGAAGGCCAACGGATCAAATGGGACTACGAAGATGGACGAATGTGACGAACATGGTCCAAAGACGGCCAACGGATCTAATGGGAGGACGAAGAGGGACGAACGATGATGGATGAACGAGACGAACTTGGTCCAAAGAAGGCCAACGGATCTAATGCGAGGACGAAGAGGGACGAACGATGATGGATGAACGAGACGAACTTGGTCCAAAGAAGGCCAACGGATCAAATGGGAGGACGAAGATGGACAAACGAGACGAGCTTGGTCCAAAGAAGACCAACGGATCTAATGGGAGGACGAAGAGGGACGAACGATGATGGATGAATGAGACGAACTTGGTCCAAAGAAGGAAAACGGATCTAATGCGAGAACGAAGAGGGACGAACAATGATGGATGAACGAGACGAACTTGGTCCAAAGAAGGCCAACGGATCTAATGCGAGGACGAAGAGGGACGAACGATGATGGATGAACGAGACGAACTTGGTCCAAAGAAGTCCAACGGATCTAATGGGAGGACGAAGAGGGACTCACGAGACGAACTTGGTCCAAAAAAGGCCAACGGATCTGATGCGAGGACGAAGATGGACGAACGAGACGAACTTGGTCCAAAGAAGGCCAACAGATCAAATGGTAGGACGAAGAGGGACGAACGAGACGAACTAGGTCCAAAGAAGGCCAACGGATCTGATGGGAGGACGAAGAGGGACAAAAGAGACGAACATGGTCCAAAGATGGCCAACGGATCAAATGGGAGGACGAAGATGGACGAACGAGACAAACTTGGTCCAAAGAAGGCCAACGGATCAAATTGGAGGACAAAGAGGGACGAACGAGACGAACTTGGTGCAAAGAAGGCCAACGTATCGAATGGGAGGACGAAGATGGACAAACGAGACGAGCTTGGTCCAAAGAAGTCCAACGGATCTAATGGGAGGACGAAGAGGGACTCACGAGACGAACTTGGTCCAAAAAAGGCCAACGGATCTGATGCGAGGACGAAGATGGACGAACGAGACGAACTTGGTCCAAAGAAGGCCAACGGATCAAATGGTAGGACGAACGAGACGAACTTGGTCCAAAGAAGGCCAACGGATCTAATGCGAGGACAAAGATTGACGAACGAGACGAACTTGGTCCAAAGAAGGCCAACGGATCAAATGGGACTACGAAGATGGACGAACGTGACGAACATGGTCCAAAGACGGCCAACGGATCTAATGGGAGGACGAAGAGGGACGAACGATGATGGATGAACGAGACGAACTTGGTCCAAAGAAGGCCAACGGATCTAATGCGAGGACGAAGAGGGACGAACGATGATGGATGAACGAGACGAACTTGGTCCAAAGAAGGCCAACGGATCAAATGGGAGGACGAAGATGGACAAACGAGACGAGCTTGGTCCAAAGAAGACCAACGGATCTAATGGGAGGACGAAGAGGGACGAACGATGATGGATGAACGAGACGAACTTGGTCCAAAGAAGGCCAATGGATCTAATGCGAGGACGAAGAGGGACGAACAATGATGGATGAACGAGACGAACTTGGTCCAAAGAAGGCCAACGGATCTAATGCGAGGACGAAGAGGGACGAACGATGATGGATGAACGAGACGAACTTGGTCCATAGAAGTCCAACGGATCTAATGGGAGGACGAAGAGGGACTCACGAGACGAACTTGGTCCAAAAAAGGCCAACGGATCTGATGTGAGGACGAAGATGGACGAACGAGACGAACTTGGTCCAAAGAAGGCCAACGGATCAAATGGTAGGACGAACGAGACGAACTTGGTCCAAAGAAGGCCAACGGATCTAATGCGAGGACGAAGATTGACGAACGAGACGAACTTGGTCCAAAGAAGGCCAACGGATCAAATGGGACTACGAAGATGGACGAACGTGACGAACATGGTCCAAAGACGGCCAACGGATCTAATGGGAGGACGAAGAGGGACGAACGATGATGGATGAACGAGACGAACTTGGTCCAAAGAAGGCCAACGGATCTAATGCGAGGACGAAGAGGGACGAACGATGATGGATGAACGAGACGAACTTGGTCCAAAGAAGGCCAACGGATCAAATGGGAGGACGAAGATGGACAAACGAGACGAGCTTGGTCCAAAGAAGACCAACGGATCTAATGGGAGGACGAAGAGGGACTCACGAGACGAACTTGGTGCAAAAAAGGCCAACGGATCTTATGCGAGGACGAAGATGGACGAACGAGACGAACTTGGTCCAAAGAAGGCCAACGGATCAAATGGTAGGACGAAGACGGACGAACGAGACGAACTAGGTCCAAAGAAGGCCAACGGATCTGATGGGAGGACGAAGAGGGACTAAAGAGACGAACATGGTCCAAAGATGGCCAACGGATCAAATGGGAGGACGAAGATAGACGAACGAGACAAACTTGGTCCAAAGAAGGCCAACGGATCAAATTGGAGGACAAAGAGGGACGAACGAGACGAACTTGGTCCAAAGAAGGCCAACGGATCTAATGCGAGGACGAAGAGGGACGAACGATGATGGATGAACGAGACGAACTTGGTCCAAAGAAGGCCAACGGATCAAATGGGAGGACGAAGATGACAAACGAGACGAACTTGGTCCAAAGAAGGCCAACGGATCCAATGGGAGGGCGAAGAGGGACTAAAGAGACGAACTTGGTCCAAAGAAGGCCAACGGATATAATGCGAGGACGAAGAGGGACGAACGATGATGGATGAACGACATGAACTTGGTCCAAAGAAGGCCAACGGATCAAATGGGAGGGCGAAGATGGACAAACGAGACGAGCTTGGTCCAATGAAGTCCAACGGATCTAATGGGAGGACGAAGAGGGACTAACGAGACGAACTTGGTCCAAAGAAGGCCAACGGATCTAATGCAAGCACGAAGATGGCAAACGAGACGAACTTGGTCCAAAGAAGGCCAAAGGATCAAATGGGAGGACGAAGATGGACGAACGAGACGAACTTGGTCCAAAGAAGGCCAACGGATCAAATGGGACTACGAAGATGGACGAACGTGACGAACATGGTCCAAAGAAGGCCAACGAATCTAATGGGAGGACGAATAGGGACGAACGAAGATGGACGAACGTGACGAACATGGTCCAAAGAAGGCCAACGGATCAAATGGGAGGGCGAAGATGGACAAACGAGACGAGTTTGGTCCAAAGAAGTCCAACGGATCTAATGGGAGGACGAAGAGGGACTAACGAGACGAACTTGGTCCAAAGAAGGCCAACGGATCTAATGCAAGCACGAAGATGGACGAACGAGACGAACTTGGTCCAAAGAAGGCCAACAGATCAAATGGGAGGACGAAGATGGACGAACGAGATGAACTTGGTCCAAAGAAGGCCAATGGATCAAATGGGACTACGAAGATGGACGAACGTGACGAACATGGTCCAAAGAAGGCCAACGAATCTAATGGGAGGACGAATAGGGACGAACGATGATGGAGGAACGAGACGAACTTGGTCCAAAGAAGGCCAACGGATCAAATGGGAGGAAGAAGATGGACAAACGAGACGAACTCGGTCCAAAGAAGGCCAACGGATCAAATGGGAGGACGAAGAGGGACGAACGAGACGAACTTGATCCAAAGAAGGCCAACGGATCAAATGGGAGGATGAAGATGGACGAACTAGACGAACATGGTCCAAAGAAGGCCAACAGATCAAATGGTAGGACGAAGAGGGACGAAAGTGACGAACTTGGTCCAAAGAAGGCCAACGGATCAAATGGGAGGACGAAGAGGGACTAACGAGACGAACTTGATCCAAAGAAGGCCAACGGATCAAATGGGAGGATGAAGAGGGACCAACGAGACGAACTTCATCCAAAGAAGGCCAACGGATCTAATGGCAGGACGAAAACGGACGAACGAGACGAACGTTTTCCAAAGAATTCCAACGGATCAAATGGGAGCATGAAGAGGGACAAACGAGACAAGCTTGTTCCAAAAAAATGCCAACGAATCAAATGGGAGGACGAAGATGGACGAACGAGACGATCTTGGTACAAAGAAGGCCAACGGATCTAATGAGAGGACGAAGAGGTACGAACGAGACAAACTTGGTCCAAAGAAGGCCAACGAATCTAATGCAAGCACGATGATGGACGAACAAGACGAACTTGGTCCAAAGAAGGCCAACGGATCAAATGGGAGGACGAAGATGGACGAACGAGACAAACTTGGTCCAAAGAAGGCCAACGGATCTAATGGGAAGTCGAAGATGGACGGACGAGATAAATTTGATCCAAAGAAGGACTTGATGCAAAGAAGGCCAACGGATCTAATGGGAGGACGAAGAGGGACGAATGAGACGAACTTGGTCCAAAGAAGGCCAACGGATCTAATGCGAGGACGAAGAGGGACGAACGATGATGGATGAACGACATGAACTTGGTCCAAAGAAGGCCAACGGATCAAATGGGAGGGCGAAGATGGACAAACTAGACGAGCTTGGTCCAAAGAAGTCCAACGGATCTAATGGGAGGACAAAGAGGGACTAACGAGACGAACTTGGTCCAAAGAAGGCCAACGGATCTAATGCAAGCACGAAGATGGCAAACGAGACGAACTTGGTCCAAAGAAGGCCAACGGATCAAATGGGAGGACGAAGATGGACGAACGAGACGAACTTGGTCCAAAGAAGGCCAACGGATCAAATGGGACTACGAAGATGGACGAACGTGACGAACATGGTCCAAAGAAGGCCAACGAATCTAATGGGAGGACGAATAGGGACGAACGAAGATGGACGAACGTGACGAACATGGTCCAAAGAAGGCCAAAGAATCTAATGGGAGGACGAAGAGGGACGAACGATGATGGATGAACGAGACGAACTTGGTCCAAAGAAGGCCAACGGATCAAATGGGAGGGCGAAGATGGACAAACGAGACGAGTTTGGTCCAAAGAAGTCCAACGGATCTAATGGGAGGACGAAGAGGGACTAACGAGACGAACTTGGTCCAAAGAAGGCCAACGGATCTAATGCAAGCACGAAGATGGACGAACGAGACGAACTTGGTCCAAAGACGGCCAACAGATCAAATGGGAGGACGAAGATGGACGAACGAGATGAACTTGGTCCAAAGAAGGCCAATGGATCAAATGGGACTACGAAGATGGACGAACGTGACGAACATGGTCCAAAGAAGGCCAACGAATCTAATGGGAGGACGAATAGGGACGAACGATGATGGAGGAACGAGACGAACTTGGTCCAAAGAAGGCCAACGGATCAAATGGGAGGAAGAAGATGGACAAACGAGACGAACTCGGTCCAAAGAAGGCCAACGGATCAAATGGGAGGACGAAGAGGGACGAACGAGACGAACTTGATCCAAAGAATGCCAACGGATCAAATGGGAGGAAGAAGATGGACGAACTAGACGAACATGGTCCAAAGAAGGCCAACAGATCAAATGGTAGGACGAAGAGGGACGAAAGTGACGAACTTGGTCCAAAGAAGGCCAACGGATATAATGGGAAGTCGAAGATGGACAAACGAGATAAATTTGATCCAAAGAAGGACTTGATGCAAAGAAGGCCAACGGATCTAATGGGAGGACGAAGAGGGACGAATGAGACGAACTTGGTCCAAAGAAGGCCAACGGATCTAATGGGAGGGCGAAGAGGGACGAACGAGACGAACTTGGTCCAAAGAAGGACAACAGATCTAATGGGAGAACGAAGAGGGACTAAAGAGACGAACTTAGTTCAAAGAAGGCCAACGGATATAATGCAAGCACGAAGATGGACGAACGAGACGAACTTGGTCTAAAGAAGGCTAACAGATCAAATGGGAGGGCGAAGATGGACGAACGAAAAGAACTTGGTCCAAAGAAGGCCAACGGATCTAATGCAAGCCCGAAGATGGACGAACGAGACGAACTTGGTCCAAAGAAGGAGAAACGGATCTAATGGGAGGGCGAAGAGGGACGAACGAGACGAACTTGGTCCAAAGAAGTCCAACGGATCTAATGGGAGGACGAAGAGGGACTAACGAGACGAACTTGGTCCAAAGAAGGCCAACGGATCTAATGCAAGCACGAAGATGGACGAACGAGACGAACTTTGTCCAAAGAAGGCCAACGGATCAAATGGGAGGACGAAGATGGACGAACGAGATGAACTTGGTCCAAAGAAGGCCAATGGATCAAATGGGACTACGAAGATGGACGAACGTGACGAACATGGTCCAAAGAAGGCCAACGAATCTAATGGGAGGACGAATAGGGACGAACGATGATGGAGGAACGAGACGAACTTGGTCCAAAGAAGGCCAACGGATCAAATGGGAGGAAGAAGATGGACAAACGAGACGAACTCGGTCCAAAGAAGGCCAACGGATCAAATGGGAGGACGAAGAGGGACTAACGAGACGAACTTGATCCAAAGAAGGCCAACGGATCAAATGGGAGGATGAAGATGGACGAACTAGACGAACATGGTCCAAAGAAGGCCAACAGATCAAATGGTAGGACGAAGAGGGACTAACGAGACGAACTTGATCCAAAGAAGGCCAACGGATCAAATGGGAGGATGAAGAGGGACCAACGAGACGAACTTCATCCAAAGAAGGCCAACGGATCTAATGGCAGGACGAAAACGGACGAACGAGACGAACGTTTTCCAAAGAATTGCAACGGATCAAATGGGAGCATGAAGAGGGACAAACGAGACAAGCTTGTTCCAAAAAAATGCCAACGAATCAAATGGGAGGACGAAGATGGACGAACGAGACGATCTTGGTACAAAGAAGGCCAACGGATCTAATGAGAGGACGAAGAGGTACGAACGAGACAAACTTGGTCCAAAGAAGGCCAACGAATCTAATGCAAGCACGATGATGGACGAACAAGACGAACTTGGTCCAAAGAAGGCCAACGGATCAAATGGGAGGACGAAGATGGACGAACGAGACAAACTTGGTCCAAAGAAGGCCAACGGATCTAATGGGAAGTCGAAGATGGACGAACGAGATAAATTTGATCCAAAGAAGGACTTGATGCAAAGAAGGCCAACGGATCTAATGGGAGGACGAAGAGGGACGAATGAGACGAACTTGGTCCAAAGAAGGCCAACGGATCTAATGCGAGGACGAAGAGGGACGAACGATGATGGATGAACGACATGAACTTGGTCCAAAGAAGGCCAACGGATCAAATGGGAGGGCGAAGATGGACAAACTAGACGAGCTTGGTCCAAAGAAGTCCAACGGATCTAATGGGAGGACAAAGAGGGACTAACGAGACGAACTTGGTCCAAAGAAGGCCAACGGATCTAATGCAAGCACGAAGATGGCAAACGAGACGAACTTGGTCCAAAGAAGGCCAACGGATCAAATGGGAGGACGAAGATGGACGAACGAGACGAACTTGGTCCAAAGAAGGCCAACGGATCAAATGGGACTACGAAGATGGACGAACGTGACGAACATGGTCCAAAGAAGGCCAACGAATCTAATGGGAGGACGAATAGGGACGAACGAAGGTGGACGAACGTGACGAACATGGTCCAAAGAAGGCCAACGAATCTAATGGGAGGACGAAGAGGGACGAACGATGATGGATGAACGAGACGAACTTGGTCCAAAGAAGGCCAACGGATCAAATGGGAGGGCGAAGATGGACAAACGAGACGAGTTTGGTCCAAAGAAGTCCAACGGATCTAATGGGAGGACGAAGAGGGACTAACGAGACGAACTTGGTCCAAAGAAGGCCAACGGATCTAATGCAAGCACGAAGATGGACGAACGAGACGAACTTGGTCCAAAGACGGCCAACAGATCAAATGGGAGGACGAAGATGGACGAACGAGATGAACTTGGTCCAAAGAAGGCCAATGGATCAAATGGGACTACGAAGATGGACGAACGTGACGAACATGGTCCAAAGAAGGCCAACGAATCTAATGGGAGGACGAATAGGGACGAACGATGATGGAGGAACGAGACGAACTTGGTCCAAAGAAGGCCAACGGATCAAATGGGAGGAAGAAGATGGACAAACGAGACGAACTCGGTCCAAAGAAGGCCAACGGATCAAATGGGAGGACGAAGAGGGACGAACGAGACGAACTTGATCCAAAGAATGCCAACGGATCAAATGGGAGGAAGAAGATGGACGAACTAGACGAACATGGTCCAAAGAAGGCCAACAGATCAAATGGTAGGACGAAGAGGGACGAAATTGACGAACTTGGTCCAAAGAAGGCCAACGGATATAATGGGAAGTCGAAGATGGACAAACGAGATAAATTTGATCCAAAGAAGGACTTGGTGCAAAGAAGGCCAACGGATCTAATGGGAGGACGAAGAGGGACGAATGAGACGAACTTGGTCCAAAGAAGGCCAACGGATCTAATGGGAGGGCGAAGAGGGACGAACGAGACGAACTTGGTCCAAAGAAGGACAACAGATCTAATGGGAGAACGAAGAGGGACTAAAGAGACGAACTTAGTTCAAAGAAGGCCAACGGATATAATGCAAGCACGAAGATGGACGAACGAGACGAACTTGGTCTAAAGAAGGCTAACAGATCAAATGGGAGGGCGAAGATGGACGAACGAAAAGAACTTGGTCCAAAGAAGGCCAACGGATCTAATGCAAGCCCGAAGATGGACGAACGAGACGAACTTGGTCCAAAGAAGGAGAAACGGATCTAATGGGAGGGCGAAGAGGGACGAACGAGACGAACTTGGTCCAAAGAAGTCCAACGGATCTAATGGGAGGACGAAGAGGGACTAACGAGACGAACTTGGTCCAAAGAAGGCCAACGGATCTAATGCAAGCACGAAGATGGACGAACGAGACGAACTTTGTCCAAAGAAGGCCAACGGATCAAATGGGAGGACGAAGATGGACGAACGAGATGAACTTGGTCCAAAGAAGGCCAATGGATCAAATGGGACTACGAAGATGGACGAACGTGACGAACATGGTCCAAAGAAGGCCAACGAATCTAATGGGAGGACGAATAGGGACGAACGATGATGGAGGAACGAGACGAACTTGGTCCAAAGAAGGCCAACGGATCAAATGGGAGGAAGAAGATGGACAAACGAGACGAACTCGGTCCAAAGAAGGCCAACGGATCAAATGGGAGGACGAAGAGGGACTAACGAGACGAACTTGATCCAAAGAAGGCCAACGGATCAAATGGGAGGATGAAGATGGACGAACTAGACGAACATGGTCCAAAGAAGGCCAACAGATCAAATGGTAGGACGAAGAGGGACTAACGAGACGAACTTGATCCAAAGAAGGCCAACAGATCAAATGGGAGGATGAAGAGGGACCAACGAGACGAACTTCATCCAAAGAAGGCCAACGGATCTAATGGCAGGACGAAAACGGACGAACGAGACGAACGTTTTCCAAAGAATTGCAACGGATCAAATGGGAGCATGAAGAGGGACAAACGAGACAAGCTTGTTCCAAAAAAATGCCAACGAATCAAATGGGAGGACGAAGATGGACGAACGAGACGATCTTGGTACAAAGAAGGCCAACGGATCTAATGAGAGGACGAAGAGGTACGAACGAGACAAACTTGGTCCAAAGAAGGCCAACGAATCTAATGCAAGCACGATGATGGACGAACAAGACGAACTTGGTCCAAAGAAGGCCAACGGATCAAATGGGAGGACGAAGATGGACGAACGAGACAAACTTGGTCCAAAGAAGGCCAACGGATCTAATGGGAAGTCGAAGATGGACGAACGAGATAAATTTGATCCAAAGAAGGACTTGATGCAAAGAAGGCCAACGGATCTAATGGGAGGACGAAGAGGGACGAATGAGACGAACTTGGTCCAAAGAAGGCCAACGGATCTAATGGGAGGGCGAAGAGGGACGAACGAGACGAACTTGGTCCAAAGAAGGACAACGGATCTAATGGGAGGACGAAGAGGGACTAAAGAGACGAACTTAGTTCAAAGAAGGCCAACGGATATAATGCAAGCACGAAGATGGACGAACGAGACGAACTTGGTCTAAAGAAGGCTAACGGATCAAATAGGAGGACGAAGAGGGACGAATGAGACGAACTTGGTCCAAAGAAGGCCAACGGATCTATTGCGAGGACGAAGATGGACGAACGAGACGAACTTGGTCCAAAGAAGGCAAACGGATCTAATGGGAGGACGAAAAGGGACGAACGAGACGAACGTTTTCCAAAGAATTCCAACGGATCTAATGGGAAGACGAAGATGGACGAACGAGACGAACGTGGTCCAAAGAAGGACAACGGATCTAATGGGAGGACGAAGAAGGACTAAAGAGACGAACTTAGTTCAAAGAAGGCCAACGGATATAATGCAAGCACGAAGATGGACGAACGAGACGAACTTGGTCCAAAGAAGGCTAACGGATCAAATGGGAGGACGAAGATGGACGAACGAAAAGAACTTGGTCCAAAGAAGGCAAACGGATCTAATGCAAGCCCGAAGATGGACGAACGAGACGAACTTGGTCCAAAGAAGGCCAACGGATCAAATAGGAGGACGAAGATGGATGAACGAGACGAACTTGGTCCAAAGAAGGCCAACGGATCAAATGGGAGGACGAAGAGGGACGAAAGAGACGAACTTGATCCATGGAAGAACAACGGATCTAATGCGACGACAATGATGGACGAACGAGACGAACTTGGTCCAAAGAAGGCCAACGGATCAAATGGGAGGACGAAGATGGACAAACGAGACGAACTCGGTCCAAAGAAGGCCAACGGATCAAATGGGAGGACGAAGAGGGACTAACGACACGAACTTGATCCAAAGAAGGCCAACGGATCAAATGGGAGGATGAAGATGGACGAACTAGACGAACATGGTCCAAAGAAGGCCAACAGATCAAATGCTAGGACGAAGAGGAACGAAAGTGACGAACTTGGTCCAAAGAAGCCCAACGGATCAAATGGGAGGACGAAGAGGGACGAACGAGACGAACTTGATCCAAAGAAGGCCAACGGATCAAATGGGAGGATGAAGAGGGAACAACGAGACGAACTTCATCCAAAGAAGGCCAACGGATCTAATGGCAGGACGAAAAGGGACGAACGAGACGAATGTTTTCCAAAGAATTCCAACGGATCTAATGGGAAGACGAAGATGGACGAACGAGACGAACTTGGTCCAATGTAGTCCAACGGATCTAATGGGAGGACGAAGAGGGACTAAAGACACGAACATGGTCCAAAGATGGCCAACGGATCAAATGGGAAGACGAAGAGGGACGAACTAGACGAACATGGTCCAAAGAATGCCAACGGATCAAATGGGAGGACGAAGATGGACGAACGAGACAAACTTGGTCCAAAGAAGGCCAACGGATCAAATTGGAGGACAAAGAGGGACGAACGAGACGAACTTGGTCCAAAGAAGGACAACGGATCTAATGGGAGGACGAAGAGGGACTAAAGAGACGAACTTAGTTGAACGAAGGCCAACGGATATAATGCAACCCCGAAGATGGACGAACGAGACGAACTTGGTCCAAAGAAGGCTAACGGATCAAATGGGAGGACGAAGATGGACGAACGAGACGAACTTGGTCCAAAGAAGGCCAACGGATCAAATGGGAGGACGAAGAGGGACGAAAGAAACGAACTTGATCCAAGGAAGGACAACGGATCTAATGCGACGACAATGATGGACGAACGAGACGAACTTGGTCCAAAGAAGGCTAATGGATCAAATGGGAGGACGAAGATGGACGAACGAAAAGAACTTGGTCCAAAGAAGGCAAACGGATCTAATGCAAGCCCGAAGATGGACGAACGAGACGAACTTGGTCCAAAGAAGGCCAACGGATCAAATAGGAGGACGAAGATGGATGAACGAGACGAACTTGGTCCAAAGAAGGCCAACGGATCAAATGGGAGGACGAAGAGGGACGAAAGAGACGAACTTGATCCATGGAAGAACAACGGATCTAATGCGACGACAATGATGGACGAACGAGACGAACTTGGTCCAAAGAAGGCCAACGGATCAAATGGGAGGACGAAGATGGACAAACGAGACGAACTCGGTCCAAAGAAGGCCAACGGATCAAATGGGAAGGGAAGAGGGACTAACGAGACGAACTTGATCCAAAGAAGGCGAACGGATCAAATGGGAGAATGAAGATGGACGAACTAGACGAACATGGTCCAAAGAAGGCCAACAGATCAAATGGTAGGACGAAGAGGGACGAAAGTGACGAACTTGGTCCAAAGAAGGCCAACGGATCAAATTGGAGGACAAAGAGGGACGAACGAGACGAACTTGGTCCAAAGAAGGACAACGGATCAAATGGGAGGACGAAGAGGGACTAACGAGACGAACTTGGTGCAAAGAAGGCCAACGGATCTAATGCGAGGACGAAGATTGACGAACGAGACGAACTTGGTCCAAAAAAGGCCAACGGATCTAATGGGAGGACGAAAAGGGACGAACGAGACGAACGTTTTCCAAAGAATTCCAACGGATCTAATGGGAAGACGAAGATGGACGAACGAGACGAACTTGGTCCAATGTAGTCCAACGGATCTAATGGGAGGACGAAGAGGGACTAAAGACACGAACATGGTCCAAAGATGGCCAACGGATCAAATGGGAAGACGAAGAGGGACGAACTAGACGAACATGGTCCAAAGAATGCCAACGGATCAAATGGGAGGACGAAGATGGACGAACGAGACAAACTTGGTCCAAAGAAGGCCAACGGATCAAATTGGAGGACAAAGAGGGACGAACGAGACGAACTTGGTCCAAAGAAGGACAACGGATCTAATGGGAGGACGAAGAGGGACTAAAGAGACGAACTTAGTTGAACGAAGGCCAACGGATATAATGCAACCCCGAAGATGGACGAACGAGACGAACTTGGTCCAAAGAAGGCTAACGGATCAAATGGGAGGACGAAGATGGACGAACGAGACGAACTTGGTCCAAAGAAGGCCAACGGATCAAATGGGAGGACGAAGAGGGACGAAAGAAACGAACTTGATCCAAGGAAGGACAACGGATCTAATGCGACGACAATGATGGACGAACGAGACGAACTTGGTCCATAGAAGGCCAACGGATCTAATGCGAGGACGAAGATGGACGAACGAGACGAACATGGTCCAAAGAAGGCCAACGGATCAAATGGGAAGGGAAGAGGGACTAACGAGACGAACTTGATCCAAAGAAGGCGAACGGATCAAATGGGAGGATGAAGATGGACGAACTAGACGAACATGGTCCAAAGAAGGCCAACAGATCAAATGGTAGGACGAAGAGGGACGAAAGTGACGAACTTGGTCCAAAGAAGGCCAACGGATCAAATGGGAGGACGAAGAGGGACTAACGAGACGAACTTGGTGCAAAGAAGGCCAACGGATCTAATGCGAGGACGAAGATTGACGAACGAGACGAACTTGGTCCAAAGAAGGCCAACGGATCTAATGGGAGGACGAAGAGGGACTAACGAGACGAACTTGATCCAAAGAGGGCCAATGGATCAAATGGGTGGACGAAGATGGACGAACTAGACGAACATGGTCCAAAGAGGGCCAACAGATCAAATGGTAGGACGAAGAGGGACGAAAGTGACGAACTTGCTCCAAAGAAGGCCAACGGATCAAATGGGAGGACGAAGAGGGATGAAAGAGACGAACTTGATCCAAACAAGGACGACGGATCTAATGCGACGACAATGATGGACGAACGAGACGAACTTGGTCCAAAGAAGGCCAACGGATCTAATGCGAGGACGAAGATTGACGAACGAGACGAATTTGGTCCAAAGAAGGCCAACGGATCTAATGGGAGGACGAAAAGGGACGAACGAGACGAACGTTTTCCAAAGAATTCCAACGGATCTAATGGGAAGACGAAGATGGACGAACGAGACGAACTTGGTCCAATGAAGTCCAACTGATCTAATGGGAGGACGAAGAGGGACTAAAGAGACGAACATGGTCCAAAGATGGCCGACGGATCAAATGGGAGGACGAAGAGGGACGAACTAGACGAACATGGTCCAAAGAATGCCAACGGATCAAATGGGAGGACGAAGATGGACGAACGAGACAAACTTAGTCCAAAGAAGGCCAACGGATCAAATTGGAGGACAAAGAGGGACGAACGAGACGAACTTCGTGCAAAGAAGGCCAGCGGATCTAATGGGAGGACGAAGAGGGACGAACGATGATGGATGAACGAAACGAACTTGGTCCAAAGAAGGCCAACGGATCAAATGGGAGGACGAAGATGGACAACGAGACGAGCTTGGTCGAAAGAAGTCCAACGGATCTAATGGGAGGACGAAGAGGGACTAACGAGACGAACTTGGTCCAAAGAAGGCCAACGGATCAAATGCGTGGATGAAGATGGATAAACTAGACGAACATGGTCCAAAGAAGGGCAACAGATCAAATGGTAGGACGACGAGGGACTAACGATGATGGATGAACGAGACGAACTTGGTCCAAAGAAGGACAACGGATCAAATGCGACGACAATGATAGACGAACGAGACGAACTGGGTCCAAAGAAGGCCACCGGATCAAATGGGAGGACGAAGATGGACGAACGAGACGAACTCGGTCCAAAGAAGGCCAACGGATCAAATGGGAGGACGAAGAGGGACTAACGACACGAACTTGATCCAAAGAAGGCCAACGGATCAAATGGGAGGATGAAGACGGACGAACTAGACAAACATGGTCCAAAGAAGGCCAACAGATCAAATGGTAGGACGAAGAGGGGCGAAAGTGACGAACTTGGTCCAAAGAAGGCCAACGGATCAAATGGGAGGACGAAGAGGGACCAACGAGACGAACTTGATCCAAAGAAGGCCAACGGATCACATGGGAGGATGAAGATGGACGAACGAGACAAACTTGGTCCAAAGAAGGCCAACAGATCAAATGGGAGGGCGAAGAGGGACGAAAGAGACGAACTTGATCCAAAGAAGGACAACAGATCTAATGGACGACAATGATGGACGAACGAGACGAACTTGGTCCAAAGAAGGCCAACGGATCTAATGCGAGGACGAAGATGGACGAACGAGACAAACTTGGTCCAAAGAAGGCCAACGGATCTAATGGGAAGTCGAAGATGGACGAACGAGATGAATTTGATCCAAAGAAGGACTTGATCCAAAGAAGGCCAACGGATCTAATGGGAAGTCGAAGAGGGACGAACGAGAAGAACTTGATCCAAAGAAGGCCAACGGATCAAATGGGAGGATGAAGATGGACGAACTACACGAACATGGTCCAAAGAAGGCCAACAGATCAAATGGGAGGACGAAGAGGGACGAAAGAGACGAACTTGATCCAAAGAAGAACAACGGATCTAATGGACGATAATGATGGACGAACGAGACAAACTTGGTCCAAAGAAGGCCAACGGATCAAATGGGAGGATGAAGATGGAAGAACTAGACGAACATGGTCCAAAGAAGGCCAACAGATCAAATGGTAGGACGAAGAGGGACGAAAGTGACGAACTTGGTCCAAAGAAGGCCAACGGATCAAATGGGAGGACGAAGAAGGACTAACGAGACGAACTTGGCCCAAAGAAGGCCAACGGATCTAATGCGAGGACGAAGATTGACGAACGAGACGAACTTGGTCCAAAGAAGGCAAACGGATCTAATGGGAGGACGAAAAGGGACGAACGAGACGACCGTTTTCCAAAGAATTCCAACGGATCTAATGGGAAGACGAAGATGGACGAACGAGACGAACTTGGTCCAAAGAAGGACAACGGATCTAATGGGAGGACGAAGAGGGACTAAAGAGACGAACTTAGTTCAAAGAAGGCCAACGGATATAATGCAAGCACGAAGATGGACGAACGAGACGAACTTGGTCCAAAGAAGGCTAACGGATCAAATGGGAGGACGAAGATGGATGAACGAAAAGAACTTGGTCCAAAGAAGGCCAACGGATCTAATGCAAGCCCGAAGATGGACGAACGAGACGAACCTGGTCCAAAGAAGGCCAACGGATCTAATGGGAGGACGAAAAGGGACAAACGAAACGAACGTTTTCCAAAGAATTCCAACGGATCTAATGGGAAGACGAAGAAGGACGAACGAGACGAACTTGGTCCAAAGAAGGACAACGGATCTAATGGGAGGACGAAGAGGGCTTAAAGAGACGAACTTAGTTCAAAGAAGGCCAACGGATATAATGCAAGCACGAAGATGGACGAACGAGACGAACTTGGTCCAAAGAAGGCTAACGGATCAAATGGGAGGACGAAGATGGACGAACGAAAAGAACTTGGTCCAAAGAAGGCCAACGGATCTAATGCAAGCCCGAAGATGGACGAACGAGACGAACTTGGTCCAAAGAAGGCCAACGGATCAAATGGGAGGACGAAGAGGGACGAAAGAGACGAACTTGATCCAAGGAAGGACAACGGATCTAATGCGACGACAATGATGGACGAACGAGACGAACTTGGTCCAAAGAAGGCCAACGGATCAAATGGGAGGACGAAGATGGACAAAGGAGACGAACTCGGTCCAAAGAAGGCCAACGGATCAAATGGGAGGACGAATAGGGACTAACGACACGAACTTGATCCAAAGAAGGCCAACGGATCAAATGGGAGGATGAAGATGGACGAACTAGACGAACATGGTCCAAAGAAGGCCAACAGATCAAATGGTAGGACGAAGAGGGACGAAAGTGACGAACTTGGTCCAAAGAAGGCCAACGGATCAAATGGGAGGATGAAGAGGGACTAACGAGACGAACTTGATCCAAAGAAGGCCAACGGATCAAATGGGAGGATGAAGAGGGACCAACGAGACGAACTTCATCCAAAGAAGGCCAACGGATCTAATGGCAGGACGAAAAGGGACGAACGAGACGAATGTTTTCCAAAGAATTCCAACGGATCAAATGGGAGCATGAAGAGGGACAAACGAGACAAGCTTGTTCCAAGAAACGCCAACGAATCAAATGGGAGGACGAAGATGGACGAACGAGACGATCTTGGTACAAAGAAGGCCAACGGATCTAATGAGAGGACGAAGAGGTACGAACGAGACAAACTTGGTCCAAACAAGGCCAACGAATCTAATGCAAGCACGATGATGGACGAACAAGACGAACTTGGTCCAAAGAAGGCCAACGGATCAAATGGGAGGACGAAGAGGGACGAACGAGATGAACTTGATCCAAGGAAGGACAACGGATCTAATGCGACGACAATGATGGACGAACGAGACGAACTTGGTCCAAAGAAGGCCAACGGATCAAATGGGAGGACGAAGATGGACAAACGAGACGAACTCGGTCCAAAGAAGGCCAACGGATCAAATGGGAGGACGAAGGGGGACTAACGACACGAACTTGATCCAAAGAAGGCCAACGGATCAAATGGGAGGATGAAGATGGACGAACTAGACGAACATGGTCCAAAGAAGGCCAACAGATCAAATGGTAGGACGAAGAGGGACGAAAGTGACGAACTTGGTCCAAAGAAGGCCAACGGATCAAATGGGAGCATGAAGAGGGACAAACGAGACAAGCTTGTTCCAAGAAACGCCAACGAATCAAATGGGAGGACGAAGATGGACGAACGAGACGATCTTGGTACAAAGAAGGCCAACGGATCTAATGAGAGGACGAAGTGGTACGAACGAGACAAACTTGGTCCAAACAAGGCCAACGAATCTAATGCAAGCACGATGATGGACGAACAAGACGAACTTGGTCCAAAGAAGGCCAACGGATCAAATGGGAGGACGAAGATGGACGAACGAGACAAACTTGGTCCAAAGAAGGCCAACGGATCTAATGGGAAGTCGAAGATGGACGAACGAGATGAATTTGATCCAAAGAAGGACTTGATGCAAAGAAGGCCAATGGATCTAATGGGAGGACGAAGAGGGACGAACGAGACGAACTTGGTCCAAAGAAGGCCAACGGATCTAATGGGAGGGCGAAGAAGGGACGAACGAGACGAACTTGGTCTAAAGAAGGACAACGGATCTAATGGGAGGACGAAGAGGGACTAAAGAGACGAACTTAATTCAAAGAAGGCCAACGGATATAATGCAAGCACGAAGATGGACGAACGAGACGAACTTCGTCCAAAGATGGCTAACTGATCAAATGGGAGGACGAAGATGGACGAACGAAAAGAACTTGGTCCAAAGAAGGCCAACAGATCTAATGCAAGCCCGAAGATGGACGAACGAGACGAACTTGGTCCAAAGAAGGCCAACGGATCAAATAGGAGGACGAAGATGGACGAACGAGACGAACTTGGTCCAAAGAAGGCCAACAGATCAAATGGGAGGACGAAGAGGGACGAAAGAGACGAACTTGATCCAAAGAAGGACAACAGATCTAATGGACGACAATGATGGACGAACGAGACGAACTTGGTCCAAAGAAGGCCAACGGATCTAATGCGTGGACGAAGATGGACGAACGAGACAAACTTGGTCCAAAGAAGGCCAACGGATCTAATGGGAAGTCGAAGATGGACGAACGAGATGAATTTGATCCAAAGAAGGACTTGATCCAAAGAAGGCCAACGGGTCTAATGGGAGGACGAAGAGGGACGAACGAGACGAACTTGATCCAAAGAAGGCCAACGGATCAAATGGGAGGACGAAGAGGGACTAACGAGACGAACTTGATCCAAAGAAGGCCAACGGATCAAATGGGAGGATGAAGAGGGACCAACGAGACGAACTTCATCCAAAGAAGGCCAACGGATCTAATGGCAGGACGAAAAGGGACGAACGAGACGAATGTTTTCCAAAGAATTCCAACGGATCAAATGGGAGCATGAAGAGGGACAAACGAGACAAGCTTGTTCCAAGAAATGCCAACGAATCAAATGGGAGGACGAAGATGGACGAACGAGACGATCTTGGTACAAAGAAGGCCAACGGATCTAATGAGAGGACGAAGAGGTACGAACGAGACAAACTTGGTCCAAACAAGGCCAACGAATCTAATGCAAGCACGATGATGGACGAACAAGACGAACTTGGTCCAAAGAAGGCCAACGGATCAAATGGGAGGACGAAGATGGACGAACGAGACAAACTTGGTCCAAAGAAGGCCAACGGATCTAATGGGAAGTCGAAGATGGACGAACGAGATGAATTTGATCCAAAGAAGGACTTGATGCAAACAAGGCCAATGGATCTAATGGGAGGACGAAGAGGGACGAACGAGACGAACTTGGTCCAAAGAAGGCCAACGGATCTAATGGGAGGGCGAAGAGGGACGAACGAGACGAACTTGGTCTAAAGAAGGACAACGGATCTAATGGGAGGACGAAGAGGGACTAAAGAGACGAACTTAATTCAAAGAAGGCCAACGGATATAATGCAAGCACGAAGATGGACGAACGAGACGAACTTCGTCCAAAGATGGCTAACGGATCAAATGGGAGGACGAAGATGGACGAACGAAAAGAACTTGGTCCAAAGAAGGCCAACAGATCTAATGCAAGCCCGAAGATGGACGAACGAGACGAACTTGGTCCAAAGAAGGCCAACGGATCAAATAGGAGGACGAAGATGGACGAACGAGACGAACTTGGTCCAAAGAAGGCCAACAGATCAAATGGGAGGACGAAGAGGGACGAAAGAGACGAACTTGATCCAAAGAAGGACAACAGATCTAATGGACGACAATGATGAACGAACGAGACGAACTTGGTCCAAAGAAGGCCAACGGATCTAATGCGTGGACGAAGATGGACGAACGAGACAAACTTGGTCCAAAGAAGGCCAACGGATCTAATGGGAAGTCGAAGATGGACGAACGAGATGAATTTGATCCAAAGAAGGACTTGATCCAAAGAAGGCCAACGGGTCTAATGGGAGGACGAAGAGGGACGAACGAGACGAACTTGATCCAAAGAAGGCCAACGGATCAAATGGGAGGACGAAGAGGGACTAACGAGACGAACTTGATCCAAAGAAGGCCAACGGATCAAATGGGAGGATGAAGAGGGACCAACGAGACGAACTTCATCCAAAGAAGGCCAACGGATCTAATGGCAGGACGAAAAGGGACGAACGAGACGAATGTTTTCCAAAGAATTCCAACGGATCAAATGGGAGCATGAAGAGGGACAAACGACACAAGCTTGTTCCAAGAAATGCCAACGAATCAAATGGGAGGACGAAGATGGACGAACGAGACGATCTTGGTACAAAGAAGGCCAACGGATCTAATGAGAGGACGAAGAGGTACGAACGAGACAAACTTGGTCCAAACAAGGCCAACGAATCTAATGCAAGCACGATGATGGACGAACAAGACGAACTTGGTCCAAAGAAGGCCAACGGATCAAATGGGAGGACGAAGATGGACGAACAAGACAAACTTGGTCCAAAGAAGGCCAAAGGATCTAATGGGAAGTCGAAGATGGACGAACGAGATGAATTTGATCCAAAGAAGGACTTGATGCAAAGAACGCCAGTGGATCTAATGGGAGGACGAAGAGGGACGAACGAGACGAACTTGGTCCAAAGAAGGCCAACAGATCTAATGGGAGGGCGAAGAGGGACGAACGAGACGAACTTGGTCTAAAGAAGGACAACAGATCTAATGGGAGGACGAAGAGGGACTAAAGAGACGAACTTAATTCAAAGAAGGCCAACGGATATAATGCAAGCACGAAGATGGACGAACGAGACGAACTTCGTCCAAAGATGGCTAACGGATCAAATGGGAGGACGAAGATGGACGAACGAAAGGAACTTGGTCCAAAGAAGGCCAACAGATCTAATGCAAGCCCGAAGATGGACGAACGAGACGAACTTGGTCCAAAGAAGGCCAACGGATCAAATAGGAGGACGAAGATGGACGAACGAGACGAACTTGGTCCAAAGAAGGCCAACAGATCAAATGGGAGGACGAAGAGGGACGAAAGAGACGAACTTGATCCAAAGAAGGACAACAGATCTAATGGACGACAATGATGGACGAACGAGACGAACTTGGTCCAAAGAAGGCCAACGGATCTAATGCGAGGACGAAGATGGACGAACGAGACAAACTTGGTCCAAAGAAGGCCAACGGATCTAATGGGAAGTCGAAGATGGACGAACGAGATGAATTTGATCCAAAGAAGGACTTGATCCAAAGAAGGCCAACGGGTCTAATGGGAGGACGAAGAGGGACGAACGAGACGAACTTGATCCATAGAAGGCCAACGGATCAAATGGGAGGATGAAGATGGACGAACTACACGAACATGGTCCAAAGAAGGCCAACAGATCAAATGGTAGGACGAAGAGGGACGAAAAACACGAACTTGGTCCAAAGAAGGCCAACAGATCAAATGGGAGGACGAAGGGGGACGAAAGGGAGACGAACTTGATCCAAAGAAAAACAACGGATCTAATGGACGACAATGATGGACGAACGAGACGAACTTGGTCCAAAGAAGGCCAAAGGATCAAATGGGAGGATGAAGATGGACGAACTAGACGAACATGGTCCAAAGAAGGCCAACAGATCAAATGGTAGGACGAAGAGGGACGAAAGTGACGAACTTGGACCAAAGAAGGCCAACGGATCAAATGGGAGGACGAAGAAGGACTAACGAGACGAACTTGGCCCAAAGAAGGCCAACGGATCTAATGCGAGGACGAATATTGACGAACGAGATGAACTTGGTCCAAAGAAGGCAAACGGATCTAATGGGAGGACGAAAAGGGACGAACGAGACGAACGTTTTCCAAAGAATTCCAACGGATCTAATGGGAAGACGAAGATGGACGAACGAGACGAACTTGGTCCAAAGAAGGACAACGGATCTAATGGGAGGACGAAGAGGGACTAAAGAGACGAACTTAGTTCAAAGAAGGCCAACGGATATAATGCAAGCACGAAGATGGACGAACGAGACGAACTTGGTCCAAAGAAGGCTAACGGATCAAATGGGAGGACGAAGATGGACAAACGAGACGAACTCGGTCCAAAGAAGGCCAACGGATCAAATGGGAGGACGAAGAGGGACTAACGACACGAACTTGATCCAAAGAAGGCCAACGGATCAAATGGGAGGATGAAGATGGACGAACTAGACGAACATGGTCCAAAGAAGGCCAACAGATCAAATGGTAGGACGAAGAGGGGCGAAAGTGACGAACTTGGTCCAAAGAAGGCCAACGGATCAAATGGGAGGACGAAGAGGGACCAACGAGACGAACTTGATCCAAAGAAGGCCAACGGATCTAATGGGAGGACGAAAAGGGACGAACGAGACGAACGTTTTCCAAAGAATTCCAACGGATCTAATGGGAAGACGAAGATGGACGAACGAGACGAACTTGGTCCAAAGAAGGACAACGGATCTAATGGGAGGACGAAGAGGGCTTAAAGAGACGAACTTAGTTCAAAGAAGGCCAACGGATATAATGCAAGCACGAAGATGGACGAACGAGATGAACTTGGTCCAAAGAAGGCTAACGGATCAAATGGGAGGACGAAGATGGACAAACGAGACGAACTCGGTCCAAAGAAGGCCAACGGATCAAATGGGAGGACGAAGAGGGACTAACGACACGAACTTGATCCAAAGAAGGCCAACGGATCAAATGGGAGGATGAAGATGGACGAACTAGACGAACATGGTCCAAAGAAGGCCAACAGATCAAATGGTAGGACGAAGAGGGGCGAAAGTGACGAACTTGGTCCAAAGAAGGCCAACGGATCAAATGGGAGGACGAAGAGGGACCAACGAGACGAACTTGATCCAAAGAAGGCCAACGGATCAAATGGGAGGATGAAGATGGACGAACTAGACGAACATGGTCCAAAGAAGGCCAACAGATCAAATGGTAGGACGAAGAGGGACGAAAGACACGAACTTGGTCCAAAGAAGGCCAACAGATCAAATGGGAGGACGAAGAGGGACGAAAGAGACGAACTTGATCCAAAGAAGGACAACAGATCTAATGGACGACAATGATGGACGAACGAGACGAACTTGGTCCAACGAAGGCCAACGGATCTAATGCGAGGACGAAGATGGACGAACGAGACAAACTTGGTCCAAAGAAGGCCAACGGATCTAATGGGAAGTCGAAGATGGACGAACGAGATGAATTTGATCCAAAGAAGGACTTGATCCAAAGAAGGCCAACGGGTCTAATGGGAGGACGAAGAGGGACGAACGAGACGAACTTGATCCAAAGAAGGCCAACGGATCAAATGGGAGGATGAAGATGGACGAACTACACGAACATGGTCCAAAGAAGGCCAACAGATCAAATGGTAGGACGAAGAGGGACGAAAAACACGAACTTGGTCCAAAGAAGGCCAACAGATCAAATGGGAGGACGAAGAGGGACGAAAGAGACGAACTTGATCCAAAGAAGAACAACGGATCTAATGGACGACAATGATGGACGAACGAGACGAACTTGGTCCAAAGAAGGCCAACGGATCAAATGGGAGGATGAAGATGGACGAACTAGACGAACATGGACTAATGAGACGAACTTAGTTCAAAGAAGGCCAACGGATATATTGCAAGCACGAAGATGGACGAACGAGACGAACTTGGTCCAAAGAAGGCTAACAGATCAAATGGGAGGACGAAGATGGACGAATGAAAAGAACTTGGTCCAAAGAAGGCCAACAGATCTAATGCAAGCCCGAAGATGGACGAACGAGACGAACTTGGTCCAAAGAAGGCCAACGGATCAAATAGGAGGACGAAGATGGACGAACGAGACGAACTTGGTCCAAAGAAGGCCAACAGATCAAATGGGAGGACGAAGAGGGACGAAAGAGACGAACTTGATCCAAGGAAGGACAACGGATCTAATGCGACGACAATGATGGACGAACGAGATGAACTTGGTCCAAAGAAGGCCAACGGATCTAATGCGATGACGAAGATGGACGAACGAGACGAACTTGGTCCAAAGAAGGCCAACGGATCAAATGGGAAGAGAAGAGGGACTAACGAGACGAACTTGATCCAAAGAAAGCCAACGGATCAAATGGGAGGATGAAGATGGACGAACTAGACGAACATGGTCCAAAGAAGGCCAACAGATCAAATGGTAGGACGAAGAGGGACGAAAGTGACGAACTTGGTCCAAAGAAAGCCAACGGATCAAATGGGAGGACGAAGAGGGACTAACGAGATGAACTTGGTCCAAAGAAGGCCAACGGATCTAATGCGAGGACGAAGATTGACGAACGAGACGAACTTGGTCCAAAGAGGGCCAACGGATATAATGGGAGGACGAAAAGGGACGAACGAGACGAACGTTTTCCAAAGAATTCCAACGGATCTAATGGGAAAACGAAGATGGACAAACGAGACGAACTTGGTCCAAAGAAGGACAACGGATCTAATGGGAGGACGAAGAGGGACTAAAGAGACGAACTTAGTTCATAGAAGGCCAACGGATATAATGCAAGCACGAAGATGGACGAACGAGACGAACTTGGTCCAAAGAAGGCTAACGGATCTAATGGGAGGACGAAGAGGGCTTAAAGAGACGAACTTAGTTCAAAGAAGGCCAACGGATATAATGCAAGCACGAAGATGGACGAACGAGATGAACTTGGTCCAAAGAAGGCTAACGGATCAAATGGGAGGACGAAGATGGACAAACGAGACGAACTCGGTCCAAAGAAGGCCAACGGATCAAATGGGAGGACGAAGAGGGACTAACGACACGAACTTGATCCAAAGAAGGCCAACGGATCAAATGGGAGGATGAAGATGGACGAACTAGACGAACATGGTCCAAAGAAGGCCAACAGATCAAATGGTAGGATGAAGAGGGGCGAAAGTGACGAACTTGGTCCAAAGAAGGCCAACAGATCAAATGGGGGGACGAAGAGGGACGAAAGAGACGAACTTGATCCAAAGAAGGACAACAGATCTAATGGACGACAATGATGGACGAACGAGACGAACTTGGTCCAAAGAAGGCCAACGAATCTAATGCGAGGACGAAGATGGACGAACGAGACAAACTTGGTCCAAAGAAGGCCAACGGATCTAATGGGAAGTCGAAGATGGACGAACGAGATGAATTTGATCCAAAGAAGGACTTGATCCAAAGAAGGCCAACGGGTCTAATGGGAGGACGAAGAGGGACGAACGGGATGAACTTGATCCAAAGAAAGCCAACGGATCAAATGGGAGGATGAAGATGGACGAACTACACGAACATGGTCCAAAGAAGGCCAACAGATCAAATGGTAGGACGAAGAGGGACGAAAAACACGAACTTGGTCCAAAGAAGGCCAACAGATCAAATGGGAGGACGAAGAGGGACGAAAGAGACGAACTTGATCCAAAGAAGAACAACGGATCTAATGGACGACAATGATGGACGAACGAGACGAACTTGGTCCAAAGAAGGCCAACGGATCAAATGGGAGGATGAAGATGGACGAACTAGACGAACATGGACTAATGAGACGAACTTAGTTCAAAGAAGGCCAACGGATATAATGCAAGCACGAAGATGGACGAACGAGACGAACTTGGTCCAAAGAAGGCTAACAGATCAAATGGGAGGACGAAGATGGACGAACGAAAAGAACTTGGTCCAAAGAAGGCCAACAGATCTAATGCAAGCCCGAAGATGGACGAACGAGACGAACTTGGTCCAAAGAAGGCCAACGGATCAAATAGGAGGACGAAGATGGACGAACGAGACGAACTTGGTCCAAAGAAGGCCAATAGATCAAATGGGAGGACGAAGAGGGACGAAAGAGACGAACTTGATCCAAGGAAGGACAACGGATCTAATGCGACGACAATGATGGACGAACGAGACGAACTTGGTCCAAAGAAGGCCAACGGATCTAATGCGATGACGAAGATGGACGAACGAGACGAACTTGGTCCAAAGAAGGCCAACGGATCAAATGGGAAGAGAAGAAGGACTAACGAGACGAACTTGATCCAAAGAAAGCCAACGGATCAAATGGGAGGATGAAGACGGACGAACTAGACGAACATGGTCCAAAGAAGGCCAACAGATCAAATGGTAGGAAGAAGAGGGACGAAAGTGACGAACTTGGTCCAAAGAAGGCCAACGGATCAAATGGGAGGACGAAGAGGGACTAACGAGATGAACTTGGTCCAAAGAAGGCCAACGGATCTAATGCGAGGACGAAGATTGACGAACGAGACGAACTTGGTCCAAAGAGGGCCAACGGATCTAATGGGAGGACGAAAAGGGACGAACGAGACGAAGGTTTTCAAAGAATTCCAACGGATCTAATGGGAAAACGAAGATGGACAAACGAGACGAACTTGGTCCAAAGAAGGACAACGGATCTAATGGGAGGACGAAGAGGGACTAAAGAGACGAACTTAGTTCATAGAAGGCCAACGGATATAATGCAAGCACGAAGATGGACGAACGAGACGAACTTGGTCCAAAGAAGGCTAACGGATCAAATGGGAGGACGAAGATGGACGAACGAGACGAACTTGGTCCAAAGAAGGCCAACGGATCTATTGCGAGGAAGAAGATGGACGAACGAGACGAACTTGGTCCAAAGAAGGCCAACGGATCAAATGGGAAGAGAAGAGGGACTAACGAGACGAACTTGATCCAAAGAAGGCCAACGGATCAAATGGGAGGATGAAGATGGACGAACTAGACGAACATGGTCCAAAGAAGGCCAACAGATCAAATGGTAGGACGAAGAGGGACGAAAGTGACGAACTTGGTCCAAAGAAGGCCAACGGATCAAATGGAAGGACGAAGAGGGACTAACGAGACGAACTTGGTGCAAAGAAGGCCAACGGATCTAATGCGAGGACGAAGATTGACGAACGAGACGAACTTGGTCCAAAGAAGGCCAACGGATCAAATTGGAGGACGAAAAGGGACGAACGAGACGAACGTTTTCCAAAGAATTCCAACGGATCTAATGGGAAGACGAAGATGGACGAACGAGACGAACTTGGTCCAATGAAGACCAACGGATCTAATGGGAGGACGAAGAGGGACTAAAGAGACGAACATGGTCCAAAGATGGCCAACGGATCAAATGGGAGGACGAAGAGGGACGAACTAGATGAACACGGTCCAAAGAATGCCAACGGATCAAATGGGAGGACGAAGATGGACGAACGAGACAAACTTGGTCCAAAGAAGGCCAACGGATCAAATTGGAGGACAAAGAGGGACGAACGAGACGAACTTCGTGCAAAGAAGGCCAACGGATCTAATGGGAGGACGAAGAGGGACGAACGATGATGGATGAACGAAACGAACTTGGTCCAAAGAAGGCCAACGGATCAAATGGGAGGACAAAGATGGACAAACGAGACGAGCTTGGTCGAAAGAAGTCCAACGGATCAAATGGGAGGACGAAGAGGGACTAACGACACGAACTTGATCCAAAGAAGGCCAACGGATCAAATGGGAGGACGAAGATGGACGAACGAGACAAACTTGGTCCAAAGAAGGCCAACGGATCAAATTGGAGGACAAAGAGGGACGAACGAGACGAACTTCGTGCAAAGAAGGCCAACGGATCTAATGGGAGGACGAAGAGGGACGAACGATGATTGATGAACGAAACGAACTTGGTCCAAAGAAGGCCAACGGATCAAATGGGAGGACGAAGATGGACAAACGAGACGAGCTTGGTCGAAAGAAGTCCAACGGATCAAATGGGAGGACGAAGAGGGACTAACGACACGAACTTGATCCAAAGAAGGCCAACGGATCAAATGGGAGGATGAAGATGGACGAACTAGATGAACCTGGTCCAAAGAAGGCCAACAGATCAAATGGTAGGACGAAGAGGGGCGAAAGTGACGAACTTGGTCCAAAGAAGGCCAACGGATCAAATGGGAGGACGAAGAGGGACCAACGAGACGAACTTGATCCAAAGAAGGCCAACGGATCAAATGGGAGGATGAAGATGGACGAACTAGACGAACATGGTCCAAAGAAGGCCAGCAGATCAAATGGTAGGACGAAGAGGGACGAAAGACACGAACTTGGTCCAAAGAAGGCCAACAGATCAAATGGGAGGACGAAGAGGGACGAAAGAGACGAACTTGATCCAAAGAAGGACAACAGATCTAATGGACGACAATGATGGACGAACGAGACGAACTTGGTCCAAAGAAGGCCAACGGATCTAATGCGAGGACGAAGATGGACGAACGAGACAAACTTGGTCCAAAGAAGGCCAACGGATCAAATGGGAAGAGAAGAGGGACTAACGAGACGAACTTGATCCAAAGAAGGCCAACGGATCAAATGGGAGGATGAAGATGGACGAACTAGAACAACATGGTCCAAAGAAGGCCAACAGATCAAATGGTAGGACGAAGAGGGACGAAAGTGACGAACTTGGTCCAAAGAAGGCCAACGGATCAAATGGGAGGACGAAGAGGGACGAACTAGACGAACATGGTCCAAAGAATGCCAACGGATCAAATGGGAGGACGAAGATGGACGAACGAGACAAACTTGGTCCAAAGAAGGCCAACGGATCAAATTGGAGGACAAAGAGGGACGAACGAGACGAACTTCGTGCAAAGAAGGCCAACGGATCTAATGGGAGGACGAAGAGGGACGAACGATGATGGATGAACGAAACGAACTTCGTCCTAAGAAGGCCAACGGATCAAATGGGAGGACGAAGATGGACAAACGAGACGAGCTTGGTCGAAAGGAGTCCAACGGATCTAATGGGAGGACGAAGAGGGACTAACGAGACGAACTTGGTCCAAAGAAGGCCAACGGATCAAATGCGAGGATGAAGATGGATGAACTAGACGAACATGGTCCAAAGAAGGGCAACAGATCAAATGGTAGGACGACGAGGGACGAACGATGATGGATGAACGAGACGAACTTGGTCCAAAGAAGGACAACGGATCTAATGCGACGACAATGATGGACGAACGAGACGAACTTGGTCCAAAGAAGGCCACCGGATCAAATGGGAGGACGAAGAGGGACGAAAGAGACAAACTTGATCCAAAGAAGGACAACGGATCTAATCGACTACAATGATGGACGATCGAGACGAACTGGGTCCAAAGAAGGCCAACGGATCTAATGCGAGGACGAAGATGGACAAACGAGACGAACTCGGTCCAAAGAAGGCCAACGGATCAAATGGGAGGACGAAGAGGGACTAAGGACACGAACTTGATCCAAAGAAGGCCAACGGATCAAATGGGAGGATGAAGATGGACGAACTAGACGAACATGGTCCAAAGAAGGCCAACAGATCAAATGGTAGGACGAAGAGGGACGAAAGACACGAACTTGGTCCAAAGAAGGCCAACAGATCAAATGGGAGGACGAAGAGGGACCAACGAGACGAACTTCATCCAAAGAAGGCCAACGGATCTAATGGCAGGACGAAAAGGGACGAACGAGACGAATGTTTTCCAAAGAATTCCAACGGATCAAATGGGAGCATGAAGAGGGACAAACGAGACAAGCTTGTTCCAAGAATCGCCAACGAATCAAATGGGAGGACGAAGAGGGACTAACGACACGAACTTGATCCAAAGAAGGCCAACGGATCAAATGGGAGGATGAAGATGGACGAACTAGACGAACATGGTCCAAAGAAGGCCAACAGATCAAATGGTAGGACGAAGAGGGACGAAAGTGACGAACTTGGTCCAAAGAAGGCCAACGGATCAAATGGGAAGACGAAGAGGGACTAACGAGACGAACTTGATCCAAAGAAGGCCAACGGATCAAATGGGAGGATGAAGAGGGACCAACGAGACGAACTTCATCCAAAGAAGGCCAACGGATCTAATGGCAGGACGAAAAGGGACGAACGAGACGAATGTTTTCCAAAGAATTCCAACGGATCAAATGGGAGCATGAAGAGGGACAAACGAGACAAGCTTGTTCCAAGAAACGCCAACGAATCAAATGGGAGGACGAAGAGGGACTAACGACACGAACTTGATCCAAAGAAGGCCAACGGATCAAATGGGAGGATGAAGATGGACGAACTAGACGAACATGGTCCAAAGAAGGCCAACAGATCAAATGGTAGGACGAAGAGGGACGAAAGTGACGAACTTGGTCCAAAGAAGGCCAACGGATCAAATGGGAAGACGAAGAGGGACTAACGAGACGAACTTGATCCAAAGAAGGCCAACGGATCAAATGGGAGGATGAAGAGGGACCAACGAGACGAACTTCATCCAAAGAAGGCCAACGGATCTAATGGCAGGACGAAAAGGGACGAACGAGACGAATGATTTCCAAAGAATTCCAACGGATCAAATGGGAGCATGAAGAGGGACAAACGAGACAAGCTTGTTCCAAGAAACGCCAACGAATCAAATGGGAGGACGAAGATGGACGAACGAGACGATCTTGGTACAAAGAAGGCCAACGGATCTAATGAGAGGACGAAGAGGTACGAACGAGACAAACTTGGTACAAAGAAGGCCAACGAATCTAATGCAAGCACGATGATGGACGAACAAGACGAACTTGGTCCAAAGAAGGCCAACGGATCAAATCGGAGGACGAAGATGGACGAACGAGACAAACTTTGTCCAAAGAAGGCCAACGGATCTAATGGGAAGTCGAAGATGGACGAACGAGATGAATTTGATCCAAAGAAGGACTTGATGCAAAGAAGGCCAATGGATCTAATGGGAGGACGAAGAGGGACGAACGAGACGAACTTGGTCCAAAGAAGGCCAACGGATCTAATGGGAGGGCGAAGAGGGACGAACGAGACGAACTTGGTCTAAAGAAGGACAACGGATCTAATGGGAGGACGAAGAGGGACTAATGAGACGAACTTAGTTCAAAGAAGGCCAACGGATATAATGCAAGCACGAAGATGGACGAACGAGACGAACTTGGTCCAAAGAAGGCTAACAGATCAAATGGGAGGACGAAGATGGACGAACGAAAAGAACTTGGTCCAAAGAAGGCCAACAGATCTAATGCAAGCCCGAAGATGGACGAACGAGACGAACTTGGTCCAAAGAAGGCCAACGGATCAAATAGGAGGACGAAGATGGACGAACGAGACGAACTTGGTCCAAAGAAGGCCAACAGATCAAATGGGAGGACGAAGAGGGACGAAAGAGACGAACTTGATCCAAGGAAGGACAACGGATCTAATGCGACGACAATGATGGACGAAGGAGACGAACTTGGTCCAAAGAAGGCCAACGGATCTAATGCGATGACGAAGATGGACGAACGAGACGAACTTGGTCCAAAGAAGGCCAACGGATCAAATGGGAAGAGAAGAGGGACTAACGAGACGAACTTGATCCAAAGAAGGCCAACGGATCAAATGGGAGGATGAAGATGGACGAACTAGACGAACATGGTCCAAAGAAGGCCAACAGATCAAATGGTAGGACGAAGAGGGACGAAAGTGAAGAACTTGGTCCAAAGAAGGCCAACGGATCAAATGGGAGGACGAAGAGGGACTAACGAGATGAACTTGGTCCAAAGAAGGCCAACGGATCTAATGTGAGGACGAAGATTGACGAACGAGACGAACTTGGTCCAAAGAGGGCCAACGGATCTAATGGGAGGACGAAAAGGGACGAACGAGACGAACGTTTTCCAAAGAATTCCAACGGATCTAATGGGAAAACGAAGATGGACAAACGAGACGAACTTGGTCCAAAGAAGGACAACGGATCTAATGGGAGGACGAAGAGGGACTAAAGAGACGAACTTAGTTCAAAGAAGGCCAACGGATATAATGCAAGCACGAAGATGGACGAACGAGACGAACTTGGTCCAAAGAAGGCTAACGGATCAAATGGGAGGACGAAGATGGACGAACGAAAAGAACTTGGTCCAAGGAAGGCCAACGGATCTAATGCAAGCCCGAAGATGGACGAACGAGACGAACATGGTCCAAAGAAGGCCAACGGATCAAATAGGAGGACGAAGATGGACGAACGAGACGAACTTGGTCCAAAGAAGGCCAACGGATCAAATGGGAGGACGAAGAGGGACGAAAGAGACGAACTTGATCCAAGGAAGGACAACGGATCTAATGCGACGACAATGATGGACGAACGAGACGAACTTGGTCCAAAGAAGGCCAACGGATCTATTGCGAGGAAGAAGATGGACGAACGAGACGAACTTGGTCCAAAGAAGGCCAACGGATCAAATGGGAAGAGAAGAGGGACTAACGAGACGAACTTGATCCAAAGAAGGCCAACGGATCAAATGGGAGGATGAAGATGGACGAACTAGACGAACATGGTCCAAAGAAGGCCAACAGATCAAATGGTAGGACGAAGAGGGACGAAAGTGACGAACTTGGTCCAAAGAAGGCCAACGGATCAAATGGGAGGACGAAGAGGGACTAACGAGACGAACTTGGTGCAAAGAAGGCCAACTTATCTAATGCGAGGACGAAGATTGACGAACGAGACGAACTTGGTCCAAAGAAGGCCAACGGATCTAGTGGGAGGACGAAAAGGGACGAACGAGACGAACGTTTTCCAAAGAATTCCAACGGATATAATGGGAAGACGAAGATGGACGAACGAGACGAACTTGGTCCAATGAAGTCCAACGGATCTAATGGGAGGACGAAGAGGGACGAACAAGACGAACATGGTCCAAAGAATGCCAACGGATCAAATGGGAGGACGAAGATGGACGAACGAGACAAACTTGGTCCAAAGAAGGCCAACGGATCAAATTGGAGGACAAAGAGGGACGAACGAGACGAACTTCGTGCAAAGAAGGCCAACGGATCTAATGGGAGGACGAAGAGGGACGAACGATGATGGATGAACGAAACGAACTTGGTCCAAAGAAGGCCAACGGATCAAATGGGAGGACGAAGATGGACAAACGAGACGAGCTTGGTCGAAAGAAGTCCAACGGATCAAATGGGAGGACGAAGAGGGACTAACGACACGAACTTGATCCAAAGAAGGCCAACGGATCAAATGGGAGGATGAAGATGGACGAACTAGACGAACATGGTCCAAAGAATGCCAACAGATCAAATGGTAGGACGAAGAGGGGCGAAAGTGACGAACTTGGTCCAAAGAAGGCCAACGGATCAAATGGGAGGACGAAGAGGGACCAACGAGACGAACTTGATCCAAAGAAGGCCAACGGATCAAATGGGAGGATGAAGATGGACGAACTAGACGAACATGGTCCAAAGAAGGCCAACAGATCAAATGGTAGGACGAAGAGGGACGAAAGACACGAACTTGGTCCAAAGAAGGCCAACAGATCAAATGGGAGGACGAAGAGGGACGAAAGAGACGAACTTGATCCAAAGAAGGCCAACGGATCAAATGGGAGGATGAAGATGGACGAACTAGACGAACATGGTCCAAAGAAGGCCAACAGATCAAATGGGAGGACGAAGAGGGACGAAAGAGACGAACTTGATCCAAAGAAGGCCAACGGATCAAATGGGAGGATGAAGATGGACGAACTAGACGAACATGGTCCAAAGAAGGCCAACAGATCAAATGGTAGGACGAAGAGGGACGAAAGACACGAACTTGGTCCAAAGAAGGCCAACAGATCAAATGGTAGGACGAAGAGGGGCGAAAGTGACGAACTTGGTCCAAAGAAGGCCAACGGGTCTAATGGGAGGACGAAGAGGGACGAACGAGACGAACTTGATCCAAAGAACGCCAACGGATCAAATGGGAGGATGAAGATGGACGAACTACACGAACATGGTCCAAAGAAGGCCAACAGATCAAATGGTAGGACGAAGAGGGGCGAAAGTGACGAACTTGGTCCAAAGAAGGCCAACGGATCAAATGGGAGGACGAAGAGGGACCAACGAGACGAACTTGATCCAAAGAAGGCCAACGGATCAAATGGGAGGATGAAGATGGACGAACTAGACGAACATGGTCCAAAGAAGGCCAACAGATCAAATGGTAGGACGAAGAGGGACGAAAGACACGAACTTGGTCCAAAGAAGGCCAACAGATCAAATGGGAGGACGAAGAGGGACGAAAGAGACGAACTTGATCCAAAGAAGGACAACAGATCTAATGGACGACAATGATGGACGAACGAGACGAACTTGGTCCAAAGAAGGCCAACGGATCTAATGCGAGGACGAAGATGGACGAACGAGACAAACATGGTCCAAAGAAGGCCAACGGATCAAATGGGAAGAGAAGAGGGACTAACGAGACGAACTTGATCCAATGAAGGCCAACGGATCAAATGGGAGGATGAAGATGGACGAACTAGACGAACATGGTCCAAAGAAGGCCAACAGATCAAATGGTCGGACGAAGAGGGACGAAAGTGACGAACTTGGTCCAAAGAAGGCCAACGGATCAAATGGGAGGACGAAGAGGGACGAACTAGACGAACATGGTCCAAAGAATGCCAACGGATCAAATGGGAGGACGAAGATGGACGAACGAGACAAACTTGGTCCAAAGAAGGCCAACGGATCAAATTGGAGGACAAAGAGGGACGAACGAGACGAACTTCGTGCAAAGAAGGCCAACGGATCTAATGGGAGGATGAAGAGGGACGAACGATGATGGATGAACGAAACGAACTTGGTCCTAAGAAGGACAACGGATCAAATGGGAGGACGACGATGGACAAACGAGACGAGCTTGGTCGAAAGAAGTCCAACGGATCTAATGGGAGGACGAAGAGGGACTAAGGAGACGAACTTGGTCCAAAGAAGGCCAACGGATCAAATGCGAGGATGAAGATGGATGAACTAGACGAACATGGTCCAAAGAAGGGCAACAGATCAAATGGTAGGACGACGAGGGACGAACGATGATGGATGAACGAGACGAACTTGGTCCAAAGAAGGACAACGGATCTAATGCGACGACAATGATGGACGAACGAGACGAACTTGGTCCAAAGAAGGCCACCGGATCAAATGGGAGGACGAAGAGGGACGAAAGAGACAAACTTGATCCAAAGAAGGACAACGGATCTAATCGACTACAATGATGGACGATCGAGACGAACTGGGTCCAAAGAAGGCCAACGGATCAAATGTGAGGACGAAGATGGACAAACGAGACGAACTCGGTCCAAAGAAGGCCAACGGATCAAATGGGAGGACGAAGAGGGACTAACGACACGAACTTGATCCAAAGAAGGCCAACGGATCAAATGGGAGGATGAAGATGGACGAACTAGACGAACATAGTCCAAAGAAGGCCAACTGATCAAATGGTAGGACGAAGAGGGGCGAAAGTGACGAACTTGGTCCAAAGAAGGCCAACGGATCAAATGGGAGGACGAAGAGGGACCAACGAGACGAACTTGATCCAAAGAAGGCCAACGGATCAAATGGGAGGATGAAGATGGACGAACTAGACGAACATGGTCCAAAGAAGGCCAACAGATCAAATGGTAGGACGAAGAGGGACGAAAGACACGAACTTGGTCCAAAGAAGGCCAACAGATCAAATGGGAGGACGAAGAGGGACGAAAGAGACGAACTTGATCCAAAGAAGGACAACAGATCTAATGGACGACAATGATGGACGAACGAGACGAACTTGGTCCAAAGAAGGCCAACGGATCTAATGCGAGGACGAAGATGGACGAACAAGACAAACTTGGTCCAAAGAAGGCCAACGGATCTAATGGGAAGTCGAAGATGGACGAACGAGATGAATTTGATCCAAAGAAGGACTTGATCCAAAGAAGGCCAACGGGTCTAATGGGAGGACGAAGAGGGACGAACGAGACGAACTTGATCCAAAGAAGGCCAACGGATCAAATGGGAGGATGAAGATGGACGAACTACACGAACATGGTCGAAAGAAGGCCAACAGATCAAATGGTAGGACGAAGAGGGACGAAAAACACGAACTTGGTCCAAAGAAGGCCAACTAATCAAATGGGAGGACGAAGAGGGACGAAAGAGACGAACTTGATCCAAAGAAGAACAACGGATCTAATGGACGACAATGATGGACGAACGAGACGAACTTGGTCCAAAGAAGGCCAACGGATCAAATGGGAGGATGAAGATGGACGAACTAGACGAACATGGTCCAAAGAAGGCCAACAGATCAAATGGTAGGACGAAGAGGGACGAAAGTGACGAACTTGGTCCAAAGAAGGCCAACGGATCAAATGGGAGGACGAAGAAGGACTAACGAGACGAACTTGGTCCAAAGAAGGCCAACGGATCTAATGCGAGGACGAAGATTGACGAACGAGACGAACTTGGTCCAAAGAAGGCAAACGGATCTAATGGGAGGACGAAAAGGGACGAACGAGACGAACGTTTTCCAAAGAATTCCAACGGATCTAATGGGAAGACGAAGATGGACGAAAGAGACGAACTTGGTCCAAAGAAGGACAACGGATCTAATGGGAGGACGAAGAGGGACTAAAGAGACGAACTTAGTTCAAAGAAGGCCAACGGATATAATGCAAGCACGAAGATGGACGAACGAGACGAACTTGGTCCAAAGAAGGCTAACGGATCAAATGGGAGGACGAAGATGGACGAACGAAAAGAACTTGGTGCAAAGAAGGTCAACGGATCTAATGCAAGTCCGAAGATGGACGAACGAGACGAACTTGGTCCAAAGAAGGCCAACGGATCAAATAAGAGGACGAAGATGGACGAACGAGACGAACTTGGTCCAAAGAAGGCCAACGGATCAAATGGGAGGACGAAGAGGGACGAAAGAGACGAACTTGATCCAAGGAAGGCCAACGGATCTAATGCGAGGACGAAGATGGACGAACGAGACGAACTCGGTCCAAAGAAGGCCAACGGATCAAATGGGAGGATGAAGTTGGACGAACTAGACGAACATGGTCCAAAGAAGGCCAACAGATCAAATGGTAGGACGAAGAGGGACGAAAGCGACGAACTTGGTCCAAAGAAGGCCAACGGATCAAATGGGAGGACGAAGAGGGACTAACGAGACGAACTTGGTGCAAAGAAGGCCAACGGATCTAATGCGAGGACGAAGATTGACGAACGAGACGAACTTGGTCCAAAGAAGTCCAACGGATCTAATGGGAGGACGAAAAGGGACGAACGAGACGAACGTTTTCCAAAGAATTCCAACGGATCTAATGGGAAGACGAAGATGGACGAACGAGACGAACTTGGTCCAATGAAGTCCAACGGATCTAATGGGAGGACGAAGAGGGACTAAAGAGACGATCATGGTCCAAAGATGGCCAACGGATCAAATGGGAGGACGAAGTAGACGAACATGGTCCAAAGAATGCCAACGGATCAAATGGGACGACGAAGATGGACGAACGAGACAAACTTGGTCCAAAGAAGGCCAACGGATCAAATTGGAGGACAAAGAGGGACGAACGAGACGAACTTCGTGCAAAGAAGGCCAACGGATCTAATGGGAGGACGAAGAGGGACGACCGATGATGGATGAACGAAACGAACTTGGTCCAAAGAAGGCCAACGGATCAAATGGGAGGACGAAGATGGACAAACGAGACGAGCTTGGTCGAAAGAAGTCCAACGGATCTAATGGGAGGACGAAGAGGGACTAACGAGACGAACTTGGTCCAAAGAAGGCCAACGGATCAAATGCGAGGATGAAGATGGATGAACTAGACGAACATGGTCCAAAGAAGGGCAACAGATCAAATGGTAGGACGACGAGGGACGAACGATGATGAATGAACGAGACGAACTTGGTCGAAAGAAGTCCAACGGATCTAATGGGAGGACGAAGAGGGACTAACGAGACGAACTTGATCCAAAGAAGGCCAACGGATCAAATGGGAGGATGAAGATGGACGAACTAGACGAACATGGTCCAAAGAAGGCCAACAGATCAAATGGTAGGACGAAGAGGGGCGAAAGTGACGAACTTGGTCCAAAGAAGGCCAACGGATCAAATGGGAGGACGAAGAGGGACCAACGAGACAAACTTGATCCAAAGAAGGCCAACGGATCAAATGGGAGGATGAAGATGGACGAACTAGACGAACATGGTCCAAAGAAGGCCAATAGATCAAATGGTAGGACGAAGAGGGACGAAAGACACGATCTTGGTCCAAAGAAGGCCAACAGATCAAATGGGAGGACGAAGAGGGACGAAAGAGACGAACTTGATCCAAAGAAGGACAACAGATCTAATGGACGACAATGATGGACGAACGAGACGAACTTGGTCCAAAGAAGGCCAACGGATCTAATGCGAGGACGAAGATGGACGAACGAGACAAACTTGGTCCAAAGAAGGCCAACGGATCTAATGGGAAGTCGAAGATGGACGAACGAGATGAATTTGATCCAAAGAAGGACTTGATCCAAAGAAGGCCAACGGGTCTAATGGGAGGACGAAGAGGGACGAACGTGACGAACTTGATCCAAAGAAGGCCAACGGATCAAATGGGAGGATGAAGATGGACGAACTACACGAACATGGTCCAAAGAAGGCCAACAGATCAAATGGTAGGACGAAGAGGGACGAAAAACACGAACTTGGTCCAAAGAAGGCCAACACATCAAATGGGAGGACGAAGAGGGACGAAAGAGACGAACTTGATCCAAAGAAGAACAACGGATCTAATGGACGACAATGATGGACGAACGAGACGAACTTGGTCCAAAGAAGGCCAACGGATCAAATGGGAGGATGAAGATGAACGAACTAGACGAACATGGTCCAAAGAAGGCCAACAGATCAAATGGTAGGACGAAGAGGGACGAAAGTGACGAACTTGGTCCAAAGAAGGCCAACGGATCAAATGGGAGGACGAAGAAGGACTAACGAGACGAACTTGGTCCAAAGAAGGCCAACGGATCTAATGCGAGGACGAAGATTGACGAACGAGACGAACTTGGTCCAAAGAAGGCAAACGGATCTAATGGGAGGACGAAAAGGGACGAACGAGACGAACGTTTTCCAAAGAATTCCAACGGATCTAATGGGAAGACGAAGATGGACGAACGAGACGAACTTGGTCCAAAGAAGGACAACGGATCTAATGGGAGGACGAAGAGGGACTAAAGAGACGAACTTAGTTCAAAGAAGGCCAACGGATATAATGCAAGCACGAAGATGGACGAACGAGACGAACTTGGTCCAAAGAAGGCTAACGGATCAAATGGGAGGACGAAGATGGACGAACGAAAAGAACTTGGTCCAAAGAAGGCCAACGGATCTAATGCAAGCCCGAAGATGGACGAACGAGACGAACTTGGTCCAAAGAAGGCCAACGGATCTAATGGGAGGACGAAAAGGGACGAACGAGACGAACGTTTTCCAAAGAATTCCAACGGATCTAATGGGAAGACGAAGATGGACGACCGAGACGAACTTGGTCCAAAGAAGGACAACGGATCTAATGGGAGGACGAAGAGGGACTAAAGAGACGAACTTAGTTCAAAGAAGGCCAACGGATATAATGCAAGCACGAAGTTGGACGAACGAGACGAACTTGGTCCAAAGAAGGCTAACGGATCAAATGGGATGACGAAGATGGACGAACGAAAAGAACTTGGTCCAAAGAAGGCCAACGGATCTAATGCAGGCCCGAAGATGGACGAACGAGACGAACTTGGTCCAAAGAAGGCCAACGGATCAAATAGGAGGACGAAGATGGACGAACGAGACGAACTTGGTCCAAAGAAGGCCAACGGATCAAATGGGAGGACGAAGTGGGACGAAAGAGACGAACTTGATCCAAGGAAGGACAACGGATCTAATGCGAGGACGAAGATTGACGAACGAGACGAACTTGGTCCAAAGAAGGCAAACGGATCTAATGGGAGGACGAAAAGGGACGAACGAGACGAACGTTTTCCAAAGAATTCCAACGGATCTAATGGGAAGACGAAGATGGAGGAAAGAGACGAACTTGGTCCAAAGAAGGACAACGGATCTAATGGGAGGACGAAGAGGGACTAAAGAGACGAACTTAGTTCAAAGAAGGCCAACGGATATAATGCAAGCACGAAGATGGACGAACGAGACGAACTTGGTCCAAAGAAGGCTAACGGATCAAATGGGAGGACGAAGATGGACGAACGAAAAGAACTTGGTGCAAAGAAGGCCAACGGATCTAATGCAAGTCCGAAGATGGACGAACGAGACGAACTTGGTCCAAAGAAGGCCAACGGATCAAATAAGAGGACGAAGATGGACGAACGAGACGAACTTGGTCCAAAGAAGGCCAACGGATCAAATGGGAGGACGAAGAGGGACGAAAGAGACGAACTTGATCCAAGGAAGGACAACGGATCTAATGCGACGACAATGATGGACGAACGAGATGATTTTGGTCCAAAGAAGGCCAACGGATCTAATGCGAGGACGAAGATGGACGAACGAGGCGAACTCGGTCCAAAGAAGGCCAACGGATCAAATGGGAGGATGAAGTTGGACGAACTAGACGAACATGGTCCAAAGAAGGCCAACAGATCAAATGGTAGGACGAAGAGGGACGAAAGTGACGAACTTGGTCCAAAGAAGGCCAACGGATCAAATGGGAGGACGAAGAGGGACTAACGAGACGAACTTGGTGCAAAGAAGGCCAACGGATCTAATGCGAGGACGAAGATTGACGAACGAGACGAACTTGGTCCAAAGAAGTCCAACGGATCTAATGGGAGGACGAAAAGGGACGAACGAGACGAACGTTTTCCAAAGAATTCCAACGGATCTAATGGGAAGACGAAGATGGACGAACGAGACGAACTTGGTCCAATGAAGTCCAACGGATCTAATGGGAGGACGAAGAGGGACTAAAGAGACGATCATGGTCCAAAGATGGCCAACGGATCAAATGGGAGGACGAAGTAGACGAACATGGTCCAAAGAATGCCAACGGATCAAATGGGAGGACGAAGATGGACGAACGAGACAAACTTGGTCCAAAGAAGGCCAACGGATCAAATTGGAGGACAAAGAGGGACGAACGAGACGAACTTCGTGCAAAGAAGGCCAACGGATCTAATGGGAGGACGAAGAGGGACGACCGATGATGGATGAACGAAACGAACTTGGTCCAAAGAAGGCCAACGGATCAAATGGGAGGACGAAGATGGACAAACGAGACGAGCTTGGTCGAAAGAAGTCCAACGGATCTAATGGGAGGACGAAGAGGGACTAACGAGACGAACTTGGTCCAAAGAAGGCCAACGGATCAAATGCGAGGATGAAGATGGATGAACTAGACGAACATGGTCCAAAGAAGGGCAACAGATCAAATGGTAGGACGACGAGGGACGAACGATGATGAATGAACGAGACGAACTTGGTCGAAAGAAGTCCAACGGATCTAATGGGAGGACGAAGAGGGACTAACGAGACGAACTTGATCCAAAGAAGGCCAACGGATCAAATGGGAGGATGAAGATGGACGAACTAGACGAACATGGTCCAAAGAAGGCCAACAGATCAAATGGTAGGACGAAGAGGGGCGAAAGTGACGAACTTGGTCCAAAGAAGGCCAACGGATCAAATGGGAGGACGAAGAGGGACCAACGAGACAAACTTGATCCAAAGAAGGCCAACGGATCAAATGGGAGGATGAAGATGGACGAACTAGACGAACATGGTCCAAAGAAGGCCAACAGATCAAATGGTAGGACGAAGAGGGACGAAAGACACGATCTTGGTCCAAAGAAGGCCAACAGATCAAATGGGAGGACGAAGAGGGACGAAAGAGACGAACTTGATCCAAAGAAGGACAACAGATCTAATGGACGACAATGATGGACGAACGAGACGAACTTGGTCCAAAGAAGGCCAACGGATCTAATGCGAGGACGAAGATGGACGAACGAGACAAACTTGGTCCAAAGAAGGCCAACGGATCTAATGGGAAGTCGAAGATGGACGAACGAGATGAATTTGATCCAAAGAAGGACTTGATCCAAAGAAGGCCAACGGGTCTAATGGGAGGACGAAGAGGGACGAACGTGACGCACTTGATCCAAAGAAGGCCAACGGATCAAATGGGAGGATGAAGATGGACGAACTACACGAACATGGTCCAAAGAAGGCCAACAGATCAAATGGTAGGACGAAGAGGGACGAAAAACACGAACTTGGTCCAAAGATGGCCAACACATCAAATGGGAGGACGAAGAGGGACGAAAGAGACGAACTTGATCCAAAGAAGAACAACGGATCTAATGGACGACAATGATGGACGAACGAGATGAACTTGGTCCAAAGAAGGCCAACGGATCAAATGGGAGGATGAAGATGAACGAACTAGACGAACATGGTCCAAAGAAGGCCAACAGATCAAATGGTAGGACGAAGAGGGACGAAAGTGACGAACTTGGTCCAAAGAAGGCCAACGGATCAAATGGGAGGACGAAGAAGGACTAACGAGACGAACTTGGTCCAAAGAAGGCCAACGGATCTAATGCGAGGACGAAGATTGACGAACGAGACGAACTTGGTCCAAAGAAGGCAAACGGATCTAATGGGAGGACGAAAAGGGACGAACGAGACGAACGTTTTCCAAAGAATTCCAACGGATCTAATGGGAAGACGAAGATGGACGAACGAGACGAACTTGGTCCAAAGAAGGACAACGGATCTAATGGGAGGACGAAGAGGGACTAAAGAGACGAACTTAGTTCAAAGAAGGCCAACGGATATAATGCAAGCACGAAGATAGACGAACGAGACGAACTTGGTCCAAAGAAGGCTAACGGATCAAATGGGAGGACGAAGATGGACGAACGAAAAGATCTTGGTCCAAAGAAGGCCAACGGATCTAATGCAAGCCCGAAGATGGACGAACGAGACGAACTTGGTCCAAAAAAGGCTAACGGATCTAATGGGAGGACGAAAAGGGACGAACGAGACGAACGTTTTCCAAAGAATTCCAACGGATCTAATGGGAAGACAAAGATGGACGAACGAGACGAACTTGGTCCAAAGAAGGACAACGGATCTAATGGGAGTACGAAGAGGGACTAAAGAGACGAACTTAGTTCAAAGAAGGCCAACGGATATAATGCAAGCACGAAGATGGACGAACGAGACGAACTTGGTCCAAAGAAGGCTAACGGATCAAATGGGAGGACGAAGATGGACGAACGAAAAGAACTTGGTCCAAAGAAGGCCAACGGATCTAATGCAAGCCCGAAGATGGACGAACGAGACGAACTTGGTCCAAAGAAGGCCAACGGATCTAATGGGAGGACGAAAAGGGACGAACGAGACGAACGTTTTCCAAAGAATTCCAACGGATCTAATGGGAAGACGAAGATGGACGACCGAGACGAACTTGGTCCAAAGAAGGACAACGGATCTAATGGGAGGACGAAGAGGGACTAAAGAGACGAACTTAGTTCAAAGAAGGCCAACGGATATAATGCAAGCACGAAGTTGGACGAACGAGACGAACTTGGTCCAAAGAAGGCTAACGGATCAAATGGGATGACGAAGATGGACGAACGAAAAGAACTTGGTCCAAAGAAGGCCAACGGATCTAATGCAGGCCCGAAGATGGACGAACGAGACGAACTTGGTCCAAAGAAGGCCAACGGATCAAATAGGAGGACGAAGATGGACGAACGAGACGAACTTGGTCCAAAGAAGGCCAACGGATCAAATGGGAGGACGAAGTGGGACGAAAGAGACGAACTTGATCCAAGGAAGGACAACGGATCTAATGCGACGACAATGATGGACGAACGAGACGAACTTGGTCCAAAGAAGGCCAACGGATCAAATGGGAGGACGAAGAGGGACTAACGAGACGAACTTGGTGCAAAGAAGGCCAACGGATCTAATGCGAGGACGAAGATTGACGAACGAGACGAACTTGGTCCAAAGAAGGCCAACGGATTTAATGGGAGGACGAAAAGGGACGAACGAGACGAACGTTTTCCAAAGAATTCCAACGGATCTAATGGGAAGACGAAGATGGACGAACGAGACGAACTTGGTCCAATGAAGTCCAACGGATCTAATGGGAGGACGAAGAGGGACTAAAGAGACGATCATGGTCCAAAGATGGCCAACGGATCAAATGGGAGGACGAAGAGGGACGAAGTAGACGAACATGGTCCAAAGAATGCCAACGGATCAAATGGGAGGACGAAGATGGACGAACGAGACAAACTTGGTCCAAAGAAGGCCAACGGATCAAATTGGAGGACAAAGAGGGACGAACGAGACGAACTTCGTGCAAAGAAGGCCAACGGATCTAATGGGAGGACGAAGAGGGACGAACGATGATGGATGAACGAAACGAACTTGGTCCAAAGAAGGCCAACGGATCAAATGGGAGGACGAAGAGGGACGAAAGAGACGAACTTGATCCAAAGAAGAACAACGGATCTAATGGACGACAATGATGGACGAACGAGACGAACTTGGTCCAAAGAAGGCCAACGGATCAAATGGGAGGATGAAGATGAACGAACTAGACGAACATGGTCCAAAGAAGGCCAACAGATCAAATGGTAGGACGAAGAGGGACGAAAGTGACGAACTTGGTCCAAAGAAGGCCAACGGATCAAATGGGAGGACGAAGAAGGACTAACGAGACGAACTTGGTCCAAAGAAGGCCAACGGAGCTAATGCGAGGACGAAGATTGACGAACGAGACGAACTTGGTCCAAAGAAGGCAAACGGATCTAATGGGAGGACGAAAAGGGACGAACGAGACGAACGTTTTCCAAAGAATTCCAACGGATCTAATGGGAAGACGAAGATGGACGAACGAGACGAACTTGGTCCAAAGAAGGACAACGGATCTAATGGGAGGACGAAGAGGGACTAAAGAGACGAACTTAGTTCAAAGAAGGCCAACGGATATAATGCAAGCACGAAGATAGACGAACGAGACGAACTTGGTCCAAAGAAGGCTAACGGATCAAATGGGAGGACGAAGATGGACGAACGAAAAGAACTTGGTCCAAAGAAGGCCAACGGATCTAATGCAGGCCCGAAGATGGACGAACGAGACGAACTTGGTCCAAAGAAGGCCAACGGATCAAATAGGAGGACGAAGATGGACGAACGAGACGAACTTGGTCCAAAGAAGGCCAACGGATCAAATGGGAGGACGAAGTGGGACGAAAGAGACGAACTTGATCCAAGGAAGGACAATGGATCTAATGCGACGACAATGATGGACAAACGAGACGAACTTGGTCCAAAGAAGGCCAACGGATCAAATGGGAGGACGAAGTGGGACGAAAGAGACGAACTTGATCCAAGGAAGGACAATGGATCTAATGCGACGACAATGATGGACGAACGAGACGAACTTGGTCCAAAGAAGGCCAACGGATCAAATGGGAGGACGAAGAGGGACTAACGAGACGAACTTGGTGCAAAGAAGGCCAACGGATCTAATGGGAGGACGAAAAGGGACGAACGAGACGAACGTTTTCCAAAGAATTCCAACGGATCTAATGGGAAGACGAAGATGGACGAACGAGACGAACTTGGTCCAAAGAAGGACAACGGATCTAATGGGAGTACGAAGAGGGACTAAAGAGACGAACTTAGTTCAAAGAAGGCCAACGGATATAATGCAAGCACGAAGATGGACGAACGAGACGAACTTGGTCCAAAGAAGGCTAACGGATCAAATGGGAGGACGAAGATGGACGAACGAGACGAACTTGGTCCAAAGAAGGCCAACGGATCTAATGGGAGGACGAAAAGGGACGAACGAGACGAACGTTTTCCAAAGAATTCCAACGGATCTAATGGGAAGACGAAGATGGACGACCGAGACGAACTTGGTCCAAAGAAGGACAACGGATCTAATGGGAGGACGAAGAGGGACTAAAGAGACGAACTTAGTTCAAAGAAGGCCAACGGATATAATGCAAGCACGAAGTTGGACGAACGAGACGAACTTGGTCCAAAGAAGGCTAACGGATCAAATGGGAGGACGAAGATGGACGAACGAAAAGAACTTGGTCCAAAGAAGGCCAACGGATCTAATGCAGGCCCGAAGATGGACGAACGAGACGAACTTGGTCCAAAGAAGGCCAACGGATCAAATAGGAGGACGAAGATGGACGAACGAGACGAACTTGGTCCAAAGAAGGCCAACGGATCAAATGGGAGGACGAAGTGGGACGAAAGAGACGAACTTGATCCAAGGAAGGACAATGGATCTAATGCGACGACAATGATGGACGAACGAGACGAACTTGGTCCAAAGAAGGCCAACGGATCAAATGGGAGGACGAAGAGGGACTAACGAGACGAACTTGGTGCAAAGAAGGCCAACGGATCTAATGCGAGGACGAAGATTGACGAACGAGACGAACTTGGTCCAAAGAAGGCCAACTGATTTAATGGGAGGACGAAAAGGGACGAACGAGACGAACGTTTTCCAAAGAATTCCAACGGATCTAATGGGAAGACAAAGATGGACGAACGAGACGAACTTGGTCCAATGAAGTCCAACGGATCTAATGGGAGGACGAAGAGGGACTAAAGAGACGATCATGGTCCAAAGATGGCCAACGGATCAAATGGGAGGACGAAGAGGGACGAAGTAGACGAACATGGTCCAAAGAATGCCAACGGATCAAATGGGAGGACGAAGATGGACGAACGAGACAAACTTGGTCCAAAGAAGGCCAACGGATCAAATTGGAGGACAAAGAGGGACGAACGAGACGAACTTCGTGCAAAGAAGGCCAACGGATCTAATGGGAGGACGAAGAGGGACGAACGATGATGGATGAACGAAACGAACTTGGTCCAAAGAAGGCCAACGGATCAAATGGGAGGACGAAGATGGACAAACGAGACGAGCTTGGTCGAAAGAAGTCCAACGGATCTAATGGGAGGACGAAGAGGGACTAACGAGACGAACTTGGTCCAAAGAAGGCCAACGGATCAAATGCGAGGATGAAGATGGATGAACTAGACGAACATGGTCCAAAGAAGGGCAACAGATCAAATGGTAGGACGACGAGGGACGAACGATGATGAATGAACGAGACGAACTTGGTCCAAAGAAGGACAACGGATCTAATGCGACGACAATGATGGACGAACGAGACGAACTTGGTCCAAAGAAGGCCACCGGATCAAATGGGAGGACGAAGAGAGACGAAAGAGACAAACTTGATCCAAAGAAGGACAACGGATCTAATCGACTACAATGATGGACGATCGAGACGAATTGGGTCCAAAGAAGGCCAACGGATCTAATGCAAGCCCGAAGATGGACGAACGAGACGAACTTGGTCCAAAGAAGGCTAACGGTCTAATGGGAGGACGAAAAGGGACGAACGAGACGAACGTTTTCCAAAGAATTCCAACGGATCTAATGGGAAGACGAAGATGGACGAACGAGACGAACTTGGTCCAAAGAAGGACAACGGATCTAATGGGAGTACGAAGAGGGACTAAAGAGACGAACTTAGTTCAAAGAAGGCCAACGGATATAATGCAAGCACGAAGATGGACGAACGAGACGAACTTGGTCCAAAGAAGGCTAACGGATCAAATGGGAGGACGAAGATGGACGAACGAAAAGAACTTGGTCCAAAGAAGGCCAACGGATCTAATGCAAGCCCGAAGATGGACGAACGAGACGAACTTGGTCCAAAGAAGGCCAACGGATCTAATGGGAGGACGAAAAGGGACGAACGAGACGAACGTTTTCCAAAGAATTCCAACGGATCTAATGGGAAGACGAAGATGGACGACCGAGACGAACTTGGTCCAAAGAAGGACAACGGATCTAATGGGAGGACGAAGAGGGACTAAAGAGACGAACTTAGTTCAAAGAAGGCCAACGGATATAATGCAAGCACGAAGTTGGACGAACGAGACGAACTTGGTCCAAAGAAGGCTAACGGATCAAATGGGAGGACGAAGATGGACGAACGAAAAGAACTTGGTCCAAAGAAGGCCAACGGATCTAATGCAGGCCCGAAGATGGACGAACGAGACGAACTTGGTCCAAAGAAGGCCAACGGATCAAATAGGAGGACGAAGATGGACGAACGAGACGAACTTGGTCCAAAGAAGGCCAACGGATCAAATGGGAGGACGAAGTGGGACGAAAGAGACGAACTTGATCCAAGGAAGGACAATGGATCTAATGCGACGACAATGATGGACGAACGAGACGAACTTGGTCCAAAGAAGGCCAACGGATCAAATGGGAGGACGAAGAGGGACTAACGAGACGAACTTGGTGCAAAGAAGGCCAACGGATCTAATGCGAGGACGAAGATTGACGAACGAGACGAACTTGGTCCAAAGAAGGCCAACTGATTTAATGGGAGGACGAAAAGGGACGAACGAGACGAACGTTTTCCAAAGAATTCCAACGGATCTAATGGGAAGACAAAGATGGACGAACGAGACGAACTTGGTCCAATGAAGTCCAACGGATCTAATGGGAGGACGAAGAGGGACTAAAGAGACGATCATGGTCCAAAGATGGCCAACGGATCAAATGGGAGGACGAAGAGGGACGAAGTAGACGAACATGGTCCAAAGAATGCCAACGGATCAAATGGGAGGACGAAGATGGACGAACGAGACAAACTTGGTCCAAAGAAGGCCAACGGATCAAATTGGAGGACAAAGAGGGACGAACGAGACGAACTTCGTGCAAAGAAGGCCAACGGATCTAATGGGAGGACGAAGAGGGACGAACGATGATGGATGAACGAAACGAACTTGGTCCAAAGAAGGCCAACGGATCAAATGGGAGGACGAAGATGGACAAACGAGACGAGCTTGGTCGAAAGAAGTCCAACGGATCTAATGGGAGGACGAAGAGGGACTAACGAGACGAACTTGGTCCAAAGAAGGCCAACGGATCAAATGCGAGGATGAAGATGGATGAACTAGACGAACATGGTCCAAAGAAGGGCAACAGATCAAATGGTAGGACGACGAGGGACGAACGATGATGAATGAACGAGACGAACTTGGTCCAAAGAAGGACAACGGATCTAATGCGACGACAATGATGGACGAACGAGACGAACTTGGTCCAAAGAAGGCCACCGGATCAAATGGGAGGACGAAGAGAGACGAAAGAGACAAACTTGATCCAAAGAAGGACAACGGATCTAATCGACTACAATGATGGACGATCGAGACGAATTGGGTCCAAAGAAGGCCAACGGATCTAATGCAAGCCCGAAGATGGACGAACGAGACGAACTTGGTCCAAAGAAGGCTAACGGTCTAATGGGAGGACGAAAAGGGACGAACGAGACGAACGTTTTCCAAAGAATTCCAACGGATCTAATGGGAAGACGAAGATGGACGAACGAGACGAACTTGGTCCAAAGAAGGACAACGGATCTAATGGGAGTACGAAGAGGGACTAAAGAGACGAACTTAGTTCAAAGAAGGCCAACGGATATAATGCAAGCACGAAGATGGACGAACGAGACGAACTTGGTCCAAAGAAGGCTAACGGATCAAATGGGAGGACGAAGATGGACGAACGAAAAGAACTTGGTCCAAAGAAGGCCAACGGATCTAATGCAAGCCCGAAGATGGACGAACGAGACGAACTTGGTCCAAAGAAGGCCAACGGATCTAATGGGAGGACGAAAAGGGACGAACGAGACGAACGTTTTCCAAAGAATTCCAACGGATCTAATGGGAAGACGAAGATGGACGACCGAGACGAACTTGGTCCAAAGAAGGACAACGGATCTAATGGGAGGACGAAGAGGGACTAAAGAGACGAACTTAGTTCAAAGAAGGCCAACGGATATAATGCAAGCACGAAGTTGGACGAACGAGACGAACTTGGTCCAAAGAAGGCTAACGGATCAAATGGGAGGACGAAGATGGACGAACGAAAAGAACTTGGTCCAAAGAAGGCCAACGGATCTAATGCAGGCCCGAAGATGGACGAACGAGACGAACTTGGTCCAAAGAAGGCCAACGGATCAAATAGGAGGACGAAGATGGACGAACGAGACGAACTTGGTCCAAAGAAGGCCAACGGATCAAATGGGAGGACGAAGTGGGACGAAAGAGACGAACTTGATCCAAGGAAGGACAATGGATCTAATGCGACGACAATGATGGACGAACGAGACGAACTTGGTCCAAAGAAGGCCAACGGATCAAATGGGAGGACGAAGAGGGACTAACGAGACGAACTTGGTGCAAAGAAGGCCAACGGATCTAATGCGAGGACGAAGATTGACGAACGAGACGAACTTGGTCCAAAGAAGGCCAACTGATTTAATGGGAGGACGAAAAGGGACGAACGAGACGAACGTTTTCCAAAGAATTCCAACGGATCTAATGGGAAGACGAAGATGGACGAACGAGACGAACTTGGTCCAATGAAGTCCAACGGATCTAATGGGAGGACGAAGAGGGACTAAAGAGACGATCATGGTCCAAAGATGGCCAACGGATCAAATGGGAGGACGAAGAGGGACGAAGTAGACGAACATGGTCCAAAGAATGCCAACGGATCAAATGGGAGGACGAAGATGGACGAACGAGACAAACTTGGTCCAAAGAAGGCCAACGGATCAAATTGGAGGACAAAGAGGGACGAACGAGACGAACTTCGTGCAAAGAAGGCCAACGGATCTAATGGGAGGACGAAGAGGGACGAACGATGATGGATGAACGAAACGAACTTGGTCCAAAGAAGGCCAACGGATCAAATGGGAGGACGAAGATGGACAAACGAGACGAGCTTGGTCGAAAGAAGTCCAACGGATCTAATGGGAGGACGAAGAGGGACTAACGAGACGAACTTGGTCCAAAGAAGGCCAACGGATCAAATGCGAGGATGAAGATGGATGAACTAGACGAACATGGTCCAAAGAAGGGCAACAGATCAAATGGTAGGACGACGAGGGACGAACGATGATGAATGAACGAGACGAACTTGGTCCAAAGAAGGACAACGGATCTAATGCGACGACAATGATGGACGAACGAGACGAACTTGGTCCAAAGAAGGCCACCGGATCAAATGGGAGGACGAAGAGAGACGAAAGAGACAAACTTGATCCAAAGAAGGACAACGGATCTAATCGACTACAATGATGGACGATCGAGACGAATTGGGTCCAAAGAAGGCCAACGGATCTAATGCAAGCCCGAAGATGGACGAACGAGACGAACTTGGTCCAAAGAAGGCTAACGGATCTAATGGGAGGACGAAAAGGGACGAACGAGACGAACGTTTTCCAAAGAATTCCAACGGATCTAATGGGAAGACGAAGATGGACGAACGAGACGAACTTGGTCCAAAGAAGGACAACGGATCTAATGGGAGTACGAAGAGGGACTAAAGAGACGAACTTAGTTCAAAGAAGGCCAACGGATATAATGCAAGCACGAAGATGGACGAACGAGACGAACTTGGTCCAAAGAAGGCTAACGGATCAAATGGGAGGACGAAGATGGACGAACGAAAAGAACTTGGTCCAAAGAAGGCCAACGGATCTAATGCAAGCCCGAAGATGGACGAACGAGACGAACTTGGTCCAAAGAAGGCCAACGGATCTAATGGGAGGACGAAAAGGGACGAACGAGACGAACGTTTTCCAAAGAATTCCAACGGATCTAATGGGAAGACGAAGATGGACGACCGAGACGAACTTGGTCCAAAGAAGGACAACGGATCTAATGGGAGGACGAAGAGGGACTAAAGAGACGAACTTAGTTCAAAGAAGGCCAACGGATATAATGCAAGCACGAAGTTGGACGAACGAGACGAACTTGTTCCAAAGAAGGCCAACGGATCAAATGGGAGGACGAAGATGGACGAACGAAAAGAACTTGGTCCAAAGAAGGCCAACGGATCTAATGCAGGCCCGAAGATGGACGAACGAGACGAACTTGGTCCAAAGAAGGCCAACGGATCAAATAGGAGGACGAAGATGGACGAACGAGACGAACTTGGTCCAAAGAAGGCCAACGGATCAAATGGGAGGACGAAGTGGGACGAAAGAGACGAACTTGATCCAAGGAAGGACAATGGATCTAATGCGACGACAATGATGGACGAACGAGACGAACTTGGTCCAAAGAAGGCCAACGGATCAAATGGGAGGACGAAGAGGGACTAACGAGACGAACTTGGTGCAAAGAAGGCCAACGGATCTAATGCGAGGACGAAGATTGACGAACGAGACGAACTTGGTCCAAAGAAGGCCAACTGATTTAATGGGAGGACGAAAAGGGACGAACGAGACGAACGTTTTCCAAAGAATTCCAACGGATCTAATGGGAAGACGAAGATGGACGAACGAGACGAACTTGGTCCAATGAAGTCCAACGGATCTAATGGGAGGACGAAGAGGGACTAAAGAGACGATCATGGTCCAAAGATGGCCAACGGATCAAATGGGAGGACGAAGAGGGACGAAGTAGACGAACATGGTCCAAAGAATGCCAACGGATCAAATGGGAGGACGAAGATGGACGAACGAGACAAACTTGGTCCAAAGAAGGCCAACGGATCAAATTGGAGGACAAAGAGGGACGAACGAGACGAACTTCGTGCAAAGAAGGCCAACGGATCTAATGGGAGGACGAAGAGGGACGAACGATGATGGATGAACGAAACGAACTTGGTCCAAAGAAGGCCAACGGATCAAATGGGAGGACGAAGATGGACAAACGAGACGAGCTTGGTCGAAAGAAGTCCAACGGATCTAATGGCAGGACGAAGAGGGACTAACGAGACGAACTTGGTCCAAAGAAGGCCAACGGATCAAATGCGAGGATGAAGATGGATGAACTAGACGAACATGGTCCAAAGAAGGGCAACAGATCAAATGGTAGGACGACGAGGGACGAACGATGATGAATGAACGAGACGAACTTGGTCCAAAGAAGGACAACGGATCTAATGCGACGACAATGATGGACGAACGAGACGAACTTGGTCCAAAGAAGGCCACCGGATCAAATGGGAGGACGAAGAGAGACGAAAGAGACAAACTTGATCCAAAGAAGGACAACGGATCTAATCGACTACAATGATGGACGATCGAGACGAACTGGGTCCAAAGAAGGCCCACGGATCTAATGCGACGACGAAGATAGACAAACGAGAAGAACTCGGTCCAAAGAAGGCCAACGGATCAAATGGGAGGACGAAGAGGGACTAACGACACGAACTTGATCCAAAGAAGGCCAACGGATCAAATGGGAGGATGAAGATGGACGAACTAGACGAACATGGTCCAAAGAAGGCCAACAGATCAAATGGTAGGACGAAGAGGGGCGAAAGTGACGAACTTGGTCCAAAGAAGTCCAACGGATCAAATGGGAGGACGAAGAGGAACCAACGAGACGAACTTGATCCAAAGAAGGCCAACGGATCAAATGGGAGGATGAAGATGGACGAACTAGACGAACATGGTCCAAAGAAGGCCAACAGATCAAATGGGAGGACGAAGAGGGACGAAAGAGACGAACTTGATCCAAAGAAGGACAACAGATCTAATGGACGACAATGATGGACGAACGAGACGAACTTGGTCCAAAGAAGGCCAACGGATCTAATGCGAGGACGAAGATGGACGAACGAGACAAACTTGGTCCAAAGAAGGGCAACGGATCTAATGGGAAGTCGAAGATGGAGGAACGAGATGAATTTGATCCAAAGAAGGCCAACGGGTCTAATGGGAGGACGAAGAGGGACGAACGAGACGAACTTGATCCAAAGAAGGCCAACGGATCAAATGGGAGGATGAAGATGGACGAACTACACGAACATGGTCCAAAGAAGGCCAACAGATCAAATGGTAGGACGAAGAGGGACGAAAAACACGAACTTGGTCCAAAGAAGGCCAACAGATCAAATGGGAGGACGAAGAGGGACGAAAGAGACGAACTTGATCCAAAGAAGAACAACGGATCTAATGGACGACAATGATGGACGAACGAGACGAACTTGGTCCAAAGAAGGCCAACGGATCAAATGGGAGGATGAAGATGGACGAACTAGACGAACATGGTCCAAAGAAGGCCAACAGATCAAATGGTAGGACGAAGAGGGACGAAAGTGACGAACTTGGTCCAAAGAAGGCCAACGGATCAAATGGGAGGACGAAGAAGGACTAACGAGACGAACTTGGTCCAAAGAAGGCCAACGGATCTAATGCGAGGACGAAGATTGACGAACGAGACGAACTTGGTCCAAAGAAGGCAAACGGATGACGAACGAGACGAACGTTTTCCAAAGAATTCCAACGGATCTAATGGGACGACGAAGATGGACGAACGAGACGAACTTGGTCCAATGAAGTCCAACGGATCTAATGGGAGGACGAAGAGGGACTAAAGAGACGAACATGGTCCAAAGATGGCCAACGGATCAAATGGGAGGACGAAGAGGGACGAACTAGACGAACATGGTCCAAAGAATGCCAACGGATCAAATGGGAGGACGAAGATGGACGAACGAGCCAAACTTGGTCCAAAGAAGGCCAACGGATCAAATTGGAGGACAAAGAGGGACGAACGAGACGAACTTCGTGCAAAGAAGGCCAACAGATCTAATGGGAGGACGAAGAGGGACGAACGATGATGGATGAACGAAACGAACTTGGTCCAAAGAAGGCCAACGGATCAAATGAGAGGACGAAGATGGACAAACGAGACGAGCTTGGTCGAAAGAAGTCCAACGGATCTAATGGGAGGACGAAGAGGGACTAACGAGACGAACTTGGTCCAAAGAAGGCCAACGGATCAAATGCGAGGATGAAGATGGATGAACTAGAGGAACATGGTCCAAAGAAGGACAACAGATCAAATGGTAGGACGACGAGGGACGAACGATGATGGATGAACGAGACGAACTTGGTCCAAAGAAGGACAACGGATCTAATGCGACGACAATGATGGACGAACGAGACGAACTTGGTCCAAAGAAGGCCACCGGATCAAATGGGAGGACGAAGAGGGACGAAAGAGACAAACTTGATCCAAAGAAGGACAACGGATCTAAGCGACTACAATGATGGACGATCGAGACGAATTTGGTCCAAAGAAGGCCAACGGATCTAATGCGAGGACGAAAAGGGACGAACGAGACGAACGTTTTCCAAAGAATTCCAACGGATCTAATGGGAAGACGAAGATGGACGAACGAGACGAACTTGGTCCAATGAAGTCCAACGGATCTAATGGGAGGACGAAGAGGGACTAAAGAGACGAACATGGTCCAAAGATGGCCAACGGATCAAATGGGAGGACGAAGAGGGACGAACTAGACGAACATGGTGCAAAGAATGCCAACGGATCAAATGGGAGGACGAAGATGGACGAACGAGACAAACTTGGTCCAAAGAAGGCCAACGGATCAAATTGGAGGACAAAGAGGGACGAACGAGACGAACTTCGTGCAAAGAAGGCCAACGGATCTAATGGGAGGACGAAGAGGGACGAACGATGATGGATGAACGAAACGAACTTGGTCCAAAGAAGGCCAACGGATCAAATGGGCGGACGAAGATGGACCAACGAGACGAGCTTGGTCGAAAGAAGTCCAACGGATCTAATGGGAGGACGAAGAGGGACTAACGAGACGAACTCGGTCTAAAGAAGGCCAACGGATCAAATGGGAGGACGAAGAGGGACTAACGACACGAACTTGATCCAAAGAAGGCCAACGGATCAAATGGGAGGATGAAGATGGACGAACTAGACGAACATGGTCCAAAGAAGGCCAACAGATCAAATGGTAGGACGAAGAGGGGCGAAAGTGACGAACTTGGTCCAAAGAAGGCCAACGGATCAAATGGGAGGACGAAGAGGGACCAACGAGACGAACTTGATCCAAAGAAGGCCAACGGATCAAATGGGAGGATGAAGATGGACGAACTAGACGAACATGGTCCAAAGAAGGCCAACAGATCAAATGGTAGGACGAAGAGGGACGAAAGACACGAACTTGGTCCAAAGAAGGCCAACAGATCAAATGGGAGGACGAAGAGGGACGAAAGAGACGAACTTGATCCAAAGAAGAACAACGGATCTAATGGAGGACAATGATGGACGAACGAGACGAACTTGGTCCAAAGAAGGCCAACGGATCTAATGCGAGGACGAAGATGGACGAACGAGACAAACTTGGTCCAAAGAAGGCCAACGGATCTAATGGGAAGTCGAAGATGGACGAACGAGATGAATTTGATCCAAAGAAGGACTTGATCCAAAGAAGGCCAACGGGTCTAATGGGAGGACGAAGAGGGACGAACGAGATGAACTTGATCCAAAGAAGGCCAACGGATCAAATGGGAGGATGAAGATGGACGAACTACACGAACATGGTCCAAAGAAGGCCAACAGATCAAATGGTAGGACGAAGAGGGACGAAAAACACGAACTTGGTCCAAAGAAGGCCAACAGATCAAATGGGAGGACGAAGAGGGACGAAAGAGACGAACTTGATCCAAAGAAGAACAACGGATCTAATGGACGACAATGATGGACGAACGAGACGAACTTGGTCCAAAGAAGGACAACGGATCTAATGCGAGGACGAAGATTGACGAACGAGACGAACTTGGTCCAAAGAAGGCCAACGGATCTAATGGCAGGACGAAAAGGGACGAACGAGACAAACGTTTTCCAAAGAATTCCAACGGATCAAATGGGAGCATGAAGAGGGACAAACGAGACAAGCTTGTTCCAAAAAACGACAACGAATCAAATGGGAGGACCAAGATGGACGAACGAGACGATCTTGGTACAAAGAAGGCCAACGGATCTAATGGGAGGACGAAGAGATACGAACGAGACAAACTTGGTCCAAAGAAGGCCAACGGATCTAATGGGAGGACGAAAAGGGACGAACGAGACGAACGTTTTCCAAAGAATTCCAACGGATCTAATGGGAAGACGAAGTTGGACGAACGAGACGAACTTGGTCCAAAGAAGGACAACGGATCTAATGGGAGGACGAAGAGGGACTAAAGAGACGAACTTAGTTCAAAGAAGGCCAACGGATATAATGCAAGCACGAAGTTGGACGAACGAGACGAACTTGGTCCAAAGAAGGCTAACGGATCAAATGGGACGACGAAGATGGACGAACGAAAAGAACTTGGTCCAAAGAAGGCCAACGGATCTAATGCAATCCCGAAGATGGACGAACGAGACGAACTTGGTCCAAAGAAGGCCAATGGATCAAATAGGAGGACGAAGATGGACGAACGAGACGAACATGGTCCAAAGATGACCAATGGATCAAATGGGAGGACAAAGAGGGACGAAAGAGACAAACTTGATCCAAGGAAGGACAACGGATCTAATGCGACGAGAATGATGGACGAACGAGACGAACTTGGTCCAAAGAAGGCCAACGGATCAAATGGGAGGACGAAGATGGACAAACGAGATGAACTCGGTCCAAAGAAGGCCAACGGATCAAATGGGAGGACGAAGAGGGACTAACGACACGAACTTGATCCAAAGAAGGCCAACGGATCAAATGGGAGGATGAAGATGGACGAACTAGACGAACATGGTCCAAAGAAGGCCAACAGATCAAATGGTAGGACGAAGAGGGACGAAAGACACGAACTTGGTCCAAAGAAGGCCAACAGATCAAATGGGAGGACGAAGAGGGACGAAAGAGACGAACTTGTTCCAAAGAAGAACAACGGATCTAATGGACGACAATGATGGACGAACGAGACGAACTTGGTCCAAAGAAGGCCAACGGATCTAATGCGAGGATGAAGATGGACGAACGAGACAAACTTGGTCCAAAGAAGGCCAACAGATCTAATGGGAAGTCGAAGATGGACGAACGAGATGAATTTGATCCAAAGAAGGCCAACGGGTCTAATGGGAGGACGAAGAGGGACGAACGAGACGAACTTGATCCAAAGAAGGCCAACGGATCAAATGGTAGGATGAAGATGGACGAACTACACGAACATGGTCCAAAGAAGGCCAACATATCAAATGGTAGGACGAAGAGGGGCGAAAGTGACGAACTTGGTCCAAAGAAGGCCAACGGATCAAATGGGAGGACGAAGAGGGACCAACGAGACGAACTTGATCCAAAGAAGGCCAACGGATCAAATGGGAGGATGAAGATGGACGAACTAGACGAACATGGTCCAAAGAAGGCCAACAGATCAAATGGTAGGACGAAGAGGGACGAAAGACACGAACTTGGTCCAAAGAAGGCCAACAGATCAAATGGGAGGACGAAGAGGGACGAAAGAGACGAACTTGATCCAAAGAAGGACAACAGATCTAATGGACGACAATGATGGACGAACAAGACGAACTTGGTCCAAAGAAGGCCAACAGATCTAATGCGAGGACGAAGATGGACGAACGAGGCAAACTTGGTCCAAAGAAGGCCACCGGATCAAATGGGAGGACGAAGAGGGACGAAAGAGACAAACTTGATCCAAAGAAGGACAACGGATCTAATCGACTACAATGATGGACGATCGAGACGAACTTAGTCCAAAGAAGGCCAACGGATCTAATGCGAGGACGAAGATGGACAAACGAGACGAACTCGGTCCAAAGAAGGCCAACAGATCAAATGGGAGGACGAAGAGGGACTAACGACACGAACTTGATCCAAAGAAGGCCAACGGATCAAATGGGAGGATGAAGATGGACGAACTAGACGAACATGGTCCAAAGAAGGCCAACATATCAAATGGTAGGACGAAGAGGGGCGAAAGTGACGAACTTGGTCCAAAGAAGGCCAACGGATCAAATGGGAGGACGAAGAGGGACCAACGAGACGAACTTGATCCAAAGAAGGCCAACGGATGAAATGGGAGGATGAAGATGGACGAACTAGACGAACATGGTCCAAAGAAGGCCAACAGATCAAATGGTAGGACGAAGAGGGACGAAAGACACGAACTTGGTCCAAAGAAGGCCAACAGATCAAATGGGAGGACGAAGAGGGACGAAAGAGACGAACTTGATCCAAAGAAGGACAACAGATCTAATGGACGACAATGATGGACGAACGAGACGAACTTGGTCCAAAGAAGGCCAACGGATCAAATGCGAGGACGAAGATGGACGAACGAGACAAACTTGGTCCAAAGAAGGCCAACGGATCTAATGGGAAGTCGAAGATGGACGAACGAGATGAATTTGATCCAAAGAAGGACTTGATCCAAAGAAGGCCAACGGGTCTAATGGGAGGACGAAGAGGGACGAACGAGACGAACTTGATCCAAAGAAGGCCAACGGATCTAATGGACGACAATGATGGACGAACGAGACGAACTTGGTCCAAAGAAGGCCAACGGATCTAATGCGAGGACGAAGATTGACGAACGAGACGAACTTGGTCCAAAGAAGGCCAACGGATCTAATGGCAGGACGAAAAGGGACGAACGAGACAAACGTTTTCCAAAGAATTCCAACGGATCAAATGGGAGCATGAAGAGGGACAAACGAGACAAGCTTGTTCCAAAAAACGCCAACGAATCAAATGGGAGGACGAAGATGGACGAACGAGACGATCTTGGTACAAAGAAGGTCAACGGATCTAATGGGAGGACGAAGAGGTACGAACGAGGCAAACTTGGTCCAAAGAAGGCCAACGGATCAAATGCGAGGATGAAGATGGATGAACTAGACGAACATGGTCCAAAGAAGGGCAACAGATCAAATGGTAGGACGACGAGGGACGAACGATGATGGATGAACGAGACGAACTTGGTCCAAAGAAGGACAACGGATCTAATGCGATGACAATGATGGACGAACGAGACGAACTTGGTCCAAAGAAGGCCACCGGATCAAATGGGAGGACGAAGAGGGACGAAAGAGACAAACTTGATCCAAAGAAGGACAACGGATCTAATCGACTACAATGATGGACGATCGAGACGAACTTGGTCCAAAGAAGGCCAACGGATCTAATGCGAGGACGAAGATGGACAAACGAGACGAACTCGGTCCAAAGAAGGCCAACAGATCAAATGGGAGGACGAAGAGGGACTAACGACACGAACTTGATCCAAAGAAGGCCAACGGATCAAATGGGAGGATGAAGATGGACGAACTAGACGAACATGGTCCAAAGAAGGCCAACATATCAAATGGTAGGACGAAGAGGGGCGAAAGTGACGAACTTGGTCCAAAGAAGGCCAACGGATCAAATGGGAGGACGAAGAGGGACCAACGAGACGAACTTGATCCAAAGAAGGCCAACGGATCAAATGGGAGGATGAAGATGGACGAACTAGACGAACATGGTCCAAAGAAGGCCAACAGATCAAATGGTAGGACGAAGAGGGACGAAAGACACGAACTTGGTCCAAAGAAGGCCAACAGATCAAATGGGAGGACGAAGAGGGACGAAAGAGACGAACTTGATCCAAAGAAGGACAACAGATCTAATGGACGACAATGATGGACGAACGAGACGAACTTGGTCCAAAGAAGGCCAACGGATCTAATGCGAGGACGAAGATGGACGAACGAGACGAACTTGGTCCAAAGAGGGCCAACGGATCAAATGGGAAGAGAAGAGGGACTAACGAGACGAACTTGATCCAAAGAAGGCCAACGGATCAAATGGGAGGATGAAGATGGACGAACTAGACGAACATGGTCCAAAGAAGGCCAACAGATCAAATGGTAGGACGAAGAGGGACGAAAGTGACGAACTTGGTCCAAAGAAGGCCAACGGATCAAATGGGAGGACGAAGAGGGACTAACGAGACGAACTTGGTACAAAGAAGGCCAACGGATCTAATGCGAGGACGAAGATTGACGAACGAGACGAACTTGGTCCAAAGAAGGCCAACGGATCTAATGGGAGGACGAAAAGGGACGAACGAGACGAACGTTTTCCAAAGAATTCCAACGGGTCTAATGGGAAGACGAAGATTGACGAACGAGACGAACTTGGTCCAATGAAGTCCAACGGATCTAATGGGAGGACGAAGAGGGACTAAAGAGACGAACATGGTCCAAAGATGGCCAACGGATCAAATGGGAGGATGAAGAGGGACGAACTAGACGAACATGGTCCAAAGAATGCCAACGGATCAAATGGGAGGACGAAGATGGACGAACGAGACAAACTTGGTCCAAAGAAGGCCAACGGATCAAATTGGAGGACAAAGAGGGACGAACGAGACGAAACTCGTGCAAAGAAGGCCAACGGATCTAATGGGAGGACGAAGAGGGACGAACGATGATGGATGAACGAAACGAACTTGGTCCAAAGAAGGCCAACGGATCAAATGGGAGGACGAAGATGGACAAACGAGACGAGCTTGGTCGAAAGAAGTCCAACGGATCTAATGGGAGGACGAAGAGGGACTAGCGAGACGAACTTGGTCCAAAGAAGGCCAACGGATCAAATGCGAGGATGAAGATGGATGAACTAGACGAACATGGTCCAAAGAAGGGCAACAGATCAAATGGTAGGACGACGAGGGACGAACGATGATGGATGAACGAGACGAACTTGGTCTAAAGAAGGACAACGGATCTAATGCGACGACAATGATGGACGAACGAGACGAACTTGGTCCAAAGAAGGCCACCGGATCAAATGGGAGGACGAAGAGGGACGAAAGAGACAAACTTGATCCAAAGAAGGACAACGGATCTAATCGACTACAATGATGGACGATCGAGACGAACTGGGTCCAAAGAAGGCCAACGGATCTAATGCGAGGACGAAGATGGACAAACGAGACGAACTCGGTCCAAAGAAGGCCAACAGATCAAATGGGAGGACGAAGAGGGACTAACGACACGAACTTGATCCAAAGAATGCCAACGGATCAAATGGGAGGATGAAGATGGACGAATTAGACGAACATGGTCCAAAGAAGGCCAACATATCAAATGGTAGGACGAAGAGGGGCGAAAGTGACGAACTTGGTCCAAAGAAGGCCAACGGATCTAATGCGAGGACGAAGATTGACGAACGAGACGAACTTGGTCCAAAGAAGGCCAACGGATCTAATGGGAGGACGAAAAGGGACGAACGAGACGAACGTTTTCCAAAGAATTCCAACGGGTCTAATGGGAAGACGAAGATGGACGAACGAGACGAACTTGGTCCAATGAAGTCCAACGGATCTAATGGGAGGACGAAGAGGGACTAAAGAGACGAACATGGTCCAAAGATGGCCAACGGATCAAATGGGAGGACGAAGAGGGACGAACTAGACGAACATGGTCCAAAGAATGCCAACGGATCAAATGGGAGGACGAAGATGGACGAACGAGACAAACTTGGTCCAAAGAAGGCCAACGGATCAAATTGGAGGACAAAGAGGGACGAACGAGACGAACTTCGTGCAAAGAAGGCCAACGGATCTAATGGGAGGACGAAGAGGGACGAACGATGATGGATGAACGAAACGAACTTGGTCCAAAGAAGGCCAACGGATCAAATGGGAGGACGAAGATGGACAAACGAGACAAGCTTGGTCGAAAGAAGTCCAACGGATCTAATGGGAGGACGAAGAGGGACTAACGAGACGAACTTGGTCCAAAGAAGGCCAACGGATCAAATGCGAGGATGAAGATGGAAGAACTAGACGAACATGGTCCAAAGAAGGGCAACAGATCAAATGGTAGGACGACGAGGGACGAACGATGATGGATGAACGAGACGAACTTGGTCCAAAGAAGGACAACGGATCTAATGCGACGACAATGATGGACGAACGAGACGAACTTGGTCCAAAGAAGGCCACCGGATCAAATGGTAGGACGAAGAGGGGCGAAAGTGACGAACTTGGTCCAATGAAGGCCAACGGATCTAATGCGAGGACGAAGATTGACGAACAAGACGAACTTGGTCCAAAGAAGGCCAACGGATCTAATGGGAGGACGAAAAGGGACGAACGAGACGAACGTTTTCCAAAGAATTCCAACGGGTCTAATGGGAAGACGAAGATGGACGAACGAGACGAACTTGGTCCAATGAAGTCCAACGGATCTAATGGGAGGACGAAGAGGGACTAAAGAGACGAACATGGTCCAAAGATGGCCAACGGATCAAATGGGAGGACGAAGAGGGACGAACTAGACGAACATGGTCCAAAGAATGCCAACGGATCAAATGGGAGGACGAAGATGGACGAACGAGACAAACTTGGTCCAAAGAAGGCCAACGGATCAAATTGGAGGACAAAGAGGGACGAACGAGACGAACTTCGTGCAAAGAAGGCCAACGGATCTAATGGGAGGACGAAGAGGGACGAACGATGATGGATGAACGAAACGAACTTGGTCCAAAGAAGGCCAACGGATCAAATGGGAGGACGAAGATGGACAAACGAAACAAGCTTGGTCGAAAGAAGTCCAACGGATCTAATGGAAGGACGAAGAGGGACAAACGAGACGAACTTGGTCCAAAGAAGGCCAACGGATCAAATGGGAGGACGAAGAGGGACGAAAGAGACGAACTTGATCCAAGGAAGGACAACGGATCTAATGCGACGACAATGATGGACGAACGAGACGAACTTGTTCCAAAGAAGGCCAACGGATCAAATGGGAAGAGAAGAGGGACTAACGAGATGAACTTGATCCAAAGAAGACCAACGGATCAAATGGGAGGGTGAAGATGGACGAACTAGACGAACATGGTCCAAAGAAGGCCAGCAGATCAAATGGTAGGACGAAGAGGGACGAAAGTGACGAACTTGGTCCAAAGAAGGCCAACGGATCAAATGGGAGGACGAAGAGGGACTAACGAGACGAACTTGGTCCAAAGAAGGCCAATGGATCTAATGCGAGGACGAAGATTGACGAACGAGACGAACTTGGTCCAAAGAAGGCCAACGGATCTAATTGGAGGACGAAAAGGGACGAACGAGACGAACGTTTCGCAAAGAATTCCAACAGATCTAATGGGAAGACGAAGATGGACGAACGAGACGAACTTGGCCCAATGAAGTCCAACGGATCTAATGGGAGGACGAAGAGGGACGAAAGAGACGAACTTGGTCCAAAGATGCCCAATGGATCAAATGGGAGGACGAAGAGGGACGAACTAGACGAACATGGTCCAAAGAATGCCAACGGATCAAATTGGAGGACGAAGATGGACGAACGAGACAAACTTGGTCCAAAGAAGGCCAACGGATCAAATTGGAGGACAAAGAGGGACGAACGAGACGAACTTTGTGCAAAGAAGGCCAACGGATCTAATGGGAGGACGAAGAGGGACGAAAGATGATGGATGAACGAGACGAACTTGGTCCAAAGAATGCCAACGGATCAAATGGGAGGACGAAGATGGACAAACGAGACGAGCTTGGTCGAAAGAAGTCCAACGGATCTAATGGAAGGACGAAGAGGGACTAACGAGACGAAATTGGTCCAAAGAAGGCCAACGGATCAAATGCGAGGATGAAGATGGATGAACTAGACGAACATGGTCCAAAGAAGGCCAACAGATCAAATGGTAGGACGACGATGGACGAACGATGATCGATGAACGAGACGAACTTGGTCCAAAGAAGGCCAACGGATCTAATGCGACGACGAAGATGGACAAACGAGGCGAACTCGGTCCAAAGAAGGCCAACGGATCAAATGGGAGGACGAAGAGGGACTAACGACACGAACTTGATCCAAAGAAGGCCAACGGATCAAATGGGAGGACGAAGATGGACGAACTAGACGAACATGGTCCAAAGAAGGTCAACAGATCAAATGGTAGGACGAAGAGGGACGAAAGTGACGAACTTGGTCCAAAGAAGGCCAACAGATGAAATGGGAGGACGAAGAGGGACCAACGAGACGAACTTGATCCAAAGAAGGCCAACGGATCAAATGGGAGGATGAAGATGGACGAACTAGACGAACATGGTCCAAAGAAGGCCAACAGATCAAATGGTAGGACGAAGAGGGACCAAAGTGACGAACTTGGTCCAAACAAGGCCAACAGATCAAAGGGGAGGACGAAGAGGGACCAACGAGACGAACTTGATCCAAAGAAGGCCAACGGATCAAATGGGAGGACGAAGATGGACGAACTAGACGAACATGGTCCAAAGAAGGTCAACAGATCAAATGGTAGGACGAAGAGGGACGAAAGTGACGAACTTGGTCCAAAGAAGGCCAACAGATCAAATGGGAGGACGAAGAGGGACGAAAGACACGAACTTGGTCCAAAGAAGGCCAACAGATCAAATGGGAGGACGAAGAGGGACGAAAGAGACGAACTTGATCCAAAGAAGGACAACGGATCTAATGGACGACAATGATGGACGAACGAGACGAACTTGGTCCAAAGAAGGCCAACGGATCTAATGCGAGGACGAAGATTGACGAACGAGACGATCTTGGTCCAAAGAAGGCCAACGGATCTAATGGCAGGACGAAAAGGGACGAACGAGACAAACGTTTTCCAAAGAATTCCAACGGATCAAATGTGAGCATGAAGAGGGACAAACGAGACAAGCTTGTTCCAAAAAACACCAACGAATCAAATGGGAGGACGAAGATGGACGAACGAGACGATCTTGGTACAAAGAAGGCCAACGGATCTAATGGGAGGACGAAGAGGTACAAACGAGACAAACTTGGTCCAAAGAAGGCCAACGAATCCAATGCAAGCACGATGATGGACGAACAAGACGAACTTGGTCCAATGAAGGCCAACAGATCAAATGGGAGGACGAAGATGGACGAACGAGACAAACTTGGTCCAGAGAAGGCCAATGGATCTAATGGGACGTCGAAGATGGACGAACGAGATGAATTTGATCCAAAGAAGGCCAACGGATCTTATGGGAGGACGAAGAGGGACGAACGAGACGAACTTGGTCCAAAGAAGGCCAACGGATGTAATGGGAGAGCGAAGAGGGACGAACGAGACGAACTTGGTCCAAAGAAGGACAACGGATTAAATGGGATGACGAAGAGGGACGAACTAGACGAACATGGTCCAAAGAATGCCAACGGATCACATGGGAGGACGAAGATGGACGAACGAGACAAACTTGGTCCAAAGAAGGCCAACGGATCAAATGGGAGGACGAAGAGGGACCAACGAGACGAACTTGATCCAAAGAAGGCCAACGGATCAAATGGGAGGATGAAGATGGACGAACTAGACGAACATGGTCCAAAGAAGGCCAACAGATCAAATGGTAGGACGAAGAGGGACCAAAGTGACGAACTTGGTCCAAACAAGGCCAACAGATCAAAGGGGAGGACGAAGAGGGACCAACGAGACGAACTTGATCCAAAGAAGGCCAACGGATCAAATGGGAGGATGAAGATGGATGAACTCGACGAACATGGTCCAAAGAAGGCCAACAGATAAAATGGTAGGACGAAGAGGGACGAAAGACACGAACTTGGTCCAAAGAAGGCCAACAGATCAAATGGGAGGACGAAGAGGGACGAAAGAGACGAACTTGATCCAAAGAAGGACAACGGATCTAATGGACGACAATGATGGACGAACGAGACGAACTTGGTCCAAAGAAGGCCAACGGATCTAATGCGAGGACGAAGATTGACGAACGAGACGATCTTGGTCCAAAGAAGGCCAACGGATATAATGGCAGGACGAAAAGGGACGAACGAGACAAACGTTTTCCAAAGAATTCCAACGGATCAAATGGGAGCATGAAGAGGGACAAACGAGACAAGCTTGTTCCAAAAAACACCAACGAATCAAATGGGAGGACGAAGATGGACGAACGAGACGATCTTGGTACAAAGAAGGCCAACGGATCTAATGGGAGGACGAAGAGGTACAAACGAGACAAACTTGGTCCAAAGAAGGCCAACGAATCCAATGCAAGCACGATGATGGACGAACAAGACGAACTTGGTCCAAAGAAGGCCAACAGATCAAATGGGAGGACGAAGATGGACGAACGAGACAAACTTGGTCCAGAGAAGGCCAATGGATCTAATGGGACGTCGAAGATGGACGAACGAGATGAATTTGATCCAAAGAAGGCCAACGGATCTTATGGGAGGACGAAGAGGGACGAACGAGACGAACTTGGTCCAAAGAAGGCCAACGGATGTAATGGGAGAGCGAAGAGGGACGAACGAGACGAACTTGGTCCAAAGAAGGACAACGGATTAAATGGGATGACGAAGAGGGACGAACTAGACGAACATGGTCCAAAGAATGCCAACGGATCACATGGGAGGACGAAGATGGACGAACGAGACAAACTTGGTCCAAAGAAGGCCAACGGATCAAATGGGAGGACGAAGAGGGACTAACGAGACGAACTTGGTCCAAAGAAGGCCAATGGATCTAATGCGAGGACGAAGATTGACGAACGAGACGAACTTGGTCCAAAGAAGGCCAACGGATCTAATTGGAGGACGAAAAGGGACGAACGAGACGAACGTTTCGCAAAGAATTCCAACAGATCTAATGGGAAGACGAAGATGGACGAACGAGACGAACTTGGCCCAATGAAGTCCAACGGATCTAATGGGAGGACGAAGAGGGACGAAAGAGACGAACTTGGTCCAAAGATGCCCAATGGATCAAATGGGAGGACGAAGAGGGACGAACTAGACGAACATGGTCCAAAGAATGCCAACGGATCAAATTGGAGAACGAAGATGGACGAACGAGACAAACTTGGTCCAAAGAAGGCCAACGGATCAAATTGGAGGACAAAGAGGGACGAACGAGACGAACTTTGTGCAAGGAAGGCCAACGGATCTAATGGGAGGACGAAGAGGGACGAACGATGATGGATGAACGAGACGAACTTGGTCAAAGAATGCCAACGGATCAAATGGGAGGACGAAGATGGACAAACGAGACGAGCTTGGTCGAAAGAAGTCCAACGGATCTAATGGAAGGACGAAGAGGGACTAACGAGACGAAATTGGTCCAAAGAAGGCCAACGGATCAAATGCGAGGATGAAGATGGATGAACTAGACGAACATGGTCCAAAGAAGGCCAACAGATCAAATGGTAGGACGACGATGGACGAACGATGATCGATGAACGAGACGAACTTGGTCCAAAGAAGGCCAACGGATCTAATGCGACGACGAAGATGGACAAACGAGGCGAACTCGGTCCAAAGAAGGCCAACGGATCAAATGGGAGGACGAAGAGGGACTAACGACACGAACTTGATCCAAAGAAGGCCAACGGATCAAATGGGAGGACGAAGATGGACGAACTAGACGAACATGGTCCAAAGAAGGTCAACAGATCAAATGGTAGGACGAAGAGGGACGAAAGTGACGAACTTGGTCCAAAGAAGGCCAACAGATGAAATGGGAGGACGAAGAGGGACCAACGAGACGAACTTGATCCAAAGAAGGCCAACGGATCAAATGGGAGGATGAAGATGGACGAACTAGACGAACATGGTCCAAAGAAGGCCAACAGATCAAATGGTAGGACGAAGAGGGACCAAAGTGACGAACTTGGTCCAAACAAGGCCAACAGATCAAATGGGAGGACGAAGAGGGACCAACGAGACGAACTTGATCCAAAGAAGGCCAACGGATCAAATGGGAGGATGAAGATGGATGAACTCGACGAACATGGTCCAAAGAAGGCCAACAGATAAAATGGTAGGACGAAGAGGGACGAAAGACACGAACTTGGTCCAAAGAAGGCCAACAGATCAAATGGGAGGACGAAGAGGGACGAAAGAGACGAACTTGATCCAAAGAAGGACAACGGATCTAATGGACGACAATGATGGACGAACGAGACGAACTTGGTCCAAAGAAGGCCAACGGATCTAATGCGAGGACGAAGATTGACGAACGAGACGATCTTGGTCCAAAGAAGGCCAACGGATCTAATGGCAGGACGAAAAGGGACGAACGAGACAAACGTTTTCCAAAGAATTCCAACGGATCAAATGGGAGCATGAAGAGGGACAAACGAGACAAGCTTGTTCCAAAAAACACCAACGAATCAAATGGGAGGACGAAGATGGACGAACGAGACGATCTTGGTACAAAGAAGGCCAACGGATCTAATGGGAGGACGAAGAGGTACAAACGAGACAAACTTGGTCCAAAGAAGGCCAACGAATCCAATGCAAGCACGATGATGGACGAACAAGACGAACTTGGTCCAAAGAAGGCCAACAGATCAAATGGGAGGACGAAGATGGACGAACGAGACAAACTTGGTCCAGAGAAGGCCAACGGATCTAATGGGAAGTCGAAGATGGACGAACGAGATGAATTTGATCCAAAGAAGGCCAACGGATCTTATGGGAGGACGAAGAGGGACGAACGAGACGAACTTGGTCCAAAGAAGGCCAACGGATCTAATGAGAGGACGAAGAGGTACGAACGAGACAAACTTGGTCCAAACAAGGCCAACGAATCTAATGCAAGCACGATGATGGACGAACAAGACGAACTTGGTCCAAAGAAGGACAACGGATCAAATGGGAGGACGAAGAGGGACGAACTAGACGAACATGGTCCAAAGAATGCCACCGGATCACATGGGAGGACGAAGATGGACGAACGAGACAAACTTGGTCCAAAGAAGGCCAACGGATCAAATTGGAGGACAAAGAGGGACGAACGAGACGAACTTGGTGCAAAGAAGGCCAACGGATCTGATGGGAGGACGAAGAGGGACGAACGATGATGGATGAACGAGACGAAGTTGGTCCAAAGAAGGCCAACGGATCAAATGGGAGGACGAAGATGGACAAACGAGACGAGCTTGGTTGAAAAAAGTCCAACGGATCTAATGGGAGGACGAAGAGGGACTAACGAGACGAACTTGGTCCAAAGAAGGCAAACGGATGAAATGCGAGGATGAAGATGGATGAACTAGACGAACATGGTCCAAAGAAGGCCAACAGATCAAATGGTAGGACGACGAGGGATGAACGATGATGGAAGAACGAGACGAACTTGGTCCAAAGAAGGCCAACGGATCTAATGCGACGACGAAGATGGACAAACGAGGCGAACTCGGTCCAAAGAAGGCCAACGGATCAATTGGGAGGACGAAGAGGGACTAACGACACGAACTTGATCCAAAGAAGGCCAACGGATCAAATGGGAGGATGAAGATGGACGAACTAGACGAACATGGTCCAAAGAAGGTCAACAGATCAAATGGTAGGTCGAAGAGGGACGAAAGTGACGAACTTGGTCCAAAGAAGGCCAACAGATGAAATGGGAGGACGAAGAGGGACCAACGAGACGAACTTGATCCAAAGAAGGCCAACGGATCAAATGGGAGGATGAAGATGGACGAACTAGACGAACATGGTCCAAAGAAGGCCAACAGATCAAATGGTAGGACGAAGAGGGACGAAAGACACGAACTGTGTCCAAAGAAGGCCAACAGATCAAACGGGAGGACGAAGAGGGACGAAAGAGACGAACTTGATCCAAAGAAGGACAACGGATCTAATAGACGACAATGATGGACGAACGAGACGAACTTGGTCCAAAGAAGGCCAACGGATCTAATGCGAGGACGAATATTGACGAACGAGACGAAATTGGTCCAAAGAAGGCAATCGGATCAAATGGGAGCATGAAGAGGGACAAACGAGACAAGCTTGTTCCAAAAAATGCCAACGAATCAAATGGGAGGACGAAGAAGGACGAACGAGACAATCTTGGTACAAAGAAGGCCAACGGATCTAATGGGAGGACGAAGAGGTACGAACGAGACAAACGTTTTCCAAAGAATTCCAACGGATCAAATGGGAGCATGAAGAGGGACAAACGAGACAAGCTTGTTCCAAAAAATGCCAACGAATCAAATGGGAGGACGATGATGGACGAACGAGACAATCTTAGTACAAAGAAGGCCAACGGATCTAATGGGAGGACGAAGAGGTACGAACGAGACAAACTTGGTCCAAAGAAGGCCAACGAATCTAATGCAAGCACGATGATGGACGAACAAGACGAACTTGGTCCAAAGAAGGCCAATGGATCTAATGCGAGGACGAAGATTGACGAACGAGACGAACTTGGTCCAAAGAAGGCCAACGGATCTAATTGGAGGACGAAAAGGGACGAACGAGACGAACGTTTCGCAAAGAATTCCAACAGATCTAATGGGAAGACGAAGATGGACGAACGAGACGAACTTGGCCCAATGAAGTCCAACGGATCTAATGGGAGGACGAAGAGGGACGAAAGAGACGAACTTGGTCCAAAGATGCCCAATGGATCAAATGGGAGGACGAAGAGGGACGAACTAGACGAACATGGTCCAAAGAATGCCAACGGATCAAATTGGAGAACGAATATGGACGAACGAGACAAACTTGGTCCAAAGAAGGCCAACGGATCAAATTGGAGGACAAAGAGGGACGAACGAGACGAACTTTGTGCAAGGAAGGCCAACGGATCTAATGGGAGGACGAAGAGGTACGAACGAGACAAACTTGGTCCAAAGAAGGCCAACGAATCTAATGCAAGCACGATGATGGACGAACAAGACGAACTTGGTCCAAAGAAGGCCAACAGATCAAATGGGAGGACGAAGATGGACGAACGAGACGAACTTGATCCAAAGAAGCCCAACGGATCAAATGGGAGGATGAAGATGGACGAACTAGACGAACATGGTCCAAAGAAGGCCAACAGATCAAATGGTAGGACGAAGAGGGACGAAAGACACGAACTTGGTCCAAAGAACGCCAACAGATCAAATGGGAGGACGAAGAGGGACGAAAGAGACGAACTTGATCCAAAGAAGGACAACGGATCTAATGGACGACGATGATGGACGAACTTGGTCCAAAGAAGGCCAACGGATCTAATGCGAGGACGAAGATTGACGAACGAGACGAAATTGGTCCAAGGAAGGCCAACGGATCAAATGGGAGCATGAAGAGGGACAAATGAGACAAGCTTGTTCCCAAAAATGCCAACGAATCAAATGGGAGGACGAAGATGGACGAACGAGACAATCTTGGTACAAAGAAGGCCAACGGATCTAATGGGAGGACGAAGAGGTACGAACGAGACAAACGTTTTCCAAAGAATTCCAACGGATCAAATGGGAGCATGAAGAGGGACAAACGATACAAGCTTATTCCAAAAAATGCCAACGAATCAAATGGGAGGACGAAGATGGACGAACGAGACAATCTTGGTACAAAGAAGGCCAACGGATCTAATGGGAGGACGAAGAGGTACGACCGAGACAAACTTGGTCCAAAGAAGGTCAACGGATCTAATGCGAGGACGAAAAGGGACGAACGAGACGAACGTTTTCCAAAGAATTCCAACGGATCTAATGGGAAGACGAAGATGGACGAACGAGACGAACTTGGTCCAATGAAGTCCAACGGATCTAATGGGAGGACGAAGAGGGACTAAAGAGATGAACATGGTCCAAAGATGGCCAACGGATCAAATGGGAGGACGAAGATGGACGAACGAGACAAACTTGGTCCAAAGAAGGCCAACGGATCAAATTGGAGGACCAAGAGGGACGAACGAGACGAACTTGGTGCAAAGAAGGCCGACGGATCTAATGGGAGGACGAAGAGGGACGAACGAGACGAACTTGGTCCAAAGAAGGCCAACGGATCAAATGGGAGGGCGAAGAGGGACTAACGAGACGAACTTGGTCCAAAGAAGGCCAACGGATCAAATGCGACGACTAAGATGGACAAACGAGAAGAACTCGGTCCAAAGAAGGCCAACGGATCAAATGGGCGGACGAAGAGGGACTAACGACACGAACTTGATCCAAAGAAGGCCAACGGATCAAATGGGAGGATGAAGATGGACGAACTAGACGAACATGGTCCAAAGAAAGCCAACAGAACAAATGGTAGGACGAAGAGGGACGAAAGACACGAACTTGGTCCAAAGAACGCCAACAGATCAAATGGGAGGACGAAGAGGGACGAAAGAGACGAACTTGATCCAAAGAAGGACAACGGATCTAATGGACGACAATGATGGACGAACTTGGTCCAAAGAAGGCCAACGGATCAAATGGGAGGACGAAGATTGACGAACGAGACGAAATTGGTCCAAGGAAGGCCAACGGATCAAATGGGAGCATGAAGAGGGACAAACGAGACAAGCTTGTTCCCAAAAATGCCAACGAATCAAATGGGAGGACGAAGATGGACGAACGAGACAATCTTGGTACAAAGAAGGCCAACGGATCTAATGGGAGGACGAAGAGGTACGAACGAGACAAACGTTTTCCAAAGAATTCCAACGGATCAAATGGGAGCATGAAGAGGGACAAACGATACAAGCTTATTCCAAAAAATGCCAACGAATCAAATGGGAGGACGAAGATGGACGAACGAGACAATCTTGCTACAAAGAAGGCCAACGGATCTAATGGGAGGACGATGAGGTACGACCGAGACAAACTTGGTCCAAAGAAGGCCAACGAATCTAATGCAAGCACGATGATGGACGAACAAGACGAACTTGGTCCAAAGAAGGCCAACAGATCAAATGGGAGGACGAAGATGGACGAACGAAACAAACTTGGTCCAAAGAAGGCCAACGGATCTAATGGGAAGTCGAAGACGGACGAACGAGATGAATTTGATCCAAAGAAGGACTTGATCCAAAGAAGGCCAACGAATCTAATGGGAGGACGAAGAGGGACGAACGAGACGAACTTGGTCCAAAGAAGGCCAATGGATCTAATGGGAGGGCGAAGAGGGACGAACGAGACGAACCTGGTCCAAAGAAGGACAACGGATCTAATGGGAGGACGAAGAGGGACTAAAGAGACGAACTTAATTCAAAGAAGGCCAACGGATCTAATGCAAGCACGAAGATGGACGAACGAGACGAACTTGGTCCAAAGAAGGCCAACGGATCAAATGGGAGGACGAAGATGGACGAAAGAAAAGAACTTGGTCCAAAGAAGGCCAACGGATCTAATGCGAGGACGAAAGGGGACGAACGAGACGAACGTTTTCCAAAGATTTCCAACGGATCTAATGGGAAGACGATGATGGACGAACGAGACGAACTTGGTCCAATGAAGTCCAACGGATCTAGTGGGAGGACGAAGAGGGACTAAAGAGATGAACATGGTCCAAAGATGGCCAACGGATCAAATGGGAGGACGAAGAGGGACGAACTAGACGAATATGGTCCAAAGAATGCCAACGGATCAAATGGGAGTACAAAGATGGACGAACGAGACAAACTTGGTCCGAAGAAGGCCAACGGATCAAATGGGAGGATGAAGATGGACGAACTAGACGAACATGGTCCAAAGAAGGCCAACAGATCAAATGGTAGGACGAAGAGGGACGAAAGTGACGAACTTGGTCCAAAGAAGGCCAACGGATCAAATGGGAGGACGAAGAGGGACTAACGAGACGAACTTGGTCCAAAGAAGGCCAACGGATCTAATGCGAGGACGAAAAGGGACGAACGAGACGAACATTTTCCAAAGAATTCCAACGGATCTAATGGGAAGACGAAGATGGACGAACGAGACGAACTTGGTCCAATGAAGTCCAACGGATCTAATGGGACGAGGAAGAGGGACTAAAGAGATGAACATGGTCCAAAGATGGCCAACGGATCAAATGGGAGGTCGAAGAGGGACGAACTAGACAAACATGGTCCAAAGAATGCCAACGGATCAAATGGGAGGACGAAGATGGACGAACGAGACAAACTTGGTCCAAAGAAGGCCAACGGATCAAATTGGAGGACCAAGAGGGACGAAAGAGACGAACTTGGTGCAAAGAAGGCCAACGGATCTAATGGGAGGACGAAGAGGGACGAACGAGACGAACTTGGTCCAAAGAAGGCCAACGGATCAAATGGGAAGAGAAGAGGGACTAACGAGACGAACTTGATCCAAAGATGGCCAACGTATCAAATGGGAGGATGAAGATGGACGAACTAGACGAACATGGTCCAAAGAAGGCCAACAGATCAAATGGTGGGACGAAGAGGGACGAAAGTGACGAACTTGGTCCAAAGAAGGCCAACGGATCAAATGGGAGGACGAAGAGGGACTAACGAGACGAACTTGGTCCAAAGAAGGCCAACGGATCTAATGCGAGGACGAAAAGGGACGAACGAGACGAACGTTTTCCAAAGAATTCCAACGGATCTAATGGGAAGACGAAGATGGACGAACAAGACGAACTTGGTCCAATGAAGTCCAACGGATCTAATGGGACGAGGAAGAGGGACTAAAGAGATGAACATGGTCCAAAGATGGCCAACGGATCAAATGGGAGGTCGAAGAGGGACGAACTAGACAAACATGGTCCAAAGAATGCCAACGGATCAAATGGGAGGACGAAGATGGACGAACGAGACAAACTTGGTCCAAAGAAGGCCAACGGATCAAATTGGAGGACCAAGAGGGACGAAAGAGACGAACTTGGTGCAAAGAAGGCCAACGGATCTAATGGGAGGACGAAGAGGGACGAACGAGACGAACTTGGTCCAAAGAAGGCCAACGGATCAAATGGGAAGAGAAGAGGGACTAACGAGACGAACTTGATCCAAAGATGGCCAACGTATCAAATGGGAGGATGAAGATGGACGAACTAGACGAACATGGTCCAAAGAAGGCCAACAGATCAAATGGTGGGACGAAGAGGGACGAAAGACACGAACCTGGTCCAAAGAAGGCCAACAGATCAAATGGGAGGACGAAGAGGGACGAAAGAGACGAACTTGATCCAAAGAACAACAACGGATCTAATGGACGACAATGATGGACGAAGATTGACGAACGAGACGAACTTGGTGCAAAGAAGGCCAACGGATCTAATGGGAGGACGAAGAGGGACGAACGAGACGAACTTGGTCCAAAGAAGGCCAACAGATCAAATGGTAGGACGAAGAGGGACGAAAGTGACGAACTTGATCCAAAGAAGGCCAACGGATCAAATGGGACGATGAAGATGGACGAACTAGACGAACATGGTCCAAAGAAGGCCAACAAATCAAATGGTCGGACGAAGAGGGACGAAAGTGACGAACTTGGTCCAAAGAAGGCCAACGGATTAAATGGGAGGACGAAGCTGGACTAACGAGACGAACTTGATCCAAAGAAGGCCAACGGATCAAATGGGAGGACGAAGATGGACGAACTAGACGAACATGGTCCAAAGAAGGCCAACAGATCAAATGGTAGGACGAAGAGGGACGAAAGTGACGAACTTGGTCCAAAGAAGGCCAACGGATCAAATGGGAGGACGAAGAGGGATGAAAGAGACGTACTTGATCCAACCAAGGACGACGGATCTAATGCGACGACAATGATGGATGAACGAGACGAACTTGGTCCAAAGAAGGCCAACGGATCAAATGGGAGGATGAAGATGGACGAACTACACGAACATGGTCCAAAGAAGGCCAACAGATCAAATGGTAGGACGAAGAGGGACGAAAAACATGAACTTGGTCCAAAGAAGGCCAACAGATCAAATGGGAGGACGAAGAGGGACGAAAGAGACGAACTTGATCCAAAGAACAACAACGGATCTAATGGACGACAATGATGGACGAAGATTGACGAACGAGACGAACTTGGTCCAAAGAAGGCCAACGGATCTAATGGCAGGACGAAAAGGGAAGAACGAGACAAACGTTTTCCAAAGAATTCCAACGGATCAAATGGGAGCATGAAGAGGGACAAACGAGACAAGCTTGTTCCAAAAAACGCCAACGAATCAAATGGGAGGACGAAGATGGACGAACGAGACGATCGTGGTACAAAGAAGGCCAACGGATTTAATGGGAGGATGAAGAGGTACGAACGAGACTAACTTGGTCCAAAGAAGGCCAATGAATCTAATGCAAGCACGATGATGGACGAACATGACGAACTTGGTCCAAAGAAGGACAACGGATCTAATGGGAGGGCGAAGAGGGACGAACGATACGAACTTCGTCCAAAGAAGGACCACAGATCTAATGGGAGGACGAAGAGGGACTAAAGAGACGAACTTAGTTCAAAGAAGGCCAACGGATCTAATGCAAGCACGAAGATGGACGAACGAGACGAACTTGGTCCAAAGAAGGCCAACGGATCAAATGGGAGGACGAAGATGGACGAACGAAAAGAACTTGGTCCAAAGAAGGCCAACGGATCTAATGGAAGCCCGAAGATGGACGAACGAGACGAACTTGGTCCAAAGAAGGCCAACGGATCAAATGGGAGGACGAAGATGGACGAACGAGACGAACTTGGTCCAAAGAAGGCCAACAGATCAAATGGGAGGACGAAGATGGACGAAGATGGACGAACGAGACCAACTTGGTCCAAAGAAGGCCAACGGATCAAAGTGGAAGACCAAGAGGAACGAACGAGACGAACTTGGTGCAAAGAAGGCCAACGGATCTAATGGGAGGACGAAGAGGGACGAACGAGACGAACTTGGTGCAAAGAAGGCCAACGGATCTAATGGGAGGACGAAGAGGGACGAACGATGATGGATGAACGACACGAACTTGGTCCAAAGAAGGCCAACGGATCAAATGGGAGGACGAAGATGGACAAACAAGACGAGCTTGGTCCAAAGAAGTCCAACGGATCTAACGGGAGGACGAAGAGGGACTAACGAGACGAACTTGGTCCAAAGAAGGCCAACAGATCTAATGCGAGGACGAAGAGGGACGAACGATGATGGATGAACGAGACGAACATGGTCCAAAGAAGGCCAACAGATCAAATGGGAGGATAAAGAGGGACTAACGAGACGAACTTGATCCAAAGAAGAACAACAGATCAAATGGGAGGATAAAGAGGGACTAACGAGACGAACTTGATCCAAAGAAGAACAACAGATCAAATGGGAGGATGAAGATGGACGAACTAGACGAACATGGTCCAAAGAAGGCCAACAGATCAAATGGTAGGACGAAGAGGGACGAAAGACACGAACTTGGTCCAAAGAAGGCCAACGGATGAAATGGGAGACTGAAGATTGACGAACGAGACGAACTTGGTACAAAGAAGGCCAACGGATCTAATGCGACGACAATGATGGACGAACGAGACAAACTTGGTCCAAAGAAGGCCAACGGATCTAATGCGAGGACGAAGATTGACGAACGAGACGAACTTGGTACAAAGAAGGCCAACGGATCTAATGGCAGGACGAAAAGGGACGAACGAGACGAACGTTTTCCAAAGAATTCCAACGGATCAAATGGGAGCATGAAGAGGGACAAATGAGACAAACTTGTTCCACAAAATGCCAACGAATCAAATGGGAGGACGAAGATGGACGAACGAGACGATCTTGGTACAAAGAAGAGCAACGGATCTAATGGGAAGTCGAAGATGGACGAACGAGATGAATTTGATCCAAAGAAGGACTTGATACAAAAAAGGCCAACGGACTAATGGGAGGACGAAGAGGTACGAACGAGACAAACTTGGTCCAAAGAAGGCCAACGAATCTAATGAAAGCACGATGATGGACGAACAAGACGAACTTGGTCCAAAGAAGGCCAACCGATCAAATGGGAGGACGAAGATGGACGAACGAGTCAAACTTGGTCCAAAGAAGGCCAACGGATCTAATGGGAATTCGAAGATGGACGAACGAGATGAATTTGATCCAAAGAAGGACTTGATCCAAAGAAGGCCAACGGATCTACTGGGAGGACGAAGAGGGACGAACGAGACGAACTTGGTCCAAAGAAGGCCAACGGATCTAATGGGAGGGCGAAGAGGGATGAACGAGACGAACTTGGTCCAAAGAAGGCCAACGGACCTAATGGGAGGACGAAGAGGTACGAACGAGACAAACTTGGTCCAAAGAAGGCCAACGAATCTAATGAAAGCACGATGATGGACGAACAAGACGAACTTGGTCCAAAGAAGGCCAACGGATCAAATGGGAGGACGAAGATGGACGAACGAGTCAAACTTGGTCCAAAGAAGGCCAACGGATCTAATGGGAATTCGAAGATGGACGAACGAGATGAATTTGATCCAAAGAAGGACCTGATCCAAAGAAGGCCAACGGATCTAATGCAAGCACGAAGATGGACGAACGAGACGAACTTGGTCCAAAGAAGGGCAACGGATCAAATGGGAGGACGAAGATGGACGAACGAAAAGAACTTGGTTCAAAGAAGGCCAACGGATCTAATGCAAGCCCGAAGATGGACGAACGAGACGAACTTGGTCCAAAGAAGGCCAACGGATCAAATGGGAGGACGAAGATGGACGAACGAGACGAACTTGGTCCAATGAAGGCCAACGCATCAAATGGGAGGACGAAGATGGACGAACGAAAAGAACTTGGTCCAAAGAAGGCCAACGGATCTAATGTAAGCCCGAAGATGGACGAACGAGACGAACTTGGTCCAAAGAAGGCCAACGGATCAAATGGGAGGACGAAGATGGACGAACGAGACGAACTTGGTCCAAAGAAAGCCAACGGATCAAATGGGAGGACGAAGATGGACGAACGAGACAAACATGGTCCAAAGAAGGCCAACGGATCAAATTGGAGGACAAAGAGGGACGAACGAGACGAACTTCGTCTAAAGAAGGCCAACGGATCTAATGGGAGGACGAAGAGGAACGAACGATGATGGATGAACGAGACGAACTTGGTCCAAAGAAGGCCAACGGATCAAATGGGAGGATGAAGATGGACAAACGAGACGAGCTTGGTCGAAAGAAGGCCAACGGATCTAATGCGAGGACGAAGATGGACGAACGAGACGAACTTGGTCCAAAGAAGGCCAATGGATCAAATGGGAGGACAAAGAGGGACTAACGAGACGAACTTGATCAAAAGAAGGTCAACGGATCAAATCGGAGGATGAAGATGGACGAACTAGACGAACATGGTCCAAAGAAGGCCAACAGATCAAATGGTAGGACGAAGAGGGACGAAAGTGACGTACTTGGTCCAAAGAAGGCCAACGGATCAAATGGGAGGACGAAGAGGGATGAAAGAGACGAACTTGATCCAACCAAGGACGACGGATGTAATGCGACAACAATGATGGACGAACGAGACGAACTTGGTCCAGAGAAGGCCAACGGATCTAATGCGACGACGAAGATTGACGAACGAGACGAACTTGGTCCAAAGAAGGCCAACAGATCAAATGGTAGGACGAAGAGCAACGAAAGTGACGAACTTGATGCAAAGAAGGCCAACGGATCAAATGGGACGATGAAGATGGACGAACTAGACGAACATGGTCCAAAGAACGCCAACAGATCAAATGGTAGGACGAAGAGGGACGAAAGTGACGAACTTGGTCCAAAGAAGGCCAACGGATCAAATGGGTGGACGAAGAGGGACAAACGAGACGAACTTGATCCAAAGAAGGCCAACGGATCAAATGGGAGGACGAAGATGGACGAACTAGACGAACATGGTCCAAAGAAGGCCAACAGATCAAATGGTAGGACGAAAAGGGACGAAAGTGACGAACTTGGTCCAAAGAAGGCCAACGGATCAAATGGGAGGACGAAGAGGGATGAAAGAGACGGACTTGATCCAACCAAGGACGACGGATCTAATGCGACGACAATGATGTACGAACGAGACGAACTTGATCCAAAGAAGGCCAACGGATCAAATGGGAGGACGAAGATGGACGAACTATACGAACATGGTCCAAAGAAGGCCAACAGATCAAATGGTAGGACGAAAAGGGACGAAAGTGACGAACTTGGTCCAAAGAAGGCCAACGGATCAAATGGGAGGACGAAGAGGGATGAAAGAGACGAACTTGATCCAACCAAGGACGACGGATCTAATGCGACGACAATGATGGACGAACGAGACGAACTTGGTCCAAAGAAGGCCAACGGATCTAATGGCAGGACGAAAAGGGACGAACGAGACGAACGTTTTCCAAAGAATTCCAACGGATCAAATGGGAGCATGAAGAGGGACAAACGAGACAAGCTTGTTCCAAAAAATGCCAACGGATCTAATGGGAGGACAAAGAGGTACGAACGAGACAAACTTGGTCCAAAGAAGGTCAACGAATCTAATGCAAGCACGATGATGGACGAACAAGACGAACTTGGTCCAAAGAAGGCCAACGGATCAAATGGGAGGACGAACATGGACGAACGAGACGAACTTGGTCCAAAGAAGGCCAACGGATCTAATGGGAGGGCGAAGAGGGACGAACGAGACGAACTTGGTCCAAAGAAAGACCACGGATCTAATGGGAGGACGAAGAGGGACTAAAGAGACGAACTTAGTTCAAAGAAGGCAAACGGATCTAATTCAAGCACGAAGATGTACGAACGAGACGAACTTGGTCCAAAGAAGGCCAACGGATCAACTGGGAGGACGAAGATGGACGAACGAGACGAACTTGGTCCAAAGAAGGCCAACGGATCAAATGGGAGGACGAAGATGGACGAACGAAAAGAACTTGGTCCAAAGAAGGCCAACGGATCAAATGGGAGGACAAAGATGGACGAACGAGACGAACTTGGTCCAAAGAAGGCCAACGGATCAAATGGGAGGACGAAGATGGACGAACGAGACAAACTTGGTCCTAAGAAGGCCAACGGATCAAATGGGAGGACAAAGAGGGACGAACGAGACGAAGTTGGTCCAAAGGAGGCCAACGGATCAAATGGGAGGACGAAGATGGACGAACGAAAAGAACTTGGTCCAAAGAAGGCCAACGGATCTAATGCAGGCCCGAAGATGGACGAACGAGACGAACTTGGTCCAAAGAAGGCCAACGGATCAAATGGGAGGACGAAGATGGACGAACGAGACGAACTTGGTCCAAAGAAGGCCAACGGATCAAATGGGAGGACGAAGGTGGACGAACGAGACGAACTTGGTCCAAAGAAGGCCAACGGATCAAATGGGAGGACGAAGATGGACGAACGAAAAGAACTTGGTCCAAAGAAGGCCAACGGATCTAATGCAAGCCCGAAGATGGACGAACGAGACGAACTTGGTCCAAAGAAGGCCAACAGATCAAATGGGAGGACAAAGATGGACGAACGAGACGAACTTGGTCCAAAGAAGGCCAACGGATCAAATGGGAGGACGAAGATGGACGAACGAGACCAACTTGGTCCTAAGAAGGCCAACGGATCAAATGGGAGGACAAAGAGGGACGAACGAGACGAACTTGGTCCAAAGGAGGCCAACGGATCAAATGGGAGGACGAAGATGGACGAACGAAAAGAACTTGGTCCAAAGAAGGCCAACGAATCTAATGCAAGCCCGAAGATGGACGAACGAGACGAACTTGGTCCAAAGAAGGCCAACGGATCAAATGGGAGGTCGAAGATGGACGAACGAGACGAACTTGGTCCAAAGAAGGCCAACCGATCAAATGGGAGGACGAAGATGGACGAACGAGACAAACTTGGTCCAAAGAAGGCCAACGTATCAAATTGGAGGACAAAGAGGGACGAACGAGACGAACTTGGTCTAAAGAAGGCCAACGGATCTAATCGGAGGACGAAGAGGGACGAACGATGATGGATGAACGAGACGAACTTGGTCCAAAGAAGGCCAACGGATCAAATGGGAGGACGAAGATGGACGAACGAAAAGAACTTGGTGCAAAGAAGGCCAACGGATCTAATGCAAGCCCGAAGATGGACGAACGAGACGAACTTGGTCCAAAGAAGGCCAACAGATCAAATGGGAGGACAAAGATGGACGAACGAGACGAACTTGGTCCAAAGGAGGCCAACGGATCAAATGGGAGGACGAAGATGGACGAACGAAAAGAACTTGGTCCAAAGAAGGCCAACGGATCAAATTGGAGGACAAAGAGGGACGAACGAGACGAACTTGGTCTAAAGAAGGCCGACGGATCTAATGGGAGGACGAAGAGGGACGAACGATGATGGATGAACGAGACGAACTTGGTCCAAAGAAGGCCAACGGATCAAATGGGAGGACGAAGATGGACAAACGAGACGAGCTTGGTCGAAAGAAGTCCAACGGATCTAATGGGAGGACAAAGAGGGACTAACGAGACGAACTTGGTCCAAAGAAGGCCAACGGATCAAATGGGAGGACGAAGATGGACGAACGAAAAGAACTTGGTCCAAAGATGGCCAACGGATCTAATGCAGGCCCGAAGATGGACGAACGAGACTAACTTGGTCCAAAGAAGGCCAACGGATCAAATGGGAGGACGAAGATGGACGAACGAGACGAACTTGGTCCAAAGAAGGCCAACGGATCAAATGGGAGGACGAAGATGGACGAACGAAAAGAACTTGGTGCAAAGAAGGCCAACGGATCTAATGCAAGCCCGAAGATGGACGAAAGAGACGAACTTGGTCCAAAGAAGGCCAACGGATCAAATGGGAGGACAAAGATGGACGAACGAGACGAACTTGGTCCAAAGGAGGCCAACGGATCAAATGGGAGGACGAAGATGGACGAACGAAAAGAACTTGGTCCAAAGAAGGCCAACGGATCTAATGCAAGCCCGAAGATGGACGAACGAGACGAACTTGGTCCAAAGAAGCCCAACGGATCAAATGGGAGGACGAAGATGGACGAACGAGACAAACTTGGTCCAAAGAAGGCCAACGGATCAAATTGGAGGACAAAGAGGGACGAACGAGACGAACTTGGTCTAAAGAAGGCCAACGGATCAAATGGGAGGACGAAGATGGACGAACGAAAAGAACTTGGTCCAAAGAAGGCCAACGGATCTAATGCAAGCCCGAAGATGGACGAACGAGACGAACTTGGTCCAAAGAAGCCCAACGGATCAAATGGGAGGACAAAGAGGGACGAACGAGACGAACTTGGTCCAAAGAAGGCCAACGGATCAAATGGGAGGACGAAGATGGACAAACGAGACGAGCTTGGTCGATAGAAGTCCAACGGATCTAATGGGAGGACAAAGAGGGACTAACGAGACGAACTTGGTCCAAAGTAGGCCAGCAGATCTAATGCGAGGACGAAGATGGATGAATGAGACGAACTTGGTCCAAAGAAGGCCCACGGATCAAATGGGAGGACGAAGAGGGACTAACGAGAGGAACTTGATCCAAAGAAGGCCAACGGATCAAATGGGAGGATGAAGATGGACGAACTAGACGAACATGGTCCAAAGAAGGCCAACAGATCAAATGGTAGGACGAAGAGGGACGAAAGTGACGAACTTGGTCCAAAGAAGGCCAACGGATCAAATGGGAGGACGAAGAGGGATGAAAGAGACGAACTTGATCCAACCAAGGACGACGGATGTAATGCGACAACAATGATGGACGAACGAGACGAACTTTGTCCAAAGAAGGCCAACGGATCTAATGCGAGGACGAAGATTGACGAACGAAACGAACTTGGTCCAAAGAAGGCCAACGGATCTAATGGCAGGACGAAAAGGGACGAACGAGACGAACGTTTTCCAAAGAATTCCAACGGATCAGATGGGAGCATGAAGAGGGACAAAACGAGACAAGCTTGTTCCAAAAAACGCCAACGAATCAAATGGGAGGACGAAGATGGACGAACGACATGATCTTGGTACAAAGAAGGCCAACGGATCAAATGGAAGGACGAAGATGGATGAACGAGACGAAGTTGGTCCAAAGAATGCCAACGGATCAAATGGGAGGACGAAGAGGGACTAACGAGACGAACTTGATCAAAAGAAGGTCAACGGATCAAATCGGAGGATGAAGATGGACGAACTAGACGAACATGGTCCAAAGAAGGCCAACAGATCAAATGGTAGGACGAAGAGGGACGAAAGTGACGAACTTGGTCCAAAGAAGGCCAACGGATCAAATGGGAGGACGAAGAGGGATGAAAGAGACGAACTTGATCCAACCAAGGACGACGGATGTAATGCGACGACAATGATGGACGAACGAGAAGAACTTGGTCCAAAGAAGGCCAACGGATCTAATGCGAGTACGAAGATTGACGAACGAGACGAACTTGGTCCAAAGAAGGCCAACGGATCTAATGGCAGGACGAAAAGGGACGAACGAGACGAACGTTTTCCAAAGAATTCCAACGGATCAAATGGGAGCATGAAGAGGGACAAACGAGACAAGCTTGTTCCAAAAAACGCCAACGAATCAAATGGGAGGACGAAGATTGACGAACGACATGATCTTGGTACAAAGAAGGCCAACGGATCTAATGGGAGGACAAAGAGGTACGAACGAGACAAACTTGGTCCAAAGAAGGTCAACGAATCTAATGCAAGCACGATGATGGACGAACAAGACGAGCTTGGTCCAAAGAAGGCCAACGGATCAAATGGGAGGACGAACATGGACGAACGAGACGAACTTGGTCCAAAGAAGGCCAACGGATCTAATGGGAGGCCGAAGAGGGACGAACGAGACGAACTTAGTCCAAAGAAAGACCACGGATCTAATGGGAGGACGAAGATGGACGAACGAAAAGAACTAGGTCCAAAGAAGGCCAACGGATCTAATGGGAGGACGAAGAGGGACTAACGAGAGGAACTTGATCCAAAGAAGGCCAACGGATCAAATGGGAGGATGAAGATGGACGAACTAGACGAACATGGTCCAAAGAAGGCCAACAGATCAAATGGTAGGACGAAGAGGGACGAAAGTGACCAACTTGGTCCAAAGAAGGCCAACGGATCAAATGGGAGGACGAAGAGGGATGAAAGAGACGAACTTGATACAACCAAGGACGACGGATGTAATGCGACAACAATGATGGACGAACGAGACGAACTTGGTCCAAAGAAGGCCAACGGATCTAATGCGAGGACGAAGATTGACGAACGAGACGAACTTGGTCCAAAGAAGGCCAACGGATCAAATGGGAGGACGAAGATGGACGAACGAGACGAACTTGGTCCAAAGAAGGCCAACGGATCAAATGGGAGGACGAAGATGGACGAACGACACGAACTTGGTCCAAAGAAGGCCAACAGATCAAATGGGAGGACGAAGATGGACGAACGAGACGAACTTGGTCCAAAGAAGGCCAACGGATCAAATGGGCGGTCGAAGATGGACGAACGAGACGAACTTGGTCCAGAGAAGGCCAACGGATCAAATGGGAGGACGAAGATGGACGAACGAGACGAACTTGGTCCAAAGAAGGCCAACGGATCAAATGGTAGGACGAAGAGGGACGAAAGTGACGAACTTGGTCCAAAGAAGGCCAACGGATCAAATGGGAGGACGAAGAGGGATGAAAGAGACGAACTTGATCCAACCAAGGACGACGGATGTAATGCGACGACAATGATGGACGAACGAGACGAACTTGGTCCAAAGAAGGCCAACGGATCTAATGCGAGTACGAAGATTGACGAACGAGACGAACTTGGTCCAAAGAAGGCCAACGGATCTAATGGCAGGACGAAAAGGGACGAACGAGACGAACGTTTTCCAAAGAATTCCAACGGATCAAATGGGAGCATGAAGAGGGACAAACGAGACAAGCTTGTTCCAAAAAACGCCAACGAATCAAATGGGAGGACGAAGATGGACGAACGACATGATCTTGGTACAAAGAAGGCCAACGGATCTAATGGGAGGACAAAGAGGTACGAACGAGACTAACTTGGTCCAAAGAAGGTCAACGAATCTAATGCAACCACGATGATGGACGAACAAGACGAGCTTGGTCCAAAGAAGGCCAACGGATCAAATGGGAGGACGAACATGGACGAACGAGACGAACTTGGTCCAAAGAAGGCCAACGGATCTAATGGAAGGCCGAAGAGGGACGAACGAGACGAACTTGGTCCAAAGAAAGACCACGGATCTAGTGGGAGGACGAAGAGGGACTAAAGAGACGAACTTAGTTCAAAGAAGGCCAACGGATCTAATGCAAGCACGAAGATGTACGAACGAGACGAACTTGGTCCAAAGAAGGCCAACGGATCAAATGGGAGGACGAAGATGGACGAACGAGACGAACTTGGTCCAAAGAAGGCCAACGGATCAAATGGGAGGACGAAGATGGACGAACGAGACGAACTTGGTCCAAAGAAGGCCAACGGATCAAATGGGAGGACGAAGATGGACGAACGAAAAGAACTAGGTCCAAAGAAGGCCAACGGATCTAATGCAAGCCCGAAGATGGACGAACGAGACGAACTTGGTCCAAAGAAGGCCAACGGATCAAATGGGAGGACCAAGATGGACGAACGATACGAACTTGGTCCAAAGAAGGCCAACGGATCAAATGGGACGACAAAGAGGGACGAACGAGACGAACTTGGTCCAAAGAAGGCCAACGGATCAAATGGGAGGACGAAGATGGACGAACGAAAAGAACTTGGTCCAAAGAAGGCCAACGGATCAAATGGGAGGACGAAGATGGACGAACGAAAAGAACTTGGTCCAAAGAAGGCCAACGGATCTAATGCAAGCCCGAAGATGGACGAACGAGACGAACTTGGTCCAAAGAAGGCCAATGGATCAAATGGGAGGACGAAGATGGACAAACGAGACGAGCTTGGTCGAAAGAAGTCCAACGGATCTAATGGGAGGACAAAGAGGGACTAACGAGACGAACTTGGTCCAAAGTAGGCCAGCGGATCTAATGCGAGGACGAAGATGGATGAACGAGACGAACTTGGTCCAAAGAAGGCCAACAGATCAAATGGTAGGACGAAGAGGGACGAAAGTGACGAACTTGGTCCAAAGAAGGCCAACGGATCAAATGGGAGGACGAAGAGGGATGAAAGAGACGAACTTGATCCAACCAAGGACGACGGATGTAATGCGACAACAATGATGGACGAACGAGACGAACTTGGTCCAAAGAAGGCTAACGGATCTAATGCGAGGACGAAGATTGACGAACGAAACGAACTTGGTCCAAAGAAGGCCAACGGATCTAATGGCAGGACGAAAAGGGACGAACGAGACGAACGTTTTCCAAAGAAGGCCAACGGATCAAATGGGAGGACGAAGATGGACGAACTAGACGAACATGGTCCAAAGAAGGCCAACAGATCAAATGGTAGGACGAAAAGGGACGAAAGTGACGAACTTGGTCTAAAGAAGGCCAACCGATCAAATGGGAGGACGAAGAGGGATATGAAAGAGACAAACTTGGTCCAAAGAAGGCCAACGGATCAAATGGGAGGACGAACATGGACGAACGAGACGAACTTGGTCCAAAGAAGGCCAACGGATCTAATGGGAGGACGAAGAGGGACGAACTAGACGAACTTGGTCCAAAGAAAGACCACGGATCTAATGGGAGGACGAAGAGGGACTAAAGAGACGAACTTAGTTCAAAGAACGCCAACGGATCTAATGCAAGCATGATGATGTACGAACGAGACGAACTTGGTCCAAAGAAGGCCAACGGATCAAATGGGAGGACAAAGATGGACGAACGAAAAGAACTTGGTCCAAAGAAGGCCAACGGATCTAATGCAGGCCCGAAGATGGACGAACGAGACGAACTTGGTCCAAAGAAGGCCAACGGATCAAATGGGAGGACGAAGATGGACGAACGAAACGAACTTGGTCCAAAGAAGGCCAACAGATCAAATGGGAGGACGAAGATGGACGAACGAGACGAACTTGGTCCAAAGAAGGCCAACGGATCAAATGGGCGGTCGAAGATGGACGAACGAGACGAACTTGGTCCAGAGAAGGCCAACGGATCAAATGGGAGGACGAATATGGACGAACTAGACGAACATGGTCCAAAGAAGGCCAACAGATCAAATGGTAGGACGAAGAGCGACGAAAGTGACGAACTTGATGCAAAGAAGGCCAACGGATCAAATGGGACGATGAAGATGGACGAACTAGACGAACATGGTCCAAGGAAGGCCAACAGATCAAATGGTAGGACGAAGAGGGACGAAAGTGACGAACTTGGTCCAAAGAAGGCCAACGGATCAAATGGGAGGACAAAGAGGTACGAACGAGACAAACTTGGTCCAAAGAAGGTCAACGAATCTAATGCAAGCACGATGATGGACGAACAAGACGAGCTTGGTCCAAAGAAGGCCAACGGATCAAATGGGAGGACGAACATGGACGAACGAGACGAACTTGGTCCAAAGAAGGCCAACGGATCTAATGGAAGGCCGAAGAGGGACGAACGAGACGAACTTGGTCCAAAGAAAGACCACGGATCTAGTGGGAGGACGAAGAGGGACTAAAGAGACGAACTTAGTTCAAAGAAGGCCAACGGATCTAATGCAAGCACGAAGATGTACGAACGAGACGAACTTGGTCCAAAGAAGGCCAACGGATCAAATGGGAGGACGAAGATGGACGAACGAGACGAACTTGGTCCAAAGAAGGCCAACCGATCAAATGGGAGGACGAAGATGGACGAACGAGACGAACTTGGTCCAAAGAAGGCCAACGGATCAAATGGGAGGACGAAGATGGACGAACGAAAAGAACTAGGTCCAAAGAAGGCCAACGGATCTAATGCAAGCCCGAAGATGGACGAACGAGACGAACTTGGTCCAAAGAAGGCCAACGGATCAAATGGGAGGACAAAGATGGACGAACGAGACGAACCTGGTCCAAAGAAGGCCAACGATTCAAATGGGACGACAAAGAGGGACGAACGAGACGAATTTGGTCCAAAGAAGGCCAACGGATCAAATGGGAGGACGAAGATGGACGAACGAAAAGAACTTGGTCCAAAGAAGGCCAACGGATCAAATGGGAGGACGAAGATGGACGAACGAAAAGAACTTGGTCCAAAGAAGGCCAACGGATCTAATGCAAGCCCGAAGATGGATGAACAAGACGAACTTGGTCCAAAGAAGGCCAACAGATCAAATGGGAGGACGAAGATGGACGAACGAGACAAACTTGGTCCAAAGAAGGCCAACGAATCAAATTGGAGGACAAAGAGGGACGAACGAGACGAACTTGGTCTAAACAAGGCCAACGGATCTAATGGGAGGACGAAGAGGGACGAACGATGATGGATGAACGAGACGAACTTGGTCCAAAGAAGGCCAATGGATCAAATGGGAGGACGAAGATGGACAAACGAGACGAGCTTGGTCGAAAGAAGTCCAACGGATCTAATGGGAGGACAAAGAGGGACTAACGAGACGAACTTGGTCCAAAGTAGGCCAGCGGATCTAATGCGAGGACGAAGATGGATGAACGAGACGAACTTGGTCCAAAGAAGGCCAACAGATCAAATGGTAGGACGAAGAGGGACGAAAGTGACGAACTTGGTCCAAAGAAGGCCAACGGATCAAATGGGAGGACGAAGAGGGATGAAAGAGACGAACTTGATCCAACCAAGGACGACGGATGTAATGCGACAACAATGATGGACGAACGAGACGAACTTGGTCCAAAGAAGGCTAACGGATCTAATGCGAGGACGAAGATTGACGAACGAAACGAACTTGGTCCAAAGAAGGCCAACGGATCTAATGGCAGGACGAAAAGGGACGAACGAGACGAACGTTTTCCAAAGAAGGCCAACGGATCAAATGGGAGGACGAAGATGGACGAACTAGACGAACATGGTCCAAAGAAGGCCAACAGATCAAATGGTAGGACGAAAAGGGACGAAAGTGACGAACTTGGTCTAAAGAAGGCCAACCGATCAAATGGGAGGACGAAGAGGGATATGAAAGAGACAAACTTGGTCCAAAGAAGGCCAACGGATCAAATGGGAGGACGAACATGGACGAACGAGACGAACTTGGTCCAAAGAAGGCCAACGGATCTAATGGGAGGACGAAGAGGGACGAACTAGACGAACTTGGTCCAAAGAAAGACCACGGATCTAATGGGAGGACGAAGAGGGACTAAAGAGACGAACTTAGTTCAAAGAACGCCAACGGATCTAATGCAAGCATGATGATGTACGAACGAGACGAACTTGGTCCAAAGAAGGCCAACGGATCAAATGGGAGGACAAAGATGGACGAACGAAAAGAACTTGGTCCAAAGAAGGCCAACGGATCTAATGCAGGCCCGAAGATGGACGAACGAGACGAACTTGGTCCAAAGAAGGCCAACGGATCAAATGGGAGGACGAAGATGGACGAACGAAACGAACTTTGTCCAAAGAAGGCCAACGGATCAAATGGGAGGACGAAGATGGACGAACGAAACGAACTTTGTCCAAAGAAGGCCAACGGATCAAATGGGAGGACGAAGATGGACGAACGAGACGAACTTGGTCCAAAGAAGGCCAACGGATCAAATGGGCGGTCGAAGATGGACGAACGAGACGAACTTGGTCCAGAGAAGGCCAACGGATCAAATGGGAGGACGAATATGGACGAACTAGACGAACATGGTCCAAAGAAGGCCAACAGATCAAATGGTAGGACGAAGAGCGACGAAAGTGACGAACTTGATGCAAAGAAGGCCAACGGATCAAATGGGACGATGAAGATGGACGAACTAGACGAACATGGTCCAAGGAAGGCCAACAGATCAAATGGTAGGACGAAGAGGGACGAAAGTGACGAACTTGGTCCAAAGAAGGCCAACGGATCAAATGGGAGGACGAAGAGGGACTAACGAGACGAACTTGATCCAAAGAAGGCCAACGGATCAAATGGGAGGACGAATATGGACGAACTAGACGAACATGGTCCAAAGAAGGCCAACAGATCAAATGGTAGGACGAAGAGGGACGAAAGTGATGAACTTGGTCCAAAGAAGGCCAACGGATCACATGGGAGGACGAAGAGGGATGAAAGAGACGAACTTGATCCAAAGAAGGCCAACGGATCAAATGGGAGGACGAAGATGGACGAACGAAAAGAACTTGGTCCAAAGAAGGCCAACGGATCTAATGCAGGCCCGAAGATGGACGAACGAGACGAACTTGGTCCAAAGAAGGCCAACAGATCAAATGGGAGGACGAAGATGGAAGAACGAGACGAACTTGGTCCAAAGAAGGCCAACGGATCAAATGGGCGGTCGAAGATGGAAGAACGAGACGAACCTGGTCCAGAGAAGGCCAACGGATCTAATGCGACGACGAAGATTGACGAACGAGACGAACTTGGTCCAAAGAAGGCCAACAGATCAAATGGTAGGACGAAGAGCGACGAAAGTGACGAACTTGATGCAAAGAAGGCCAACGAATCAAATGGGAGGACGAAGAGGGACGAAAGTGACGAACTTGGTCCAAAGAAGGCCAACGGATCAAATGGGAGGACGAAGAGGGACTAACGAGACGAACTTGATCCAAAGAAGGCCAACGGATCAAATGGGACGATGAAGATGGACGAACTAGACGAACATGGTCCAAGGAAGGCCAACAGATCAAATGGTAGGACGAAGAGGGACGAAAGTGACGAACTTGGTCCAAAGAAGGCCAACGGATCAAATGGGAGGACGAAGAGGGACTAACGAGACGAACTTGATCCAAAGAAGGCCAACGGATCAAATGGGAGGACGAATATGGACGAACTAGACGAACATGGTCCAAAGAAGGCCAACAGATCAAATGGTAGGACGAAGAGGGACGAAAGTGATGAACTTGGTCCAAAGAAGGCCAACGGATCACATGGGAGGACGAAGAGGGATGAAAGAGACGAACTTGATCCAAAGAAGGTCAACGGATCAAATGGGAGGACGAAGATGGACGAACGAAAAGAACTTGGTCCAAAGAAGGCCAACGGATCTAATGCAGGCCCGAAGATGGACGAACGAGACGAACTTGGTCCAAAGAAGGCCAACAGATCAAATGGGAGGACGAAGATGGACGAACGAGACGAACTTGGTCCAAAGAAGGCCAACGGATCAAATGGGCGGTCGAAGATGGAAGAACGAGACGAACTTGGTCCAGAGAAGGCCAACGGATCTAATGCGACGACGAAGATTGACGAACGAGACGAACTTGGTCCAAAGAAGGCCAACAGATCAAATGGTAGGACGAAGAGCGACGAAAGTGACGAACTTGATGCAAAGAAGGCCAACGGATCAAATGGGAGGACGAAGAGGGACGAAAGTGACGAACTTGGTCCAAAGAAGGCCAACGGATCAAATGGGAGGACGAAGAGGGACTAACGAGACGAACTTGATCCAAAGAAGGCCAACGGATCAAATGGGAGGACGAAAATGGACGAACTAGACGAACATGGTCCAAAGAAGGCCAACAGATCAAATGGTAGGACGAAAAGGGACGAAAGTGACGAACTTGGTCCAAAGAAGGCCAACGGATCAAATGGGAGGACGAAGAGGGATGAAAGAGACGAACTTGATCCAACCAAGGACGACGGATCTAATGCGACGACAATGATGGACGAACGAGACGAACTTGGTCCAAAGAAGGCCAACGGATCTAATGCGAGGACGAAGATTGATGAACGAGACGAACTTGGTCCAAAGAAGGCCAACGGATCTAATGGCATGACGAAAAGGGACGAACGAGACGAACGTTTTCCAAAGAATTCCAACGGATCAAATGGGAGCATGAAGAGGGACAAACGAGACAAGCTTGTTCCAAAAAACGCCAACGAATCAAATGGGAGGACGAAGATGGACGAACGACATGATCTTGGTACAAAGAAAGCCAACGGATCTAATGGGAGGACAAAGAGGTACGAACGAGACGAACTTGGTCCAAAGAAGGCCAACGGATCAAATGGGAGGACGAAGATGGACGAACGAAAAGAACTAGGTCCAAAGAAGGCCAACGGATCTAATGCAAGCCCGAAGATGGACGAACGAGACGAACTTGGTCCAAAGAAGGCCAACGGATCAAATGGGAGGACAAAGATGGACGAACGAGACGAACTTGGTCCAAAGAAGGCCAACGATTCAAATGGGACGACAAAGAGGGACGAACGAGACGAACTTGGTCCAAAGAAGGCCAACGGATCAAATGGGAGGACGAAGATGGACGAACGAAAAGAACTTGGTCCAAAGAAGGCCAACGGATCAAATGGGAGGACGAAGATGGACGAACGAAAAGAACTTGGTCCAAAGAAGGCCAACGGATCTAATGCAAGCCCGAAGATGGATGAACGAGACGAACTTGGTCCAAAGAAGGCCAACAGATCAAATGGGAGGACGAAGATGGACGAACGAGACAAACTTGGTCCAAAGAAGGCCAACGGATCAAATTGGAGGACAAAGAGGGACGAACGAGACGAACTTGGTCTAAACAAGGCCAACGGATCTAATGGGAGGACGAAGAGGGACGAACGATGATGGATGAACGAGACGAACTTGGTCCAAAGAAGGCCAATGGATCAAATGGGAGGACGAAGATGGACAAACGAGACGAGCTTGGTCGAAAGAAGTCCAACGGATCTAATGGGAGGACAAAGAGGGACTAACGAGACGAACTTGGTCCAAAGTAGGCCAGCGGATCTAATGCGAGGACGAAGATGGATGAACGAGACGAACTTGGTCCAAAGAAGGCCAACAGATCAAATGGTAGGACGAAGAGGGACGAAAGTGACGAACTTGGTCCAAAGAAGGCCAACGGATCAAATGGGAGGACGAAGAGGGATGAAAGAGACGAACTTGATCCAACCAAGGACGACGGATGTAATGCGACAACAATGATGGACGAACGAGACGAACTTGGTCCAAAGAAGGCTAACGGATCTAATGCGAGGACGAAGATTGACGAACGAAACGAACTTGGTCCAAAGAAGGCCAACGGATCTAATGGCAGGACGAAAAGGGACGAACGAGACGAACGTTTTCCAAAGAAGGCCAACGGATCAAATGGGAGGACGAAGATGGACGAACTAGACGAACATGGTCCAAAGAAGGCCAACAGATCAAATGGTAGGACGAAAAGGGACGAAAGTGACGAACTTGGTCTAAAGAAGGCCAACCGATCAAATGGGAGGACGAAGAGGGATATGAAAGAGACAAACTTGGTCCAAAGAAGGCCAACGGATCAAATGGGAGGACGAACATGGACGAACGAGACGAACTTGGTCCAAAGAAGGCCAACGGATCTAATGGGAGGACGAAGAGGGACGAACTAGACGAACTTGGTCCAAAGAAAGACCACGGATCTAATGGGAGGACGAAGAGGGACTAAAGAGACGAACTTAGTTCAAAGAACGCCAACGGATCTAATGCAAGCATGATGATGTACGAACGAGACGAACTTGGTCCAAAGAAGGCCAACGGATCAAATGGGAGGACAAAGATGGACGAACGAAAAGAACTTGGTCCAAAGAAGGCCAACGGATCTAATGCAGGCCCGAAGATGGACGAACGAGACGAACTTGGTCCAAAGAAGGCCAACGGATCAAATGGGAGGACGAAGATGGACGAACGAAACGAACTTTGTCCAAAGAAGGCCAACGGATCAAATGGGAGGACGAAGATGGACGAACGAAACGAACTTTGTCCAAAGAAGGCCAACGGATCAAATGGGAGGACGAAGATGGACGAACGAGACGAACTTGGTCCAAAGAAGGCCAACGGATCAAATGGGCGGTCGAAGATGGACGAACGAGACGAACTTGGTCCAGAGAAGGCCAACGGATCAAATGGGAGGACGAATATGGACGAACTAGACGAACATGGTCCAAAGAAGGCCAACAGATCAAATGGTAGGACGAAGAGCGACGAAAGTGACGAACTTGATGCAAAGAAGGCCAACGGATCAAATGGGACGATGAAGATGGACGAACTAGACGAACATGGTCCAAGGAAGGCCAACAGATCAAATGGTAGGACGAAGAGGGACGAAAGTGACGAACTTGATGCAAAGAAGGCCAACGGATCAAATGGGAGGACGAAGAGGGACGAAAGTGACGAACTTGGTCCAAAGAAGGCCAACGGATCAAATGGGAGGACGAAGAGGGACTAACGAGACGAACTTGATCCAAAGAAGGCCAACGGATCAAATGGGAGGACGAAGATGGACGAACTAGACGAACATGGTCCAAAGAAGGCCAACAGATCAAATGGTAGGACGAAAAGGGACGAAAGTGACGAACTTGGTCCAAAGAAGGCCAACGGATCAAATGGGAGGAGAAGAGGGATGAAAGAGACGAACTTGATCCAACCAAGGACGACGGATCTAATGCGACGACAATGATGGACGAACGAGACGAACTTGGTCCAAAGAAGGCCAACGGATCTAATGCGAGGACGAAGATTGATGAACGAGACGAACTTGGTCCAAAGAAGGCCAACGGATCTAATGGCATGACGAAAAGGGACGAACGAGACGAACGTTTTCCAAAGAATTCCAACGGATCAAATGGGAGCATGAAGAGGGACAAACGAGACAAGCTTGTTCCAAAAAACGCCAACGAATCAAATGGGAGGACGAAGATGGACGAACGACATGATCTTGGTACAAAGAAAGCCAACGGATCTAATGGGAGGACAAAGAGGTACGAACGAGACAAACTTGGTCCAAAGAAGGCCAACAGATGAAATGGTAGGACGAAGAGCAACGAAAGTGACGAACTTGATGCAAAGAAGGCCAACGGATCAAATGGGACGATGAAGATGGACGAACTAGACGAACATGGTCCAAAGAAGGCCAACAGATCAAATGGTAGGACGAAGAGGGACGAAAGTGACGAACTTGGTCCAAAGAAGGCCAACGGATCAAATGGGAGGACGAAGAGGGACTAACGAGACGAACTTGATCCAAAGAAGGCCAACGGATCAAATGGGAGGACGAAGATGGACGAACTAGACGAACATGGTCCAAAGAAGGCCAACAGATCAAATGGTAGGTCGAAAAGGGACGAAAGTGACGAACTTGGTCCAAAGAAGGCCAACGGATCAAATGGGAGGACGAAGAGGGATATGAAAGAGACGAACTTGATCCAACCAAGGGCGACGGATCTAATGCGACGACAATGATGGACGAACGAGACGAACTTGGTCCAACGGATCAAAGAAGGCCAACGGATCTAATGGGAGGACGAAGAGGGACTAACGAGACGAACTTGATCGAAAGAAGGCCAACGGATCAAATGGGACGATGAAGATGGACGAACTAGACGAACATGGTCCAAAGAAGGCCAACAGATCAAATGGTAGGACGAAGAGGGACGAAAGTGACGAACTTGGTCCAAAGAAGGCCAACGGATCAAATGGGAGGACAAAGAAGGACGAACGAGACGAACTTGGTCCAAAGAAGGCCAACGGATCAAATGGGAGGACGAAGATGGACGAACGAGACAAACTTGGTCCTAAGAAGGCCAACGGATCAAATGGGAGGACAAAGAGGGACGAACGAGACGAACTTGGTCCAAAGGAGGCCAACGGATCAAATGGGAGGACGAAGATGGACGAACAAAAAGAACTTGGTCCAAAGAAGGCCAACGGATCTAATGCAAGCCCGAAGATGGACGAACGAGACGAACTTGGTCCAAAGAAGGCCAACGGATCAAATGGGAGGACGAAGATGGACGAACGAAAAGAAATTGGTCCAAAGAAGGCCAACGGATCTAATGCAAGCCCGAAGATGGACGAACGAGACGAACTTGGTCCAAAGAAGGCCAACGGATCAAATGGGAGGTCGAAGATGGACGAACGAGACGAACTTGGTCCAAAGAAGGCCAACAGATCAAATGGGAGGACGAAGATGGACGAACGAGACCAACTTGGTCCAAAGAAGGCCAACGGATCAAATTGGAGGACAAAGAGGGACGAACGAGACGAACTTGGTCTAAACAAGGCCAACGGATCTAATGGGAGGACGAAGAGGGACGAACGATGATGGATGAACGAGACGAACTTGGTCCAAAGAAGGCCAACGGATCAAATGGGAGGACAAAGATGGACAAACGAGACGAGCATGGTCGAAAGAAGTCCAACGGATCTAATGGGAGGACAAAGAGGGACTAACGAGACGAACTTGGTCCAAAGAAGGCCAACGGATCTAATGCGAGGACGAAAATGGATGAACGAGACGAACTTGGTCCAAAGAAGGCCAACGGATCAAATGGGAGGACGAAGATGGACGAACGAAAAGAACTTGGTCCAAAGAAGGCCAACGGATCTAATGCAGGCCCGAAGATGGACGAACGAGACGAACTTGGTCCAAAGAAGGCCAACGGATCAAATGGGAGGACGAAGATGGACGAACGAGACGAACTTGGTCCAAAGAAGGCCAACAGATCAAATGGGAGGAGGAAGAGCGACGAAAGTGACGAACTTGGTCCAAAGAAGGCCAACGGATCAAATGGCAGAACGATGATGGATGAACGAGACGAACTTGGTCCAAAGAAGGCCAACGGATCAAATGGGAGGACGAAGATGGACAAACGAGACGAGCTTGGTCGAAAGAAGTCCAACGGATCTAATGGGAGGACAAAGAGGGACTAACGAGACGAACTTGGTCCAAAGTAGGCCAACGGATCTAATGCGAGGACGAAGATGGATGAACGAGACGAACTTGGTCCAAAGAAGGCCAACGGATCAAATGGGAGGATGAAGAGGGACTAACGAGAGGAACTTGATCCAAAGAAGGCCAACGGATCAAATGGGAGGATGAAGATGGACGAACTAGACGAACATGGTCCAAAGAAGGCCAACAGATCAAATGGTAGGACGAAGAGGGACGAAAGTGACGAACTTGGTCCAAAGAAGGCCAACGGATCAAATGGCAGGACGAAGAGGGATGAAAGAGTCGAACTTGATCCAACCAAGGACGACGGATGTAATGCGACAACAATGATGGACGAACGAGACGAACTTGGTCCAAAGAAGGCCAACGGATCTAATGCAAGCACGATGATGGACGAACAAGACGAACTTGGTCCAAAGAAAGCCAACGGATCAAATGGGAGGACGAACATGGACGAACGAGACGAACTTGGTCCAAAGAAGGCCAACGGATCTAATGGGAGGGCGAAGAGGGACGAACGAGACGAACTTGTTCCAAAGAAAGACCACGGATCTAATGGGAGGACGAAGAGGGACTAAAGAGACGAACTTAGTTCAAAGAAGGCCAACGGATCTAATGCAAGCACGATGATGTACAAACGAGACGAACTTGGTCCAAAGAAGGCCAACGGATCAAATGGTAGGACGAAGATGGACGAACGAAAAGAACTTGGTCCAAAGAAGGCCAACGGATCTAATGCAGGCCGGAAGATGGACGAACGAGACGAACTTGGTCCAAAGAAGGCCAACGGATCAAATGGGAGGACGAAGATGGACGAACGAGACGAACTTGGTCCAAAGAAGCCCAACGGATCAAATGGGAGGACGAAGATGGACGAACGAAAAGAACTTGGTCCAAAGAAGGCCAACGGATCAAATGGGAGGACGAAGAGGGACTAAAGAGACGAACTTAGTTCAAAGAAGGCCAACGGATCTAATGCAAGCACGAAGATGTACGAACGAGACGAACTTGGTCCAAAGAAGGCCAACGGATCAAATGGGAGGACGAAGAGGGACTAACGAGAGGAACTTGATCCAAAGAAGGCCAACGGATCAAATGGGAGGATGAAGATGGACGAACTAGACGAACATGGTCCAAAGAAGGCCAACAGATCAAATGGTAGGACGAAGAGGGACGAAAGTGACGAACTTGGTCCAAAGAAGGCCAACGGATCAAATGGGAGGACGAAGAGGGATGAAAGAGACGAACTTGATCCAACCAAGGATGACGGATGTAATGCGACAACAATGATGGACGAACGAGACGAACTTGGTCCAAAGAAGGCCAACGTATCTAATGCGACGACGAAGATTGACGAACGAGACGAACTTGGTCCAAAGAAGGCCAACAGATCTAATGGGAGGACAAAAAGGGACGAACGAGACGAACGTTTTCCAAAGAATTCCAACGGATCTAATGGGAAGACGAAGATGGACGAACGAGACGAACTTGGTCCAATGAAGTCCAACGGATCTAATGGGAGGACGAAGAGGGACTAAAGAGACGAACATGGTCCAAAGAATTCCAACGGATCTAATGGGAAGACTAAGATGGACGAACGAGACGATCTTGGTCCAAAGAAGGCCAACGGATCAAATGGGAGGACGAAGAGGGACTAACGAGACGAACTTGATCGAAAGAAGGCCAACGGATCAAATGGGACGATGAAGATGGACGAACTAGACGAACATGGTCCAAAGAAGGCCAACAGATCAAATGGTAGGACGAAGAGGGACGAAAGTGACGAACTTGGTCCAAAGAAGGCCAACGGATCAAATGGGTGGACGAAGAGGGACTAACGAGACGAACTTCATCCAAAGAAGGCCAACGGATCAAATGGGAGGACGAAGATGGACGAACTAGACGAACATGGTCCAAAGAAGGCCAACAGATCAAATGGTAGGACGAAGAGGGACGAAAGTGACGAACTTGGTCCAAAGAAGGCCAACAGATCAAATGGGAGGACGATGAGGGATGAAAGAGACGAACTTGATCCAACCAAGGACGACGGATCTAATGCAACGACAATGATGGACGAACGAGACGAACTTGGTCCAATGAAGTCGAACGGATCTAATGGGAGGACGAAGAGGGACTAAAGAGACGAACATGGTCGAAAGATGGACAATAGATCAAATGGGAGGACGAAGAGGGACGAACTAGATGAACATGGTCCAAAGAAGGCCAACGGATCAAATGGGAGGACAAAGATGGACGAACGAGACAAACTTGGTCCAAAGAAACGGATGAAATTGGAGGACAAAGAGGGACGAACGAGACGAACTTGGTGCAAAGAAGGCCAACGGATCTAATGGGAGGACGAAGAGGGACGAACTTGGTCCAAAGAAGGCCAACAGATCTAATACGAGGACGAAGATTGACGAACGAGACGAACTTGGTCCAATGAAGTCGAATGGATCTAATGGGAGGACGAAGAGGGGCTAAAGAGACGAACATGGTCCAAAGATGGACAATAGAGCAAATGGGAGGACGAAGAGGGACGAACTAGACGAACATGGTCCAAAGAAGGCCAACGGATCAAATGGGAGGACAAAGATGGACGAACGAGACAAACTTGGTCCAAAGAAGGCCATCGGATCTAATGGGATCTAATGGGAGGACCAAGAAGAACGAATGAGACGAACTTGGTCCAAAGAAGGCCATCGGATCTAATGGGAGGACCAAGATGGACGAACGAGACGAACTTGGACGAACGAGATGAACTTTTTCCAAAGAAGGAAAACAGATCTAATGGGAAGTCGAAGATGGACGAACGAGATGGATTTGATCCAAAGAAGGACTTGATTCAAAGAAGGCCAACGGATCTAATGGGAGGACGAAGAGGGACGAACGAGACGAACTTGGTCCAAAGAAGGCCAACGGATCTAATGGGAGGGCGAAGAGGGACGAACGAGACAAACATTGTCCAAAGAAGGACAACAGATCTAATGGGAGGACGAAGAGGGACTAAAGAGACGAACATAGTTCAAAGAAGGCCAACGGATCTAATCCAAGCACGAAGATGGATGAACGAGACGAACTTGGTCCAAAGAAGGCCAACGGATCAAATGGGAGGACGAAGATGGACGAACGAAAAGAACATGGTCCAAAGAAGGCCAACTGATCTAATGCAAGCCTGAAGATGGACGAACAAGACGAACTTGGTCCAAAGAAGGCCAACGGATCAAATGGGAGGACGAAGATGGACGACCGAGACGAACTTGGTCCAAAGAAGGCCAACGGATCGAATGGGATGATGAAGATGGACGAACTAGACGAACATGGTCCAAAGAAGGCCAACAGATCAAATGGTAGGACGAAGAGGGACGGAAGTCATGAACTTGTCCAAAGAAGGCCAACGGATCAAATGGGAGGACGAAGAGGGACGAAAGAGACGAACTTGATCCAAAGAAGGACAACGGATCTAATGCGACGACAATGATGGACGAACGAGACGAACTTGGTCCAAAGAAGGCCAACAGATCTAATGCGAGGACGAAGATTGACGAACGAGACGAACTTGGTCCAAAGAAGGCCAACGGATCAAATGGGAGGACGAAGATGGACGAACGAGACGAACTTGGTCCAAAGAAGGCCAACGGATCAAATGGGAGGTCGAAGATGGACGAACGAGACGAACTTGGTCCAAAGAAGGCCAACCGATCAAATGGGAGGACGAAGATGGACGAACGAGACAAACTTGGTCCAAAGAAGGCCAACGGATCAAATTGGAGGACAAAGAGGGACGAACGAGATGAACTTTGTCTAAAGAAGGCCAACGGATCTAATGGGAGGACGAAGAGGGACGAAAGTGATGAACTTGGTCCAAAGAAGGCCACCAGACCAAATGGGAGGACGAAGAGGGTTGAAAGAGACAAACTTGATCCAAAGAAGGACAACGGATCTAGTGCGACGACAATGATGGACGAACGAGACGAACTGGGTCCAAAGAAGGCCTACGGATCTAATGCGAGGACGAAGATGGACAAACGAGACGAACTCGGTCCAAAGAAGGCCAACGGATCAAATGGGAGGACGAAGAGGGACGAAAGAGACAAACTTGATCCAAAGAAGGACAACGGATCTAATGCGACGACAATGATGGACGAACGAGACGAACTTGGTCCAAAGAAGGCCAACGGATCTAATGCGAGGACGAAGATTGACGAACTAGACGAACTTGGTCCAAAGAAGGCCAACGGATCTAATGGTAGGACGAAAAGTGACGAACGAGACGAACGTTTTCCAAAGAATTCCAATGGATCAAATGGGAGCATGAAAAGGGACAAACGAGACAAGCTTGTTCCAAAAAACGCCAACGAAGAAGGACGAACGAGACGATCTTGGTACAAAGAAGGCCAACGGATCTAATGGGAGGACGAAGAGGTACGAACGAGACAAACTTGGTCCAAAGAAGGCCAACGAATCTAATGCAGGCACGATGATGGACGAACAAGACGAACTTGGTCCAAAGAAGGCCAACGGATCAAATGGGAGGACGAAGATGGACGAACGAGACGAACTTGGTCCAAAGAAGGCCAACGGATCTAATGGGAAGTCGAAGATGGACGAACGAGATGAATTTGATCCAAAGAAGGACTTGATCCAAAGAAGGCCAATGGATCTAATGGGAGGACGACGAGGGACGAACGAGACGAACTTGGTCCAAAGAAGGACAACGGATCTAACGGGAGCACGAAGAGGGACTAAAGAGACGAACTTAGTTCAAAGAAGGCCAACGGATCTAATACAAGCACGAAGATGGACGAACGAGACGAACTTGGTCCAAAGAAGGCCAACGGATCAAAAGGGACGACGAAGATGGACGAACGAAAAGAACTTGGTCCAAAGAAGGCCAACGGATCTAATGCATGCCTGAAGATGGACGAACGAGACGAACTTGGACCAAAGAAGGCCAACGGATCAAATGGGTGGACGAAGATGGACGAACGAGACGAACTTGGTCCAAAGACGGCCAACGGATCAAATGGGAGGACGAAGATGGACGAACGAGACGAACTTGGTCGAAAGAAGGCCAACGGATCAAATTGGTGGACAAAGAGGGACGAACGAGACGAACTTGGTGCAAAGAAGCCCAACGGATCTAATGGGAGGACGAAGATGGACGAACGATGATGGATGAACGAGACGAACTTGGTCCAAAGAACGCCAACGGATCAAATGGGAGGACGAAGATGGACGAATGAGACGAACTTGGTCGAAAGAAGGCCAACGGATCAAATTGGAGGACAAAGATGGACGAATGAGACGAACTTGGTCGAAAGAAGGCCAACGGATCAAATTGGAGGACAAAGAGGGACGAACGAGACGAACTAGGTCCAAAGAAGGCCAACGGATCAAATGGTAGGACGAAGAGGGACAAAAGACACGAACTTGATCCAAAGAAGGACAACGGATCTAATGCGACGACAATGATGGACGAACGAGACGAACTTGGTCAAAAGAAGGCCAACGGATCTAATGCGAGGACGAACTAGACGAACTTGGTCCAAAGAAGGCCAACAGATCTAATGATAGGACGAAAAGTGACGAACGAGACGAACGTTTTCCAAAGAATTCCAACGGATCTAATGGGAAGACGAAGATGGACGAACGAGACGAACTTGGTCCAAAGAAGGCCAACGGATCAAATGGGAGGACGAAGAGGGACTAACGAGACGAACTTGATCAAAAGAAGGCCGACAGGTCAAATGGTAGGACGAAGAGGTACGAAAGTGATGAACTTGGTCGAAAGAAGGCCAACGGATCAAATGGGAGGACGAAGAGGGACTAACGAGACGAACTTGATCCAAAGAAGGCCAACTTATCAAATGGGAGGATGAAGATGGACGAACTAGACGAACATGGTCCAAAGAAGGCCAACAGATCAAATGGTGGGACGAAGAGGGACGAAAGACACGAACTTGGTCCAAAAAAGGCCAACGGATCAAATGGGAGGACGAAGAGGGACGAAAGAGACGAACTTGATCCAAAGAAGGACAACGGATCTAATGCGACGACAATGATGGACGAACGAGACGAACTTGGTCCAAAGAAGGCCAACGGATCTAATGCGAGGACGAAGATTGACGAACTAGACGAACTTGGTCCAAAGAAGGCCAACGGATCTAATGGTAGGACGAAAAGTGACGAACGAGACGAACGTTTTCCAAAGAATTCCAACGAATCTAATGGGAAGACGAAGATGGACGAACGAGACGAACTTGGTCCAAAGAAGGCCAACGGATCAAATGGGAGGACGAAGATGGACGAACGAGACGAACTTGGTCGAAAGAAGGCCAACGGATCAAATTGGAGGACAAAGAGGGACGAACGAGACGAACTTGGTCCAAAGAAGGCCAACGGATCAAATGGGACGATGAAGATGGACGAACTAGACGAACATGGTCCAAAGAAGGCCAACAGATCAAATGTTAGGACAAAGAGGGACGAAAGTGACGAACTTGGTCCAAAGAAGGCCAACGGATCAAATGGGAGGACGAAGAGGGACTAACGAGACGAACTTGATCCAAAGAAGGCCAACGGATCAAATGGGAGGACGAAGATGGACGAACTAGACGAACATGGTCCAAAGAAGGCCAACAGATCAAATGGTAGGACGAAGAGGGACGAAAGTGACGAACTTGGTCCAAAGAAGGCCAACAGATCAAATGGGAGGACGATGAGGGATGAAAGAGACGAACTTGATCCAACCAAGGACGACGGATCTAATGCGACGACAATGATGGACGAACGAGACGAACTTGGTCCAAAGAAGGCCAACAGATCTAATGCGAGGACGAAGATTGACGAACGAGACGAACTTGGTCCAAAGAAGGCCAACGGATCTAATGGGAGGACGAAAAGGGACGAACGAGACGAACGTTTTCCAAAGAATTCCAACGAATCCAATGGGAAGACGAAGATGGACGAACGAGACGAACTTGGTCCAATGAAGTCGAACGGATCTAATGGGAGGACGAAGATGGACTAAAGAGATGAACATGGTCGAAAGATGGACAATAGATCAAATGGGAGGACGAAGAGGGACGAACTAGATGAACATGGTCCAAAGAAGGCCAACGGATCAAATGGGAGGACAAAGATGGACGAACGAGACAAACTTGGTCCAAAGAAGGCCAACGGATCAAATTGGAGGACAAAGAGGGACGAATGAGACGAACTTGGTGCAAAGAAGGCCAACGGATCTAATGGGAGGACGAAGATGGACAAACGAGACGAGCTTGGTCGAAAGAAGTCCAACTGAACTAATGGGAGGACGAAGAGGGACTAACGACACGAACTTGGTCCAAGGAAGGGCAACGGATCAAATGCGAGGATGAAGATGGATGAAATAGACGAACATGGTCCAAAGAAGGCCAATAGATCAAATGGTAGGACGAAGAGGGACGAAAGTGATGAACTTGGTCCAAAGAAGGCCACCGGATCAAATGGGAGGACGAAGAGGGACGAAAGAGACAAACTTGATCCAAAGAAGGACAACGGATCTAATCGACTACAATGATGGACGATCGAGACGAACTCGGTCCAAAGAAGGCCAACGGATCTAATGCGAGGACGAAGATGGACAAACGAGACGAACTCGGTCCAAAGAAGGCCAACGGATCAAATGAGAGGACGAAGAGGGACTAACGACACGAACTTGATCCAAAGAAGGCCAACGGATCAAATGGGAGGATGAAGATGGACGAACTAGACGAACATGGTCCAAAGAAGGCCAACAGATCAAATGGTAGGACGAAGAGGGACGAAAGTGACGAACTTGGTCCAAAGAAGGCCAACGGATCAAATGGGAGGACGAAGAGGGACTAACGAGACGAACTTGATCCAAAGAAGGCCAACAGATCAAATGGTAGGACGAAGAGGGACGAAAGACACGAACTTGGTCCAAAGAAGGCCAACGGATCAAAAGGGAGGACAAAGAGGGACGAAAGAGACGAACTTGATCCAACCAAGGACGACGGATGTAATGCGACAACAATGATGGACGAACGAGACGAACTTGTACCAAAGAAGGCCAACGGATCTAATGCGACGACGAAGATTGACGAACGAGACGAACGTTTTCCAAAGAATTCCAACGGATCAAATGGGAGCATGAAGAGGGACAAACGGGACAAGCTTGTTCCAAAAAACGCCAAAGAATCAAATGGGAGGACGAAGATGGACGAACGAGACGATCTTGGTACAAAGAAGGCCAACGGATCTAATGGGCGGACGAAGAGGCACGAACGAGCCAAACTTGGTCCAAAGAAGGCCAACGAACAAGACGAACTTGGTCCAAAGAAGGCCAACGGATCAAATGGCAGGACGAACTTGGACGAACGAGACGAACTTGGTCCAAAGAAGGCAAACAGATCTAATGGGAAGTCGAAGATGGACGAACGAGATGAATTTGATCCAAAGAAGGCCAACGGATCTAATGGGAGGATGAAGAGGGACGAACGAGACGAACTTGGTCCAAAGAAGGCCAACGGATCTAATGGGAGGGCGAAGAGGGACGAACGAGACAAACTTGGTCCAAAGAAGGACAACGGATCTAATGGGAGGACGAAGAGGGACTAAAGAGACGAACATAGTTCAAAGAAGGCCAACGGATCTAATCCAAGGACGAAGATGGACGAACGAAAAGAACATGGTCCAAAGAAGGCCAGCTGAGCTAATGCAAGCCCGAAGATGGACGAACAAGACGAACTTGATCCAAAGAAGGCCAACGGATCAAATGGGAGGACGAAGATGGGCGAACGAGACGAACTTGGTCCAAAGAAGGCCAACGGATCAAATGGGAGGATGAAGATGGACGAACTAGACGAACATGGTCCAAAGAAGGCCAACAGATCAAATGGTAGGACGAAGAGGGACGGAAGTCATGAACTTGGTCCAAAGAAGGCCAACGGATCAAATGGGAGGACGAAGAGGGACGAAAGAGACGAACTTGATCCAAAGAAGGACAACAGATATAATGCGACGACAATGATGGACGAACGAGACGAACTTGGTCCAAAGAAGGCCAACGGATCTAATGCGAGGACGAAGATTGACGAACGAGACGAACTTGGTCCAAAGAAGGCCAACGGATCAAATGGGAGGACGAAGATGGACGAACGAAAAGAACTTGGTCCAAAGAAGGCCAACGGATCTAATGCAAGCCCGAAGATGGACGAACGAGACGAACTTGGTCCAAAGAAGGCCAACAGATCAAATGGGAGGACGAAGATGGACGAACGAGACAAACTTGGTCCTAAGAAGGCCAACGGATCAAATGGGAGGACGAAGATGGACGAACGAGACAAACTTGGTCCTATGAAGGCCAACGGATCAAATGGGAGGACAAAGAGGGAGGAACGAGACGAACTTGGTCCAAAGGAGGCCAACGGATCAAATGGGAGGACGAAGATGGACGAACGAAAAGAACTTGGTCCAAAGAAGGCCAACGGATCTAATGCAAACCCGAAGATGGACGAACGAGACGAACTTGGTCCAAAGAAGGCCAACGGATCAAATGGGAGGACGAAGATGGACGAACGAAAAGAACATGGTCCAAAGAAGGCCAGCTGAGCTAATGCAAGCCCGAAGATGGACGAACAAGACGAACTTGATCCAAAGAAGGCCAACGGATCAAATGGGAGGACGAAGATGGGCGAACGAGACGAACTTGGTCCAAAGAAGGCCAACGGATCAAATGGGAGGATGAAGATGGACGAACTAGACGAACATGGTCCAAAGAAGGCCAACAGATCAAATGGTAGGACGAAGAGGGACGGAAGTCATGAACTTGGTCCAAAGAAGGCCAACGGATCAAATGGGAGGACGAAGAGGGACGAAAGAGACGAACTTGATCCAAAGAAGGACAACAGATCTAATGCGACGACAATGATGGACGAACGAGACGAACTTGGTCCAAAGAAGGCCAACGGATCTAATGCGAGGACGAAGATTGACGAACGAGACGAACTTGGTCCAAAGAAGGCCAACGGATCTAATGCAAGCCCGAAGATGGACGAACGAGACGAACTTGGTCCAAAGAAGGCCAACAGATCAAATGGGAGGACGAAGATGGACGAACGAGACAAACTTGGTCCTAAGAAGGCCAACGGATCAAATGGGAGGACGAAGATGGACGAACGAGACAAACTTGGTCCTATGAAGGCCAACGGATCAAATGGGAGGACAAAGATGGACGAACGAAAAGAACTTGGTCCAAAGAAGGCCAACGGATCTAATGCAAACCCGAAGATGGACGAACGAGACGAACTTGGTCCAAAGAAGGCCAACGGATCAAATGGGAGGTCGAAGATGGACGAACGAGACGAACTTGGTCCAAAGAAGGCCAACAGATCAAATGGGAGGACGAAGATGGACGAACGAGACAAACTTGGTCCAAAGAAGGCCAATGGATCAAATTGGAGGACAAAGAGGGACGAACGAGACGAACTTGGTCTAAAGAAGGCCAACGGATCTAATGGGAGGACGAAGAGGGACGAACGATGATGGACGAAAGAGACGAACTTGGTCCAAAGAAGGCCAACGGATCAAATGGGAGGACGAAGATGGACGAACGAGACAAACTTGGTCCTAAGAAGGCCAACGGATCAAATGGGAGGACAAAGAGGGACGAACGAGACGAACTTTGTCCAAAGGAGGCCAACGGGTCAAATGGGAGGACGAAGATGGACGAACGAAAAGAACTTGGTCCAAAGAAGACCAACGGATCTAATGCAAGCCTGAAGATGGACGAACGAGACGAACTTGGTCCAAAGAAGGCCAACAGATCAAATGGGAGGTCGAAGATGGACGAACGAGACGAACTTGGTCCGAAGAAGGCCAACAGATCAAATGGGAGGACGAAGATGGACGAACGAGACAAACTTGGTCCAAAGAAGGCCAACGGATCAAATTTGAGGACAAAGAGGGACGAACGAGACGAACTTGGTCTAAAGAAGGCCAACGGATCTAATGGGAGGACGAAGATGGACAAACGAGACGAGCTTGGTCGAAAGAAGTCCAACGGATCTAATGGGAGGACAAAGAGGGACTAACGAGACGAACTTGGTCCAAAGTAGGCCAACGGATCTAATGCGAGTACGAAGATGGATGAACGAGACGAACTTGGTCCAAAGAAGGCCAACGGATCAAATGGGAAGACGAAGATGGACGAACGAGACGAACTTGGTCCATTGAAGTCCAACGGATCTAATGGGAGGACGAAGACGGACTAAAGAGACGAACATGGTCCAAAGAATTCCAACGGATCTAATGGGAAGACGAAGATGGACGAACGAGACGAACTTGGTCCAAAGAAGGCCAACGGATCAAATGGGGGGACGAAGAGGGACTAACGAGACGAACTTGATCGAAAGAAGGCCAACGGATCAAATGGGACGATGAAGATGGACGAACTAGACGAACATGGTCCAAAGAAGGCCAACAGATCAAATGGTAGGACGAAGAGGGACGAAAGTGATGAACTTGGTCCAAAGAAGGCCAACGGATCAAATGGGAGGACGAAGAGGGACTAACGAGACGAACTTGATCCAAAGAAGGCAAACGGATCAAATGGGAGGACGAAGATGGACGAACTAGACGAACATGGTCCAAAGAAGGCCAACAAATCAAATGGTAGGACGAAGAGGGACGAAAGTGACGAACTTGGTCCAAAGAATGCCAACAGATCAAATGGGAGGACGATGAGGGATGAAAGAGACGAACTTGATCCAACCAAGGACGACGGATCTAATGCGACGACAATGATGGACGAACGAGACGAACTTGGTCCAAAGAAGGCCAACAGATCTAATGCGAGGACGAAGATTGACGAACGAGACGAACTTGGTCCAAAGAAGGCCAACGGATCTAATGGGAGGACGAAAAGGGACGAACGAGACGAATGTTTTCCAAAGAATTCCAACGGATCTAATGGGAAGACGAAGATGGACGAACGAGACGAACTTGATCCAATGAAGTGGAACGGATCTAATGGGAGGACGAAGAGGGACTAAAGAGACGAACATGGTCGAAAGATGGACAATAGATCAAATGGGAGGACGAAGAGGGACGAACTAGATGAACATGGTCCAAAGAAGGCCAACGGATCAAATGGGAGGACAAAGATGGACGAACGAGACAAACTTGGTCCAAAGAAGGCCAACGGATCAAATTGGAGGACAAAGAGGGACGAACGAGACGAACTTGGTGCAAAGAAGGCCAACGGATCTAATGGGAAGACGAAGAGGGAAGAACGATGATGGACGAACGAGACGAACTTGGTCCAAAGAAGGCCAACAGATCTAATACGAGGACGAAGATTGACGAACGAGACGAATTTGGTCCAATGAAGTCGAACGGATCTAATGGGAGGTCGAAGAGGGGCTAAAGAGACGAACATGGTCCAAAGATGGACAATAGAGCAAATGGGAGGACGAAGAGGTACGAACTAGACGAACATGGTCCAAAGAAGGCCAACGGATCAAATGGGAGGACGAAAAAGGGACAAACGAGACAAGCTTGTTCCAAAAAACGCCAACGAATCAAATGGGAGGACGAAGATGGACGAACGAGACGATCTTGGTACAAAGAAGGCCAACGGATCTAATGGGAGGACGAAGAGGTACGAACGAGACAAACTTGGTCCAAAGAAGGCCAACGAATCTAATGCAAGCACGATGATGGACGAACAAGACGAACTTGGTCCAAAGAAGGCCAATGGATCTAATGGGAGGACGAAGAGGGACGAACGAGACGAACTTGGTCCAAAGAAGGACAACGGATCTAACGGGAGGACGAAGAGGGACTAAAGAGACGAACATAGTTCAAAGAAGGCCAACGGATCTAATACAAGCACGAAGATGGACGAACGAGACGAACTTGGTCCAAAGAAGGCCAACGGATCAAAAGGGACGACGAAGATGGACGAACGAAAAGAACTTGGTCCAAAGTAGGCCAACGGATCTAATGCATGCCCGAAGATGGACGAACGAGACGAACTTGGTCCAAAGAAGGCCAACGGATCAAATGGGTGGACGAAGATGGACGAACGAGACGAACTTGGTCCAAAGACGGCCAACGGATCAAATGGGAGGACGAAGATGGACGAACGAGACGAACTTGGTCGAAAGAAGGCCAACGGATCAAATTGGAGGACAAAGAGCGACGAACGAGACGAACTTGGTGCAAAGAAGCCCAACGGATCTAATGGGAGGACGAAGAGGGACGAACGATGATGGATGAACGAGACGAACTTGGTCCAAAGAAGGCCAACGGATCAAATGGGAGGACGAAGATGGACAAACGAGACGAGCTTGGTCGAAAGAAGTCCAACGGATCTAATGGGAGGACGAAGAGGGACTAACGAGACGATCTTGGTCCAAAGAAGGCCAACGGATCAAATGCGAGGATGAAGATGGATGAACTAGACGAACATGGTCCAAAGAAGGCCAACAGATCAAATGGTAGGACGAAGAGGGACGAAAGTGATGAACTTGGTCCAAAGAAGGCCACCAGATCAAATGGGAGGACGAAGAGGGACGAAAGGGACAAACTTGATCCAAAGAAGGACAACGGATCTAGTGCGACGACAATGATGGACGAACGAGACGAACTTGGTCCAAAGAAGGCCAACGGATCTAATGCGAGGACGAAGATGGACAAACGAGACGAACTCGGTACAAAGAAGGCCAACGGATCAAATGGGAGGACGAAGAGGGACTAACGACACGAACTTGATCCAAAGAAGGCCAACGGATCAAATGGGAGGATGAAGATGGACGAACAAGACGAACATGGTCCAAAGAAGGCCAACAGATCAAATGGTAGGACGAAGAGGGACGAAAGTGACGAACTTGGTCCAAAGAAGGCGAACGGATCAAATGGGAGGACGAAGAGGGACTAACGAGACGAACTTGATCCAAAGAAGGCCAACGGATCAAATGGGAGGATGAAGATGGACGAACTAGACGAACATGGTCCCAAGAAGGCCAACAGATCAAATGGTGGGTCGAAGAGGGACGAAAGACACGAACTTGGTCCAAAAAAGGCCAACGGATCAAATGGGAGAACGAAGAGGGACGAAAGAGACGAACTTGATCCAAAGAAGGACAACGGATCTAATGCGACGACAATGATGGACGAACGAGACGAACTTGGTCCAAAGAAGGCCAATGGATCTAATGCGAGGACGAAGATTGACGAACTAGACGAACTTGGTCCAAAGAAGGCCAACGGATCAAATGGGAGGATGAAGATGGACGAACTAGACGAACATGGTCCAAAGAAGGCCAACAGATCAAATGGTGGGACGAAGAGGGACGAAAGACACGAACTTGGTCCAAAAAAGGCCAACGGATCAAATGGGAGGACGAAGAGGGACGAAAGAGACGAACTTGATCCAAAGAAGGACAACGGATCTAATGCGACGACAATGATGGACGAACGAGACGAACTTGGTCCAAAGAAGGCCAACAGATCTAATGCGAGGACGAAGATTGACGAACTAGACGAACTTGGTCCAAAGAAGGCCAACGGATCTAATGGTAGGACGAAAAGTGACGAACGAGACGAACGTTTTCCAAAGAATTCCAACGGATCTAATGGGAAGACGAAGATGGACGAACGAGACGAACTTGGTCCAAAGAAGGCCAACGGATCAAATGGGAGGACGAAGAGGGACTAACGAGACGAACTTGATCAAAAGAAGGCCAACGGATCAAATGGGACGATGAAGATGGACGAACTAGACGAACATGGTCCAAAGAAGGCCAACAGATCAAATGGTAGGAAGAAGAGGGACGAAAGTGACGAACTTGGTCCAAAGAAGGCCAACGGATCAAATGGGAGGACGAAGAGGGACTAACGAGACGACCTTGATCCAAAGAAGGCCAACGGATCAAATGGGAGGACGAAGATGGACGAACTAGACGAACATGGTCCAAAGAAGGCCAACAGATCAAATGGTAGGACGAAGAGGGACGAAAGTGACGAACTTGGTCCAAAGAAGGCCAACAGATCAAGTGGGAGGACGATGAGGGATGAAAGAGACGAACTTGATCCAACCAAGGACGACGGATCTAATGCGACGACAATGATGGACGAACGAGACGAACTTGGTCCAAAGAAGGCCAACAGATCTAATGCGAGGACGAAGATTGACGAAGGAGACGAACTTGGTCCAAAGAAGGCCAACGGATCTAATGGGAAGACGAAGATGGACGAACGAGACAAACTTGGTCCAATGAAGTCGAACGGATCTAATGGGAGGACGAAGAGGGACTAAAGAGACGAACATGGTCGAAAGATGGACAATAGATCAAATGGGAGGACGAAGAGGGACGAACTAGATGAACATGGTCCAAAGAAGGCCAACGGATCAAATGGGAAGACAAAGATGGACGAACGAGACAAACATGGTCCAAAGAAGGCCAACGGATCAAATGGGAGGATGAAGATGGACGAACTAGACGAACATGGTCCAAAGAAGGCCAACAGATCAAATGGTAGGACGAAGAGGGACGAAAGTGACGAACTTGGTCCAAAGAAAGCCAACGGATCAAATGGGAGGACGAAGAGGGACTAACGAGACGAACTTGATCCAAAGTAGGCCAACAGATCAAATGGTAGGACGAAGAGGGCCGAAAGACACGAACTTGGTCCAAAGAAGGCCAACGGATCAAATGGGAGGACGAAGAGGGACGAAAGAGACGAACTTGATCCAACCAAGGACGACGGATGTAATGCGACAACAATGATGGACGAACGAGACGAACTTGGTCCAAAGAAGGCCAACGGATCTAATGCGACGACGAAGATTGATGAACGAGACGAACTTGGTCCAAAGAAGGCCAACAGATCTAGATGGAGGACAAAAAGGGACGAACGAGACGAACGTTTTCCAAAGAATTCCAACGGATCAAATGGGAGGATGAAGATGGACAAACAAGACGAACATGGTCCAAAGAAGGCCAACAGATCAAATGGTAGGACGAAGACGGACGAAAGTGACGAACTTGGTCCAAAGAATGCCAACGGATCAAATGGGAGGACGAAGAGGGACTAACGAGACGAACTTGATCCAAAGAAGGCCAACGGATCAAATGAGAGGATGAAGATGGACGAACTAGACGAACATGGTCCAAAGAAGGCCAACAGATCAAATGGTGGGACGAAGAGGGACGAAAGACACGAACTTGGTCCAAAAAAGGCCAACGGATCAAATGGGAGGACGAAGAGGGACGAAAGAGACGACCTTGATCCAAAGAAGGACAACGGATCTAATGCGACGACAATGATGGACGAACGAGACGAACATGGTCCAAAGAAGGCCAACGGATCTAATGCGAGTGACGAACGAGACGAACGTTTTCCAAAGAATTCCAACGGATCAAACGGGAGCACGAAGATGGACGAACGAGACGACCTTGGTACAAAGAAGGCCAACGGATCTAATGGGAGGACGAAGAGGTACGAACGAGACAAACTTCGTCCAAAGAAGGCCAACAAATCTAATGCAAGCACGATGATGGACGAACAAGACGAACTTGGTCCAAAGAAGGCCAACGGATCAAATGGGAGGACGAAGATGGACGAACGAGACGAACTTGGTCCAAAGAAGGCCAACGGATCTAATGGGAAGTCGAAGATGGACGAACGAGATGAATTTGATCCAAAGAAGGACTTGATCCAAAGAAGGCCAATGGATCTAATGGGAGGACGAAGAGGGACGAACGAGACGAACTTGGTCCAAAGAAGGACAACATATCTAATGGGAGGACGAAGAGGGACTAAAGGGATGAACTTAGTTCAAAGAAGGCCAACGGATCTAATACAAGCACGAAGATGGACGAACGAGACGAACTTGGTCCAAAGAAGGCCAACGGATCAAAAGGGACGACGAAGATGGACGAACGAAAAGAACTTGGTCCAAAGAAGGCCAACGAATCTTGGTACAAAGAAGGCCAACGGTTCTAATGGGAGGACGAAGAGGTACGAACGAGACAAACTTGGTCCAAAGAAGGCCAACGAATCTAATGCAAGGACGATGATGGACGAACAAGACGAACTTGGTCCAAAGAAGGCCAACGGATCAAATGGGAGGACGAAGATGGACGAACGAGACGAACTTGGTCCAAAGAAGGCCAACGGATCTAATGGGAAGTCGAAGATGGACGAACGAGATGAATTTGATCCAAAGAAGGACTTGATCCAAAGAAGGCCAATGGATCTAATGGGAGGACGAAGAGGGACGAACGACACGAACTTGGTCCAAAGAAGGCCAACGGATTAAATGCGAGGATGAAGATGGATGAACTAGACGAACATGGTCCAAAGAAGGCCAACGGATCTAATGGGAGGACGAAGAGGGACGAACGATGATGGATGAACGAGACGAACTTGGTCCAAAGAAGGCCAACGAATCAAATGGGAGGACGAAGATGGACAAACGAGACGAGCTTGGTCGAAAGAAGTCCAACGGATCTAATGGGAGGACAAAGAGGGACTAACGAGACGAACTTGGTCCAAAGTAGGCCAACGGATCTAATGCGAGGACGAAGATGGACGAACGAGACGAACTTGGTCCAAAGAAGGCCAACGGATCAAATGGGACTACGAAGATGGACGAACGTGACGAACATGGTCCAAAGAAGGCCAACGGATCAAATGGGAGGATGAAGATGGACGAACTAGACGAACATGGTCCAAACAAGGCCAACAGATCAAATGGTAGGACGAAGAGGGACGAAAGTCATGAACTTGGTCCAAAGAAGGCCAACGGATCAAATGGGAGGACGAAGAGGGACGAAAGAGACGAACTTGGTCCAAAGAAGGACAACGGATCTAATGCGACGACAATGATGGACGAACGAGACGAACTTGGTCCAAAGAAGGCCAACGGATCTAATGCGAGGACGAAGATTGATGAACGAGACGAACATGGTCCAAAGAAGGCCAACGGATCTAATGGCAGGACGAAAAGGGACGAACGAGACGAACGTTTTCCAAAGAATTCCAACGGATCAAATGGGAGCATGAAGAGGGACAAACGAGACAAGCTTGTTCCAAAAAATGCCAACGAATCAAATGGGAGGATGAAGATGGACGAACGAGACGATCTTAGTACGAAGAAGGCCAACGGATCTAATGAGAGGACGAAGATGTACGAACGAGACAAACTTGGTCCAAAGAAGGCCAACGAATCTAATGCAAGTACGATGATGGACGAACAAGACGAACTTGGTCCAAAGAAGGCCAACGGATCTAATGGTAGGACGAAAAGTGACGAACGAGACGAACGTTTTCCAAAGAATTCCAACGGATCAAATGGGAGCATGAAAAGGGATAAACGAGACAAGCTTGTTCCAAAAAACGCCAACGAATCAAATGGGAGGACGAAGATGAACGAACAAGACGATCTTGGTACAGAGAAGGCCAACGGATCTAATGGGAGGACGAAGAGGTATGAACGAGACAAACTTGGTCCAAAGAAGGCCAACGAATCTAATGCAAGCACGATGATGGACGAACAAGACGAACTTGGTCCAAAGAAGGCCAACGAATCAAATGGGAGGACGAAGATGGACGAACGAGACGAACTTGGTCCAAAGAAGGCCAACGGATCTAATGGGAAGTCGAAGATGGACGAACGAGATGAATTTGATCCAAAGAAGGACTTGATCCAAAGAAGGCCAATGGATCTAATGGGAGGACGAAGAGGGACGAACGACACGAACTTGGTCCAAAGAAGGCCAACGAATCTAATGGGAGGGCGAAGATGGACGAACGAGACGAACTTGGTCCAAAGAAGGCCAACAGGATCAAATGGGAGGACGAAGATGGACAAACGAGACGAGCTTGGTCGAAATAAGTCCAACGGATCTAATGGGAGGACAAAGTGGGACTAACGAGACGAACTTGGTCCAAAGTAGGCCAACGGATCTAATGCGAGGACGAAGATGGACGAACGAGACGAACTTGGTCCAAAGAAGGCCAATTGATCAAATGGGAGGACGAAGAGGGACTAACGAGACGAACTTGATCCAAAGAAGGCCAACAGATCAAATGGGAGGATGAAGATAGACGAACTAGACGAACATGGTCCAAAGAAGGCTAACAGATCAAATGGTAGGACGAAGAGGGACGAAAGTCATGAACTTGGTCCAAAGAAGGCCAACGAATCAAATGGGAGGACGAAGAGGGACGAAAGAGACGAACTTGGTCCAAAGAAGGACAACGGATCTAATGCGACGACAATGATGGACGAACGAGACGAACTTGGTCCAAAGAAGGCCAACGGATCTAATGCGAGGACGAAGATTGACGAACGAGACGAACTTGGTCCAAAGAAGGCCAACGGATCTAATGCCAGGACGAAAAGGGACGAACGAGACGAACGTTTTCCAAAGAATTCCAACGGATCAAATGGGAGCATGAAGAGGGACAAACGAGACAAGCTTGTTCCAAAAAATGCCAACGAATCAAATGGGAGGAGGAAGAGGTACGAACGAGACAAACTTGGTCCAAAGAAGGCCAACGAATCTAATGCAAGCACGATGATGGACGAACAAGACGAACATGGTCCAAAGAAGGCCAACGGATCAAATGGGAGGACGAATATGGACGAAGGAAACGAACTTGGTCCAAAGAAGGCCAACGGATCAAATTGGAGGACAAAGAGGGACGAACGAGACGAACTTGGTGCAAAGAAGCCCAACGGATCTAATGGGAGGACGAAGAGGGACGGACGATGAGGGATGAACGAGACGAACTTGGTCCAAAGAAGGCCAACGGATCAAATGGGAGGACGAAGATGGACAAACGAGACGAGCTTGGTCGAAAGAAGTCCAACGGATCTAATGGGAGGACGAAGAGAGACTAACGAGACGAACTTGGTCCAAAGAAGGCCAACGGATCAAATGCGAGGATGAAGATGGATGAACTAGACGAACATGGTCCAACGAAGGCCATCAGATCAAATGGTAGGACGAAGAGGGACGAAAGTGATGAACTTGGTCCAAAGAAGGCCACCGGATCAAATGGGAGGACGAAGAGGGACGAAAGAGACAAACTTGAACCAAAGAAGGACAACGGACCTAATACGACGACAATGATGGACGAACGAGACGAACTTGGTCCAAAGAAGGCCAACGGATCTAATGGGAGGACGAAGAGGGACTAACGACACGAACTTGATCCAAAGAAGGCCAACGGATCAAATTGGAGGATGAAGATGGACGAACTAGACGAACATGGTCCAAAGAAGGCCAACAGATCAAATGGTAGGACGAAGAGGGACGAAAGTGACGAACTTGGTCCAAAGAAGGCCAACGGATCAAATGGGAGGACGAAGAGGGACTAACGAGACGAACTTGATCCAAAGAAGGCCAACGGATCAAATGGGAGGATGAAGATGGACGAACTAGACGAAAATGGTCCAAAGAAGGCCAACAGATCAAATGGTGGGACGAAGAGGGACGAAAGACACGAACTTGGTCCAAAGAAGGTGATGGCCTCCTTGTTGTAATAACTTGGCCAATGACTTAATTTCACCACTTATACTCTGGTTGTGACTAAGAACTTGTGATTTTCGATCTTTAAGAAAGAATAGCAAGAAAGGATGATTCTTATTTTAACAAGAACACAAGTGAGTAGAACAAGAATCAAGTGAACAAAAAGGAAGTGAGAATAAAGAGTTCTTGTTATAACAAGCAAACAAGAGAGCAGATTATAAGGCAAGGAACAAGAAGAATGGATGGGAGGCAAGGGGCGCCACCTTGGTCTAATCCATGACAAGGATAAGCCTATGGAAATGAGGATCACCACAAGAAAGGATTCTTGGTAAGATCAAAGTCTGGTTCAATCCAGAACCAAAGAGTAAGGACTCAATTACACAAGGTAATATTTTTGCTCAAAATCAAAGTTATCTTTCATGGCACCATGCACCCCTATTTATAGTGAGGGAGGCTGGTCTGATTACAAGGTAAGGACTTAGCCTATGCCATTCAAGGCTTACAAGGAATCCTAGGTGTTCATTATGGAGCAATTACAAGCAATAAGTTGGCTGCCATCCAGCTCTTCTATGCGCCCACAATCAAGAGAATCCTAGGCTAGAATTAACAAGTAATTACAAGCAATTATATTGCTGCTCCCTAGCTTTTTAATGTGCAAGGAATCCTAATGAAAAACCATGAATATGGCTGCTGTCCAGCCATCAATATGCGCCCACCATTCTTGTCTTGGATGCCCTCTTTAATTGTTCTTCAAGTCCCTTACTAATGGTGCAAGGAATCCCAAGAACTCTCATTGAATTGGCTGCTGTCCATGGCCTTCAAAGTAGCGCATAACTCTTCCTCAATGCAGCCACCATTCAGTCATGTGGCTGTTACACTTTTAATGTGATGTTGAGCATTCATGCCTTTCTCTTGATTGCTATGAATTCTTTGTCTTGTGTAACTCCCTCTTGCCTTGATGTGTTTTGATTCACTTTGTCTGCCTTGACTTTTATTTAAGCAACCACTTAAAGTGGATTAAACACACATAAACAAAACAAGGAATTAAATAGCTTAGTGCCTTGGTCCCAAATAAATCACTTGGACACTTGCACATTTATTTAATTAAAACAAAGTAACTTGACTGCCTATGCAAGTTGCGCCTCCTCCATGGCTTGTATGACAAGCATGGTTTTTGGTGCAATTACATCTTTGCCCATGTTTGCAATTGTCTTAGTCATGAATTGGACTAAGCCTTCTTGGACCCTTCTTGACATTGCCCTAGTCATTGGGCCTCCTAGGCTTTGAATGGCTTCTTGGACCTCCATGTCCTCATCAGAAGGCCAACGGATCAAATGGGAGGACGAAGAGGGACGAAAGAGACGAACTTGATCCAAAGAAGGACAACGGATCTAATGCGACGACAATGATGGACGAACGAGACGAACATGGTCCAAAGAAGGCCAACGGATCTAATGCGAGGACGAAGATTGACGAACTAGACGAACCTGGTCCAAAGAAAGCCAACGGATCTAATTGCAGGACGAAAAGTGACGAACGAGACGAACGTTTTCCAAAGAATTCCAACGGATCAAAAGGGAGCATGAAAAGGGACAAAAGAGACAAGCTTGTTCCAAAAAATGCCAACGAATCAAATGGGAGGACGAAGATGGACGAACAAGACGAACTTGGTCCAAAGAATGCCAACGGATCAAATGGGAGGACGAAGATGGACGAACGAGACGAACTTGGTCCAAAGAAGGCCAACGGATCTAATGGGAAGTCGAAGATGGACGAACGATATGAATTTGATCCAAAGAAGGACTTGATCCAAAGAAGGCCAATGGATCTAATGGGAGGACGAAGAGGGACGAACGACACGAACTTGGTCCAAAGAAGGCCAACGGATCTAATGGGAGGGCGAAGAGGGACGAACGAGACGAACATGGTCCAAAGAAGGACAACGGATCTAATGGGACGACGAAGAGGGACTAAAGAGACGAACTTAGTTCAAAGAAGGCCAACGGATCTAATACAAGCACGAAGATGGACGAACGAGATGAACTTGGTCCAAAGAAGGCCAACGGATCAAATGGGACGACGAAGATGGACAAACGAGACGAGCTTGGTCGAAAGAAGTCCAACAGATCTAATGGGAGGACAAAGAGGGACTAACGAGACGAACATGGTCCAAAGTAGGCCAACGGATCTAACGCGAGGACGAAGATGGACGAACGCGACGAACTTGGTCCAAAGAAGGCCAACGGATCAAATGGGAGGACGAAGATGGACAAACGAGACGAGCTTGGTCGAAAGAAGTCCAACAGATCTAATGGGAGGACAAAGAGGGACTAACGAGACGAACATGGTCCAAAGTAGGCCAACGGATCTAACGCGAGGACGAAGATGGACGAACGCGACGAACTTGGTCCAAAGAAGGCCAACGGATCAAATGGGAGGACGAAGAGGGACTAACGAGACGAACTTGATCCAAAGAAGGCCAACGGATCAAATGGGAGGATAAAGATGGACGAACTAGACGAACATGGTCCAAAGAAGGCCAACAGATCAAATGGTAGGACGAAGAGGGACGAAAGTCATGAACGTGGTCCGAAGAAGGCCAACGGATCAAATGGGAGGACGAAGAGGGACGAAAGAGACGAACTTGGTCCAAAGAAGGACAACGGATCTAATGCGACGACAATGATGGACGAACGAGACGAACTTGGTCCAAAGAAGGCCAACGGATCTAATGCGAGGACGAAGATTGACGAACGAGACGAACTTGATCCAAAGAAGGCCAACGGATCTAATGGCAGGACGAAAAGGGACGAACGAGACGAACATTTTCCAAAGAATTCCAACGGATCAAATGGGAGCATGAAGAGGGACAAAAGAGACAAGTTTGTTCCAAAAAACGCCAACGAATCAAATGGGAGGACGAAGATGGACGAACGAGACGATCTTGGTACAAAGAAGGCCAACGGATCTAATGGGAGGACGAAGAGGTACGAACGAGACAAACTTGGTCCGAAGAAGGCCAACGAATCTAATGCAAGCACGATGATGGACGAACAAGACGAACTTGGTCCAAAGAAGGCCAACGGATCAAATGGGAGGACGAACATGGACGAACGAGACGAACTTGGTCCAAAGAAGGCCAACGGATCTAATGGGAGGGCGAAGAGGGACGAACGAGACGAACGTTTTCCAAAGAATTCCAACGGATCAAAAGGGAGCATGAAAAGGGACAAAAGAGACAAGCTTGTTCCAAAAAATGCCAACGAATCAAATGGGAGGACGAAGATGGACGAACAAGACGAACTTGGTCCAAAGAATGCCAACGGATCAAATGGGAGGACGAAGATGGACGAACGAGACGAACTTGGTCCAAAGAAGGCCAACGGATCTAATGGGAAGTCGAAGATGGACGAACGATATGAATTTGATCCAAAGAAGGACTTGATCCAAAGAAGGCCAATGGATCTAATGGGAGGACGAAGAGGGACGAACGACACGAACTTGGTCCAAAGAAGGCCAACGGATCTAATGGGAGGGCGAAGAGGGACGAACGAGACGAACATGGTCCAAAGAAGGACAACGGATCTAATGGGACGACGAAGAGGGACTAAAGAGACGAACTTAGTTCAAAGAAGGCCAACGGATCTAATACAAGCACGAAGATGGACGAACGAGATGAACTTGGTCCAAAGAAGGCCAACGGATCAAATGGGACGACGAAGATGGACGAACGAAAAGAACATGGTCCAAAGAAGGCCAACGGATCTAATGCAAGCCCGAAGATGGACGAACGAGACGAACTTGGTCCAAAGAAGGCCAACGGATCAAATGGGAGGACGAAGATGGACGAACGAGATGAACTTGGTCCAAAGAAGGCCAACGGATCAAACGGGAGGACGAAGATGGACGAACGAGACAAACTTGGTCCAAAGAAGGCCAACGGATCAAATTGGAGGACAAAGAGGGACGAACGAGACGAACTTGGTCCAAAGAAGGCCAACGGATCTAATGGGAGGACGAAGAGGGACGAACGAGACGAACTTGGTCCAAAGAAGGCCAACGGATCAAATTGGAGGACAAAGAGGGACGAACGAGACGAACTAGGTCCAAAGAAGGCCAACGGATCAAACGGGAGGACGAAGATGGACGAACGAGACAAACTTGGTCCAAAGAAGGCCAACGGATCAAATTGGAGGACAAAGAGGGACGAACGAGACGAACTTGGTCCAAAGAAGGCCAACGGATCAAATGGGAGGACGAAGATGGACGAACGAGACGAACTTGGTCCAAAGAAGGCCAACGGATCAAACGGGAGGACGAAGATGGACGAACGAGACAAACTTGGTCCAAAGAAGGCCAACGGATCAAATTGGAGGACAAAGAGGGACGAACGAGACGAACTTGGTCCAAAGAAGGCCAACGGATCAAATGGGAGGACGAAGATGGACAAACGAGACGAGCTTGGTCGAAAGAAGTCCAACAGATCTAATGGGAGGACAAAGAGGGACTAACGAGACGAACTTGGTCCAAAGTAGGCCAACGGATCTAACGCGAGGACGAAGATGGACGAACGCGACGAACTTGGTCCAAAGAAGGCCAACGGATCAAATGGGAGGACGAAGAGGGACTAACGAGACGAACTTGATCCAAAGAAGGCCAACGGATCAAATGGGAGGATAAAGATGGACGAACTAGACGAACATGGTCCAAAGAAGGCCAACAGATCAAATGGTAGGACGAAGAGGGACGAAAGTCATGAACGTGGTCCGAAGAAGGCCAACGGATCAAATGGGAGGACGAAGAGGGACGAAAGAGACGAACTTGGTCCAAAGAAGGACAACGGATCTAATGGGAGGGCGAAGAGGGACGAACGAGACGAACTTGGTCCAAAGAAGGCCAACGGATCTAATGGGAGGGCGAAGAGGGACGAACGAGACGAACTTGGTCCAAAGAAGGACAACGGACGAACGAGACGAACGAGACGAACTTGGTCCAAAGAAGGACAATGGATCTAATGGGAGGACGAAGAGGGACTAAAGAGACAAATTTAGTCTGAAGAAGGCCAACGGATCTAATGCAAGCACGAAGATGGACGAACGAGACGAACTTGGTCCAAAGAAGGCCAACGGATCAAATGGGAGGACGAAGATGGGCGATCGAGACGAACTTGGTCCAAAGAAGGCCAACGGATCTAATGGGAAGTCGAAGACGGACGAACGAGACGAACTTGGTCCAAAGAAGGCCAACGGATCAAACGGGAGGACGAAGATGGACGAACGAGACAAACTTGGTCCAAAGAAGGCCAACGGATCAAATTGGAGGACAAAGAGGGACGAACGAGACGAACTTGGTCCAAAGAAGGCCAACGGATCAAATGGGAGGACGAAGATGGACGAACGAGACGAACTTGGTCCAAAGAAGGCCAACGGATCAAACGGGAGGACGAAGATGGACGAACGAGACAAACTTGGTCCAAAGAAGGCCAACGGATCAAATTGGAGGACAAAGAGGGACGAACGAGACGAACTTGGTCCAAAGAAGGCCAACGGATCAAATGGGAGGACGAAGATGGACAAACGAGACGAGCTTGGTCGAAAGAAGTCCAACAGATCTAATGGGAGGACAAAGAGGGACTAACGAGACGAACTTGGTCCAAAGTAGGCCAACGGATCTAACGCGAGGACGAAGATGGACGAACGCGACGAACTTGGTCCAAAGAAAGCCAACGGATCAAATGGGAGGACGAAGAGGGACTAACGAGACGAACTTGATCCAAAGAAGGCCAACGGATCAAATGGGAGGATAAAGATGGACGAACTAGACGAACATGGTCCAAAGAAGGCCAACAGATCAAATGGTAGGACGAAGAGGGACGAAAGTCATGAACGTGGTCCGAAGAAGGCCAACGGATCAAATGGGAGGACGAAGAGGGACGAAAGAGACGAACTTGGTCCAAAGAAGGACAACGGATCTAATGCGACGACAATGATGGACGAACGAGACGAACTTGGTCCAAAGAAGGCCAACGGATCTAATGCGAGGACGAAGATTGACGAACGAGACGAACTTGATCCAAAGAAGGCCAACGGATCTAATGGCAGGACGAAAAGGGACGAACGAGACGAACATTTTCCAAAGAATTCCAACGGATCAAATGGGAGCATGAAGAGGGACAAAAGAGACAAGTTTGTTCCAAAAAACGCCAACGAATCAAATGGGAGGACGAAGATGGACGAACGAGACGATCTTGGTACAAAGAAGGCCAACGGATCTAATGGGAGGACGAAGAGGTACGAACGAGACAAACTTGGTCCAAAGAAGGCCAACGAATCTAATGCAAGCACGATGATGGACGAACAAGACGAACTTGGTCCAAAGAAGGCCAACGGATCAAATGGGAGGACGAACATGGACGAACGAGACGAACTTGGTCCAAAGAAGGCCAACGGATCTAATGGGAGGGCGAAGAGGGACGAACGAGACGAACTTGGTCCAAAGAAGGACAACGGACGAACGAGACGAACGAGACGAACTTGGTCCAAAGAAGGACAATGGATCTAATGGGAGGACGAAGAGGGACTAAAGAGACAAATTTAGTCTGAAGAAGGCCAACGGATCTAATGCAAGCACGAAGATGGACGAACGAGACGAACTTGGTCCAAAGAAGGCCAACGGATCAAATGGGAGGACGAAGATGGGCGATCGAGACGAACTTGGTCCAAAGAAGGCCAACGGATCTAATGGGAAGTCGAAGATGGACGAACGAGATGAATTTGATCCAAAGATGGACTTGATCCAAAGAAGGCCAACGGATCTAATGGGAGGACGAAGAGGGACGAACGAGACGAACTTGGTCCAAAGAAGGCCAACGGATCTAATGGGAGGGCGAAGAGGGACGAACGAGACGAACTTGGTCCAAAGAAGGACAACGGATCTAATGGGAGGATGAAGAGGGACTAAAGAGACGAACTTAGTTCAAAGAAGGCCAACGGATCTAATACAAGCACGAAGATGGACGAACGAGACGAACTTGGTCCAAAGAAGGCCAACGGATCAAATGGTAGGACGAAGATGGACGAACGAAAAGAACTTGGTCCAAAGAAGGCCAACGGATCTAATGCAAGCCCGAAGATGGACGAACGAGACGAACTTGGTCCAAAGAAGCCAACGGATCAAATGGGGGGACGAAGATGGACAAACGAGACGAATTTGGTCCAAAGAAGGCCAACGAATCAAATGGGAGGACGAAGATGGACGAACGAGACGAACTTAGTCCAAAGAAGGCCAACGGATCAAATGGGAGGACGAAGATGGACGAAAGAGACTAACTTGGTCCAAAGAAGGCCAACGGATCAAATTGGAGGACAAAGAGGGACGAACGAGACGAACTTGGTCCAAAGAAGGACAACGGATCTAATGGGAGGATGAAGAGGGACTAAAGAGACGAACTTAGTTCAAAGAAGGCCAACGGATCTAATACAAGCACGAAGATGGACGAACGAGACGAACTTGGTCCAAAGAAGGCCAACGGATCAAATGGTAGGACGAAGATGAACGAACGAAAAGAACTTGGTCCAAAGAAGGCCAACGGATCTAATGCAAGCCCGAAGATGGACGAACGAGACGAACTTGGTCCAAAGAAGCCAACGGATCAAATGGGGGGACGAAGATGGACAAACGAGACGAATTTGGTCCAAAGAAGGCCAACGGATCAAATGGGAGGACGAAGATGGACGAACGAGACGAACTTCGTCCAAAGAAGGCCAACGGATCAAATGGGAGGACGAAGATGGACGAAAGAGACTAACTTGGTCCAAAGAAGGCCAACGGATCAAATTGGAGGACAAAGAGGGACGAACGAGACGAACTTGGTCCAAAGAAGGACAACGGATCTAATGGGAGGACGAAGAGGGACTAAAGAGACGAACTTAGTTCAAAGAAGGCCAACAGGTCTAATACAAGCACGAAGATGGACGAACGAGACGAACTTGGTCCAAAGAAGGCCATCGGATCAAATGGTAGGACGAAGATGGATGAACGAAAAGAACTTGGTCCAAAGAAGGCCAACAGATCTAATGCAAGCCCGAAGATGGACGAACGAGACGAACTTGGTCCAAAGAAGCCAACGGATCAAATGGGGGGATGAAGATGGACGAACGAGACGAACTTGGTCCAAAGAAGGCCAACGGATCTAATGGGAGACGAAGATGGACGAACGAGACGAACTTAGTCCAAAGAAGGCCAACAGATCAAATGGGAGGACGAAGATGGACGAAAGAGACTAACTTGGTCCAAAGAAGGCCAACGGATCAAATTGGAGGACAAAGAGGGACGAACGAGACGAACTTGGTCCAAAGAAGGACAACGGATCTAATGGGAGGACGAAGAGGGACTAAAGAGACGAACTTAGTTCAAAGAAGGCCAACAGGTCTAATACAAGCACGAAGATGGACGAACGAGACGAACTTGGTCCAAAGAAGGCCATCGGATCAAATGGTAGGACGAAGATGGATGAACGAAAAGAACTTGGTCCAAAGAAGGCCAACAGATCTAATGCAAACCCGAAGATGGACGAACGAGACGAACTTGGTCCAAAGAAGCCAACGGATCAAATGGGGGGATGAAGATGGACGAACGAGACGAACTTGGTCCAAAGAAGGCCAACGGATCTAATGGGAGACGAAGATGGACGAACGAGACGAACTTAGTCCAAAGAAGGCCAACAGATCAAATGGGAGGACGAAGATGGATGAAAGAGACTAACTTGGTCCAAAGAAGGCCAACGGATCAAATTGGAGGACAAAGAGGGACGAACGAGAAGAACTTGGTCCAAACAAGGCCAACGGATCTAATGGGAGGACGAAGAGGGACTAACGAGACGAACTTCGTCCAAAGTAGGCCAACGGATCTAATGCGAGGACGAAGATGGACGAACGAGACGAACTTGGTCCAAAGAAGGCCAACGGATCAAATGGGCGGACGAAGAGGGACTAACGAGACGAACTTGATCCAAAGAAGGCCAACGGATCAAATGGGAGGATGAAGATGGACGAACTAGACGAACATGGTCCAAAGAAGGCCAACAGATCAAATGGTAGGACGAAGAGGGATGAAAGTCATGAACTTGGTCCAAAGAAGGCCAACGGATCAAATGGGAGGACGAAGAGGGACGAAAGAGACGAACTTGGTCCAAAGAAGGACAACGGATCTAATGCGACGGCAATGATGGACGAACGTGACGAACTTGGTCCAAAGATGATGGCCTCCTTGTTGTAATAACTTGGCCAATGACTTGAATTCACCACTTAGAATCTGGTTGTGACTAAGAACTTGTGATTTTATCTTTAAGAAAGAATAGCAAGAAAGGATGATTCTTATTTTAACAAGAACACAAGTGAGTAGAACAAGAATCAAGTGAACAAAAAGGATGTGAGAATAAAGAGTTCTTGTTATAACAAGCAAACAAGAGAGCAGATTATAAGGCAAGGAACAAGAAGAATGGATGGGAGGCAAGGGGCGCCACCTTGGTCTAATCCAAGACAAGGATAAGCCTATGGAAATGAGGATCACCACAAGAAAGGATTCTTGGTAAGATCAAAGTCTGGTTCAATCCAGAACCAAAGAGTAAGGACTCAATTACACAAGGTAATATTTTTGCTCAAAATCAAAGTTGTTTTCCTATGCTCCATGCGCCCCCTATATATAGTGAGGGAGGCTGGTTCTGATTACAAAGAAGAGACCAAGTCTTTGCCATTCAAGGCTACAAGGAATCCTAGGCTAGCATAAAGAGCAATTACAATGGCTGCTGACCAGCTCAAAGTCTACAAGGAATCCTAGGCTATCATAAAGAACAATTACAATGGTTGCTGACCAGCTTAAGGTCTACAAGGAATCCTAGGCTATCATAAAGAAGAGGTTACAAACATGGCTGCTGCTTCAGCTCTTCCAAAAGGCGCAAATGCTTGGTCAGAGTACAGCTGCATGCGCTTCTTAATGACCAGGAGGCAGCCTCTTTGATTGCTTCTTCATGACTCAGCCACCTTGTAATTAAAGAGATGGCTGTTACATTTTAATTGTGCTGTTGGAGCATTAATCCTTTGTCTTGTGTAACTCCCTCTTGCCTTGATTGCTTCGAATTCTTTGTCTTTCCTTGCCATCAGATTATTTGGACCCATTCAACTCTACAAAAGAGCTGTTACATGCGCCCCACACTTGCCACTTGAAGTGGATTAAACACACCAAAATAAACAAGGAATTAAATAACTTAGTGCCTTGGTCCCAAATAAAATCAATTGGTCACTTGCACTTTTATTTAAAAAGTAACTTGGCTGGCTGGTTATGCATGTTGCACCTCCTCCATGGCTTGTATGACAAGCATGGTTTTTGGGGCAATTACATCTTTGCCCATGTTTGCAATTGTCTTAGTCATAAATTGGACTAAGCCTTCTTGGACCCTTCTTGACATTGCCCTAGTCATTGGGCCTCCTAGGCTTTGAATGGCTTCTTGGACCTCCATGTCCTCATCAAAAGAAGGCCAACGGATCTAATGCGAGGACGAAGATTGACGAACGAGATGAACTTGGTCCAAAGAAGGCCAACGGATCAAATGGGAGGACGAACATGGACGAACGAGACGAACTTGGTCCAAAGAAGGCCAGCGGATCTAATGGGAGGACGAAGAGGTACGGACGAGACAAACTTGGTCCAAAGAAGGCCAACGAATCTAATGCAAGCATGATGATGGACGAACAAGACGAACTGGGTCCAAAGAAGGCCAACGGAACAAATGGCAGGACAAACATGGACGAACGAGACGAACTTGGTCCAAAGAAGGCCAACGGATCTAATGGGAGGACGAAGAGGGACGAACGAGACGAACTTGGTCCAAAGAAGGCCAACATATATAATGGTAGGGCGAAGAGGGACGAACGAGACGAACTTGGTCCAAAGAAGGACAACGGATCTAATGGGAGGACGAAGAGGGACTAAAGAGACGAACTTAGTTCAAAGAAGGCCAATGGATCTAATACAAGCACGAAGATGGACGAACGAGACGAACATGGTCCAAAGAAGGCCAACGGATCAAATGGGAGGACGAAGATGGACGAACGAGACAAACTTGGTCCAAAGAAGGCCAACGGATCAAATTGGAGGACAAAGAGGGACGAACAAGACGAACTTGGTCCAAAGAAGGCCAACGAATCTAATGGGAGGACGAACGAGACGACCTTGGTCCAAAGAAGCCAACGGATCAAATTGGAGGACGAAGAGGGACGAACGAGACGACCTTGGTCCAAAGAAGCCAACGGAGCAAATGGGAGGACGAAGATGGACGAACGAGACGAACTTGGTCCAAAGAAGGCCAACGGATCAAATGGGAGGACGAAGATGGACGAACGAGACAAACTTGGTCCAAAGTAGGCCAACGGATCAAATTGGAGGACAAAGAGGGACGAACGAGACGAACTTGGTCCAAAGAAGGCCAACGAATCTAATGGGTGGACAAAGAGGGACTAACGAGACGAACTTGGTCCAAAGTAGGCCAACGGATCTAATGCGAGGACGAAGAGGGACTAACGAGACGAACTTGATCCAAAGAAGGCCAACGGATCAAATGGGAGGATGAAGATGGACGAACTAGACGAACATGGTCCAAAGAAGGCCAACAGATCAAATGGTAGGACGAAGAGGGACGAAAGTCATGAACTTGGTCCAAAGAAGGCCAACGGATCAAATGGGAGGACGAAGAGGGACAAAAGAGACGAACTTGATCCACAGAAGGACAACGGATCTAATGCGACGACAATGATGGACGAACGAGACGAACTTGGTCCAAAGAAGGCCAACGGATCTAATGGCAGGACGAAAAGGGACGAACGAGACGAACGTTTTCCAGAGAATTCCAACGGATCAAATGGGAGCATGAAGAGGGACAAACGAGACAAGCTTGTTCCAAAAAACGCCAACGAATCAAATGGGAGGACGAAGATGGATGAACGAGATGATCTTGGTACAAAGAAGGCCAACGGATCTAAAGGGAAGGCGAAGAGGGACGAACGAGACAAAGTTGGTCCAAAGAAGGACAACGGACGAACGAGACGAACGAGACGAACTTGGTCCAAAGAAGGACAACGGATCTAATGGGAGGACGAAGAGGGACTAAAGAGACGAACTTAGTCCAAAGAAGGCCAACGGATCTAATGCAAGCACGAAGATGGACGAACGAGACGAACTTGGTCCAAAGAAGACCAACGGATCAAATGGGAGGACGAAGATGGACGAACGTAAAGAACTTGGTCCAAAGAAGGCCAACGGATCTAATGCAAGCCCGAAGATGGACGAACGAGACAAACTTGGTCCAAAGAACGCCAATGGATCAAATGGGAGGACGAAGTTGGACGAACGAGACGAACTTGGTCCAAAGAAGGCCAACGGATCTAATGCAAGCACGAAGATGGACTAACGAGACGAACTTGATCTAAAGAAGGCCAACGAATCAAATGGGAGGATGAAGATGGATGAACTAGACGAACATGGTCCAAAGAAGGCCAACAGATCAAATGGTAGGACGAAGAGGGACGAAATTGACGAACTTGGTCCAAAAAATGCCAACGGATCATATGGTAGGACGAAGAGGGACTAACGAGACGAACTTGATCAAAAGAAGGCCAACGGATCACATGGGAGCACGAAGATGGGCGAATTAGACGAACAAGGACCAAAGAAGGCCAACAGATCAAATGGTAGGACGAAGAGGGACGAAAGTGACGAACTTGGTCCAGAAAAGGCCAACGGATCAAATGGGAGGACGAAGAGGGACGAAAGAGACGAACTTGATCCAAACAAGGATGACGGATCTAATGCGACAACAATGATGGACGAACGAGACGAACTTGGTCCAAAGAAGGCCAACGGATCTAATGCGCGGACGAATATTGACGAACGAGACGAACTTGGTCCAAAGAAGGCCAACGGATCTAATGGGAGGACGAAAAGGGAAGAACGAGATGAACGTTTTCCAAAGAATTCCAACAGATCTAATGCGAAGACGAAGATGAACGAACGAGACGAACTTGGTCCAATGAAGTCCAACGGATCTAACGGGAGGACGAAGAGGGACTAAAGAGACGAACTTGGTCCAAAGATGGCCAACGGATCAAATGGGAGGATGAAAAGGGACGAACGAGACGAACGTTTTCCAAAGAATTCCAATGGATCGAATGGGAAGACGAAGATGGACGAACGAGACGAACTTGGTCCAATGAAGTCCAACGGATCTAATGGGAGGACGAAGAGGGACTAAAGAGACGAACTTGGTCCAAAGATGGCCAACGGATCAAATGGGAGGACGAAGAGGGACGAACTAGACCAACAAGGTCCAAAGAAGGCCAACAGATCAAATGGGAGGACGAAGATGGACGAACGAGACAAACTTGGTCCAAAGAAGGCAACGGATCAAATTGGAGGACAAAGTATTGACGAACGAGACGAACTTGGTCCAAAGAAGGCCAACGGATCTAACGGGAGGATGAAGAGGGACGAACGATGATGGATGAACGAGACGAACTTGGTCCAAAGAAGGCCAACGGATCAAATGGGAGGACGAAGATGGACAAACGAGACGAGCTTGGTCCAAAAAAGGCCAACGGATCTAATGCGAGGACGAAGATGGACGAACGAGACAAACTTGGTCCAAAGAAGGCCAACGGATCAAATGGGAGGACGAAGATGGACGAACTAGACGAACATGGTCCAAAGAAGGCCAACAGATCAAATGGTAGGACGAAGAGGGACGAAAGTGATGAACTTGGTCCAAAGAAGGCCAACGGATCAAATGGGAGGACGAAGAGGGACGAAAGAGACGAACTTGATCCAAAGAAGGACAATAGATCTAATGCGCGGACAAAGATGGACGAACGAGACGAACTTGATCTAAAGATGGCCAACGGATCAAATGGGAGGATGAAGATGGACGAACTAGACGAACATGGTCCAAAGAAGGCCAACAGATCAAATGGTAGGACGAAGAGGGATGAAAGTGACGAACTTGGTCCAAAGAAGGCCAACGGATCAAATGGGAGGACGAAGAGGGACTAACGGGACGAACTTGATCCAAAGAAGGCCAACGGATCAAATAGGAGGATGAAGATGGACGAACTAGACGAACGTGGTCCAAAGAAGGCCAACAGATCAAATGGTAGGACGAAGAGGGACGAAAGTGACGAACTTGGTCCATAGAATGCTAACGGATCAAATGGGAGGACGAAGAGGGACGAAAGAGATGAACTTGATCCAAAGAAGGATAATAGATTTAATGCGACGACAATGATGGACGAACGAGACGAATTTGGGCCAAAGAAGGCCAACGGATCTAAAGCGCGGACGAAGATGGACGAACGAGACGAACTTGGTCCAAAGAAGGCCAACGGATCAAATGGGAGGACGAAGAGGGACTTACGAGACGAACTTGATCTAAAGATGGCCAACAGATCAAATGGGACGATGAAGATGGACGAACTAGACGAACATGGTCCAAAGAAGGCCAACAGATCAAATGGTAGGACGAAGAGGGACGACCGAGACGAACTTGGTGCAAAGAAGCCCAACGGATCTAATGGGAGGACGAAGAGGGACGAACGATGATGGATGAACGAGACGAACTTGGTCCAAAGAAGGCCAACGGATCAAATGGGAGGACGAAGATGGACAAACGAGACGAACTCAGTCCAAAGAAGGCCAACGGATCAAATGGGAGGACGAAGAGGGACTAACGACACGAACTTGATCCAAAGAAGGACAATAGATCTAATGCGACGACAATGATGGACGAACGAGACGAATTTTGTCCAAAGAAGGCCAACGGATCTAATGCGCGGACGAAGATGGACGAACGAGACGAACTTGGTCCAAAGAAGGCCAACGGATCAAATGGAGGATGAAGATGGACGAACTAGACGAACATGGTCCAAAGAAGGCCAACAGAACAAATGGTAGGACGAAGAGGGATGAAAGTGACGAACTTGGTCCAAAGAAGGCCAACGGATCAAATGGGAGGACGAAGAGGGACTAACGAGACGAACTTGATCCAAAGAAGGCCAACGGATCAAATGGGAGGATGATGATGGACGAACTAGACGAACATGGTCCAAAGAAAGCCAACAGATTAAATGGTAGGACGAAGAGGGACGAAAGTGACGAACTTGGTCCAAAGAAGGCCACCGGACCAAATGGGAGGACGAAGAGGGACTAACGAGACGAACTTGATCCAAAGAAGGCCAACGGATCAAATGGGAGGATGAAGATGGACGAACTAGACGAACATGGTCCAAAGAAGGCCAACAGATCAATTGGTAGGACGAAGAGGGACGAAAGACACGAACTTGGTCCAAAGAAGGCCAACGGATCAAATGGGAGGACGAAGAGGGACAAAAGAGACGAACTTGATCCAAAGAAGGACAACGGATCTAATGCGACGACAATGATGGACGAACGAGACGAACTTGGTCCGAAGAAGGCCAACGGATCTAATGCGAGGACGAAGATTGACGAACTAGACGAACTTGGTCCAAAGAAGGCCAACGGATCTAATGGCAGGATGAAAAGTGACGAACGAGACGAACGTTTTCCAAAGAATTCCAACGGATCAAATGGGAGCATGAAAAGGGACAAACGAGACATGCTTGTTCCAAAAAACTCCAACGAATCAAATGGGAGGATGAAGATGGACGAACGAGACGATCTTGGTACAAAGAAGGCCAACGGATCTAATGGGAGGACGAAGAGGTACGAACGAGACAAACTTGGTCCAAAGAAGGCCAACGAATCTAATGCAAGCACGATGATGGACGAACAAGATGAACTTGGTCCAAAGAAGGCCAATGGATCAAATGGGAGGACGAAGATGGACGAACGAGACGAACTTGGTCCAAAGAAGGCCAACGGATCTAATGGGAAGTCGAAGATGGACGAACGAGATGAATTTGACCCAAAGAAGGACTTGATCCAAAGAAGGCCAATGGATCTAATGGGAGGACGAAGAGGGACGAACGAGACGAACTTGGTCCACAGAAGGCCAACGGATCTAATGGGAGGGAGAAGAGGGACGAACGAGACGAACTTGGTCCAAAGAAGGACAACGGATCTAATGGGAGGAGGAAGAGGGACTAAAGACACGAACTTAGTTCAAAGATGGCCAGCGGATCTAACACAAGCACGAAGATGGACGAACGAGAGGAACTTGGTCCAAAGAAGGCCAACGGATCAAATGGGACGATGAAGATGGACGAACGAAAAGAACTTGGTCCAAAGAAGGCCAACGGATCAAATGGGAGGAGGAAGATGGACGAACGAGACGAACTTGGTCCAAAGAAGGCCAACGGATCAAATGGGAGGACGAAGATGGACGAACGAGACAAACTTGGTCCAAAGAAGGCCAACGGATCAAATTGGAGGACAAAGAGGGACGAACGAAACGAACTTGGTCCAAAGAAGGACAACGGATCTATTGGCAGGACGAAGAGGGACGAACGATGATGGATGAACGAGACGAACTTGGTCCAAAGAAGGCCAACGGATCAAATGGGAGGACGTACATGGACAAACGAGACGAACTTGACCCAAAGAAGGCCAACGGATCACATGGGAGCACGAAGATGGACGAAATAGACGAACATGGTCCAAAGAAGGCCAACAGATCAAATGGGAGGACGAAGAGGGACGAAAGAGACGAACTTGATCCAAACAAGGACGACGGATCTAATGCGACGACAATGATGGACGAACGAGACGAACTTGGTCCAAAGAAGGCCAACGGATCTAATGCAAGGACGAAGAATGACGAACGAGACGAACTTGGTCCAAAGAAGGCCAACGGATCTAATGGGAGGACGAAAAGGGACGAACGAGACGAACGTTTTCCAAAGAATTCCAACGGATCTAATGGGTAGACGAAGATGGACGAACGAGACGAACTTGGTCCAATGAAGTCCAACAGATCTAACGGGAGGACGAAGAGGGACTAAAGAGACGAACTTGGTCCAAAGATGGCCAACGGATCAAATGGGAGGACGAAGAGGGACGAACTAGACGAACATCGTCCAAAGAAGGCCAACGGATCAAATGGGAGGACGAAGATGGACGAACGAGACAAACTTGGTCCAAAGAAGGCAACAGATCAAACTGGAGGACAAAGTGTTGACGAACGAGACGAACTTGGTCCAAAGAAGGCCAACGAATCAAATGGGAGGACGAAGAGGGACGAACTAGACGAACATGGTCCAAAGAAGGCCAACGGATCAAATGGTAGGACGAAGAGGGACGACAGTCATGAACTTGGTCCAAAGAAGGCCAACGGATCAAATGGGAGGACGAAGAGGGACGAAAGAGACGAACTTGATCCAAAGAAGGACAATACATCTAATGCGAGGACAATGATGGACGAACGAGACGAATTTGGTCCAAAGAAGGCCAACGGATCTAATGCGCGGACGAAGATGGACGAACGAGACGAACTTGGTCCAAAGAAGGCCAACGGATCAAATGGGAGGATGAAGATGGACGAACTAGACGAACATGGTCCAAAGAAGGCCAACGGATCAAATGGGAGGACGAAGAGGGACTAACGAGACGAACTTGATCCAAAGAAGGACAACAGATCTAATGGGAGGAGGAAGAGGGACTAAAGAGACGAACTTAGTTCAAAGAAGGCCAACGGATCTAATACAAGCACGAAGATGGACGAACGAGACGAACTTGGTCCAAAGAAGGCCAACGGATCAAATGGGACGTGAAGATGGACGAACGAAAAGAACTTGGTCCAAAGAAGGCCAACGGATCTAATGCAAGCCCGAAGATGGACGAACGAGACGAACTTGGTCCAAAGAAGGCCAACGGATCAAATGGGAGGAGGAAGATGGACGAACGAGACGAACTTGGTCCAAAGAAGGCCAACGGATCAAATGGGAGGACGAAGATGGACGAACGAGACAAACTTGGTCCAAAGAAGGCCAACGGATCAAATTGGAGGACAAAGAGGGACGAACGAGACGAACTTGGTCCAAAGAAGGCCAACGGATCTATTGGGAGCACGAAGAGGGACGAACGATGATGGATGAACGAGACGAACTTGGTCCAAAGAAGGCCAACAGATCAAATGGGAGGACGAAGATGGACAAACGAGACGAACTTGACCCAAAGAAGGCCAACAGATCAAATGGGAGGATGAAGATGGACGAACGAGACGAACTTGGTCCAAAGAAGGCCAACGGATCTAATGCGAGGACGAAGAATGACGAACGAGACGAACTTGGTCCAAAGAATGCCAACGGATCTAATGGGAGGACGAAAAGGGACGAACGAGACGAATGTTTTCCAAAGAATTCCAACGGATCTAATGGGACGACGAAGATGGACGAACGAGACGAACTTGGTCCAATGAAGTCCAACGGATCTAACGGGAGGACGAAGAGGGCCTAAAGAGACGAACTTGGTCCAAAGATGGCCAACGGATCAAATGGGAGGACGAAGATGGACGAACGAGACAAACTTGGTCCAAAGAAGGCAACGGATCAAATTGGAGGACAAAGTGTTGACGAACGAGACGAACTTGGTCCAAAGAAGGCCAACGGATCTAACGGGAGGACGAAGAGGGACGAAAGAGACGAACTTGATCCAAACAAGGCCAACGGATCTAATGGGAAGACGAAGATGGACGAACGAGACGAACTTGGTCCAAAGAAGGCCAACGGATCTAATGCGAGGACGAAGATTGACGAACTAGACGAACTTGGTCCAAAGAAGGCCAACGGATCAAATGGCAGGATGAAAAGTGACGAACGAGACGAACGTTTTCCAAAGAATTCCAACGGATCAAATGGGAGCATGAAAAGGGACAAACGAGACAAGCTTGTTCCAAAAAACGCCAACGAATCAAATGGGAGGACGAAGATGGACGAACGAGACGATCTTGGTACAAAGAAGGGCAACGGATCTAATGGGAGGACGAAGAGGTACGAACGAGACAAACTTGGTCCAAAGAAGGCCAACGAATCTAATGCAAGCACGATGCTGGACGAACAAGACGAACTTGGTCCAAAGAAGGCCAACGGATCAAATGGGAGGACGAAGATGGACGAACGAGACGAACTTGGTCCAAAGAAGGCCAACGGATCTAAAGGGAAGTCGAAGATGGACGAACGAGATGAATTTGATCCAAAGGAGGAATTGATCCAAAGAAGGCCAATGGATCTAATGGGAGGACAAAGAGGGACGAACGAGACGAACTTGGTCCAAAGAAGGCCAACGGATCAAATGGGAGGGCGAAGAGGGACTAAAGAGACGAACTTAGTTCAAAGAAAGCCAACGGATCTAATACAAGCACAAAGATGGACGAACGAGACGAACTTGGTCCAAAGAAGGCCAACGGATCAAATGGGACGATGAAGATGGACGAACGAAAAGAACTTGGTCCAAAGAAGGCCAACGGATCTAATGCAAGCCCGAAGATGGACGAACGAGACGAACTTGGTCCATAGAAGGCCAACGGATCAAATGGGAGGACGAAGATGGACGAACGAGACGAACTTGGTCCAAAGAAGGCCAACTGATCAAATGGGAGGACGAAGATGGACGAACGAGACAAACTTGGTCCAAAGAAGGCCAACGGATCAAATTGGAGGACAAAGAGGGACGAACGAGACGAACTTGGTCCAAAGAAGGCCAACGGATCTATTGGGAACACGAAGAGGGACGAACGATGATGGATGAACGAGACGAACTTGGTCCAAAGAAGGCCAACGGATCAAATGGGAGGACGAAGAGGGACGAAAGAGACGAACTTGATCCAAAGAAGGACAATACATCTAATGCGACGACAATGATGGACGAACGAGACGAATTTGGTCCAAAGAAGGCCAACGGATCTAATGCGCGGACGAAGATGGACGAACGAGACGAACTTGGTCCAAAGAAGGCCAACGGATCAAATGGGAGGATGAAGATGGACGAACTAGACGAACATGGTCCAAAGAAGGCCAACGGATCAAATGGGAGGACGAAGAGGGACTAACGAAACGAACTTGATCCAAAGAAGGACAACGGATCTAATGGGAGGAGGAAGAGGGACTAAAGAGACGAACTTAGTTCAAAGAAGGCCAACGGATCTAATACAAGCACGAAGATGGACGAACGAGACGAACTTGGTCCAAAGAAGGCCAACGGATCAAATGGGACGTGAAGACGGACGAACGAAAAGAACTTGGTCCAAAGAAGGCCAACGGATCTAATGCAAGCCCGAAGATGGACGAACGAGACGAACATGGTCCAAAGAAGGCCAACGGATCAAATGGGAGGAGGAAGATGGACGAACGAGACGAACTTGGTCCAAAGAAGGCGCCAACGGATCAAATGGGAGGACGAAGATGGACGAACGAGACGAACTTGGTCCAAAGAAGGCGCCAACGGATCAAATGGGAGGACGAAGATGGACGAACGAGACAAACTTGGTCCAAAGAAGGCCAACGGATCAAATTGGAGGACAAAGAGGGACGAACGAGACGAACTTGGTCCAAAGAAGGCCAACGGATCTATTGGGAGCACGAAGAGGGACGAACGATGATGGATGAACGAGACGAACTTGGTCCAAAGAAGGCCAACAGATCAAATGGGAGGACGAAGATGGACAAACGAGACGAACTTGACCCAAAGAAGGCCAACGGATCACATGGGAGCACGAAGATGGACAAATTAGACGAACATGGTCCAAAGAAGGCCAACAGATCAAATGGTAGGACGAAGAGGGACGAAAGTGACGAACTTGGTCCAAAAAAGGCCAACGGATCAAATGGGAGGACGAAGAGGGACGAAAGAGACGAACTTGGTCCAAAGAAGGCCAACGGATCTATTGGGAACACGAAGAGGGACGAACGATGATGGATGAACGAGACGAACTTGGTCCAAAGAAGGCCAACGGATCAAATGGGAGGACGAAGAGGGACGAAAGAGACGAACTTGATCCAAAGAAGGACAATACATCTAATGCGACGACAATGATGGACGAACGAGACGAATTTGGTCCAAAGAAGGCCAACGGATCTAATGCGCGGACGAAGATGGACGAACGAGACGAACTTGGTCCAAAGAAGGCCAACGGATCAAATGGGAGGATGAAGATGGACGAACTAGACGAACATGGTCCAAAGAAGGCCAACGGATCAAATGGGAGGACGAAGAGGGACTAACGAAACGAACTTGATCCAAAGAAGGACAACGGATCTAATGGGAGGAGGAAGAGGGACTAAAGAGACGAACTTAGTTCAAAGAAGGCCAACGGATCTAATACAAGCACGAAGATGGACGAACGAGACGAACTTGGTCCAAAGAAGGCCAACGGATCAAATGGGACATGAAGACGGACGAACGAAAAGAACTTGGTCCAAAGAAGGCCAACGGATCTAATGCAAGCCCGAAGATGGACGAACGAGACGAACTTGGTCCAAAGAAGGCCAACGGATCAAATGGGAGGAGGAAGATGGACGAACGAGACGAACTTGGTCCAAAGAAGGCCAACGGATCAAATGGGAGGACGAAGATGGACGAACGAGACAAACTTGGTCCAAAGAAGGCCAACGGATCAAATTGGAGGACAAAGAGGGACGAACGAGACGAACTTGGTCCAAAGAAGGCCAACGGATCTATTGGGAGCACGAAGAGGGACGAACGATGATGGATGAACGAGACGAACTTGGTCCAAAGAAGGCCAACAGATCAAATGGGAGGACGAAGATGGACAAACGAGACGAACTTGACCCAAAGAAGGCCAACGGATCACATGGGAGCACGAAGATGGACAAATTAGACGAACATGGTCCAAAGAAGGCCAACAGATCAAATGGTAGGACGAAGAGGGACGAAAGTGACGAACTTGGTCCAAAAAAGGCCAACGGATCAAATGGGAGGACGAAGAGGGACGAAAGAGACGAACTTGGTCCAAAGAAGGCCAACGGATCTATTGGGAACACGAAGAGGGACGAACGATGATGGATGAACGAGACGAACTTGGTCCAAAGAAGGCCAACGGATCAAATGGGAGGACGAAGAGGGACGAAAGAGACGAACTTGATCCAAAGAAGGACAATACATCTAATGCGACGACAATGATGGACGAACGAGACGAATTTGGTCCAAAGAAGGCCAACGGATCTAATGCGCGGACGAAGATGGACGAACGAGACGAACTTGGTCCAAAGAAGGCCAACGGATCAAATGGGAGGATGAAGATGGACGAACTAGACGAACATGGTCCAAAGAAGGCCAACGGATCAAATGGGAGGACGAAGAGGGACTAACGAAACGAACTTGATCCAAAGAAGGACAACGGATCTAATGGGAGGAGGAAGAGGGACTAAAGAGACGAACTTAGTTCAAAGAAGGCCAACGGATCTAATACAAGCACGAAGATGGACGAACGAGACGAACTTGGTCCAAAGAAGGCCAACGGATCAAATGGGACGTGAAGACGGACGAACGAAAAGAACTTGGTCCAAAGAAGGCCAACGGATCTAATGCAAGCCCGAAGATGGACGAACGAGACGAACTTGGTCCAAAGAAGGCCAACGGATCAAATGGGAGGAGGAAGATGGACGAACGAGACGAACTTGGTCCAAAGAAGGCCAACGGATCAAATGGGAGGACGAAGATGGACGAACGAGACAAACTTGGTCCAAAGAAGGCCAACGGATCAAATTGGAGGACAAAGAGGGACGAACGAGACGAACTTGGACCAAAGAAGGCCAACGGATCTATTGGGAGCACGAAGAGGGACGAACGATGATGGATGAACGAGACGAACTTGGTCCAAAGAAGGCCAACAGATCAAATGGGAGGACGAAGATGGACAAACGACACGAACTTGACCCAAAGAAGGCCAACGGATCACATGGGAGCACGAAGATGGACAAATTAGACGAACATGGTCCAAAGAAGGCCAACAGATCAAATGGTAGGACGAAGAGGGACGAAAGTGACGAACTTGGTCCAAAAAAGGCCAACGGATCAAATGGGAGGACGAAGAGGGACGAAAGAGACGAACTTGATCCAAACAAGGACGACGGATCTAATGCGACGACAATGATGGACGAACGAGACGAACTTGGTCCAAAGAAGGCCAACGGATCTAATGCGAGGACGAAGAATGACGAACGAGACGAACTTGGTCCAAAGAATGCCAACGGATCTAATGGGAGGACGAAAAGGGACGAACGAGACGAATGTTTTCCAAAGAATTCCAACGGATCTAATGGGACGACGAAGATGGACGAACGAGACGAACTTGGTCCAATGAAGTCCAACGGATCTAACGGGAGGACGAAGAGGGCCTAAAGAGACGAACTTGGTCCAAAGATGGCCAACGGATCTAATGCGACGACAATGATGGACGAACGAGACGAACTTGGTCCAAAGAAGGCAACGGATCAAATTGGAGGACAAAGTGTTGACGAACGAGACGAACTTGGTCCAAAGAAGGCCAACGGATCTAACGGGAGGACGAAGAGGGACGAAAGAGACGAACTTGATCCAAACAAGGCCAACGGATCTAATGGGAAGACGAAGATGGACGAACGAGACGAACTTGGTCCAAAGAAGGCCAACGGATCTAATGCGAGGACGAAGATTGACGAACTAGACGAACTTGGTCCAAAGAAGGCCAACGGATCTAATGGCAGGATGAAAAGTGACGAACGACACGAACGTTTTCCAAAGAATTCCAACGGATCAAATGGGAGCATGAAAAGGGACAAACGAGACAAGCTTGTTCCAAAAAACGCCAACGAATCAAATGGGAGGACGAAGATGGACGAACGAGGCGATCTTGGTACAAAGAAGGGCAACGGATCTAATGGGAGGACGAAGAGGTACGAACGAGACAAACTTGGTCCAAAGAAGGCCAACGAATCTAATGCAAGCACGATGCTGGACGAACAAGACGAACTTGGTCCAAAGAAGGCCAACGGATCAAATGGGAGGACGAAGATGGACGAACGAGACGAACTTGGTCCAAAGAAGGCCAACGGATCTAAAGGGAAGTCGAAGATGGACGAACGAGATGAATTTGATCCAAAGGAGGAATTGATCCAAAGAAGGCCAATGGATCTAATGGGAGGACAAAGAGGGACGAACGAGACGAACTTGGTCCAAAGAAGGCCAACGGATCAAATGGGAGGGCGAAGAGGGACTAAAGAGACGAACTTAGTTCAAAGAAGGCCAACGGATCTAATACAAGCACGAAGATGGACGAACGAGACGAACTTGGTCCAAAGAAGGCCAACGGATCAAATGGGACGATGAAGATGGACGAACGAAAAGAACTTGGTCCAAAGAAGGCCAACGGATCTAATGCAAGCCCGAAGATGGACGAACGAGACGAACTTGGTCCATAGAAGGCCAACGGATCAAATGGGAGGACGAAGATGGACGAACGAGACGAACTTGGTCCAAAGAAGGCCAACTGATCAAATGGGAGGACGAAGATGGACGAACGAGACAAACTTGGTCCAAAGAAGGCCAACGGATCAAATTGGAGGACAAAGAGGGACGAACGAGACGAACTTGGTCCAAAGAAGGCCAACGGATCTATTGGGAGGACGAAGAGGGACGAACGATGATGGATGAACGAGACGAACTTGGTCCAAAGAAGGCCAACGGATCAAATGGGAGGACGAAGATGGACAAACGAGACGAACTTGACCCAAAGAAGGCCAACGGATCACATGGGAGCACGAAGATGGACGAATTAGACGAACATGGTCCAAAGAAGGCCAACAGATCAAATGGTAGGACGAAGAGGGACGAAAGTGCCGAACTTGGTCCAAAAAATGCCAACGGATCAAATGGGAGGACGAAGAGGGACGAAAGAGACGAACTTGATCCAAACAAGGACGACGGATCTAATGCGACGACAATGATGGACAAACGAGACGAACTTGGTCCAAAGAAGGCCAACGGATCTAATGCGAGGACGAAGATTGACGAACGAGACGAACTTGGTCCAAAGAAGGCCAACGGATCTAATGGGAGGACGAAAAGGGACGAACGAGACGAACGTTTTCCAAAGAATTCCAACGGATCTAATGGGAAGACGAAGATGGAAGAACGAGACGAACTTGGTCCAATGAAGTCCAACGGATCTAACGGGAGAACGAAGAGGGACTTAAGAGACGAACTTGGTCCAAAGATGGCCAACGGATCAAATGGGAGGACGAAGAGGGATGAACTAGACGAACATGGTCCAAAGAAGGGCAACGGATCAAATGGGAGGACGAAGATGGACGAACGAGACAAACTTGGTCCAAAGAAGGCAACGGATCAAATTGGAGGACAAAGTACGAACGAGACGAACTTGGTCCAAAGAAGGCCAACGGATCTAACGGGAGGACGAAGAGGGACGAACGATGATGGATGAACGAGACGAACTTGGTCCAAAGAAGGCCAACGGATCAAATGGGAGGACGAAGATGGACAAACGAGACGAGCTAGGTCCAAAGAAGGCCAACGGATCTAATGCGAGGACGAAGATGGACGAACGAGACGAACTTGGTCCAAAGAAGGCCAACGGATCAAATGGGAGGACGAAGAGGGACGAACTAGACGAACATGGTCCAAAGAAGGCCAACAGATCAAATGGTAGGACGAAGAGGGACGAAAGTCATGAACTTGGTCCAAAGAAGGCCAACGGATCAAATGGGAGGACGAAGAGGGACGAAAGAGACGAACTTGATCCAAAGAAGGACAATACATCTAATGCGACGACAATGATGGTCGAACGAGACGAATTTGGTCCAAAGAAGGCCAACGGATCTAATGCGCGGACGAAGATGGACGAACAAGACGAACTTGGTCCAAAGAAGGCGAACGGATCAAATGGGAGGATGAAGATGGACGAACTAGACGAACATGGTCCAAAGAAGGCCAACAGATCAAATGGTAGGACGAAGAGGGACGAAAGTGACGAACTTGGTCCAAAGAAGGCCAACGGATCAAATGGGAGGACGAAGAGGGACTAACGAGACGAACTTGATCCAAAGAAGGCCAACGGATCAAATGGGAGGATGAAGATGGACGAACTAGACGAACATGGTCCAAAGAAGGCCAACAGATCAAATGGTAGGACGAAGAGGGACGAAAGACCCGAACTTGGTCCAAAGAAGGCCAACGGATGAAATGGGAGGACGAAGAGGGACAAAAGAGACGAACTTGATCCAAAGAAGGACAACGGATCTAATGCGACGACAATGATGGACGAACGAGACGAACTTGGTCCAAAGAAGGACAACGGATCTAATGCGAGGACGAAGATTGACGAACTAGACGAACTTTGTCCAAAGAAGGCCAACGGATCTAATGGCAGGATGAAAAGTGACGAACGAGACGAACGTTTTCCAAAGAATTCCAACGGATCAAATGGGAGCATGAAAATGGACAAACGAGACAAGCTTGTTCCAAAAAACGCCAACGAATCTAATGGGAGGACGAAGATGGACGAACGAGACGATCTTGGTACAAAGAAGGCCAACGGATCTAATGGGAGGACGAAGAGGTACGAACGAGACAAACTTGGTCCAAAGAAGGCCAACGAATCTAATGCAAGCACGATGATGGACGAACAAGACGAACTTGGTCCAAAGAAGGGCAACGGATCAAATGGGAGGACGAAGATGGACGAACGAGACGAACTTGGTCCAAAGAAGGCCAACGAATCTAATGCAAGCACGATGATGGACGAACAAGACGAACTTGATCCAAAGAAGGCCAATGGATCTAATGGGAGGACAAAGAGGGACGAACGAGACGAACTTGGTCCAAAGAAGGCCAACGGATCTAATGGGAGGGCGAAGAGGGACGAACGAGACGAACTTGGTCCAACGAAGGACAACGGATCTAATGGGAGGACGAAGAAGGACTAAAGAGCTGAACTTAGTTCAAAGAAGGCCAACGGATCTAATACAAGCACGAAGATGGACGAACGAGACGAACTTGGTCCAACGAACTTGGTCCAAGAAGCCATTCAAAGCCTAGGAGGCCCAATTACTAGGGCAATGTCAAGAAGGGTCCAAGAAGGCTTAGTCCAATTCATGACTAAGACAATTTCCAACATGGACAAAGAAGTAATTGCACCAAAGACCATGCTTGTCATCCAAGCTATGGAGGAGGTGCAACACTCATGAAACCAGCCATGTTATTTTGTTTTAAATAAAGTGCATGTGACCAATTGATTGATTTGGGACCAAGGCACTAAGTTATTTAATTCCTTGTTAATTTTTTGTGTGTTTAATCCACTTTAAGTGGTTGCTTGAATAAAAGCAAGAGGGACTTCATGAAGGCTGCATGGTGGGCGCTTAAATGAAGTCAAGGAAGACAAAGTGAATCAAAACACATCAAGGCAAGAAGGAGTTACACAAGACAAAGAATTCATAGCAATCAAGACAAAGGCATGAATGCTCCAAACATCACATTAAAAGTGTAACAGCCATGGTGGCTGCATTGAGGAGGAGTTATGCGCTACATTGAAGGCCATGGAACCAGCCAACTCAATGGGAGTTCTTGGGATTCCTTGCACCATTAGTAAGGGACTTGAAGAACAATCAAAGAGGGCATCCAAAAGAAGAATGGGGGGCGCATATTGATGGCTGGACAGCAGCCATATTCATGGTTTTTCTATTAGGATTCCTTGCACATTAAAAAGCTAGGGAGCAGCCATATAATTGCTTGTAATTACTTGTTAATTCTAGCCTAGGATTCTCTTGTTTTGGGTGCATAAGAAGGGCTGGATGACAGCCAACTTATTTCTTGTAATTGCTCCATAATGAACACCTAGGATTCCTTGTAAGCCTTGAATGGCATAGGCTAAGTCCTTACCTTGTAATCAGACCAGCCTCCCTCACTATAAATAGGGGGTGCATGGTGCCTTGAAGGATAGATTGATTTTGAGCAAAAATATTACCTTGTGTAATTGAGTCCTTACTCTTTGGTTCTGGATTGAACCAGATTTTGATCTTACCAAGAATCCTTTCTTGTGGTGATCCTCATTTCCATAGGCTTATCCTTGTCTTGGATTAGACAAAGGTGGCGCCCCTTGCCTCCCATCCATTCTTCTTGTTCCTTGCCTGATAATCTACTCTCTTGTTTGCTTTTTATAACAAGAACTCTTTATTTTCACTTCCATTTTGTTCACTTGTTCTTATTCTGCTCACTTGTTTCATGTTAAAATAAGAACCATCCTTTCTTGCTATTCTTTCTTAAAGATCGAAAATCACTAGTTCTAAGTCACAACCAGATTCTAAGTGGTGAATTCAAGTCATTGGCCAAGTTATTACAACAAGGAGGCCATCAAACTTGGTCCAGAAAAGGCCAACGGATCAAATGGGAGGACGATGAGGGACGAAAGAGACGAACTTGATCCAAACAAGGACGACGGATCTAATGCGACGACAATGATGGACGAACGAGACGAACTTGGTCCAAAGAAGGCCAACGGATCTAATGCGAGGACGAAGATTGACGAACGAGACGAACTTGGTCCAAAGAAGGCCAACGGATCTAATGGGAGGACGAAAAGGGACGAACGAGACGAACATTTTCCAAAGAATTCCAACGGATCTAATGGGAAGACGAAGATGGACGAACGAGACGAACTTGGTCCAATGAAGTCCAACGGATCTAACGGGAGGACGAAGAGGGACTTAAGAGACGAACTTGGTCCAAACATGGCCAACGGATCAAATGGGAGGACGAAAAGGGACGAACGAGACGAACGTTTTCCAAAGAATTCCAACTGATCCAATGGGAAGACGAAGATGGACGAACGAGACGAACTTGGTCCAATGAAGTCCAACGGATCTAATGGGAGGACGAAGAGGGACTAAAGAGACGAACTAGGTCTAAAGATGGCCAACGGATCAAATGGGAGGACGAAGAGGGATGAACTAGACGAACATGATCCAAAGAAGGCCAACGGATCAAATGAGAGGACGAAGATGGACGAACGAGACAAACATAGTCCAAAGAAGGCAACGGATCAAATTGGAGGACAAAGTGTTGACGAACGAGACGATCTTGGTCGAAAGAAGGCCAACGAATCTAACGGGAGGACGAAGATGGACAAACGAGACGAGCTAGGTCCAAAGAAGGCCAACGGATCTAATGCGAGGACGAAGATGGACGAACGAGACGAACTTGGTCCAAAGAAGGCCAACGGATCAAATGGGAGGACGAAGAGGGACGAACTAGACGAACATGGTCCAAAGAAGGCCAACAGATCAAATGGTAGGACGAAGAGGGACGAAAGTCATGAACTTGGTCCAAAGAACGCCAACGGATCAAATGGGAGGACGAAGAGGGACGAAAGAGACGAACTTGATCCAAAGAAGGACAATAGATCTAATGCGACGACAATGATGGACGAACAAGACGAATTTGGTCCAAAGAAGGCCAACGGATCTAATGCGCGGACGAAGATGGACGAACGAGACGAACTTGGTCCAAAGAAGGCCAACGGATCAAATGGGAGGACGAAGAGGGACTAACGAGACGAACTTGATCGAAAGATGGCCAACGGATCAAATGGGAGGATGAAGAGGGACTAACGAGATGAACTTGATCCAAAGAAGGCCAACGGATCAAATGGGAGGATGAAGATGGACGAACTAGACGAACATGGTCCAAAGAAGGCCAACAGATCAAATGGTAGGACGAAGAGGGACGAAAGTGACGAACTTGGTCCAAAGAAGGCCAACGGATCAAATGGGAGGACGAAGAGGGACTAACGAGACCAACTTGATCCAAAGAAGGCCAACGGATCAAATGGGAGGATGAAGATGGACGAACTAGACGAACATGGTCCAAAGAAGGCCAACAGATTAAATGGTTGGACGAAGAGGGACGAAAGTGGCGAACTTGGTCCAAAGAAGGCCAACGGATCAAATGGGAGGACGAAGAGGGACTAACGAGACGAACTTGATCCAAAGAGGGCCAACGGATCAAATGGGAGGATGAAGATGGACGAACTAGACGAACATGGTCCAAAGAAGGCCAACAGATCAAATGGTAGGACGAAGAGTGACGAACGAGATTAACTTGGTGCAAAGAAGCCCAACGGATCTAATGGGAGGACGAAGAGGGACGAACGATGATGGATGAACGAGACGAACTTGGTCCAAAGAAGGCCAACGGATCAAATGGGAGGACGAAGATGGATAAACGAGACGAGCTTGGTCGAAAGAAGTCCAACGGATCTAATGGGAGGACGAAGAGGGACTAACGAGACGAACTTGGTCCAAAGAAGGCCAACGGATCAAATGCGAGGATGAACATGGATGAACTAGACGAACATGGTCCAAAGAAGGCCAACAGATCAAATGGTAGGACGAAGAGGGACGAAAGTGATGAACCTGGTCCAAAGAAGGCCACTGGATCAAAAGGGAGGACGAAGAGGGATGAAAGAGACAAACTTGATCCAAAGAAGGACAACGGATCTAATGCGACGACAATGATGGACGAACGAGACGAACTTGGTCCGAAGAAGGCCAACGGATCTAATGCGAGGACGAAAATGGACAAACGAGACGAACTCGGTCCAAAGAAGGCCAACGGACCAAATGGGAGGACGAAGAGGGACTAATGACACGAACTTGATCCAAAGAAGGCCAACGGATCAAATGGGAGGATGAAAATGGACGAACTAGATGAACATGGTCCAAAGAAGGACAACAGATCAAATGGTAGGACGAAGAGGGACGAAAGACACGAACTTGGTCCAAAGAAGGCCAACGGATCAAATGGGAGGACGAAGAGTGACAAAAGAGACGAACTTGATCCAAAGAAGGACAACGGATCTAATGGGACGACAATGATGGACGAACGAGACGAACTTGGTCCAAAGAAGGCCAACGAATCTAATGCGAGGACGAAGATTGACGAACTAGACGAACTTGGTCCAAAGAAGGCCAACGGATCTAATGGCAGGACGAAAAGTGACGAACGAGATGAATGTTTTCCAAAGAATTCCAACGGATCAAATGGGAGCATGAAAAGGGACAAACGAGACAAGCTTGTTCCAAAACCAACGAATCAAATGGGAGGACGAAGATGGAGGAACGAGACGATCTTGGTACAAAGAAGGCCAACGGATCTAATGGGGGGACGAAGAGGTACGAACGAGACAAACTTGGTCCAAAGAAGGCCAACGAATCTAATGCAAGCACGATGATGGACGAACAAGACGAACTTGGTCCAAAGAAGGCCAACGGATCAAATGGGAGGACGAAGATGGACGAACGAGACGAACTTGGTCCAAAGAAGGCCAACGGATCTAACGGGAAGTCGAAGATGGACGAACGAGATGAATTTGATCCAAAGAAGGACTTGATCCAAAGAAGGCCAATGGATATAGTGGGAGGACGAAGCGGGACGAACGAGACGAAGTTGGTCCAAAGAAGGCCAACGGATCTAATGGGAGGGCGAAGAGGGACGAACGAGACGAACTTGGTCCAAAGAAGGACAACGGAACTAATGGGAGGACGAAGAGGGACTAACGAGACGAACTTGATCCAAAGAAGGCCAACGGATCAAATGGGAGGATCAAGATGGACGAACGAGACGAACTTGGTCCGAAGAAGGCCAACGGATCAAATTGGAGGACAAAGAGGGACGAACGAGACGAACTTGGTCCAAAGAAGGCCAACGGATCTAATGGGTGGACGAAGAGGGATGAACGATGATGGATGAACGAGACGAACTTGGTCCAAAGAAGGCCAACCAATCAAATGGGAGGACGAAGATGGACAAACGAGACGAGCTTGGTCGAAAGAAGTCCAACGGATCTAATGGGAGGCAAAGAGGCACTAACGAGACGAACTTGGACCAAAGTAAGCCAACGGATCTAATGCGAGGACGAAGATGGACGAACGAGACGAACTTGGTCCAAAGAAGGTCAACGGATCAAATGGGAGGACGAAGAGGGACTAACGAGACGAACTTGATCCAAAGAAGGCCAACGGATCAAATGGGAGCATGAAGATGGACGAACTAGACGAACATGGTCCAAAGAGGGCCAACAGATCAAATGGTAGGACGAAGAGGGACGAAAGTGAAGAACTTGGTCCAAAGAAGGCCAACGGATCAAATGGGAGGTCGAAGAGGGACGAACGAGACGAACTTGGTCCAAAGAAGGCCAACGGATCTAATGCGAGGACGAAGATTGACGAACGAGACGAACTTGGTCCAAAGAAGGCCAACGGATCTAATGGCAGGACGAAAAGGGACGAACGAGATGAACGTTTTCCAAAGAATTCCAACGGATCAAATGGGAGCACGAAGAGGGACAAACGAGACAAGCTTGTTCCAAAAAATGCCAACGAATCAAATGGGAGGACGAAGATGGAGGAACGAGACGATCTTGGTACAAAGAAGGCCAACGGATCTAATGGGGGAACGAAGAGGTACGAACGAGACAAACTTGGTCCAAAGAAGGCCAACGAATCTAATGCAAGCACGATGATGGACGAACAAGACGAACTTGGTCCAAAGAAGGCCAATGGATCAAATGGGAGGACGAAGATGGACGAACGAGACGAACTTGGTCCAAAGAAGGCCAACGGATCTAACGGGAAGTCGAAGATGGACGAACGAGATGAATTTGATCCAAAGAAGGACTTGATCCAAAGAAGGCCAATGGATATAGTGGGAGGACGAAGCGGGACGAACGAGACGAAGTTGGTCCAAAGAAGGCCAACGGATCTAATGGGAGGGCGAAGAGGGACGAACGAGACGAACTTGGTCCAAAGAAGGACAACGGAACTAATGGGAGGACGAAGATGGACTAACGAGACGAACTTGATCCAAAGAAGGCCAACGGATCAAATGGGAGGATGAAGATGGACGAACGAGACGAACTTGGTCCGAAGAAGGCCAACGGATCAAATTGGAGGACAAAGAGGGACGAACGAGACGAACTTGGTCCAAAGAAGGCCAACGGATCTAATGGGTGGACGAAGAGGGATGAACGATGATGGATGAACGAGACGAACTTGGTCCAAAGAAGGCCAACCAATCAAATGGGAGGACGAAGATGGACAAACGAGACGAGCTTGGTCGAAAGAAGTCCAACGGATCTAATGGGAGGACAAAGAGGCACTAACGAGACGAACTTGGACCAAAGTAAGCCAACGGATCTAATGCGAGGACGAAGATGGACGAACGAGACGAACTTGGTCCAAAGAAGGCCAACGGATCAAATGGGAGGACGAAGAGGGACTAACGAGACGAACTTGATCCAAAGAAGGCCAACGGATCAAATGGGAGGATGAAGATGGACGAACTAGACGAACATGGTCCAAAGAGGGCCAACAGATCAAATGGTAGGACGAAGAGGGACGAAAGTGAAGAACTTGGTCCAAAGAAGGCCAACGGATCAAACGGGAGGTCGAAGAGGGACGAACGAGACGAACTTGGTCCAAAGAAGGCCAACGGATCTAATGCGAGGACGAAGATTGACGAACGAGACGAACTTGGTCCAAAGAAGGCCAACGGATCTAATGGCAGGACGAAAAGGGACGAACGAGATGAACGTTTTCCAAAGAATTCCAACGGATCAAATGGGAGCACGAAGAGGGACAAACGAGACAAGCTTGTTCCAAAAAACGCCAACGAATCAAATGGGAGGACGAAGATGGACGAACGAGACGATCTTGGTACAAAGAAGGCCAACGGATCTAATGGGTGGACGAAGAGGGATGAACGATGATGGATGAACGAGACGAACTTGGTCCAAAGAAGGCCAACCAATCAAATGGGAGGACGAAGATGGACAAACGAGACGAGCTTGGTCGAAAGAAGTCCAACGGATCTAATGGGAGGACAAAGAGGCACTAACGAGACGAACTTGGACCAAAGTAAGCCAACGGATCTAATGCGAGGACGAAGATGGACGAACGAGACGAACTTGGTCCAAAGAAGGCCAACGGATCAAATGGGAGGACGAAGAGGGACTAACGAGACGAACTTGATCCAAAGAAGGCCAACGGATCAAATGGGAGGATGAAGATGGACGAACTAGACGAACATGGTCCAAAGAGGGCCAACAGATCAAATGGTAGGACGAAGAGGGACGAAAGTGAAGAACTTGGTCCAAAGAAGGCCAACGGATCAAACGGGAGGTCGAAGAGGGACGAACGAGACGAACTTGGTCCAAAGAAGGCCAACGGATCTAATGCGAGGACGAAGATTGACGAACGAGACGAACTTGGTCCAAAGAAGGCCAACGGATCTAATGGCAGGACGAAAAGGGACGAACGAGATGAACGTTTTCCAAAGAATTCCAACGGATCAAATGGGAGCACGAAGAGGGACAAACGAGACAAGCTTGTTCCAAAAAACGCCAACGAATCAAATGGGAGGACGAAGATGGACGAACGAGACGATCTTGGTACAAAGAAGGCCAACGGATCTAATGGGAGGACGAAGAGGTACGAACGAGACAAACTTGGCCCAAAGAAGGCCAACGAATCTAATGCAAGCACGATGATGGACGAACAAGACGAACTTGGTCCAAAGAAGGCCAACGGATCTAATGGGAAGTCGAAGATGGACGAACGAGATGAATTTGATCCAAAGAAGGCCAACGGATCTAATGGGAGGACGAAGAGGGACGAACAAGACGAACTTGGTCCAAAGAAGGCCAACGGATCTAATAGGAGGGCGAAGAGGGACGAACGAGACGAACTTGGTCCACAGAAGGCCAACGAATCTAATGGGAGGACGAAGAGGGACGAACGATGGTGGATGAACGAGACGAACTTGGTCCAAAGAAGGCCAACGGATCAAATGGGAGGACGAAGATGGACAAAGGAGACGAGCTTCGTCGAAAGAAGTCCAACGGATCTAATGGGAGGTCAAAGAGGGACTAACGAGACGAACTTGATCCAAACAAAGGCCAACGGATCAAATGGGAGGATGAAGATGGACGAACTAGACGAACATGGTCCAAGGAAGGCCAACAGATCAAATGGTAGGACGAAGAGGGATGAAAGTCATGAACTTGGTCCAAAGAAGGCCAACGGATCAAATGGGAGGACGAAGAGGGACAAAAGAGACGAACTTGGTCCAAAGAAGGACAACGGATCTAATGCAACGACAATGATGCACGAACGAGACGAACTTGGTCCAAAGAAGGCCAACGGATCTAATGCGAGGACGTAGATTGACGAACTAGACGAACTTGGTCCATAGAAGGCCAACAGATCTAATGGCAGGACGAAAAGGGACGAACGAGACGAACGTTTTCCAAAGAATTCCAACGGATCAAATGGGAGCATGAAGAGGGACAAACGAGACAAGCTTGATCCAAAAAATGCCAACGAATAAAATGGGAGGACGAAGATGGACGAACGAGATGATCTTGGTACAAAGAAGGCCAACGGATCTAATGGGAAGGCGAAGAGGGACGAACGAGACGAACTTGGTCCAAAGAAGGACAACGGACGAACGAGACGAACGAGACGAACATGGTCCAAAGAAGGACAACGGATCTAATGGGAGGACGAAGAGGGACTAAAGAGACGAACTTAGGCCAAAGAAGGCAAACGGATCTAATGCAAGCACGAAGATGGACGAACGAGACGAACTTGGTCCAAAGAAGGCCAACGGATTAAATGGGAGGACGAAGATGGACGACCGAAAAGAACTTGGTCCAAAGAAGGCCAACGGATCTAATGCAAGCCCGAAGATGGACGAACGAGACGAACTTGGTCCAAAGAAGGCCAACGGATCAAATGGGAGGACGAAGATGGACGAACGAGACGAACTTGATCTAAAGAAGGCCAACGAATCAAATGGGAGGACGAAGATGGACGAACTAGACGAACGTGGTCCAAAGAAGGCCAACAGATCAAATGGTAGGACGAAGAGGGACGAAAGTGACGAACTTGGTCCAAAGAAGGCCAACGGATCAAATGGGAGGACGAAGAGGGACTAACGAGACGAACTTGATCCAAAGAAGGCCAACGGATCAAATGGGAGGACGAAGATGGACGAACGAAAAGAACTTGGTCCAAAGAAGGCCAACGGATCTAATCCAAGCCCGAAGAAGGACGAACGAGACGAACTTGGTCCAAAGAAGGCCAACGGATCAAATGGGAGGACGAAGATCGACGAACGAGATGAACTTGGTCCAAAGAAGGCCAACGGATCTAATGCAAGCACGAAGATGGACGAACGAGACGAACTTGGTCCAAAGAATGCCAATGGATCAAATGGTAGGACGAAGAGGGACTAACGAGACGAACTTGATCTAAAGAAAGCCAACGGATCAAATGGGAGGATGAAGATGGACGAACTAGACGAACATGGTCCAAAGAAGGCCAACAGATCAAATGGGAGGACGAAGAGGGACGAAAGTGACGAACTTGGTCCAAAGAAGGCCAACGGAGCAAATGGGAGGAGGAAGAGGGACTAACGAGACGAACTTGGTCCAAAGAAGGCCAACGGATCACATGGGAGCATGAAGATGGACGAATTAGACGAACATGGTCCAAAGAAGGCCAACAGATCAAATGGTAGGACGAAGAGGGACGAAAGTGACGAACTTGGTCCAAAAAAGGCCAACGGATCAAATGGGAGGACGTAGAGGGACGAAAGAGACGAACTTGATCCAAACAAGGACGACGGATCTAATGCGACGACAATGATGGACGAACTAGACGAACATGGTCCAAAGAAGGCCAACAGATCAAATGGTAGGACGAAGAGGGACGAAAGTCATGAACTTGGTCCAAAGAAGGCCAACGGATCAAATGGGAGGACGAAGACGGACGAAAGAGACGAACTTGATCCAAAGAAGAACAATAAATCTAATGCGACGACAATGATGGACGAACGAGACGAATTTGGTCCAAAGAAGGCCAACGGATCTAATGCGCGGACGAAGATGGACGAACGAGACGAACTTGGTCCAAAGAAGGCCAACGGATCAAATGGGAGGATGAAAATGGACGAACTAGATGAACATGGTCCAAAGAAGGACAACAGATCAAATGGTAGGACGAAGAGGGACGAAAGACACGAACTTGGTCCAAAGAAGGCCAACGGATCAAATGGGAGGACGAAGAGTGACAAAAGAGACGAACTTGATCCAAAGAAGGACAACGGATCTAATGGGACGACAATGATGGACGAACGAGACGAACTTGGTCCAAAGAAGGCCAACGGATCTAATGCGAGGACGAAGATTGACGAACTAGACGAACTTGGTCCAAAGAAGGCCAACGGATCTAATGGCAGGACGAAAAGTGACGAACGAGATGAATGTTTTCCAAAGAATTCCAACGGATCAAATGGGAGCATGAAAAGGGACAAACGAGACAAGCTTGTTCCAAAACCAACGAATCAAATGGGAGGACGAAGATGGAGGAACGAGACGATCTTGGTACAAAGAAGGCCAACGGATCTAATGGGGGGACGAAGAGGTACGAACGAGACAAACTTGGTCCAAAGAAGGCCAACGAATCTAATGCAAGCACGATGATGGACGAACAAGACGAACTTGGTCCAAAGAAGGCCAACGGATCAAATGGGAGGACGAAGATGGACGAACGAGACGAACTTGGTCCAAAGAAGGCCAACGGATCTAACGGGAAGTCGAAGATGGACGAACGAGATGAATTTGATCCAAAGAAGGACTTGATCCAAAGAAGGCCAATGGATATAGTGGGAGGACGAAGCGGGACGAACGAGACGAAGTTGGTCCAAAGAAGGCCAACGGATCTAATGGGAGGGCGAAGAGGGACGAACGAGACGAACTTGGTCCAAAGAAGGACAACGGAACTAATGGGAGGACGAAGAGGGACTAACGAGACGAACTTGATCCAAAGAAGGCCAACGGATCAAATGGGAGGATCAAGATGGACGAACGAGACGAACTTGGTCCGAAGAAGGCCAACGGATCAAATTGGAGGACAAAGAGGGACGAACGAGACGAACTTGGTCCAAAGAAGGCCAACGGATCTAATGGGTGGACGAAGAGGGATGAACGATGATGGATGAACGAGACGAACTTGGTCCAAAGAAGGCCAACCAATCAAATGGGAGGACGAAGATGGACAAACGAGACGAGCTTGGTCGAAAGAAGTCCAACGGATCTAATGGGAGGCAAAGAGGCACTAACGAGACGAACTTGGACCAAAGTAAGCCAACGGATCTAATGCGAGGACGAAGATGGACGAACGAGACGAACTTGGTCCAAAGAAGGTCAACGGATCAAATGGGAGGACGAAGAGGGACTAACGAGACGAACTTGATCCAAAGAAGGCCAACGGATCAAATGGGAGGATGAAGATGGACGAACTAGACGAACATGGTCCAAAGAGGGCCAACAGATCAAATGGTAGGACGAAGAGGGACGAAAGTGAAGAACTTGGTCCAAAGAAGGCCAACGGATCAAATGGGAGGTCGAAGAGGGACGAACGAGACGAACTTGGTCCAAAGAAGGCCAACGGATCTAATGCGAGGACGAAGATTGACGAACGAGACGAACTTGGTCCAAAGAAGGCCAACGGATCTAATGGCAGGACGAAAAGGGACGAACGAGATGAACGTTTTCCAAAGAATTCCAACGGATCAAATGGGAGCACGAAGAGGGACAAACGAGACAAGCTTGTTCCAAAAAATGCCAACGAATCAAATGGGAGGACGAAGATGGAGGAACGAGACGATCTTGGTACAAAGAAGGCCAACGGATCTAATGGGGGAACGAAGAGGTACGAACGAGACAAACTTGGTCCAAAGAAGGCCAACGAATCTAATGCAAGCACGATGATGGACGAACAAGACGAACTTGGTCCAAAGAAGGCCAATGGATCAAATGGGAGGACGAAGATGGACGAACGAGACGAACTTGGTCCAAAGAAGGCCAACGGATCTAACGGGAAGTCGAAGATGGACGAACGAGATGAATTTGATCCAAAGAAGGACTTGATCCAAAGAAGGCCAATGGATATAGTGGGAGGACGAAGCGGGACGAACGAGACGAAGTTGGTCCAAAGAAGGCCAACGGATCTAATGGGAGGGCGAAGAGGGACGAACGAGACGAACTTGGTCCAAAGAAGGACAACGGAACTAATGGGAGGACGAAGATGGACTAACGAGACGAACTTGATCCAAAGAAGGCCAACGGATCAAATGGGAGGATGAAGATGGACGAACGAGACGAACTTGGTCCGAAGAAGGCCAACGGATCAAATTGGAGGACAAAGAGGGACGAACGAGACGAACTTGGTCCAAAGAAGGCCAACGGATCTAATGGGTGGACGAAGAGGGATGAACGATGATGGATGAACGAGACGAACTTGGTCCAAAGAAGGCCAACCAATCAAATGGGAGGACGAAGATGGACAAACGAGACGAGCTTGGTCGAAAGAAGTCCAACGGATCTAATGGGAGGACAAAGAGGCACTAACGAGACGAACTTGGACCAAAGTAAGCCAACGGATCTAATGCGAGGACGAAGATGGACGAACGAGACGAACTTGGTCCAAAGAAGGCCAACGGATCAAATGGGAGGACGAAGAGGGACTAACGAGACGAACTTGATCCAAAGAAGGCCAACGGATCAAATGGGAGGATGAAGATGGACGAACTAGACGAACATGGTCCAAAGAGGGCCAACAGATCAAATGGTAGGACGAAGAGGGACGAAAGTGAAGAACTTGGTCCAAAGAAGGCCAACGGATCAAACGGGAGGTCGAAGAGGGACGAACGAGACGAACTTGGTCCAAAGAAGGCCAACGGATCTAATGCGAGGACGAAGATTGACGAACGAGACGAACTTGGTCCAAAGAAGGCCAACGGATCTAATGGCAGGACGAAAAGGGACGAACGAGATGAACGTTTTCCAAAGAATTCCAACGGATCAAATGGGAGCACGAAGAGGGACAAACGAGACAAGCTTGTTCCAAAAAACGCCAACGAATCAAATGGGAGGACGAAGATGGACGAACGAGACGATCTTGGTACAAAGAAGGCCAACGGATCTAATGGGTGGACGAAGAGGGATGAACGATGATGGATGAACGAGACGAACTTGGTCCAAAGAAGGCCAACCAATCAAATGGGAGGACGAAGATGGACAAACGAGACGAGCTTGGTCGAAAGAAGTCCAACGGATCTAATGGGAGGACAAAGAGGCACTAACGAGACGAACTTGGACCAAAGTAAGCCAACGGATCTAATGCGAGGACGAAGATGGACGAACGAGACGAACTTGGTCCAAAGAAGGCCAACGGATCAAATGGGAGGACGAAGAGGGACTAACGAGACGAACTTGATCCAAAGAAGGCCAACGGATCAAATGGGAGGATGAAGATGGACGAACTAGACGAACATGGTCCAAAGAGGGCCAACAGATCAAATGGTAGGACGAAGAGGGACGAAAGTGAAGAACTTGGTCCAAAGAAGGCCAACGGATCAAACGGGAGGTCGAAGAGGGACGAACGAGACGAACTTGGTCCAAAGAAGGCCAACGGATCTAATGCGAGGACGAAGATTGACGAACGAGACGAACTTGGTCCAAAGAAGGCCAACGGATCTAATGGCAGGACGAAAAGGGACGAACGAGATGAACGTTTTCCAAAGAATTCCAACGGATCAAATGGGAGCACGAAGAGGGACAAACGAGACAAGCTTGTTCCAAAAAACGCCAACGAATCAAATGGGAGGACGAAGATGGACGAACGAGACGATCTTGGTACAAAGAAGGCCAACGGATCTAATGGGAGGACGAAGAGGTACGAACGAGACAAACTTGGCCCAAAGAAGGCCAACGAATCTAATGCAAGCACGATGATGGACGAACAAGACGAACTTGGTCCAAAGAAGGCCAACGGATCTAATGGGAAGTCGAAGATGGACGAACGAGATGAATTTGATCCAAAGAAGGCCAACGGATCTAATGGGAGGACGAAGAGGGACGAACAAGACGAACTTGGTCCAAAGAAGGCCAACGGATCTAATAGGAGGGCGAAGAGGGACGAACGAGACGAACTTGGTCCACAGAAGGCCAACGAATCTAATGGGAGGACGAAGAGGGACGAACGATGGTGGATGAACGAGACGAACTTGGTCCAAAGAAGGCCAACGGATCAAATGGGAGGACGAAGATGGACAAAGGAGACGAGCTTCGTCGAAAGAAGTCCAACGGATCTAATGGGAGGTCAAAGAGGGACTAACGAGACGAACTTGATCCAAACAAAGGCCAACGGATCAAATGGGAGGATGAAGATGGACGAACTAGACGAACATGGTCCAAGGAAGGCCAACAGATCAAATGGTAGGACGAAGAGGGATGAAAGTCATGAACTTGGTCCAAAGAAGGCCAACGGATCAAATGGGAGGACGAAGAGGGACAAAAGAGACGAACTTGGTCCAAAGAAGGACAACGGATCTAATGCAACGACAATGATGCACGAACGAGACGAACTTGGTCCAAAGAAGGCCAACGGATCTAATGCGAGGACGTAGATTGACGAACTAGACGAACTTGGTCCATAGAAGGCCAACAGATCTAATGGCAGGACGAAAAGGGACGAACGAGACGAACGTTTTCCAAAGAATTCCAACGGATCAAATGGGAGCATGAAGAGGGACAAACGAGACAAGCTTGATCCAAAAAATGCCAACGAATAAAATGGGAGGACGAAGATGGACGAACGAGATGATCTTGGTACAAAGAAGGCCAACGGATCTAATGGGAAGGCGAAGAGGGACGAACGAGACGAACTTGGTCCAAAGAAGGACAACGGACGAACGAGACGAACGAGACGAACATGGTCCAAAGAAGGACAACGGATCTAATGGGAGGACGAAGAGGGACTAAAGAGACGAACTTAGGCCAAAGAAGGCAAACGGATCTAATGCAAGCACGAAGATGGACGAACGAGACGAACTTGGTCCAAAGAAGGCCAACGGATTAAATGGGAGGACGAAGATGGACGACCGAAAAGAACTTGGTCCAAAGAAGGCCAACGGATCTAATGCAAGCCCGAAGATGGACGAACGAGACGAACTTGGTCCAAAGAAGGCCAACGGATCAAATGGGAGGACGAAGATGGACGAACGAGACGAACTTGATCTAAAGAAGGCCAACGAATCAAATGGGAGGACGAAGATGGACGAACTAGACGAACGTGGTCCAAAGAAGGCCAACAGATCAAATGGTAGGACGAAGAGGGACGAAAGTGACGAACTTGGTCCAAAGAAGGCCAACGGATCAAATGGGAGGACGAAGAGGGACTAACGAGACGAACTTGATCCAAAGAAGGCCAACGGATCAAATGGGAGGACGAAGATGGACGAACGAAAAGAACTTGGTCCAAAGAAGGCCAACGGATCTAATCCAAGCCCGAAGAAGGACGAACGAGACGAACTTGGTCCAAAGAAGGCCAACGGATCAAATGGGAGGACGAAGATCGACGAACGAGATGAACTTGGTCCAAAGAAGGCCAACGGATCTAATGCAAGCACGAAGATGGACGAACGAGACGAACTTGGTCCAAAGAATGCCAATGGATCAAATGGTAGGACGAAGAGGGACTAACGAGACGAACTTGATCTAAAGAAAGCCAACGGATCAAATGGGAGGATGAAGATGGACGAACTAGACGAACATGGTCCAAAGAAGGCCAACAGATCAAATGGGAGGACGAAGAGGGACGAAAGTGACGAACTTGGTCCAAAGAAGGCCAACGGAGCAAATGGGAGGAGGAAGAGGGACTAACGAGACGAACTTGGTCCAAAGAAGGCCAACGGATCACATGGGAGCATGAAGATGGACGAATTAGACGAACATGGTCCAAAGAAGGCCAACAGATCAAATGGTAGGACGAAGAGGGACGAAAGTGACGAACTTGGTCCAAAAAAGGCCAACGGATCAAATGGGAGGACGTAGAGGGACGAAAGAGACGAACTTGATCCAAACAAGGACGACGGATCTAATGCGACGACAATGATGGACGAACTAGACGAACATGGTCCAAAGAAGGCCAACAGATCAAATGGTAGGACGAAGAGGGACGAAAGTCATGAACTTGGTCCAAAGAAGGCCAACGGATCAAATGGGAGGACGAAGACGGACGAAAGAGACGAACTTGATCCAAAGAAGAACAATAAATCTAATGCGACGACAATGATGGACGAACGAGACGAATTTGGTCCAAAGAAGGCCAACGGATCTAATGCGCGGACGAAGATGGACGAACGAGACGAACTTGGTCCAAAGAAGGCCAACGGATCAAATGGGAGGATGAAAATGGACGAACTAGATGAACATGGTCCAAAGAAGGACAACAGATCAAATGGTAGGACGAAGAGGGACGAAAGACACGAACTTGGTCCAAAGAAGGCCAACGGATCAAATGGGAGGACGAAGAGTGACAAAAGAGACGAACTTGATCCAAAGAAGGACAACGGATCTAATGGGACGACAATGATGGACGAACGAGACGAACTTGGTCCAAAGAAGGCCAACGGATCTAATGCGAGGACGAAGATTGACGAACTAGACGAACTTGGTCCAAAGAAGGCCAACGGATCTAATGGCAGGACGAAAAGTGACGAACGAGATGAATGTTTTCCAAAGAATTCCAACGGATCAAATGGGAGCATGAAAAGGGACAAACGAGACAAGCTTGTTCCAAAACCAACGAATCAAATGGGAGGACGAAGATGGAGGAACGAGACGATCTTGGTACAAAGAAGGCCAACGGATCTAATGGGGGGACGAAGAGGTACGAACGAGACAAACTTGGTCCAAAGAAGGCCAACGAATCTAATGCAAGCACGATGATGGACGAACAAGACGAACTTGGTCCAAAGAAGGCCAACGGATCAAATGGGAGGACGAAGATGGACGAACGAGACGAACTTGGTCCAAAGAAGGCCAACGGATCTAACGGGAAGTCGAAGATGGACGAACGAGATGAATTTGATCCAAAGAAGGACTTGATCCAAAGAAGGCCAATGGATATAGTGGGAGGACGAAGCGGGACGAACGAGACGAAGTTGGTCCAAAGAAGGCCAACGGATCTAATGGGAGGGCGAAGAGGGACGAACGAGACGAACTTGGTCCAAAGAAGGACAACGGAACTAATGGGAGGACGAAGAGGGACTAACGAGACGAACTTGATCCAAAGAAGGCCAACGGATCAAATGGGAGGATCAAGATGGACGAACGAGACGAACTTGGTCCGAAGAAGGCCAACGGATCAAATTGGAGGACAAAGAGGGACGAACGAGACGAACTTGGTCCAAAGAAGGCCAACGGATCTAATGGGTGGACGAAGAGGGATGAACGATGATGGATGAACGAGACGAACTTGGTCCAAAGAAGGCCAACCAATCAAATGGGAGGACGAAGATGGACAAACGAGACGAGCTTGGTCGAAAGAAGTCCAACGGATCTAATGGGAGGCAAAGAGGCACTAACGAGACGAACTTGGACCAAAGTAAGCCAACGGATCTAATGCGAGGACGAAGATGGACGAACGAGACGAACTTGGTCCAAAGAAGGTCAACGGATCAAATGGGAGGACGAAGAGGGACTAACGAGACGAACTTGATCCAAAGAAGGCCAACGGATCAAATGGGAGGATGAAGATGGACGAACTAGACGAACATGGTCCAAAGAGGGCCAACAGATCAAATGGTAGGACGAAGAGGGACGAAAGTGAAGAACTTGGTCCAAAGAAGGCCAACGGATCAAATGGGAGGTCGAAGAGGGACGAACGAGACGAACTTGGTCCAAAGAAGGCCAACGGATCTAATGCGAGGACGAAGATTGACGAACGAGACGAACTTGGTCCAAAGAAGGCCAACGGATCTAATGGCAGGACGAAAAGGGACGAACGAGATGAACGTTTTCCAAAGAATTCCAACGGATCAAATGGGAGCACGAAGAGGGACAAACGAGACAAGCTTGTTCCAAAAAATGCCAACGAATCAAATGGGAGGACGAAGATGGAGGAACGAGACGATCTTGGTACAAAGAAGGCCAACGGATCTAATGGGGGAACGAAGAGGTACGAACGAGACAAACTTGGTCCAAAGAAGGCCAACGAATCTAATGCAAGCACGATGATGGACGAACAAGACGAACTTGGTCCAAAGAAGGCCAATGGATCAAATGGGAGGACGAAGATGGACGAACGAGACGAACTTGGTCCAAAGAAGGCCAACGGATCTAACGGGAAGTCGAAGATGGACGAACGAGATGAATTTGATCCAAAGAAGGACTTGATCCAAAGAAGGCCAATGGATATAGTGGGAGGACGAAGCGGGACGAACGAGACGAAGTTGGTCCAAAGAAGGCCAACGGATCTAATGGGAGGGCGAAGAGGGACGAACGAGACGAACTTGGTCCAAAGAAGGACAACGGAACTAATGGGAGGACGAAGATGGACTAACGAGACGAACTTGATCCAAAGAAGGCCAACGGATCAAATGGGAGGATGAAGATGGACGAACGAGACGAACTTGGTCCGAAGAAGGCCAACGGATCAAATTGGAGGACAAAGAGGGACGAACGAGACGAACTTGGTCCAAAGAAGGCCAACGGATCTAATGGGTGGACGAAGAGGGATGAACGATGATGGATGAACGAGACGAACTTGGTCCAAAGAAGGCCAACCAATCAAATGGGAGGACGAAGATGGACAAACGAGACGAGCTTGGTCGAAAGAAGTCCAACGGATCTAATGGGAGGACAAAGAGGCACTAACGAGACGAACTTGGACCAAAGTAAGCCAACGGATCTAATGCGAGGACGAAGATGGACGAACGAGACGAACTTGGTCCAAAGAAGGCCAACGGATCAAATGGGAGGACGAAGAGGGACTAACGAGACGAACTTGATCCAAAGAAGGCCAACGGATCAAATGGGAGGATGAAGATGGACGAACTAGACGAACATGGTCCAAAGAGGGCCAACAGATCAAATGGTAGGACGAAGAGGGACGAAAGTGAAGAACTTGGTCCAAAGAAGGCCAACGGATCAAACGGGAGGTCGAAGAGGGACGAACGAGACGAACTTGGTCCAAAGAAGGCCAACGGATCTAATGCGAGGACGAAGATTGACGAACGAGACGAACTTGGTCCAAAGAAGGCCAACGGATCTAATGGCAGGACGAAAAGGGACGAACGAGATGAACGTTTTCCAAAGAATTCCAACGGATCAAATGGGAGCACGAAGAGGGACAAACGAGACAAGCTTGTTCCAAAAAACGCCAACGAATCAAATGGGAGGACGAAGATGGACGAACGAGACGATCTTGGTACAAAGAAGGCCAACGGATCTAATGGGTGGACGAAGAGGGATGAACGATGATGGATGAACGAGACGAACTTGGTCCAAAGAAGGCCAACCAATCAAATGGGAGGACGAAGATGGACAAACGAGACGAGCTTGGTCGAAAGAAGTCCAACGGATCTAATGGGAGGACAAAGAGGCACTAACGAGACGAACTTGGACCAAAGTAAGCCAACGGATCTAATGCGAGGACGAAGATGGACGAACGAGACGAACTTGGTCCAAAGAAGGCCAACGGATCAAATGGGAGGACGAAGAGGGACTAACGAGACGAACTTGATCCAAAGAAGGCCAACGGATCAAATGGGAGGATGAAGATGGACGAACTAGACGAACATGGTCCAAAGAGGGCCAACAGATCAAATGGTAGGACGAAGAGGGACGAAAGTGAAGAACTTGGTCCAAAGAAGGCCAACGGATCAAACGGGAGGTCGAAGAGGGACGAACGAGACGAACTTGGTCCAAAGAAGGCCAACGGATCTAATGCGAGGACGAAGATTGACGAACGAGACGAACTTGGTCCAAAGAAGGCCAACGGATCTAATGGCAGGACGAAAAGGGACGAACGAGATGAACGTTTTCCAAAGAATTCCAACGGATCAAATGGGAGCACGAAGAGGGACAAACGAGACAAGCTTGTTCCAAAAAACGCCAACGAATCAAATGGGAGGACGAAGATGGACGAACGAGACGATCTTGGTACAAAGAAGGCCAACGGATCTAATGGGTGGACGAAGAGGGATGAACGATGATGGATGAACGAGACGAACTTGGTCCAAAGAAGGCCAACCAATCAAATGGGAGGACGAAGATGGACAAACGAGACGAGCTTGGTCGAAAGAAGTCCAACGGATCTAATGGGAGGACAAAGAGGCACTAACGAGACGAACTTGGACCAAAGTAAGCCAACGGATCTAATGCGAGGACGAAGATGGACGAACGAGACGAACTTGGTCCAAAGAAGGCCAACGGATCAAATGGGAGGACGAAGAGGGACTAACGAGACGAACTTGATCCAAAGAAGGCCAACGGATCAAATGGGAGGATGAAGATGGACGAACTAGACGAACATGGTCCAAAGAGGGCCAACAGATCAAATGGTAGGACGAAGAGGGACGAAAGTGAAGAACTTGGTCCAAAGAAGGCCAACGGATCAAACGGGAGGTCGAAGAGGGACGAACGAGACGAACTTGGTCCAAAGAAGGCCAACGGATCTAATGCGAGGACGAAGATTGACGAACGAGACGAACTTGGTCCAAAGAAGGCCAACGGATCTAATGGCAGGACGAAAAGGGACGAACGAGATGAACGTTTTCCAAAGAATTCCAACGGATCAAATGGGAGCACGAAGAGGGACAAACGAGACAAGCTTGTTCCAAAAAACGCCAACGAATCAAATGGGAGGACGAAGATGGACGAACGAGACGATCTTGGTACAAAGAAGGCCAACGGATCTAATGGGAGGACGAAGAGGTACGAACGAGACAAACTTGGCCCAAAGAAGGCCAACGAATCTAATGCAAGCACGATGATGGACGAACAAGACGAACTTGGTCCAAAGAAGGCCAACGGATCTAATGGGAAGTCGAAGATGGACGAACGAGATGAATTTGATCCAAAGAAGGCCAACGGATCTAATGGGAGGACGAAGAGGGACGAACAAGACGAACTTGGTCCAAAGAAGGCCAACGGATCTAATAGGAGGGCGAAGAGGGACGAACGAGACGAACTTGGTCCACAGAAGGCCAACGAATCTAATGGGAGGACGAAGAGGGACGAACGATGGTGGATGAACGAGACGAACTTGGTCCAAAGAAGGCCAACGGATCAAATGGGAGGACGAAGATGGACAAAGGAGACGAGCTTCGTCGAAAGAAGTCCAACGGATCTAATGGGAGGTCAAAGAGGGACTAACGAGACGAACTTGATCCAAACAAAGGCCAACGGATCAAATGGGAGGATGAAGATGGACGAACTAGACGAACATGGTCCAAGGAAGGCCAACAGATCAAATGGTAGGACGAAGAGGGATGAAAGTCATGAACTTGGTCCAAAGAAGGCCAACGGATCAAATGGGAGGACGAAGAGGGACAAAAGAGACGAACTTGGTCCAAAGAAGGACAACGGATCTAATGCAACGACAATGATGCACGAACGAGACGAACTTGGTCCAAAGAAGGCCAACGGATCTAATGCGAGGACGTAGATTGACGAACTAGACGAACTTGGTCCATAGAAGGCCAACAGATCTAATGGCAGGACGAAAAGGGACGAACGAGACGAACGTTTTCCAAAGAATTCCAACGGATCAAATGGGAGCATGAAGAGGGACAAACGAGACAAGCTTGATCCAAAAAATGCCAACGAATAAAATGGGAGGACGAAGATGGACGAACGAGATGATCTTGGTACAAAGAAGGCCAACGGATCTAATGGGAAGGCGAAGAGGGACGAACGAGACGAACTTGGTCCAAAGAAGGACAACGGACGAACGAGACGAACGAGACGAACATGGTCCAAAGAAGGACAACGGATCTAATGGGAGGACGAAGAGGGACTAAAGAGACGAACTTAGGCCAAAGAAGGCAAACGGATCTAATGCAAGCACGAAGATGGACGAACGAGACGAACTTGGTCCAAAGAAGGCCAACGGATTAAATGGGAGGACGAAGATGGACGACCGAAAAGAACTTGGTCCAAAGAAGGCCAACGGATCTAATGCAAGCCCGAAGATGGACGAACGAGACGAACTTGGTCCAAAGAAGGCCAACGGATCAAATGGGAGGACGAAGATGGACGAACGAGACGAACTTGATCTAAAGAAGGCCAACGAATCAAATGGGAGGACGAAGATGGACGAACTAGACGAACGTGGTCCAAAGAAGGCCAACAGATCAAATGGTAGGACGAAGAGGGACGAAAGTGACGAACTTGGTCCAAAGAAGGCCAACGGATCAAATGGGAGGACGAAGAGGGACTAACGAGACGAACTTGATCCAAAGAAGGCCAACGGATCAAATGGGAGGACGAAGATGGACGAACGAAAAGAACTTGGTCCAAAGAAGGCCAACGGATCTAATCCAAGCCCGAAGAAGGACGAACGAGACGAACTTGGTCCAAAGAAGGCCAACGGATCAAATGGGAGGACGAAGATCGACGAACGAGATGAACTTGGTCCAAAGAAGGCCAACGGATCTAATGCAAGCACGAAGATGGACGAACGAGACGAACTTGGTCCAAAGAATGCCAATGGATCAAATGGTAGGACGAAGAGGGACTAACGAGACGAACTTGATCTAAAGAAAGCCAACGGATCAAATGGGAGGATGAAGATGGACGAACTAGACGAACATGGTCCAAAGAAGGCCAACAGATCAAATGGGAGGACGAAGAGGGACGAAAGTGACGAACTTGGTCCAAAGAAGGCCAACGGAGCAAATGGGAGGAGGAAGAGGGACTAACGAGACGAACTTGGTCCAAAGAAGGCCAACGGATCACATGGGAGCATGAAGATGGACGAATTAGACGAACATGGTCCAAAGAAGGCCAACAGATCAAATGGTAGGACGAAGAGGGACGAAAGTGACGAACTTGGTCCAAAAAAGGCCAACGGATCAAATGGGAGGACGTAGAGGGACGAAAGAGACGAACTTGATCCAAACAAGGACGACGGATCTAATGCGACGACAATGATGGACGAACTAGACGAACATGGTCCAAAGAAGGCCAACAGATCAAATGGTAGGACGAAGAGGGACGAAAGTCATGAACTTGGTCCAAAGAAGGCCAACGGATCAAATGGGAGGACGAAGACGGACGAAAGAGACGAACTTGATCCAAAGAAGAACAATAAATCTAATGCGACGACAATGATGGACGAACGAGACGAATTTGGTCCAAAGAAGGCCAACGGATCTAATGCGCGGACGAAGATGGACGAACGAGACGAACTTGGTCCATAGAAGGCCAACGGATCAAATGGGAGGACGAAGATGGACGAACTAGACGAACATGGTCCAAAGAAGGACAACAGATCAAATGGTAGGACGAAGAGGGACGAAAGTGATGAACTTGGTCCAAAAAAGGCCGACGGATCAAATGGGAGGACGAAGAGGGACTAACGAGGCGAACTTGATCTAAAGATGGCCAACGGATCAAATGGGAGGATGAAGATGGACGAACTAGACGAACATAGTCCAAAGAAGGCCAACAGATCAAAAGGTTGGATGAAGAGGGACGAAAGTGACGAACTTGGTCCAAAGAAGGCCAACGGATCAAATGGGAGGACAAAGAGGGACTAACGAGACGAACTTGATCCAAAGAAGGCCAACGGATCAAATGGGAGGATGAAGATGGACGAACTAGATGAACGTGGTCCAAAGAAGGCCAACAGATTAAATGGTAGGACGAAGAGGGACGAAAGTGACGAACTTGGTCCAAAGAAGGCCAACGGATCAAATGGGAGGACGAAGAGGGACTAACGAGTCGAACTTGATCCAAAGAAGGCCAACGGATCAAATGGGAGGACGAAGAGGGACGAAAGAGGCGAACTTGATCCAAAGAAGAACAATAAATCTAATGCGACGACAATGATGGACGAACGAGACGAATTTGGTCCAAAGAAAGCCAACGGATCTAACGCGCGGACGAAGATGGACGAACGAGACGAACTTGGTCCAAAGAAGGCCAACGGATCAAATGGGAGGACGAAGATGGACGAACTAGACGAACGTGGTCCAAAGAAGGCCAACAGATCAAATGGTAGGACGAAGAGGGACGAAAGTGACGAACTTGGTCCAAAGAAGGCCAACGGATCAAATGGGAGGACGAAGAGGGACTAACGAGACGAACTTGATCCAAAGAAGGCCAACGGATCAAATGGGAGGACGAAGATGGACGAACGAAAAGAACTTGGTCCAAAGAAGGCCAACGGATCTAATCCAAGCCCGAAGAAGGACGAACGAGACGAACTTGGTCCAAAGAAGGCCAACGGATCAAATGGGAGGACGAAGATCGACGAACGAGATGAACTTGGTCCAAAGAAGGCCAACGGATCTAATGCAAGCACGAAGATGGACGAACGAGACGAACTTGGTCCAAAGAATGCCAATGGATCAAATGGTAGGACGAAGAGGGACTAACGAGACGAACTTGATCTAAAGAAAGCCAACGGATCAAATGGGAGGATGAAGATGGACGAACTAGACGAACATGGTCCAAAGAAGGCCAACAGATCAAATGGGAGGACGAAGAGGGACGAAAGTGACGAACTTGGTCCAAAGAAGGCCAACGGAGCAAATGGGAGGAGGAAGAGGGACTAACGAGACGAACTTGGTCCAAAGAAGGCCAACGGATCACATGGGAGCATGAAGATGGACGAATTAGACGAACATGGTCCAAAGAAGGCCAACAGATCAAATGGTAGGACGAAGAGGGACGAAAGTGACGAACTTGGTCCAAAAAAGGCCAACGGATCAAATGGGAGGACGTAGAGGGACGAAAGAGACGAACTTGATCCAAACAAGGACGACGGATCTAATGCGACGACAATGATGGACGAACGAGACGAACTTGGTCCAAAGAAGGCCAACGGATCTAATGGGAAGACGAAGACGGACGAACGTGACGAACTTGGTCCAATGAAGTCCAACGGATCTAACGGGAGGACGAAGAGGGACTAAAGAGACGAACTTGGTCCAAAGATGGCCAACGAATCAAATGGGAGGACGAAAAGGGATGAACGAGACGAACGTTTTCCAAAGAATTCCAACGGATCTAATGGGAAGACGAAGATGGACGAACGAGACGAACTTGGTCCAATGAAGTCCAACGGATCTAATGGGTGGACGAAGATGGACAAACGAGACGAGCTTGGTCCAAAGAAGGCCAACGGATCTAATGCAAGGACGAAGATGGACGAACGAGACGAACTTGGTCCAAAGAATGCCAACGGATCAAATGGTAGGACGAAGAGGGACTAACGAGACGAACTTGATCTAAAGAAAGCCAACGTATCAAATGGGAGGATGAAGATGGACGAACTAGACGAACATGGTCCAAAGAAGGCCAACAGATCAAATGGTAGGACGAAGAGGGACGAAAGTCATGAACTTGGTCCAAAGAAGGCCAACGGATCAAATGGGAGGACGAAGACGGACGAAAGAGACGAACTTGATCCAAAGAAGAACAATAAATCTAATGCGACGACAATGATGGACGAACGAGACGAATTTGGTCCAAAGAAGGCCACTGGATCAAAAGGGAGGACGAAGAGGGATGAAAGAGACAAACTTGATCCAAAGAAGGACAACGGATCTAATGCGACGACAATGATGGACGAACGAGACGAACTTGGTCCGAAGAAGGCCAACGGATCTAATGCGAGGACGAAAATGGACAAACGAGACGAACTCGGTCCAAAGAAGGCCAACGGACCAAATGGGAGGACGAAGAGGGACTAATGACACGAACTTGATCCAAAGAAGGCCAACGGATCAAATGGGAGGATGAAAATGGACGAACTAGATGAACATGGTCCAAAGAAGGACAACAGATCAAATGGTAGGACGAAGAGGGACGAAAGACACGAACTTGGTCCAAAGAAGGCCAACGGATCAAATGGGAGGACGAAGAGTGACAAAAGAGACGAACTTGATCCAAAGAAGGACAACGGATCTAATGGGACGACAATGATGGACGAACGAGACGAACTTGGCCCAAAGAAGGCCAACGGATCTAATGCGAGGACGAAGATTGACGAACTAGACGAACTTGGTCCAAAGAAGGCCAACGGATCTAATGGCAGGACGAAAAGTGACGAACGAGATGAATGTTTTCCAAAGAATTCCAACGGATCAAATGGGAGCATGAAAAGGGACAAACGAGACAAGCTTGTTCCAAAACCAACGAATCAAATGGGAGGACGAAGATGGAGGAACGAGACGATCTTGGTACAAAGAAGGCCAACGGATCTAATGGGGGGACGAAGAGGTACGAACGAGACAAACTTGGTCCAAAGAAGGCCAACGAATCTAATGCAAGCACGATGATGGACGAACAAGACGAACTTGGTCCAAAGAAGGCCAACGGATCAAATGGGAGGACGAAGATGGACGAACGAGACGAACTTGGTCCAAAGAAGGCCAACGGATCTAACGGGAAGTCGAAGATGGACGAACGAGATGAATTTGATCCAAAGAAGGACTTGATCCAAAGAAGGCCAATGGATATAGTGGGAGGACGAAGCGGGACGAACGAGACGAAGTTGGTCCAAAGAAGGCCAACGGATCTAATGGGAGGGCGAAGAGGGACGAACGAGACGAACTTGGTCCAAAGAAGGACAACGGAACTAATGGGAGGACGAAGAGGGACTAACGAGACGAACTTGATCCAAAGAAGGCCAACGGATCAAATGGGAGGATCAAGATGGACGAACGAGACGAACTTGGTCCGAAGAAGGCCAACGGATCAAATTGGAGGACAAAGAGGGACGAACGAGACGAACTTGGTCCAAAGAAGGCCAACGGATCTAATGGGTGGACGAAGAGGGATGAACGATGATGGATGAACGAGACGAACTTGGTCCAAAGAAGGCCAACCAATCAAATGGGAGGACGAAGATGGACAAACGAGACGAGCTTGGTCGAAAGAAGTCCAACGGATCTAATGGGAGGCAAAGAGGCACTAACGAGACGAACTTGGACCAAAGTAAGCCAACGGATCTAATGCGAGGACGAAGATGGACGAACGAGACGAACTTGGTCCAAAGAAGGTCAACGGATCAAATGGGAGGACGAAGAGGGACTAACGAGACGAACTTGATCCAAAGAAGGCCAACGGATCAAATGGGAGGATGAAGATGGACGAACTAGACGAACATGGTCCAAAGAGGGCCAACAGATCAAATGGTAGGACGAAGAGGGACGAAAGTGAAGAACTTGGTCCAAAGAAGGCCAACGGATCAAATGGGAGGTCGAAGAGGGACGAACGAGACGAACTTGGTCCAAAGAAGGCCAACGGATCTAATGCGAGGACGAAGATTGACGAACGAGACGAACTTGGTCCAAAGAAGGCCAACGGATCTAATGGCAGGACGAAAAGGGACGAACGAGATGAACGTTTTCCAAAGAATTCCAACGGATCAAATGGGAGCACGAAGAGGGACAAACGAGACAAGCTTGTTCCAAAAAATGCCAACGAATCAAATGGGAGGACGAAGATGGAGGAACGAGACGATCTTGGTACAAAGAAGGCCAACGGATCTAATGGGGGAACGAAGAGGTACGAACGAGACAAACTTGGTCCAAAGAAGGCCAACGAATCTAATGCAAGCACGATGATGGACGAACAAGACGAACTTGGTCCAAAGAAGGCCAATGGATCAAATGGGAGGACGAAGATGGACGAACGAGACGAACTTGGTCCAAAGAAGGCCAACGGATCTAACGGGAAGTCGAAGATGGACGAACGAGATGAATTTGATCCAAAGAAGGACTTGATCCAAAGAAGGCCAATGGATATAGTGGGAGGACGAAGCGGGACGAACGAGACGAAGTTGGTCCAAAGAAGGCCAACGGATCTAATGGGAGGGCGAAGAGGGACGAACGAGACGAACTTGGTCCAAAGAAGGACAACGGAACTAATGGGAGGACGAAGATGGACTAACGAGACGAACTTGATCCAAAGAAGGCCAACGGATCAAATGGGAGGATGAAGATGGACGAACGAGACGAACTTGGTCCGAAGAAGGCCAACGGATCAAATTGGAGGACAAAGAGGGACGAACGAGACGAACTTGGTCCAAAGAAGGCCAACGGATCTAATGCGTGGACGAAGAGGGATGAACGATGATGGATGAACGAGACGAACTTGGTCCAAAGAAGGCCAACCAATCAAATGGGAGGACGAAGATGGACAAACGAGACGAGCTTGGTCGAAAGAAGTCCAACGGATCTAATGGGAGGACAAAGAGGCACTAACGAGACGAACTTGGACCAAAGTAAGCCAACGGATCTAATGCGAGGACGAAGATGGACGAACGAGACGAACTTGGTCCAAAGAAGGCCAACGGATCAAATGGGAGGACGAAGAGGGACTAACGAGACGAACTTGATCCAAAGAAGGCCAACGGATCAAATGGGAGGATGAAGATGGACGAACTAGACGAACATGGTCCAAAGAGGGCCAACAGATCAAATGGTAGGACGAAGAGGGACGAAAGTGAAGAACTTGGTCCAAAGAAGGCCAACGGATCAAACGGGAGGTCGAAGAGGGACGAACGAGACGAACTTGGTCCAAAGAAGGCCAACGGATCTAATGCGAGGACGAAGATTGACGAACGAGACGAACTTGGTCCAAAGAAGGCCAACGGATCTAATGGCAGGACGAAAAGGGACGAACGAGATGAACGTTTTCCAAAGAATTCCAACGGATCAAATGGGAGCACGAAGAGGGACAAACGAGACAAGCTTGTTCCAAAAAACGCCAACGAATCAAATGGGAGGACGAAGATGGACGAACGAGACGATCTTGGTACAAAGAAGGCCAACGGATCTAATGGGAGGACGAAGAGGTACGAACGAGACAAACTTGGCCCAAAGAAGGCCAACGAATCTAATGCAAGCACGATGATGGACGAACAAGACGAACTTGGTCCAAAGAAGGCCAACGGATCTAATGGGAAGTCGAAGATGGACGAACGAGATGAATTTGATCCAAAGAAGGCCAACGGATCTAATGGGAGGACGAAGAGGGACGAACAAGACGAACTTGGTCCAAAGAAGGCCAACGGATCTAATAGGAGGGCGAAGAGGGACGAACGAGACGAACTTGGTCCACAGAAGGCCAACGAATCTAATGGGAGGACGAAGAGGGACGAACGATGGTGGATGAACGAGACGAACTTGGTCCAAAGAAGGCCAACGGATCAAATGGGAGGACGAAGATGGACAAAGGAGACGAGCTTGGTCGAAAGAAGTCCAACGGATCTAATGGGAGGTCAAAGAGGGACTAACGAGACGAACTTGATCCAAACAAAGGCCAACGGATCAAATGGGAGGATGAAGATGGACGAACTAGACGAACATGGTCCAAGGAAGGCCAACAGATCAAATGGTAGGACGAAGAGGGATGAAAGTCATGAACTTGGTCCAAAGAAGGCCAACGGATCAAATGGGAGGACGAAGAGGGACAAAAGAGACGAACTTGGTCCAAAGAAGGACAACGGATCTAATGCAACGACAATGATGCACGAACGAGACGAACTTGGTCCAAAGAAGGCCAACGGATCTAATGCGAGGACGTAGATTGACGAACTAGACGAACTTGGTCCATAGAAGGCCAACAGATCTAATGGCAGGACGAAAAGGGACGAACGAGACGAACGTTTTTCAAAGAATTCCAACGGATCAAATGGGAGCATGAAGAGGGACAAACGAGACAAGCTTGATCCAAAAAATGCCAACGAATAAAATGGGAGGACGAAGATGGACGAACGAGATGATCTTGGTACAAAGAAGGCCAACGGATCTAATGGGAAGGCGAAGAGGGACGAACGAGACGAACTTGGTCCAAAGAAGGACAACGGACGAACGAGACGAACGAGACGAACATGGTCCAAAGAAGGACAACGGATCTAATGGGAGGACGAAGAGGGACTAAAGAGACGAACTTAGGCCAAAGAAGGCAAACGGATCTAATGCAAGCACGAAGATGGACGAACGAGACGAACTTGGTCCAAAGAAGGCCAACGGATTAAATGGGAGGACGAAGATGGACGACCGAAAAGAACTTGGTCCAAAGAAGGCCAACGGATCTAATGCAAGCCCGAAGATGGACGAACGAGACGAACTTGTTCCAAAGAAGGCCAACGGATCAAATGGGAGGACGAAGATGGACGAACGAGACGAACTTGATCTAAAGAAGGCCAACGAATCAAATGGGAGGACGAAGATGGACGAACTAGACGAACGTGGTCCAAAGAAGGCCAACAGATCAAATGGTAGGACGAAGAGGGACGAAAGTGACGAACTTGGTCCAAAGAAGGCCAACGGATCAAATGGGAGGACGAAGAGGGACTAACGAGACGAACTTGATCCAAAGAAGGCCAACGGATCAAATGGGAGGACGAAGATGGACGAACGAAAAGAACTTGGTCCAAAGAAGGCCAACGGATCTAATCCAAGCCCGAAGAAGGACGAACGAGACGAACTTGGTCCAAAGAAGGCCAACGGATCAAATGGGAGGACGAAGATCGACGAACGAGATGAACTTGGTCCAAAGAAGGCCAACGGATCTAATGCAAGCACGAAGATGGACGAACGAGACGAACTTGGTCCAAAGAATGCCAATGGATCAAATGGTAGGACGAAGAGGGACTAACGAGACGAACTTGATCTAAAGAAAGCCAACGGATCAAATGGGAGGATGAAGATGGACGAACTAGACGAACATGGTCCAAAGAAGGCCAACAGATCAAATGGGAGGACGAAGAGGGACGAAAGTGACGAACTTGGTCCAAAGAAGGCCAACGGAGCAAATGGGAGGAGGAAGAGGGACTAACGAGACGAACTTGGTCCAAAGAAGGCCAACGGATCACATGGGAGCATGAAGATGGACGAATTAGACGAACATGGTCCAAAGAAGGCCAACAGATCAAATGGTAGGACGAAGAGGGACGAAAGTGACGAACTTGGTCCAAAAAAGGCCAACGGATCAAATGGGAGGACGTAGAGGGACGAAAGAGACGAACTTGATCCAAACAAGGACGACGGATCTAATGCGACGACAATGATGGACGAACTAGACGAACATGGTCCAAAGAAGGCCAACAGATCAAATGGTAGGACGAAGAGGGACGAAAGTCATGAACTTGGTCCAAAGAAGGCCAACGGATCTAATGGGAAGTCGAAGATGGACGAACGAGATGAATTTGATCCAAAGAAGGCCAACAGATCTAATGGGAGGACGAAGAGGGACGAACAAGACGAACTTGGTCCAAAGAAGGCCAACGGATCTAATAGGAGGGCGAAGAGGGACGAACGAGACGAACTTGGTCCACAGAAGGCCAACGAATCTAATGGGAGGACGAAGAGGGACGAACGATGGTGGATGAACGAGACGAACTTGGTCCAAAGAAGGCCAACGGATCAAATGGGAGGACGAAGATGGACAAAGGAGACGAGCTTGGTCGAAAGAAGTCCAACGGATCTAATGGGAGGTCAAAGAGGGACTAACGAGACGAACTTGATCCAAACAAAGGCCAACGGATCAAATGGGAGGATGAAGATGGACGAACTAGACGAACATGGTCCAAGGAAGGCCAACAGATCAAATGGTAGGACGAAGAGGGATGAAAGTCATGAACTTGGTCCAAAGAAGGCCAACGGATCAAATGGGAGGACGAAGAGGGACAAAAGAGACGAACTTGGTCCAAAGAAGGACAACGGATCTAATGCAACGACAATGATGCACGAACGAGACGAACTTGGTCCAAAGAAGGCCAACGGATCTAATGCGAGGACGTAGATTGACGAACTAGACGAACTTGGTCCATAGAAGGCCAACAGATCTAATGGCAGGACGAAAAGGGACGAACGAGACGAACGTTTTCCAAAGAATTCCAACGGATCAAATGGGAGCATGAAGAGGGACAAACGAGACAAGCTTGATCCAAAAAATGCCAACGAATAAAATGGGAGGACGAAGATGGACGAACGAGATGATCTTGGTACAAAGAAGGCCAACGGATCTAATGGGAAGGCGAAGAGGGACGAACGAGACGAACTTGGTCCAAAGAAGGACAACGGACGAACGAGACGAACGAGACGAACATGGTCCAAAGAAGGACAACGGATCTAATGGGAGGACGAAGAGGGACTAAAGAGACGAACTTAGGCCAAAGAAGGCAAACGGATCTAATGCAAGCACGAAGATGGACGAACGAGACGAACTTGGTCCAAAGAAGGCCAACGGATTAAATGGGAGGACGAAGATGGACGACCGAAAAGAACTTGGTCCAAAGAAGGCCAACGGATCTAATGCAAGCCCGAAGATGGACGAACGAGACGAACTTGGTCCAAAGAAGGCCAACGGATCAAATGGGAGGACGAAGATGGACGAACGAGACGAACTTGATCTAAAGAAGGCCAACGAATCAAATGGGAGGACGAAGATGGACGAACTAGACGAACGTGGTCCAAAGAAGGCCAACAGATCAAATGGTAGGACGAAGAGGGACGAAAGTGACGAACTTGGTCCAAAGAAGGCCAACGGATCAAATGGGAGGACGAAGAGGGACTAACGAGACGAACTTGATCCAAAGAAGGCCAACGGATCAAATGGGAGGACGAAGATGGACGAACGAAAAGAACTTGGTCCAAAGAAGGCCAACGGATCTAATCCAAGCCCGAAGAAGGACGAACGAGACGAACTTGGTCCAAAGAAGGCCAACAGATCAAATGGGAGGACGAAGATCGACGAACGAGATGAACTTGGTCCAAAGAAGGCCAACGGATCTAATGCAAGCACGAAGATGGACGAACGAGACGAACTTGGTCCAAAGAATGCCAATGGATCAAATGGTAGGACGAAGAGGGACTAACGAGACGAACTTGATCTAAAGAAAGCCAACGGATCAAATGGGAGGATGAAGATGGACGAACTAGACGAACATGGTCCAAAGAAGGCCAACAGATCAAATGGGAGGACGAAGAGGGACGAAAGTGACGAACTTGGTCCAAAGAAGGCCAACGGAGCAAATGGGAGGAGGAAGAGGGACTAACGAGACGAACTTGGTCCAAAGAAGGCCAACGGATCACATGGGAGCATGAAGATGGACGAATTAGACGAACATGGTCCAAAGAAGGCCAACAGATCAAATGGTAGGACGAAGAGGGACGAAAGTGACGAACTTGGTCCAAAAAAGGCCAACGGATCAAATGGGAGGACGTAGAGGGACGAAAGAGACGAACTTGATCCAAACAAGGACGACGGATCTAATGCGACGACAATGATGGACGAACTAGACGAACATGGTCCAAACAAGGCCAACAGATCAAATGGTAGGACGAAGAGGGACGAAAGTCATGAACTTGGTCCAAAGAAGGCCAACGGATCAAATGGGAGGACGAAGACGGACGAAAGAGACGAACTTGATCCAAAGAAGAACAATAAATCTAATGCGACGACAATGATGGACGAACGAGACGAATTTGGTCCAAAGAAGGCCAACGGATCTAATGCGCGGACGAAGTTGGACGAACGAGACGAACTTGGTCCATAGAAGGCCAACGGATCAAATGGGAGGACGAAGATGGACGAACTAGACGAACATGGTCCAAAGAAGGACAACAGATCAAATGGTAGGACGAAGAGGGACGAAAGTGATGAACTTGGTCCAAAAAAGGCCGACGGATCAAATGGGAGGACGAAGAGGGACTAACGAGGCGAACTTGATCTAAAGATGGCCAACGGATCAAATGGGAGGATGAAGATGGACGAACTAGACGAACATAGTCCAAAGAAGGCCAACAGATCAAAAGGTTGGATGAAGAGGGACGAAAGTGACGAACTTGGTCCAAAGAAGGCCAACGGATCAAATGGGAGGACAAAGAGGGACTAACGAGACGAACTTGATCCAAAGAAGGCCAACGGATCAAATGGGAGGATGAAGATGGACGAACTAGATGAACGTGGTCCAAAGAAGGCCAACAGATTAAATGGTAGGACGAAGAGGGACGAAAGTGACGAACTTGGTCCAAAGAAGGCCAACGGATCAAATGGGAGGACGAAGAGGGACTAACGAGTCGAACTTGATCCAAAGAAGGCCAACGGATCAAATGGGAGGACGAAGAGGGACGAAAGAGGCGAACTTGATCCAAAGAAGAACAATAAATCTAATGCGACGACAATGATGGACGAACGAGACGAATTTGGTCCAAAGAAAGCCAACGGATCTAACGCGCGGACGAAGATGGACGAACGAGACGAACTTGGTCCAAAGAAGGCCAACGGATCAAATGGGAGGACGAAGATGGACGAACTAGACGAACGTGGTCCAAAGAAGGCCAACAGATCAAATGGTAGGACGAAGAGGGACGAAAGTGACGAACTTGGTCCAAAGAAGGCCAACGGATCAAATGGGAGGACGAAGAGGGACTAACGAGACGAACTTGATCCAAAGAAGGCCAACGGATCAAATGGGAGGACGAAGATGGACGAACGAAAAGAACTTGGTCCAAAGAAGGCCAACGGATCTAATCCAAGCCCGAAGAAGGACGAACGAGACGAACTTGGTCCAAAGAAGGCCAACGGATCAAATGGGAGGACGAAGATCGACGAACGAGATGAACTTGGTCCAAAGAAGGCCAACGGATCTAATGCAAGCACGAAGATGGACGAACGAGACGAACTTGGTCCAAAGAATGCCAATGGATCAAATGGTAGGACGAAGAGGGACTAACGAGACGAACTTGATCTAAAGAAAGCCAACGGATCAAATGGGAGGATGAAGATGGACGAACTAGACGAACATGGTCCAAAGAAGGCCAACAGATCAAATGGGAGGACGAAGAGGGACGAAAGTGACGAACTTGGTCCAAAGAAGGCCAACGGAGCAAATGGGAGGAGGAAGAGGGACTAACGAGACGAACTTGGTCCAAAGAAGGCCAACGGATCACATGGGAGCATGAAGATGGACGAATTAGACGAACATGGTCCAAAGAAGGCCAACAGATCAAATGGTAGGACGAAGAGGGACGAAAGTGACGAACTTGGTCCAAAAAAGGCCAACGGATCAAATGGGAGGACGTAGAGGGACGAAAGAGACGAACTTGATCCAAACAAGGACGACGGATCTAATGCGACGACAATGATGGACGAACGAGACGAACTTGGTCCAAAGAAGGCCAACGGATCTAATGGGAAGACGAAGATGGACGAACGTGACGAACTTGGTCCAATGAAGTCCAACGGATCTAACGGGAGGACGAAGAGGGACTAAAGAGACGAACTTGGTCCAAAGATGGCCAACGAATCAAATGGGAGGACGAAAAGGGATGAACGAGACGAACGTTTTCCAAAGAATTCCAACGGATCTAATGGGAAGACGAAGATGGACGAACGAGACGAACTTGGTCCAATGAAGTCCAACGGATCTAATGGGAGGACGAAGATGGACAAACGAGACGAGCTTGGTCCAAAGAAGGCCAACGGATCTAATGCAAGGACGAAGATGGACGAACGAGACGAACTTGGTCCAAAGAATGCCAACGGATCAAATGGTAGGACGAAGAGGGACTAACGAGACGAACTTGATCTAAAGAAAGCCAACGTATCAAATGGGAGGATGAAGATGGACGAACTAGACGAACATGGTCCAAAGAAGGCCAACAGATCAAATGGTAGGACGAAGAGGGACGAAAGTCATGAACTTGGTCCAAAGAAGGCCAACGGATCAAATGGGAGGACGAAGACGGACGAAAGAGACGAACTTGATCCAAAGAAGAACAATAAATCTAATGCGACGACAATGATGGACGAACGAGACGAATTTGGTCCAAAGAAGGCCAACGGATCTAATGCGCGGACGAAGATGGACGAACGAGACGAACTTGGTCCATAGAAGGCCAACGGATCAAATGGGAGGACGAAGATGGACGAACTAGACGAACATGGTCCAAAGAAGGACAACAGATCAAATGGTAGGACGAAGAGGGACGAAAGTGATGAACTTGGTCCAAAAAAGGCCGACGGATCAAATGGGAGGACGAAGAGGGACTAACGAGGCGAACTTGATCTAAAGATGGCCAACGGATCAAATGGGAGGATGAAGATGGACGAACTTGACGAACATAGTCCAAAGAAGGCCAACAGATCAAAAGGTTGGATGAAGAGGGACGAAAGTGACGAACTTGGTCCAAAGAAGGCCAACGGATCAAATGGGAGGACAAAGAGGGACTAACGAGACGAACTTGATCCAAAGAAGGCCAACGGATCAAATGGGAGGATGAAGATGGATGAACTAGATGAACGTGGTCCAAAGAAGGCCAACAGATTAAATGGTAGGACGAAGAGGGACGAAAGTGACGAACTTGGTCCAAAGAAGGCCAACGGATCAAATGGGAGGACGAAGAGGGACTAACGAGTCGAACTTGATCCAAAGAAGGCCAACGGATCAAATGGGAGGACGAAGAGGGACGAAAGAGGCGAACTTGATCCAAAGAAGAACAATAAATCTAATGCGACGACAATGATGGACGAACGAGACGAATTTGGTCCAAAGAAAGCCAACGGATCTAACGCGCGGACGAAGATGGACGAACGAGACGAACTTGGTCCAAAGAAGGCCAACGGATCAAATGGGAGGACGAAGATGGACGAACTAGACGAACGTGGTCCAAAGAAGGCCAACAGATCAAATGGTAGGACGAAGAGGGACGAAAGTGACGAACTTGGTCCAAAGAAGGCCAACGGATCAAATGGGAGGACGAAGAGGGACTAACGAGACGAACTTGATCCAAAGAAGGCCAACGGATCAAATGGGAGGACGAAGATGGACGAACGAAAAGAACTTGGTCCAAAGAAGGCCAACGGATCTAATCCAAGCCCGAAGAAGGACGAACGAGACGAACTTGGTCCAAAGAAGGCCAACGGATCAAATGGGAGGACGAAGATCGACGAACGAGATGAACTTGGTCCAAAGAAGGCCAACGGATCTAATGCAAGCACGAAGATGGACGAACGAGACGAACTTGGTCCAAAGAATGCCAATGGATCAAATGGTAGGACGAAGAGGGACTAACGAGACGAACTTGATCTAAAGAAAGCCAACGGATCAAATGGGAGGATGAAGATGGACGAACTAGACGAACATGGTCCAAAGAAGGCCAACAGATCAAATGGGAGGACGAAGAGGGACGAAAGTGACGAACTTGGTCCAAAGAAGGCCAACGGAGCAAATGGGAGGAGGAAGAGGGACTAACGAGACGAACTTGGTCCAAAGAAGGCCAACGGATCACATGGGAGCATGAAGATGGACGAATTAGACGAACATGGTCCAAAGAAGGCCAACAGATCAAATGGTAGGACGAAGAGGGACGAAAGTGACGAACTTGGTCCAAAAAAGGCCAACGGATCAAATGGGAGGACGTAGAGGGACGAAAGAGACGAACTTGATCCAAACAAGGACGACGGATCTAATGCGACGACAATGATGGACGAACGAGACGAACTTGGTCCAAAGAAGGCCAACGGATCTAATGGGAAGACGAAGATGGACGAACGTGACGAACTTGGTCCAATGAAGTCCAACGGATCTAACGGGAGGACGAAGAGGGACTAAAGAGACGAACTTGGTCCAAAGATGGCCAACGAATCAAATGGGAGGACGAAAAGGGATGAACGAGACGAACGTTTTCCAAAGAATTCCAACGGATCTAATGGGAAGACGAAGATGGACGAACGAGACGAACTTGGTCCAATGAAGTCCAACGGATCTAATGGGAGGACGAAGATGGACAAACGAGACGAGCTTGGTCCAAAGAAGGCCAACGGATCTAATGCAAGGACGAAGATGGACGAACGAGACGAACTTGGTCCAAAGAATGCCAACGGATCAAATGGTAGGACGAAGAGGGACTAACGAGACGAACTTGATCTAAAGAAAGCCAACGTATCAAATGGGAGGATGAAGATGGACGAACTAGACGAACATGGTCCAAAGAAGGCCAACAGATCAAATGGTAGGACGAAGAGGGACGAAAGTCATGAACTTGGTCCAAAGAAGGCCAACGGATCAAATGGGAGGACGAAGACGGACGAAAGAGACGAACTTGATCCAAAGAAGAACAATAAATCTAATGCGACGACAATGATGGACGAACGAGACGAATTTGGTCCAAAGAAGGCCAACGGATCTAATGCGCGGACGAAGATGGACGAACGAGACGAACTTGGTCCATAGAAGGCCAACGGATCAAATGGGAGGACGAAGATGGACGAACTAGACGAACATGGTCCAAAGAAGGACAACAGATCAAATGGTAGGACGAAGAGGGACGAAAGTGATGAACTTGGTCCAAAAAAGGCCGACGGATCAAATGGGAGGACGAAGAGGGACTAACGAGGCGAACTTGATCTAAAGATGGCCAACGGATCAAATGGGAGGATGAAGATGGACGAACTAGACGAACATAGTCCAAAGAAGGCCAACAGATCAAAAGGTTGGATGAAGAGGGACGAAAGTGACGAACTTGGTCCAAAGAAGGCCAACGGATCAAATGGGAGGACAAAGAGGGACTAACGAGACGAACTTGATCCAAAGAAGGCCAACGGATCAAATGGGAGGATGAAGATGGACGAACTAGATGAACGTGGTCCAAAGAAGGCCAACAGATTAAATGGTAGGACGAAGAGGGACGAAAGTGACGAACTTGGTCCAAAGAAGGCCAACGGATCAAATGGGAGGACGAAGAGGGACTAACGAGTCGAACTTGATCCAAAGAAGGCCAACGGATCAAATGGGAGGACGAAGAGGGACGAAAGAGGCGAACTTGATCCAAAGAAGAACAATAAATCTAATGCGACGACAATGATGGACGAACGAGACGAATTTGGTCCAAAGAAAGCCAACGGATCTAACGCGCGGATGAAGATGGACGAACGAGAAGAACTTGGTCCAAAGAAGGCCAACGGATCAAATGGGAGGACGAAGATGGACGAACTAGACGGACATGGTCCAAAGAAGGACAACAGATCAAATGGTAGGACGAAGAGGGACGAAAGTGATGAACTTGGTCCAAAGAAGGCCAACGGATCAAATGGGAGGACGAAGAGGGACGAAAGATGGACGAACGAGACGAATGATGGACGAACGAGACGAATTTAGTCCAAAGATGGCCAACGGATGTAATGCGCGGACGAAGATGGACGAACGAGACGAACTTGGTCCAAAGAAGGCCAACGGATCAAATGGGAGGACGAAGAGGGACTAACGAGACGAACTTGATCTAAAGATGGCCAACGGATCAAATGGGAGGATGAAGATGGACGAACTAGACGAACATGGTCCAAAGAAGGCCAACAGATTAAATGGTAGGACGAAGAGGGACGAAAGTGACGAACTTGGTCCAAAGAAGGCCAACGGATCAAATGGGAGGACGAAGAGGGACTAACGAGACGAACTTGATCCAAAGAAGGCCAACGGATCAAATGGGAGGACGAAGAAGGACGAACTAGACGAACATGGTCCAAAGAAGGCCAACAGATCAAATGGTAGGACGAAGAGGGACGAAAGTGACGAACTTGGTCCAAAGAAGGCCAACGGATCAAATGGGAGGACGAATAGGGACGAAAGAGACGAACTTGATCCAAAGAAGGACAATAGATCTAATGCGACGACAATGATGGACGAACGAGACGAATTTGGTCCAAAGAAGGCCAACGGATCTAATGCGCGGACGAAGATGGACGAACGAGACGAACTTGGTCCATAGAAGGCCAACGGATCAAATGGGAGGACGAAGATGGACGAACTAGACGAACATGGTCCAAAGAAGGACAACAGATCAAATGGTAGGACGAAGAGGGACGAAAGTGATGAACTTGGTCCAAAAAAGGCCGACGGATCAAATGGGAGGACGAAGAGGGACTAACGAGGCGAACTTGATCTAAAGATGGCCAACGGATCAAATGGGAGGATGAAGATGGACGAACTTGACGAACATAGTCCAAAGAAGGCCAACAGATCAAAAGGTTGGATGAAGAGGGACGAAAGTGACGAACTTGGTCCAAAGAAGGCCAACGGATCAAATGGGAGGACAAAGAGGGACTAACGAGACGAACTTGATCCAAAGAAGGCCAACGGATCAAATGGGAGGATGAAGATGGATGAACTAGATGAACGTGGTCCAAAGAAGGCCAACAGATTAAATGGTAGGACGAAGAGGGACGAAAGTGACGAACTTGGTCCAAAGAAGGCCAACGGATCAAATGGGAGGACGAAGAGGGACTAACGAGTCGAACTTGATCCAAAGAAGGCCAACGGATCAAATGGGAGGACGAAGAGGGACGAAAGAGGCGAACTTGATCCAAAGAAGAACAATAAATCTAATGCGACGACAATGATGGACGAACGAGACGAATTTGGTCCAAAGAAAGCCAACGGATCTAACGCGCGGACGAAGATGGACGAACGAGACGAACTTGGTCCAAAGAAGGCCAACGGATCAAATGGGAGGACGAAGATGGACGAACTAGACGAACGTGGTCCAAAGAAGGCCAACAGATCAAATGGTAGGACGAAGAGGGACGAAAGTGACGAACTTGGTCCAAAGAAGGCCAACGGATCAAATGGGAGGACGAAGAGGGACTAACGAGACGAACTTGATCCAAAGAAGGCCAACGGATCAAATGGGAGGACGAAGATGGACGAACGAAAAGAACTTGGTCCAAAGAAGGCCAACGGATCTAATCCAAGCCCGAAGAAGGACGAACGAGACGAACTTGGTCCAAAGAAGGCCAACGGATCAAATGGGAGGACGAAGATCGACGAACGAGATGAACTTGGTCCAAAGAAGGCCAACGGATCTAATGCAAGCACGAAGATGGACGAACGAGACGAACTTGGTCCAAAGAATGCCAATGGATCAAATGGTAGGACGAAGAGGGACTAACGAGACGAACTTGATCTAAAGAAAGCCAACGGATCAAATGGGAGGATGAAGATGGACGAACTAGACGAACATGGTCCAAAGAAGGCCAACAGATCAAATGGGAGGACGAAGAGGGACGAAAGTGACGAACTTGGTCCAAAGAAGGCCAACGGAGCAAATGGGAGGAGGAAGAGGGACTAACGAGACGAACTTGGTCCAAAGAAGGCCAACGGATCACATGGGAGCATGAAGATGGACGAATTAGACGAACATGGTCCAAAGAAGGCCAACAGATCAAATGGTAGGACGAAGAGGGACGAAAGTGACGAACTTGGTCCAAAAAAGGCCAACGGATCAAATGGGAGGACGTAGAGGGACGAAAGAGACGAACTTGATCCAAACAAGGACGACGGATCTAATGCGACGACAATGATGGACGAACGAGACGAACTTGGTCCAAAGAAGGCCAACGGATCTAATGGGAAGACGAAGATGGACGAACGTGACGAACTTGGTCCAATGAAGTCCAACGGATCTAACGGGAGGACGAAGAGGGACTAAAGAGACGAACTTGGTCCAAAGATGGCCAACGAATCAAATGGGAGGACGAAAAGGGATGAACGAGACGAACGTTTTCCAAAGAATTCCAACGGATCTAATGGGAAGACGAAGATGGACGAACGAGACGAACTTGGTCCAATGAAGTCCAACGGATCTAATGGGAGGACGAAGATGGACAAACGAGACGAGCTTGGTCCAAAGAAGGCCAACGGATCTAATGCAAGGACGAAGATGGACGAACGAGACGAACTTGGTCCAAAGAATGCCAACGGATCAAATGGTAGGACGAAGAGGGACTAACGAGACGAACTTGATCTAAAGAAAGCCAACGTATCAAATGGGAGGATGAAGATGGACGAACTAGACGAACATGGTCCAAAGAAGGCCAACAGATCAAATGGTAGGACGAAGAGGGACGAAAGTCATGAACTTGGTCCAAAGAAGGCCAACGGATCAAATGGGAGGACGAAGACGGACGAAAGAGACGAACTTGATCCAAAGAAGAACAATAAATCTAATGCGACGACAATGATGGACGAACGAGACGAATTTGGTCCAAAGAAGGCCAACGGATCTAATGCGCGGACGAAGATGGACGAACGAGACGAACTTGGTCCATAGAAGGCCAACGGATCAAATGGGAGGACGAAGATGGACGAACTAGACGAACATGGTCCAAAGAAGGACAACAGATCAAATGGTAGGACGAAGAGGGACGAAAGTGATGAACTTGGTCCAAAAAAGGCCGACGGATCAAATGGGAGGACGAAGAGGGACTAACGAGGCGAACTTGATCTAAAGATGGCCAACGGATCAAATGGGAGGATGAAGATGGACGAACTAGACGAACATAGTCCAAAGAAGGCCAACAGATCAAAAGGTTGGATGAAGAGGGACGAAAGTGACGAACTTGGTCCAAAGAAGGCCAACGGATCAAATGGGAGGACAAAGAGGGACTAACGAGACGAACTTGATCCAAAGAAGGCCAACGGATCAAATGGGAGGATGAAGATGGACGAACTAGATGAACGTGGTCCAAAGAAGGCCAACAGATTAAATGGTAGGACGAAGAGGGACGAAAGTGACGAACTTGGTCCAAAGAAGGCCAACGGATCAAATGGGAGGACGAAGAGGGACTAACGAGTCGAACTTGATCCAAAGAAGGCCAACGGATCAAATGGGAGGACGAAGAGGGACGAAAGAGGCGAACTTGATCCAAAGAAGAACAATAAATCTAATGCGACGACAATGATGGACGAACGAGACGAATTTGGTCCAAAGAAAGCCAACGGATCTAACGCGCGGATGAAGATGGACGAACGAGAAGAACTTGGTCCAAAGAAGGCCAACGGATCAAATGGGAGGACGAAGATGGACGAACTAGACGGACATGGTCCAAAGAAGGACAACAGATCAAATGGTAGGACGAAGAGGGACGAAAGTGATGAACTTGGTCCAAAGAAGGCCAACGGATCAAATGGGAGGACGAAGACGGACGAAAGATGGACGAACGAGACGAATGATGGACGAACGAGACGAATTTAGTCCAAAGATGGCCAACGGATGTAATGCGCGGACGAAGATGGACGAACGAGACGAACTTGGTCCAAAGAAGGCCAACGGATCAAATGGGAGGACGAAGAGGGACTAACGAGACGAACTTGATCTAAAGATGGCCAACGGATCAAATGGGAGGATGAAGATGGACGAACTAGACGAACATGGTCCAAAGAAGGCCAACAGATTAAATGGTAGGACGAAGAGGGACGAAAGTGACGAACTTGGTCCAAAGAAGGCCAACGGATCAAATGGGAGGACGAAGAGGGACTAACGAGACGAACTTGATCCAAAGAAGGCCAACGGATCAAATGGGAGGACGAAGAAGGACGAACTAGACGAACATGGTCCAAAGAAGGCCAACAGATCAAATGGTAGGACGAAGAGGGACGAAAGTGACGAACTTGGTCCAAAGAAGGCCAACGGATCAAATGGGAGGACGAATAGGGACGAAAGAGACGAACTTGATCCAAAGAAGGACAATAGATCTAATGCGACGACAATGATGGACGAACGAGACGAACTTGGTCCAAAGAAGGCCAACGGATCAAATGGGAGGACGAAGAGGGACGAAAGATGGACGAACGAGACGAATTTAGTCCAAAGATGGCCAACGGATGTAATGCGCGGACGAAGATGGACGAACGAGACGAACTTGGTATAAAAAAGGCCAACGGATCAAATGGGAGGACGAAGAGGGACTAACGAGGCGAACTTGATCTAAAGATGGCCAAAGGATCAAATGGGAGGATGAAGATGGACGAACTAGACGAACATAGTCCAAAGAAGGCCAACATATCAAAAGGTTGGACGAAGAGGGACGAAAGTGACGAACTTGGTCCAAAGAAGGCCAACGGATCAAATGGGAGGACAAAGAGGGACTAACGAGACGAACTTGATCCAAAGAAGGCCAACGGATCAAATGGGAGGATGAAGATGGACGAACTAGATGAACATGGTCCAAAGAAGGCCAACAGATTAAATGGAAGGACGAAGAGGGACGAAAGTGACGAACTTGGTCTAAAGAAGGCCAACGGATCAAATGGGAGGACGAAGAGGGACTAACGAGTCGAACTTGATCCAAAGAAGGCCAACGGATCAAATGGGAGGACGAAGATGGACGAACTAGACGAACATGGTCCAAAGAAGGCCAACAGATCAAATGGTAAGACGAAGAGGGACGAAAGTGACGAACTTGATCCAACCAAGGACGACGGATTTAATGCGACGACAATGATGGACGAACGAGACGAACTTGGTCGAAAGAAGGCCAACAGATCTAATGCGAGGACGAAGATTGACGAACGAGACGAACTTGGTCCAAAGATGGCCAACGGATCTAATGGGAGGACGAAAAGGGACGAACGAGACGAACGTTTTCAAAAGTATTCCAATGGATCTAATGGGAGGACGAAGAGGGACCAAAGAGACGAACATGGTCCAAAGATGGCCAACAGATCAAATGGGGGGACGAAGAGGAACGAACTAGAAGAACATGGTCCAAAGAAGGCCAACGGATCAATTGGGAGGACGAAGATGGACGAACGAGACAAACTTGGTCCAAAGAAGGCCAACGGATCAAATTGGAGGACAAAGAGGCACGAACGAGACGAACTTGGTCCAAAGAAGGCCAACGGATCTAATGGGAGGACGAAGAGGGACGAACGATGATGGATGAACGAGACGAACTTGGTCCAAAGAAGGCCAACGGATCAAATGGGAGGACGAAGATCGACAAACGAGACGAGCTTGGTCGAAAGAAGTCCAACGGATCTAATGGTAGGACGAAGAGGGACTAATGAGACGAACTTGGTCCAAAGAAGGCCAACGGATTTAATGCGAGGACGAAGATGGACGAACGAGACGAACTTGGTCCAAAGAAGGCCAACGGATCAAATGGGAGGACGAAGAGGGACTAACGAGAGGAACTTGATCCAAAGAAGGCCAACTGCTCAAATGGGAGAAAGAAGATGGACGAACTAGACGAACATGGTCCAAAGAAGGCCAACAGATCAAATGGTAGGACGAAGAGGGACGAAAGTGACGAACTTGGTCCAAAGAAGGCCAACGGATAAAATGGGAGGACGAAGAGGGATGAAAGAGACGAACTTGATCCAAACAAGGACGACGGATCTAATGCGAGGACGAAGATTGACAAACGAGACGAACTTGGTCCAAAGAAGGCCAATGGATCTAATGGGAGGACGAAAAGGGACGAACGACACGAATGGGAGGATGAAGATGGACGAACTAGACGAACTTGGTCCAAAGAAGGCCAACGGATCTAATGCGAGGACGAAGATGGACGAACTAGACGAACTTGGTCCAAAGAAGGCCAACGGATCTAATGCGAGGACGAAGATGGACAAACAAGACGAACTTGGTCCAAAGAAGGCCAACGGATCAAATGGGAGGACGAAGAGGGGCTAACGACACGAATGGGAGGATGAAGATGGACGAACTAGACGAACATGGTCCAAAGAAGGCCAACAGATCAAATGGTAGGACGAAGAGGGATGAAAGAGACGAACTTGGTCCAAAGAAGGCCAACGGATCTAATGCGAGGACGAAGATTGACGAACGAGACGAACTTGGTCCAAAGAAGGCCAATGGATCTAATGGGAGGACGAAAAGGGACGAAAGATACGAACGTTTTCCAAAGAATTCCAACGTATCTAATGGGAAGACGAAGATGGACGAACGAGATGAACTTGGTCCAATGAAGTCCAACGGATCTAATGGGAGGACGAAGAGGGACTAAAGAGACGAACATGGTCCAAAGATGGCCAACGGATCAAATGGGAGGACGAAGAGGGACGAATTAGACGAACATGGTCCAAAGAAGGCCAACGGATCAAATGGGAGGACGAAGATGGACGAACGAGACAAACTTGGTCCAAAGAAGGCGAACGGATCAAGTTGGAGGACAAAGAGGGACGAACGAGACTAGCTTGGTCTAAAGAAGGCCAACAGATCAAATGGGAGGACGAAGATGGACAAACGAGATGAACTTGGTCGAAAGAAGTCCAATGGATCTAATGGGAGGACGAAGAGGGACTAACGAGACGAACTTAGTCCAAAGAAGGCCAACAAATCAAATGGGAGGATGAAGATGGACGAACTAGACGAACTAGACGAACTTGGTCCAAAGAAGGCCAACAGATCAAATGGTAGGACGAAAAGGGACGAAAGTGATTAACTTGGTCCAAAGAAGGCCACCGGATCAAATGGGAAGTCGAAGAGGGACGAAAGAGACAAACTTGATCCAAAGAAGGACAACGGATCTAATGCGACGACAATGATGGACGAACGAGACGAACTTGGTCCAAAGAAGGCCAACGGATCTAATGCGAGGACGAAGATGGACAAACGAGACGAACTTTGTTGGAACCATATTGGTTAAAAGTGTTTTTAATACAAAAACTCCCTAAGTGATTTTATGGTTTTTATGATAACCAAATGTATTAAGGTTTTTACAAAGGATAATCAATTTGTATTAAGCTGTACAATGAATAAATGCTGCACTAACTAAGCTGATTGCAGTCTGCGTCCAATAAGCTCTTCATGACATTGGCTGGCATTCAAAGTGAGCCTTGCGTCCAATGTTGGCACTGAAATGGACACAAAAGTTCTGCGTCCAATGTTTGAGCAGAAGGAAGAATTCTGCGTCCAGCGTCCAATGTTTGAGCAGAAGGAAGAATTCTGCGTCCAATGTTTGAGCACAAGGCAAGAACAAAGTTCTGCGTCCAATGTCTTCTGAAGAAGCAGAATCGCAGAAATAGAAGAAATCATGTCTTGAAGACACGCTACTTTCTGCGTCCAATGTTTTCCAAAGAAGCAGAATGAGTAAGCGTCCAATAGAGCAAGACTGGCATAAGTCCAATGATAAGAACAAGGCAATACTGGCAGAGTCCAATGTTTTTATGAGAAGCAGAATTGCAGTAAGAGTCCAATGCAGATAAAGGATAAAAGTCCAATGTTCAGTGTGAGCAAGAGTGCAACTCTGCGTCCAATGAAACTGAACATTCTGCGTCCAATGGAGCATAAGTCCAATAATCAGCATGAGGCAATAAGTTCAATACTGCCTTGCATCAAATGGAACAAAATGATAAGCATCAGGATGCGTCCAATGATTGAATGAATATCATATACAAATGGTAAGCAAAGGTATGCGTCCATTTGTTAAAAGGACTGAAAGTCCAATGATTTCTACATGCTGCGTCCAATACGCAGAATCCATAAACTTGCTATTTACTGCTCATGCATTTAATATGAAACATATTTATTGAGCAAATGATTTGAAATAAATAGCTGAATGCAATGCTTTCTGTACATCTTTGTCAACGTATGTGAATGTACTTCTGAAAAGCATAAAGTACTGTGGAAAGTGTACTAAGAGAGAGAATGTACTTTTAACTACTCTATATATCTCTGAACACACCTTTCTGCTTTACACTGTGTATTCTCTCTGTCTCAATAAGATATTATTATTAACCACTGTACAATTGAGACTTTGAGTACAGGTTGCTTCTGATTTGGGAGAAAGAAACGCAGACATGCACAATGAAGTAGATCTCCTCAGAGCAACGGGAAAATAGCATTAAATGCTATTTGAGAACGGTAACTTTTATGAGAGCTGAAGTTGAGCAACTAAAGAACAAGTCTGAAGCTTCACTACTCTTATAAATACCGAGAAGCAAGAAGAAGAATACAAGTTACTGAACAACGAAAAAGAAAGAGCAAAAACGCTGTGCAAACAATCTCTTATACTCTGTATTAAAAGTCTTGTATTTCTTTATCTTCTTGTAAAAGAGAGTTTGCTTAACTCTCAAAGTGCTTTAGATTTCATATCCTCACTTGTGTGAGTTAGACAACACTTGAATCAAAACTCTGCTGAGTTGTTTAGCCTGAAGAGGCTGTGTTCAAAGAATACTTGTGTTTTAGCCTGAAGAGGCTGCGTCCAAAGAATACTTGGGTTTTACCCTGGAGAGGCTGTGTGCAAAGAATACTTGGGATTTAGCCTGAAGAGGCTGTGTGCAAAGAATACTTGTACCTATCTGGTTTGATAGTGAAATCTCTCTAGTTTGAGGGGACTGGACGTAGCTCTTAGGAAAGTGTGAACCAGTATAAAAACTTGTGTTATTTCTTCTTTCCTTTATCTCCTTTTATATTTATGTTTATTACTAACCAAGGGGATTGAATTGATTTTGTTTAAACAAGTTTTTCATACACCTCAAATCGCACAAAGAAAACAAGTTTTTAAACCAAGAGGGAAAGCCTCAGCGTCCAATCTTTTGTGCGTCCAATATTTCACATTTCTGTGCGTCCAGTGTTTTAGCACTCTGTGCGTCCAATATTTCAGAAAACACTGTGCGTCCAATATTTGAACCAAGCTGTGCGTCCAAAGTTTTTAACAGCCAGTGTCCAACATTTGCGAAAAGTTTTAAAAGCTTAGAAACACAATTCAACCCCCCTTCTTGTGTTTCATCTTATTACCTACAGTTGGCATCAGTGCTCGGTCGCTAGGGGTTGAGCACTTAACAGTGCAGAGAAGCAAGATCCATGGAGAACGAGGGACAGGCTGTGAACAGACCACCACTGTTCAATGGCAACAAATATGACTACTGGAAGCAAAGAATGATCACATTCTTTGATGCTCAAAATATGGACCTATGGGATGTCGTGGAAACTGGCTACACTGCTCCAGTAAATGAAGCAGGTCAACAAATACCAAGAGCTCAGTGGACAGCTGATCAAAGGACCAGATTCCAGCTGAACTCGAGGGCAAGGCACTATCTGATGTGTGCCATTACAAAGTCAGAATATGACAAGGTGCACAGCTGCACCACTGCCAAGGAAATGTGGGACACTCTGGCCTTGGCACATGAAGGCTCTTCTCAGGTTCGTGAATCTAAGATAAGCATACTAGTTCATCAATATGAACTATTTAAGATGGAAGAACAAGAGTCCATTGATCAAATGTTTGGAAGATTCCAAACTATTACCAACAACCTGAGATCCTTGGGGAAAATCTACACAACCCAGGAACATGTAAGGAAGATTTTGAGGAGTCTGCCCAGACAGTGGAGACCCAAAGTTACAGCAATACAAGAAGCAAGGGATCTTTCCACTCTTGCTTTAGAAAATCTTCTAGGCTCATTGAAAGTACATGAGCTTGAGCTGAATGAAGAGGGAACCGAGAAAAGAGCAAAGTCCATTGCTCTTAAAGCTCAAAAAGGGAGCACCTCAAAAGCCTTGAAGGCCAATGATTCTGATGAAGAATCATGCAGCTCAGAAGGAGAAGAAGGTTCAGATGATGATGAACTCTACCTCATCTCCAAGAAGTTAAAGGCCATATGGAACAAGAAAGGTGGCTTCAGAAGGAAGCAATTCAACAGAAAATTTCCACAAAAAGAAACTGAGCAAAAGGAGAAAAATCCAGTGGTGTGCTATGGATGCAAGAAACCAGGCCACTACATGTCAAATTGTCCTGAGGCAGAAAGAACGAAGAAGAAGTTCTTCAAGAAGAAGAAAGGTCTCATGGCAACATGGGAGGATCTTGATGATTCCTCTAAAGATGAGGACGAGGAGGATAAAGAAGAAGCTAATCTCTGCCTAAAGGCAAGTCTATCCTCAACTGACAGTGAGGATGAAGAAGAGGTAATTTCTTATTCTAAATTAAGTAATAATTTTGATGATCTTCTTAGAGATTCATCCATTTTATCTGATGAGTACAGATCTTTAAAGAAAAAGTTTTCTCTTATGACCAAAAATCTTGAAAAGCTTACTTCAGAAAACGAAGTACTCAAATCAGAAAATGGAAAGTTAAGACTTCAAGTAAGTCAACTAAAAGATGAATCTCCAAAGGATTCTGAGTCCAAAACTTCCTGTGAAGTACAAGTACTTCAACAAGAAGTAAATGAACTCACTGGACGATTGTCCAGATTTGTCAGCAGCTCTGAAAAACTCAATAAGATTTTAAAAATTCAGAGAAAACCTGATGACAAAAGTGGTTTGGGTTATGAAAAACCGAAACCAAAGTTTTCCAAGAGTCCATCAAAATTTAATATATACTGTGGATACTGTGGAAAGGCTAGACATGTCACATCGACATGCTTCCATAATAAATGGAACAAGCCTGGACGCAGACCAAGGACTAACATGAAAGGACCCAAGTCAATCTGGGTACCAAAAAGTATGATAATTCCTATTGCAGATATGCTTGATGGGAGGAAGACAACACCAGTCATGGCACCTGGACAGTGGCTGCTTACTACACATAACAGGAGAAAGGTCTATGTTCCAAGACCTAAAGCTTAAGATCACCTAAGAGTGAAGAAGATGGACCAGACGCAGGAAAACTGTGATGCGTCCAATACTGGAGGACTACAACATCTTTGAGAGTAAGATTTCTGTTCTTTGTGATAATACTGCTGCAATCAATTTATATAAGAACCCAATCTTACACTCAAGAGCTAAGCATATAGAAATTAAACATCATTTTATTAGAGACTATGTGCAGAAGGGAACATTTGATATTCAGTTTGTCAGCACTGAAAATCAATGGGCAGATATATTTACAAAACCCCTCTCTGTAGATAGGTTTACTTTTATAAGGAAGCATTCGAATATGCACTTTATAAAAGACTGATGTTTAGTGTCCAATATGCTTAAGTTGAGTCTGAGTCCAATGTGACTAGAGTCCAATAGGACACGACAGTCTATTTGAGACTTAGAATGTTTTTTTTTAAAGACTCAAAAGCTTTTACATCTTAGTAATCCCACGCCGAGTCCAAACTTTTTCATAAAGATATTTCTTACAGTTGGTTTTCTCTTCAATTGACATCTTTTCTAAAATCATTTCTGTTTGAGAAAGCTTGTTTAGAAAAAGGAAGTAGAAAAAGGTTTTCTTTTTTAGTTTTAAAGAGGTTTCTGTTTTTAAAAGCTTCAAGTTTTTTTTCAAAACTCTCTTTGGACTATGATGTTCTATGAACCTTTTTGCCTGATGACAAAAGGGGGAGAAAGAATGGGATTAAGTTTTTATATCTTGACTAAAAGGGGAAAGATTTTGACAAAAGGGGAGAAAGATTAAGTCTGATTGCATTAGTCTTATTACCATGTTGTTATTTTGATAAGCTATTTGTGGACTAATCTTGTTTCTATGAGTAAAAGAAATTTTCAGGTACTCTAAGTATATTGAATATCCAAAACCATGAGATGTTTATCTCAGGGGGAGAAGAGTAAGGAAAATCTGAGATGTTTATCTCAGGGGGAGTTTCCCTTAGAAAATTTCTGTTTTTGCTGATTGTTTTTGGTTTATATGCGTTATTGTTTGTAAAACTTAATAAAGTTTGTCATCATCAAAAAGGGGGAGATTGTTGGAACCAAATTGGTTAAAAGTGTTTTTAATACAAAAACTCCCTAAGTGATTTTATGGTTTTGATGATAACAAAATGTATTAAGGTTTTTACAAAGGATAATCAATTTGTATTAAGCTGTACAATGAATAAATGCTGCACTAACTAAGCTGATTGCAGTCTGCGTCCAATAAGCTCTTCATGACATTGGCTGGCATTCAAAGTGAGCCTTGCGCCCAATGTTGGCACTGAAATGGACACAAAAGTTCTGCGTCCAATGTTTGAGCAGAAGGAAGAATTCTGCGTCCAGCGTCCAATGTTTGAGCAGAAGGAAGAATTCTGCGTCCAATGTTTGAGCACAAGGCAAGAACAAAGTTCTGCGTCCAATGTCTTCTGAAGAAGCAGAATCGCAGAAATAGAAGAAATCAAGTCTTGAAGACACGCTACTTTCTGCGTCCAATGTTTTCCAAAGAAGCAGAATGAGTAAGCGTCCAATAGAGCAAGACTGGCATAAGTCCAATGATAAGAACAAGGCAATACTGGCAGAGTCCAATGTTTTTATGAGAAGCAGAATTGCAGTAAGAGTCCAATGCAGATAAAGGATAAAAGTCCAATGTTCAGTGTGAGCAAGAGTGCAACTCTGCGTCCAATGAAACTGAACATTCTGCGTCCAATGGAGCATAAGTCCAATAATCAGCATGAGGCAATAAGTTCAATACTGCCTTGCATCAAATGGAACAAAATGATAAGCATCAGGATGCGTCCAATGATTGAATGAATATCATATACAAATGGTAAGCAAAGGTATGCGTCCATTTGTTAAAAGGACTGAAAGTCCAATGATTTCTACATGCTGCGTCCAATACGCAGAATCCATAAACTTGCTATTTACTGCTCATGCATTTAATATGAAACATATTTATTGAGCAAATGATTTGAAATAAATAGCTGAATGCAATGCTTTCTGTACATCTTTGTCAACGTATGTGAATGTACTTCTGAAAAGCATAAAGTACTGTGGAAAGTGTACTAAGAGAGAGAATGTACTTTTAACTACTCTATATATCTCTGAACACACCTTTCTGCTTTACACTGTGTATTCTCTCTGTCTCAATAAGATATTATTATTAACCACTGTACAATTGAGACTTTGAGTACAGGTTGCTTCTGATTTGGGAGAAAGAAACGCAGACATGCACAATGAAGTAGATCTCCTCAGAGCAACGGGAAAATAGCATTAAATGCTATTTGAGAACGGTAACTTTTATGAGAGCTGAAGTTGAGCAACTGAAGAACAAGTCTGAAGCTTCACTACTCTTATAAATACCGAGAAGCAAGAAGAAGAATACAAGTTACTGAACAACGAAAAAGAAAGAGCAAAAACGCTGTGCAAACAATCTCTTATACTCTGTATTAAAAGTCTTGTATTTCTTTATCTTCTTGTAAAAGAGAGTTTGCTTAACTCTCAAAGTGCTTTAGATTTCATATCCTCACTTGTGTGAGTTAGAAAACACTTGAATCAAAACTCTGCTGAGTTGTTTAGCCTGAAGAGGCTGTGTTCAAAGAATACTTGTGTTTTAGCCTGAAGAGGCTGCGTCCAAAGAATACTTGGGTTTTACCCTGGAGAGGCTGTGTGCAAAGAATACTTGGGATTTAGCCTGAAGAGGCTGTGTGCAAAGAATACTTGTACCTATCTGGTTTGATAGTGAAATCTCTCTAGTTTGAGGGGACTGGACGTAGCTCTTAGGAAAGTGTGAACCAGTATAAAAACTTGTGTTATTTCTTCTTTCCTTTATCTCCTTTTATATTTATGTTTATTACTAACCAAGGGGATTGAATTGATTTTGTTTAAACAAGTTTTTCATACACCTCAAATCGCACAAAGAAAACAAGTTTTTAAACCAAGAGGGAAAGCCTCAGCGTCCAATCTTTTGTGCGTCCAATATTTCACATTTCTGTGCGTCCAGTGTTTTAGCACTCTGTGCGTCCAATATTTCAGAAAACACTGTGCGTCCAATATTTGAACCAAGCTGTGCGTCCAAAGTTTTTAACAGCCAGTGTCCAACATTTGCGAAAAGTTTTAAAAGCTTAGAAACACAATTCAACCCCCCTTCTTGTGTTTCATCTTATTACCTACAAACTTGGTCCAAAGAAGGCCAACGGATCAAATGGGAGGACGAAGAGGGACTAACGACACGAACTTGATCCAAAGAAGGCCAACGGATCGAATGGGAGGATGAAGATGGACGAACTAGATGAACATGGTCCAAAGAAGGCCAACAGATCAAATGGTAGGACGAAGAGGGACGAAAGTGACTAACTTGGTCCAAAGAAGGCCAACGGATCAAATGGGAGGACGAAGAGGGACGAAAGAGACGAACTTGATCCAAAGAAGGACAACGGATCTAATGCGACGACAATGATGGACGAATGAGACGAACTTGGTCCAAAGAAGGCCAACGGATCTAATGGGAGTACGAAAAGGGACGAACAAGACGAACGTTTTCCAAAGAATTCCAACGGATCAAATGGGAGCATGAAGAGGGACAAACGAGACAAGCTTGTTCCAAAAAACGCCAACGAATCAAATGGGAGGACGAAGATGGACGAACGAGACGATCTTGGTACAAAGAAGGCCAACGGATCTAATGGGAGGACGAAGAGGTACGAACGAAACTTGGTCCAAAGAAGGCCAACGGATCAAATTGGAGGGCAAAGAGGGACGAACGAGACGAACTTGGTCCAAAGAAGGCCAACGGATCTAATGGGAGGACGAAGAGGGACGAACGATGATGGATGAACGAAACGAACTTGGTCCAAAGAAGGCTAACGGATCAAATGGGAGGACGAAGATGGACAAACGAGACGAGCTTGGTCCAAAGGAAGTCCAACGGATCTAATGGGAGGACCAAGAAGGACGAACGAGACGAACTTGGTCCAAGGAAGACCAACGGATCAAATGCCGAGGACGAAGAAGGACGAACGAGACAAACTTGGTCCAACGAAGGCCAACAGATCAAATGGTAGGACGAAGAGGGACGAAAGTGACGAACATGTCCAAAGAAGGCCAACGGATCAAAGGGTGAGGACGAAGAGGGACAAAAGAGACGAACTTGATCCAAAGAAGGACAATAGATCTAATGCGACGACAATGATGGACGAACGAGACGAATTTGGTCAAAGAAGGCCAACGGATCTAATGCGCGGACGAAGATGGACGAACGAGACGAACCTGGTCCAAAGAAGGCCAACAGATCAAATGGGAGGATGAAGATGGGACTAACGAGACGAACTTGATCTAAAGAAGGCCAACGGATCAAATGGGAGGATGAGGATGGGACGAACTAGACGAACATTGTCGAAAGAAGGCCAACAGATCAAATGGTAGGACGAAGAGGGACGAAAGTGACGAACTTGGTCCAAAGGAGGCCAACGGATCAAATGGGAGGACGAAGAGGGACGAAAGAGACGAACTTGATCCAAAGAAGGACAACGGATCTAATGCGACGACAATGATGGACGAACGAGACGAACTTGGTCCAAAGAAGGCCAACGGATCTAATGCTAGGACGAAGATGGACGAACGAGACGAACTTGGTCCAAAGAAGGCAAACGGATCAAATGGGAGGACGACGAGGGACTACGAGACGAACTTGATCCAAAGAAGGCCAACGGATCAAATGGGAGGAGGAAGATGGACGAACTAGACGAACATGGTCCAAAGAAGGCCAACAGATCAAATGGTAGGACGAAGAGGGACGAAAGTGACGAACTTGGTCCAAAGAAGGCCAACGAATCAAATGGGAGGACGAGGAGGGACGAAAGAGACGAACTTGGTCCAAAGAAGGCCAACGGATCAAAGGGAGAGGACGAAGAGGGGACAAAAGAGACGAACTTGATCCAAAGAAGGACAATAGATCTAATGCGACGACAATGATGGACGAACTAGACGAACTTGGTCCAAAGAAGGCCAACGGATCTAATGCTGAGGACGAAGATGGACAAACAAGACGAACTTGGTCCAAAGAAGGCCAACGGATCAAATGGGAGGACGAAGAGGGGCTAACGACACGAATGGGAGGATGAAGATGGACGAACTAGACGAACATGGTCCAAAGAAGGCCAACAGATCAAATGGTAGGACGAAGAGGGATGAAAGAGACGAACTTGGTCCAAGAAGGCCAACGGAATCTAATGCGAGGACGAAGATGACGAACGAGACGAACTTGGTCCAAAGAAGGCCAATGGATCTAATGGGAGGACGAAAAGGGACGAAAGATACGAAACGTTTTCCAAGAATTCCAACGTATCTAATGGGAAGACGAAGATGGACGAACGAGATGAACTTGGTCCAATGAGTCCAACGGATCTAATGGGAGGACGAAGAGGGACTAAAGAGAACGAACATGGTCCAAAGATGGCCAACGGATCAAATGGGAGGACGAAGAGGGACGAATTAGACGAACATGGTCCAAAGAAGGCCAACGGATCAAATGGGAGGACGAAGATGGGACGAACGAGACAAACTTGGTCCAAAGAAGGCGAACGGATCAAGTTGGAGGACAAAGAGGGACGAACGAGACTAGCTTGGTCTAAAGAAGGCCAACAGATCAAATGGGAGGACGAAGATGGACAAACGAGATGAACTTGGTCGAAAGAAGTCCAATGGATCTAATGGGAGACGAAGAGGGACTAACGAGACGAACTTAGTCCAAAGAAGGCCAACAAATCAAATGCGAGGATGAAGATGGACGAACTAGACGAACTAGACGAACTTGGTCCAAAGAAGGCCAACAGATCAAATGGTAGGACGAAAAGGGACGAAAGTGATTAACTTGGTCCAAAGAAGGCCACCGGATCAAATGGGAAGTCGAAGAGGGACGAAAGAGACAAACTTGATCCAAAGAAGGACAACGGATCTAATGCGACGACAATGATGGACGAACGAGACGAACTTGGTCCAAAGAAGGCCAACGGATCTAATGCGAGGACGAAGATGGACAAACGAGACGAACTTTGTTGGAACCATATTGGTTAAAAGTGTTTTTAATACAAAAACTCCCTAAGTGATTTTATGGTTTTTATGATAACCAAATGTATTAAGGTTTTTACAAAGGATAATCAATTTGTATTAAGCTGTACAATGAATAAATGCTGCACTAACTAAGCTGATTGCAGTCTGCGTCCAATAAGCTCTTCATGACATTGGCTGGCATTCAAAGTGAGCCTTGCGTCCAATGTTGGCACTGAAATGGACACAAAAGTTCTGCGTCCAATGTTTGAGCAGAAGGAAGAATTCTGCGTCCAGCGTCCAATGTTTGAGCAGAAGGAAGAATTCTGCGTCCAATGTTTGAGCACAAGGCAAGAACAAAGTTCTGCGTCCAATGTCTTCTGAAGAAGCAGAATCGCAGAAATAGAAGAAATCAAGTCTTGAAGACACGCTACTTTCTGCGTCCAATGTTTTCCAAAGAAGCAGAATGAGTAAGCGTCCAATAGAGCAAGACTGGCATAAGTCCAATGATAAGAACAAGGCAATACTGGCAGAGTCCAATGTTTTTATGAGAAGCAGAATTGCAGTAAGAGTCCAATGCAGATAAAGGATAAAAGTCCAATGTTCAGTGTGAGCAAGAGTGCAACTCTGCGTCCAATGAAACTGAACATTCTGCGTCCAATGGAGCATAAGTCCAATAATCAGCATGAGGCAATAAGTTCAATATTGCCTTGCATCAAATGGAACAAAATGATAAGCATCAGGATGCGTCCAATGATTGAATGAATATCATATACAAATGGTAAGCAAAGGTATGCGTCCATTTGTTAAAAGGACTGAAAGTCCAATGATTTCTACATGCTGCGTCCAATACGCAGAATCCATAAACTTGCTATTTACTGCTCATGCATTTAATATGAAACATATTTATTGAGCAAATGATTTGAAATAAATAGCTGAATGCAATGCTTTCTGTACATCTTTGTCAACGTATGTGAATGTACTTCTGAAAAGCATAAAGTACTGTGGAAAGTGTACTAAGAGAGAGAATGTACTTTTAACTACTCTATATATCTCTGAACACACCTTTCTGCTTTACACTGTGTATTCTCTCTGTCTCAATAAGATATTATTATTAACCACTGTACAATTGAGACTTTGAGTACAGGTTGCTTCTGATTTGGGAGAAAGAAACGCAGACATGCACAATGAAGTAGATCTCCTCAGAGCAACGGGAAAATAGCATTAAATGCTATTTGAGAACGGTAACTTTTATGAGAGCTGAAGTTGAGCAACTGAAGAACAAGTCTGAAGCTTCACTACTCTTATAAATACCGAGAAGCAAGAAGAAGAATACAAGTTACTGAACAACGAAAAAGAAAGAGCAAAAACGCTGTGCAAACAATCTCTTATACTCTGTATTAAAAGTCTTGTATTTCTTTATCTTCTTGTAAAAGAGAGTTTGCTTAACTCTCAAAGTGCTTTAGATTTCATATCCTCACTTGTGTGAGTTAGACAGCACTTGAATCAAAACTCTGCTGAGTTGTTTAGCCTGAAGAGGCTGTGTTCAAAGAATACTTGTGTTTTAGCCTGAAGAGGCTGCGTCCAAAGAATACTTGGGTTTTAGCCTGAAGAGGCTGTGTCCAAAGAATACTTGGGTTTTACCCTGGAGAGGCTGTGTGCAAAGAATACTTGGGATTTAGCCTGAAGAGGCTGTGTGCAAAGAATACTTGTACCTATCTGGTTTGATAGTGAAATCTCTCTAGTTTGAGGGGACTGGACGTAGCTCTTAGGAAAGGGTGAACCAGTATAAAAACTTGTGTTATTTCTTCTTTCCCTTATCTCCTTTTATATTTGTGTTTATTACTAACCAAGGGGATTGAATTGATTTTGTTTAAACAAGTTTTTCATACACCTCAAATCGCACAAAGAAAACAAGTTTTTAAACCAAGAGGGAAAGCCTCAGCGTCCAATCTTTTGTGCGTCCAATATTTCACATTTCTGTGCGTCCAGTGTTTTAGCACTCTGTGCGTCCAATATTTCAGAAAACACTGTGCGTCCAATATTTGAACCAAGCTGTGCGTCCAAAGTTTTTAACAGCCAGTGTCCAACATTTGCGAAAAGTTTTAAAAGCTTAGAAACACAATTCAACCCCCCCTTCTTGTGTTTCATCTTATTACCTACAAACTTGGTCCAAAGAAGGCCAACGGATCAAATGGGAGGACGAAGAGGGACTAACGACACGAACTTGATCCAAAGAAGGCCAACGGATCGAATGGGAGGATGAAGATGGACGAACTAGATGAACATGGTCCAAAGAAGGCCAACAGATCAAATGGTAGGACGAAGAGGGACGAAAGTGACTAACTTGGTCCAAAGAAGGCCAACGGATCAAATGGGAGGACGAAGAGGGACGAAAGAGACGAACTTGATCCAAAGAAGGACAACGGATCTAATGCGACGACAATGATGGACGAATGAGACGAACTTGGTCCAAAGAAGGCCAACGGATCTAATGGGAGTACGAAAAGGGACGAACAAGACGAACGTTTTCCAAAGAATTCCAACGGATCAAATGGGAGCATGAAGAGGGACAAACGAGACAAGCTTGTTCCAAAAAACGCCAACGAATCAAATGGGAGGACGAAGATGGACGAACGAGACGATCTTGGTACAAAGAAGGCCAACGGATCTAATGGGAGGACGAAGAGGTACGAACGAGACAAACTTGGTCCAAAGAAGGCCAACGGATCAAATTGGAGGGCAAAGAGGGACGAACGAGACGAACTTGGTCCAAAGAAGGCCAACGGATCTAATGGGAGGACGAAGAGGGACGAACGATGATGGATGAACGAAACGAACTTGGTCCAAAGAAGGCTAACGGATCAAATGGGAGGACGAAGATGGACAAACGAGACGAGCTTGGTCCAAAGAAGTCCAACGGATCTAATGGGAGGACCAAGAAGGACGAACGAGACGAACTTGGTCCAAGGAAGACCAACGGATCAAATGCGAGGACGAAGATGGACGAACGAGACAAACTTGGTCCAACGAAGGCCAACAGATCAAATGGTAGGACGAAGAGGGACGAAAGTGACGAACTTGGTCCAAAGAAGGCCAACGGATCAAAGGGGAGGACGAAGAGGGACGAAAGAGACGAACTTGATCCAAAGAAGGACAATAGATCTAATGCGACGACAATGATGGACGAACGAGACGAATTTGGTCCAAAGAAGGCCAACGGATCTAATGCGCGGACGAAGATGGACGAACGAGACGAACCTGGTCCAAAGAAGGCCAACAGATCAAATGGGAGGATGAAGAGGGACTAACGAGACGAACTTGATCTAAAGAAGGCCAACGGATCAAATGGGAGGATGAGGATGGACGAACTAGACGAACATTGTCGAAAGAAGGCCAACAGATCAAATGGTAGGACGAAGAGGGACGAAAGTGACGAACTTGGTCCAAAGAAGGCCAACGGATCAAATGGGAGGACGAAGAGGGACGAAAGAGACGAACTTGATCCAAAGAAGGACAACGGATCTAATGCGACGACAATGATGGACGAACGAGACGAACTTGGTCCAAAGAAGGCCAACGGATCTAATGCTAGGACGAAGATGGACGAACGAGACGAACTTGGTCCAAAGAAGGCAAACGGATCAAATGGGAGGACGACGAGGGACTAACGAGACGAACTTGATCCAAAGAAGGCCAACGGATCAAATGGGAGGAGGAAGATGGACGAACTAGACGAACATGGTCCAAAGAAGGCCAACAGATCAAATGGTAGGACGAAGAGGGACGAAAGTGACGAACTTGGTCCAAAGAAGGCCAACGAATCAAATGGGAGGACGAGGAGGGACGAAAGAGACGAACTTGGTCCAAAGAAGGCCAACGGATCAAAGGGGAGGACGAAGAGGGACAAAAGAGACGAACTTGATCCAAAGAAGGACAATAGATCTAATGCGACGACAATGATGGACGAACTAGACGAACTTGGTCCAAAGAAGGCCAACGGATCTAATGCGAGGACGAAGATGGACAAACAAGACGAACTTGGTCCAAAGAAGGCCAACGGATCAAATGGGAGGACGAAGAGGGGCTAACGACACGAATGGGAGGATGAAGATGGACGAACTAGACGAACATGGTCCAAAGAAGGCCAACAGATCAAATGGTAGGACGAAGAGGGATGAAGGAGACGAACTTGGTCCAAAGAAGGCCAACGGATCTAATGCGAGGACGAAGATTGACGAACGAGACGAACTTGGTCCAAAGAAGGCCAATGGATCTAATGGGAGGACGAAAAGGGACGAAAGATACGAACGTTTTCCAAAGAATTCCAACGTATCTAATGGGAAGACGAAGATGGACGAACGAGATGAACTTGGTCCAATGAAGTCCAACGGATCTAATGGGAGGACGAAGAGGGACTAAAGAGACGAACATGGTCCAAAGATGGCCAACGGATCAAATGGGAGGACGAAGAGGGACGAATTAGACGAACATGGTCCAAAGAAGGCCAACGGATCAAATGGGAGGACGAAGATGGACGAACGAGACAAACTTGGTCCAAAGAAGGCGAACGGATCAAGTTGGAGGACAAAGAGGGACGAACGAGACTAGCTTGGTCTAAAGAAGGCCAACAGATCAAATGGGAGGACGAAGATGGACAAACGAGATGAACTTGGTCGAAAGAAGTCCAATGGATCTAATGGGAGGACGAAGAGGGACTAACGAGACGAACTTAGTCCAAAGAAGGCCAACAAATCAAATGCGAGGATGAAGATGGACGAACTAGACGAACTAGACGAACTTGGTCCAAAGAAGGCCAACAGATCAAATGGTAGGACGAAAAGGGACGAAAGTGATTAACTTGGTCCAAAGAAGGCCACCGGATCAAATGGGAAGTCGAAGAGGGACGAAAGAGACAAACTTGATCCAAAGAAGGACAACGGATCTAATGCGACGACAATGATGGACGAACGAGACGAACTTGGTCCAAAGAAGGCCAACGGATCTAATGCGAGGACGAAGATGGACAAACGAGACGAACTTTGTTGGAACCATATTGGTTAAAAGTGTTTTTAATACAAAAACTCCCTAAGTGATTTTATGGTTTTTATGATAACCAAATGTATTAAGGTTTTTACAAAGGATAATCAATTTGTATTAAGCTGTACAATGAATAAATGCTGCACTAACTAAGCTGATTGCAGTCTGCGTCCAATAAGCTCTTCATGACATTGGCTGGCATTCAAAGTGAGCCTTGCGTCCAATGTTGGCACTGAAATGGACACAAAAGTTCTGCGTCCAATGTTTGAGCAGAAGGAAGAATTCTGCGTCCAGCGTCCAATGTTTGAGCAGAAGGAAGAATTCTGCGTCCAATGTTTGAGCACAAGGCAAGAACAAAGTTCTGCGTCCAATGTCTTCTGAAGAAGCAGAATCGCAGAAATAGAAGAAATCAAGTCTTGAAGACACGCTACTTTCTGCGTCCAATGTTTTCCAAAGAAGCAGAATAAGTAAGCGTCCAATAGAGCAAGACTGGCATAAGTCCAATGATAAGAACAAGGCAATACTGGCAGAGTCCAATGTTTTTATGAGAAGCAGAATTGCAGTAAGAGTCCAATGCAGATAAAGGATAAAAGTCCAATGTTCAGTGTGAGCAAGAGTGCAACTCTGCGTCCAATGAAACTGAACATTCTGCGTCCAATGGAGCATAAGTCCAATAATCAGCATGAGGCAATAAGTTCAATACTGCCTTGCATCAAATGGAACAAAATGATAAGCATCAGGATGCGTCCAATGATTGAATGAATATCATATACAAATGGTAAGCAAAGGTATGCGTCCATTTGTTAAAAGGACTGAAAGTCCAATGATTTCTACATGCTGCGTCCAATACGCAGAATCCATAAACTTGCTATTTACTGCTCATGCATTTAATATGAAACATATTTATTGAGCAAATGATTTGAAATAAATAGCTGAATGCAATGCTTTCTGTACATCTTTGTCAACGTATGTGAATGTACTTCTGAAAAGCATAAAGTACTGTGGAAAGTGTACTAAGAGAGAGAATGTACTTTTAACTACTCTATATATCTCTGAACACACCTTTCTGCTTTACACTGTGTATTCTCTCTGTCTCAATAAGATATTATTATTAACCACTGTACAATTGAGACTTTGAGTACAGGTTGCTTCTGATTTGGGAGAAAGAAACGCAGACATGCACAATGAAGTAGATCTCCTCAGAGCAACGGGAAAATAGCATTAAATGCTATTTGAGAACGGTAACTTTTATGAGAGCTGAAGTTGAGCAACTGAAGAACAAGTCTGAAGCTTCACTACTCTTATAAATACCGAGAAGCAAGAAGAAGAATACAAGTTACTGAACAACGAAAAAGAAAGAGCAAAAACGCTGTGCAAACAATCTCTTATACTCTGTATTAAAAGTCTTGTATTTCTTTATCTTCTTGTAAAAGAGAGTTTGCTTAACTCTCAAAGTGCTTTAGATTTCATATCCTCACTTGTGTGAGTTAGACAGCACTTGAATCAAAACTCTGCTGAGTTGTTTAGCCTGAAGAGGCTGTGTTCAAAGAATACTTGTGTTTTAGCCTGAAGAGGCTGCGTCCAAAGAATACTTGGGTTTTAGCCTGAAGAGGCTGTGTCCAAAGAATACTTGGGTTTTACCCTGGAGAGGCTGTGTGCAAAGAATACTTGGGATTTAGCCTGAAGAGGCTGTGTGCAAAGAATACTTGTACCTATCTGGTTTGATAGTGAAATCTCTCTAGTTTGAGGGGACTGGACGTAGCTCTTAGGAAAGGGTGAACCAGTATAAAAACTTGTGTTATTTCTTCTTTCCCTTATCTCCTTTTATATTTGTGTTTATTACTAACCAAGGGGATTGAATTGATTTTGTTTAAACAAGTTTTTCATACACCTCAAATCGCACAAAGAAAACAAGTTTTTAAACCAAGAGGGAAAGCCTCAGCGTCCAATCTTTTGTGCGTCCAATATTTCACATTTCTGTGCGTCCAGTGTTTTAGCACTCTGTGCGTCCAATATTTCAGAAAACACTGTGCGTCCAATATTTGAACCAAGCTGTGCGTCCAAAGTTTTTAACAGCCAGTGTCCAACATTTGCGAAAAGTTTTAAAAGCTTAGAAACACAATTCAACCCCCCCTTCTTGTGTTTCATCTTATTACCTACAAACTTGGTCCAAAGAAGGCCAACGGATCAAATGGGAGGACGAAGAGGGACTAACGACACGAACTTGATCCAAAGAAGGCCAACGGATCGAATGGGAGGATGAAGATGGACGAACTAGATGAACATGGTCCAAAGAAGGCCAACAGATCAAATGGTAGGACGAAGAGGGACGAAAGTGACTAACTTGGTCCAAAGAAGGCCAACGGATCAAATGGGAGGACGAAGAGGGACGAAAGAGACGAACTTGATCCAAAGAAGGACAACGGATCTAATGCGACGACAATGATGGACGAATGAGACGAACTTGGTCCAAAGAAGGCCAACGGATCTAATGGGAGTACGAAAAGGGACGAACAAGACGAACGTTTTCCAAAGAATTCCAACGGATCAAATGGGAGCATGAAGAGGGACAAACGAGACAAGCTTGTTCCAAAAAACGCCAACGAATCAAATGGGAGGACGAAGATGGACGAACGAGACGATCTTGGTACAAAGAAGGCCAACGGATCTAATGGGAGGACGAAGAGGTACGAACGAGACAAACTTGGTCCAAAGAAGGCCAACGGATCAAATTGGAGGGCAAAGAGGGACGAACGAGACGAACTTGGTCCAAAGAAGGCCAACGGATCTAATGGGAGGACGAAGAGGGACGAACGATGATGGATGAACGAAACGAACTTGGTCCAAAGAAGGCTAACGGATCAAATGGGAGGACGAAGATGGACAAACGAGACGAGCTTGGTCCAAAGAAGTCCAACGGATCTAATGGGAGGACCAAGAAGGACGAACGAGACGAACTTGGTCCAAGGAAGACCAACGGATCAAATGCGAGGACGAAGATGGACGAACGAGACAAACTTGGTCCAACGAAGGCCAACAGATCAAATGGTAGGACGAAGAGGGACGAAAGTGACGAACTTGGTCCAAAGAAGGCCAACGGATCAAAGGGGAGGACGAAGAGGGACAAAAGAGACGAACTTGATCCAAAGAAGGACAATAGATCTAATGCGACGACAATGATGGACGAACGAGACGAATTTGGTCCAAAGAAGGCCAACGGATCTAATGCGCGGACGAAGATGGACGAACGAGACGAACCTGGTCCAAAGAAGGCCAACAGATCAAATGGGAGGATGAAGAGGGACTAACGAGACGAACTTGATCTAAAGAAGGCCAACGGATCAAATGGGAGGATGAGGATGGACGAACTAGACGAACATTGTCGAAAGAAGGCCAACAGATCAAATGGTAGGACGAAGAGGGACGAAAGTGACGAACTTGGTCCAAAGAAGGCCAACGGATCAAATGGGAGGACGAAGAGGGACGAAAGAGACGAACTTGATCCAAAGAAGGACAACGGATCTAATGCGACGACAATGATGGACGAACGAGACGAACTTGGTCCAAAGAAGGCCAACGGATCTAATGCTAGGACGAAGATGGACGAACGAGACGAACTTGGTCCAAAGAAGGCAAACGGATCAAATGGGAGGACGACGAGGGACTAACGAGACGAACTTGATCCAAAGAAGGCCAACGGATCAAATGGGAGGAGGAAGATGGACGAACTAGACGAACATGGTCCAAAGAAGGCCAACAGATCAAATGGTAGGACGAAGAGGGACGAAAGTGACGAACTTGGTCCAAAGAAGGCCAACGAATCAAATGGGAGGACGAGGAGGGACGAAAGAGACGAACTTGGTCCAAAGAAGGCCAACGGATCAAAGGGGAGGACGAAGAGGGACAAAAGAGACGAACTTGATCCAAAGAAGGACAATAGATCTAATGCGACGACAATGATGGACGAACTAGACGAACTTGGTCCAAAGAAGGCTAACGGATCTAATGCGAGGACGAAGATGGACAAACAAGACGAACTTGGTCCAAAGAAGGCCAACGGATCAAATGGGAGGACGAAGAGGGGCTAACGACACGAATGGGAGGATGAAGATGGACGAACTAGACGAACATGGTCCAAAGAAGGCCAACAGATCAACTGGTAGGACGAAGAGGGATGAAAGAGACGAACTTGGTCCAAAGAAGGCCAACGGATCTAATGCGAGGACGAAGATTGACGAACGAGACGAACTTGGTCCAAAGAAGGCCAATGGATCTAATGGGAGGACGAAAAGGGACGAAAGATACGAACGTTTTCCAAAGAATTCCAACGTATCTAATGGGAAGACGAAGATGGACGAACGAGATGAACTTGGTCCAATGAAGTCCAACGGATCTAATGGGAGGACGAAGAGGGACTAAAGAGACGAACATGGTCCAAAGATGGCCAACGGATCAAATGGGAGGACGAAGAGGGACGAATTAGACGAACATGGTCCAAAGAAGGCCAACGGATCAAATGGGAGGACGAAGATGGACGAACGAGACAAACTTGGTCCAAAGAAGGCGAACGGATCAAGTTGGAGGACAAAGAGGGACGAACGAGACTAGCTTGGTCTAAAGAAGGCCAACAGATCAAATGGGAGGACGAAGATGGACAAACGAGATGAACTTGGTCGAAAGAAGTCCAATGGATCTAATGGGAGGACGAAGAGGGACTAACGAGACGAACTTAGTCCAAAGAAGGCCAACAAATCAAATGCGAGGATGAAGATGGACGAACTAGACGAACTAGACGAACTTGGTCCAAAGAAGGCCAACAGATCAAATGGTAGGACGAAAAGGGACGAAAGTGATTAACTTGGTCCAAAGAAGGCCACCGGATCAAATGGGAAGTCGAAGAGGGACGAAAGAGACAAACTTGATCCAAAGAAGGACAACGGATCTAATGCGACGACAATGATGGACGAACGAGACGAACTTGGTCCAAAGAAGGCCAACGGATCTAATGCGAGGACGAAGATGGACAAACGAGACGAACTTTGTTGGAACCATATTGGTTAAAAGTGTTTTTAATACAAAAACTCCCTAAGTGATTTTATGGTTTTTATGATAACCAAATGTATTAAGGTTTTTACAAAGGATAATCAATTTGTATTAAGCTGTACAATGAATAAATGCTGCACTAACTAAGCTGATTGCAGTCTGCGTCCAATAAGCTCTTCATGACATTGGCTGGCATTCAAAGTGAGCCTTGCGTCCAATGTTGGCACTGAAATGGACACAAAAGTTCTGCGTCCAATGTTTGAGCAGAAGGAAGAATTCTGCGTCCAGCGTCCAATGTTTGAGCAGAAGGAAGAATTCTGCGTCCAATGTTTGAGCACAAGGCAAGAACAAAGTTCTGCGTCCAATGTCTTCTGAAGAAGCAGAATCGCAGAAATAGAAGAAATCAAGTCTTGAAGACACGCTACTTTCTGCGTCCAATGTTTTCCAAAGAAGCAGAATGAGTAAGCGTCCAATAGAGCAAGACTGGCATAAGTCCAATGATAAGAACAAGGCAATACTGGCAGAGTCCAATGTTTTTATGAGAAGCAGAATTGCAGTAAGAGTCCAATGCAGATAAAGGATAAAAGTCCAATGTTCAGTGTGAGCAAGAGTGCAACTCTGCGTCCAATGAAACTGAACATTCTGCGTCCAATGGAGCATAAGTCCAATAATCAGCATGAGGCAATAAGTTCAATATTGCCTTGCATCAAATGGAACAAAATGATAAGCATCAGGATGCGTCCAATGATTGAATGAATATCATATACAAATGGTAAGCAAAGGTATGCGTCCATTTGTTAAAAGGACTGAAAGTCCAATGATTTCTACATGCTGCGTCTAATACGCAGAATCCATAAACTTGCTATTTACTGCTCATGCATTTAATATGAAACATATTTATTGAGCAAATGATTTGAAATAAATAGCTGAATGCAATGCTTTCTGTACATCTTTGTCAACGTATGTGAATGTACTTCTGAAAAGCATAAAGTACTGTGGAAAGTGTACTAAGAGAGAGAATGTACTTTTAACTACTCTATATATCTCTGAACACACCTTTCTGCTTTACACTGTGTATTCTCTCTGTCTCAATAAGATATTATTATTAACCACTGTACAATTGAGACTTTGAGTACAGGTTGCTTCTGATTTGGGAGAAAGAAACGCAGACATGCACAATGAAGTAGATCTCCTCAGAGCAACGGGAAAATAGCATTAAATGCTATTTGAGAACGGTAACTTTTATGAGAGCTGAAGTTGAGCAACTGAAGAACAAGTCTGAAGCTTCACTACTCTTATAAATACCGAGAAGCAAGAAGAAGAATACAAGTTACTGAACAACGAAAAAGAAAGAGCAAAAACGCTGTGCAAACAATCTCTTATACTCTGTATTAAAAGTCTTGTATTTCTTTATCTTCTTGTAAAAGAGAGTTTGCTTAACTCTCAAAGTGCTTTAGATTTCATATCCTCACTTGTGTGAGTTAGACAGCACTTGAATCAAAACTCTGCTGAGTTGTTTAGCCTGAAGAGGCTGTGTTCAAAGAATACTTGTGTTTTAGCCTGAAGAGGCTGCGTCCAAAGAATACTTGGGTTTTAGCCTGAAGAGGCTGTGTCCAAAGAATACTTGGGTTTTACCCTGGAGAGGCTGTGTGCAAAGAATACTTGGGATTTAGCCTGAAGAGGCTGTGTGCAAAGAATACTTGTACCTATCTGGTTTGATAGTGAAATCTCTCTAGTTTGAGGGGACTGGACGTAGCTCTTAGGAAAGGGTGAACCAGTATAAAAACTTGTGTTATTTCTTCTTTCCCTTATCTCCTTTTATATTTGTGTTTATTACTAACCAAGGGGATTGAATTGATTTTGTTTAAACAAGTTTTTCATACACCTCAAATCGCACAAAGAAAACAAGTTTTTAAACCAAGAGGGAAAGCCTCAGCGTCCAATCTTTTGTGCGTCCAATATTTCACATTTCTGTGCGTCCAGTGTTTTAGCACTCTGTGCGTCCAATATTTCAGAAAACACTGTGCGTCCAATATTTGAACCAAGCTGTGCGTCCAAAGTTTTTAACAGCCAGTGTCCAACATTTGCGAAAAGTTTTAAAAGCTTAGAAACACAATTCAACCCCCCCTTCTTGTGTTTCATCTTATTACCTACAAACTTGGTCCAAAGAAGGCCAACGGATCAAATGGGAGGACGAAGAGGGACTAACGACACGAACTTGATCCAAAGAAGGCCAACGGATCGAATGGGAGGATGAAGATGGACGAACTAGATGAACATGGTCCAAAGAAGGCCAACAGATCAAATGGTAGGACGAAGAGGGACGAAAGTGACTAACTTGGTCCAAAGAAGGCCAACGGATCAAATGGGAGGACGAAGAGGGACGAAAGAGACGAACTTGATCCAAAGAAGGACAACGGATCTAATGCGACGACAATGATGGACGAATGAGACGAACTTGGTCCAAAGAAGGCCAACGGATCTAATGGGAGTACGAAAAGGGACGAACAAGACGAACGTTTTCCAAAGAATTCCAACGGATCAAATGGGAGCATGAAGAGGGACAAACGAGACAAGCTTGTTCCAAAAAACGCCAACGAATCAAATGGGAGGACGAAGATGGACGAACGAGACGATCTTGGTACAAAGAAGGCCAACGGATCTAATGGGAGGACGAAGAGGTACGAACGAGACAAACTTGGTCCAAAGAAGGCCAACGGATCAAATTGGAGGGCAAAGAGGGACGAACGAGACGAACTTGGTCCAAAGAAGGCCAACGGATCTAATGGGAGGACGAAGAGGGACGAACGATGATGGATGAACGAAACGAACTTGGTCCAAAGAAGGCTAACGGATCAAATGGGAGGACGAAGATGGACAAACGAGACGAGCTTGGTCCAAAGAAGTCCAACGGATCTAATGGGAGGACCAAGAAGGACGAACGAGACGAACTTGGTCCAAGGAAGACCAACGGATCAAATGCGAGGACGAAGATGGACGAACGAGACAAACTTGGTCCAACGAAGGCCAACAGATCAAATGGTAGGACGAAGAGGGACGAAAGTGACGAACTTGGTCCAAAGAAGGCCAACGGATCAAAGGGGAGGACGAAGAGGGACGAAAGAGACGAACTTGATCCAAAGAAGGACAATAGATCTAATGCGACGACAATGATGGACGAACGAGACGAATTTGGTCCAAAGAAGGCCAACGGATCTAATGCGCGGACGAAGATGGACGAACGAGACGAACCTGGTCCAAAGAAGGCCAACAGATCAAATGGGAGGATGAAGAGGGACTAACGAGACGAACTTGATCTAAAGAAGGCCAACGGATCAAATGGGAGGATGAGGATGGACGAACTAGACGAACATTGTCGAAAGAAGGCCAACAGATCAAATGGTAGGACGAAGAGGGACGAAAGTGACGAACTTGGTCCAAAGAAGGCCAACGGATCAAATGGGAGGACGAAGAGGGACGAAAGAGACGAACTTGATCCAAAGAAGGACAACGGATCTAATGCGACGACAATGATGGACGAACGAGACGAACTTGGTCCAAAGAAGGCCAACGGATCTAATGCTAGGACGAAGATGGACGAACGAGACGAACTTGGTCCAAAGAAGGCAAACGGATCAAATGGGAGGACGACGAGGGACTAACGAGACGAACTTGATCCAAAGAAGGCCAACGGATCAAATGGGAGGAGGAAGATGGACGAACTAGACGAACATGGTCCAAAGAAGGCCAACAGATCAAATGGTAGGACGAAGAGGGACGAAAGTGACGAACTTGGTCCAAAGAAGGCCAACGAATCAAATGGGAGGACGAGGAGGGACGAAAGAGACGAACTTGGTCCAAAGAAGGCCAACGGATCAAAGGGGAGGACGAAGAGGGACAAAAGAGACGAACTTGATCCAAAGAAGGACAATAGATCTAATGCGACGACAATGATGGACGAACTAGACGAACTTGGTCCAAAGAAGGCCAACGGATCTAATGCGAGGACGAAGATGGACAAACAAGACGAACTTGGTCCAAAGAAGGCCAACGGATCAAATGGGAGGACGAAGAGGGGCTAACGACACGAATGGGAGGATGAAGATGGACGAACTAGACGAACATGGTCCAAAGAAGGCCAACAGATCAAATGGTAGGACGAAGAGGGATGAAGGAGACGAACTTGGTCCAAAGAAGGCCAACGGATCTAATGCGAGGACGAAGATTGACGAACGAGACGAACTTGGTCCAAAGAAGGCCAATGGATCTAATGGGAGGACGAAAAGGGACGAAAGATACGAACGTTTTCCAAAGAATTCCAACGTATCTAATGGGAAGACGAAGATGGACGAACGAGATGAACTTGGTCCAATGAAGTCCAACGGATCTAATGGGAGGACGAAGAGGGACTAAAGAGACGAACATGGTCCAAAGATGGCCAACGGATCAAATGGGAGGACGAAGAGGGACGAATTAGACGAACATGGTCCAAAGAAGGCCAACGGATCAAATGGGAGGACGAAGATGGACGAACGAGACAAACTTGGTCCAAAGAAGGCGAACGGATCAAGTTGGAGGACAAAGAGGGACGAACGAGACTAGCTTGGTCTAAAGAAGGCCAACAGATCAAATGGGAGGACGAAGATGGACAAACGAGATGAACTTGGTCGAAAGAAGTCCAATGGATCTAATGGGAGGACGAAGAGGGACTAACGAGACGAACTTAGTCCAAAGAAGGCCAACAAATCAAATGCGAGGATGAAGATGGACGAACTAGACGAACTAGACGAACTTGGTCCAAAGAAGGCCAACAGATCAAATGGTAGGACGAAAAGGGACGAAAGTGATTAACTTGGTCCAAAGAAGGCCACCGGATCAAATGGGAAGTCGAAGAGGGACGAAAGAGACAAACTTGATCCAAAGAAGGACAACGGATCTAATGCGACGACAATGATGGACGAACGAGACGAACTTGGTCCAAAGAAGGCCAACGGATCTAATGCGAGGACGAAGATGGACAAACGAGACGAACTTTGTTGGAACCATATTGGTTAAAAGTGTTTTTAATACAAAAACTCCCTAAGTGATTTTATGGTTTTTATGATAACCAAATGTATTAAGGTTTTTACAAAGGATAATCAATTTGTATTAAGCTGTACAATGAATAAATGCTGCACTAACTAAGCTGATTGCAGTCTGCGTCCAATAAGCTCTTCATGACATTGGCTGGCATTCAAAGTGAGCCTTGCGTCCAATGTTGGCACTGAAATGGACACAAAAGTTCTGCGTCCAATGTTTGAGCAGAAGGAAGAATTCTGCGTCCAGCGTCCAATGTTTGAGCAGAAGGAAGAATTCTGCGTCCAATGTTTGAGCACAAGGCAAGAACAAAGTTCTGCGTCCAATGTCTTCTGAAGAAGCAGAATCGCAGAAATAGAAGAAATCAAGTCTTGAAGACACGCTACTTTCTGCGTCCAATGTTTTCCAAAGAAGCAGAATGAGTAAGCGTCCAATAGAGCAAGACTGGCATAAGTCCAATGATAAGAACAAGGCAATACTGGCAGAGTCCAATGTTTTTATGAGAAGCAGAATTGCAGTAAGAGTCCAATGCAGATAAAGGATAAAAGTCCAATGTTCAGTGTGAGCAAGAGTGCAACTCTGCGTCCAATGAAACTGAACATTCTGCGTCCAATGGAGCATAAGTCCAATAATCAGCATGAGGCAATAAGTTCAATACTGCCTTGCATCAAATGGAACAAAATGATAAGCATCAGGATGCGTCCAATGATTGAATGAATATCATATACAAATGGTAAGCAAAGGTATGCGTCCATTTGTTAAAAGGACTGAAAGTCCAATGATTTCTACATGCTGCGTCCAATACGCAGAATCCATAAACTTGCTATTTACTGCTCATGCATTTAATATGAAACATATTTATTGAGCAAATGATTTGAAATAAATAGCTGAATGCAATGCTTTCTGTACATCTTTGTCAACGTATGTGAATGTACTTCTGAAAAGCATAAAGTACTGTGGAAAGTGTACTAAGAGAGAGAATGTACTTTTAACTACTCTATATATCTCTGAACACACCTTTCTGCTTTACACTGTGTATTCTCTCTGTCTCAATAAGATATTATTATTAACCACTGTACAATTGAGACTTTGAGTACAGGTTGCTTCTGATTTGGGAGAAAGAAACGCAGACATGCACAATGAAGTAGATCTCCTCAGAGCAACGGGAAAATAGCATTAAATGCTATTTGAGAACGGTAACTTTTATGAGAGCTGAAGTTGAGCAACTGAAGAACAAGTCTGAAGCTTCACTACTCTTATAAATACCGAGAAGCAAGAAGAAGAATACAAGTTACTGAACAACGAAAAAGAAAGAGCAAAAACGCTGTGCAAACAATCTCTTATACTCTGTATTAAAAGTCTTGTATTTCTTTATCTTCTTGTAAAAGAGAGTTTGCTTAACTCTCAAAGTGCTTTAGATTTCATATCCTCACTTGTGTGAGTTAGACAGCACTTGAATCAAAACTCTGCTGAGTTGTTTAGCCTGAAGAGGCTGTGTTCAAAGAATACTTGTGTTTTAGCCTGAAGAGGCTGCGTCCAAAGAATACTTGGGTTTTAGCCTGAAGAGGCTGTGTCCAAAGAATACTTGGGTTTTACCCTGGAGAGGCTGTGTGCAAAGAATACTTGGGATTTAGCCTGAAGAGGCTGTGTGCAAAGAATACTTGTACCTATCTGGTTTGATAGTGAAATCTCTCTAGTTTGAGGGGACTGGACGTAGCTCTTAGGAAAGGGTGAACCAGTATAAAAACTTGTGTTATTTCTTCTTTCCCTTATCTCCTTTTATATTTGTGTTTATTACTAACCAAGGGGATTGAATTGATTTTGTTTAAACAAGTTTTTCATACACCTCAAATCGCACAAAGAAAACAAGTTTTTAAACCAAGAGGGAAAGCCTCAGCGTCCAATCTTTTGTGCGTCCAATATTTCACATTTCTGTGCGTCCAGTGTTTTAGCACTCTGTGCGTCCAATATTTCAGAAAACACTGTGCGTCCAATATTTGAACCAAGCTGTGCGTCCAAAGTTTTTAACAGCCAGTGTCCAACATTTGCGAAAAGTTTTAAAAGCTTAGAAACACAATTCAACCCCCCCTTCTTGTGTTTCATCTTATTACCTACAAACTTGGTCCAAAGAAGGCCAACGGATCAAATGGGAGGACGAAGAGGGACTAACGACACGAACTTGATCCAAAGAAGGCCAACGGATCGAATGGGAGGATGAAGATGGACGAACTAGATGAACATGGTCCAAAGAAGGCCAACAGATCAAATGGTAGGACGAAGAGGGACGAAAGTGACTAACTTGGTCCAAAGAAGGCCAACGGATCAAATGGGAGGACGAAGAGGGACGAAAGAGACGAACTTGATCCAAAGAAGGACAACGGATCTAATGCGACGACAATGATGGACGAATGAGACGAACTTGGTCCAAAGAAGGCCAACGGATCTAATGGGAGTACGAAAAGGGACGAACAAGACGAACGTTTTCCAAAGAATTCCAACGGATCAAATGGGAGCATGAAGAGGGACAAACGAGACAAGCTTGTTCCAAAAAACGCCAACGAATCAAATGGGAGGACGAAGATGGACGAACGAGACGATCTTGGTACAAAGAAGGCCAACGGATCTAATGGGAGGACGAAGAGGTACGAACGAGACAAACTTGGTCCAAAGAAGGCCAACGGATCAAATTGGAGGGCAAAGAGGGACGAACGAGACGAACTTGGTCCAAAGAAGGCCAACGGATCTAATGGGAGGACGAAGAGGGACGAACGATGATGGATGAACGAAACGAACTTGGTCCAAAGAAGGCTAACGGATCAAATGGGAGGACGAAGATGGACAAACGAGACGAGCTTGGTCCAAAGAAGTCCAACGGATCTAATGGGAGGACCAAGAAGGACGAACGAGACGAACTTGGTCCAAGGAAGACCAACGGATCAAATGCGAGGACGAAGATGGACGAACGAGACAAACTTGGTCCAACGAAGGCCAACAGATCAAATGGTAGGACGAAGAGGGACGAAAGTGACGAACTTGGTCCAAAGAAGGCCAACGGATCAAAGGGGAGGACGAAGAGGGACAAAAGAGACGAACTTGATCCAAAGAAGGACAATAGATCTAATGCGACGACAATGATGGACGAACGAGACGAATTTGGTCCAAAGAAGGCCAACGGATCTAATGCGCGGACGAAGATGGACGAACGAGACGAACCTGGTCCAAAGAAGGCCAACAGATCAAATGGGAGGATGAAGAGGGACTAACGAGACGAACTTGATCTAAAGAAGGCCAACGGATCAAATGGGAGGATGAGGATGGACGAACTAGACGAACATTGTCGAAAGAAGGCCAACAGATCAAATGGTAGGACGAAGAGGGACGAAAGTGACGAACTTGGTCCAAAGAAGGCCAACGGATCAAATGGGAGGACGAAGAGGGACGAAAGAGACGAACTTGATCCAAAGAAGGACAACGGATCTAATGCGACGACAATGATGGACGAACGAGACGAACTTGGTCCAAAGAAGGCCAACGGATCTAATGCTAGGACGAAGATGGACGAACGAGACGAACTTGGTCCAAAGAAGGCAAACGGATCAAATGGGAGGACGACGAGGGACTAACGAGACGAACTTGATCCAAAGAAGGCCAACGGATCAAATGGGAGGAGGAAGATGGACGAACTAGACGAACATGGTCCAAAGAAGGCCAACAGATCAAATGGTAGGACGAAGAGGGACGAAAGTGACGAACTTGGTCCAAAGAAGGCCAACGAATCAAATGGGAGGACGAGGAGGGACGAAAGAGACGAACTTGATCCAAAGAAGGACAACGGATCTAATGCGACGACAATGATGGAAGAACGAGACGAACTTGGTCCAAAGAAGGCCAACGGATCTAATGCGAGGACGAAGATTGACGAAAGAGACGAACTTGATTCAAACAAGGACGACGGATCTAATGCGACGACAATGATGCATAAACGAGACAAACTTGGTCCAAAGAAGGCCAGCGGATCTAATGCGAGGACGAAGATTGACGAACGAGACGAACTTGGTCCAATGAAGGCCAACGGATCTAATGGGAGGACGAAAAGGGACGAACGAGACAAACGTTTTCCAAAGAATTCCAACGGATCTAATGGGAAGACGAAGATGGACGAACGAGACGAACTTGGTCCAATGAAGTCCAACGGATCAAATGGGAGGACGAAGAGGGACGAACTAGAGGAACATGGTCCAAAGAAGGCCAACGGATCAAATGCGACGACGAAGATGGACGAACGAGACAAACCTGGTCCAAAGAAGGCCAACGGATCAAATTGGAGGGCAAAGAGGGACGAACGAGACGAACTTGGTACAAAGAAGGCCGACGGATCTAATGGGAGGACGAAGAGGGACGAACGATGATGGATGAACGAGGCGAACTTGGTCCAAAGAAGGCCAACGGATCAAATGGGAGGACGAAGATGGACGAAAGAGACGAGCTTGGTCCAAAGAAGGCCAACGGATCAAATGGGAGGACGAAGTGGGACTAACGAGACGAACTTGTTCCAAAGAAGGCCAACGGATCAAATGGGAGGACGAAGATGGACGAACTACTCGAACATGGTCCAAAGAAGGCCAACATATCAAATGGTAGGACGAAGAGGGACGAACGAGACGAACTTAGTCCAAAGAAGGCCAACGGATCAAATGGGAGGACGAAGATGGACGAACGAAAAGAACTTGGTCCAAAGAAGGCCAACGGATCTAATGCAAGCCCGAAGATGGACGAACGAGACGAACTTGGTCCAAAGAAAGCCAACGGATCAAATGGGAGGACAAAGATCGACGAACGAGATGAACTTGGTCCAAAGAAGGCCAACGAATCTAATGCAAGGACGAAGATGGACGAACGAGACGAACTTGGTCCAAAGAATGCCAACGGATCAAATGGTAGGACGAAGAGGGACTAACGAGACGAACTTGATCTAAAGAAAGCCAACGGATCAAATGGGAGGATGAAGATGGACGAACTAGCCGAGCATGGTCCAAAGAAGGCCAATGGATCAAATGGGAGGATGAAGAGGGACTAACGAGACGAACTTGATCCAAAGAAGGCCAACAGATCACATGGGAGCACGAAGATGGAAGAATTAGACGAACATGGTCCAAAGAAGGCCAACAGATCAAATGGTAGGACGAAGACGGACGAAAGTGACGAACTTGGTCCAAAAAAGGCCAACGGATCAAATGGGAGGAGGAAGAGGGACGAAAGAGACGAACTTGATCCAAACAAGGACGACGGATCTAATGTGACGACAATGATGGACGAACGAGACGAACTTGGTCCAAAGAAGGCGAAGGGATCTACTGCGAGGACGAAGAATGACGAACGAGACGAACTTGGTCCAAAGAAGGCCAACGGATCTAATGGGAGGACGAAAGATGGACGAACTAGACGAACGTTTTCCGATGAATTCCAACAGATCAAATGGTAGGACGAAGAGGGACGAAAGTGACGAACTTGGTCCAAAGAAGGCCAACGGATCAAAAGGGAGGACGAAGAGGGATGAAAGAGACGAACTTGATCCAAACAAGGACGACGGATCTAATGCGACGACAATGATGGACGAACGAGACGAACTTGGTCCAAAGAAGGCCAACGGATCTAATGCGAGGACGAAGATTGACAAACGAGAAGAACTTTGTCCAAAGAAGGCCAACGAATCTAATGGGAGGACGAAAAGGGACGAACGAGACGAACGTTTTCCAAAGAATTCCAACACATCTAATGGGAAGACGAACATCGACGAACAAGACGAACTTGGTCCAATGAAGTCCAACGGATCTAATGGGAGGACGACGAGGGACTAAAGAGACGAACTTGGTCAAAACATGGCCAACGGATCAAATGGGAGGACGAAGAGGGACGAACTAGACGAACATGGTCCAGAGAAGGCCAACGGATCAAATGGGAGGAGGAAGATGGACGAAATAGACGAACATGGTCCAAAGAAGGCCAACGGATCAAATGGTAGGACGAAGAGGGACGAAAGTGACGAACTTGGTCCAAAGAAGGCCAACGGGTCAAATGGGAGGACGAAGAGGGACAAAAGAGACGAACTTGATCCAAAGAAGGACAATAGATCTAATGCGACGACAATGATGGACGAACGAGACGAACTTGGTCCAAAGAAGGCCAACGGATCTAATGCGCGGACGAAGATGGACGAACGAGACGAACTTGGTCCAAAGAAGGCCAACGGAACAAATGGGAGGATGAAGATGGACGAACTGGACGAACATGGTCCAAAGAAGGCCAACAGATCAAATGGTAGGACGAAGAGGGACGAAAGTGACGAACTTGGTCCAAAGAAGGCCAACGGATCAAATGGCAGGACGAAGAGGGACTAACGAGACGAACTTGATCCAAAGAAGGCCAACGGATCAAATGGGAGGACGAAGATGGACGAACTAGAAGAACATGGTCCAAAGAAGGCCAACAGATCAAATGGTAGGACGAAGAGGGACGAAAGTGACGAACTTGGTCCAAAGAAGGCCAACGGATCAAATGGGAGGACGAAGAGGGATGAAAGAGACGAACTTGATTCAAACAAGGACGACGGATCTAATGCGACCACAATGATGCACGAACGAGACAAACTTGGTCCAAAAAAGGCCAACGGATCAAATGGGAGGACGAAGATGGACGAACTAGACGAACATGGTCCAAAGAAGGCCAACAGATCAAATGGTAGGACGAAGAGGGACGAAAGTGACGAACTTGGTCCAAAGAAGGCCAACGGATCAAATGGGGGGACGAAAAGGGACGAAAGAGACGAACTTGATCCAAAGAAGGACAACGGATCTAATGCGACCACAATGATGCACGAACGAGACAAACTTGGTCTAAAAAAGGCCAACGGATCAAATGGGAGGACGAAGATGGACGAACTAGACGAACATGGTCGAAAGAAGGCCAACAGATCAAATGGTAGGACGAAGAGGGACGAAAGTGACGAACTTGGTCCAAAGAAGGCCAACGGATCAAATGGGAAGACGAAGAGGGACGAAAGAGACGAACTTGATCCAAAGAAGGACAACGCATCTAATGCGACGACAATGATGGACGAACGAGACGAACTTGGTCCAAAGAAGGCCAACGGATCTAATGCGAGGACGAAGATGGACGAACGAGACGAACTTGGTCGAAAGAAGGCAAACGGATCAAATGGGAGGATGACGAGGGACTAACGAGATGAACTTGATCCAAAGAAGGCAACGGATCAAATGGGAGGAGGAAGATGGACGAACTACACGAACATGGTCCAAAGAAGGCCAACGAATCTAATGGGAGGACAAAAAGGGACGAACGAGACGAACGTTTTCCAAAGAATTCCAACGCATCTAATGGGAAGACGAAGATCGACGAACAAGACGAACTTGGTCCAATCAAGTCCAACGGATCTAATGGGAGGACGACGAGGGACTAAAGAGACGAACTTGGTCAAAACATGGCCAACGGATCAAATGGGAGGACGAAGAGGGACGAACTAGACGAACATGGTCCAGAGAAGGCCAACGGATCAAATGGGAAGACGAAGATGGACGAACGAGACGAACTTGTTCCAAAGAAGGCCAACGGATCAAATGGGAGGACGAAGATGGACGAACTACACGAACATGGTCCAAAGAAGGCCAACAGATCAAATGGTCGGACGAAGAGGGACGAAAGTGACGAACTTGGTCCAAAGAAGGCCAACGGATCAAATGGGAGGACGAAGAGGGATGAAAGAGACGAACCTGATCCAAACAAGGACGACGGATCTAATGCGACGACAATGATGGTCGAACGAGACGAACTTGGTCCAAAGAAGGCCAACGGATCTAATGCGAGGACGAAGATTGACGAACGAGACGAACTTTGTCCAAAGAAGGCCAACGAATCTAATGGGAGGACAAAAAGGGACGAACGAGACGAACGTTTTCCAAAGAATTCCAACGCATCTAATGGGAAGACGAAGATCGACGAACAAGACGAACTTGGTCCAATGAAGTCCAACGGATCTAATGGGAGGACGACGAGGGACTAAAGAGACGAACTTGGTCAAAACAAGGCCAACGGATCAAATGGGAGGACGAAGAGGGACGAACTAGACGAACATGGTCCAGAGAAGGCCAACGGATCAACTTGGAGGAGGAAGATGGACGAATTAGACGAACATGGTCCAAAGAAGGCCAACAGATCAAATGGTAGGACGAAGAGGGACGAAAGTGACGAACTTGGTCCAAAGAAGGCCAACGGATCAAATGGGAGGACGAAGAGGGACAAAAGAGACGAACTTGATCCAAAGAAGGACAATAGATCTAATGCGACGACAATGATGGACGAACGAGACGAACTTGGTCCAAAGAAGGCCAACGGATCTAATGCGCGGAAGAAGATGGACGAACGAGACGAACTTGGTCCAAAGAAGGGAAACGGATCAAATGGGAGGACGAAGAGGGACTAACGAGACGAACTTGCTCCAAAGAAGGCCAACGGATCAAATGGGAGGATGAAGATGGACGAACTAGACGAACATGGTCCAAAGAAGGCCAACAGATCAAATGGTAGGACGAAGCGGGACGAAAGTGACGAACTTGGTCCAAAGAAGGCCAACGGATCAAATGGCAGGACGAAGAGGGACTAACGAGACGAACTTGATCCAAAGAAGGCCAACGGATCAAATGGGAGGACGAAGATGGACGAACTAGACGAACATGGTCCAAAGAAGGCCAACAGATCAAATGGTAGGACGAAGAGGGACGAAAGTGACGAACTTGGTCCAAAGAAGGCCAACGGATCAAATGGGAGGACGAAGAGGGATGAAAGAGACGAACTTGATTCAAACAAGGACGACGGATCTAATGCGACCACAATGATGCACGAACGAGACAAACTTGGTCCAAAAAAGGCCAACGGATCAAATGGGAGGACGAAGATGGACGAACTAGACGAACATGGTCCAAAGAAGGCCAACAGATCAAATGGTAGGACGAAGAGGGACGAAAGTGACGAACTTGGTCCAAAGAAGGCCAACGGATCAAATGGGAGGACGAACAGGGATGAAAGAGACGAACTTGATCCAAACAAGGACGACGGATGTAATGCGACGACAATGATGGTCGAACGAGACGAACTTGGTCCAAAGAAGGCCAAGAGATCTAATGCGAGGACGAAGATGGACGAACGAGACGAACTTGGTCCAAAGAAGGCCAACGGATCAAATGGGAGGAAGAAGAGGGACTAACGAGATGAACATGATCCAAAGAAGGCAAACGGATCATATGGGAGGACGAAGATGGACAAACCAGACGAACATGGTCCAAAGAAGGCCAACAGATCAAATGGTAGGACGAAGAGGGACGAAAGTGACGAACTTGGTCCAAAGATAGCCAACGGATCAAATGGGAGGACGAAGAGGGACTAACGAGACGAACTTGATCCAAATAAGGCCAATGGATCAAATGGGAGGACGAAGATTGACGAACTAGACGAACATGGTCCAAAGAAGACCAACAGATCAAATGGTCGGACGAAGAGGGACGAAAGTGACGAACTTGGTCCAAAGAAGACCAACGGATCTAATGCGACGACAATGATGATCGAACGAGACGAACTTGGTCCAAAGAAGGCCAACGGATCTAATGCGAGGACGAAGATTGACGAACGAGACGAACTTTGTCCAAAGAAGGCCAACGAATCTAATGGGAGGACGAAAAGGGACGAACGAGACGAACGTTTTCCAAAGAATTCCAACGCATCTAATGGGAAGACGAAGATCGACGAACAAGACGAACTTGGTCCAACGAAGTCCAACGGATCTAATGGGAGGACGAAGAGGGACTAAAGAGACGAACTTGGTCCAAAGATGGCCAACGGATCAAATGGGAGGACGAAGATGGACGAACTAGACGAACATGGTCCAAAGAAGGCCAACGGATCAAATGGGAGGAGCAAGATGGACGAACTAGACGAACATGGTCCAAAGAAGGCCAACAGATCAAATGGTAGGACGAAGAGGGACGAAAGTGACGAACTTGGTCCAAAGAAGGCCAACGGATCAAATGGGAGGACGAAGAGGGACAAAAGAGACGAACTTGATCCAAAGAAGGACAATAGATCTAATGCGACGACAATGATGGACGAACGAGACGAACTTGGTCCAAAGAATGCCAATGGATCTAATGCGCGGACGAAGATGGACGAACGAGACGAACTTGGTCCAAAGAAGGCTAACGGATCAAATGGGAGGACGAAGAGGGACTAACGAGATGAACTTGCTCCAAAGAAGGCCAACGGATCAAATGGGAGGATGAAGATGGACGAACTAGACGAACATGGTCCAAAGAAGGCCAACAGATCAAATGGTAGGACGAAGAGGGACGAAAGTGACGAACTTGGTCCAAAGAAGGCCAACGGATCAAATGGCAGGACGAAGAGGGACTAACGAGACGAACTTGATCCAAAGAAGGCCAACGGATCAAATGGGAGGACGAAGATGGACGATCTAGACGAACATGGTCCAAAGATGGCCAACAGATCAAATGGTCGGACGAAGAGGGACGAAAGTGACGAACTTGGTCCAAAGAAGGCCAACGGATCAAATGGGAGGTTGAAGAGGGATGAAAGAGACGAACCTGATCCAAACAAGGACGACAGATCTAATGCGACGACAATGATGGTCGAACGAGACGAACTTGGTCCAAAGAAGGCCAACGGATATAATGCGAGGACGAAGATTGACGAACGAGACGAACTTTGTCCAAAGAAGGCCTACGGATCTAATGGGAGGACGAAAAGGGACGAACGAGACGAACGTTTTCCAAAGAATTCCAACGCATCTAAAGGGAAGACGAAGATCGACGAACAAGACGAACTTGGTCCAATGAAGTCCAACGGATCTAATGGGAGGACGAAGAGGGACTAAAGAGACGAACTTGGTCCAAAGATGGCCAACGGATCAAATGGGTGGACGAAGAGGGACGAACTAGACGAACATGGTCCAAAGAAGACCAACGGATCAAATGGGAGGAGCAAGATGGACGAACTAGACGAACATGGTCCAAAGAAGGCCAACAGATCAAATGGTAGGACAAAGAGGGACGAAAGTGACGAACTTGGTCCAAAGAAGGCCAACGGATCAAATGGGTGGACGAAGAGGGACAAAAGAGACGAACTTGATCCAAAGAAGGAAAATAGATCTAATGCGACGACAATGATGGACGAACGAGACGAACTTGGTCCAAAGAAGGCCAACGGATCTAATGCGCGGACGAAGATGGACGAACGAGACGAACTTGGTCCAAAGAAGGCAAACGGATCAAATGGGAGGACGAAGAGGGACTGACGAGATGAACATGCTCCAAAGAAGGCCAACGGATCAAATGGGAGGATGAAGATGGACGAACTAGACGAACATGGTCCAAAGAAGGCCAACAGATCAAATGGTAGGATGAAGAAGGACGAAAGTGACGAACTTGGTCCAAAGAAGGACAACGGATCAAATGGCAGGACGAAGAGGGACTAACGAGACGAACTTGATCCAAAGAAGGCCAACGGATCAAATGGGAGGACGAAGATGGACGAACTAGACGAACATGGTCCAAAGAAGGCCAACAGATCAAATGGTGGGACAAAGATGGACGAAAGTAACGAACTTGGTCCAAAGAAGGCCAATAGATCTAATGCGACGACAATGATGGACGAACGAGACGAACTTGGTCCAAAGAAGGCCAACGGATCTAATGCGCGGAAGAAGATGGACGAACGAGACGAACTTGGTCCAAAGAAGGGAAACGGATCAAATGGGAGGACGAAGAGGGACTAACGAGACGAACTTGCTCCAAAGAAGGCCAACGGATCAAATGGGAGGATGAAGATGGACGAACTAGACGAACATGGTCCAAAGAAGGCCAACAGATCAAATGGTAGGACGAAGAGGGACGAAAGTGACGAACTTGGTCCAAAGAAGGCCAACGGATCAAATGGCAGGACGAAGAGGGACTAACGAGACGAACTTGATCCAAAGAAGGCCAACGGATCAAATGGGAGGACGAAGATGGACGAACTAGACGAACATGGTCCAAAGAAGGCCAACAGATCAAATGGTAGGACGAAGAGGGACGAAAGTGACGAACTTGGTCCAAAGAAGGCCAACGGATCAAATGGGAGGACGAAGAGGGATGAAAGAGACGAACTTGATTCAAACAAGGACGACGGATCTAATGCGACCACAATGATGCACGAACGAGACAAACTTGGTCCAAAAAAGGCCAACGGATCAAATGGGAGGACGAAGATGGACGAACTAGACGAACATGGTCCAAAGAAGGCCAACAGATCAAATGGTAGGACGAAGAGGGACGAAAGTGACGAACTTGGTCCAAAGAAGGCCAACGGATCAAATGGGAGGACGAACAGGGATGAAAGAGACGAACTTGATCCAAACAAGGACGACAGATCTAATGCGACGACAATGATGGTCGAACGAGACGAACTTGGTCCAAAGAAGGCCAAGAGATCTAATGCGAGGACGAAGATGGACGAACGAGACGAACTTGGTCCAAAGATGGCCAACGGATCAAATGGGAGGACGAAGAGGGACTAACGAGATGAACTTGATCCAAAGAAGGCAAACGGATCATATGGGAGGACGAAGATGGACGAACCAGACGAACATGGTCCAAAGAAGGCCAACAGATCAAATGGTAGGACGAAGAGGGACGAAAGTGACGAACTTGGTCCAAAGATAGCCAACGGATCAAATGGGAGGACGAAGAGGGACTAACGAGACGAACTTGATCCAAATATGGCCAATGGATCAAATGGGAGGACGAAGATTGACGAACTAGACGAACATGGTCCAAAGAAGACCAACAGATCAAATGGTCGGACGAAGAGGGACGAAAGTGACGAACTTGGTCCAAAGAAGACCAACGGATCTAATGCGACGACAATGATGATCGAACGAGACGAACTTGGTCCAAAGAAGGCCAACGGATCTAATGCGAGGACGAAGATTGACGAACGAGACGAACTTTGTCCAAAGAAGGCCAACGAATCTAATGGGAGGACGAAAAGGGACGAACGAGACGAACGTTTTCCAAAGAATTCAAACGCATCTAATGGGAAGACGAAGATCGACGAACAAGACGAACTTGGTCCAACGAAGTCCAACGGATCTAATGGGAGGACGAAGAGGGACTAAAGAGACGAACTTGGTCCAAAGATGGCCAACGGATCAAATGGGAGGACGAAGATGGACGAACTAGACGAACATGGTCCAAAGAAGGCCAACGGATCAAATGGGAGGAGCAAGATGGACGAACTAGACGAACATGGTCCAAAGAAGGCCAACAGATCAAATGGTAGGACGAAGAGGGACGAAAGTGACGAACTTGGTCCAAAGAAGGCCAACGGATCAAATGGGAGGACGAAGAGGGACAAAAGAGACGAACTTGATCCAAAGAAGGACAATAGATCTAATGCGACGACAATGATGGACGAACGAGACGAACTTGGTCCAAAGAATGCCAATGGATCTAATGCGCGGACGAAGATGGACGAACGAGACGAACTTGGTCCAAAGAAGGCAAACGGATCAAATGGGAGGACGAAGAGGGACTAACGAGATGAACTTGCTCCAAAGAAGGCCAACGGATCAAATGGGAGGATGAAGATGGACGAACTAGACGAACATGGTCCAAAGAAGGCCAACAGATCAAATGGTAGGACGAAGAGGGACGAAAGTGACGAACTTGGTCCAAAGAAGGCCAACGGATCAAATGGCAGGACGAAGAGGGACTAACGAGACGAACTTGATCCAAAGAAGGCCAACGGATCAAATGGGAGGACGAAGATGGACGATCTAGACGAACATGGTCCAAAGAAGGCCAACATATCAAATGGTCGGACGAAGAGGGACGAAAGTGACGAACTTGGTCCAAAGAAGGCCAACGGATCAAATGGGAGGTTGAAGAGGGATGAAAGAGACGAACCTGATCCAAACAAGGACGACAGATCTAATGCGACGACAATGATGGTCGAACGAGACGAACTTGGTCCAAAGAAGGCCAACGGATATAATGCGAGGACGAAGATTGACGAACGAGATGAACTTTGTCCAAAGAAGGCCAACGAATCTAATGGGAGGACGAAAAGGGACGAACGAGACGAACGTTTTCCAAAGAATTCCCACGCATCTAAAGGGAAGACGAAGATCGACGAACAAGACGAACTTGGTCCAATGAAGTCCAACGGATCTAATGGGAGGACGAAGAGGGACTAAAGAGACGAACTTGGTCCAAAGATGGCCAACGGATCAAATGGGTGGACGAAGAGGGACGAACTAGACGAACATGGTCCAAAGAAGACCAACGGATCAAATGGGAGGAGCAAGATGGACGAACTAGACGAACATGGTCCAAAGAAGGCCAACAGATCAAATGGTATGACGAAGAGGGACGAAAGTGACGAACTTGGTCCAAAGAAGGCCAACGGATCAAATGGGAGGACGAAGAGGGACAAAAGAGACGAACTTGATCCAAAGAAGGAAAATAGATCTAATGCGACGACAATGATGGACGAACGAGACGAACTTGGTCCAAAGAAGGCCAACGGATCTAATGCGCGGACGAAGATGGACTAACGAGACGAACTTGCTCCAAAGAAGGACAACGGATCAAATGGGAGGATGAAGATGGACGAACTAGACGAACATGGTCCAAAGAAGGCCAACAGATCAAATGGTAGGACGAAGAGGGACGAAAGTGACGAACTTGGTCCAAAGAAGGCCAACGGATCAAATGGCAGGACGAAGAGGGACTAACGAGACGAACTTGATCCAAAGAAGGCCAACGGATCAAATGGGAGGACGAAGATGGACGATCTAGACGAACATGGTCCAAAGAAGGCCAACAGATCAAATGATAGGACGAAGAGGGACGAAAGTGACGAACTTGGTCCAAAGAAGGCCAACGGATCAAATGGGAGGACGAACAGGGATGAAAGAGACGAACTTGATTCAGACAAGGACGACGGATCTAATGCGACGACAATGATGGTCGAACGAGACGAACTTGGTCCAAAGAAGGCCAACAGATCTAATGCGAGGACGAAGATGGACGAACGAGACGAACTTGGTCCAAAGAAGGCCAACCGATCAAATGGGAGGACGAAGAGGGACTAACGAGATGAACTTGATCCAAAGAAGGCAAACGGATCATATGGGAGGACGAAGATGGACGAACCAGACGAACATGGTCCAAAGAAGGCCAACAGATCAAATGGTAGGACGAAGAGGGATGAAAGAGACGAACTTGGTCCAAAGATAGCCAACGGATCAAATGGGAGGACGAAGAGGGACTAACGAGACGAACTTGATCCAAATAAGGCCAACGGATCAAATGGGAGGATGAAGATTGACGAACTAGACGAACATGGTCCAAAGAAGGCCAACAGATCAAATGGTCGGACGAAGAGGGACGAAAGTGACGAACTTGGTCCAAAGAAGGCCAACGGATCAAATGGGAGGACGAAGAGGGACAAAAGAGACGAACTTGATCCAAAGAAGGACAACGGATCTAATGCGACGACAATGATGGTCGAACGAGACGAACTTGGTCCAAAGAAGGCCAACGGATCTAATGCGAGGACGAAGATTGACGAACGAGACAAACTTTGTCCAAAGAAGGCCAACGAATCTAATGGGAGGACGAAAAGGGACGAACGAGACGAACGTTTTCCAAAGAATTCCAACGCATCTAATGGGAAGACGAAGATCGACGAACAAGACGAACTTGGTCCAATGAAGGCCAACGGATCAAATGGGAGGACGAAGAGGCACTAACGAGATGAACTTGCTCCAAAGAAGGCCAACGGATCAAATGGGAGGATGAAGATGGACGAACTAGACGAACATGGTCCAAAGAAGGCCAACAGATCAAATGGTAGGACGAAGAGGGACGAAAGTGACGAACTTGGTCCAAAGAAGGCCAACGGATCAAATGGCAGGACGAAGAGGGACTAACGAGACGAACTTGATCCAAAGAAGGCCAACGGATCAAATGGGAGGACGAAGATGGACGAACTAGACGAACATGGTCCAAAGAAGGCCAACAGATCAAATGGTAGGACGAAGAGGGACGAAAGTGACGAACTTGGTCCAAAGAAGGCCAACGGATCAAATGGGAGGACGAAGAGGGATGAAAGAGACGAACTTGATTCAAACAAGGACGACGGATCTAATGCGACCACAATGATGCACGAACGAGACAAACTTGGTCCAAAAAAGGCCAACGAATCAAATGGGAGGACGAAGATGGACGAACTAGACGAACATGGTCCAAAGAAGGCCAACAGATCAAATGCTAGGACGAAGAGGGACGAAAGTGACGAACTTGGTCTAAAGAAGGCCAACGGATTAAATGGGAGGACGAAGAGGGATGAAAGAGACGAACTTGATCCAAACAAGGACGACGGATCTAATGCGACGACAATGATGGTCGAACGAGACGAACTTGGTCCAAAGAAGGCCAACAGATCTAATGCGAGGACGAAGATGGACGAACGAGACGAACTTGGTCCAAAGAAGGCCAACAGATCAAATGGTCGGACGAAGAGGGACGAAAGTGACGAACTTGGTCCAAAGAAGGCCAACGGATCAAATGGGAGGACGAAGAGGGATGAAAGAGACGAACCTGATCCAAACAAGGACGACGGATCTAATGCGACGACAATGATGGTCGAACGAGACGAACTTGGTCCAAAGAAGGCCAACGGATCTAATGCGAGGACGAAGATTGACGAACGAGACGAACTTTGTCCAAAGAAGGCCAACGAATCTAATGGGAGGACGAAAAGGGACGAACGAGACGAACGTTTTCCAAAGAATTCCAACGCATCTAATGGGAAGACGAAGATCGACGAACAAGACGAACTTGGTCCAATGAACTCCAACGGATCTAATGGGAGGACGAAGAGGGACTAAAGAGACGAACTTGGTCCAAAGATGGCTAACGGATCAAATGGGAGGACGAAGAGGGACGAACTAGACGAACATGGTCCAAAGAAGGCCAACGGATCAAATGGGAGGAGCAAGATGGATGAACTAGACGAACATGGTCCAAAGAAGGCCAACAGATCAAATGGTAGGACGAAGAGGGACGAAAGTGACGAACTTGGTCCAAAGAAGGCCAACGGATCAAATGGGAGGACGAAGAGGGACAAAAGAGACGAACTTGATCCAAAGAAGGAAAATAGATCTAATGCGACGACAATGATGGACGAACGAGACGAACTTGGTCCAAAGAAGGCCAACGGATCTAATGCGCGGACGAAGATGGACGAACGAGACGAACTTGGTCCAAAGAAGGCAAACGGATCAAATGGGAGGACGAAGAGGGACTGACGAGATGAACTTGCTCCAAAGAAGGCCAACGGATCAAATGGGAGGATGAAGATGGACGAACTAGACGAACATGGTCCAAAGAAGGCCAACAGATCAAATGGTAGGATGAAGAAGGACGAAAGTGACGAACTTGGTCCAAAGAAGGCCAACGGATCAAATGGCAGGACGAAGAGGGACTAACGAGACGAACTTGATCCAAAGAAGGCCAACGGATCAAATGGGAGGACGAAGATGGACGAACTAGACGAACATGGTCCAAAGAAGGCCAACAGATCAAATGGTGGGACAAAGATGGACGAAAGTGACGAACTTGGTCCAAAGAAGGCCAACGGATCAAATGGGAGGACGAAGAGGGATGAAAGAGACGAACTTGATCCAAACAAGGACGACGGATCTAATGCGACGACAATGATGGTCGAACGAGACGAACTTGGTCCAAAGAAGGCCAACGGATCTAATGCGAGGACGAAGATTGACGAACGAGACGAACTTTGTCCAAAGAAGGCCAACGAATCTAATGGGAGGACGAAAAGCGACGAACGAGACGAACGTTTTCCAAAGAATTCCAACGCATCTAATGGGAAGACGAAGATCGACGAACAAGACGAACTTGGTCCAATGAAGTCCAACGGATCTAATGTGAGGACGACGAGGGACTAAAGAGACGAACTTGGTCAAAACATGGCCAACGGATCAAATGGGAGGACGAAGAGGGACGAACTAGACGAACATGGTCCAGAGAAGGCCAACGGATCAAATGGGAGGAGGAAGATGGACGAATTAGACAAACATGGTCCAAAGAAGGCCAACAGATCAAATGGTAGGACGAAGAGGGACGAAAGTGACGAACTTGGTCGAAAGAAGGCCAACGAATCAAATGGGAGGACGAAGAGGGATGAAAGAGACGAACCTGATCCAAACAAGGCCGACAGATCTAATGCGACGACAATGATGGTCGAACGAGACGAACTTGGTCCAAAGAAGGCCAACGGATCTAATGCGAGGACGAAGATTGACGAACGAGACGAACTTTGTCCAAAGAAGGCCAACGAATCTAATGGGAGGACGAAAAGGGACGAACGAGACGAACGTTTTCCAAAGAATTCCAACGCATCTAATTGGAAGACGAAGATCGACGAACAAGACGAACTTGGTCCAATGAAGTCCAACGGATCTAATGTGAGGACGACGAGGGACTAAAGAGACAAACTTGGTCAAAACATGGCCAACGGATCAAATGGGAGGACGAAGAGGGACGAACTAGACGAACATGGTCCAGAGAAGGCCAACGGATTAAATGGGAGGAGGAAGATGGACGAATTAGACAAACATGGTCCAAAGAAGGCCAACAGATCAAATGGTAGGACGAAGAGGGACGAAAGTGACGAACTTGGTCCAAAGAAGGCCAACGGATCAAATGGGAGGACGAAGAGGGACAAAAGAGACGAACTTGATCCAAAGAAGGACAATAGATCTAATGCGACGACAATGATGGACGAACGAGACGAACTTGGTCCAAAGAAGGCCAACGGATCTAATGCGCGGACGAAGATGGACGAACGAGACGAACTTGGTCCAAAGAAGGCAAACGGATCAAATGGGAGGACGAAGATGGACTAACGAGACGAACTTGCTCCAAAGAAGGACAACGGATCAAATGGGAGGATGAAGATGGACGAACTAGACGAACATGGTCCAAAGAAGGCCAACAGATCAAATGGTAGGACGAAGAGGGACGAAAGTGACGAACTTGGTCCAAAGAAGGCCAACGGATCAAATGGCAGGACGAAGAGGGACTAACGAGACGAACTTGATCCAAAGAAGGCCAACGGATCAAATGGGAGGACGAAGATGGACGAACTAGACGAACATGGTCCAAAGAAGGCCAACAGATCAAATGATAGGACGAAGAGGGACGAAAGTGACGAACTTGGTCCAAAGAAGGCCAACGGATCAAATGGGAGGACGAACAGGGATGAAAGAGACGAACTTGATCCAGACAAGGACGACGGATCTAATGCGACGACAATGATGGTCGAACGAGACGAACTTGGTCCAAAGAAGGCCAACAGATCTAATGCGAGGACGAAGATGGACGAACGAGACGAACTTGGTCCAAAGAAGGCCAACCGATCAAATGGGAGGACGAAGAGGGACTAACGAGATGAACTTGATCCAAAGAAGGCAAACGGATCATATGGGAGGACGAAGATGGACGAACCAGACGAACATGGTCCAAAGAAGGCCAACAGATCAAATGGTAGGACGAAGAGGGATGAAAGAGACGAACTTGGTCCAAAGATAGCCAACGGATCAAATGGGAGGACGAAGAGGGAATAACGAGACGAACTTGATCCAAATAAGGCCAACGGATCAAATGGGAGGATGAAGATTGACGAACTAGACGAACATGGTCCAAAGAAGGCCAACAGATCAAATGGTCGGACGAAGAGGGACGAAAGTGACGAACTTGGTCCAAAGAAGGCCAACGGATCAAATGGGAGGACGAAGAGGGACAAAAGAGACGAACTTGATCCAAAGAAGGACAACGGATCTAATGCGACGACAATGATGGTCGAACGAGACGAACTTGGTCCAAAGAAGGCCAACGGATCTAATGCGAGGACGAAGATTGACAAACGAGACAAACTTTGTCCAAAGAAGGCCAACGAATCTAATGGGAGGACGAAAAGGGACGAACGAGACGAACGTTTTCCAAAGAATTCCAACGCATCTAATGGGAAGACGAAGATCGACGAACAAGACGAACTTGGTCCAATGAAGGCCAACGGATCAAATGGGAGGACGAAGAGGCACTAACGAGATGAACTTGCTCCAAAGAAGGCCAACGGATCAAATGGGAGGATGAAGATGGACGAACTAGACGAACATGGTCCAAAGAAGGCCAACAGATCAAATGGTAGGACGAAGAGGGACGAAAGTGACGAACTTGGTCCAAAGAAGGCCAACGGATCAAATGGCAGGACGAAGAGGGACTAACGAGACGAACTTGATCCAAAGAAGGCCAACGGATCAAATGGGAGGACGAAGATGGACGAACTAGACGAACATGGTCCAAAGAAGGCCAACAGATCAAATGGTAGGACGAAGAGGGACGAAAGTGACGAACTTGGTCCAAAGAAGGCCAACGGATCAAATGGGAGGACGAAGAGGGATGAAAGAGACGAACTTGATTCAAACAAGGACGACGGATCTAATGCGACCACAATGATGCACGAACGAGACAAACTTGGTCCAAAAAAGGCCAACGAATCAAATGGGAGGACGAAGATGGACGAACTAGACGAACATGGTCCAAAGAAGGCCAACAGATCAAATGCTAGGACGAAGAGGGACGAAAGTGACGAACTTGGTCTAAAGAAGGCCAACGGATCAAATGGGAGGACGAAGAGGGATGAAAGAGACGAACTTGATCCAAACAAGGACGACGGATCTAATGCGACGACAATGATGGTTGAACGAGACGAACTTGGTCCAAAGAAGGCCAACAGATCTAATGCGAGGACGAAGATGGACGAACGAGACGAACTTGGTCCAAAGAAGGCCAACGGATCAAATTGGAGGACGAAGAGGGACTAACGAGATGAACTTGATCCAAAGAAGGCAAACGGATGATATGGGAGGACGAAGATGGACGAACCAGACGAACATGGTCCAAAGAAGGCCAACAGATCAAATGGTAGGACGAAGAGGGACGAAAGTGACGAACTTGGTCCAAAGATAGCCAACGGATCAAATGGGAGGACGAAGAGGGACTAACGAGACGAACTTGATCCAAATAAGCACAACGGATCAAATGGGAGGACGAAGATTGACGAACTAGACGAACATGGTCCAAAGAAGGCCAACAGATCAAATGGTCGGACGAAGAGGGACGAAAGTGACGAACTTGGTCCAAAGAAGGCCAACGGATCAAATGGGAGGACGAAGAGGGATGAAAGAGACGAACCTGATCCAAACAAGGACGACGGATCTAATGCGACGACAATGATGGTCGAACGAGACGAACTTGGTCCAAAGAAGGCCAACGGATCTAATGCGAGGACGAAGATTGACGAACGAGACGAACTTTGTCCAAAGAAGGCCAACGAATCTAATGGGAGGACGAAAAGGGACGAACGAGACGAACGTTTTCCAAAGAATTCCAACGCATCTAATGGGAAGACGAAGATCGACGAACAAGACGAACTTGGTCCAATGAACTCCAACGGATCTAATGGGAGGACGAAGAGGGACTAAAGAGACGAACTTGGTCCAAAGATGGCTAACGGATCAAATGGGAGGACGAAGAGGGACGAACTAGACGAACATGGTCCAAAGAAGGCCAACGGATCAAATGGGAGGAGCAAGATGGATGAACTAGACGAACATGGTCCAAAGAAGGCCAACAGATCAAATGGTAGGACGAAGAGGGACGAAAGTGACGAACTTGGTCCAAAGAAGGCCAACGGATCAAATGGGAGGACGAAGAGGGACAAAAGAGACGAACTTGATCCAAAGAAGGACAATAGATCTAATGCGACGACAATGATGGACGAACGAGACGAACTTGGTCCAAAGAAGGCCAACGGATCTAATGCGCGGACGAAGATGGACGAACGAGACGAACTTGGTCCAAAGAAGGCAAACGGATCAAATGGGAGGACGAAGAGGGACTAACGAGACGAACTTGCTCCAAAGAAGGACAACGGATCAAATGGGAGGATGAAGATGGACGAACTAGACGAACATGGTCCAAAGAAGGCCAACAGATCAAATGGCAGGACGAAGAGGGACGAAAGTGACGAACTTGGTCCAAAGAAGGCCAACGGATCAAATGGCATGACGAAGAGGGACTAACGAGACGAACTTGATCCAAAGAAGGCCAACGGATCAAATGGGAGGACGAAGATGGACGAACTAGACGAACATGGTCCAAAGAAGGCCAACAGATCAAATGATAGGACGAAGAGGGACGAAAGTGACGAACTTGGTCCAAAGAAGGCCAACGGATCAAATGGGAGGACGAACAGGGATGAAAGAGACGAACTTGATCCAGACAAGGACGACGGATCTAATGCGACGACAATGATGGTCGAACGAGACGAACTTGGTCCAAAGAAGGCCAACAGATCTAATGCGAGGACGAAGATGGACGAACGAGACGAACTTGGTCCAAAGAAGACCAACCGATCAAATGGGAGGACGAAGAGGGACTAACGAGATGAACTTGATCCAAAGAAGGCAAACGGATCATATGGGAGGACGAAGATGGACGAACCAGACGAACATGGTCCAAAGAAGGCCAACAGATCAAATGGTAGGACGAAGAGGGATGAAAGAGACGAACTTGGTCCAAAGATAGCCAACGGATCAAATGGGAGGACGAAGAGGGACTAACGAGACGAACTTGATCCAAATAAGGCCAACGGATCAAATGGGAGGATGAAGATTGACGAACTAGACGAACATGGTCCAAAGAAGGCCAACAGATCAAATGGTCGGACGAAGAGGGACGAAAGTGACGAACTTGGTCCAAAGAAGGCCAACGGATCAAATGGGAGGACGAAGAGGGACAAAAGTGACGAACTTGGTCCAAAGAAGGCCAACGGATCTAATGCGAGGACGAAGATTGACGAACGAGACAAACTTTGTCCAAAGAAGGCCAACGAATCTAATGGGAGGACGAAAACGGACGAACGAGACGAACGTTTTCCAAAGAATTCCAACGCATCTAATGGGAAGACGAAGATCGACGAACAAGACGAACTTGGTCCAATGAAGGCCAACGGATCAAATGGGAGGACGAAGAGGCACTAACGAGATGAAGTTGCTCCAAAGAAGGCCAACGGATCAAATGGGAGGGGGAAGATGGACGAACTAGACGAACATGGTCCAAAGAAGGCCAACAGATCAAATGGTAGGACGAAGAGGGACGAAAGTGACGAACTTGGTCCAAAGAAGGCCAACGGATCAAATGGCAGGACGAAGAGGGACTAACGAGACGAACTTGATCCAAAGAAGGCCAACGGATCAAATGGGAGGACGAAGATGGACGAACTAGACGAACATGGTCCAAAGAAGGCCAACAGATCAAATGGTAGGACGAAGAGGGACGAAAGTGACGAACTTGATCCAAAGAAGGCCAACGGATCAAATGGGAGGACGAAGATGGACGAACTAGACGAACATGGTCCAAAGAAGGTCAACAGATCAAATGGTAGGACGAAGAGGGACGAAAGTGACGAACTTGGTCCAAAGAAGGCCAACGGATCAAATGGGAGGACGAAGAGGGATGAAAGAGACGAACTTGATTCAAACAAGGACGACGGATCTAATGCGACCACAATGATGCACGAACGAGACAAACTTGGTCCAAAAAAGGCCAACGGATCAAATGGGAGGACGAAGATGGACGAACTAGACGAACATGGTCCAAAGAAGGCCAACAGATCAAATGCTAGGACGAAGAGGGACGAAAGTGACGAACTTGGTCCAAAGAAGGCCAACGGATCAAATGGGAGGACGAAGAGGGATGAAAGAGACGAACTTGATCCAAACAAGGACGACGGATCTAATGCGACGACAATGATGGTCGAACGAGACGAACTTGGTCCAAAGAAGGCCAACAGATCTAATGCGAGGACGAAGATGGACGAACGAGACGAACTTGGTCCAAAGAAGGCCAACGGATCAAATTGGAGGACGAAGAGGGACTAACGAGATGAACTTGATCCAAAGAAGGCAAACGGATGATATGGGAGGACGAAGATGGACGAACCAGACGAACATGGTCCAAAGAAGGCCAACAGATCAAATGGTAGGACGAAGAGGGACGAAAGTGACGAACTTGGTCCAAAGATAGCCAACGGATCAAATGGGAGGACGAAGAGGGACTAACGAGACGAACTTGATCCAAATAAGGACAACGGATCAAATGGGAGGACGAAGATTGACGAACTAGACGAACATGGTCCAAAGAAGGCCAACAGATCAAATGGTCGGACGAAGAGGGACGAAAGTGACGAACTTGGTCCAAAGAAGGCCAACGGATCAAATGGGAGGACGAAGAGGGATGAAAGAGACGAACCTGATCCAAACAAGGACGACGGATCTAATGCGACGACAATGATGGTCGAACGAGACGAACTTGGTCCAAAGAAGGCCAACGGATCTAATGCGAGGACGAAGATTGACGAACGAGACGAACTTTGTCCAAAGAAGGCCAACGAATCTAATGGGAGGACGAAAAGGGACGAACGAGACGAACGTTTTCCAAAGAATTCCAACGCATCTAATGGGAAGATGAAGATCGACGAACAAGACGAACTTGGTCCAATGAACTCCAACGGATCTAATGGGAGGACGAAGAGCGACTAAAGAGACGAACTTGGTCCAAGGATGGCCAACGGATCAAATGGGAGGACGAAGAGGGACGAACTAGACGAACATGGTCCAAAGAAGGCCAACGGATCAAATGGGAGGAGCAAGATGGATGAACTAGACGAACATGGTCCAAAGAAGGCCAACAGATCAAATGGTAGGACGAAGAGGGACGAAAGTGACGAACTTGGTCAAAAGAAGGCCAACGGATCAAATGGGAGGACGAAGAGGGACAAAAGAGACGAACTTGATCCAAAGAAGGACAATAGATCTAATGCGACGACAATGATGGACGAACGAGACGAACTTGGTCCAAAGAAGGCAAACGGATCAAATGTGAGGACGAAGAGGGACTAACGATATGAACTTGCTCCAAAGAAGGCCAACGGATCAAATGGGAGGATGAAGATGGACGAACTAGACGAACATGGTCCAAAGAAGGCCAACAGATCAAATGGTAGGACGAAGAGGGACGAAAGTGACGAACTTGGTCCAAATAAGGCCAACGGATCAAATGGCAGGACGAAAAGGGACTAACGAGACGAACTTGATCCAAACAAGGCCAACGGATCGAATGGGAGGACGAAGATGGACGAACTAGACGAACATGGTCCAAAGAAGGCCAACAGATCAAATGGTAGGACGAAGAGGTACGAAAGTGACGAACTTGGTCCAAAGAAGGCCAACGGATCAAATGGGAGGACGAAGAGGGACAAAAGAGACGAACTTGATCCAAAGAAGGACAATAGATCTAATGCGACGACAATGATGGACGAACGAGACGAACTTGGTCCAAAGAAGGCAAACGGATCAAATGTGAGGACGTAGAGGGACTAACGATATGAACTTGCTCCAAAGAAGGCCAACGGATCAAATGGGAGGATGAAGATGGACGAACTAGACGAACATGGTCCAAAGAAGGCCAACAGATCAAATGGTAGGACGAAGAGGGACGAAAGTGACGAACTTGGTCGAAAGATAGCCAACGGATCAAATGGGAGGACGAAGAGGGACTAACGAGACGAACTTGATCCAAATAAGCACAACGGATCAAATGGGAGGACGAAGATTGACGAACTAGACGAACATGGTCCAAAGAAGGCCAACAGATCAAATGGTCGGACGAAGAGGGACGAAAGTGACGAACTTGGTCCAAAGAAGGCCAACGGATCAAATGGGAGGACGAAGAGGGATGAAAGAGACGAACCTGATCCAAACAAGGACGACGGATCTAATGCGACGACAATGATGGTCGAACGAGACGAACTTGGTCCAAAGAAGGCCAACGGATCTAATGCGAGGACGAAGATTGACGAACGAGACGAACTTTGTCCAAAGAAGGCCAACGAATCTAATGGGAGGACGAAAAGGGACGAACGAGACGAACGTTTTCCAAAGAATTCCAACGCATCTAATGGGAAGATGAAGATCGACGAACAAGACGAACTTGGTCCAATGAAGTCCAACGGATCTAATGGGAGGACGAAGAGGGACTAAAGAGACGAACTTGGTCCAAAGATGGCCAACGGATCAAATGGGAGGACGAAGAGGGACGAACTAGATGAACATGGTCCAAAGAAGGCCAACGGATCAAATGGGAGGAGCAAGATCGACGAACTAGACGAACATGGTCCAAATAAGGCCAACAGATCAAATGGTAGGACGAAGAGGGACGAAAGTGACGAACTTGGTCCAAAGAAGGCCAACGGATCAAATGGGAGGACGAAGAGGGACAAAAGAGACGAACTTGATCCAAAGAAGGACAATAGATCTAATGCGACGACAATAATGGACGAACGAGACGAACTTGGTCCAAAGAAGGCCAATGGATCTAATGCGCGTACGAAGATGGACGAACGAGACGAACTTGGTCCAAAGAAGGCCAACGGATCAAATGGGAAGACGAAGAGGGACTAACGAGACGAACTTGATCTAAAGAAGGTGAACGGATCAAACGGGAGGATGAAGATGGACGAACTAGACGAATATGGTCCAAAGAAGGCCAACAGATCAAATGGTAGGACGAAGAGGGACGAAAGTGACGAACTTGGTCCAAAGAAGGCCAACGGATCAAATGGGAGGACGAAGTGGGACGAAAGAGAGGAACTTGGTCCAAAGAAGGCGAACGGATCAAATGGGAGGACGAAGAGGGACTAACGAGATGAACTTGATCTAAAGAAGGCCAACGGATCAAATGGGAGGATGAAGATGGACGAACTAGACGAACATGGTCCAAAGAAGGCCAACAGATCAAATGGTAGGACGAAGAGGGACGAAAGTGACGAACTTGGTCCAATGAAGGCCAACGGGTCAAATGGGAGGACGAAGAGGGACGAAAGAGACGAACTTGATCGAAAGAACGACAACGGATCTAATGCGACGACAATGATGGACGAACGAGACTAACTTGGTCCAAAGAAGGCCAACGGATCTAATGCGAGGACGAAGATGGACGAACGAGACGAACTTGGTCCAAAGAAGGCCAACGGATCAAATGGGAGGACGAAGAGGGACTAACGAGATGAACTTGATCCAAAGAAGGCCAACGGATCATATGGGAGGACGAAGATGGACGAACCAGACGAACATGGTCCGAAGAAGGCCAACAGATCAAATGGTAGGACGAAGAGGGACGAAAGTGACGAACTTGGTCCAAAGATAGCCAACGGATCAAATGGGAGGACGAAGAGGGACTAACGAGACGATCTTGATCCAAATAAGGCCAACGGATCAAATGGGAGGACGAAGATGGACGAACTAGATGAACATGGTCCAAAGAAGGCCAACAGATCAAATGGTCGGACGAAGAGGGGCGAAAGTGACGAACTTGGTCCAAAGAAGGCCAACGGATCAAATGGGAGGACGAAGTGGGACGAAAGCGAGGAACTTGGTCCAAAGAAGGCGAACGGATCAAATGGGAGGACGAAGAGGGACTAACGAGACGAACTTGATCGAAAGAAGGGCAACGGATCAAATGGGAGGATGAAGATGGACGAACTAGACGAACATGGTCCAAAGAAGGCCAACAGATCTAATGGTAGGATGAAGAGGGACGAAAGTGACGAACTTGGTCCAATGAAGGCCAACGGATCAAATGGGAGGACGAAGAGGGACGAAAGAGACGAACTTGATCCAAAGAAGGACAACGGATCTAATGCGACGACAAGGATGGACAAACGAGACGAACTTGGTCCAAAGAAGGCCAACGGATCTAATGCGAGGACGAAGATGGACGAACGAGACGAACTTGGTCCAGAGAAGGCCAACGGATCAAATGGGAGGACGAAGAGGGACTAACAAGACGAACTTGATCTAAAGAAGGGGAACGGATCAAACGGGAGGATGAAGATGGACGAACTAGACGAATATGGTCCAAAGAAGGCCAACAGATCAACTGGTAGGACGAAGAGGGACGAAAGTGACGAACTTGGTCCAAAGAAGGCCAACGGATCAAATGGGAGGACGAAGTGGGACGAAAGAGAGGAACTTGGTCCAAAGAAGGCCAACGGATCAAATGGGAGGACGAAGTGGGACGAAAGCGAGGAACTTGGTCCAAAGAAGGTGAACGGATCAAATGGGAGGACGAAGAGGGACTAACGAGACGAACTTGATCTAAAGATGGCCAACGGATCAAATGGGAGGATGAAGATGGACGAACTAGACGAACATGGTCCAAAGAAGGCCAACAGATCAAATGGTAGGACGAAGAGGGACGAAAGTGACGAACTTTGTCCAATGAAGGCCAACGGATCAAATGGGAGGACGAAGAGGGACGAAAGAGACGAACTTGATCCAAAGAACGACAACGGATCTAATGCGACGACAATGATGGACGAACGAGACGAACTTGGTCCAAAGAAGGCCAACGGATCTAATGCGAGGACGAAGATGGACGAACGAGACGAACTTGGTCCAAAGAAGGCCAACGGATCAAATGGGAGGACGAAGAGGGACTAACGAGATGAACTTGATCCAAAGAAGGCCAACGGATCATATGGGAGGACGAAGATGGACGAACCAGACGAACATGGTCCGAAGAAGGCCAACAGATCAAACGGTAGGACGAAGAGGGACGAAAGTGACGAACTTGGTCCAAAGATAGCCAACGGATCAAATGGGAGGACGAAGAGGGACTAACGAGACGATCTTGATCAAAATAAGGCCAACGGATCAAATGGGAGGACGAAGATGGACGAACTAGACGAACATGGTCCAAAGAAGGCCAACAGATCAAATGGTCGAACGAAGAGGGACGAAAGTGACGAACTTGGTCCAAAGAAGGCCAACGGATCTAATGGGAGGACGAAGATGGACGAACGAGACGAACTTGGTCCAAAGAAGGCCAACGGATCTAATGCGAGGACGAAGATTGACGAACGAGACGAACTTGGTCCAAAGAAGGCCAACGAATCTAATGGGAGGAACAAAAAGGACGAACGAGACGAACTTGGTCCAATGAAGTCCAACAGATCTAATGGGAGGACGATGAGGGACTAAAGAGACGAACTTGGTCCAAAGAAGGCCAACAGATCAAATGGTAGGACGAAGAGGGACGAAAGTGACGAACTTGGTCCAAAGAAGGCCAACGGATCAAATGGGAGGACGAAGAGGGACAAAAGAGACGAACTTGAGCCAAAGAAGGACAATAGATCTAATGCGACGACAATGATGGACGAACGAGACGAACTTGGTCCAAAGAAGGCCAACGGATCAAATGGGAGGACGAAGAGGGACTAACGAGACGAAGTTGATCTAAAGAAGGCGAACGGATCAAATGGGAGGATGAAGATCGACGAACATGGTCCAAAGAAGGCCAACAGATCAAATGGTAGGACGAAGAGGGACGAAAGTGACGAACTTGGTCCAAAGAAGGCCAACGGATCTAATGCGACGACAATGATGGACAAAGTGACGAACTTGGTCTAAAGAAGGCCAACGGATCTAATGCGAGGACGCAGATGGACGAACGAGACGAACTTGGTCCAAAGAAGGCCAACGGATCAAATGGGAGGACGAAGAGGGACTAACGAGACGAACTTGATCCAAAGAAGGCCAACAGATCAAATGGTAAGAAGAAGAGGGACGAAAGTGACCAACTTGGTCCAAAGAAGGCCAACGGATCAAATGGGAGGACGAAGAGGGACTAACGAGACAAACTTGATCGAAAGAAGGCCAATGGATCAAATGGGAGGACGAAGATGGACGAACTAGACGAACATGGTCCAAAGAAGGCCAACAGATCAAATGGTAGGATGAAGAGGGACGAAAGTAACGAACTTGGTCCAAAGAAGGCCAACGGATCAAATGGGAGGATGAAGAGGGATGAAAGAGACGAACCTGATCCAAACAAGGACGACAGATCTAATGCGACGACATTGATGGACGAACGAGACGAACTTGGTCCAAAGATGGCCAACGGATCTAATGCGAGGACGATGATTGTCGAATGAGACGAACGTTTTCCAAAGAATTCCAACGGATCTAATGGGAAGACGAAGATGGACGAAAGAGAAGAACTTGGTCCAATGAAGTCCAACGGATCTAATGGGAGGACGAAGAGGGACTAAAGAGACGAACTTGGTCCAAAGATGGCCAACGGATCTAATGGGAGGACGAAGAGGGATGACTGATGTTGGACAAACGAGACGAGCTTGGTCCAAAGAAGTCCAACGGATCTAATGGGAGGACGAAGAAGGACTAACGAGACGAACATGGTCCAAAGAAGGCCAACGAATCTAATGCGAGGACGAAGATGGACGAACGAGACGAACTTGGTCCAAAGAAGGCCAACGGATCAAATTGGAGGAGGAAGATGGACGAACTAGATGAACATGATCCAAAGAAGGCCAACAGATCAAATGGTAGGATGAAGAGGGACGAAAAGGGACGAATGAGACGAACGTTTTCCAAAGAATTCCAACGGATCTAATGGGAAGACGAAGATGGACGAAAGAGAAGAACTTGGTCCAATGAAGTCCAACGAATCAAATGGGAGGACGAAGAGGGACTAACGAGACGAACTTGATCCAAAGAAGGCCAACAGATCAAATGGGAGGATGAAGATGGACGAACTAGACGAACATGGTCCAAAGAAGGCCAACAGATCAAATGGTACGACGAAGAGGGACGAAAGTGACGAACTTGATCAAATGAAGGCCAACGGATCAAATGCGAGGACGAAGATGGACGAACGAAACGAACTTGGTCCAAAGAAGGCCAACGGATCAAATGGGAGGAGGAAGATGGACGAACTAGACGAACATGGTCCAAAGTAGGCCAACAGATCAAATGGTAGGACGAAGAGGGACGAAAGTGACGAACTTGGTCCAAAGAAGGCCAACGGATCAAATGGGAGGACGAATAGGGACAAAAGAGACGAACTTGATCTAAAGAAAGCCAACGGATCAAATGGGAGGATGAAGATGGACGAACTAGACGAACATGGTCCAAAGAAGGCCAACAGTTGAAATGGTAGGACGAAGAGGGACGAAAGTGACGAACTTGGTCCAAAGAAGGCCAACGGATCAAATGGGAGGACGAAGAGGGATGAAAGAGACGAGCTTCGTCCAAAGAAGTCCAACGGATCTAATGGGAGGACGAAGAAGGACTAACGAGACGAACTTGGTCCAAAGAAGGCCAACGGATCTAATGCGAGGACGAAGTTGGACGAAAGTGACGAACTTGGTCCAAAGAAGGCCAACGGATCAAATGGTAGGACGAAGAGGGACGAAAGTGACGAACTTGGTCTAAAGAAGGCCAACGGATCAAATGCGAGGACGAAGACGGACGAACGAAACGAACTTGGTCCAAAGAAGGTCAACGGATTTAATGCGAGGAGGAAGATGGACGAACGAGAGGAACTTGGTCCAAAGAAGGCCAACAGATCAAATGGGAGGACGAAGAGGGACTAACGAGACGAACTTGATCCAAAGAAGGCCAACGGATCAAATGGGAGGACGAAGATGGACGAACTAGACGAACATGGTCCAAAGAAGGCCAACAGATCAAATGGTAGGACGAAGAGGGACGAAAGTGACGAACTTGGTCCAAAGAAGGCCAACGGATCAAATGGGAGGACGAAGAGGGATGAAAGAGACGAACTTGATCCAAACAAGGACGATGGATCTAATGCGACGACAATGATGGACGAACGAGACGAACTTGGTCCAAAGAAGACCAATGGATCTAATGCGAGGATGAAGATTGACGAACGAGACGAACTTGGTCTAAAGAACGCCAACAGATCTAATGGGAGGGCGAAAAGGGACGAACGAGACGAACGTTTTCCAAAGAATTCCAACGGATCTAATGGGAAGACGAATATGGACGAACGAGACGAACTTGGTCCAATGAAGTCCAATGGATCTAATGGGAGGACGAAGAGGGACTAAAGAGACGAACATGGTCCAAAGATGGCCAACGAATCAAATGGGAGTACGAAGAGGGACGAACTAGACGAACATGGTCCAAAGAAGGCCAATGGATCAAATGGGAGGACGAAGATGGACGAACAAGACAAACTTGGCGCAAAGAAGGCCAACGGATCAAATTGGAGGGTAAAGAGGGACGAACGAGACGAACTTGGTCCAAAGAAGGCCAACAGATCAAATGGTAGGACGAAGAGGGACGAAAGTGACGCACTTGGTCCGAAGAAGGCCAACGGATCAAATGGGTGGACGAAGATGGACAAACGGGACGAGCTTGGTCCAAAGAAGTCCAACGGATCTAATGGGAGGACGAAGAAGGACTAACGAGACGAACTTGGTCCAAAGATGGCCAACGGATCTAATGCGAAGACGAAGATGGACGAACGAGACGAACTTTGTCCAAAGAAGGCCAACGGATCAAATGGGAGGAGGAAGATGGACTAACGAGACGAACATGGTCCAAAGAAGGCCAACAGATCAAATGGTAGGACGAAAAGAGACGAAAGTGACGAACTTGGTCCAAAGAAGGCCAACGGATCAAATGGGAGGACGAAGAGGGACGAAAGTGACGAACTTGGTCTAAAGAAGGCCAACGGATCAAATACGAGGACGAAGAGGGACGAAAGTGACGAACTTGGTCTAAAGAAGGCCAACGGATCAAATACGAGGTCGAAGATGGACGAACGAAACGAACTTGGTCCAAAGAAGGCCAACGGATCTAATGGGAAGACGAAGATGGACGAACGAGACGAACTTGGTCCAAAGAAGGCCAACGGATCTAATGCGAGGACGAAGATGGACGAACGAGACGAACTTGGTCCAAAGAAGGCCAACGGATCAAATGGGAGGACGAAGATGGATGAACTAGACGAACATGGTCCAAAGAAGGCCAACAGATCAAATGGTAGGACGAAGAGGGACGAAAGTGACGAACTTGGTCTAATGAAGGCCAACGGATCAAATACGAGGACGAAGATGGACGAACGAAACGAACTTGGTCCAAAGATGGCCAACGGATTTAATGCGAGGAGGAAGATGGACGAACGAGACGAACTTGGTCCAAAGAAGGCCAACGGATCAAATGGGAGGATGAAGAGGGACTAACGAGACGAACTTGATCCAAAGAAGGCCAACGGATCAAATGGGAGGAGGAAGATGGAGGAACTAGACGAACATGGTCCAAAGAAGGCCAACAGATCAAATGGTAGGACGAATAGGGACGAAAGTGACGAACTTGGTCCAAAGAAGGCCAACGGATCAAATGGGAGGACGAAGAGGGATGAAAGAGACGAACTTGATCCAAACAAGGACGACGGATCTAATGCGATGACAATGATGGACGAACGAGACGAACTTGGTCCAAAGACGGCCAATGGATCTAATGCGAGGACGAAGATTGACGAACGAGACGAACTTGGTGCAAAGAAGGCCAACAGATCTAATGGGAGGACGAAAAGGGACGAACGAGACGAACGTTTTCCAAAGAATTCCAACGGATCTAATAGGAAGACGAAGATGGACGAACGAGATGAACTTGGTCCAATGAAGTCCAACGGATCTAATGGGAGGACGAAGAGGGACTAAAGAGACGAACTTGGTCCAAAGATGGCCAACGGATCAAATGGGAGGACGAAGAGGGACGAACTAGACGAACATGGTTCAAAGAAGGCCAACGGATCAAATGGGAGGACGAAGATGGACGAACGAGACAAACTTGGCGCAAAGAAGGCCAACGGATCAAATTGGAGGGCAAAGAGGGACGAAATTGGTCCAAAGAAGGCCAACGGATCAAATGGGAGGACGACGAGGGACTAACGAGAATAACTTGATCCAAAGAAGGCCAACGGATCAAATGGGCGGACGAAGATGGACGAACTAGACGAACATGGTCCAAAGAAGGCCAACAGATCAAATGGTAGGACGAAGAGGGACGAAAGTGACGAACTTGGTCCGAAGAAGGCCAACGGATCAAATGGGTGGACGAAGATGGACAAACGGGACGAGCTTGGTCCAAAGAAATCCAACGGATCTAATGGGAGGACGAAGAAGGACTAACGAGACGAACTTGGTCCAAAGATGGCCAACGGATCTAATGCGAGGACGAAGATGGACGAACGAGACGAACTTGGTCCAAAGAAGGCCAACCGATCAAATGGGAGGAGGAAGATGGACTAACAAGACGAACATGGTCCAAAGAAGGCCAACAGATCAAATGGTAGGACGAAAAGGGACGAAAGTGACGAACTTGGTCCAAAGAAGGCCAACGGATCAAATGGGAGGACGAAGAGGGACGAAAGTGACGAACTTGGTCTAAAGAAGGCCAACGGATCAAATACGAGGACGAAGATGGACGAACGAAACGAACTTGGTCCAAAGAAGGCCAACGGATCTAATGGGTAGACGAAGATGGACGAACGAGACGAACTTGGTCCAAAGAAGGCCAACGGATCTAATGCGAGGACGAAGATGGACGAACTAGACGAACATGGTCCAAAGAAGGCCAACAGATCAAATGGTAGGACGAAGAGGGACGAAAGTGACGAACTTGGTCTAATGGAGGCCAACGGATCAAATGGGAGGACGAAGAGGGACTAACGAGACGAACTTGATCCAAAGAAGGCCAACGGATCAAATGGGAGGACAAAGATGGACGAACTAGACGAACATGGTCCAAAGAAGGCCAACAGATCAAATGGTAGGACGAAGAGGGACGAAAGTGACGAACTTGGTCCAAAGAAGGCCAACGGATCAAATGGGAGGATGAAGAGGGATGAAAGAGACGAACCTGATCCAAACAAGGACGACAGATCTAATGCGACGACATTGATGGACGAACGAGACGAACTTGGTCCAAAGATGGCCAACGGATCTAATGCGAGGACGATGATTGTCGAATGAGACGAACGTTTTCCAAAGAATTCCAACGGATCTAATGGGAAGACGAAGATGGACGAAAGAGAAGAACTTGGTCCAATGAAGTCCAACGGATCTAATGGGAGGACGAAGAGGGACTAAAGAGACGAACTTGGTCCAAAGATGGCCAACGGATCTAATGGGAGGACGAAGAGGGATGACTGATGTTGGACAAACGAGACGAGCTTGGTCCAAAGAAGTCCAACGGATCTAATGGGAGGACGAAGAAGGACTAACGAGACGAACATGGTCCAAAGAAGGCCAACGAATCTAATGCGAGGACGAAGATGGACGAACGAGACGAACTTGGTCCAAAGAAGGCCAACGGATCAAATTGGAGGAGGAAGATGGACGAACTAGATGAACATGATCCAAAGAAGGCCAACAGATCAAATGGTAGGATGAAGAGGGACGAAAAGGGACGAATGAGACGAACGTTTTCCAAAGAATTCCAACGGATCTAATGGGAAGACGAAGATGGACGAAAGAGAAGAACTTGGTCCAATGAAGTCCAACGAATCAAATGGGAGGACGAAGAGGGACTAACGAGACGAACTTGATCCAAAGAAGGCCAACAGATCAAATGGGAGGATGAAGATGGACGAACTAGACGAACATGGTCCAAAGAAGGCCAACAGATCAAATGGTACGACGAAGAGGGACGAAAGTGACGAACTTGATCAAATGAAGGCCAACGGATCAAATGCGAGGACGAAGATGGACGAACGAAACGAACTTGGTCCAAAGAAGGCCAACGGATCAAATGGGAGGAGGAAGATGGACGAACTAGACGAACATGGTCCAAAGTAGGCCAACAGATCAAATGGTAGGACGAAGAGGGACGAAAGTGACGAACTTGGTCCAAAGAAGGCCAACGGATCAAATGGGAGGACGAATAGGGACAAAAGAGACGAACTTGATCTAAAGAAAGCCAACGGATCAAATGGGAGGATGAAGATGGACGAACTAGACGAACATGGTCCAAAGAAGGCCAACAGTTGAAATGGTAGGACGAAGAGGGACGAAAGTGACGAACTTGGTCCAAAGAAGGCCAACGGATCAAATGGGAGGACGAAGAGGGATGAAAGAGACGAGCTTCGTCCAAAGAAGTCCAACGGATCTAATGGGAGGACGAAGAAGGACTAACGAGACGAACTTGGTCCAAAGAAGGCCAACGGATCTAATGCGAGGACGAAGTTGGACGAAAGTGACGAACTTGGTCCAAAGAAGGCCAACGGATCAAATGGTAGGACGAAGAGGGACGAAAGTGACGAACTTGGTCTAAAGAAGGCCAACGGATCAAATGCGAGGACGAAGACGGACGAACGAAACGAACTTGGTCCAAAGAAGGTCAACGGATTTAATGCGAGGAGGAAGATGGACGAACGAGAGGAACTTGGTCCAAAGAAGGCCAACAGATCAAATGGGAGGACGAAGAGGGACTAACGAGACGAACTTGATCCAAAGAAGGCCAACGGATCAAATGGGAGGACGAAGATGGACGAACTAGACGAACATGGTCCAAAGAAGGCCAACAGATCAAATGGTAGGACGAAGAGGGACGAAAGTGACGAACTTGGTCCAAAGAAGGCCAACGGATCAAATGGGAGGACGAAGAGGGATGAAAGAGACGAACTTGATCCAAACAAGGACGATGGATCTAATGCGACGACAATGATGGACGAACGAGACGAACTTGGTCCAAAGAAGACCAATGGATCTAATGCGAGGATGAAGATTGACGAACGAGACGAACTTGGTCTAAAGAACGCCAACAGATCTAATGGGAGGGCGAAAAGGGACGAACGAGACGAACGTTTTCCAAAGAATTCCAACGGATCTAATGGGAAGACGAATATGGACGAACGAGACGAACTTGGTCCAATGAAGTCCAATGGATCTAATGGGAGGACGAAGAGGGACTAAAGAGACGAACATGGTCCAAAGATGGCCAACGAATCAAATGGGAGTACGAAGAGGGACGAACTAGACGAACATGGTCCAAAGAAGGCCAATGGATCAAATGGGAGGACGAAGATGGACGAACAAGACAAACTTGGCGCAAAGAAGGCCAACGGATCAAATTGGAGGGTAAAGAGGGACGAACGAGACGAACTTGGTCCAAAGAAGGCCAACAGATCAAATGGTAGGACGAAGAGGGACGAAAGTGACGCACTTGGTCCGAAGAAGGCCAACGGATCAAATGGGTGGACGAAGATGGACAAACGGGACGAGCTTGGTCCAAAGAAGTCCAACGGATCTAATGGGAGGACGAAGAAGGACTAACGAGACGAACTTGGTCCAAAGATGGCCAACGGATCTAATGCGAAGACGAAGATGGACGAACGAGACGAACTTTGTCCAAAGAAGGCCAACGGATCAAATGGGAGGAGGAAGATGGACTAACGAGACGAACATGGTCCAAAGAAGGCCAACAGATCAAATGGTAGGACGAAAAGAGACGAAAGTGACGAACTTGGTCCAAAGAAGGCCAACGGATCAAATGGGAGGACGAAGAGGGACGAAAGTGACGAACTTGGTCTAAAGAAGGCCAACGGATCAAATACGAGGACGAAGAGGGACGAAAGTGACGAACTTGGTCTAAAGAAGGCCAACGGATCAAATACGAGGTCGAAGATGGACGAACGAAACGAACTTGGTCCAAAGAAGGCCAACGGATCTAATGGGAAGACGAAGATGGACGAACGAGACGAACTTGGTCCAAAGAAGGCCAACGGATCTAATGCGAGGACGAAGATGGACGAACGAGACGAACTTGGTCCAAAGAAGGCCAACGGATCAAATGGGAGGACGAAGATGGATGAACTAGACGAACATGGTCCAAAGAAGGCCAACAGATCAAATGGTAGGACGAAGAGGGACGAAAGTGACGAACTTGGTCTAATGAAGGCCAACGGATCAAATACGAGGACGAAGATGGACGAACGAAACGAACTTGGTCCAAAGATGGCCAACGGATTTAATGCGAGGAGGAAGATGGACGAACGAGACGAACTTGGTCCAAAGAAGGCCAACGGATCAAATGGGAGGATGAAGAGGGACTAACGAGACGAACTTGATCCAAAGAAGGCCAACGGATCAAATGGGAGGAGGAAGATGGAGGAACTAGACGAACATGGTCCAAAGAAGGCCAACAGATCAAATGGTAGGACGAATAGGGACGAAAGTGACGAACTTGGTCCAAAGAAGGCCAACGGATCAAATGGGAGGACGAAGAGGGATGAAAGAGACGAACTTGATCCAAACAAGGACGACGGATCTAATGCGATGACAATGATGGACGAACGAGACGAACTTGGTCCAAAGACGGCCAATGGATCTAATGCGAGGACGAAGATTGACGAACGAGACGAACTTGGTGCAAAGAAGGCCAACAGATCTAATGGGAGGACGAAAAGGGACGAACGAGACGAACGTTTTCCAAAGAATTCCAACGGATCTAATAGGAAGACGAAGATGGACGAACGAGATGAACTTGGTCCAATGAAGTCCAACGGATCTAATGGGAGGACGAAGAGGGACTAAAGAGACGAACTTGGTCCAAAGATGGCCAACGGATCAAATGGGAGGACGAAGAGGGACGAACTAGACGAACATGGTTCAAAGAAGGCCAACGGATCAAATGGGAGGACGAAGATGGACGAACGAGACAAACTTGGCGCAAAGAAGGCCAACGGATCAAATTGGAGGGCAAAGAGGGACGAAATTGGTCCAAAGAAGGCCAACGGATCAAATGGGAGGACGACGAGGGACTAACGAGAATAACTTGATCCAAAGAAGGCCAACGGATCAAATGGGCGGACGAAGATGGACGAACTAGACGAACATGGTCCAAAGAAGGCCAACAGATCAAATGGTAGGACGAAGAGGGACGAAAGTGACGAACTTGGTCCGAAGAAGGCCAACGGATCAAATGGGTGGACGAAGATGGACAAACGGGACGAGCTTGGTCCAAAGAAATCCAACGGATCTAATGGGAGGACGAAGAAGGACTAACGAGACGAACTTGGTCCAAAGATGGCCAACGGATCTAATGCGAGGACGAAGATGGACGAACGAGACGAACTTGGTCCAAAGAAGGCCAACCGATCAAATGGGAGGAGGAAGATGGACTAACAAGACGAACATGGTCCAAAGAAGGCCAACAGATCAAATGGTAGGACGAAAAGGGACGAAAGTGACGAACTTGGTCCAAAGAAGGCCAACGGATCAAATGGGAGGACGAAGAGGGACGAAAGTGACGAACTTGGTCTAAAGAAGGCCAACGGATCAAATACGAGGACGAAGATGGACGAACGAAACGAACTTGGTCCAAAGAAGGCCAACGGATCTAATGGGTAGACGAAGATGGACGAACGAGACGAACTTGGTCCAAAGAAGGCCAACGGATCTAATGCGAGGACGAAGATGGACGAACTAGACGAACATGGTCCAAAGAAGGCCAACAGATCAAATGGTAGGACGAAGAGGGACGAAAGTGACGAACTTGGTCTAATGGAGGCCAACGGATCAAATGGGAGGACGAAGAGGGACTAACGAGACGAACTTGATCCAAAGAAGGCCAACGGATCAAATGGGAGGACAAAGATGGACGAACTAGACGAACATGGTCCAAAGAAGGCCAACAGATCAAATGGTAGGACGAAGAGGGACGAAAGTGACGAACTTGGTCCAAAGAAGGCCAACGGATCAAATGGGAGGATGAAGAGGGACTAACGAGACGAACTTGATCCAAAGAAGGCCAACGGATCAAATGGGAGGACGAAGATGGACGAACTAGACGAACATGGTCCAAAGAAGGCCAACGGATCAAATGGGAGGAGGAAGATGGATGAACTAGACGAACATGGTCCAAAGAAGGCCAACGGATCAAATGGGAGGACGAAGAGGGATGAAAGAGACGAACTTGATCCAAACAAGGACGACGGATCTAATGCGACGACAATGATAGACGAACGAGACGAACTTGGTCCAAAGAAGGCCAATGGATCTAATGCGACGACGAAGATTGACGAACGAGACGAACTTGGTCCAAAGAAGGCCAACAGATCTAATGGTAGGACGAAGAGGGACGAAAGTGACGAACTTGGTCCAAAGAAGGCCAACAGATCAAATGGGAGGACGAAGAGGGATGAAAGAGACGAACTTGATCCAAACAAGGACGACGGATCTAATGCGACGACAATGATAGACGAACGAGACGAACTTGGTCCAAAGAAGGCCAATGGATCTAATGCGACGACGAAGATTGACGAACGAGACGAACATGGTCCAAAGAAGGCCAACAGATCTAATGGGAGGACGAAATGGGAAGAACGAGACGAACGTTTTCCAAAGAATTCCAACGGATCTAATGGGAAGACGAAGATGGACGAACGAGACGAACTTGGTCCAATGAAGTCCAACGGATCTAATGGGAGGACGAAGAAGGACTAACGAGACGAACTTGGTCCAAAGAAGGCCAACGGATCTAATGCGAGGACGAAGATGGACGAACAAGACGAACTTAGTCCAAAGAAGGCCAACGGATCAAATGGGAGGAGCAAGATGGACTAACGAGAAGAACATGGTCCAAAGAAGGCCAACAGATCAAATGGTAGGACGAAGAGGGACGAAAGTGACGAACTTGGTCCAAAGAAGGCCAACGGATCAAATGGAAGGACGAAGAGGGACGAAAGTGACGAACTTGGTCTAAAGAAGGCCAACGGATCAAATGCGAGGACGAAGATGGACGAACGAGAAGAACATGGTCCAAAGAAGGCCAACGGATCAAATGGTAAGACGAAGAGGGACAAAAGAGACGAACTTGATCCTAAGAAGGACAATAGATCTAATGCGACGACAATGATGGACGAAAGTGACGAACTTGGTCCAAAGAATGCCAACGGATCAAATGTGAGGACGAAGATGGACTAACGAGATGAACTTGATCTAAAGAAGGCTAACGGATCAAATGGGAGGTTGAAGATGGACGAACTAGACGAACATGGTCCAAAGAAGGCCAACAGATCAAATGGTAGGACGAAGAGGGACGAAAGTGACGAACTTGGTCCAAAGAAGGCCAACGAATCAAATGGGAGGACGAAGAGGGACAAAAGAGACGAACTTGATCCTAAGAAGCACAATAGATCTAATGCGACGACAATGATGGACGAACGACACGAACTTGGTCCAGAGAAGGCCGACGGATCTAATTCGAGGACGAAGATGGACGAACGAGACGAACTTGGTCCAAAGAAGGCCAACAGATCAAATGGGAGGACGACGAGGGACTAACGAGACGAACTTGATCCAAAGAAGGCCAACGGATCGAATGGGAGGATGAAGATGGACGAACTAGACGAACATGGTCCAAAGAAGGCCAACATATCAAATGGTAGGACGAAGAGGGACGAAAGTGACGAACTTGGTCCAAAGAAGGCCAACGAATCAAATGGGAGGACGAAGAGGGGTGAAAGAGACGAACTTGATCCAAACAAGGACAACGGATCTAATGTGACGACAATGATGGATGAACGAGACGAACTTGGTCCAAAGAAGGCCAATGGATCTAATGCGAGGACGAAGATTGACGAACGAGACGAACTTGGTCCAAAGAAGGCCAACAGATCTAATGGGAGGACGAAAAGGGACGAACGAGACGAACGTGTTCCAAAGAATTCCAACGGATCTAATGGCAAGACGAAGATGGACGAACGAGACGAACTTGGTCCAATGAAGTCCAACGGATCTAATGTGAGGACGAAGAGGGACTAAAGAGATGAACTTGGTCCAAAGATGGCCAACGGATCAAATGGGAGGACGAAGAGGGACGAACTAGACGAACATGGTCCAAATAAGGCCAACGGACCAAATGGGAGGACGAAGAGGGACGAACTAGACGAACATGGTCCAAAGAAGGCCAACGGATCAAATGGGAGGACGAAGATGGACGAACGAGACAAACTTGGTCCAAAGAAGGCCAACGGATCAAATTGGAGGGCAAAGAGGGACGAACGAGACGAACTTGGTCCAAAGAAGGCCGACGGATCTAATGGGAGGACGAAGAGGAACGAACGATGATGGATGAACGAGACGAACTTGGACCAAAGAAGGCCAACGGATCAAATGGGAGGACGAAGATGGGCAAACGAGACGAGCTTGGTCCAAAGAAGTCCAACGGATCTAATGGGAGGACTAAGAAGGACTAACGAGACGAACTTGGTCAAAAGAATGTGAGGACGAAGAGGGACTAAAGAGACGAACTTGGTCCAAATATGGCCAACGGATCAAATGGGAGGACGAAGAGGGACGAACTAGACAAACATGGTCCAAAGAAGGCCAACGGATCTAATGCGAGGACGAAGTGGGACTAACGAGACGAACTTGATCCAAAGAAGGCCAACGGATCAAATGGGAGGACGAAGTGGGACTAACTAGACGAACTTGATCCAAAGAAGGCCAACGGATCAAATGGGAGGAGGAAGATGGACGAACTAGACGAACATGGTCCAAAGAAGGCCAACACATCAAATGGTAGGACGAAGAGGAACGAAAGTTACGAACTTGGTCCAAAGAAGGCCAACGGATCAAATGGGAGGACGAAGAGGGACTAACGAGACGAACTTGATCCAAACAAGGACAACGGATCTAATGTGACGACAATGATGGATGAACGAGACGATCTTGGTCCAAAGAAGGCCAATGGATCTAATGCGAGGACGAAGATTGACGAATGAGACGAACTTGGTCCAAGGAATTCCAACGGATCTAATGGCAAGACGAAGATGGATGAACGAGACGAACTTGGTCCAACGAAGTCCAACGGATCTAAAGGGAGGACGAAGTGGGACTAAAGAGACGAACTTGGTCCAAAGATGGCCAACGGATCAAATGGGAGGACGAAGAGGGACGAAGAGGGACGAACTAGACGAACATGGTCCAAATAAGGCCAACGGACCAAATGGGAGGACGAAGAGGGACGAACTAGACGAACATGGTCCAAAGAAGGCCAACGGATCAAATGGGAGGACGAAGATGGACGAACGAGACAAACTTGGTCCAAAGAAGGCCAACGGATCAAGTTGGAGGGCAAAGAGGGACGAACGAGACGAACTTGGTCCAAAGAAGGCCGACGGATCTAATGGGAGGACGAAGAGGAACGAACGATGATGGATGAACGAGACGAACTTGGTCCAAAGAAGGCCAACGGATCAAATGGGAGGACGAAGATGGGCAAACGAGACGAGCTTGGTCCAAAGAAGTCCAACGGATCTAATGGGAGGACAAAGAAGGACTAACGAGACGAACTTGGTCCAAAGAAGGCCAACGGATCTAAAGCGAGGACGAAGTGGGACTAATGAGACGAACTTGATCCAAAGAAGGCCAACGGATCAAATGGGAGGACGAAGTGGGACTAACTAGACGAACTTAATCCAAAGAAGGCCAACGGATCAAATGGGAGGAGGAAGATGGACGAACTAGACGAACTTGGTCCGAAGAAGGCCAACAGATCAAATGGTAGGACGAAGAGGGACGAAAGTGACGAACTTGGTCCAAGAAGGCCAACGGATCAAATGCGAGGACGAAGATGGACGAACGAAACGAACTTGGTCCAAAGAAAGCCAATGGATCAAATGGGAGGACGAAGAGGGACAAAAGAGACGAACTTGATCCTAAGAAGGACAATAGATCTAAGGCGACGACAATGATGGACGAAAGTGACGAAATTGGTCCAAAGAAGTCCAACGGATCAAATGTGAGGACGAAGATGGACTAACGAGATGAACTTGATCTAAAGAAGGCCAACGGATCAAATGGGAGGATGAAGATGGACGAACTAGACGAACATGGTCCAAAGAAGGCCAACAGATCAAATGGTAGGACGAAGAGGGACGAAAGTGACGAACTTGGTCCAAAGAAGGCCAACGGATCAAATGGGAGGACGAAGAGGGACAAAAGAGACGAACTTGATCCTCAGAAGGACAATATATCTAATGCGACGACAATAATGGACGAACGAGACGAACTTGGTCCAAAGAAGGCCAACGGATCTAATTCGAGGACGAAGATGGACGAACGAGACGAAATTGGTCCAAAGAAGGCCAACGGATCAAATGGGAGGACGACGAGGGACTAACGAGAATAACTTGATCCAAAGAAGGCCAACGGATCAAATGGGCGGACGAAGATGGACGAACTAGACGAACATGGTCCAAAGAAGGCCAACAGATCAAATGGTAGGACGAAGAGGGACGAAAGTGACGAACTTGGTCCAAAGAAGGCCAACGGATCAAATGGGAGGACGAAGAGGGACTAACGAGACGAACTTGATCCAAAGAAGGCCAACGGATCAAATGGGAGGACGAAGATGGACGAACTAGACGAACGTGGTCCAAAGAAGGCCAACAGATCAAATGGTAGGACGAAGAGGGACGAAAGTGACGAACTTGGTCCAAAGAAGGCCAACGGATCAAATGGGAGGACGAAGAAAGATTAACGAGACGAACTTGATCCAAAGAAGGCCAACGGATCAAATGGGAGGACGAAGATGGACGAACTAGACGAACATGGTCCAAAGAAGGCCAACAGATCAAATGGTAGGACGAAGAGGGACGAAAGTGACGAACTTGGTCCAAAGAAGGCCAACGGATCAAATGGGAGGACGAAGAGGGATGAAAGAGACGAACTTGATCCAAACAAGGACAACGGATCTAATGTGACGACAATGATGGATGAACGAGACGAACTTGGTCCAAAGAAGACCAATGGATCTAATGCGACGACGAAGATTGACGAACGAGACGAACTTGGTCCAAAGAAGGCCAACAGATCTAATGGGAGGACGAAAAGGGACGAACGAGACGAACGTGTTCCAAAGAATTCCAACGGATCTAATGGCAAGACGAAGATGGACGAACGAGACGAACTTGGTCCAATGAAGTCCAACGGATCTAATGGGAGGACGAAGAGGGACTAAAGAGACGAACTTTGTCCAAAGATGGCCAACGGATCAAATGGGAGGACGAAGAGGGACGAACTAGGCGAACATGGTCCAAAGAAGGCCAACGGATCAAATGGGAGGACGAAGATGGACGAACGAGACAAACTTGGTTCAAAGAAGGCCAACGGATCAAATTGGAGGGCAAAGAGGGACGAACGAGACGAACTTGGTCCAAAGAAGGCCGACGGATCTAATGGGAGGACAAAGAGGAACGAACGATGATGGATGAACGAGACGAACTTGGTCCAAAGAAGTCCAACGGATCTAATGGGAGGACAAAGAAGGACTTACGAGACGAACTTGGTCCAAAGAAGGCCAACGGATCTAATGCGAGGACGAAGTGGGACTAACGAGACGAACTTGATCCAGAGAAGGCCAACGGATCAAATGGGAGGACGAAGTGGGACTAACTAGACGAACTTGATCCAAAGAAGGCCAACGGATCAAATGGGAGGAGGAAGATGGACGAACTAGACGAACATGGTCCAACGAAGGCCAACAGATCAAATGGTAGGACGAAGAGGGACGAAAGTGACGAACTTGGTCCCAAGAAGGCCAACGGATCAAATGCGAGGACGAAGATGGACGAATGAAACGAACTTGGTCCAAAGAAGGCCAACGGATCAAATGGGAGGACAACGAGGGACTAACGAGACGAACTTGATCCAAAGAAGGCCAACGGATCAAATGGGAGGACGAAGATGGACGAACTAGACGAACATGGTCCAAAGAAGGCCAACAGATCAAATGGTAGGACGAAGAGGGACGAAAGTGACGAACTTGGTCCAAAGAAGGCCAACGGATCAAATGGGAGGACGACGAGGGACTAACGAGACGAACTTGATCCAAAGAAGGCCAACGGATCAAATGGGACGACGAAGATGGACGAACTAGACGAACATGGTCCAAAGAAGGCCAACAGATCAAATGGTAGGACGAAGAGGGACGAAAGTGACGAACTTGGTCCAACGAAGGCCAACGGATCAAATGGGAGGACGAAGAAAGACTAATGAGACGAACTTGATCCATAGAAGGCCAACGGATCAAATGGGGGGACGAAGATGGACGAACTAGACGAACATGGTCCAAAGAAGGCCAACAGATCAAATGGTAGGACGAAGAGGGACGAAAGTGACGAACTTGGTCCAAAGAAGGCCAACGGATCAAATGGGAGGACGAAGAGGGACTAACGAGACGAAATTGATCCAAAGAAGGCCAACGGATCAAATGGGAGGACGAAGATGGACGAACTAGACGAACATGGTCCAAAGAAGGCCAACAGATCAAATGGTAGGACGAAGAGGGTCGAAAGTGACGAACTTGGTCCAAAGAAGGCCAACGGAACAAATGGGAGGACGAAGAAAGATTAACGAGACGAACTTGATCCAAAGAAGGCCAACGGATCAAATGGGAGGACGAAGATGGACGAACTAGACGAACATGGTCCAAAGAAGGCCAACAGATCAAATGGTAGGACGAAGAGGGACGAAAGTGACGAACTTGGTCCAAAGAAGGCCAACGGATCAAATGGGAGGACGAAGAGGGATGAAAGAGACGAACTTGATCCAAACAAGGACAACGGATCTAATGTGACGACAATGATGGATGAACGAGACGAACTTGGTCCAAAGAAGACCAATGGATCTAATGCGACGACGAAGATTGACGAACGAGACGAACTTGGTCCCAAGAAGGCCAACAGATCTAATGGGAGGACGAAAAGGGACGAACGAGACGAACGTGTTCCAAAGAATTCCAACGGATCTAATGGCAAGACGAAGATGGACGAACGAGACGAACTTGGTCCAATGAAGTCCAACGGATCTAATGGGACGACGAAGAGGGACTAAAGAGACGAACTTGGTCCAAAGATGGCCAACGGATCAAATGGGAGGACGAAGAGGGACGAACTAGACGAACATGGTCCAAAGAAGGCCAACGGATCAAATGGGAGGACGAAGAGGGACGAACTAGACGAACATGGTCCAAAGAAGGCCAACGGATCAAATGGAAGGACGAAGATCGACGAACGAGACAAACTTGGTTCAAAGAAGGCCAACGGATCAAATTGGAGGGCAAAGAGGGACGAACGAGACGAACTTGGTCCAAAGAAGGCCGACGGATCTAATGGGAGGACAAAGAGGAACGAACGATGATGGATGAACGAGACGAACTTGGTCCAAAGAAGTCCAACGGATCTAATGGGAGGAGGAAGATGGACGAACTAGACGAACATGGTCCAACGAAGGCCAACAGATCAAATGGTAGGACGAAGAGGGACGAAAGTGACGAACTTGGTCCCAAGAAGGCCAACGGATCAAATGCGAGGACGAAGATGGACGAACGAAACGAACTTGGTCCAAAGTAGGCCAACGGATCAAATGGGAGGACGACGAGGGACTAACGAGACGAACTTGATCCAAAGAAGGCCAACGGATCAAATGGGAGGACGAAGATGGACGAACTAGACGAACATGGTCCAAAGAAGGACAACAGATCAAATGGTAGGACGAAGAGGGACAAAAGTGACGAACTTGGTCCAACGAAGGCCAACGGATCAAATGGGAGGACGAAGAAAGACTAATGAGACGAACTTGATCCATAGAAGGCCATCGGATCAAATGGGAGGACGAAGATGGACGAACTAGACGAACATGGTCCAAAGAAGGCCAACAGTTCAAATGGTAGGACGAAGAGGGACGAAAGTGACGAACTTGGTCCAAAGAAGGCCAACAGATCAAATGGTGGGACGAAGAGGGACGAAACTGACGAACTTGGTCCAAAGAAGGCCAACGGATCAAATGGGAGGACGAAGAGGGACAAAAGAGACGAACTTGATCCTCAGAAGGACAATATATCTAATGCGACGACAATAATGGACGAACGAGACGAACTTGGTCCAAAGAAGGCCAACGGATCTAATTCGAGGACGAAGATGGACGAACGAGACGAAATTGGTCCAAAGAAGGCCAACGGATCAAATGGGAGGACGACGAGGGACTAACGAGACGAACTTGATCCAAAGAAGGCCAACGGATCAAATGGGACGACGAAGATGGACGAACTAGACGAACATGGTCCAAAGAAGGCCAACAGATCAAATGGTAGGACGAAGAGGGACGAAAGTGACGAACTTGGTCCAACGAAGGCCAACGGATCAAATGGGAGGACGAAAAAAGACTAATGAGACGAACTTGATCCATAGAAGGCCAACGGATCAAATGGGAGGACGAAGATGGACGAACTAGACGAACATGGTCCAAAGAAGGCCAACAGATCAAATGGTAGGACGAAGAGGGACGAAAGTGACGAACTTGGTCCAAAGAAGGCCAACGGATCAAATGGGAGGACGAAGAGGGACTAACGAGACGAAATTGATCCAAAGAAGGCCAACGGATCAAATGGGAGGACGAAGATGGACGAACTAGACGAACATGGTCCAAAGAAGGCCAACAGATCATATGGTAGGACGAAGAGGGTCGAAAGTGACGAACTTGGTCCAAAGAAGGCCAACGGAACAAATGGGAGGACGAAGAAAGATTAACGAGACGAACTTGATCCAAAGAAGGCCAACGGATCAAATGGGAGGACGAAGATGGACGAACTAGACGAACATGGTCCAAAGAAGGCCAACAGATCAAATGGTAGGACGAAGAGGGACGAAAGTGACGAACTTGCTCCAAAGAAGGCCAACGGATCAAATGGGAGGACGAAGAGGGATGAAAGAGACGAACTTGATCCAAACAAGGACAACAGATCCAATGTGACGACAATGATGGATGAACGAGACGAACTTGGTCCAAAGAAGGCCAATGGATCTAATGCGAGGACGAAGATTGACGAACGAGACGAACTTGGTCCAAAGAAGGCCAACAGATCTAATGGGAGGACGAAAAGGGACGAACGAGACGAACGTGTTCCAAAGAATTCCAACCGATCTAATGGCAAGACGAAGATGGACGAACGAGACGAACTTGGTCCAATGAAGTCCAACGGATCTAATGGGAGGACGAAGAGGGACTAAAGAGACGAACTTGGTCCAAAGATGGCCAACGGATCAAATGGGAGGACGAAGAGGGACGAACTACACGAACATGGTCCAAAGAAGGCCAACGGATCAAATGGGAGGACGAAGAGGGACGAACTAGACGAACAAGGTCCAAAGAAGGCCAACGGATCAAATGGAAGGACGAAGATGGACGAACGAGACAAAATTGGTCCAAAGAAGGCCGACGGATCTAATGGGAGAACGAAGAGGAACGAACGATGATGGATGAACGAGACGAACTTGGTCCAAAGAAGGCCAACGGATCAAATGGGAGGACGAAGATGGGCAAACGAGACGAGTTTGGTCCAAAGAAGTCCAATGGATCTAATGGGAAGACAAAGAAGGACTAACGAGACGAACTTGGTCCAAAGAAGGCCAACGGATCTAATGCGAGGACGAAGTGGGACTAACGAGACGAACTTGATCCAAAGAAGGCCAACAGATCAAATGGGAGGACGAAGTGGGACTAACTAGACGAACTTGATCCAAAGAAGGCCAACGGATCAAATGGGAGGAGGAAGATGGACGAACTAGACGAACATGGTCCAAAGATGGCCAACAGATCAAATGGTAGGACGAAGAGGGACGAAAGTGACGAACTTGTTCCCAAGAAGGCGAACGGATCTAATGCGAGGACGAAGATGGACGAACGAAACGAACTTGGTCCAAAGAAAGCCAACGGATCAAATGGGAGGACGAAGATGGACAAAAGAGACGAACTTGATCCTAAGAAGGACAATAGATCTAATGCGACGACAATGATGGACGAAAGTGACGAACTTGGTCCAAAGAAGGCCAACGGATCAAATGTGAGGACGAAGATGGACTAACGAGATGAACTTGATCTAAAGAAGGCCAACGGATCAAATGGGAGGATGAAGATGGACGAACTAGACGAACATGGTCCAAAGAAGGCCAACAGATCAAATGGTAGGACGAAGAGGGACGAAAGTGACGAACTTGGTCCAAAGAAGGCCAACGGATCAAATGGGAGGACGAAGAAAGACTAACGAGACGAACTTGATCCAAAGAAGGCCAACGGATCAAATGGGAGGACGAAGATGGAAGAACTAGACGAACATGGTCCAAAGAAGGCCAACAGATCAAATGGGAGGACGAAGAGGGATGAAAGAGACGAACTTGATCCAAACAAGGACAACGGATCTAATGTGACGACAACGATGGATGAACGAGACGAACTTGGTCCAAAGAAGGCCAATGGATCTAATGCGAGGACGAAGATTGACGAACCAGACGAACTTGGTCCAAAGAAGGCCAACAGATCTAATAGGAGGACGAAAAGGGACGAACGAGACGAACGTGTTCCAAAGAATTCCAACGGATCTAATGGCAAGACGAAGATGGACGAACGAGACGAACTTGGTCCAATGAAGTCCAATGGATCTAATGGAAGGACGAAGAGGGACTAAAGAGACGAACTTGGTCCAAAGATGGCCAACGGATCAAATGGGAGGACGAAGAGGGACGAACTAGACGAACATGGTCCAAAGAAGGCCAACGGATCAAATGGGAGGACGAAGATGGACGAACGAGACAAACTTGGTCCAAAGAAGGCCAACGGATCAAATTGGAGGGCAAAGAGGGACGAACGAGACGAACTTGGTCCAAAGAAGGCCGACACATCTAATGGGAGGATGAAGAGGAACGAACGATGATCGATGAAGGAGACGAACATGGTCCAAAGAAGGCCAACGGATCAAATGGGAGGACGAAGATGGGCAAACGAGACAAGCTTGGTCCAAAGAAGTCCAACGGATCTAATGGGAAGACAAAGAAGGACTAACGAGACGAACTTGGTCAAAAGAAGGCCAACGGATCTAATGCGAGGACGAAGTGGGACTAACGAGACGAACTTGATCCAAAGAAGGCCAACGGATCAAATGGGAGGACAAAGTGGGACTAACTAGACGAACTTGATCCAAAGAAGGCAAACAGATCAAATGGGAGGAGGAAGATGGACGAACTAGACGAACATGGTCCAAAGAAGGCCAACAGATCAAATGGTAGGACGAAGAGGGACGAAAGTGACGAACTTGGGCCCAAGAAGGCGAACGGATCAAATGCGAGGACGAAGATGGACGAACGAAACGAACTTGGTCCAAAGAAAGCCAACGGATCAAATGGGAAGACGAAGATGGACAAAAGAGACGAACTTGATCCTAAGAAGGACAATAGATCTACTACGACGACAATGATGGACGAAAGTGACGAACTTGGTCCAAAGAAGGCCAACGGATCAAATGTGAGGACGAAGATGGACTAACGAGATGAACTTGATCTAAAGAAGGCCAACGGATCAAATGGGAGGATGAAGATGGACGAACTAGACGAACATGGTCCAAAGAAGGCCAACAGATCAAATGGTAGGACGAAGAGGGACGAAAGTGACGAACTTGGTCCAAAGAAGGCCAACGGATCAAATGGGAGGACGAAGAAAGACTAACGAGACGAACTTGATCCAAAGAAGGCCAACAGATCAAATGGGAGGACGAAGATGGACGAACTAGACGAACATGGTCCAAAGAAGGCCAACAGATCAAATGGGAGGACGAAGAGGGATGAAAGAGACGAACTTGATCCAAACAAGGACAACGGATCTAATGTGACGACAATGATGGATGAACGAGACGAACTTGGTCCAAAGAAGGCCAATGGATCTAATGCGAGGACGAAGATTGACGAACGAGACGAACTTGGTCCAAAGAAGGCCAACAGATCTAATGGGAGGACGAAAAGGGACGAAAGAGACGAAAGTGTTCCAAAGAATTCCAACGGATTTAATGGCAAGACGAAGATGGACGAACGAGACGAACTTGGTCCAATGAAGTCCAACGGATCTAATGGGAGGACGAAGAGGGACTAAAGAGACGAACTTGGTCCAAAGATGGCCAACGGATCAAATGGGAGGACAAAGAGGGACGAACTAGACGAACATGGTCCAAAGAAGGCCAACGGATCAAATGGGAGGACGAAGAGGGACGAACTAGACGAACATGGTCCAAAGAAGGCCAACGGATCAAATGGAAGGACGAAGATGGACGAACAAGACAAAATTGGTCCAAAGAAGGCCAACGGATCAAATTGGAGGGCAAAGAGGGACGAACGAGACGAACTTGGTCCAAAGAAGGCCGACGGATCTAATGGGAGGACGAAGAGGAACGAACGATGATGGATGAACGAGACGAACTTGGTCCAAAGAAGGCCAACGGATCAAATGGGAGGACGAAGATGGGCAAACGAGACGAGCTTGGTCCAACGAAGTCCAACGGATCTAATGGGAAGACAAAGAAGGACTAACGAGACGAACTTGGTCCAAAGAAGGCCAACGGATCTAATGCGAGGACGAAGTGGGACTAACGAGACGAACTTGATCCGAAGAAGGCCAACGGATCAAATGGGAGGACGAAGTGGGACTAACTAGACGAACTTGATCCAAAGAAGGCCAACGGATCAAATGGGAGGAGGAAGATGGACGAACTAGACGAACATGGTCCAAAGAAGGCCAACAGATCAAATGGTAGGACGAAGAGGGACGAAAGTGACGAACTTGGTCCCAAGAAGGCGAACGGATCAAATGCGCGGACGAAGAAGGACGAACGAAACGAACTTGGTCCAAAGAAAGCCAACGGATCAAATGGGAAGACGAAGATGGACAAAAGAGACGAACTTGATCCTAAGAAGGACAATAGATCTAATGCGACGACAATGATGGACGAAAGTGAAGAACTTGGTCCAAAGAAGGCCAACGGATCAAATGTGAACGAAAGTGACGAACTTGGTCCAAAGAAGGCCAACGGATCAAATGTGAGGACGAAGATGGACTAACGAGATGAACTTGATCTAAAGAAGGCCAACGGATCAAATGGAAGGATGAAGATGGACGAACTAGACGAACATGGTCCAAAGAAGGCCAACAGATCAAATGGTAGGACGAAGAGGGACGAAAGTGACGAACTTGGTCCAAAGAAGGCCAACGGATCAAATGGGAGGACGAAGAAAGACTAACGAGACGAACATGATCCAAAGAAGGCCAACGGATCAAATGGGAGGACGAACATGGACGAACTAGACGAACATGGTGCAAAGAAGGCCAACAGATCAAATGGGAGGACGAAGAGGGATGAAAGAGACGAACTTGATCCAAACAAGGACAACGGATCTAATGTGACGACAATGATGGATGAACGAGACGAACTTGGTCCAAAGAAGGCCAATGGATCTAATGCGAGGACGAAGATTGACGAACGAGACGAACTTGGTCCAAAGAAGGCCAACAGATCTAATGGGAGGACGAAAAGGGAGGAACGAGACGAACGTGTTCCAAAGAATTCCAACGGATCTAATGGGAAGACGAAGATGGACGAACGAGACGAACTTGGTCCAATGAAGTCCAACGGATCTAATGGGAGGACGAAGAGGGACTAAAGAGACGAACTTGGTCCAAAGATAGCCAACGAATCAAATGGGAGGACGAAGAGGGACGAACTAGACGAACATGGTCCAAACAAGGCCAACGGATCAAATGGGAGTACGAAGAGGGACGAACTAGACGAACATGGTCCAAAGAAGGCCAACGGATCAAATGGAAGGAAACGAGACAAACTTGGTCCAAAGAAGGCCAACAGATCAAATTGGAGGGCAAAGAGGGACGAACGAGACGAACTTAGTCCAAAGAAGGCCGACGGATCTAATGGGAGGACGAAGAGGAACGAACGATGATGGATGAACGAGACGAACTTGGTCCAAAGAAGGCCAACGGATCAGATGGGAGGACGAAGATGGGCAAACGAGACGAGCTTGGTCCAACGAAGTCCAACGGATCTAATGGGAAGACAAAAAAAGGACTAACGAGACGAACTTGGTCCAAAGAAGGCCAACGGATCAAATGGGAGGACGAAGTGGGACTAACTAGACGAACTTGATCCGAAGAAGGCCAACGGATCAAATGGGAGGAGGAAGATGGATGAACTAGACGAACATGGTCCAAAGAAGGCCAACAGATCAAATGGTAGGACGAAGAGGGACGAAAGTGACGAACTTGGTCCCAAGAAGGCGAACAGATCAAATGCGCGGACGAAGATGGACGAACGAAACGAACTTGGTCCAAAGAAAGCCAACGGATCAAATGGGAAGACGAAGATGGACAAAAGAGACGAACTTGATCCTAAGAAGGACAATAGATCTAATGCGACGACAATGATGGACGAAAGTGACGAACTTGGTCCAAAGAAGGCCAACGGATCAAATGTGAACGAAAGTGACGAATTTGGTCCAAAGAAGGCCAACGGATCAAATGTGAGGACGAAGATGGACTAACGAGATGAACTTGATCTAAAGAAGGCCAACGGATCAAATGGAAGGATGAAGATGGACGAACTAGACGAACATGGTCCAAAGAAGGCCAACAGATCAAATGGTAGGACGAAGAGGGACGAAAGTGACGAACTTGGTCCAAAGAAGGCCAACGGATCAAATGGGAGGACGAAGAAAGACTAACGAGACGAACTTGATCCAAAGAAGGCCAACGGATCAAATGGGAGGACGAACATGGACGAACTAGACGAACATGGTCCAAAGAAGGCCAACAGATCAAATGGGAGGACGAAGAGGGATGGAAGAGACGAACTTGATCCAAACAAGGACAACGGATCTAATGTGACGACAATGATGGATGAACGAGACGAACTTGGTCCAAAGAAGGCCAATGGATCTAATGCGAGGACGAAGATTGACGAACGAGACGAACTTGGTCCAAAGAAGGCCAACAGATCTAATGGGAGGACGAAAAGGGACGAACGAGACGAACGTGTTCCAAAGAATTCCAACGGATCTAATGGCAAGACGAAGATGGACGAACGAGACGAACTTGGTCCAATGAAGTCCAACGGATCTAATGGGAGGACGAAGAGGGACTAAAGAGACGAACTTGGTCCAAAGATAGCCAACGAATCAAATGGGAGGACGAAGAGGGACGAACTAGACGAACATGGTCCAAACAAGGCCAACGGATCAAATGGGAGTACGAAGAGGGACGAACTAGACGAACATGGTCCAAAGAAGGCCAACGGATCAAATGGAAGGAAACGAGACAAACTTGGTCCAAAGAAGGCCAACAGATCAAATTGGAGGGCAAAGAGGGACGAACGAGACGAACTTGGTCCAAAGAAGGCCGACGGATCTAATGGGAGGACGAAGTGGAACGAACGATGATGGATGAACGAGACGAACTTGGTCCAAAGAAGGCCAACGGATCAAATGGGAGGACGAAGATGGGCAAACGAGACGAGCTTGGTCCAACGAAGTCCAACGGATCTAATGGGAAGACAAAGAAGGACTAACGAGACGAACTTGGTCCAAAGAAGGCCAACGGATCTAATGCGAGGACGAAGTGGGACTAACGAGACGAACTTGATCCAAAGAAGGCCAACGGATCAAATGGGAGGACGAAGTGGGACTAACTAGACGAACTTGATCCAAAGAAGGCCAACGGATCAAATGGGAGGAGGAAGATGGATGAACTAGACGAACATGGTCCAAAGAAGGCCAACAGATCAAATGGTAGGACGAAGAGGGACGAAAGTGACGAACTTGGTCCCAAGAAGGCGAACGGATCAAATGCGCGGACGAAGATGGACGAACGAAACGAACTTGGTCCAAAGAAAGCCAACGGATCAAATGGGAAGACGAAGATGGACAAAAGAGACGAACTTGATCCTAAGAAGGACAATAGATCTAATGCGACGACAATGATGGACGAAAGTGACGAACTTGGTCCAAAGAAGGCCAACGGATCAAATGTGAACGAAAGTGACGAATTTGGTCCAAAGAAGGCCAACGGATCAAATGTGAGGACGAAGATGGACTAACGAGATGAACTTGATCTAAAGAAGGCCAACGGATCAAATGGAAGGATGAAGATGGACGAACTAGACGAACATGGTCCAAAGAAGGCCAACAGATCAAATGGTAGGACGAAGAGGGACGAAAGTGACGAACTTGGTCCAAAGAAGGCCAACGGATCAAATGGGAGGGCGAAGAAAGACTAACGAGACGAACTTGATCCAAAGAAGGCCAACGGATCAAATGGGAGGACGAACATGGACGAACTAGACGAACATGGTCCAAAGAAGGCCAACAGATCAAATGGGAGGACGAAGAGGGATGGAAGAGACGAACTTGATCCAAACAAGGACAACGGATCTAATGTGACGACAATGATGGATGAACGAGACGAACTTGGTCCAAAGAAGGCCAATGGATCTAATGCGAGGACGAAGATTGACGAACGAGACGAACTTGGTCCAAAGAAGGCCAACAGATCTAATGGGAGGACGAAAAGGGACGAACGAGACGAACGTGTTCCAAAGAATTCCAACGGATCTAATGGCAAGACGAAGATGGACGAACGAGACGAACTTGGTCCAATGAAGTCCAACGGATCTAATGGGAGGAAGAAGAGGGACTAAAGAGACGGACTTGGTCCAAAGATAGCCAACGAATCAAATGGGAGGACGAAGAGGGACGAACTAGACGAACATGGTCCAAACAAGGCCAACGGATCAAATGGGAGGACGAAGAGGGACGAACTAGACGAACATGGTCCAAAGAAGGCCAACGGATCAAATGGAAGGAAACGAGACAAACTTGGTCCAAAGAAGGCCAACAGATCAAATTGGAGGGCAAAGAGGGACGAACGAGACGAACTTGGTCCAAAGAAGGCCGACGGATCTAATGGGAGGACGAAGAGGAACGAACGATGATGGATGAACGAGACGAACTTGGTCCAAAGAAGGCCAACGGATCAAATGGGAGGACGAAGATGGGCAAACGAGACGAGCTTGGTCCAAAGAAGTCCAACGGATCTAATGGGAAGACAAAGAAGGACTAACGAGACGAACTTAGTCCAAAGAAGGCCAACGGATCTAATGCGAGGACGAAGTGGGACTAACGAGACGAACTTGATCCAAAGAAGGCCAACGGATCAAATGGGAGGACAAAGTGGGACTAACTAGACGAACTTGATCCAAAGAAGGCCAACGGATCAAATGGGAGGAGGAAGATGGACGAACTAGACGAACTTGATCCAAAGAAGGCCAACGGATCAAATGGGAGGACGAAGATGGACGAACTAGACGAACATGGTCCAAACAAGGCCAACAGATCAAATGGGAGGACGAAGAGGGACGAACTAGACGAACATGGTCCAAAGAAGGCCAACGGATCAAATGGAAGGAAACGAGACAAACTTGGTCCAAAGAAGGCCAACAGATCAAATTGGAGGGCAAAGAGGGACGAACGAGACGAACTTGGTCCAAAGAAGGCCGACGGATCTAATGGGAGGACGAAGAGGAACGAACGATGATGGATGAACGAGACGAACTTGGTCCAAAGAAGGCCAACGGATCAAATGGGAGGACGAAGATGGGCAAACGAGACGAGCTTGGTCCAAAGAAGTCCAACGGATCTAATGGGAAGACAAAGAAGGACTAACGAGACGAACTTGGTCCAAAGAAGGCCAACGGATCTAATGCGAGGACGAAGTGGGACTAACGAGACGAACTTGATCCAAAGAAGGCCAACGGATCAAATGGGAGGACAAAGTGGGACTAACTATACGAACTTGATCCAAAGAAGGCCAACGGATCAAATGGGAGGAGGAAGATGGACGAACTAGACGAACATGGTCCAAAGAAGGCCAACAGATCAAATGGAGGACGAAGAGGGACGAAAGTGACGAACTTGGTCCCAAGAAGGCGAACAGATCAAATGCGAGGACGAAGATGGACGAACTAGACGAACAAGGTCCAAAGAAGGCCAACGTATCAAATGGGAGGACGAAGATGGACGAACGAGACAAACTTGGTCCAAAGAAGGCCAACGGATCAAATTGGAGGGCAAAGAGGGATGAACGAGATTAACTTGGTCCAAAGAAGGCCAACGGATCTAATGGGAGGACGAAGAGGAACGAACGATGAGGGATGAACGAGACGAACTTGGTCCAAAGAAGGCGAACGGATCAAATGGGAGGACGAAGAGGGACGAACTAGACGAACATGGTCCAAAGAAGGCCAACGGATCAAATGGAAGGAAACGAGACAAACTTGGTCCAAAGAAGGCCAACAGATCAAATTGGAGGGCAAAGAGGGACGAACGAGACGAACTTGGTCCAAAGAAGGCCGACGGATCTAATGGGAGGACGAAGAGGAACGAACGATGATGGATGAACGAGACGAACTTGGTCCAAAGAAGGCCAACGGATCAAATGGGAGGACGAAGATGGGCAAACGAGACGAGCTTGGTCCAAAGAAGTCCAACGGATCTAATGGGAAGACAAAGAAGGACTAACGAGACGAACTTGGTCCAAAGAAGGCCAACGGATCTAATGCGAGGACGAAGTGGGACTAACGAGACGAACTTGATCCAAAGAAGGCCAACGGATCAAATGGGAGGACGAAGATGGACGAACTAGACGAACATGGTCCAAAGAAGGCCAACAGATCAAATGGGAGGAGGAAGATGGACGAACGAGACGATCTTGGTCCAATTCCAACGGATCTAATGGGAGTACGAAGAGGGACTAAAGAGACGAACTTGGTCCAAAGATGGCCAACGGATCAAATGGGAGGACGAAGAGGGACGAACTAGACGAACTTGATCCAAAGAAGGCCAACGGATCAAATGGGAGGAGGAAGATGGACGAACTAGACGAACATGGTCCAAAGAAGGCCAACAGATCAAATGGTAGGACGAAGAGGGACGAAAGTGACGAACTTGATCCAAAGAAGGCCAACGGATCAAATGGGAGGAGGAAGATGGACGAACTAGACGAACATGGTCCAAAGAAGGCCAACATATCAAATGGTAGGACGAAGAGGGACAAAAGTGTCGAACTTGGTCCAAAGAAGGCCAACGGATCAAATGCGATGACGAAGAGGGACAAAAGAGATGAACTTGATCCAAAGAGGGACAATAGATCTAATGCGACGACAATGATGGACGAAAGAGACGAACTTGGTCCAAAGATGGCCAACGGATCTAATGGGAGGACGAAGATGGGCAAACGAGACGAGCTTGGTCCAAAGAAGTCCAACGGATCTAATGGGAAGACAAAGAAGGACTAACGAGACGAACTTGGTCCAAAGAAGGCCAACGGATCAAATAGGAGGACGAAGAGGGACTAACGAGAGGAACTTGATCTAAAGAAGGCCATCAGATCAAATGGGAGGATGAAGATGGACGAACTAGACGAACATGGTCCAAAGAAGGCCAACAGATCAAATGGTAGGACGAAGAGGGACGAAAGTGACGAACTTGGTCCAAAGAAGGCCAACGGATCAAATGGGAGGAAGAAGAGGGACGAAAGAGACGAACTTGATCCAAAGAGGGACAATAGATCTAATGCGACGACAACGATGGAAGAAAGAGACGAACTTGGTCCAAAGATGGCCAACGGATCTAATGCGCGGACGAAGATGGACGAAGAGGGACTAACGAGACGAACTTGATCCATAGAAGGCCAACGGATCAAATGGGAGGATCAAGATGGACGAACTAGACGAACATGGTCCAAAGAAGCCCAACAGATCAAATGGTAGGACGAAGAGGGACGAACTTGGTCCAAAGAAGGCCAACGGATCAAATGGGAGGACGAAGAGGGATGAAAGAGATGAACTTGATCCAAACAAGGACGACGGATCTAATGCGACGACAATGATGGACGAACGAGACGAACTTGGTCCAAAGAAGGCCAACGGATCTAATGCGAGGACGAAGATTGACGAACGAGACGAACTTGGTCCAAAGAAGGCCAACGGATCTAATGGGAGGAGGAAAAGGGACGAACGAGACGAACATGGTCCAAAGAAGGCCAACAGATCAAATGGTAGGACGAAGAGGGACGAAAGTGACGAACTTGGTCCAAAGAAGGCCAACGGATCTAATGCGAGGACGAAGATTGACGAACGAGACGAACTTGGTCCAAAGAAGGCCAACGGATCTAATGGGAGGAGGAAAAGGGACGAACGAGACGAACGTTTTCCAAAGAATTCCAGCGGATCTAATGGGAAGACGAAGATGGACGAACGAGACGATCTTGGTCCAATTCCAACGGATCTAATGGGAGGACGAAGAGGGACTAAAGAGACGAACTTGGTCCAAAGATGGCCAACGGATCAAATGGGAGGACGAAGAGGGACGAACTAGACGAACTTGATCCAAAGAAGGCCATCGGATCAAATGGGAGGAGGAAGATGGACGAACTAGACGAACATGGTCCAAAGAAGGCCAACAGATCAAATGGTAGGACGAAGAGCGACGAAAGTGACGAACTTGATCCAAAGAAGGCCAACGGATCAAATGGGAGGAGGAAGATGGACGAACTAGACGAACATAGTCCAAGGAAGGCCAACATATCAAATGGTAGGACGAAGAGGGATGAAAGTGACGAACTTGGTCCAAAGAAGGCCAACGGATCAAACGCGATGACGAAGAGGGACAAAAGAGATGAACTTGATCCAAAGAGGGACAATAGATCTAATGCGACGACAATGATGGACGAAAGAGACGAACTTGGTCCAAAGATGGCCAACGGTTCTAATGCGCGGACGAAGATGGACGAACGAGACGAACTTGGTCCAAAGAAGGCCAACGGATCAAATGGGAGGACGAAGAGGGTCTAACGAGAGGAACTTGATCTAAAGAAGGCCATCAGATCAAATGAGAGGATGAAGATGGACGAACTAGACGAACATGGTCCAAAGAAGGCCAGCAGATCAAATGGTGGGACGAAGAGGGACGAAAGTGACGAACTTGGTCCAAAGAAGGACAATAGATCTAATGCGACGAAAATGATGGACGAACAAGACGAACTTGGTCAAAAGAAGGCCAACGGATCTAATTCGAGGACGAAGATGGACGAACGAGACGAACTTGGTCCAAAGAAGGCCAACGGATCAAAAGGGAGGACGAGGAGGGACTAACGAGACGAACTTGATCCAAAGAAGGCCAACGGATCAAATGGGAGGACGAAGATGGACGAACGAGACAAACTTAGTCCAAAGAAGGCCAACGGATCAAATTGGAGGGCAAAGAGGGACGAACGAGACGAACTTGGTCCAAAGAAGGCCAACGGATCAAATGGGAGGACGAAGATGGGCAAACGAGACGAGCTTGGTCCAAAGAAGCCCAACGGATCAAATGGGAGGACGAAGAGGGACAAAAGAGACGAAGTTGATCTTAAGAAGGACAATAGATCTTATGCGACGACAATGATGGACGAAAGTGACGAACATGGTCCAAAGACCGCCAACGGATCAAATGTGAGGACGAAGATGGACTAACGAGATGAACTTGGTCCAAAGAAGGCCAACGGATCAAATGGGAAGACGAAGTGGGACTAACGAGACGAACTTGATCCAAAGAAGGCCGACGGATCAAAAGGGAGGAGGAAGATGGACGAACTAGACGAACATGGTCCAAAGAAGGCCAACAGATCAAATGGTAGGACGAAGAGGGTGAAAGAGACGAACTTGATCCAAACAAGGACGACGGATCTAATGCGACGACAATGATGGACGAACGAGACGAACTTGGTCCAAAGAAGGCCAACGGATCTAATGCGAGGACGAAGATTGACGAACGAGACGAACTTGGTCCAAAGAAGGCCAACGGATCTAATGGGAGGACGAAAAGGGACGAACGAGACGAACGTTTTCCAAAGAATTCCAACGGATCTAATGGGACGACGAAGATGGACGAACGAGACGAACTTGGTCCAATTCCAACGGATCTAATGGGAGGACGAAGAGGGACTAAAGAGACGAACTTGGTCCAAAGATGGCCAACGGATCAAATGGGAGGACGAAGAGGGACGAACTAGACGAACTTGATCCAAAGAAGGCCAACGGATCAAATGGGAGGAGGAAGATGGACGAACTAGACGAACATGGTCCAAAGAAGGCCAACAGATCAAATGGTAAGACGAAGAGGGACGAAAGTGACGAACTTGGTCCAAAGAAGGCCAACGGATCAAATGGGAGGACGAAGAGGGACAAAAGAGACGAACTTGATCCAAAGAGGGACAATAGATCTAATGCGATGACAATGATGGACGAAAGAGACGAACTTGGTCCAAAGATGGCCAACGGATCTAATGCGCGGACGAACATGGACGGACGAGACGAACTTGGTCCAAAGAAGGCCAACAGATCAAATGGGAGGACGAAGAGGGACTAACGAGAGGAACTTGATCTAAAGAAGGCCATCGGATCAAATGGGAGGATGAAGATGGACGAACTAGACGAACATGGTCCAAAGAAGACCAACAGATCGAATGGTAGGACGAAGAGGGACGAAAGTGACGAACTTGGTCCAAAGAAGGCCAACGGATCTAATGCGAGGACGAAGATTGACGAACAAGACGAACTTGGTCCAAAGAAGGCCAACGGATCTAATGGGAGGAGAAAGAGGGACGAACGAGACGAACGTTTTCCAAAGAATTCCAACGGATCTAATGGGAAGACGAAGATGGACGAACGAGACGATCTTGGTCCAATTCCAACGGATCTAATGGGAGGACGAAGAGGGACTGAAGAGACGAACTTGGTCCAAAGATGGCCAACGGATCAAATGGGAGGACGAAGATGGACGAACTAGACCAACATGGTCCAAAGAAGGCCAACAGATCAAATGGTAGGACGAAGAGGGACGAAAGTGACGAACTTGATCCAAAGAAGGCCAACGGATAAAATGGGAGGAGGAAGATGGACAAACTAGACGAACATGGTCCAAAGAAGGCCAACATATCAAATGGTAGGACGAAGAGGGACGAAAGTGACGAACTTTGTCCAAAGAAGGCCAACGGATCAAATGGGAGGACGAACAGCGATGAAAGAGACGAACTTGATCCAAACAAGGACGACGGATCTAATGCGACGACAATGATGGACGAACGAGACAAACTTGGTCCAAAGAAGGCGAATGGATCTAATGCGAGGACGAAGATTGACGAACAAGACGAACTTGGTCCAAAGAAGGCCAACAGATCTAATGGGAGGACGAAAAGGGACGAACGAGACGAACGATTTCAAAAGAATTCCAACGGATCTAATGGGAAGACGAAGATGGACGAACGAGACGAACTTGGTCCAACGAAGTCCAACGGATATAATGGGAGGACGAAGAGGGACTAAAGAGACGAACTTGGTCCAAAGATGGCCAACAGATCAAATGGGAGGGCAAAGAGGGACGAACTAGACGAACAAGGTCCAAAGAAGGCCAACGTATCAAATGGGAGGACGAAGATGGACGAACGAGACAAACTTGGTCCAAAGAAGGCCAACGGATCAAATTGGAGGGCAAAGAGGGATGAACGAGATGAACTTGGTCCAAATAAGGCCAACGGATCTAATGGGAGGAGGAAGATGGACGAACTAGACGAACATGGTCCAAAGAAGGCCAACAGATCGAATGGTAGGACGAAGTGGGACGAAAGTGACGAACTTGGTCCAAAGAAGGCCAACAGATCAAATGGGAGGACGAAGAGGGACAAAAGAGACGAACTTGATCCAAAGAAGGACAATAGATCTAATGCGACGACAATGACGGACGAACGAGACGAACTTGGTCCAAAGAAGGCAAACGGATCTAATACGAGGACGAAGATGGACGAACGAGACGAACTTGGTCCAAAGAAGGCCAACGGATCAAATGGGAAGACGAAGTGGGACTAACGAGACGAACTTGATCCAAAGAAGGCCTACGGATCAAATGGGAGGAGGAAGATGGATGAACTAGACGAACATGGTCCAAAGAAGGCCAACAGATCAAATGGTAGGACGAAGAGGGATGAAAGAGACGAACTTGATCCAAACAAGGACGACGGATCTAATGCGACGACAATGATGGACGAACGAGACGAACTTGGTCAAAAGAAGGCCAACGGATCAAATGGGAGGACGAAGAGGGACAAAAGAGACAAACTTGATCCAAAGAGGAACAATAGATCTAATGCGACGACAATGATGGCCAACGGATCTAATGCGCGGACGAAGATGGACGAACGAGACGAACTTGGTCCAAAGAAGGCCAACGGATCTCATGGGAGGAGGAAAAGGGACGAACGAGACGAACGTTTTCCAAAGAATTCCAACGGATCTAATGGGAAGACGAAGATCGACGAACGAGACGATCTTGGTCCAATTCCAACGGATCTAATGGGAGTACGAAGAGGGATTAAAGAGACGAACTTGGTCCAAAGATGGCCAACGGATCAAATGGGAGGACGAAGAGGAACGAACTGGACGAATTTGATCCAAAGAAGGCCAACGGATCAAATGGGAGGAGGAAGATGGACGAACTAGACGAACATGGTCCAAAGAAGGCCAACAGATCAAATGGTAGGACGAAGAGGGACAAAAGTGACGAACTTGATCCAAAGAAGGCCAACGGATCAAATGGGAGGAGGAAGATGGACGAACTAGACGAAGAGGGACAAAAGAGATGAACTTGATCCAAAGAGGGACAATAGATCTTATGCGACGACAATGATGGACGAAAGTGACGAACATGGTCCAAAGACCGCCAACGGATCAAATGTGAGGACGAAGATGGACTAACGAGATGAACTTGGTCCAAAGAAGGCCAACGGATCAAATGGGAAGACGAAGTGGGACTAACGAGACGAACTTGATCCAAAGAAGGCCGACGGATCAAATGGGAGGAGGAAGATGGACGAACTAGACGAACATGGTCCAAAGAAGGCCAACAGATCAAATGGTAGGACGAAGAGGGTGAAAGAGACGAACTTGATCCAAACAAGGACGACGGATCTAATGCGACGACAATGATGGACGAACGAGACGAACTTGGTCCAAAGAAGGCCAACGGATCTAATGCGAGGACGAAGATTGACGAACGAGACGAACTTGGTCCAAAGAAGGCCAACGGATCTAATGGGAGGACGAAAAGGGACGAACGAGACGAACGTTATCCAAAGAATTCCAACGGATCTAATGGGACGACGAAGATGGACGAACGAGACGAACTTGGTCCAATTCCAACGGATCTAATGGGAGGACGAAGAGGGACTAAAGAGACGAACTTGGTCCAAAGATGGCCAACAGATCAAATGGGAGGACGAAGAGGGACGAACTAGACGAACTTGATCCAAAGAAGGCCAACGGATCAAATGGGAGGAGGAAGATGGACGAACTAGACGAACATGGTCCAAAGAAGGCCAACAGATCAAATGGTAGGACGAAGAGGGACGAAAGTGACGAACTTGGTCCAAAGAAGGCCAACGGATCAAATGGGAGGACGAAGAGGGACAAAAGAGACGAACTTGAGCCAAAGAGGGACAATAGATCTAATGCGATGACAATGATGGACGAAAGAGACGAACTTGGTCCAAAGATGGCCAACGGATCTAATGCGCGGACGAACATGGACGAACGAGACGAACTTGGTCCAAAGAAGGCCAACGGATCAAATGGGAGGACGAAGAGGGACTAACGAGAGGAACTTGATCTAAAGAAGGCCATCGGATCAAATGGGAGGATGAAGATGGACGAACTAGACGAACATGGTCCAAAGAAGACCAACAGATCGAATGGTAGGACGAAGAGGGACGAAAGTTACGAACTTGGTCCAAAGAAGGCCAACGGATCTAATGCGAGGACGAAGATTGACGAACAAGACGAACTTGGTCCAAAGAAGGCCAACGGATCTAATGGGAGGAGGAAAAGGGACGAACGAGACGAACGTTTTCCAAAGAATTCCAACGGATCTAATGGGAAGACGAAGATGGACGAACGAGACGATCTTGGTCCAATTCCAACGGATCTAATGGGAGGACGAAGAGGGACTGAAGAGACGAACTTGGTCCAAAGATGGCCAACGGATCAAATGGGAGGACGAAGATGGACGAACTAGACGAACATGGTCCAAAGAAGGCCAACAGATCAAATGGTAGGACGAAGAGGGACGAAAGTGACGAACTTGATCCAAAGAAGGCCAACGGATCAAATGGGAGGAGGAAGATGGACGAACTAGACGAACATGGCCCAAAGAAGGCCAACATATCAAATGGTAGGACGAAGAGGGACGAAAGTGACGAACTTGGTCCAAAGAAGGCCAACGGATCAAATGGGAGGACGAACAGCGATGAAAGAGACGAACTTGATCCAAACAAGGACGACGGATCTAATGCGACGACAATGATGGACGAACGAGACGAACTTGGTGCAAAGAAGGCGAATGGATCTAATGCGAGGACGAAGATTGAAGAACAAGACGAACTTGGTCCAAAGATGGCCAACAGATCTAATGGGAGGACGAAAAGGGACGAACGAGACGAACGATTTCAAAAGAATTCCAACGGATCTAATGGGAAGACGAAGATGGACGAACGAGACGAACTTGGTCCAACGAAGTCCAACGGATATAATGGGAGGACGAAGAGGGACTAAAGAGACGAACTTGGTCCAAAGATGGCCAACAGATCAAATGGGAGGGCAAAGAGGGACGAACTAGACGAACAAGGTCCAAAGAAGGCCAACGTATCAAATGGGAGGACGAAGATGGACGAACGAGACAAACTTGGTCCAAAGAAGGCCAACGGATCAAATTGGAGGGCAAAGAGGGATGAACGAGATGAACTTGGTCCAAATAAGGCCAACGGATCTAATGGGAGGAGGAAGATGGACGAACTAGACGAACATGGTCCAAAGAAGGCCAACAGATCGAATGGTAGGACGAAGTGGGACGAAAGTGACGAACTTGGTCCAAAGAAGGCCAACAGATCAAATGGGAGGACGAAGAGGGACAAAAGAGACGAACTTGATCCAAAGAAGGACAATAGATCTAATGCGACGACAATGACGGACGAACGAGACGAACTTGGTCCAAAGAAGGCAAACGGATCTAATACGAGGACGAAGATGGACGAACGAGACGAACTTGGTCCAAAGAAGGCCAACGGATCAAATGGGAAGACGAAGTGGGACTAACGAGACGAACTTGATCCAAAGAAGGCCTACGGATCAAATGGGAGGAGGAAGATGGATGAACTAGACGAACATGGTCCAAAGAAGGCCAACAGATCAAATGGTAGGACGAAGAGGGATGAAAGAGACGAACTTGATCCAAACAAGGACGACGGATCTAATGCGACGACAATGATGGACGAACGAGACGAACTTGGTCAAAAGAAGGCCAACGGATCAAATGGGAGGACGAAGAGGGACAAAAGAGACAAACTTGATCCAAAGAGGAACAATAGATCTAATGCGACGACAATGATGGCCAACGGATCTAATGCGCGGACGAAGATGGACGAACGAGACGAACTTGGTCCAAAGAAGGCCAACGGATCTCATGGGAGGAGGAAAAGGGACGAACGAGACGAACGTTTTCCAAAGAATTCCAACGGATCTAATGGGAAGACGAAGATCGACGAACGAGACGATCTTGGTCCAATTCCAACGGATCTAATGGGAGTACGAAGAGGGATTAAAGAGACGAACTTGGTCCAAAGATGGCCAACGGATCAAATGGGAGGACGAAGAGGGACGAACTGGACGAATTTGATCCAAAGAAGGCCAGCGGATCAAATGGGAGGAGGAAGATGGACGAACTAGACGAACATGGTCCAAAGAAGGCCAACAGATCAAATGGTAGGACGAAGAGGGACGAAAGTGACGAACTTGATCCAAAGAAGGCCAACGGATCAAATGGGAGGAGGAAGATGGACGAACTAGACGAAGAGGGACAAAAGAGATGAACTTGATCCAAAGAGGGACAATAGATCTAATGCGACGACAATGATGGACGAAAGAGACGAACTTGGTCCAAAGATGGCCAACGGATCTAATGCGCGGACGAAGATGGACGAACGAGACGAACTTGGTCCAAAGAAGGCCAACGGATCAAATAGGAGGACGAAGAGGGACTAACGAGAGGAACTTGATCGAAAGAAGGCCATCAGATCAAATGGGAGGATGAAGATGGACGAACTAGACGAACATGGTCCAAAGAAGGCCAATAGATCAAATGGTAGGACGAAGAGGGACGAAAGTGACGAACTTGGTCCAAAGAAGGCCAACGGATCAAATGGGAGGAAGAAGAGGGACGAAAGAGACGAACTTGATCCAAAGAGGGACAATAGATCTAATGCGACGACAATGATGGAAGAAAGAGACGAACTTGGTCCAAAGATGGCCAACGGATCTAATGCGCGGACGAAGATGGACGAACGAGACGAACATGGTCCAAAGAAGGCCAACGGATCAAATGGGAGGACGAAGAGGGACTAACGAGACGAACTTGATCCATAGAAGGCCAACGGATCAAATGGGAGGATATAGATGGACGAACTAGACGAACATGGTCCAAAGAAGCCCAACAGATCAAATGGTAGGACGAAGAGGGACGAAAGTGACGAACTTGGTCCAAAGAAGGCCAACGGATCAAATGGGAGGACGAAGAGGGATGAAAGAGATGAACTTGATCCAAACAAGGACGACGGATCTAATGCGACGACAATGATGGACGAACGAGACGAACTTGGTCCAAAGAAGGCCAACGGATCTAATGCGAGGACGAAGATTGACGAACGAGACGAACTTGGTCCAAAGAAGGCCAACGGATCTAATGGGAGGAGGAAAAGGGACGAACGAGACGAACATGGTCCAAAGAAGGCCAACAGATCAAATGGTAGGACGAAGAGGGACGAAAGTGACGAACTTGGTCCAAAGAAGGCCAACGGATCTAATGCGAGGACGAAGGTTGACGAACGAGACGAACTTGGTCCAAAGAAGGCCAACGGATCTAATGGGAGGAGGAAAAGGGACGAACGAGACGAACGTTTTCCAAAGAATTCCAACGGATCTAATGGGAGGACGAAGAGGGAGTAAAGAGACGAACTTGGTCCAAAGATGGCCAACGGATCAAATGGGAGGACGAAGAGGGACGAACTAGACGAACTTGATCCAAAGAAGGCCAACGGATCAAATGGGAGGAGGAAGATGGACGAACTAGACGAACATGGTCCAAAGAAGGCCAACAGATCAAATGGTAGGATGAAGAGCGACGAAAGTGACGAACTTGATCCAAAGAAGGCCAACGAATCAAATGGGAGGAGGAAGATGGACGAACTAGACGAACATAGTCCAAAGAAGGCCAACATATCAAATCGTAGGACGAAGAGGGACGAAAGTGACGAACTTGGTTCAAAGAAGGCCAACGGATCAAATGCGATGACGAAGAGGGACAAAAGAGACGAAGTTGATCTTAAGAAGGACAATAGATCTAATGCGACGACAATGATGGACGAAAGTGACGAACATGGTCCAAAGAACGCCAACGGATCAAATGTGAGGACGATGATGGACTAACGAGATGAACTTGGTCCAAAGAAGGCCAACGGATCAAATGGGAAGACGAAGTGGGACTAACGAGTCGAACTTGATCCAAAGAAGGCCGACGGATCAAATGGGAGGAGGAAGATGGACGAACTAGACGAACATGGTCCAAAGAAGGCCAACAGATCAAATGGTAGGACGAAGAGGGATGAAAGAGACGAACTTGATCCAAACAAGGACGACGGATCTAATGCGACGACAATGATGGACGAACGAGACGAACTTGGTCCAAAGAAGGCCAACGGATCTAATGCGAGGACGAAGAGGGACAAAAGAGACAAACTTGATCCAAAGAGGAACAATAGATCTAATGCGACGACAATGATGGCCAACGGATCTAATGCGCGGACGAAGATGGACGAACGAGACGAACTTGGTCCAAAGAAGGCCAACGGATCTCATGGGAGGAGGAAAAGGGACGAACGAGACGAACGTTTTCCAAAGAATTCCAACGGATCTAATGGGAAGACGAAGATGGACGAACGAGACGATCTTGGTCCAATTCCAACGGATCTAATGGGAGTACGAAGAGGGACTAAATAGACGAACTTGGTCCAAAGATGGCCAACGGATCAAATGGGAGGACGAAGAGGGACGAACTGGACGAATTTGATCCAAAGAAAGCCAACGGATCAAATGGGAGGAGGAAGATGGACGAACTAGACGACCATGGTCCAAAGAAGGCCAACAGATCAAATGGTAGAACGAAGAGGGACGAAAGTGACGAACTTGATCCAAAGAAGGCCAACGGATCAAATGGGAGGAGGAAGATGGACGAACTAGACGAACATGGTCCAAAGAAGGCCAACAGATCAAATGGTAGGACGAAGAGGGACGAAAGTGACGAACTTGGTCCAAAGAAGGCCAACGGATCTAATGCGAGGACGAAGATTGACGAACGAGACGAACTTGGTCCAAAGAAGGCCAACGGATCTAATGGGAGGAGGAAAAGGGACGAACGAGACGAATGTTTTCCAAAGAATTCCAACGGATCTAATGGGAAGACGAAGATGGACGAACGAGACGATCTTGGTCCAATTCCAACGGATCTAATGGGAGGACGAAGAGGGACTAAAGAGACGAACTTGGCCCAAAGATGGCCAACGGATCAAATGGGAGGACGAAGAGGGACGAACTAGACAAACTTGATCCAAAGAAGGCCAACGGATCAAATGGGAGGAGGAAGATGGACGAACTAGACGAACATGGTCCAAAGAAGGCCAACAGATCAAATGGTAGGATGAAGAGCGACGAAAGTGACGAACTTGATCCAAAGAAGGCCAACGAATCAAATGGGAGGAGGAAGATGGACGAACTAGACGAACATAGTCCAAAGAAGGCCAACATATCAAATGGTAGGACGAAGAGGGACGAAAGTGACGAACTTGGTCCAAAGAAGGCCAACGGATCAAATGCGATGACGAAGAGGGACAAAAGAGACGAAGTTGATCTTAAGAAGGACAGTAGATCTAATGCGACGACAATGATGGACGAAAGTGACGAACATGGTCCAAAGAACGCCAACGGATCAAATGTGAGGACGATGATGGACTAACGAGATGAACTTGGTCCAAAGAAGGCCAACGCATCAAATGGGAAGACGAAGTGGGACTAACGAGACGAACTTGATCCAAAGAAGGCCGACGGATCAAATGGGAGGAGGAAGATGGACGAACTAGACGAACATGGTCCAAAGAAGGCCAACAGATCAAATGGTAGGACGAAGAGGGATGAAAGAGACGAACTTTATCCAAACAAGGACGACGGATCTAATGCGACGACAATGATGGACGAACGAGACGAACTTGGTCCAAAGAAGGCCAACGGATCTAATGCGAGGACGAAGAGGGACAAAAGAGACAAAGTTGATCCAAAGAGGAACAATAGATCTAATGCGACGACAATGATGGCCAACGGATCTAATGCGCGGACGAAGATGGACGAACGAGACAAACTTGGTCCAAAGAAGGCCAACGGATCTCATGGGAGGAGGAAAAGGGACGAACGAGACGAACGTTTTCCAAAGAATTCCAACGGATCTAATGGGAAGACGAAGATGGACGAACGAGACGATCTTGGTCCAATTCCAACGGATCTAATGGGAGTACGAAGAGGGACTAAAGAGACGAACTTGGTCCAAAGATGGCCAACGGATCAAATGGGAGGACGAAGAGGGACGAACTGGACGAATTTGATCCAAAGAAGGCCAACGGATCAAATGGGAGGAGGAAGATGGACGAACTAGACGAACATGGTCCAAAGAAGGCCAACAGATCAAATGGTAGGACGAAGAGGGACGAAAGTGACGAACTTGATCCAAAGAAGGCCAACGGATCAAATGGGAGGAGGACGATGGACGAACTAGACGAACATGGTCCAAAGAAGGCCAACATATCAAATGGTAGGACGAAGAGGTACGAAAGTGACGAACTTGGTCCAAAGAAGGCCAACGGATCAAATGCGATGACGAAGAGGGACAAAAGAGATGAACTTGATCCAAAGAGGGACAATAGATCTAATGCGACGACAATGATGGACGAAAGAGACGAACTTGGTCCAAAGATGGCCAACGGATCTAATGCGCGGACGAAGATGGACGAACGAGATGAACTTGGTCCAAAGAAGGCCAACGGATCAAATAGGAGGACGAAGAGGGACTAACGAGAGGAACTTGATCGAAAGAAGGCCATCAGATCAAATGCGAGGATGAAGATGGACGAACTAGACGAACATGGCCCAAAGAAGGCCAACAGATCAAATGGTAGGACGAAGAGGGACGAAAGTGACGAACTTGGTCCAAAGAAGGCCAACGGATCAAATGGGAGGAAGAAGAGGGACGAAAGAGACGAACTTGAACCAAAGAGGGACAATAGATCTAATGCGACGACAATGATGGAAGAAAGAGACGAACTTGGTCCAAAGATGGCCAACGGATCTAATGCGCGGACGAAGATGGACGAACGAGACGAACATGGTCCAAAGAAGGCCAACGGATCAAATGGGAGGACGAAGAGGGACTAACGAGACGAACTTGATCCATAGAAGGCCAACGGATCAAATGGGAGGATATAGATGGACGAACTAGACGAACATGGTCCAAAGAAGCCCAACAGATCAAATGGTAGGACGAAGAGGGACGAAAGTGATGAACTTGGTCCAAAGAAGGCCAACGGATCAAATGGGAGGACGAAGAGGGATGAAAGAGATGAACTTGATCCAAACAAGGACGACGGATCTAATGCGACGACAATGATGGACGAACGAGACGAACTTGGTCCAAAGAAGGCCAACGGATCTAATGCGAGGACGAAGATTGACGAACGAGACGAACTTGGTCCAAAGAAGGCCAACGGATCTAATGGGAGGAGGAAAAGGGACGAACGAGACGAACATGGTCCAAAGAAGGCCAACAGATCAAATGGTAGGACGAAGAGGGACGAAAGTGACGAACTTGGTCCAAAGATGGCCAACGGATCTAATGCGAGGACGAAGATTGACGAACGAGACGAACTTGGTCCAAAGATGGCCAACGGATCTAATGGGAGGAGGAAAAGGGACGAACGAGACGAACGTTTTCCAAAGAATTCCAACGGATCTAATGGGAAGACGAAGATGGACGAACGAGACGATCTTGGTCCAATTCCAACGGATCTAATGGGAGGACGAAGAGGGACTAAAGAGACGAACTTGGTCCAAAGATGGCCAACGGATCAAATGGGAGGACGAAGAGGGACGAAGAGGGACGAACTAGACGAACTTGATCCAAAGAAGGCCAACGGATCAAATGGGAGGAGGAAGATGGACGAACTAGACGAACATGGTCCAAAGAAGGCCAACAGATCAAATGGTAGGACGAAGAGCGACGAAAGTGACGAACTTGATCCAAAGAAGGCCAACGGATCAAATGGGAGGAGGAAGATGGACGAACTAGACGAACATAGTCCAAAGAAGGCCAACATATCAAATGGTAGGACGAAGAGGGACGAAAGTGACGAACTTGGTCCAAAGAAGGCCAACGGATCAAATGCGATGACGAAGAGGGACAAAAGAGACGAAGTTGATCTTAAGAAGGACAATAGATCTAATGCGACGACAATGATGGACGAAAGTGACGAACATGGTCCAAAGAACGCCAACGGATCAAATGTGAGGACGAAGATGGACTAACGAGATGAACTTGGTCCAAAGAAGGCCAACGGATCAAATGGGAAGACGAAGTGGGACTAACGAGACGAACTTGATCCAAAGAAGGCCGACGGATCAAATGGGAGGAGGAAGATGGACGAACTAGACGAACATGGTCCAAAGAAGGCCAACAGATCAAATGGTAGGACGAAGAGGGATGAAAGAGACGAACTTTATCCAAACAAGGACGACGGATCTAATGCGACGACAATGATGGACGAACGAGACGAACTTGGTCCAAAGAAGGCCAACGGATCTAATGCGAGGACGAAGAGGGACAAAAGAGACAAAGTTGATCCAAAGAGGAACAATAGATCTAATGCGACGACAATGATGGCCAACGGATCTAATGCGCGGACGAAGATGGACGAACGAGACAAACTTGGTCCAAAGAAGGCCAACGGATCTCATGGGAGGAGGAAAAGGGACGAACGAGACGAACGTTTTCCAAAGAATTCCAACGGATCTAATGGGAAGACGAAGATGGACGAACGAGACGATCTTGGTCCAATTCCAACGGATCTAATGGGAGTACGAAGAGGGACTAAAGAGACGAACTTGGTCCAAAGATGGCCAACGGATCAAATGGGAGGACGAAGAGGGACGAACTGGACGAATTTGATCCAAAGAAGGCCAACGGATCAAATGGGAGGAGGAAGATGGACGAACTAGACGAACATGGTCCAAAGAAGGCCAACAGATCAAATGGTAGGACGAAGAGGGACGAAAGTGACGAACTTGATCCAAAGAAGGCCAACGGATCAAATGGGAGGAGGACGATGGACGAACTAGACGAACATGGTCCAAAGAAGGCCAACATATCAAATGGTAGGACGAAGAGGTACGAAAGTGACGAACTTGGTCCAAAGAAGGCCAACGGATCAAATGCGATGACGAAGAGGGACAAAAGAGATGAACTTGATCCAAAGAGGGACAATAGATCTAATGCGACGACAATGATGGACGAAAGAGACGAACTTGGTCCAAAGATGGCCAACGGATCTAATGCGCGGACGAAGATGGACGAACGAGATGAACTTGGTCCAAAGAAGGCCAACGGATCAAATAGGAGGACGAAGAGGGACTAACGAGAGGAACTTGATCGAAAGAAGGCCATCAGATCAAATGCGAGGATGAAGATGGACGAACTAGACGAACATGGCCCAAAGAAGGCCAACAGATCAAATGGTAGGACGAAGAGGGACGAAAGTGACGAACTTGGTCCAAAGAAGGCCAACGGATCAAATGGGAGGAAGAAGAGGGACGAAAGAGACGAACTTGAACCAAAGAGGGACAATAGATCTAATGCGACGACAATGATGGAAGAAAGAGACGAACTTGGTCCAAAGATGGCCAACGGATCTAATGCGCGGACGAAGATGGACGAACGAGACGAACATGGTCCAAAGAAGGCCAACGGATCAAATGGGAGGACGAAGAGGGACTAACGAGACGAACTTGATCCATAGAAGGCCAACGGATCAAATGGGAGGATATAGATGGACGAACTAGACGAACATGGTCCAAAGAAGCCCAACAGATCAAATGGTAGGACGAAGAGGGACGAAAGTGATGAACTTGGTCCAAAGAAGGCCAACGGATCAAATGGGAGGACGAAGAGGGATGAAAGAGATGAACTTGATCCAAACAAGGACGACGGATCTAATGCGACGACAATGATGGACGAACGAGACGAACTTGGTCCAAAGAAGGCCAACGGATCTAATGCGAGGACGAAGATTGACGAACGAGACGAACTTGGTCCAAAGAAGGCCAACGGATCTAATGGGAGGAGCAAAAGGGACGAACGAGACGAACATGGTCCAAAGAAGGCCAACAGATCAAATGGTAGGACGAAGAGGGACGAAAGTGACGAACTTGGTCCAAAGATGGCCAACGGATCTAATGCGAGGACGAAGATTGACGAACGAGACGAACTTGGTCCAAAGATGGCCAACGGATCTAATGGGAGGAGGAAAAGGGACGAACGAGACGAACGTTTTCCAAAGAATTCCAACGGATCTAATGGGAAGACGAAGATGGACGAACGAGACGATCTTGGTCCAATTCCAACGGATCTAATGGGAGGACGAAGAGGGACTAAAGAGACGAACTTGGTCCAAAGATGGCCAACGGATCAAATGGGAGGACGAAGAGGGACGAAGAGGGACGAACTAGACGAACTTGATCCAAAGAAGGCCAACGGATCAAATGGGAGGAGGAAGATGGACGAACTAGACGAACATGGTCCAAAGAAGGCCAACAGATCAAATGGTAGGACGAAGAGCGACGAAAGTGACGAACTTGATCCAAAGAAGGCCAACGGATCAAATGGGAGGAGGAAGATGGACGAACTAGACGAACATAGTCCAAAGAAGGCCAACATATCAAATGGTAGGACGAAGAGGGACGAAAGTGACGAACTTGGTCCAAAGAAGGCCAACGGATCAAATGCGATGACGAAGAGGGACAAAAGAGACGAAGTTGATCTTAAGAAGGACAATAGATCTAATGCGACGACAATGATGGACGAAAGTGACGAACATGGTCCAAAGAACGCCAACGGATCAAATGTGAGGACGAAGATGGACTAACGAGATGAACTTGGTCCAAAGAAGGCCAACGGATCAAATGGGAAGACGAAGTGGGACTAACGAGACGAACTTGATCCAAAGAAGGCCGACGGATCAAATGGGAGGAGGAAGATGGACGAACTAGACGAACATGGTCCAAAGAAGGCCAACAGATCAAATGGTAGGACGAAGAGGGATGAAAGAGACGAACTTGATCCAAACAAGGACGACGGATCTAATGCGACGACAATGATGGACGAACGAGACGAACTTGGTCCAAAGAAGGCCAACGGATCTAATGCGAGGACGAAGATTGACGAACGAGACGAACTTGGTCCAAAGAAGGCCAACGGATCTAATGGGAGGACGAAAAGGGACGAACGAGACGAACGTTTTCCAAAGAATTCCAACGGATCTAATGGGAAGACGAAGATGGACGAACGAGACGAACTTGGTCCAATTCCAAAGGATCTAATGGGAGGACGAAGAGGGACTAAAGAGACGAACTTGGTCAAAAGATGGCCAACGGATCAAATGGGAGGACGAAGAGGGACGAACTAGACGAACTTGATCCAAAGAAGGCCAACGGATCAAATGGGAGGAGGAAGATGGACGAACTAGACGAACATGGTCCAAAGAAGGCCAACAGATCAAATGGTAGGACGAAGAGGGACGAAAGTGTCGAACTTGGTCCAAAGAAGGCCAACGGATCAAATGGGAGGACGAAGAGGGACAAAAGAGACGAACTTGATCCAAAGAGGGACAACAGATCTAATGTGATGACAATGATGGACGAACGAGACGAACTTGGTCCAAAGATGGCCAACGGATCTAATGCGCGGACGAACATGGACGGACGAGACGAACTTGGTCCAAAGAAGGCCAACGGATCTAATGGGAGGAGGAAAAGGGACGAACGAGACGAACGTTTTCCAAAGAATTCCAACGGATCTAATGGGAAGACGAAGATGGACGAACGAGATGATCTTGGTCCAATTCCAACGGATCTAATGGGAGGACGAAGATGGACGAACTAGACGAACATGGTCCAAAGAAGGCCAACAGATCAAATGGTAGGACGAAGAGGGACGAAAGTGACGAACTTGGTCCAAAGAAGGTCAACGGATCAAATGGGAGGACGAACAGCGATGAAAGAGACGAACTTGATCCAAACAAGGACGACGGATCTAATGCGACGACAATGATGGACGAACGAGACGAACTTGGTCCAAAGAAGGCGAATGGATCTAATGCGAGGACGAAGATTGACGAACAAGACGAACTTGGTCCAAAGAAGGCCAACAGATCTAATGGGAGGACGAAAAGGGACGAACGAGACGAACGATTTCAAAAGAATTCCAACGGATCTAATGGGAAGACGACGATGGACGAACGAGACGAACTTGGTCCAACGAAGTCCAACGGATATAATGGGAGGACGAAGAGGGACTAAAGAGACGAACTTGGTCCAAAGATGGCCAACAGATCAAATGGGAGGGCGAAGAGGGACGAACTAGACGAACAAGGTCCAAAGAAGGCCAACGTATCAAATGGGAGGACGAAGATGGACGAACGAGACAAACTTGGTCCGAAGAAGGCTAACGGATCAAATTGGAGGGCAAAGAGGGATGAACGAGATGAACTTGGTCCAAAGAAGGCCAACGGATCTAATGGGAGGACGAAGAGGAACGAACGATGATGGATGAACGAGACGAACTTGGTCCAAAGAAGGCCAACGGATCAAATGGGAGGACGATGATGGGCAAACGAGACGAGCTTGGTCCAAAGAAGTCTAACGGATCTAATGGGAGGACGAAGAGGGATGAAAGAGACGAACTTGATCCAAACAAGGACGACGGATCTAATGCGACGACAATGATGGACGAATGAGACGAACTTGGTCAAAAGAAGGCCAACGGATCAAATGGGAGGACGAAGAGGGACAAAAGAGACAAACTTGATCCAAAGAGGAACAATAGATCTAATGCGACGACAATGATGGCCAACGGATCTAATGCGCGGACGAAGATGGACGAACGAGACGAACTTGGTCCAAAGAAGGCCAACGGATCTCATGGGAGGAGGAAAAGGGACGAACGAGACGAACGTTTTCCAAAGAATTCCAACGGATCTAATGGGAAGACGAAGATGGACGAACGAGACGATCTTGGTCCAATTCCAACGGATCTAATGGGAGTACGAAGAGGGACTAAAGAGACGAACTTGGTCCAAAGATGGCCAACGGATCAAATGGGAGGACGAAGAGGGACGAACTGGACGAATTTGATCCAAAGAAGGCCAACGGATCAAATGGGAGGAGGAAGATGGACGAACTAGACGAACATGGTCCAAAGAAGGCCAACAGATCAAATGGTAGGACGAAGAGGGACGAAAGTGACGAACTTGATCCAAAGAAGGCCAACGGATCAAATGGGAGGAGGAAGATGGACGAACTAGACGAACATGGTCCAAAGAAGGCCAACATATCAAATGGTAGGACGAAGAGGTACGAAAGTGACGAACTTGGTCCAAAGAAGGCCAACGGATCAAATGCGATGACGAAGAGGGACAAAAGAGACGAACTTGATCCAAAGAGGGACAATAGATCTAATGCGACGACAATGATGGAAGAAAGAGACGAACTTGGTCCAAAGATGGCCAACGGATCTAATGCGCGGACGAAGATGGACGAACGAGACGAACATGGTCCAAAGAAGGCCAACGGATCAAATGGGAGGACGAAGAGGGACTAACGAGACGAACTTGATCCATAGAAGGCCAACGGATCAAATGGGAGGATAAAGATGGACGAACTAGACGAACATGGTCCAAAGAAGCCCAACAGATCAAATGGTAGGACGAAGAGGGACGAAAGTTACGAACTTGGTCCAAAGAAGGCCAACGGATCAAATGGGAGGACGAAGAGGGATGAAAGAGATGAACTTGATCCAAACAAGGACGACAGATCTAATGCGACGACAATGATGGACGAACGAGACGAACTTGGTCCAAAGAAGGCTAACGGATCTAGTGCGAGGACGAAGATTGACGAACGAGACGAACTTGGTCCAAAGAAGGCCAACGGATCTAATGGGAGGAGGAAAAGGGGGGAACGAGACGAACATGGTCCAAAGAAGGCCAACAGATCAAATGGTAGGACGAAGAGGGACGAAAGTGACGAACTTGGTCCAAAGAAGGCCAACGGATCTAATGCGAGGACGAAGATTGACAAACGAGACGAACTTGGTCCAAAGAAGGCCTACGGATCTAATGGGAGGAGGAAAAGGGACGAACGAGACGAACGTTTTCCAAAGAATTCCAACGGATCTAATGGGAAGACGAAGATGGACGAACGAGACGATCTTGGTCCAATTCCAACGGATCTAATGGGAGGACGAAGAGGGACTAAAGAGACGAACTTGGTCCAAAGATGGCCAACGGATCAAATGGGAGGACGAAGAGGGACGAACTAGACGAACTTGATCCAAAGAAGGCCAACGGATCAAATGGGAGGAGGAAGATGGACGAACTAGACGAACATGGTCCAAAGAAGGCCAACAGATCAAATGGTAGGACGAAGAGCGACGAAAGTGACGAACTTGATCCAAAGAAGGCCAACGGATCAAATGGGAGGAGGAAGATGGACGAACTAGACGAACATAGTCCAAAGAACGACAATGATGGACGAAAGTGACGAACTTGGTCCAAAGATGGCCAACGGATCTAATGCGCGGACGAAGATGGACGAACGAGATGAACTTGGTCCAAAGAAGGCCAACGGATCAAATAGGAGGACGAAGAGGGACTAACGAGAGGAACTTGATCGAAAGAAGGCCATCAGATCAAATGGGAAGATGAAGATGGACGAACTAGACGAACATGGTCCAAAGAAGGCCAACAGATCAAATGGTAGGACGAAGAGGGACGAAAGTGACGAACTTGGTCCAAAGAAGGCCAACGGATCAAATGGGAGGAAGAAGAGGGACGAAAGAGACGAACTTGATCCAAAGAGGGACAATAGATCTAATGCGACGACAATGATGGACGAAAGAGACGAACTTGGTCCAAAGATGGCCAACGGATCTAATGCGCGGACGAAGATGGACGAACGAGACGAACATGGTCCAAAGAAGGCCAACGGATCAAATGGGAGGACGAAGAGGGACTAACGAGACGAACTTGATCCATAGAAGCCCAACGGATCAAATAGGAGGATAAAGATGGACGAACTAGACAAACATGGTCCAAAGAAGGCCAACAGATCAAATGGTGGGACGAAGAGGGACGAAAGTGACGAACTTGGTCCAAAGAAGGCCAACGGATCAAATGGGAGGACGAAGAGGGACTAACGAGACGAACTTGATCCAAAGAAGGCCAACGGGTCAAATGGGAGGACAAAGATGGACGAACTAGACGAACTTGATCCAAAGAAGGCCAACGGATCAAATGGGAGGAGGAAGATGGACGAACTAGACGAACATGGTCCAAAGAAGGCCAACAGATCAAATGGTAGGACGAAGAGGGACGAAAGTGACGAACTTGATCCAAGGAAGGCCAACGGATCAAATGGGAGGAGGAAGATGGACGAACTAGACGAACATGGTCCAAAGAAGGCCAACATATCAAATGGTAGGACGAAGAGGGACAAAAGAGACGAACTTGATCCAAAGAAGGACAACGGATCTAAGGCGACGACAATGATGGACAACGAGACGAACTTGTTCCAAAGAAGGCCAACGGATCTAATGCGAGGACGAAGATGGACGAATGAGACGAACTTGGTCCAAAGAAGGCGTACGGATCAAATGGGAGGACGAAGAGGGACTAACGAGACAAACTTGATCCATAGAAGGCCAATGGATCAAATGGGAGGATGAAGATGGACGAACTAGACGAACATGGTCCAAAGAAGGCCAACATATCCAATGGTAGGACGAAGAGGGACGAAAGTGACGAACTTGGTCCACAGAAGGCCAACGAATCAAATGGGAGGACGAAGAGGGACAAAAGAGACGAACTTGATCCAAAGAGGGACAATAGATCTAATGCGATGACAATGATGGACGAACGAGACGAACTTGGTCCAAAGATGGCCAACGGATCTAATGCGCGCACGAACATGGACGAACGAGACGAACTTGGTCCAAAGAAGGCCAACGGATCAAATGGGAGGACGAAGAGTGACTAACGAGAGGAACTTGATCTAAAGAAGGCCATCGGATCAAATGGGAGGATGAAGATGGACGAACTAGACGAACATGGTCCAAAGAATGCCAACAGATCAAATGGTAAGACGAAGAGGGACGAACTTAGGCCAAAGAAGGCCAACGGATCAAATGGGAGGACGAAGAGGGACGAAAGAGACGAACTTGCTCCAAAGAAGGACAACGGATCTAATGCGACGACAATGATGGACGAACGAGACGAACTTGGTCCAAAGAAGGCCAACGGATCTAATGCGAGGACGAAGATGGACGAATGAGACGCACTTGGTCCAAAGAAGGCCAACGGATCAAATGGGAGGATGAAGAGGGACTAACGAGACGAACTTGATCCATAGAAGGCCAACGAATCAAATGGGAGGATGAAGATGGACGAACTAGACGAACATGGTCCAAAGAAGGCCAACAGATCAAATGGTAGGACGAAGAGGGACGAAAGTGACGAACTTGGTCCAAAGAAGGCCAACGGATCAAATGGGAGGACGAAGAGGGACTAACGAGACGAACTTGATCCAAAGAAGGCCAACGGATCAAATGGGAGGAGGAAGATGGACGAACTAGACGAACATGGTCCAAAGAAGGCCAACAGATCAAATGGTAGGACGAAGAGGGACGAAAGTGACGAACTTGGTCCAAAGAAGACCGACGGATCAAATGGGAGGACGAAGAGGGATGAAAGAGACGAACTTGATCCAAACAAGGATGACGGATCTAATGCGACGATAATGATGGACGAACGAGACGAACTTGGTCCAAAGAAGGCCAACGGATCTAATGGGAGGAAGAAAAGGGACGAACGAGACGAACGTTTTCCAAAGAATTCCAACGGATCTAATGGGAAGACGAAGATGGACGAACGAGACGATCTTGGTCTAATTCCAACGTATCTAATGGGAGGACGAAGAGGGACTAAAGAGACGAACTTGGTCCAAAGAAGGCCAACAGATCAAATGGGAGGACGAAGAGGGACGAAAGAGACGAACTTGATCCAAATAAGGACAACGGATCTAATGCGACGACAATGATGGACGAACGAGACGAACTTGGTCCAAAGAAGGCCAACGGATCAAATGGCAGGACAAAGAGGGACTAACGAGACGAACTTGATCCATAAAAGGCCAACGGATCAAATGGGAGGATGAAGATGGACGAACTAGACGAACATGGTCTAAAGAAGGCCAACAGATCAAATGGTAGGACGAAGAGGGACGAAGGTGACGAACTTGGTCCAAAGAAGGCCAACGGATCAAATGGGAGGACGAAGAGGGACGAAAGTGACAAACTTGGTCCAAAGAAGGCCAACGGATCAAATGGGAGGACGACGAAGGACTAACGAGACAAACTTGATCCATTGAAGGCCAACGGATCAAATGGGAGGACGAAGATGGACGAACTAGACGAACATGGTCCAAAGAAGGCCAACGGATCAAATGGGAGGAGGAAGATGGACGAACTAGACGAACATGGTCCAAAGAAGGCCAACATATCAAATGGTAGGACGAAGAGGGACAAAAGAGACGAACTTGATCCAAAGAAGGACAACGGATCTAAGGCGACGACAATGATGGACAACGAGACGAACTTGTTCCAAAGAAGGCCAACGGATCTAATGCGAGGACGAAGATGGACGAATGAGACGAACTTGGTCCAAAGAAGGCGTACGGATCAAATGGGAGGACGAAGAGGGACTAACGAGACAAACTTGATCCATAGAAGGCCAATGGATCAATTGGGAGGATGAAGATGGACGAACTAGACGAACATGGTCCAAAGAAGGCCAACATATCCAATGGTAGGACGAAGAGGGACGAAAGTGACGAACTTGGTCCACAGAAGGCCAACGAATCAAATGGGAGGACGAAGAGGGACAAAAGAGACGAACTTGATCCAAAGAGGGACAATAGATCTAATGCGATGACAATGATGGACGAACGAGACGAACTTGGTCCAAAGATGGCCAACGGATCTAATGCGCGCACGAACATGGACGAACGAGACGAACTTGGTCCAAAGAAGGCCAACGGATCAAATGGGAGGACGAAGAGTGACTAACGAGAGGAACTTGATCTAAAGAAGGCCATCGGATCAAATGGGAGGATGAAGATGGACGAACTAGACGAACATGGTCCAAAGAATGCCAACAGATCAAATGGTAAGACGAAGAGGGACGAACTTAGGCCAAAGAAGGCCAACGGATCAAATGGGAGGACGAAGAGGGACGAAAGAGACGAACTTGCTCCAAAGAAGGACAACGGATCTAATGCGACGACAATGATGGACGAACGAGACGAACTTGGTCCAAAGAAGGCCAACGGATCTAATGCGAGGACGAAGATGGACGAATGAGACGCACTTGGTCCAAAGAAGGCCAACGGATCAAATGGGAGGATGAAGAGGGACTAACGAGACGAACTTGATCCATAGAAGGCCAACGAATCAAATGGGAGGATGAAGATGGACGAACTAGACGAACATGGTCCAAAGAAGGCCAACAGATCAAATGGTAGGACGAAGAGGGACGAAAGTGACGAACTTGGTCCAAAGAAGGCCAACGGATCAAATGGGAGGACGAAGAGGGACTAACGAGACGAACTTGATCCAAAGAAGGCCAACGGATCAAATGGGAGGAGGAAGATGGACGAACTAGACGAACATGGTCCAAAGAAGGCCAACAGATCAAATGGTAGGACGAAGAGGGACGAAAGTGACGAACTTGGTCCAAAGAAGACCGACGGATCAAATGGGAGGACGAAGAGGGATGAAAGAGACGAACTTGATCCAAACAAGGATGACGGATCTAATGCGACGATAATGATGGACGAACGAGACGAACTTGGTCCAAAGAAGGCCAACGGATCTAATGGGAGGAAGAAAAGGGACGAACGAGACGAACGTTTTCCAAAGAATTCCAACGGATCTAATGGGAAGACGAAGATGGACGAACGAGACGATCTTGGTCTAATTCCAACGTATCTAATGGGAGGACGAAGAGGGACTAAAGAGACGAACTTGGTCCAAAGAAGGCCAACAGATCAAATGGGAGGACGAAGAGGGACGAAAGAGACGAACTTGATCCAAATAAGGACAACGGATCTAATGCGACGACAATGATGGACGAACGAGACGAACTTGGTCCAAAGAAGGCCAACGGATCAAATGGCAGGACAAAGAGGGACTAACGAGACGAACTTGATCCATAAAAGGCCAACGGATCAAATGGGAGGATGAAGATGGACGAACTAGACGAACATGGTCTAAAGAAGGCCAACAGATCAAATGGTAGGACGAAGAGGGACGAAGGTGACGAACTTGGTCCAAAGAAGGCCAACGGATCAAATGGGAGGACGAAGAGGGACGAAAGTGACAAACTTGGTCCAAAGAAGGCCAACGGATCAAATGGGAGGACGACGAAGGAGTAACGAGACAAACTTGATCCATTGAAGGCCAACGGATCAAATGGGAGGACGAAGATGGACGAACTAGACGAACATGGTCCAAAGAAGGCCAACGGATCAAATGGGAGGAGGAAGATGGACGAACTAGACGAACATGGTCCAAAGAAGGCCAACATATCAAATGGTAGGACGAAGAGGGACAAAAGAGACGAACTTGATCCAAAGAAGGACAACGGATCTAAGGCGACGACAATGATGGACAACGAGACGAACTTGTTCCAAAGAAGGCCAACGGATCTAATGCGAGGACGAAGATGGACGAATGAGACGAACTTGGTCCAAAGAAGGCGTACGGATCAAATGGGAGGACGAAGAGGGACTAACGAGACAAACTTGATCCATAGAAGGCCAATGGATCAAATGGGAGGATGAAGATGGACGAACTAGACGAACATGGTCCAAAGAAGGCCAACATATCCAATGGTAGGACGAAGAGGGACGAAAGTGACGAACTTGGTCCACAGAAGGCCAACGGATCAAATGGGAGGACGAAGAGGGACGAAAGAGACGAACTTGATCCAAAGAGGGACAATAGATCTAATGCGATGACAATGATGGACGAACGAGACGAACTTGGTCCAAAGATGGCCAACGGATCTAATGCGCGCACGAACATGGACGAACGAGACGAACTTGGTCCAAAGAAGGCCAACGGATCAAATGGGAGGACGAAGAGTGACTAACGAGAGGAACTTGATCTAAAGAAGGCCATCGGATCAAATGGGAGGATGAAGATGGACGAACTAGACGAACATGGTCCAAAGAATGCCAACAGATCAAATGGTAAGACGAAGAGGGACGAACTTAGGCCAAAGAAGGCCAACGGATCAAATGGGAGGACGAAGAGGGACGAAAGAGACGAACTTGCTCCAAAGAAGGACAACGGATCTAATGCGACGACAATGATGGACGAACGAGACGAACTTGGTCCAAAGAAGGCCAACGGATCTAATGCGAGGACGAAGATGGACGAATGAGACGCACTTGGTCCAAAGAAGGCCAACGGATCAAATGGGAGGATGAAGAGGGACTAACGAGACGAACTTGATCCATAGAAGGCCAACGAATCAAATGGGAGGATGAAGATGGACGAACTAGACGAACATGGTCCAAAGAAGGCCAACAGATCAAATGGTAGGACGAAGAGGGACGAAAGTGACGAACTTGGTCCAAAGAAGGCCAACGGATCAAATGGGAGGACGAAGAGGGACTAACGAGACGAACTTGATCCAAAGAAGGCCAACGGATCAAATGGGAGGAGGAAGATGGACGAACTAGACGAACATGGTCCAAAGAAGGCCAACATATCAAATGGTAGGACGAAGAGGGACGAAAGTGACGAACTTGGTCCAAAGAAGACCGACGGATCAAATGGGAGGACGAAGAGGGATGAAAGAGACGAACTTGATCCAAACAAGGATGACGGATCTAATGCGACGATAATGATGGACGAACGAGACGAACTTGGTCCAAAGAAGGCCAACGGATCTAATGGGAGGAAGAAAAGGGACGAACGAGACGAACGTTTTCCAAAGAATTCCAACGGATCTAATGGGAAGACGAAGATGGACGAACGAGACGATCTTGGTCTAATTCCAACGTATCTAATGGGAGGACGAAGAGGGACTAAAGAGACGAACTTGGTCCAAAGAAGGCCAACAGATCAAATGGGAGGACGAAGAGGGACGAAAGAGACGAACTTGATCCAAATAAGGACAACGGATCTAATGCGACGACAATGATGGACGAACGAGACGAACTTGGTCCAAAGAAGGCCAACGGATCAAATGGCAGGACAAAGAGGGACTAACGAGACGAACTTGATCCATAAAAGGCCAACGGATCAAATGGGAGGATGAAGATGGACGAACTAGACGAACATGGTCTAAAGAAGGCCAACAGATCAAATGGTAGGACGAAGAGGGACGAAGGTGACGAACTTGGTCCAAAGAAGGCCAACGGATCAAATGGGAGGACGAAGAGGGACGAAAGTGACAAACTTGGTCCAAAGAAGGCCAACGGATCAAATGGGAGGACGACGAAGGACTAACGAGACAAACTTGATCCATTGAAGGCCAACGGATCAAATGGGAGGACGAAGATGGACGAACTAGACGAACATGGTCCAAAGAAGGCCAACAGATCAAATGGTAGGATGAAGAGGGACGAAAGTGACGAACTTGGTCCAAAGAAGACCAACGGATCAAATGGGAGGATGAAAGAGACGAACTTGATCCAAACAAGGACGACGGATATAATGCGACGACAATGATGGACGAACGAGACGAACTTGGTCCAAAGAAGGCCAACGGATCTAATGCGAGGACGAAGATTGACGAACGAGACGAACTTGGTCCAAAGAAGGCCAACGGATCTAATGGGAGGAGGAAAAGGGACCAACGAGATGAACGTTTTCCAAAGAATTCCAACGGATCTAATGGGAAGACGAAGATGGACGAGTGAGATGATCTTGGTCCAATTCCAACGGATCTAATGGGAGGACGAAGAGGGACTAAAGAGACGAACTTGGTCCAATTCCAACGGATCTAATGGGAGGACGAAGAGGGACTAAAGAGACGAACTTGGTCCAAAGATGGCCACCGGATCAAATGGTAGGACGAAGAGGGACAAAAGTGACGAACTTGATCCAAAGAAGGCCAACGGATCAAATGGGAGGACGAAGAGGGACTAACAAGACGAACTTGATCCAAAGAAGGCCAACGGATCAAATGGGAGGATGAAGATGGACGAACTAGACGAACTTGGTCCAAAGAAGGCCAACGGATCAAATGGGAGGACGAAGAGGGACTAACGAGACGAACATGATCCAAAGAAGGCCAACGGATCAAATGGGAGGACGAAGATGGACGAACTAGACGAACTTGATCCAAAGAAGGCCAACGGATCAAATGGGAGGAGGAAGATGGACGAACTAGACGAACATGGTCCAAAGAAGGCCAACAGATCAAATGGTAGGACGAAGAGGGACGAAAGTGACGAACTTGGTCCAAAGAAGGCCAACGGATCAAATGGGAGGACGAAGAGGGACGAAAGAGACGAAATTGATCCAAAGAGGGACAATAGATCTAATGCGACGACAATGATTGACGAACGAGACGAACTTGGTCCAAAGAAGGCCAACGGATCTAATGCGCGGACGAAGATGGATGAACGAGACGAACTTGGTCCAAAGAAGGCCAACGGATCAAATGGGAGGACGAAGAGGGACTAACAAGACGAACTTGATTCAAAGAAGGCCAACGGATCAAATGGGAGGATGAAGATGGACGAACTAGACGAACTTGGTCCAAAGAAGGCCAACGGATCAAATGGGAGGACGAAGAGGGACTAACGAGACGAACTTGATCCAAAGAAGGCCAACGGATCAAATGGGAGGACGAAGATGGACGAACTAGACGAACTTGATCCAAAGAAGGCCAACGGATCAAATGGGAGGAGGAAGATGGACGAACTAGACGAACATGGTCCAAAGAAGGCCAACAGATCAAATGGTAGGACGAAGAGGGACGAAAGTGACGAACTTGGTCCAAAGAAGACCAACGGATCAAATGGGAGGATGAAAGAGACGAACTTGATCCAAACAAGGACGACGGATCTAATGCGACGACGAAGATTGACGAACGAGACGAACTTGGTCCAAAGAAGGCCAACGGATCTAATGGGAGGAGGAAAAGGGACCAACGAGACGAACGTTTTCCAAAGAATTCCAACGGATCTAATGGGAAGACGAAGATGGACGAGTGAGATGATCTTGGTCCAATTCCAACGGATCTAATGGGAGGACGAAGAGGGACTAAAGAGACGAACTTGGTCCAATTCCAACGGATCTAATGGGAGGACGAAGAGGGACTAAAGAGACGAACTTGGTCCAAAGATGGCCAACGGATCAAATGGTAGGACGAAGAGGGACAAAAGTGACGAACTTGATCCAAAGAAGGCCAACGGATCAAATGGGAGGACGAAGAGGGACTAACAAGACGAACTTGATCCAAAGAAGGCCAACGGATCAAATGGGAGGATGAAGATGGACGAACTAGACGAACTTGGTCCAAAGAAGGCCAACGGATCAAATGGGAGGACAAAGAGGGACTAACGAGACGAACATGATCCAAAGAAGGCCAACGGATCAAATGGGAGGACGAAGATGGACGAACTAGACGAACTTGATCCAAAGAAGGCCAACGGATCAAATGGGAGGAGGAAGATGGACGAACTAGACGAACATGGTCCAAAGAAGGCCAACAGATCAAATGGTAGGACGAAGAGGGACGAAAGTGACGAACTTGGTCCAAAGAAGGCCAACGGATCAAATGGGAGGACGAAGAGGGACGAAAGAGACGAACTTGATTCAAAGAAGGACAACGGATCTAATGCGACGACAATGATGGATGAACGAGACGAACTTGGTCCAAAGAAGGCCAACGGATCTAATGCGAGGACGAAGATGGACGAATGAGACGAACTTGGTCCAAAGAAGGCCAACGGATCAAATGGGAGGACGAAGAGGGACTAAGGAGACGAACTTGCTCCATAGAAGGCCAACGGATCAAATGCGAGGATGAAGATGGACGAACTAGACGAACATGGTCCAAAGAAGGCCAACAGATCAAATGGTAGGACGAAGAGGGACGAAGATGACGAACTTGGTCCAAAGAAGGCCAACGGATCAAATGGGAGGACGAAGAGGGGCTAACGAGACGAACATGATCCAAAGAAGGCCAACGGATCAAATGGGAGGACGAAGATGGACGAACTAGACGAACATGGTCCAAAGACGGCCAACAGATCAAATGGTAGGACGAAGAGGGACGAAAGTGACGAACTTGTTCCAAAGAAGGCAAACGGATCAAATGGGAGGACGACGAAGGACTAACGAGACAAACTTGATCAATTGAAGGCCAACGGATCAAATGGGAGGACGAAGATGGACGAACTAGATGAACATGGTCCAAAGAAGGCCAACAGATCAAATGGTATGACGAAGAGGGACGAAAGTGACGATCTTGGTCCAAAGAAGACCAACGGATCAAATGGGAGGACGAAGAGGGATGAAAGAGACGAACTTGATCCAAGCAAGGACGACGGATCTAATGCGACGACAATGATGGACGAACGAGACGAACTTGGTCCAAAGAAGGCCAACGGTTCTAATGCGAGGACGAAGATTGACGAACGAGACGAACTTGGTCCAAAGAAGGCCAACGGATCTAATGGGAGGAGGAAAAGGGACCAACGAGACGAACGTTTTCCAAAGAATTCCAACGGATCTAATGGGAAGACGAAGATGGACGAGTGAGATGATATTGGTCCAATTCCAACGGATCTAATGGGAGGACGAAGAGGGACTAAAGAGACGAACTTGGTCCAAAGATGGCCAACGAATCAAATGGTAGGACGAAGAGGGACAAAAGTGACGAACTTGATCCAAAGAAGGCCAACGGATCAAATGGGAGGAGGAAGATGGACGAAATAGACGAACATGGTCCAAAGAAGGCCAACATATCAAATGGTAGGACGAAGAGGGACGAAAGTGACGAACTTGCTCCAAAGAAGGCCGACGGATCAAATGCGAGGACGAAGATGGACGAACGAAACAAACTTAGTCCAAAGAAGGCCAACTAATCAAATGGGAGGAGGAAGATGGACGAACTAGACGAACATGGTCCAAAGAAGGCCAACAGATCAAATGGTAGGACGAAGAGGGACGAAAGTGACGAACTTGGTCCAAAGAAGGCCAACGGATCAAATGGGAGGACGAAGAGGGACAAAAGAGACGAACTTGATCCAAAGAGGGACAATAGATCTAATGCGACGGCAACGATGGACGAAAGAGACGAACTTGGTCCAAAGATGGCCAACGGATCTAATGCGCGGACGAAGATGGATGAACGAGACGAACTTGGTCCAAAGAAGGCCAACGGATCAAATGGGAGGACGAAGAGGGACTAACGAGACGAACTTGATCCAAAGAAGGCCAGCGGATCAAATGGGAGGACGAAGATGGACGAACTAGACGAACATGGTCCAAAGAAGGCCAACAGATCAAATGGTAGGACGAAAAGGGACGAAAATGACGAACTTGGTCCAAAGAAGGCCAACGGATCAAATGGGAGGAGGAAGAGGGACTAACAAGACGAACTTGATTCAAAGAAGGCCAACGGATCAAATGGGAGGATGAAGATGGACGAACTAGACGAACTTGGTCCAAAGAAGGCCAACGGATCAAATGGGAGGACGAAGAGGGACTAACGAGACGAACTTGATCCAAAGAAGGCCAACGGATCAAATGGGAGGACGAAGATGGACGAACTAGACGAACTTGATCCAAAGAAGGCCAACGGATCAAATGGTAGGACGAAGAGGGACGACAGTGACGAACTTGGTCCAAAGAAGACCAACGGATCAAATGGGAGGATGAAAGAGACGAACTTGATCCAAACAAGGACGACGGATCTAATGCGACGACGAAGATTGACGAACGAGACGAACTTGGTCCAAAGAAGGCCAACGGATCTAATGGGAGGAGGAAAAGGGACCAACGAGATGAACGTTTTCCAAAGAATTCCAACGGATCTAATGGGAAGACGAAGATGGACGAGTGAGATGATCTTGGTCCAATTCCAACGGATCTAATGGGAGGACGAAGAGGGACTAAAGAGACGAACTTGGTCCAATTCCAACGGATCTAATGGGAGGACGAAGACGGACTAAAGAGACGAACTTGGTCCAAAGATGGCCAACGGATCAAATGGTAGGACGAAGAGGGACAAAAGTGACGAACTTGATCCAAAGAAGGCCAACGGATCAAATGGGAGGACGAAGAGGGACTAACAAGACGAACTTGATCCAAAGAAGGCCAACGGATCAAATGGGAGGATGAAGATGGACGAACTAGACGAACTTGGTCCAAAGAAGGCCAACGGATCAAATGGGAGGACGAAGAGGGACTAACGAGACGAACATGATCCAAAGAAGGCCAACGGATCAAATGGGAGGACGAAGATGGACGAACTAGACGAACTTGATCCAAAGAAGGCCAACGGATCAAATGGGAGGAGGAAGATGGACGAACTAGACGAACATGGTCCAAAGAAGGCCAACAGATCAAATGGTAGGACGAAGAGGGACGAAAGTGACGAACTTGGTCCAAAGAAGGCCAACGGATCAAATGGGAGGACGAAGAGGGACGAAAGAGACGAACTTGATTCAAAGAAGGACAACGGATCTAATGCGACGACAATGATGGATGAACGAGACGAACTTGGTCCAAAGAAGGCCAACGGATCTAATGCGAGGACGAAGATGGACGAATGAGACGAACTTGGTCCAAAGAAGGCCAACGGATCAAATGGGAGGACGAAGAGGGACTAAGGAGACGAACTTGCTCCATAGAAGGCCAACGGATCAAATGCGAGGATGAAGATGGACGAACTAGACGAACATGGTCCAAAGAAGGCCAACAGATCAAATGGTAGGACGAAGAGGGACGAAGATGACGAACTAGGTCCAAAGAAGGCCAACGGATCAAATGGGAGGACGAAGAGGGACTAACGAGACGAACTTGATCCAAAGAAGGCCAACGGATCAAATGGGAGGACGAAGATGGACGAACTAGACGAACATGGTCCAAAGACGGCCAACAGATCAAATGGTAGGACGAAGAGGGACGAAAGTGACGAACTTGTTCCAAAGAAGGCAAACGGATCAAATGGGAGGACGACGAAGGACTAACGAGACAAACTTGATCAATTGAAGGCCAACGGATCAAATGGGAGGACGAAGATGGACGAACTAGATGAACATGGTCCAAAGAAGGCCAACAGATCAAATGGTAGGACGAAGAGGGACGAAAGTGACGATCTTGGTCCAAAGAAGACCAACGGATCAAATGGGAGGATGAAGAGGGATGAAAGAGACGAACTTGATCCAAGCAAGGACGACGGATCTAATGCGACGACAATGATGGACGAACGAGACGAACATGGTCCAAAGAAGGCCAACGGTTCTAATGCGAGGACGAAGATTGACGAACGAGACGAACTTGGTCCAAAGAAGGCCAACGGATCTAATGGGAGGAGGAAAAGGGACCAACGAGACGAACGTTTTCCAAAGAATTCCAACGGATCTAATGGGAAGACGAAGATGGACGAGTGAGATGATATTGGTCCAATTCCAACGGATCTAATGGGAGGACGAAGAGGGACTAAAGAGACGAACTTGGTCCAAAGATGGCCAACGGATCAAATGGTAGGACGAAGAGGGACAAAAGTGACGAACTTGATCCAAAGAAGGCCAACGGATCAAATGGGAGGAGGAAGATGGACGAACTAGACGAACATGGTCGAAAGAAGGCCAACATATCAAATGGTAGGACGAAGAGGGACGAAAGTGACGAACTTGCTCCAAAGAAGGCCGACGGATCAAATGCGATGACGAAGATGGACGAACGAAACAAACTTAGTCCAAAGAAGGCCAACTGAGCAAATGGGAGGAGGAAGATGGACGAACTAGACGAACATGGTCCAAAGAAGGCCAACAGATCAAATGGTAGGACGAAGAGGGACGAAAGTGACGAACTTGGTCCAAAGAAGGCCAACGGATCAAATGGGAGGACGAAGAGTGACAAAAGAGACGAACTTGGTCCAAAGATGGCCAACGAATCAAATGGTAGGACGAAGAGGGACAAAAGTGACGAACTTGATCCAAAGAAGGCCAACGGATCAAATGGGAGGAGGAAGATGGACGAACTAGACGAACATGGTCGAAAGAAGGCCAACGGATCAAATGGGAGGATGAAGATGGACGAACTAGACGAACTTGGTCCAAAGAAGGCCAACGGATCAAATGGGAGGACGAAGAGGGACTAACGAGACGAACTTGATCCAAAGAAGGCCAACGGATCAAATGGGAGGACGAAGAGGGACGAAAGTGACGAACTTGGTCCAAAGAAGACCAACGGATCAAATGGGAGGATGAAAGAGACGAACTTGATCCAAACAAGGACGACGGATCTAATGCGACGACGAAGATTGACGAACGAGACGAACTTGGTCCAAAGAAGGCCAACGGATCTAATGGGAGGAGGAAAAGGGACCAACGAGACGAACGTTTTCCAAAGAATTCCAACGGATCTAATGGGAAGACGAAGATGGACGAGTGAGATGATCTTGGTCCAATTCCAACGGATCTAATGCGCGGACGAAGATGGATGAACGAGACGAACTTGGTCCAAAGAAGGCCAACGGATCAAATGGGAGGACGAAGAGGGACTAACGAGACGAACTATCCAAAGAAGGCCAGCGGATCAAATGGGAGGACGAAGATGGACGAACTAGACGAACATGGTCCAAAGAAGGCCAACAGATCAAATGGTAGCACGAAAAGGGACGAAAATGACGAACTTGGTCCAAAGAAGGCCAACGGATCAAATGGGAAGACGAAGAGGGACTAACAAGACGAACTTGATCCAAAGAAGGCCAACGGATCAAATGGGAGGACGAAGATGGACGAACTAGACGAACTTGATCCAAAGAAGGCCAACGGATCAAATGGGAGGAGGAAGATGGACGAACTAGACGAACATGGTCCAAAGAAGGCCAACGGATCAAATGGGAGGACGAAGAGGGACTAACGAGACGAACATGATCCAAAGAAGGCCAACGGATCAAATGGGAGGACGAAGATGGACGAACTAGACGAACATGGTCCAAAGAAGGCCAACAGATCAAATGGTAGGACGAAGAGGGACGAAAGTGACGATCTTGGTCCAAAGAAGACCAACGGATCAAATGGGAGGACGAAGAGGGATGAAAGAGACGAACTTGATCCAAGCAAGGACGACGGATCTAATGCGACGACAATGATGGACGAACGAGACGAACTTGGTGCAAAGAAGGCCAACGGATCTAATGCGAGGACGAAGATTGACGAACGAGACGAACTTGGTCCAAAGAAGGCCAACGGATCTAATGGGAGGAGGAAAAGGGACCAACGAGACGAACGTTTTCCAAAGAATTCCAACGGATCTAATGGGAAGACGAAGATGGACGAGTGAGATGATATTGGTCCAATTCCAACGGATCTAATGGGAGGACGAAGAGGGACTAAAGAGACGAACTTGGTCCAAAGATGGCCAACGGATCAAATGGTAGGACGAAGAGGGACAAAAGTGACGAACTTGATCCAAAGAAGGCCAACGGATCAAATGGGAGGAGGAAGATGGACGAACTAGACGAACATGGTCGAAAGAAGGCCAACATATCAAATGGTAGGACGAAGAGGGACGAAAGTGACGAACTTGCTCCAAAGAAGGCCGACGGATCAAATGCGAGGACGAAGATGGACGAACGAAACAAACTTAGTCCAAAGAAGGCCAACTGATCAAATGGGAGGAGGAAGATGGACGAACTAGACGAACATGGTCCAAAGAAGGCCAACAGATCAAATGGTAGGACGAAGAGGGACGAAAGTGACGAACTTGGTCCAAAGAAGGCCAACGGATCAAATGGGAGGACGAAGAGTGACAAAAGAGACGAACTTGGTCCAAAGATGGCCAACGAATCAAATGGTAGGACGAAGAGGGACAAAAGTGACGAACTTGATCCAAAGAAGGCCAACGGATCAAATGGGAGGAGGAAGATGGACGAACTAGACGAACATGGTCGAAAGAAGGCCAACATATCAAATGGTAGGACGAAGAGGGACGAAAGTGACGAACTTGCTCCAAAGAAGGCCGACGGATCAAATGCGAGGACGAAGATGGACGAACGAAACAAACTTAGTCCAAAGAAGGCCAACTAATCAAATGGGAGGAGGAAGATGGACGAACTAGACGAACATGGTCCAAAGAAGGCCAACAGATCAAATGGTAGGACGAAGAGGGACGAAAGTGACGAACTTGGTCCAAAGAAGGCCAACGGATCAAATGGGAGGACGAAGAGGGACAAAAGAGACGAACTTGATCCAAAGAGGGACAATAGATCTAATGCGACGGCAATGATGGACGAAAGAGACGAACTTGGTCCAAAGATGGCCAACGGATCTAATGCGCGGACGAAGATGGATGAACGAGACGAACTTGGTCCAAAGAAGGCCAACGGATCAAATGGGAGGACGAAGAGGGACTAACGAGACGAACTTGATCCAAAGAAGGCCAGCGGATCAAATGGGAGGACGAAGATGGACGAACTAGACGAACATGGTCCAAAGAAGGCCAACAGATCAAATGGTAGGACGAAAAGGGACGAAAATGACGAACTTGGTCCAAAGAAGGCCAACGGATCAAATGGGAAGACGAAGAGGGACTAACAAGACGAACTTGATTCAAAGAAGGCCAACGGATCAAATGGGAGGATGAAGATGGACGAACTAGACGAACTTGGTCCAAAGAAGGCCAACGGATCAAATGGGAGGACGAAGAGGGACTAACGAGACGAACTTGATCCAAAGAAGGCCAACGGATCAAATGGGAGGACGAAGATGGACGAACTAGACGAACTTGATCCAAAGAAGGCCAACGGATCAAATGGGAGGAGGAAGATGGACGAACTAGACGAACATGGTCCAAAGAAGGCCAACAGATCAAATGGTAGGACGAAGAGGGACGAAAGTGACGAACTTGGTCCAAAGAAGACCAACGGATCAAATGGGAGGATGAAAGAGACGAACTTGATCCAAACAAGGACGACGGATCTAATGCGACGACGAAGATTGACGAACGAGACGAACTTGGTCCAAAGAAGGCCAACGGATCTAATGGGAGGAGGAAAAGGGACCAACGAGACGAACGTTTTCCAAAGAATTCCAACGGATCTAATGGGAAGACGAAGATGGACGAGTGAGATGATCTTGGTCCAATTCCAACGGATCTAACGGGAGGACGAAGAGGGACTAAAGAGACGAACTTGGTCCAATTCCAACGGATCTAATGGGAGGACGAAGAGGGACTAAAGAGACGAACTTGGTCCAAAGATGGCCAACGGATCAAATGGTAGGACGAAGAGGGACAAAAGTGACGAACTTGATCCAAAGAAGGCCAACGGATCAAATGGGAGGACGAAGAGGGACTAACAAGACGACCTTGATCCAAAGAAGGCCAACGGATCAAATGGGAGGATGAAGATGGACGAACTAGACGAACTTGGTCCAAAGAAGGCCAACGGATCAAATGGGAGGACGAAGAGGGACTAACGAGACGAACATGATCCAAAGAAGGCCAACGGATCAAATGGGAGGACGAAGATGGACGAACTAGACGAACTTGATCCAAAGAAGGCCAACGGATCAAATGGGAGGAGGAAGATGGACGAACTAGACGAACATGGTCCAAAGAAGGCCAACAGATCAAATGGTAGGACGAAGAGGGACGAAAGTGACGAACTTGGTCCAAAGAAGGCCAACGGATCAAATGGGAGGACGAAGAGGGACGAAAGAGACGAACTTGATTCAAAGAAGGACAACGGATCTAATGCGACGACAATGATGGATGAACGAGACGAACTTGGTCCAAAGAAGGCCAACGGATCTAATGCGAGGACGAAGATGGACGAATGAGACGAACTTGGTCCAAAGAAGGCCAACGGATCAAATGGGAGGACGAAGAGGGACTAAGGAGACGAACTTGCTCCATAGAAGGCCAACGGATCAAATGCGAGGATGAAGATGCACGAACTAGACGAACATGGTCCAAAGAAGGCCAACAGATCAAATGGTAGGACGAAGAGGGACGAAGATGAAGAACTTGGTCCAAAGGAGGCCAACGGATCAAATGGGAGGACGAAGAGGGACTAACGAGACGAACTTGATCCAAAGAAGGCCAACGGATCAAATGGGAGGACGAAGATGGACGAACTAGACGAACATGGTCCAAAGACGGCCAACAGATCAAATGGTAGGACGAAGAGGGACGAAAGTGACGAACTTGTTCCAAAGAAGGCAAACGGATCAAATGGGAGGACGACGAAGGACTAACGAGACAAACTTGATCAATTGAAGGCCAACGGATCAAATGGGAGGACGAAGATGGACGAACTAGACGAACATGGTCCAAAGAAGGCCAACAGATCAAATGGTAGGACGAAGAGGGACGAAAGTGACGATCTTGGTCCAAAGAAGACCAACGGATCAAATGGGAGGACGAAGAGGGATGAAAGAGACGAACTTGATCCAAGCAAGGACGACGGATCTAATGCGACGACAATGATGGACGAACGAGACGAACTTGGTCCAAAGAAGGCCAACGGATCTAATGCGAGGACGAAGATTGACGAACGAGACGAACTTGGTCCAAAGAAGGCCAACGGATCTAATGGGAGGAGGAAAAGGGACCAACGAGACGAACGTTTTCCAAAGAATTCCAACGGATCTAATGGGAAGACGAAGATGGACGAGTGAGATGATATTGTTCCAATTCCAACGGATCTAATGGGAGGACGAAGAGGGACTAAAGAGACGAACTTGGTCCAAAGATGGCCAACGGATCAAATGGTAGGACGAAGAGGGACAAAAGTGACGAACTTGATCCAAAGAAGGCCAACGGATCAAATGGGAGGAGGAAGATGGACGAACTAGACGAACATGGTCGAAAGAAGGCCAACATATCAAATGGTAGGACGAAGAGGGACGAAAGTGACGAACTTGCTCCAAAGAAGGCCGACGGATCAAATGCGAGGACGAAGATGGACGAACGAAACAAACTTAGTCCAAAGAAGGCCAACTGATCAAATGGGAGGAGGAAGATGGACGAACTAGACGAACATGGTCCAAAGAAGGCCAACAGATCAAATGGTAGGACGAAGAGGGACGAAAGTGACGAACTTGGTCCAAAGAAGGCCAACGGATCAAATGGGAGGACGAAGAGTGACAAAAGAGACGAACTTGATCCAAAGAGGGACAATAGATCTAATGCGACGGTAATGATGGACGAAAGAGACGAACTTGGTCCAAAGATGGCCAACGGATCTAATGCGCGGACGAAGATGGATGAACGAGACGAACTTGGTCCAAAGAAGGCCAACGGATCAAATGGGAGGACGAAGAGGGACGAAAAGGGACGAAAATGACGAACTTGGTCCAAAGAAGGCCAACGGATCAAATGGGAGGACGAAGAGGGACTAACAAGACGAACTTGATTCAAAGAAGGCCAACGGATCAAATGGGAGGATGAAGATGGACGAACTAGACGAACTTGGTCCAAAGAAGGCCAACGGATCAAATGGGAGGACGAAGAGGGACTAACGAGACGAACTTGATCCAAAGAAGGCCAACGGATCAAATGGGAGGACGAAGATGGACGAACTAGACGAACTTGATCCAAAGAAGGCCAACGGATCAAATGGGAGGAGGAAGATGGACGAACTAGACGAACATGGCCCAAAGAAGGCCAACAGATCAAATGGTAGGACGAAGAGGGACGAAAGCGACGAACTTGATCGAAAGAAGGCCAACGGATCAAATGGGAGGAGGAAGATGGACGAACTAGACGAACATGGTCGAAAGACGGCCAACAGATCAAATGGTAGGACGAAGAGGGACGAAAGTGACGAACTTGGTCCAAAGAAGGCCAACGGATCAAATACGAGGACGAAGAGGGATGAAAGAGACGAACTTGATCCAAACAAGGACGACGGATCTAATGCGACGACAATGATGGACGAACGAGACGAACTTGGTCCAAAGAAGGCCAACGGATCTAACGCGAGGACGAAGACTGACGAACGAGACGAACTTGGTCCAAAGAAGGCCAACGGATCTAATGGGATGAGGAAAAGGGACGAAGGAGACGAACGTTTTCCAAAGAATTCCAACGGATCTAATGGGAAGACGAAGATGGACGAGTGAGACGATCTTGGTCCAATTCCAACGGATCAAATGGGAGGACGACGAAGGACTAACGAGACAAACTTGATCCATTAATGGCCAACGGATCAAATGGGAGGACGAAGATGGACGAACTAGACGAACATGGTCCAAAGAAGGCCAACAGATCAAATGGTAGGACGAAGAGGGACGAAAGTGACGAACTTGGTCCAAACAAGGCCAACGGATCAAATGGGAGGACGAAGAGGGATGAAAGAGACGAACTTGATCCAAACAAGGACGACGGATCTAATGCGACGACAATGATGGACGAACGAGACGAACTTGGTCCAAAGAAGGCCAACGGATCTAACGCGAGGACGAAGACTGACGAACGAGACGAACTTGGTCCAAAGAAGGCCAACGGATCTAATGGGATGAGGAAAAGGGACGAAGGAGACGAACGTTTTCCAAAGAATTCCAACGGATCTAATCGGAAGACGAAGATGGACGAGTGAGACGATCTTGGTCCAATTCCAACGGATCTAATGGGAGGACGAAGAGGGACTAAAGAGACGAACTTGGTCCAAAGATGGCCAATGGATCAAATGGGAGGACGAAGAGGGACGAACTAGATGAACTTGATCCAAAGAAGGCCAACAGATGAAATGGGAGGAGGAAGATGGACGAACTAGACGAACATGGTCCAAAGAAGGCCAACAGATCAAATGGTAGGACGAAGAGGGACGAAAGTGACGAACTTGATCCAAAGAAGGCCAACGGATCAAATGGGAGGAGGAAGATGGACGAACTAGACGAACATGGTCCGAAGAAGGCCAACAGATCAAATGGTAGGACGAAGAGGGACGAAAGTGACGAACATGGTCCAAAGAAGGCCAACGGATCAAATGGGAGGACGAAGAGGGACAAAAGAGACGAACTTGATCCAAAGGGGGACAATAGATCTAATGCAACGACAATGATGGACGAACGAGACGAACTTGGTCCAAAGAAGGCCAACGGATCTAATGCGAGGACGAAGATGGACGAATGAGACGAACTTGGTCCAAAGAAGGCCAACGGATCAAATGGGAGGACGAAGAGGGACTAACAAGACGAACTTCATCGATAAAAGGCCAACGGATCAAATGGGAGGATGAAGATGGACGAACTAAACAAACATGGTCCAAAGATGGCCAACAGATCAAATTGTAGGACGAAGAGTGACGAAAGTGTCGAACTTGGTCCAAAGAAGGCCAACGGATCAAATGGGAGGATGACGAAGGACTAACGAGACAAACTTGATCCATTGAAGGCCAATGGATCAAATGGGAGGACGAAGATGGACGAACTAGACGAACATGGTCCAAAGAAGGCAAACAGATCAAATGGTAGGACGAAGAGGGACGAAAGTGACGAACTTGGTCCAAAGAAGGCCAACGGATCAAATGGGAGGACGAAGAGGGATGAAAGAGATGAACTTGATCCAAACAAGGACGACGGATCTAATGCGACGACAATGATGGACGAACGAGACGAACTTGGTCCAAAGAAGGCCAACGGATCTAATGCGAGGACGAAGATTGACGAACGAGACGAACTTGGTCCAAAGAAGGCCAACGGATCTAATGGGAGGAGGAAATGGGACGAACGAGACGAACATGGTCCAAAGAAGGCCAACAGATCAAATGGTAGGACGAAGAGGGACGAAAGTGACGAACTTGGTCCAAAGAAGGCCAACGGATCAAATGGGAGGACGAAGAGGGACAAAAGAGACGAACTTGATCCAAAGAGGGACAATAGATCTAATGCGACGGCAATGATGGACGAAAGAGACGAACTTGGTCCAAAGATGGCCAACGGATCTAATGCGCGGACGAAGATGGACGAACGAGACGAACTTGGTCCAAAGAAGGCCAACGGATCAAATGGGAGGAGGAAGATGGACGAACTAGACGAACATGGTCCAAAGAAGGCCAACATATCAAATGGTAGGACGAAGAGGGACGAAAGTGACGAACTTGGTCCAAAGAAGGCCAACGGATCAAATGCGAGGACGAAGATAGACGAACGAAACGAACTTGGTCCAAAGAAGGCCAACGGATCAAATGGGAGGAGGAAGATGGACGAACTAGACGAACATGGTCCAAAGAAGGCCAACAGATCAAATGGTAGGACGAAGAGGGACGAAAGTGACGAACATGGCCCAAAGAAGGCCAACGGATCAAATGGGAGGACGAAGAGGGACAAAAGAGACGAACTTGATCCAAAGAGGGACAATAGATCTAATGCGACGACAATGATGGACGAACGAGACGAACTTGGTCCAAAGAAGGCCAACGGATCTAATGCGAGGACGAAGATGGACGAATGAGACGAACTTGGTCCAAAGAAGGCCAACGGATCAAATGGGAGGACGAAGAGGGACTAACAAGACGAACTTGATCCATAAAAGGCCAACGGATCAAATGGGAGGATGAAGATGGACGAACTAAACAAACATGGTCCAAAGATGGCCAACAGATCAAATGGTAGGACGAAGAGGGACGAAAGTGACGAACATGGCCCAAAGAAGGCCAACGGATCAAATGGGAGGACGAAGAGGGACAAAAGAGACGAACTTGATCCAAAGAGGGACAATAGATCTAATGCGACGACAATGATGGACGAACGAGACGAACTTGGTCCAAAGAAGGCCAACGGATCTAATGCGAGGACGAAGATGGACGAATGAGACGAACTTGGTCCAAAGAAGGCCAACGGATCAAATGGGAGGACGAAGAGGGACTAACCAGACGAACTTGATCCATAAAAGGCCAACGGATCAAATGGGAGGATGAAGATGGACGAACTAAACAAACATGGTCCAAAGATGGCCAACAAATCAAACGGTAGGACGAAGAGTGACGAAAGTGTCGAACTTGGTCCAAACAAGGCCAACGGATCAAATGGGAGGATGACGAAGGACTAACGAGACAAACTTGATCCATTGAAGGCCAACGGATCAAATGGGAGGACGAAGATGGACGAACTAGACGAACATGGTCCAAAGAAGGCCAACAGATCAAATCGTAGGACGAAGAGGGACAAAAGTGACGAACTTGGTCCAAAGAAGGCCAACGGATCAAATGGGAGGACGAAGAGGGATGAAAGAGATGAACTTGATCCAAACAAGGATGACGGATCTAATGCGACGACAATGATGGACGAACGAGACGAACATGGTCCAAAGAAGGCCAACAGATCAAATGGTAGGACGAAGAGGGACGAAAGTGACGAACTTGGTCCAAAGAAGGCCAAAGGATCAAATGGGAGGACGAAGAGGGACAAAAGAGACGAACTTGATCCAAAGAGGGACAATAGATCTAATGCGACGGCAATGATGGACGAAAGAGACAAACTTGGTCCAAAGATGGCCAACGGATCTAATGCGCGGACGAAGATGGACGAACGAGACGAACTTGGTCCAAAGAAGGCCAACGGATCAAATGGGAGGAGGAAGATGGACGAACTAGACGAACATGGTCCAAAGAAGGCCAACATATCAAATGGTAGGACGAAGAGGGACGAAAGTGACGAACTTGGTCCAAAGAGGGCCAACGGATCAAATGCGAGGACGAAGATGGACGAACGAAACGAACTTGGTCCAAAGAAGGCCAACGGATCAAATGGGAGGAGGAAGATGGACGAACTAGACGAACATGGTCCAAAGAAGGCCAACAGATCAAACGGTAGGACGAAGAGGGACGAAAGTGACGAACATGGTCCAAAGAAGGCCAACGGATCAAATGGGAGGACGAAGAGGGACAAAAGAGACGAACTTGATCCAAAGAGGGACAATAGATCTAATGCGACGACAATGATGGACGAACGAGACGAACATGGTCCAAAGAAGGCCAACGGATCTAATGCGAGGACGAAGATGGACGAATGAGACGAACTTGGTCCAAAGAAGGCCAACGGATCAAATGGGAGGACGAAGAGGGACTAACAAGACGAACTTGATCCATAAAAGGCCAACGGATCAAATGGGAGGATGAAGATGGACGAACTAAACAAACATGGTCCAAAGATGGCCAACAGATCAAACGGTAGGACGAAGAGTGACGAAAGTGTCGAACTTGGTCCAAACAAGGCCAACGGATCAAATGGGAGGATGACGAAGGACTAACGAGACAAACTTGATCCATTGAAGGCCAACGGATCAAATGGGAGGAGGAAGATGGACGAACTAGACGAACATGGTCCAAAGAAGGCCAACATATCAAATGGTAGGACGAAGAGGGACGAAAGAGACGAACTTGGTCCAAAGAAGGCCAACGGATCAAATGCGAGGACGAAGATGGACGAACGAAACGAACTTGGTCCAAAGAAGGCCAACGGATCAAATGGAGGATGAAGATGGACGAACTAGACGAACATGGTCCAAAGAAGGCCAACTGATCAAATGGTAGGACGAAGAGGGACGAAAGTGACGAACATGGTCCAAAGAAGGCCAACGGATCAAATGGGAGGACGAAGAGGGACGAAAGAGACGAACTTGATCCAAAGAAGGACAACGGATCTAATGCGACGACAATGATCGACGAACGAGACGAACTTGGTCCAAAGAAGGCCAACGGATCTAATGCGAGGACGAAGATGGACGAAGGAGACGAACTTGGTCCAAAGAAGGCCAACGGATCAAATGGGAGGACAAAGAGGGACTAACGAGACGAACTTGATCCATAAAAGGCCAACGGATCAAATGGGAGGATGAAGATGGACGAACTAGACGAACATGGTCCAAAGAAGGCCAACATATCAAATGGTAGGACGAAGAGGGACGAAAGAGACGAACTTGTTCCAAAGAAGGCCAACGGATCAAATGCGAGGACGAAGATGGACCAACGAAACGAACTTGGTCCAAAGAAGGCCAACGGATCAAATGGAAGGATGAAGATGGACAAACTAGACGAACATGGTCCAAAGAAGGCCAACTGATCAAATGGTAGGACGAAGAGGGACGAAAGTGACGAACATGGTCCAAAGATGGCCAACGGGTCAAATGGGAGGACGAAGATGGACGAACTAGACGAACTTGATCCAAAGAAGGCCAACGGATCAAATGGGAGGAGGAAGTAGGACGAACTAGACGAACACGGTCCAAAGAAGGCCAACAGATCAAATGGTAGGACGAAGAGGGACGAAAGTGACGAACTTGGTCCAAAGAAGGCCAACAGATCAAATGGGAGGACGACGAAGGACTAACGAGACAAACTTGATCCATTGAAGGCCAACGGATCAAATGGGAGGACGAAGATGGACAAACTAGACGAACATGGTCCAAAGAAGGCCAACAGATCAAATGGTAGGACGAAGAGGGACGAATGTAACGAACTTGGTCCAAACAAGGCCAACGTATCAAATGGGAGGACGAAGAGGGAGGAAAGAGACGAACTTGATCCAAAAAAGGACGACGGATCTAATGCGACGACAATGATGGATGAACGAGACGAACTTGGTCCAAAGAAGGCCGACGGATCTAATGCGAGGACGAAGATGGACGAATGAGACGAACTTGGTCCAAAGAAGGCCGACGGATCAAATGGGAGGACGAAGAGGGACTAACAAGAAGAACTTGATCCATAAAAGGCCAACGGATCAAATGGGAGGATGAAGATGGACGAACTAAACAAACATGGTCCAAAGATGGCGAACAGATCAAATGGTAGGACGAAGAGTGACGAAAGTGTCGAACTTGGTCCAAAGAAGGCCAACGGATCAAATGGGAGGATGACAAAGGACTAACGAGACAAACTTGATCCATTGAAGGCCAACGGATCAAATGGGAGGACGAAGATGGACGAACAAGACGAACATGGTCCAAAGAAGGCCAACAGATCAAATGGTAGGACGAAGAGGGACGAAAGTGACGAACTTGGTCCAAAGAAGGCCAACGGATCAAATGGGAGGACGAAGAGGGATGAAAGAGATGAACTTGATCCAAACAAGGACGACGGATCTAATGCGACGACAATGATGGACGAACGAGACGAACTTGGTCCAAAGAAGGCCAACGGATCTAATGCGAGGACGAAGATTGACGAACGAGACGAACTTGGTCCAAAGAAGGCCAACGGATCTAATGGGAGGAGGAAAAGGGACGAACGAGACGAACATGGTCCAAAGAAGGCCAACAGATCAATTGGTAGGACGAAGAGGGACGAAAGTGACGAACTTGGTCCAAAGAAGGCCAACGGATCAAATGGAAGGACGAAGAGGGACAAAAGAGACGAACTTGATCCAAAGAGGGACAATAGATCTAATGCGACGGCAATGATGGACGAAAGAGACGAACTTGGTCCAAAGATGGCCAACGGATCTAATGCGCGGACGAAGATTGACGAACGAGACGAACTTGGTCCAAAGAAGGCCAACGGATCAAATGGGAGGAGGAAGATGGACGAACTAGACGAACATGGTCCAAAGAAGGCCAACATATCAAATGGTAGGACGAAGAGTAACGAAAGAGACGAACTTGGTCCAAAGAAGGCCAACCGATCAAATGCGAGGACGAAGATGGACGAACGAAACGAACTTAGTCCAAAGAAGGCCAACGGATCAAATGGGAGGATGAAGATGGACGAACTAGACGAACATGGTCCAAAGAAGGCCAACTGATCAAATGGTAGGACGAAGAGGGACGAAAGTGACGAACATGGTCCAAAGAAGGCCAACGGATCAAATGGGAGGACGAAGAGGGACGAAAGAGACGAATTTGATCCAAAGAAGGACAACGGATCTAATGCGACGACAATGATCGACGAACGAGACGAACTTGGTCCAAAGAAGGCCAACGGATCTAATGCGAGGACGAAGATTGACGAACGAGACGAACATGGTCCAAAGAAGGCCAACGGATCTAATGGGAGGAGGAAAAGGGACGAACGAGACGAACATGGTCCAAAGAAGGCCAACAGATCAATTGGTAGGACGAAGAGGGACGAAAGTGACGAACTTGGTCCAAAGAAGGCCAACGGATCAAATGGAAGGACGAAGAGGGACAAAAGAGACGAACTTGATCCAAAGAAGGACAACGGATCTAATGCGACGACAATGATGGACGAAAGAGACGAACTTGGTCCAAAGATGGCCAACGGATCTAATGCGCGGACGAAGATTGACGAACGAGACGAACTTGGTCCAAAGAAGGCCAACGGATCAAATGGGAGGAGGAAGATGGACGAACTAGACGAACATGGTCCAAAGAAGGCCAACATATCAAATGGTAGGACGAAGAGTAACGAAAGAGACGAACTTGGTCCAAAGAAGGCCAACCGATCAAATGCGAGGACGAAGATGGACGAACGAAACGAACTTAGTCCAAAGAAGGCCAACGGATCAAATGGGAGGATGAAGATGGACGAACTAGACGAACATGGTCCAAAGAAGGCCAACTGATAAAATGGTAGGACGAAGAGGGACGAAAGTGACGAACATGGTCCAAAGAAGGCCAACGGATCAAATGGGAGGACGAAGAGGGACGAAAGAGACGAACTTGATCCAAAGAAGGACAACGGATCTAATGCGACGACAATGATCGACGAACGAGACGAACTTGGTCCAAAGAAGGCCAACGGATCTAATGCGAGGACGAAGATGGACGAATGAGACGAACTTGGTCCAAACAAGGCCAACGGATCAAATGGGAGGACGAAGAGGGACTAACGAGACGAACTTGATCCATAAAAGGCCAACGGATCAAATGGGAGGATGAAGATGGACGAACTAGACGAACATGGTCCAAAGAAGGCCAACAGATCAAGTGGTAGGACGAAGAGGGACGAAAGTGACGAACTTGGTCCAAAGAAGGCCAACAGATCAAATAGGAGGACGACGAAGGACTAACGAGACAAACTTGATCCCTTGAAGGCCAACGGATCAAATGGGAGGACGAAGATGGACGAACCAGACGAACATGGTCCAAAGAAGGCCAACAGATCAAATGGTAGGACGAAGAGGGACGAATGTAACGAACTTGGTCCAAACAAGGCCAACGTATCAAATGGGAGGACGAAGAGGGAGGAAAGAGATGAACTTGATCCAAACAAGGACGACAGATCTAATGCGACGACAATGATGGATGAACGAGACGAACTTGGTCCAAAGAAGGGCAACGGATCTAATGCGAGGACGAAGATGGACGAATGAGACGAACTTGGTCCAAAGAAGGCCAACGGATCAAATGGGAGGACGAAGAGGGATGAAAGAGACGAACTTGATCCAAACAAGGACGACGGATCTAATGCGACGACAAAGATGGACGAACGAGACGAACTTGGTCCAAAGAAGGCCAATGGATGTAATGCGAGGACGAAGATTGACGAACGAGACGAACTTGGTCCAAAGAAGGCCAACGGATCTAATGGGAGGAGGAAAAGGGACGAACGAGACGAATGTTTTCCAAAGAATTCCAACGGATCTAATGGGAAGACGAAGATGGACGAGTGAGACGATCTTGGTCCAATTCCAACGGATCTAATGGGAGGACGAAGAGGGACTAAAGAGACGAACTTGGTCCAAAGATGGCCAACGGATCAAATGGGATAACGAAGAGGGACGAACTTGACGAACTTGATCCAAAGAAGGCCAACGGATCAAATGGGAGGAGGAAGATGGAAGAACTAGACGAACATGGTCCAAAGAAGGCCAACAGATCAAATGGTAGGACGAAGAGGGACGAAAGTGACGATCATGGTCCAAAGAAGGCCAACGGATCAAATGGGAGGATGAAGATGGACGAACTAGACGAACATGGTCCAAAGAAGGCCAACAGATCAAATGGTAGGACGAAAGTGACGAAAGTGAAGAACTTGGTCCAAAGAAGGCCAACGGATCAAATGGGAGGACGACGAAGGACTAACGAGACAAACTTGATCCATTGAAGGCCAACGGATCAAATGGGAGGACGAAGATGGACGAACTAGACGAACATGGTCCAAAGAAGGCCAACAGATCAAATGGTAGGACGAAGAGGGACGAAAGTGACGAACTTGGTCCAAAGAAGGCCAACAGATCAAATGGGAAGACGACGAAGGACTAGCGAGACAAACTTGATCCATTGAAGGCCAACGGATCAAATGGGAGGATGAAGATGGACGAACTAGACGAACATGGTCCAAAGAAGGCCAACAGATCAAATGGTAGGACGAAGAGGGACGAATGTAACGAACTTGGTCCAAACAAGGCCAACGTATCAAATGGGAGGACGAAGAGGGAGGAAAGAGACGAACTTGATCCAAACAAGGACGACGGATCTAATGCGACGACAATGATGGATGAACGAGACGAACTTGGTGCAAAGAAGGCCAACGGATCTAATGCGAGGACGAAGATAGACGAATGACACGAACTTGGTCCAAAGAAGGCCAACGGATCAAATGGGAGGACGAAGAGGGACTAACAAGACGAACTTGATCCAAAGAAGGCCAACGGATCAAATGGGCGGAGGAAGATGGACGAACTAGACGAACATGGTCCAAAGAAGGCCAACAGATCAAATGGTAGGACGAAGAGGGACGAAAGTGACGAACATGATCCAAAGAAAGCCAACGGATCAAATGGGAGGTGGAAGATGGACGAACTAGACGAACATGGTCTAAAGAAGGCCAACATATCAAATGGTTGGATGAAGAGGGACGAAAGTGACGAACTTGGTCCAAAGAAGGCCGACGGATCTAATGCGAGGACGAAGATGGACGAATGAGACGAACTTGGTCCAAAGAAGGCCGACGGATCAAATGGGAGGACGAAGAGGGACTAACAAGAAGAACTTGATCCATAAAAGGCCAACGGATCAAATGGGAGGATGAAGATGGACGATCTAAACAAACATGGTCCAAAGATGGCGAACAGATCAAATGGTAGGACGAAGAGTGACGAAAGTGTCGAACTTGGTCCAAAGAAGGCCAACGGATCAAATGGGAGGATGACAAAGGACTAACGAGACAAACTTGATCCATTGAAGGCCAACGGATCAAATGGGAGGACGAAGATGGACGAACAAGACGAACATGGTCCAAAGAAGGCCAACAGATCAAATGGTAGGACGAAGAGGGACGAAAGTGACGAACTTGGTCCAAAGAAGGCCAACGGATCAAATGGGAGGACGAAGAGGGATGAAAGAGATGAACTTGATCCAAACAAGGACGACGGATCTAATGCGACGACAATGATGGACGAACGAGACGAACTTGGTCCAAAGAAGGCCAACGGATCTAATGCGAGGACGAAGATTGACGAACGAGACGAACTTGGTCCAAAGAAGGCCAACGGATCTAATGGGAGGAGGAAAAGGGACGAACGAGACGAACATGGTCCAAAGAAGGCCAACAGATCAATTGGTAGGACGAAGAGGGACGAAAGTGACGAACTTGGTCCAAAGAAGGCCAACGGATCAAATGGAAGGACGAAGAGGGACAAAAGAGACGAACTTGATCCAAAGAGGGACAATAGATCTAATGCGACGGCAATGATGGACGAAAGAGACGAACTTGGTCCAAAGATGGCCAACGGATCTAATGCGCGGACGAAGATTGACGAACGAGACGAACTTGGTCCAAAGAAGGCCAACGGATCAAATGGGAGGAGGAAGATGGACGAACTAGACGAACATGGTCCAAAGAAGGCCAACATATCAAATGGTAGGACGAAGAGTAACGAAAGAGACGAACTTGGTCCAAAGAAGGCCAACCGATCAAATGCGAGGACGAAGATGGACGAACGAAACGAACTTAGTCCAAAGAAGGCCAACGGATCAAATGGGAGGATGAAGATGGACGAACTAGACGAACATGGTCCAAAGAAGGCCAACTGATCAAATGGTAGGACGAAGAGGGACGAAAGTGACGAACATGGTCCAAAGAAGGCCAACGGATCAAATGGGAGGACGAAGAGGGACGAAAGAGACGAACTTGATCCAAAGAAGGACAACGGATCTAATGCGACGACAATGATCGACGAACGAGACGAACTTGGTCCAAAGAAGGCCAACGGATCTAATGCGAGGACGAAGATTGACGAACGAGACGAACATGGTCCAAAGAAGGCCAACGGATCTAATGGGAGGAGGAAAAGGGACGAACGAGACGAACATGGTCCAAAGAAGGCCAACAGATCAATTGGTAGGACGAAGAGGGACGAAAGTGACGAACTTGGTCCAAAGAAGGCCAACGGATCAAATGGAAGGACGAAGAGGGACAAAAGAGACGAACTTGATCCAAAGAAGGACAACGGATCTAATGCGACGACAATGATGGACGAAAGAGACGAACTTGGTCCAAAGATGGCCAACGGATCTAATGCGCGGACGAAGATTGACGAACGAGACGAACTTGGTCCAAAGAAGGCCAACAGATCAAATGGGAGGAGGAAGATGGACGAACTAGACGAACATGGTCCAAAGAAGGCCAACATATCAAATGGTAGGACGAAGAGTAACGAAAGAGACGAACTTGGTCCAAAGAAGGCCAACCGATCAAATGCGAGGACGAAGATGGACGAACGAAACGAACTTAGTCCAAAGAAGGCCAACGGATCAAATGGGAGGATGAAGATGGACGAACTAGACGAACATGGTCCAAAGAAGGCCAACTGATAAAATGGTAGGACGAAGAGGGACGAAAGTGACGAACATGGTCCAAAGAAGGCCAACGGATCAAATGGGAGGACGAAGAGGGACGAAAGAGACGAACTTGATCCAAAGAAGGACAACGGATCTAATGCGACGACAATGATCGACGAACGAGACGAACTTAGTCCAAAGAAGGCCAACGGATCTAATGCGAGGACGAAGATGGACGAATGAGACGAACTTGGTCCAAACAAGGCCAACAGATCAAATGGGAGGACGAAGAGGGACTAACGAGACGAACTTGATCCATAAAAGGCCAACGGATCAAATGGGAGGATGAAGATGGACGAACTAGACGAACATGGTCCAAAGAAGGCCAACAGATCAAGTGGTAGGACGAAGAGGGACGAAAGTGACGAACTTGGTCCAAAGAAGGCCAACAGATCAAATAGGAGGACGACGAAGGACTAACGAGACAAACTTGATCCCTTGAAGGCCAACGGATCAAATGGGAGGACGAAGATGGACGAACCAGACGAACATGGTCCAAAGAAGGCCAACAGATCAAATGGTAGGACGAAGAGGGACGAATGTAACGAACTTGGTCCAAACAAGGCCAACGTATCAAATGGGAGGACGAAGAGGGAGGAAAGAGACGAACTTGATCCAAACAAGGACGACGGATCTAATGCGACGACAATGATGGATGAACGAGACGAACTTGGTCCAAAGAAGGGCAACGGATCTAATGCGAGGACGAAGATGGACGAATGAGACGAACTTGGTCCAAAGAAGGCCAACGGATCAAATGGGAGGACGAAGAGGGATGAAAGAGACGAACTTGATCCAAACAAGGACGACGGATCTAATGCGACGACAAAGATGGACGAACGAGACGAACTTGGTCCAAAGAAGGCCAATGGATGTAATGCGAGGACGAAGATTGACGAACGAGACGAACTTGGTCCAAAGAAGGCCAACGGATCTAATGGGAGGAGGAAAAGGGACGAACGAGACGAATGTTTTCCAAAGAATTCCAACGGATCTAATGGACGAGTGAGACGATCTTGGTCCAATTCCAACGGATCTAATGGGAGGACGAAGAGGGACTAAAGAGACGAACTTGGTCCAAAGATGGCCAACGGATCAAATGGGAGGACGAAGATGGACGAACGAGACAGACTTGGTCCAAAGAACGCCAACGGATCAAATTGGAGGACGAAGAGGGACGAACGAGACAAACTTGGTCCAAAGAAGGCCAACGGATCAAATTGGAGGGCAAAGAGGGACGAACGAGACAAACTTGGTCCAAAGAAGGCCAACAGATTTAATGGGAGGATGAAGAGGGACGAACGATGATGGACAAACGAGACGAGCCTGGTCCAAAGAAGTCCAACGGATCTAATGGGAGGACGAAGAAGGACTAACGAGACGAACTTGGTCCAAAGAAGGCCAACGGATCAAATGGGAGGAGGAAGATGGAAGAACTAGACGAACATGGTCCAAAGAAGGCCAACAGATCAAATGGTAGGACGAAGAGGGACGAAAGTGACGATCATGGTCCAAAGAAGGCCAACGGATCAAATGGGAGGATGAAGATGGACGAACTAGACGAACATGGTCCAAAGAAGGCCAACAGATCAAATGGTAGGACGAAAGTGACGAAAGTGAAGAACTTGGTCCAAAGAAGGCCAACGGATCAAATGGGAGGACGACGAAGGACTAACGAGACAAACTTGATCCATTGAAGGCCAACGGATCAAATGGGAGGACGAAGATGGACGAACTAGACGAACATGGTCCAAAGAAGGCCAACAGATCAAATGGTAGGACGAAGAGGGACGAAAGTGACGAACTTGGTCCAAAGAAGGCCAACAGATCAAATGGGAAGACGACGAAGGACTAGCGAGACAAACTTGATCCATTGAAGGCCAACGGATCAAATGGGAGGATGAAGATGGACGAACTAGACGAACATGGTCCAAAGAAGGCCAACAGATCAAATGGTAGGACGAAGAGGGACGAATGTAACGAACTTGGTCCAAACAAGGCCAACGTATCAAATGGGAGGACGAAGAGGGAGGAAAGAGACGAACTTGATCCAAACAAGGACGACGGATCTAATGCGACGACAATGATGGATGAACGAGACGAACTTGGTGCAAAGAAGGCCAACGGATCTAATGCGAGGACGAAGATAGACGAATGACACGAACTTGGTCCAAAGAAGGCCAACGGATCAAATGGGAGGACGAAGAGGGACTAACAAGACGAACTTGATCCAAAGAAGGCCAACGGATCAAATGGGCGGAGGAAGATGGACGAACTAGACGAACATGGTCCAAAGAAGGCCAACAGATCAAATGGTAGGACGAAGAGGGACGAAAGTGACGAACTTGATCCAAAGAAAGCCAACGGATCAAATGGGAGGTGGAAGATGGACGAACATGGTCTAAAGAAGGCCAACATATCAAATGGTTGGATGAAGAGGGACGAAAGTGACGAACTTGGTCCAAAGAAGACCAACGGATCAAATGCGAGGACGAAGATGGACGAACGAAACGAACTTGGTCCAAAGAAGGCCAACGGATCAAATGGGAGGAGGAAGATGCACGAACTAGACGAACATGGTCCAAAGAAGGCCAACAAATCAAATGGTAGGACGAAGAGGGACGAAAGTGACGAACTTGGTCCAAAGAAGGCCAACGGATCAAATGGGAGGATGAAGAGGGACCAAAGAGACGAACTTGATCAAAAGAGGGACAATAGATCTAATGCGACGGCAATGATGGACGAAAGAGACGAACTTGGTCCAAATTTGGCCAACGGATCTAATGCGCGGACGAAGATGGACGAACGAGACGAACTTGGTCCAAAGAAGGCCAACGGATCAAATGGGAGGAGGAAGATGGACGAACTAAACGAACATGGTCCAAAGAAGGCCAACATATCAAACGGTAGGACGAAGAGGGACGAAAGTGACGAACTTGGTCCAAAGAAGGCCAACGGATCAAATGCGAGGACGAAGATGGACGAACGAAACGAACTTCGTCCAAAGAAGGCCAACGGATCAAATGGGAGGAGAAAGAGGGATGAAAGAGACGAACTTGATCCAAACAAGGACGACGGATCTAATGCGACGACAAAGATGGACGAACGAGACGAACTTGGTCCAAAGAAGGCCAATGGATGTAATGGTAGGACGAAGAGGGACGAAAGTGACGAACATGGTCCAAAGAAGGCCAACGGATCAAATGGGAGGACGAAGAGGGACGAAAGAGACGAACTTGATCCAAAGAAGGACAACGGATCTAATGCGACGACAATGATCGACGAACGAGACGAACTTGGTCCAAAGAAGGCCAATGGATCTAATGCGAGGACGAAGATGGACGAATGAGACGAACTTGGTCCAAAGAAGGCCAACGGATCGAATGGGAGGACGAAGAGGGACTAACGAGACGAACTTGATCCATAAAAGGCCAACGGATCAAATGGGAGGATGAAGATGGATGAACTAGACGAACATGGTCCAAAGAAGGCCAACAGATCAAATGGTAGGACGAAGAAGGACGAAAGTGACGAACTTGGTTCAAAGAAGGCCAACAGATCAAATGGGAGGACGACGAAGGACTAACGAGACAAACTTGATCCCTTGAAGGCCAACGGATCAAATGGGAGGACGAAGATGGACGAACTAGACGAACATGGTCCAAAGAAGGCCAACAGATCAAATGATAGGACGAAGAGGGACGAATGTAACGAACTTGGTCCAAACAAGGCCAACGTATCAAATGGGAGGACGAAGAGGGAGGAAAGAGACGAACTTGATCCAAACAAGGACGACGGATCTAATGCAACGACAATGATGGATGAACGAGACGAACTTGGTCCAAAGAAGGCCAACGGATCTAATGCGAGGACGAAGATGGACGAATGAGACGAACTTGGTCCAAAGATGGCCAACGGATCAAATGGGAGGACGAAGAGGGACGAACTAGACGAACTTGATCCAAAGAAGGCCAACGGATCAAATGGGTGGAGGAAGATGGACGAACTAGACGAACATGGTCCAAAGAAGGCCAACAGATCAAATGGTAGGACGAAGAGGGACGAAAGTGACGAACTTGATCCAAAGAAGGCCAACGGATCAAATGGGAGGAGGAAGATGGACGAACTAGACGAACATGATCCAAAGAAGGCCAACATATCAAATGGTTGGACGAAGAGGGACGAAAGTGACGAACTTGGTCCAAAGAAGGCCAACGGATCAAATGCGAGGACGAAGATGGACGAACGAAACGAACTTGGTCCAAAGAAGGCCAACGGATCAAATGGGAGGAGGAAGATGCACGAACTAGACGAACATGGTCCAAAGAAGGCCAACAGATCAAATGGTAGGACGAAGAGGGACGAAAGTGACGAACTTGGTCCAAAGAAGGAAAACGGATCAAATGGGAGGACGTAGAGGGACCAAAGAGATGAACTTGATCCAAAGAGGGACAATAGATCTAATGCGACGGCAATGATGGACGAAAGAGACGAACTTGGTCCAAAGATGGCCAACGGATCTAATGCGCGGACGAAGATGGACGAACGAGACGAACTTGGTCCAAAGAAGGCCAACGGATCAAATAGGAGGAGGAAGATGGACGAACTAGACGAACATGGTCCAAAGAAGGCCAACATATCAAACGGTAGGACGAAGAGGGACGAAAGTGACGAACTTGGTCCAAAGAAGGCCAACGGATCAAATGCGAGGACGAAGATGGACGAACGAAACGAACTTCGTCCAAAGAAGGCCAACGGATCAAATGGGAGGAGGAAGATGGACAAACTAGACGAACATGGTAAAAAGAAGGCCAACAGATTAAATGGTAGGACGAAGAGGGACGAAAGTGACAAACATGGTCCATAGAAGGCCAACAGATCAAATGGGAGGACGAAGAGGGACGAAAGAGACGAACTTGATCCAAAGAAGGACAACGGATCTAATGCGACGACAATGATGAACGAAGGAGACGAACTTGGTCCAAAGATGGCCAATGGATCTAATCCGAGGACGAACATGGACGAATGAGACGAACTTGGTCCAAAGAAGGCCTACAGATCAAATGGGAGGACGAAGAGGGACTAACGAGACGAACTTCATCCATAAAAGGCCAACGGATCAAATGGGAGGATGAAGATGGACGAACTAGACGAACATGGTCCAAAGAAGGCCAACAGATCAAATGGTAGGACGAAAGTGACGAAAGTGAAGAACTTGGTCCAAAGAAGGCCAACAGATCGAATGGGAGGACGACGAAGGACTAACGAGACAAACTTGATCCATTGAAGGCCAACGGATCAAATGAAAGGACGAAGATGGACGAACTAGACGAACATGGACCAAAGAAGGCCAACAGATCAAATGGTAGGACGAAGAGGGACGAAAGTGACGAACTTGGTCCAAAGAGGGCCAACAGATCAAATGGGAGGACGACGAAGGACTAACGAGACAAACTTGATCCATTGAAGGCCAACGGATCAAATGGGAGGACGAAGATGGACGAACTAGACGAACATGGTCCAAAGAAGGCCAACAGATCAAATGGTAGGACGAAGAGGGACGAATGTAACGAACTTGGTCCAAACAAGGCCAACGTATCAAATGGGAAGACGAAGAGGGAGGAAAGAGACGAACTTGATCCAAACAAGGACGACGGATCTAATGCGACGACAATGATGGATGAACGAGACGAACTTGGTCCAAAGAAGGCCAACGGATCTAATGCGAGGACGAAGATGGACGAATGAGACGAACTTGGTCCAAAGAAGGCCAACGGATCAAATGGGAGGTCGAAGAGGGACTAACAAGACGAACTTGATCCATAAAAGGCCAACGGATCAAATGAGAGGATGAAGATGGACGAACTAAACAAACATGGTCCAAAGATGGCCAACAGATCAAATGGTAGGACGAAGAGTGACGAAAGTGTCGAACTTGGTCCAAAGAAGGCCAACGGATCAAATGGGAGGATGACGAAGGACTAACGAGACAAACTTGATCCATTGAAGGCCAACGGATCAAATGGGAGGATGAAGATGGCCGAACTAGACGAACATGGTCCAAAGAAGGCCAACAGATCAAATGGTAGGACGAAGAGGGACGAAAGTGACGAACTTGGTCCAAAGAAGGCCAACGGATCAAATGGGAGGACGAAGAGGGATGAAAGAGATGAACTTGATCCAAACAAGGACGACAGATCTAATGCGACGACAATGATGGACGAACGAGACGAACTTGGTCCAAAGAAGGCCAACGGATCTAATGCGAGGACGAAGATTGACGAACGAAACGAACTTGGTCCAAAGAAGGCCAACGGATCAAATGGGAGGATGAAGATGGACGAACTAGACGAACATGGTCCAAAGAAGGCCAACTGATCAAATGGTAGGACGAAGAGGGACGAAAATGACGAACATGGTCCAAAGAAGGCCAACGGATCAAATGGGAGGATGAAGAGGGACGAATGAGACGAACTTGATCCAAAGAAGGACAACGGATCTAATGCGACGACAATGATCGACGAACGAGACGAACTTGGTCCAAAGAATGCCAACGGATCTAATGCGAGGACGAAGATGGACGAAGGAGACGAACTTGGTCCAAAGAAGGCCAACCGATCAAATGCGAGGACGAAGATGGACGAACGAAACGAACTTGGTCCAAAGAAGGCCAACGGATCAAATGGGAGGATGAAGATGGACGAACTAGACGAACATGGTCGAAAGAAGGCCAACTGATCAAATGGTAGGACGAAGAGGGACGAAAGTGACGAACATGGTCCAAAGAAGGCCAACGGATCAAATGGGAGGACGAAGAGGGACGCAAGAGACGAACTTGATCCAAAGAAGGACAACGGATCTAATGCGACGACAATGATCGACGAACGAGACGAACTTGGTCCAAAGAAGGCCAACGGATCAAATGCGAGGACGAAGATGGACGAACAAAACGAACTTCGTCCAAAGAAGGCCAATGGATCAAATGGGAGGAGGAAGAGGGATGAAAGAGACGAACTTGATCCAAACAAGGACGACGGATCTAATGCGACGACAAAGATGGACGAACGAGACGAACTTGGTCCAAAGAAGGCCAATGGATCTAATGCGAGGACGAAGATTGACGAACGAGACGAACTTGGTCCAAAGAAGGCCAACGGATCTAATGGGAGGAGCAAAAGGGACGAACGAGACGAACGTTTTCCAAAGAATTCCAACGGATCTAATGGGAAGACGAAGATGGACGAGTGAGACGATCTTGGTCCAATTCCAACGGATCTAATGGGAGGACGAAGAGGGACTAAAGAGACGAACTTGGTCCAAAGATGGCCAACGGATCAAATGGGAGGACGAAGAGGGACGAACTAGACGTACTTACTCCAAAGAAGGCCAACGGATCAAATGGGAGGAGGAAGATGGACGAACTAGACGAACATGGTCCAAAGAAGGCCAACAGATCAAATGGTAGGACGAAGAGGGACGAAAGTGACGAACTTGATCCAAACAAGGCCAACGGATCAAATGGGAGGACGAAGAGGGACCAAAGAGACGAACTTGATCAAAAGAGGGACAATAGATCTAATGCGACGGCAATGATGGATGAAAGAGACGAACTTGGTCCAAAGATGGCCAACGGATCAAATGGGAGGACGAAGAGGGACGAACTAGACGTACTTACTCCAAAGAAGGCCAACGGATCAAATGGGAGGAGGAAGATGGACGAACTAGACGAACATGATCCAAAGAAGGCCAACATATCAAATGGTTGGACGAAGAGGGACGAAAGTGACGAACTTGGTCCAAAGAAGGCCAACGGATCAAATGCGAGGACGAAGATGGACGAACGAAACGAACTTCGTCCAAAGAAGGCCAACGGATCAAATGGGAGGAGGAAGATGGACGAACTAGACGAACATGGTCCAAAGAAGGCCAACAGATCAAATGGTAGGACGAAGAGCGACGAAAGTGACGAACATGGTCCAAAGAAGGCCAACGGATCAAATGGGAGGACGAAGAGGGACGAAAGAGACGAACTTGATCCAAAGAAGGACAACGGATCTAATGCGACGACAATGATGGACGAAGGAGACGAACTTGGTCCAAAGATGGCCAACGGATCTAATGCGAGGACGAACATGGACGAATGAGACGAACTTGGTCCAAAGTAGGCCTACGGATCAAATGGGAGGACGAAGAGGGACTAACGAGACGAACTTGATCCATTAAAGGCCAACGGATCAAATTGGAGGATGAAGATGGACGAACTAGACGAACATGGTCCAAAGAAGGCCAACAGATCAAATGGTAGGACGAAAGTGACAAAAGTGACGAACTTGGTCCAAAGAAGGCCAACGGATCAAATGGGAGGACGACGAAGGACTAACGAGACAAACTTGATCCATTGAAGGCCAACGGATCAAATGGGAGGACGAAGATGGACGAACTAGACGAACATGGTCCAAAGAAGGCCAACAGATCAAATGGTAGGACGAAGAGGGACGAAAGTGACGAACTTGGTCCAAAGAAGGCCAACAGATCAAATGGGAGGACGACGAAGGACTAACGAGACAAACTTGATCCATTGAAGGCCAACGGATCAAATGGGAGGACGAAGATGGACGAACTAGACGAACATGGTCCAAAGAAGGCCAACAGATCAAATGGTAGGACGAAGAGGGACGAATGTAACGAACTTGGTCCAAACAAGGCCAACGTATCAAATGGGAGGACGAAGAGGGAGGAAAGAGACGAACATGATCCAAACAAGGACGACGGATCTAATGCGACGACAATGATGGATGAACGAGACGAACTTGGTCCAAAGAAGGCCAACGGATCTAATGCGAGGACGAAGATGGACGAATGAGACGAACTTGGTCCAAAGAAGGCCAACGGATCAAATGGGAGGACGAAGAGGGACTAACAAGACGAACTTGATCCATAAAAGGCCAACGGATCAAATGGGAGGATGAAGATGGACGAACTAAACAAACATGGTCCAAAGATGGCCAACAGATCAAATGGTAGGACGAAGAGTGACGAAAGTGTCGAACTTGGTCCAAAGAAGGCCAACGGATCAAATGGGAGGATGACGAAGGACTAACGAGACAAACTTGATCCATTGAAGGCCAACGGATCAAATGGGAGGACGAAGATGGACGAACTAGACGAACATGGTCCAAAGAAGGCCAACAGATCAAATGGTAGGACGAAGAGGGACGAAAGTGACGAACTTAGTCCAAAGAAGGCCAACGGATCAAATGGGAGGACGAAGAGGGATGAAAGAGATGAACTTGATCCAAACAAGGACGACGGATCTAATGCGACGACAATGATGGACGAACGAGACGAACTTGGTCCAAAGAAGGCCAACGGATCTAATGCGAGGACGAAGATTGACGAACGAGACGAACTTGGTCCAAAGAAGGCCTACGGATCTAATGGGAGGAGGAAAAGGGACGAACGAGACGAACATGGTCCAAAGAAGGCCAACAGATCAAATGGTAGGACGAAGAGCGACGAAAGTGACGAAGTTGGTCCAAAGAAGGCCAACGGATCTAATGCGAGGACGAAGATTGACGAACGAGACGAACTTGGTCCAAAGAAGGCCAACGGATCTAATGCGAGGACGAAGATGGACGAATGAGACGAACTTGGTCCAAAGAAGGCCAACGGATCAAATGGGAGGACGAAGAGGGACTAACAAGACGAACTTGATCCATAAAAGGCCAACGGATCAAATGGGAGGATGAAGATGGACGAACTAAACAAACATGGTCCAAAGATGGCCAACAGATCAAATGGTAGGACGAAGAGTGACGAAAGTGTCGAACTTGGTCCAAAGAAGGCCAACGGATCAAATGGGAGGATGACGAAGGACTAACGAGACAAACTTGAACCATTGAAGGCCAACGGATCAAATGGGAGGACGAAGATGGACGAACTAGACGAACATGGTCCAAAGAAGGCCAACAGATCAAATGGTAGGACGAAGAGGGACGAAAGTGACGAACTTAGTCCAAAGAAGGCCAACGGATCAAATGGGAGGACGAAGAGGGATGAAAGAGATGAACTTGATCCAAACAAGGACGACGGATCTAATGCGACGACAATGATGGACGAACGAGACGAACTTGGTCCAAAGAAGGCCAACGGATCTAATGCGAGGACGAAGATTGACGAACGAGACGAACTTGGTCCAAAGAAGGCCTACGGATCTAATGGGAGGAGGAAAAGGGACGAACGAGACGAACATGGTCCAAAGAAGGCCAACAGATCAAATGGTAGGACGAAGAGCGACGAAAGTGACGAAGTTGGTCCAAAGAAGGCCAACGGATCTAATGCGAGGACGAAGATTGACGAACGAGACGAACTTGGTCCAAAGAAGGCCAACGGATCAAATGGGAGGAGGAAGATGGACGAACTAGACGAACATGGTCCAAAGAAGGCCAACAGATCAAATGGTAGGACGAAGAGGGACGAAAGTGACGAACTTGATCCCAAGAAGGCCAACAGATCAAATGGGTGGAGGAAGATGGACGAACTAGACGAACATGGTCCAAAGAAGGCCAACATATCAAATGGTTGGACGAAGAGGGACGAAAGTGACGAACTTGGTCCAAAGAAGGCCAACGGATCAAATGCGAGGACGATGATGGACGAACGAAACGAACTTGGTCCAAAGAAGGCCAACGGATCAAATGGGAGGAGGAAGATGGACGAACTAGACGAACATGGTCCAAAGAAGGCCAACAGATCAAATGGTAGGACGAAGAGGTACGAAAGTGACGAACTTGGTCCAAAGAAGGCCAACGGATCAAATGGGAGGACGAAGAGGGACCAAAGAGACGAACTTGATCCAAAGAGGGACAATAGATCTAATGCGACGGCAATGATGGACGAAAGATACGAACTTGGTCCAAAGAAGGCCAACGGATCAAATGGGAGGATGACGAAGGACTAACGAGACAAACTTGATCAATTGAAGGCCAACGGATCAAATGGGAGGACGAAGATGGCCGAACTAGACGAACATGGTCCAAAGAAGGCCAACAGATCAAATGGTAGGACGAAGAGGGACGAAAGTGACGAACTTGGTCCAAAGAAGGCCAACGGATCAAATGGGAGGACGAAGAGGGAGGAAAGAGATGAACTTGATCCAAACAAGGACGACGGATCTAATGCGACGACAATGATGGACGAACGAGACGAACTTGGTCCAAAGAAGGCCAACGGATCTAATGCGAGGACGAAGATTGACGAACGAGACGAACTTGGTCCAAAGAAGGCCTACGGATCTAATGGGAGGAGGAAAAGGGACGAACGAGACGAACATGGTCCAAAGAAGGCCAACAGTCAAATGGTAGGACGAAGAGCGACGAAAGTGACGAAGTTGGTCCAAAGAAGGCCAACGGATCTAATGCGAGGACGAAGATTGACGAACGAGACGAACTTGGTCCAAAGAAGGCCAACGGATCTAATGCGAGGACGAAGATGGACGAATGAGACGAACTTGGTCCAAAGAAGGCCAACGGATCAAATGGGAGGACGAAGAGGGACTAACAAGACGAACTTGATCCATAAAAGGCCAACGGATCAAATGGGAGGATGAAGATGGACGAACTAAACAAACATGGTCCAAAGATGGCCAACAGATCAAATGGTAGGACGAAGAGTGACGAAAGTGTCGAACTTGGTCCAAAGAAGGCCAACGGATCAAATGGGAGGATGACGAAGGACTAACGAGACAAACTTGAACCATTGAAGGCCAACGGATCAAATGGGAGGACGAAGATGGACGAACTAGACGAACATGGTCCAAAGAAGGCCAACAGATCAAATGGTAGGACGAAGAGGGACGAAAGTGACGAACTTAGTCCAAAGAAGGCCAACGGATCAAATGGGAGGACGAAGAGGGATGAAAGAGATGAACTTGATCCAAACAAGGACGACGGATCTAATGCGACGACAATGATGGACGAACGAGACGAACTTGGTCCAAAGAAGGCCAACGGATCTAATGCGAGGACGAAGATTGACGAACGAGACGAACTTGGTCCAAAGAAGGCCTACGGATCTAATGGGAGGAGGAAAAGGGACGAACGAGACGAACATGGTCCAAAGAAGGCCAACAGATCAAATGGTAGGACGAAGAGCGACGAAAGTGACGAAGTTGGTCCAAAGAAGGCCAACGGATCTAATGCGAGGACGAAGATTGACGAACGAGACGAACTTGGTCCAAAGAAGGCCAACGGATCAAATGGGAGGAGGAAGATGGACGAACTAGACGAACATGGTCCAAAGAAGGCCAACAGATCAAATGGTAGGACGAAGAGGGACGAAAGTGACGAACTTGATCCCAAGAAGGCCAACAGATCAAATGGGTGGAGGAAGATGGACGAACTAGACGAACATGGTCCAAAGAAGGCCAACATATCAAATGGTTGGACGAAGAGGGACGAAAGTGACGAACTTGGTCCAAAGAAGGCCAACGGATCAAATGCGAGGACGATGATGGACGAACGAAACGAACTTGGTCCAAAGAAGGCCAACGGATCAAATGGGAGGAGGAAGATGGACGAACTAGACGAACATGGTCCAAAGAAGGCCAACAGATCAAATGGTAGGACGAAGAGGGACGAAAGTGACGAACTTGGTCCAAAGAAGGCCAACGGATCAAATGGGAGGACGAAGAGGGACCAAAGAGACGAACTTGATCCAAAGAGGGACAATAGATCTAATGCGACGGCAATGATGGACGAAAGATACGAACTTGGTCCAAAGAAGGCCAACGGATCAAATGGGAGGATGACGAAGGACTAACGAGACAAACTTGATCAATTGAAGGCCAACGGATCAAATGGGAGGACGAAGATGGCCGAACTAGACGAACATGGTCCAAAGAAGGCCAACAGATCAAATGGTAGGACGAAGAGGGACGAAAGTGACGAACTTGGTCCAAAGAAGGCCAACGGATCAAATGGGAGGACGAAGAGGGAGGAAAGAGATGAACTTGATCCAAACAAGGACGACGGATCTAATGCGACGACAATGATGGACGAACGAGACGAACTTGGTCCAAAGCAGGCCAACGGATCTAATGCGAGGACGAAGATTGACGAACGAGACGAACTTGGTCCAAAGAAGGCCAACGGATCTAATGGGAGGAGGAAAAGGCCAAAGAAGGCCAACAGATCAGATGGTAGGACGAAGAGGGACAAAAGTGACGAACTTGGTCCAAAGAAGGCCAACGGATCAAATGGGAGGACGAAGAGGGACAAAAGAGACGAACTTGATCCAAAGAGGGACAATAGATCTAATGCGACGGCAATGATGGACGAAAGAGACGAACTTGGTCCAAAGATGGCCAACGGATCTAATGCGCAGACGAAGATGGACGAACGAGACGAACTTGGTCCAAAGAAGGCCAACGGATCAAATGGGAGGAGGAAGATGGACGAACTAGACGAACATGGTCCAAAGAAGGCCAACATATCAAATGGTAAGACGAAGAGGGACGAAAGAGACGAACTTGGTCCAAAGAAGGCCAACGAATCAAATGCGAGTACGAAGATGGACGAACGAAACGACCTTGGTCCAAAGAAGGCCAACGGATCAAATGGGAGGATGAAGATGGACGAACTAGACGAACATGGTCCAAAGAAGGCCAACTGATCTAATGGTAGGACGAAGAGGGACGAAAGTGACGAACATGGTCCAAAGAAGGCCAACAGATCAAATGGGAGGATGAAGAGGGACGAAAGAGACGAACTTGATCCAAAGAAGGACAACGGATCTAATACGACGACAATGATCGACGAACGAGACGAACTTGGTCCAAAGAAGGCCAACGGATCTAATGCGAAGACGAAGATGGACGAATGAGACGAACGTGGTCCAAAGAAGGCCAACGGATCAAATGGGAGGACAAAGAGGGACTAACGAGACGAACTTGATCCATAAAAGGCCAACGGATCAAATGGGAGGATGAAGATGGACGAACTAGACGAACATGGTCCAAAGAAGGCCAACAGATCAAATGGTAGGACGAAGAGGGACGAAAGTGACGAACTTGGTCCAAAGAAGGCCAACAGATCATATGGGAGGACGACGAAGGACTAACGAGACAAACTTGATCCCTTGAAGGCCAACGGATCAAATGGGAGGACGAAGATGGACGAACTAGACGAACATGGTCCAAAGAAGGCCAACAGATCAAATGATAGGACGAAGAGGGACGAATGTAACGAACTTGGTCCAAACAAGGCCAACGTATCAAATGGGAGGACGAAGAGGGAGGAAAGAGACGAACTTGATCCAAACAAGGACGACGAATCTAATGCGACGACAATGATGGATGAACGAGAGAAACTTGGTCCAAAGAAGGCCAACGGATCTAATGCGAGGACGAAGATGGACGAATGAGACGAACTTGGTCCAAAGATGGCCAACGGATCAAATGGGAGGACGAAGAGGGATGAAAGTGACGAACGAGACGAACGTTTTCCAAAGAATTCCAGCGGATCTAATGGGAAGACGAAGATGGACGAGTGAGACGATCTTGGTCCAATTCCAACGGATCTAATGGGAGGACGAAGAGGGACTAAAGAGACGAACTTGGTCCAAAGATGGCCAACGGATCAAATGGGAGGACGAAGAGGGACGAACTAGACGAACTTGATCCAAAGAAGGCCAACGGATCAAATGGGAGGACGAAGAGGGACGAAAGTGACGAACTTGGTCCAAAGAAGGCCAACGGATCAAATGGGAGGACGAAGAGGGACCAAAGAGACGAACTTGATCCAAAGAAGGACAATAGATCTAATGCGACGGCAATGATGGACGAAAGAGACGAACATGGTCCAAAGATGGCCAACGGATCTAATGCACAGACGAAGATGGACGAACGGGACGAACTTGGTCCAAAGAAGGCCAACGGATCAAATGGGAGGAGGAAGATGGACGAACTAGACGAACATGGTCCAAAGAAGGCCAACATATCAAACGGTAGGACGAAGAGGGACGAAAGTGACGAACTTGGTCCAAAGAAGGCCAACCGATCAAATGCGAGGACGAAGATGGACGAACGAAACGAACTTCGTCCAAAGAAGGCCAACGGATCAAATGGGAGGAGGAAGATGGACGAACTAGACGAACATGGTCCAAAGAAGGCCAACATATCAAATGGTAGGACGAAGAGGGACGAAAGTGACGAACATGGTCCAAAGAAGGCCAACGGATCAAATGGGAGGACGAAGAGGGACGAAAGAGACGAACTTGATCCAAAGAAGGACAACGGATCTAATGCGACGACAATGATGGACGAAGGAGACGAACTTGGTCCAAAGAAGGCCAACGGATCTAATGCGAGGACGAAGATGGACGAATGAGATGAACTTGGCCCAAAAAGGGCCAACGGATCAAATGGGAGGGCGAAGAGGGACTAACGAGACGAACTTGATCCATAAAAGGCCAACGTATCAAATGGGAGGATGAAGATGGACGAACTAGACGAACATGGTCCAAAGAAGGCTAACAGATCAAATGGTAGGACGAAGAGTGACGAAAGTGACGAACTTGGTCCAAAGAAGGCCAACGGATCAAATGGGAGGACGCCGAAGGACTAACGAGACAAACTTGATCCCTTGAAGGCCAACGGATCAAATGGGAGGACGAAGATGGACGAACTAGACGAACATGGTCCAAAGGAGGCCAACAGATCAAATGGTAGGACGAAGAGGGACGAAAGTGACGAACTTGGTCCAAAGAAGGCCAACGGATCAATTGGGAGGACGAAGAGGGATGAAAGAGACGAACTTGATCCAAGGACGACGGATCTAATGCGACGACAATGATGGATGAACGAGACGAACTTGGTCCAAAGAAGGCCAACGGATCTAATGCGAGGACGAAGATTGACGAACGAGACGAACATGGTCCAAAGAAGGCCAACAGATCAAATGGTAGGACGAAGAGGGACGAAGGTGACGAACTTTGTCCAAAGAAGGCCAAGGGATCAAATGGGAGGACGAAGATGGACGAACTAGACGAACATGGTCCAAAGAAGGCCAACAGATCAAATGGTAGGACAAAGAGGGACGAAAGTGACGAACTTGGTCCAAAGAAGGCCAACGGATCAAATGCGAGGACGAAGATGGACGAACGAAACGAACTTCGTCCAAAGAAGGCCAACGGATCAAATGGGAGGAGGAAGATGGACGAACTAGACGAACATGGTCCAAAGAAGGCCAACAGATCAAATGGTAGGACGAAGAGGGACGAAAGTGACGAACATGGTCCAAAGAAGGCCAACGGATCAAATGGGAGGACGATGAGGGACGAAAGAGACGAACTTGATCCAAAGAAGGACAACGGATCTAATGCGACTACAATGATGGACGAAGGAGACGAACTTGGTCCAAAGACGGCCAACGGATCTAATGCGAGGACGAAGATGGACGAATGAGACGAACTTGGTCCAAAGAAGGCCTACTGATCAAATGGGAGGACGAAGAGGGACTAACAAGACGAACTTGATCCATAAAAGGCCAACGGATCAAATGGGAGGACGAAGAGGGATGAAAGAGACGAACTTGATCCAAACAAGGACGACGGATCTAATGCGACGACAATGATGGACGAACGAGACGAACTTGTCCAAAGAAGGCCAACGGATCTAATGCGAGGTCGAAGATTGTCGAACGAGACAAACTTGGTCCAAAGAAGGCCAACGAATCTAATGGGAGGAGGAAAATGGACGAACGAGACGAACATGGTCCAAAGAAGGCCAACAGATCAAATGGTAGGACGAAGAGGGACAAAAGTGACGAACTTGGTCCAAAGAAGGCCAACGGATCAAATGGGAGGACGAAGTGGGACAAAAGAGACGAACTTGATCCAAAGAGGGACAATAGATCTAATGCGACGACAATGATGGACGAAAGAGACGAACTTGGTCCAAAGATGGCCAACGGATCTAATGCGCGGACGAAGATGGACGAACGAGACGAACTTGGTCCAAAGAAGGCCAACGGATCAAATGGGAGGAGGAAGATGGACGAACTAGATGAACATGGTCCAAAGAAGGCCAACATATCAAATGGTAGGACGAAGAGGGACGAAAGTGACGAACTTGGTCCAAAGAAGGCCAACGGATCAAATGCGAGGACGAAGATGGACGAACGAAACGAACTTGGTCCAAAGAAGGCCAACGGATCAAATGGGAGGAGCAAGATGGACGAACTAGACGAACATGGTCCAAAGAAGGCCAACAGATCAAATGGTAGGACGAAGAGGGACGAAAGTGACGAACATGGTCCAAAGAAGGCCAACGGATCAAATGGGAGGACGAAGAGGGACGAAAGAGACGAACTTGATCCAAAGAAGGACAACGGATCTAATGCGACGACAATGATGGACGAACGAGACGAACTTGGTCCAAAGAAGGCCAACGGATCTAATGCGAGGACGAAGATGGACGAATGAGATGAACTTGGTCCAAAGAAGGCCAACGGATCAAATGGGAGGGCGAAGAGGGACTAACGAGACGAACTTAATCCATAAAAGGCCAACGGATCAAATGGGAGGATGAAGATGGACGAACTAGACGAACATAGTCCAAAGAAGGCCAACAGATCAAATGGTAGGACGAAGAGTGACGAAAGTGACGAACTTGGTCCAAAGAAGGCCAACGGATCAAATGGGAGGACGCCGAAGGACTAACGAGACAAACTTGATCCATTGAAGGCCAACGGATCAAATGGGAGGACGAAGATGGACGAACTAGATGAACATGGTCCAAAGAAGGCCAACAGATCAAATGGTAGGACGGAGAGGGACGAAAGTGACGAACTTGGTCCAAAGAAGGCCAACGGATCAAATGGGAGGACGAAGAGGGATGAAAGAGACGAACCTGATCCAAGGACGACGGATCTAATGCGACGACAATGATGGATGAACGAGACGAACTTGGTCCAAAGAAGGCCAACGGATCTAATGCGAGGACGAAGATTGACGAACGAGACGAACATGGTCCAAAGAAGGCCAACAGATCAAATGGTAGGACGAAGAGGGACGAAGGTGACGAACTTTGTCCAAAGAAGGCCAAGGGATCAAATGGGAGGACGAAGATGGACGAACTAGACGAACATGGTCCAAAGAAGGCCAACAGATCAAATGGTAGGACCAAGAGGGACGAAAGTGACGAACTTGGTCCAAAGAAGGCCAACGGATCAAATGCGAGGACGAAGATGGACGAACGAAACGAACTTCGTCCAAAGAAGGCCAACGGATCAAATGGGAGGAGGAAGATGGACGAACTAGACGAACACGGTCCAAAGAAGGCCAACAGATCAAATGGTAGGACGAAGAGGGACGAAAGTGACGAACATGGTCCAAAGAAGGCCAACGGATCAAATGGGAGGACGAAGAGGGACGAAAGAGACGAACTTGATCCAAAGAAGGACAACGGATCTAATGCGACGACAATGATGGACGAAGGAGACGAACTTGGTCCAAAGACGGCCAACGGATCTAATGCGAGGACGAAGATGGACGAATGAGACGAACTTGGTCCAAAGAAGGCCGACGGATCAAATGGGAGGACGAAGAGGGACTAACGAGACGAACTTGATCCATAAAAGGCCAACGGATCAAATGGGAGGATGAAGATGGATGAACTAGACGAACATGGTCCAAAGAAGGCCAACATATCAAATGGTAGGACGAAAGTGACGAAAGTGACGAACTTGGTCCAAAGAAGGCCAACGGATCAAATGGGAGGACGACGAAGGACTAACGAGACAAACTTGATCCATTGAAGGCCAACGGATCAAATGGGAGGACGAAGAGGGATGAAAGAGACGAACTTGATCCAAACAAGGACGACGGATCTAATGCGACGACAATGATGGACGAACGAGACGAACTTGTCCAAAGAAGGCCAACGGATCTAATGCGAGGTCGAAGATTGTCGAACGAGACAAACTTGGTCCAAAGAAGGCCAACGAATCTAATGGGAGGAGGAAAATGGACGAACGAGACGAACATGGTCCAAAGAAGGCCAACAGATCAAATGGTAGGACGAAGAGGGACAAAAGTGACGAACTTGGTCCAAAGAAGGCCAACGGATCAAATGGGAGGACGAAGTGGGACAAAAGAGACGAACTTGATCCAAAGAGGGACAATAGATCTAATGCGACGACAATGATGGACGAAAGAGACGAACTTGGTCCAAAGATGGCCAACGGATCTAATGCGCGGACGAAGATGGACGAACGAGACGAACTTGGTCCAAAGAAGGCCAACGGATCAAATGGGAGGAGGAAGATGGACGAACTAGATGAACATGGTCCAAAGAAGGCCAACATATCAAATGGTAGGACGAAGAGGGACGAAAGTGACGAACTTGGTCCAAAGAAGGCCAACGGATCAAATGCGAGGACGAAGATGGACGAACGAAACGAACTTGGTCCAAAGAAGGCCAACGGATCAAATGGGAGGAGCAAGATGGACGAACTAGACGAACATGGTCCAAAGAAGGCCAACAGATCAAATGGTAGGACGAAGAGGGACGAAAGTGACGAACATGGTCCAAAGAAGGCCAACGGATCAAATGGGAGGACGAAGAGGGACGAAAGAGACGAACTTGATCCAAAGAAGGACAACGGATCTAATGCGACGACAATGATGGACGAACGAGACGAACTTGGTCCAAAGAAGGCCAACGGATCTAATGCGAGGACGAAGATGGACGAACGAGACGAACTTGGTCCAAGAAGGCCAACGGATCAAATGGGAGGAGGAAGATGGACGAACTAGACGAACATGGTCCAAAGAAGGCCAACATATCAAATGGTAGGACGAAGAGGGACGAAAGTGACGAACTTGGTCCAAAGAAGGCCAACGGATCAAATGCGAGGACGAAGATGGACGAACGAAACGAACTTGGTCCAAAGAATTCCAACGGATCAAATGGGAGGAGCAAGATGGACGAACTAGATGAACATGGTCCAAAGAAGGCCAACAGATCAAATGGTAGGACGAAGAGGGACGAAAGTGACGAACATGGTCCAAAGAAGGCCAACGGATCAAATGGGAGGACGAAGAGGGACGAAAGAGACGAACTTGATCCAAAGAAGGACAACGGATCTAATGCGACGACAATGATGGACGAACGAGACGAACTTGGTCCAAAGAAGGCCAACGGATCTAATGCGAGGACGAAGATGGACGAATGAGATGAACTTGGTCCAAAGAAGGCCAACGTATCAAATGGGAGGGCGAAGAGGGACTAACGAGACGAACTTAATCCATAAAAGGCCAACGGATCAAATGGGAGGATGAAGATGGACGAACTAGACGAACATAGTCCAAAGAAGGCCAACAGATCAAATGGTAGGACGAAGAGTGACGAAAGTGACGAACTTGGTCCAAAGAAGGCCAACGGATCAAATGGGAGGACGCCGAAGGACTAACGAGACAAACTTGATCCATTGAAGGCCAACGGATCAAATGGGAGGACGAAGATGGACGAACTAGATGAACATGGTCCAAAGAAGGCCAACAGATCAAATGGTAGGACGGAGAGGGACGAAAGTGACGAACTTGGTCCAAAGAAGGCCAACGGATCAAATGGGAGGACGAAGAGGGATGAAAGAGACGAACCTGATCCAAGGACGACGGATCTAATGCGACGACAATGATGGATGAACGAGACGAACTTGGTCCAAAGAAGGCCAACGGATCTAATGCGAGGACGAAGATTGACGAACGAGACGAACATGGTCCAAAGAAGGCCAACAGATCAAATGGTAGGACGAAGAGGGACGAAGGTGACGAACTTTGTCCAAAGAAGGCCAAGGGATCAAATGGGAGGACGAAGATGGACGAACTAGACGAACATGGTCCAAAGAAGGCCAACAGATCAAATGGTAGGACCAAGAGGGACGAAAGTGACGAACTTGGTCCAAAGAAGGCCAACGGATCAAATGCGAGGACGAAGATGGACGAACGAAACGAACTTCGTCCAAAGAAGGCCAACGGATCAAATGGGAGGAGGAAGATGGACGAACTAGACGAACACGGTCCAAAGAAGGCCAACAGATCAAATGGTAGGACGAAGAGGGACGAAAGTGACGAACATGGTCCAAAGAAGGCCAACGGATCAAATGGGAGGACGAAGAGGGACGAAAGAGACGAACTTGATCCAAAGAAGGACAACGGATCTAATGCGACGACAATGATGGACGAAGGAGACGAACTTGGTCCAAAGACGGCCAACGGATCTAATGCGAGGACGAAGATGGACGAATGAGACGAACTTGGTCCAAAGAAGGCCGACGGATCAAATGGGAGGACGAAGAGGGACTAACGAGATGAACTTGATCCATAAAAGGCCAACGGATCAAATGGGAGGATGAAGATGGATGAACTAGACGAACATGGTCCAAAGAAGGCCAACAGATCAAATGGTAGGACGAAAGTGACGAACTTGGTCCAAAGAAGGCCAACGGATCAAATGGGAGGACGACGAAGGACTAACGAGACAAACTTGATCCATTGAAGGCCAACGGATCAAATGGGAGGACGAAGAGGGATGAAAGAGACGAACTTGATCCAAACAAGGACGACGGATCTAATGCGACGACAATGATGGACGAACGAGACGAACTTGGTCCAAAGAAGGCCAACGGATCTAATGCGAGGTCGAAGATTGTCGATCGAGACAAACTTGGTCCAAAGAAGGCCAACGAATCTAATGGGAGGAGGAAAAGGGACGAACGAGACGAACATGGTCCAAAGAAGGCCAACAGATCAAATGGTAGGACGAAGAGGGACAAAAGTGACGAACTTGGTCCAAAGAAGGCCAACGGATCAAATGGGAGGACGAAGTGGGACAAAAGAGACGAACTTGATCCAAAGAGGGACAATAGATCTAATGCGACGGCAATGATGGACGAATGAGACGAACTTGGTCCAAAGAAGGCCTACGGATCAAATGGGAGGACGAAGATGGACGAACGAGACGAACTTGGTCCAAAGAAGGCCAACGGATCAAATGGGAGGAGGAAGATGGACGAACTAGACGAACATGGTCCAAAGAAGGCCAACATATCAAATGGTAGGACGAAGAGGGACGAAAGTGACGAACTTGGTCCAAAGAAGGCCAACGGATCAAATGCGAGGACGAAGATGGACGAACGAAACGAACTTGGTCCAAAGAATTCCAACGGATCAAATGGGAGGAGCAAGATGGACGAACTAGATGAACATGGTCCAAAGAAGGCCAACAGATCAAATGGTAGGACGAAGAGGGACGAAAGTGACGAACATGGTCCAAAGAAGGCCAACGGATCAAATGGGAGGACGAAGAGGGACGAAAGAGACGAACTTGATCCAAAGAAGGACAACGGATCTAATGCGACGACAATGATGGACGAACGAGACGAACTTCGTCCAAAGAAGGCCAACGGATCTAATGCGAGGACGAAGATGGACGAATGAGATGAACTTGGTCCAAAGAAGGCCAACGGATCAAATGGGAGGACGAAGAGGGACTAACGAGACGAACTTGATCCATAAAAGGCCAACGGATCAAATGGGAGGACGAAGATGGACGAACGAAACGAACTTGGTCCAAAGAATTCCAACGGATCAAATGGGAGGAGCAAGATGGACGTACTAGACGAACATGGTCCAAAGAAGGCCAACAGATCAAATGGTAGGACGAAGAGTGACGAAAGTGACGAACTTGGTCCAAAGAAGGCCAACGGATCAAATGGGAGGACGCCGAAGGACTAACGAGACAAACTTGACCCATTGAAGGCCAACGGATCAAATGGGAGGACGAAGATGGACGAACCAGACGAACATGGTCCAAAGAAGGCCAACAGATCAAACGGTAGGACGAAGAGGGACGAAAGTGACGAACTTGGTCGAAAGAAGGCCAACGGATCAAATGGGAGGACGAAGAGGGATGAAAGAGACGAACTTGATCCAAACAAGGACGACGGATCTAATGCGACGACAATGATGGACGAACGAGACGAACTTGGTCCAAAGAAGGCCAACAGATCAAATGGTAGGACAAAGAGGGACGAAAGTGACGAACTTGGTCCAAAGAAGGCCAACGGATCAAATGCGAGGACGAAGATGGACGAACGAAACGAACTTCGTCCAAAGAAGGCCAACGGATCAAATGGGAGGAGGAAGATGGACGAACTAGACGAACATGGTCCAAAGAAGGCCAACAGATCAAATGGTAGGACGAAGAGGGACGAAAGTGACGAACATGGTCCAAAGAAGGCCAACGGATCAAATGGGAGGACGAAGATGGACGAACGAAACGAACTTCGTCCAAAGAAGGCCAACGGATCAAATGGGAGGAGGAAGATGGACGAACTAGACGAACATGGTCCAAAGAAGGCCAACAGATCAAATGGTAGGACGAAGAGGGACGAAAGTGACGAACATGGTCCAAAGAAGGCCAACAGATCAAATGGGAGGACGAAGAGGGATGAAAGAGACGAACTTGATCCAAACAAGGACGACGGATCTAATGCGACGTCAATGATGGACGAACGAGACGAACTTGGTCCAAAGAAGGCCAACGGATCTAATGCGAGGACGAAGATTGTCGAACGAGAAAAACTTGGTCCAAAGAAGGCCAACGAATCTAATGGGAGGAGGAAAAGGGACGAACGAGACGAACATGGTCCAAAGAAGGCCAACAGATCAAATGGTAGGACGAAGAGGGACGAAAGTGACGAACATGGTCCAAAGAAGGCCAACGGATCAAATGGGAGGACGAAGAGGGACGAAAGAGACGAACTTGATCCAAAGAAGGACAACGGATCTAATGCGACGACAATGATGGACAAACGAGACGAACTTGGTCCAAAGAAGGCCAACGGATCTAATGCGAGGACGAAGATGGACGAATGAGATGAACTTGGTCCAAAGAAGGCCAACGGATCAAATGGGAGGGCGAAGAGGGACTAACGAGACGAACTTGATCCATAAAAGGCCAACGGATCAAATGGGAGGATGAAGATGGACGAACTAGACGAACATAGTCCAAAGAAGGCCAACAGATCAAATGGTAGGACGAAGAGTGACGAAAGTGACGAACTTGGTCCAAAGAAGGCCAACGGATCAAATGGGAGGACGCCGAAGGACTAACGAGACAAACTTGATCCATTGAAGGCCAACGGATCAAATGGGAGGACGAAGATGGACGAACTAGACGAACATGGTCCAAAGAAGGCCAACAGATCAAATGGTAGGACGGAGAGGGACGAAAGTGACGAACTTGGTCCAAAGAAGGCCAACGGATGAAATGGGAGGACGAAGAGGGATGAAAGAGACGAACTTGATCCAAGGACGACGGATCTAATGCGACGACAATGGTGGATGAACGAGACGATCTTGGTCCAAAGAAGGCCAACGGATCTAATGCGAGGACGAAGATTGTCGAACGAGACAAACTTGGTCCAAAGAAGGCCAACGAATCTAATGGGAGGAGGAAAAGGGACGAACGAGACGAACATGGTCCAAAGAAGGCCAACAGATCAAATGGCAGGACGAAGAGGGACAAAAGTGACGAACTTGGTCCAAAGAAGGCCAACGGATCAAATGGGAGGACGAAGTGGGACAAAAGAGATGAACTTGATCCAAAGAGGGACAATAGATCTAATGCGACGGCAATGATGGACGAAAGAGACGAACTTGGTCCAAAGATGGCCAACGGATCTAATGCGCGGACGAAGATGGACGAACGAGACGACCTTGGTCCAAAGAAGCCCAACGGATCAAATGGGAGGAGGAAGATGGACGAACTAGACGAAAATGGTCCAAAGCAGGCCAACAGATCAAATGGTAGGACGAAGAGGGACGAAAGTAACGAACTTGGTCCAAAGAAGGCCAACGGATCAAATGCGAGGACGAAGATGGACGAACGAAACGAACTTCGTCCAAAGAAGGCCAACGGATCAAATGGGAGGAGGAAGATGGACGAACTAGACGAACATGGTCCAAAGAAGGCCAACAGATCAAATGGTAGGACGAACTAGACGAACTTGGTCCAAAGAAGGCCAACGGATCAAATGGGAGGACGAAGAGGGACAAAAGAGACGAACTTGATCCAAAGAGGGACAATAGATCTAATGCGACGGCAATGATGGACGAAAGAAACGAACTTGGTCCAAAGACGGCCAACGGATCTAATGCGCGGACGAAGATGGACGAACGAGACGAACTTGGTCCAAAGAAGGCCAACGGATCAAATGGGAGGAGGAAGATGGACGAACTAGACGAAAATGGTCCAAAGAAGGCCAACAGATCAAATGGTAGGACGAAGAGGGACGAAAGTGACGAACTTGGTCCAAAGAAGGCCAACGGATCAAATGCGAGGACGAAGATGGACGAACGAAACGAACTTGGTCCAAAGAATTCCAACGGATCAAATGGGAGGAGCAAGATGGACGAACTAGACGAACATGGTCCAAAGAAGGCCAACAGATCAAATGGTAGGACGAAGAGGGACGAAAGTGACGAACATGGTCCAAAGAAGGCCAACGGATCAAATGGGAGGACGAAGAGGGACGAAAGAGACGAACTTGATCCAAAGAAGGACAACGGATCTAATGCGACGACAATGATGGACGAACGAGACGAACTTCGTCCAAAGAAGGCCAACGGATCTAATGCGAGGACGAAGAAGGACAAATGAGATGAACTTGGTCCAAAGAAGGCCAACGGATCAAATGGGAGGACGAAGAGGGACTAACGAGACGAACTTGATCCATAAAAGGCCAACGGATCAAATGGGAGGATGAAGATGGACGAACTAGACGAACATGGTCCAAAGAAGGCCAACAGATCAAATGGGAGGACGCCGAAGGACTAACGAGACAAACTTGATCCATTGAAGGCCAACGGATCAAATGGGAGGACGAAGATGGACGAACTAGACGAACATGGTCCAAAGAAGGCCAACAGATCAAATGGTAGGACGGAGAGGGACGAAAGTGACGAACTTGGTCCAAAGAAGGCCAACGGATGAAATGGGAGGACGAAGAGGGATGAAAGAGACGAACTTGATCCAAGGACGACGGATCTAATGCGACGACAATGGTGGATGAACGAGACGATCTTGGTCCAAAGAAGGCCAACGGATCTAATGCGAGGACGAAGATTGTCGAACGAGACAAACTTGGTCCAAAGAAGGCCAACGAATCTAATGGGAGGAGGAAAAGGGACGAACGAGACGAACATGGTCCAAAGAAGGCCAACAGATCAAATGGCAGGACGAAGAGGGACAAAAGTGACGAACTTGGTCCAAAGAAGGCCAACGGATCAAATGGGAGGACGAAGTGGGACAAAAGAGATGAACTTGATCCAAAGAGGGACAATAGATCTAATGCGACGGCAATGATGGACGAAAGAGACGAACTTGGTCCAAAGATGGCCAACGGATCTAATGCGCGGACGAAGATGGACGAACGAGACGACCTTGGTCCAAAGAAGCCCAACGGATCAAATGGGAGGAGGAAGATGGACGAACTAGACGAAAATGGTCCAAAGAAGGCCAACAGATCAAATGGTAGGACGAAGAGGGACGAAAGTAACGAACTTGGTCCAAAGAAGGCCAACGGATCAAATGCGAGGACGAAGATGGACGAACGAAACGAACTTCGTCCAAAGAAGGCCAACGGATCAAATGGGAGGAGGAAGATGGACGAACTAGACGAACATGGTCCAAAGAAGGCCAACAGATCAAATGGTAGGACGAACTAGACGAACTTGGTCCAAAGAAGGCCAACGGATCAAATGGGAGGACGAAGAGGGACAAAAGAGACGAACTTGATCCAAAGAGGGACAATAGATCTAATGCGACGGCAATGATGGACGAAAGAAACGAACTTGGTCCAAAGACGGCCAACGGATCTAATGCGCGGACGAAGATGGACGAACGAGACGAACTTGGTCCAAAGAAGGCCAACGGATCAAATGGGAGGAGGAAGATGGACGAACTAGACGAAAATGGTCCAAAGAAGGCCAACAGATCAAATGGTAGGACGAAGAGGGACGAAAGTGACGAACTTGGTCCAAAGAAGGCCAACGGATCAAATGCGAGGACGAAGATGGACGAACGAAACGAACTTGGTCAAAAGAATTCCAACGGATCAAATGGGAGGAGCAAGATGGACGAACTAGACGAACATGGTCCAAAGAAGGCCAACAGATCAAATGGTAGGACGAAGAGGGACGAAAGTGACGAACATGGTCCAAAGAAGGCCAACGGATCAAATGGGAGGACGAAGAGGGACGAAAGAGACGAACTTGATCCAAAGAAGGACAACGGATCTAATGCGACGACAATGATGGACGAACGAGACGAACTTCGTCCAAAGAAGGCCAACGGATCTAATGCGAGGACGAAGAAGGACAAATGAGATGAACTTGGTCCAAAGAAGGCCAACGGATCAAATGGGAGGACGAAGAGGGACTAACGAGACGAACTTGATCCATAAAAGGCCAACGGATCAAATGGGAGGATGAAGATGGACGAACTAGACGAACATGGTCCAAAGAAGGCCAACAGATCAAATGGTAGGACGAAGAGTGACGAAAGTGACGAACTTGGTCCAAAGAAGGCCAACGGATCAAATGGGAGGACGCCGAAGGACTAACGAGACAAACTTGACCCATTGAAGACCAACGGATCAAATGGGAGGACGAAGATGGACGAACTAGACGAACATGGTCCAAAGAAGGCCAACAGATCAAATGGTAGGACGAAGAGGGACGAAAGTGACGAACTTGGTCGAAAGAAGGCCAACGGATCAAATGGGAGGACGAAGAGGGATGAAAGAGACGAACTTGATCCAAACAAAGACGACGGATCTAATGCGACGACAATGATGGACAAACGAGACGAACTTTGTCCAAAGAAGGCCAACAAATCAAATGGTAGGACGAAGAGGGACGAAAGTGACGAACTTGGTCCAAAGAAGGCCAACGGATCAAATGCGAGGACGAAGATGGACGAACGAAACGAACTTCTTCCAAAGAAGGCCAACGGATCAAATGCGAGGACGAAGATGGACGAACGAAACGAATTTCGTCCAAAGAAGGCCAACGGATCAAATGGGAGGAGGAAGATGGACGAACTAGACGAACATGGTCCAAAGAAGGCCAACAGATCAAATGGTAGGACGAAGAGGGACGAAAGTGACGAACATGGTCCAAAGAAGGCCAACGGATCAAATGGGAGGACGAAGAGGGATGAAAGAGACGAACTTGATCCAAAGAAGGACAACGGATCTAATGCGACGACAATGATGGACGAAGGAGACGAACTTGGTCCAAAGACGGCCAACGGATCTAATGCGAGGACGAAGATGGACGAATGAGACGAACTTGGTCCAAAGAAGGCCTACGGATCAAATGGGAGGACGACGAGGGACTAACGAGACGAACTTAATCCATAAAAGGCCAACGGATCAAATGGGAGGACAAAGAGGGATGAAAGAGACGAACTTGATCCAAACAAGGACGACGGATCTAATGCGACGACAATGATGGACGAACGAGACGAACTTGGTCCAAAGAAGGCCAACGGATCAAATGCGAGGACGAAGATGGACGAACGAAACGAACTTCGTCCAAAGAAGGCCAACGGATCAAATGGGAGGAGGAAGATGGACGAACTAGACGAACATGGTCCAAAGAAGGCCAACAGATCAAATGGTAGGACGAAGAGGGACGAAAGTGACGAACATGGTCCAAAGAAGGCCAACGGATCAAATGGGAGGACGAAGAGGGACGAAAGAGACGAACTTGATCCAAAGAAGGACAACGGATCTAATGTGACGACAATGATGGACGAAGGAGACGAACTTGGTCCAAAGACGGCCAACGGATCTAATGCGAGGACGAAGATGGACGAATGAGACGAACTTGGTCCAAAGAAGGCCTACGGATCAAATGGGAGGACGACGAGGGACTAACGAGACGAACTTAATCCATAAAAGGCCAACGGATCAAATGGGAGGACAAAGAGGGATGAAAGAGACGAACTTGATCCAAACAAGGACGACGGATCTAATGCGACGACAATGATGGACGAACGAGACGAACTTGGTCCAAAGAAGGCCAACGGATCTAATGCGAGGACGAAGATTGTCGAACGAGACAAACTTGGTCCAAAGAAGGCCAACGAATCTAATGGGAGGAGGAAAAGGGACGAACGAGACGAACATGGTCCAAAGAAGGCCAACAGATCAAATGGTAGGACGAAGAGGGACGAAAGTGACGAACATGGTCCAAAGAAGGCCAGCGGATCAAATGGGAGGACGAAGAGGGACGAAAGAAATGAACTTGATCCAAAGAAGGACAACGGATCTAATGCGACGACAATGATGGACAAACGAGACGAACTTGGTCCAAAGAAGGCCAACGGATCTAATGCGAGGACGAAGATGGACGAATGAGATGAACTTGGTCCAAAGAAGGCCAACGGATCAAATGGGAGGGCGAAGAGGGACTAACGAGACGAACTTGATCCTTAAAAGGCCAACGGATCAAATGGGAGGATGAAGATGGACGAACTAGACGAACATAGTCCAAAGAAGGCCAACAGATCAAATGGTAGGACGAAGAGTGACGAAAGTGACGAACTTGGTCCAAAGAAGGCCAACGGATCAAATGGGAGGACGCCGAAGGACTAACGAGACAAACTTGATCCATTGAAGGCCAACGGATCAAATGGGAGGACGAGGATGGACGAACTAGACGAACATGGTCCAAAGAAGGCCAACAGATCAAATGGTAGGACGGAGAGGGACGAAAGTGACGAACTTGGTCCAAAGAAGGCCAACGGATGAAATGGGAGGACGAAGAGGGATGAAAGAGACGAACTTGATCCAAGGACGACGGATCTAATGCGACGACAATGATGGATGAACGAGACGATCTTGGTCCAAAGAAGGCCAACGGATCTAATGCGAGGACGAAGATTGTCGAACGAGACAAACTTGGTCCAAAGAAGGCCAACGAATCTAATGGGAGGAGGAAAAGGGACGAACGAGACGAACATGGTCCAAAGAAGGCCAACAGATCAAATGGTAGGACGAAGAGGGACAAAAGTGACGAACTTGGTCCAAAGAAGGCCAACGGATCAAATGGGAGGACGAAGTGGGACAAAAGAGACGAACTTGATCCAAAGAGGGACAATAGATCTAATGCGACGGCAATGATGGACGAAAGAGACGAACTTGGTCCAAAGATGGCCAACGGATCTAATGCGCGGACGAAGATGGACGAACGAGACGAACTTGGTCCAAAGAAGCCCAACGGATCAAATGGGAGGAGGAAGATGGACGAACTAGACGAAAATGGTCCAAAGAAGGCCAACAGATCAAATGGTAGGACGAAGAGGGACGAAAGTGACGAACTTGGTCCAAAGAAGGCCAACGGATCAAATGCGAGGACGAAGATGGACGAACGAAACGAACTTCGTCCAAAGAAGGCCAACGGATCAAATGGGAGGAGGAAGATGGACGAACTTGACGAACATGGTCCAAAGAAGGCCAACAGATCAAATGGTAGGACGAACTAGACGAACTTGGTCCAAAGAAGGCCAACGGATCAAATGGGAGGACGAAGAGGGACAAAAGAGACGAACTTGATCCAAAGAGGGACAATAGATCTAATGCGACGGCAATGATGGACGAAAGAAACGAACTTGGTCCAAAGACGGCCAACAGATCTAATGCGCGGACGAAGATGGACGAACGAGACGAACTTGGTCCAAAGAAGGCCAACGGATCAAATGGGAGGAGGAAGATGGACGACCGAGACGAAAATGGTCCAAAGAAGGCCAACAGATCAAATGGTAGGACGAAGAGGGACGAAAGTGACGAACTTGGTCCAAAGAAGGCCAACGGATCAAATGCGAGGACGAAGATGGACGAACGAAACGAACTTGGTCCAAAGAAGGCCAACGGATCAAATGGGAGGAGGAAGATGGACGAACTAGACGAACATGGTCCAAAGAAGGCCAACAGATCAAATGGTAGGACGAAGAGGGACGAAAGTGACGAACATGGTCCAAAGAAGGCCAACGGATCAAATGGGAGGACGAAGAGGGACGAAAGAGACGAACTTGATCCAAAGAAGGACAACGGATCTAATGCGACGACAATGATGGACGAACGAGACGAACTTGGTCCAACGAAGGCCAACGGATCTAATGCGAGGACGAGGATGGACGAATGAGACGAACTTGGTCCAAAGAAGGCCAACGGATCAAATGGGAGGACGAAGAGGGACTAACGAGACGAACTTGATCCAAAGAAGGCCAACGGATCAAATGGGAGGATGAAGATGGACGAACTAGACGAACATGGTCCAAAGAAGGCCAACAGATCAAATGGTAGGACGAAGAGTGACGAAAGTGACGAACTTGGTCCAAAGAAGGCCAACAGATCAAATGGGAGGACGACGAAGGACTAACGAGACAAACTTGATCCATTGAAGGCCAACGGATCAAATGGGAGAACGAAGATGGATGAACTAGACGAACATGGTCCAAAGAAGGCCAACAGATCAAATGGTAGGACGAAGAGGGACGAAAGTGACGAACTTGGTCCAAAGAAGGCCAACGGATCAAATGGGATGACGAAGAGGGATGAAAGAGACGCACTTGATCCAAACAAGGACGACGGATCTAATGCGACGACAATGATGGACGAACGAGACGAACTTGGTCCAAAGAAGGCCAACGGATCTAATGCGAGGACGAAGATTGACGAACGAGACGATCTTGGTCCAATTCCAACGGATCTAACGGGAGGACGAAGAGGGACTAAAGAGACGAACTTGGTACAAAGATGGCCAACGGATCAAATGGGAGGACGAAGAGGGACGAACTAGACGAACTTGATCCAAAGAAGGCCAACGGATCGAATGGGAGGAGGAAGATGGACGAACTAGACGAACATGGTCCAAAGAAGGCCAACAGATCAAATGGTAGGACGAAGAGGGATGAAAGTGACGAACTTGATCCAAAGAAGGCCAACGGATCAAATGGGAGGTGGAAGATGGACGACCTAGACGAACATGGTCCAAAGAAGGCCAACATATCAAATGGTAGGACGAAGAGGGACGAAAGTGACGAACTTGGTCCAAAGAAGGTCAACGAATCAAATGCGAGGACGAAGATGGACGAACGAAACGAACTTGCTCCAAAGAAGGCCAACGGATGAAATGGGAGGAGGAAGCTGGACGAACTAGACGAACATGGTCCAAAGAAGGCCAACAGATCAAATGGTAGGACGAAGAGGGACGAAAGTGACGAACTTGGTCCAAAGAAGGCCAACGGATCAAATGGGAGGACGAAGAGGGACAAAACAGACGAACTTGATCCAAAGAGTGACAATAGATCTAATACGACGACAATGATGGACGAAAGAGACGAACTTGGTCCAAAGATGGCCAACGGATCTAATGCGCGGACGAAGATGGACGAATGAGACGAACTTGGTCCAAAGAAGGCCAACGGATCAAATGGGAGGACGAAGAGGGACTAACGAGAGGAACTTGATCTAAAGAAGGCCATCGGATCAAATGGGAGGATGAAGATGGACGAACTAGACGAACATGGTCCAAAGAAGGCCAACAGATCAAATGGTAGGACGAAGAGGGACGAAAGTGACGAACTTGGCCAAAGAAGGCCAACGGATCAAATGGGAGGATGAAGATGGACGAACTAGACGAACATGGTCCAAAGAAGGCCAACAGATCAAATGGTAGGACGAAGAGGGATGAAAGTGACGAGCTTGGTCCAAAGAAGGCCAACAGATCAAATGGGAGGACGAAGAGGGACGAAAGAGACGAACTTGATCCAAAGAAGGACAACGGATCTAATGCGACGACAATGATGGACGAACGAGACGAACTTGGTCCAAAGAAGGCCAACGGATCTAATTCGAGGACGAAGATGGACGAACGAGACGAACTTGGTCCAAAGAAGGCCAACGGATCAAATGGGAGGACGACGAGGGACAAACGAGACGAACTTGATCCAAAGAAGGCCAACGGATCGAACGGGAGGATGAAGAGGGACAAACGAGAGGAACTTGATATAAAGAAGGCCATCGGATTAAATGGGAGGAGGAAGATGGACGAACTAGACGAACATGGTGCAAAGAAGGCCAACGATCAAATGGTAGGACGAAGAGGGATGAAAGTGACGAACTTGGTCCAAATAAGGCCAACGGATCAAATGGGAGGAAGAAGAGGGACGAAAGAGACGAACTTGATCCAAAGAAGGACAACGGTTCTAATGCGACGACAATGATGGACGAACGAGACGAACTTGGTCCAAACAAGGCCAACGGATCTAATGCGAGGACGAAGAGGGACTAACCAGACGAACTTGATCCAAAGAAGGCCAACGGATCAAATGGGAGGATGAAGATGGACGAACTAGACGAACATGGTCCAAAGAAGGCCAACAGATCAAATGGTAGGACGAAGAGGGACAAAAGTGACGCCAACGGATCAAATGGGAGGACGAAGAGGGACTAACGAGACGAACTTGATCCAAAGAAGGCCAACGGATCAAATGGGAGGACGAAGATGGACGAACTAGACGAACATGGTCCAAAGAAGGCCAACAGATCAAATGGTAGGACGAAGAGGCACGAAAGTGACGAACTTGGTCCAAAGAAGGCCAACGGATCAAATGGGAGGACGAAGAGGGATGAAAGAGACGCACTTGATCCAAACAAGGACGACGGATCTAATGCGACGACAATGATGGACGAACGAGACGAACTTGGTCCAAAGAAGGCCAACGGATCTAATACGAGGACGAAGATTGACGAACGAGACGAACTTGGTCCAAAGAAGGCCAACGGATCTAATGGGAGGAGGAAAAGGGACGAACGAGACGAACGTTTTCCAAAGAATTCTAACGGATCTAATGGGAAGACGAAGATGGACGAACGAGACGATCTTGGTCCAATTCCAACGGATCTAATGGGAGGACGAAGAGGGACTAAAGAGACGAACTTGGTACAAAGATGGCCAACAGATCAAATGGGAGGACGAAGAGGGACGAAAGTGACGAACTTGATCCAAAGAAGGCCAACGGATCAAATGGGAGGTGGAAGATGGACGAACTAGACGAACATGGTCCAAAGAAGGCCAACATATCAAATGGTAGGACGAAGAGGGACGAAAGTGACGAACTTGGTCCAAAGAAGGCCAACGAATCAAATGCGAGGACGAAGATGGACGAACGAAACGAACTTGGTCCAAAGAAGGCCAACGGATCAAATGGGAGGAGGAAGATGGACGAACTAGACGAACATGGTCCAAAGAAGGCCAACAGATCAAATGGTAGGACGAAGAGGGACGAAAGTGACGAACTTGGCCAAAGAAGGCCCACGGATCAAATGGGAAGACGAAGAAGGACGAAAGAGACGAACTTGATCCAAAGAAGGACAACGGATCTAATGCGACGACAATGATGGACGAACGAGACGAAGTTGGTCCAAAGAAGGCCAACGGATCTAATTCGAGGACGAAGATGGACGAACGAGAAGAACTTGGTCCAAAGAAGGACAACGGATCAAATGGGAGGACGACGAAGGACTAACGAGACGAACTTGATCCAAAGAAGGCCAACGGATCGAATGGGAGGATGAAGAGGGACTAACGAGAGGAACTTGATCTATAGAAGGCCATCGGATCAAATGGGAGGATGAAGATGGACGAACTAGACGAACATGGTCCAAAGAAGGCCAGCAGATCAAATGGTAGGACGAAGATGGACGAAAGTGACGTACTTGGCCAAAGAAGGCCAACGGATCAAATTGGAGGACGAAGAGGGACGAAAGAGACGAACTTGATCAAAAGAAGGACAACGGATCTAATGCGACGACAATGATGGACGAACGAGACGAACTTGGTCCAAAGAAGGCCAACGGATCTAATTCGAGGACGAAGATGGACGAACGAGACGAACTTGGTCCAAAGAAGGCCAACGGATCAAATGGGAGGACGACGAGGGACAAACGAGAGGAACTTGATCTAAAGAAGGCCATCGGATCAAATGGGAGGATGAAGATGGACGAACTAGACGAACATGGTCCAAAGAAGGTCAACAGATCAAATGGTAGGACGAAGAGGGACGAAAGTGACGAATTTGGTCCAAAGAATGCCAACGGATCTAATGCGAGGACGAAGAGGGACTAACTAGACGAACTTGATCCAAAGAAGGCCAACGGATCAAATGGGAGGATGAAGATGGACGAACTAGACGAACATGGTCCAAAGAAGGCCAACAGATCAAATGGTAGGACGAAGAGGGACGAAAGTGACGAACTTGGTCCAAAGAAGGCCAACGGATCAAATGGGAGGACGAAGAGGGACTAACGAGATGAACATGATCCAAAGAAGGCCAGCGGATCAAATGGGAGGACGAAGATGGACGAACTAGACGAACATGGTCCAAAGAAGGCCAACAGATCAAATGGTAGGACGAAGAGGGACGAAAGTGACGAACTTGGTCCAAAGAAGGCCAATGGATCAAATGGGAGGAGGAAGATGGACGAACTAGACGAACATGGTCCAAAGAAGGCCAACAGATCAAATGGTAGGACGAAGAGGGACGAAAGTGACGAACTTGGCCAAAGAAGGCCCACGGATCAAATGGGAGGACGAAGAGGGACGAAAGAGACGAACTTGATCCAAAGAAGGACAACGGATCTAATGCGACGACAATGATGGACGAACGAGACGAAGTTGGTCCAAAGAAGGCCAACGGATCTAATTCGAGGACGAAGATGGACGAACGAGAAGAACTTGGTCCAAAGAAGGCCAACGGATCAAATGGGAGGACGACGAGGGACTAACGAGACGAACTTGATCCAAAGAAGGCAAACGGATCGAATGGGACGATGAAGAGGGACTAACGAGAGGAACTTGATCTATAGAAGGCCATCGGATCAAATGGGAGGATGAAGATGGACGAACTAGACGAACATGGTCCAAAGAAGGCCAGCAGATCAAATGGTAGGACGAAGATGGACGAAAGTGACGTACTTGGCCAAAGAAGGCCAACAGATCAAATGGGAGGACGAAGAGGGACGAAAGAGACGAACTTGATCCAAAGAAGGACAACGGATCTAATGCGACGACAATGATGGACGAACGAGACGAACTTGGTCCAAAGAAGGCCAACGGATCTAATTCGAGGACGAAGATGGACGAACGAGACGAACTTGGTCCAAAGAAGGCCAACGGATTAAATGTGAGGACGACGAGGGACAAACGAGAGGAACTTGATCTAAAGAAGGCCATCGGATCAAATCGGAGGATGAAGATGGACGAACTAGACGAACATGGTCCAAAGAAGGCCAACAGATCAAATGGTAGGACGAAGAGGGATGAAAGTGACGAACTTGGTCCAAAGAAGGCCAACAGATCAAATGGGAGGACGAAGAGGGACGAAAGAGATGAACTTGATCCAAAGAAGGACAACGGATCTAATGCGACGACAATGATGGACGAACGAGACGAACTTGGTCCAAAGATGGCCAACGGATCTAATGCGAGGACGAAGAGGGACTAACTAGACGAACTTGATCCAAAGAAGGCCAACGGATCAAATGGGAGGATGAAGATTGACGAACTAGACGAACATGGTCCAAAGAAGGCCAATAGATCAAATGGTAGGACGAAGAGGGACGAAAGTGACGAACTTGGTCCAAAGAAGGCCAACGGATCAAATGGGAGGACGAAGAGGGACTAACGAGACGAACATGATCCAAAGAAGGCCAGCGGATCAAATGGGAGGACGAAGATGGACGAACTAGACGAACATGGTCCAAAGAAGGCCAACAGATCAAATGGTAGGACGAAGAGGGACGAAAGTGACGAACTTGGTCCAAAGAAGGCCAATGGATCAAATGGGAGGAGGAAGATGGACGAACTAGACGAACATGGTCCAAAGAAGGCCAACAGATCAAATGGTAGGACGAAGAGGGACGAAAGTGACGAACTTGGCCAAAGAAGGCCCACGGATCAAATGGGAGGACGAAGAGGGACGAAAGAGACGAACTTGATCCAAAGAAGGACAACGGATCTAATGCGACGACAATGATGGACGAACGAGACGAACTTGGTCCAAAGAAGGCCAACGGATCTAATTCGAGGACGAAGATGGACGAACGAGACGAACTTGGTCCAAAGAAGGCCAACGGATTAAATGTGAGGACAACGAGGGACAAACGAGAGGAACTTGATCTAAAGAAGGCCATCGGATCAAATGGGAGGATGAAGATGGACGAACTAGACGAACATGGTCCAAAGAAGGCCAACAGATCAAATGGTAGGACGAAGAGGGATGAAAGTGACGAACTTGGTCCAAAGAAGGCCAACAGATCAAATGGGAGGACGAAGAGGGACGAAAGAGACGAACTTGATCCAAAGAAGGACAACGGATCAAATGCGACGACAATGATGGACGAACGAGACGAACTTGGTCCAAAGATGGCCAACGGATCTAATGCGAGGACGAAGAGGGACTAACTAGACGAACTTGATCCAAAGAAGGCCAACGGATCAAATGGGAGGATGAAGATTGACGAACTAGATGAACATGGTCCAAAGAAGGCCAATAGATCAAATGGTAGGACGAAGAGGGACGAAAGTGACAAACTTGGTCCAAAGAAGGCCAACGGATCAAATGGGAGGACGAAGAGGGACTAACGAGACGAACATGATCCAAAGAAGGCCAGCGGATCAAATGGGAGGACGAAGATGGACGAACTAGACGAACATGGTCCAAAGAAGGCCAACATATCAAATGGTAGGACGAAGAGGGACGAAAGTGACGAACTTGGTCCAAAGAAGGCCAATGGATCAAATGGGAGGAGGAATATGGACGAACTAGACGAACATGGTCCAAAGAAGGCCAACAGATCAAATGGTAGGACGAAGAGGGACGAAAGTGACGAACTTGGCCAAACAAGGCCCACGGATCAAATGGGAGGACGAAGAGGGACGAAAGAGACGAACTTGATCCAAAGAAGGACAACGGATCTAATGCGACGACAATGATGGACGAACGAGACGAAGTTGGTCCAAAGAAGGCCAACGGATCTAATTCGAGGACGAAGATGGACGAACGAGAAGAACTTGGTCCAAAGAAGGCCAACGGATCAAATGGGAGGACGACGAGGGACTAACGAGACGAACTTGATCCAAAGAAGGACAACGGATCTAATGCGACGACAATGATGGACGAACGAGAAGAACTTGGTCCAAAGAAGGCCAACGGATCAAATGGGAGGACGACGAGGGACTAACGAGACGAACTTGATCCAAAGAAGGTCAACGGATCGAATGGGAGGATGAAGAGGGACTAACGAGAGGAACTTGATCTATAGAAGGCCATCGGATCAAATCGGAGGATGAAGATGGACGAAGTAAACGAACATGGTCCAAAGAAGGCCAGCAGATCAAATGGTAGGACGAAGATGGACGAAAGTGACGTACTTGGCCAAAGAAGGCCAACAGATCAAATGGTAGGACGAAGAGGGATGAAAGTGACGAAGTTGGTCCAAAGAAGACCAACAGATCAAATGGGAGGACGAAGAGGGACGAAAGAGACGAACTTGATCCAAAGAAGGACAACGGATCTAATGCGACGACAATGATGGACGAACGAGACGAACTTGGTCCAAAGAAGGCCAACGGATCTAATGCGAGGACGAAGAGGGACTAACTAGACGAACTTGATCCAAAGAAGGCCAACGGATCAAATGGGAGGATGAAGATGGACGAACTAGACGAACATGGTCCAAAGAAGGCCAACAGATCAAATGGTAGGATGAAGAGGGACGAAAGTGACGAACTTGGTCCAAAGAAGGCCAACGGATCAAATGGGAGGACGAAGAGGGACTAACTAGACGAACATGATCCAAAGAAGCCCAGCGGATCAAATGGGAGGACGAAGATGGACGAACTAGACGAACATGGTCCAAAGAAGGCCAACAGCTCAACTGGTAGGACGAAGAGGGACGAAAGTGACGAACTTGGTCCAAAGAAGGCCAATGGATCAAATGGGAGGAGGAAGATGGACGAACTAGACGAACATGGTCCAAAGAAGGCCAACAGATCAAATGGTAGGACGAAGAGGGACGAAAGTGACGAACGTGGTCCAAAGAAGGCCAACGGATCAAATGGGAGGACGGAGAGGGACAAAAGAGACGAACTTGATCCAAAGAGGGACAATAGTTCTAATGCGACGACAATGATGGACGAACGAGACGAACTTGGTCCAAAGATGGCCAACGGATCTAATGCGCGGACGAAGATGGACGAACGAGACGAACTTGGTCCAAAGAAGGCCAATGGATCAAATGGGAAGACGAAGATGGACTAACGAGAGGAACTTGATCTAAAGAAGGCCATCGGATCAAATGGGAGGAGGAAGATGGACGAACTAGATGAACATGGTCCAAAGAAGACCAACAGATCAAATGGTAGGACGAAGAGGGACGAAAGTGACGAACTTGGTCCAAAGAAGGCCAACGGATCAATTGGGAGGACGAAGAGGGACGAAAGAGACGAACTTGATCCAAAGAAGGACAACGGATCTAATGCGACGACAATGATGGACAAACAAGACGAACTTGGTCCAAAGAAGGCCAACGGATCTAATGCGAGGACGAAGATGGACGAACGAGACGAACTTGGTCCAAAGAAGGCCAACGGATCAAATGGGAGGACGAAGAGGGACTAACGAGACGAACTTGATCCATAGAAGGCCAACGGATCAAATGGGAGGATGAAGATGGACGAACTAGACGAACATGGTCCAAAGAAGGCCAACAGATCAAATGGTAGGACGAAGAGGGACGAAAGTGACGAACTTGGCCAAAGAAGGCCAACGGATCAAATGGGAGGAACAAGAGGGACGAAAGAGACGAACTTGATCCAAAGAAGGACAACGGATCTAATGCGACGACAATGATGGACGAACGAGACGAAGTTGGTCCAAAGAAGGCCAACGGATCTAATTCGAGGACGAAGATGGACGAACGAGAAGAACTTGGTCCAAAGAAGGCCAACGGATCAAATGGGAGGACGACGAGGGACTAACGAGACGAACTTGATCCAAAGAAGGACAACGGATCTAATGCGACGACAATGATGGACGAACGAGAAGAACTTGGTCCAAAGAAGGCCAACGGATCAAATGGGAGGACGACGAGGGACTAACGAGACGAACTTGATCCAAAGAAGGTCAACGGATCGAATGGGAGGATGAAGAGGGACTAACGAGAGGAACTTGATCTATAGAAGGCCATCGGATCAAATCGGAGGATGAAGATGGACGAAGTAGACGAACATGGTCCAAAGAAGGCCAGCAGATCAAATGGTAGGACGAAGATGGACGAAAGTGACGTACTTGGCCAAAGAAGGCCAACAGATCAAATGGTAGGACGAAGAGGGATGAAAGTGATGAACTTGGTCCAAAGAAGGCCAACAGATCAAATGGGAGGACGAAGAGGGACGAAAGAGACGAACTTGATCCAAAGAAGGACAACGGATCTAATGCGACGACAATGATGGACGAACGAGACGAACTTGGTCCAAAGAAGGCCAACGGATCTAATGCGAGGACGAAGAGGGACTAACTAGACGAACTTGATCCAAAGAAGGCCAACGGATCAAATGGGAGGATGAAGATGGACGAACTAGACGAACATGGTCCAAAGAAGGCCAACAGATCAAATGGTAGGATGAAGAGGGACGAAAGTGACGAACTTGGTCCAAAGAAGGCCAACGGATCAAATGGGAGGACGAAGAGGGACTAACTAGACGAACATGATCCAAAGAAGCCCAGCGGATCAAATGGGAGGACGAAGATGGACGAACTAGACGAACATGGTCCAAAGAAGGCCAACAGCTCAACTGGTAGGACGAAGAGGGACGAAAGTGACGAACTTGGTCCAAAGAAGGCCAATGGATCAAATGGGAGGAGGAAGATGGACGAACTAGACGAACATGGTCCAAAGAAGGCCAACAGATCAAATGGTAGGACGAAGAGGGACGAAAGTGACGAACTTGGTCCAAAGAAGGCCAACGGATCAAATGGGAGGACGGAGAGGGACAAAAGAGACGAACTTGATCCAAAGAGGGACAATAGTTCTAATGCGACGACAATGATGGACGAACGAGACGAACTTGGTCCAAAGATGGCCAACGGATCTAATGCGCGGACGAAGATGGACGAACGAGACGAACTTGGTCCAAAGAAGGCCAATGGATCAAATGGGAAGACGAAGATGGACTAACGAGAGGAACTTGATCTAAAGAAGGCCATCGGATCAAATGGGAGGAGGAAGATGGACGAACTAGATGAACATGGTCCAAAGAAGACCAACAGATCAAATGGTAGGACGAAGAGGGACGAAAGTGACGAACTTGGTCCAAAGAAGGCCAACGGATCAATTGGGAGGACGAAGAGGGACGAAAGAGACGAACTTGGTCCAAAGAAGGACAACGGATCTAATGCGACGACAATGATGGACAAACAAGACGAACTTGGTCCAAAGAAGGCCAACGGATCTAATGCGAGGACGAAGATGGACGAACGAGACGAACTTGGTCCAAAGAAGGCCAACGGATCAAATGGGAGGACGAAGAGGGACTAACGAGACGAACTTGATCCATAGAAGGCCAACGGATCAAATGGGAGGATGAAGATGGACGAACTAGACGAACATGGTCCAAAGAAGGCCAACAGATCAAATGGTAGGACGAAGAGGGACGAAAGTGACGAACTTGGCCAAAGAAGGCCAACGGATCAAATGGGAGGAACAAGAGGGACGAAAGAGACGAACTTGATCCAAAGAAGGACAACGGATCTAATGCGACGACAATGATGGACAAACGAGACGAACTTTGTCCAAAGAAGGCCAACGGATCTAATGCGAGGACGAAGATGGACGAACGAGACGAACTTGGTCCAAAGAAGGCCAACGGATCAAATGGGAGGACGGAGAGGGACAAAAGAGACGAACTTGATCCAAAGAGGGACAATAGTTCTAATGCGACGACAATGATGGACGAACGAGACGAACTTGGTCCAAAGATGGCCAACGGATCTAATGCGCGGACGAAGATGGACGAACGAGACGAACTTGGTCCAAAGAAGGCCAATGGATCAAATGGGAAGACGAAGATGGACTAACGAGAGGAACTTGATCTAAAGAACGCCATCGGATCAAATGGGAGGAGGAAGATGGACGAACTAGATGAACATGGTCCAAAGAAGACCAACAGATCAAATGGTAGGACGAAGAGGGACGAAAGTGACGAACTTGGTCCAAAGAAGGCCAACGGATCAATTGGGAGGACGAAGAGGGACGAAAGAGACGAACTTGATCCAAAGAAGGACAACGGATCTAATGCGACGACAATGATGGACAAACAAGACGAACTTGGTCCAAAGAAGGCCAACGGATCTAATGCGAGGACGAAGATGGACGAACGAGACGAACTTGGTCCAAAGAAGGCCAACGGATCAAATGGGAGGACGAAGAGGGACTAACGAGACGAACTTGATCCATAGAAGGCCAACGGATCAAATGGGAGGATGAAGATGGACGAACTAGACGAACATGGTCCAAAGAAGGCCAACAGATCAAATGGTAGGACGAAGAGGGACGGAAGTGACGAACTTGGCCAAAGAAGGCCAACGGATCCAATGGGAGGAACAAGAGGGACGAAAGAGACGAACTTGATCCAAAGAAGGACAACGGATCTAATGCGACGACAATGATGGACAAACGAGACGAACTTTGTCCAAAGAAGGCCAACGGATCTAATGCGAGGACGAAGATGGACGAACGAGACGAACTTGGTCCAAAGAAGGCCAACGGATCAAATGGGAGGACGAAGAGGGACGAAAGAGACGAACTTGATCCAAAGAAGGACAACGGATCAAATGGGAGGACGAAGATGGACGAACTAGACGAACATGGTCCAAAGAAGGCCAACAGATCAAATGGTAGGACGAAGAGGGACGAAAGTGACGAACTTGGCCAAAGAAGGCCAACGGATCAAATGGGAGGAACAAGAGGGACGAAAGAGACGAACTTGATCCAAAGAAGGACAACGGATCTAATGCGACGACAATGATGGACAAACGAGACGAACTTGGTCCAAAGAAGGCCAACGGATCTAATGCGAGGACGAAGAGGGACGAAAGTGACAAACTTGGTCCAAAGAAGGCCAACGGATCAAATTGGAGGACGAAGAGGGACTAACGAGACGAACATGATCCAAAGAAGGCCAGCGGATCAAATGGGAGGACGAAGATGGACGAACTAGACGAACATGGTCCAAAGAAGGCCAACAGATCAAATGGTAGGACGAAGAGGGACGAAAGTGACGAACTTGGTCCAAAGAAGGCCAATGGATCAAATGGGAGGAGGAATATGGACGAACGAGACGAACATGGTCCAAAGAAGGCCAACATATCAAATGGTAGGACAAAGAGGGACGAAAGTGACGAACTTGGCCAAACAAGGCCCACGGATCAAATGGGAGGATGAAGATGGACGAACTAGACGAACATGGTCCAAAGAAGGCCAACAGATCAAATGGTAGGACGAAGAGGGACGAAAGTGACGAACTTGGCCAAAGAAGGCCAACGGATCAAATGGGAGGAACAAGAGGGACGAAAGAGACGAACTTGATCCAAAGAAGGACAACGGATCTAATGCGACGACAATGATGGACAAACGAGACGAACTTGGTCCAAAGAAGGCCAACGGATCTAATGCGAGGACGAAGATGGACGAACGAGACGAACTTGGTCCAAAGAAGGCCAACGGATCAAATGGGAGGACGAAGAGGGACGAAAGAGACGAACTTGATCCAAAGAAGGACAACGGATCTAATGCGACAACAATGATGGACAAACGAGACGAACTTGGTCCAAAGAAGGCCAACGGATCTAATGCGAGGACGAAGATGGACGAACGAGATGAACTTGGTCCAAAGAAGGACAACGGATCAAATGGGAGGACGAAGAGGGACTAACGAGACGAACTTGATCCATAGAAGGCCAACGGATCAAATGGGAGGATGAAGATGGATGAACTAGACGAACATGGTCCAAAGAAGGCCAACAGATCAAATGGTAGGACGAAGAGGGACGAAAGTGACGAACTTGGTCCAAAGAAGGCCAACGGATCAAATGGGAGGACGAAGAGGGACTAACGAGACGAACTTGATCCAAAGAAGGCCAACGGATCAAATGGGAGGACGAAGATGGAGGAACTAGACGAACATGGTCCTAAGAAGGCCAACATATCAAATGGTAGGACGAAGAGGGATGAAAGTGAGAAACTTGGTCCAAAGAAGGCCAACGGATCAAGTGGGAGGACGACGAAGGACTAACGAGACAAACTTGATCCATTGAAGGCCAACGGATCAAATGGGAGGACGAAGATGGACGAACTAGACGAAAATGGTCCAAAGAAGGCCAACAGATCAAATGGTAGGACGAAGAGGGACGAAAGTGAAGAACTTGGTCCAAAGAAGGCCAACGGATCAAATGGGATGTCGAAGAGGGATGAAAGAGACGAACTTGATCGAAACAAGGACGACGGATCTAATGCGAGGACGAAGATTGACGAACGAGACGAACTTGGTCTAAAGAAGGCCAACGGATCTAATGGGAGGACGAAAAGGGACGAACGAGACGAACGTTTTCCAAAGAATTCCAACGGATCTAATGGGAGGACGAAGAGGGACTAAAGAGACGAACTTGGCCCAAAGATGGCCAATGGATCAAATGGGAGGACGAAGAGGGACGAACTAGACGAACTTGATCCAAAGAAGGCCAACGGATCAAATGGGAGGAGGAAGGTGGACGAACTAGACGAACATGGTCCAAAAAAGGCCAACATATCAAATGGTAGGACGAAGAGGGACGAAAGTGACGAACTTGTTCCAAAGAAGGCCAACGGATCAAATGGGAGGACGAAGAGGGACAAAAGAGACGAACTTGATCCAAAGAGGGACAATAGATCTAATGCGACGACATTGATGGACGAAAGAGACAAACTTGGTCCAAAGATGGCCAACGGATCAAATGCGCGGACGAAGATGGACGAACGAGACGAAATTGGTCCAAAGAAGGCCAACGGATCAAATGGGAGGACGAAGAGGGACTAACGAGAGGAACTTGATCTAAAGAAGTCCATCGGATCAAATGGGAGGATGAAGATGGACGCACTAGACGAACATGGTCCAAAGAAGGCCAGCAGAACAAATGGTAGGAGGAAGAGGGACGAAAGTGACGAACTTGGCCAAAGAAGGCCAACGCATCAAATGGGAGGTCCAAGAGGGATGAAAGAGACGAACTTGATCCAAAGAAGGACAACGGATCTAATGCGACAACAATGATGGACGAACGAGATGAACTTGGTCCAAAGAAGGCCAACGGATCTCATTCGAGGACGAAGATGGACAAACGAGACGAACTTGGTCCAAAGAAGGCCAACGGATCAAATGGGAGGACGACGAAGGACTAATAAGACGAACTTGATCCAAAGAAGGCCAACGGATCGAATGGGAGGATGAAGAGGGACGAACTAGACGAACATGGTCCAAAGAAGGCCAACAGATCAAATGGTAGGACGAAGAGGGACGAAAGTGACGAACTTGGTCCAAAGAAGGCCAACGGATCAAATGGGAGGACGAAGATGGACGAACTAGACGAACATGGTCCAAAGAAGGCCAACAGATAAAATGGTAGGACGAAGAGGGACGAAAGTGACGAACTTGGTCCAAAGAAGGTCAACGGATCAAATGGGAGGACGAAGAGGGACTAACGAGACGAACTTGATCCAAAGAAGGCCAACGGATCAAATGGGAGGACGAAGATGGAGGAACTAGACGAACATGGTCCTAAGAAGGCCAACAGATCAAATGGTAGGACGAAGAGAGATGAAAGTGACGAACTTGGTCCAAAGAAGGCCAACGGATCAAATGGGAGGACGAAGAGGGACAAAAGAGACGAACTAGATCCAAAGAGGGACAATAGATCTAATGCGACGACAATGATGCACGAACGAGACGAACTTGGTCCAAAGAAGGCCAACAGATCAAATGGGAGGACGAAGAGGGACTAACGAGAGGAACTTGATCAAAAGAAGGCCATCGGATCAAAAGGGAGGATGGAGATGAACGAACTAGACGATCATGGTCCAAAGAAGGCCAACAGATCAAATGGTAGGATGAAGAGGGAGGAAAGTGACGAACTTGGTCCAAAGAAGGCCAACGGATCAAATGGGAGGACGAAGAGGGACGAAAGAGATGAACTTGATCCAAAGAAGGACAACGGATCTAATGCGACGACAATGATGGACGAACGAGACGAACTTGGTCCAAAGAAGGCCAACGGATCTAATGCGAGGACGAAGAGGGACTAACGAGACGAACTTGATCCAAAGAAGGCCAACGGATCAAATGGGAGGATGAAGATGGACGAACTAGACGAACATGGTCCAAAGAAGGCCAGCAGAACAAATGGTAGGAGGAAGAGGGACGAAAGTGACGAACTTGGCCAAAGAAGGCCAACGCATCAAATGGGAGGTCCAAGAGGGATGAAAGAGACGAACTTGATCCAAAGAAGGACAACGGATCTAATGCGACAACAATGATGGACGAACGAGATGAACTTGGTCCAAAGAAGGCCAACGGATCTCATTCGAGGACGAAGATGGACAAACGAGACGAACTTGGTCCAAAGAAGGCCAACGGATCAAATGGGAGGACGACGAAGGACTAATAAGACGAACTTGATCCAAAGAAGTCCAACAGATCGAATGGGAGGATGAAGAGGGACGAACTAGACGAACATGGTCCAAAGAAGGCCAACAGATCAAATGGTAGGACGAAGAGGGTCGAAAGTGACGAACTTGGTCCAAAGAAGGCCAACGGATCAAATGGGAGGACGAAGATGGACGAACTAGACGAACATGGTCCAAAGAAGGCCAACAGATAAAATGGTAGGACGAAGAGGGACGAAAGTGACGAACTTGGTCCAAAGAAGGTCAACGGATCAAATGGGAGGACGAAGAGGGACTAACGAGACGAACTTGATCCAAAGAAGGCCAACGGATCAAATGGGAGGACGAAGATGGAGGAACTAGACGAACATGGTCCAAAGAAGGCCAACAGATCAAATGGTAGGACGAAGAGAGATGAAAGTGACGAACTTGGTCCAAGGAAGGCCAACGGATCAAATGGGAGGACGAAGAGGGACAAAAGAGACGAACTAGATCCAAAGAGGGACAATAGATCTAATGCGACGACAATGATGGACGAACGAGACGAACTTGGTCCAAAGAAGGACAACGGATCTAATGCGAGGAGGAAGAGGGACTAACGAGACGAACTTGATCCAAAGAAGGCCAACGGATCAAATGGGAGGATGAAGATGGACGAACTAGACGAACATGGTCCAAAGAAGGCCAACAGATCAAATGGTAGGACGAAGATGGACGAAAGTGACGAACTTGGTCCAAAGAAGGCCAACGGATCAAATCGGAGGACGAAGAGGGACAAAAGAGACGAACTTGATCCAAAGAGGGACAATAGATCTAATGCGACGACAATGATGGACGAACGAGACGAACTTGGTCCAAAGATGGCCAACGGATCTAATGCACGGACGAAGATGGACGAACGAGACTATCTTGGTCCAAAGAAGGCCAACAGATCAAATGGGAGGACGAAGAGGGACTAACGAGAGGAACTTGATCAAAAGAAGGCCATCGGATCAAAAGGGAGGATGAAGATGGACGAACTACACGAACATGGTCCAAAGAAGGCCAACAGATCCAATGGTAGGACGAAGAGGGACGAAAGTGACGAACTTGGTCCAAAGAAGGCCAACGGATCAAATGGGAGGACGAAGATGGACGAACTAGACGAACATGGTCCAAAGAAGGCCAACAGATAAAATGGTAGGACGAAGAGGGACGAAAGTGACGAACTTGGTCCAAAGAAGGTCAACGGATCAAATGGGAGGACGAAGAGGGACTAACGAGACGAACTTGATCCAAAGAAGGCCAACGGATCAAATGGGAGGACGAAGATGGAGGAACTAGACGAACATGGTCCTAAGAAGGCCAACAGATCAAATGGTAGGACGAAGAGAGATGAAAGTGACGAACTTGGTCCAAGGAAGGCCAACGGATCAAATGGGAGGACGAAGAGGGACAAAAGAGACGAACTAGATCCAAAGAGGGACAATAGATCTAATGCGACGACAATGATGCACGAACGAGACGAACTTGGTCCAAAGAAGGCCAACAGATCAAATGGGACGACGAAGAGGGACTAACGAGAGGAACTTGATCAAAAGAAGGCCATCGGATCAAAAGGGAGGATGGAGATGGACGAACTAGACGATCATGGTCCAAAGAAGGCCAACAGATCAAATGGTAGGATGAAGAGGGAGGAAAGTGACGAACTTGGTCCAAAGAAGGCCAACGGATCAAATGGGAGGACGAAGAGGGACGAAAGAGACGAACTTGATCCAAAGAAGGACAACGGATCTAATGCGACGACAATGATGGACGAACGAGACGAACTTGGTCCAAAGAAGGCCAACGGATCTAATGCGAGGAGGAAGAGGGACTAACGAGACGAACTTGATCCAAAGAAGGCCAACGGATCAAATGGGAGGATGAAGATGGACGAACTAGACGAACATGGTCCAAAGAAGGCCAACAGATCAAATGGTAGGACGAAGATGGACGAAAGTGACGAACTTGGTCCAAAGAAGGCCAACGGATCAAATCGGAGGACGAAGAGGGACAAAAGAGACGAACTTGATCCAAAGAGGGACAATAGATCTAATGCGACGACAATGATGGACGAACGAGACGAACTTGGTCCAAAGATGGCCAACGGATCTAATGCACGGACGAAGATGGACGAACGAGACTATCTTGGTCCAAAGAAGGCCAACAGATCAAATGGGAGGACGAAGAGGGACTAACGAGAGGAACTTGATCAAAAGAAGGCCATCGGATCAAAAGGGAGGATGAAGATGGACGAACTACACGAACATGGTCCAAAGAAGGCCAACAGATCAAATGGTAGGACGAAGAGGGACGAAAGTGACGAACTTGGTCAAAAGAAGGCCATCGGATCAAATGGGAGGATGAAGATGGACGAACTACACGAACATGGTCCAAAGAAGGCCAACAGATCAAATGGTAGGACGAAGAGGGACGAAAGTGACGAACTTGGTCCAAAGAAGGCCAACGGATCTAATGCGAGGACGAAGATGGACGAAGGAGACTAACATGGTACAAGTAAGGCCAACGGACCAAACGGGAGGAAGAAGATGGACGAACGAGACGAACTTGGTCCAAAGAAGGCCAACGGATCAAACGGTAGGACGAAGAGCGACGAAAGTGAAGAACTTGGTCCAAAGAAGGCCAACGGATCAAATGGGAGGACGAAGAGGGATCAAAGAGACGAACTTGATCCAAACAAGGACGACGGATCTAATGCGACGACAATGATGGACGAACGAGACTAACTTGGTCCAAAGAAGGCCAACGGATCTAATGGTAGGACGAAGAGGGACGAACTAGACGAACTTGATTCAAAGAAGGCCAACGGATCAAATGTTAGGAGGAAGATGGACGAACTAGACGAACATGGTCCCAAGAAGGCCAACATATCAAATGGTAGGACGAAGAGGGACGAAAGTGACAAACTTGTTCCAAAGAAGGCCAACGGATCAAATGCGAGGACGAAGATGGACGAACGAAACGAACTTGGTCCAAAGAAGGCCAACGGATCAAATACGAGGTGGAAGATGGACGAACTAGACGAACATGGTCCAAAGAAGGCCAACAGATCAAATGGTAGGACGAAGAGGGACGAAAGTGACGAACTTGGTCCAAAGAAGGCCAACGGATCAAATGCGAGGAGGAAGATGGACGAACTAGACGAACATGGTCCAAAGAAGGCCAACAGATCAAATGGTAGGACGAAGAGGGACGAAAGTGACGAACTTGGTCCAAAGAAGGCCAACGGATCAAATGGGAGGACGAAGAGGGACAATAGATCTAATACGACGACAATGATGGACGAAAGAGATGAACTTGGTCCAAAGATGGCCAACGGATCTAATGCGCGGACGAAGATGGACGAACGAGAGGAACTTGATCTAAAGAAGGCAACGGATCAAATGGGAGGAAGAAGAGGGACTAACGAGAGGAACTTGATCTAAAGAAGTCCATCGGATCAAATGGGAGGATGAAGATTGACGAACTAGACGAACATGGTCCAAAGAAGGCCAACAGATCAAATGGTAGGACGAAGAGGGACGAAAGTGACGAACTTGGCCAAAGAAGGCCAACGGATCAAATGGGAGGACCAAGAGGGACGAAAGAGACGAACTTGATCCAAAGAAGGACAACGGATCTAATGCGACGACAATGATGGACGAACGAGACGAACTTGGTCCAAAGAAGGCCAACGGATCTAATTCGAGGACGAAGATGGACAAACGAGACGAACTTGGTCCAAAGAAGGCCAACGGATCAAATGGGAGGACGACGAGGGACTAATGAGACGAACTTGATCCAAAGAAGGCCAACGGATCGAATGGGAGGACGAAGAGGGACGAACTAGACGAACATGGTCCAAAGAAGGCCAACAGATCCAATGGTAGGACGAAGAGGGACGAAAGTGACGAACTTGGTCCAAAGAAGGCCAACGGATCAAATGGGAGGACGAAGAGGGACTAACGAGACGAACTTGATGCAAAGAAGGCCAACGGATCAAATGGGAGGACGAAGATGGACGAACTAGACGAACATGGTCCATAGAAGCCCAACAGATCAAATGGTAGGACGAAGAGGGACGAAAGTGACGAACTTGGTCCAAAGAAGGTCAACGGATCAAATGGGAGGACGAAGAGGGACTAACGAGACGAACTTGATCCAAAGAAGGCCAACGGATAAAATGGGAGGACGAAAATGGAGGAACTAGACGAACATGGTCCTAAGAAGGCCAACAGATCAAATGGTAGGACGAAGAGGGATGAATGTGACGAACTTGGTCCAAAGAAGGCCAACGGATCAAATGGGAGGATGAAGAGGGACAAAAGAGACGAACTTGATCCAAAGAGGGACAATAGATCTAATGCGACGACAATGATGGACGAACGAGACGAACTTGGTCCAAAGATGGCCAACGGATCAAATGGGAGGACGAAGAGGGACTAACGAGACGAACTTGGTCCAAAGAAAGCCAACAGATCAAATGGGAGGACGAAGAGGGACTAACGAGACGAACTTGATCCAAAGAAGGCCAACAGATCAATTGGGAGGACGAAGATGGACGAACTAGACGACCATGGTCCTAAAAAGGCCAACAGATCAATTGGTAGGACGAAGAGGGACGAAAGTGACGAACTTGGTCCAAAGAAGGTCAACGGATCAAATGGGAGGACGAAGAGGGACTAACGAGACGAACTTGATCCAAAGAAGGCCAACGGATCAAATGGGAGGATGAAGAGGGACGAACTAGACGAACATGGTCCAAAGAAGGCCAACAGATCCAATGGTAGGACGAAGAGGGACGAAAGTGACGAACTTGGTCCAAAGAAGGCCAACGGATCAAATGGGAGGACGAAGAGGGACTAACGAGACGAACTTGATCCAAAGAAGGCCAACGGATCAAATGGGAGGACGAAGATGGACGAACTAGACGAACATGGTCCAATGAAGGCCAACAGATCAAATGGTAGGACGAAGAGGGACGAAAGTGACGAACTTGGTCCAAAGAAGGTCAACGGATCAAATGGGAGGACGAAGAGGGACTAACGAGACGAACTTGATCCAAAGAAAAGATGGAGGAACTAGACGAACATGGTCCTAAGAAGGCCAACAGATCAAATGGTAGGACGAAGAGAGATGAAAGTGACGAACTTGGTCCAAAGAAGGCCAACAGATCAAATGGGAGGACGAAGAGGGACAAAAGAGACGAACTAGATCCAAAGTGGGACAATAGATCTAATGCGACGACAATGATGGAGGAACGAGACGAACTTGGTCCAAAGAAGGCCAACGGATCTAATGCGAGGAGGAAGAGGGACTAACGAGACGAACTTGATCCAAAGAAGGCCAACGGATCAAATGGGAGGATGAAGATGGACGAACTAGACGAACATGGTCCAAAGAAGGCCAACAGATCAAATGGTAGGACGAAGATGGACGAAAGTGACGAACTTGGTCCAAAGAAGGCCAACGGATCAAATCGGAGGACGAAGAGGGACAAAAGAGACGAACTTGATCCAAAGAGGGACAATAGATCTAATGCGACGACAATGATGGACGAACGAGACGAACTTGGTCCAAAGATGGCCAACGGATCTAATGCACGGACGAAGATGGACGAACGAGACTATCTTGGTCCAAAGAAGGCCAACAGATCAAATGGGAGGACGAAGAGGGACTAACGAGAGGAACTTGATCAAAAGAAGGCCATCGGATCAAAAGGGAGGATGAAGATGGACGAACTACACGAACATGGTCCAAAGAAGGCCAACAGATCAAATGGTAGGACGAAGAGGGACGAAAGTGACGAACTTGGTCAAAAGAAGGCCATCGGATCAAATGGGAGGATGAAGATGGACGAACTACACGAACATGGTCCAAAGAAGGCCAACAGATCAAATGGTAGGACGAAGAGGGACGAAAGTGACGAACTTGGTCAAAAGAAGGCCAACGGATCTAATGCGAGGACGAAGATGGACGAAGGAGACTAACATGGTACAAGTAAGGCCAACGGACCAAACGGGAGGAAGAAGATGGACGAACGAGACGAACTTGGTCCAAAGAAGGCCAACGGATCAAACGGTAGGACGAAGAGCGACGAAAGTGAAGAACTTGGTCCAAAGAAGGCCAACGGATCAAATGGGAGGACGAAGAGGGATCAAAGAGACGAACTTGATCCAAACAAGGACGACGGATCTAATGCGACGACAATGATGGACGAACGAGACTAACTTGGTCCAAAGAAGGCCAACGGATCTAATGGTAGGACGAAGAGGGACGAACTAGACGAACTTGATTCAAAGAAGGCCAACGGATCAAATGTTAGGAGGAAGATGGACGAACTAGACGAACATGGTCCCAAGAAGGCCAACATATCAAATGGTAGGACGAAGAGGGACGAAAGTGACAAACTTGTTCCAAAGAAGGCCAACGGATCAAATGCGAGGACGAAGATGGACGAACGAAACGAACTTGGTCCAAAGAAGGCCAACGGATCAAATACGAGGTGGAAGATGGACGAACTAGACGAACATGGTCCAAAGAAGGCCAACAGATCAAATGGTAGGACGAAGAGGGACGAAAGTGACGAACTTGGTCCAAAGAAGGCCAACGGATCAAATGCGAGGAGGAAGATGGACGAACTAGACGAACATGGTCCAAAGAAGGCCAACAGATCAAATGGTAGGACGAAGAGGGACGAAAGTGACGAACTTGGTCCAAAGAAGGCCAACGGATCAAATGGGAGGACGAAGAGGGACAATAGATCTAATACGACGACAATGATGGACGAAAGAGATGAACTTGGTCCAAAGATGGCCAACGGATCTAATGCGCGGACGAAGATGGACGAACGAGAGGAACTTGATCTAAAGAAGGCAACGGATCAAATGGGAGGAAGAAGAGGGACTAACGAGAGGAACTTGATCTAAAGAAGTCCATCGGATCAAATGGGAGGATGAAGATTGACGAACTAGACGAACATGGTCCAAAGAAGGCCAACAGATCAAATGGTAGGACGAAGAGGGACGAAAGTGACGAACTTGGCCAAAGAAGGCCAACGGATCAAATGGGAGGACCAAGAGGGACGAAAGAGACGAACTTGATCCAAAGAAGGACAACGGATCTAATGCGACGACAATGATGGACGAACGAGACGAACTTGGTCCAAAGAAGGCCAACGGATCTAATTCGAGGACGAAGATGGACAAACGAGACGAACTTGGTCCAAAGAAGGCCAACGGATCAAATGGGAGGACGACGAGGGACTAATGAGACGAACTTGATCCAAAGAAGGCCAACGGATCGAATGGGAGGACGAAGAGGGACGAACTAGACGAACATGGTCCAAAGAAGGCCAACGGATCAAATGGGAGGACGAAGATGGACGAACTAGACGAACATGGTCCAATGAAGGCCAACAGATCAAATGGTAGGACGAAGAGGGACGAAAGTGACGAACTTGGTCCAAAGAAGGTCAACGGATCAAATGGGAGGACGAAGAGGGACTAACGAGACGAACTTGATCCAAAGAAAAGATGGAGGAACTAGACGAACATGGTCCTAAGAAGGCCAACAGATCAAATGGTAGGACGAAGAGAGATGAAAGTGACGAACTTGGTCCAAAGAAGGCCAACAGATCAAATGGGAGGACGAAGAGGGACAAAAGAGACGAACTAGATCCAAAGTGGGACAATAGATCTAATGCGACGACAATGATGGAGGAACGAGACGAACTTGGTCCAAAGAAGGCCAACGGATCTAATGCGAGGAGGAAGAGGGACTAACGAGACGAACTTGATCCAAAGAAGGCCAACGGATCAAATGGGAGGATGAAGATGGACGAACTAGACGAACATGGTCCAAAGAAGGCCAACAGATCAAATGGTAGGACGAAGATGGACGAAAGTGACGAACTTGGTCCAAAGAAGGCCAACGGATCAAATCGGAGGACGAAGAGGGACAAAAGAGACGAACTTGATCCAAAGAGGGACAATAGATCTAATGCGACGACAATGATGGACGAACGAGACGAACTTGGTCCAAAGATGGCCAACGGATCTAATGCACGGACGAAGATGGACGAACGAGACTATCTTGGTCCAAAGAAGGCCAACAGATCAAATGGGAGGACGAAGAGGGACTAACGAGAGGAACTTGATCAAAAGAAGGCCATCGGATCAAAAGGGAGGATGAAGATGGACGAACTACACGAACATGGTCCAAAGAAGGCCAACAGATCAAATGGTAGGACGAAGAGGGACGAAAGTGACGAACTTGGTCAAAAGAAGGCCATCGGATCAAATGGGAGGATGAAGATGGACGAACTACACGAACATGGTCCAAAGAAGGCCAACAGATCAAATGGTAGGACGAAGAGGGACGAAAGTGACGAACTTGGTCAAAAGAAGGCCAACGGATCTAATGCGAGGACGAAGATGGACGAAGGAGACTAACATGGTACAAGTAAGGCCAACGGACCAAACGGGAGGAAGAAGATGGACGAACGAGACGAACTTGGTCCAAAGAAGGCCAACGGATCAAACGGTAGGACGAAGAGCGACGAAAGTGAAGAACTTGGTCCAAAGAAGGCCAACGGATCAAATGGGAGGACGAAGAGGGATCAAAGAGACGAACTTGATCCAAACAAGGACGACGGATCTAATGCGACGACAATGATGGACGAACGAGACTAACTTGGTCCAAAGAAGGCCAACGGATCTAATGGTAGGACGAAGAGGGACGAACTAGACGAACTTGATTCAAAGAAGGCCAACGGATCAAATGTTAGGAGGAAGATGGACGAACTAGACGAACATGGTCCCAAGAAGGCCAACATATCAAATGGTAGGACGAAGAGGGACGAAAGTGACAAACTTGTTCCAAAGAAGGCCAACGGATCAAATGCGAGGACGAAGATGGACGAACGAAACGAACTTGGTCCAAAGAAGGCCAACGGATCAAATACGAGGTGGAAGATGGACGAACTAGACGAACATGGTCCAAAGAAGGCCAACAGATCAAATGGTAGGACGAAGAGGGACGAAAGTGACGAACTTGGTCCAAAGAAGGCCAACGGATCAAATGCGAGGAGGAAGATGGACGAACTAGACGAACATGGTCCAAAGAAGGCCAACAGATCAAATGGTAGGACGAAGAGGGACGAAAGTGACGAACTTGGTCCAAAGAAGGCCAACGGATCAAATGGGAGGACGAAGAGGGACAATAGATCTAATACGACGACAATGATGGACGAAAGAGATGAACTTGGTCCAAAGATGGCCAACGGATCTAATGCGCGGACGAAGATGGACGAACGAGAGGAACTTGATCTAAAGAAGGCAACGGATCAAATGGGAGGAAGAAGAGGGACTAACGAGAGGAACTTGATCTAAAGAAGTCCATCGGATCAAATGGGAGGATGAAGATTGACGAACTAGACGAACATGGTCCAAAGAAGGCCAACAGATCAAATGGTAGGACGAAGAGGGACGAAAGTGACGAACTTGGCCAAAGAAGGCCAACGGATCAAATGGGAGGACCAAGAGGGACGAAAGAGACGAACTTGATCCAAAGAAGGACAACGGATCTAATGCGACGACAATGATGGACGAACGAGACGAACTTGGTCCAAAGAAGGCCAACGGATCTAATTCGAGGACGAAGATGGACAAACGAGACGAACTTGGTCCAAAGAAGGCCAACGGATCAAATGGGAGGACGACGAGGGACTAATGAGACGAACTTGATCCAAAGAAGGCCAACGGATCGAATGGGAGGACGAAGAGGGACGAACTAGACGAACATGGTCCAAAGAAGGCCAACAGATCCAATGGTAGGACGAAGAGGGACGAAAGTGACGAACTTGGTCCAAAGAAGGCCAACGGATCAAATGGGAGGACGAAGAGGGACTAACGAGACGAACTTGATGCAAAGAAGGCCAACGGATCAAATGGGAGGACGAAGATGGACGAACTAGACGAACATGGTCCATAGAAGCCCAACAGATCAAATGGTAGGACGAAGAGGGACGAAAGTGACGAACTTGGTCCAAAGAAGGTCAACGGATCAAATGGGAGGACGAAGAGGGACTAACGAGACGAACTTGATCCAAAGAAGGCCAACGGATAAAATGGGAGGACGAAAATGGAGGAACTAGACGAACATGGTCCTAAGAAGGCCAACAGATCAAATGGTAGGACGAAGAGGGATGAATGTGACGAACTTGGTCCAAAGAAGGCCAACGGATCAAATGGGAGGATGAAGAGGGACAAAAGAGACGAACTTGATCCAAAGAGGGACAATAGATCTAATGCGACGACAATGATGGACGAACGAGACGAACTTGGTCCAAAGATGGCCAACGGATCAAATGGGAGGACGAAGAGGGACTAACGAGACGAACTTGGTCCAAAGAAAGCCAACAGATCAAATGGGAGGACGAAGAGGGACTAACGAGACGAACTTGATCCAAAGAAGGCCAACAGATCAATTGGGAGGACGAAGATGGACGAACTAGACGACCATGGTCCTAAAAAGGCCAACAGATCAATTGGTAGGACGAAGAGGGACGAAAGTGACGAACTTGGTCCAAAGAAGGTCAACGGATCAAATGGGAGGACGAAGAGGGACTAACGAGACGAACTTGATCCAAAGAAGGCCAACGGATCAAATGGGAGGATGAAGAGGGACGAACTAGACGAACATGGTCCAAAGAAGGCCAACAGATCCAATGGTAGGACGAAGAGGGACGAAAGTGACGAACTTGGTCCAAAGAAGGCCAACGGATCAAATGGGAGGACGAAGAGGGACTAACGAGACGAACTTGATCCAAAGAAGGCCAACGGATCAAATGGGAGGACGAAGATGGACGAACTAGACGAACATGGTCCAATGAAGGCCAACAGATCAAATGGTAGGACGAAGAGGGACGAAAGTGACGAACTTGGTCCAAAGAAGGTCAACGGATCAAATGGGAGGACGAAGAGGGACTAACGAGACGAACTTGATCCAAAGAAAAGATGGAGGAACTAGACGAACATGGTCCTAAGAAGGCCAACAGATCAAATGGTAGGACGAAGAGAGATGAAAGTGACGAACTTGGTCCAAAGAAGGCCAACAGATCAAATGGGAGGACGAAGAGGGACAAAAGAGACGAACTAGATCCAAAGTGGGACAATAGATCTAATGCGACGACAATGATGGAGGAACGAGACGAACTTGGTCCAAAGAAGGCCAACAGATCAAATGGGAGGACGAAGAGGGACTAACGAGAGGAACTTGATCAAAAGAAGGCCATCGGATCAAAAGGGAGGATGGAGATGGACGAACTAGACGATCATGGTCCAAAGAAGGCCAACAGATCAAATGGTAGGATGAAGAGGGAGGAAAGTGACGAACTTGGTCCAAAGAAGGCCAACGGATCAAATGGGGGGAAGAAGAGGGACGAAAGAGACGAACTTGATCCAAAGAAGGACAACGGATCTAATGCGACGACAATGATGGACGAACGAGACGAACTTGGTCCAAAGAAGGCCAACGGATCTAATGCGAGGACGAAGAGGGACTAACGAGACGAACTTCATCCAAAGAAGGCCAACGGATCAAATGGGAGGATGAAGATGGACGAACTAGACGAACATGGTCCAAAGAAGGCCAACAGATCAAATGGTAGGACGAAGAGGGACGAAAGTGACGAACTTGGTCCAAAGAAGGCCAACGGATCAAATCGGAGGACGAAGAGGGACAAAAGAGACGAACTTGATCCAAAGAGGGACAATAGATCTAATGCGACGACAATGATGGACGAACGAGACGAACTTGGTCCAAAGATGGCCAACGGATCTAATGCACGGACGAAGATGGACGAACGAGACTAACTTGGTCCAAAGAAGGCCAACAGATCAAATGGGAGGACGAAGAGGGACTAACGAGAGGAACTTGATCAAAAGAAGGCCATCGGATCAAAAGGGAGGATGAAGATGGACGAACTACACGAACATGGTCCAAAGAAGGCCAACGGACCAAACGGGAGGAAGAAGATGGACGAACGAGACGAACTTGGTCCAAAGAAGGCCAACGGATCAAATGGGAGGACGAAGAGGGACTAACGAGAGGAAGGTGATCTAAAGAAGGCCATCGGATCAAATGGGAGGATGAAGATGGACGAACTAGACGAACATGGTCCAAAGAAAACCAACAGATCAAATGGTAGGACGAAGAGGGACGAAAGTGACGAACTTGGTCCAAAGAAAGCCAACGGATCAAATGGGAGGACGAAGAGGGACTAACGAGACGAACTTGATCCAAAGAAGGCCAACGGATCAAGTGGGAGGACGAAGATGGACGAACTAGATGACCATGGTCCAAAGAAAGCCAACAGATCAAATGGTAGGACGAAGAGGGACGAAAGTGACGAACTTGGTCCAAAGAAGGCCAACGGATCAAATGGGTGGAGGAAGATGGACGAAATAGACGAACATGGTCCAAAGAAGGCCAACAGATCAAATGGTAGGACGAAGAGGGACCAAAGTGACGAACTTGGTCCAAAGAAGGCCAACGGATCAAATGGGAGGACGAAGAGGGACTAACGAGAGGAACTTGATCAAAAGAAGGCCATCGGATCAAATGGGAGGAGGAAGATGGACGAACTACACGAACATGGTCCAAAGAAGGCCAACAGATCAAATGGTAGGAACAAGAGGGACGAAAGTGACGAACTTCGTCCAAAGAAGGCCAACAGATCAAATGGGAGGACGAAGAGGGACAAAAGAGACGAACTTGATCCAAAGAGGGACAATAGATCTAATGCGACGACAATGATGGACGAACGAGACGAACTTGGTCCAAAGATGGCCAATGGATCTAATGCGCGGACGAAGATGGACGAACGAGACGAACTTGGTCAAAAGAAGGCCATCGGATCAAATGGGAGGATGAAGATGGACGAACTACACGAACATGGTCCAAAGAAGGCCAACAGATCAAATGGTAGGACGAAGAGGGACGAAAGTGACGAACTTGGTCGAAAGAAGGCCAACGGATCTAATGCGAGGACGAAGATGGACGAACGAGACTAACATGGTACAAGTAAGGCCAACGGACCAAACGGGAGGAAGAAGATGGACGAACGAGACGAACTTGGTCCAAAGAAGGCCAACGGATCAAACGGTAGGACGAAGAGCGACGAAAGTGAAGAACTTGGTCCAAAGAAGGCCAACGGATCAAATGGGAGGACGAAGAGGGATCAAAGAGACGAACTTGATCCAAACAAGGACGACGGATCTAATGCGACGACAATGATGGACGAACGAGACTAACTTGGTCCAAAGAAGGCCAACGGATCTAATGGTAGGACGAAGAGGGACGAACTAGACGAACTTGATCCAAAGAAGGCCAACGGATCAAATGTTAGGAGGAAGATGGACGAACTAGACGAACATGGTCCCAAGAAGGCCAACATATCAAATGGTAGGACGAAGAGGGACGAAAGTGACAAACTTGTTCCAAAGAAGGCCAACGGATCAAATGCGACGACGAAGATGGACGAACGAAACGAACTTGGTCCAAAGAAGGCCAACGGATCAAATGCGAGGTGGAAGATGGACGAACTAGACGAACATGGTCCAAAGAAGGCCAACAGATCAAATGGTAGGACGAAGAGGGACGAAAGTGACGAACTTGGTCCAAAGAAGGCCAACGGATCAAATGCGAGGAGGAAGATGGACGAACTAGACGAACATGGTCCAAAGAAGGCCAACAGATCAAATGGTAGGACGAAGAGGGACGAAAGTGACGAACTTGGTCCAAAGAAGGCCAACGGATCAAATGGGAGGACGAAGAGGGACAAAAGAGACGAACTTGCTCCAAAGAGGGACAATAGATCTAATGCGACGACAATGATGGACGAAAGAGATGAACTTGGTCCAAAGATGGCCAACGGATCTAATGCGCGGACGAAGATGGACGAAAGAGACGAAATTGGTCCAAAGAAGGCAACGGATCAAATGGGAGGACGAAGAGGGACTAACGAGAGGAACTTGATCTAAAGAAGTCCATCGGATCAAATGGGAGGATGAAGATTGACGAACTAGACGAACATGGTCCAAAGAAGGCCAACAGATCAAATGGTAGGACGAAGAGGGACGAAAGTGACGAACTTGGCCAAAGAAGGCCAACGGATCAAATGGGAGGACCAAGAGGGACGAAAGAGACGAACTTGATCCAAAGAAGGACAACGGATCTAATGCGACGACAATGATGGACGAACGAGACGAACTTGGTCCAAAGAAGGCCAACGGATCTAATTCGAGGACGAAGATGGACAAACGAGACGAACTTGGTCCAAAGAAGGCCAACGGATCAAATGGGAGGACGACGAGGGACTAATGAGACGAACTTCATCCAAAGAAGGCCAACGGATCGAATGGGAGGACGAAGAGGGACGAACTAGACGAACATGGTCCAATGAAGGCCAACAGATCCAATGGTAGGACGAAGAGGGACGAAAGTGACGAACTTGGTCCAAAGAAGGCCAACGGATCTAATGGTAGGACGAAGAGGGACGAACTAGACGAACTTGATCCAAAGAAGGCCAACGGATCAAATGTTAGGAGGAAGATGGACGAACTAGACGAACATGGTCCCAAGAAGGCCAACATATCAAATGGTAGGACGAAGAGGGACGAAAGTGACAAACTTGTTCCAAAGAAGGCCAACGGATCAAATGCGACGACGAAGATGGACGAACGAAACGAACTTGGTCCAAAGAAGGCCAACGGATCAAATGCGAGGTGGAAGATGGACGAACTAGACGAACATGGTCCAAAGAAGGCCAACAGATCAAATGGTAGGACGAAGAGGGACGAAAGTGACGAACTTGGTCCAAAGAAGGCCAACGGATCAAATGCGAGGTGGAAGATGGACGAACTAGACGAACATGGTCCAAAGAAGGCCAACAGATCAAATGGTAGGACGAAGAGGGACGAAAGTGACGAACTTGGCCAAAGAAGGCCAACGGATCAAATGGGATGACCAAGAGGGACGAAAGAGACGAACTTGATCCAAAGAAGGACAACGGATCTAATGCGACGACAATGATGGACGAACGAGACGAACTTGGTCCAAAGAAGGCCAACGGATCTAATTCGAGGACGAAGATGGACAAACGAGACGAACTTGGTCCAAAGAAGGCCAACGGATCAAATGGGAGGACGACGAGGGACTAATGAGACGAACTTCATCCAAAGAAGGCGAACGGATCGAATGGGAGGACGAAGAGGGACGAACTAGACGAACATGGTCCAATGAAGGCCAACAGATCCAATGGTAGGACGAAGAGGGACGAAAGTGACGAACTTGGTCCAAAGAAGGCCAACGGATCAAATGGGAGGACGAAGAGGGACTAACGAGACGAACTTGATCCAAAGAAGGCCAACGGATCAAATGGGAGGACGAAGATGGACGAACTAGACGAACATGGTCCAAAGAAGCCCAACAGATCAAATGGTAGGACGAAGAGGGACGAAAGTGACGAACTTGGTCCAAAGAAGGTCAACGGATCAAATGGGAGGACGAAGAGGGACTAACGAGACGAACTTGATCCAAAGAAGGCCAACGGATAAAATGGGAGGACGAAAATGGAGGAACTAGACGAACATGGTCCTAAGAAGGCCAACAGATCAAATGGTAGGACGAAGAGGGATGAAAGTGACGAACTTGGTCCAAAGAAGGCCAACGGATCAAATGGGAGGATGAAGAGGGACAAAAGAGACGAACTTGATCCAAAGAGGGACAATAGATCTAATGCGACGACAATGATGGACGAACGAGACGAACTTGGTCCAAAGATGGCCAACGGATCAAATGGGAGGACGAAGAGGGACTAACGAGACGAACTTGGTCCAAAGAAAGCCAACGGATCAAATGGGAGGACGAAGAGGGACTAACGAGACGAACTTGATCCAAAGAAAGCCAACGGATCAAGTGGGAGGACGAAGATGGACGAACTAGACGACCATGGTCCTAAAAAGGCCAACAGATCAAATTGTAGGACGAAGAGGGACGAAAGTGACGAACTTGGTCCAAAGAAGGTCAACGGATCAAATGGGAGGACGAAGAGGGACTAACAAGACGAACTTGATCCAAGGAAGGCCAACGGATCAAATGGGAGGACGAAAATGGAGGAACGAGACGAACATGGTCCTAAGAAGGCCAACAGATCAAATGGTAGGACGAAGAGGGATGAAAGTGACGAACTTGGTCCAAAGAAGGCCAACGGATCAAATGGGAGGACGAAGAGGGACAAAAGAGACGAACTTGATCCAAAGAGGGACAATAGATCTAATGCGACGACAATGATGGACGAACGAGACGAACTTGGTCCAAAGATGGCCAACGGATCAAATGGGAGGACGAAGAGGGACTAACGAGACGAGCTTGATCCAGAGAAGGCCAACGGATCAAGTGGGAGGACGAAGATGGACGAACTAGACGACCATGGTCCTAAAAAGGCCAACATATCAAATGGTAGGACGAAGAGGGACGAAAGTGACGAACTTGGTCCAAAGAAGGTCAACGGATCAAATGGGAGGACGAAGAGGGACTAACGAGACGAACTTGATCCAAAGAAGGCCAACGGATCAAATGGGAGGATGAAGAGGGACGAACTAGACGAACATGGTCCAAAGAAGGCCAACAGATCCAATGGTAGGACGAAGAGGGACGAAAGTGACGAACTTGGTCCAAAGAAGGCCAACGGATCAAATGGGAGGACGAAGAGGGACTAACGAGACGAACTTGATCCAAAGAAGGCCAACGGATCAAATGGGAGGACGAAGATGGACGAACTAGACGAACATGGTCCAATGAAGGCCAACAGATCAAATTGTAGGACGAAGAGGGACGAAAGTGACGAACTTGGTCCAAAGAAGGTCAACGGATCAAATGGGAGGACGAAGAGGGACTAACGAGACGAACTTGATCCAAAGAAGGCCAACGGATCAAATGGGAGGACGAAGATGGAGGAACTAGACGAACATGGTCCTAAGAAGGCCAACAGATCAAATGGTAGGACGAAGAGGGATGAAAGTGACGAACTTGGTCCAAAGAAGGCCAACGGATCAAATGGGAGAACGAAGAGGGACAAAAGAGACGAACTTGATCCAAAGAGGGACAATAGATCTAATGCGACGACAATGATGGACGAACGAGACGAACTTGGTCCAAAGAAGGCCAACGGATCTAATGCGAGGACGAAGATGGACGAACGAAACGAACTTGGTCCAAAGAAGGCCAACGGATCAAATGGGAGGACGAAGAGGGACTAACGAGACGAACTTTGTAACGTCCGTAATTTTGTTTCTGTTTTAATTTTATTTTATGTATGTAATGTGTGTTTAAATAGGATAAAATATATTTTATTAAGGATAATTAAATAGATGAAGTTCTCTGGCATTGGGAGGTGATGGTTTGAGTTGGGCGGTTAGATACAGAGAGAATTCTCTTTGTCGTAAATAGACGAAAGAATGGCTTTGTGAAGTAGAAACCCTAGATTTAGGTTAAGAAAAAGATTTGAAGGTATAAATAGTGATTTTATAATATTCGAGGATTTTAGAATTTTATTTGGAAATTTTCTGAAGAACGCATAAAAATATTACCGTTTTGGTCCCTATAGTTTGACTAGGTTGGACTGTGAGTGGATATGGAGACCAGAACATATCTAGAAATATTTTTGAGGATGCCAAATGACGTTTCCTAATATTTTAGAATTTTAGAAATTATTTTGGGAATTTTTGGAATGACAGATAAAGAATTGCAGTTTTGGTCCCTGTAGAACGAGAACTGGATAGCAGGGAGAGCAGGTGAATGCCAGAAGCTTAGGAAATGATTCAAAATCAACCAAAAGAGTACCCAATGGTGTTCTTATAATATCTATGATTTTTAGAAATTTTCTGGGATTTTTCTGAGAAAGTTGATTTTTACTCTAAGTTACGGGTTACGGTAAAAACCGAAAAGTTACCGTAGTGCTTCTAAGCTTGATCTTTTTGAACCAAGACTTTTGTGACATCTTATTTACATGGATTAGGATTTATTACAAGGTTCATGAGAGGTTTTACCCCAATAGGTTAGGTTTGGACAATTTTTACTATGAAATACAAAAGTTACCACATTTAATTACCCTTGGAGAGTTACCATTTACCATGGTTAAGGTGAGAAAAATTATTTACCCCCTTGGACTGCTGTGCTGCGCCAGATTAGAAGAGGAAGAGGGTAGAATTCTCTTGAAGCATGACTCATGGGCATGGACCAATAAGAACCAAGCAAGTGAACCAAGTAATGATTAAGAGAAAAAAAATCATAAGTAGATAGGAAGAGAAAGGGAGAGGGAGCCGTGAGTTTGAGGAAGAGAAGGAGAGGAAGACCTTCATGTTCTTGAGTTCATCTTGTGCAACTCCATAGCCAAACCTTGAGTGATTCTTCCAAAATCCTTGTCCAAATACACTAGTTTTCAAGTCTTGAATCATAGGATTAGTAGACAAGAAGTTAACAAGAAGCAAACAAGGAAGAGAAGGGAAGGAAGAAGGAAGAGCTTGGAGTAGGATTTTCTTCAAGTTTGGTAAGGGGAAATCTCTTCTTACATGATCATATAAAGCTTGGTTGACATAATTAGGGCTTTGATTGTATAGTTTTGATTATGGTGATGTTAATTTTGTTTTAGGGTTCATGAAGTTGTTTACCTATGTGGTCATGTATTTTTATGATTATGATGGTGCTTTGAGATGTACTTATGCTTGGTATGAACCTTGGTAATGGATTGAATGGATTGGAGAAGAGTTTGGTGTTGGTTAGGGTTTGATTTTGATCATGGTTGTGCTCTTGGCATGAAGATTGATATGCTCTTGTTGATGAGTTGTGTTCAAGGCTTGAATATGGCATGAGATTGTTGTGAAAATAATGAACCTCATTTATTTGGATTCAATTGAACTCAAACATGCAAAGAAGAGATTGGTTACATCACTTTTGTGAAAATCGCAAGTCTGGTACGCCCTGGGTGTGGCTGTTTTCGTGGCTGGGAAATTCTGGAAAACAGGGGACAGCTCTGTTCATACCGTGGGTGTGAAAAACTCTTGCGCCTGTGAACAGTTCTGGACCTAGATTTTTGAAAATTATTATTTTTGGTAAAAATCAAGTTTTCCCAATATTTTTCATAAACATACTTAAGAGAAAATGATTATTTGAACATTAAAGAATGGTATGTATGTTACTTAAGTTGAATTTTAGAATTTAAACATGGATTTGAATAAATACATTTTGGAAAAAGATCAATATTTCAAAGAGAGTAAAAATATGATAAAAGAGATGTTGAATGAGCACAAAGAGATATGAATTATCATGAATGATGATAATGTGATAACCTAGAGTGAAGGTTATATGTGATTGTGCAAGTGATAACCTAGAGAAAGTGTTAAAGTGATTACAAGACAAACCAAAGCTTAAAAATGCTTGAGAATGGTGATTTTGTATGCTTAATGTGATGTGCCATTTTGCATAAAGAGAAAGAGAATTTGGCAAGTGGCCAATGTGATGAGCATTACAACCCGGATGGGGTTGAGAATAGGGATAGTCTGGCCACAGTAGCCTAAAGGGATTATCCAGGTTGCGAAACCCCTCAGATGGCCAGGTAGGAGATATCCCCTGAGCCGAGGCAAGTCGCATAACCCGGCTTGGATAAATCTGACGGACTTGACTATTCATGATATGGTGAGACGTAGCTTATCCGAATGATTACTATGAAGTCTGGTGGGACTCTCTGGTAAGTCTGGTAAGTCTGCTACGGCCAATCGCTCAATGGTGTTGGAGGTAGGGAAGTCTCCTTGGAGCACTACGAGGGTGATGTGAGGGGAAATAGAAGTGACATGCATTGTATTATATATGAGTTGATGATAAATTGATTGACGCTGAGATTTGCATTATGATTGTGAATATTTTATTGTGCTGAGATTGATGCTGTGACTGTGATTATTTAATTGTGCCTATGAGAACATATGATTTTTCAGGTAAATGTTATACTTCTGAATCAAGAAAGGGTGAGTAGTAGATCATTAATATTGCTATTATGTCTGATAAGTTTGGTAGAGTTTGTATTGATTGTCTCTATGCTTTATTCTTTATGTATGATGATTTTTCACCCTTGCCTATATGTTTTGTGCTCTTGTTTTGAACATGATTCATATAGATGGGAGATCCTCCGGCAGTGTTGACCAAGGTCCGTAGACTTAGTTTCTGGCCCAGAGGGGCGGAAGGAGAGGGGTGGATTATCAACCCCGAGACATAGTGGGGTACATATTTAGGTTATGTTGCGTCGCTAGAAACGTCCACTGAAGGACCGCATAGATGGACTGTAGAAAATATTATATTAGATGTAAAGATGCCTATACAGGAGCTGTGGGATGCTTGGAGAGAAAAGGAGAGGCAGAGGCAACAGGTGCCTCAACCAGAGCCTACACACCGATCCAAGCCAAAGCAGCAGGAGGCTACGAGACCAGGTCCACTGCACCAGAGAACCAGGACTCCTCCTTGTAAGAGGTTTTACGGGAAATGGAGACAAACGGCGCGTAAGAGTACAGTACGCCGTGCACAGCCACTGAAGATCACTCCCTCAGAGAAGAGGCCAATGGAGAAGACACCTACCCCTCAGCCTGATAGCAAGGGAAAGGGGAAGCAGATAGTGGAAGAGGAAAGTGATCCTTCAGAGGAGTCAGTGGGTAGTGTGTAGGAGTGGTGAGGACATAGTGTGCGGAGTGACTTTGTTTTGGTTGTTTATGTAGTAGTTGACTCTATACCGGTGTGGGCTTATACTTAGAGTATTTTGGATGACTGTACTTTATACTATATGACTTTACCAGTTGACCAGTGATGTATATGTACACTTGAGATCAGTAGTGTATCTGATGTATATTATTCTTTTAGTAGTTATTTTCTCTTGTTTTTCATTTCGTTAATGATACGTTACGTCATGAAAGAGTTTTCGAAATCGAAACAACGTAAGTGAGAGTTTCAAGTAAAAATAAATAATAAATAAGGCTCATGTTTCCTTTAAAGAAAAAAGAAATTATACTCATTTTCGAAAGATCAACTTAGGATAATGAAAAGAAGAATTTCCTTAAAATAAAAATCAAGATGACGTATTTTAGATAAATCAGGTTACTTATGTTGTAATATCCTTTTATGAGAAAGGGTGTTGCAAACTTGGTCCAAAGAAAGCCAACGGATCAAATGGGAGGACGAAGAGGGACTAACGAGACGAACTTGATCCAAAGAAGGCCAACGGATCAAGTGGGAGGACGAAGATGGACGAACTAGACGACCATGGTCCAAAGAAGGCCAACAGATCAAATGGTAGGACGAAGAGTGATGAGGACATGGAGGTCCAAGAAGCCATTCAAAGCCTAGGAGGCCTAATGACTAGGGCAATGTCAAGAAGGGTCCAAGAAGGCTTAGTCCAATTCATGACTAAGACAATTGCAAACATGGGCAAAGATGTAATTGCACCAAAAACCATGCTTGTCATACAAGCCACGGAGGAGGCGCAACTTGCATAGGCAGTCAAGTTACTTTGTTTTAATTAAATAAATGTGCAAGTGTCCAAGTGATTTATTTGGGACCAAGGCACTAAGCTATTTAATTCCTTGTTTAATTTTTGTGTGTTTAATCCACTTTAAGTGGTTACATGAATAAAGACAAGAGGAAGGCTTGGTGGGCGCATAAAGGCAAGGGAGACAAAGAATTCATAGCAATCAAGACCAAGGCATGAATGCTCCAACATCACAATAAAAGTGTAACAGCCACATGTTTAATTTCAATCAAAAGGGTGGCTGCATTATGAAGAGTGGGGCGCTGCACTTGATGACTGAACAACAGCCAAATCAATTGGCCTTCTTAGGATTCCTTGCACCATTAGGAGGGGACTTGAAGAACAATCAAAGAGAAGCAACCAAGGCAGACTTGTGGGGCGCACATGTGAAGGCTGGACAGCAGCCATTTTCATTGTTCTTCTTAGGATTCCTTCTATCATTAGTGAGCTAGGGAGCAGCCATATAACTGGTTGTAAATGCTTGTTAAAACTAGCCTAGGATCCTAGTATTTATGCGCCTAAGAAGAGGGCTGGAAGACAACCATGTAATTGCTTGTTAATGCTCCTTTAAGAGTGCCTAGGATTCCTTGTAAGCCTTGAAAGGCATAGTCCAAGTCTGCACTTGTAAATCAGACCAGCCCCCTCCCTATATAAAGGGGCGCATGGCACATGGAAAAACAACTTTGATTTTGAGCAAAAATATTACCTTGTGTAATTGAGTCCTTACTCTTTGGTTCTGGATTGAACCAGACTTTGATCTTACCAAGAATCCTTTCTTGTGGTGATCCTCATTTCCATAGGCTTATCCTTGTCTTGGATTAGACCAAGGTGGCGCCCCTTGCCTCCCATCCATTCTTCTTGTTCCTTGCTTTAAAATCTGCTCTCTTCATTTCCTTTTGTTCGCTTGATTCTTATTCTATTCACTTGATTTGTTTGTTAAAATAAGAATCATCCTTTCTTGCTATCCTTACCAAAAGATTGAAAATCACAAGTTCTAAGTCACAACCAGAATTCTAAGTGGTGAATTCAAGTCATTGGCCAAGTTACTACAACAAGGAGGCCATCATTTGGCATCAAAGCTTTGGTTCGAATTGTTACAAAAAGAAACCCAGGTTTATCTAATCTTATCTTTGTGTTCTGATTTCTTGTTTTTGAAAAAAAAAAGAAAAAAAAGGCTGCGAAAAATCAAAAGAAAAAAAATATTTGTGTTTTGAATTCTGGTTGTGTTTTTGTTCTTGCTGCACTTTGATTCCTATTTTCTCAATTTTGTTCTTTGAGTGAGTTCTAATTTGTTCTAGTTCTCACAATTTTTGTTCAGTTTCTTTTGTTTCTTGTTTTTTTACCTTTGCTACTCTAAGCTATTTTGGTGTGTGGATTATTATTTTGATTGGTTTCTTGTGTTGTTTCACTTTTTGGTTTCTCTAAAGAACTAAAAGAGTTATGGATCCTCAAAATCGTTTACTTTTAGAAGCCCTCACGGCAAAAATGAGTGAACTATTAAAACAAGAATTGGAAGGTATCAATGAGAGACTTGATCAATTGGAAAACTCACAAAACAATAGTGATGGGGAGGATCGGAGGAGAAGGCGTGATGATAATAGAGAAGAGAGGTTGAGTGGTATAAAAATAAAAGTACCACAGTTTGTTGGAAGGAATGACCCTGAGGCGTATTTAGAATGGGAAACTAAAATTGAACAAATTTTTTCCTGTTATAATTACACTGATCTTCAAAAGGTGCAGGTTGCTTCTATTAAATTTACAGATTATGCCTTGGTGTGGTGGGATCAGTTGGTGAAGGAAAGGAGAAGGCACAATGAGCCAGCCATTGCCACATGGGAGGAGATGAAAAGGCTCATGAGAAGGAGATTCATCCCATCTTATTACAACAGAGAGTTGCACAACAAATTACAGCGACTCACCCAAGGTAATAAGAGTGTAGATGAGTACTTTAAGGAGATGGAGGTGGCAAAAATTAGAGCAAATGTGGAGGAGGATGAAGAGCAACCATGGCCAGATTCTTGCATGGTCTAAATCGTGACATTAGTGATATAGTGGAGCTGCAACACTATGTCCAATTGGACGATTTGGTACATCAAGCCACAAAGGTAGAACAACAACTCAAAAGGAAGGGCCAAATAAGAAGAAGCACTACCACTTCCAATTGGAAGAATCATCCAAAGAATGAAGGTGCCTCATCATCCAAAAAAGCCACGGCTGATCCAAAAGGTAAAAACACTATAACTAGTCCTTCTCAAAATTCAACTAACCGGGCTGTTAAGTGTTTCAAGTGCCAAGGCTTAGGACACATTGCATCTCAATGTCCTACCAAGAGAATTATGATGGTAGAGGAGGTTGAGGAGGAAGAGGAAGAGGGCGAAGAGTATGAAGAGGGTGGTGAAGAGGAGGAGGCCCAAATACCAAGTGGAGAGTTGCTTATGATGAAGAGGGTGCTAGAAACCATGGTCAAGGAAGAAGAGGCAACTCAAAGGGAAAACATTTTTCACTCAAGATGCCTCATAAAAGGCAAGGTATGTTCCCTTATTATTGATGGTGGGAGTTGTACAAATGTTGCTAGTACAAGGTTAGTTTCCAAACTGCAAATAGAAACTAAACCCCACCCCAAGCCATATAAGCTTCAATGGCTTGTTAATGATGTTGAGATGGTTGTGGACAAGCAAGTAGAAATTTCTTTTTCAATTGGTAAATATGAGGATGTGGCTGTTTGTGATGTTGTACCAATGGAGGCCAGCCATGTGTTGTTGGGAAGGCCTTGGCAATTTGACAAGAAAGCAAGTCATGAAGGGCACACCAACAAGTATTTCTTTGTTCATCATGGAAAAAGAATTGGTTTGGCTCCTTTGAGCCCAAGTGAGGTGAGAGATGATCAAAAGAAATTGAGAGAAAAATGTGAAAAAGAAAAAGAAATAGAAAAAGAAAAAGAAGAAAAAGAAAAGATCGCCAAAGAAAAAGAGAGAAAAAAGAGTGACAAAAAGAAAAATGATGAAAAGAAAGAAAGTTTGATGGCGACAAAAGGAGAGGTTAAAGAAGCTTTTGTCACAAACCAGCCCCTATATTTGCTTTTTAGCAACGGATCTAATGCGACGACAATGATGGACGAACGAGACGAACTTGGTCCAAAGAAGGCCAACAGATCTAATGCGAGGACGAAGAGGGACTAACGAGACGAACTTGATCCAAAGAAGGCCAACGGATCATGTGGGAGGACGAAGATGGATGAACTAGACGACCATGGTCCAAAGAAGGCCAACAGATCAAATGGTAGGACGAAGAGGCACGAAAGAGACGAACTTGATCCAAAGAAGGACAACGGATCTAATGCGACGACAATGATGGACGAAAGTGACGAACTTGGTCCAAAGAAGACCAACGGATCAAATGGGAGGACGAAGAGGGACTAACGAGACGAACTTGATCCAAAGAAGGCCAACGGATCAAATGGGAGGACGAAGATGGACGAACTAGACGAACATGGTCCAATGAAGGCCAACAGATCAAATGGTAGGACGAAGAGGGACGAAAGTGACGAACTTGGTCCAAAGAAGGTCAACGGATCAAATGGGAGGACGAAGAGGGACTAACGAGACGAACTTGATCCAAAGAAGGCCAACGGATCAAATGGGAGGATGAAGATGGAGGAACTAGACGAACATGGTCCTAAGAAGGCCAACAGATCAAATGGTAGGACGAAGAGGGATGAAAGTGACGAACTTGGTCCAAAGAAGGCCAACGGATCAAATGGGAGGACGAAGAGGGACAAAAGAGACGAACTTGATCCAAAGAGGGACAATAGATCTAATGCGACGACAATGATGGACGAACGAGACGAACTTGGTCCAAAGAAGGCCAACGGATCTAATGCGAGGACGAAGATGGACGAACGAGACGAACTTGGTCCAAAGATGGCCAACGGATCTAATGCGCGGACGAAGATGGACGAACGAGATGAACTTGGTCGAAAGAAGGCCAACAGATCAAATGGGAGGATGAAGATGGACGAACTAGACGATCATGGTCCAAAGAAGGCCAACAGATCAAATGGTAGGACGAAGAGGGATGAAAGTGACGAACTTGGTCCAAAGAAGGCCAACGGATGAAATGGGAGGACGAAGAGGGACGAAAGACACGAACTTGATCCAAAGAAGGACAACGGATCTAATGCGACGACAATGATGGACGAACGAGACGAACTTGGTCCAAAGAAGGCCAACGGATCTAATGCGAGGACGAACAGGGACTAACGAGACGAACTTGATCCAAAGAAGGCCAACGGATCAAATGGGACGATGAAGATGGACGAACTAGACGAACATGGTCCAAAGAAGGCCAATAGATCAAATGGTAGGACGAAGAGGGACGAAAGTGACGAACTTGGTCCAAAGAAAGCCAACGGATCAAATGGGAGGACGAAGAGGGACTAGTGAGACGAACTTGATCCAAAGAAGGCCAACGGATCAAGTGGGAGGACGAAGATGGACTAACTAGACGAACATGGTCCAATGAAGGCCAACAGATCAAATGGTAGGACGAAGAGGGACGAAAGTGACGAACTTGGTCCAAAGAAGGCCAACAGATCAAATGGGAGGAGGAAGATGGACGAACTAGATGAACATGGTCCAAAGAAGGCCAACAGATCAAATGGTAGGACGAAGAGGGACGAAAGTGACGAACTTGGTCCAAAGAAGGCCAACGGATCAAATGGGAGGACGAAGAGGGACAAAAGAGACGAACTTGATCCAAAGAGGGACAATAGATCTAATGCGACGACAATGATGGACGAACGAGACGAACTTGGTCCAAAGATGGCCAACGGATCTAATGCGCAGACGAAGATGGACGAACGAGACTAACTTGGTCCAAAGAAGGCCAACGGATCAAATGGGAGGACGAAGAGGGACTAACGAGAGGAACTTGATCAAAAGAAGGCCATCGGATCAAATGGGAGGATGAAGATGGACGAACTACACGAACATGGTCCAAAGAAGGCCAACAGATCAAATGGTAGGACGAAGAGGGACGAAAGTGACGAACTTGGTCCAAAGAAGGCCAACGGATCTAATGCGAGGACGAAGATGGCCGAACGAGACGAACTTGGTACAAGGAAGGCCAACGGACCAAACGGGAGGAAGAAGATGGACGAACGAGACGAACTTGGTCCAAAGAAGGCCAACGGATCAAATGGGAGGACGAAGAGGGACTAACGAGAGGAACTTGATCTAAAGAAGGCCATCGGATCAAATGGGAGGAGGAAGATGGACGAACTAGACGAACATGGTCCAAAGAAGGCCAACAGATCAAATGGTAGGAGGAAGAGGGACGAAAGTGACGAACTTGGTCCAAAGAAGGCCAACAGATCAAATGGGAGGACGAAGAGGGACGAAAGAGACGAACTTGATCCAAAGAAGGACAACGGATCTAATGCGACGACAATGATGGACGAACGAGACGAACTTGGTCCAAAGAAGGCCAACGGATCTAATGCGAGGACGAAGATGGACGAACGAAACGAACTTGGTCCAAAGAAGGCCAACAGATCAAATGGGAGGACGAAGAGGGACTAACGAGACGATCTTGATCCAAAGAAGGCCAACGGATCAAATGGGAGGATGAAGATGGACGAACTAGACGAACATGGTCCAAAGAAGGCCAACAGATCAAATGGTAGGACGAAGAGGGACGAAAGTGACGAACTTGCTCCAAAGAAGGCCAACAGATCAAATGGGAGGACGAAGAGGGACTAACGAGACGAACTTGATCCAAAGAAGGCCAACGGATCAAGTGGGAGGACGAAGATGGACGAACTAGACGACCATGGTCCAAAGAAGGCAACAGATCAAATGGTAGGACGAAGAGGGACGAAAGTGACGAACTTGGTCCAAAGAAGGCCAACGGATCAAATGGGAGGACGAAGAGGGACAAAAGAGACGAACTTGATCCAAAGAGGGACAATAGATCTAATGCGACGACAATGATGGACGAACGAGACGAACTTGGTCCAAAGATGGCCAACGGATCTAACGCGCGGACGAAGATGGACGAACGAGACGAACTTGGTCCAAAGAAGGCCAACGGATCAAACGGTAGGACGAAGAGGGACGAAAGTGAAGAACTTGGTCCAAAGAAGGCCAACGGATCAAATCGGAGGACGAAGAGGGATGAAAGAGACGAACTTGATCCAAACAAGGACGACGGATCTAATGCGACGACAATGATGGACGAACGAGACTAACTTGGTCCAAAGAAGGCCAACGGATCTAATGCGAGGACGAAGATTGACGAACGAGACGAACTTGGTCCAAAGAAGGCCAACGGATCTGATGGGAGGACGAAAAGGGACGAACGACCCAAACGTTTTCCAAAGAATTCCAACGGATCTAATGGGAAGACGAAGATGGACGAACGAGACGAACTTGGTCCAATTCCAATGGATCTATTCGGAGGACGAAGAGGGACTAAAGAGACGAAATTGGTCCAAAGATGGCCAATGGATCAAATGGGAGGACGAAGAGGGACTAACGAGAGGAACTTGATCAAAAGAAGGCCATCGGATCAAATGGGTGGAGGAAGATGGACGAACTACACGAACATGGTCCAAAGAAGGCCAACAGATCAAATGGTAGGACGAAGAGGGACGAAAGTGACGAACTTGGTCCAAAGATGGCCAACGGATCAAATGCGAGGACGAAGATGGACGAACGAAACAAACTTGGTCCAAAGAAGGCCAACGGATCCAATGGGAGGACGAAGATGGACGAACGAGACGAACTTGGTCCAATTCCAATGGATCTATTCGGAGGACGAAGAGGGAGTAAAGAGACGAAATTGGTCCAAAGATGGCCAATGGATCAAATGGGAGGACGAAGAGGGACTAACGAGAGGAACTTGATCAAAAGAAGGCCATCGGATCAAATGGGTGGAGGAAGATGGACGAACTAGACGAACATGGTCCAAAGAAGGCCAACAGATCAAATGGTAGGACGAAGAGGGACGAAAGTGACGATCTTGGTCCAAAGAAAGCCAACGGATCAAATGGGAGGACGAAGAGGGACTAACGAGACGAACTTGATCCAAAGAAGGCCAACGGATCAAGTGGGAGGACAAAGATGGACGAACTAGACGACCATGGTCCAAAGAAGGCCAACAGATCAAATGGTAGGACGAAGAGGGACGAAAGTGACGAACTTGGTCCAAAGAAGGACAACGGATCAAATGGGAGGACGAAGATGGACGAACTAGACGAACATGGTCCAAAGAAGGCCAACAGATCAAATGGTAGGATGAAGAGGGACGAAAGTGACGAACTTGGTCCAAAGAAGGCCAACGGATCAAATGGGAGGACGAAGAGGGACAAAAGAGACGAACTTGATCCAAAGAGGGACAATAGATCTAATGCGACGACAATGATGGACGAACGAGACGAACTTGGTCCAAAGATGGCCAACGGATCTAATGCGCGGACGAAGATGGACGAACGAGACGAACTTGGTCCAAAGAAGGCCAACGAATCAAATGGGAGGATGAAGAGGGAGTAACGAGAGGAACTTGATCAAAAGAAGGCCATCAGATCAAATGGGAGGATGAAGATGGACGAACTAGACGAACATGGTCCAAAGAAGGCCAACAGATCAAATGGTAGGACGAAGAGGGACGAACTAGACGAACTTGATCCAAGGAAGGCCAACGGATCAAATGGGTGGAGGAAGATGGACGAACTAGACGAACATGGTCCAAAGAAGGCCAACAGATCAAATGGTAGGACGAAGAGGGACGAAAGTGACGAACTTGGTCCAAAGATGGCCAACGGATCAAATGCGAGGACGAAGATGGACGAACGAAACAAACTTGGTCCAAAGAAGGCCAACGGATCCAATGGGAGGAGGAAGATGGACGAAGGAGACTAACTTGGTCCAAAGAAGGCCAACAGATCAAATGGTAGGACGAAGAGGGACGAAAGTGACGAACTTGGTCCAAAGAAGGCCAACGGATCAAATGGGAGGACGAAGAGGGACTAACGAGACGAACTTGATCCAAAGAAGGCCAACGGATCAAATGGGAGGATGAAGATGGACGAACTAGACGAACATGGTCCAAAGAAGGCCAACAGATCAAATGGTAGGACGAAGAGGGACGAAAGTGACGAACTTGGTCCAAAGAAAGCCAACGGATCAAATGGGAGGACGAAGAGGGACTAACGAGACGAACTTGATCCAAAGAAGGCCAACGGATCAAGTGGGAGGACGAAGATGGACGAACTAGACGACCATTGTCCAAAGAAGGCCAACAGATCAAATGGTAGGACGAAGAGGGACGAAAGTGACGAACTTGGTCCAAAGAAGGCCAACGGATCAAATGGGAGGAGGAAGATGGACGAACTAGACGAACATGGTCCAAAGAAGGCCAACAGATCAAATGGTAGGACGAAGAGGGACGAAAGTGACGAACTTGGTCCAAAGAAGGCCAACGGATCAAATGGGAGGACGAAAATGGACAAAAGAGACGAACTTGATCCAAAGAGGGACAATAGATCTAATGCGACGACAATGATGGACGAACGAGACGAACTTGGTCCAAAGATGGCCAACGGATCTAATGCGCGGACGAAGATGGACGAACGAGACGAACTTCGTCCAAAGAAGGCCAACGGATCAAATGGGAGGACGAAGAGGGACTAACGAGAGGAACTTGATCAAAAGAAGGCCATCGGATCAAATGGGAGGATGAAGATGGACGAACTACACGAACATGGTCCAAAGAAGGCCAACAGATCAAATGGTAGGACGAAGAGGGATGAAAGTGACGAACTTGGTCCAAAGAAGGCCAACGGATCTAATGCGAGGACGAAGATGGACGAACGAGACCAACTTGGTACAAGGAAGGCGAACGGACCAAACGGGAGGAAGAAGATGGACGAACGAGACGAACTTGGTCCAAAGAAGGCCAACGGATCAAACGGTAGGACGAAGAGGGACGAAAGTGAAGAACTTGGTCCAAAGAAGGCCAACGGATCAAATCGGAGGACGAAGAGGGATGAAAGAGACGAACTTGATCCAAACAAGGACGACGGATCTAATGCGACGACAATGATGGACGAACGAGACTAACTTGGTCCAAAGAAGGCCAACGGATCTAATGCGAGAACGAAGATTGACGAACGAGACGAACTTGGTCCAAAGAAGGCCAACAGATCTGATGGGAGGACGAAAAGGGACGAACGACCCGAACGTTTTCCAAAGAATTCCAACGGATCTATTCGGAGGACGAAGAGGGACTAAAGAGACGAAATTGGTCCAAAGATGGCCAATGGATCAAATGGGAGGACGAAGAGGGACGAACTAGACGAACTTGATCCAAAGAAGGCCAACGGATCAAATGGGAGGATGAAGATGGACGAACTAGACGAACATGGTCCAAAGAAGGCCAACAGATCAAATGGTAGGACGAAGAGGGACGAAAGTGACGAACTTGGTCCAAAGAAAGCCAACGGATCAAATGGGAGGACGAAGAGGGACTAACGAGACGAACTTGATCCAAAGAAGGCCAACGGATCAAGTGGGAGGACAAAGATGGACGAACTAGACGACCATGGTCCAAAGAAGGCCAACAGATCAAATGGTAGGACGAAGAGGGACGAAAGTGACGAACTTGGTCCAAAGAAGGACAACGGATCAAATGGGAGGACGAAGATGGACGAACTAGATGAACATGGTCCAAAGATGGCCAACAGATCAAATGGTAGGATGAAGAGGGACGAAAGTGACGAACTTGGTCCAAAGAAGGCCAACGGATCAAATGGGAGGACGAAGAGGGACAAAAGAGACGAACTTGATCCAAAGAGGGACAATAGATCTAATGCGACGACAATGATGGACGAACGAGACGAACTTGGTCCAAAGATGGCCAACGGATCTAATGCGCGGACGAAGATGGACGAACGAGACGAACTTGGTCCAAAGAAGGCCAACGAATCAAATGGGAGGACGAAGAGGGAGTAACGAGAGGAACTTGATCAAAAGAAGGCCATCAGATCAAATGGGAGGATGAAGATGGACGAACTAGACGAACATGGTCCAAAGAAGGCCAACAGATCAAATGGTAGGACGAAGAGGGACGAACTAGACGAACTTGATCCAAGGAAGGCCAACGGATCAAATGGGTGGAGGAAGATGGACGAACTAGACGAACATGGTCCAAAGAAGGCCAACAGATCAAATGGTAGGACGAAGAGGGACGAAAGTGACGAACTTGGTCCAAAGATGGCCAACGGATCAAATGCGAGGACGAAGAGGGACTAACGAGACGAACTTGATCCAAAGAAGGCCAACGGATCAAATGGGAGGATGAAGATGGACGAACTAGACGAACATGGTCCAAAGAAGGCCAACAGATCAAATGGTAGGACGAAGAGGGACGAAAGTGACGAACTTGGTCCAAAGAAAGCCAACGGATCAAATGGGAGGACGAAGAGGGACTAACGAGACGAACTTGATCCAAAGAAGGCCAACGGATCAAGTGGGAGGTCAAAGATGAACGAACTAGACGACCATGGTCCAAAGAAGGCCAACAGATCAAATGGTAGGACGAAGAGGGACGAAAGTGACGAACTTGGTCCAAAGAAGGACAACGGATCAAATGGGAGGACGAAGATGGACGAACTAGACGAACATGGTCCAAAGAAGGCCAACAGATCAAATGGTAGGACGAAGGGGGACGAAAGTGACGAACTTGGTCCAAAGAAGGCCAACGGATCAAATGGGAGGACGAAGAGGGACAAAAGAGACGAACTTGATCCAAAGAGGGACAATAGATCTAATGCGACGACAATGATGGACGAAAGAGACGAACTTGGTCCAAAGATGGCCAACGGATCTAATGCGTGGACGAAGATGGACGAATGAGACGAACTTCGTCCAAAGAAGGCCAACGGATCAAATGGGAGGACGAAGAGGGACTAACGAGAGGAACTTGATCAAAAGAAGGCCATCGGATCAAATGGGAGGATGAAGATGGACGAACTACACGAACATGGTCCAAAGAAGGCCAACAGATCAAATGGTAGGACGAAGAGGGACGAAAGTGACGAACTTGGTCCAAAGATGGCCAATGGATCAAATGCGAGGACGAAGATGGACGAACGAAACAAACATGGTCCAAAGAAGGCCAACGGATCCAATGGGAGGAGGAAGATGGACGAACTAGACGAACATGGTCCAAAGAAGGCCAACAGATCAAATGGTAGGACGAAGAGGGACGGAAGTGACGAACTTCATCCAAAGAGGGACAATTGATCTAATGCGACGACAATGATGGACGAACGAGATGAACTTGGTCCAAAGATGGCCAACGGATCTAATGCGCGGACGAAGATGGACGAACGAGACGAACTTGGTCCAAAGAAGGCCAACGGATCAAATGGGAGGACGAAGAGGGACTAACGAGAGGAACTTGATCCAAAGAAGGCCAACGGATCAAATGGGTGGAGGAAGATGGACGAACTAGACGAACATGGTCCAAAGAAGGCCAACAGATCAAATGGTAGGACGAAGAGGGACGAAAGTGACGAACTTGGTCCAAAGATGGCCAACGGATCTAATGCGAGGACGAAGATGGACGAACGAAACAAACTTGGTCCAAAGAAGGCCAACGGATCCAATGGGAGGAGGAAGATGGACGAACTAGACGAACATGGTCCAAAGAAGTCCAACAGATCAAATGGTAGGACGAAGAGGGACGGAAGTGACGAACTTGGTCCAAAGAAGGCCAACGGATCAAATGGGAGGACGAAGAGGGACAAAAGAGACGAACTTGATCCAAAGAGGGACAATAGATCTAATGCGACGACAATGATGGACGAACGAGACGAACTTGGTCCAAAGATGGCCAACGGATCTAATGCGCGGACGAAGATGGACGAACGAGACGAACTTGGTCCAAAGAAGGCCAACGAATCAAATGGGAGGACGAAGAGGGACTAACGAGAGGAACTTGATCAAAAGAAGGCCATCGGATCAAATGGGAGGATGAAGATGGACGAACTAGACGAACATGGTCCAAAGAAGGCCAACAGATCAAATGGTAGGACGAAGAGGGACGAACTAGACGAACTTGATCCAAGGAAGGCCAACGGATCAAATGGGTGGAGGAAGATGGACGAACTAGACGAACATGGTCCAAAGAAGGCCAACAGATCAAATGGTAGGACGAAGAGGGACGAAAGTGACGAACTTGGTCCAAAGATGGCCAACGGATCAAATGCGAGGACGAAGATGGACGAACGAAACAAACTTGGTCCAAAGAAGGCCAACGGATCCAATGGGAGGAGGAAGATGGACGAAGGAGACTAACTTGGTCCAAAGAAGGCCAACAGATCAAATGGTAGGACGAAGAGGGACGAAAGTGACGAACTTGGTCCAAAGAAGGCCAACGGATCAAATGGGAGGACGAAGAGGGACTAACGAGACGAACTTGATCCAAAGAAGGCCAACGGATCAAATGGGAGGATGAAGATGGACGAACTAGACGAACATGGTCCAAAGAAGGCCAACAGATCAAATGGTAGGACGAAGAGGGACGAAAGTGACGAACTTGGTCCAAAGAAAGCCAACGGATCAAATGGGAGGACGAAGAGGGACTAACGAGACGAACTTGATCCAAAGAAGGCCAACGGATCAAGTGGGAGGACGAAGATGGACGAACTAGACGACCATTGTCCAAAGACGGCCAACAGATCAAATGGTAGGACGAAGAGGGACGAAAGTGACGAACTTGGTCCAAAGAAGGCCAACGGATCAAATGGGAGGAGGAAGATGGACGAACTAGACGAACATGGTCCAAAGAAGGCCAACAGATCAAATGGTAGGACGAAGAGGGACGAAAGTGACGAACTTGGTCCAAAGAAGGCCAACGGATCAAATGGGAGGATGAAAATGGACAAAAGAGACGAACTTGATCCAAAGAGGGACAATAGATCTAATGCGACGACAATGATGGACGAACGAGACGAACTTGGTCCAAAGATGGCCAACGGATCTAATGCGCGGACGAAGATGGACGAACGAGACGAACTTCGTCCAAAGAAGGCCAACGGATCAAATGGGAGGACGAAGAGGGACTAACGAGAGGAACTTGATCAAAAGAAGGCCATCGGATCAAATGGGAGGATGAAGATGGACGAACTACACGAACATGGTCCAAAGAAGGCCAACAGATCAAATGGTAGGACGAAGAGGGATGAAAGTGACGAACTTGGTCCAAAGAAGGCCAACGGATCTAATGCGAGGACGAAGATGGACGAACGAGACCAACTTGGTACAAGGAAGGCGAACGGACCAAACGGGAGGAAGAAGATGGACGAACGAGACGAACTTGGTCCAAAGAAGGCCAACGGATCAAACGGTAGGACGAAGAGGGACGAAAGTGAAGAACTTGGTCCAAAGAAGGCCAACGGATCAAATCGGAGGACGAAGAGGGATGAAAGAGACGAACTTGATCCAAACAAGGACGACGGATCTAATGCGACGACAATGATGGACGAACGAGACTAACTTGGTCCAAAGAAGGCCAACGGATCTAATGCGAGAACGAAGATTGACGAACGAGACGAACTTGGTCCAAAGAAGGCCAACGGATCTGATGGGAGGACGAAAAGGGACGAACGACCCGAACGTTTTCCAAAGAATTCCAACGGATCTATTCGGAGGACGAAGAGGGACTAAAGAGACGAAATTGGTCCAAAGATGGCCAATGGATCAAATGGGAGGACGAAGAGGGACGAACTAGACGAACTTGATCCAAAGAAGGCCAACGGATCAAATGGGAGGATGAAGATGGACGAACTAGACGAACATGGTCCAAAGAAGGCCAACAGATCAAATGGTAGGACGAAGAGGGACGAAAGTGACGAACTTGGTCCAAAGAAAGCCAACGGATCAAATGGGAGGACGAAGAGGGACTAACGAGACGAACTTGATCCAAAGAAGGCCAACGGATCAAGTGGGAGGACAAAGATGGACGAACTAGACGACCATGGTCCAAAGAAGGCCAACAGATCAAATGGTAGGACGAAGAGGGACGAAAGTGACGAACTTGGTCCAAAGAAGGACAACGGATCAAATGGGAGGACGAAGATGGACGAACTAGATGAACATGGTCCAAAGATGGCCAACAGATCAAATGGTAGGATGAAGAGGGACGAAAGTGACGAACTTGGTCCAAAGAAGGCCAACGGATCAAATGGGAGGACGAAGAGGGACAAAAGAGACGAACTTGATCCAAAGAGGGACAATAGATCTAATGCGACGACAATGATGGACGAACGAGACGAACTTGGTCCAAAGATGGCCAACGGATCTAATGCGCGGACGAAGATGGACGAACGAGACGAACTTGGTCCAAAGAAGGCCAACGAATCAAATGGGAGGACGAAGAGGGAGTAACGAGAGGAACTTGATCAAAAGAAGGCCATCAGATCAAATGGGAGGATGAAGATGGACGAACTAGACGAACATGGTCCAAAGAAGGCCAACAGATCAAATGGTAGGACGAAGATGGACGAACTAGACGAACTTGATCCAAGGAAGGCCAACGGATCAAATGGGTGGAGGAAGATGGACGAACTAGACGAACATGGTCCAAAGAAGGCCAACAGATCAAATGGTAGGACGAAGAGGGACGAAAGTGACGAACTTGGTCCAAAGATGGCCAACGGATCAAATGCGAGGACGAAGAGGGACTAACGAGACGAACTTGATCCAAAGAAGGCCAACGGATCAAATGGGAGGATGAAGATGGACGAACTAGACGAACATGGTCCAAAGAAGGCCAACAGATCAAATGGTAGGACGAAGAGGGACGAAAGTGACGAACTTGGTCCAAAGAAAGCCAACGGATCAAATGGGAGGACGAAGAGGGACTAACGAGACGAACTTGATCCAAAGAAGGCCAACGGATCAAGTGGGAGGTCAAAGATGGACGAACTAGACGACCATGGTCCAAAGAAGGCCAACAGATCAAATGGTAGGACGAAGAGGGACGAAAGTGACGAACTTGGTCCAAAGAAGGACAACGGATCAAATGGGAGGACGAAGATGGACGAACTAGACGAACATGGTCCAAAGAAGGCCAACAGATCAAATGGTAGGACGAAGGGGGACGAAAGTGACGAACTTGGTCCAAAGAAGGCCAACGGATCAAATGGGAGGACGAAGAGGGACAAAAGAGACGAACTTGATTCAAAGAGGGACAATAGATCTAATGCGACGACAATGATGGACGAAAGAGACGAACTTGGTCCAAAGATGGCCAACGGATCTAATGCGTGGACGAAGATGGACGAATGAGACGAACTTCGTCCAAAGAAGGCCAACGGATCAAATGGGAGGACGAAGAGGGACTAACGAGAGGAACTTGATTAAAAGAAGGCCATCGGATCAAATGGGAGGATGAAGATGGACGAACTACACGAACATGGTCCAAAGAAGGCCAACAGATCAAATGGTAGGACGAAGAGGGACGAAAGTGACGAACTTGGTCCAAAGATGGCCAATGGATCAAATGCGAGGACGAAGATGGACGAACGAAACAAACATGGTCCAAAGAAGGCCAACGGATCCAATGGGAGGAGGAAGATGGACGAACTAGACGAACATGGTCCAAAGAAGGCCAACAGATCAAATGGTAGGACGAAGAGGGACGGAAGTGACGAACTTCATCCAAAGAGGGACAATTGATCTAATGCGACGACAATGATGGACGAACGAGATGAACTTGGTCCAAAGATGGCCAACGGATCTAATGCGCGGACGAAGATGGACGAACGAGACGAACTTGGTCCAAAGAAGGCCAACGGATCAAATGGGAGGACGAAGAGGGACTAACGAGAGGAACTTGATCCAAAGAAGGCCAACGGATCAAATGGGTGGAGGAAGATGGACGAACTAGACGAACATGGTCCAAAGAAGGCCAACAGATCAAATGGTAGGACGAAGAGGGACGAAAGTGACGAACTTGGTCCAAAGATGGCCAACGGATCTAATGCGAGGACGAAGATGGACGAACGAAACAAACTTGGTCCAAAGAAGGCCAACGGATCCAATGGGAGGAGGAAGATGGACGAACTAGACGAACATGGTCCAAAGAAGTCCAACAGATCAAATGGTAGGACGAAGAGGGACGGAAGTGACGAACTTGGTCCAAAGAAGGCCAACGGATCAAATGGGAGGACGAAGAGGGACAAAAGAGACGAACTTGATCCAAAGAGGGACAATAGATCTAATGCGACGACAATGATGGACGAAAGAGACGAACTTGGTCCAAAGATGGCCAACGGATCTAATGCGTGGACGAAGATGGACAAATGAGACGAACTTCGTCCAAATAAGGCCAACGGATCAAATGGGATGACGAAGAGGGACTAACGAGAGGAACTTGATCAAAAGAAGGCCATCGGATCAAATGGGAGGATGAAGATGGACGAACTACACGAACATGGTCCAAAGAAGGCCAACAGATCAAATGGTAGGATGAAGAGGGACGAAAGTGACGAACTTGGTCCAAAGAAGGCCAACGGATCTAATGCGAGGACGAAGATGGACGAACGAGACTAACTTGGTACAAGGAAGGCCAACGGACCAAACGGGAGGAAGAAGATGGACGAACGAGACGAACTTGGTCCAAAGAAGGCCAACGGATCAAACGGTAGGATGAAGAGGGACGAAAGTGAAGAACTTGGTCCAAAGAAGGCCAACGGATCAAATCGGAGGACGAAGAGGGATGAAAGAGACGAACTTGATCCAAACAAGGACGACGGATCTAATGCGACGACAATGATGGACGAACGAGACTAACTTGGTCCATAGAAGGCCAACGAATCTAATGCGAGGACGAAGATTGACGAACGAGACGAACTTGTTCCAAAGAAGGCCAACGGATCTGATGGGAGGACGAAAAGGGGCGAACGACCCGAACGTTTTCCAAAGAATTCCAACGGATCTAATGGGAAGACGAAGATGGACGAACGAGACGAACTTGGTCCAATTCCAATGGATCTATTCGTAGGACGAAGAGGGACTAAAGAGACGAAATTGGTCCAAAGATGGCCAATGGATCAAATGGGAGGACGAAGAGGGACGAACTAGACGAACTTGATCCAAAGAAGGACAACGGATCAAATGGGTGGAGGAAGATGGACGAACTAGACGAACATGGTCCAAAGAAGGCCAACAGATCAAATGGTAGGACGAACAGGGACGAACTAGACGAACTTGATCCAAAGAAGGCCAACGGATGAAATGGGTGGAGGAAGATGGACGAACTAGACGAACATGGTCCAAAGAAGGCCAACAGATCAAATGGTAGGACGAAGAGGGACGAAAGTGACGAACTTGGTCCAAAGATGGCCAACGGATCAAATGCGAGGACGAAGATGGACGAACGAAACAAACTTGGTCCAAAGAAGGCCAACGGATCCAATGGGAGGAGGAAGATGGACGAACTAGACGAACATGGTCCAAAGAAGGCCAACAGATCAAATGGTAGGACGAAGAGGGACGAAAGTGACGAACTTGGTCCAAAGAAGGCCAACGGATCAAATTGGAGGACGAAGAGGGACAAAAGAGACGAACTTGATCCAAAGAGGGACAATAGATCTAATGCGACGACAATGATGGACGAAAGAGACGAACTTGGTCCAAAGATGGCCAACGGATCTAATGCGTGGACGAAGATGGACGAATGAGACGAACTTCGTCCAAAGAAGGCCAACGGATCAAATGGGAGGACGAAGAGGGACTAACGAGAGGAACTTGATCAAAAGAAGGCCATCGGATCAAATGGGAGGATGAAGATGGACGAACTACACGAACATGGTCCAAAGAAGGCCAACAGATCAAATGGTAGGACGAAGAGGGACGAAAGTGACGAACTTGGTCCAAAGAAGGCCAACGGATCTAATGCGAGGACGAAGATGGACGAACGAGACTAACTTGGTACAAGGAAGGCCAACGGACCAAACGGGAGGAAGAAGATGGACAAACGAGACGAACTTGGTCCAAAGAAGGCCAACGGATCAAACGATAGGACGAAGAGGGATGAAAGTGATGAACTTGGTCCAAAGAAGGCCAACGGATCAAATCGGAGGACGAAGAGGGATGAAAGAGACGAACTTGATCCAAACAAGGACGACGGATCTAATGCGATGACAATGATGGACGAACGAGACTAACTTGGTCCAAAGAAGGCCAACGGATCTAATGCGAGGACGAAGATTGACGAACGAGACGAACTTGGTCCAAAGAAGGCCAACGGATCTGATGGGAGGACGAAAAGGGACGAACGACCCGAATGTTTTCCAAAGAATTCCAACGGATCTAATGGGAAGACGAAGATGGACGAACGAGACGAACTTGGTCCAATTCCAATGGATCTATTCGGAGGACGAAGAGGGACTAAAGAGACGAAATTGGTCCAAAGATGGCCAATGGATCAAATGGGAGGACGAAGAGGGACGAACTAGACGAACTTGATCCAAAGAAGGCCAACGGATCAAATGGGTGGAGGAAGATGGACGAACTAGACGAACATGGTCCAAAGAAGGCCAACAGATCAAATGGTAGGACGAAGAGGGACGAAAGTGACGAACTTGGTCCAAAGATGGCCAACGGATCAAATGCGAGGACGAAGATGGTCGAACGAAACAAACTTGGTCCAAAGAAGGCCAACAGATCAAATGGTAGGACGAAGAGGGACGAAAGTGACGAACTTGGTCCAAAGAAGGCCAACGGATCAAATGGGAGGAGGAAGAGGGACTAACGAGACGAACTTGATCCAAAGAAGGCCAACGGATCAAGTGGGTGGACGAAGAGGGACGAAAGCGACGAACTTGGTCCAAAGAAGGCCAACGGATCAAATGGGAGGACGAAGAGGGACAAAAGAGACGAACTTGATCCAAAGAGGGACAATACATCTAATGCGACGACAATGATGGACGAACGAGACGAACTTGGTCCAAAGATGGCCAACGGATCTAATGCGCGGACGAAGATGGACGAACGAGACGAACTTGGTCCAAAAAAGGCCAACGGATCAAATGGGAGGACGAAGAGGGACTAACGAGAGGAACTTGATCAAAAGAAGGCCATCGGATCAAATGGGAGGATGAAGATGGACGAACTAGACGAACATGGTCCAAAGAAGGCCAACAGATCAAACGGTAGGGCGAAGAGGGACGAACTAGACGAACTTGATCCAAAGAAGGCCAACGGATCAAATGGGTGGAGGAAGATGGACGAATTAGACGAACATGGTCCAAAGAAGGCCAACAGATCAAATGGTAGGACGAAGAGGGACGAAAGTGACGAACTTGGTCCAAAGATGGCCAACGGATGAAATGCGAGGACGAAGATGGACGAACGAAACAAACTTGGTCCAAAGAAGGCCAACGGATCCAATGGGGGGAGGAAGATGGACGAACTAGACAAACATGGTCCAAAGAAGGCCAACAGATCAAATGGTAGGACGAAGAGGGACGAAAGTGACGAACTTGGTCCAAAGAAGGCCAACGGATCAAATTGGAGGACGAAGAGGGACAAAAGAGACGAACTTGATCCAAAGAGGGACAATAGATCTAATGCGACGACAATGATGGACGAAAGAGACGAACTTGGTCCAAAGATGGCCAACGGATCAAATGCGTGGACGAAGATGGACGAATGAGACGAACTTCGTCCAAAGAAGGCCAACGGATCAAATGGGAGGACGAAGAGGGACTAACAAGAGGAACTTGATCAAAAGAAGGCCATCGGATCAAATGGGAGGATGAAGATGGACGAACTACACGAACATGGTCCAAAGAAGGCCAACAGATCAAATGGTAGGACGAAGAGGGACGAAAGTGACGAACTTGGTCCAAAGAAGGCCAACGGATCTAATGCGAGGACGAAGATGGACGAACGAGACTAACTTGGTACAAGGAAGGCCAACGGACCAAACGGGAGGAAGAAGATGGACGAACGAGACGAACTTGGTCCAAAGAAGGCCAACGGATCAAACGGTAGGATGAAGAGGGACGAAAGTGATGAACTTGGTCCAAAGAAGGCCAACGGATCAAATCGGAGGACGAAGAGGGATGAAAGAGACGAACTTGATCCAAACAAGGACGACGGATCTAATGCGACGACAATGATGGACGAACGAGACTAACTTAGTCCATAGAAGGCCAACGAATCTAATGCGAGGACGAAGATTGACGAACGAGACGAACTTGGTCCAAAGAAGGCCAACGGATCTGATGGGAGGACGAAAAGGGACGAACGACCCGAACGTTTTCCAAAGAATTCCAACGGATCTAATGGGAAGACGAAGATGGACGAACGAGACGAACTTGGTCCAATTCCAATGGATCTATTCGGAGGACGAAGAGGGACTAAAGAGACGAAATTGGTCCAAAGATGGCCATTGGATCAAATGGGAGGACGAAGAGGGACGAACTAGACGAACTTGATCCAAAGAAGGACAACGGATCAAATGGGTGGAGGAAGATGGACGAACTAGACGAACATGGTCCAAAGAAGGCCAACAGATCAAATGGTAGGACGAACAGGGACGAACTAGACGAACTTGATCCAAAGAAGGACAACGGATCAAATGGGTGGAGGAAGATGGACGAACTAGACGAACATGGTCCAAAGAAGGCCAACAGATCAAATGGTAGGACGAACAGGGACGAACTAGACGAACTTGATCCAAAGAAGGCCAACGGATCAAATGGGTGGAGGAAGATGGACGAACTAGACGAACATGGTCCAAAGAAGGCCAACAGATCAAATGGTAGGACGAAGAGGGACGAAAGTGACGAACTTGGTCCAAAGATGGCCAACGGATCAAATGCGAGGACGAAGATGGACGAACGAAACAAACTTGGTCCAAAGAAGGCCAACGGATCCAATGGGAGGAGGAAGATGGACGAACTAGACGAACATGGTCCAAAGAAGGCCAACAGATCAAATGGTAGGACGAAGAGGGACGAAAGTGACGAACTTGGTCCAAAGAAGGCCAACGGATCAAATGGGAGGACGAAGAGGGACAAAAGAGACGAACTTGATCCAAAGAGGGACAATAGATCTAATGCGACGACAATGATGGACGAACGAGACGAACTTGGTCCAAAGATGGCCAACGGATCTAATGCGCGGACGAAGATGGACGAACGAGACGAACTTGGTCCAAAAAAGGCCAACGGATCAAATGGGAGGACGAAGAGGGACTAACGATAGGAACTTGATCAAAAGATGGCCATCGGATCAAATGGGAGGATGAAGATGGACGAACTAGACGAACATGGTCCAAAGAAGGCCAACAGATCAAATGGTACGACGAAGAGGGACGAACTAGACGAACTTGATCCAAAGAAGGCCAACGGATCAAATGGGTGGACGAAGATGGACGAACTAGACGAACATGGTCCAAAGAAGGCCAACAGATCAAATGGTAGGACGAAGAGGGACGAAAGTGACGAACTTGGTCCAAAGATGGCCAACGGATGAAATGCGAGGACGAAGATGGACGAACGAAACAAACTTGGTCCAAAGAAGGCCAACGGATCCAATGGGAGGAGGAAGATGGACGAACTAGACGAACATGGTCCAAAGAAGGCCAACAGATCAAATGGTAGGACGAAGAGGGACGAAAGTGACGAACTTGATCCAAACAAGGACGACGGATCTAATGCGACGACAATGATGGACGAACGAGACTAACTTGGTCCATAGAAGGCCAACGAATCTAATGCGAGGACGAAGATTGACGAACGAGACGAACTTGGTCCAAAGAAGGCCAACGGATCTGATGGGAGGACGAAAAGGGACGAACGACCCGAACGTTTTCCAAAGAATTCCAACGGATCTAATGGGAAGACGAAGATGGACGAACGAGACGAACTTGGTCCAATTCCAATGGATCTATTCGGAGGACGAAGAGGGACTAAAGAGACGAAATTGGTCCAAAGATGGCCAATGGATCAAATGGGAGGACGAAGAGGGACGAACTAGACGAACTTGATCCAAAGAAGGACAACGGATCAAATGGGTGGAGGAAGATGGACGAACTAGACGAACATGGTCCAAAGAAGGCCAACAGATCAAATGGTAGGACGAACAGGGACGAACTAGACGAACTTGATCCAAAGAAGGCCAACGGATCAAATGGGTGGAGGAAGATGGACGAACTAGACGAACATGGTCCAAAGAAGGCCAACAGATCAAATGGTAGGACGAAGAGGGACGAAAGTGACGAACTTTGTCCAAAGATGGCCAACGGATCAAATGCGAGGACGAAGATGGACGAACGAAAAAAACTTGGTCCAAAGAAGGCCAACGGATCCAATGGGAGGAGGAAGATGGACGAACTAGACGAACATGGTCCAAAGAAGGCCAACAGATCAAATGGTAGGACGAAGAGGGACGAAAGTGACGAACTTGGTCCAAAGAAGGCCAACGGATCAAATTGGAGGACGAAGAGGGACAAAAGAGACGAACTTGATCCAAAGAGGGACAATAGATCTAATGCGACGACAATGATGGACGAAAGAGACGAACTTGGTCCAAAGATGGCCAACGGATCTAATGCGTGGACGAAGATGGACGAATGAGACGAACTTCGTCCAACGAAGGCCAACGGATCAAATGGGAGGACGAAGAGGGACTAACGAGAGGAACTTGATCAAAAGAAGGCCATCCCATCAAATGGGAGGATGAAGATGGACGAACTACACGAACATGGTCCAAAGAAGGCCAACAGATCAAATGGTAGGACGAAGAGGGACGAAAGTGACGAACTTGGTCCAAAGAAGGCCAACGGATCTAATGCGAGGACGAAGATGGACGAACGAGACTAACTTGGTACAAGGAAGAACAACGGACCAAACGGGAGGAAGAAGATGGACAAACGAGACGAACTTGGTCGAAAGAAGGCCAACGGATCAAACGATAGGACGAAGAGGGATGAAAGTGATGAACTTGGTCCAAAGAAGGCCAACGGATCAAATCGGAGGACGAAGAGGGATGAAAGAGACGAACTTGATCCAAACAAGGACGACGGATCTAATGCGACGACAATGATGGACGAACGAGACTAACTTGGTCCAAAGAAGGCCAACGGATCTAATGCGAGGACGAAGATTGACGAACGAGATGAACTTGGTCCAAAGAAGGCCAATGGATCTGATGGGAGGACGAAAAGGGACGAACGACACGAACGTTTTCCAAAGAATTCCAACGGATCTAATGGGAAGACGAAGATGGACGAACGAGACGAACTTGGTCCAATTCCAATGGATCTATTCGGAGGACGAAGAGGGACTAAAGAGACGAAATTGGTCCAAAGATGGCCAATGGATCAAATGGGAGGACGAAGAGGGACGAACTAGACGAACTTGATCCAAAGAAGGCCAACGGATCAAATGGGTGGAGGAAGATGGACGAACTAGACGAACATGGTCCAAAGAAGGCCAACAGATCAAATGGTAGGACGAAGAGGGACGAAAGTGACGAACTTGGTCCAAAGATGGCCAACGGATCAAATGCGAGGACGAAGATGGACGAACGAAACAAACATGGTCCAAAGAAGGCCAACGGATACAATGGGAGGAGGAAGATGGACGAACGAGACGAACTTGGTCCAAAGAAGGCCAACAGATCAAATGGGAGGACGACGAGGGACTAACGAGACGAACTTGATCCAAAGAAGGCCAACGGATCGAATGGGAGGATGAAGAGGGACTAACGAGAGGAACTTGGTCCAAAGAAGGCCAACGGATCAAATGGGAGGGCGAAGAGGGACGAAAGAGACGTACTTGATCCAAAGAAGGACAACGGATCTAATGCGAAGACAATGATGGACGAACGAGACGAACTTGGTCCAAAGAAGGCCAACAGATCAAATGGTAGGACGAAGAGGGACGAAAGTGACGAACTTGGTCCAAAGATGGCCAACGGATCAAATGCGAGGACGAAGATGGACGAACGAAACAAACTTGGTCCAAAGAAGGCCAACGGATACAATGGGAGGACGAAGAAGGACTAACGACATGAACTTGATCCAAAGAGGGACAATAGATCTAATGCGACGACAATGATGGACGAACGAGACGAACTTGGTCCAAAGATGGCCAACGGATCTAATGCGCGGACGAAGATGGACGAACGAGACGAACCTGGTCCAAAAAAGGCCAACGGATCAAATGGGAGGACGAAGAGGGACTAACGAGAGGAACTTGATCAAAAGAAGGCCATCGGAACAAATGGGAGGATGAAGATGGACGAACAAGACGAACATGGTCCAAAGAAGGCCAACAGATCAAATGGTAGGACGAAGAGGGACGAACTACACGAACTTGATCCAAAGAAGGCCAACGGATCAAATGGGTGGAGGAAGATGGACGAACTAGACGAACATGGTCCAAAGAAGGCCAACAGATCAAATGGTAGGACGAAGAGGGACGAAAGTGACGAACTTGGTCCAAAGATGGCCAACGGATGAAATGCGAGGACGAAGATGGAAGAACGAAACGAACTTGGTTCAAAGAAGGCCAACGGATCAAATGGGAGGAGGAAGATGGACGAACTAGACGAACATGGTCCAAAGAAGGCCAACAGATCAAATGGTAGGACGAAGAGTGATGAAAGTGACGAACTTGGTCCAAAGAAGGCCAACGGATCAAATGGGAGGACGAAGAGGAACAAAAGAAACGAACTTGATCCAAAGAGGGACAATAGATCTAATGCGACGACAATGATGGACGAACGAGACGAACTTGGTCCAAAGAAGGCCAACGGATCTAATGCGAGGACGAAGATGGACGAACGAGACGAACTTGGTCCTAAGAAGGCCAACGGATCAAATGGGAGGACGAAGTGGGACTAACGAGACGAACTTGATCCAAAGAAGGCCAACGGATCAAATGGGAGGAGGAAGATGGACGAACTAGACGAACATGGTCCAAAGAAGGCCAACAGATCAAATGGTAGGACGAAGAGGGACGAAAGTGACGAACTTGGTCCAAAGAAGGCCAACGGATCAAATGCGAGGACGAAGATGGACGAACGAAACGAACTTGGTCCAAAGAAGGCCAACGAATCAAATGGGAGGAGGAAGATGGACGAACTAGACGAACATGGTCCAAAGAAGGCCAACAGATCAAATGGTAGGACGAAGAGGGACGAAAGTGACGAACTTGGTCCAAAGAAAGCCAACGGATCAAATGGGAGGACGAAGAGGGACTAACGAGACGAACTTGATCCAAAGAAGGCCAACGGATGAAATGGGATGACGAAGATGGACGAACTTGACGAACATGGTCCAAAGAAGGCCAACGGATCAAATGGGAGGACGAAGAGGGACAAAAGAGACGAACTTGAACCAAAGACGGACAATAGATCTAATGCGACGACAATGATGGACGAACGAGACGAACTTGGCCCAAAGATGGCCAACGGATCTAATGCGCGGACGAAGATGGACGAACGAGACGAACTGGGTCCAAACAAGGCCAACGGATCAAATGGGAGGACGAAGAGGGACGAAAGAGACGAACTTGATCCAAAGAAGGACAACGGATCTAATGCGACGACAATGATGGACGAACGAGACGAACTTGGTCCAAAGAAGGCCAACGGATCTAATGCGAGGACGAAGATGGACGAACGAGACAAACTTGGTCCAAAGAAGGCCAACAGATCAAATGGGAGGACGACGAAGGACTAACGAGACCAACTTGACCCAAAGAAGGCCAACGGATCAAATGGGAGGACGAATATGGACGAACTAGACGAAGATGGTCCAAAGAAGGCCAACAGATCAAATGGTAGGACGAACAGGGACGAAAGTGACGAACTTGGTCCAAAGAAGGCCAACGGATCAAATGGGAGGACGAAGAGGGACTAACGAGATGAACTTGCTCCAAAGAAGGCCAACGGATCAAATGGGAGAACGAATATGGACGAACTAGACGAAAATGGTCCAAAGAAGGCGAACAGATCAAATGGTAGGAAGAAGAGGGACGAAAGTGACGAACGTGGTCCAAAGCAGGCCAACGGATCAAATGGGAGGACGAAGTGGGACTAACGAGAGGAACTTGATCTAAAGAGGGCCATCGGATCAAATGGGAGGATGAAGATGGACGAACTAGACGAACATGGTCCAAAGAAGGCCAAAAGATCAAATGGTAGGACGAAGAGGGACGAAAGTGACGAACTTGGTCCAAAGAAGGCCAACGGATCAAACGGGAGGTCGAAGAGGGACGAAAGAGACGAACTTGATCCAAAGAAGGCCAACAGATCGAATGAGAGGATGAAGAGGGACTAACGAGAGGAACTTGATCTAAAGAAGGCCATCGGATCAAATGGGAGGATGAAGATGGACGAACTAGACGAACATGGTCCAAAGAAGGCCAACAGATCAAATGGTAGGACGAAGAGGGACTAACGAGACGAACTTGATCCAAAGAAGGACAACAGATCAAATGGTAGGGTGAAGAGGGACGAAAGTGACGAACTTGGTCCAAAGAAGGCCAACGGAGCAAATGGGAGGACGACGAAGGACTAACGAGACAAACTTGATCCAAAGAAGGCCAACGGATCAAATGGGAGGACGAAGATGGACGAACTAGACGAACATGGTCAAAAGAAGGCCAACAGATCAAATGGCAGGATGAAGAGGGACGAAAGTGACGAACTTGATCCAAACAAGGACGACGGATCAAATGGGAGGACGAAGAGGGACGAAAGAGACGAACTTGATCCAAAGAAGGACAACGGATCTAATGCGACGACAATGATGGACGAACGAGACGAACTTGGTCCAAAGAAGGCCAACGGATCTAATTCGAGGATGAAGATGGACGAACGAGACGAACTTGGTCCAAAGAAGGCCAACAGATCAAATGGGAGGAGGAAGATGGACGAACTAGACGAACATGGTCCAAAGAAGGCCAACGGATCAAATGCGAGGACGAAGAAGGACGAACGAAACGAACTTGGTCCAAAGAAGGCCAACGAATCAAATGGGAGGAGGAAGATGGACGAACTAGACGAACTTGGTCCAAAGAAGGCCAACAGATCAAATGGTAGGACGAAGAGGGACGAAAGTGACGAACTTGGTCCAAAGAAGGCCAACGGATCAAATGGGAGGACGAAGAGGGACTAACGAGACGAACTTGATCCAAAGAAGGCCAACGGATGAAATGGGAGGGCGAAGAGGGACGAAAGAGACGAACTTGATCCAAAGAAGGACAACAGATCTAATGCGACGACAATGATGGACGAACGAGACGAACTTGGTACAAGGAAGGCCAACAGATCAAATGGGAGGACGAAGAGGGACTAAAGAGACGAACTTGATCCAAAGAAGGACAACGGATCTAATGAGACGACAATGATGGACGAACGAGACGAACTTGGTCCAAAGAAGGCCAACGGATCTAATTCGAGGACGAAGATGGACGAACGAGACGAACTTGGTCCAAAGAAGGCCAACGGATCAAATGGGAGGACGACGAGGGACTAACGAGACGAACTTGATCCAAAGAAGGCCAACGGATCGAATGGGAGGATGAAGAGGAACTAACGAGAGGAACTTGATCTAAAGAAGGCCATCGGATCAAATGGGAGGATGAAGATGGACGAACTAGACGAACATGGTCCAAAGAAGGCCAACAGATCAAATGGTAGGACGAAGAGGGACTAACGAGACGAAGTTGATCCAAAGAAGGACAACGGATCAAATGGGAGGATGAAGATGGAGAACTAGACGAACATGGTCCAAAGAAGGCCAACAGATCAAATGGTAGGACGAAGAGGGACGAAAGTGACGAACTTGGTCCAAAGAAGGCCAACGGATCAAATGGGAGGACGACGAAGGACTAACGAGACAAACTTGATCCAAAGAAGGCCAACGGATCAAATGGGAGGACGAAGATGGACGAACTAGACGAACATGGTCCAAAGAAGGCCAACAGATCAAATGGCAGGATGAAGAGGGACGAAAGTGACGAACTTGATCCAAACAAGGACGACGGATCTAATGCGACGACAATGATGGACGAACGAGACTAACTTGGTCCAAAGAAGGCCAACGGATCTAATGCGAGGACGAAGATTGACGAAGGAGACGAACTTGGTCCAAAGAAGGCCAACGGATCTAATGGGAGGACGAAAAGGGTCGAACGACAGGAACGTTTTCCAAAGAATTCCAACGGATCTAATGGGAAGACGAAGATGGACGAACGAGACGAACTTGGTCCAATTCCAATGGATTTATTCGGAGGACGAAGAGGGACTAAAGAGACGAAGTTGGTCCAAAGATGGCCAACGGATCAAATGGGAGGACGAAGAGGGACGAACTAGACGAACTTGATCCAAAGAAGGCCAACGGATCAAATGGGTGGAGGAAGATGGACGAACTAGACGAACATGGTCCAAAGAAGGCCAACAGATCAAATGGTAGGACGAAGAGGGACGAAAGTGACGAACTTGGTCCAAAGAAGGCCAACGGATCAAATGCGAGGATGAAGATGAAAGAACGAAACGAACTTGGTCCAAAGAAGGCCAACGGATCAAATGGGAGGAGGAAGATGGACGAACTAGACGAACATGGTCCAAAGAAGGCCAACAGATCAAATGGTAGGACGAAGAGTGATGAAAGTGACGAACTTGGTCCAAAGAAGGCCAACGGATCAAATGGGAGGACGAAGAGGAATAAAAGAAACGAACTTGATCCAAAGAGGGACAATAGATCTAATGCGACGACAATGATGGACGAACGAGACGAACTTGGTCCAAAGAAGGCCAACGGATCTAATGCGAGGACGAAGATGGACGAACGAGACAAACTTTGTCCAAAGAAGGCCAACAGATCAAATGGGAGGACGACGAAAGACTAACGAGACCAACTTGATCCAAAGAAGGCCAACGGATCAAATGGGAGGACGAAGATGAAAGAACGAAACGAACTTGGTGCAAAGAAGGCCAACGGATCAAATGGGAGGAGGAAGATGGACGAACTAGACGAACATGGTCCAAAGAAGGCCAACAGATCAAATGGTAGGACGAAGAGTGATGAAAGTGACGAACTTGGTCCAAAGAAGGCCAACGGATCAAATGGGAGGGCGATGTGGAACTAACTAGACGAACTTGATCCAAAGAAGGCCAACGGATCAAATGGGAGGAGGAAGATGGACGAACTAGACGAACATGGTCCAAAGAAGGCCAACAGATCAAATGGTCGGACGAAGAGGGACGAAAGTGATGAACTTGGTCCAAAGAAGGCCATCGGATCAAATGCGAGGACGAAGATAGACGAACGAAACGAACTTGGTCCAAAGAAGGCCAACGAATCAAATGGGAGGAGGAAGATGGACGAACTAGACGAACATGGTCCAAAGAAGGCCAACAGATCAAATGGTAGGACGAAGAGGGACGAAAGTGACGAACTTGGTCCAAAGAAGGCCAACGGATCAAACGGGAGGACGAAGAGGGACAAACGAGACGAACTTGATCCAAAGAAGGCCAACGGATGAAATGGGAGGACGAAGATGGACGAACGAGACGAACTTGATCCAAAGAAGGACAACGGATCTAATGCGACGACAATGATGGACGAACGAGACGAACTTGGTCCAAAGAAGGCCAACGGATCTAATGCGAGGACGAAGAGGGACAAAAGAGACGAACTTGGACCAAAGAGGGACAATAGATCTAATGCGACGACAATGATGGACGAACGAGACGAACTTGGTCCAAAGATGGCCAACGGATCTAATGCGCGGACGAAGATGGACGAACGAGACGAACTTGGTCCAAAGAAGGGCAACGGATCAAATGGGAGGACGAAGATGGACGAACGAGACGAACTTGATCCAAAGAAGGACAACGGATCTAATGCGACGACAATGATGGACGAACGAGACGAACTTGGTCCAAAGAAGGCCAACGGATCTAATGCGAGGACGAAGATGGACGAACGAGACAAACTTTGTCCAAAGAAGGCCAACAGATCAAATGGGAGGATGACGAAGGACTAACGAGACCAACTTGATCCAAAGAAGGCCAACGGATCAAATGGGAGGACGAAGAGGGACGAAAGAGACGAACTTGATCCAAAGAAAGACAACGGATCTAATGCGACGACAATGATGGACGAACGAGACGAACTTGGTCCAAAGAAGGCCAACGGATCTAATTCGAGGATGAAGATGGACGAACGAGACGAACTTGGTCCAAAGAAGGCCAACAGATCAAATGGGAGGAGGAAGATGGACGAACTAGACGAACATGGTCCAAAGAAGGCCAACGGATCAAATGCGAGGACGAAGAAGGACGAACGAAACGAACTTGGTCCAAAGAAGGCCAACGAATCAAATGGGAGGAGGAAGATGGACGAACTAGACGAACATGGTCCAAAGAAGGCCAACAGATCAAATGGTAGGACGAACAGGGACGAAAGTGACGAAATTGGTCCAAAGAAGGCCAACGGATCAAATGGGAGGATGAAGAGGGACTAACGAGATGAACTTGATCCATAGTAGGCCAACGGATCAAATGGGAGGACGAATATGGACGAACTAGACGAACATGGTCCAAAGAAGGCCAACAGATCAAATGGTAGGACGAAGAGGGACGAAAGTGACGAACGTGGTCCAAAGAAGGCCAACGGATCAAATGGGAGTACGAAGTAGGACTAACGAGAGGAACTTGATCTAAAGAGGGCCATCGGATCAAATGGGAGGATGAAGATGGACGAACTAGACGAACATGGTCCAAAGAAGGCCAAAAGATCAAATGGTAGGACGAAGAGGGACGAAAGTGACGAACTTGGTCCAAAGAAGGCCAACGGATCAAATGGGAGGACGAAGACGGACGAAAGAGACGAACTTGATCCAAAGAAGGACAACGGATCTAATGCGACGACAATGATGGACGAACGAGACGAACTTGGTCCAAAGAAGGCCAACAGATCAAATGGGAGGAGGAAGATGGACGAACTAGACGAACATGGTCCAAAAAAGGCCAACGGATCAAATGCGAGGACGAAGAAGGACGAACGAAACGAACTTGGTCCAAAGAAGGCCAACGAATCAAATGGGAGGAGGAAGATGGACGAACTAGACGAACATGGTCCAAAGAAGGCCAACAGATCAAATGGTAGGACGAAGAGGGACGAAAGTGACGAACTTGGTCCAAAGAAGGCCAACGGATCAAATGGGAGGACGAAGAGGGACTAACGAGACGAACTTGATCCAAAGAAGGCCAACGGATGAAATGGGATGACGAAGATGGACGAACTAGACGAACATGGTCCAAAGAAGGGCAACAGATCAAATGGTAGGACGAAGAGGTATGAAAGTCACGAACATTGTCCAAAGAAGGCCAACAGATCAAATGGGAGGACGAAGAGGGACAAAAGAGACGAACTTGAACCAAAGAGGGACAATAGATCTAATGCGACGACAATGATGGACGAACGAGACGAACTTGGTCCAAAGAAGGCCAACGGATCAAACGGGAGGACGAAGAGGGACTAACGAGACGAACTTGATCCAAAGAAGGCCAACGGATGAAATGGGATGACGAAGATGGACGAACTAGACGAACATGTTCCAAAGAAGGCCAACGGATCAAATGGGAGGACGAAGAGGGGCAAAAGAGACGAACTTGAACCAAAGAGGGACAATAGATCTAATGCGACGACAATGATGGACGAACGAGAGGAACTTGGTCCAAAGATGGCCAACGGATCTAATGCGCGGACGAAGATGGACGAACGAGACGAAGTTGGTCCAAAGAAGGCCAACGGATCAAATGGGAGGACGAAGAGGGACGAAAGAGACGAACTTGATCCAAAGAAGGACAACGGATCTAATGCGACGACAATGATGGACGAACGAGACGAACTTGGTCCAAAGAAGGCCAACGGATCTAATGCGAGGACGAAGATGGACAAACGAGACAAACTTTGTCCAAAGAAGGCCAACAGATCAAATGGGAGGACGACGAAGGACTAACGAGACCAACTTGATCCAAAGAAGGCCAACGGATCAAATGGGACGACGAAGAGGGACGAAAGAGACGAACTTGATCCAAAGAAGGACAACGGATCTAATGCGACGACAATGATGGACGAACGAGACGAACTTGGTCCAAAGAACGCCAACGGATCTAATTCGAGGATGAAGATGGACGAAAGAGACAAACTTGGTCCAAAGAAGGCCAACAGATCAAATGGGAGGAGGAAGATGGACGAACTATACGAACATGGTCCAAAGAAGTCCAACGGATCAAATGCGAGGACGAAGAAGGACGAACGAAACGAACTTGGTCCAAAGAAGGCCAACAAATCAAATGGGAGGAGGAAGATGGACGAACTAGACGAACATGGTCCAAAGAAGGCCAACAGATCAAATGGGAGGACGAAGAGGGACAAAAGAGACGAACTTGAACCAAAGAGGGACAATAGATCTAATGCGACGACAATGATGGACGAACGAGACGAACTTGGTCCAAAGATGGCCAACGGATCTAATGCGCGGACGAAGATGGACGAACGAGACGAACTTGGTCCAAAGAAGGCCAACGGATCAAATGGGAGGACGAAGAGGGACGAAAGAGACGAACTTGATCCAAAGAAGGAAACGGATCTAATGCGACGACAATGATGGACGAACGAGACGAACTTGGTCCAAAGAAGGCCAACGGATCTAATGCGCGGACGAAGATGGACGAACGAGACGAACTTGGTCCAAAGAAGGCCAACGGATCAAATGGGAGGACGAAGAGGGACGAAAGAGACGAACTTGATCCAAAGAAGGACAACGGATCTAATGCGACGACAATGATGGACGAACGAGACGAACTTGGTCCAAAGAAGGCCAACGGATCTAATGCGAGGACGAAGATGGACGAACGAGACAAACATTGTCCAAAGAAGGCCAACAGATCAAATGGGAGGACGACGAAGGACTAACGAGACCAACTTGATCCAAAGAAGGCCAACGGATCTAATGCGCGGACGAAGATGGACGAACGAGACGAACTTGGTCCAAAGAAGGCCAACGAATCAAATGGGATGACGAAGATGGACGAACTAGACGAACTAGACGAACATGGTCCAAAGAAGGCCAACGGATCAAATGGGAGGACGAAGAGGGACAAAAGAGACGAACTTGAACCAAAGAGGGACAATAGATCTAATGCGACGACAATGATGGACGAACGAGACGAACTTGGTCCAAAGATGGCCAACGGATCTAATGCGCGGACGAAGATGGACGAACGAGACGAACTTGGTCCAAAGAAGGCCAACGGATCAAATGGGAGGACGAAGAGGGACGAAAGAGACGAACTTGATCCAAAGAAGGACAACGGATCTAATGCGACGACAATGATGGACGAACGAGACAAACTTGGTCCAAAGAAGGCCAACGGATCTAATGCGAGGACGAAGATGGACGAACGAGACAAACTTTGTCGAAAGAAGGCCAACAGATCAAATGGGAGGACGACGAAGGACTAACGAGACCAACTTGATCCAAAGAAGGCCAACGGATCTAATGCGCGGACGAAGATGGACGAACGAGACGAACTTGGTCCAAAGAAGGCCAACGGATCAAATGGGAGGACGAAGAGGGACGAAAGAGACGAACTTGATTCAAAGAAGGACAACGGATCTAATGCGACGACAATGATGGACGAACGAGAAGAACTTGGTCCAAAGAAGGCCAACGGATCTAATTCGAGGATGAAGATGGACGAACGAGACGAACTTGGTCCAAAGAAGGCCAACAGATCAAATGGGAGGAGGAAGATGGACGAACTAGACGAACATGGTCCAAAGAAGGCCAACAGATCAAATGGTAGGACGAAGAGGGACGAAAGTGACGAACGTGGTCCAAAGAAGGCCAACGGATCAAATGGGAGGACGAAGTGGGACTAACGAGAGGAACTTGATCTAAAGAGGGCCATCGGATCAAATGGGAGGATGAAGATGGACGAACTAGACGAACATGGTCCAAAGAAGGCCAAAAGATCAAATGGTAGGACGAAGAGGGACGAAAGTGACGAACTTGGTCCAAAGAAGGCCAACGGATCAAATGGGAGGACGAAGAGGGACGAAAGAGACGAACTTGATCCAAAGAAGGACAACGGATCTAATGTGACGACAATGATGGACGAACGAGACGAACTTGGTCCAAAGAAGGCCAACGGATCTAATTCGAGGACGAAGATGGACGAACGAGACGAACTTGGTCCAAAGAAGGCCAACAGATCAAATGGGAGGAGGAAGATGGACGAACTAGACGAACATGGTCCAAAGAAGGCCAACGGATCTAATGGGAGGACGAAGAGGGACAAAAGAGACGAACTTGAACCAAAGAGGGACAATAGATCTAATGCGACGACAATGATGGACGAACGAGACGAACTTGGTCAAAGATGGCCAACGGATCTAATGCGCGGACGAAGATGGACGAACGAGACGAACTTGGTCCAAAGAAGGCCAACGGATCAAATGGGAGGACGAAGAGGGACGAAAGAGACGAACTTGATCCAAAGAAGGACAACGGATCTAATGCGACGACAATGATGGACGAACGAGACGAACTTGGTCCAAAGAAGGCCAACGGATCTAATGCGAGGACGAAGATGGACGAACGAGACAAACTTTGTCCAAAGAAGGCCAACAGATCAAATGGGAGGACGACGAAGGACTAACGAGACCAACTTGATCCAAAGAAGGCCAACGGATCTAATGCGCGGACGAAGATGGACGAACGAGACGAACTTGGTCCAAAGAAGGCCAACGGATCAAATGGGAGGACGAAGAGGGACGAAAGAGACGAACTTGATCCAAAGAAGGACAACGGATCTAATGCGACGACAATGATGGACGAACGAGAAGAACTTGGTCCAAAGAAGGCCAACGGATCTAATTCGAGGATGAAGATGGACGAACGAGACAAACTTGGTCCAAAGAAGGCCAACAGATCAAATGGGAGGAGGAAGATGGACGAACTAGACGAACATGTTCCAAAGAAGGCCAACGGATCAAATGCGAGGACGAAGAAGGACGAACGAAACGAACTTGGTCCAAAGAATGCCAACGAATCAAATGGGAGGAGGAAGATGGACGAACTAGACGAACATGGTCCAAAGAAGGCCAACAGATCAAATGGTAGGAGGAAGAGGGACGAAAGTGACGAACGTGGTCCAAAGAAGGCCAACAGATCAAATGGGAGGACGAAGTGGGACTAACGAGAGGAACTTGATCTAAAGAGGGCCATCGGATCAAATGGGAGGATGAAGATGGACGAACTAGACGAACATGGTCCAAAGAAGGCCAAAAGATCAAATGGTAGGACGAAGAGGGACGAAAGTGACGAACTTGGTCCAAAGAAGGCCAACGGATCAAATGGGAGGACGAAGAGGGACGAAAGAGACGAACTTGATTCAAAGAAGGACAACGGATCTAATGCGACGACAATGATGGACGAACGAGAAGAACTTGGTCCAAAGAAGGCCAACGGATCTAATTCGAGGATGAAGATGGACGAACGAGACGAACTTGGTCCAAAGAAGGCCAACAGATCAAATGGGAGGAGGAAGATGGACGAACTAGACGAACATGGTCCAAAGAAGGCCAACAGATCAAATGGTAGGACGAAGAGGGACGAAAGTGACGAACGTGGTCCAAAGAAGGCCAACGGATCAAATGGGAGGACGAAGTGGGACTAACGAGAGGAACTTGATCTAAAGAGGGCCATCGGATCAAATGGGAGGATGAAGATGGACGAACTAGACGAACATGGTCCAAAGAAGGCCAAAAGATCAAATGGTAGGACGAAGAGGGACGAAAGTGACGAACTTGGTCCAAAGAAGGCCAACGGATCAAATGGGAGGACGAAGAGGGACGAAAGAGACGAACTTGATCCAAAGAAGGACAACGGATCTAATGTGACGACAATGATGGACGAACGAGACGAACTTGGTCCAAAGAAGGCCAACGGATCTAATTCGAGGACGAAGATGGACGAACGAGACGAACTTGGTCCAAAGAAGGCCAACAGATCAAATGGGAGGAGGAAGATGGACGAACTAGACGAACATGGTCCAAAGAAGGCCAACGGATCTAATGGGAGGACGAAGAGGGACAAAAGAGACGAACTTGAACCAAAGAGGGACAATAGATCTAATGCGACGACAATGATGGACGAACGAGACGAACTTGGTCCAAAGATGGCCAACGGATCTAATGCGCGGACGAAGATGGACGAACGAGACGAACTTGGTCCAAAGAAGGCCAACGGATCAAATGGGAGGACGAAGAGGGACGAAAGAGACGAACTTGATCCAAAGAAGGACAACGGATCTAATGCGACGACAATGATGGACGAACGAGACGAACTTGGTCCAAAGAAGGCCAACGGATCTAATGCGAGGACGAAGATGGACGAACGAGACAAACTTTGTCCAAAGAAGGCCAACAGATCAAATGGGAGGACGACGAAGGACTAACGAGACCAACTTGATCCAAAGAAGGCCAACGGATCTAATGCGCGGACGAAGATGGACGAACGAGACGAACTTGGTCCAAAGAAGGCCAACGGATCAAATGGGAGGACGAAGAGGGACGAAAGAGACGAACTTGATCCAAAGAAGGACAACGGATCTAATGCGACGACAATGATGGACGAACGAGAAGAACTTGGTCCAAAGAAGGCCAACGGATCTAATTCGAGGATGAAGATGGACGAACGAGACAAACTTGGTCCAAAGAAGGCCAACAGATCAAATGGGAGGAGGAAGATGGACGAACTAGACGAACATGTTCCAAAGAAGGCCAACGGATCAAATGCGAGGACGAAGAAGGACGAACGAAACGAACTTGGTCCAAAGAATGCCAACGAATCAAATGGGAGGAGGAAGATGGACGAACTAGACGAACATGGTCCAAAGAAGGCCAACAGATCAAATGGTAGGACGAAGAGGGACGAAAGTGACGAACGTGGTCCAAAGAAGGCCAACAGATCAAATGGGAGGACGAAGTGGGACTAACGAGAGGAACTTGATCTAAAGAGGGCCATCGGATCAAATGGGAGGATGAAGATGGACGAACTAGACGAACATGGTCCAAAGAAGGCCAAAAGATCAAATGGTAGGACGAAGAGGGACGAAAGTGACGAACTTGGTCCAAAGAAGGCCAACGGATCAAATGGGAGGACGAAGAGGGACGAAAGAGACGAACTTGATTCAAAGAAGGACAACGGATCTAATGCGACGACAATGATGGACGAACGAGAAGAACTTGGTCCAAAGAAGGCCAACGGATCTAATTCGAGGATGAAGATGGACGAACGAGACGAACTTGGTCCAAAGAAGGCCAACAGATCAAATGGGAGGAGGAAGATGGACGAACTAGACGAACATGGTCCAAAGAAGGCCAACAGATCAAATGGTAGGACGAAGAGGGACGAAAGTGACGAACGTGGTCCAAAGAAGGCCAACGGATCAAATGGGAGGACGAAGTGGGACTAACGAGAGGAACTTGATCTAAAGAGGGCCATCGGATCAAATGGGAGGATGAAGATGGACGAACTAGACGAACATGGTCCAAAGAAGGCCAAAAGATCAAATGGTAGGACGAAGAGGGACGAAAGTGACGAACTTGGTCCAAAGAAGGCCAACGGATCAAATGGGAGGACGAAGAGGGACGAAAGAGACGAACTTGATCCAAAGAAGGACAACGGATCTAATGTGACGACAATGATGGACGAACGAGACGAACTTGGTCCAAAGAAGGCCAACGGATCTAATTCGAGGACGAAGATGGACGAACGAGACGAACTTGGTCCAAAGAAGGCCAACAGATCAAATGGGAGGAGGAAGATGGACGAACTAGACGAACATGGTCCAAAGAAGGCCAACGGATCTAATGGGAGGACGAAGAGGGACAAAAGAGACGAACTTGAACCAAAGAGGGACAATAGATCTAATGCGACGACAATGATGGACGAACGAGACGAACTTGGTCCAAAGATGGCCAACGGATCTAATGCGCGGACGAAGATGGACGAACGAGACGAACTTGGTCCAAAGAAGGCCAACGGATCAAATGGGAGGACGAAGAGGGACGAAAGAGACGAACTTGATCCAAAGAAGGACAACGGATCTAATGCGACGACAATGATGGACGAACGAGACGAACTTGGTCCAAAGAAGGCCAACGGATCTAATGCGAGGACGAAGATGGACGAACGAGACAAACTTTGTCCAAAGAAGGCCAACAGATCAAATGGGAGGACGACGAAGGACTAACGAGACCAACTTGATCCAAAGAAGGCCAACGGATCTAATGCGCGGACGAAGATGGACGAACGAGACGAACTTGGTCCAAAGAAGGCCAACGGATCAAATGGGAGGACGAAGAGGGACGAAAGAGACGAACTTGATCCAAAGAAGGACAACGGATCTAATGCGACGACAATGATGGACGAACGAGAAGAACTTGGTCCAAAGAAGGCCAACGGATCTAATTCGAGGATGAAGATGGACGAACGAGACAAACTTGGTCCAAAGAAGGCCAACAGATCAAATGGGAGGAGGAAGATGGACGAACTAGACGAACATGTTCCAAAGAAGGCCAACGGATCAAATGCGAGGACGAAGAAGGACGAACGAAACGAACTTGGTCCAAAGAATGCCAACGAATCAAATGGGAGGAGGAAGATGGACGAACTAGACGAACATGGTCCAAAGAAGGCCAACAGATCAAATGGTAGGACGAAGAGGGACGAAAGTGACGAACGTGGTCCAAAGAAGGCCAACAGATCAAATGGGAGGACGAAGTGGGACTAACGAGAGGAACTTGATCTAAAGAGGGCCATCGGATCAAATGGGAGGATGAAGATGGACGAACTAGACGAACATGGTCCAAAGAAGGCCAAAAGATCAAATGGTAGGACGAAGAGGGACGAAAGTGACGAACTTGGTCCAAAGAAGGCCAACGGATCAAATGGGAGGACGAAGAGGGACGAAAGAGACGAACTTGATCCAAAGAAGGACAACGGATCTAATGTGATGACAATGATGGACGAACTAGACGAACATGGTCCAAAGAAGGCCAACAGATCAAATGGTAGGACGAAGAGGGACGAAAGTGACGAACGTGGTCCAAAGAAGGCCAACGGATCAAATGGGAGGACGAAGTGGGACTAACGAGAGGAACTTGATCTAAAGAGGGCCATCGGATCAAATGGGAGGATGAAGATGGACGAACTAGACGAACATGGTCCAAAGAAGGACAACGGATCTAATGCGACGACAATGATGGACGAACGAGACGAACTTGGTCCAAAGAAGGCCAACGGATCTAATGCGAGGACGAAGATGGACGAACGAGACAAACTTTGTCCAAAGAAGGCCAACAGATCAAATGGGAGGACGACGAAGGACTAACGAGACCAACTTGATCCAAAGAAGGCCAACGGATCTAATGCGCGGACGAAGATGGACGAACGAGACGAACTTGGTCCAAAGAAGGCCAACGAATCAAATGGGATGACGAAGATGGACGAACTAGACGAACTAGACGAACATGGTCCAAAGAAGGCCAACGGATCAAATGGGAGGACGAAGAGGGACAAAAGAGACGAACTTGAACCAAAGAGGGACAATAGATCTAATGCGACGACAATGATGGACGAACGAGACGAACTTGGTCCAAAGATGGCCAACGGATCTAATGCGCGGACGAAGATGGACGAACGAGACGAACTTGGTCCAAAGAAGGCCAACGGATCAAATGGGAGGACGAAGAGGGACGAAAGAGACGAACTTGATCCAAAGAAGGACAACGGATCTAATGCGACGACAATGATGGACGAACGAGACAAACTTGGTCCAAAGAAGGCCAACGGATCTAATGCGAGGACGAAGATGGACGAACGAGACAAACTTTGTCCAAAGAAGGCCAACAGATCAAATGGGAGGACGACGAAGGACTAACGAGACCAACTTGATCCAAAGAAGGCCAACGGATCTAATGCGCGGACGAAGATGGACGAACGAGACGAACTTGGTCCAAAGAAGGCCAACGGATCAAATGGGAGGACGAAGAGGGACGAAAGAGACGAACTTGATTCAAAGAAGGACAACGGATCTAATGCGACGACAATGATGGACGAACGAGAAGAACTTGGTCCAAAGAAGGCCAACGGATCTAATTCGAGGATGAAGATGGACGAACGAGACAAACTTGGTCCAAAGAAGGCCAACAGATCAAATGGGAGGAGGAAGATGGACGAACTAGACGAACATGGTCCAAAGAAGGCCAACGGATCAAATGCGAGGACGAAGAAGGACGAACGAAACGAACTTGGTCCAAAGAATGCCAACGAATCAAATGGGAGGAGGAACATGGACGAACTAGACGAACATGGTCCAAAGAAGGCCAACAGATCAAATGGTACGACGAAGAGGGACGAAAGTGACGAACGTGGTCCAAAGAAGGCCAACAGATCAAATGGGAGGACGAAGTGGGACTAACGAGAGGAACTTGATCTAAAGAGGGCCATCGGATCAAATGGGAGGATGAAGATGGACGAACTAGACGAACATGGTCCAAAGAAGGCCAAAAGATCAAATGGTAGGACGAAGAGGGACGAAAGTGACGAACTTGGTCCAAAGAAGGCCAACGGATCAAATGGGAGGACGAAGAGGGACGAAAGAGACGAACTTGATCCAAAGAAGGACAACGGATCTAATGTGATGACAATGATGGACGAACTAGACGAACATGGTCCAAAGAAGGCCAACAGATCAAATGGTAGGACGAAGAGGGACGAAAGTGACGAACGTGGTCCAAAGAAGGCCAACGGATCAAATGGGAGGACGAAGTGGGACTAACGAGAGGAACTTGATCTAAAGAGGGCCATCGGATCAAATGGGAGGATGAAGATGGACGAACTAGACGAACATGGTCCAAAGAAGGACAACGGATCTAATGCGACGACAATGATGGACGAACGAGACGAACTTGGTCCAAAGAAGGCCAACGGATCTAATGCGAGGACGAAGATGGACGAACGAGACAAACTTTGTCCAAAGAAGGCCAACAGATCAAATGGGAGGACGACGAAGGACTAACGAGACCAACTTGATCCAAAGAAGGCCAACGGATCTAATGCGCGGACGAAGATGGACGAACGAGACGAACTTGGTCCAAAGAAGGCCAACGAATCAAATGGGATGACGAAGATGGACGAACTAGACGAACTAGACGAACATGGTCCAAAGAAGGCCAACGGATCAAATGGGAGGACGAAGAGGGACAAAAGAGACGAACTTGAACCAAAGAGGGACAATAGATCTAATGCGACGACAATGATGGACGAACGAGACGAACTTGGTCCAAAGATGGCCAACGGATCTAATGCGCGGACGAAGATGGACGAACGAGACGAACTTGGTCCAAAGAAGGCCAACGGATCAAATGGGAGGACGAAGAGGGACGAAAGAGACGAACTTGATCCAAAGAAGGACAACGGATCTAATGCGACGACAATGATGGACGAACGAGACAAACTTGGTCCAAAGAAGGCCAACGGATCTAATGCGAGGACGAAGATGGACGAACGAGACAAACTTTGTCCAAAGAAGGCCAACAGATCAAATGGGAGGACGACGAAGGACTAACGAGACCAACTTGATCCAAAGAAGGCCAACGGATCTAATGCGCGGACGAAGATGGACGAACGAGACGAACTTGGTCCAAAGAAGGCCAACGGATCAAATGGGAGGACGAAGAGGGACGAAAGAGACGAACTTGATTCAAAGAAGGACAACGGATCTAATGCGACGACAATGATGGACGAACGAGAAGAACTTGGTCCAAAGAAGGCCAACGGATCTAATTCGAGGATGAAGATGGACGAACGAGACAAACTTGGTCCAAAGAAGGCCAACAGATCAAATGGGAGGAGGAAGATGGACGAACTAGACGAACATGGTCCAAAGAAGGCCAACGGATCAAATGCGAGGACGAAGAAGGACGAACGAAACGAACTTGGTCCAAAGAATGCCAACGAATCAAATGGGAGGAGGAAGATGGACGAACAAGACGAACATGGTCCAAAGAAGGCCAACAGATCAAATGGTAGGACGAAGAGGGACGAAAGTGACGAACGTGGTCCAAAGAAGGCCAACGGATCAAATGGGAGGACGAAGTGGGACTAACGAGAGGAACTTGATCTAAAGAGGGCCATCGGATCAAATGGGAGGATGAAGATGGACGAACTAGACGAACATGGTCCAAAGAAGGCCAAAAGATCAAATGGTAGGACGAAGAGGGACGAAAGTGACGAACTTGGTCCAAAGAAGGCCAACGGATCAAATGGGAGGACGAAGAGGGACGAAAGAGACGAACTTGATCCAAAGAAGGACAACGGATCTAATGTGACGACAATGATGGACGAACGAGACGAACTTGGTCCAAAGAAGGCCAACGGATCTAATTCGAGGACGAAGATGGACGAACGAGACGAACTTGGTCCAAAGAAGGCCAACAGATCAAATGGGAGGAGGAAGATGGACGAACTAGACGAACATGGTCCAAAGAAGGCCAACGGATCTAATGGGAGGACGAAGAGGGACAAAAGAGACGAACTTGAACCAAAGAGGGACAATAGATCTAATGCGACGACAATGATGGACGAACGAGACGAACTTGGTCCAAAGATGGCCAACGGATCTAATGCGCGGACGAAGATGGACGAACGAGACGAACTTGGTCCAAAGAAGGCCAACGGATCAAATGGGAGGACGAAGAGGGACGAAAGAGACGAACTTGATCCAAAGAAGGACAACGGATCTAATGCGACGACAATGATGGACGAACGAGACGAACTTGGTCCAAAGAAGGCCAACGGATCTAATGCGAGGACGAAGATGGACGAACGAGACAAACTTTGTCCAAAGAAGGCCAACAGATCAAATGGGAGGACGACGAAGGACTAACGAGACCAACTTGATCCAAAGAAGGCCAACGGATCTAATGCGCGGACGAAGATGGACGAACGAGACGAACTTGGTCCAAAGAAGGCCAACGGATCAAATGGGAGGACGAAGAGGGACGAAAGAGACGAACTTGATCCAAAGAAGGACAACGGATCTAATGCGACGACAATGATGGACGAACGAGAAGAACTTGGTCCAAAGAAGGCCAACGGATCTAATTCGAGGATGAAGATGGACGAACGAGACAAACTTGGTCCAAAGAAGGCCAACAGATCAAATGGGAGGAGGAAGATGGACGAACTAGACGAACATGTTCCAAAGAAGGCCAACGGATCAAATGCGAGGACGAAGAAGGACGAACGAAACGAACTTGGTCCAAAGAATGCCAACGAATCAAATGGGAGGAGGAAGATGGACGAACTAGACGAACATGGTCCAAAGAAGGCCAACAGATCAAATGGTAGGACGAAGAGGGACGAAAGTGACGAACGTGGTCCAAAGAAGGCCAACAGATCAAATGGGAGGACGAAGTGGGACTAACGAGAGGAACTTGATCTAAAGAGGGCCATCGGATCAAATGGGAGGATGAAGATGGACGAACTAGACGAACATGGTCCAAAGAAGGCCAAAAGATCAAATGGTAGGACGAAGAGGGACGAAAGTGACGAACTTGGTCCAAAGAAGGCCAACGGATCAAATGGGAGGACGAAGAGGGACGAAAGAGACGAACTTGATCCAAAGAAGGACAACGGATCTAATGTGATGACAATGATGGACGAACTAGACGAACATGGTCCAAAGAAGGCCAACAGATCAAATGGTAGGACGAAGAGGGACGAAAGTGACGAACGTGGTCCAAAGAAGGCCAACGGATCAAATGGGAGGACGAAGTGGGACTAACGAGAGGAACTTGATCTAAAGAGGGCCATCGGATCAAATGGGAGGATGAAGATGGACGAACTAGACGAACATGGTCCAAAGAAGGACAACGGATCTAATGCGACGACAATGATGGACGAACGAGACGAACTTGGTCCAAAGAAGGCCAACGGATCTAATGCGAGGACGAAGATGGACGAACGAGACAAACTTTGTCCAAAGAAGGCCAACAGATCAAATGGGAGGACGACGAAGGACTAACGAGACCAACTTGATCCAAAGAAGGCCAACGGATCTAATGCGCGGACGAAGATGGACGAACGAGACGAACTTGGTCCAAAGAAGGCCAACGAATCAAATGGGATGACGAAGATGGACGAACTAGACGAACTAGACGAACATGGTCCAAAGAAGGCCAACGGATCAAATGGGAGGACGAAGAGGGACAAAAGAGACGAACTTGAACCAAAGAGGGACAATAGATCTAATGCGACGACAATGATGGACGAACGAGACGAACTTGGTCCAAAGATGGCCAACGGATCTAATGCGCGGACGAAGATGGACGAACGAGACGAACTTGGTCCAAAGAAGGCCAACGGATCAAATGGGAGGACGAAGAGGGACGAAAGAGACGAACTTGATCCAAAGAAGGACAACGGATCTAATGCGACGACAATGATGGACGAACGAGACAAACTTGGTCCAAAGAAGGCCAACGGATCTAATGCGAGGACGAAGATGGACGAACGAGACAAACTTTGTCCAAAGAAGGCCAACAGATCAAATGGGAGGACGACGAAGGACTAACGAGACCAACTTGATCCAAAGAAGGCCAACGGATCTAATGCGCGGACGAAGATGGACGAACGAGACGAACTTGGTCCAAAGAAGGCCAACGGATCAAATGGGAGGACGAAGAGGGACGAAAGAGACGAACTTGATTCAAAGAAGGACAACGGATCTAATGCGACGACAATGATGGACGAACGAGAAGAACTTGGTCCAAAGAAGGCCAACGGATCTAATTCGAGGATGAAGATGGACGAACGAGACAAACTTGGTCCAAAGAAGGCCAACAGATCAAATGGGAGGAGGAAGATGGACGAACTAGACGAACATGGTCCAAAGAAGGCCAACGGATCAAATGCGAGGACGAAGAAGGACGAACGAAACGAACTTGGTCCAAAGAATGCCAACGAATCAAATGGGAGGAGGAAGATGGACGAACAAGACGAACATGGTCCAAAGAAGGCCAACAGATCAAATGGTAGGACGAAGAGGGACGAAAGTGACGAACGTGGTCCAAAGAAGGCCAACGGATCAAATGGGAGGACGAAGTGGGACTAACGAGAGGAACTTGATCTAAAGAGGGCCATCGGATCAAATGGGAGGATGAAGATGGACGAACTAGACGAACATGGTCCAAAGAAGGCCAAAAGATCAAATGGTAGGACGAAGAGGGACGAAAGTGACGAACTTGGTCCAAAGAAGGCCAACGGATCAAATGGGATGACGAAGAGGGACGAAAGAGACGAACTTGATCCAAAGAAGGACAACGGATCTAATGTGACGACAATGATGGACGAACGAGACGAACTTGGTCCAAAGAAGGCCAACGGATCTAATTCGAGGACGAAGATGGACGAACGAGACGAACTTGGTCCAAAGAAGGCCAACAGATCAAATGGGAGGAGGAAGATGGACGAACTAGACGAACATGGTCCAAAGAAGGCCAACGGATCTAATGGGAGGACGAAGAGGGACAAAAGAGACGAACTTGAACCAAAGAGGGACAATAGATCTAATGCGACGACAATGATGGACGAACGAGACGAACTTGGTCCAAAGATGGCCAACGGATCTAATGCGCGGACGAAGATGGACGAACGAGACGAACTTGGTCCAAAGAAGGCCAACGGATCAAATGGGAGGACGAAGAGGGACGAAAGAGACGAACTTGATCCAAAGAAGGACAACGGATCTAATGCGACGACAATGATGGACGAACGAGACGAACTTGGTCCAAAGAAGGCCAACGGATCTAATGCGAGGACGAAGATGGACGAACGAGACAAACTTTGTCCAAAGAAGGCCAACAGATCAAATGGGAGGACGACGAAGGACTAACGAGACCAACTTGATCCAAAGAAGGCCAACGGATCTAATGCGCGGACGAAGATGGACGAACGAGACGAACTTGGTCCAAAGAAGGCCAACGGATCAAATGGGAGGACGAAGAGGGACGAAAGAGACGAACTTGATCCAAAGAAGGACAACGGATCTAATGCGACGACAATGATGGACGAACGAGAAGAACTTGGTCCAAAGAAGGCCAACGGATCTAATTCGAGGATGAAGATGGACGAACGAGACAAACTTGGTCCAAAGAAGGCCAACAGATCAAATGGGAGGAGGAAGATGGACGAACTAGACGAACATGTTCCAAAGAAGGCCAACGGATCAAATGCGAGGACGAAGAAGGACGAACGAAACGAACTTGGTCCAAAGAATGCCAACGAATCAAATGGGAGGAGGAAGATGGACGAACTAGACGAACATGGTCCAAAGAAGGCCAACAGATCAAATGGTAGGACGAAGAGGGACGAAAGTGACGAACGTGGTCCAAAGAAGGCCAACAGATCAAATGGGAGGACGAAGTGGGACTAACGAGAGGAACTTGATCTAAAGAGGGCCATCGGATCAAATGGGAGGATGAAGATGGACGAACTAGACGAACATGGTCCAAAGAAGGCCAAAAGATCAAATGGTAGGACGAAGAGGGACGAAAGTGACGAACTTGGTCCAAAGAAGGCCAACGGATCAAATGGGAGGACGAAGAGGGACGAAAGAGACGAACTTGATCCAAAGAAGGACAACGGATCTAATGTGACGACAATGATGGACGAACTAGACGAACATGGTCCAAAGAAGGCCAACAGATCAAATGGTAGGACGAAGAGGGACGAAAGTGACGAACGTGGTCCAAAGAAGGCCAACGGATCAAATGGGAGGACGAAGTGGGACTAACGAGAGGAACTTGATCTAAAGAGGGCCATCGGATCAAATGGGAGGATGAAGATGGACGAACTAGACGAACATGGTCCAAAGAAGGCCAAAAGATCAAATGGTAGGACGAAGAGGGACGAAAGTGACGAACTTGGTCCAGAGAAGGCCAACGGATCAAATGGGAGGACGAAGAGAGACGAAAGAGACGAACTTGATCCAAAGAAGGACAACGGATCTAATGTGACGACAATGATGGACGAACGAGACGAACTTGGTCCAAAGAAGGCCAACGGATCTAATTCGAGGACGAAGATGGACGAACGAGACGAACTTGGTCCAAAGGAGGCCAACAGATCAAATGGGAGGAGGAAGATGGACGAACTAGACGAACATGTTCCAAAGAAGGCCAACAGATCAAATGCGAGGACGAAGAAGGACGAACGAAACGAACCTGGTCCAAAGAAGGCCAACGAATCAAATGGGAGGAGGAAGATGGACGAACTAGACGAACATGGTCCAAAGAAGGCCAACAGATCAAATGGTAGGACGAAGAGGGACGAAAGTGACAAACTTGGTCCAAAGAAGGCCAACGGATCAAATGGGAGGACGAAGAGGGACTAACGAGACGAACTTGATCCAAAGAAGGCCAACGGAAGAAATGGGATGACGAAGATGGACGAACTAGACGAACATGGTCCAAAGAAGGCCAACAGATCAAATGGTAGGACGAAGAGGGATGAAAGTGACGAACATTGTCCAAAGAAGGCCAACGGATCAAATGGGAGGACGAAGAGGGACAAAAGAGACGAACTTGAACCAAAGAGGGACAATAGATCTAATGCGACGACAATGATGGACGAACGAGACGAACTTGGTCCAAAGAAGGCCAACGGATCAAACGGGAGGACGAAGAGGGACTAACGAGACGAACTTGATCCAAAGAAGGCCAACGGATGAAATGGGATGACGAAGATGGACGAACTAGACGAACATGGTCCAAAGAAGGCCAACGGATCAAATGGGAGGACGAAGAGGGACAAAAGAGACGAACTTGAACCAAAGAGGGACAATAGATCTAATGCGACGACAATGATGGACGAACGAGACGAACTTGGTCCAAAGATGGCCAACGGATCTAATGCGCGGACGAAGATGGACGAACGAGACGAACTTGGTCCAAAGAAGGCCAACGGATCAAATGGGAGGACGAAAGAGACGAACTTGATCCAAAGAAGGACAACGGATCTAATGCGACGACAATGATGGACGAACGAGACGAACTTGGTCCAAAGAAGGCCAACGGATCTAATGCGAGGACGAAGATTGGACGAACGAGACAAACTTTGTCCAAAGAAGGCCAACAGATCAAATGGGAGGACGACGAAGGACTAACGAGACCAACTTGATCCAAAGAAGGCCAACGGATCAAATGGGAGGACGAAGAGGGACGAAAGAGACGAACTTGATCCAAAGAAGGACAACGGATCTAATGCGACGACAATGATGGACGAACGAGACGAACTTGGTCCAAAGAAGGACAACGGATCTAATGCGACGACAATGATGGACGAACGAGACGAACTTGGTCCAAAGAAGGCCAACAAATCAAATGGGAGGAGGAAGATGGACGAACTGGACGAACATGGTCCAAAGAAGGCCAACGGATAAAATGCGAGGACGAAGAAGGACGAACGAAACGAACTTGGTCTAAAGAATGCCAATGAATCAAATGGGAGGAGGAAGATGGACGAACTAGACGAACATGGTCCAAAGAAGGCCAACAGATCAAATGGTAGGACGAACAGGGACGAAAGTGACAAACTTGGTCCAAAGAAGGCCAACGGATCAAATGGGAGGACGAAGAGGGACTAACGAGACGAACTTGATCCAAAGAAGGCCAACGGAAGAAATGGGATGACGAAGATGGACGAACTAGACGAACATGGTCCAAAGAAGGCCAACAGATCAAATGGTAGGACGAAGAGGGATGAAAGTGACGAACATTGTCCAAAGAAGGCCAACGGATCAAATGGGAGGACGAAGAGGGACAAAAGAGACGAACTTGAACCAAAGAGGGACAATAGATCTAATGCGACGACAATGATGGACGAACGAGACGAACTTGGTCCAAAGAAGGCCAACGGATCAAACGGGAGGACGAAGAGGGACTAACGAGACGAACTTGATCCAAAGAAGGCCAACGGATGAAATGGGATGACGAAGATGGACGAACTAGACGAACATGGTCCAAAGAAGGCCAACGGATCAAATGGGAGGACGAAGAGGGACAAAAGAGACGAACTTGAACCAAAGAGGGACAATAGATCTAATGCGACGACAATGATGGACGAACGAGACGAACTTGGTCCAAAGATGGCCAACGGATCTAATGCGCGGACGAAGATGGACGAACGAGACGAACTTGGTCCAAAGAAGGCCAACGGATCAAATGGGAGGACGAAAGAGACGAACTTGATCCAAAGAAGGACAACGGATCTAATGCGACGACAATGATGGACGAACGAGACGAACTTGGTCCAAAGAAGGCCAACGGATCTAATGCGAGGACGAAGATTGGACGAACGAGACAAACTTTGTCCAAAGAAGGCCAACAGATCAAATGGGAGGACGACGAAGGACTAACGAGACCAACTTGATCCAAAGAAGGCCAACGGATTAAATGGGAGGACGAAGAGGGACGAAAGAGACGAACTTGATCCAAAGAAGGACAACGGATCTAATGCGACGACAATGATGGACGAACGAGACGAACTTGGTCCAAAGAAGGACAACGGATCTAATGCGACGACAATGATGGACGAACGAGACGAAGTTGGTCCAAAGAAGGCCAACAAATCAAATGGGAGGAGGAAGATGGACGAACTGGACGAACATGGTCCAAAGAAGGCCAACGGATCAAATGCGAGGACGAAGAAGGACGAACGAAACGAACTTGGTCCAAAGAATGCCAATGAATCAAATGGGAGGAGGAAGATGGACGAACTAGACGAACATGGTCCAAAGAAGGCCAACAGATCAAATGGTAGGACGAACAGGGACGAAAGTGACGAACTTGGTCCAAAGAAGGCCAACGGAACAAATGGGAGGATGAAGAGGGACTAACGAGATGAACTTGATCCAAAGAAGGCCAACGGATCAAATGGGAGGACGAATATGGACGAACTAGACGAACATGGTCCAAAGAAGGCCAACAGATCAAATGGTAGGACGAAGAGGGACGAAAGTGACGAACGTGGTCCAAAGAAGGCCAACGGATCAAATGGGAGGACGAAGGGGGACTAACGAGAGGAACTTGATCTAAAGAGGGCCATCGGATCAAATGGGAGGATGAAGATGGACGAACTAGACGAACATGGTCCAAAGAAGGCCAAAAGATCAAATGGTAGGACGAAGAGGGACGAAAGTGACGAACTTGGTCCAGAGAAGGCCAACGGATCAAATGGGAGGACGAAGAGGGACGAAAGAGACGAACTTGATCCAAAGAAGGACAACGGATCTAATGTGACGACAATGATGGACGAACGAGACGAACTTGGTCCAAAGAAGGCCAACGGATCTAATTCGAGGACGAAGATGGACGAACGAGACAAACTTGGTCCAAAGAATGCCAACGAATCAAATGGGAGGAGGAAGATGGACGAACTAGACGAACATGGTCCAAAGAAGGCCAACAGATCAAATGGTAGGACGAAGAGGGACGAAAGTGACGAACGTGGTCCAAAGAAGGCCAACAGATCAAATGGGAGGACGAAGTGGGACTAACGAGAGGAACTTGATCTAAAGAGGGCCATCGGATCAAATGGGAGGATGAAGATGGACGAACTAGACGAACATGGTCCAAAGAAGGCCAAAAGATCAAATGGTAGGACGAAGAGGGACGAAAGTGACGAACTTGGTCCAAAGAAGGCCAACGGATCAAATGGGAGGACGAAGAGGGACGAAAGAGACGAACTTGATCCAAAGAAGGACAACGGATCTAATGTGACGACAATGATGGACGAACTAGACGAACATGGTCCAAAGAAGGCCAACAGATCAAATGGTAGGACGAAGAGGGACGAAAGTGACGAACGTGGTCCAAAGAAGGCCAACGGATCAAATGGGAGGACGAAGTGGGACTAACGAGAGGAACTTGATCTAAAGAGGGCCATCGGATCAAATGGGAGGATGAAGATGGACGAACTAGACGAACATGGTCCAAAGAAGGCCAAAAGATCAAATGGTAGGACGAAGAGGGACGAAAGTGACGAACTTGGTCCAGAGAAGGCCAACGGATCAAATGGGAGGACGAAGAGAGACGAAAGAGACGAACTTGATCCAAAGAAGGACAACGGATCTAATGTGACGACAATGATGGACGAACGAGACGAACTTGGTCCAAAGAAGGCCAACGGATCTAATTCGAGGACGAAGATGGACGAACGAGACGAACTTGGTCCAAAGAAGGCCAACAGATCAAATGGGAGGAGGAAGATGGACGATCTAGACGAACATGTTCCAAAGAAGGCCAACGGATCAAATGCGAGGACGAAGAAGGACGAACGAAACGAACCTGGTCCAAAGAAGGCCAACGAATCAAATGGGAGGAGGAAGATGGACGAACTAGACGAACATGGTCCAAAGAAGGCCAACAGATCAAATGGTAGGACGAAGAGGGACGAAAGTGACGAACGTGGTCCAAAGAAGGCCAACGGATCAAATGGGAGGATGAAGTGGGACTAACGAGAGGAACTTGATCTAAAGAGGGCCATCGGATCAAATGGGAGGATGAAGATGGACGAACTAGACGAACATGGTCCAAAGAAGGCCAAAAGATCAAATGGTAGGACGAAGAGGGACGAAAGTGACGAACTTGGTCCAGAGAAGGCCAACGGATCAAATGGGAGGACGAAGAGAGACGAAAGAGACGAACTTGATCCAAAGAAGGACAACGGATCTAATGTGACGACAATGATGGACGAACGAGACGAACTTGGTCCAAAGAAGGCCAACGGATCTAATTCGAGGACGAAGATGGACGAACGAGACGAACTTGGTCCAAAGAAGGCCAACAGATCAAATGGGAGGAGGAAGATGGACGAACTAGACGAACATGTTCCAAAGAAGGCCAACGGATCAAATGCGAGGACGAAGAAGGACGAACGAAACGAACCTGGTCCAAAGAAGGCCAACGAATCAAATGGGAGGAGGAAGATGGACGAACTAGACGAACATGGTCCAAAGAAGGCCAACAGATCAAATGGTAGGACGAAGAGGGACGAAAGTGACAAACTTGGTCCAAAGAAGGCCAACGGATCAAATGGGAGGACGAAGAGGGACTAACGAGACGAACTTGATCCAAAGAAGGCCAACGGAAGAAATGGGATGACGAAGATGGACGAACTAGACGAACATGGTCCAAAGAAGGCCAACAGATCAAATGGTAGGACGAAGAGGGATGAAAGTGACGAACATTGTCCAAAGAAGGCCAACGGATCAAATGGGAGGACGAAGAGGGACAAAAGAGACGAACTTGAACCAAAGAGGGACAATAGATCTAATGCGACGACAATGATGGACGAACGAGACGAACTTGGTCCAAAGAAGGCCAACGGATCAAACGGGAGGACGAAGAGGGACTAACGAGACGAACTTGATCCAAAGAAGGCCAACGGATGAAATGGGATGACGAAGATGGACGAACTAGACGAACATGGTCCAAAGAAGGCCAACGGATCAAATGGGAGGACGAAGAGGGACAAAAGAGACGAACTTGAACCAAAGAGGGACAATAGATCTAATGCGACGACAATGATGGACGAACGAGACGAACTTGGTCCAAAGATGGCCAACGGATCTAATGCGCGGACGAAGATGGACGAACGAGACGAACTTGGTCCAAAGAAGGCCAACGGATCAAATGGGAGGACGAAAGAGACGAACTTGATCCAAAGAAGGACAACGGATCTAATGCGACGACAATGATGGACGAACGAGACGAACTTGGTCCAAAGAAGGCCAACGGATCTAATGCGAGGACGAAGATGGACGAACGAGACAAACTTTGTCCAAAGAAGGCCAACAGATCAAATGGGAGGACGACGAAGGACTAACGAGACCAACTTGATCCAAAGAAGGCCAACGGATCAAATGGGAGGACGAAGAGGGACGAAAGAGACGAACTTGATCCAAAGAAGGACAACGGATCTAATGCGACGACAATGATGGACGAACGAGACGAACTTGGTCCAAAGAAGGCCAACAAATCAAATGGGAGGAGGAAGATGGACGAACTGGACGAACATGGTCCAAAGAAGGCCAACGGATCAAATGCGAGGACGAAGAAGGACGAACGAAACGAACTTGGTCCAAAGAATGCCAATGAATCAAATGGGAGGAGGAAGATGGACGAACTAGACGAACATGGTCCAAAGAAGGCCAAAAGATCAAATGGTAGGACGAAGAGGGACGAAAGTGACGAACTTGGTCCAAAGAAGGCCAACGGATCAAATGGGAGGACGAAGAGGGACGAAAGAGACGAACTTGATCCAAAGAAGGACAACGGATCTAATGTGACGACAATGATGGACGAACTAGACGAACATGGTCCAAAGAAGGCCAACAGATCAAATGGTAGGACGAAGAGGGACGAAAGTGACGAACGTGGTCCAAAGAAGGCCAACGGATCAAATGGGAGGACGAAGTGGGACTAATGAGAGGAACATGATCTAAAGAGGGCCATCGGATCAAATGGGAGGATGAAGATGGACGAACTAGACGAACATGGTCCAAAGAAGGCCAAAAGATCAAATGGTAGGACGAAGAGGGACGAAAGTGACGAACTTGGTCCAGAGAAGGCCAACGGATCAAATGGGAGGACGAAGAGAGACGAAAGAGACGAACTTGATCCAAAGAAGGACAACGGATCTAATGTGACGACAATGATGGACGAACGAGACGAACTTGGTCCAAAGAAGGCCAACGGATCTAATTCGAGGACGAAGATGGACGAACGAGACGAACTTGGTCCAAAGAAGGCCAACAGATCAAATGGGAGGAGGAAGATGGACGAACTAGACGAACATGTTCCAAAGAAGGCCAACGGATCAAATGCGAGGACGAAGAAGGACGAACGAAACGATCCTGGTCCAAAGAAGGCCAACGAATCAAATGGGAGGAGGAAGATGGACGAACTAGACGAACATGGTCCAAAGAAGGCCAACAGATCAAATGGTAGGACGAAGAGGGACGAAAGTGACAAACTTGGTCCAAAGAAGGCCAACGGATCAAATGGGAGGACGAAGAGGGACTAACGAGACGAACTTGATCCAAAGAAGGCCAACGGAAGAAATGGGATGACGAAGATGGACGAACTAGACGAACATGGTCCAAAGAAGGCCAACAGATCAAATGGTAGGACGAAGAGGGATGAAAGTGACGAACATTGTCCAAAGAAGGCCAACGGATCAAATGGGAGGACGAAGAGGGACAAAAGAGACGAACTTGAACCAAAGAGGGACAATAGATCTAATGCGACGACAATGATGGACGAACGAGACGAACTTGGTCCAAAGAAGGCCAACGGATCAAACGGGAGGACGAAGAGGGACTAACGAGACGAACTTGATCCAAAGAACTTGTTAATGGATTGAATGGATTGGAGAAGAATTTGGGGTTGGTTAGGGTTTGATTTTGATCATGGTTGTGCTCTTGGTATGAAGATGCTATGCTCTTGTTGATGAGTTGTGTTCATGGCTTGAATATGGCATGAGATTGTTGTGAAAATAATGAACCTCATTTGTTTGGATTCAATTGAACTCAAACATGCAAAGAAGAGATTGGTTTGCATCAATTTTGTAAAAATCGCAAGTCTGGTACGCCCTGGGTGTGGCTGTTTTCGTGGCTGGGAAATTCTGGAAAACAGGGGACAGCTCTGTTCATACCGCGGGTGTGAAAAGCTCTTGCGCCTGTGAACAGTTCTGGACCCAGGTTTTTGAAAATTAGTATTTTTGGTAAAAATCAAGTTTTCCCAATATTTTTCATAAACATACTTAAGAGAAAATGATTATTTGAACATTAAAGAATGGTATGTATGTTACTTAAGTTGAATTTTAGAACTTAAACATGGATTTGAATAAATATATTTTGGAAAAAAGATCAATATTTCAAAGAGAGTAAAAATGTAATAGAAGCCATGTTGAATGAGCACAAAGAGATGTGAATGAGCACAAAGAGATGTGAATTATCATAAGTGATGATAATGTGATAACCTAGAGTGAAGGTTATATGTGATTGTGCAAGTAATAACCTAGAGAAAAGGTTAAAGTGATTACAAGACAAACCAAAGCTTAAAAATGCTTGAGAATGGTGATTTTGTATGCTTAATGTGATGTGCCATTTTGCATAAAGAGAAAGAGAATGTGGCAAGTGGCCAATGTGATGAGCATTACAACCCGGATGGGGTTGAGAATAGGGATAGTCTGGCCACAGTAGCCTAAAGGGATTATCCAGGTTGCGAAACCCCTCAGATGGCCAGGTAGGAGATATCCCCTGAGCCGAGGCAAGTCGCATAACCCGGCTTGGATAAATCTGACGGACTTGACTATTCATGATATGGTGAGACGTAGCTTATCTGAATGATTACTATGAAGTCTGGAGGGACTCTCTGGTAAGTCTGATAAGTCTGCTACGGCCAATCGCTCAATGGTGTTGGAGGTAGGGAAGTCTCCTTGGAGCACTACGAGGGTGATGTGAGGGGAAATAGAAGTGACATGCATTGTATTATATATGAGTTGATGATAAGTTGATTGATGCTGAGATTGGCATTATGACTGTGAATATTTTATTGTGCTGAGATTGATGCTGTGACTGTGATTATTTAATTGTGTCTATGAGAACATATTGTTTTTCTGGTAAATGTTATACTTCTGAATCAAGAAAGGGTGAGTAGTAGATAATTAATATTGCTATTAAATCTGATAAGTTGGGTAGAATTTGTATTGATTGTCTCTATGCTTTATTATTTATGTACGATGATTTTTCACCCTTGCCTATATGTTTTGTGCTCTTGTTTTGAACATGATTCATATAGATGGGAGATCCTCCGGCAGGGTTGACCAAAGTCCGTAGACTTAGTTTCTGGCCCAGAGGGGCGGAAGGAGAGGGGTGGATTATCAACCCCGAGACACAGTGGGGTACATATTTAGGTTATGTTACGTCGCTAGAAACGTCCACTGAAGGACCACATAGATGGACTGTAGAAAATATTATATTAGATGTAAAGATGCCTATACAGGAGCTGTGGGATGCCTGGAAAGAGAAGGAGAGGCAGAGGCAACAGGTGCCTCAACCAGAGCCTACACACCGATCCGAGCCAAAGCAGCAGGAGACTACAAGACCAGGTCCACTGCACCAGAGAACTAGGACTCCTCCTTGTAAGAGGTTTTACGGGAAATGGAGACAAACGGCGCGTAAGAGTACAATACGCCGTGCACAGCCACTGAAGATCACATCCTCCGAGAAGAGGCCAATGGAGAAGACACCTACCCCTCAGCCTGATAGCAAGGGAACGGGGAAACAGATAGTGGAAGAGGAAAGTGATCCTTCAGAGGAGTCAGTGGGTAGTGTGTAGGAGTGGTGAGGACATAGTGTGCGGAGTGACTTTGTTTTGTTTTGTTTATGTAGTAGTTGACTCTATACCGGTGTGGGCTTATACTTAGAGTATTTTGGATGACTGTACTTTATACTATATGACTTTACCAGTTGACCAGTGATGTATATGTACACTTGAGATCAGTAGTATATCTGTTGTATATTATTCCTTTAGTAGTTATTTTCTCTTGTTTTTCATTTCGTTAATGATACGTTACGACATGAAAGAGTTTTCGAAATCGAAACAACGTAAGTGAGAGTTTCAAGTAAAAATAAAATAAAATAAAATAATACATCAGGCTCATGTTTCCTTTAAAGAAAAAAATTTATACTCATTTTCGAAAGATCAACTTAGGTTAATTAAAAGAAGAATTTCCTTAAAAAGAAAATCAATATGACGTATTTTAGATAAATCAGGTTACTTATGTTGTAATATCCTTTTATGAGAAAGGGTGTTGCAACTTGGTCCAAAGAAGGCCAACAGATCAAATGGGAGGAGGAAGATGGACGAACTAGACGAACATGGTCCAAAGAAGGCCAACAGATCAAATGGAAGGACGAAGAGGGACGAAAGTGACAAACTTGGTCCAAAGAAGGCCAACGGATCAAATGGGAGGACGAAGAGGGACTAACGAGACGAACTTGATCCAAAGAAGGCCAACGGATGAAATGGGATGACGAAGATGGACGAACTAGACGAACATGGTCCAAAGAAGGCCAACAGATCAAATGGTAGGACGAAGAGGGATGAAAGTGACGAACATTGTCCAAAGAAGGCCAACGGATCAAATGGGAGGACGAAGAGGGACAAAAGAGACGAACTTGAACCAAAGAGGGACAATAGATCTAATGCGACGACAATGATGGACGAACGAGACGAACTTGGTCCAAAGAAGGCCAACGGATCAAACGGGAGGACGAAGAGGGACTAACGAGACGAACTTGATCCAAAGAAGGCCAACGGATGAAATGGGATGACGAAGATGGACGAACTAGACGAACATGGTCCAAAGAAGGCCAACGGATCAAATGGGAGGACGAAGAGGGACAAAAGAGACGAACTTGAACCAAAGAGGGACAATAGATCTAATGCGACGACAATAATGGACGAACGAGACGAACTTGGTCCAAAGATGGCCAACGGATCTAATGCGCGGACGAAGATGGACGAACGAAACGAACTTGGTCCAAAGAAGGCCAACGGATCAAATGGGAGGACGAAAGAGACGAACTTGATCCAAAGAAGGACAACGGATCTAATGCGACGACAATGATGGACGAACGAGACGAACTTGGTCCAAAGAAGGCCAACGGATCTAATGCGAGGACGAAGATGGACGAACGAGACAAACTTTGTCCAAAGAAGGCCAACAGATCAAATGGGAGGACGACGAAGGACTAACGAGACCAACTTGATCCAAAGAAGGCCAACGGATCAAATGGGAGGACGAAGAGGGACGAAAGAGACGAACTTGATCCAAAGAAGGACAACGGATCTAATGCGACGACAATGATGGACGAACGAGACGAACTTGGTCCAAAGAAGGACAACGGATCTAATGCGACGACAATGATGGACGAACGAGACGAACTTGGTCCAAAGAAGGCCAACAAATCAAATGGGACGAGGAAGATGGACGAACTGGACGAACATGGTCCAAAGAAGGCCAACGGATCAAATGCGAGGACGAAGAAGGACGAACGAAACGAACTTGGTCCAAAGAATGCCAATGAATCAAATGGGAGGAGGAAGATGGACGAACTAGACGAACATGGTCCAAAGAAGGCCAACAGATCAAATGGTAGGACGAACAGGGACGAAAGTGACGAACTTGGTCCAAAGAAGGCCAACGGAACAAATGGGAGGATGAAGAGGGACTAACGAGATGAACTTGATCCAAAGAAGGCCAACGGATCAAATGGGAGGACGAATATGGACGAACTAGACGAACATGGTCCAAAGAAGGCCAACAGATCAAATGGTAGGACGAACAGGGACGAAAGTGACGAACGTGGTCCAAAGAAGGCCAACGGATCAAATGGGAGGACGAAGTGGGACTAACGAGAGGAACTTGATCTAAAGAGGGCCATCGGATCAAATGGGAGGATGAAGATGGACGAACTAGACGAACATGGTCCAAAGAAGGCCAAAAGATCAAATGGTAGGACGAAGAGGGACGAAAGTGACGAACTTGGTCCAGAGAAGGCCAACGGATCAAATGGGAGAACGAAGAGGGACGAAAGAGACGAACTTGATCCAAAGAAGGACAACGGATCTAATGTGACGACAATGATGGACGAACGAGACGAACTTGGTCCAAAGAAGGCCAACGGATCTAATTCGAGGACGAAGATGGACGAACGAGACGAACTTGGTCCAAAGAAGGCCAACAGATCAAATGGGAGGAGGAAGATGGACGAACTAGACGAACATGGTCCAAAGAAGGCCAACGGATCAAATGCGAGGACGAAGAAGGACGAAAGAAACGAACTTGGTCCAAAGAAGGCCAACGAATCAAATGGGAGGAGGAAGATGGACGAACTAGACGAACATGGTCCAAAGAAGGCCAACAGATCAAATGGAAGGACGAAGAGGGACGAAAGTGACAAACTTGGTCCAAAGAAGGCCAACGGATCAAATGGGAGGACGAAGAGGGACTAACGAGACGAACTTGATCCAAAGAAGGCCAACGGATGAAATGGGATGACGAAGATGGACGAACTAGACGAACATGGTCCAAAGAAGGCCAACAGATCAAATGGTAGGACGAAGAGGGATGAAAGTGACGAACATTGTCCAAAGAAGGCCAACGGATCAAATGGGAGGACGAAGAGGGACAAAAGAGACGAACTTGAACCAAAGAGGGACAATAGATCTAATGCGACGACAATGATGGACGAACGAGACGAACTTGGTCCAAAGAAGGCCAACGGATCAAACGGGAGGACGAAGAGGGACTAACGAGACGAACTTGATCCAAAGAAGGCCAACGGATGAAATGGGATGACGAAGATGGACGAACTAGACGAACATGGTCCAAAGAAGGCCAACGGATCAAATGGGAGGACGAAGAGGGACAAAAGAGACGAACTTGAACCAAAGAGGGACAATAGATCTAATGCGACGACAATAATGGACGAACGAGACGAACTTGGTCCAAAGATGGCCAACGGATCTAATGCGCGGACGAAGATGGACGAACGAAACGAACTTGGTCCAAAGAAGGCCAACGGATCAAATGGGAGGACGAAAGAGACGAACTTGATCCAAAGAAGGACAACGGATCTAATGCGACGACAATGATGGACGAACGAGACGAACTTGGTCCAAAGAAGGCCAACGGATCTAATGCGAGGACGAAGATGGACGAACGAGACAAACTTTGTCCAAAGAAGGCCAACAGATCAAATGGGAGGACGACGAAGGACTAACGAGACCAACTTGATCAAAAGAAGGCCAACGGATCAAATGGGAGGACGAAGAGGGACGAAAGAGACGAACTTGATCCAAAGAAGGACAACGGATCTAATGCGACGACAATGATGGACGAACGAGACGAACTTGGTCCAAAGAAGGCCAACGGATCTAATTCGAGGATGAAGATGGACGAACGAGACAAACTTGGTCCAAAGAAGGCCAACAGATCAAATGGGAGGAGGAAGATGGACGAACTGGACGAACATGGTCCAAAGAAGGCCAACGGATCAAATGCGAGGACGAAGAAGGACGAACGAAACGAACTTGGTCCAAAGAATGCAAATGAATCAAATGGGAGGAGGAAGATGGACGAACTAGACGAACATGGTCCAAAGAAGGCCAACAGATCAAATGGTAGGACGAACAGGGACGAAAGTGACGAACTTGGTCCAAAGAAGGCCAACGGATCAAATGGGAGGATGAAGAGGGACTAACGAGATGAACTTGATCCAAAGAAGGCCAACGGATCAAATGGGAGGACGAATATGGACGAACTAGACGAACATGGTCCAAAGAAGGCCAACAGATCAAATGGTAGGACGAAGAGGGACGAAAGTGACGAACGTGGTCCAAAGAAGGCCAACGGATCAAATGGGAGGACGAAGTGGGACTAACGAGAGGAACTTGATCTAAAGAGGGCCATCGGATCAAATGGGAGGATGAAGATGGACGAACTAGACGAACATGGTCCAAAGAAGGCCAAAAGATCAAATGGTAGGACGAAGAGGGACGAAAGTGACGAACTTGGTCCAGAGAAGGCCAACGGATCAAATGGGAGGACGAAGAGGGACGAAAGAGACGAACTTGATCCAAAGAAGGACAACGGATCTAATGTGACGACAATGATGGACGAACGAGACGAACTTGGTCCAAAGAAGGCCAACGGATCTAATTCGAGGACGAAGATGGACGAAGATGGACGAACGAGACGAACTTGGTCCAAAGAAGGCCAACAGATCAAATGGGAGGAGGAAGATGGACGAACTAGACGAACATGGTCCAAAGAAGGCCAACGGATCAAATGCGAGGACGAAGAAGGACAAACGAAACGAACTTGGTCCAAAGAAGGCCAACGAATCAAATGGGAGGAGGAAGATGGACGAACTAGACGAACATGGTCCAAAGAAGGCCAACAGATCAAATGGTAGGACGAAGAGGGACGAAAGTGACGAACTTGGTCCAAAGAAGGCCAACGGATCAAATGGGAGGACGAAGAGGGACTAACGAGACGAACTTGATCCAAAGAAGGCCAACGGATGAAATGGGATGACGAAGATGGACGAACTAGACGAACATGGTCCAAAGAAGGCCAACAGATCAAATGGTAGGACGAAGAGGGATGAAAGTGACGAACATTGTCCAAAGAAGGCCAACGGATCAAATGGGAGGACGAAGAGGGACAAAAGAGACGAACTTGAACCAAAGAGGGACAATAGATCTAATGCGACGACAATGATGGACGAACGAGACGAACTTGGTCCAAAGAAGGCCAACGGATCAAACGGGAGGACGAAGAGGGACTAACGAGACGAACTTGATCCAAAGAAGGCCAACGGATGAAATGGGATGACGAAGATGGACGAACTAGACGAACATGGTCCAAAGAAGGCCAACGGATCAAATGGGGGGACGAAGAGGGACAAAAGAGACGAACTTGAACCAAAGAGGGACAATAGATCTAATGCACCGACAATGATGGACGAACGAGACGAACTTGGTCCAAAGAAGGCCAACGGATCAAACGGGAGGACGAAGAGGGACTAACGAGACGAACTTGATCCAAAGAAGGCCAACGGATGAAATGGGATGACGAAGATGGACGAACTAGACGAACATGGTCCAAAGAAGGCCAACGGATCAAATGGGGGGACGAAGAGGGACAAAAGAGACGAACTTGAACCAAAGAGGGACAATAGATCTAATGCACCGACAATGATGGACGAACGAGACGAACTTGGTCCAAAGATGGCCAACGGATCTAATGCGCGGACGAAGATGGACGAACGAGACGAACTTGGTCCAAAGAAGGCCAACGGATCTAATGCGAGGACGAAGATGGACGAACGAGACAAACTTTGTCCAAAGAAGGACAACAGATCAAATGGGAGGACGACGAAGGACTAACGAGACCAACTTGATCCAAAGAAGGCCAACGGATCAAATGGGAGGACGAAGAGGGACGAAAGAGACGAACTTGATCCAAAGAAGGACAACGGATCTAATGCGACGACAATGATGGACGAACGAGACGAACTTGGTCCAAAGAAGGACAACGGATCTAATGCGACGACAATGATGGACGAACGAGACGAACTTGGTCCAAAGAAGGCCAACAAATCAAATGGGAGGAGGAAGATGGACGAACTGGACGAACATGGTCCAAAGAAGGACAACGGATCAAATGCGAGGACGAAGAAGGACGAACGAAACGAACTTGGTCCAAAGAATGCCAATGAATCAAATGGGAGGAGGAAGATGGACGAACTAGACGAACATGGTCCAAAGAAGGCCAACAGATCAAATGGTAGGACGAACAGGGACGAAAGTGACGAACTTGGTCCAAAGAAGGCCAACGGAACAAATGGGAGGATGAAGAGGGACTAACGAGATGAACTTGATCCAAAGAAGGCCAACGGATCAAATGGGAGGACGAATATGGACGAACTAGACGAACATGGTCCAAAGAAGGCCAACAGATCAAATGGTAGGACGAAGAGGGACGAAAGTGACGAACGTGGTCCAAAGAAGGCCAACGGATCAAATGGGAGGACGAAGTGGGACTAACGAGAGGAACTTGATCTAAAGAGGGCCATCGGATCAAATGGGAGGATGAAGATGGACGAACTAGACGAACATGGTCCAAAGAAGGCCAAAAGATCAAATGGTAGGACGAAGAGGGACGAAAGTGACGAACTTGGTCCAGAGAAGGCCAACGGATCAAATGGGAGGACGAAGAGGGACGAAAGAGACGAACTTGATCCAAAGAAGGACAACGGATCTAATGTGACGACAATGATGGACGAACGAGACGAACTTGGTCCAAAGAAGGCCAACGGATCTAATTCGAGGACGAAGATGGACGAACGAGACGAACTTGGTCCAAAGAAGGCCAACAGATCAAATGGGAGGAGGAAGATGGACGAACTAGACGAACATGGTCCAAAGAAGGCCAACGGATCAAATGCGAGGACGAAGAAGGACAAACGAAACGAACTTGGTCCAAAGAAGGCCAACGAATCAAATGGGAGGAGGAAGATGGACGAACTAGACGAACATGGTCCAAAGAAGGCCAACAGATCAAATGGTAGGACGAAGAGGGACGAAAGTGACGAACTTGGTCCAAAGAAGGCCAACGGATCAAATGGGAGGACGAAGAGGGACTAACGAGACGAACTTGATCCAAAGAAGGCCAACGGATGAAATGGGATGACGAAGATGGACGAACTAGACGAACATGGTCCAAAGAAGGCCAACAGATCAAATGGTAGGACGAAGAGGGATGAAAGTGACGAACATTGTCCAAAGAAGGCCAACGGATCAAATGGGAGGACGAAGAGGGACAAAAGAGACGAACTTGAACCAAAGAGGGACAATAGATCTAATGCGACGACAATGATGGACGAACGAGACGAACTTGGTCCAAAGAAGGCCAACGGATCAAACGGGGAGGACGAAGAGGGACTAACGAGACGAACTTGATCCAAAGAAGGCCAACGGATGAAATGGGATGACGAAGATGGACGAACTAGACGAACATGGTCCAAAGAAGGCCAACGGATCAAATGGGGGGACGAAGAGGGACAAAAGAGACGAACTTGAACCAAAGAGGGACAATAGATCTAATGCACCGACAATGATGGACGAACGAGACGAACTTGGTCCAAAGATGGCCAACGGATCTAATGCGCGGACGAAGATGGACGAACGAGACGAACTTGGTCCAAAGAAGGCCAACGGATCTAATGCGAGGACGAAGATGGACGAACGAGACAAACTTTGTCCAAAGAAGGACAACAGATCAAATGGGAGGACGACGAAGGACTAACGAGACCAACTTGATCCAAAGAAGGCCAACGGATCAAATGGGAGGACGAAGAGGGACGAAAGAGACGAACTTGATCCAAAGAAGGACAACGGATCTAATGCGACGACAATGATGGACGAACGAGACGAACTTGGTCCAAAGAAGGACAACGGATCTAATGCGACGACAATGATGGACGAACGAGACGAACTTGGTCCAAAGAAGGCCAACAGATCAAATGGGAGGAGGAAGATGGACGAACTGGACGAACATGGTCCAAAGAAGACCAACGGATCAAATGCGAGGAGGAAGAAGAACGAACGAAACGAACTTGGTCCAAAGAATGCCAATGAATCAAATGGGAGGAAGAAGATGGACGAACTAGAGGAACATGGTCCAAAGAAGGCCAACAGATCAAATGGTAGGACGAAGAGGGACGAAAGTGACAAACGTGGTCCAAAGAAGGCCAACGGATCAAATGGGAGGACGAAGTGGGACTAACGTGAGGAACTTGATCTAAAGAGGGCCATCGGATCAAATGGGAGGATGAAGATGGACGAACTAGACGAACATGGTCCAAAGAAGGCCAAAAGATCAAATGGTAGGACGAAGAGGGACGAAAGTGACGAACTTGGTCCAAAGAAGGCCAACGGATCAAATGGGAGGACGAAGAGGGACGAAAGAGACGAACTTGATCCAAAGAAGGACAACGGATCTAATGCGACGACAATGATGGACGAACGAGACGAACATGGTCCAAAGAAGGCCAACGGATCAAATGCGAGGACGAAGAAGGACGAACGAAACGAACTTGGTCCAAAGAAGGCCAACGTATCAAATGGGAGGAGGAAGATGGACGAACTAGACGAACATGGTCCAAAGAAGGCCAACAGATCAAATGGTAGGACGAAGAGGGACGAAAGTGACGAACTTGGTCCAAAGAAGGCCAACGGATCAAATGGGAGGACGAAGAGGGACTAACGAGACGAACGTGATCCAAAGAAGGCCAACGGATCAAATAGGAGGACGAATACGGACGAACTAGACGAACATGGTCCAAAGAAGGCCAACAGATCAAATGGTAAGACGAAGAGGGACGAAAGTGATGAACTTGGTCCAAAGAAGGCCAACGGATCTAATGTGACGACAATGATGGACGAACGAGACGAACTTGGTCCAAAGATGGCCAACGGATCTAATGCGCGGATGAAGATGGGCGAACGAGACGAACTTGGTCCAAAGAAGGCCAACGGATCAAATGGGAGGACGAAGAGGGACTAACGAGAGGAACTTGATCTAAAGAAGGCCATCGGATCAAATGGGAGGATGAAGATGGACGAACTAGACGAACATGGTCCAAAGAAGGCCAACAGATCAAATGGTTGGACGAAGAGGGACGAAAGTGACGAACTTGGTCCAAAGAAGGCCAACGGATCAAATGGGAGGACGAAGAGGGACGAAAGAGACGAACTTGATCCAAAGAAGGACAACGGATCTAATGCGACGACAATGATGGACGAACGAGACGAACATGGTCGAAAGACGGCGAACGGATATAATTCGAGGACGAAGATGGACGAACGAGACGAACTTGGTCCAAAGAAGGCCAACGGATCAAATGGGAGGACGACGAGGGACTAACGAGACAAACTTGATCCAAAGAAGGCCAACGGATCGAATGGGAGGATGAAGATGGACGATCTAGACGAACATGGTCCAAAGATGGCCAACAGATCAAATGGTAGGACGAAGAGGGATGAAAGTGACGAACTTGGTCCAAAGAAGGCCAACGGATCAAATGGGAGGACGAAGAGGGACTAAACAGACGAACTTGATCCAAAGAAGGCCAACGGATCAAATGGGAGGACGAAGATGGACGAACGAGACGAACATGGTCCAAAGAAGGCCAACAGATCAAATGGTAGGACGAAGAGGGACGAATGTTACGAACTTGGTCCAAAGAAGGCCAATAGATCTAATGCGACGACAATGATGGACGAACGAGACGAACTTGGTCCAAAGATGGCCAACGGATCTAATGCGAGGACGAAGATGGACGAACGGGACGAACTTGGTCCTAAGAAGGCCAACGGATCAAATGGGAGGACGAAGTGGGACTAAGAGAAGAACTTGATCCAAAGAAGGCCAACGGATCAAATGGAAGGAGGAAGATGGACGAACTAGACGAACATGGTCCAAAGAAGGCCAAATGATCAAATGGTAGGACGAAGAGGGACGAAAGTGACGAACTTGGTCCAAAGAAGGCCAACGGATCAAATGGGAGGACGAAGAGGGACTAACGAGACGAACTTGATCCAAAGAAGGACAACAGATCTAATGCGACGACAATGATGGACGAACGACACGAACTTGGTCCAAAGAAGACCAACGGATCTAATTCGAGGACGAAGATAGACGAACGAGACAAACTTGGTCCAAAGAAGGCCAACGGATCAAATGGGAGGACGACGAGGGACTAACGAGACGAACTTGATCCAAAGAAGGCCAACGGATCGAATGGGAGGATGAAGATGGACGAACTAGACGAACATGGTCCAAAGAAGGCCAACAGATCAAATGGTAGGACGAAGAGGGAGAAAGTGACGAACTTGGTCCAAAGAAGGCCAACGGATCAAATGGGAGGACGAAGAAGGACTAACGACACGAACTTGATCCAAAGAGGGACAATAGATCTAATGCGACGACAATGATGGACGAACGAGACGAACTTGGTCCAAAGATGGCCAACGGATCTAATGCGCGGACGAAGATGGGCGAACGAGACGAACTTGGTCCAAAGAAGGCCAACGGATCAAATGGGAGGACGAAGAGGGACTAACGAGAGGAACTTGATCTAAAGAAGGCCATCGGATCAAATGGGAGGATGAAGATGGACGAACTAGACGAACATGGTCCAAAGAAGGCCAACAGATCAAATGGTTCGACGAAGAGGGACGAAAGTGACGAACTTGGTCCAAAGAAGGCCAACGGATCAAATGGGAGGACGAAGTGGGACTAACGAGAGGAACTTGATCTAAAGAGGGCCATCGGATCAAATGGGAGGATGAAGATGGACGAACTAGACGAACATGGTCCAAAGAAGGCCAAAAGATCTAATGGTAGGACGAAGAGGGACGAAAGTGACGAACTTGGTCCAAAGAAGGCCAACGGATCAAATGGGAGGACGAAGAGGGACGAAAGAGACGAACTTGATCCAAAGAAGGACAATAGATCTAATGCGACGACAATGATGGACGAACGAGACGAACTTGGTCGAAAGAAGGCCAACGGATCTAATGCGAGGACGAAGATGGACGAACGGGACGAACTTGGTCAAAAGAAGGCGAACGGATCAAATGGGAGGACGAAGAGGGACGAAAGAGACGAACTTGATCCAAAGAAGGACAACGGATCTAATGCGACGACAATGATGGACGAACAAGACGAACTTGGTCCAAAGATGGCCAACGGATCAAATGGGAGGATGAAGAGGGACTAACGAGATGAACTTGATCCAAAGAAGGCCAACGGATCAAATGGGAGGACGAATATGGACGAACTAGACGAACATGATCCAAAGAAGGTCAACAGATCAAATGGTAGGACGAAGAGGGACGAAAGTGACGAACTTGGTCCAAAGAAGGCCAACGGATCAAATGGGAGGACGAAGAGGGACTAACGAGACGAACTTGATCCAAAGAAGGCCAACGGATCAAATGGGATGACGAAGATGGACGAACTAGACGAACATGGTCCAAAGAAGGCCAACAGATCAAATGGTAGGACGAAGAGGGACGAAAGTGACGAACTTGGTCCAAAGAAGGCCAACGGATCAAATGGGAGGACGAAGAGGGACAAAAGAGACGAACTTGATCCAAAGAAGGACAATAGATCTAATGCGACAACAATGATGGACGAACGAGACGAACTTGGTCGAAAGAAGGCCAACGGATCTAATGCGAGGACGACGATGGACGAACGGGACGAACTTGGTCCTAAGAAGGCCAAAGGATCAAATGGGAGGATGAAGTGGGACTAACGAGACAAACATGGTCCAAAGAAGGCCAAAAGATCAAATGGTAGGACGAAGAGGGACGAAAGTGACGAACTTGGTCCAAAGAAGGCCAACGGATCAAATGGGAGGACGAAAAGGGACGAAAGAGACGAACTTGATCCAAAGAAGGACAACGGGTCTAATGCGACGACAATGATGGACGAACGAGACGAACTTGGTCCAAAGAAGGCCAACAGATCAAATGGGAGGACGACGAGGGACTAACGAGACGAACTTGGTCCAAAGAAGGCCAACGGATCAAATGGGAGGACGACGAGGGACTAACGAGACAAACTTGATCCAAAGAAGGCCAACGGATCGAATGGGAGGATGAAGATGGACGATCTAGACGAACATGGTCCAAAGATGGCCAACATATCAAATGGTAGGACGAAGAGGGATGAAAGTGACGAACTTGGTCCAAAGAAGCCAACGGATCAAATGGGAGGACGAAAAGGGACGAAAGATACGAACTTGATCCAAAGAAGGACAACGGATCTAATGCGACGACAATGATGGACGAAAGGGACGAACATGGTCGAAAGACGGCCAACGGATATAATTCGAGGACGAAGATGGATGAACGAGACGAACTTGGTCCAAAGAAGGCCAACGGATCAAATGGGAGGACGACGAGGGACTAACGAGACAAACTTGATCCAAAGAAGGCCAACGGATCGAATGGGAGGATGAAGATGGACGATCTAGACGAACATGGTCCAAAGATGGCCAACAGATCAAATGGTAGGACGAAGAGGGATGAAAGTGACGAACTTGGTCCGAAGAAGGCCAACGGATCAAATGGGAGGACGAAGAGGGACTAAACAGACGAACTTGATCCAAAGAAGGCCAACGGATCAAATGGGAGGACGAAGATGGACGAACGAGACGAACATGGTCCAAAGAAGGCCAACAGATCAAATGGTAGGACGAAGAGCGACGAAAGTTACGAACTTGGTCCAAAGAAGGCCAATAGATCTAATGCGACGACAATGATGGACGAACGAGACGAACTTGGTCCAAAGATGGCCAACGGATCTAACGCGAGGACGAAGATGGACGAACGGGACGAACTTGGTCCTAAGAAGGCCAACGGATCAAATGGGAGGACGAAGTGGGACTAAGAGAAGAACTTGGTCCAAAGAAGGCCAACGGATCAAATGGGAGGACGAAGAGGGACTAACGAGATGAACTTGATCCAAAGAAGGGCAACAGATCTAATGCGACGACAACGATGGACGAACGACACGAACTTGGTCCAAAGAAGACCAACGGATCTAATTCGAGGACGAAGATAGACGAACGAGACAAACTTGGTCCAAATAAGGCCAACGGATCAAATGGGAGGACGACGAGGGACTAACGAGACGAACTTGATCCAAAGAAGGCCAACGGATCAAATAGGAGGACGAATACGGACGAACTAGACGAACATGGTCCAAAGAAGGCCAACAGATCAAATGGTAGGGCGAAGAGGGAGAAAGTGACGAACTTGGTCCAAAGAAGGCCAACGGATCAAATGGGAGGACGAAGAAAGGACTAACGACACGAACTTGATCCAAAGAGGGACAATAGAGCTAATGCGACGACAATGATGGACGAACGAGACGAACTTGGTCCAAAGATGGCCAACGGATCTAATGCGCGGACGAAGATGGGCGAACGAGACGAACTTGGTCCAAAGAAGGCCAACGGATCAAATGGGAGGACGAAGAGGGACTAACGAGAGGAACTTGATCTAAAGAAGGCCATCGGATCAAATGGGAGGATGAAGATGGACGAACTAGACGAACATGGTCCAAAGAAGGCCAACAGATCAAATGGTTGGACGAAGAGGGACGAAAGTGACGAACTTGGTCCAAAGAAGGCCAACGGATCAAATGGGAGGACGAAGAGGGACTAACGAGACGAACTTGATCCAAAGAAGGCCAACGGATCAAATGGGATGACGAAGATGGACGAACTAGACGAACATGGTCCAAAGAAGGCCAACAGATCAAATGGTAGGACGAAGAGGGACGAAAGTGACGAACTTGGTCCAAAGAAGGCCAACGGATCAAATGGGAGGACGAAGAGGGACAAAAGAGACGAACTTGATCCAAAGAAGGACAATAGATCTAATGCGACAACAATGATGGACGAACGAGACGAACTTGGTCGAAAAAAGGCCAACGGATCTAATGCGAGGACGAAGATGGACGAACGGGACGAACTTGGTCCTAAGAAGGCCAAAGGATCAAATGGGAGGATGAAGTGGGACTAACGAGACAAACATGGTCCAAAGAAGGCCAAAAGATCAAATGGTAGGACGAAGAGGGACGAAAGTGACGAACTTGGTCCAAAGAAGGCCAACGGATCAAATGGGAGGACGAAAAGGGACGAAAGAGACGAACTTGATCCAAAGAAGGACAACGGATCTAATGCGACGACAATAATGGACGAACGAGACGAACTTGGTCCAAAGAAGGCCAACGAGGGACTAACGAGACGAACTTGGTCCAAAGAAGGCCAACGGATCAAATGGGAGGACGACGAGGGACTAACGAGACAAACTTGATCCAAAGAAGGCCAACGGATCGAATGGGAGGATGAAGATGGACGATCTAGACGAACATGGTCCAAAGATGGCCAACAGATCAAATGGTAGGACGAAGAGGGATGAAAGTGACGAACTTGGTCCAAAGAAGGCCAACGGATCAAATGGGAGGACGAAAAGGGACGAAAGAGACGAACTTGATCCAAAGAAGGACAACGGATCTAATGCGACGACAATGATGGACGAAAGGGACGAACATGGTCGAAAGACGGCCAACGGATATAATTCGAGGACGAAGATGGATGAACGAGACGAACTTGGTCCAAAGAAGGCCAACGGATCAAATGGGAGGACGACGAGGGACTAACGAGACAAACTTGATCCAAAGAAGGCCAACGGATCGAATGGGATGATGAAGATGGACGATCTAGACGAACATGGTCCAAAGATGGCCAACAGATCAAATGGTAGGACGAAGAGGGATGAAAGTGACGAACTTGGTCCAAAGAAGGCCAACGGATCAAATGGGAGGACGAAGAGGGACTAAACAGACGAACTTGATCCAAAGAAGGCCAACGGATCAAATGGGAGGACGAAGATGGACGAACGAGACGAACATGGTCCAAAGAAGGCCAACAGATCAAATGGTAGGACGAAGAGGGACGAAAGTTACGAACTTGGTCCAAAGAAGGCCAATAGATCTAATGCGACGACAATGATGGACGAACGAGACGAACTTGGTCCAAAGATGGCCAACGGATCTAATGCGAGGACGAAGATGGACGAACGGGACGAACTTTGTCCTAAGAAGGCCAACGGATCAAATGGGAGGACGAAGTGGGACTAAGAGAAGAACTTGGTCCAAAGAAGGCCAACGGATCAAATGGGAGTACGAAGAGGGACTAACGAGATGAACTTGATCCAAAGAAGGACAACAGATCTAATGCGACGACAATGATGGACGAACGACACGAACTTGGTCCAAAGAAGACCAACGGATCTAATTCGAGGACGAAGATAGACGAACGAGACAAACTTGGTCCAAATAAGGCCAACGGATCAAATGGGAGGACGACGAGGGACTAACGAGACGAACTTGATCCAAAGAAGGCCAACGGATCGAATGGGAGGATGAAGATGGACGAACTAGACGAACATGGTCCAAAGAAGGCCAACAGATCAAATGGTAGGACGAAGGGGGATGAAAGTGATGAACTAGGTCCAAAGAAGGCCAACGGATCAAATGGGAGGACGAAGAGGGACTAACGAGACGAACTTGATCCAAAGAAGGCCAACGGATCAAATAAGGAGGACGAATACGGACGAACTAGACAAACATGGTCCAAAGAAGGCCAACAGATCAAATGGTAGGGCGAAGAGGGAGAAAGTGACGAACTTGGTCCAAAGAAGGCCAACGGATCAAATGGGAGGACGAAGAAGGACTAACGACACGAACTTGATCCAAAGAGGGACAATAGATCTAATGCGACGACAATGATGGACGAACGAGACGAACTTGGTCCAAAGATGGCCAACGGATCTAATGCGCGGACGAAGATGGGCGAACGAGACGAACTTGGTCCAAAGAAGGCCAACGGATCAAATGGGAGGACGAAGAGGGACTAACGAGAGGAACTTGATCTAAAGAAGGCCATCGGATCAAATGGGAGGATGAAGATGGACGAACTAGACGAACATGGTCCAAAGAAGGCCAACAGATCAAATGGTTGGACGAAGAGGGACGAAAGTGACGAACTTGGTCCAAAGAAGGCCAACGGATCAAATGGGAGGACGAACAGGGACGAAAGAGACGAACTTGATCCAAAGAAGGACAACGGATCTAATGCGACGACAATTATGGACGAACGAGACGAACTTCGTCCAAAGAAGACCAACGGATCTAATTCGAGGACGAAGATAGACGAACGAGACGAACTTGGTCCAAAGAAGGCCAACGGATCAAATGGGAGGACGACGAAGGACTAACGAGACGAACTTGATCCAAAGAAGGCCAACGGATCGAATGGGAGGATGAAGATGGACGAACTAGACGAACATGGTCCAAAGAAGGCCAACAGATCAAATGGTAGGACGAAGAGGGATGAAAGTGATGAACTAGGTCCAAAGAAGGCCAACGGATCAAATGGGAGGACGAAGAGGGACTAACGAGACGAACTTGATCCAAAGAAGGCCAACGGATCAAATAGAGGACGAATACGGACGAACTAGACGAACATGGTCCAAAGAAGGCCAACAGATCAAATGGTAGGGCGAAGAGGGAGAAAGTGACGAACTTGGTCCAAAGAAGGCCAACGGATCAAATGGGAGGACGAAGAAGGACTAACGACACGAACTTGATCCAAAGAGGGACAATAGATCTAATGCGACGACAATGATGGACGAACGAGACGAACTTGGTCCAAAGATGGCCAACGTATCTAATGCGCGGACGAAGATGGGCGAACGAGACGAACTTGGTCCAAAGAAGGCCAACGGATCAAATGGGAGGACGAAGAGGGACTAACGAGAGGAACTTGATCTAAAGAAGGCCATCGGATCAAATGGGAGGATGAAGATGGACGAACTAGACGAACATGGTCCAAAGAAGGCCAACAGATCAAATGGTTGGACGAAGAGGGACGAAAGTGACGAACTTGGTCCAAAGAAGGCCAACGGATCAAATGGGAAGACGAAGAGGGACGAAAGAGACGAACTTGATCCAAAGAAGGAGAACGGATCTAATGCGACGACAATGATGGACGAACGAGACGAACTTGGTCCAAAGAAGGCCAACGGATCTAATGCCAGGACGAAGACGGACGAACGAGACGAACTTGGTCCAAAGAAGGCCAACGGATCAAATGGGAGGACGACGAAGGACTAACGAGACAAACTTGATCCAAAGAAGGCCAACGGATCAAATGGGAGGACGAATATGGACGAACTAGACGAAGATGGTCCAAAGAAGGCCAACAGATCAAATGGTAGGACGAAGAGGGACGAAAGTTACGAACTTGGTCCAAAGAAGGCCAACTGATCAAATGGTAGGACGAAGAGGGACGAAAGTGACGAACTTGGTCCAAAGAAGGCCAACGGATCAAATGGGAGGACGAAGAGGGACTAACGAGACGAACTTGATCCAAAGAAGGCCAACGGATCAAATGGGATGACGAAGATGGACGAACTAGATGAACATGGTCCAAAGAAGGCCAACAAATCAAATGGTAGGACGAAGAGGGACGAAAGTGACGAACTTGGTCCAAAGAAGGCCAACGGATCGAATGGGAGGACGAAGAGGGACAAAAGAGACGAACTTGATCCAAAGAAGGACAATAGATCTAATGCGACGACAATGATGGACGAAAGAGACGAACTTGGTCCAATGAAGGCAAACGGATCTAATGCGAGGACGAAGATTGGCAAACGGGACGAACTTGGTCCTAAGAAGGCCAAAGGATCAAATGGAAGGGTGAAGTGGGACTAACGAGACGACCATGGTCCAAAGAAGGCCAAAAGATCAAATGGTAGGACGAAGAGGGACGAAAGTGTCGAACTTGATCCAAAGAAGGACAACGGATCTAATGCGACGACAATTATGGACGAACTAGACGAACTTGGTCCAAAGAAGACCAACGGATCTAATTCGAGGACGAAGATAGACGAACGAGACGAACTTGGTCCAAAGAAGGCCAACGGATCAAATGGGAGGACGACGAGGGACTAACGAGACGAACTTGATCCAAAGAAGGCCAACGGATCGAATGGGAGGATGAAGATGGACGAACTAGACGAACATGGTCCAAAGAAGGCCAACAGATCAAATGGTGGGACGAAGAGGGATGAAAGTGATGAACAAGGTCCAAAGAAGGCCAACGGATCAAATGGGAGGACGAAGAGGGACTAACGAGACGAACTTGATCCAAAGAAGGCCAACGGATCAAATAGAGGACGAATACGGACGAACTAGACGAACATGGTCCAAAGAAGGCCAACAGATCAAATGGTAGGACGAAGAGGGACGAAAGTGACGAACTTGGTCCAAAGAAGGCCAACGGATCAAATGGGAGGACGAAGAAGGACTAACGACACGAACTTGATCCAAAGAGGGACAATAGATCTAATACGACGACAATGATGAACGAACGAGACGAACTTGGTCCAAAGATGGACAACGGATCTAATGGGAGGACGAAGAGGGACTAATGAGAGGAACTTGATCTAAAGAAGGTCATCGGATCAAATGGGAGGATGAAGATGGACGAACTAGACGAACATGGTCCAAAGAAGGCCAAATGATCAAATGGTAGGACGAAGAGGGACGAAAGTGACGAACTTGGTCCAAAGAAGGCCAACGGATCAAATGGGAGGACGAAGAGGGATGAAAGAGACAAACTTGATCCAAAGAAGGACAACAAATCTAATGCGACGACAATGATGGACGAACGAGACGAACTTGGTCCAAAGAAGACCAACGGATCTAATTCGAGGACGAAGATAGACGAACGAGATGAACTTGGTCCAAAGAAGGCCAACGGATCAAATGGGAGGACGACGAGGGACTAACGAGACGAACTTGATCCAAAGAAGGCCAACGGATCGAATGGGAGGATAAAGATGGACGAACTAGACGAACATGGTCCAAAGAAGGCCAACAGATCAAATGGTAGGACGAAGAGGGATGAAAGTGATGAACTAGGTCCAAAGAAGGCCAACGGATCAAATGGGAGGACGAAGAGGGACTAACGAGACGAACATGATCCAAAGAAGGCCAACGGATCAAATAGGAGGACGAATTCGGACGAACTAGACGAACATGGTCCAAAGAAGGCCAACAGATCAAATGGTTGGGCGAAGAGGGACGAAAGTGACGAACTTGGTCCAAAGAAGGCCAACGGATCAAATGGGAGGACGAAGAAGGACTAACGACATGAACTTGATCCAAAGAGGGACAATAGATCTAATGCGACGACAATGATAGACGAACGAGACGAACTTGGTCCAAAGATGGCCAACGGATCTAATGCGCGGACGAAGATGGGCGAACGAGACGAACTTGGTCCAAAGAAGGCCAACGGATCAAATGCGCGGACGAAGATGGACGAACGAGACGAACTTGGTCCAAAGAAGGCCAACGGATCAAATGGGAGGACGAAGAGGGACTACCGAGACGAACTTGATCTAAAGGAGGCCACCAGATCAAATGGGAGGATGAAGATGGACGAACTAGACGAACATGGTCCAATGAAGGCCAACAGATCAAATGGTAGGACGAAGAGGGACGAAAGTGAAGAACTTGGTCCAAAGAAGGCCAACGGATCAAATGGGAGGACGAAGATGGACGAACGAAACGAACTTGGTCCAAAGAAGGCCAACGGATCAAATGGGAGGAGGAAGATGGACGAACTAAACGAACATGGTCCAAGGAAGGCCAACAGATCAAATGGTAGGACGAAGAGGGACGAAAGTGACGAACTTGGTCCAAAGAAGGCCAACGGATCAAATGCGAGGACGAAGATGGACGAACGAAACGAACTTGGTCCAAAGAAGGCCAACGGCTCAAATGGGAGGAGGAAGATGGACGAACTAAACGAACATGGTCCAAGGAAGGCCAACAGATCAAATGGTAGGACGAAGAGGGACGAAAGTGACGAACTTGGTCCAAAGAAGGCCAACGGATCAAATGGGAAGACGAAGAGGGACAAAAGAAACGAACTTGATCCAAAGAAGGACAATAGATCTAATGCGACGACAATGATGGACGAACGAGACGAACTTGGTCCAAAGAAGGGCAACGGATCTAATGCGAGGACGAAGATGGACGAACGAGACGAACTTGGTACAAAGAAGGCCAACGGATCAAATGGGAGGACGAAATGGGACTAACGAGACGAACTTGATCCAAAGAAGGCCAACGGATCAAATGGGAGGAGGAAGATGGACGAACTAGACGAACATGGTCCAAAGAAGGCCAACAGATCAAATGGTAGGACGAAGAGGGACGAAAGTGACGAACTTGGTCCAAAGAAGGCCAACGGATCAAATGCGAGGACGAAGATGGACGAACGAAACGAACTTGGTCCAAAGAAGGCCAACGGCTCAAATGGGAGGAGGAAGATGGACGAACTAAACGAACATGGTCCAAGGAAGGCCAACAGATCAAATGGTAGGACGAAGAGGGACGAAAGTGACGAACTTGGTCCAAAGAAGGCCAACGGATCAAATGGGAGGACGAAGAGGGACGAAAGAGACAAACTTGATCCAAAGAAGGACAACAGATCTAATGCGACGACAATGATGGACGAACGACACGAACTTGGTCCAAAGAAGACCAACGGATCTAATTCGAGGACGAAGATAGACGAACGAGATGAACTTGGTCCAAAGAAGGCCAACGGATCAAATGGGAGGACGACGAGGGACTAACGAGACGAACTTGATCCAAAGAAGGCCAACGGATCGAATGGGAGGATAAAGACGGACGAACTAGACGAACATGGTCCAAAGAAGGCCAACAGATCAAATGGTAGGACGAAGAGGGATGAAAGTGATGAACTAGGTCCAAAGAAGGCCAACGGATCAAATGGGAGGACGAAGAGGGACTAACGAGACGAACATGATCCAAAGAAGGCCAACGGATCAAATAGGAGGACGAATTCGGACGAACTAGACGAACATGGTCCAAAGAAGGCCAACAGATCAAATGGTTGGGCGAAGAGGGACGAAAGTGACGAACTTGGTCCAAAGAAGGCCAACGGATCAAATGGGAGGACGAAGAAGGACTAACGACATGAACTTGATCCAAAGAGGGACAATAGATCTAATGCGACGACAATGATAGACGAACGAGACGAACTTGGTCCAAAGATGGCCAACGGATCTATTGCGCGGACGAAGATGGGCGAACGAGACGAACTTGGTCCAAAGAAGGCCAACGGATCAAATGCGCGGACGAAGATGGACGAACGAGACGAACTTGGTCCAAAGAAGGCCAACGGATCAAATGGGAGGACGAAGAGGGACTACCGAGACGAACTTGATCTAAAGGAGGCCACCAGATCAAATGGGAGGATGAAGATGGACGAACTAGACGAACATGGTCTAATGAAGGCCAACAAATCAAATGGTAGGACGAAGAGGGACGAAAGTGAAGAACTTGGTCCAAAGAAGGCCAACGGATCAAATGGGAGGACGAAGATGGACGAACGAAACGAACTTGGTCCAAAGAAGGCCAACGGATCAAATGGGAGGAGGAAGATGGACGAACTAAACGAATATGGTCCAAGGAAGGCCAACAGATCAAATGGTAGGACGAAGAGGGACGAAAGTGACGAACTTGGTCCAAAGAAGGCCAACGGATCAAATGCGAGGACGAAGATGGACGAACGAAACGAACTTGGTCCAAAGAAGGCCAACGGCTCAAATGGGAGGAGGAAGATGGACGAACTAAACGAACATGGTCCAAGGAAGGCCAACAGATCAAATGGTAGGACGAAGAGGGACGAAAGTGACGAACTTGGTCCAAAGAAGGCCAACGGATCAAATGGGAAGACGAAGAGGGACAAAAGAAACGAACTTGATCCAAAGAAGGACAATAGATCTAATGCGACGACAATGATGGACGAACGAGACGAACTTGGTCCAAAGAAGGGCAACGGATCTAATGCGAGGACGAAGATGGACGAACGGACGAACTTGGTCCAAAGAAGGCCAACGGATCAAATGGGAGGACGAAATGGGACTAACGAGACGAACTTGATCCAAAGAAGGCCAACGGATCAAATGGGAGGAGGAAGATGGACGAACTAGACGAACATGGTCCAAAGAAGGCCAACAGATCAAATGGTAGGACGAAGACGGACGAAAGTGACGAACTTGGTCCAAAGAAGGCCAACGGATCAAATGCGAGGACGAAGATGGACGAACGAAACGAACTTGGTCCAAAGAAGGCCAACGGCTCAAATGGGAGGAGGAAGATGGACGAACTAAACGAACATGGTCCAAGGAAGGCCAACAGATCAAATGGTAGGACGAAGAGGGACGAAAGTGACGAACTTGGTCCAAAGAAGGCCAACGGATCAAATGGGAAGACGAAGAGGGACAAAAGAAACGAACTTGATCCAAAGAAGGACAATAGATCTAATGCGACGACAATGATGGACGAACGAGACGAACTTGGTCCAAAGAAGGCCAACGGATCTAATGCGAGGACGAAGATGGACGAACGAGACGAACTTTGTCCAAAGAAGGCCAACGGATCAAATGGGAGGACGAAATGGGACTAACGAGACGAACTTGATCCAAAGAAGGCAAACGGATCAAATGGGAGGAGGAAGATGGACGAACTAGACGAACATGGTCCAAAGAAGGCCAACAGATCAAATGGTAGGACGAAGAGGGACGAAAGTGACGAACTTGGTCCAAAGAAGGCCAACGGATCAAATGCGAGGACGAAGATGGACGAACGAAACGAACTTGGTCCAAAGAAGGACAACGGATCAAATGGGAGGAGGAAGATAGACGAACTAGACGAACATGGTCCAAAGAAGGCCAACGGATCAAATGGGAGGACGAAGAGGGACAAAAGAGACGAACTTGATCCAAAGAGGGGCAACAGATCTAATGCGACGACAATGATGGACGAACGAGACGAACTTGGTCCACAGATGGCCAACGGATCTAATGCGCGGACGAAGATGGACGAACGAGACGAAATTGGTCCAAAGAAGGCCAACGGATCAAATGGGAGGACGAAGATGGAGGAACTAGATGAACATGGTCCAAACAAGGCCAACAGATCAAATGGTAGGACGAAGAGGGACGAAAATGACGAACTTGGTCCAAAGAAGGCCAACGGATCAAATGGGAGGACGACGAAGGACTAACGAGACAAACTTGATCCCAAGAAGGCCAACGGATCAAATGGGAGGACGAATATGGAAGAACTAGACGAAGATGGTCCAAAGAAGGCCAACAGATCAAATGGTAGGACGAAGAGGGACGAAAGTGACGAACTTGGTCCAAAGAAGGCCAACGGATCAAATGGGAGGACGAAGAGGGACGAAAGAGACGAACTTGATCCAAAGAAGGACAACGGATCTAATGCGACGACAATGATGGACGAACGAGACGAACTTGGTCCAAAGATGGCCAACGGATCTAATGCGCGGACGAAGATGGACGAACGAAACGAACTTGGTCCAAAGAAGGCCAACGGATCAAATGGGAGGACGAAGATGGAGGAACTAGATGAACATGGTCCAAACAAGGCCAACAGATCAAATGGTAGGACGAAGAGGGACGAAAATGACGAACTTGGTCCAAAGAAGGCCAACGGATCAAATGGGAGGACGACGAAGGACTAACGAGACAAACTTGATCCCAAGAAGGCCAACGGATCAAATGGGAGGACGAATATGGACGAACTAGACGAACTTGGTCCAAAGAAGGCCAACGGATCAAATGGGAGGACGAAGAGGGACGAAAGAGACGAACTTGATCCAAAGAAGGACAACGGATCTAATGCGACGACAATGATGGACGAACGAGACGAACTTGGTCCAAAGATGGCCAACGGATCTAATGGGCGGACGAAGATGGACGAACGAGACGAACTTGGTCCAAAGAAGGCCAACGGATCAAATGGGAGGACGAAGATGGAGGAACTAGATGAACATGGTCCAAAAAAGGCCAACAGATCAAATGGTAGGACGAAGAGGGACGAAAATGACGAACTAGGTCCAAAGAAGGCCAACGGATCAAATGGGAGGACGACGAAGGACTAACGAGACAAACTTGATCCCAAGAAGGCCAACGGATCAAATGGGAGGACGAATATGGACGAACTAGACGAAGATGGTCCAAAGAAGGCCAACAGATCAAATGGTAGGGCGAAGAGGGACGAAAGTGACGAACTTGGTCCAAAGAAGGCCAACGGATCAAATGGGAGGACGAAGAAGGACTAACGACATGAACTTGATCCAAAGAGGGACAATAGATCTAATGCGACGACAATGATGGACGAACGAGACGAACTTGGTCCAAAGATGGCCAGTGGATCTAATGCGCGGACGAAGATGGGCGAACGAGACGAACTTGGTCCAAAGAAGGCCAACAGATCAAATGGGAGGACGAAGACGGACTAACGAGAGGAACTTGATCTAAAGAAGGCCATCGGATCAAATGGGAGGATGAAGATGGACGAACTAGACGAACATGGTCCAAAGAAGGGCAACAGATCAAATGGTTGGACGAAGAGGGACGAAAGTGACGAACTTGGTCCAAAGAAGGCCAACGGATCAAATGGGAGGACGAAGAGGGACGAAAGAGACGAACTTGATCCAAAGAAGGACAACGGATCTAATGCGACGACAACAATGGACGAACGAGACGAACTTGGTCCGATGAAGGCCAACGGATATAATTCGAGGACGACTATGGATGAACGAGACGAACTTGGTCCAAAGAAGGCCAACGGATCAAATGGGAGGACGACGAGGGACTAACGAGACAAACTTGATCCAAAGAAGGCCAACGGATCGAATGGGAGGACGAAGATGGACGATCAAGACGAACATGGTCCAAAGATGGCCAACAGATCAAATGGTAGGACGAAGAGGGATGAAAGTGACGAACTTGGTCCAAAGAAGGCCAACGGATCAAATGGGAGGACGAAGAGGGACAAAAGAGACGAACTTGATCCAAAGAGGGGCAATAGATCTAATGCGACGACAATGATGGACGAAGGAGACAAACTTGGTCCAAAGAAGGCCAACAGATCTAATGCGAGGACGAAGATGGACGAACGAGACGAACTTGGTCCAAAGAAGGCCAACGGATCTAATGCGCGGACGAAGATGGACGAACGAGACGAACTTGGTCCAAAGAAGGCCAACGGATCAAATGGGAGGACGAAGAAGGACTAACGAGACGAACTTGATCTAAAGGAGGCCACCAGATCAAATGGGAGGATGAAGATGGACGAACTAGACGAACATGGTCCAATGAAGGCCAACAGATCAAATGGGAGGACGAAGATGGACGAACGAAACGAACTTGGTCCAAAGAAGGCCAACGGATCAAATGGGAGGAGGAAGATGGACGAACTAAACGAACATGGTCCAAGGAAGGCCAACAGATCAAATGGTAGGACGAAGAGGGACGAAAGTGACGAACTTGGTCCAAAGAAGGCCAACGGATCAAATGGGAGGACGAAGAGGGACAAAAGAGACGAACTTGATCCAAAGAAGGACAATAGATCTAATGCGACGACAATGATGGACGAACGAGACGAACTTGGTCCAAAGAAGGCCAACGGATCTAATGCGAGGACGAAGATGGACGAACGAGACGAACTTGGTCCAAAGAAGGCCAACGGATCAAATGGGAGGACGAAATGGGACTAACGAGACGAACTTGATCCAAAGAAGGCCAACGGATCAAATGGGAGGAGGAAGATGGACGAACTAGACGAACATGGTCCAAAGAAGGCCAACAGATCAAATGGTAGGACGAAGAGGGACGAAAGTGACGAACTTGGTCCAAAGAAGGCCAACGGATCAAATGCGAGGACGAAGATGGACGAACGAAACAAACTTGGTCCAAAGAAGGCCAATGGATCAAATGGGAGGAGGAAGATGGACGAACTAGACGAACATGGTCCAAAGAAGGCCAACAGATCAAATGGTAGGACGAAGAGGGACGAAAGTGACGAACTTGATCCAAAGAGGGGCAACAGATCTAATGCGACGACAATGATGGACGAACGAGACGAACTTGGTCCACAGATGGCCAACGGATCTAATGCGCGGACGAAGATGGACGAACGAGACGAAATTGGTCCAAAGAAGGCCAACGGATCAAATGGGAGGACGAAGATGGAGGAACTAGATGAACATGGTCCAAACAAGGCCAACAGATCAAATGGTAGGACGAAGAGGGACGAAAATGACGAACTTGGTCCAAAGAAGGCCAACGGATCAAATGGGAGGACGACGAAGGACTAAGGAGACAAACTTGATCCCAAGAAGGCCAACGGATCAAATGGGAGGACGAATATGGACGAACTAGACGAAGATGGTCCAAAGAAGGCCAACAGATCAAATGGTAGGACGAAGAGGGACGAAAGTGACGAACTTGGTCCAAAGAAGGCCAACGGATCAAATGGGAGGACGAAGAGGGACGAAAGAGACGAACTTGATCCAAAGAAGGACAACGGATCTAATGCGACGACAATGATGGACGAACGAGACGAACTTGGTCCAAAGATGGCCAACGGATCTAATGCGCGGACGAAGATGGACGAACGAAACGAACTTGGTCCAAAGAAGGCCAACGGATCAAATGGGAGGACGAAGATGGAGGAACTAGATGAACATGGTCCAAACAAGGCCAACAGATCAAATGGTAGGACGAAGAGGGACGAAAATGACGAACTTGGTCCAAAGAAGGCCAACGGATCAAATGGGAGGACGACGAAGGACTAACGAGACAAACTTGATCCCAAGAAGGCCAACGGATCAAATGGGAGGACGAATATGGACGAACTAGACGAACTTGGTCCAAAGAAGGCCAACGGATCAAATGGGAGGACGAAGAGGGACGAAAGAGACGAACTTGATCCAAAGAAGGACAACGGATCTAATGCGACGACAATGATGGACGAACGAGACGAACTTGGTCCAAAGATGGCCAACGGATCTAATGGGCGGACGAAGATGGACGAACGAGACGAACTTGGTCCAAAGAAGGCCAACGGATCAAATGGGAGGACGAAGATGGAGGAACTAGATGAACATGGTCCAAAAAAGGCCAACAGATCAAATGGTAGGACGAAGAGGGACGAAAATGACGAACTAGGTCCAAAGAAGGCCAACGGATCAAATGGGAGGACGACGAAGGACTAACGAGACAAACTTGATCCCAAGAAGGCCAACGGATCAAATGGGAGGACGAATATGGACGAACTAGACGAAGATGGTCCAAAGAAGGCCAACAGATCAAATGGTAGGGCGAAGAGGGACGAAAGTGACGAACTTGGTCCAAAGAAGGCCAACGGATCAAATGGGAGGACGAAGAAGGACTAACGACATGAACTTGATCCAAAGAGGGACAATAGATCTAATGCGACGACAATGATGGACGAACGAGACGAACTTGGTCCAAAGATGGCCAGTGGATCTAATGCGCGGACGAAGATGGGCGAACGAGACGAACTTGGTCCAAAGAAGGCCAACGGATCAAATGGGAGGACGAAGACGGACTAACGAGAGGAACTTGATCTAAAGAAGGCCATCGGATCAAATGGGAGGATGAAGATGCACGAACTAGACGAACATGGTCCAAAGAAGGCCAACAGATCAAATGGTTGGACGAAGAGGGACGAAAGTGACGAACTTGGTCCAAAGAAGGCCAACGGATCAAATGGGAGGACGAAGAGGGACGAAAGAGACGAACTTGATCCAAAGAAGGACAACGGATCTAATGCGACGACAACAATGGACGAACGAGACGAACTTGGTCCGATGAAGGCCAACGGATATAATTCGAGGACGAATATGGATGAACGAGACGAACTTGGTCCAAAGAAGGCCAACGGATCAAATGGGAGGACGACGAGGGACTAACGAGACAAACTTGATCCAAAGAAGGCCAACGGATCGAATGGGAGGACGAAGATGGACGATCAAGACGAACATGGTCCAAAGATGGCCAACAGATCAAATGGTAGGACGAAGAGGGATGAAAGTGACGAACTTGGTCCAAAGAAGGCCAACGGATCAAATGGGAGGACGAAGAGGGACAAAAGAGACGAACTTGATCCAAAGAGGGGCAATAGATCTAATGCGACGACAATGATGGACGAAGGAGACAAACTTGGTCCAAAGAAGGCCAACAGATCTAATGCGAGGACGAAGATGGACGAACGAGACGAACTTGGTCCAAAGAAGGCCAACGGATCTAATGCGCGGACGAAGATGGACGAACGAGACGAACTTGGTCCAAAGAAGGCCAACGGATCAAATGGGAGGACGAAGAAGGACTAACGAGACGAACTTGATCTAAAGGAGGCCACCAGATCAAATGGGAGGAGGAAGATGGACGAACTAGACGAACATGGTCCAATGAAGGCCAACAGATCAAATGGGAGGACGAAGATGGACGAACGAAACGAACTTGGTCCAAAGAAGGCCAACGGATCAAATGGGAGGAGGAAGATGGACGAACTAAACGAACATGGTCCAAGGAAGGCCAACAGATCAAATGGTAGGACGAAGAGGGACGAAAGTGACGAACTTGGTCCAAAGAAGGCCAACGGATCAAATGGGAGGACGAAGAGGGACAAAAGAGACGAACTTGATCCAAAGAAGGACAATAGATCTAATGCGACGACAATGATGGACGAACGAGACGAACTTGGTCCAAAGAAGGCCAACGGATCTAATGCGAGGACGAAGATGGACGAACGAGACGAACTTGGTCCAAAGAAGGCCAACGGATCAAATGGGAGGACGAAATGGGACTAACGAGACGAACTTGATCCAAAGAAGGCCAACGGATCAAATGGGAGCAGGAAGATGGACGAACTAGACGAACATGGTCCAAAGAAGGCCAACAGATCAAATGGTAGGACGAAGAGGGACGAAAGTGACGAACTTGGTCCAAAGAAGGCCAACGGATCAAATGCGAGGACGAAGATGGACGAACGAAACAAACTTGGTCCAAAGAAGGCCAATGGATCAAATGGGAGGAGGAAGATGGACGAACTAGACGAACATGGTCCAAAGAAGGCCAACAGATCAAATGGTAGGACGAAGAGGGACGAAAGTGACGAACTTGGTCCAAAGAAGGCCAACGGATCAAATGGGAGGACGAAGAGGGACAAAAGAGACGAACTTGATCCAAAGAGGGGCAATAGATCTAATGCGACGACAATGATGGACGAACGAGACGAACTTGGTCCACAGATGGCCAACGGATCTAGTGCGCGGACGAAGATGGACGAACGAGACGAACTTGGTCCAAAGAAGGCCAACGGATCAAATGGGAGGACGAAGATGGAGGAACTAGATGAACATGGTCCAAAGAAGGCCAACGGATCAAATGGGAGGACGAAGAGGGACAAAAGAGACGAACTTGATCCAAAGAGGGGCAATAGATCTAATGCGACGACAATGATGGACGAACGAGACGAACTTGGTCCACAGATGGCCAACGGATCTAATGCGAGGACGAAGATGGACGAACGAGACGAACTTGGTCCAAAGAAGGCCAACGGATCAAATGGGAGGACGAAATGGGACTAACGAGACGAACTTGATCCAAAGAAGGCCAACGGATCAAATGGGAGGAGGAAGATGGACGAACTAGACGAACATGGTCCAAAGAAGGCCAACAGATCAAATGGTAGGACGAAGAGGGACGAAAGTGACGAACTTGGTCCAAAGAAGGCCAACGGATCAAATGCGAGGACGAAGATGGACGAACGAAACGAACTTGGTCCAAAGAAGGCCAACGGCTCAAATGGGAGGAGGAAGATGGACGAACTAAACGAACATGGTCCAAGGAAGGCCAACAGATCAAATGGTAGGACGAAGAGGGACGAAAGTGACGAACTTGGTCCAAAGAAGGCCAACGGATCAAATGGGAAGACGAAGAGGGACAAAAGAAACGAACTTGATCCAAAGAAGGACAATAGATCTAATGCGACGACAATGATGGACGAACGAGACGAACTTGGTCCAAAGAAGGCCAACGGATCTAATGCGAGGACGAAGATGGACGAACGAGACGAACTTGGTCCAAAGAAGGCCAACGGATCAAATGGGAGGACGAAATGGGACTAACGAGACGAACTTGATCCAAAGAAGACAAACGGATCAAATGGGAGGAGGAAGATGGACGAACTAGACGAACATGGTCCAAAGAAGGCCAACAGATCAAATGGTAGGACGAAGAGGGACGAAAGTGACGAACTTGGTCCAAAGAAGGCCAACGGATCAAATGCGAGGACGAAGATGGACGAACGAAACGAACTTGGTCCAAAGAAGGCCAACGGATCAAATGGGAGGAGGAAGATAGACGAACTAGACGAACATGGTCCAAAGAAGGCCAACGGATCAAATGGGAGGACGACGAAGGACTAACGAGACAAACTCGATCCCAAGAAGGCCAACGGATCAAATGGGAGGACGAATATGGACGAACTAGACGAAGATGGTCCAAAGAAGGCCAACAGATCAAATGGTAGGACGAAGAGGGACGAAAGTGACGAACTTGGTCCAAAGAAGGCCAACGGATCAAATGGGAGGACGAAGAGGGACGAAAGAGACGAACTTGATCCAAAGAAGGACAACGGATCTAATGCGACGACAATGATGGACGAACGAGACGAACTTGGTCCAAAGATGGCCAACGGATCTAATGCGCGGACGAAGATGGACGAACGAAACGAACTTGGTCCAAAGATGGCCAACGGATCAAATGGGAGGACGAAGATGGAGGAACTAGATGAACATGGTCCAAACAAGGCCAACAGATCAAATGGTAGGACGAAGAGGGACGAAAATGACGAACTTGGTCCAAAGAAGGCCAACGGATCAAATGGGAGGACGACGAAGGACTAACGAGACAAACTTGATCCCAAGAAGGCCAACGGATCAAATGGGAGGACGAATATGGACGAACTAGACGAAGATGGTCCAAAGAAGGCCAACAGATCAAATGGTAGGGCGAAGAGGGACGAAAGTGACGAACTTGGTCCAAAGAAGGCCAACGGATCAAATAGGAGGACGAAGAAGGACTAACGACATGAACTTGATCCAAAGAGGGACAATAGATCTAATGCGACGACAATGATGGACGAACGAGACGAACTTGGTCCAAAGATGGCCAACAGATCTAATGCGCGGACGAAGATGGGCGAACGAGACGAACTTGGTCCAAAGAAGGCCAACGGATCAAATGGGAGGACGAAGACGGACTAACGAGAGGAACTTGATCTAAAGAAGGCCATCGGATCAAATGGGAGGATGAAGATGGACGAACTAGACGAACATGGTCGAAAGAATGCCAACAGATCAAATGGTTGGACGAAGAGGGACGAAAGTGACGAACTTGGTCCAAAGAAGGCCAACGGATCAAATGGGAGGACGAAGAGGGACGAAAGAGACGAACTTGATCCAAAGAAGGACAACGGATCTAATGCGACGACAATAATGGACGAACGAGACGAACTTGGTCCGATGAGGGCCAACGGATATAATTCGAGGACGAATATGGATGAACGAGACGAACTTGGTCCAAAGAAGGCCAACGGATCAAATGGGAGGACGACGAGGGACTAACGAGACAAACTTGATCCAAAGAAGGCCAACGGATCGAATGGGAGGACGAAGATGGACGATCTAGACGAACATGGTCCAAAGATGGCCAACAGATCGAATGGTAGGACAAAGAGGGATGAAAGTGACGAACTTGGTCCAAAGAAGGCCAACGGATCAAATGGGAGGACGAAGAGGGACAAAAGAGACGAACTTGATCCAAAGAGGGGCAATAGATCTAATGCGACGACAATGATGGACGAACGAGACGAACTTGGTCCAAAGAAGGCCAACTGATGTAATGCGCGGACGAAGATGGACGAAGGAGACAAACTTGGTCCAAAGAAGGCCAACAGATCTAATGCGAGGACGAAGATGGACGAACGAGACGAACTTGGTCCAAAGAAGGCCAACGGATCTAATGCGCGGACGAAGATGGACGAACGAGACGAACTTGGTCCAAAGAAGGCCAACGAATCAAATGGGAGGACGAAGAAGGACTAACGAGACGAACTTGATCTAAAGGAGGCCACCAGATCAAATGGGAGGATGAAGATGGACGAACTAGACGAACATGGTCCAAAGAAGGCCAACAGATCAAATGGTAGGACGAAGAGGGACGAAAGTGACGAACTTGGTCCAAAGAAGGCCAACGGATCAAATGCGAGGACGAAGATGGACGAACGAAACGAACTTCGTCCAAAGAAGGCCAATGGATCAAATGGGAGGAGGAAGATGGACGAACTAGACGAACATGGTCCAATGAAGGCCAACAGATCAAATGCGAGGACGAAGATGGACGAACGAAACGAACTTCGTCCAAAGAAGGCCAATGGATCAAATGGGAGGAGGAAGATGGACGAACTAGACGAACATGGTCCAAAGAAGGCCAACAGATCAAATGGTAGGACGAAGAGGGACGAAAGTGACGAACTTGGTCCAAAGAAGGCCAACGGATCAAATGCGAGGACGAAGATGGACGAACGAAACGAACTTCGTCCAAAGAAGGCCAATGGATCAAATGGGAGGAGGAAGATGGACGAACTAGACGAACATGGTCCAATGAAGGCCAACAGATCAAATGGGAGGACGAAGATGGACGAACGAAACGAACTTGGTCCAAAGAAGGCCAACGGATCAAATGGGAGGAGGAAGATGGACGAACGAGACGAACTTGGTCCAAAGAAGGCCAACGGATCAAATGGGAGGACAAAATGGGACTAACGAGACGAACTTGATCCAAAGAAGGCCAACGGATCAAATGGGAGGAGGAAGATGGACGAACTAGACGAACATGGTCCAAAGAAGGCCAAGAGATCAAATGGTAGGACGAAGAGGGACGAAAGTGACGAACTTGGTCCAAAGAAGGCCAACGGATCAAATGCGAGGACGAAGATGGACGAACGAAACGAACTTCGTCCAAAGAAGGCCAATGGATCAAATGGGAGGAGGAAGATGGACGAACTAGACGAACATGGTCCAAAGAAGGCCAACAGATCAAATGGTAGGACGAAGAGGGACGAAAGTGACGAACTTGGTCCAAAGAAGGCCAACGGATTAAATGGGAGGACGAAGAGGGACAAAAGAGACGAACTTGATCCAAAGAGGGGCAATAGATCTAATGCGACGACAATGATGGACGAACGAGACGAACTTGGTCCACAGATGGCCAACGGATCTAATGCGCGGACGAAGATGGACGAACGAGACGAACTTGGTCCAAAGAAGGCCAACGGATCAAATGGGAGGACGAAGATGGAGGAACTAGATGAACATGGTCCAAACAAGGCCAACAGATCAAATGGTAGGACGAAGAGGGACGAAAATGACGAACTTGGTCCAAAGAAGGCCAACGGATCTAATGCGAGGACGAAGATGGACGAACGAGACGAACTTGGTCCAAAGAAGGCCAACGGATCAAATGGGAGGACGAAATGGGACTAACGAGACGAACTTGATCCAAAGATGGCCAACGGATCAAATGGGAGGAGGAAGATGGACGAACTAGACGAACATGGTCCAAAGAAGGCCAACAGATCAAATGGTAGGACGAAGAGGGACGAAAGTGACGAACCTGGTCCAAAGAAGGCCAACGGATCAAATGCGAGGACGAAGATGGGCGAACGAAACGAACTTGGTCCAAAGAAGGCCAATGGATCAAATGGGAGGAGGAAGATGGACGAACTAGACGAACATGGTCCAAAGAAGGCCAACAGATCAAATGGTAGGACGAAGAGGGACGAAAGTGACGAACTTGGTCCAAAGAAGGCCAACGGATTAAATGGGAGGACGAAGAGGGACAAAAGAGACGAACTTGATCCAAAGAGGGGCAATAGATCTAATGCGACGACAATGATGGACGAACGAGACGAACTTGGTCCACAGATGGCCAACGGATCTAATGCGCGGACGAAGATGGACGAACGAGACGAACTTGGTCCAAAGAAGGCCAACGGATCAAATGGGAGGACGAAGATGGAGGAACTAGATGAACATGGTCCAAACAAGGCCAACAGATCAAATGGTAGGACGAAGAGGGACGAAAATGACGAACTTGGTCCAAAGAAGGCCAACGGATCAAATGGGAGGACGACGAAGGACTAACGAGACAAACTTGATCCCAAGAAGGCCAACAGATCAAATGGGAGGACGAATATGGACGAACTAGACGAAGATGGTCCAAAGAAGGCCAACAGATCAAATGGTAGGGCGAAGAGGGACGAAAGTGACGAACTTGGTCCAAAGAAGGCCAACGGATCAAATGGGAGGACGAAGAAGGACTAACGACATGAACTTGATCCAAAAGAGGGACAATAGATCTAATGCGACGACAATGATGGACGAACGAGACGAACTTGGTCCAAAGATGGCCAACGGATCTAATGCGCGGACGAAGATGGGCGAACGAGACGAACTTGGTCCAAAGAAGGCCAACGGATCAAATGGGAGGATGAAGATGGACGAACTAGACAAACATGGTCCAAAGAAGGCCAACAGATCAAATGGTTGGACGAAGAGGGACGAAAGTGACGAACTTGGTCCAAAGAAGGCCAACGGATCAAATGGGAGGACGAAGAGGGACGAAAGAGACGAACTTGATCCAAAGAAGGACAACGGATCTAATGTGACGACAATGATGGACGAACGAGACGAACTTGGTCCAAAGAAGGCCAACGGATATAATTCGAGGACGAAGATGGACGAACGAGACGAACTTGGTCCAAAGAAGGCCAACGGATCAAATGGGAGGACGACGAGGGACTAACGAGACGAACTTGATCCAAAGAAGGCCAACAGATCGAATGGGAGGACGAAGATGGACGATCAAGACGAACATGGTCCAAAGATGGCCAACAGATCAAATGGTAGGACGAAGAGGGATGAAAGTGACGAACTTGGTCCAAAGAAGGCCAACGGATCAAATGGGAGGACGAAGAGGGACTAAATAGACGAACTTGATCCAAAGAAGGCCAACGGATCAAATCGGAGAACGAAGATGGACGAACAAGACGAACATGGTCCAAAGAAGGCCAACAGATCAAATGGTAGGACGAAGAGGGACGATAGTGACGAACTTGGTCCAAAGAAGGCCAACGGATAAAATGGGAGGACGAAGACGGACTAACAAGACGAACTTGATCAAAAGAAGGCCAACGGATCAAATGGGAAGAGGAAGATGGACGAACTAGACGAACATGGTCCAAAGAAGGCCAACAGATCAAATGGTAGGACGAAGAGGGACGAAAGTGACGAACTTGGTCCAAAGAAGACCAACAGATCATATGGGAGGACGAAGAGGGATGAAAGAGACGAACTTGATCCAAACAAGGACGACGGATCTAATGCGACGACAATGATGGATGAGCGAGATGAGCTTGGTCCAAAGAAGGCCAACGGATCAAATGGGAGGACGAAGAGGGACAAAAGAGACGAACTTGATCCAAAGAGGGACAATAGATCTAATGCGACGACAATGATGGACGAACGAGACGAACTTGGTCAAAAGATGGCCAACGGATTTAATGCGCGGACGAAGATGGACGAAGGAGACAAACTTGGTCCAAAGAAGGCCAACAGATCTAATGCGAGGACGAAGATGGACGAACGAGACGAACTTGGTCCAAAGAAGGCCAACGGATCTAATGCGCGGACGAAGATGGACGAACGAGACGAACTTGGTCCAAAGAAGGCCAACGGATCAAATGGGAGGACGAAGAGGGACTAACGAGACGAACTTGATCTAAAGGAGGCCACCAGATCAAATGGGAGGATGAAGTTGGACGAACTAGACGAACATGGTCCAATGAAGGCCAACATATCAAATGGTTGGACGAAGAGGGACGAAAGTGACGAACTTGGTCCAAAGAAGGCCAACGGATCAAATGCGAGGACGAAGATGGACGAACGAAACGAACTTGGTCCAAAGAAGGCCAACGGATCAAATGGGAGGAGGAAGATGGACGAACTTGACGAACATGGTCCAAAGAAGGCCAACAGATCAAATGGTAGGACGAAGAGGGACGAAAGTGACGAACTTGGTCCAAAGAAGGCCAACGGTTCAAATGGGAGGACGAAGAGGGACAAAAGAGACGAACTTGATCCAAAGATGGGCAATAGATCTAATGCGACGACAATGATGGACGAACGAGACGAACTTGGTCCACAGATGGCCAACGGATCTAATGCGCGGACGAAGATGGACGAACGAGACGAACTTGGTCCAAAGAAGGCCAACGGATCAAATGGGAGGACGAAGATGGAGGAACTAGATGAACATGGTCCAAACAAGGCCAACAGATCAAATGGTAGGACGAAGAGGGACGAAAATGACGAACTTGGTCCAAAGAAGGCCAACGGATCAAATGGGAGGACGACGAAGGACTAACGAGACAAACTTGATCCCAAGAAGGCCAACGGATCAAATGGGAGGACGAATATGGACGAACTAGACGAAGATGGTCCAAAGAAGGCCAACAGATCAAATGGTAGGGCGAAGAGGGACGAAAGTGACGAACTTGGTCCAAAGAAGGCCAACGGATCAAATGGGAGGACGAAGAGGAACAAAAGAGACAAACTTGATCCAAAGAGGGACAATAGATCTAATGCGACGACAATGATGGACGAACGAGACGAACTTGGTCCAAAGATGGCCAACGGATCTAATGCGCGGACGAAGATGGGCGAACGAGACGAACTTGGTCCAAAGAAGGCCAACGGATCAAATGGGAGGATGAAGATGGACGAACTAGACGAACATGGTCCAAAGAAGGCCAACAGATCAAATGGTTGGACGAAGAGGGACGAAAGTGACGAACTTGGTCCAAAGAAGGCCAACGGATCAAATGGGAGGACGAAGAGGGACGAAAGAGACGAACTTGATCCAAAGAAGGACAACGGATCTAATGTGACGACAATGATGGACGAACGAGACGAACTTGGTCCAAAGAAGGCCAACGGATATAATTCGAGGACGAAGATGGACGAACGAGACGAACTTGGTCCAAAGAAGGCCAACGGATCAAATGGGAGGACGACGAGGGACTAACGAGACAAACTTGATCCAAAGAAGGCCAACGGATCGAATGGGAGGACGAAGATGGACGATCTAGACGAACATGGTCCAAAGATGGCCAACAGATCAAATGGTAGGACGAAGAGGGATGAAAGTGACGAACTTGGTCCAAAGAAGGCCAACGGATCAAATGGGAGGACGAAGAGGGACTAAATAGACGAACTTGATCCAAAGAAGGCCAACGGATCAAATCGGAGAACGAAGATGGACGAACAAGACGAACATGGTCCAAAGAAGGCCAACAGATCAAATGGTAGGACGAAGAGGGACGATAGTGACGAACTTGGTCCAAAGAAGGCCAACGGATCAAATGGGAGGACGAAGAGGGACGAAAGAGACGAACTTGATCCAAAGAAGGACAACGGATCTAATGTGACGACAATGATGGACGAACGAGACGAACTTGGTCCAAAGAAGGCCAACGGATATAATTCGAGGACGAAGATGGACGAACGAGACGAACTTGGTCCAAAGAAGGCCAACGGATCAAATGGGAGGACGACGAGGGACTAACGAGACAAACTTGATCCAAAGAAGGCCAACGGATCGAATGGGAGGACGAAGATGGACGATCTAGACGAACATGGTCCAAAGATGGCCAACAGATCAAATGGTAGGACGAAGAGGGATGAAAGTGACGAACTTGGTCCAAAGAAGGCCAACGGATCAAATGGGAGGACGAAGAGGGACTAAATAGACGAACTTGATCCAAAGAAGGCCAACGGATCAAATCGGAGAACGAAGATGGACGAACAAGACGAACATGGTCCAAAGAAGGCCAACAGATCAAATGGTAGGACGAAGAGGGACGATAGTGACGAACTTGGTCCAAAGAAGGCCAACGGATCAAATGGGAGGACGAAGACGGACTAACAAGACGAACTTGATCAAAAGAAGGCCAACGGATCAAATGGGAGGAGGAAGATGGACGAACTAGACGAACATGGTCCAAAGAAGGCCAACAGATCAAATGGTAGGACGAAGAGGGACGAAAGTGACGAACTTGGTCCAAAGAAGACCAACAGATCATATGGGAGGACGAAGAGGGATGAAAGAGACGAACTTGATCCAAACAAGGACGACGGATCTAATGCGACGACAATGATGGATGAACGAGATGAGCTTGGTCCAAAGAAGGCCAACAGATCAAATGGGAGGACGAAGAGGGACAAAAGAGACGAACATGATCCAAAGAGGGACAATAGATCTAATGCGACGACAATGATGGACGAACGAGACGAACTTGGTCCAAAGATGGCCAACGGATTTAATGCGCGGACGAAGATGGACGAAGGAGACAAACTTGGTCCAAAGAAGGCCAACAGATCTAATGCGAGGACGAAGATGGACGAACGAGACGAACTTGGTCCAAAGAAGGCCAACGGATCTAATGCGCGGACGAAGATGGACGAACGAGACGAACTTGGTCCAAAGAAGGCCAACGGATCAAATGGGAGGACGAAGAGGGACTAACGAGACGAACTTGATCTAAAGGAGGCCACCAGATCAAATGGGAGGATGAAGTTGGACGAACTAGACGAACATGGTCCAATGAAGGCCAACATATCAAATGGTTGGACGAAGAGGGACGAAAGTGACGAACTTGGTCCAAAGAAGGCCAACGGATCAAATGCGAGGACGAAGATGGACGAACGAAACGAACTTGGTCCAAAGAAGGCCAACGGATCAAATGGGAGGAGGAAGATGGACGAACTTGACGAACATGGTCCAACGAAGGCCAACAGATCAAATGGTAGGACGAAGAGGGACGAAAGTGACGAACTTGGTCCAAAGAAGGCCAACGGTTCAAATGGGAGGACGAAGAGGGACAAAAGAGACGAACTTGATCCAAAGAGGGGCAATAGATCTAATGCGACGACAATGATGGACGAACGAGACGAACTTGGTCCACAGATGGCCAACGGATCTAATGCGCGGACGAAGATGGACGAACGAGACGAACTTGGTCCAAAGAAGGCCAACGGATCAAATGGGAGGACGAAGATGGAGGAACTAGATGAACATGGTCCAAACAAGGCCAACAGATCAAATGGTAGGACGAAGAGGGACGAAAATGACGAACTTGGTCCAAAGAAGGCCAACGGATCAAATGGGAGGACGACGAAGGACTAACGAGACAAACTTGATCCCAAGAAGGCCAACGGATCAAATGGGAGGACGAAGAGGGACAAAAGAGACGAACTTGATCCAAAGAGGGACAATAGATCTAATGCGACGACAATGATGGACGAACGAGACGAACTTGGTCCACAGATGGCCAACGGATCTAATGCACGGACGAAGATGGACGAACAAGACGAACTTGGTCCAAAGAAGGCCAACAGATCAAATGGGAGGACGAAGACGGACTAACGAGAGGAAGTTGATCTAAAGAAGGCCATCGGATCAAATGGGAGGAGGAAGATGGACGAACTAGACGAACATGGTCCAAAGAAGGCCAACAGATCAAATGGTAGGACGAAGAGGGACGAAAGTGACGAACTTGGTCCAAAGAAGACCAACAGATCATATGGGAGGACGAAGAGGGATGAAAGAGACGAACTTGATCCAAACAACGACGACGGATCTAATGCGACGACAATGATGGATGAACGAGATGAGCTTGGTCCAAAGAAGGCCAACGGATCAAATGGGAGGACGAAGAGGGACAAAAGAGACGAACTTGATCCAAAGAGGGACAATAGATCTAATGCGACGACAATGATGGACGAACGAGACGAACTTGGTCCAAAGATGGCCAACGGATTTAATGCGCGGACGAAGATGGACGAAGGAGACAAACTTGGTCCAAAGAAGGCCAACAGATCTAATGCGAGGACGAAGATGGACGAACGAGACGAACTTGGTCCAAAGAAGGCCAACGGATCTAATGCGCGGACGAAGATGGACGAACGAGACGAACTTGGTCCAAAGAAGGCCAACGGATCAAATGGGAGGACGAAGAGGGACTAACGAGACGAACTTGATCTAAAGGAGGCCACCAGATCAAATGGGAGGATGAAGTTGGACGAACTAGACGAACATGGTCCAATGAAGGCCAACATATCAAATGGTTGGACGAAGAGGGACGAAAGTGACGAACTTGGTCCAAAGAAGGCCAACGGATCAAATGGGAGGACGAAGAGGAACAAAAGAGACAAACTTGATCCAAAGAGGAACAATAGATCTAATGCGACGACAATGATGGACGAACGAGACGAACTTGGTCCAAAGATGGCCAACGGATCTAATGCGCGGACGAAGATGGGCGAACGAGACGAACTTGGTCCAAAGAAGGCCAACGGATCAAATGGGAGGATGAAGATGGACGAACTAGACGAACATGGTCCAAAGAAGGCCAACAGATCAAATGGTTGGACGAAGAGGGACGAAAGTGACGAACTTGGTCCAAAGAAGGCCAACGGATCAAATGGGAGGACGAAGAGGGACGAAAGAGACGAACTTGATCCAAAGAAGGACAACGGATCTAATGTGACGACAATGATGGACGAACGAGACGAACTTGGTCCAAAGAAGGCCAACGGATATAATTCGAGGACGAAGATGGACGAACGAGACGAACTTGGTCCAAAGAAGGCCAACGGATCAAATGGGAGGACGACGAGGGACTAACGAGACAAACTTGATCCAAAGAAGGCCAACGGATCGAATGGGAGGACGAAGATGGACGATCTAGACGAACATGGTCCAAAGATGGCCAACAGATCAAATGGTAGGACGAAGAGGGATGAAAGTGACGAACTTGGTCCAAAGAAGGCCAACGGATCAAATGGGAGGACGAAGAGGGACTAAATAGACGAACTTGATCCAAAGAAGGCCAACGGATCAAATCGGAGAACGAAGATGGACGAACAAGACGAACATGGTCCAAAGAAGGCCAACAGATCAAATGGTAGGACGAAGAGGGACGATAGTGACGAACTTGGTCCAAAGAAGGCCAACGGATCAAATGGGAGGACGAAGAGGGACGAAAGAGACGAACTTGATCCAAAGAAGGACAACGGATCTAATGTGACGACAATGATGGACGAACGAGACGAACTTGGTCCAAAGAAGGCCAACGGATATAATTCGAGGACGAAGATGGACGAACGAGACGAACTTGGTCCAAAGAAGGCCAACGGATCAAATGGGAGGACGACGAGGGACTAACGAGACAAACTTGATCCAAAGAAGGCCAACGGATCGAATGGGAGGACGAAGATGGACGATCTAGACGAACATGGTCCAAAGATGGCCAACAGATCAAATGGTAGGACGAAGAGGGATGAAAGTGACGAACTTGGTCCAAAGAAGGCCAACGGATCAAATGGGAGGACGAAGAGGGACTAAATAGACGAACTTGATCCAAAGAAGGCCAACGGATCAAATCGGAGAACGAAGATGGACGAACAAGACGAACATGGTCCAAAGAAGGCCAACAGATCAAATGGTAGGACGAAGAGGGACGATAGTGACGAACTTGGTCCAAAGAAGGCCAACGGATCAAATGGGAGGACGAAGACGGACTAACAAGACGAACTTGATCAAAAGAAGGCCAACGGATCAAATGGGAGGAGGAAGATGGACGAACTAGACGAACATGGTCCAAAGAAGGCCAACAGATCAAATGGTAGGACGAAGAGGGACGAAAGTGACGAAATTGGTCCAAAGAAGACCAACGGATCAAATGGGAGGACGAAGAGGGATGAAAGAGACGAACTTGATCCAAACAAGGACGACGGATCTAATGCGCGGACGAAGATGGACGAACGAGACGAACTTGGTCCAAAGAAGGCCAACGGATCAAATGGGAGGTCGAAGAGGGACTAACGAGACGAACTTGATCTAAAGGAGGCCAACAGATCAAATGGTAGGACGAAGAGGGACGAAAGTGACGAAATTGGTCCAAAGAAGACCAACAGATCATATGGGAGGACGAAGAGGGATGAAAGAGACGAACTTGATCCAAACAAGGACGACGGATCTAATGCGACGACAATGATGGATGAACGAGATGAGCTTGGTCCAAAGAAGGCCAACGGATCAAATGGGAGGACGAAGAGGGACAAAAGAGACGAACTTGATCCAAAGAGGGACAATAGATCTAATGCGACGACAATGATGGACGAACGAGACGAACTTGGTCCAAAGATGGCCAACGGATTTAATGCGCGGACGAAGATGGACGAAGGAGACAAACTTGGTCCAAAGAAGGCCAACAGATCTAATGCGAGGACGAAGATGGACGAACGAGACGAACTTGGTCCAAAGAAGGCCAACGGATCTAATGCGCGGACGAAGATGGACGAACGAGACGAACTTGGTCCAAAGAAGGCCAACGGATCAAATGGGAGGACGAAGAGGGACTAACGAGACGAACTTGATCTAAAGGAGGCCACCAGATCAAATGGGAGGATGAAGTTGGACGAACTAGACGAACATGGTCCAATGAAGGCCAACATATCAAATGGTTGGACGAAGAGGGACGAAAGTGACGAACTTGGTCCAAAGAAGGCCAACGGATCAAATGCGAGGACGAAGATGGACGAACGAAACGAACTTGGTCCAAAGAAGGCCAACGGATCAAATGGGAGGAGGAAGATGGACGAACTTGACGAACATGGTCCAACGAAGGCCAACAGATCAAATGGTAGGACGAAGAGGGACGAAAGTGACGAACTTGGTCCAAAGAAGGCCAACGGTTCAAATGGGAGGACGAAGAGGGACAAAAGAGACGAACTTGATCCAAAGAGGGGCAATAGATCTAATGCGACGACAATGATGGACGAACGAGACGAACTTGGTCCACAGATGGCCAACGGATCTAATGCGCGGACGAAGATGGACGAACGAGACGAACTTGGTCCAAAGAAGGCCAACGGATCAAATGGGAGGACGAAGATGGAGGAACTAGATGAACATGGTCCAAACAAGGCCAACAGATCAAATGGTAGGACGAAGAGGGACGAAAATGACGAACTTGGTCCAAAGAAGGCCAACGGATCAAATGGGAGGACGACGAAGGACTAACGAGACAAACTTGATCCCAAGAAGGCCAACGGATCAAATGGGAGGACGAAGAGGGACAAAAGAGACGAACTTGATCCAAAGAGGGACAATAGATCTAATGCGACGACAATGATGGACGAACGAGACGAACTTGGTCCACAGATGGCCAACGGATCTAATGCACGGACGAAGATGGACGAACAAGACGAACTTGGTCCAAAGAAGGCCAACGGATCAAATGGGAGGACGAAGACGGACTAACGAGAGGAAGTTGATCTAAAGAAGGCCATCGGATCAAATGGGAGGAGGAAGATGGACGAACTAGACGAACATGGTCCAAAGAAGGCCAACAGATCAAATGGTAGGACGAAGAGGGACGAAAGTGACGAACTTGGTCCAAAGAAGACCAACAGATCATATGGGAGGACGAAGAGGGATGAAAGAGACGAACTTGATCCAAACAAGGACGACGGATCTAATGCGACGACAATGATGGATGAACGAGATGAACTTGGTCCAAAGAAGGCCAACGGATCAAATGGGAGGACGAAGAGGGACAAAAGAGACGAACTTGATCCAAAGAGGGACAATAGATCTAATGCGACGACAATGATGGACGAACGAGACGAACTTGGTCCAAAGATGGCCAACGGATTTAATGCGCGGACGAAGATGGACGAAGGAGACAAACTTGGTCCAAAGAAGGCCAACAGATCTAATGCGAGGACGAAGATGGACGAACGAGACGAACTTGGTCCAAAGATGGCCAACGGATCTAATGCGCGGACGAAGATGGACGAACGAGACGAACTTGGTCCAAAGAAGGCCAACGGATCAAATGGGAGGACGAAGAGGGACTAACAAGACGAACTTGATCTAAAGGAGGCCACCAGATCAAATGGGAGGATGAAGTTGGACGAACTAGACGAACATGGTCCAATGAAGGCCAACATATCAAATGGTTGGACGAAGAGGGACGAAAGTGACGAACTTGGTCCAAAGAAGGCCAACGGATCAAATGCGAGGACGAAGATGGACGAACGAAACGAACTTGGTCCAAAGAAGGCCAACGGATCAAATGGGAGGAGGAAGATGGACGAACTTGACGAACATGGTCCAAAGAAGGCCAACAGATCAAATGGTAGGACGAAGAGGGACGAAAGTGACGAACTTGGTCCAAAGAAGGCCAACGGTTTAAATGGGAGGACGAAGAGGGACAAAAGAGACGAACTTGATCCAAAGAGGGGCAATAGATCTAATGCGACGACAATGATGGACGAACGAGACGAACTTGGTCCACAGATGGCCAACGGATCTAATGCGCGGACGAAGATGGACGAACGAGACGAACTTGGTCCAAAGAAGGCCAACGGATCAAATGGGAGGACGAAGATGGAGGAACTAGATGAACATGGTCCAAACAAGGCCAACAGATCAAATGGTAGGACGAAGAGGGACGAAAATGACGAACTTGGTCCAAAGAAGGCCAACGGATCAAATGGGAGGACGACGAAGGACTAACGAGACAAACTTGATCCCAAGAAGGCCAACGGATCAAATGGGAGGACGAAGAGGGACAAAAGAGACGAACTTGATCCAAAGAGGGACAATAGATCTAATGCGACGACAATGATGGACGAACGAGACGAACTTGGTCCACAGATGGCCAACGGATCTAATGCACGGACGAAGATGGACGAACAAGACGAACTTGGTCCAAAGAAGGCCAACGGATCAAATGGGAGGACGAAGACGGACTAACGAGAGGAAGTTGATCTAAAGAAGGCCATCGGATCAAATGGGAGGAGGAAGATGGACGAACTAGACGAACATGGTCCAAAGAAGGCCAACAGATCAAATGGTAGGACGAAGAGGGACGAAAGTGACGAACTTGGTCCAAAGAAGACCAACAGATCATATGGGAGGACGAAGAGGGATGAAAGAGACGAACTTGATCCAAACAAGGACGACGGATCTAATGCGACGACAATGATGGATGAACGAGATGAACTTGGTCCAAAGAAGGCCAACGGATCAAATGGGAGGACGAAGAGGGACAAAAGAGACGAACTTGATCCAAAGAGGGACAATAGATCTAATGCGACGACAATGATGGACGAACGAGACGAACTTGGTCCAAAGATGGCCAACGGATTTAATGCGCGGACGAAGATGGACGAAGGAGACAAACTTGGTCCAAAGAAGGCCAACAGATCTAATGCGAGGACGAAGATGGACGAACGAGACGAACTTGGTCCAAAGATGGCCAACGGATCTAATGCGCGGACGAAGATGGACGAACGAGACGAACTTGGTCCAAAGAAGGCCAACGGATCAAATGGGAGGACGAAGAGGGACTAACAAGACGAACTTGATCTAAAGGAGGCCACCAGATCAAATGGGAGGATGAAGTTGGACGAACTAGACGAACATGGTCCAATGAAGGCCAACATATCAAATGGTTGGACGAAGAGGGACGAAAGTGACGAACTTGGTCCAAAGAAGGCCAATGGATCAAATGCGAGGACGAAGATGGACGAACGAAACGAACTTGGTCCAAAGAAGGCCAACGGATCAAATGGGAGGAGGAAGATGGACGAACTTGACGAACATGGTCCAAAGAAGGCCAACAGATCAAATGGTAGGACGAAGAGGGACGAAAGTGACGAACTTGGTCCAAAGAAGGCCAACGGTTTAAATGGGAGGACGAAGAGGGACAAAAGAGACGAACTTGATCCAAAGAGGGGCAATAGATCTAATGCGACGACAATGATGGACGAACGAGACGAACTTGGTCCACAGATGGCCAACGGATCTAATGCGCGGACGAAGATGGACGAACGAGACGAACTTGGTCCAAAGAAGGCCAACGGATCAAATGGGAGGACGAAGATGGAGGAACTAGATGAACATGGTCCAAACAAGGCCAACAGATCAAATGGTAGGACGAAGAGGGACGAAAATGACGAACTTGGTCCAAAGAAGGCCAACGGATCAAATGGGAGGACGACGAAGGACTAACGAGACAAACTTGATCCCAAGAAGGCCAACGGATCAAATGGGAGGACGAAGAGGGACAAAAGAGACGAACTTGATCCAAAGAGGGACAATAGATCTAATGCGACGACAATGATGGACGAACGAGACGAACTTGGTCCACAGATGGCCAACGGATCTAATGCACGGACAAAGATGGACGAACAAGACGAACTTGGTCCAAAGAAGGCCAACGGATCAAATGGGAGGACGAAGACGGACTAACGAGAGGAAGTTGATCTAAAGAAGGCCATCGGATCAAATGGGAGGAGGAAGATGGACGAACTAGACGAACATGGTCCAAAGAAGGCCAACAGATCAAATGGTAGGACGAAGAGGGACGAAAGTGACGAACTTGGTCCAAAGAAGACCAACAGATCATATGGGAGGACGAAGAGGGATGAAAGAGACGAACTTGATCCAAACAAGGACGACGGATCTAATGCGACGACAATGATGGATGAACGAGATGAACTTGGTCCAAAGAAGGCCAACGGATCAAATGGGAGGACGAAGAGGGACAAAAGAGACGAACTTGATCCAAAGAGGGACAATAGATCTAATGCGACGACAATGATGGACGAACGAGACGAACTTGGTCCAAAGATGGCCAACGGATTTAATGCGCGGACGAAGATGGACGAAGGAGACAAACTTGGTCCAAAGAAGGCCAACAGATCTAATGCGAGGACGAAGATGGACGAACGAGACGAACTTGGTCCAAAGATGGCCAACGGATCTAATGCGCGGACGAAGATGGACGAACGAGACGAACTTGGTCCAAAGAAGGCCAACGGATCAAATGGGAGGACGAAGAGGGACTAACAAGACGAACTTGATCTAAAGGAGGCCACCAGATCAAATGGGAGGATGAAGTTGGACGAACTAGACGAACATGGTCCAATGAAGGCCAACATATCAAATGGTTGGACGAAGAGGGACGAAAGTGACGAACTTGGTCCAAAGAAGGCCAACGGATCAAATGCGAGGACGAAGATGGACGAACGAAACGAACTTGGTCCAAAGAAGGCCAACGGATCAAATGGGAGGAGGAAGATGGACGAACTTGACGAACATGGTCCAAAGAAGGCCAACAGATCAAATGGTAGGACGAAGAGGGACGAAAGTGACGAACTTGGTCCAAAGAAGGCCAACGGTTTAAATGGGAGGACGAAGAGGGACAAAAGAGACGAACTTGATCCAAAGAGGGGCAATAGATCTAATGCGACGACAATGATGGACGAACGAGACGAACTTGGTCCACAGATGGCCAACGGATCTAATGCGCGGACGAAGATGGACGAACGAGACGAACTTGGTCCAAAGAAGGCCAACGGATCAAATGGGAGGACGAAGATGGAGGAACTAGATGAACATGGTCCAAACAAGGCCAACAGATCAAATGGTAGGACGAAGAGGGACGAAAATGACGAACTTGGTCCAAAGAAGGCCAACGGATCAAATGGGAGGACGACGAAGGACTAACGAGACAAACTTGATCCCAAGAAGGCCAACGGATCAAATGGGAGGACGAATATGGACGAACTAGACGAAGATGGTCCAAAGAAGGCCAACAGATCAAATGGTAGGGCGAAGAGGGACGAAAGTGACGAACTTGGTCCAAAGAAGGCCAACGGATCAAATGGGAGGACGAAGAAGGACTAACGACATGAACTTGATCCAAAGAGGGACAATAGATCTAATGCGACGACAATGATGGACGAACGAGACGAACTTGGTCCAAAGAAGGCCAACGGATCAAATGGGTGGACGAAGACGGACTAATGAGAGGAACTTGATCTAAAGAAGGCCATCGGATCAAATGGGAGGATGAAGATGGACGAACTAGACGAACATGGTCCAAAGAAGGCCAACAGATCAAATGGTTGGACGAAGAGGGACGAAAGTGACGAACTTGGTCCAAAGAAGGCCAACGGATCAAATGGGAGGACGAAGAGGGACGAAAGAGACGAACTTGATCCAAAGAAGGACAACGGATCTAATGCGACGACAATGATGGACGAACGAGACGAACTTGGTCCAAAGAAGGCCAACGGATATAATTCGAGGACGAAGATGGACGAACGAGACGAACTTGGTCCAAAGAAGGCCAACGGATCAAATGGGAGGACGACGAGGGACTAACGAGACAAACTTGATCCAAAGAAGGCCAACGGATCGAATGGGAGGACGAAGATGGACGATCTAGACGAACATGGTCCAAACATGGCCAACAGATCAAATGGTAGGACGAAGAGGGATGAAAGTGACGAACTTGGTCCAAAGAAGGCCAACGGATCAAATGGGAGGACGAAGAGGGACTAAATAGACGAACATGATCCAAAGAAGGCCAACGGATCAAATCGGAGGACGAAGATGGACGAACTAGACGAACATGGTCCAAAGAAGGCCAACAGATCAAATGGTAGGACGAAGAGGGACGATAGTGACGAACTTGGTCCAAAGAAGGCCAACGGATCAAATGGGAGGACGAAGACGGACTAACAAGACGAACTTGATCAAAAGAAGGCCAACGGATCAAATGGGAGGAGGAAGATGGACGAACTAGACGAACATGGTCCAAAGAAGGCCAACAGATCAAATGGTAGGACGAAGAGGGACGAAAGTGACGAAATTGGTCCAAAGAAGACCAACGGATCAAATGGGAGGACGAAGAGGGATGAAAGAGACGAACTTGATCCAAACAAGGACGACGGATCTAATGCGCGGACGAAGATGGACGAACGAGACGAACTTGGTCCAAAGAAGGCCAACGGATCAAATGGGAGGTCGAAGAGGGACTAACGAGACGAACTTGATCTAAAGGAGGCCACCAGATCAAATGGGAGGATGAAGATGGACGAACTAGACGAACATGGTCCAATGAAGGCCAACAGATCAAATGGTAGGACGAAGAGGGACGAAAGTGAAGAACTTGGTCCAAAGAAGGCCAACGGATCAAATGGGAGGACGAAGATGGACGAACGAAACGAACTTGGTCCAAAGAAGGCCAACGGATCAAATGGGAGGAGGAAGATGGACGAACTAAACGAACATGGTCCAAGGAAGGCCAACAGATCAAATGGTAGGACGAAGAGGGACGAATGTGACGAACTTGGTCCAAAGAAGGCCAACGGATCAAATGGTAGGACGAAGAGGGACAAAAGAGACGAACTTGATCCAAAGAAGGACAATAGATCTAATGTGACGACAATGATGGACGAACGAGACGAACTTGGTCCAAAGAAGGCCAACGGATCTAATGCGAGGACGAAGATGGACGAACGAGACGAACTTGGTCCAAAGAAGGCCAACGGATCAAATCGGAGGACGAAGATGGACGAACTAGACGAACATGGTCCAAAGAAGGCCAACAGATCAAATGGTAGGACGAAGAGGGACGATAGTGACGAACTTGGTCCAAAAAAGGCCAACGGATCAAATGGGAGGACGAAGACGGACTAACAAGACGAACTTGATCAAAAGAAGGCCAACAGATCAAATGGGAGGAGGAAGATGGACGAACTAGACGAACATGGTCCAAAGAAGGCCAACAGATCAAATGGTAGGACGAAGATGGACGAAGGAGACAAACTTGGTCCAAAGAAGGCCAACAGATCTAATGCGAGGACGAAGATGGACGAACGAGACGAACTTGGTCCAAAGAAGGCCAACGGATCTAATGCGCGGACGAAGATGGACGAACGAGACGAACTTGGTCCAAAGAAGGCCAACGGATCAAATGGGAGGTCGAAGAGGGACTAACGAGACGAACTTGATCTAAAGGAGGCCACCAGATCAAATGGGAGGATGAAGATGGACGAACTAGACGAACATGGTCCAATGAAGGCCAACAGATCAAATGGTAGGACGAAGAGGGACGAAAGTGAAGAACTTGGTCCAAAGAAGGCCAACGGATCAAATGGGAGGACGAAGATGGACGAACGAAACGAACTTGGTCCAAAGAAGGCCAACGGATCAAATGGGAGGAGGAAGATGGACGAACTAAACGAACATGGTCCAAGGAAGGCCAACAGATCAAATGGTAGGACGAAGAGGGACGAATGTGACGAACTTGGTCCCAAGAAGGCCAACGGATCAAATGGTAGGACGAAGAGGGACAAAAGAGACGAACTTGATCCAAAGAGGGGCAATAGATCTAATGCGACGACAATGATGGACGAACGAGAGGAACTTGGTCCACAGATGGCCAACGGATCTAACGCGCGGACGAAGATGGACGAACGAGACGAACTTGGTCCAAAGAAGGCCAACGGATCAAATGGGAGGACGAAGACGGACTAACGAGAGGAACTTGATCTAAAGAAGGCCATCGGATCAAATGGGAGGATGAAGATGGACGAACTAGACGAAGATGGTCCAATAAAGGCCAACAGATCAAATGGTAGGACGAAGAGGGACGAAAGTGACGAACTTGGTCCAAAGAAGGCCAACGGATCAAATGAGAGGACGAAGAGGGACGAAAGAGACGAACTTGATCCAAAGAAGGACAACGGAACTAATGCGACGACAATGATGGACGAACGAGACGAACTTGGTCCAAAGATGGCCAACGGATCTAATGCGCGGACGAAGATGGACGAACGAGACGAACTTGGTCCAAAGAAGGCCAACGGATCAAATGGGAGCACGAAGATGGAGGAACTAGATGAACATGGTCCAAACAAGGCCAACAGATCAAATGGTAGGACGAAGAGGGACGAAAATGACGAACTTGGTCCAAAGAAGGCCAACGGATCAAATGGGAGGACGACGAAGGACTAACGAGACAAACTTGATCCCAAGAAGGCCAACGGATCAAATGGGAGGACAAATATGGACGAACTAGACGAAGATGGTCCAAAGAAGTCCAACAGATCAAATGGTAGGACGAAGAGGGACGAAAGTGACGAACTTGGTCCAAAGAAGGCCAACGGATCAAATGGGAGGACGAAGAGGGACGAAAGAGACGAACTTGATCCAAAGAAGGACAACAGATCTAATGCGACGACAATGATGGACGAACGAGACGAACTTGGTCCAAAGAAGGCCAACGGATCTAATGCGAGGACGAAGATGGACGAACGAGACGAACTTGGTCCAAAGAAGGCCAACGGATCAAATGGGAGGACGAAGAGGGACTAATGAGACGAACTTGATCCAAAGAAGGCCAACGGATCAAATGGGAGGACGAAGAGGGACGAATGTGACGAACTTGGTCCAAAGAAGGCCAACGTATCAAATGCGAGGACGAAGATGGACGAACGAAACGAACTTGGTCCAAAGAAGGACAACGGATCTAATGCGACGACAATGATGGACGAACGAGACGAACTTGGTCCAAAGATGGCCAACGGATCTAATGCGCGGACGAAGATGGACGAACGAGACGAACTTGTTCCAAAGAAGGCCAACAGATCAAATGGGAGGACGAAGATGGAGGAACTAGATGAACATGGTCCAAACAAGGCCAACAGATCAAATGGTAGGACGAAGAGGGACGAAAATGACGAACTTGGTCCAAAGAAGGCCAACGGATCAAATGGGAGGACGACGAAGGACTAACGAGACAAACTTGATCCCAAGAAGGCCAACGGATCAAATGGGAGGACGAATATGGACGAACTAGACGAAGATGGTCCAAAGAAGGCCAACAGATCAAATGGTAGGACGAAGAGGGACGAAAGTGACGAACTTGGTCCAAAGAAGGCCAACGGATCAAATGCGAGGACGAAGATGGACGAACGAGACGAACTTGGTCCAAAGAAGGCCAACGGATCAAATGCGAGGACGAAGATGGACGAACGAAACGAACTTGGTCCAAAGAAGGCCAACGGATCAAATGGGAGGAGGAAGATGGACGAACTAGACGAACATGGTCCAAAGAAGGCCAACAGATCAAATGGTAGGACGAAGAGGGACGAAAGTGACGAACTTGGTCCAAAGAAGGCCAACGGATCAAATGGGAGGACGAAGAGGGACAAAAGAGATGAACTTGATCCAAAGAGGGACAATTGATCTAATGCGACGACAATGATGGACGAACGAGACGAACTTGGTCCACAGATGGCCAACGGATCTAATGCACGGACGAAGATGGACGAACAAGACGAACTTGGTCCAAAGAAGGCCAACGGATCAAATGGGAGGACGAACACGGACTAACGAGAGGAAGTTGATCTAAAGAAGGCCATCGGATCAAATGGGAGGATGAAGATGGACGAACTAGACGAAGATGGTCCAAAGAAGGCCAACAGATCAAATGGTAGGACGAAGAGGGACGAAAGTGACGAACTTGGTCCAAAGAAGGCCAACGGATCAAATGGGAGGACGAAGAGGGACGAAAGAGACGAACTTGATCCAAAGAAGGACAACGGATCTAATGCGACGACAATGATGGACAAACGAGACGAACTTGGTCCAAAGATGGCCAACGGATCTAATGCGCGGACGAAGATGGACGAACGAGACGAACTTGGTCCAAAGAAGGCCAACGGATCAAATGGGAGCACGAAGATGGAGGAACTAGATGAACATGGTCCAAACAAGGCCAACAGATCAAATGGTAGGACGAAGAGGGACGAAAGTGATGAACTTGGTCCAAAGAAGGCCAACGGATCAAATGGGAGGACGACGAAGGACTAACGAGACAAACTTGATCCCAAGAAGGCCAACGGATCAAATGGGAGGACGAATATGGACGAACTAGACGAAGATGTTCCAATGAAGGCCAACAGATCAAATGGTAGGACGAAGAGGGACGAAAGTGACGAACTTGGTCCAAAGAAGGCCAACGGATCAAATGCGAGGACGAAGATGGACGAACGAGAAGAACTTGGTCCAAAGAAGGCCAACGGATCAAATGCGAGGACGAAGATGGGCGAACGAAACGAACTTGGTCCAAAGAAGGCCAACGGATCAAATGGGAGGAGGAAGATCGACGAACTAGACGAACATGGTCCAAAGAAGGCCAACAGATCAAATGGTAGGACGAAGAGGGACGAAAGTGACGAACTTGGTCCAAAGAAGGCCAACGGATCAAATGGGAGGACGAAGAGGGACAAAAGAGACGAACTTGATCCAAAGAGGGACAATAGATCTAATGCGACGACAATGATGGACGAACGAGACGAACTTGGTCCAAAGATGGCCAACGGATCTAATGCGCGGACGAAGATGGACGAACGAGACGAACATGGTCCAAAGAAGGCCAACGGATCAAATGGGAGGACGAAGACGGACTAACGAGAGGAACTTGATCTAAAGAAGGCCATTGGATCAAATGGGAGGATGAAGATGGACGAACTAGACGAACATGGTCCAAAGAAGGCCAACAGATCAAATGGTAGGACGAAGAGGGACGAAAGTGACGAACTTGGTCCAAAGAAGGCCAACGGATCAAATGGGAGGACGAAGAGGGACGAAAGAGACGAACTTGATCCAAAGAAGGACAATGGATCTAATGCGACGACAATGATGGACGAACGAGACGAACTTGGTCCAAAGAAAGCCAACGGATCTAATGCGAGGACGAAGATGGACGAACGAGACGAACTTGGTCCAAAGAATGCCAACGGATCAAATGGGAGGACGAAGAGGGACTAACGAGACGAACTTGATCCGATGAAGGCGAACGGATCAAATGGGAGGACGAAGATGGAGGAACTAGATGAACATGGTCCAAACAAGGTCAACAGATCAAATGGTAGGACGAAGAGGGACGAAAGTGACGAACTTGGTCCAAAGAAGGCCAATGGATCAAATGGGAGGACGACGAAGGACTAACGAGACAAACTTGATCCAAAGAAGGCCAACGGATCAAATGGGAGGACGAATATGGAGGAACTAGACGAACATGGTCCAAAGAAGGCCAACAGATCAAATGGTAGGACGAAGAGGGACGTACTTGGTCCAAAGAAGGCCAACGGATCAAATGGCAGGACGAGGAAGGACTAACGAGACGAACTTGATCCAAAGAAGGCCAACGGATCAAATGGGAGGAGGAAGATGGACGAACTAGACGAACATGGTCAGAAGCAGGCCAACAGATCAAATGGTAGGACAAAGAGGGACGAAAGTGACGAACTTTTTCCAAAGAAGGCCAACGGATCAAATGGGAGGACGAAGAGGAACAAAAGAGACAAACTTGATCCAAAGAGGGACAATAGATCTAATGCGACGACAATGATGGACGAACGAGACGAACTTGGTCCAAAGATGGCCAACGGATCTAATGCGCGGACGAAGATGGACGAACGAGACGAACTTGGTCCTAAGAAGGCCAACGGATCAAATGGGAGGACGAAGACGGACTAACGAGAGGAACTTGATCTAAAGAAGGCCATCGGATCAAATGGGAGGATGAAGATGGACGAACTAGACGAACATGGTCCAAAGAAGGCCAACTGATGAGGACATGGAGGTCCAAGAAGCCATTCAAAGCCTAGGAGGCCCAATGACTAGGGCAATGTCAAGAAGGGTCCAAGAAGGCTTAGTCCAATTCATGACTAAGATAATTTCCAACATGGACAAAGAAGTAATTGCACCAAAGACCATGCTTGTCATCCAAGCTATGGAGGAGGCGCAACACTCATGAAACCAGCCATGTTATTTTGTTTTAAATAAAGTGCATGTGACCAATTGATTTATTTGGGACCAAGGCACTAAGTTATTTAATTCCTTGTTAATTTTTTGTGTGTTTAATCCACTTTAAGTGGTTGCTTGAATAAAAGCAAGAGGGACTTAATGAAGGCTGCATGGTGGGCGCTTAAATGAAGTCAAGGAAGACAAAGTGAATCAAAACACATCAAGGCAAGAAGGAGTTACACAAGACAAAGAATTCATAGCAATCAAGACCAAGGCATGAATGCTCCAACATCACAATAAAAGTGCAACAGCCACATGTTTAATTTCAATCGAAATGGTGGCTGCATTATGAAGAGTGGGGCGCTGCACTTGATGACTGAACAACAGCCAAATCAATTGGCCTTCTTAGGATTCCTTGCACCATTAGGAGGGGACTTGAAGAACAATCAAAGAGAAGCAACCAAGGCAGACTTGTGGGGCGCACATGTGAAGGCTGGACAGCAGCCATTTTCATTGTTCTTCTTAGGATTCCTTCTATCATTAGTGAGCTAGGGAGCAGCCATATAACTGGTTGTAAATGCTTGTTAAAACTAGCCTAGGATCCTAGTATTTATGCGCCTAAGAAGAGGGCTGGTAGACAACCATGTAATTGCTTGTTAATGCTCCTTTAAGAGTGCATAGGATTCCTTGTAAGCCTTGAAAGGCATAGTCCAAGTCTGCACTTGTAAATCAGACTAGCCCCCTCCCTATATAAAGGGGCGCATGGCACATGGAAAAACAACTTTGATTTTGAGCAAAAATATTACCTTGTGTAATTGAGTCCTTACTCTTTGGTTCTGGATTGAACCAGACTTTGATCTTACCAAGAATCCTTTCTTGTGGTGATCCTCATTTCCATAGGCTTATCCTTGTCTTGGATTAGACCAAGGTGGCGCCCCTTGCCTCCCATCCATTCTTCTTGTTCCTTGCCTTATAATCTGCTCTCTTGTTTGCTTGTTATAACAAGAACTCTTTATTCTCACTTCCTTTTTGTTCACTTGATTCTTGTTCTACTCACTTGTGTTCTTGTTAAAGTAAGAATCATCCTTTCTTGCTATTCTTTCTTAAAGAACGAAAATCACAAGTCCTTAGTCACAACCAGATTCTAAGTGGTGAATTCAAGTCATTGGCCAAGTTGTTACAACAAGGAGGCCATCACCAACAGATCAAATGGTAGGACGAAGAGGGACGAAAGTGACGAACTTGGTCCAAAGAAGGCCAACGGATCAAATGGGAGGACGAAGAGGGACGAAAGAGACGAACTTGATCCAAAGAAGGACAACGGATCTAATGCGACGACAATGATGGACGAACGAGACGAACTTGGTCCAAAGAAGGCCAACGGATCTAATGCGAGGACGAAGATGGACGAACGAGACGAACTTGGTCCAAAGAAGGCCAACAGATCAAATGGGAGGACGAAGAGGGACTAATGAGACGAACTTGATCCAAAGAAGGCCAACGGATCAAATGCGAGGACGAAGATGGACGAACGAAACGAACTTGGTCCAAAGAAGGCCAACGGATCAAATGGGAGGAGGAAGATGAACGAACTAGACGAACATGGTCCAAAGAAGGCCAACAGATCAAATGGTAGGACGAAGAGGGACGAACGAGACGAACTTGGTCCAAAGAAGGCCAACGGATCAAATAGGAGGACGAAATGGGACTAACGAGACGAACTTGATCCAAAGAAGGCCAATGGATCAAATGGGAGGAGGAAGATGGACGAACTAGACGAACATGGTCCAAAGAAGGCCAACAGATCAAATGGTAGGACGAAGAGGGACGAAAGTGACGAACTTGGTCCAAAGAAGGCCAACGGATCAAATGCGAGGACGAAGATGGACGAACGAAACGAACTTGGTCCAAAGAAGGCCAACGGATCAAATGGGAGGAGGAAGATGGACGAACTAGACGAACATGGTCCAAAGAAGGCCAACAGATCAAATGGTAGGACGAAGAGGGACGAAGTGACGAACTTGGTCCAAAGAAGGCCAACGGATCAAATGGGAGGACGAAGAGGGACAAAAGAGACGAACTTGATCCAAAGAGGGGCAATAGATCTAATGCGACGACAATGATGGACGAACGAGACGAACTTGGTCCACAGATGGCCAACGGATCTAACGCGCGGACGAAGATGGACGAACGAGACGAACTTGGTCCAAAGAAGGCCAACGGATCAAATGGGAGGACGAAGACGGACTAACGAGAGGAACTTGATCTAAAGAAGGCCATCGGATCAAATGGGAGGATGAAGATGGACGAACTAGACGAAGATGGTCCAATGAAGGCCAACAGATCAAATGGTAGGACGAAGAGGGACGAAAGTGACGAACTTGGTCCAAAGAAGGCCAACGGATCAAATGAGAGGACGAAGAGGGACGAAAGAGACGAACTTGATCCAAAGAAGGACAACGGATCTAATGCGACGACAATGATGGACGAACGAGACGAACTTGGTCCAAAGATGGCCAACGGATCTAATGCGCGGACGAAGATGGACGAACGAGACGAACTTGGTCCAAAGAAGGCCAACGGATCAAATGGGAGCACGAAGATGGAGGAACTAGATGAACATGGTCCAAACAAGGCCAACAGATCAAATGGTAGGACGAAGAGGGACGAAAATGACGAACTTGGTCCAAAGAAGGCCAACGGATCAAATGGGAGGACGACGAAGGACTAACGAGACAAACTTGATCCCAAGAAGGCCAACGGATCAAATGGGAGGACGAATATGGACGAACTAGACGAAGATGGTCCAAAGAAGGCCAACAGATCAAATGGTAGGACGAAGAGGGACGAAAGTGACGAACTTGGTCCAAAGAAGGCCAACGGATCAAATGGGAGGACGAAGAGGGACGAAAGAGACGAACTTGATCCAAAGAAGGACAACAGATCTAATGCGACGACAATGATGGACGAACGAGACGAACTTGGTCCAAAAAAGGCCAACGGATCTAATGCGAGGACGAAGATGGACGAACGAGACGAACTTGGTCCAAAGAAGGCCAACGGATCAAATGGGGGGACGAAGAGGGACTAATGAGACGAACTTGATCCAAAGAAGGCCAACAGATCAAATGGGGGGACGAAGAGGGACGAATGTGACGAACTTGGTCCAAAGAAGGCCAACGTATCAAATGCGAGGACGAAGATGGACGAACGAAACGAACTTGGTCCAAAGAAGGACAACGGATCTAATGCGACGACAATGATGGACGAACGAGACGAACTTGGTCCAAAGATGGCCAACGGATCTAATGCGCGGACGAAGATGGACGAACGAGACGAACTTGGTCCAAAGAAGGCCAACGGATCAAATGGGAGGACGAAGATGGAGGAACTAGATGAACATGGTCCAAACAAGGCCAACAGATCAAATGGTAGGACGAAGAGGGACGAAAATGACGAACTTGGTCCAAAGAAGGCCAACGGATCAAATGGGAGGACGAAGACGGACTAACGAGAGGAACTTGATCTAAAGAAGGCCATCGGATCAAATGGGAGGATGAAGATGGACGAACTAGACGAAGATGGTCCAATGAAGGCCAACAGATCAAATGGTAGGACGAAGAGGGACGAAAGTGACGAACTTGGTCCAAAGAAGGCCAACGGATCAAATGAGAGGACGAAGAGGGACGAAAGAGACGAACTTGATCCAAAGAAGGACAACGGATCTAATGCGACGACAATGATGGACGAACGAGACGAACTTGGTCCAAAGATGGCCAACGGATCTAATGCGCGGACGAAGATGGACGAACGAGACGAACTTGGTCCAAAGAAGGCCAACGGATCAAATGGGAGCACGAAGATGGAGGAACTAGATGAACATGGTCCAAACAAGGCCAACAGATCAAATGGTAGGACGAAGAGGGACGAAAATGACGAACTTGGTCCAAAGAAGGCCAACGGATCAAATGGGAGGACGACGAAGGACTAACGAGACAAACTTGATCCCAAGAAGGCCAACGGATCAAATGGGAGGACGAATATGGACGAACTAGACGAAGATGGTCCAAAGAAGGCCAACAGATCAAATGGTAGGACGAAGAGGGACGAAAGTGACGAACTTGGTCCAAAGAAGGCCAACGGATCAAATGGGAGGACGAAGAGGGACGAAAGAGACGAACTTGATCCAAAGAAGGACAACAGATCTAATGCGACGACAATGATGGACGAACGAGACGAACTTGGTCCAAAGAAGGCCAACGGATCTAATGCGAGGACGAAGATGGACGAACGAGACGAACTTGGTCCAAAGAAGGCCAACAGATCAAATGGGGGGACGAAGAGGGACTAATGAGACGAACTTGATCCAAAGAAGGCCAACAGATCAAATGGGGGGACGAAGAGGGACGAATGTGACGAACTTGGTCCAAAGAAGGCCAACGTATCAAATGCGAGGACGAAGATGGACGAACGAAACGAACTTGGTCCAAAGAAGGACAACGGATCTAATGCGACGACAATGATGGACGAACGAGACGAACTTGGTCCAAAGATGGCCAACGGATCTAATGCGCGGACGAAGATGGACGAACGAGACGAACTTGGTCCAAAGAAGGCCAACGGATCAAATGGGAGGACGAAGATGGAGGAACTAGATGAACATGGTCCAAACAAGGCCAACAGATCAAATGGTAGGACGAAGAGGGACGAAAATGACGAACTTGGTCCAAAGAAGGCCAACGGATCAAATGGGAGGACGACGAAGGACTAACGAGACAAACTTGATCCCAAGAAGGCCAACGGATCAAATGGGAGGACGAATATGGACGAACTAGACGAAGATGGTCCAAAGAAGGCCAACAGATCAAATGGTAGGACGAAGAGGGACGAAAGTGACGAACTTGGTCCAAAGAAGGCCAACGGATCAAATGCGAGGACGAAGATGGACGAACGAGACGAACTTGGTCCAAAGAAGGCCAACGGATCAAATGCGAGGACGAAGATGGACGAACGACACGAACTTGGTCCAAAGAAGGCCAACGGATCAAATGGGAGGAGGAAGATGGACGAACTAGACGAACATGGTCCAAAGAAGGCCAACAGATCAAATGGTAGGACGAAGAGGGACGAAAGTGACGAACTTGGTCCAAAGAAGGCCAACGGATCAAATGGGAGGACGAAGAGGGACAAAAGAGATGAACTTGATCCAAAGAGGGACAATAGATCTAATGCGACGACAATGATGGACGAACGAGACGAACTTGGTCCACAGATGGCCAACGGATCTAATGCACGGACGAAGATGGACGAACAAGACGAACTTGGTCCAAAGAAGGCCAACGGATCAAATGGGAGGACGAAGACGGACTAACGAGAGGAACTTGATCTAAAGAAGGCCATCGGATCAAATGGGAGGATGAAGATGGACGAACTAGACGAAGATGGTCCAAAGAAGGCCAACAGATCAAATGGTAGGACGAAGAGGGACGAAAGTGACGAACTTGGTCCAAAGAAGGCCAACGGATCAAATGGGAGGACGAAGAGGGACGAAAGAGACGAACTTGATCCACAGAAGGACAACGGATCTAATGCGACGACAATGATGGACAAACGAGACGAACTTGGTCCAAAGATGGCCAACGGATCTAATGCGCGGACGAAGATGGACGAACGAGACGAACTTGGTCCAAAGAAGGCCAACGGATCAAATGGGAGGACGAAGATGGAGGAACTAGATGAACATGGTCCAAACAAGGCCAACAGATCAAATGGTAGGACGAAGAGGGGCGAAAATGACGAACTTGGTCCAAAGAAGGCCAACGGATCGAATGGGAGGACGACGAAGGACTAACGAGACAAACATGATCCCAAGAAGGCCAACGGATCAAATGGGAGGACGAATATGGACGAACTAGACGAAGATGGTCCAAAGAAGGCCAACAGATCAAATGGTAGGACGAAGAGGGACGAAAGTGACGAACTTGGTCCAAAGAAGGCCAACGGATCAAATGCGAGGACGAAGATGGACGAACGAGACGAACTTGGTCCAAAGAAGGCCAACGGATCAAATGCGAGGACGAAGATGGACGAACGACACGAACTTGGTCCAAAGAAGGCCAACGGATCAAATGGGAGGAGGAAGATGGACGAACTAGACGAACATGGTCCAAAGAAGGCTAACAGATCAAATGGTAGGACGAAGAGGGACGAAAGTGACGAACTTGGTCCAAAGAAGGCCAACGGATCAAATGGGAGGACGAAGAGGGACAAAAGAGACGAACTTGATCCAAAGAGGGACAATAGATCTAATGCGACGACAATGATGGACGAACGAGACGAACTTGGTCCACAGATGGCCAACGGATCTAATGCACGGACGAAGATGGACGAACAAGACGAACTTGGTCCAAAGAAGGCCAACGGATCAAATGGGAGGACGAAGACGGACTAACGAGAGGAACTTGATCTAAAGAAGGCCATCGGATCAAATGGGAGGATGAAGATGGACGAACTAGACGAAGATGGTCCAAAGAAGGCCAACAGATCAAATGGTAGGACGAAGAGGGACGAAAGTGACGAACTTGGTCCAAAGAAGGCCAACGGATCAAATGGGAGGACGAAGAGGGACGAAAGAGACGAACTTGATCCACAGAAGGACAACGGATCTAATGCGACGACAATGATGGACAAACGAGACGAACTTGGTCCAAAGATGGCCAACGGATCTAATGCGCGGACGAAGATGGACGAACGAGACGAACTTGGTCCAAAGAAGGCCAACGGATCAAATGGGAGGACGAAGATGGAGGAACTAGATGAACATGGTCCAAACAAGGCCAACAGATCAAATGGTAGGACGAAGAGGGGCGAAAATGACGAACTTGGTCCAAAGAAGGCCAACGGATCGAATGGGAGGACGACGAAGGACTAACGAGACAAACATGATCCCAAGAAGGCCAACGGATCAAATGGGAGGACGAATATGGACGAACTAGACGAAGATGGTCCAAAGAAGGCCAACAGATCAAATGGTAGGACGAAGAGGGACGAAAGTGACGAACTTGGTCCAAAGAAGGCCAACGGATCAAATGCGAGGACGAAGATGGACGAACGAGACGAACTTGGTCCAAAGAAGGCCAACGGATCAAATGCGAGGACGAAGATGGACGAACGACACGAACTTGGTCCAAAGAAGGCCAACGGATCAAATGGGAGGAGGAAGATGGACGAACTAGACGAACATGGTCCAAAGAAGGCTAACAGATCAAATGGTAGGACGAAGAGGGACGAAAGTGACGAACTTGGTCCAAAGAAGGCCAACGGATCAAATGGGAGGACGAAGAGGGACAAAAGAGACGAACTTGATCCAAAGAGGGACAATAGATCTAATGCGACGACAATGATGGACGAACGAGACGAACTTGGTCCACAGATGGCCAACGGATCTAATGCACGGACGAAGATGGACGAACAAGACGAACTTGGTCCAAAGAAGGCCAACGGATCAAATGGGAGGACGAAGACGGACTAACGAGAGGAAGTTGATCTAAAGGAGGCCATCGGATCAAATGGGAGGATGAAGATGGACGAACTAGACGAAGATGGTCCAAAGAAGGCCAACAGATCAAATGGTAGGACGAAGAGGGACGAAAGTGACGAACTTGGTCCAAAGAAGGCCAACGGATCAAATGGGAGGACGAAGAGGGACGAAAGAGACGAACTTGATCCAAAGAAGGACAACGGATCTAATGCGACGACAATGATGGACAAACGAGACGAACTTGGTCCAAAGATGGCCAACGGATCTAATGCGCGGACGAAGATGGACGAACGAGACGAACTTGGTCCAAAGAAGGCCAACGGATCAAATGGGAGCACGAAGATGGAGGAACTAGATGAACATGGTCCAAACAAGGCCAACAGATCAAATGGTAGGACGAAGAGGGACGAAAGTGACGAACTTGGTCCAAAGAAGGCCAACGGATCAAATGGGAGGACGACGAAGGACTAACGAGACAAACTTGATCCCAAGAAGGCCAACGGATCAAATGGGAGGACGAATATGGACGAACTAGACGAAGATGTTCCAAAGAAGGCCAACAGATCAAATGGTAGGACGAAGAGGGACGAAAGTGACGAACTTGGTCCAAAGAAGGCCAACGGATCAAATGCGAGGACGAAGATGGACGAACGAGAAGAACTTGGTCCAAAGAAGGCCAACGGATCAAATGCGAGGACGAAGATGGGCGAACGAAACGAACTTGGTCCAAAGAAGGCCAACGGATCAAATGGGAGGAGGAAGATCGACGAACTAGACGAACATGGTCCAAAGAAGGCCAACAGATCAAATGGGAGGACGAAGAGGGACGAAAGTGACGAACTTGGTCCAAAGAAGGCCAACGGATCAAATGGGAGGACGAAGAGGGACAAAAGAGACGAACTTGATCCAAAGAGGGACAATAGATCTAATGCGACGACAATGATGGACGAACGAGACGAACTTGGTCCAAAGATGGCCAACGGATCTAATGCGCGGACGAAGATGGACGAACGAGACGAACATGGTCCAAAGAAGGCCAACGGATCAAATGGGAGGACGAAGACGGACTAACGAGAGGAACTTGATCTAAAGAAGGCCATTGGATCAAATGGGAGGATGAAGATGGACGAACTAGACGAACATGGTCCAAAGAAGGCCAACAGATCAAATGGTAGGACGAAGAGGGACGAAAGTGACGAACTTGGTCCAAAGAAGGCCAACGGATCAAATGGGAGGACGAAGAGGGACGAAAGAGACGAACTTGATCCAAAGAAGGACAATGGATCTAATGCGACGACAATGATGGACGAACGAGACGAACTTGGTCCAAAGAAAGCCAACGGATCTAATGCGAGGACGAAGATGGACGAACGAGACGAACTTGGTCCAGAGAATGCCAACGGATCAAATGGGAGGACGAAGAGGGACTAACGAGACGAACTTGATCCGATGAAGGCGAACGGATCAAATGGGAGGACGAAGATGGAGGAACTAGATGAACATGGTCCAAACAAGGTCAACAGATCAAATGGTAGGACGAAGAGGGACGAAAGTGACGAACTTGGTCCAAAGAAGGCCAACGGATCAAATGCGAGGACGAAGATGGACGAACGAGACGAACTTGGTCCAAAGAAGGCCAACGGATCAAATGCGAGGACGAAGATGGACGAACGACACGAACTTGGTCCAAAGATGGCCAACGGATCTAATGCGCGGACGAAGATGGACGAACGAGACGAACTTGGTCCAAAGAAGGCCAACGGATCAAATGGGAGCACGAAGATGGAGGAACTAGATGAACATGGTCCAAACAAGGCCAACAGATCAAATGGTAGGACGAAGAGGGACGAAAGTGACGAACTTGGTCCAAAGAAGGCCAACGGATCAAATGGGAGGACGACGAAGGACTAACGAGACAAACTTGATCCCAAGAAGGCCAACGGATCAAATGGGAGGACGAATATGGACGAACTAGACGAAGATGTTCCAAAGAAGGCCAACAGATCAAATGGTAGGACGAAGAGGGACGAAAGTGACGAACTTGGTCCAAAGAAGGCCAACGGATCTAATGCGAGGACGAAGATGGACGAACGAGAAGAACTTGGTCCAAAGAAGGCCAACGGATCAAATGCGAGGACGAAGATGGGCGAACGAAACGAACTTGGTCCAAAGAAGGCCAACGGATCAAATGGGAGGAGGAAGATCGACGAACTAGACGAACATGGTCCAAAGAAGGCCAACAGATCAAATGGGAGGACGAAGAGGGACGAAAGTGACGAACTTGGTCCAAAGAAGGCCAACGGATCAAATGGGAGGACGAAGAGGGACAAAAGAGACGAACTTGATCCAAAGAGGGACAATAGATCTAATGCGACGACAATGATGGACGAACGAGACGAACTTGGTCCAAAGATGGCCAACGGATCTAATGCGCGGACGAAGATGGACGAACGAGACGAACATGGTCCAAAGAAGGCCAACGGATCAAATGGGAGGACGAAGACGGACTAACGAGAGGAACTTGATCTAAAGAAGGCCATTGGATCAAATGGGAGGATGAAGATGGACGAACTAGACGAACATGGTCCAAAGAAGGCCAACAGATCAAATGGTAGGACGAAGAGGGACGAAAGTGACGAACTTGGTCCAAAGAAGGCCAACGGATCAAATGGGAGGACGAAGAGGGACGAAAGAGACGAACTTGATCCAAAGAAGGACAATGGATCTAATGCGACGACAATGATGGACGAACGAGACGAACTTGGTCCAAAGAAAGCCAACGGATCTAATGCGAGGACGAAGATGGACGAACGAGACGAACTTGGTCCAAAGAATGCCAACGGATCAAATGGGAGGACGAAGAGGGACTAACGAGACGAACTTGATCCGATGAAGGCGAACGGATCAAATGGGAGGACGAAGATGGAGGAACTAGATGAACATGGTCCAAACAAGGTCAACAGATCAAATGGTAGGACGAAGAGGGACGAAAGTGACGAACTTGGTCCAAAGAAGGCCAACGGATCAAATGCGAGGACGAAGATGGACGAACGAGACGAACTTGGTCCAAAGAAGGCCAACGGATCAAATGCGAGGACGAAGATGGACGAACGACACGAACTTGGTCCAAAGAAGGCCAACGGATCAAATGGGAGGAGGAAGATGGACGAACTAGACGAACATGGTCCAAAGAAGGCCAACAGATCAAATGGTAGGACGAAGAGGGACGAAAGTGACGAACTTGGTCCAAAGAAGGCCAACGGATCAAATGGGAGGACGAAGAGGGACAAAAGAGATGAACTTGATCCAAAGAGGGACAATAGATCTAATGCGACGACAATGATGGACGAACGAGACGAACTTGGTCCACAGATGGCCAACAGATCTAATGCACGGACGAAGATGGACGAACAAGACGAACTTGGTCCAAAGAAGGCCAACGGATCAAATGGGAGGACGAAGACGGACTAACGAGAGGAAGTTGATCTAAAGAAGGCCATCGGATCAAATGGGAGGATGAAGATGGACGAACTAGACGAAGATGGTCCAAAGAAGGCCAACAGATCAAATGGTAGGACGAAGAGGGACGAAAGTGACGAACTTGGTCCAAAGAAGGCCAACGGATCAAATGGGAGGACGAAGAGGGACGAAAGAGACGAACTTGATCCACAGAAGGACAACGGATCTAATGCGACGACAATGATGGACAAACGAGACGAACTTGGTCCAAAGATGGCCAACGGATCTAATGCGCGGACGAAGATGGACGAACGAGACGAACTTGGTCCAAAGAAGGCCAACGGATCAAATGGGAGGACGAAGATGGAGGAACTAGATGAACATGGTCCAAACAAGGCCAACAGATCAAATGGTAGGACGAAGAGGGGCGAAAATGACGAACTTGGTCCAAAGAAGGCCAACGGATCGAATGAGAGGACGACGAAGGACAAACGAGACAAACATGATCCCAAGAAGGCCAACGGATCAAATGGGAGGACGAATATGGACGAACTAGACGAAGATGGTCCAAAGAAGGCCAACAGATCAAATGGTAGGACGAAGAGGGACGAAAGTGACGAACTTGGTCCAAAGAAGGCCAACGGATCAAATGCGAGGACGAAGATGGACGAACGAGACGAACTTGGTCCAAAGAAGGCCAACGGATCAAATGCGAGGACGAAGATGGACGAACGACACGAACTTGGTCCAAAGAAGGCCAACGGATCAAATGGGAGGAGGAAGATGGACGAACTAGACGAACATGGTCCAAAGAAGGCTAACAGATCAAATGGTAGGACGAAGAGGGACGAAAGTGACGAACTTGGTCCAAAGAAGGCCAACGGATCAAATGGGAGGACGAAGAGGGACAAAAGAGACGAACTTGATCCAAAGAGGGACAATAGATCTAATGCGACGACAATGATGGACGAACGAGACGAACTTGGTCCAAAGATGGCCAACGGATCTAATGCGCGGACGAAGATGGACGAACGAGACGAACATGGTCCAAAGAAGGCCAACGGATCAAATGGGAGGACGAAGACGGACTAACGAGAGGAACTTGATCTAAAGAAGGCCATTGGATCAAATGGGAGGATGAAGATGGACGAACTAGACGAACATGGTCCAAAGAAGGCCAACAGATCAAATGGTAGGACGAAGAGGGACGAAAGTGACGAACTTGGTCCAAAGAAGGCCAACGGATCAAATGGGAGGACGAAGAGGGACGAAAGAGACGAACTTGATCCAAAGAAGGACAATGGATCTAATGCGACGACAATGATGGACGAACGAGACGAACTTGGTCCAAAGAAAGCCAACGGATCTAATGCGAGGACGAAGATGGACGAACGAGACGAACTTGGTCCAAAGAATGCCAACGGATCAAATGGGAGGACGAAGAGGGACTAACGAGACGAACTTGATCCGATGAAGGCGAACGGATCAAATGGGAGGACGAAGATGGAGGAACTAGATGAACATGGTCCAAACAAGGTCAACAGATCAAATGGTAGGACGAAGAGGGACGAAAGTGACGAACTTGGTCCAAAGAAGGCCAACGGATCAAATGCGAGGACGAAGATGGACGAACGAGACGAACTTGGTCCAAAGAAGGCCAACGGATCAAATGCGAGGACGAAGATGGACGAACGACACGAACTTGGTCCAAAGAAGGCCAACGGATCAAATGGGAGGAGGAAGATGGACGAACTAGACGAACATGGTCCAAAGAAGGCCAACAGATCAAATGGTAGGACGAAGAGGGACGAAAGTGACGAACTTGGTCCAAAGAAGGCCAACGGATCAAATGGGAGGACGAAGAGGGACAAAAGAGATGAACTTGATCCAAAGAGGGACAATAGATCTAATGCGACGACAATGATGGACGAACGAGACGAACTTGGTCCACAGATGGCCAACGGATCTAATGCACGGACGAAGATGGACGAACAAGACGAACTTGGTCCAAAGAAGGCCAACGGATCAAATGGGAGGACGAAGACGGACTAACGAGAGGAACTTGATCTAAAGAAGGCCATCGGATCAAATGGGAGGATGAAGATGGACGAACTAGACGAAGATGGTCCAAAGAAGGCCAACAGATCAAATGGTAGGACGAAGAGGGACGAAAGTGACGAACTTGGTCCAAAGAAGGCCAACGGATCAAATGGGAGGACGAAGAGGGACGAAAGAGACGAACTTGATCCACAGAAGGACAACGGATCTAATGCGACGACAATGATGGACAAACGAGACGAACTTGGTCCAAAGATGGCCAACGGATCTAATGCGCGGACGAAGATGGACGAACGAGACGAACTTGGTCCAAAGAAGGCCAACGGATCAAATGGGAGGACGAAGATGGAGGAACTAGATGAACATGGTCCAAACAAGGCCAACAGATCAAATGGTAGGACGAAGAGGGGCGAAAATGACGAACTTGGTCCAAAGAAGGCCAACGGATCGAATGGGAGGACGACGAAGGACTAACGAGACAAACATGATCCCAAGAAGGCCAACGGATCAAATGGGAGGACGAATATGGACGAACTAGACGAAGATGGTCCAAAGAAGGCCAACAGATCAAATGGTAGGACGAAGAGGGACGAAAGTGACGAACTTGGTCCAAAGAAGGCCAACGGATCAAATGCGAGGACGAAGATGGACGAACGAGACGAACTTGGTCCAAAGAAGGCCAACGGATCAAATGCGAGGACGAAGAGGGACTAACGAGACGAACTTGATCCGATGAAGGCGAACGGATCAAATGGGAGGACGAAGATGGAGGAACTAGATGAACATGGTCCAAACAAGGTCAACAGATCAAATGGTAGGACGAAGAGGGACGAAAGTGACGAACTTGGTCCAAAGAAGGCCAACGGATCAAATGCGAGGACGAAGATGGACGAACGAGACGGACTTGGTCCAAAGAAGGCCAACGGATCAAATGCGAGGACGAAGATGGACGAACGACACGAACTTGGTCCAAAGAAGGCCAACGGATCAAATGGGAGGAGGAAGATGGACGAACTAGACGAACATGGTCCAAAGAAGGCCAACAGATCAAATGGTAGGACGAAGAGGGACGAAAGTGACGAACTTGGTCCAAAGAAGGCCAACGGATCAAATGGGAGGACGAAGAGGGACAAAAGAGATGAACTTGATCCAAAGAGGGACAATAGATCTAATGCGACGACAATGATGGACGAACGAGACGAACTTGGTCCACAGATGGCCAACGGATCTAATGCACGGACGAAGATGGACGAACAAGACGAACTTGGTCCAAAGAAGGCCAACGGATCAAATGGGAGGACGAAGACGGACTAACGAGAGGAAGTTGATCTAAAGAAGGCCATCGGATCAAATGGGAGGATGAAGATGGACGAACTAGACGAAGATGGTCCAAAGAAGGCCAACAGATCAAATGGTAGGACGAAGAGGGACGAAAGTGACGAACTTGGTCCAAAGAAGGCCAACGGATCAAATGGGAGGACGAAGAGGGACGAAAGAGACGAACTTGATCCACAGAAGGACAACGGATCTAATGCGACGACAATGATGGACAAACGAGACGAACTTGGTCCAAAGATGGCCAACGGATCTAATGCGCGGACGAAGATGGACGAACAAGACGAACTTGGTCCAAAGAAGGCCAACGGATCAAATGGGAGGACGAAGATGGAGGAACTAGATGAACATGGTCCAAACAAGGCCAACAGATCAAATGGTAGGACGAAGAGGGGCGAAAATGACGAACTTGGTCCAAAGAAGGCCAACGGATCGAATGGGAGGACGACGAAGGACTAACGAGACAAACATGATCCCAAGAAGGCCAACGGATCAAATGGGAGGACGAATATGGACGAACTAGACGAAGATGGTCCAAAGAAGGCCAACAGATCAAATGGTAGGACGAAGAGGGACGAAAGTGACGAACTTGGTCCAAAGAAGGCCAACGGATCAAATGCGAGGACGAAGATGGACGAACGAGACGAACTTGGTCCAAAGAAGGCCAACGGATCAAATGCGAGGACGAAGATGGACGAACGACACGAACTTGGTCCAAAGAAGGCCAACGGATCAAATGGGAGGAGGAAGATGGACGAACTAGACGAACATGGTCCAAAGAAGGCTAACAGATCAAATGGTAGGACGAAGAGGGACGAAAGTGACGAACTTGGTCCAAAGAAGGCCAACGGATCAAATGGGAGGACGAAGAGGGACAAAAGAGACGAACTTGATCCAAAGAGGGACAATAGATCTAATGCGACGACAATGATGGACGAACGAGACGAACTTGGTCCACAGATGGCCAACGGATCTAATGCACGGACGAAGATGGACGAACAAGACGAACTTGGTCCAAAGAAGGCCAACGGATCAAATGGGAGGACGAAGACGGACTAACGAGAGGAAGTTGATCTAAAGGAGGCCATCGGATCAAATGGGAGGATGAAGATGGACGAACTAGACGAAGATGGTCCAAAGAAGGCCAACAGATCAAATGGTAGGACGAAGAGGGACGAAAGTGACGAACTTGGTCCAAAGAAGGCCAACGGATCAAATGGGAGGACGAAGAGGGACGAAAGAGACGAACTTGATCCAAAGAAGGACAACGGATCTAATGCGACGACAATGATGGACAAACGAGACGAACTTGGTCCAAAGATGGCCAACGGATCTAATGCGCGGACGAAGATGGACGAACGAGACGAACTTGGTCCAAAGAAGGCCAACGGATCAAATGGGAGCACGAAGATGGAGGAACTAGATGAACATGGTCCAAACAAGGCCAACAGATCAAATGGTAGGACGAAGAGGGACGAAAGTGACGAACTTGGTCCAAAGAAGGCCAACGGATCAAATGGGAGGACGACGAAGGACTAACGAGACAAACTTGATCCCAAGAAGGCCAACAGATCAAATGGGAGGACGAATATGGACGAACTAGACGAAGATGTTCCAAAGAAGGCCAACAGATCAAATGGTAGGACGAAGAGGGACGAAAGTGACGAACTTGGTCGAAAGAAGGCCAACGGATCAAATGCGAGGACGAAGATGGACGAACGAGAAAAACTTGGTCCAAAGAAGGCCAACGGATCAAATGCGAGGACGAAGATGGGCGAACGAAACGAACTTGGTCCAAAGAAGGCCAACGGATCAAATGGGAGGAGGAAGATGGACGAACTAGACGAACATGGTCCAAAGAAGGCCAACAGATCAAATGGTAGGACGAAGAGGGACGAAAGTGACGAACTTGGTCCAAAGAAGGCCAACGGATCAAATGGGAGGACGAAGAGGGACAAAAGAGACGAACTTGATCCAAAGAGGGACAATAGATCTAATGCGACGACAATGATGGACGAACGAGACGAACTTGGTCCAAAGATGGCCAACGGATCTAATGCGCGGACGAAGATGGACGAACGAGACGAACATGGTCCAAAGAAGGCCAACGGATCAAATGGGAGGACGAAGACGGACTAACGAGAGGAACTTGATCTAAAGAAGGCCATTGGATCAAATGGGAGGATGAAGATGGACGAACTAGACGAACATGGTCCAAAGAAGGCCAACAGATCAAATGGTAGGACGAAGAGGGACGAAAGTGACGAACTTGGTCCAAAGAAGGCCAACGGATCAAATGGGAGGACGAAGAGGGACGAAAGAGACGAACTTGATCCAAAGAAGGACAATGGATCTAATGCGACGACAATGATGGACGAACGAGACGAACTTGGTCCAAAGAAAGCCAACGGATCTAATGCGAGGACGAAGATGGACGAACGAGACGAACTTGGTCCAAAGAATGCCAACGGATCAAATGGGAGGACGAAGAGGGACTAACGAGACGAACTTGATCCGATGAAGGCGAACGGATCAAATGGGAGGACGAAGATGGAGGAACTAGATGAACATGGTCCAAACAAGGTCAACAGATCAAATGGTAGGACGAAGAGGGACGAAAGTGACGAACTTGGTCCAAAGAAGGCCAACGGATCAAATGGGAGGACGACGAAGGACTAACGAGACAAACTTGATCCAAAGAAGGCCAACGGATCAAATGGGAGGACGAATATGGAGGAACTAGACGAACATGGTCCAAAGAAGGCCAACAGATCAAATGGTAGGACGAAGAGGGACGAACTTGGTCCAAAGAAGGCCAACGGATCAAATGGCAGGACGAAGAAGGACTAACGAGACGAACTTGATCCAAAGAAGGCCAACGGATCAAATGGGAGGAGGAAGATGGACGAACTAGACGAACATGGTCAGAAGCAGGCCAACAGATCAAATGGTAGGACGAAGAGGGACGAAAGTGACGAACTTTGTCCAAAGAAGGCCAACGGATCAAATGGGAGGACGAAGAGGAACAAAAGAGACAAACTTGATCCAAAGAGGGACAATAGATCTAATGCGACGACAATGATGGACGAACGAGACGAACTTGGTCCAAAGAAGGCCAACGGATCAAATGGGAGGAGGAAGATGGACGAACTAGACGAACATGGTCCAAAGAAGGCTAACAGATCAAATGGTAGGACGAAGAGGGACGAAAGTGACGAACTTGGTCCAAAGAAGGCCAACGGATCAAATGGGAGGACGAAGAGGGACAAAAGAGACGAACTTGATCCAAAGAGGGACAATAGATCTAATGCGACGACAATGATGGACGAACGAGACGAACTTGGTCCAAAGATGGCCAACGGATCTAATGCGCGGACGAAGATGGACGAACGAGACGAACATGGTCCAAAGAAGGCCAACGGATCAAATGGGAGGAGGAAGATGGACGAACTAGACGAACATGGTCAGAAGCAGGCCAACAGATCAAATGGTAGGACGAAGAGGGACGAAAGTGACGAACTTTGTCCAAAGAAGGCCAACGGATCAAATGGGAGGACGAAGAGGAACAAAAGAGACAAACTTGATCCAAAGAGGGACAATAGATCTAATGCGACGACAATGATGGACGAACGAGACGAACTTGGTCCAAAGAAGGCCAACGGATCAAATGGGAGGAGGAAGATGGACGAACTAGACGAACATGGTCCAAAGAAGGCTAACAGATCAAATGGTAGGACGAAGAGGGACGAAAGTGACGAACTTGGTCCAAAGAATGCCAACGGATCAAATGGGAGGACGAAGAGGGACAAAAGAGACGAACTTGATCCAAAGAGGGACAATAGATCTAATGCGACGACAATGATGGACGAACGAGACGAACTTGGTCCAAAGATGGCCAACGGATCAAATGCGAGGACGAAGATGGACGAACGACACGAACTTGGTCCAAAGAAGGCCAACGGATCAAATGGGAGGAGGAAGATGGACGAACTAGACGAACATGGTCCAAAGAAGGCCAACAGATCAAATGGTAGGACGAAGAGGGACGAAAGTGACGAACTTGGTCCAAAGATGGCCAACGGATCAAATGGGAGGACGAAGAGGGACAAAAGAGATGAACTTGATCCAAAGAGGGACAATAGATCTAATGCGACGACAATGATGGACGAACGAGACGAACTTGGTCCACAGATGGCCAACGGATCTAATGCACGGACGAGGATGGACGAACAAGACGAACTTGGTCCAAAGAAGGCCAACGGATCAAATGGGAGGACGAAGACGGACTAACGAGAGGAAGTTGATCTAAAGAAGGCCATCGGATCAAATGGGAGGATGAAGATGGACGAACTAGACGAAGATGGTCCAAAGAAGGCCAACAGATCAAATGGTAGGACGAAGAGGGACGAAAGTGACGAACTTGGTCCAAAGAAGGCCAACGGATCAAATGGGAGGACGAAGAGGGACGAAAGAGACGAACTTGATCCACAGAAGGACAACGGATCTAATGCGACGACAATGATGGACAAACGAGACGAACTTGGTCCAAAGATGGCCAACGGATCTAATGCGCGGACGAAGATGGACGAACGAGACGAACTTGGTCCAAAGAAGGCCAACGGATCAAATGGGAGGACGAAGATGGAGGAACTAGATGAACATGGTCCAAACAAGGCCAACAGATCAAATGGTAGGACGAAGAGGGGCGAAAATGACGAACTTGGTCCAAAGAAGGCCAACGGATCGAATGGGAGGACGACGAAGGACTAACGAGACAAACATGATCCCAAGAAGGCCAACGGATCAAATGGGAGGACGAATATGGACGAACTAGACGAAGATGGTCCAAAGAAGGCCAACAGATCAAATGGTTGGACGAAGAGGGACGAAAGTGACGAACTTGGTCCAAAGAAGGCCAACGGATCAAATGCGAGGACGAAGATGGACGAACGAGACGAACTTGGTCCAAAGAAGGCCAACGGATCAAATGCGAGGACGAAGATGGACGAACGACACGAACTTGGTCCAAAGAAGGCCAACGGATCAAATGGGAGGACGAATATGGACGAACTAGACGAAGATGGTCCAAAGAAGGCCAACAGATCAAATGGTTGGACGAAGAGGGACGAAAGTGACGAACTTGGTCCAAAGAAGGCCAACGGATCAAATGCGACGACAATGATGGACGAACGAGACGAACTTGGTCCAAAGAAAGCCAACGGATCTAATGCGAGGACGAAGATGGACGAACGAGACGAACTTGGTCCAAAGAATGCCAACGGATCAAATGGGAGGACGAAGAGGGACTAACGAGACGAACTTGATCCGATGAAGGCGAACGGATCAAATGGGAGGACGAAGATGGAGGAACTAGATGAACATGGTCCAAACAAGGTCAACAGATCAAATGGTAGGACGAAGAGGGACGAAAGTGACGAACTTGGTCCAAAGAAGGCCAACGGATCAAATGGGAGGACGACGAAGGACTAACGAGACAAACTTGATCCAAAGAAGGCCAACGGATCAAATGGGAGGACGAATATGGAGGAACTAGACGAACATGGTCCAAAGAAGGCCAACAGATCAAATGGTAGGACGAAGAGGGACGAACTTGGTCCAAAGAAGGCCAACGGATCAAATGGCAGGACGAAGAAGGACTAACGAGACGAACTTGATCCAAAGAAGGCCAACGGATCAAATGGGAGGAGGAAGATGGACGAACTAGACGAACATGGTCAGAAGCAGGCCAACAGATCAAATGGTAGGACGAAGAGGGACGAAAGTGACGAACTTTGTCCAAAGAAGGCCAACGGATCAAATGGGAGGACGAAGAGGAACAAAAGAGACAAACTTGATCCAAAGAGGGACAATAGATCTAATGCGACGACAATGATGGACGAACGAGACGAACTTGGTCCAAAGAAGGCCAACGGATCAAATGGGAGGAGGAAGATGGACGAACTAGACGAACATGGTCCAAAGAAGGCTAACAGATCAAATGGTAGGACGAAGAGGGACGAAAGTGACGAACTTGGTCCAAAGAAGGCCAACGGATCAAATGGGAGGACGAAGAGGGACAAAAGAGACGAACTTGATCCAAAGAGGGACAATAGATCTAATGCGACGACAATGATGGACGAACGAGACGAACTTGGTCCAAAGATGGCCAACGGATCTAATGCGCGGACGAAGATGGACGAACGAGACGAACATGGTCCAAAGAAGGCCAACGGATCAAATGGGAGGACGAAGACGGACTAACGAGAGGAACTTGATCTAAAGAAGGCCATTGGATCAAATGGGAGGATGAAGATGGACGAACTAGACGAACATGGTCCAAAGAAGGCCAACAGATCAAATGGTAGGACGAAGAGGGGCGAAAGTGACGAACTTGGTCCAAAGAAGGCCAACGGATCAAATGGGAGGACGAAGAGGGACGAAAGAGACGAACTTGATCCAAAGAAGGACAATGGATCTAATGCGACGACAATGATGGACGAACGAGACGAACTTGGTCCAAAGAAAGCCAACGGATCTAATGCGAGGACGAAGATGGACGAACGAGACGAACTTGGTCCAAAGAATGCCAACGGATCAAATGGGAGGACGAAGAGGGACTAACGAGACGAACTTGATCCGATGAAGGCGAACGGATCAAATGGGAGGACGAAGATGGAGGAACTAGATGAACATGGTCCAAACAAGGTCAACAGATCAAATGGTAGGACGAAGAGGGACGAAAGTGACGAACTTGGTCCAAAGAAGGCCAACGGATCAAATGCGAGGACGAAGATGGACGAACGAGACGAACTTGGTCCAAAGAAGGCCAACGGATCAAATGCGAGGACGAAGATGGACGAACGACACGAACTTGGTCCAAAGAAGGCCAACGGATCAAATGGGAGGAGGAAGATGGACGAACTAGACGAACATGGTCCAAAGAAGGCCAACAGATCAAATGGTAGGACGAAGAGGGACGAAAGTGACGAACTTGGTCCAAAGAAGGCCAACGGATCAAATGGGAGGACGAAGAGGGACAAAAGAGATGAACTTGATCCAAAGAGGGACAATAGATCTAATCCGACGACAATGATGGACGAACGAGACGAACTTGGTCCACAGATGGCCAACGGATCTAATGCACGGACGAAGATGGACGAACAAGACGAACTTGGTCCAAAGAAGGCCAACGGATCAAATGGGAGGACGAAGACGGACTAACGAGAGGAAGTTGATCTAAAGAAGGCCATCGGATCAAATGGGAGGATGAAGATGGACGAACTAGACGAAGATGGTCCAAAGAAGGCCAACAGATCAAATGGTAGGACGAAGAGGGACGAAAGTGACGAACTTGGTCCAAAGAAGGCCAACGGATCAAATGGGAGGACGAAGAGGGACGAAAGAGACGAACTTGATCCACAGAAGGACAACGGATCTAATGCGACGACAATGATGGACAAACGAGACGAACTTGGTCCAAAGATGGCCAACGGATCTAATGCGCGGACGAAGATGGACGAACGAGACGAACTTGGTCCAAAGAAGGCCAACGGATCAAATGGGAGGACGAAGATGGAGGAACTAGATGAACATGGTCCAAACAAGGCCAACAGATCAAATGGTAGGACGAAGAGGGGCGAAAATGACGAACTTGGTCCAAAGAAGGCCAACGGATCGAATGGGAGGACGACGAAGGACTAACGAGACAAACATGATCCCAAGAAGGCCAACGGATCAAATGGGAGGACGAATATGGACGAACTAGACGAAGATGGTCCAAAGAAGGCCAACAGATCAAATGGTAGGACGAAGAGGGACGAAAGTGACGAACTTGGTCCAAAGAATGCCAACGGATCAAATGCGAGGACGACGAAGGACTAACGAGACAAACTTGATCCCAAGAAGGCCAACGGATCAAATGGGAGGACGAATATGGACGAACTAGACGAAGATGGTCCAAAGAAGGCCAACAGATCAAATGGTAGGACGAAGAGGGACGAAAGTGACGAACTTGGTCCAAAGAAGGCCAACGGATCAAATGCGAGGACGAAGATGGACGAACGAGACGAACTTGGTCCAAAGAAGGCCAACGGATCAAATGCGAGGACGAAGATGGACGAACGAAACGAACTTGGTCCAAAGAAGGCCAACGGATCAAATGGGAGGAGGAAGATGGACGAACTAGACGAACATGGTCCAAAGAAGGCCAACAGATCAAATGGTAGGACGAAGAGGGACGAAAGTGACGAACTTGGTCCAAAGAAGGCCAACGGATCAAATGGGAGGACGAAGAGGGACAAAAGAGATGAACTTGATCCAAAGAGGGACAATAGATCTAATGCGACGACAATGATGGACGAACGAGACGAACTTGGTCCACAGATGGCCAACGGATCTAATGCACGGACGAAGATGGACGAACAAGACGAACTTGGTCCAAAGAAGGCCAACGGATCAAATGGGAGGACGAACACGGACTAACGAGAGGAAGTTGATCTAAAGAAGGCCATCGGATCAAATGGGAGGATGAAGATGGACGAACTAGACGAAGATGGTCCAAAGAAGGCCAACAGATCAAATGGTAGGACGAAGAGGGACGAAAGTGACGAACTTGGTCCAAAGAAGGCCAACGGATCAAATGGGAGGACGAAGAGGGACGAAAGAGACGAACTTGATCCAAAGAAGGACAACGGATCTAATGCGACGACAATGATGGACAAACGAGACGAACTTGGTCCAAAGATGGCCAACGGATCTAATGCGCGGACGAAGATGGACGAACGAGACGAACTTGGTCCAAAGAAGGCCAACGGATCAAATGGGAGCACGAAGATGGAGGAACTAGATGAACATGGTCCAAACAAGGCCAACAGATCAAATGGTAGGACGAAGAGGGACGAAAGTGATGAACTTGGTCCAAAGAAGGCCAACGGATCAAATGGGAGGACGACGAAGGACTAACGAGACAAACTTGATCCCAAGAAGGCCAACGGATCAAATGGGAGGACGAATATGGACGAACTAGACGAAGATGTTCCAAAGAAGGCCAACAGATCAAATGGTAGGACGAAGAGGGACGAAAGTGACGAACTTGGTCCAAAGAAGGCCAACGGATCAAATGCGAGGACGAAGATGGACGAACGAGAAGAACTTGGTCCAAAGAAGGCCAACGGATCAAATGCGAGGACGAAGATGGGCGAACGAAACGAACTTGGTCCAAAGAAGGCCAACGGATCAAATGGGAGGAGGAAGATCGACGAACTAGACGAACATGGTCCAAAGAAGGCCAACAGATCAAATGGTAGGACGAAGAGGGACGAAAGTGACGAACTTGGTCCAAAGAAGGCCAACGGATCAAATGGGAGGACGAAGAGGGACAAAAGAGACGAACTTGATCCAAAGAGGGACAATAGATCTAATGCGACGACAATGATGGACGAACGAGACGAACTTGGTCCAAAGATGGCCAACGGATCTAATGCGCGGACGAAGATGGACGAACGAGACGAACATGGTCCAAAGAAGGCCAACGGATCAAATGGGAGGACGAAGACGGACTAACGAGAGGAACTTGATCTAAAGAAGGCCATTGGATCAAATGGGAGGATGAAGAAGGACGAACTAGACGAACATGGTCCAAAGAAGGCCAACAGATCAAATGGTAGGACGAAGAGGGACGAAAGTGACGAACTTGGTCCAAAGAAGGCCAACGGATCAAATGGGAGGACGAAGAGGGACGAAAGAGACGAACTTGATCCAAAGAAGGACAATGGATCTAATGCGACGACAATGATGGACGAACGAGACGAACTTGGTCCAAAGAAAGCCAACGGATCTAATGCGAGGACGAAGATGGACGAACGAGACGAACTTGGTCCAAAGAATGCCAACGGATCAAATGGGAGGACGAAGAGGGACTAACGAGACGAACTTGATCCGATGAAGGCGAACGGATCAAATGGGAGGACGAAGATGGAGGAACTAGATGAACATGGTCCAAACAAGGTCAACAGATCAAATGGTAGGACGAAGAGGGACGAAAGTGACGAACTTGGTCCAAAGAAGGCCAATGGATCAAATGGGAGGACGACGAAGGACTAACGAGACAAACTTGATCCAAAGAAGGCCAACGGATCAAATGGGAGGACGAATATGGAGGAACTAGACGAACATGGTCCAAAGAAGGCCAACAGATCAAATGGTAGGACGAAGAGGGACGAACTTGGTCCAAAGAAGGCCAACGGATCAAATGGCAGGACGAGGAAGGACTAACGAGACGAACTTGATCCAAAGAAGGCCAACGGATCAAATGGGAGGAGGAAGATGGACGAACTAGACGAACATGGTCAGAAGCAGGCCAACAGATCAAATGGTAGGACGAAGATGGACGAAAGTGACGAACTTTGTCCAAAGAAGGCCAACGGATCAAATGGGAGGACGAAGAGGAACAAAAGAGACAAACTTGATCCAAAGAGGGACAATAGATCTAATGCGACGACAATGATGGACGAACGAGACGAACTTGGTCCAAAGATGGCCAACGGATCTAATGCGCGGACGAAGATGGACGAACGAGACGAACTTGGTCCTAAGAAGGCCAACGGATCAAATGGGAGGACGAAGACGGACTAACGAGAGGAACTTGATCTAAAGAAGGCCATCGGATCAAATGGGAGGATGAAGATGGACGAACTAGACGAACATGGTCCAAAGAAGGCCAACTGATGAGGACATGGAGGTCCAAGAAGCCATTCAAAGCCTAGGAGGCCCAATGACTAGGGCAATGTCAAGAAGGGTCCAAGAAGGCTTAGTCCAATTCATGACTAAGATAATTTCCAACATGGACAAAGAAGTAATTGCACCAAAGACCATGCTTGTCATCCAAGCTATGGAGGAGGCGCAACACTCATGAAACCAGCCATGTTATTTTGTTTTAAATAAAGTGCATGTGACCAATTGATTTATTTGGGACCAAGGCACTAAGTTATTTAATTCCTTGTTAATTTTTTGTGTGTTTAATCCACTTTAAGTGGTTGCTTGAATAAAAGCAAGAGGGACTTAATGAAGGCTGCATGGTGGGCGCTTAAATGAAGTCAAGGAAGACAAAGTGAATCAAAACACATCAAGGCAAGAAGGAGTTACACAAGACAAAGAATTCATAGCAATCAAGACCAAGGCATGAATGCTCCAACATCACAATAAAAGTGCAACAGCCACATGTTTAATTTCAATCGAAATGGTGGCTGCATTATGAAGAGTGGGGCGCTGCACTTGATGACTGAACAACAGCCAAATCAATTGGCCTTCTTAGGATTCCTTGCACCATTAGGAGGGGACTTGAAGAACAATCAAAGAGAAGCAACCAAGGCAGACTTGTGGGGCGCACATGTGAAGGCTGGACAGCAGCCATTTTCATTGTTCTTCTTAGGATTCCTTCTATCATTAGTGAGCTAGGGAGCAGCCATATAACTGGTTGTAAATGCTTGTTAAAACTAGCCTAGGATCCTAGTATTTATGCGCCTAAGAAGAGGGCTGGTAGACAACCATGTAATTGCTTGTTAATGCTCCTTTAAGAGTGCATAGGATTCCTTGTAAGCCTTGAAAGGCATAGTCCAAGTCTGCACTTGTAAATCAGACTAGCCCCCTCCCTATATAAAGGGGCGCATGGCACATGGAAAAACAACTTTGATTTTGAGCAAAAATATTACCTTGTGTAATTGAGTCCTTACTCTTTGGTTCTGGATTGAACCAGACTTTGATCTTACCAAGAATCCTTTCTTGTGGTGATCCTCATTTCCATAGGCTTATCCTTGTCTTGGATTAGACCAAGGTGGCGCCCCTTGCCTCCCATCCATTCTTCTTGTTCCTTGCCTTATAATCTGCTCTCTTGTTTGCTTGTTATAACAAGAACTCTTTATTCTCACTTCCTTTTTGTTCACTTGATTCTTGTTCTACTCACTTGTGTTCTTGTTAAAGTAAGAATCATCCTTTCTTGCTATTCTTTCTTAAAGAACGAAAATCACAAGTCCTTAGTCACAACCAGATTCTAAGTGGTGAATTCAAGTCATTGGCCAAGTTGTTACAACAAGGAGGCCATCACCAACAGATCAAATGGTAGGACGAAGAGGGACGAAAGTGACGAACTTGGTCCAAAGAAGGCCAACGGATCAAATGGGAGGACGAAGAGGGACGAAAGAGACGAACTTGATCCAAAGAAGGACAACGGATCTAATGCGACGACAATGATGGACGAACGAGACGAACTTGGTCCAAAGAAGGCCAACGGATCTAATGCGAGGACGAAGATGGACGAACGAGACGAACTTGGTCCAAAGAAGGCCAACGGATCAAATGGGAGGACGAAGAGGGACTAATGAGACGAACTTGATCCAAAGAAGGCCAACGGATCAAATGGGAGGACGAAGAGGGACGAAAGTGACGAACTTGGTCCAAAGAAGGCCAACGGATCAAATGCGAGGACGAAGATGGACGAACGAAACGAACTTGGTCCAAAGAAGGCCAACGGATCAAATGGGAGGAGGAAGATGAACGAACTAGACGAACATGGTCCAAAGAAGGCCAACAGATCAAATGGTAGGACGAAGAGGGACGAACGAGACGAACTTGGTCCAAAGAAGGCCAACGGATCAAATGGGAGGACGAAATGGGACTAACGAGACGAACTTGATCCAAAGAAGGCCAATGGATCAAATGGGAGGAGGAAGATGGACGAACTAGACGAACATGGTCCAAAGAAGGCCAACAGATCAAATGGTAGGACGAAGAGGGACGAAAGTGACGAACTTGGTCCAAAGAAGGCCAACGGATCAAATGCGAGGACGAAGATGGACGAACGAAACGAACTTGGTCCAAAGAAGGCCAACGGATCAAATGGGAGGAGGAAGATGGACGAACTAGACGAACATGGTCCAAAGAAGGCCAACAGATCAAATGGTAGGACGAAGAGGGACGAAGTGACGAACTTGGTCCAAAGAAGGCCAACGGATCAAATGGGAGGACGAAGAGGGACAAAAGAGACGAACTTGATCCAAAGAGGGGCAATAGATCTAATGCGACGACAATGATGGACGAACGAGACGAACTTGGTCCACAGATGGCCAACGGATCTAACGCGCGGACGAAGATGGACGAACGAGACGAACTTGGTCCAAAGAAGGCCAACGGATCAAATGGGAGGACGAAGACGGACTAACGAGAGGAACTTGATCTAAAGAAGGCCATCGGATCAAATGGGAGGATGAAGATGGACGAACTAGACGAAGATGGTCCAATGAAGGCCAACAGATCAAATGGTAGGACGAAGAGGGACGAAAGTGACGAACTTGGTCCAAAGAAGGCCAACGGATCAAATGAGAGGACGAAGAGGGACGAAAGAGACGAACTTGATCCAAAGAAGGACAACGGATCTAATGCGACGACAATGATGGACGAACGAGACGAACTTGGTCCAAAGATGGCCAACGGATCTAATGCGCGGACGAAGATGGACGAACGAGACGAACTTGGTCCAAAGAAGGCCAACGGATCAAATGGGAGCACGAAGATGGAGGAACTAGATGAACATGGTCCAAACAAGGCCAACAGATCAAATGGTAGGACGAAGAGGGACGAAAATGACGAACTTGGTCCAAAGAAGGCCAACGGATCAAATGGGAGGACGACGAAGGACTAACGAGACAAACTTGATCCCAAGAAGGCCAACGGATCAAATGGGAGGACGAATATGGACGAACTAGACGAAGATGGTCCAAAGAAGGCCAACAGATCAAATGGTAGGACGAAGAGGGACGAAAGTGACGAACTTGGTCCAAAGAAGGCCAACGGATCAAATGGGAGGACGAAGAGGGACGAAAGAGACGAACTTGATCCAAAGAAGGACAACAGATCTAATGCGACGACAATGATGGACGAACGAGACGAACTTGGTCCAAAGAAGGCCAACAGATCTAATGCGAGGACGAAGATGGACGAACGAGACGAACTTGGTCCAAAGAAGGCCAACGGATCAAATGGGGGGACGAAGAGGGACTAATGAGACGAACTTGATCCAAAGAAGGCCAACAGATCAAATGGGGGGACGAAGAGGGACGAATGTGACGAACTTGGTCCAAAGAAGGCCAACGTATCAAATGCGAGGACGAAGATGGACGAACGAAACGAACTTGGTCCAAAGAAGGACAACGGATCTAATGCGACGACAATGATGGACGAACGAGACGAACTTGGTCCAAAGATGGCCAACGGATCTAATGCGCGGACGAAGATGGACGAACGAGACGAACTTGGTCCAAAGAAGGCCAACGGATCAAATGGGAGGACGAAGATGGAGGAACTAGATGAACATGGTCCAAACAAGGCCAACAGATCAAATGGTAGGACGAAGAGGGACGAAAATGACGAACTTGGTCCAAAGAAGGCCAACGGATCAAATGGGAGGACGAAGACGGACTAACGAGAGGAACTTGATCTAAAGAAGGCCATCGGATCAAATGGGAGGATGAAGATGGACGAACTAGACGAAGATGGTCCAATGAAGGCCAACAGATCAAATGGTAGGACGAAGAGGGACGAAAGTGACGAACTTGGTCCAAAGAAGGCCAACGGATCAAATGAGAGGACGAAGAGGGACGAAAGAGACGAACTTGATCCAAAGAAGGACAACGGATCTAATGCGACGACAATGATGGACGAACGAGACGAACTTGGTCCAAAGATGGCCAACGGATCTAATGCGCGGACGAAGATGGACGAACGAGACGAACCTGGTCCAAAGAAGGCCAACGGATCAAATGGGAGCACGAAGATGGAGGAACTAGATGAACATGGTCCAAACAAGGCCAACAGATCAAATGGTAGGACGAAGAGGGACGAAAATGACGAACTTGGTCCAAAGAAGGCCAACGGATCAAATGGGAGGACGACGAAGGACTAACGAGACAAACTTGATCCCAAGAAGGCCAACGGATCAAATGGGAGGACGAATATGGACGAACTAGACGAAGATGGTCCAAAGAAGGCCAACAGATCAAATGGTAGGACGAAGAGGGACGAAAGTGACGAACTTGGTCCAAAGAAGGCCAACGGATCAAATGGGAGGACGAAGAGGGACGAAAGAGACGAACTTGATCCAAAGAAGGACAACAGATCTAATGCGACGACAATGATGGACGAACGAGACGAACTTGGTCCAAAGAAGGCCAACGGATCTAATGCGAGGACGAAGATGGACGAACGAGACGAACTTGGTCCAAAGAAGGCCAACGGATCAAATGGGGGGACGAAGAGGGACTAATGAGACGAACTTGATCCAAAGAAGGCCAACAGATCAAATGGGGGGACGAAGAGGGACGAATGTGACGAACTTGGTCCAAAGAAGGCCAACGTATCAAATGCGAGGACGAAGATGGACGAACGAAACGAACTTGGTCCAAAGAAGGACAACGGATCTAATGCGACGACAATGATGGACGAACGAGACGAACTTGGTCCAAAGATGGCCAACGGATCTAATGCGCGGACGAAGATGGACGAACGAGACGAACTTGGTCCAAAGAAGGCCAACGGATCAAATGGGAGGACGAAGATGGAGGAACTAGATGAACATGGTCCAAACAAGGCCAACAGATCAAATGGTAGGACGAAGAGGGACGAAAATGACGAACTTGGTCCAAAGAAGGCCAACGGATCAAATGGGAGGACGACGAAGGACTAACGAGACAAACTTGATCCCAAGAAGGCCAACGGATCAAATGGGAGGACGAATATGGACGAACTAGACGAAGATGGTCCAAAGAAGGCCAACAGATCAAATGGTAGGACGAAGAGGGACGAAAGTGACGAACTTGGTCCAAAGAAGGCCAACGGATCAAATGCGAGGACGAAGATGGACGAACGAGACGAACTTGGTCCAAAGAAGGCCAACGGATCAAATGCGAGGACGAAGATGGACGAACGACACGAACTTGGTCCAAAGAAGGCCAACGGATCAAATGGGAGGAGGAAGATGGACGAACTAGACGAACATGGTCCAAAGAAGGCCAACAGATCAAATGGTAGGACGAAGAGGGACGAAAGTGACGAACTTGGTCCAAAGAAGGCCAACGGATCAAATGGGAGGACGAAGAGGGACAAAAGAGATGAACTTGATCCAAAGAGGGACAATAGATCTAATGCGACGACAATGATGGACGAACGAGACGAACTTGGTCCACAGATGGCCAACGGATCTAATGCACGGACGAAGATGGACGAACAAGACGAACTTGGTCCAAAGAAGGCCAACGGATCAAATGGGAGGACGAAGACGGACTAACGAGAGCAAGTTGATCTAAAGAAGGCCATCGGATCAAATGGGAGGATGAAGATGGACGAACTAGACGAAGATGGTCCAAAGAAGGCCAACAGATCAAATGGTAGGACGAAGAGGGACGAAAGTGACGAACTTGGTCCAAAGAAGGCCAACGGATCAAATGGGAGGACGAAGAGGGACGAAAGAGACGAACTTGATCCACAGAAGGACAACGGATCTAATGCGACGACAATGATGGACAAACGAGACGAACTTGGTCCAAAGATGGCCAACGGATCTAATGCGCGGACGAAGATGGACGAACGAGACGAACTTGGTCCAAAGAAGGCCAACGGATCAAATGGGAGGACGAAGATGGAGGAACTAGATGAACATGGTCCAAACAAGGCCAACAGATCAAATGGTAGGACGAAGAGGGGCGAAAATGACGAACTTGGTCCAAAGAAGGCCAACGGATCGAATGGGAGGACGACGAAGGACTAACGAGACAAACATGATCCCAAGAAGGCCAACGGATCAAATGGGAGGACGAATATGGACGAACTAGACGAAGATGGTCCAAAGAAGGCCAACAGATCAAATGGTAGGACGAAGAGGGACGAAAGTGACGAACTTGGTCCAAAGAAGGCCAACGGATCAAATGCGAGGACGAAGATGGACGAACGAGACGAACTTGGTCCAAAGAAGGCCAACGGATCAAATGCGAGGACGAAGATGGACGAACGACACGAACTTGGTCCAAAGAAGGCCAACGGATCAAATGGGAGGAGGAAGATGGACGAACTAGACGAACATGGTCCAAAGAAGGCTAACAGATCAAATGGTAGGACGAAGAGGGACGAAAGTGACGAACTTGGTCCAAAGAAGGCCAACGGATCAAATGGGAGGACGAAGAGGGACAAAAGAGACGAACTTGATCCAAAGAGGGACAATAGATCTAATGCGACGACAATGATGGACGAACGAGACGAACTTGGTCCACAGATGGCCAACGGATCTAATGCACGGACGAAGATGGACGAACAAGACGAACTTGGTCCAAAGAAGGCCAACGGATCAAATGGGAGGACGAAGACGGACTAACGAGAGGAAGTTGATCTAAAGGAGGCCATCGGATCAAATGGGAGGATGAAGATGGACGAACTAGACGAAGATGGTCCAAAGAAGGCCAACAGATCAAATGGTAGGACGAAGAGGGACGAAAGTGACGAACTTGGTCCAAAGAAGGCCAACGGATCAAATGGGAGGACGAAGAGGGACGAAAGAGACGAACTTGATCCAAAGAAGGACAACGGATCTAATGCGACGACAATGATGGACAAACGAGACGAACTTGGTCCAAAGATGGCCAACGGATCTAATGCGCGGACGAAGATGGACGAACGAGACGAACTTGGTCCAAAGAAGGCCAACGGATCAAATGGGAGCACGAAGATGGAGGAACTAGATGAACATGGTCCAAACAAGGCCAACAGATCAAATGGTAGGACGAAGAGGGACGAAAGTGACGAACTTGGTCCAAAGAAGGCCAACGGATCAAATGGGAGGACGACGAAGGACTAACGAGACAAACTTGATCCCAAGAAGGCCAACGGATCAAATGGGAGGACGAATATGGACGAACTAGACGAAGATGTTCCAAAGAAGGCCAACAGATCAAATGGTAGGACGAAGAGGGACGAAAGTGACGAACTTGGTCCAAAGAAGGCCAACGGATCAAATGCGAGGACGAAGATGGACGAACGAGAAGAACTTGGTCCAAAGAAGGCCAACGGATCAAATGCGAGGACGAAGATGGGCGAACGAAACGAACTTGGTCCAAAGAAGGCCAACGGATCAAATGGGAGGAGGAAGATCGACGAACTAGACGAACATGGTCCAAAGAAGGCCAACAGATCAAATGGGAGGACGAAGAGGGACGAAAGTGACGAACTTGGTCCAAAGAAGGCCAACGGATCAAATGGGAGGACGAAGAGGGACAAAAGAGACGAACTTGATCCAAAGAGGGACAATAGATCTAATGCGACGACAATGATGGACGAACGAGACGAACTTGGTCCAAAGATGGCCAACGGATCTAATGCGCGGACGAAGATGGACGAACGAGACGAACATGGTCCAAAGAAGGCCAACGGATCAAATGGGAGGACGAAGACGGACTAACGAGAGGAACTTGATCTAAAGAAGGCCATTGGATCAAATGGGAGGATGAAGATGGACGAACTAGACGAACATGGTCCAAAGAAGGCCAACAGATCAAATGGTAGGACGAAGAGGGACGAAAGTGACGAACTTGGTCCAAAGAAGGCCAACGGATCAAATGGGAGGACGAAGAGGGACGAAAGAGACGAACTTGATCCAAAGAAGGACAATGGATCTAATGCGACGACAATGATGGACGAACGAGACGAACTTGGTCCAAAGAAAGCCAACGGATCTAATGCGAGGACGAAGATGGACGAACGAGACGAACTTGGTCCAAAGAATGCCAACGGATCAAATGGGAGGACGAAGAGGGACTAACGAGACGAACTTGATCCGATGAAGGCGAACGGATCAAATGGGAGGACGAAGATGGAGGAACTAGATGAACATGGTCCAAACAAGGTCAACAGATCAAATGGTAGGACGAAGAGGGACGAAAGTGACGAACTTGGTCCAAAGAAGGCCAACGGATCAAATGCGAGGACGAAGATGGACGAACGAGACGAACTTGGTCCAAAGAAGGCCAACGGATCAAATGCGAGGACGAAGATGGACGAACGACACGAACTTGGTCCAAAGAAGGCCAACGGATCAAATGGGAGGAGGAAGATGGACGAACTAGACGAACATGGTCCAAAGAAGGCCAACAGATCAAATGGTAGGACGAAGAGGGACGAAAGTGACGAACTTGGTCCAAAGAAGGCCAACGGATCAAATGGGAGGACGAAGAGGGACAAAAGAGATGAACTTGATCCAAAGAGGGACAATAGATCTAATGCGACGACAATGATGGACGAACGAGACGAACTTGGTCCACAGATGGCCAACGGATCTAATGCACGGACGAAGATGGACGAACAAGACGAACTTGGTCCAAAGAAGGCCAACGGATCAAATGGGAGGACGAAGACGGACTAACGAGAGGAAGTTGATCTAAAGAAGGCCATCGGATCAAATGGGAGGATGAAGATGGACGAACTAGACGAAGATGGTCCAAAGAAGGCCAACAGATCAAATGGTAGGACGAAGAGGGACGAAAGTGACGAACTTGGTCCAAAGAAGGCCAACGGATCAAATGGGAGGACGAAGAGGGACGAAAGAGACGAACTTGATCCACAGAAGGACAACGGATCTAATGCGACGACAATGATGGACAAACGAGACGAACTTGGTCCAAAGATGGCCAACGGATCTAATGCGCGGACGAAGATGGACGAACGAGACGAACTTGGTCCAAAGAAGGCCAACGGATCAAATGGGAGGACGAAGATGGAGGAACTAGATGAACATGGTCCAAACAAGGCCAACAGATCAAATGGTAGGACGAAGAGGGGCGAAAATGACGAACTTGGTCCAAAGAAGGCCAACGGATCGAATGGGAGGACGACGAAGGACAAACGAGACAAACATGATCCCAAGAAGGCCAACGGATCAAATGGGAGGACGAATATGGACGAACTAGACGAAGATGGTCCAAAGAAGGCCAACAGATCAAATGGTAGGACGAAGAGGGACGAAAGTGACGAACTTGGTCCAAAGAAGGCCAACGGATCAAATGCGAGGACGAAGATGGACGAACGAGACGAACTTGGTCCAAAGAAGGCCAACGGATCAAATGCGAGGACGAAGATGGACGAACGACACGAACTTGGTCCAAAGAAGGCCAACGGATCAAATGGGAGGAGGAAGATGGACGAACTAGACGAACATGGTCCAAAGAAGGCTAACAGATCAAATGGTAGGACGAAGAGGGACGAAAGTGACGAACTTGGTCCAAAGAAGGCCAACGGATCAAATGGGAGGACGAAGAGGGACAAAAGAGACGAACTTGATCCAAAGAGGGACAATAGATCTAATGCGACGACAATGATGGACGAACGAGACGAACTTGGTCCAAAGATGGCCAACGGATCTAATGCGCGGACGAAGATGGACGAACGAGACGAACATGGTCCAAAGAAGGCCAACGGATCAAATGGGAGGACGAAGACGGACTAACGAGAGGAACTTGATCTAAAGAAGGCCATTGGATCAAATGGGAGGATGAAGATGGACGAACTAGACGAACATGGTCCAAAGAAGGCCAACAGATCAAATGGTAGGACGAAGAGGGACGAAAGTGACGAACTTGGTCCAAAGAAGGCCAACGGATCAAATGGGAGGACGAAGAGGGACGAAAGAGACGAACTTGATCCAAAGAAGGACAATGGATCTAATGCGACGACAATGATGGACGAACGAGACGAACTTGGTCCAAAGAAAGCCAACGGATCTAATGCGAGGACGAAGATGGACGAACGAGACGAACTTGGTCCAAAGAATGCCAACGGATCAAATGGGAGGACGAAGAGGGACTAACGAGACGAACTTGATCCGATGAAGGCGAACGGATCAAATGGGAGGACGAAGATGGAGGAACTAGATGAACATGGTCCAAACAAGGTCAACAGATCAAATGGTAGGACGAAGAGGGACGAAAGTGACGAACTTGGTCCAAAGAAGGCCAACGGATCAAATGCGAGGACGAAGATGGACGAACGAGACGAACTTGGTCCAAAGAAGGCCAACGGATCAAATGCGAGGACGAAGATGGACGAACGACACGAACTTGGTCCAAAGAAGGCCAACGGATCAAATGGGAGGAGGAAGATGGACGAACTAGACGAACATGGTCCAAAGAAGGCCAACAGATCAAATGGTAGGACGAAGAGGGACGAAAGTGACGAACTTGGTCCAAAGAAGGCCAACGGATCAAATGGGAGGACGAAGAGGGACAAAAGAGATGAACTTGATCCAAAGAGGGACAATAGATCTAATGCGACGACAATGATGGACGAACGAGACGAACTTGGTCCACAGATGGCCAACGGATCTAATGCACGGACGAAGATGGACGAACAAGACGAACTTGGTCCAAAGAAGGCCAACGGATCAAATGGGAGGACGAAGACGGACTAACGAGAGGAAGTTGATCTAAAGAAGGCCATCGGATCAAATGGGAGGATGAAGATGGACGAACTAGACGAAGATGGTCCAAAGAAGGCCAACAGATCAAATGGTAGGACGAAGAGGGACGAAAGTGACGAACTTGGTCCAAAGAAGGCCAACGGATCAAATGGGAGGACGAAGAGGGACGAAAGAGACGAACTTGATCCACAGAAGGACAACGGATCTAATGCGACGACAATGATGGACAAACGAGACGAACTTGGTCCAAAGATGGCCAACGGATCTAATGCGCGGACGAAGATGGACGAACGAGACGAACTTGGTCCAAAGAAGGCCAACGGATCAAATGGGAGGACGAAGATGGAGGAACTAGATGAACATGGTCCAAACAAGGCCAACAGATGAAATGGTAGGACGAAGAGGGGCGAAAATGACGAACTTGGTCCAAAGAAGGCCAACGGATCGAATGGGAGGACGACGAAGGACAAACGAGACAAACATGATCCCAAGAAGGCCAACGGATCAAATGGGAGGACGAATATGGACGAACTAGACGAAGATGGTCCAAAGAAGGCCAACAGATCAAATGGTAGGACGAAGAGGGACGAAAGTGACGAACTTGGTCCAAAGAAGGCCAACGGATCAAATGCGAGGACGAAGATGGACGAACGAGACGAACTTGGTCCAAAGAAGGCCAACGGATCAAATGCGAGGACGAAGATGGACGAACGACACGAACTTGGTCCAAAGAAGGCCAACGGATCAAATGGGAGGAGGAAGATGGACGAACTAGACGAACATGGTCCAAAGAAGGCTTACAGATCAAATGGTAGGACGAAGAGGGACGAAAGTGACGAACTTGATCCAAAGAAGGCCAACGGATCAAATGGGAGGACGAAGAGGGACAAAAGAGACGAACTTGATCCAAAGAGGGACAATAGATCTAATGCGACGACAATGATGGACGAACGAGACGAACTTGGTCCAAAGATGGCCAACGGATCTAATGCGCGGACGAAGATGGACGAACGAGACGAACATGGTCCAAAGAAGGCCAACGGATCAAATGGGAGGACGAAGACGGACTAACGAGAGGAACTTGATCTAAAGAAGGCCATTGGATCAAATGGGAGGATGAAGATGGACGAACTAGACGAACATGGTCCAAAGAAGGCCAACAGATCAAATGGTAGGACGAAGAGGGACGAAAGTGACGAACTTGGTCCAAAGAAGGCCAACGGATCAAATGGGAGGACGAAGAGGGACGAAAGAGACGAACTTGATCCAAAGAAGGACAATGGATCTAATGCGACGACAATGATGGACGAACGAGACGAACTTGGTCCAAAGAAAGCCAACGGATCTAATGCGAGGACGAAGATGGACGAACGAGACGAACTTGGTCCAAAGAATGCCAACGGATCAAATGGGAGGACGAAGAGGGACTAACGAGACGAACTTGATCCGATGAAGGCGAACGGATCAAATGGGAGGACGAAGATGGAGGAACTAGATGAACATGGTCCAAACAAGGTCAACAGATCAAATGGTAGGACGAAGAGGGACGAAAGTTGCAACACCCTTTCTCATAAAAGGATATTACAACATAAGTAACCTTTTAATGAAAAAAAATAGTATTTATCTTTATTTTGAAAAAACCTTCTTTTAATTTATTTCAAGTCAACCCCAATTTGTGTATAAATTTTTTTTTCCTTTTTAATACTAGAAAATTATAATTTATTTTGACTTGAAACTCTCACTTAAATTATTTATATCGAAACTGATTGACGTCATAACATATTACTGAAAAATGAGATAAACCTCATATGTAAAATTGATCCAGCATTCTATAAGTATCTCAAAATATTGCGATACAAGAGCCCATCCGGTAGAGTCAGTCTATAAAAACAAGATTCACAAAGATAACGCAACAGCCTGCGCTATATCCACTCCCAGCTCAATTTACATTTGCTCTAGTCGAGTTGTACCCTGTCTCTGTATCTCTGATCCTTTCTATAAATCTCAAGTCTTCTGTATAGGCATCTTTACATCTAATATCATATCCTCTACCGTTCCTCGGTGAGGTCCTCCTGCAAATGACTCTATGGAAGTAACATACCCGAAGTATGTACCCCATTGGGTTTCAGGGTTAACCATCCACCCCTCACTCATAGCTCCTCTTGGCAGTAAGCTCAACCCACGAACCTCCGTCAACCCCTCTGGTGGACGGTCCATCTATATGAATTATGTTCCAAAGAGCACAAAACATATAGGCAAGGGTGAAAAATCCTTATACACAGACAATAAAGCATAGAGACAACAGATATAACACATAAATTCTATTCCTCATAACATATCAGTATGGTGCATTTCTCTACCTTTTACTGTTTCCCAGCATCAATGTACATGGTTTTCCTGCTAATGAAAATATTCACATATACATAGAGAAAACAATCACAGTCACAACACATAACTCAGCGGGGAAAACACTCGCAATCACAGCACGTAACTCAGCATCAAACAATATATCATTGCACAGATATATTTAAAATGCATGACACTTCTATTTCCCTCTCAACACCGGTGTAATGCTCCATGGAGACTTTTCTCTTCCTCAACACCATTTGAGCGATAGGCTGTAGCGTATACTTAACATAATAAACCAAACTGTCCCCTTTTTCATGGACTTGGATAACCCACTGTCCCCTTTTTCATGGACTGGTTTTACAATTATTCAGTAGAGCCACATTTAAAATATAATACCATATCACAAATAGGTCAGTCAGTCAGATTTATCCAAGCCGGGTGCTCTACTCGATCTCGGCTCGCTGGGATCCACCACACGGCCATTGAGACTTTCGAAACCTGGATAATCCCAGTAGGCAATTGTAGCCCAACCATACCTATTTTCAACCACAACAATCCTGGGTTGTATGCTCATCACATTGGCCACATGCCAAATTCTCTTTCTCTTTATGTAAAATGACACATCACATTAAGCACACATTGGCCACATGCCAAATTCTCTTTCTCTTTATGCAAAATGACACATCACATTAAGCATTCAAAATAACCATCTCAAACATTTTTAAGCTTTGGTTTCTCTTGTAATCACATTAACCTTTTCTCTAGGTTATCACTTGCACAATCACATATAACCATCACTCTTGGTTATAGCATTATAATCACTTATGATATTCACATTTGCACAAATCACTTATAACCTTCACTCTTGGTTATAGCATCATCATCTCTTTGTGCACATTCACATCTCCTGTGCTCATTCAACATGGCTTTTCTTCTTTCAATTTACCCACTTACAAATATTTCATCTTTTTACCAAAATGCATTTTCTAAAACCCTTGTTTAAGTTCTAAAATCAATTAATCAAAATGTATAGCATTTATTAAATTCAAAGAGTCATTTTTCTCTTAAGAAAATTTGTCTAAAAAGCTGGAAAAAAAAGAATGATTTTCGCAAGGTGAACAGTAGTCAAAATTCCAGGATTCCAGAACTGTTCACAGGCGCGAGAATTTTCACACCCGCGGTGCAGACGATTCTGTCCCCTGTTTTCCAGATTTTCACAACTTCAGAAATCACCACATCCAGGGCGTGGCAGACATGCGATTTTTCAAAGTTAAACCAAAATCAATTTTTCCTTTGTATTGTCATGACCAATTAAGTGAAAATAAGCAAAGTTTATCATCTTTAAATCAACCACAAGACACAATCATTCAATCATCAAGCCATGGTTCCAATCTCACCAAAGCATCAAGCTAAAACCTCACACCAAGATCATATTAATTTCCAAATCAAACTTTTGTAAATAGTCATACAACCACCATTCCAATCCATTCAAATCAAGCATGAGACAAGATCATCATGTAACCAACATAGAGCACTTCCCTCTCACACAAACACAATTCATTTTTCACAAAGAACAAGACCACAATCAAAGACAACCTTGTCTTGTCTACCTAGGTTAAATAAATCAAGCATCATCATCAAGCAAATCCTCCATGAGTAAACCACACAAATAAATTCACATCCAACATAATCAAGCTCAAGAACCCTCCATGATCATAAGAACACAAGGACACATGGCTTATCAAATCAACATGAACCCTAGGACCATCTTAACATAAACCAACTCAAACCAACACAAGTATGGCATTAATATGTCCACTAAGCTTTAAAAATCATGTAAAAGAAACTTTCCCCTTACCAAACTTGTAGAAAACTCTAACCCAAGCTCTTCCTTCTTCCTTCCCTTCTCTTCCTTGTTTGCTTCTTGTTAGCTTCTTGTCCACCAATCTTATGATCCAATTCTTGAAAACTAGCTTATTTAGGCAAGAATTTTGGAAAAATCACTCAAGGTTTGGTTATGGAGTTGCACAAGATGAACTCAAGCTTGAAACTCTTCTTCCTCTTCTTCTTCTCCCAACTCCACGGCTCCCCCTCTCTTCTCTTCCTATCCATTTTGATTTTTTCCTCTTAATCATCACACAAGTCACTTGCTTGGTTCCTATTGGTCCATGCCTATGAGTCATGGCTTCAAGAGAAATCCACTCTCTTCCTCTTCTCTTCAGCGCATGACCAGCTGACCAAGGGAGGGGTAAATTAATTTTTTTACCTTAGCCATGGTAAATGGTAACTCTCCAAGGGTAATTAAGTATGGTAATTTTTGTATTTCATAGTAAAAATTGTCCAAACCTAACCTATTAGGGTAAAACCTCTCATGAACCTTATAATAAGTCCTAAACCATATAAATAAGATACCATAAAAATCTTGGTTCAAAAAGATCAAGCTTAGAAGCATTACGGCAATTTTTCGGTTTTTACCGTAACCCGTAACTTAGGGTAAAAAATGAACTTTCACAGAAAAATCCCAGAAAATTCCTAAAAAATCCCAAATATTGTAAAAACACCATTGGGTACTCTTTTTGTTAATTTTGGATCATTCCTTAAGCTTCTAGCATTCACCTGCTCCTTCCCGTACCCTGTTCTCAGTCTACAGGGACCAAAATCGTAATTCTTTGTCTGTCATTCTAAAAATTCCCAAAATAATTTCTAAAATTCTAAAATATTAGAAAACATCATTTGGCATCCTCAAAAATATTACTAGACATGTTCTGGTCTCCAAATCCACTCACAGTTCAACCTTGTCACACTATAGGGACCAAAACGGTAACATTTTTATCCATTCCTCAGAAAATTCTGAAATAAATTTCTAAAATCCCCAAATATTGGAAAATCACTATTGGTACCTTCAGATCTCATTCTTAACCTAAATCTAGGGTTTCTACTTCACAAAGTCACCATTCTGTCTATTTACGGTAAACAGAACTTTGTCTATATTTATACGTCTGACTTAAACTACTGTTTTCTAATGTTGGGAAAACTTTGTCTACTAACTTAATCTTCCGAGAGTATACTTAATCCATATAAATCACATATCCCCATATTAAAATATAATTAAAGTCAAAGACCTAAAATTACGGACGTTACAATTCTCCTCCTCTTAAAAAAAATTTCGTCCTCGAAATTTCGCAGATACACTTAGTGAAATTACTATCATCTCTTTATACCCTCGTCCAACAAAACCCCAATATCACTTTACCTGCTCATGCATTCAACTTTTCTAAACTTCGGAATAACATTCCTGCCTTACCTGAAGTATCATTCTTCCGATCACAGAGTACTCTCATCATCTCGTCTAAAATATAATATCTCTCACTCTTATGAACATGAAAATATCACTACCTAGTAATCACTATCCCAACTCTTAACTTCAAGAGAAATCATCGATGCCAAAAGATCCTTATTTGACATACCATTCCACTAACCACTAACCATTAAACCTTAATAAAGATCTTAACTGGAAACTGTAAGATCATACCATCGTCATCCTACACATGCATGCCTATTGGTAAAATATCGTATCAATCTTCCTTCAAAGTCAACAATTCCAATTTACTTGAAATAATCCATCAAAGTCTTAATGCTCACTCAAAATATTCTTTTCTTCAATAATCCTATCTCATACCATAGTTTAAACCTATTTCACATGATAACTATATCCTTCTCATCTAGAAATATCCACTTCATTTAACATATATAATCATACTCACAAATAATTTACTTACGATACTCCTCTTGCCTTTCTCACCTTCAACTTATATTCTTGCACATCTAATGTGCACTCCCATGCATCCACTGTCATTTCTTTTCCTTATTAGGATCTTCACTCGCTTAAAAAATACTCGAGATCTCAAAAAATATTGATCCACTATAGCATTTCATAAATTTGCTTTCTAGTAGTGACAAGCCTATGGATTGATCAACCCCACACCTTATCCTCAAATAATTAGAAGATAATAATGGTAGTATGACTATATCATCTCACCGTCTAGGTTATTTTAACTTATATGTACTGTTATCCACTCCACTCTTCGTAAATCCTTTGCTCTTATTTATATCCTCTAGGTCTCTAAGAGTTTCACTACCAATGCCAGCTATTCTCAATGGACTTTTATAAATCCTCTATCGCTTTTATCTAGTCCCAAATTCCACTTATCAACTCTAATACGTACTGATTTACTATCCCAGAAGTAATTTACCAGTGTATAGAACCCAATTTCAGAATCCAGAGGTCAATTGAGCATTCTAATCCATCTCGATATAACAACTCTAGGTCTGTTATAGACCAATACAAAAATTCTACGTACTCTAACACACTCTTCCTTGTCTCACTGCATCCACAGTAAATTCTCCTTTTACAATCTTACACTTATTGATTCCAAGGATTTGGGTCCTCTCAAGGTTAATATAAATTTTGACAATTCAGCTGTAAACAGGGTTTCTACCTTAAAACAAAATAAACAGGCACACCTGATAGACAAATAGATAGATGCATAAACAACTGGACAAGCAGATAAGCGATAGGCAGATAAATAGATATATAGAATCTATAGCTAAATTCTACACGTGGATTGTAAGAATTTTTTTTTTTAAAGAAAATTACAAACTGAAGAGTTATTAAAATTATCAGAACAAAAATAGTACAAGGAAACTATGACATAAAGTTAATTAGATTTTGAGAATAACTTTTACAAGAAACAAAATGCACAACATACAAAAGGTTCCCTAATACAATCCATAACCTTAAAATTACTAACTGGTAAAGTACTCCTATCTCTCACGTATAACTCTTTCTCATACCTGCATTATCTGTTCTCATCTCCTAACCTTGTGTTCATTGCAGTCCCTTGCTAGGTGTCCTACCTTCCCACACACATAACAAGCTTTCTTTCTTTGACTGCAATTGCTAACATAATGACCTGGTTTCCCACACTTGAAACACTTTATTATCGCCTTTGCTTTTTGATCCGATGTATCTCTAATCCCAATAGCAAATAGTATATTGTGGTTTTGTTGTTGATCTCCAGATCCTACTAGACTTTTATCATTTGCTTTCTTTCGAAACTGCTTCTCCTTTTGACTTTGTAGTTGTAACCTAGATGGTCCTCTACCATTCTCCTTACTATCCTTTCCTTTCTTCAAAATTTCCATTTTTCTACACTTCTCCACTAAAGTCTGAAACTGACGAATCTCTAACAAAGAAACAGCCTTTCTTATCTCATACCTCAATCCTGCCTCAAAACGTTCACACTTCCAACCCTCATCTGGCTGAAGTTGAAAGATACGAAAATATTTAGCTAGAGACTCAAATTTAGCAGCATATGCATCCACAGTCATATCCTTCTGCTGTAAGTTCAAAAACTCTTGTTCCTTTTCTGATCTTACACTTTGTGGAAAATATTTCTCTAAAAATTTAATACGAAACACTTCCCAAGTTATCACCTGATGTTCAGCCTCCAATAGCTGTTTCACTCCTTTCCACCAATACTCCGCATCTCCTTCTAACAGGTAAGTTGCATAATGCACCTTCACTTCTTCAGGACAATGCAAAGCAAGAAATATCTTTTCTACCTTTTGGATCCATAGATCTGCTTTATCTGGATCAGGTTCTCCCTTAAACTGGGGTGGTTCCTGCTTCTTAAAATCAAATAATTCTTTGTTCTCAACCGCTCTCCTAGCCCTCAGCTGATTCTGAACTTCCCTTTGTTCCACACAGTCAGCTTGTTGAGCCACCGTAGCTGCCATATTGGTCATAGCACCAATAAATCTTTCTAACCCATCATCGGAATCGACGTCACTCCCACGTGCCATGAGTCCCTACAAATTATCCAATCCAAGTATACCTATTTAGAACCCATTCTCAAAAATCCCATAACTAAAAACTAACACTCTTCATTTTAACAAGGAAGCCATTTTTAATCACTTATTTACGTCATCCATTCTAGTTCAAAAATACAATCTCCTTCTAATCTTTAGGTAGCAATCTCATCATGCCTCAAATATCATTTCTTACTATGTACCCTTCTTCTCATCACCTCTATCCTCTTACATTTCTCTGTCAAACTAAAACTCAGATCCTCAAGAGTTAACACAATATTCTCAAGATCATGCTCTAAACCTCTTTCACACCTTCGTTTTTAATCGTCATTTTCCTTAATCCCAAATTTTATCACTAGCCCTGACCTCCTATAAATCAAAACTAATAGTCCCCCAATAAAAATATCGTTTGGTCGTATCCACACATACTGTTTCAACTAGAAATAATTCCTTTTAGATCTAAACAATTATTCCTATAAGGAAAATAATTCAAACGAGATTCAATCAATTTCCTATTATATTAGGAATAACTTAGTCGCGTTTCAAAATCTCCAACTTTTCCCATTCCGCTTTCCCCAGTTATACTGTCCTATATTAGCACAACATCAGCTTTTCCTCGACTGTGCTGTCCCACACTAACACAACTGCGACACCAAGTTTTCCAAAGAAACAATTCACAAAGCATCACTCAATATCAACCTATACCAACCAGGGTCAATCACAGTCAATCAACGTCAACCCATATCAATCAGAGTTCACACAACTTAGATCTAATAAGCCTACAACCTACACTCCCAAAAGACTCAACCGGGCTCTGATACCACTAATTGCAACACCCTTTCTCATAAAAGGATATTACAACATAAGTAACCTTTTAATGAAAAAAAATAGTATTTATCTTTATTTTGAAAAAACCTTCTTTTAATTTATTTCAAGTCAACCCCAATTTGTGTATAAATTTTTTTTTCCTTTTTAATACTAGAAAATTATAATTTATTTTGACTTGAAACTCTCACTTAAATTATTTATATCGAAACTGATTGACGTCATAACATATTACTGAAAAATGAGATAAACCTCATATGTAAAATTGATCCAGCATTCTATAAGTATCTCAAAATATTGCGATACAAGAGCCCATCCGGTAGAGTCAGTCTATAAAAACAAGATTCACAAAGATAACGCAACAGCCTGCGCTATATCCACTCCCAGCTCAATTTACATTTGCTCTAGTCGAGTTGTACCCTGTCTCTGTATCTCTGATCCTTTCTATAAATCTCAAGTCTTCTGTATAGGCATCTTTACATCTAATATCATATCCTCTACCGTTCCTCGGTGAGGTCCTCCTGCAAATGACTCTATGGAAGTAACATACCCGAAGTATGTACCCCATTGGGTTTCAGGGTTAACCATCCACCCCTCACTCATAGCTCCTCTTGGCAGTAAGCTCAACCCACGAACCTCCGTCAACCCCTCTGGTGGACGGTCCATCTATATGAATTATGTTCCAAAGAGCACAAAACATATAGGCAAGGGTGAAAAATCCTTATACACAGACAATAAAGCATAGAGACAACAGATATAACACATAAATTCTATTCCTCATAACATATCAGTATGGTGCATTTCTCTACCTTTTACTGTTTCCCAGCATCAATGTACATGGTTTTCCTGCTAATGAAAATATTCACATATACATAGAGAAAACAATCACAGTCACAACACATAACTCAGCGGGGAAAACACTCGCAATCACAGCACGTAACTCAGCATCAAACAATATATCATTGCACAGATATATTTAAAATGCATGACACTTCTATTTCCCTCTCAACACCGGTGTAATGCTCCATGGAGACTTTTCTCTTCCTCAACACCATTTGAGCGATAGGCTGTAGCGTATACTTAACATAATAAACCAAACTGTCCCCTTTTTCATGGACTTGGATAACCCACTGTCCCCTTTTTCATGGACTGGTTTTACAATTATTCAGTAGAGCCACATTTAAAATATAATACCATATCACAAATAGGTCAGTCAGTCAGATTTATCCAAGCCGGGTGCTCTACTCGATCTCGGCTCGCTGGGATCCACCACACGGCCATTGAGACTTTCGAAACCTGGATAATCCCAGTAGGCAATTGTAGCCCAACCATACCTATTTTCAACCACAACAATCCTGGGTTGTATGCTCATCACATTGGCCACATGCCAAATTCTCTTTCTCTTTATGTAAAATGACACATCACATTAAGCACACATTGGCCACATGCCAAATTCTCTTTCTCTTTATGCAAAATGACACATCACATTAAGCATTCAAAATAACCATCTCAAACATTTTTAAGCTTTGGTTTCTCTTGTAATCACATTAACCTTTTCTCTAGGTTATCACTTGCACAATCACATATAACCATCACTCTTGGTTATAGCATTATAATCACTTATGATATTCACATTTGCACAAATCACTTATAACCTTCACTCTTGGTTATAGCATCATCATCTCTTTGTGCACATTCACATCTCCTGTGCTCATTCAACATGGCTTTTCTTCTTTCAATTTACCCACTTACAAATATTTCATCTTTTTACCAAAATGCATTTTCTAAAACCCTTGTTTAAGTTCTAAAATCAATTAATCAAAATGTATAGCATTTATTAAATTCAAAGAGTCATTTTTCTCTTAAGAAAATTTGTCTAAAAAGCTGGAAAAAAAAGAATGATTTTCGCAAGGTGAACAGTAGTCAAAATTCCAGGATTCCAGAACTGTTCACAGGCGCGAGAATTTTCACACCCGCGGTGCAGACGATTCTGTCCCCTGTTTTCCAGATTTTCACAACTTCAGAAATCACCACATCCAGGGCGTGGCAGACATGCGATTTTTCAAAGTTAAACCAAAATCAATTTTTCCTTTGTATTGTCATGACCAATTAAGTGAAAATAAGCAAAGTTTATCATCTTTAAATCAACCACAAGACACAATCATTCAATCATCAAGCCATGGTTCCAATCTCACCAAAGCATCAAGCTAAAACCTCACACCAAGATCATATTAATTTCCAAATCAAACTTTTGTAAATAGTCATACAACCACCATTCCAATCCATTCAAATCAAGCATGAGACAAGATCATCATGTAACCAACATAGAGCACTTCCCTCTCACACAAACACAATTCATTTTTCACAAAGAACAAGACCACAATCAAAGACAACCTTGTCTTGTCTACCTAGGTTAAATAAATCAAGCATCATCATCAAGCAAATCCTCCATGAGTAAACCACACAAATAAATTCACATCCAACATAATCAAGCTCAAGAACCCTCCATGATCATAAGAACACAAGGACACATGGCTTATCAAATCAACATGAACCCTAGGACCATCTTAACATAAACCAACTCAAACCAACACAAGTATGGCATTAATATGTCCACTAAGCTTTAAAAATCATGTAAAAGAAACTTTCCCCTTACCAAACTTGTAGAAAACTCTAACCCAAGCTCTTCCTTCTTCCTTCCCTTCTCTTCCTTGTTTGCTTCTTGTTAGCTTCTTGTCCACCAATCTTATGATCCAATTCTTGAAAACTAGCTTATTTAGGCAAGAATTTTGGAAAAATCACTCAAGGTTTGGTTATGGAGTTGCACAAGATGAACTCAAGCTTGAAACTCTTCTTCCTCTTCTTCTTCTCCCAACTCCACGGCTCCCCCTCTCTTCTCTTCCTATCCATTTTGATTTTTTCCTCTTAATCATCACACAAGTCACTTGCTTGGTTCCTATTGGTCCATGCCTATGAGTCATGGCTTCAAGAGAAATCCACTCTCTTCCTCTTCTCTTCAGCGCATGACCAGCTGACCAAGGGAGGGGTAAATTAATTTTTTTACCTTAGCCATGGTAAATGGTAACTCTCCAAGGGTAATTAAGTATGGTAATTTTTGTATTTCATAGTAAAAATTGTCCAAACCTAACCTATTAGGGTAAAACCTCTCATGAACCTTATAATAAGTCCTAAACCATATAAATAAGATACCATAAAAATCTTGGTTCAAAAAGATCAAGCTTAGAAGCATTACGGCAATTTTTCGGTTTTTACCGTAACCCGTAACTTAGGGTAAAAAATGAACTTTCACAGAAAAATCCCAGAAAATTCCTAAAAAATCCCAAATATTGTAAAAACACCATTGGGTACTCTTTTTGTTAATTTTGGATCATTCCTTAAGCTTCTAGCATTCACCTGCTCCTTCCCGTACCCTGTTCTCAGTCTACAGGGACCAAAATCGTAATTCTTTGTCTGTCATTCTAAAAATTCCCAAAATAATTTCTAAAATTCTAAAATATTAGAAAACATCATTTGGCATCCTCAAAAATATTACTAGACATGTTCTGGTCTCCAAATCCACTCACAGTTCAACCTTGTCACACTATAGGGACCAAAACGGTAACATTTTTATCCATTCCTCAGAAAATTCTGAAATAAATTTCTAAAATCCCCAAATATTGGAAAATCACTATTGGTACCTTCAGATCTCATTCTTAACCTAAATCTAGGGTTTCTACTTCACAAAGTCACCATTCTGTCTATTTACGGTAAACAGAACTTTGTCTATATTTATACGTCTGACTTAAACTACTGTTTTCTAATGTTGGGAAAACTTTGTCTACTAACTTAATCTTCCGAGAGTATACTTAATCCATATAAATCACATATCCCCATATTAAAATATAATTAAAGTCAAAGACCTAAAATTACGGACGTTACAAAAGTGACGAACTTGGTCCAAAGAAGGCCAACGGATCAAATGCGAGGACGAAGATGGACGAACGAGACGAACTTGGTCCAAAGAAGGCCAACGGATCAAATGCGAGGACGAAGATGGACGAACGACACGAACTTGGTCCAAAGAAGGCCAACGGATCAAATGGGAGGAGGAAGATGGACGAACTAGACGAACATGGTCCAAAGAAGGCCAACAGATCAAATGGTAGGACGAAGAGGGACGAAAGTGACGAACTTGGTCCAAAGAAGGCCAACGGATCAAATGGGAGGACGAAGAGGGACAAAAGAGATGAACTTGATCCAAAGAGGGACAATAGATCTAATGCGACGACAATGATGGACGAACGAGACGAACTTGGTCCACAGATGGCCAACGGATCTAATGCACGGACGAAGATGGACGAACAAGACGAACTTGGTCCAAAGAAGGCCAACGGATCAAATGGGAGGACGAAGACGGACTAACGAGAGGAAGTTGATCTAAAGAAGGCCATCGGATCAAATGGGAGGATGAAGATGGACGAACTAGACGAAGATGGTCCAAAGAAGGCCAACAGATCAAATGGTAGGACGAAGAGGGACGAAAGTGACGAACTTGGTCCAAAGAAGGCCAACGGATCAAATGGGAGGACGAAGAGGGACGAAAGAGACGAACTTGATCCACAGAAGGACAACGGATCTAATGCGACGACAATGATGGACAAACGAGACGAACTTGGTCCAAAGATGGCCAACGGATCTAATGCGCGGACGAAGATGGACGAACGAGACGAACTTGGTCCAAAGAAGGCCAACGGATCAAATGGGAGGACGAAGATGGAGGAACTAGATGAACATGGTCCAAACAAGGCCAACAGATCAAATGGTAGGACGAAGAGGGGCGAAAATGACGAACTTGGTCCAAAGAAGGCCAACGGATCGAATGGGAGGACGACGAAGGACTAACGAGACAAACATGATCCCAAGAAGGCCAACGGATCAAATGGGAGGACGAATATGGACGAACTAGACGAAGATGGTCCAAAGAAGGCCAACAGATCAAATGGTAGGACGAAGAGGGACGAAAGTGACGAACTTGGTCCGAAGAAGGCCAACGGATCAAATGCGAGGACGAAGATGGACGAACGAGACGAACTTGGTCCAAAGAAGGCCAACGGATCAAATGCGAGGACGAAGATGGACGAACGACACGAACTTGGTCCAAAGAATGCCAACGGATCAAATGGGAGGACGAAGAGGGACTAACGAGACGAACTTGATCCGATGAAGGCGAACGGATCAAATGGGAGGACGAAGATGGAGGAACTAGATGAACATGGTCCAAACAAGGTCAACAGATCAAATGGTAGGACGAAGAGGGACGAAAGTGACGAACTTGGTCCAAAGAAGGCCAACGGATCAAATGCGAGGACGAAGATGGACGAACGAGACGAACTTGGTCCAAAGAAGGCCAACGGATCAAATGCGAGGACGAAGATGGACGAACGACACGAACTTGGTCCAAAGAAGGCCAACGGATCAAATGGGAGGAGGAAGATGGACGAACTAGACGAACATGGACCAAAGAAGGCCAACAGATCAAATGGTAGGACGAAGAGGGACGAAAGTGACGAACTTGGTCCAAAGAAGGCCAACGGATCAAATGGGAGGACGAAGAGGGACAAAAGAGATGAACTTGATCCAAAGAGGGACAATAGATCTAATGCGACGACAATTATGGACGAACGAGACGAACTTGGTCCACAGATGGCCAACGGATCTAATGCACGGACGAAGATGGACGAACAAGACGAACTTGGTCCAAAGAAGGCCAACGGATCAAATGGGAGGACGAAGACGGACTAACGAGAGGAAGTTGATCTAAAGAAGGCCATCGGATCAAATGGGAGGATGAAGATGGACGAACTAGACGAAGATGGTCCAAAGAAGGCCAACAGATCAAATGGTAGGACGAAGAGGGACGAAAGTGACGAACTTGGTCCAAAGAAGGCCAACGGATCAAATGGGAGGACGAAGAGGGACGAAAGAGACGAACTTGATCCACAGAAGGACAACGGATCTAATGCGACGACAATGATGGACAAATGAGACGAACTTGGTCCAAAGATGGCCAACGGATCTAATGCGCGGACGAAGATGGACGAACGAGACGAACTTGGTCCAAAGAAGGCCAACGGATCAAATGGGAGGACGAAGATGGAGGAACTAGATGAACATGGTCCAAACAAGGCCAACAGATCAAATGGTAGGACGAAGAGGGGCGAAAATGACGAACTTGGTCCAAAGAAGGCCAACGGATCGAATGGGAGGACGACGAAGGACTAACGAGACAAACATGATCCCAAGAAGGCCAACAGATCAAATGGGAGGACGAATATGGACGAACTAGACGAAGATGGTCCAAAGAAGGCCAATAGATCAAATGGTAGGACGAAGAGGGACGAAAGTGACGAACTTGGTCCAAAGAAGGCCAACGGATCAAATGCGAGGACGAAGATGGACGAACGAGACGAACTTGGTCCAAAGAAGGCCAACGGATCAAATGCGAGGACGAAGATGGACGAACGACACGAACTTGGTCCAAAGAAGGCCAACGGATCAAATGGGAGGAGGAAGATGGACGAACTAGACGAACATGGTCCAAAGAAGGCTAACAGATCAAATGGTAGGACGAAGAGGGACGAAAGTGACGAACTTGGTCCAAAGAAGGCCAACGGATCAAATGGGAGGACGAAGAGGGACAAAAGAGACGAACTTGATCCAAAGAGGGACAATAGATCTAATGCGACGACAATGATGGACGAACGAGACGAACTTGGTCCACAGATGGCCAACGGATCTAATGCACGGACGAAGATGGACGAACAAGACGAACTTGGTCCAAAGAAGGCCAACGGATCAAATGGGAGGACGAAGACGGACTAACGAGTGGAAGTTGATCTAAAGGAGGCCATCGGATCAAATGGGAGGATGAAGATGGACGAACTAGACGAAGATGGTCCAAAGAAGGCCAACAGATCAAATGGTAGGACGAAGAGGGACGAAAGTGACGAACTTGGTCCAAAGAAGGCCAACGGATCAAATGGGAGGACGAAGAGGGACGAAAGAGACGAACTTGATCCAAAGAAGGACAACGGATCTAATGCGACGACAATGATGGACAAACGAGACGAACTTGGTCCAAAGATGGCCAACGGATCTAATGCGCGGACGAAGATGGACGAACGAGACGAACTTGGTCCAAAGAAGGCCAACGGATCAAATGGGAGCACGAAGATGGAGGAACTAGATGAACATGGTCCAAACAAGGCCAACAGATCAAATGGTAGGACGAAGAGGGACGAAAGTGACGAACTTGGTCCAAAGAAGGCCAACGGATCAAATGGGAGGACGACGAAGGACTAACGAGACAAACTTGATCCCAAGAAGGCCAACGGATCAAATGGGAGGACGAATATGGACGAACTAGACGAAGATGTTCCAAAGAAGGCCAACAGATCAAATGGTAGGACGAAGAGGGACGAAAGTGACGAACTTGGTCGAAAGAAGGCCAACGGATCAAATGCGAGGACGAAGATGGACGAACGAGAAAAACTTGGTCCAAAGAAGGCCAACGGATCAAATGCGAGGACGAAGATGGGCGAACGAAACGAACTTGGTCCAAAGAAGGCCAACGGATCAAATGGGAGGAGGAAGATGGACGAACTAGACGAACATGGTCCAAAGAAGGCCAACAGATCAAATGGTAGGACGAAGAGGGACGAAAGTGACGAACTTGGTCCAAAGAAGGCCAACGGATCAAATGGGAGGACGAAGAGGGACAAAAGAGACGAACTTGATCCAAAGAGGGACAATAGATCTAATGCGACGACAATGATGGACGAACGAGACGAACTTGGTCCAAAGATGGCCAACGGATCTAATGCGTGGACGAAGATGGACGAACGAGACGAACATGGTCCAAAGAAGGCCAACGGATCAAATGGGAGGACGAAGACGGACTAACGATAGGAACTTGATCTAAAGAAGGCCATTGGATCAAATGGGAGGATGAAGATGGACGAACTAGACGAACATGGTCCAAAGAAGGCCAACAGATCAAATGGTAGGACGAAGAGGGACGAAAGTGACGAACTTGGTCCAAAGAAGGCCAACGGATCAAATGGGAGGACGAAGAGGGACGAAAGAGACGAACTTGATCCAAAGAAGGACAATGGATCTAATGCGACGACAATGATGGACGAACGAGACGAACTTGGTCCAAAGAAAGCCAACGGATCTAATGCGAGGACGAAGATGGACGAACGAGACGAACTTGGTCCAAAGAATGCCAACGGATCAAATGGGAGGACGAAGAGGGACTAACGAGACGAACTTGATCCGATGAAGGCGAACGGATCAAATGGGAGGACGAAGATGGAGGAACTAGATGAACATGGTCCAAACAAGGTCAACAGATCAAATGGTAGGACGAAGAGGGACGAAAGTGACGAACTTGGTCCAAAGAAGGCCAACGGATCAAATGGGAGGACGACGAAGGACTAACGAGACAAACTTGATCCAAAGAAGGCCAACGGATCAAATGGGAGGACGAATATGGAGGAACTAGACGAACATGGTCCAAAGAAGGCCAACAGATCAAATGGTAGGACGAAGAGGGACGAACTTGGTCCAAAGAAGGCCAACGGATCAAATGGCAGGACGAAGAAGGACTAACGAGACGAACTTTGTAACATCCGTTTTTCTGAGTAACTGTTCTAAATTTTTGTCTTATATGAATTTTTGGAAAATAAATATTTTGAGACTTATTTTTGGTTTACAAATAGGATTTAAATACGTATGTTTAAAATTACTTCTGAAAACAGTCAATATTCAGCTTCTGTCAGGTCTACCTACACGATCTGTTTCCTTGTCTATTCGTCTCTATTCTGTTTTATTTGAATTCTTGTGACAAAAATGTTTTGTGGTTTATTTCTAGCTTAAAATTAGGGGAAAAATACATGTATTTCGAAATACTTCTGAAACGGTAGCTTTTCAATCAATATCGGGTCTTTTTACAGAAAACGGTTTACGTCTAACTGACGGAAAGAGATTTAAATAGCTTGTGTGTGTTAAACAAACTAAATAAATAAACTTCCTTCATAAAAGTTGGTTCTTTTATTATTTTAGATTTTTTGGAATTTTTCTGGAATTTTTGGAAAACTTTCAAAAAATACCGAAAACTACGCTACCCGGTGACGTTTAAACGCAAAAAACCTTGCTTCACAGGTATAATTTTCGTGTAAAAGGTCCATAAGTATTTTATATTTTATTTTTAATTATTTATTTCATGATTTTTAAAATTATTTCTGTGTAAGTTTTGAAAATCCTATTTTTTTTGCTTTTTCGGGTTTATACCTGCGAAACGATAAAAACCGAAGAGTTTGCACTATCTATAAATTTCAAAAATGAGTGCCACGAAATTATTTAAGCTTGTCTTGGCATTTTCTAGCATTCTCATTGGTTCTCATCAATTTTAGTTAATTATTTCAATTTTTGATTTATGAAATGACAAAAATACCCTTGATTTTCATCCTTTTTCATCCAAACCCTAGGGGTATGTTGGTCAAAATACATCCCACCTCTTCCAGCCCATCTTGGCCGCCTTCTTCATATGCAAGTGGAGGGGATATTCTTTTTTTTATGCTTATGCTTCCTTTTGAACCAATTAGATTTTAATTAAATAGTTTTTAGTTATTTTAATTTCTTTTTCCTAAACCATGGTTTGTGAAAACTATGGGCTTAAAACCACTTCCCTTGGCTGCCTCCTTGGCTATAAATAGAGGAGGGGTGCTCTTCATTTTCTTCACAATCCAACTTGAAGAGAAATCACTCAAAATCCTTTTCTTTCCCTTTTGTTTCCTTTGGTTTTTCTTTGTTACTAATCAAAGTTTTTGTGTTTTTGTTCTTGTGTTCTTAGTGTTCTTCATTGTTCTTGGCCAAGGTATGGGGAAATTCTTCTTATAGATGGTTTTGATCTTTGTTTTGATGAAAATTTGTGTGTTGGGTGTTTATTGTTTTAAATAAATTGTTATATATTTGTTAACTTGTTTTAAATGGTTACTATGTCCAATTTTTATTTAAAAATATGATTTTTCAAATAGTAAAGTTATAATGCCCAATTTATTTATAAAGTTTAATAATTGTACCGTTACGCTGGCGAAATTTTATCGATAAAGGCTTGATCACCCAGTGGGCTATACCTCCGTGATCAACAAATTTAAGAAATTGTAAAATTGAACCTCTGTAGTTCTTTTGACGGATATGGATGGGGTGCTTTGGTCAGGCGTAAGAATACATCTTCGGTGTACTCATACGGTCGGGCTCAGGGACCGTATCTCTATTACGCCATTGGGACGAGAGCAAGTGACTAAATACACTAAAAATTCCTAAACTGGTGTTTTTCTTCCATTTCCATGTTCTTTTCAAAAATATATAAAACTTGTGATTTTTACTGTTTATATACAGACTAATGATGGGTTAAGGTAGTTCATTTGTATGGATCTGTCTAGGAAAGACAAAGGTCATTGAAGGAGCCCAAAAGCTCACCAAGATCTTTCCTGGGAACCATACCGATGCGCTATTTTTCCTATCTTAGTAAGTTTGTATATACGTGGCGAAGATTACTTGACTAGCTTCCAAAGGGCTTTTCCCAAAGAGAATGAACCTAAGTAATAATTTTCGTTAATATTATTACAGTTATGATCCGTTACCGCATTTGACCCTGTCACAGTGTAATTATTCTTAAAATAAATTAATAAAGCCGAAAAGAGTAAAGTGACAAGAGTATTTTGGAGTATGATGTTTTACCTGAGATTCTATGTTTTATCTGAGTTAAGGGATTTTGTATTTCTTTGAGAAATGTGATTTTATTCTTATCTGATTTTAGTGTTATCTGAGCTATGTGATTCGATGTTCCTATCTGAGCAGTGTGATTCCGTGTGATTCTGTGTTTACTTATGATTCCGTGTTTATTTGGGAGTTAAGTTGTAAATTGGTGTCTGTGGTTAACGAGTGACTTACTCGTGGGTGTGTCCCGAATTTAAGTGAAAAATCTCTCGGAGTAGCGGGCTGAATGCTCGTGGCTGTGTGCCGAAATTCCTATGGTAAAATCTCCATGAGTAACGAGTGACTTACTCGTGGGTGTGTCCCGAATTTAAGTGAAAGTCTCCAGGAGCAGCGGGTAGATATACTCGTGGGTGTGTCCCGAAGGTCATTAAGTAAAATTCCCAAGTGTAGCGGGCAAAGTGCTTGTGGGTGTGTCCCAAAAGTTTAGAGAGTCTATGTGAATTAATATACTATTGATATTTTGTGTTGTTTTGCTTTTACAATACAGGCAAGGACTTGGCATTTATATTTATTTTGAGGACGAGTATAACAGTATTATTGCGTGATATTTGTCGTATGAATTTTATTTACTGTGTGCATTATATCTATTGTATGTTTTAAATGATGAAGATTTTCACCCATGCCTACTTTCCATGTTTTATCCATATGTGGTTGAGTAGATGTTTTTCCCAAGGAGTGGGCTAAGCCTTAGGAGAAGATCTGATGGAGGTTGCTACGCGAATTCCAAGAAGAACAAGTGTTTCCTGTATTGCTTTGGGTAGAGGTCTAGAGATTTGACCGGCTCAGATGTTCACTGTTCAAAGTATTTTGAGTATCTTGGATTTGCCTTGTAAACTCTGAATATTTTTGTATGAGATGAGATTCTCTTTACAAGTGTATTATCTTACGTTTCCGCATTTAAAACTTTAAGAAAAGATTAGGGAAGCATATTCCCCATCCTTCTCATCTTCTTCAAACAAAGTGAAAAATTTTACCCGCTTTTGGAAGGAGGATTTCCAACTTCCACTAATATATTTTATAAGTATTCGAAAATTCTTGGTAACTATGGTGTAATATCCTTTTTGGAGAAAGGGTGTTACATTATGTGGTATCAGAGCCTGGTTTGAGTCTTTTGGGTACTGCTGGGTATAGGTTTACTATGTTCTGTTGTGTGAACTTTGATGAGTTGTTTGTGCTGTGTGCAATTGTGTGAACTTTGATTATTTGTTTGGTTTATATTGTTCTGGGAGAATCTGGTATCATGTTGTACTGGAATGGGACGGTACAACTGAGAAATCTGCAGCTGTGCTGGAATGGGACGGTACAGTTGAGGAGAACTTAGTAAGATTAATCGGTACTACCTATACTAACAATACTGTACGGGTATGGGACTGTACAGGAAAGGATGACCTTTTGAAAAGCATGTAAGTGAGGACAACACATGTGGTTGGCATCCGTGTTGGTTTGTAGGGATAAAGTCGTAAATCTGAAGGTAACCAGGTGATTTCAGGATAATATAGACTTGGGTGAATCTGTTGGATTGTTTTCTGTGTGAAATTTTGTGTGTAGTGTTTGATGATTGGGGAGTTCTTGAGTGGGTTTTAACTTAGTTTCCCTGGGTAGTTGCCTTGTAGAAAATCATGTCTGGAAGAGGGAATGGAAACAATGTAGATCTGGCGAATGCCATACGAGAGATGGCAGCAGCCGTAGCACGTAGAGAAGGTGATGGCCAGGGATTGGCAGATTTCCGTCGTGCCAAACCAACCCAGTTCAAAGGGGGTTATGACCCAGAAGGAGCGGAGTTATGGATACAAGAGTTAGAGAAGATTTTTGTGGCTATGGCATGCGCAGATGACAGGAAGGTGACCTTCGCTGTCTACATGCTGGTGGGCGATGCTGAGTTCTGGTGGCGTGGGGTCCGTCAGCTGTTAGAGGCCGGAGAAGTACCCATTACCTGGGCTCTTTTCCGTGAACGATTTTTGACCAAGTACTTTCCTCAGAACGTTCGTCATAACAAAGAGATGGAGTTCTTGAGTCTGAAGCAGGGGGAGATGTCTGTTGGAGATTATGCTGCGAAGTTTGAGTCGCTCTCCAAGTTTTCCCCGTACTTTCAGATGCATCCTGATCCTTCATGGAAGTGTAAGAAGTTTCAGGAGGGGCTAAAGTATGACTTGAGGGAGGCAATGGCGCCTCTGAAGGTTGAAGAGTTTGGAGAGTTGATAGAGCGCTGCTCTATGATAGAAGAGACTAAGAGAGGGAAGGAAGTAGTGAACAAGGACTTTGGGCCATCTAGGTTCGATAAGGGGAAGGGTAACCAGGATCAGAGGAAACCCTACTATAGGCCACCTGGGAATCAACAAGTTTACCAGAATGTTGCACCTGCTTTTGGTGGTCAAAGGAGATTTAATGGGAATGGTCAGAGAGATATCCGAAAATGTTATAGATGTGGAAAACAAGGTCACTTAGCTGACACTTGTCGGGAGAAAGTAATTACCTGTCACCAGTGTGGCAAATTGGGACATATTGCTAAGGACTGTCGTTCCAAAAGGGAGGAGCCGATAGCAAATATAGTTGGTACGGGTAGGCCACCAATGACAGGACGAGTTTACACCATGTCTAGTGCCCCGGTCCCAAATAGCACCAATGTTAGTAAACCAACAACCACTGGAGAAGCTAATAATCTGACATATGCACAGACAATGTACAGAAAGGCTATTGATGAGGCGCTCAATTGAAGACTTTCCGTAGGTTTTAGGATTCATGAATGATGTTTTGCTTTATAGATATAAATATCCTTTAAGTTATCATAGGACTCACAAGTCATATGTACTCTTTTGGAACAACCTATATGTTTAGAGCCTATTAGGGATTTGCTTGTACTGGTTAATTTTATATAAATATATGAGTATTTGGTTGCATTAATAACGTGTTGATTATGATATTTGAAACTTGTTTATTTGAGTGTGATTGAAGGGAATGATATTATTAGCCATGAAATTATTATTGCTTTCTTACTACTTAAGGTCAAGGTATGAGCCTGATCAACTCATTGGCTTGCTGGTAGCAGTAAGATAACAATGATATTTGGCATGATCTGATAAGTTAATCCCTAAGTGTAACTGCGAATTTCGAGGACGAAATTCTTTTTAGAGGGGAAGAGTTGTAACATCCGTTTTTCTGAGTAACTGTTCTAAATTTTTGTCTTATATGAATTTTTGGAAAATAAATATTTTGAGACTTATTTTTGGTTTACAAATAGGATTTAAATACGTATGTTTAAAATTACTTCTGAAAACAGTCAATATTCAGCTTCTGTCAGGTCTACCTACACGATCTGTTTCCTTGTCTATTCGTCTCTATTCTGTTTTATTTGAATTCTTGTGACAAAAATGTTTTGTGGTTTATTTCTAGCTTAAAATTAGGGGAAAAATACATGTATTTCGAAATACTTCTGAAACGGTAGCTTTTCAATCAATATCGGGTCTTTTTACAGAAAACGGTTTACGTCTAACTGACGGAAAGAGATTTAAATAGCTTGTGTGTGTTAAACAAACTAAATAAATAAACTTCCTTCATAAAAGTTGGTTCTTTTATTATTTTAGATTTTTTGGAATTTTTCTGGAATTTTTGGAAAACTTTCAAAAAATACCGAAAACTACGCTACCCGGTGACGTTTAAACGCAAAAAACCTTGCTTCACAGGTATAATTTTCGTGTAAAAGGTCCATAAGTATTTTATATTTTATTTTTAATTATTTATTTCATGATTTTTAAAATTATTTCTGTGTAAGTTTTGAAAATCCTATTTTTTTTGCTTTTTCGGGTTTATACCTGCGAAACGATAAAAACCGAAGAGTTTGCACTATCTATAAATTTCAAAAATGAGTGCCACGAAATTATTTAAGCTTGTCTTGGCATTTTCTAGCATTCTCATTGGTTCTCATCAATTTTAGTTAATTATTTCAATTTTTGATTTATGAAATGACAAAAATACCCTTGATTTTCATCCTTTTTCATCCAAACCCTAGGGGTATGTTGGTCAAAATACATCCCACCTCTTCCAGCCCATCTTGGCCGCCTTCTTCATATGCAAGTGGAGGGGATATTCTTTTTTTTATGCTTATGCTTCCTTTTGAACCAATTAGATTTTAATTAAATAGTTTTTAGTTATTTTAATTTCTTTTTCCTAAACCATGGTTTGTGAAAACTATGGGCTTAAAACCACTTCCCTTGGCTGCCTCCTTGGCTATAAATAGAGGAGGGGTGCTCTTCATTTTCTTCACAATCCAACTTGAAGAGAAATCACTCAAAATCCTTTTCTTTCCCTTTTGTTTCCTTTGGTTTTTCTTTGTTACTAATCAAAGTTTTTGTGTTTTTGTTCTTGTGTTCTTAGTGTTCTTCATTGTTCTTGGCCAAGGTATGGGGAAATTCTTCTTATAGATGGTTTTGATCTTTGTTTTGATGAAAATTTGTGTGTTGGGTGTTTATTGTTTTAAATAAATTGTTATATATTTGTTAACTTGTTTTAAATGGTTACTATGTCCAATTTTTATTTAAAAATATGATTTTTCAAATAGTAAAGTTATAATGCCCAATTTATTTATAAAGTTTAATAATTGTACCGTTACGCTGGCGAAATTTTATCGATAAAGGCTTGATCACCCAGTGGGCTATACCTCCGTGATCAACAAATTTAAGAAATTGTAAAATTGAACCTCTGTAGTTCTTTTGACGGATATGGATGGGGTGCTTTGGTCAGGCGTAAGAATACATCTTCGGTGTACTCATACGGTCGGGCTCAGGGACCGTATCTCTATTACGCCATTGGGACGAGAGCAAGTGACTAAATACACTAAAAATTCCTAAACTGGTGTTTTTCTTCCATTTCCATGTTCTTTTCAAAAATATATAAAACTTGTGATTTTTACTGTTTATATACAGACTAATGATGGGTTAAGGTAGTTCATTTGTATGGATCTGTCTAGGAAAGACAAAGGTCATTGAAGGAGCCCAAAAGCTCACCAAGATCTTTCCTGGGAACCATACCGATGCGCTATTTTTCCTATCTTAGTAAGTTTGTATATACGTGGCGAAGATTACTTGACTAGCTTCCAAAGGGCTTTTCCCAAAGAGAATGAACCTAAGTAATAATTTTCGTTAATATTATTACAGTTATGATCCGTTACCGCATTTGACCCTGTCACAGTGTAATTATTCTTAAAATAAATTAATAAAGCCGAAAAGAGTAAAGTGACAAGAGTATTTTGGAGTATGATGTTTTACCTGAGATTCTATGTTTTATCTGAGTTAAGGGATTTTGTATTTCTTTGAGAAATGTGATTTTATTCTTATCTGATTTTAGTGTTATCTGAGCTATGTGATTCGATGTTCCTATCTGAGCAGTGTGATTCCGTGTGATTCTGTGTTTACTTATGATTCCGTGTTTATTTGGGAGTTAAGTTGTAAATTGGTGTCTGTGGTTAACGAGTGACTTACTCGTGGGTGTGTCCCGAATTTAAGTGAAAAATCTCTCGGAGTAGCGGGCTGAATGCTCGTGGCTGTGTGCCGAAATTCCTATGGTAAAATCTCCATGAGTAACGAGTGACTTACTCGTGGGTGTGTCCCGAATTTAAGTGAAAGTCTCCAGGAGCAGCGGGTAGATATACTCGTGGGTGTGTCCCGAAGGTCATTAAGTAAAATTCCCAAGTGTAGCGGGCAAAGTGCTTGTGGGTGTGTCCCAAAAGTTTAGAGAGTCTATGTGAATTAATATACTATTGATATTTTGTGTTGTTTTGCTTTTACAATACAGGCAAGGACTTGGCATTTATATTTATTTTGAGGACGAGTATAACAGTATTATTGCGTGATATTTGTCGTATGAATTTTATTTACTGTGTGCATTATATCTATTGTATGTTTTAAATGATGAAGATTTTCACCCATGCCTACTTTCCATGTTTTATCCATATGTGGTTGAGTAGATGTTTTTCCCAAGGAGTGGGCTAAGCCTTAGGAGAAGATCTGATGGAGGTTGCTACGCGAATTCCAAGAAGAACAAGTGTTTCCTGTATTGCTTTGGGTAGAGGTCTAGAGATTTGACCGGCTCAGATGTTCACTGTTCAAAGTATTTTGAGTATCTTGGATTTGCCTTGTAAACTCTGAATATTTTTGTATGAGATGAGATTCTCTTTACAAGTGTATTATCTTACGTTTCCGCATTTAAAACTTTAAGAAAAGATTAGGGAAGCATATTCCCCATCCTTCTCATCTTCTTCAAACAAAGTGAAAAATTTTACCCGCTTTTGGAAGGAGGATTTCCAACTTCCACTAATATATTTTATAAGTATTCGAAAATTCTTGGTAACTATGGTGTAATATCCTTTTTGGAGAAAGGGTGTTACATTATGTGGTATCAGAGCCTGGTTTGAGTCTTTTGGGTACTGCTGGGTATAGGTTTACTATGTTCTGTTGTGTGAACTTTGATGAGTTGTTTGTGCTGTGTGCAATTGTGTGAACTTTGATTATTTGTTTGGTTTATATTGTTCTGGGAGAATCTGGTATCATGTTGTACTGGAATGGGACGGTACAACTGAGAAATCTGCAGCTGTGCTGGAATGGGACGGTACAGTTGAGGAGAACTTAGTAAGATTAATCGGTACTACCTATACTAACAATACTGTACGGGTATGGGACTGTACAGGAAAGGATGACCTTTTGAAAAGCATGTAAGTGAGGACAACACATGTGGTTGGCATCCGTGTTGGTTTGTAGGGATAAAGTCGTAAATCTGAAGGTAACCAGGTGATTTCAGGATAATATAGACTTGGGTGAATCTGTTGGATTGTTTTCTGTGTGAAATTTTGTGTGTAGTGTTTGATGATTGGGGAGTTCTTGAGTGGGTTTTAACTTAGTTTCCCTGGGTAGTTGCCTTGTAGAAAATCATGTCTGGAAGAGGGAATGGAAACAATGTAGATCTGGCGAATGCCATACGAGAGATGGCAGCAGCCGTAGCACGTAGAGAAGGTGATGGCCAGGGATTGGCAGATTTCCGTCGTGCCAAACCAACCCAGTTCAAAGGGGGTTATGACCCAGAAGGAGCGGAGTTATGGATACAAGAGTTAGAGAAGATTTTTGTGGCTATGGCATGCGCAGATGACAGGAAGGTGACCTTCGCTGTCTACATGCTGGTGGGCGATGCTGAGTTCTGGTGGCGTGGGGTCCGTCAGCTGTTAGAGGCCGGAGAAGTACCCATTACCTGGGCTCTTTTCCGTGAACGATTTTTGACCAAGTACTTTCCTCAGAACGTTCGTCATAACAAAGAGATGGAGTTCTTGAGTCTGAAGCAGGGGGAGATGTCTGTTGGAGATTATGCTGCGAAGTTTGAGTCGCTCTCCAAGTTTTCCCCGTACTTTCAGATGCATCCTGATCCTTCATGGAAGTGTAAGAAGTTTCAGGAGGGGCTAAAGTATGACTTGAGGGAGGCAATGGCGCCTCTGAAGGTTGAAGAGTTTGGAGAGTTGATAGAGCGCTGCTCTATGATAGAAGAGACTAAGAGAGGGAAGGAAGTAGTGAACAAGGACTTTGGGCCATCTAGGTTCGATAAGGGGAAGGGTAACCAGGATCAGAGGAAACCCTACTATAGGCCACCTGGGAATCAACAAGTTTACCAGAATGTTGCACCTGCTTTTGGTGGTCAAAGGAGATTTAATGGGAATGGTCAGAGAGATATCCGAAAATGTTATAGATGTGGAAAACAAGGTCACTTAGCTGACACTTGTCGGGAGAAAGTAATTACCTGTCACCAGTGTGGCAAATTGGGACATATTGCTAAGGACTGTCGTTCCAAAAGGGAGGAGCCGATAGCAAATATAGTTGGTACGGGTAGGCCACCAATGACAGGACGAGTTTACACCATGTCTAGTGCCCCGGTCCCAAATAGCACCAATGTTAGTAAACCAACAACCACTGGAGAAGCTAATAATCTGACATATGCACAGACAATGTACAGAAAGGCTATTGATGAGGCGCTCAATTGAAGACTTTCCGTAGGTTTTAGGATTCATGAATGATGTTTTGCTTTATAGATATAAATATCCTTTAAGTTATCATAGGACTCACAAGTCATATGTACTCTTTTGGAACAACCTATATGTTTAGAGCCTATTAGGGATTTGCTTGTACTGGTTAATTTTATATAAATATATGAGTATTTGGTTGCATTAATAACGTGTTGATTATGATATTTGAAACTTGTTTATTTGAGTGTGATTGAAGGGAATGATATTATTAGCCATGAAATTATTATTGCTTTCTTACTACTTAAGGTCAAGGTATGAGCCTGATCAACTCATTGGCTTGCTGGTAGCAGTAAGATAACAATGATATTTGGCATGATCTGATAAGTTAATCCCTAAGTGTAACTGCGAATTTCGAGGACGAAATTCTTTTTAGAGGGGAAGAGTTGTAACATCCGTTTTTCTGAGTAACTGTTCTAAATTTTTGTCTTATATGAATTTTTGGAAAATAAATATTTTGAGACTTATTTTTGGTTTACAAATAGGATTTAAATACGTATGTTTAAAATTACTTCTGAAAACAGTCAATATTCAGCTTCTGTCAGGTCTACCTACACGATCTGTTTCCTTGTCTATTCGTCTCTATTCTGTTTTATTTGAATTCTTGTGACAAAAATGTTTTGTGGTTTATTTCTAGCTTAAAATTAGGGGAAAAATACATGTATTTCGAAATACTTCTGAAACGGTAGCTTTTCAATCAATATCGGGTCTTTTTACAGAAAACGGTTTACGTCTAACTGACGGAAAGAGATTTAAATAGCTTGTGTGTGTTAAACAAACTAAATAAATAAACTTCCTTCATAAAAGTTGGTTCTTTTATTATTTTAGATTTTTTGGAATTTTTCTGGAATTTTTGGAAAACTTTCAAAAAATACCGAAAACTACGCTACCCGGTGACGTTTAAACGCAAAAAACCTTGCTTCACAGGTATAATTTTCGTGTAAAAGGTCCATAAGTATTTTATATTTTATTTTTAATTATTTATTTCATGATTTTTAAAATTATTTCTGTGTAAGTTTTGAAAATCCTATTTTTTTTGCTTTTTCGGGTTTATACCTGCGAAACGATAAAAACCGAAGAGTTTGCACTATCTATAAATTTCAAAAATGAGTGCCACGAAATTATTTAAGCTTGTCTTGGCATTTTCTAGCATTCTCATTGGTTCTCATCAATTTTAGTTAATTATTTCAATTTTTGATTTATGAAATGACAAAAATACCCTTGATTTTCATCCTTTTTCATCCAAACCCTAGGGGTATGTTGGTCAAAATACATCCCACCTCTTCCAGCCCATCTTGGCCGCCTTCTTCATATGCAAGTGGAGGGGATATTCTTTTTTTTATGCTTATGCTTCCTTTTGAACCAATTAGATTTTAATTAAATAGTTTTTAGTTATTTTAATTTCTTTTTCCTAAACCATGGTTTGTGAAAACTATGGGCTTAAAACCACTTCCCTTGGCTGCCTCCTTGGCTATAAATAGAGGAGGGGTGCTCTTCATTTTCTTCACAATCCAACTTGAAGAGAAATCACTCAAAATCCTTTTCTTTCCCTTTTGTTTCCTTTGGTTTTTCTTTGTTACTAATCAAAGTTTTTGTGTTTTTGTTCTTGTGTTCTTAGTGTTCTTCATTGTTCTTGGCCAAGGTATGGGGAAATTCTTCTTATAGATGGTTTTGATCTTTGTTTTGATGAAAATTTGTGTGTTGGGTGTTTATTGTTTTAAATAAATTGTTATATATTTGTTAACTTGTTTTAAATGGTTACTATGTCCAATTTTTATTTAAAAATATGATTTTTCAAATAGTAAAGTTATAATGCCCAATTTATTTATAAAGTTTAATAATTGTACCGTTACGCTGGCGAAATTTTATCGATAAAGGCTTGATCACCCAGTGGGCTATACCTCCGTGATCAACAAATTTAAGAAATTGTAAAATTGAACCTCTGTAGTTCTTTTGACGGATATGGATGGGGTGCTTTGGTCAGGCGTAAGAATACATCTTCGGTGTACTCATACGGTCGGGCTCAGGGACCGTATCTCTATTACGCCATTGGGACGAGAGCAAGTGACTAAATACACTAAAAATTCCTAAACTGGTGTTTTTCTTCCATTTCCATGTTCTTTTCAAAAATATATAAAACTTGTGATTTTTACTGTTTATATACAGACTAATGATGGGTTAAGGTAGTTCATTTGTATGGATCTGTCTAGGAAAGACAAAGGTCATTGAAGGAGCCCAAAAGCTCACCAAGATCTTTCCTGGGAACCATACCGATGCGCTATTTTTCCTATCTTAGTAAGTTTGTATATACGTGGCGAAGATTACTTGACTAGCTTCCAAAGGGCTTTTCCCAAAGAGAATGAACCTAAGTAATAATTTTCGTTAATATTATTACAGTTATGATCCGTTACCGCATTTGACCCTGTCACAGTGTAATTATTCTTAAAATAAATTAATAAAGCCGAAAAGAGTAAAGTGACAAGAGTATTTTGGAGTATGATGTTTTACCTGAGATTCTATGTTTTATCTGAGTTAAGGGATTTTGTATTTCTTTGAGAAATGTGATTTTATTCTTATCTGATTTTAGTGTTATCTGAGCTATGTGATTCGATGTTCCTATCTGAGCAGTGTGATTCCGTGTGATTCTGTGTTTACTTATGATTCCGTGTTTATTTGGGAGTTAAGTTGTAAATTGGTGTCTGTGGTTAACGAGTGACTTACTCGTGGGTGTGTCCCGAATTTAAGTGAAAAATCTCTCGGAGTAGCGGGCTGAATGCTCGTGGCTGTGTGCCGAAATTCCTATGGTAAAATCTCCATGAGTAACGAGTGACTTACTCGTGGGTGTGTCCCGAATTTAAGTGAAAGTCTCCAGGAGCAGCGGGTAGATATACTCGTGGGTGTGTCCCGAAGGTCATTAAGTAAAATTCCCAAGTGTAGCGGGCAAAGTGCTTGTGGGTGTGTCCCAAAAGTTTAGAGAGTCTATGTGAATTAATATACTATTGATATTTTGTGTTGTTTTGCTTTTACAATACAGGCAAGGACTTGGCATTTATATTTATTTTGAGGACGAGTATAACAGTATTATTGCGTGATATTTGTCGTATGAATTTTATTTACTGTGTGCATTATATCTATTGTATGTTTTAAATGATGAAGATTTTCACCCATGCCTACTTTCCATGTTTTATCCATATGTGGTTGAGTAGATGTTTTTCCCAAGGAGTGGGCTAAGCCTTAGGAGAAGATCTGATGGAGGTTGCTACGCGAATTCCAAGAAGAACAAGTGTTTCCTGTATTGCTTTGGGTAGAGGTCTAGAGATTTGACCGGCTCAGATGTTCACTGTTCAAAGTATTTTGAGTATCTTGGATTTGCCTTGTAAACTCTGAATATTTTTGTATGAGATGAGATTCTCTTTACAAGTGTATTATCTTACGTTTCCGCATTTAAAACTTTAAGAAAAGATTAGGGAAGCATATTCCCCATCCTTCTCATCTTCTTCAAACAAAGTGAAAAATTTTACCCGCTTTTGGAAGGAGGATTTCCAACTTCCACTAATATATTTTATAAGTATTCGAAAATTCTTGGTAACTATGGTGTAATATCCTTTTTGGTCCAAAGAAGGCCAACGGATCAAATGGGAGGAGGAAGATCGACGAAGTAGACGAACATGGTCCAAAGAAGGCCAACAGATCAAATGGTAGGACGTAGAGGGACGAAAGTGACGAACTTGGTCCAAAGAAGGCCAACGGATCAAATGGGAGGACGAAGAGGGACAAAAGAGACGAACTTGATCCAAAGAGGGACAATAGATCTAATGCGACGACAATGATGGACGAACGAGACGAACTTGGTCCAAAGATGGCCAACGGATCTAATGCGCGGACGAAGATGGACGAACGAGACGAACATGGTCCAAAGAAGGCCAACGGATCAAATGGGAGGACGAAGACGGACTAACGAGAGGAACTTGATCTAAAGAAGGCCATTGGATCAAATGGGAGGATGAAGATGGACGAACTAGACGAACATGGTCCAAAGAAGGCCAACAGATCAAATGGTAGGACGAAGAGGGACGAAAGTGACGAACTTGGTCCAAAGAAGGCCAACGGATCAAATGGGAGGACGAAGAGGGACGAAAGAGACGAACTTGATCCAAAGAAGGACAATGGATCTAATGCGACGACAATGATGGACGAACGAGACGAACTTGGTCCAAAGAAAGCCAACGGATCTAATGCGAGGACGAAGATGGACGAACGAGACGAACTTGGTCCAAAGAATGCCAACGGATCAAATGGGAGGACGAAGAGGGACTAACGAGACGAACTTGATCCGATGAAGGCGAACGGATCAAATGGGAGGACGAAGATGGAGGAACTAGATGAACATGGTCCAAACAAGGTCAACAGATCAAATGGTAGGACGAAGAGGGACGAAAGTGACGAACTTGGTCCAAAGAAGGCCAACGGATCAAATGGGAGGACGACGAAGGACTAACGAGACAAACTTGATCCAAAGAAGGCCAACGGATCAAATGGGAGGACGAATATGGAGGAACTAGACGAACATGGTCCAAAGAAGGCCAACAGATCAAATGGTAGGACGAAGAGGGACGAACTTGGTCCAAAGAAGGCCAACGGATCAAATGGCAGGACGAAGAAGGACTAACGAGACGAACTTGATCCAAAGAAGGCCAACGGATCAAATGGGAGGAGGAAGATGGACGAACTAGACGAACATGGTCAGAAGCAGGCCAACAGATCAAATGGTAGGACGAAGAGGGACGAAAGTGACGAACTTTGTCCAAAGAAGGCCAACGGATCAAATGGGAGGACGAAGAGGAACAAAAGAGACAAACTTGATCCAAAGAGGGACAATAGATCTAATGCGACGACAATGATGGACGAACGAGACGAACTTGGTCCAAAGAAGGCCAACGGATCAAATGGGAGGAGGAAGATGGACGAACTAGACGAACATGGTCCAAAGAAGGCTAACAGATCAAATGGTAGGACGAAGAGGGACGAAAGTGACGAACTTGGTCCAAAGAAGGCCAACGGATCAAATGGGAGGACGAAGAGGGACAAAAGAGACGAACTTGATCCAAAGAGGGACAATAGATCTAATGCGACGACAATGATGGACGAACGAGACGAACTTGGTCCAAAGATGGCCAACGGATCTAATGCGCGGACGAAGATGGACGAACGAGACGAACATGGTCCAAAGAAGGCCAACGGATCAAATGGGAGGACGAAGACGGACTAACGAGAGGAACTTGATCTAAAGAAGGCCATTGGATCAAATGGGAGGATGAAGATGGACGAACTAGACGAACATGGTCCAAAGAAGGCCAACAGATCAAATGGTAGGACGAAGAGGGACGAAAGTGACGAACTTGGTCCAAAGAAGGCCAACGGATCAAATGGGAGGACGAAGAGGGACGAAAGAGACGAACTTGATCCAAAGAAGGACAATGGATCTAATGCGACGACAATGATGGACGAACGAGACGAACTTGGTCCAAAGAAAGCCAACGGATCTAATGCGAGGACGAAGATGGACGAACGAGACGAACTTGGTCCAAAGAATGCCAACGGATCAAATGGGAGGACGAAGAGGGACTAACGAGACGAACTTGATCCGATGAAGGCGAACGGATCAAATGGGAGGACGAAGATGGAGGAACTAGACGAACTTGGTCCAAAGATGGCCAACGGATCTAATGCGCGGACGAAGATGGACGAACGAGACGAACATGGTCCAAAGAAGGCCAACGGATCAAATGGGAGGACGAAGACGGACTAACGAGAGGAACTTGATCTAAAGAAGGCCATTGGATCAAATGGGAGGATGAAGATGGACGAACTAGACGAACATGGTCCAAAGAAGGCCAACAGATCAAATGGTAGGACGAAGAGGGACGAAAGTGACGAACTTGGTCCAAAGAAGGCCAACGGATCAAATGGGAGGACGAAGAGGGACGAAAGAGACGAACTTGATCCAAAGAAGGACAATGGATCTAATGCGACGACAATGATGGACGAACGAGACGAACTTGGTCCAAAGAAAGCCAACGGATCTAATGCGAGGACGAAGATGGACGAACGAGACGAACTTGGTCCAAAGAATGCCAACGGATCAAATGGGAGGACGAAGATGGAGGAACTAGATGAACATGGTCCAAACAAGGCCAACAGATCAAATGGTAGGACGAAGAGGGGCGAAAATGACGAACTTGGTCCAAAGAAGGCCAACGGATCGAATGGGAGGACGACGAAGGACTAACGAGACAAACATGATCCCAAGAAGGCCAACGGATCAAATGGGAGGACGAATATGGACGAACTAGACGAAGATGGTCCAAAGAAGGCCAACAGATCAAATGGTAGGACGAAGAGGGACGAAAGTGACGAACTTGGTCCAAAGAAGGCCAACGGATCAAATGCGAGGACGAAGATGGACGAACGAGACGAACTTGGTCCAAAGAAGGCCAACGGATCAAATGCGAGGACGAAGATGGACGAACGACACGAACTTGGTCCAAAGAAGGCCAACGGATCAAATGGGAGGAGGAAGATGGACGAACTAGACGAACATGGTCCAAAGAAGGCTAACAGATCAAATGGTAGGACGAAGAGGGACGAAAGTGACGAACTTGGTCCAAAGAAGGCCAACGGATCAAATGGGAGGACGAAGAGGGACAAAAGAGACGAACTTGATCCAAAGAGGGACAATAGATCTAATGCGACGACAATGATGGACGAACGAGACGAACTTGGTCCACAGATGGCCAACGGATCTAATGCACGGACGAAGATGGACGAACAAGACGAACTTGGTCCAAAGAAGGCCAACGGATCAAATGGGAGGACGAAGACGGACTAACGAGAGGAAGTTGATCTAAAGGAGGCCATCGGATCAAATGGGAGGATGAAGATGGACGAACTAGACGAAGATGGTCCAAAGAAGGCCAACAGATCAAATGGTAGGACGAAGAGGGACGAAAGTGACGAACTTGGTCCAAAGAAGGCCAACGGATCAAATGGGAGGACGAAGAGGGACGAAAGAGACGAACTTGATCCAAAGAAGGACAACGGATCTAATGCGACGACAATGATGGACAAACGAGACGAACTTGGTCCAAAGATGGCCAACGGATCTAATGCGCGGACGAAGATGGACGAACGAGACGAACTTGGTCCAAAGAAGGCCAACGGATCAAATGGGAGCACGAAGATGGAGGAACTAGATGAACATGGTCCAAACAAGGCCAACAGATCAAATGGTAGGACGAAGAGGGACGAAAGTGACGAACTTGGTCCAAAGAAGGCCAACGGATCAAATGGGAGGACGACGAAGGACTAACGAGACAAACTTGATCCCAAGAAGGCCAACGGATCAAATGGGAGGACGAATATGGACGAACTAGACGAAGATGTTCCAAAGAAGGCCAACAGATCAAATGGTAGGACGAAGAGGGACGAAAGTGACGAACTTGGTCCAAAGAAGGCCAACGGATCAAATGCGAGGACGAAGATGGACGAACGAGAAGAACTTGGTCCAAAGAAGGCCAACGGATCAAATGCTAGGACGAAGATGGGCGAACGAAACGAACTTGGTCCAAAGAAGGCCAACGGATCAAATGGGAGGAGGAAGATCGACGAACTAGACGAACATGGTCCAAAGAAGGCCAACAGATCAAATGGTAGGACGAAGAGGGACGAAAGTGACGAACTTGGTCCAAAGAAGGCCAACGGATCAAATGGGAGGACGAAGAGGGACAAAAGAGACGAACTTGATCCAAAGAGGGACAATAGATCTAATGCGACGACAATGATGGACGAACGAGACGAACTTGGTCCAAAGATGGCCAACGGATCTAATGCGCGGACGAAGATGGACGAACGAGACGAACATGGTCCAAAGAAGGCCAACGGATCAAATGGGAGGACGAAGACGGACTAACGAGAGGAACTTGATCTAAAGAAGGCCATTGGATCAAATGGGAGGATGAAGATGGACGAACTAGACGAACATGGTCCAAAGAAGGCCAACAGATCAAATGGTAGGACGAAGAGGGACGAAAGTGACGAACTTGGTCCAAAGAAGGCCAACGGATCAAATGGGAGGACGAAGAGGGACGAAAGAGACGAACTTGATCCAAAGAAGGACAATGGATCTAATGCGACGACAATGATGGACGAGCGAGACGAACTTGGTCCAAAGAAAGCCAACGGATCTAATGCGAGGACGAAGATGGACGAACGAGACGAACTTGGTCCAAAGAAGGCCAACGGATCAAATGGGAGGACGAAGACGGACTAACGAGAGGAAGTTGATCTAAAGGAGGCCATCGGATCAAATGGGAGGATGAAGATGGACGAACTAGACGAAGATGGTCCAAAGAAGGCCAACAGATCAAATGGTAGGACGAAGAGGGACGAAAGTGACGAACTTGGTCCAAAGAAGGCCAACGGATCAAATGGGAGGACGAAGAGGGACGAAAGAGACGAACTTGATCCAAAGAAGGACAACGGATCTAATGCGACGACAATGATGGACAAACGAGACGAACTTGGTCCAAAGATGGCCAACGGATCTAATGCGCGGACGAAGATGGACGAACGAGACGAACTTGGTCCAAAGAAGGCCAACGGATCAAATGGGAGCACGAAGATGGAGGAACTAGATGAACATGGTCCAAACAAGGCCAACAGATCAAATGGTAGGACGAAGAGGGACGAAAGTGACGAACTTGGTCCAAAGAAGGCCAACGGATCAAATGGGAGGACGACGAAGGACTAACGAGACAAACTTGATCCCAAGAAGGCCAACGGATCAAATGGGAGGACGAATATGGACGAACTAGACGAAGATGTTCCAAAGAAGGCCAACAGATCAAATGGTAGGACGAAGAGGGACGAAAGTGACGAACTTGGTCCAAAGAAGGCCAACGGATCAAATGCGAGGACGAAGATGGACGAACGAGAAGAACTTGGTCCAAAGAAGGCCAACGGATCAAATGCGAGGACGAAGATGGGCGAACGAAACGAACTTGGTCCAAAGAAGGCCAACGGATCAAATGGGAGGAGGAAGATCGACGAACTAGACGAACATGGTCCAAAGAAGGCCAACAGATCAAATGGTAGGACGAAGAGGGACGAAAGTGACGAACTTGGTCCAAAGAAGGCCAACGGATCAAATGGGAGGACGAAGAGGGACAAAAGAGACGAACTTGATCCAAAGAGGGACAATAGATCTAATGCGACGACAATGATGGACGAACGAGACGAACATGGTCCAAAGATGGCCAACGGATCTAATGCGCGGACGAAGATGGACGAACGAGACGAACATGGTCCAAAGAAGGCCAACGGATCAAATGGGAGGACGAAGACGGACTAACGAGAGGAACTTGATCTAAAGAAGGCCATTGGATCAAATGGGAGGATGAAGATGGACGAACTAGACGAACATGGTCCAAAGAAGGCCAACAGATCAAATGGTAGGACGAAGAGGGACGAAAGTGACGAACTTGGTCCAAAGAAGGCCAACGGATCAAATGGGAGGACGAAGAGGGACGGAAGAGACGAACTTGATCCAAAGAAGGACAATGGATCTAATGCGACGACAATGATGGACGAACGAGACGAACTTGGTCCAAAGAAAGCCAACGGATCTAATGCGAGGACGAAGATGGACGAACGAGACGAACTTGGTCCAAAGAATGCCAACGGATCAAATGGGAGGACGAAGAGGGACTAACGAGACGAACTTGATCCGATGAAGGCGAACGGATCAAATGGGAGGACGAAGATGGAGGAACTAGATGAACATGGTCCAAACAAGGTCAACAGATCAAATGGTAGGACGAAGAGGGACGAAAGTGACGAACTTGGTCCAAAGAAGGCCAACGGATCAAATGGGAGGACGACGAAGGACTAACGAGACAAACTTGATCCAAAGAAGGCCAACGGATCAAATGGGAGGACGAATATGGAGGAACTAGACGAACATGGTCCAAAGAAGGCCAACAGATCAAATGGTAGGACGAAGAGGGACGAACTTGGTCCAAAGAAGGCCAACGGATCAAATGGCAGGACGAAGAAGGACTAACGAGACGAACTTGATCCAAAGAAGGCCAACGGATCAAATGGGAGGAGGAAGATGGACGAACTAGACGAACATGGTCAGAAGCAGGCCAACAGATCAAATGGTAGGACGAAGAGGGACGAAAGTGACGAACTTTGTCCAAAGAAGGCCAACGGATCAAATGGGAGGACGAAGAGGAACAAAAGAGACAAACTTGATCCAAAGAGGGACAATAGATCTAATGCGACGACAATGATGGACGAACGAGACGAACTTGGTCCAAAGATGGCCAACGGATCTAATGCGCGGACGAAGATGGACGAACGAGACGAACTTGGTCCTAAGAAGGCCAACGGATCAAATGGGAGGACGAAGACGGACTAACGAGAGGAACTTGATCTAAAGAAGGCCATCGGATCAAATGGGAGGATGAAGATGGACGAACTAGACGAACATGGTCCAAAGAAGGCCAACTGATGAGGACATGGAGGTCCAAGAAGCCATTCAAAGCCTAGGAGGCCCAATGACTAGGGCAATGTCAAGAAGGGTCCAAGAAGGCTTAGTCCAATTCATGACTAAGACAATTTCCAACATGGACAAAGAAGTAATTGCACCAAAGACCATGCTTGTCATCCAAGCTATGGAGGAGGCGCAACACTCATGAAACCAGCCATGTTATTTTGTTTTAAATAAAGTGCATGTGACCAATTGATTTATTTGGGACCAAGGCACTAAGTTATTTAATTCGTTGTTAATTTTTTGTGTGTTTAATCCACTTTAAGTGGTTGCTTGAATAAAAGCAAGAGGGACTTAATGAAGGCTGCATGGTGGGCGCTTAAATGAAGTCAAGGAAGACAAAGTGAATCAAAACACATCAAGGCAAGAAGGAGTTACACAAGACAAAGAATTCATAGCAATCAAGACCAAGGCATGAATGCTCCAACATCACAATAAAAGTGCAACAGCCACATGTTTAATTTCAATCGAAATGGTGGCTGCATTATGAAGAGTGGGGCGCTGCACTTGATGACTGAACAACAGCCAAATCAATTGGCCTTCTTAGGATTCCTTGCACCATTAGGAGGGGACTTGAAGAACAATCAAAGAGAAGCAACCAAGGCAGACTTGTGGGGCGCACATGTGAAGGCTGGACAGCAGCCATTTTCATTGTTCTTCTTAGGATTCCTTCTATCATTAGTGAGCTAGGGAGCAGCCATATAACTGGTTGTAAATGCTTGTTAAAACTAGCCTAGGATCCTAGTATTTATGCGCCTAAGAAGAGGGCTGGTAGACAACCATGTAATTGCTTGTTAATGCTCCTTTAAGAGTGCATAGGATTCCTTGTAAGCCTTGAAAGGCATAGTCCAAGTCTGCACTTGTAAATCAGACTAGCCCCCTCCCTATATAAAGGGGCGCATGGCACATGGAAAAACAACTTTGATTTTGAGCAAAAATATTACCTTGTGTAATTGAGTCCTTACTCTTTGGTTCTGGATTGAACCAGACTTTGATCTTACCAAGAATCCTTTCTTGTGGTGATCCTCATTTCCATAGGCTTATCCTTGTCTTGGATTAGACCAAGGTGGCGCCCCTTGCCTCCCATCCATTCTTCTTGTTCCTTGCCTTATAATCTGCTCTCTTGTTTGCTTGTTATAACAAGAACTCTTTATTCTCACTTCCTTTTTGTTCACTTGATTCTTGTTCTACTCACTTGTGTTCTTGTTAAAGTAAGAATCATCCTTTCTTGCTATTCTTTCTTAAAGAACGAAAATCACAAGTCCTTAGTCACAACCAGATTCTAAGTGGTGAATTCAAGTCATTGGCCAAGTTGTTACAACAAGGAGGCCATCACCAACAGATCAAATGGTAGGACGAAGAGGGACGAAAGTGACGAACTTGGTCCAAAGAAGGCCAACGGATCAAATGGGAGGACGAAGAGGGACGAAAGAGACGAACTTGATCCAAAGAAGGACAACGGATCTAATGCGACGACAATGATGGACGAACGAGACGAACTTGGTCCAAAGAAGGCCAACGGATCTAATGCGAGGACGAAGATGGACGGACGAGACGAACTTGGTCCAAAGAAGGCCAACGGATCAAATGGGAGGACGAAGAGGGACTAATGAGACGAACTTGATCCAAAGAAGGCCAACGGATCAAATGGGAGGACGAAGAGGGACGAAAGTGACGAACTTGGTCCAAAGAAGGCCAACGGATCAAATGCGAGGACGAAGATGGACAAACGAAACGAACTTGGTCCAAAGAAGGCCAACGGATCAAATGGGAGGAGGAAGATGAACGAACTAGACGAACATGGTCCAAAGAAGGCCAACAGATCAAATGGTAGGACGAAGAGGGACGAAAGTGACGAACTTGGTCCAAAGAAGGCCAACGGATCAAATGGGAGGACGAAGAGGGACAAAAGAGACGAACTTGATCCAAAGAGGGACAATAGATCTAATGCGACGACAATGATGGACGAACGAGACGAACTTGGTCCACAGATGGCCAACGGATCTAATGCGCGGACGAAGATGGACGAACGAGACGAACTTGGTCCAAAGAAGGCCAACGGATCAAATGGGAGGACGAAGACGGACTAACGAGAGGAACTTGATCTAAAGAAGGCCATCGGATCAAATGGGAGGATGAAGATGGACGAACTAGACGAAGATGGTCCAAAGAAGAAGGCCAACAGATCAAATGGTAGGACGAAGAGGGACGAAAGTGACGAACTTGGTCCAAAGAAGGCCAACGGATCAAATGGGAGGACGAAGAGGGACGGAAGAGACGAACTTGATCCAAAGAAGGACAATGGATCTAATGCGACGACAATGATGGACGAACGAGACGAACTTGGTCCAAAGAAAGCCAACGGATCTAATGCGAGGACGAAGATGGACGAACGAGACGAACTTGGTCCAAAGAATGCCAACGGATCAAATGGGAGGACGAAGAGGGACTAACGAGACGAACTTGATCCGATGAAGGCGAACGGATCAAATGGGAGGACGAAGATGGAGGAACTAGATGAACATGGTCCAAACAAGGTCAACAGATCAAATGGTAGGACGAAGAGGGACGAAAGTGACGAACTTGGTCCAAAGAAGGCCAACGGATCAAATGGGAGGACGACGAAGGACTAACGAGACAAACTTGATCCAAAGAAGGCCAACGGATCAAATGGGAGGACGAATATGGAGGAACTAGACGAACATGGTCCAAAGAAGGCCAACAGATCAAATGGTAGGACGAAGAGGGACGAACTTGGTCCAAAGAAGGCCAACGGATCAAATGGCAGGACGAAGAAGGACTAACGAGACGAACTTGATCCAAAGAAGGCCAACGGATCAAATGGGAGGAGGAAGATGGACGAACTAGACGAACATGGTCAGAAGCAGGCCAACAGATCAAATGGTAGGACGAAGAGGGACGAAAGTGACGAACTTTGTCCAAAGAAGGCCAACGGATCAAATGGGAGGACGAAGAGGAACAAAAGAGACAAACTTGATCCAAAGAGGGACAATAGATCTAATGCGACGACAATGATGGACGAACGAGACGAACTTGGTCCAAAGATGGCCAACGGATCTAATGCGCGGACGAAGATGGACGAACGAGACGAACTTGGTCCTAAGAAGGCCAACGGATCAAATGGGAGGACGAAGACGGACTAACGAGAGGAACTTGATCTAAAGAAGGCCATCGGATCAAATGGGAGGATGAAGATGGACGAACTAGACGAACATGGTCCAAAGAAGGCCAACTGATGAGGACATGGAGGTCCAAGAAGCCATTCAAAGCCTAGGAGGCCCAATGACTAGGGCAATGTCAAGAAGGGTCCAAGAAGGCTTAGTCCAATTCATGACTAAGACAATTTCCAACATGGACAAAGAAGTAATTGCACCAAAGACCATGCTTGTCATCCAAGCTATGGAGGAGGCGCAACACTCATGAAACCAGCCATGTTATTTTGTTTTAAATAAAGTGCATGTGACCAATTGATTTATTTGGGACCAAGGCACTAAGTTATTTAATTCGTTGTTAATTTTTTGTGTGTTTAATCCACTTTAAGTGGTTGCTTGAATAAAAGCAAGAGGGACTTAATGAAGGCTGCATGGTGGGCGCTTAAATGAAGTCAAGGAAGACAAAGTGAATCAAAACACATCAAGGCAAGAAGGAGTTACACAAGACAAAGAATTCATAGCAATCAAGACCAAGGCATGAATGCTCCAACATCACAATAAAAGTGCAACAGCCACATGTTTAATTTCAATCGAAATGGTGGCTGCATTATGAAGAGTGGGGCGCTGCACTTGATGACTGAACAACAGCCAAATCAATTGGCCTTCTTAGGATTCCTTGCACCATTAGGAGGGGACTTGAAGAACAATCAAAGAGAAGCAACCAAGGCAGACTTGTGGGGCGCACATGTGAAGGCTGGACAGCAGCCATTTTCATTGTTCTTCTTAGGATTCCTTCTATCATTAGTGAGCTAGGGAGCAGCCATATAACTGGTTGTAAATGCTTGTTAAAACTAGCCTAGGATCCTAGTATTTATGCGCCTAAGAAGAGGGCTGGTAGACAACCATGTAATTGCTTGTTAATGCTCCTTTAAGAGTGCATAGGATTCCTTGTAAGCCTTGAAAGGCATAGTCCAAGTCTGCACTTGTAAATCAGACTAGCCCCCTCCCTATATAAAGGGGCGCATGGCACATGGAAAAACAACTTTGATTTTGAGCAAAAATATTACCTTGTGTAATTGAGTCCTTACTCTTTGGTTCTGGATTGAACCAGACTTTGATCTTACCAAGAATCCTTTCTTGTGGTGATCCTCATTTCCATAGGCTTATCCTTGTCTTGGATTAGACCAAGGTGGCGCCCCTTGCCTCCCATCCATTCTTCTTGTTCCTTGCCTTATAATCTGCTCTCTTGTTTGCTTGTTATAACAAGAACTCTTTATTCTCACTTCCTTTTTGTTCACTTGATTCTTGTTCTACTCACTTGTGTTCTTGTTAAAGTAAGAATCATCCTTTCTTGCTATTCTTTCTTAAAGAACGAAAATCACAAGTCCTTAGTCACAACCAGATTCTAAGTGGTGAATTCAAGTCATTGGCCAAGTTGTTACAACAAGGAGGCCATCACCAACAGATCAAATGGTAGGACGAAGAGGGACGAAAGTGACGAACTTGGTCCAAAGAAGGCCAACGGATCAAATGGGAGGACGAAGAGGGACGAAAGAGACGAACTTGATCCAAAGAAGGACAACGGATCTAATGCGACGACAATGATGGACGAACGAGACGAACTTGGTCCAAAGAAGGCCAACGGATCTAATGCGAGGACGAAGATGGACGGACGAGACGAACTTGGTCCAAAGAAGGCCAACGGATCAAATGGGAGGACGAAGAGGGACTAATGAGACGAACTTGATCCAAAGAAGGCCAACGGATCAAATGGGAGGACGAAGAGGGACGAAAGTGACGAACTTGGTCCAAAGAAGGCCAACGGATCAAATGCGAGGACGAAGATGGACAAACGAAACGAACTTGGTCCAAAGAAGGCCAACGGATCAAATGGGAGGAGGAAGATGAACGAACTAGACGAACATGGTCCAAAGAAGGCCAACAGATCAAATGGTAGGACGAAGAGGGACGAAAGTGACGAACTTGGTCCAAAGAAGGCCAACGGATCAAATGGGAGGACGAAGAGGGACAAAAGAGACGAACTTGATCCAAAGAGGGACAATAGATCTAATGCGACGACAATGATGGACGAACGAGACGAACTTGGTCCACAGATGGCCAACGGATCTAATGCGCGGACGAAGATGGACGAACGAGACGAACTTGGTCCAAAGAAGGCCAACGGATCAAATGGGAGGACGAAGACGGACTAACGAGAGGAACTTGATCTAAAGAAGGCCATCGGATCAAATGGGAGGATGAAGATGGACGAACTAGACGAAGATGGTCCAAAGAAGAAGGCCAACAGATCAAATGGTAGGACGAAGAGGGACGAAAGTGACGAACTTGGTCCAAAGAAGGCCAACGGATCAAATGGGAGGACGAAGAGGGACGAAAGAGACGAACATGATCCAAAGAAGGACAACGGATCTAATGCGACGACAATGATGGACGAACGAGACGAACTTGGTCCAAATATGGCCAACGGATCTAACGCGCGGGCGAAGATGGACGAACGAGACGAACTTGGTCCAAAGAAGGCCAACGGATCAAATGGGAGGACGAAGATGGAGGAACTAGATGAACATGGTCCAAACAAGGCCAATAGATCAAATGGTAGGACGAAGAGGGACGAAAATGACGAACTTGGTCCAAAGAAGGCCAACGGATCAAATGGGAGGACGACGAAGGACTAACGAGACAAACTTGATCCCAAGAAGGCCAACGGATCAAATGGGAGGACGAATATGGACGAACTAGACGAAGATGGTCCAAAGAAGGCCAACAGATCAAATGGTAGGACGAAGAGGGACGAAAGTGACGAAATTGGTCCAAAGAAGGCCAACGGATCAAATGCGAGGACGAAGATGGACGAACGAGACGAACTTGGTCCAAAGAAGGCCAACGGATCAAATGCGAGGACGAAGATGGACGAACGAAACGAACTTGGTCCAAAGAAGGCCAACGGATCAAATGGGAGTAGGAAGATCGACGAACTAGACGAACATGGTCCAAAGAAGCCCAACAGATCAAATGGTAGGACGAAGAGGGACGAAAGTGACGAACTCGGTCCAAAGAAGGCCAACGGATCAAATGGGAGGACGAAGAGGGACAAAAGAGACTAACTTGATCCAAAGAGGGACAATAGATCTAATGCGACGACAATGATGGACGAACGAGACGAACTTGGTCCAAAGATGGCCAACGGATCTAATGCGCGTACGAAGATGGACGAACGAGACGAACTTGGTCCAAAGAAGGCCAACGGATCAAATGGGAGGACGAAGACGGACTAACGAGAGGAACTTGATCTAAAGAAGGCCATTGGATCAAATGGGAGGATGAAGATGGACGAACTAGACAAAAATGGTCCAAAGAAGGCCAACAGATCAAATGGTAGGACGAAGAGGGACGAAAGTGACGAACTTGGTCCAAAGAAGGCCAACGGATCAAATGGAAGGACGAAGAGGGACGAAAGAGACGAACTTGATCCAAAGAAGGACAACGGATCTAATGCGACGACAATGATGGACGAACGAGACGAACTTGGTCCAAAGAAGGCCAACGGAACTAATGCGAGGACGAAGATGGACGAACGAGACGAACTTGGTCCAAAGAAGGCCAACGGATCAAATGGGAGGACGAAGAGGGACTAACGAGACGAACTTGATCAAAAGAAGGCCAACGGATCAAATGGGAGGACGAAGATGGAGGAACTAGATGAACATGGTCCAAAGAAGGCCAACAGATCAAATGGTAGGACGAAGAGGGACGAACTTGGTCCAAAGAAGGCCAACGGATCAAATGGCAGGACGAAGAAGGACTAACGAGACGAACTTGATCCAAAGAAGGCCAACGGATCAAATGGGAGGAGGAAGATGGACGAACTAGACGAACATGGTCAGAAGCAGGCCAACAGATCAAATGGTAGGACGAAGAGGGACGAAAGTGACGAACTTGGTCCAAAGAAGGCCAACGGATCTAATGCGAGGACGAAGATGGACGAACGAGACGAACTTGGTCCAAAGAAGGCCAACGGATCAAATGGGAGGACGAAGAGGGACTAATGAGACGAACTTGATCCAAAGAAGGCCAACGGATCAAATGGGAGGACGAAGAGGGACGAAAGTGACGAACTTGGTCCAAAGAAGGCCAACGGATCAAATGCGAGGACGAAGATGGACGAACGAAACGAACTTGGTCCAAAGAAGGCCAACGGATCAAATGGGAGGAGGAAGATGGACGAACTAGACGAACATGGTCCAAAGAAGGCCAACAGATCAAATGGTAGGACGAAGAGGGACGAAAGTGACGAACTTGGTCCAAAGAAGGCCAACGGATCAAATGGGAGGACGAAGAGGGACAAAAGAGACGAACTTGATCCAAAGAGGGACAATAGATCTAATGCGACGACAATGATGGACGAACGAGACGAACTTGGTCCACAGATGGCCAACGGATCTAATGCGCGGACGAAGATGGACGAACGAGACGAACTTGGTCCAAAGAAGGCCAACGGATCAAATGGGAGGACGAAGATGGAGGAACTAGATGAACATGGTCCAAACAAGGCCAACAGATCAAATGGTAGGACGAAGAGGGACGAAAATGACGAACTTGGTCCAAAGAAGGCCAACGGATCAAATGGGAGGACGACGAAGGACTAACGAGACAAACTTGATCCCAAGAAGGCCAACGGATCAAATGGGAGGACGAATATGGACGAACGAAACGAACTTGGTCCAAAGAAGGCCAACGGATCAAATGGGAGGAGGAAGATGGACGAACTAGACGAACATGGTCCAAAGAAGGCCAACAGATCAAATGGTAGGACGAAGAGGGACGAAAGTGACGAACTTGGTCCAAAGAAGGCCAACGGATCAAATGGGAGGACGAAGAGGGACAAAAGAGACGAACTTGATCCAAAGAGGGACAATAGATCTAATGCGACGACAATGATGGACGAACGAGACGAACTTGGTCCACAGATGGCCAACGGATCTAATGCGCGGACGAAGATGGACGAACGAGACGAACTTGGTCCAAAGAAGGCCAACGGATCAAATGGGAGGACGAAGATGGAGGAACTAGATGAACATGGTCCAAACAAGGCCAACAGATCAAATGGTAGGACGAAGAGGGACGAAAATGACGAACTTGGTCCAAAGAAGGCCAACGGATCAAATGGGAGGACGACGAAGGACTAACGAGACAAACTTGATCCCAAGAAGGCCAACGGATCAAATGGGAGGACGAATATGGACGAACTAGACGAAGATGGTCCAAAGAAGGCCAACAGATCAAATGGTAGGACGAAGAGGGACGAAAGTGACGAAATTGGTCCAAAGAAGGCCAACGGATCAAATGCGAGGACGAAGATGGACGAACGAGACGAACTTGGTCCAAAGAAGGCCAACGGATCAAATGCGAGGACGAAGATGGACGAACGAAACGAACTTGGTCCAAAGAAGGCCAACGGATCAAATGGGAGTAGGAAGATCGACGAACTAGACGAACATGGTCCAAAGAAGCCCAACAGATCAAATGGTAGGACGAAGAGGGACGAAAGTGACGAACTCGGTCCAAAGAAGGCCAACGGATCAAATGGGAGGACGAAGAGGGACAAAAGAGACTAACTTGATCCAAAGAGGGACAATAGATCTAATGCGACGACAATGATGGACGAACGAGACGAACTTGGTCCAAAGATGGCCAACGGATCTAATGCGCGTACGAAGATGGACGAACAAGACGAACTTGGTCCAAAGAAGGCCAACGGATCAAATGGGAGGACGAAGACGGACTAACGAGAGGAACTTGATCTAAAGAAGGCCATTGGATCAAATGGGAGGATGAAGATGGACGAACTAGACAAACATGGTCCAAAGAAGGCCAACAGATCAAATGGTAGGACGAAGAGGGACGAAAGTGACGAACTTGGTCCAAAGAAGGCCAACGGATCAAATGGAAGGACGAAGAGGGACGAAAGAGACGAACTTGATCCAAAGAAGGACAACGGATCTAATGCGACGACAATGATGGACGAACGAGACGAACTTGGTGCAAAGAAGGCCAACGGATCTAATGCGAGGACGAAGATGGACGAACGAGACAAACTTGGTCCAAAGAAGGCCAACGGATCAAATGGGAGGACGAAGAGGGACTAACGAGACGAACTTGATCCAAAGAAGGCCAACGGATCAAATGGGAGGACGAAGATGGAGGAACTAGATGAACATGGTCCAAAGAAGGCCAACAGATCAAATGGTAGGACGAAGAGGGACGAACTTGGTCCAAAGAAGGCCAACGGATCAAATGGCAGGACGAAGAAGGACTAACGAGACGAACTTGATCCAAAGAAGGCCAACGGATCAAATGGGAGGAGGAAGATGGACGAACTAGACGAACATGGTCAGAAGCAGGCCAACAGATCAAATGGTAGGACGAAGAGGGACGAAAGTGACGAACTTGGTCCAAAGAAGGCCAACGGATCAAATGGGAGGACGAAGAGGAACAAAAGAGACGAACTTGATCCAAAGAGGGACAATAGATCTAATGCGACGACAATGATGGACGAACGAGACGAACTTGGTCCAAAGATGGCCAACGGATCTAATGCGCGGACGAAGATGGACGAACGAGACGAACTTGGTCCAAAGAAGGCCAACGGATCAAATGGGAGGACGAAGACGGACTAACGAGAGGAACTTGATCTAAAGAAGACCATCGGATCAAATGGGAGGATGAAGATGGACGAACTAGACGAACATGGTCCAAAGAAGGCCAACTGATGAGGACATGGAGGTCCAAGAAGCCATTCAAAGCCTAGGAGGCCCAATGACTAGGGCAATGTCAAGAAGGGTCCAAGAAGGCTTAGTCCAATTCATGAATAAGACAATTTCCAACATGGACAAAGAAGTAATTGCACCAAAGACCATGCTTGTCATCCAAGCTATGGAGTCGGCGCAACACTCATGAAACCAGCCATGTTATTTTGTTTTAAATAAAGTGCATGTGACCAATTGATTTATTTGGGACCAAGGCACTATGTTATTTAATTCCTTGTTAATTTTTTGTGTGTTTAATCCACTTTAAGTGGTTGGTTGAATAAAAGCAAGAGGGACTTAATGAAGGCTGCATGGTGGGCGCTTAAATGAAGTCAAGGAAGACAAAGTGAATCAAAACACATCAAGGCAAGAAGGAGTTACACAAGACAAAGAATTCATAGCAATCAAGACCAAGGCATGAATGCTCCAACATCACAATAAAAGTGTAACAGCCACATGTTTAATTTCAATCAAAATGGTGGTTGCATTATGAAGAGTGGGGCGCTGCACTTGATGACTGAACAACAGCCAAATCAATTGGCCTTCTTAGGATTCCTTGCACCATTAGGAGGGGACTTGAAGAACAATCAAAGAGAAGCAACCAAGGCAGACTTGTGGGGCGCACATGTGAAGGCTGGACAGCAGCCATTTTCATTGTTCTTCTTAGGATTCCTTCTATCATTAGTGAGCTAGGGAGCAGCCATATAACTGGTTGTAAATGCTTGTTAAAACTAGCCTAGGATCCTAGTATTTATGCGCCTAAGAAGAGGGCTGGTAGACAACCATGTAATTGCTTGTTAATGCTCCTTTAAGAGTGCATAGGATTCCTTGTAAGCCTTGAAAGGCATAGTCCAAGTCTGCACTTGTAAATCAGACCAGCCCCCTCCCTATATAAAGGGGCGCATGGCACATGGAAAAACAACTTTGATTTTGAGCAAAAATATTACCTTGTGTAATTGAGTCCTTACTCTTTGGTTCTGGATTGAACCAGACTTTGATATTACCAAGAATCCTTTCTTGTGGTGATCCTCATTTCCATAGGCTTATCCTTGTCTTGGATTAGACCAAGGTGGCGCCCCTTGCCACCGATCCATTCTTCTTGTTCCTTGCCTTATAATCTGCTCTCTTGTTTGCTTGTTATAACAAGAACTCTTTATTCTCACTTCCTTTTTGTTTACTTGATTCTTGTTCTACTAACTTGTGTTCTTGTTAAAGTAAGAATCATCCTTTCTTGCTATTCTTTCTTAAAGAACGAAAATCACAAGTCCTTAGTCACAACCAAATTCTAAGTGGTGAATTCAAGTCATTGGCCAAGTTGTTACAACAAGGAGGCCATCACCAACAGATCAAATGGTAGGACGAAGAGGGACGAAAGTGACGAACTTGGTCCAAAGAAGGCCAACGGATCAAATGGGAGGACGAAGAGGGACGAAAGAGACGAACTTGATCCAAAGAAGGACAACGGATCTAATGCGACGACAATGATGGACGAACGAGACGAACTTGGTCCAAAGAAGGCCAACGGATCTAATGCGAGGACGAAGATGGACGAACGAGACGAACTTGGTCCAAAGAAGGCCAACGGATCAAATGGGAGGACGAAGATGGAGGAACTAGATGAACATGGTCCAAACAAGGCCAACAGATCAAATGGTAGGACGAAGAGGGACGAAAGTTACGAACTTGGTCCAAAGAAGGCCAACGGATCAAATGGCAGGACGAAGAAGGACTAACGAGACGAACTTGATCCAAAGAAGGCCAACGGATCAAATGGGAGGACGAAGAGGGACGAAAGAGACGAACTTGGTCCAAAGAAGGCCAACGGATCAAATGGGAGAACGAAGATGTTCGAACGAGACAAACTTGGTCCAAAGAAGGCCAACGGATCAAATTGGATGGCAAAGAGGGACGAACGAGACGAACTTGGTCCAAAGAAGGCCAACGGATCTAATTCGAGGACGAAGATTGACGAACGAGACGAACATAGTCCAAAGAAGGCCAACGGATCGAATTCGAGGACGAAGATTGACGAACGAGACGAACTTGGTCCAAAGAAGGCCAACGGATCAAATGGGAGGACGAAGAGGGATGAAAGTGACGAACTTGGTCCAAAGAAGGCCAACGGATCAAATGGGAGGACGAAGAGGGACTAACGAGACGAACTTGATCCAAAGAAGGCCAACGGATCAAATGGGAGGACAAAGATGGACGAACGAGACAAACTTGGTCCAAAGAAGGCCAACGGATCAAATTGGATGGCAAAGAGGGACGAACGAGACGAACTTGGTCCAAAGAAGGACAACGGATCTAATGCGACGACAATGATGGACGAAAGAGACGAACTTGGTCCAAAGAAGGCCAACGGATCTAATTCGAGGACGAAGATGGACGAACGAGACGAACTTGGTCCAAAGAAGGCCAACGGATCAAATGGGAGGTCGACAAGGGACTAACGAGACGAACTTGATCCAAAGAAGGCCAACGGATCGAATGGGAGGATGAAGACGGACCAACTAGATGAACATGGTCCAAAGAAGGCCAACAGATCAAATGGTAGGACGAAAAGGGATGAAAGTGACGAACTTGGTCCAAAGAAGGCCAACGGATCAAATGGGAGGACGAAGAGGGACTAACGAGACGAACTTGATCCAAAGAAGGCCAACGGATCAAATGGGAGGACGAAGATGGACGAACTAGATGAACATGGTCCAAAGAAGGCCAACAGATGAAATGGTAGGCGAAGAGGGACGAAAGTGACGAACTTGGTCCAAAGAAGGCCAACGGATCAAATGGGAGGACGATGAAGGACTAACGAGACGAACTTGGTCCAAAGAAGGCCAACGGATCTAATTCGAGGACGAAGATTGACGAACGAGACGAACTTAGTCCAAAGAAGGCCAACGGATCTAATGGGAGGACGAAAAGGGACGAACGAGACAAACGTTTTCCAGAGAATTCCAACGGATCTAATGGGAAGGCGATGATGGACGAACGAGACGAACTTGGTCCAATGAAGTCCAATGGATCTAATGGGAGGACGAAGATGGAGGAACTAGATGAACATGGTCCAAACAAGGCCAACAGATCAAATGGTAGGATGCAGAGGGACGAAAGTTACGAACTTGGTCCAAAGAAGGCCAACGGATCAAATGGGAGGACGACGAAGGACTAACGAGACAAACTTGATCCAAAGAAGGCCAACGGATCAAATGGGAGGACGAATATAGACGAACTAGACGAACATGGTCCAAAGAAGGCCAACAGATCAAATGGTAGGACGAAGAGGGACGAAAGGGACGAACTTGGTCCAAAGAAGGCCAACGGATCAAATGGCAGGACGAAGAAGGACTAACGAGACTAACTTGATCCAAAGAAGGCCAACGGATCAAATGGGAGGAGGAAGATGGACGAACTAGATGAACATGGTCCAAAGAAGGCCAACAGATCAAATGGGAGGACGAAGAGGGATGAAAGTGACGAACTTGGTCCAAAGAAGGCCAACGGATCAAATGGGAGGACGAAGAGGAACAAAAGAAACGAACTTGATCCAAAGAGGGACAATAGATCTAATGCGACGACAATGATGGACTAACGAGACGAACTTGATCCAAAGAAGGCCAACAGAGCAAATGGGGGGACGAAGATGGACGAACTAGACGAACATGGTCCAAAGAAGGCCAACAGATCAAATGGTAGGACGAAGAGGGATGAAAGTGACGAACTTGGTCCAAAGAAGGCCAACGGATCAAATGGGAGGACGAAGAGGGACTAACGAGACGAACTTGATCCAAAGAAAGCCAACGGATCAAATGGGAGGAGGAAGATGGACGAACTAGACGAACATGGTCCAAAGAAGGCCAACAGATCAAATGGTAGGACGAAGAGGGACGAAAGTAACGAACTTGGTCCAAAGAAGGCCAACGGATCAAATGGGAGGACGAAGACGGGCTAACGAGACGAACCTGATCCAAAGAAGGCCAACGAATCAAATGGGAGGACGAAGATGGACGAACTAGACGAACATGGTCCAAAGAAGGCCAACAGATCAAATGGTAGGACGAAGAGGGACGAAAGTAACGAACTTGGTCCAAAGAAGGCCAATGGATCAAATGGGAGGACGAAGACGGACTAACGAGACGAACCTGATCCAAAGAAGGCCAACGAATCAAATGGGAGGACGAAGATGGACGAACTAGACGAACATGGTCCAAAGAAGGCCAACAGATCAAATGGTAGGATGCAGAGGGACGAAAGTTACGAACTTGGTCCAAAGAAGGCCAACGGATCAAATGGGAGGACGACGAAGGACTAACGAGACAAACTTGATCCAAAGAAGGCCAACGGATCAAATGGGAGGACGAATATAGACGAACTAGACGAACATGGTCCAAAGAAGGCCAACAGATCAAATGGTAGGACGAAGAGGGACGAAAGGGACGAACTTGGTCCAAAGAAGGCCAACGGATCAAATGGCAGGACGAAGAAGGACTAACGAGACTAACTTGATCCAAAGAAGGCCAACGGATCAAATGGGAGGAGGAAGATGGACGAACTAGATGAACATGGTCCAAAGAAGGCCAACAGATCAAATGGGAGGACGAAGAGGGATGAAAGTGACGAACTTGGTCCAAAGAAGGCCAACGGATCAAATGGGAGGACGAAGAGGAACAAAAGAAACGAACTTGATCCAAAGAGGGACAATAGATCTAATGCGACGACAATGATGGACTAACGAGACGAACTTGATCCAAAGAAGGCCAACGGAGCAAATGGGGGGACGAAGATGGACGAACTAGACGAACATGGTCCAAAGAAGGCCAACAGATCAAATGGTAGGACGAAGAGGGATGAAAGTGACGAACTTGGTCCAAAGAAGGCCAACGGATCAAATGGGAGGACGAAGAGGGACTAACGAGACGAACTTGATCCAAAGAAAGCCAACGGATCAAATGGGAGGAGGAAGATGGACGAACTAGACGAACATGGTCCAAAGAAGGCCAACAGATCAAATGGTAGGACGAAGAGGGACGAAAGTAACGAACTTGGTCCAAAGAAGGCCAACGGATCAAATGGGAGGACGAAGACGGGCTAACGAGACGAACCTGATCCAAAGAAGGCCAACGAATCAAATGGGAGGAAGAAGATGGACGAACTAGACGAACATGGTCCAAAGAAGGCCAACAGATCAAATGGTAGGACGAAGAGGGACGAAAGTAACGAACTTGGTCCAAAGAAGGCCAATGGATCAAATGGGAGGACGAAGACGGACTAACGAGACGAACCTGATCCAAAGAAGGCCAACGAATCAAATGGGAGGACGAAGATGGACGAACTAGACGAACATGGTCCAAAGAAGGCCAACAGATCAAATGGTAGGACGAAGAAGGACGAACGAGACAAACGTTTTCCAAAGAATTCCAACGGATCTAATGGGAAGACGAAGATGGACGAACGAGACGAACTTGGTCCAATGAAGTCCAACGGATCTAATGGGAGGACGAAGAGGGACTAAAGAGACGAACTTGGTCCAAAGATGGCCAACGGATCAAATTGGAGGGCAAAGAGGGACGAACGAGACGAACTTGGTCCATAGAAGGACAACGGATCTAATGCGACGACAATGATGGACGAACGAGACAAACTTGGTCCAAAGAAGGCCAACGGATCTAATTCGAGGACGAAGATGGACGAACGAGACGAACTTGGTCCAAAGAAGGCCAACGGATCAAATGGGAGGTCGACGAGGGACTAACGAGACGAACTTGATCCAAAGAAGGCCAACGGATCAAATGCGAGGACGAAGAGGGACTAACGAGACGAACTTGATCCAAAGAAGGCCAACGGATCAAATGGGAGGACGAAGATGGACGAACTAGACGAACATGGTCCAAAGAAGGCCAACAGATCAAATGGTAGGCGAAGAGGGACGAAAGTGACGAACTTGGTCCAAAGAAGGCCAACGGATCAAATGGGAGGACGAAGAAGGACTAACGAGACGAACTTGATCCAAAGAAGGCCAACGGATCTAATAGGAAGGCGAAGATGGACGAACGAGACGAACTTGGTCCAATGAAGTCCAATGGATCTAATGGGAGGACGAAGATGGAGGAACTAGATGAACATGGTCCAAACAAGGCCAACAGATCAAATGGTAGGATGCAGAGGGACGAAAGTTACGAACTTGGTCCAAAGAAGGCCAACGGATCAAATGGGAGGACGACGAAGGACTAACGAGACAAACTTGATCCAAAGAAGGCCAACGGATCAAATGGGAGGACGAATATAGACGAACTAGACGAACATGGTCCAAAGAAGGCCAACAGATCAAATGGTAGGACGAAGAGGGACGAAAGGGACGAACTTGGTCCAAAGAAGGCCAACGGATCAAATGGCAGGACGAAGAAGGACTAACGAGACTAACTTGATCCAAAGAAGGCCAACGGATCAAATGGGAGGAGGAAGATGGACGAACTAGATGAACATGGTCCAAAGAAGGCCAACAGATCAAATGGGAGGACGAAGAGGGATGAAAGTGACGAACTTGGTCCAAAGAAGGCCAACGGATCAAATGGGAGGACGAAGAGGAACAAAAGAAACGAACTTGATCCAAAGAGGGACAATAGATCTAATGCGACGACAATGATGGACTAACGAGACGAACTTGATCCAAAGAAGGCCAACAGAGCAAATGGGGGGACGAAGATGGACGAACTAGACGAACATGGTCCAAAGAAGGCCAACAGATCAAATGGTAGGACGAAGAGGGATGAAAGTGACGAACTTGGTCCAAAGAAGGCCAACGGATCAAATGGGAGGACGAAGAGGGACTAACGAGACGAACTTGATCCAAAGAAAGCCAACGGATCAAATGGGAGGAGGAAGATGGACGAACTAGACGAACATGGTCCAAAGAAGGCCAACAGATCAAATGGTAGGACGAAGAGGGACGAAAGTAACGAACTTGGTCCAAAGAAGGCCAACGGATCAAATGGGAGGACGAAGACGGGCTAACGAGACGAACCTGATCCAAAGAAGGCCAACGAATCAAATGGGAGGACGAAGATGGACGAACTAGACGAACATGGTCCAAAGAAGGCCAACAGATCAAATGGTAGGACGAAGAGGGACGAAAGTAACGAACTTGGTCCAAAGAAGGCCAATGGATCAAATGGGAGGACGAAGACGGACTAACGAGACGAACCTGATCCAAAGAAGGCCAACGAATCAAATGGGAGGACGAAGATGGACGAACTAGACGAACATGGTCCAAAGAAGGCCAACAGATCAAATGGTAGGATGCAGAGGGACGAAAGTTACGAACTTGGTCCAAAGAAGGCCAACGGATCAAATGGGAGGACGACGAAGGACTAACGAGACAAACTTGATCCAAAGAAGGCCAACGGATCAAATGGGAGGACGAATATAGACGAACTAGACGAACATGGTCCAAAGAAGGCCAACAGATCAAATGGTAGGACGAAGAGGGACGAAAGGGACGAACTTGGTCCAAAGAAGGCCAACGGATCAAATGGCAGGACGAAGAAGGACTAACGAGACTAACTTGATCCAAAGAAGGCCAACGGATCAAATGGGAGGAGGAAGATGGACGAACTAGATGAACATGGTCCAAAGAAGGCCAACAGATCAAATGGGAGGACGAAGAGGGATGAAAGTGACGAACTTGGTCCAAAGAAGGCCAACGGATCAAATGGGAGGACGAAGAGGAACAAAAGAAACGAACTTGATCCAAAGAGGGACAATAGATCTAATGCGACGACAATGATGGACTAACGAGACGAACTTGATCCAAAGAAGGCCAACGGAGCAAATGGGGGGACGAAGATGGACGAACTAGACGAACATGGTCCAAAGAAGGCCAACAGATCAAATGGTAGGACGAAGAGGGATGAAAGTGACGAACTTGGTCCAAAGAAGGCCAACGGATCAAATGGGAGGACGAAGAGGGACTAACGAGACGAACTTGATCCAAAGAAAGCCAACGGATCAAATGGGAGGAGGAAGATGGACGAACTAGACGAACATGGTCCAAAGAAGGCCAACAGATCAAATGGTAGGACGAAGAGGGACGAAAGTAACGAACTTGGTCCAAAGAAGGCCAACGGATCAAATGGGAGGACGAAGACGGGCTAACGAGACGAACCTGATCCAAAGAAGGCCAACGAATCAAATGGGAGGAAGAAGATGGACGAACTAGACGAACATGGTCCAAAGAAGGCCAACAGATCAAATGGTAGGACGAAGAGGGACGAAAGTAACGAACTTGGTCCAAAGAAGGCCAATGGATCAAATGGGAGGACGAAGACGGACTAACGAGACGAACCTGATCCAAAGAAGGCCAACGAATCAAATGGGAGGACGAAGATGGACGAACTAGACGAACATGGTCCAAAGAAGGCCAACAGATCAAATGGTAGGACGAAGAAGGACGAACGAGACAAACGTTTTCCAAAGAATTCCAACGGATCTAATGGGAAGACGAAGATGGACGAACGAGACGAACTTGGTCCAATGAAGTCCAACGGATCTAATGGGAGGACGAAGAGGGACTAAAGAGACGAACTTGGTCCAAAGATGGCCAACGGATCAAATTGGAGGGCAAAGAGGGACGAACGAGACGAACTTGGTCCATAGAAGGACAACGGATCTAATGCGACGACAATGATGGACGAACGAGACAAACTTGGTCCAAAGAAGGCCAACGGATCTAATTCGAGGACGAAGATGGACGAACGAGACGAACTTGGTCCAAAGAAGGCCAACGGATCAAATGGGAGGTCGACGAGGGACTAACGAGACGAACTTGATCCAAAGAAGGCCAACGGATCGAATGGGAGGATGAAGATGGACCAACTAGATGAACATGGTCCAAAGAAGGCCAACGGATCAAATGGTAGGACGAAAAGGGATGAAAGTGACGAACTTGGTCCAAAGAAGGCCAACGGATCAAATGCGAGGACGAAGAGGGACTAACGAGACGAACTTGATCCAAAGAAGGCCAACGGATCAAATGGGAGGACGAAGATGGACGAACTAGACGAACATGGTCCAAAGAAGGCCAACAGATCAAATGGTAGGCGAAGAGGGACGAAAGTGACGAACTTGGTCCAAAGAAGGCCAACGGATCAAATGGGAGGACGAAGAAGGACTAACGAGACGAACTTGATCCAAAGAAGGCCAACGGATCTAATAGGAAGGCGAAGATGGACGAACGAGACGAACTTGGTCCAATGAAGTCCAATGGATCTAATGGGAGGACGAAGATGGAGGAACTAGATGAACATGGTCCAAACAAGGCCAACAGATCAAATGGTAGGACGAAGAGGGACGAAAGTTACGAACTTGGTCCAAAGAAGGCCAACGGATCAAATGGGAGGACGACGAAGGACTAACGAGACAAACTTGATCCAAAGAAGGCCAACGGATCAAATGGGAGGACGAATATGGACGAACTAGACGAACATGGTCCAAAGAAGGCCAACAGATAAAATGGTAGGACGAAGAGGGACGAAAGGGACGAACTTGGTCCAAAGAAGGCCAACGGATCAAATGGCAGGACGAAGAAGGACTAACGAGACGAACTTGATCCAAAGAAGGCCAACGTTCTAATGGGAGGAGGAAGATGGACGAACTAGACGAACATGGTCAAAAGCAGGCCAACAGATCAAATGGTAGGACGAAGAGGGACGAAAGTGACGAACTTGGTCGAAAGAAGGCCAACGGATCAAATTGGAGGACGAAGAGGAACAAAAGAGACGAACTTGATCCAAAGAGGGACAATAGATCTAATGCGACGACAATGATGGACGAACGAGACGAACTTGGTCCAAAGATGGCCAACGGATCTAATGCGCAGACGAAGATGGACGAACGAGACGAACTTGGTCCAAAGAAGGCCAACGGATCAAATGGGAGGACGAAGAGGGATGAAAGTGACGAACTTGGTCCAAAGAAGGCCAACAGATCAAATGGGAGGACGAAGAGGGACTAACGAGACGAACTTGATCCAAAGAAGGCCAACGGATCAAATCGGAGGACGAAGAGGGACGAACTAGACGAACATGGTCCAAAGAAGGCCAACGGATCAAATGGGAGGACGAAGATGGACGAACGAGACAAACATGGTCCAAAGAAGGCCAACGGATCAAATTGGATGGCAAAGAGGGACGAACGAGACGAACTTGGTCCAAAGAAGGACAACGGATCCAATGCGACGACAATGATGGACGAACGAGACGAACTTGATCCAAAGAAGGCCAACGGATCAAATGGGAGGAGGAAGATGGACGAACATGGTCCAAAGAAGGCCAACAGATCAAATGGTAGGATGAAGAGGGACGAAAGCGACGAAGTTGGTCCAAAGAAGGCCAACGGATCAAATGCGAGGACGAAGATGGACGAACGAAACGAACTTGGTCCAAAGAAGGCCAACGAATCAATTGGGAGGAGGAAGATGGACGAACTAAACGAACATGGTCCAAAGAAGGCCAACAGATCAAATGGTAGGACGAAGAGGGACGAAAGTGACGAACTTGGTCCAAAGAAGGCCAACGGATCAAATGGGAGGACGAAAAGGGACAAAAGAGACGAACTTGATCCAAAGAAGGACAATAGATCTATTGCGATGACAATGATGGACGAACGAGACGAACTTGGTCCAAAGATGGCCAACGGATCTAATGCGAGGACGAAGATGGACGAACGAGACGAACTTGACCAAAGAAGGCCAACGGATCAAATGGGAGGACGAAGTGGGACTAACGAGACGCACTTGATCCAAAGAAGGCCAACGGATCAAATTGGAGGAGGAAGATGGACGAACTAGACGAACATGGTCAAGAGAAGGCCAACAGATCAAATGGTCGGACGAAGAGGGACGAAAGTGACGAACTTGGTCCAAAGAAGGCCAACAGATCAAATGCGAGGACGAAGATGGACGAACGTAACGAACTTGGTCCAAAGAAGGACAACGGATCAAATGGGAGGAGGAAGATGGACGAACTAGACGAACATGGTCCAAAGAAGGCCAACAGATCAAATGGTAGGACGAAGAGGGACGAAAGTGACGAACTTGGTCCAAAGAAGGCCAACGGATCAAATGGGAGGACGAAGAGGGACAAAAGAGACGAACTAGATCCAAAGAGGGACAATAGATCTAATGCGACGACAATGATGGACGACCGAGACAAACTTGGTCCAAAGATGGCCAACGGATCTAATGCGCGGACGAAGATGGACGAACGAGACGAACTTGGTCCAAAGAAGGCCAACAGATCAAATGGGAGGACGAAAAGGGACTAACGAGAGGAAGTTGATCTAAAGAAGGCCATCGGATCAAATGGGAGGATGAAGATGGACGAACTAGACGAACAAGGTCCAAAGAAGGCCAACAGATCAAATGGTAGGACGAAGAGGGACGAAAGTGACGAACTTGGTCCAAAGAAGGCCAACGGATCAAATGGGAGGACGAAGAGGGACGAAAGAGACGAACATGATCCAAAGAAAGACAACGGATCTAACGCGACGACAATGATGGACGAACGAGACTAACTTGGTCCAAAGAAGTCCAACGGATCTAATGCGAGGACGAAGATCGACGAACGAGATGAACATGGTCCAAAGAAGGCCAACGGATCAAATGGGAGGACGAAGAGGGACTAACGAGACGAACTTGATCCACAGAAGGCCAACGGATCAAATGGGAGGAGGAAGAGGGACGAACTAGACGAACATGGTCCAAAGAAGGCCAACGGATCAAATGGGAGGACGAAGATGGACGAACGAGACAAACTTGGTCCAAAGAAGTCCAACGGATCAAATTGGAGGGCAAAGAGGGACAAACGAGACAAACTTGGTCCAAAGAAGGCCAACGGATCTAATGCGACGACAATGATGGACGAACGAGACGAACTTGATCCAAAGAAGGCCAACGGATCAAATGGGAGGAGGAAGATGGACGAACATGGTCCAAAGAAGGCCAACAGATCAAATGGTAGGATGAAGAGGGACGAAAGCGACGAAGTTGGTCCAAAGAAGGCCAACGGATCAAATGCGAGGACGAAGATGGACGAACGAAACGAACTTGGTCCAAAGAAGGCCAACGAATCAATTGGGAGGAGGAAGATGGTCGAACTAAACGAACATGGTCCAAAGAAGGCCAACAGATCAAATGGTAGGACGAAGAGGGACGAAAGTGACGAACTTGGTCCAAAGAAGGCCAACGGATCAAATGGGAGGACGAAAAGGGACAAAAGAGACGAACTTGATCCAAAGAAGGACAATAGATCTATTGCGATGACAATGATGGACGAACGAGACGAACTTGGTCCAAAGATGGCCAACGGATCTAATGCGAGGACGAAGATGGACGAACGAGACGAACTTGACCAAAGAAGGCCAACGGATCAAATGGGAGGACGAAGTGGGACTAACGAGACGCACTTGATCCAAAGAAGGCCAACGGATCAAATTGGAGGAGGAAGATGGACGAACTAGACGAACATGGTCAAGAGAAGGCCAACAGATCAAATGGTCGGACGAAGAGGGACGAAAGTGACGAACTTGGTCCAAAGAAGGCCAACAGATCAAATGCGAGGACGAAGATGGACGAACGTAACGAACTTGGTCCAAAGAAGGACAACGGATCAAATGGGAGGAGGAAGATGGACGAACTAGACGAACATGGTCCAAAGAAGGCCAACAGATCAAATGGTAGGACGAAGAGGGACGAAAGTGACGAACTTGGTCCAAAGAAGGCCAACGGATCAAATGGGAGGACGAAGAGGGACAAAAGAGACGAACTAGATCCAAAGAGGGACAATAGATCTAATGCGACGACAATGATGGACGACCGAGACAAACTTGGTCCAAAGATGGCCAACGGATCTAATGCGCGGACGAAGATGGACGAACGAGACGAACTTGGTCCAAAGAAGGCCAACAGATCAAATGGGAGGACGAAAAGGGACTAACGAGAGGAAGTTGATCTAAAGAAGGCCATCGGATCAAATGGGAGGATGAAGATGGACGAACTAGACGAACAAGGTCCAAAGAAGGCCAACAGATCAAATGGTAGGACGAAGAGGGACGAAAGTGACGAACTTGGTCCAAAGAAGGCCAACGGATCAAATGGGAGGACGAAGAGGGACGAAAGAGACGAACATGATCCAAAGAAAGACAACGGATCTAACGCGACGACAATGATGGACGAACGAGACTAACTTGGTCCAAAGAAGTCCAACGGATCTAATGCGAGGACGAAGATCGACGAACGAGATGAACATGGTCCAAAGAAGGCCAACGGGTCAAATGGGAGGACGAAGAGGGACTAACGAGACGAACTTGATCCACAGAAGGCCAACGGATCAAATGGGAGGAGGAAGAGGGACGAACTAGACGAACATGGTCCAAAGAAGGCCAACGGATCAAATGGGAGGACGAAGATGGACGAACGAGACAAACTTGGTCCAAAGAAGTCCAACGGATCAAATTGGAGGGCAAAGAGGGACAAACGAGACAAACTTGGTCCAAAGAAGGCCAACGGATCTGATGGGAGGACGAAGAGGGACGAACGAGACGAACTTGATCCAAAAAAGGCCAACGGATCAAATGGGAGGAGGAAGATGGACGAACTAGACGAACTTGGTCCAAAGAAGGCCAACGGATCAAAAGGGAGGACGAAGTGGGACTAACGAGACGAACTTGATCCAGAAAAGGCCAACGGATCAAATGGGGGGAGGAAGATGGACGAACGAGACGAACTTGGTCCAAAGAAGGCCAACGGATCAAAAGGGAGGACGAAGTGGGACTAACGAGACGAACTTGATCCAAAAAAGGCCAACGGATCAAATGGGAGGAGGAAGATGGACGAACTAGACGAACATGGTCCAAAGAAGGCCAACATATCAAATGGTAGGACGAAGAGGGACGAAAGTGACGAACTTGGTCCAAAGAAGGCCAACGGGTCAAATGCGAGGACGAAGATGGACGAACGAAATGAACTTGGCCCAAAGAAGGCCAACGGATCAAATGGGAGGAGGAAGATGGACGAACTAAACGAACATGGTCCAAAGAAGGCCAACAGATCAAATGGTAGGACGAAGAGGGACGAAAGTGGTCCAAAGAAGGCCAACGGATCAAATGGGAGGACGAAGAGGGACAAAAGAGACGAACTTGATCCAAAGAAGGACAATAGATCTAATGCGACGACAATGATGGACGAACGAGACGAACTTGGTCCAAAGAAGGCCAACGGATCAAATGGGAGGACGAAGTGGGACTAACGGGACGAACTTGATCCAAAGAAGGCCAACGGATCAAATGGGAGGAGGAAGATGGACGAACTAGACGAACATGGTCCACAGAAGGCCAACAGATCAAATGGTAGGACGAAGAGGGACGAAAGTGACGAACTTGGTCCAAAGAAGGCCAACGGATCAAATCCGAGGACGAAGATGGACGAACGAAACGAACTTGGTCCAAAGAAGGCCAACGGATCAAATGGGAGGAGGAAGATGGACGAACTAGACGAACATGGTCCAAAGAAGGCCAACAGATCAAATGGTAGGACGAAGAGGGACGAAAGTGGTCCAAAGAAGGCCAACGGATCAAATGGGAGGACGAAGAGGGACAAAAGAGACGAACTTGATCCAAAGAAGGACAATAGATCTAATGCGACGACAATGATGGACGAACGAGACGAACTTGGTCCAAAGAAGGCCAACGGATCAAATGGGAGGACGAAGTGGGACTAACGGGACGAACTTGATCCAAAGAAGGCCAACGGATCAAATGGGAGGAGGAAGATGGACGAACTAGACGAACATGGTCCACAGAAGGCCAACAGATCAAATGGTAGGACGAAGAGGGACGAAAGTGACGAACTTGGTCCAAAGAAGGCCAACGGATCAAATCCGAGGACGAAGATGGACGAACGAAACGAACTTGGTCCAAAGAAGGCCAACGGATCAAATGGGAGGAGGAAGATGGACGAACTAGACGAACATGGTCCAAAGAAGGCCAACAGATCAAATGGTAGGACGAAGAGGGACAAAAGTGACGAACTTGGTCCAAAGAAAGCCAACGGATCAAATGGGAGGACGAAGAGGGACAAAAGAGACGAACTAGATCCAAAGAGGGACAATAGATCTAATGCGACGACAATGATGGACGAACGAGACGAACTTGGTCCAAAGCTGGCCAACGGATCTAATGCGCGGACAAAGATGGACGAACGAGACGAACTTGGTCCAAAGAAGGCCAACGGATCAAATGGGAGAACGAAGAGGGGCTAACGAGATTAACTTGATCTAAAGAAGGGCATCGGATCAAATGGGAGGATGAAGAAGGACGAACTAGACGAACATGGTCCAAAGAAGGGCAACAGATCAAATGGTAGGACGAAGAGGGACGAAAGTGACGAACTTGGTCCAAAGAAGGCCAACGGATCAAATGGGAGGACGAAGAGGGACGAAAGTGACGAACTTGGTCCAAAGTAGGCCAACGGATCAAATGGGAGGAGGAAGATGGACCAACTAGACGAACATGGTCCAAAGAAGGCCAACAGATCAAATGGTAGGACGAAGAGGGACGAAAGTGACGAACTTGGTCCAAAGAAGGCCAACGGATCAAATGCGAGAACGAAGATGGACGAACGAAACGAACTTGGTCCAAAGTAGGCCAACGGATCAATTGGGAGGAGGAAGATGGACGAACTAGACGAACATGGTCCAAAGAAGGCCAACAGATCAAATGGTCGGACGAAGAGGGACGAAAGTGACGAACTTGGTCCAAAGAAGGCCAACGGATCAAATGGGAGGACGAAGAGGGACAAAAGAGATGAACTAGATCCAAAGAGGGACAATAGATCTAATGCGGCGACAATGATGGACAAACGAGACGAACTTGGTCCAAAGATGGCAAATGGATCTAATGCACGGACGAAGATGGACGAACGAGACGAACTTGGTCCAAAGAAGGCCAACGGATCAAATGGGAGAACGAAGCGGGGCTAACGAGAGGAACTTGATCTATAGAAGGCCATCGGATCAAATGGGAGGATGAAGATGGACGAACTAGACAAACATGGTCCAAAGAAGGCCAACAGATCATATGGTAGGACGAAGAGGGACGAAAGTGACGAACTTGGTCCAAAGAAGGCCAACGGATCTAATGCAACGACAATGATGGACGAACGACACGAACTTGGTCCAAAGAAGGCCAACGGATCTAATACGAGGACGAAGATGGACGAACTAGACGAACTTGGTCCAAAGAAGGCCAACGGATCAAATGGGAGGACGAACAGGGACTAACGAGACGAACTTGAACCATAGAAGGCCAACGGATCAAATGGGAGGACGAAGCGGGGCTAACGAGAGGAACTTGATCTAAAGAAGGCCATCGGATCAAATGGGACGATGAAGATGGACGAACTAGACGAACATGGTCCAAAGAAGGCCAACGGATCAAATGGGAGGACGAAGAGGGACGAAAGAGACGAACTTGATCCAAAGAAGGACAACGGATCTAATGCGACGACAATGATGGACGAACGAGACGAACTTGGTCCAAAGAAGGCCAACGGTTCTAATGCGAGGACGAAGATGGACGAACGAGACGAACTTGGTCCAAAGAAGGCCAACGGATCAAATGGGAGGACGAAGAGGGACGAAGTGACGAACTTGGTCCAAAGAAGGCCAACGGATCAAATGCGAGAACGAAGATGGACGAACGAAACGAACTTGGTCCAAAGTAGGCCAATGGATCAAATGGGAGGAGGAAGATGGACGAACTAGACGAACATGGTCCAAAGAAGGCCAACAGATCAAATGGTAGGACGAAGAGGGACGAAAGTGACGAACTTGGTCCAGAGAAGGCCAACGGATCAAATGGGAGGACGAAGAGGGACAAAAGAGATGAACTAGATCCAAAGAGGGACAATAGATCTAATGCGGCTACAATGATGGACAAACGAGACAAACTTGGTCCAAAGATGGCAAACGGATCTAATGCGCGGACGAAGATGGAGGAACGAGACGAACTTGGTCCAAAGAGGGACAATAGATCTAATGCGACGACAATGATGGACGAACGAGACGAACTTGGTACAAAGAAGGCCAACGGATCAAATGGGAGAACGAAGAGGGGCTAACGAGAGGAACTTGATCTAAAGAAGGCCATCGGATCAAATGGGAGGATGAAGATGGACGAACTAGACGAACATGGTCCAAAGAAGGCCAACAGATCAAATGGTAGGACGAAGAGGGACGAAAGTGACGAACTTGGTCCAAAGAAGGCCAACGGATCAAATGGGAGGACGAAGAGGGACTAACGAGACGAACATGATCCAAAGAAGGCCAACGGATCAAATGGGAGGACGAAGATGGACGAACTAGACGAACATGGTCCAAAGAAGGCCAACAGATGAAATGGTAGGACGAAGAGGGACGAAAGTGACGAACTTGGTCCAAAGAAGGCCAACGGATCAAATGGGAGGACGAAAAGGGACAAAAGAGACGAACTTGATCCAAAGAAGGACAATAGATCTAATGCGACGACAATGATGGACGAACGAGACGAACTTGGTCCAAAGAAGGCCAACGGATCTAATGCGAGGACGAAGATGGACGAACGAGACGAACTTGGTCCAAAGAAGGCCAACGGATCAAATGGGAGGACGAAGTGGGACTAACGAGACGAACTTTATCCAAAGAAGGCCAACGGATCAAATGGGAGGAGGAAGATGGACGAACTAGACGAACATGGTCCAAAGAAGGCCAACAGATCAAATGGTAGGACGAAGAGGGACGAAAGTGACGAACTTGGTCCAAAGAAGGCCAACGGATCAAATGGGAGGACGAAGAGGGACGAAAGTGACGATCTTGGTCCAAAGTAGGCCAACGGCTCAAATGGGAGGAGGAAGATGGACGAACTAGACGAACATGGTCCAAAGAAGGCCAACAGATCAAATGGTCGGACGAAGAGGGACGAAAGTGACGAACATGGTCCAAAGAAGGGCAACGGATCAAATGGGAGGAGGAAGATGGACGAACTAGACGAACATGGTCCAAAGAAGGCCAACAGATCAAATGGTTGGACGAAGAGGGACGAAAGTGACGAACTTGGTCCAAAGAAGGCCAACGGATCAAATGGGAGGACGAAGAGGGACAAAAGAGACGAACTAGATCCAAAGAGGGACAATAGATCTAATGCGACGACAATGATGGACGAACGAGACAAACTTGGTCCAAAGATGGCCAACGGATCTAATGCGAGGACGAAGATGGACGAACGAGACGAACTTGGTCCAAAGAAGGCCAACGGATCAAATGGGAGGACGAAGTGGGACTAACGAGACGCACTTGATCCAAAGAAGGCCAACGGCTCAAATGGGAGGAGGAAGATGGACGAACTAGACGAACATGGTCCAAAGAAGGCCAACAGATCAAATGGTCGGACGAAGAGGGACGAAAGTGACGAACATGGTCCAAAGAAGGGCAACGGATCAAATGGGAGGAGGAAGATGGACGAACTAGACGAACATGGTCCAAAGAAGGCCAACAGATCAAATGGTAGGACGAAGAGGGACGAAAGTGACGAACTTGGTCCAAAGAGGGCCAACGGATCAAATGGGAGGACGAAGAGGGACAAAAAAGACGAACTAGATCCAAAGAGGGACAATAGATCTAATGCGACGACAATGATGGACGAACGAGACAAACTTGGTCCAAAGATGGCCAACGGATCTAATGCGCAGACGAAGATGGACGAACGAGACGAACTTGGTCCAAAGAAGCCCAACAGATCAAATTAGCGGACGAAGAGGGACTAACGAGAGGAACTTGATCTAAAGAAGGCCATTGGATCTAACATGGTCCAATGATGATGGATGAACGATGATGGATGAACGAGATGAACTTGGTTCAAGGAAGGCCAACGGATCAAATGGGAGGACGAAGATGGGCAAACGAGACGAGCTTGGTCCAAAGAAGTCCAACGGATCTAATGGGAGGACGAAGAAGGATTAACAAGACGAACATGGTCCAAAGAAGTCCAACAGATCAAATGGTAGGACGAAGAGGGACGAAAGTGACGAACTTGGTCCAAAGAAGGCCAACGGATCAAATACGAGGACGAAGTTGGACGAACGAAACGAACTTGGTCCAAAGAAGGCCAACGGATCAAATGGGAGGAGGAAGATGGACGAACTAGACGAACATGGTCCAAAGAAGGCCAACATATAAAATGGTAGGACGAAGAGGGACGAAAGTGGTCCAAAGAAGGCCAACGGATCAAATGGGAGGACGAAGAGGGACAAAAGAGACGAACTTGATCCAAAGAAGGACAATAGATCTAATGCGACGACAATGATGGACGAACGAGACGAACTTGGTCCAAAGAAGGCCAACGGATCAAATGGGAGGACGAAGTGGGACTAACGGGACGAACTTGATCCAAAGAAGGCCAACGGATCAAATGGGAGGAGGAAGATGGACGAACTAGACGAACATGGTCCAAAGAAGGCCAACAGATCAAATGGTAGGACGAAGAGGGACAAAAGTGACGAACTTTGTCCAAAGAAAGCCAACGGATCAAATGGGAGGACGAAGAGGGACAAAAGAGACGAACTAGATCCAAAGAGGGACAATAGATCTAATGCGACGACAATGATGGACGAACGAGACGAACTTGGTCCAAAGCTGGCCAACGGATCTAACGCGCGGACAAAGATGGACGAACGAGACGAACTTGGTCCAAAGAAGGCCAACGGATCAAATGGGAGAACGAAGAGGGGCTAACGAGAGGAACTTGATCTAAAGAAGGGCATCGGATCAAATGGGAGGATGAAGATGGACGAACTAGACGAACATGGTCCAAAGAAGGCCAACAGATCAAATGGTAGGACGAAGAGGGACGAAAGTGACGAACTTGGTCCAAAGAAGGCCAACGGATCAAATGGGAGGACGAAGAGGGACGAAAGTGACGAACTTGGTCCAAAGTAGGCCAACGGATCAAATGGGAGGAGGAAGATGGACCAACTAGACGAACATGGTCCAAAGAAGGACAACAGATCAAATGGTAGGACGAAGAGGGACGAAAGTGACGAACTTGGTCCAAAGAAGGCCAACGGATCAAATGCGAGAACGAAGATGGACGAACGAAACGAACTTGGTCCAAAGTAGGCCAACGGATCAATTGGGAGGACGAAGATGGACGAACTAGACGAACATGGTCCAAAGAAGGCCAACAGATCAAATGGTCGGACGAAGAGGGACGAAAGTGACGAACTTGGTCCAAAGAAGGCCAACAGATCAAATGGGAGGACGAAGAGGGACAAAAGAGATGAACTAGATCCAAAGAGGGACAATAGATCTAATGCGGCGACAATGATGGACAAACGAGACGAACTTGGTCCAAAGATGGCAAATGGATCTAATGCGCGGACGAAGATGGACGAACGAGACGAACTTGGTCCAAAGAAGGCCAACGGATCAAATGGGAGAACGAAGCGGGGCTAACGAGAGGAACTTGATCTATAGAAGGCCATCGGATCAAATGGGAGGATGAGGATGGACGAACTAGACAAACATGGTCCAAAGAAGGCCAACAGATCATATGGTAGGACGAAGAGGGACGAAAGTGACGAACTTGGTCCAAAGAAGGCCAACGGATCTAATGCGACGACAATGATGGACGAACGAGACGAACTTGGTCCAAAGAAGGCCAACGGATCTAATGCGAGGACGAAGATGGACGAACTAGACGAACTTGGTCCAAAGAAGGCCAACGGATCAAATGGGAGGACGAACAGGGACTAACGAGACGAACTTGATCCATAGAAGGCCAACGGATCAAATGGGAGGACGAAGCGGGGCTAACGAGAGGAACTTGATCTAAAGAAGGCAATCGGATCAAATGGGAGGATGAAGAAGGACGAACTAGACGAACATGGTCCAAAGAAGGCCAACGGATCAAATGGGAGGACGAAGAGGGACGAAAGAGACGAACTTGATCCAAAGAAGGACAACGGATCTAATGCGACGACAATGATGGACGAACGAGACGAACTTGGTCCAAAGAAGGCCAACAGATCTAATGCGAGGACGAAGATGGACGAACGAGACGAACTTGGTCCAAAGAAGGCTAACGGATCAAATGGGAGGACGAAGAGGGACGAAAGTGACGAACTTGGTCCAAAGAAGGCCAACGGATCAAATGCGAGAACGAAGATGGACGAACGAAACGAACTTGGTCCAAAGTAGGCCAACGGATCAAATGGGAGGAGGAAGATGGACGAACTAGACGAACATGGTCCAAAGAAGGCCAACAGATCAAATGGTAGGACGAAGAGGGACGAAAGTGACGAACTTGGTCCAGAGAAGGCCAACGGATCAAATGGGAGGACGAAGAGGGACAAAAGAGATGAACTAGATCCAAAGAGGGACAATAGATCTAATGCGGCGACAATGATGGACAAACGAGACGAACTTGGTCCAAAGATGGCAAACGGATCTAATGCGCGGACGAAGAAGGAGGAACGAGACGAACTTGGTCCAAAGAGGGACAATAGATCTAATGCGACGACAATGATGGACGAACGAGACGAACTTGGTCCAAAGAAGGCCAACGAATCAAATGGGAGGACGAACAGGGACTAATGAGACGAACTTGATCCATAGAAGGCCAACGGATCAAATGGGAGGACGAAGCGGGGCTAACGAGAGGAACTTGATCTAAAGAAGGCCATCGGATCAAATGGGAGGATGAAGATGGACGAACTAGACGAACATGGTCCAAAGAAGGCCAACGGATCAAGTGGGAGGACGAAGAGGGACGAAAGAGACGAACTTGATCCAAAGAAGGACAACGAATCTAATGCGACGACAATGATGGACGAACGAGACGAACTTGGTCCAAAGAAGGCCAACGGATCTAATGCGAGGACGAAGATGGACGAACGAGACGAACATGGTCCAAAGAAGGCCAACGGATCAAATGGGAGGACGAAAAGGGACGAAAGTGACGAACTTGGTCCAAAGAAGGCCAACGGATCAAATGCGAGAACGAAGATGGACGAACGAAACGAACTTAGTCCAAAGTAGGCCAACGGATCAAATGGGAGGAGGAAGATGGACGAACTAGACGAACATGGTCCAAAGAAGGCCAACAGATCAAATGGTAGGACGAAGAGGGACGAAAGTGACGAACTTGGTCCAGAGAAGGCCAACGGATCAAATGGGAGGACGAAGAGGGACAAAAGAGATGAACTAGATCCAAAGAGGGACAATAGATCTAATGCGGCGACAATGATGGACAAACGAGACGAACTTGGTCCAAAGATGGCAAACGGATCTAATGCGCGGACGAAGATGGAGGAACGAGACGAACTTGGTCCAAAGAGGGACAATAGATCTAATGCGACGACAATGATGGACGAACGAGACGAACTTGGTCCAAAGCTGGCCAACGGATCTAATGCGCGGACGAAGATGGACGAACGAGACGAACTTGGTCCAAAGAAGGCCAACGGATCAAATGGGAGAACGAAGAGGGGCTAACGAGAGGAACTTGATCTAAAGAAGGCCGTCGGATCAAATGGGAGGATGAAGATGGACGAACTAGACGAACATGGTCCAAAGAAGGCCAACAGATCAAATGGTAGGACGAAGAGGGACGAAAGTGACGAACTTGGTCCAAAGAAGGCCAACGGATCAAATGGGAGGACGAAGAGGGACTAACGAGACGAACATGATCCAAAGAAGGCCAACGGATCAAATGGGAGGACAAAGATGGACGAACTAGACGAACATGGTCCAAGGAAGGCCAACAGATCAAATGGTAGGACGAAGAGGGACGAAAGTGACGAACTTGGTCCAAAGAAGGCCAACGGATCAAATGGGAGGACGAAAAGGGACAAAAGAGACGAACTTGATCCAAAGAAGGACAATAGATCTAATGCGACGACAATGATGGACGAACGAGACGAACTTGGTACAAAGAAGGCCAACGGATCTAATGCGAGGACGAAGATGGACGAACGAGACGAACTTGGCCCAAAGAAGGCCAACGGATCAAATGGGAGGACGAAGTGGGACTAAAGAGACAAACTTTATCCAAAGAAGGCCAACGGATCAAATGGGAGGAGGAAGATGGACGAACTAGACGAACATGGTCCAAAGAAGGCCAACAGATCAAATGGTAGGACGAAGAGGGACGAAAGTGACGAACTTGGTCCAAAGAAGGCCAACGGATCAAATGGGAGGACGAAGAGGGACGAAAGTGACGAACTTGGTCCAAAGTAGGCCAACGGCTCAAATGGGAGGAGGAAGATGGACGAACTAGACGAACATGGTCCAAAGAAGGCCAACAGATCAAATGGTCGGACGAAGAGGGACGAAAGTGACGAACATGGTCCAAAGAAGGGCAACGGATCAAATGGGAGGAGGAAGATGGACGAACTAGACGAACATGGTCCAAAGAAGGCCAACAGATCAAATGGTAGGACGAAGAGGGACGAAAGTGACGAACTTGGTCCAAAGAAGGCCAACGGATCAAATGGGAGGACGAAGAGGGACAAAAGAGACGAACTAGATCCAAAGAGGGACAATAGATCTAATGCGACGACAATGATGGACGAACGAGACAAACTTGGTCCAAAGATGGCCAACGGATCTAATGCGAGGACGAAGATGGACGAACGAGACGAACTTGGTCCAAAGAAGGCCAACGGATCAAATGGGAGGACGAAGTGGGACTAACGAGACGCACTTGATCCAAAGAAGGCCAACGACTCAAATGGGAGGAGGAAGATGGACGAACTAGACGAACATGGTCCAAAGAAGGCCAACAGATCAAATGGTAGGACGAAGAGGGACGAAAGTGACGAACTTGGTCCAAAGAAGGCCAACGGATCAAATGGGAGGACGAAGAGGGACAAAAGAGACGAACTAGATCCAAAGAGGGACAATAGATCTAATGCGACGACAATGATGGACGAACGAGACAAACTTGGTCCAAAGATGGCCAACGGATCTAATGCGCAGACGAAGATGGACGAACGAGACGAACTTGGTCCAAAGAAGGCCAACAGATCAAATTAGCGGACGAAGAGGGACTAACGAGAGGAACTTGATCTAAAGAAGGCCATTGGATCAAACATGGTCCAATGATGATGGATGAACGATGATGGATGAACGAGACGAACTTGGTCCAAGGAAGGCCAACGGATCAAATGGGAGGACGAAGATGGGCAAACGAGACGAGCTTGGTCCAAAGAAGTCCAACGGATCTAATGGGAGGACGAAGAAGGATTAACAAGACGAACATGGTCCAAAGAAGTCCAACAGATCAAATGGTAGGACGAAGAGGGACGAAAGTGACGAACTTGGTCCAAAGAAGGCCAACGGATCAAATACGAGGACGAAGATGGATGAACGAAACGAACTTGGTCCAAAGAAGGCCAACGGATCAAATGGGAGGAGGAAGATGGACGAACTAGACGAACATGGCCCAAAGAAGGCCAACATATAAAATGGTAGGACGAAGAGGGACGAAAGTGGTCCAAAGAAGGCCAACGGATCAAATGGGAGGACGAAGAGGGACAAAAGAGACGAACTTGATCCAAAGAAGGACAATAGATCTAATGCGACGACAATGATGGACGAACGAGACGAACTTGGTACAAAGAAGGCCAACGGATCAAATGGGAGGACGAAGTGGGACTAACGGGACGAACTTGATCCAAAGAAGGCCAACGGATCAAATGGGAAGAGGAAGATGGACGAACTAGACGAACATGGTCCAAAGAAGGCCAACAGATCAAATGGTAGGACGAAGAGGGACAAAAGTGACGAACTTGGTCCAAAGAAAGCCAACGGATCAAATGGGAGGACGAAGAGGGACAAAAGAGACGAACTAGATCCAAAGAGGGACAATAGATCTAATGCGACGACAATGATGGACGAACGAGACGAACTTGGTCCAAAGCTGGCCAACGGATCTAATGCGCGGACGAAGATGGACGAACGAGACGAACTTGGTCCAAAGAAGGCCAACGGATCAAATGGGAGAACGAAGAGGGGCTAACGAGAGGAACTTGATCTAAAGAAGGGCATCAGATCAAATGGGAGGATGAAGATGGACGAACTAGACGAACATGGTCCAAAGAAGGCCAACAGATCAAATGGTAGGACGAAGAGGGACGAAAGTGACGAACTTGGTCCAAAGAAGGCCAACGGATCAAATGGGAGGACGAAGAGGGACGAAAGTGACGAACTTGGTCCAAAGTAGGCCAACGGATCAAATGGGAGGAGGAAGATGGACCAACTAGACGAACATGGTCCAAAGAAGGCCAACAGATCAAATGGTAGGACGAAGAGGGACGAAAGTGACGAACTTGGTCCAAAGAAGGCCAACGGATCAAATGCGAGAACGAAGATGGACGAACGAAACGAACTTGGTCCAAAGTAGGCCAACGGATCAATTGGGAGGAGGAAGATGGACGAACTAGACGAACATGGTCCAAAGAAGGCCAACAGATCAAATGGTCGGACGAAGAGGGACGAAAGTGACGAACTTGGTCCAAAGAAGGCCAACGGATCAAATGGGAGGACGAAGAGGGACAAAAGAGATGAACTAGATCCAAAGAGGGACAATAGATCTAATGCGGCGACAATGATGGACAAATGAGACGAACTTGGTCCAAAGATGGCAAATGGATCTAATGCGCGGACGAAGATGGAGGAACGAGACGAACTTGGTCCAAAGAAGGCCAACGGATCAAATGGGAGAACGAAGCGGGGCTAACGAGAGGAACTTGATCTATAGAAGGCCATCGGATCAAATGGGAGGATGAAGATGGACGAACTAGACAAACATGGTCCAAAGAAGGCCAACAGATCATATGGTAGGACGAAGAGGGACGAAAGTGACGAACTTGGTCCAAAGAAGGCCAACGGATCTAATGCGACGACAATGATGGACGAACGAGACGAACTTGGTCCAAAGAAGGCCAACGGATCTAATGCGAGGACGAAGATGGACGAACTAGACGAACTTGGTCCAAAGAAGGCCAACGGATCAAATGGGAGGACGAACAGGGACTAACGAGACGAACTTGATCCATAGAAGGCCAACGGATCAAATGGAAGGACGAAGCGGGGCTAACGAGAGGAACTTGATCTAAAGAAGGCCATCGGATCAAATGGGAGGATGAAGATGGACGAACTAGACGAACATGGTCCAAAGAAGGCCAACGGATCAAATGGGAGGACGAAGAGGGACGAAAGAGACGAACTTGATCCAAAGAAGGACAACGGATCTAATGCGACGACAATGATGGACGAACGTGACGAACTTGGTCCAAAGAAGGCCAACGGATCTAATGCGAGGACGAAGATGGACGAACGAGACGAACTTGGTCCAAAGAAGGCCAACGGATCAAATGGGAGGACGAAGAGGGACGAAAGTGACGAACTTGGTCCAAACAAGGCCAACGGATCAAATGCGAGAACGAAGATGGACGAACGAAACGAACTTGGTCCAAAGTAGGCCAACGGATCAAATGGGAGGAGGAAGATGGACGAACTAGACGAACATGGTCCAAAGAAGGCCAATAGATCAAATGGTAGGACGAAGAGGGACGAAAGTGACGAACTTGGTCCAGAGAAGGCCAACGGATCAAATGGGAGGACGAAGAGGGACAAAAGAGATGAACTAGATCCAAAGAGGGACAATAGATCTAATGCGGCGACAATGATGGACAAACGAGACGAACTTGGTCCAAAGATGGCAAACGGATCTAATGCGCGGACGAGGATGGAGGAACGAGACGAACTTGGTCCAAAGAGGGACAATAGATCTAATGCGACGACAATGATGGACGAACGAGACGAACTTGGTCCAAAGCTGGCCAACGGATCTATTGCGCGGACGAAGATGGACGAACGAGACGAACTTGGTCCAAAGAAGGCCAACGGATCAAATGGGAGAACGAAGAGGGGCTAACGAGAGGAACTTGATCTAAAGAAGGCCATCGGATCAAATGGGAGGATGAAGATGGACGAACTAGACGAACATGGTCCAAAGAAGGCCAACAGATCAAATGGTAGGACGAAGAATGACGAAAGTGACGAACATGGTCCAAAGAAGGCCAACGGATCAAATGGGAGGACGAAAAGGGACTAACTAGACGAACATGGTCCAAAGAAGGCCAACAGATCAAATGGTAGGACCAAGAGGGACGAAAGTGACGAACTTGGTCCAAAGAAGGCCAAGGATCAAATGGGAGGACGAAAAGGGACAAAAGAGACGAACTTGATCCAAAGAAGGACAATAGATCTAATGCGACGACAATGATGGACGAACGAGACGAACTTGGTCCAAAGAAGGCCAACGGATCTAATGCGAGGACGAAGATGGACGAACGAGACGAACTTGGTCCAAAGAAGGCCAACGGATCAAATGGGAGGACGAAGTGGGACTAACGAGACGAACTTTATCCAAAGAAGGCCAACGGATCAAATGGGAGGAGGAAGATGGACGAACTAGACGAACATGGTCCAAAGAAGGCCAACAGATCAAATGGGAGGACGAAGAGGGACGAAAGTGACGAACTTGGTCCAAAGTAGGCCAACGGATCAAATGGGAGGAGGAAGATGGACGAACTAGACGAACATGGTCCAAAGAAGGCCAATAGATCAAATGGTAGGACGAAGAGGGACGAAAGTGACGAACTTGGTCCAGAGAAGGCCAACGGATCAAATGGGAGGACGAAGAGGGACAAAAGAGATGAACTAGATCCAAAGAGGGACAATAGATCTAATGCGGCGACAATGATGGACAAACGAGACGAACTTGGTCCAAAGATGGCAAACGGATCTAATGCGCGGACGAGGATGGAGGAACGAGACGAACTTGGTCCAAAGAGGGACAATAGATCTAATGCGACGACAATGATGGACGAACGAGACGAACTTGGTCCAAAGCTGGCCAACGGATCTATTGCGCGGACGAAGATGGACGAACGAGACGAACTTGGTCCAAAGAAGGCCAACGGATCAAATGGGAGAACGAAGAGGGGCTAACGAGAGGAACTTGATCTAAAGAAGGCCATCGGATCAAATGGGAGGATGAAGATGGACGAACTAGACGAACATGGTCCAAAGAAGGCCAACAGATCAAATGGTAGGACGAAGAATGACGAAAGTGACGAACATGGTCCAAAGAAGGCCAACGGATCAAATGGGAGGACGAAAAGGGACTAACTAGACGAACATGGTCCAAAGAAGGCCAACAGATCAAATGGTAGGACCAAGAGGGACGAAAGTGACCAACTTGGTCCAAAGAAGGCCAAGGATCAAATGGGAGGACGAAAAGGGACAAAAGAGACGAACTTGATCCAAAGAAGGACAATAGATCTAATGCGACGACAATGATGGACGAACGAGACGAACTTGGTCCAAAGAAGGCCAACGGATCTAATGCGAGGACGAAGATGGACGAACGAGACGAACTTGGTCCAAAGAAGGCCAACGGATCAAATGGGAGGACGAAGTGGGACTAACGAGACGAACTTTATCCAAAGAAGGCCAACGGATCAAATGGGAGGAGGAAGATGGACGAACTAGACGAACATGGTCCAAAGAAGGCCAACAGATCAAATGGTAGGACGAAGAGGGACGAAAGTGACGAACTTGGTCCAAAGAAGGCCAACGGATCAAATGGGAGGACGAAGAGGGACGAAAGTGACGAACTTGGTCCAAAGTAGGCCAACGGATCAAATGGGAGGAGGAAGATGGACCAACTAGACGAACATGGTCCAAAGAAGGCCAACAGATCAAATGGTAGGACGAAGAGGGACGAGAGTGACGAACTTGGTCCAAAGAAGGCCAACGGATCAAATGCGAGAACGAAGATGGACGAACGAAACGAACTTGGTCCAAAGTAGGCCAACAGATCAATTGGGAGGAGGAAGATGGACGAACTAGACGAACATGGTCCAAAGAAGGCCAACAGATCAAATGGTCGGACGAAGAGGGACGAAAGTGACGAACTTGGTCCAAAGAAGGCCAACGGATCAAATGGGAGGACGAAGAGGGACAAAAGAGATGAACTAGATCCAAAGAGGGACAATAGATCTAATGCGGCGACAATGATGGACAAACGAGACGAACTTGGTCCAAAGAAGGCCAACGGATCAAATGGGAGGACGAACAGGGACTAACGAGACGAACTTGATCCATAGAAGGCCAACGGATCAAATGGGAGGACGAAGCGGGACTAACGAGAGGAACTTGATCTAAAGAAGGCCATCAGATCAAATGCGAGGATGAAGATGGACGAACTAGACGAACATGGTCCAAAGAAGGCCAACAGATCATATGGTAGGACAAAGAGGGACGAAAGTGACGAACTTGGTCCAAAGAAGGCCAACGGATCTAATGCGACGACAATGATGGACGAACGAGACGAACTTGGTCCAAAGAAGGCCAACGGATCTAATGCGAGGACGAAGATGGACGAACGAGACGAACTTGGTCCAAAGAAGGCCAACGGATCAAATGGGAGGACGAACAGGGACTAACGAGACGAACTTGATCCATAGAAGGCCAACGGATCAAATGGGAGGACGAAGCGGGGCTAACGAGAGGAACTTGATCTAAAGAAGGCCATCAGATCAAATGGGAGGATGAAGATGGACGAACTAGACGAACATGGTCCAAAGAAGGCCAACGGATCAAATGGGAGGACGAAGAGGGACGAAAGAGACTAACTTGATCCAAAGAAGGACAACGGATCTAATGCGACGACAATGATGGACGATCGAGACGAACTTGGTCCAAAGAAGGCCAACGGATCTAATGCGAGGACGAAGATGGACGAACGAGACGAACTTGGTCCAAAGAAGGCCAACGGATCAAATGGGAGGACGAAGTGGGACTAACGAGACGAACTTTATCCAAAGAAGGCCAACGGATCAAATGGGAGGAGGAAGATGGACGAACTAGACGAACATGGTCCAAAGAAGGCCAACAGATCAAATGGTAGGACGAAGAGGGACGAAAGTGACGAACTTGGTCCAAAGAAGGCCAACGGATCAAATGGGAGGACGAAGAGGGACGAAAGTGACGAACTTGGTCCAAAGTAGGCCAACGGATCAAATGGGAGGAGGAAGATGGACGAACTAGACGAACATGGTCCAAAGAAGGCCAATAGATCAAATGGTAGGACGAAGAGGGACGAAAGTGACGAACTTGGTCCAGAGAAGGCCAACGGATCAAATGGGAGGACGAAGAGGGACAAAAGAGATGAACTAGATCCAAAGAGGGACAATAGATCTAATGCGGCGACAATGATGGACAAACGAGACGAACTTGGTCCAAAGATGGCAAACGGATCTAATGCGCGGACGAGGATGGAGGAACGAGACGAACTTGGTCCAAAGAGGGACAATAGATCTAATGCGACGACAATGATGGACGAACGAGACGAACTTGGTCCAAAGCTGGCCAACGGATCTATTGCGCGGACGAAGATGGACGAACGAGACGAACTTGGTCCAAAGAAGGCCAACGGATCAAATGGGAGAACGAAGAGGGGCTAACGAGAGGAACTTGATCTAAAGAAGGCCATCGGATCAAATGGGAGGATGAAGATGGACGAACTAGACGAACATGGTCCAAAGAAGGCCAACAGATCAAATGGTAGGACGAAGAATGACGAAAGTGACGAACATGGTCCAAAGAAGGCCAACGGATCAAATGGGAGGACGAAAAGGGACTAACTAGACGAACATGGTCCAAAGAAGGCCAACAGATCAAATGGTAGGACCAAGAGGGACGAAAGTGACCAACTTGGTCCAAAGAAGGCCAAGGATCAAATGGGAGGACGAAAAGGGACAAAAGAGACGAACTTGATCCAAAGAAGGACAATAGATCTAATGCGACGACAATGATGGACGAACGAGACGAACTTGGTCCAAAGAAGGCCAACGGATCTAATGCGAGGACGAAGATGGACGAACGAGACGAACTTGGTCCAAAGAAGGCCAACGGATCAAATGGGAGGACGAAGTGGGACTAACGAGACGAACTTTATCCAAAGAAGGCCAACGGATCAAATGGGAGGAGGAAGATGGACGAACTAGACGAACATGGTCCAAAGAAGGCCAACAGATCAAATGGTAGGACGAAGAGGGACGAAAGTGACGAACTTGGTCCAAAGAAGGCCAACGGATCAAATGGGAGGACGAAGAGGGACGAAAGTGACGAACTTGGTCCAAAGTAGGCCAACGGATCAAATGGGAGGAGGAAGATGGACCAACTAGACGAACATGGTCCAAAGAAGGCCAACAGATCAAATGGTAGGACGAAGAGGGACGAGAGTGACGAACTTGGTCCAAAGAAGGCCAACGGATCAAATGCGAGAACGAAGATGGACGAACGAAACGAACTTGGTCCAAAGTAGGCCAACAGATCAATTGGGAGGAGGAAGATGGACGAACTAGACGAACATGGTCCAAAGAAGGCCAACAGATCAAATGGTCGGACGAAGAGGGACGAAAGTGACGAACTTGGTCCAAAGAAGGCCAACGGATCAAATGGGAGGACGAAGAGGGACAAAAGAGATGAACTAGATCCAAAGAGGGACAATAGATCTAATGCGGCGACAATGATGGACAAACGAGACGAACTTGGTCCAAAGAAGGCCAACGGATCAAATGGGAGGACGAACAGGGACTAACGAGACGAACTTGATCCATAGAAGGCCAACGGATCAAATGGGAGGACGAAGCGGGACTAACGAGAGGAACTTGATCTAAAGAAGGCCATCAGATCAAATGCGAGGATGAAGATGGACGAACTAGACGAACATGGTCCAAAGAAGGCCAACAGATCATATGGTAGGACAAAGAGGGACGAAAGTGACGAACTTGGTCCAAAGAAGGCCAACGGATCTAATGCGACGACAATGATGGACGAACGAGACGAACTTGGTCCAAAGAAGGCCAACGGATCTAATGCGAGGACGAAGATGGACGAACGAGACGAACTTGGTCCAAAGAAGGCCAACGGATCAAATGGGAGGACGAACAGGGACTAACGAGACGAACTTGATCCATAGAAGGCCAACGGATCAAATGGGAGGACGAAGCGGGGCTAACGAGAGGAACTTGATCTAAAGAAGGCCATCAGATCAAATGGGAGGATGAAGATGGACGAACTAGACGAACATGGTCCAAAGAAGGCCAACGGATCAAATGGGAGGACGAAGAGGGACGAAAGAGACTAACTTGATCCAAAGAAGGACAACGGATCTAATGCGACGACAATGATGGACGATCGAGACGAACTTGGTCCAAAGAAGGCCAACGGATCTAATGCGAGGACGAAGATGGACGAACGAGACGAACTTGGTCCAAAGAAGGCCAACGGATCAAATGGGAGGACGAAGTGGGACTAACGAGACGAACTTTATCCAAAGAAGGCCAACGGATCAAATGGGAGGAGGAAGATGGACGAACTAGACGAACATGGTCCAAAGAAGGCCAACAGATCAAATGGTAGGACGAAGAGGGACGAAAGTGACGAACTTGGTCCAAAGAAGGCCAACGGATCAAATGGGAGGACGAAGAGGGACGAAAGTGACGAACTTGGTCCAAAGTAGGCCAACGGATCAAATGGGAGGAGGAAGATGGACGAACTAGACGAACATGGTCCAAAGAAGGCCAATAGATCAAATGGTAGGACGAAGAGGGACGAAAGTGACGAACTTGGTCCAGAGAAGGCCAACGGATCAAATGGGAGGACGAAGAGGGACAAAAGAGATGAACTAGATCCAAAGAGGGACAATAGATCTAATGCGGCGACAATGATGGACAAACGAGACGAACTTGGTCCAAAGATGGCAAACGGATCTAATGCGCGGACGAGGATGGAGGAACGAGACGAACTTGGTCCAAAGAGGGACAATAGATCTAATGCGACGACAATGATGGACGAACGAGACGAACTTGGTCCAAAGCTGGCCAACGGATCTATTGCGCGGACGAAGATGGACGAACGAGACGAACTTGGTCCAAAGAAGGCCAACGGATCAAATGGGAGAACGAAGAGGGGCTAACGAGAGGAACTTGATCTAAAGAAGGCCATCGGATCAAATGGGAGGATGAAGATGGACGAACTAGACGAACATGGTCCAAAGAAGGCCAACAGATCAAATGGTAGGACGAAGAATGACGAAAGTGACGAACATGGTCCAAAGAAGGCCAACGGATCAAATGGGAGGACGAAAAGGGACTAACTAGACGAACATGGTCCAAAGAAGGCCAACAGATCAAATGGTAGGACCAAGAGGGACGAAAGTGACCAACTTGGTCCAAAGAAGGCCAAGGATCAAATGGGAGGACGAAAAGGGACAAAAGAGACGAACTTGATCCAAAGAAGGACAATAGATCTAATGCGACGACAATGATGGACGAACGAGACGAACTTGGTCCAAAGAAGGCCAACGGATCTAATGCGAGGACGAAGATGGACGAACGAGACGAACTTGGTCCAAAGAAGGCCAACGGATCAAATGGGAGGACGAAGTGGGACTAACGAGACGAACTTTATCCAAAGAAGGCCAACGGATCAAATGGGAGGAGGAAGATGGACGAACTAGACGAACATGGTCCAAAGAAGGCCAACAGATCAAATGGTAGGACGAAGAGGGACGAAAGTGACGAACTTGGTCCAAAGAAGGCCAACGGATCAAATGGGAGGACGAAGAGGGACGAAAGTGACGAACTTGGTCCAAAGTAGGCCAACGGATCAAATGGGAGGAGGAAGATGGACCAACTAGACGAACATGGTCCAAAGAAGGCCAACAGATCAAATGGTAGGACGAAGAGGGACGAGAGTGACGAACTTGGTCCAAAGAAGGCCAACGGATCAAATGCGAGAACGAAGATGGACGAACGAAACGAACTTGGTCCAAAGTAGGCCAACAGATCAATTGGGAGGAGGAAGATGGACGAACTAGACGAACATGGTCCAAAGAAGGCCAACAGATCAAATGGTCGGACGAAGAGGGACGAAAGTGACGAACTTGGTCCAAAGAAGGCCAACGGATCAAATGGGAGGACGAAGAGGGACAAAAGAGATGAACTAGATCCAAAGAGGGACAATAGATCTAATGCGGCGACAATGATGGACAAACGAGACGAACTTGGTCCAAAGAAGGCCAACGGATCAAATGGGAGGACGAACAGGGACTAACGAGACGAACTTGATCCATAGAAGGCCAACGGATCAAATGGGAGGACGAAGCGGGACTAACGAGAGGAACTTGATCTAAAGAAGGCCATCAGATCAAATGCGAGGATGAAGATGGACGAACTAGACGAACATGGTCCAAAGAAGGCCAACAGATCATATGGTAGGACGAAGAGGGACGAAAGTGACGAACTTGGTCCAAAGAAGGCCAACGGATCTAATGCGACGACAATGATGGACGAACGAGACGAACTTGGTCCAAAGAAGGCCAACGGATCAAATGCGAGAACGAAGATGGACGAACGAAACGAACTTGGTCCAAAGTAGGCCAACGGATCAAATGGGAGGAGGAAGATGGACGAACTAGACGAACATGGTCCAAAGAAGGCCAACAGATCAAATGGTAGGACGAAAGTGACGAACTTGGTCCAGAGAAGGCCAACGGATCAAATGGGAGGACGAAGAGGGACAAAAGAGATGAACTAGATCCAAAAAGGGACAATAGATCTAATGCGGCGACAATGATGGACAAACGAGACGAACTTGGTCCAAAGATGGCAAACAGATCTAATGCGCGGACGAAGATGGACGAACGAGACGAACTTGGTCCAAAGAGGGACAATAGATCTAATGCGACGACAATGATGGACGAACGAGACGAACTTGGTCCAAAGTTGGCCAACGGATCTAATGCGCGGACGAAGATGGACGAACTTGGTCCAAAGAAGGCCAACGGATCAAATGGGAGGAAGAAGATGGACGAACTAGACGAAGATGGTCCAAAGAAGGCCAACAAATCAAATGGTAGGACGAAGAGGGACGAAAGTGACGAACTTGGTCCAAAGAAGGCCAACGGATCAAATGGGAGGACGAAGAGGGACTAACGAGACGAACATGATCCAAAGAAGGCCAACGGATCAAATGGGAGGACGAAGATGGACGAACTAGACGAACATGGTCCAAAGAAGGCCAACAGATCAAATGGTAGGACGAAGAGGGACGAAAGTGACGAACTTGGTCCAAAGAAGGCCAACGGATCAAATGGGAGGACGAAAAGGGACAAAAGAGACGAACTTGATCCAAAGAAGGACAATAGATCTAATGCGACGACAATGATGGACGAACGAGACGAACTTGGTCCAAAGAAGGCCAACGGATCTAATGCGAGGGCGAAGATGGACGAACGAGACGAACTTGGTCGAAAGAAGGCCAACGGATCAAACGGGAGGACGAAGTGGGACTAACGAGACAAACTTTATCCAAAGAAGGCCAACGGATCAAATGGGAGGAGGAAGATGGACGAACTAGACGAACATGGTCCAAAGAAGGCCAACAGATCAAATGGTAGGACGAAGAGGGACGAAAGTGACGAACTTGGTCCAAAGAAGGCCAACGGATCTAATGCGACGACAATGATGGACGAACGAGACGAACTTGGTCCAAAGAAGGCCAACGGATCTAATGCGAGGACGAAGAGGGACGAACGAGACGAACTTGGTCCAAAGAAGGCCAACGGATCAAATGGGAGGACGAACAGGGACTAACGAGACGAACTTGATCCATAGAAGGCCAACGGATCAAATGGGAGGACGAAGCGGGGCTAACGAGAGGAACTTGATCTAAAGAAGGCCATCGGATCTAATGCGCGGACAAAGATGGACGAACGAGACGAACTTGGTCCAAAGAAGGCCAACGGATCAAATGGGAGAACGAAGAGGGGCTAACGAGAGGAACTTGATCTAAAGAAGGCCATCGGATCAAATGGGAGGATGAAGATGGACGAACTAGACGAACATGGTCCAAAGAAGGCCAACAGATCAAATGGTAGGACGAAGAGGGACGAAAGTGACGAACTTGGTCCAAAGAAGGCCAACGGATCAAATGGGAGGACGAAGAGGGACTAACGAGACGAACATGATCCAAAGAAGGCCAACGGATCAAATGGGAGAACGAAGAGGGGCTAACGAGAGGAACTTGATCCAAAGAAGGCCATCGGATCAAATGGGAGGATGAAGATGGACGAACTAGACGAACATGGTCCAAAGAAGGCCAACAGATCAAATGGTAGGACGAAGAGGGACGAAAGTGACGAACATGGTCCAAAGAAGGCCAACGGATCAAATGGGAGGACGAAGAGGGACGAAAGTGACGAACTTTGTCCAAAGTAGGCCAACGGATCAAATGGGAGGAGGAAGATGGACCAACTAGACGAACATGGTCCAAAGAAGGCCAACAGATCAAATGGTAGGACGAAGAGGGACGAAAGTGACGAACTTGGTCCAAAGAAGGCCAACGGATCAAATGCGAGAACGAAGATGGACGAACGAAACGAACTTGGTCCAAGGTAGGCCAACGGATCAATTGGGAGGAGGAAGATGGACGACCTAGACGAACATGGTCCAAAGAAGGCCAACAGATCAAATGGTCGGACGAAGAGGGACGAAAGTGACGAACTTGGTCCAAAGAAGGCCAACGGATCAAATGGGAGGACGAAGAGGGACAAAAGAGATGAACTAGATCCAAAGAGGGACAATAGATCTAATGCGGCGACAATGATGGACAAACGAGACGAACTTGGTCCAAAGATGGCAAACGGATCTAATGCGCGGACGAAGATGGACGAACGAGACGAACTTGGTCCAAAGAAGGCCAACGGATCAAATGGGAGAACGAAGCGGGGCTAACGAGAGGAACTTGATCTAAAGAAGGCCGTCGGATCAAATGGGAGGATGAAGATGGACGAACTAGACAAACATGGTCCAAAGAAGGCCAACAGATCATATGGTAGGACGAAGAGGGACGAAAGTGACGAACTTGGTCCAAAGAAGGCCAACGGATCTAATGCGACGACAATGATGGACGAACGAGACGAACTTGGTCCAAAGAAGGCCAACGGATCTAATGCGAGGACGAAGATGGACGAACGAGACGAACTTGGTCCAAAGAAGGCCAACGGATCAAATGGGAGGACGAACAGGGACTAACGAGACGAACTTGATCCATAGAAGGCCAACGGATCAAATGGGAGGACGAAGCGGGGCTAACGAGAGGAACTTGATCTAAAGAAGGCCATCAGATCAAATGGGAGGAAGAAGATGGACGAACTAGATGAACATGATCCAAAGAAGGCCAACGGATCAAATGGGAGGACGAAGAGGGACGAAAGAGACGAACTTGATCCAAAGAAGGACAACGGATCTAATGCGACGAAAATGATGGACAAACGAGACGAACTTGGTCCAAAGAAGGCCAACGGATCTAATGCGGGGACGAAGATGGACGAAGGAGGCGAACTTGGTCCAAAGAAGGCCAACGGATCAAATGGGAGGACGAAGAGGGACGAAAGTGACGAACTTGGTCGAAAGAAGGCCAACGGATCAAATGCGAGAACGAAGATGGACGAACGAAACGAAGTTGGTCCAAAGAAGGCCAACGGATCAAATGGGAGGAGGAAGATGGACGAACTAGACGAACATGGTCCAAAGAAGGCCAACAGATCAAATGGTAGGACGAAGAGGGACGAAAGTGACGAACTTGGTCCAGAGAAGGGCAACGGATCAAATGGGAGGACGAAGAGGGACAAAAGAGATGAACTAGATCCAAAGAGGGACAATAGATCTAATGCGGCGACAATGATGGACAAACGAGACGAACTTGGTCCAAAGAGGGACAATAGATCTAATGCGACGACAATGATGGACGAACGAGACGAACTTGGTCCAAAGAAGGCCAACGGATCTAATGCGAGGACGAAGATGGACGAACGAGACGAACATGGTCCAAAGAAGGCCAACGGATCAAATGGGAGGAGGAAGATGGACGAACTAGACGAACATGGTCCAAAGAAGGCCAACAGATCAAATGGTAGGACGAAGAGGGACGAAAGTGACGAACTTGGTCCAAAGAAGGCCAACGGATCAAATGCGAGGACGAAGATGGACGAATGAAACGAACATGTCCAAAGAAGCCCAACGGATCAAATGGGAGGAGGAAGATGGACGAACTAGACGAACATGGTCCAAAGAAGGCCAACAGATCAAATGGTAGGACGAAGAGGGACGAAAGTGACGAACTTGGTCCAAAGAAGGCCAACGGATCAAATGGGAGGACGAAGAGGGACAAAAGAGACGAACTAGATCCAAAGAGGGACAATACATCTTATACGACGACAATGATGGACGAACGAGACGAACTTGGTCCAAAGATGGCCAACGAATCTAATGCGCGGACGAAGATGGACGAACGAGACAAACTTGGTCCAAAGAATGCCAACAGATCAAATGGGAGGACGAAGAGGGACTAACGAGAGGAACATGATCTAAAGAAGGCCATCGGATCAAATGGCAGGATGAAGATGGACGAACTAGACGAACATGGTCCAAAGAAGGCCAAAAGATCAAATGGTAGGACGAAGAGGGACGAAAGTGACGAACTTGGTCCAAAGAAGGCCAACGGATCAAATGGGAGGACGAAGAGGGACGAAAGAGACGAACTTGATCCAAAGAAGGACAACGGATCTAATGCGACGACAATGATGGACGAACGAGACGACCTTGGTCCAAAGAAGGCCAACGGATCTAATGCGAGGACGAAGATGGACGAACGAGACGAACTTGGTCCAAAGAAGGCCAACAGATCAAATGGTAGGACGAAGAGGGACGAAAGTGACGAATTTGGTCCAAAGAAGGCCAACAGATCAAATGGGAGGACGAAGAGGGACTAACGAGACGAACTTGATCCAAAGAATGCCTACGGATCAAATGGGAGGACGAAGATGGACGAACTAGACGAACTTGATCCAAAGAAGGCCAACAGATCAAATGGTAGGACAAAGAGGGACGAAAGTGACGAACTTGGTCCAAAGAAGGCCAACGGATCAAATGGTAGGACGAAAAGGGACAAAAGAGATGAACTTGATCCAAAGAAGGACAATAGATCTAATGCGACGACAATGATGGACGAACGAGACGAACTTAGTCCAAAGAAGGCCAACGGATCAAATGGGAGAACGAAGAGGGGCTAACGAGAGGAACTTGATCTAAAGAAGGCCATCAGATCAAATGGGAGGATGAAGATGGACGAACTAGACGAACATGGTCCAATGAAGGCCAACAGATCAAATGGTAGGACGAAGAGGGACGAAAGTGACAAATTTGGTCCAAAGAAGGCCAACGGATCAAATGGGAGGACGAAGAGGGACGAACTTGATCCAAAGAAGGACAACGGATCTAATGCAACGACAACGATGGACGAACGAGACGAACTTGGTCCAAAGAAGGCCACTGGATCTAAGGCGAGGACGAATATGGACGAACTTAGTCGAACTTGGTCCAAAGAAGGCCAACGGATCAAATGGGAGGACGAAGAGGGACTAACGAGACGAACTTGATCCATAGAAGGCCAACGGATCAAATGGGAGGATGAAGATGGACGAACTAGACGAACATGGTCCAAAAAAGGCCAACAGATTAAATGGTAGGACGAAGAGGGACGATAGTGACGAACTTGGTCCAAAGAAGGCCAACGGATCAAATGGGAGGACGAAGAGGGTCTAACGAGACGAATTTGACCCAAAGAAGGCCAACGGATCAAATGGGAGGACCAAGATGGACGAACTAGACGAACATGGTCCAAAGAAGGCCAAGAGATCAAATGGTAGGACGAAGTGGGACGAAAGTGACGAATTTGGTCCAAAGAAGGCCAACGGATCAAATGGGAGGATGAAGAGGGACGAAAGAGACGAACTTGATCCAAAGAAGGACAACAGATCTAATGCGACGACAATGATGGACGAACGAGATGAACTTGGTCCAAAGAAGGCCAACGGATCTAATGCGAGGACGAAGATGGACGAACGAGACGAACTTGGTCCAAAGAAGGCCAACGGATCAAATGGGAGGACGAAGAGGGACTAACGAGATGAACTTGATCCATAGAAGGCCAACGGATCAAATGGGAGGACCAAGATGGACGAACTAGACGAACATGGTCCAAAGAAGGCCAAGAGATCAAATGGTAGGACGAAGTGGGACGAAAGTGACGAATTTGGTCCAAAGAAGGCCAACGGATCAAATGGGAGGATGAAGAGGGACGAAAGAGACGAACTTGATCCAAAGAAGGACAACAGATCTAATGCGACGACAATGATGGACGAACGAGATGAACTTGGTCCAAAGAAGGCCAACGGATCTAATGCGAGGACGAAGATGGACGAACGAGACGAACTTGGTCCAAAGAAGGCCAACGGATCAAATGGGAGGACGAAGAGGGACTAACGAGATGAACTTGATCCATAGAAGGCCAACGGATCAAATGGGAGGATGAAGATGGACGAACTAGACGAACATGGTCCAAAGAAGGCCAACAGATCAAATGGTAGGACGAAGAGGGACAATAGTGACGAATTTGGTCCAAAGAAGGCCAACGGATCAAATGGGAGGATGAAGAGGGACGAAAGAGACGAACTTGATCCAAAGAAGGACAACAGATCTAATGCGACGACAATGATGGACGAACGAGACGAACTTGGTCCAAAGAATGCCAACGGATCTAATGGGAGGACGAAGATGGACGAACGAGACCAACTTGGTCCAAAGAAGGCCAACGGATCAAATGGGAGGACGAAGTGGGACTAACGAGACGAACTTGATCCAAAGAAGGCCAACGAATCAAATGGGAGGAGGAAGATGGACGAACTAGACGAACATGGTCCAAAGAAGGCCAACAGATCAAATGGTAGGACGAAGAGGGACGATAGTGACAAACTTGGTCCAAAGAAGGCCAACGGATCAAATGGGAGGACAAAGAGGGACTAACGAAACGAACTTGATCGAAAGAAGGCCAACGGATCAAATGGGAGGACGAAGATGGACGAACTAGACGAACATGGTCCAAAGAAGGCCAACAGATCAAATGGTAGGACGAAGAGGGACGAAAGTGACAAACTTGGTCCAAAGAAGGCCAACGGATCAAATGGGAGGACGACGAAGGACTAACGAGACAAACTTGATCCAAAGAAGGCCAACAGATCTAATGCGAGGACGAAGATTGACGAACGAGACGAACTTGGTCCAAAGAAGGCCAACGGATCTAATGGGAGGACGAAAAGGGACGAACGAGACAAACGTTTTCCAAAGAATTCCAACGGATCTAATGGGAAGACGAAGATGGACGAACGAGACGAACTTGGTCCAATGAAGTCCAATGGATCTAATGGGAGGACGAAGAGGGACTAAAGAGACGAACTTGGTCCAAAGATGGCCAACGGATCAAATGGGAGGACGAAGAGGGACGAACTTGACGAATATGGTCCAAAGAAGGCCAACGGATTAAATGGGAGGACGAAGATGGACGAACGAAACGAATTTGGTCCAAAGAAGGCCAACGGATCAAATGGGAGGAGGAAGATGGACGAACTAAACGAACATGGTCCAAAGAAGGCCAACAGATCAAATGGAAGGACGAAGAGGGACGAAAGTGACGAACTTGGTCCAAAGAAGGCCAACGGATCAAATGGGAGGACGGAGAGGGACAAAAGAGACGAACTTGATCCAAAGAAGGACAATAGATCTAATGCGACGACAATGATGGACGAACGAGACGAACTTGGTCCAAAGAATGCCAACGGATCTAATGGGAGGACGAAGATGGACGACCGAGACCAACTTGGTCCAAAGAAGGCCAACGGATCAAATGGGAGGACGAAGTGGGACTAACGGGACGAACTTGATCCAAAGAAGGCCAACGGATCAAATGGGAGGAGGAAGATGGACGAACTAGACGAACAAGGTCCAAAGAAGGCCAACAGATCAAATGGTAGGACGAAGAGGGACGAAAGTGACGAACTTGGTCCAAAGAAGGCCAACGGATCAAATGCGAGGACGAAGATGGACGAATGAAACGAACTTGGTCCAAAGAAGGCCAACGGATCAAATGGGAGGAGGAAGATGGACGAACTAGACGAACATGGTCCAAAGAAGGCCAACAGATCAAATGGTAGGACGAAGAGGGACGAAAGTGACGAACTTGGTCCAATGAAGGCCAACGGATCAAATGGGAGGACGAAGAGGGACAAAAGAGACGAACTAGATCCAAAGAGGGACAATAGATCTTATGCGACGACAATGATGGACGAACGAGACGAACTTGGTCCAAAGATGGCCAACGGATCTAATGCGCGGACGAAGATGGACGAACGAGACAAACTTGGTCCAAAGAATGCCAACAGATCAAATGGGAGGACGAAGAGGGACTAACGAGAGGAACTTGATCTAAAGAAGGCCATCGGATCAAATGGGAGGATGAAGATGGACGAACTAGACGAACATGGTCCAATGAAGGCCAAAAGATCAAATGGTAGGACGAAGAGGGACGAAAGTGACGAACTTGGTCCAAAGAAGGCCAACGGATCAAATGGGAGGACGAAGAGGGACGAAAGAGACGAACTTGATCCAAAGAAGGACAACGGATCTAATGCGACGACAATGATGGACGAACGAGACGAACTTGGTCCAAAGAAGGCCAACGGATCTAATGCGAGGACGAAGATGGACTAACGAGACGAACTTGATCCATAGAAGGCCAACAGATCAAATGGGAGGATGAAGATGGACGAACTAGACGAACATGGTCCAAAGAAGGCGAACAGATCAAATGGTAGGACGAAGAGGGATGATAGTGACGAACTTGGTCCAAAGAAGGCCAACGGATCAAATGGGAGGACGAAGAGGGACTAACGGGACGAACTTGATCGAAAGAATGCCAACGGATCAAATGGGAGGACGAAGATGGACGAACTAGACGAACTTGATCCAAAGAAGGCCAACAGATCAAATGGTAGGACAAAGAGGGACGAAAGTGACGAACTTGGTCCAAAGAAGGCCAACGGATCAAATGGGAGGACGAAAAGGGACAAAAGAGATGAACTTGATCCAAAGTAGGACAATAGATCTAATGCGACGACAATGATGGACGAACGAGACGAACTTGGTCCAAAGAAGGCCAACGGATCTAATGCGAGGACGAAGATGGACGAACTAGACGAACATGGTCCAAAGAAGGCCAACAGATCAAATGGTAGGACGAAGAGGGACGATAGTGACGAACTTGGTCCAAAGAAGGTGATGAGGACATGGACCACCAAGAGGCCATTCAAAGCCTAGGAGGACCAATAACTAGGGCAACGTCAAGAAGGGCCCAAGAAGGCTTAGTCCAATTTATGACTAAGACAATTGCAAACATGGGCAAAGATGTAATTGCACCAAAAACCATGCTTGTCATACAAGCCATGGAGGAGGCGCAACATGCATAACCAGCCAGCCAAGTTACTTTGTTTTAATTAAATAAAAGTGCAAGTGACCAATTGATTTTATTTGGGACCAAGGCACTAAGTTATTTAATTCCTTGTTTATTTTGGTGTGTTTAATCCACTTCAAGTGGCAAGTGTGGGGCGCATGTAACAGCTCTTCTGTAGAGTTGAATGGGTCCAAATAATCTGATGGCAAGGAAAGACAAAGAATTCAAAGCAATCAAGGCAAGAGGGAGTTACACAAGACAAAGGATTAATGCTCCAACAGCACAATTAAAATGTAACAGCCATCTCTTTAATTACATGGTGGCTGAGTCATGAAGAAGCAATCAAAGAGGCTGCCTCCTGGTCATCAAGAAGCGCATGCAGCTGTACTCTGACCAAGCATTTGCACCTTTTGGAAGAGCTGAAGCAGCAGCCATGTTTGTAACCTCTTCTTTATGATAGCCTAGGATTCCTTGTAGATTTTGAGCTGGTCAGCAGCCATTGTAATTGCTCTTTATGCTAGCCTAGGATTCCTTGTAACCTTAAATGGCAAAGACTTGGTCACTTCTTTGTAATCAGAACCAGCCTCCCTCACTATATATAGGGGGCGCATGGAGCATGGAAAAACAACTTTGATTTTGAGCAAAAATATTACTTTGTGTAATTGAGTCCTTACTCTTTGGTTCTGGATTGAACCAGACTTTGATCTTACCAAGAATCCTTTCTTGTGGTGATCCTCATTTCCATAGGCTTATCCTTGTCTTGGATTAGACCAAGGTGGCGCCCCTTGCCTCCCATCCATTCTTCTTGTTCCTTGCTTTCTAAATTGCTTTCTTGATTGCTTGTTATAATCAGAACTCTTATTTCCCCCTTTCTTGTTCACTTGATTCTTATTCTACTCACTTGTGTTCTTGTTAAAATAAGAATCATCCTTTCTTGCTACTCTTTCTTAAAGATAAAAAAATCACAAGTTCTTAGTCACAACCAGATTCTAAGTGGTGAATTCAAGTCATTGGCCAAGTTATTACAACAAGGAGGCTATCATTTGGCATCAAAGCTTTGGTTCGAATTGTTACAAAAAGAAACCCAGGTTTATCTAATCTTATCTTTGTGTTCTGATTTCTTGTTTTTGAAAAAAAAAAAAAAAAAAAGGCTGCAAAAATTCAAAAGAAAAAAAAATATTTGTGTTTTGAATTCTGGTTGTGTTTTTGTTCTTGCTGCACTTTGATTCCTATTTTCTCAATTTTGTTCTTTGAGTGAGTTCTAATTTGTTCTAGTTCTCACAATTTTTGTTCAGTTTCTTTTGTTTCTTGTTTTTTTACCTTTGCTACTCTAAGCTATTTTGGTGTGTGGATTATTATTTTGATTGGTTTCTTGTGTTGTTTCACTTTCTGGTTTCTCTAAAGAACTAAAAGAGTTATGGATCCTCAAAATCGTTTACTTTTAGAAGCCCTCACGGCAAAAATGAGTGAACTATTAAAACAAGAATTGGAAGGTATCAATGAGAGACTTGATCAATTGGAAAACTCACAAAACAATAGTGATGGGGAGGATCGGAGGAGAAGGCGTGATGATAATAGAGAAGAGAGGTTGAGTGGTATAAAAATAAAAGTACCACAGTTTGTTGGAAGGAATGACCCTGAGGCGTATTTAGAATGGGAAACTAAAATTGAACAAATTTTTTCCTGTTATAATTACACTGATCTTCAAAAGGTGCAGGTTGCTTCTATTGAATTTACAGATTATGCCTTGGTGTGGTGGGATCAGTTGGTGAAGGAAAGGAGAAGGCACAATGAGCCAGCCATTGCCACATGGGAGGAGATGAAAAGGCTCGTGAGAAGGAGATTCATCCCATCTTATTACAACAGAGAGTTGCACAACAAATTACAGCGACTCACCCAAGGTAATAAGAGTGTAGATGAGTACTTTAAGGAGATGGAGGTGGCAAAAATTAGAGCAAATGTGGAGGAGGATGAAGAAGCAACCATGGCCAGATTCTTGCATGGTCTAAATCGTGACATTAGTGATATAGTGGAGCTACAACACTATGTCCAATTGGACGATTTGGTACATCAAGCCACAAAGGTAGAACAACAACTCAAAAGGAAGGGCCAAATAAGAAGAAGCACTACCACTTCCAATTGGAAGAATCACCCAAAGAATGAAGGTGTCTCATCATCCAAAGAAGCCACGGCTGATCCAAAAGGTAAAAACACTATAACTAGTCCTTCTCAAAATTCTACTAACCGGACTGTTAAGTGTTTCAAGTGCCAAGGCTTAGGACACATTGCATCTCAATGTCCTACCAAGAGAATTATGATGGTAGAGGAGGTTGAGGAGGAAGAGGAAGAGGGTGAAGAGTATGAAGAGGGTGGTGAAGAGGAGGAGGCCCAAATACCAAGTGGAGAGTTGCTCATGATGAAGAGGGTGCTAGAAGCCATGGTCAAGGAAGAAGAGGCAACTCAAAGGGAAAACATTTTTCACTCAAGATGCCTCATAAAAGGCAAGGTATGTTCCCTTATTATTGATGGTGGGAGTTGTACAAATGTTGCTAGTACAAGGTTAGTTTCCAAACTGCAAATAGAAACTAAACCCCACCCCAAGCCATATAAGCTTCAATGGCTTGTTAATGATGTTGAGATGGTTGTGGACAAGCAAGTAGAAATTTCTTTTTCAATTGGTAAATATGAGGATGTGGCTGTTTGTGATGTTGTACCAATGGAGGCCAGCCATGTGTTGTTGGGAAGGCCTTGGCAATTTGACAAGAAAGCAAGTCATGAAGGGCACACCAACAAGTATTTCTTTGTTCATCATGGAAAAAGAATTGTTTTGGCTCCTTTGAGCCCAAGTGAGGTGAGAGATGATCAAAAGAAATTGAGAGAAAAATGTGAAAAAGAAAACGAAATAGAAAAAGAAGAAAAAGAAAAGATCGCCAAAGAAAAAGAGAGAAAAAAGAGTGATAAAAAGAAAAATGAAGAAAAGAAAGAAAGTTTGATGGCGACAAAAGGAGAGGTTAAAGAAGCTTTTGTCACAAACCAGCCCCTATATTTGCTTTTTAGCAAAGAGGTGGCCTTGTTGGAAAATTTACCTAACACCAAAGAATTGCCAAAATGCATAGATTTTCTTTTGCAGGAATTTGAGGACTTGTTTCCTAAGGAGGTACCAAGTGGGCTACCTCCTTTGAGAGGGATTGAGCACCACATTGATCTCATCCCAGGCGCCACTTTGCCTAATAGGCCAGCCTACCGGAGCAACCCCCAACAAACGCAAGAGATACAAAAAGCAAGTGGCTGAATTGGTAAGTAAAGGTTGGGTAAGAGAAAGTTTAAGTCCTTGTGCTGTCCCTGTTATTTTAGTCCCTAAGAAAGATGGTAGCCGGAGAATGTGCACTGATTGTAGAGCTGTTAACAATATTACTGTTAAGTATAGGCATCCTATTCCAAGATTAGATGACTTGCTTGATGAATTGTTTGGTGCATGCTTGTTCTCTAAAATTGATTTGAAAAGTGGGTACCATCAAATTAGGATAAGGGAAGGGGATGAATGGAAAACTGCTTTCAAAACAAAGTATGGTTTATATGAGTGGTTAGTTATGCCTTTTGGTTTAACAAATGCACCCAGCACTTTCATGAGATTAATGAACCATGTTTTGAGAGAATTCTTGGGCAAATTTGTTGTTGTATATTTTGATGATATCTTGATATATAGCAAAAATTTAGAAGACCATTGCATTCATCTAAGGGCTGTTTTGAATGTGCTAAGAAAAGAAAACTTGTTTGCAAATTTGGAAAAATGTGTTTTTTGCACGAAACAAGTTAGTTTTCTAGGCTTTGTTATAAGCTCTCAAGGAGTGCATGTGGATGAAGCAAAGGTGAAGGCAATCCAAGAATGGCCCACACCCAAAAATGTGACTGAGGTAAGAAGCTTTCATGGTTTAGCAAGTTTCTATAGGAGGTTTGTTAAGGACTTTAGTACTATTGCTGCACCTCTTAATGAAATTGTTAAAAAGGAAGTTGGTTTTAAATGGGGTGAGAAACAAGAACAAGCTTTTTCAATTCTTAAAGAAAAGCTCACCCAAGCACCAATTCTAGCATTGCCTAATTTTTCAAAATCTTTTGAAATTGAGTGTGATGCTTCCAATGTTGGAATTGGGGCTGTTTTAATGCAAGAAGGACATCCAATTGCTTATTATAGTGAGAAATTAAAAGGGGCTGCCCTAAATTACTCAACTTATGATAAGGAATTGTATGCCTTAGTAAGGGCATTGCAAACATGGCAACATTACTTGCTGCCAAAAGAATTTGTCATTCATAGTGATCATGAGTCCTTGAAGTACTTAAAAGGACAAGGTAAGTTGAACAAGAGGCATGCTAAATGGGTTGAATTTTTGGAGCAATTTCCTTATGTGATTAAGCACAAGAAGGGTAAGGCAAATGTTGTGGCTGATGCATTATCAAGAAGGTATGCATTACTCTCTACTCTTGAAACTAAAATTTTTGGTCTTGAACACATTAAGGAATTGTATGAGCATGATCTTGATTTTTCTGAAAAATATGTTGATTGTGTGCATGCTGCCCATAATGGATTTTTTAGGCACAATGATTATTTGTTTAAAGAGAAAAGGTTGTGTGTGCCAAAAGGATCCATTAGAGACCTCTTGGTCAAAGAGGCGCATGAGGGGGGGTTAATGGGACATTTTGGTGTTCCTAAAACTTTGGAATTTTTACAAGAACATTTTTATTGGCCTCACATGAAAGTTGATGTGCAAAAGTATTGTGAAAGGTGTATTGTTTGCAAAAAGGCCAAATCCAAAGTTTTACCCCATGGTTTGTATACTCCTTTACCTGTTCCTGAATATCCTTGGATTGACCTTTCCATGGACTTTGTTCTGGGGCTGCCAAGAACAAAGACTGGAAAAGATTCTATTTTTGTTGTTGTGGACAGGTTCTCAAAAATGGCACACTTCATCCCATGCAAAAAGGTGGATGATGCTTGCCACATTGCTGATTTGTTCTTCAAAGAGGTGGTGCGCCTACATGGCCTACCAAAGAGTATAGTGTCCGATCGTGACGCTAAGTTTCTAAGCCACTTCTGGAGAACTTTGTAGGGTAAGGTGGGAACTAAGTTACTATTCTCTACAACTTGTCATCCCCAAACTGATGGGCAAACTGAGGTAGTAAACAGAACTCTCTCTACTCTCTTAAGGGCTGTGCTTTCAAAGAATTTGAAAATGTGGGAAACATGGCTGCCCCATGTTGAATTTGCTTATAATAGGGCTGTCCATAGTACTACAAATCATTCCCCATTTGAGATGGTGTATGGTTATAATCCTTTGACTCCTCTTGATTTGTTACCTTTACCTAACACATCTCTTTTGAAGCATAAAGATGGCAAAGCCAAAGCTGAATTTGTGAAAAGTTTGCATGAGAAAATTAAATTGCAAATTGAAAAGAAGAATGAAAGCTATGCCAAAAACGCCAATAAAGGGCGCAAACGGGTTATCTTTGAACCCGGAGATTGGGTTTGGATCCATATGAGAAAGGAAAGGTTTCCTTCACAAAGGAAATCTAAGTTAATGCCTAGGGGCGATGACCCTTTCCAAGTGATTGCCAAAGTTAATGATAATGCTTATAAAGTTGACCTTCCAGGTGAGTATGGTGTCAGTGCCACTTTCAATGTTGCTGACTTGTCTCCTTTTGATGTAGGTAATGAAGATTTCAATTCGAGGTCGAATTCTCCTCAAGAGGGAGGGAATGATGAGGACATGGACCACCAAGAGGCCATTCAAAGCCTAGGAGGACCAATAACTAGGGCAATGTCAAGAAGGGCCCAAGAAGGCTTAGTCCAATTTATGACTAAGACAATTGCAAACATGGGCAAAGATGTAATTGCACCAAAAACCATGCTTGTCATACAAGCCATGGAGGAGGCGCAACATGCATAACCAGCCAGCCAAGTTAATTTGTTTTAATTAAATAAAAGTGCAAGTGACCAATTGATTTTATTTGGGACCAAGGCACTAAGTTATTTAATTCCTTGTTTATTTTGGTGTGTTTAATCCACTTCAAGTGGCAAGTGTGGGGCGCATGTAACAGCTCTTTTGTAGAGTTGAATGGGTCCAAATAATCTGATGGCAAGGAAAGACAAAGAATTCAAAGCAATCAAGGCAAGAGGGAGTTACACAAGACAAAGGATTAATGCTCCAACAGCACAATTAAAATGTAACAACCATCTCTTTAATTACATGGTGGCTGAGTCATGAAGAAGCAATCAAAGAGGCTGCCTCCTGGTCATCAAGAAGCGCATGCAGCTGTACTCTGACCAAGCATTTGCACCTTTTGGAAGAGCTGAAGCAGCAGCCATGTTTGTAACCTCTTCTTTATGATAGCCTAGGATTCCTTGTAGACTTTGAGCTGGTCAGCAGCCATTGTAATTGCTCTTTATGCTAGCCTAGGATTCCTTGTAACCTTGAATGGCAAAGACTTGGTCACTTCTTTGTAATCAGAACCAGCCTCCCTCACTATATATAGGGGGCGCATGGAGCATGGAAAAACAACTTTGATTTTGAGCAAAAATATTACCTTGTGTAATTGAGTCCTTACTCTTTGGTTCTGGATTGAACCAGACTTTGATCTTACCAAGAATCCTTTCTTGTGGTGATCCTCATTTCCATAGGCTTATCCTTGTCTTGGATTAGACCAAGGTGGCGCCCCTTGCCTCCCATCCATTCTTCTTGTTCCTTGCTTTCTAAATTGCTTTCTTGATTGCTTGTTATAATCAGAACTCTTATTTCCCCCTTTCTTGTTCACTTGATTCTTATTCTATTCACTTGTGTTCTTGTTAAAATAAGAATCATCCTTTCTTGCTACTCTTTCTTAAAGATAAAAAAATCACAAGTTCTTAGTCACAACCAGATTCTAAGTAGTGAATTCAAGTCATTGGCCAAGTTATTACAACAAGGAGGCCATCAGAAGGCCAACGGATCAAATGGGAGGACGAAGAGGGACTAACGAGACGAACTTGATCCAAAGAAGGCCAACGGATCAAATGGGAGGACAAAGATGGACGAACTAGACGAACATGGTCCAAAGAAGGCCAACAGATCAAATGGTAGGACGAAGTGGGACGAAAGTGACGAATTTGGTCCAAAGAAGGCCAACGGATCAAATGGGAGGACAAAGAGGGACGAAAGAGACGAACTTGATCCAAAGAAGGACAACAGATCTAATGCGACGACAATGATGGACGAACGAGACGAACTTGGTCCAAAGAAGGTGATGGCCTCCTTGTTGTAATAACTTGGCCAATGACTTGAATTCAACACTTAGAATCTGGTTGTGACTAAGAACTTGTGATTTTATCTTTAAGAAAGAATAGCAAGAAAGGATGATTCTTATTTTAACAAGAACACAAGTGAGTAGAACAAGAATCAAGTGAACAAAAAGGAAGTGAGAATAAAGAGTTCTTGTTATAACAAGCAAACAAGAGAGCAGATTATAAGGCAAGGAACAAGAAGAATGGATGGGAGGCAAGGGGCGCCACCTTGGTCTAATCCAAGACAAGGATAAGCCTATGGAAATGAGGATCACCACAAGAAAGGATTCTTGGTAAGATCAAAGTCTGGTTCAATCCAGAACCAAAGAGTAAGGACTCAATTACACAAGGTAATATTTTTGCTCAAAATCAAAGTTGTTTTCCTATGCTCCATGCGCCCCCTATATATAGTGGGGGAGGCTGGTTCTGATTACAAAGAAGAGACCAAGTCTTTGCCATTCAAGGCTACAAGGAATCCTAGGCTAGCATAAAGAACAATTACAATGGCTGCTGACCAGCTTAAAGTCTACAAGGAATCCTAGGCTATCATAAAGAAGAGGTTACAAACATGGCTGCTGCTTCAGCTCTTCCAAAAGGCGCAAATGCTTGGTCAGAGTACAGCTGCATGCGCTTCTTAATGACCAGGAGGCAGCCTCTTTGATTGCTTCTTCATGACTCAGCCACCTTGTAATTAAAGAGATGGCTGTTACATTTTAATTGCGCTGTTGGAGCATTAATCCTTTGTCTTGTGTAACTCCCTCTTGCCTTGATTGCTTTGAATTCTTTGTCTTTCCTTGCCATCAGATTATTTGGACCCATTCAACTCTACAAAAGAGCTGTTACATGCGCCCCACACTTGCCACTTGAAGTGGATTAAACACACCAAAATAAACAAGGAATTAAATAACTTACTGCCTTGGTCCCAAATAAAATCAATTGGTCACTTGCACTTTTATTTAATTAAAACAAAGTAACTTGGCTGGCTGGTTATGCATGTTGCGCCTCCTCCATGGCTTGTATGACAAGCATGGTTTTTGGTGCAATTACATCTTTGCCCATGTTTGCAATTGTCTTAGTCATGAATTGGACTAAGCCTTCTTGGACCCTTCTTGACATTGCCCTAGTTACTGGTCCACCTAGGATTTGAATGGCCTCTTGGTGCTCCATGTCCTCATCAGAAGGCCAACGGATCTAATGCGAGGACGAAGATGGACGAACGAGACGAACTTGGTCCAAAGAAGGCCAACGGATCAAATGGGAGAACGAAGCGGGGCTAACGAGAGGAACTTGATCTAAAGAAGGCCAACGGATCAAATGGGAGGATGAAGATGGACGAACTAGACGAACATGGTCCAAAGAAGGCCAACAGATCAAATGGTAGGACGAAGAGGGACGAAAGTGACCAATTTGGTCCAAAGAAGGCCAACGGATCAAATGGGAGGACGAAGATGGACGAACTAGACGAACATGATCCAAAGAAGGCCAACGGATCAAATGGTAGGACGAAGAGGGACGAACGAGGGACGAACATGGTCCAAAGAAGGCCAACAGATCAAATGGTAGGACGAAGAGGGACGATAGTGACGAACTTGGTCCAAAGAAGGCCAACGGATCAAATGGGAGGAGGAAGATGGACGAAATAGACGAACATGGTCCAAAGAAGGTCAACAGATCAAATGGTAGGACGAAGAGGGACGAAAGTGACGAACTTGGTCCAAAGAAGGCCAACGGATCAAATGCGAGGACGAAGATGGACGAACGAAACGAACTTGGTCCAAAGAAGGCTAACGGATCAAATGGGAGGAGGAAGATAGACGAACTAGACGAACATGGTCCAAAGAAGGCCAACAGATCAAATGGTAGGACGAAGAGGGACGATAGTGACGAACTTGGTCCAAAGAAGGCCAACGGATCAAATGGGAGGACGAAGAGGGACAAAAGAGACGAACTAGATCCAAAGAAGGACAACGGATCTAATGCGACGACAATGATGGACGAATGAGACGAACTTGGTATTAAGAAGGCCAACGGATCTAATGCGAGGACGAAGATGGACGAACGACACGAACTTGGTCCAAAGAAGGCCAACGGATCAAATGGGAGAACGAAGAGGGGCTAACGAGAGGAACTTGATCTAAAGAAGGCCATCCGATCAAATGGGAGGAGGAAGATGGACGAACTAGACGAACATGGTTCAAAGAAGACCAACAGATCAAATGGTAGGACGAAGAGGGACGAAAGTGACGAATTTGATCCAAAGAAGGCCAACGGATCAAATGGGAGGACGAAGAGGGACGAAAGAGACGAACTTGATCCAAAGAAGGACAACGGATCTAATGCGACGACAATGATGGACGAACGAGACGAACTTGGTCCAAAGAAGGCCAACGGATCAAATGGGAGGACGAAGAGGGACTAACGAGACGAACTTGATCCATAGAAGGCCAACGGATCAAATGAGAGGATGAAGATGGACGAACTAGACGAACATGGTCCAAAGAAGGCCAACAGATCAAATGGTAGGACGAAGAGGGACGATAGTGACGAACTTGGTCCAAAGAAGGCCAACGGATCAAATGGGAGGACGAAGAGGGACTAACGAGACGAACTTGATCCAAAGAAGGCCAACGGATCAAATGGGAGGACGAAGATGGACGAACTAGTCGAACATGGTCCAAAGAAGGCCAACAGATCAAATGGTAGGACGAAGTGGGACGAAAGTGACGAATTTGGTCCAAAGAAGGCCAACGGATCAAATGGGAGGATGAAGATGGACGAACTAGACGAACATGGTCCAAAGAAGGCCAACAGATCATATGGTAGGACGAAGAGGGACGAAAGTGACAAACTTGGTCCAACGAAGGCCAACGGATCAAATGGGAGGACGGCGAAGGAGTAATGAGACAAACTTGATCCATAGAAGGCCAACAGATCTAATGCGAGGACGAAGATTGACGAACGAGACGAACTTGGTCCAAAGAAGTCCAATGGATCTAATGGGAGGACGAAGAGCGACGAACTTGAAGAATATGGTCCAAAGAAGGCCAACGGATCAAGTGGGAGGAGGAAGATGGACGAACTAGACGAACATGGTCCAAAGAAGGCCAACAGATCAAATGGTAGGCGAAGAGGGACGAAAGTGACGAACTTGGTCCAAAGAAGGCCAACAGATCAAATGCGAGGACGAAGATGGACGAACGAAACGAACTTGGTCCAAAGAAGGCCAACGGATCAAATGGGAGGAGGAAGATGGACGAACTAGACGAACATGGTCCAAAGAAGGCCAACAGATCAAATGGTAGGAGGAAGAGGGACGAAAGTGACGAACTTGGTCCAAAGAAGGCCAACGGATCAAATGGGAGGACGAAGAGGGACAAAAGAGACGAACTAGATCCAAAGAGGGACAATAGATCTAATGCGACGACAATGATGGACGAACGAGACAAACATGGTCCAAAGATGGCCAACGGATCTAATGCGCGGACGAAGATGGACGAACGAGACGAACTTGGTCCAAAGAAGGCCAACGGATCAAATGGGAGAACGAAGAGGGGCTAACGAGAGGAACTTGATCTAAAGAAGGCCATCCGATCAAATGGGAGGAAGAAGATGGACGAACTAGACGAACATGGTCCAAAGAAGGCCAACAGCTCAAATGGTAAGACGAAGAGGGTCGAAAGTGACGAATTTGGTCCAAAGAAGGCCAACGGATCAAATGGGAGGACGAAGAGGGACGAAAGAGACGAACTTGTTCCAAAGAAGGACAACGGATCTAATGCGACGACAATGATGGACGAACGAGATGAACTTGGTCCAAAGAAGGCCAACGGATCTAATGCGAGGACGAAGATGGACGAACTTAGACGAACTTGATCCAAAGAAGGCCAACGGATCAAATGGGAGGACGAAGAGGGACTAATGAGACGAACTTGATCCATAGAAGGCCAACGGATCAAATGGGAGGATGAAGATGGACGAACTAGACGAACATGGTCCAAAGAAGGCTAACAGATCAAATGGTAGGACGAAGAGGGACGAAAGTGACGAACTTGGTCCAAAGAAGGCCAACGGATCAAATGGGAGGACGAAGAGGGACAAAAGAGACGAACTTGATCCAAAGAAGGACAATAGATGTAATGCGACGACAATGATGGACGAACGAGACAAACATGGTCCAAAGAAGGCCAACGGATCTAATGCGAGGACGAAGATGGACGAACGAGACGAACTTGGTCCAAAGAAGGCCAAAGGATCAAATGGGAGGACGAAGTGGGACTAACGAGACGAACTTGATCCAAAGAAGGCCAACGGATCAAATGGGAGGAGGAAGATGGACGAACTACACGAACATGGTCCAAAGAAGGTCAACAGATCAAATGGTAGGCGAAGAGGGACGAAAGTGACGAACTTGGTCCAAAGAAGGCCAACGGATCAAATGCGAGGACGAAGATGGACGAACGAAACGAACTTGGTCCAAAGAAGGCCAACGGATCAAATAGGAGGAGGAAGATGGACGAACTAGACGAACATGGTCCAAAGAAGGCCAACAGATCAAATGGTAGGACGAAGAGGGACGAAAGTGACGAACTTGGCCCAAAGAAGGCCAACGGATCAAATGGGAGGACGAACAGGGACAAAAGAGACGAACAAGATCCAACGAGGGACAATAGATCTAATGCGACGACAATGATGGACGAATGAGACGAACTTGGTCCAAAGATGGCCAACGGATCTAATGCGCGGACGAAGATGGACGAACGAGACGAACTTGGTCCAAAGAAGGCCAACGGATCAAATGGGAGAACGAAGAGGGGCTAACGAGAGGAACTTGATCTAAAGAAGGCCATCCGATCAAATGGGAGGAGGAAGATGGACGAACTAGACGAACATGGTTCAAAGAAGACCAACAGATCAAATGGTAGGACGAAGAGGGACGAAAGTGACGAATTTGGTCCAAAGAAGGCCAACGGATCAAATGGGAGGACGAAGAGGGACGAAAGTGACGAACTTGTTCCAAAGAAGGACAACGGATCTAATGCGACGACAATGATGGACGAACGAGACGAACTTGGTCCAAAGAAGGCCAACGGATCTAATGCGAGGACGAAGATGGACGAACTTAGACGAACTTGGTCCAAAGAAGGCCAACGGATCAAATAGGAGGACGAAGAGGGACGAACGAAACGAACTTGGTCCAAAGAAGGCCAACGGATCAAACGGGAGGAGGAAGATGGACGAACTAGACGAACATGGTCCAAAGAAGGCCAACAGATCAAATGGTAGGAGGACGAGGGACGAAAGTGACGAACTTGGTCCAAAGAAGGCCAACGGATCAAATGGGAGGACGAAGAGGGACAAAAGAGACGAACTAGATCCAAAGAGGGACAATAGATCTAATGCGACGACAATGATGGACGAACGAGACAAACATGGTCCAAAGATGGCCAACGGATCTAATGCGCGGACGAAGATGGACGAACGAGACGAACTTGGTCCAAAGAAGGCCAACGGATCAAATGGGAGAACGAAGAGGGGCTAACGAGAGGAACTTGATCTAAAGAAGGCCATCCGATCAAATGGGAGGAGGAAGATGGACGAACTAGACGAACATGGTCCAAAGAAGGCCAACAGATCAAATGGTAAGACGAAGAGGGACGAAAGTGACGAATTTGGTCCAAGGAAGGCCAACGGATCAAATGGGAGGACGAAGAGGGACGAAAGAGACGAATTTGATCCAAAGAAGGACAACGGATCTAATGCGACGACAATGATGGACGAACGAGACGAACTTGGTCCAAAGAAGGCCAACGGATCTAATGCGAGGACGAAGATGGACGAACTTAGACGAACTTGGTCCAAAGAAGGCCAACGGATCAAATGGGAGGACGAAGAGGGACTAATGAGACGAACTTGATCCATAGAAGGCCAACGGATCAAATGGGAGGATGAAGATGGACGAACTAGACGAACATGGTCCAAAGAAGGCTAACAGATCAAATGGTAGGACGAAGAGGGACGATAGTGACGAACTTGGTCCAAAGAAGGCCAACGGATCAAATGGGAGGACGAAGAGGGACTAACGAGACGAACTTGATCCAAAGAAGGCCAACGGATCAAATGGGAGGACGAAGATGGACGAACTAGTCGAACATGGTCCAAAGAAGGCCAACAGATCAAATGGTAGGACGAAGTGGGACGAAAGTGACGAATTTGGTCCAAAGAAGGCCCACGGATCAAATGGGAGGACGAAGAGGGACGAAAGAGACGAACTTGATCCAAAGAAGGACAACAGATCTAATGCGACGACAATGATGGACGAACTAGACGTACTTGGTCCAAAGAAGGCCAACGGATCTAATGCGAGGACGAAGATGACGAACTTAGACGAACTTGGTCTAAAGAAGGCCAACGGATCAAATGGGAGGACGAAGAGGGACAAAAGAGACGAACTAGATCCAAAGAGGGACAATAGATCTAATGCGACGACAATGATGGACGAACGAGACGAACTTGGTCCAAATATGGCCAACGGATCTAAAGGGAGGACGAAATGGGACTAACGAGACGAACTTGATCCAAAGAAGGCCAACGGATCAAATGGGAGGAGGAAGATGGACGAACTAGACGAACATGGTCCAAAGAAGGCCAACAGATCAAATGGTAGGACGAAGAGGGACGAAAGTGACGAACTTGGTCCAAAGAAGGCCAACGGATCAAATGCGAGGACGAAGATGGACGAACGAAACGAACTTGGTCCAAAGAAGGCCAACGGATCAAATGGGAGGAGGAAGAGGGACGAAAGAGACGAACTTGATCCAAAGAGGGACAACGGATCTAATACGACGACAATGATGGACGAACGAGACGAACTTGGTCCAAAGAAGGCCAACGAATCTAATGCGAGGACGAAGATGGATGAACGAGACGAACTTGGTCCAAAGAAGGCCAACGGATCAAATGGGAGGACGAAGAGGGACTAACGAGACGAACTTGATCCAAAGAAGGACAACGGATCTAATGCGACGACAATGATGGACGAACGAAACAAACTTGGTCCAATGAAGTCCAATGGATCTAATGGGAGGACGAAGAGGGACTAAAGAGACGAACTTGGTCCAAAGAAGGCCAACGGATCAAATGGGAGGACGAAGATGGACGAACGAGACAAACTTGGTCCAAAGAAGGCCAACGGATCAGATTGGAGGGCAAAGAGGGACGAACGAGACGAACTTGGTCCAAAGAAGGCCAACGGATCTAAAGCGAGGACGAAGATGGACGAACGAGACGAACTTGGTCCAAAGAAGGCCAACGGATCAAAAGGGAGGACGAAGTGGGACTAAGGAGACGAACTTGATCCAAAGAAGGCCAACGGATCAAATGGGAGGAGGAAGATGGACGAACTAGACGAACATGGTCCAAAGAAGGCCAACAGATCAAATGGTAGGACGAAGTGGGACGAAAGTGACGAATTTGGTCCAAAGTAGGCCAACGGATCAAATGGGAGGACGAAGAGGAACGGAAGAGACGAACTTGATCCAAAGAAGGACAACGGATCTAATGCGACGACAATGATGGACGAACGAGACGAACTTGGTCCAAAGAAGGCCAACGGATCTAATGCGAGGACGAAGATGGACGAACGAGACGAACTTGGTCCAAAGAAGGCCAACGGATCAAATGGGAGGACGAAGAGGGACTAACGAGACGAACTTGATCCATATTAGGCCAACGGATCAAATGGGAGGATGAAGATGGACGAACTAGACGAACATGGTCCAAAGAAGGCCAACGGATCAAATGGGAGGACGAAGATGGACGAACGAGACAAACTTGGTCCAAAGAAGGCCAACGGATCAAATGGGAGGACGACGAAGGACTAACGAGAGAAACTTGATCCAAAGAAGGCCAACGGATCAAATGGGAGGACGATGATGGACGAACTAGACGAACATGGTCCAAAGAAGGCCAACAGATCAAATGGCAGGACGAAGAGGGACGAAAGTGATGAACTTGGTCCAAAGAAGGCCAACGGATCAAATAGGAGAACGAAGACGGATGAAAGAGACGAACTTGATCCAAACAAGGACGACGGATCTAATGCGACGACAATGATGGACGAACGAGACGAACTTGGTCCAAAGAAGGCCAACGGATCTAATGGGAGGACGAAGAGGGACCAAAGAGACGACCTTTGTCCAAAGATGGCCAACGGATCAAATGGGAGGACGAAGAGGGATGAACTAGACGAACATGGTCCAAAGAAGGCCAACGGATCAAATTGGAGGGCAAAGAGGGACGAACGAGACGAACTTGGTCCAAAGAAGGCCAACAGATCAAATGGTAGGACGAAGAGGGACGAAAGTGACGAACTTGGTCCAAAGAAGGCCAACGGATCTAATGCGAGGACGAAGATGGACGAACCAGACGAACTTGGTCCAAAGAAGGCCAACGGATCAAACGGGAAGACGAAGTGGGACTAACGAGACGAAGTTGATCCATAGAAGGCCAACGGATCAAGTGGGAGGATGAAGATGGACGAACTAGACGAACATGGTCCAAAGAAGGCCAACGGATCTAATGGCAAGACGAAGATGGACGAACGAGACGAACTTGGTCCAATGAAGTCCAACGGATCTAATGGGAGGACGAAGAGGGACTAAAGAGACAAACTTGGTGCAAAGATGGCCAACGGATCAAATGGGAGGACGAAGAGGGACGAACTAGACGAACATGGTCCAATGAAGGCCAACGGATCAAATGGGAGGACGAAGAGGGACTAATGAGACGAACTTGATCCAAAGAAGGCCAACGGATCAAATGGGAGGACGAAGATGGATGAACTAGACGAACATGGTCCAAAGAAGGCCAACAGATCAAATGGTAGGACGAAGAGGGACGAAAGTGACGAATTTGGTCCAAAGTAGGCCAACGGATCAAATGGGAGGACGAAGAGGGACGAAAGAGACGAACTTGATCCAAAGAAGGACAACGGATCTAATGCGACGACAATGATGGACGAACGAGACGAACTTGGTCCAAAGAAGGCCAACGGATCTAATGCGAGGACGAAGATGGACGAACCAGACCAACTTGGTCCAAAGAAGGCCAACGGATCAAACAGGAAGACGAAGTGGGACTAACGAGACGAAGTTGATCCATAGAAGGCCAACGGATCAAATGGGAGGATGAAGATGGACGAACTAGACGAACATGGTCCAAAGAAGGCCAACGGATCTAATGGCAAGACGAAGATGGACGAACGAGACGAACTTGGTCCAATGAAGTCCAATGGATCTAATGGGAGGACGAAGAGGGACTAAAGAGACAAACTTGGTCCAAAGATGGCCAACGGATCAAATGGGAGGACGAAGAGGGACGAACTAGACGAACATGGTCCAAAGAAGGCCAGCGGATCAAATGGGAGGACGAAGATGGACGAACGAGACAAACTTGGTCCAAAGAAGGCCAACGGATCAAATGGGAGGACGACGAAGGACTAACAAGACAAGCTTGATCCAAAGAAGGCCAACGGATCAAATGGGAGGACGAAGATGGACGAACTAGACGAACATGGTCCAAAGAAGGCCAACAGATCAAATGGGAGGACGAAGAGGGACAAAAGAGACGAACTAGATCCAAAGAGGGACAATAGATCTAATGCGACGAAAATGATGGACGAACGAGACGAACTTGGTCCAAAGAAGGCCAACGGATCAAATGCGAGGACGAAGAGCGACGAACTTGAAGAATATGGTCCAAAGAAGGCCAACGGATCAAGTGGGAGGAGGAAGATGGACGAACTAGACGAACATGGTCCAAAGAAGGCCAACAGATCAAATGGTAGGCGAAGAGGGACGAAAGTGACGAACTTGGTCCAAAGAAGGCCAACAGATCAAATGCGAGGACGAAGATGGACGAACGAAACGAACTTGGTCCAAAGAAGGCCAACGGATCAAATGGGAGGATGAAGATGGACGAACTAGACGAACATGGTCCACAGAAGGCCAACAGATCAAATGGTAGGACGAAGAGGGACGATAGTGACGAACTTGGTCCAAAGAAGGCCAACGGATCAAATGGGAGGACGAAGATGGATGAACTAGACGAACATGGTCCAAAGAAGGCCAACAGATCAAATGGTAGGACGAAGAGGGACGAAAGTGACGAATTTGGTCCAAAGTAGGCCAACGGATCAAATGGGAGGACGAAGATGGACAACCGAGACAAATTTGGTCCAAAGAAGGCCAACGGATCTAATGCAAGCACGATGATGGACGAACGAGACGAACTTGGTCCAAAGAAGGCCAACGGATCTAACGGGAGGACGAAGATGGACGAACGAGACGAACTTGGTCCAAAGAAGGCCAACGGATCTAATGCGAGGACGAAGATGGACGAACGAGACGAACTTGGTCCAAAGAAGGCCAACGGATCAAATGGGAGGACGAAGAGGGACTAACGAGACGAACTTGATCCATATTAGGCCAACGGATCAAATGGGAGGATGAAGATGGACGAACTAGACGAACATGGTCTAAAGAAGGCCAACGGATCTAATGGGAAGACGAAGATGGACGAACGAGACGAACTTGGTCCAATGAAGTCCAATGGATCTAATGGGAGGACGAAGAGGGACTAAAGAGACAAACTTGGTCCAAAGATGGCCAACGGATCAAATGGGAGGACGAAGAGGGACGAACTAGACGAACATGGTCCAAAGAAGGCGAACGGATCAGATGGGAGGACGAAGATGGACGAACGAGACAAACTTGGTCCAAAGAAGGCCAATGGATCAAATGGGAGGACGACGAAGGACTAACGAGACAAACTTGATCCAAAGAAGGCCAACGGATCAAATGGGAGGACGAAGATGGACGAACTAGACGAACATGGTCCAAAGTAGGCCAACAGATCAAATGGTAGGACGAAGAGGGACGAAAGTGACAAACTTGGTCCAAAGAAGGCCAACGGATCAAATGGGAGGACGAAGACGGATGAAAGAGACGAACTTGATCCAAACAAGGACGACGGATCTAATGCGACGACAATGATGGACGAACGAGACGAACTTGGTCCAAAGAAGGCCAACGGATCTAATGGGAGGACGAAGAGGGACTAAAGAGACGAACTTGGTTCAAAGATGGCCAACGGATAAAATGGGAGGACGAAGAGGGATGAACTAGACGAACATGGTCCAAAGAAGGCCAACGGATCAAATGGGAGGACGAAGATGGGCGAACGAGATGAACTTGGTCCAATGAAGTCCAATGGATCTAATGGGAGGACGAAGAGGGACTAAAGAGACGAACTTGGTCCAATGATGGCCAACGGATCAAATGGGAGGACGAAGAGGGACAAAAGAGACGAACTAGATCCAAAGAGGGACAATAGATCTAATGCGACGAAAATGATGGACGAACGAGACGAACTTGGTCCAAAGAAGGCCAACGGATCAAATGCGAGGACAAAGATGGACGAACGAAACGAACTTGGTCCAAAGAAGGCCAACGGATCAAATGGGAGGATGAAGATGGACGAACTAGACGAACACGGTCCACAGAAGGCCAACAGATCAAATGGTAGGACGAAGAGGGACGATAGTGACGAACTTGGTCCAAAGAAGGCCAACGGATCAAATGGGAGGACGAAGAGGGACTAACGAGACGAACTTGATCCAAAGAAGGCCAACGGATCAAATGGGAGGACGAAGATGGATGAACTAGACGAACATGGTCCAAAGAAGGCCAACAGATCAAATGGTAGGACGAAGAGGGACGGAAGTGACGAATTTGGTCCAAAGTAGGCCAACGGATCAAATGGGAGGACGAAGAGGGACGAAAGAGACGAACTTGATCCAAAGAAGGACAACGGATCTAATGCGACGACAATGATGGACGAACGAGACGAACTTGGTCCAAAGAAGGCCAACGGATCTAATGCGAGGACGAAGATGGACGAACGAGACGAACTTGGTCCAAAGAAGGCCAACGGATCAAATGGGAGGACGAAGAGGGACTAACGAGACGAACTTGATCCATAGAAGGCCAACGGATCAAATGGGAGGATGAAGATGGACGAACTAGACGAACATGGTCCAAAGAAGGACAACGGATCTAATGGGAAGACGAAGATGGACGAATGAGACGAACTTGGTCCAATGAAGTCCAATGGATCTAATGGGAGTACGAAGAGGGACTAAAGAGACGAACTTGGTCCAAAGAAGGCGAACGGATCAAATGGGAGGACGAAGATGGACGAACGAGACATACTTGGTCCAAAGAAGGCCAACGGATCAAATGGGAGGACGACGAAGGACTAACAAGACAAACTTGATCCAAAGAAGGCCAACGGATCAAATGGGAGGACGAAGATGGATGAACTAGACGAACATGGTCCAAAGAAGGCCAACTGACCAAATGGTAGGACGAAGAGGGACGAAAGTGACGAACTTGGTCCAAAGAAGGCCAACGGATCAAATGGGAGGACGAAGACGGATGAAAGAGACGAACTTGATCCAAACAAGGACGACGGATCTAATGCGACGACAATCATGAACGAACGAGACGAACTTGGTCCAAAGAAGGCCAACGGATCTAATGGGAGGACGAAGAGGGACTAAAGAGACGAACTTGGTCCAAAGATGGCCAACGGATCAAATGGGAGGACGAAGAGGGATGAACTAGACGAACATGGTCCAAAGAAGTCCAACGGATCAAATGGGAGGATGAAGATGGACGAATGAGACAAACTTGGTCCAAAGAAGGCCAACGGATGAAATTAGAGGGCAAAGAGGGACGAACGAGACAAACTTGGTCCAAAGAAGGCCAACGGATCTAATGGGAGGATGAAGAGGGACGAACGATGATGGACGAACGAAACGAACTTGGTCCAAAGATGGCCAACAGATCAAATGGGATGACGAAGATGGACGAACTAGACGAACATGGTCCAACGAAGGCCAACAGATCAAATGGTAGGACGAAGAGGGACGAAAGTGACGAACTTGGTCCAAAGAAGGCCAACGGATCAAATGGGAGGACGAAGAGGGACAAAAGAGGCGAACTTGATCCAAAGAAGGACAATAGATCTAATGCTACGACAATGATGGACGAACGAGACGAACTTGGTCCAAAGAAGGCCAACGGATCTAAAGCGAGGACAAAGATGGACGAACTAGACGAACAAGGTCCAAAGAAGGCCAACAGATCAAATGGTAGGACGAAGAGGGACGATAGTGACGAACTTGGTCCAAAGAAGGGCAACGGATCAAATGGGAGGACGAAGAGGGACTAACGAGACGAACTTGATCCAAAGAATGCCAACGGATCAAATGGGAGGACGAAGATGGACGAACTAGACGAACTTGATCCAAAGAAGGCCAACAGATCAAATGGTAGGAAGAATAGGGACAAACGAGGGACGAACATGGTCCAAAGAAGGCCAACAGATCAAATGGTAGGACGAAGAGGGACGATAGTGACGAACTTGGTCCAAAGAAGGCCAACGGATCAAATGGTAGGACGAAGAGGGACTAACGAGACGAACTTGATCCAAAGAAGGCCAACGGATCAAATGGGAGGACGAAGATGGACGAACTAGACGAACATGGTCCAAAGAAGGCCAACAGATCAAATGGTAGGACGAAGAGGGACGAAAGTGACGAACTTGGTCCAAAGAAGGCCAACGGATCAAATACGAGCACGAAGATGGACGAACGAAACGAACTTGGTCCAAAGAAGGCCAACAGATCAAATGGTAGGACGAAGAGGGACAAACGAGGGACGAACATGGTCCAAAGAAGGCCAACAGATCAAATGGTAGGACGAAGAGGGACGATAGTGACGAACTTGGTCCAAAGAAGGCCAACGGATCAAATGGTAGGACGAAGAGGGACTAACGAGACGAACGTTTTCCAAAGAATTCCAACGGATCTAATGGGAGGACGAAAAGGGACGAACGAGACGAACGTTTTCCAAAGAATTCCAACGGATCTAATGGGAAGACGAAGATGGACGAACGAGACGAACTTGGTCCAATTCCAACGGATCTAATGGTAGGACGAAGAGGGACTAAAGAGACGAACTTGGTCCAAAGATGGCCAACGGATCTAATGGGAGGACGAAGAGGGACGAACTAGACGAACATGGTCCAAAGAAGGCCAACGGATCTAATGGGAGGACGAAAAGGGACGAACGAGACGAACGTTTTCCAAAGAATTCCAACGGATCTAATGGGAAGACGAAGATGGACGAACGAGACGAACTTGGTCCAATTCCAACGGATCTAATGGTAGGACGAAGAGGGACTAAAGAGACGAACTTGGTCCAAAGATGGCCAACGAATCAAATGGGAGGACGAAGAGGGACGAACTAGACGAACATGGTCCAAAGAAGGCCAACGGATCAAATGGGAGGACGAAGATGGACGAACGAGACAAACTTGGTCCAAAGAAGGCCAACGGATCAAATTGGAGGGCAAAGAGGGACGAACGAGACAAACTTGGTCCAAAGAAGGCCAACGGATCTAATGGGAGGACGAAGAGGGACGAACGATGATGGAGGAACGAGACGAACTTGGTCCAAAGAAGGCCAACGGATCAAATGCGAGGACGAAGATGGACGAACGAAACGAACTTGGTCCAAAGAAAGCCAACGGATCAAATGGGAGGAGGAAGATGGACGAACTAGACGAACATTGTCCACAGAAGGCCAACAGATCAAATGGCAGGACGAAGAGGGACGAAAGTGACGAACTTGGTCCAAAGAAGGCCAACGGATCAAATGGGAGGATGAAGAGGGACAAAAGAGACGAACTTGATCCAAAGAGGGACAATAGATCTAATGCGACGACAATTATGGACGAACGAGACGAACTTGGTCCAAAGATGGCCAACGGATCTAATGCGCGGACGAAGATGGACGAACGATACGAACTTGGTCCAAAGAAGGCCAATGGACCAAATGGGAGGACGAAGGGGACTAACGAGACGAACTTGATCCAAAGAAGGCCAACGGATCAAATGGGAGGAGGAAGATGGACGAACTAGACGAACTAGACGAACATGGTCCAAAGAAGGCCAACAGATCAAATGATAGGACGAAGAGGAACGAAAGTGACGAACTTGGTCCAAAGAAGGCCAACGGATCAAATTCGAGGACGAAGATGGACGAACGAAACGAACTTGGTCCAAAGAAGGCCAACGGATCAAATGGGAGGAGGAAGATGGACGAACTAGACGAACATGGTCCAAAGAAGGCCAACAGATCAAATGGTAGGACGAAGAGGGACGAAAGTGACGAACTTGATCCAAACAAGGACGACGGATCTAATGCGACGACAATGATGGACGAACGAGACGAACTTGGTCCAAAGAACGCCAACGGATCTAACGCGACGACGAAGATTGATGAACGAGACAAACTTGGTCCAAAGAAGGCCAACGGATCTAATGGGAGGACGAAGAGGGACGAACTAGACGAACATGGTCCAAAGAAGGCCAACGGATCAAATGGGAGGACGAAGATGGACGAACGAGACAAACTTGGTCCAAAGAAGGCCAACGGATCAAATTGGAGGGCAAAGAGGGACGAACGAGACAAACTTGGTCCAAAGAAGGCCAACGGATCTAATGGGAGCACGAAGAGGGACGAACGATGATGGAGGAACGAGACGAAGTTGGTCCAAAGAAGGCCAACGGATCAAATGCGGGGACGAAGATGGACGAACGAAACGAACTTGGTCCAAAGAAGGCCAACGGATCAAATGGGGGGAGGAAGATGGACGAACTAGACGAACATGGTCAAAAGATGGCCAACAGATCAAATGATAGGACGACGAGGGACGAAAGTGACGAACTTGGTCCAAAGAAGGCCAACGGATCAAATGGGAGGACGAAGAGGGACAAAATAGACGAACTTGATCCAAACAAGGACGACGGATCTAATGCGACGACAATGATGGACGAACGAGACGAACTTGGTCCAAAGAAGGCCAACGGATCTAATGCGAGGACGAAGATTGACGAACGAGACGAACTTGGTCCAAAAAAGGCCAACGGATCTAATGGGAGGATGAAGATTGACGAACGAGACGAACTTGATCCAAAAAAGGCCAATGGATCAAATAAGAGGAGGAAGATGGACGAAATAGACGAACATGGTCCAAAGAAGGCCAACAGATCAAATGGTAGGACGAAGAGGGACGAAAGTGACGAACTTGGTCCAAAGAAGGCCAACGGATCAAATGCGAGGACGAAGATGGACGAACGAAATGAACTTGGGCCAAAGAAGGCCAACGGATCAAATGGGAGGAGGAAGATGGATGAACTAGACGAACATGGTCCAAAGAAGGCCAACAGATCAAATGGTAGGACGAAGAGGGACGAAAGTGACGAACTTGGTCCAAAGAAGGCCAACGGATCAAATGGGAGGATGAAGAGGGACAAAAGTGACGAACTTGATCCAAAGAGGGACAATAGATCTAATGCGACGACAATGATGGACGAACGAGACGAACTTGCATAGATGGCCAACGGATCTAATGCGCGGACGAAGATGGACGAACGAGACGAACTTGGTCCAAAGAAGGCCAACAGATCAAATGGGAGGACGAAGAGGGACTAACGAGAGGAACTTGATCTAAAGAAGGCCATCGGATCAAATGGGAGGATGAAGATGGACGAACTAGACTAACATGGTCCAAAGAAGGCCAACAGATCAAATGGTAGGACGAAGAGGGACGAAAGTGACGAACTTGGTCCAAAGAAGGCCAACGGATCAAATGCGAGGACGAAGATGGACGAACGAAATGAACTTGGGCCAAAGAAGGCCAACGGATCAAATGGGAGGAGGAAGATGGATGAACTAGACGAACATGGTCCAAAGAAGGCCAACAGATCAAATGGTAGGACGAAGAGGGACGAAAGTGACGAACTTGGTCCAAAGAAGGCCAACGGATCAAATGGGAGGACGAAGAGGGACGAAAGAGACAAACTTGAACCAAAGAAGGACAAAGGATCTAATGCGACGACAATGATGGATGAACGAGATGAACTTGGTCCAAAGAAGGCCAACGGATCTAATTTGAGGACGAAGATGGACGAACGAGACGAACTTGGTCCGAAGAAGGCCAACGGATCAAATGGGAGGACGAAGAGGGACTAACGAGAGGAACTTGATCTAAAGAAGGCCATCAGATCAAATGGGAGGATGAAGATGGACGAATTAGACGAACACGGTCCAAAGAAGGCCAACAGATCAAATGGTAGGACGAAGAGGGACGAAAGTGACGAACTTGGTCCAACGAAGGCCAACGGATCAAATGGGAGGACGAAGAAGGACTAACGAGACGAACTTGATCCAAAGAAGGCCAACGGATCAAATGGGAGGAGGAAGATGGACGAACTAGACGAACATGGTCCAAAGAAGGCCAACAGATCAAATGGTAGGACGAAGAGGGACGAAAGTGACGAACTTGGTCCAAAGAAGGCCAACGGATCAAATGGGAGGACGAAGAGGGACGAAACGAGACGAACTTGATCCAAAGAAGGCCAACAGATCAAATGGGAGGACGAAGACGGATGAAAGAGACGAACTTGATCCAAACAAGGACGACGGATGTAATGCGACGACAATGATGGACGAACGAGACGAACTTGGTCCAAAGAAGGCCAACGGATCTAATGGGAGGACGAAGAGGGACTAATGAGACGAACATGATCCAAAGAATGCCAACGGATCAAATGGGAGGACGAAGATGGACGAACTAGACGAACTTGATCCAAAGAAGGCCAATAGATCAAATGGTAGGACGAAGAGGGACAAACGAGGGACGAACATGGTCCAAAGAAGGCCAACAGATCAAATGGTAGGACGAAGAGGGACGAAAGTGACGAACTTGGTCCAAAGAAGGCCAACGGATCAAATACGAGCACGAAGATGGACGAACGAAACGAACTTAGTGCAAAGAAGGCCAACGGATCAAATGGGAGGAGGAAGATGGACGAACTAGACGAACATGGTCCAAAGGTGGCCAACAGATCAAATGGTAGGACAAAGAGGGACGAAAGTGACGAACTTGGTCCAAAGAAGGCCAACGAATCAAATGGGAGGACGAAGAGGGATGAAAGAGACGAACTTGACCCAAACAAGGACGACGGATCTAATGCGACGACAATGATGGACGAACGAGACGAACTTGGTCCAAAGAAGGCCAACGGATCTAATGCGAGGACGAAGATTGACGAACGAGACGAACTTGGTCCAAAGAAGGCCAACGGATCTAATGGGAGGACGAAAAGGGACGAACGAGACGAACGTTTTCCAAAGAATTCCAATGGATCTAATGGGAAGACGAAGATGGACGAACGAGACGAACTTGGTCCAATTCCAACGGATCTAATGGTAGGACGAAGAGGGACTAAAGAGACGAACTTGGTCCAAAGATGGCCAACGGATCAAATGGGAGGACGAAGAGGGACGAACTAGACGAACATTGTCCAAAGAAGGCCAACGGATCAAATGGGAGGACGAAAATGGACGAACGAGACAAACTTGGTCCAAAGAAGGCCAACGGATCAAATTGGAGGGCAAAGAGGGATGAAAGAGAGGAACTTGATCCAAACAAGGATGACGGATCTAATGCGACGACAATGATGGACGAACGAGATGAACTTGGTCCAAAGAAGGCCAACGGATCTAATGCGAGGACGAAGATTGACGAACAAGACGAACTTGGTCCAAAGATGGCCAACGGATCAAATGCAAGGACGAAGAGGGACGAAAGTGACGAACTTGGTCCAAAGAAGGCCAACGGATCAAATGGGAGGATGAAGAGGGACAAAAGAGACGAACTTGATCCAAAGAGGGACAATAGATCTAATGCGACGACAATTATGGACGAACGAGACGAACTTGGTCCAAAGATGGCCAACGGATCTAATGCGCGGACGAAGATGGACGAACGATACGAACTTGGTCCAAAGAAGGCCAATGGATCAAATGGGAGGACGAAGGGGACTAACGAGACGAACCTGATCCAAAGAAGGCCAACGGATCAAATGGGAGGAGGAAGATGGACGAACTAGACGAACATGGTCCAAAGAAGGCCAACAGATCAAATGATAGGACGAAGAGGAACGAAAGTGACGAACTTGGTCCAAAGAAGGCCAACGGATCAAATTCGAGGACGAAGATGGACGAACGAAACGAACTTGGTCCAAGGAAGGCCAACGGATCAAATGGGAGGAGGAAGATGGACGAACTAGACGAACATGGTCCAAAGAAGGCCAACAGATCAAATGGTAGGACGAAGAGGGACGAAAGTGACGAACTTGGTCCAAAGAAGGCCAACGGATCAAATGCGAGGACGAAGAGGGACGAACGATGATGGAGGAACGAGACGAAGTTGGTCCAAAGAAGGCCAACGGATCAAATGCGGGGACGAAGATGGACGAACTAAACGAACTTGGTCCAAAGAAGGCCAACGGATCAAATGGGGGGAGGAAGATGGACGAACTAGACGAACATGGTCAAAAGATGGCCAACAGATCAAATGATAGGACGACGAGGGACGAAAGTGACGAACTTGGTCCAAAGAAGGCCAACGGATCAAATGGGAGGACGAAGAGGGACAAAAGAGACGAACTTGATCCAAACAAGGACGACGGATCTAATGCGACGACAATGATGGACGAACGAGACGAACTTGGTCCAAAGAAGGCCAACGGATCTAATGCGAGGACGAAGATTGACGAACGAGACGAACTTGGTCCAAAAAAGGCCAACGGATCTAATGGGAGGATGAAGATTGACGAACGAGACGAACTTGATCCAAAAAAGGCCAATGGATCAAATAAGAGGAGGAAGATGGACGAAATAGACGAACATGGTCCAAAGAAGGCCAACAGATCAAATGGTAGGACGAAGAGGGACGAAAGTGACGAACTTGGTCCAAAGAAGGCCAACGGATCAAATGCGAGGACGAAGATGGACGAACCAAATGAACTTGGGCCAAAGAAGGCCAACGGATCAAATGGGAGGAGGAAGATGGATGAACTAGACGAACATGGTCCAAAGAAGGCCAACAGATCAAATGGTAGGACGAAGAGGGACGAAAGTGACGAACTTGGTCCAAAGAAGGCCAACGGATCAAATGGGAGGATGAAGAGGGACAAAAGAGACGAACTTGATCCAAAGAGGGACAATAGATCTAATGCGACGACAATGATGGACGAACGAGACGAACTTGCATAGATGGCCAACAGATCTAATGCGCGGACGAAGATGGACGACCGAGAGGAACTTGGTCCAAAGAAGGCCAACGGATCAAATGGGAGGACGAAGAGGGACTAACGAGAGGAACTTGATCTAAAGAAGGCCATCGGATCAAATGGGAGGATGAAGATGGACGAACTAGACTAACATGGTCGAAAGAAGGCCAACAGATCAAATGGTAGGACGAAGAGGGACGAAAGTGACGAACTTGGTCCAAAGAAGGCCAACGGATCAAATGCGAGGACGAAGATGGACGAACGAAATGAACTTGGGCCAAAGAAGGCCAACGGATCAAATGGGAGGAGGAAGATGGATGAACTAGACGAACATGGTCCAAAGAAGGCCAACAGATCAAATGGTAGGACGAAGAGGGACGAAAGTGACGAACTTGGTCCAAAGAAGGCCAACGGATCAAATGGGAGGACGAAGAGGGACGAAAGAGACAAACTTGAACCAAAGAAGGACAAAGGATCTAATGCGACGACAATGATGGACGAACGAGATGAACTTGGTCCAAAGAAGGCCAACGGATCTAATTTGAGGACGAAGATGGACGAACGAGAAGAACTTGGTCCGAAGAAGGCCAACGGATCAAATGGGAGGACGAAGAGGGACTAACGAGAGGAACTTGATCTAAAGAAGGCCATCAGATCAAATGGGAGGATGAAGATGGACGAATTAGACGAACATGGTCCAAAGAAGGCCAATAGATCAAATGGTAGGACGAAGAGGGACGAAAGTGACGAACTTGGTCAAAAGAAGGCCAACGGATCAAATGGGAGGACGAAGAAGGACTAACGAGACGAACTTGATCGAAAGAAGGCCAACGGATCTAATGCGAGGACGAAGATTGACGAACGAGACGAACTTGGTCCAAAGAAGGCCAACGGATCTAATGCGAGGACGAAGATTGACGAACGAGACGAACTTGGTCCAAAGAAGGCCAACGGATCAAATGGGAGGATGAACAGGGACAAAAGAGACGAACTTGATCCAAAGAGGGACAATAGATCTAATGCGACGACAATGATGGACGAACGAGACGAACTTGGTCCAAAGATGGCCAACGGATCTAATGCTCGGGCGAAGATGGACGAACGAGACGAACTTGGTCCAAAGAAGGCCAACGGATCAAATGGGAGGACGAAGAAGGACTAACGAGACGAACTTGATCCAAAGAATGCCAACGGATCAAATGGGAGGACGATGATGGACGAACTAGACGTACATGGTCCAAAGAAGGCCAACAGATCAAATGGTAGGACGAAGAGGGACGAGAGTGACGAACTTGGTCCAAAGAAGGCCAACGGATCAAATGGGAGGACGAAGAGGGATGAAAGAGACGAACTTGATCCAAACAAGGACGACGGATCTAATGCGACGGCAATGACGGACGAACGAGACGAACTTGGTCCAAAGAAGGCCAAAGGATCTAATGCGACGACAATGATGGACGAACGAGACGAACTTGGTCCAAAGAAGGCCAACGGATCTAATTCGAGGACGAAGATGGACGAACGAGACGAACATGGTCCAAAGAAGGCCAACGGATCAAAAGGGAGGACGAAGAGGGACTAACGAGAGGAACTTGATCTAAAGAAGGCCATCGGATCAAATGGGAGGATGAAGATGGACGAACTAGACGAACATGGTCCAAAGAAGGCCAACAGATCAAATGGTAGGACGAAGAGGGACGAAAGTGACGAACTTGGTCCAAAGAAGGCCAACGGATCAAATGGGAGGACGAAGAGGGACGAAATAGACAAACTTGATCCACAGAAGGACAACGGATCTAATGCGACGACAATGAAGGACGAACGAGACGAACTTGGTCCAACGAAGACCAACGGATCTAATTCGAGGACGAAGATGGACGAAAGTGACGAACTTGGTCCAAAGAAGGCCAACGGATCAAATGGGAGGACAAAGAGGGACAAAAGAGACAAACTTGATCCAAAGAGGGACAATAGATCTAATGCGACGACAATGATGGACGAACGAGACGAACTTGGTCCAAAGATGGCCAACGGATGTAATGCGCGGACGAAGATGGACGAATGAGACGAACTTGGTCCAAAGAAGGCCAACGGATCAAATGGGAGGACAAAGAGGGACTAACGAGAGGAACTTGATCTAAAGAAAGCCATCGGATGAAATGGGAGGATGAAGATGGACGAACTAGACGAACATGGTCCAAAGAAGGCCAACAGATCAAATGGTAGGACGAAGTGGGACGAAAGTGACGAACTTGGTCCAAAGAAGGCCAACGGATCAAATGGGAGGACGAAGATGGACGAACTAGACGAACATGGTCCAAAGAAGGCCAACAGATCAAATGGTAGGACGAAGAGGGACGAAAGTGACGAACTTGGTCCAAAGAAGGCCAACGGATCAAATGGGAGGACGAAGAAGGACTAACGAGACGAACTTGATCCAAAGAAGGCCAACGGATCAAATGGGAGGACGATGATGGACGAACTAGACGTACATGGTCCAAAGAAGGCCAACAGATCAAATGGTAGGACGAAGAGGGACGAGATTGACGAACTTGGTCCAAAGAAGGCCAACGGATCTAATGCGAGGACGAAGATTGACGAACGAGACGAACTTGGTCCAAAGAAGGCCAACGGATCTAATGGGAGGACGAAAAGGGACGAACGAGACAAACGTTTTCCAAAGAATTCCAACGGATCTAATGGGAAGACGAAGATGGACAAACGAGACGAACTTGGTCCAATGATGGCCAACGGATCAAATGGGAGGACGAAGATGGACGAACTAGACGAACATGGTCCAAAGAAGGCCAACGGATCAAATGGGAGGACGAAGATGGACGAACGAAACAAACTTGGTCCAAAGAAGGCCAACGGATCAAATTGGAGGGCAAAGAGGGACGAACGAGGCAAACTTGGTCCAAAGAAGGCCAACGGATCTAATGGGAGGACGAAGAGGGATGAAAGAGACGAACTTGATCCAAACAAGGACGACGGATCTAATGCGACGGCAATGACGGACGAACGAGACGAACTTGGTCCAAAGAAGGCCAACGGATCTAATGCGAGGACGAAGATTGACGAACGAGACGAACTTGGTCCAAAGAAGGCCAACGGATCTAATGGGAGGACGAAAAGGGACGAACGAGACAAACGTTTTCCAAAGAATTCCAACGGATCTAATGGGAAGACGAAGATGGACAAACGAGACGAACTTGGTCCAATGATGGCCAACGGATCAAATGGGAGGACGAAGATGGACGAACTAGACGAACATGGTCCAAAGAAGGCCAACGGATCTAATGGGAGGACGAAGATGGACGAACGAAACGAACTTGGTCCAAAGAATGCCAACGGATCAAATGGGAGGAGGAAGATGGACGAACTAGACGAACATGGTCCAATGAAGGCCAACAGATCGAATGGTAAGACGAAAAGGGACGAAAGTGACAAACTTTGTCCAAAGAAGGCCGACGGACCAAATGGGAGGACGATGAGGGACAAAAGAGACGAACTAGATCCAAAGAGGGACAATAGATCTAATGCGACGACAATGATGGACGAACGAGACGAACTTGGTCCAAAGATGGCCAACGGATCTAATGCGCGGACGAAGATGGACGAACGAGACGAACTTGGTCCAAAGAAGGCCAACGGATCAAATGGGAGGACGAAGATGGACGAACTAGACGAACATGGTCCAAAGAAGGCCAACAGATCAAATGGTAGGACAAAGAGGGATGAAAGTGACGAACTTGGTCCAAAGAAGGCCAACGGATCAAATGGGAGGACGAAGAGGGACAAAAGAGACGAACTAGATCCAAAGAGGGACAATAGATCTAATGCGAGGACAATGAAGGACGAACGAGACGAACTTGGTCCAAAGATGGCCAACGGATCTAATGCGAGGACGAAGATGGACGAACGAAACGAACTTGGTCCAAAGAATACCAACGGATCAAATGGGAGGAGGAAGATGGACGAACTAGACGAACATGGTCCAAAGAAGGCCAACAGATCAAATGGTAGGACGAAGAGGGACGAAAGTGACGAACTTGGTCCAAAGAAGGCCAACGGATCAAATGGGAGGACGAAGAGGGATGAAAGAGACGAACTTGATCCAAACAAGGATGACGGATCTAATGCGAGGACAATGATGGACGAACGAGACGAACTTGGTCCAAAGAAGGCCAACGGATCTAATGCGAGGACGAAGAATGACGAACGAGACGAACGTGGTCCAAAGAAGGCCAACGGATCTAATGGGAGGACGAAGATTGACGAACGAGACGAACTTGATCCAAAGAAGGCCAACGGATCAAATGAGAGGAGGAAGATGGACGAAATAGACGAACATGGTCCAAAGAAGGCCAACAGATCACATGGTAGGACGAAGAGGGACGAAAGTGACGAACTTGGTCCAAAGAAGGCCAACGGATCAAATGGGAGGATGAACAGGGACAAAAGAGACGAACTTGATCCAAAGTGGGACAATAGATCTAATGCGACGACAATGATGGACGAACGAGACGAACTTGGTCCAAAGATGGCCAACGGATCTAATGCTCGGACGAAGATGGACGAACGAGACGAACTTGGTCCAAAGAAGGCCAACGGATCAAATGGGAGGACGAAGAAGGACTAACGAGACGAACTTGATCCAAAGAAGGCCAACGGATCAAATGGGAGGACGATGATGGACGAACTAGACGTACATGGTCCAAAGAAGGCCAACAGATCAAATGGTAGGACGAAGAGGGACGAGAGTGACGAACTTGGTCCAAAGAAGGCCAACAGATCAAATGGGAGGACGAAGAGGGATGAAAGAGACGAACTTGATCCAAACAAGGACGACGGATCTAATGCGACGGCAATGACGGACGAACGAGACGAACTTGGTCCAAAGAAGGCCAACGGATCTAATGCGAGGACGAAGATTGACGAACGAGACGAACTTGGTCCAAAGAAGGCCAACGGATCTAATGCGAGGACGAAGATTGACGAACGAGACGAACTTGGTCCAAAGAAGGCCAACGGATCAAATGGGAGGATGAACAGGGACAAAAGAGACGAACTTGATCCAAAGAGGGACAATAGATCTAATGCGACGACAATGATGGACGAACGAGACGAACTTGGTCCAAAGATGGCCAACGGATCTAATGCTCGGACGAAGATGGACGAACGAGACGAACTTGGTCCAAAGAAGGCCAACGGATCAAATGGGAGGACGAAGAAGGACTAACGAGACGAACTTGATCCAAAGAAGGCCAACGGATCAAATGGGAGGACGATGATGGACGAACTAGACGTACATGGTCCAAAGAAGGCCAACAGATCAAATGGTAGGACGAAGAGGGACGAGAGTGACGAACTTGGTCCAAAGAAGGCCAACGGATCAAATGGGAGGACGAAGAGGGATGAAAGAGACGAACTTGATCCAAACAAGGACGACGGACCTAATGCGACGGCAATGACGGACGAACGAGACGAACTTGGTCCAAAGAAGGCCAAAGGATCTAATGCGACGACAATGATGGACGAACGAGACGAACTTGGTCCAAAGAAGGCCAACGGATCTAATTCGAGGACGAAGATGGACGAACGAGACGAACATGGTCCAAAGAAGGCCAACGGATCAAAAGGGAGGACGAAGAGGGATTAACGAGAGGAACTTGATCTAAAGAAGGCCATCGGATCAAATGGGAGGATGAAGATGGACGAACTAGACGAACATGGTCCAAAGAAGGCCAACAGATCAAATGGTAGGACGAAGAGGGACGAAAGTGACGAACTTGGTCCAAAGAAGGCCAACGGATCAAATGGGAGGACGAAGAGGGACGAAATAGACAAACTTGATCCACAGAAGGACAACGGATCTAATGCGACGACAATGAAGGACGAACGAGACGAACTTGGTCCAACGAAGACCAACGGATCTAATTCGAGGACGAAGATGGACGAAAGTGACGAACTTGGTCCAAAGAAGGCCAACGGATCAAATGGGAGGACAAAGAGGGACAAAAGAGACGAACTTGATCCAAAGAGGGACAATAGATCTAATGCGACGACAATGATGGACGAACGAGACGAACTTGGTCCAAAGATGGCCAACGGATCAAATGGGAGGACAAAGAGGGACAAAAGAGACGAACTTGATCCAAAGAGGGACAATAGATCTAATGCGACGACAATGATGGACGAACGAGACGAACTTGGTCCAAAGAAGGCCAACGGATCTAATTCGAGGACGAAGATGGACGAATGAGACGAACTTGGACCAAAGAAGGCCAACGGATCAAATGGGAGGACAAAGAGGGACTAACGAGAGGAACTTGATCTAAAGAAAGCCATCGGATGAAATGGGAGGATGAAGATGGACGAACTAGACTAACATGGTCCAAAGAAGGCCAACAGATCAAATGGTAGGACGAAGAGGGACGAAAGTGACGAACTTGGTCCAAAGAAGGCCAACGGATCAAATGGGAGGACGAAGAGGGATGAAAGAGACAAACTTGATCCAAAGAAGGACAACTGATCTAATGCGACGACAATGATGGACGAACGAGACGAACTTGGTCCAAAGAAGGCCAACAGATCAAATGGTAGGACGAAGAGGGACGAAAGTGACGAACTTGGTCCAAAGAAGGCCAACGGATCAAATGGGAGGACGAAGAGGGACGAAATAGACAAACTTGATCCACAGAAGGACAACGGATCTAATGCGACGACAATGAAGGACGAACGAGACGAACTTGGTCCAACGAAGACCAACGGATCTAATTCGAGGACGAAGATGGACGAAAGTGACGAACTTGGTCCAAAGAAGGCCAACGGATCAAATGGGAGGACAAAGAGGGACAAAAGAGACAAACTTGATCCAAAGAGGGACAATAGATCTAATGCGACGACAATGATGGACGAACGAGACGAACTTGGTCCAAAGATGGCCAATGGATGTAATGCGCGGACGAAGATGGACGAATGAGACGAACTTGGTCCAAAGAAGGCCAACGGATCAAATGGGAGGACAAAGAGGGACTAACGAGAGGAACTTGATCTAAAGAAAGCCATCGGATGAAATGGGAGGATGAAGATGGACGAACTAGACGAACATGGTCCAAAGAAGGCCAACAGATCAAATGGTAGGACGAAGAGGGACGAAAGTGACGAACTTGGTCCAAAGAAGGCCAACGGATCAAATGGGAGGACGAAGATGGACGATCTAGACGAACATGGTCCAAAGAAGGCCAACAGATCAAATGGTAGGACGAAGAGGGACGAAAGTGACGAACTTGGTCCAAAGAAGGCCAACGGATCAAATTGGAGGGCAAAGAGGGACGAACGAGGCAAACTTGGTCCAAAGAAGGCCAACGGATCTAATGGGAGGACGAAGAGGGATGAAAGAGACGAACTTGATCCAAACAAGGACGACGGATCTAATGCGACGGCAATGACGGACGAACGAGACGAACTTGGTCCAAAGAAGGCCAACGGATCTAATGCGAGGACGAAGATTGACGAACGAGACGAACTTGGTCCAAAGAAGGCCAACGGATCTAATGGGAGGACGAAAAGGGACGAACGAGACAAACGTTTTCCAAAGAATTCCAACGGATCTAATGGGAAGACGAAGATGGACAAACGAGACGAACTTGGTCCAATGATGGCCAACGGATCAAATGGGAGGACGAAGATGGACGAACTAGACGAACATGGTCCAAAGAAGGCCAACGGATCTAATGGGAGGACGAAGATGGACGAACGAAACGAACTTGGTCCAAAGAATGCCAACGGATCAAATGGGAGGAGGAAGATGGACGAACTAGACGAACATGGTCCAATGAAGGCCAACAGATCGAATGGTAAGACGAAAAGGGACGAAAGTGACAAACTTTGTCCAAAGAAGGCCGACGGACCAAATGGGAGGACGATGAGGGACAAAAGAGACGAACTAGATCCAAAGAGGGACAATAGATCTAATGCGACGACAATGATGGACGAACGAGACGAACTTGGTCCAAAGATGGCCAACGGATCTAATGCGCGGACGAAGATGGACGAACGAGACGAACTTGGTCCAAAGAAGGCCAACGGATCAAATGGGAGGACAAAGAGGGACAAAAGAGACGAACTTGATCCAAAGAGGGACAATAGATCTAATGCGACGACAATGATGGACGAACGAGACGAACTTGGTCCAAAGATGGCCAACGGATCAAATGGGAGGACAAAGAGGGACAAAAGAGACGAACTTGATCCAAAGAGGGACAATAGATCTAATGCGACGACAATGATGGACGAACGAGACGAACTTGGTCCAAAGAAGGCCAACGGATCTAATTCGAGGACGAAGATGGACGAATGAGACGAACTTGGACCAAAGAAGGCCAACGGATCAAATGGGAGGACAAAGAGGGACTAACGAGAGGAACTTGATCTAAAGAAAGCCATCGGATGAAATGGGAGGATGAAGATGGACGAACTAGACTAACATGGTCCAAAGAAGGCCAACAGATCAAATGGTAGGACGAAGAGGGACGAAAGTGACGAACTTGGTCCAAAGAAGGCCAACGGATCAAATGGGAGGACGAAGAGGGATGAAAGAGACAAACTTGATCCAAAGAAGGACAACTGATCTAATGCGACGACAATGATGGACGAACGAGACGAACTTGGTCCAAAGAAGGCCAACAGATCAAATGGTAGGACGAAGAGGGACGAAAGTGACGAACTTGGTCCAAAGAAGGCCAACGGATCAAATGGGAGGACGAAGAGGGACGAAATAGACAAACTTGATCCACAGAAGGACAACGGATCTAATGCGACGACAATGAAGGACGAACGAGACGAACTTGGTCCAACGAAGACCAACGGATCTAATTCGAGGACGAAGATGGACGAAAGTGACGAACTTGGTCCAAAGAAGGCCAACGGATCAAATGGGAGGACAAAGAGGGACAAAAGAGACAAACTTGATCCAAAGAGGGACAATAGATCTAATGCGACGACAATGATGGACGAACGAGACGAACTTGGTCCAAAGATGGCCAACGGATGTAATGCGCGGACGAAGATGGACGAATGAGACGAACTTGGTCCAAAGAAGGCCAACGGATCAAATGGGAGGACAAAGAGGGACTAACGAGAGGAACTTGATCTAAAGAAAGCCATCGGATGAAATGGGAGGATGAAGATGGACGAACTAGACGAACATGGTCCAAAGAAGGCCAACAGATCAAATGGTAGGACGAAGAGGGACGAAAGTGACGAACTTGGTCCAAAGAAGGCCAACGGATCAAATGGGAGGACGAAGATGGACGATCTAGACGAACATGGTCCAAAGAAGGCCAACAGATCAAATGGTAGGACGAAGAGGGACGAAAGTGACGAACTTGGTCCAAAGAAGGCCAACGGATCAAATTGGAGGGCAAAGAGGGACGAACGAGGCAAACTTGGTCCAAAGAAGGCCAACGGATCTAATGGGAGGACGAAGAGGGATGAAAGAGACGAACTTGATCCAAACAAGGACGACGGATCTAATGCGACGGCAATGACGGACGAACGAGACGAACTTGGTCCAAAGAAGGCCAACGGATCTAATGCGAGGACGAAGATTGACGAACGAGACGAACTTGGTCCAAAGAAGGCCAACGGATCTAATGGGAGGACGAAAAGGGACGAACGAGACAAACGTTTTCCAAAGAATTCCAACGGATCTAATGGGAAGACGAAGATGGACAAACGAGACGAACTTGGTCCAATGATGGCCAACGGATCAAATGGGAGGACGAAGATGGACGAACTAGACGAACATGGTCCAAAGAAGGCCAACGGATCTAATGGGAGGACGAAGATGGACGAACGAAACGAACTTGGTCCAAAGAATGCCAACGGATCAAATGGGAGGAGGAAGATGGACGAACTAGACGAACATGGTCCAATGAAGGCCAACAGATCGAATGGTAAGACGAAAAGGGACGAAAGTGACAAACTTTGTCCAAAGAAGGCCGACGGACCAAATGGGAGGACGATGAGGGACAAAAGAGACGAACTAGATCCAAAGAGGGACAATAGATCTAATGCGACGACAATGATGGACGAACGAGACGAACTTGGTCCAAAGATGGCCAACGGATCTAATGCGCGGACGAAGATGGACGAACGAGACGAACTTGGTCCAAAGAAGGCCAACGGATCAAATGGGAGGACGAAGATGGACGAACTAGACGAACATGGTCCAAAGAAGGCCAACAGATCAAATGGTAGGACAAAGAGGGATGAAAGTGACGAACTTGGTCCAAAGAAGGCCAACGGATCAAATGGGAGGACGAAGAGGGACAAAAGAGACGAACTAGATCCAAAGAGGGACAATAGATCTAATGCGAGGACAATGAAGGACGAACGAGACGAACTTGGTCCAAAGATGGCCAACGGATCTAATGCGAGGACGAAGATGGACGAACGAACGAACTTGGTCCAAAGAATACCAACGGATCAAATGGGAGGAGGAAGATGGACGAACTAGACGAACATGGTCCAAAGAAGGCCAACAGATCAAATGGTAGGACGAAGAGGGACGAAAGTGACGAACTTGGTCCAAAGAAGGCCAACGGATCAAATGGGAGGACGAAGAGGGATGAAAGAGACGAACTTGATCCAAACAAGGATGACGGATCTAATGCGAGGACAATGATGGACGAACGAGACGAACTTGGTCCAAAGAAGGCCAACGGATCTAATGCGAGGACGAAGAATGACGAACGAGACGAACGTGGTCCAAAGAAGGCCAACGGATCTAATGGGAGGACGAAGATTGACGAACGAGACGAACTTGATCCAAAGAAGGCCAACGGATCAAATGAGAGGAGGAAGATGGACGAAATAGACGAACATGGTCCAAAGAAGGCCAACAGATCACATGGTAGGACGAAGAGGGACGAAAGTGACGAACTTGGTCCAAAGAAGGCCAACGGATCAAATGGGAGGATGAACAGGGACAAAAGAGACGAACTTGATCCAAAGTGGGACAATAGATCTAATGCGACGACAATGATGGACGAACGAGACGAACTTGGTCCAAAGATGGCCAACGGATCTAATGCTCGGACGAAGATGGACGAACGAGACGAACTTGGTCCAAAGAAGGCCAACGGATCAAATGGGAGGACGAAGAAGGACTAACGAGACGAACTTGATCCAAAGAAGGCCAACGGATCAAATGGGAGGACGATGATGGACGAACTAGACGTACATGGTCCAAAGAAGGCCAACAGATCAAATGGTAGGACGAAGAGGGACGAGAGTGACGAACTTGGTCCAAAGAAGGCCAACAGATCAAATGGGAGGACGAAGAGGGATGAAAGAGACGAACTTGATCCAAACAAGGACGACGGATCTAATGCGACGGCAATGACGGACGAACGAGACGAACTTGGTCCAAAGAAGGCCAACGGATCTAATGCGAGGACGAAGATTGACGAACGAGACGAACTTGGTCCAAAGAAGGCCAACGGATCTAATGCGAGGACGAAGATTGACGAACGAGACGAACTTGGTCCAAAGAAGGCCAACGGATCAAATGGGAGGATGAACAGGGACAAAAGAGACGAACTTGATCCAAAGAGGGACAATAGATCTAATGCGACGACAATGATGGACGAACGAGACGAACTTGGTCCAAAGATGGCCAACGGATCTAATGCTCGGACGAAGATGGACGAACGAGACGAACTTGGTCCAAAGAAGGCCAACGGATCAAATGGGAGGACGAAGAAGGACTAACGAGACGAACTTGATCCAAAGAAGGCCAACGGATCAAATGGGAGGACGATGATGGACGAACTAGACGTACATGGTCCAAAGAAGGCCAACAGATCAAATGGTAGGACGAAGAGGGACGAGAGTGACGAACTTGGTCCAAAGAAGGCCAACGGATCAAATGGGAGGACGAAGAGGGATGAAAGAGACGAACTTGATCCAAACAAGGACGACGGACCTAATGCGACGGCAATGACGGACGAACGAGACGAACTTGGTCCAAAGAAGGCCAAAGGATCTAATGCGACGACAATGATGGACGAACGAGACGAACTTGGTCCAAAGAAGGCCAACGGATCTAATTCGAGGACGAAGATGGACGAACGAGACGAACATGGTCCAAAGAAGGCCAACGGATCAAAAGGGAGGACGAAGAGGGACTAACGAGAGGAACTTGATCTAAAGAAGGCCATCGGATCAAATGGGAGGATGAAGATGGACGAACTAGACGAACATGGTCCAAAGAAGGCCAACAGATCAAATGGTAGGACGAAGAGGGACGAAAGTGACGAACTTGGTCCAAAGAAGGCCAACGGATCAAATGGGAGGACGAAGAGGGACGAAATAGACAAACTTGATCCACAGAAGGACAACGGATCTAATGCGACGACAATGAAGGACGAACGAGACGAACTTGGTCCAACGAAGACCAACGGATCTAATTCGAGGACGAAGATGGACGAAAGTGACGAACTTGGTCCAAAGAAGGCCAACGGATCAAATGGGAGGACAAAGAGGGACAAAAGAGACGAACTTGATCCAAAGAGGGACAATAGATCTAATGCGACGACAATGATGGACGAACGAGACGAACTTGGTCCAAAGATGGCCAACGGATCAAATGGGAGGACAAAGAGGGACAAAAGAGACGAACTTGATCCAAAGAGGGACAATAGATCTAATGCGACGACAATGATGGACGAACGAGACGAACTTGGTCCAAAGAAGGCCAACGGATCTAATTCGAGGACGAAGATGGACGAATGAGACGAACTTGGACCAAAGAAGGCCAACGGATCAAATGGGAGGACAAAGAGGGACTAACGAGAGGAACTTGATCTAAAGAAAGCCATCGGATGAAATGGGAGGATGAAGATGGACGAACTAGACTAACATGGTCCAAAGAAGGCCAACAGATCAAATGGTAGGACGAAGAGGGACGAAAGTGACGAACTTGGTCCAAAGAAGGCCAACGGCTCAAATGGGAGGACGAAGAGGGATGAAAGAGACAAACTTGATCCAAAGAAGGACAACTGATCTAATGCGACGACAATGATGGACGAACGAGACGAACTTGGTCCAAAGAAGGCCAACAGATCAAATGGTAGGACGAAGAGGGACGAAAGTGACGAACTTGGTCCAAAGAAGGCCAACGGATCAAATGGGAGGACGAAGAGGGACGAAATAGACAAACTTGATCCACAGAAGGACAACGGATCTAATGCGACGACAATGAAGGACGAACGAGACGAACTTGGTCCAACGAAGACCAACGGATCTAATTCGAGGACGAAGATGGACGAAAGTGACGAACTTGGTCCAAAGAAGGCCAACGGATCAAATGGGAGGACAAAGAGGGACAAAAGAGACAAACTTGATCCAAAGAGGGACAATAGATCTAATGCGACGACAATGATGGACGAACGAGACGAACTTGGTCCAAAGATGGCCAACGGATGTAATGCGCGGACGAAGATGGACGAATGAGACGAACTTGGTCCAAAGAAGGCCAACGGATCAAATGGGAGGACAAAGAGGGACTAACGAGAGGAACTTGATCTAAAGAAAGCCATCGGATGAAATGGGAGGATGAAGATGGACGAACTAGACGAACATGGTCCAAAGAAGGCCAACAGATCAAATGGTAGGACGAAGAGGGACGAAAGTGACGAACTTGGTCCAAAGAAGGCCAACGGATCAAATGGGAGGACGAAGATGGACGATCTAGACGAACATGGTCCAAAGAAGGCCAACAGATCAAATGGTAGGACGAAGAGGGACGAAAGTGACGAACTTGGTCCAAAGAAGGCCAACGGATCAAATGGCAGGACGAAGAAGGACTAACGAGACGAACTTGATCCAAAGAAGGCCAACGGATCAAATGGGAGGACGATGATGGACGAACCAGACGTACATGGTCCAAAGAAGGCCAACAGATCAAATGGTAGGACGAAGAGGGACGAGATTGACGAACTTGGTCCAAAGAAGGCCAACGGATCAAATGGGAGGACGAAGAGGGATGAAAGAGACGAACTTGATCCAAACAAGGACGACGGATCTAATGCGACGGCAATGACGGACGAACGAGACGAACTTGGTCCAAAGAAGGCCAACGGATCTAATGCGAGGACGAAGATTGACGAACGAGACGAACTTGGTCCAAAGAAGGCCAACGGATCTAATGGGAGGACGAAAAGGGACGAACGAGACAAACGTTTTCCAAAGAATTCCAACGGATCTAATGGGAAGACGAAGATGGACAAACGAGACGAACTTGGTCCAATGATGGCCAACGGATCAAATGGGAGGACGAAGATGGACGAACTAGACGAACATGGTCCAAAGAAGGCCAACGGATCAAATGGGAGGACGAAGATGGACGAACGAAACAAACTTGGTCCAAAGAAGGCCAACGGATCAAATTGGAGGGCAAAGAGGGACGAACGAGGCAAACTTGGTCCAAAGAAGGCCAACGGATCTAATGGGAGGACGAAGAGGGATGAAAGAGACGAACTTGATCCAAACAAGGACGACGGATCTAATGCGACGGCAATGACGGACGAACGAGACGAACTTGGTCCAAAGAAGGCCAACGGATCTAATGCGAGGACGAAGATTGACGAACGAGACGAACTTGGTCCAAAGAAGGCCAACGGATCTAATGCGAGGACGAAGATTGACGAACGAGACGAACTTGGTCCAAAGAAGGCCAACGGATCTAATGGGAGGACGAAAAGGGACGAACGAGACAAACGTTTTCCAAAGAATTCCAACGGATCTAATGGGAAGACGAAGATGGACAAACGAGACGAACTTGGTCCAATGATGGCCAACGGATCAAATGGGAGGACGAAGATGGACGAACTAGACGAACATGGTCCAAAGAAGGCCAACGGATCTAATGGGAGGACGAAGATGGACGAACGAAACGAACTTGGTCCAAAGAATGCCAACGGATCAAATGGGAGGAGGAAGATGGACGAACTAGACGAACATGGTCCAATGAAGGCCAACAGATCGAATGGTAGGACGAAAAGGGACGAAAGTGACAAACTTTGTCCAAAGAAGGCCGACGGACCAAATGGGAGGACGATGAGGGACAAAAGAGACGAACTAGATCCAAAGAGGGACAATAGATCTAATGCGACGACAATGATGGACGAACGAGACGAACATGGTCCAAAGATGGCCAACGGATCTAATGCGCGGACGAAGATGGACGAACGAGACGAACTTGGTCCAAAGAAGGCCAACGGATCAAATGGGAGGACGAAGATGGACGAACTAGACGAACATGGTCCAAAGAAGGCCAACAGATCAAATGGTAGGACAAAGAGGGATGAAAGTGACGAACTTGGTCCAAAGAAGGCCAACGGATCAAATGGGAAGACGAAGAGGGACAAAAGAGACGAACTAGATCCAAAGAGGGACAATAGATCTAATGCGAGGACAATGAAGGACGAACGAGACGAACTTGGTCCAAAGATGGCCAACGGATCTAATGCGAGGACGAAGATGGACGAACGAAACGAACTTGGTCCAAAGAATGCCAACGGATCAAATGGGAGGAGGAAGATGGACGAACTAGACGAACATGGTCCAAAGAAGGCCAACAGATCAAATGGTAGGACGAAGAGGGACGAAAGTGACGAACTTGGTCCAAAGAAGGCCAACGGATCAAATGGGAGGACGAAGAGGGATGAAAGAGACGAACTTGATCCAAACAAGGATGACGGATCTAATGCGAGGACAATGATGGACGAACGAGACGAACTTGGTCCAAAGAAGGCCAACGGATCTAATGCGAGGACGAAGAATGACGAACGAGACGAACGTGGTCCAAAGAAGGCCAACGGATCTAATGGGAGGACGAAGATTGACGAACGAGACGAACTTGATCCAAAGAAGGCCAACGGATCAAATGAGAGGAGGAAGATGGACGAAATAGACGAACATGGTCCAAAGAAGGCCAACAGATCACATGGTAGGACGAAGAGGGACGAAAGTGACGAACTTGGTCCAAAGAAGGCCAACGGATCAAATGGGAGGATGAACAGGGACAAAAGAGACGAACTTGATCCAAAGTGGGACAATAGATCTAATGCGACGACAATGATGGACGAACGAGACGAACTTGGTCCAAAGATGGCCAACGGATCTAATGCTCGGACGAAGATGGACGAACGAGACGAACTTGGTCCAAAGAAGGCCAACGGATCAAATGGGAGGACGAAGAAGGACTAACGAGACGAACTTGATCCAAAGAAGGCCAACGGATCAAATGGGAGTACGATGATGGACGAACTAGACGTACATGGTCCAAAGAAGGCCAACAGATCAAATGGTAGGACGAAGAGGGACGAGATTGACGAACTTGGTCCAAAGAAGGCCAACGGATCAAATGGGAGGACGAAGAGGGATGAAAGAGACGAACTTGATCCAAACAAGGACGACGGATCTAATGCGACGGCAATGACGGACGAACGAGACGAACTTGGTCCAAAGAAGGCCAACGGATCTAATGCGAGGACGAAGATTGACGAACGAGACGAACTTGGTCCAAAGAAGGCCAACGGATCTAATGGGAGGACGAAAAGGGACGAACGAGACAAACGTTTTCCAAAGAATTCCAACGGATCTAATGGGAAGACGAAGATGGACAAACGAGACGAACTTGGTCCAATGATGGCCAACGGATCAAATGGGAGGACGAAGATGGACGAACTAGACGAACATTGTCCAAAGAAGGCCAACGGATCTAATGGGAGGACGAAGATGGACGAACGAAACGAACTTGGTCCAAAGAATGCCAACGGATCAAATGGGAGGAGGAAGATGGACGAACTAGACGAACATGGTCCAATGAAGGCCAACAGATCGAATGGTAGGACGAAAAGGGACGAAAGTGACAAACTTTGTCCAAAGAAGGCCGACGGACCAAATGGGAGGACGATGAGGGACAAAAGAGACGAACTAGATCCAAAGAGGGACAATAGATCTAATGCGACGACAATGATGGACGAACGAGACGAACTTGGTCCAAAGATGGCCAACGGATCTAATGCGCGGACGAAGATGGACGAACGAGACGAACTTGGTCCAAAGAAGGCCAACGGATCAAATGGGAGGACGAAGATGGACGAACTAGACGAACATGGTCCAAAGAAGGCCAACAGATCAAATGGTAGGACAAAGAGGGATGAAAGTGACGAACTTGGTCCAAAGAAGGCCAACGGATCAAATGGGAGGACGAAGAGGGACAAAAGAGACGAACTAGATCCAAAGAGGGACAATAGATCTAATGCGAGGACAATGAAGGACGAACGAGACGAACTTGGTCCAAAGATGGCCAACGGATCTAATGCGAGGACGAAGATGGACGAACGAAACGAACTTGGTCCAAAGAATGCCAACGGATCAAATGGGAGGAGGAAGATGGACGAACTAGACGAACATGGTCCAAAGAAGGCCAACAGATCAAATGGTAGGACGAAGAGGGACGAAAGTGACGAACTTGGTCCAAAGAAGGCCAACGGATCAAATGGGAGGACGAAGAGGGATGAAAGAGACGAACTTGATCCAAACAAGGATGACGGATCTAATGCGAGGACAATGATGGACGAACGAGACGAACTTGGTCCAAAGAAGGCCAACGGATCTAATGCGAGGACGAAGAATGACGAACGAGACGAACGTGGTCCAAAGAAGGCCAACGGATCTAATGGGAGGACGAAGATTGACGAACGAGACGAACTTGATCCAAAGAAGGCCAACGGATCAAATGAGAGGAGGAAGATGGACGAAATAGACGAACATGGTCCAAAGAAGGCCAACAGATCACATGGTAGGACGAAGAGGGACGAAAGTGACGAACTTGGTCCAAAGAAGGCCAACGGATCAAATGGGAGGATGAACAGGGACAAAAGAGACGAACTTGATCCAAAGTGGGACAATAGATCTAATGCGACGACAATGATGGACGAACGAGACGAACTTGGTCCAAAGATGGCCAACGGATCTAATGCTCGGACGAAGATGGACGAACGAGACGAACTTGGTCCAAAGAAGGCCAACGGATCAAATGGGAGGACGAAGAAGGACTAACGAGACGAACTTGATCCAAAGAAGGCCAACGGATCAAATGGGAGTACGATGATGGACGAACTAGACGTACATGGTCCAAAGAAGGCCAACAGATCAAATGGTAGGACGAAGAGGGACGAGAGTGACGAACTTGGTCCAAAGAAGGCCAACAGATCAAATGGGAGGACGAAGAGGGATGAAAGAGACGAACTTGATCCAAACAAGGACGACGGATCTAATTCGACGGCAATGACGGACGAACGAGACGAACTTGGTCCAAAGAAGGCCAACGGATCTAATGCGAGGACGAAGATTGACGAACGAGACGAACTTGGTCCAAAGAAGGCCAACGTATCTAATGCGAGGACGAAGATTGACGAACGAGACGAACTTGGTCCAAAGAAGGCCAACGGATCAAATGGGAGGATGAACAGGGACAAAAGAGACGAACTTGATCCAAAGAGGGACAATAGATCTAATGCGACGACAATGATGGACGAACGAGACGAACTTGGTCCAAAGATGGCCAACGGATCTAATGCTCGGACGAAGATGGACGAACGAGACGAACTTGGTCCAAAGAAGGCCAACGGATCAAATGGGAGGACGAAGAAGGACTAACGAGACGAACTTGATCCAAAGAAGGCCAACGGATCAAATGGGAGGACGATGATGGACGAACTAGACGTACATGGTCCAAAGAAGGCCAACAGATCAAATGGTAGGACGAAGAGGGACGAGAGTGACGAACTTGGTCCAAAGAAGGCCAACGGATCAAATGGGAGGACGAAGAGGGATGAAAGAGACGAACTTGATCCAAACAAGGACGACGGACCTAATGCGACGGCAATGACGGACGAACGAGACGAACTTGGTCCAAAGAAGGCCAAAGGATCTAATGCGACGACAATGATGGACGAACGAGACGAACTTGGTCCAAAGAAGGCCAACGGATCTAATTCGAGGACGAAGATGGACGAACGAGACGAACATGGTCCAAAGAAGGCCAACGGATCAAAAGGGAGGACGAAGAGGGACTAACGAGAGGAACTTGATCTAAAGAGGGCCATCGGATCAAATGGGAGGATGAAGATGGACGAACTAGACGAACATGGTCCAAACAAGGCCAACAGATCAAATGGTAGGACGAAGAGGGACGAAAGTGACGAACTTGGTCCAAAGAAGGCCAACGGATCAAATGGGAGGACGAAGAGGGACGAAATAGACAAACTTGATCCACAGAAGGACAACGGATCTAATGCGACGACAATGAAGGACGAACGAGACGAACTTGGTCCAACGAAGACCAACGGATCTAATTCGAGGACGAAGATGGACGAAAGTGACGAACTTGGTCCAAAGAAGGCCAACGGATCAAATGGGAGGACAAAGAGGGACAAAAGAGACGAACTTGATCCAAAGAGGGACAATAGATCTAATGCGACGACAATGATGGACGAACGAGACGAACTTGGTCCAAAGATGGCCAACGGATCAAATGGGAGGACAAAGAGGGACAAAAGAGACGAACTTGATCCAAAGAGGGACAATAGATCTAATGCGACGACAATGATGGACGAACGAGACGAACTTGGTCCAAAGAAGGCCAACGGATCTAATTCGAGGACGAAGATGGACGAATGAGACGAACTTGGTCCAAAGAAGGCCAACGGATCAAATGGGAGGACAAAGAGGGACTAACGAGAGGAACTTGATCTAAAGAAAGCCATCGGATGAAATGGGAGGATGAAGATGGACGAACTAGACGAACATGGTCCAAAGAAGGCCAACAGATCAAATGGTAGGACGAAGAGGGACGAAAGTGACGAACTTGGTCCAAAGAAGGCCAACGGATCAAATGGGAGGACGAAGAGGGATGAAAGAGACAAACTTGATCCAAAGAAGGACAACTGATCTAATGCGACGACAATGATGGACGAACGAGACGAACTTGGTCCAAAGAAGGCCAACGGATCTAATTCGAGGACGAAGATGGACGAACGAGACGAACTTGGTCCAAAGAAGGCCAACGGATCGAATGGGAGGATGAAGATGGACGAACTAGACGAACATGGTCTAAAGAAGGCCAACAGATCAAATGGTAGGACGAAGAGGGATGAAAGTGACGAACTTGGTCCAAAGAAGGCCAACGGATCAAATGGGAGGACGAAGAAGGACTAACGAGACGAACTTGATCCAAAGAAGGCCAACGGATCAAATGGGAGGAGGAAGATGGACGAACTAGACGAACATGGTCCAAAGATGGCCAACAGATCAAATGGTAGGACGAAGAGGGAAGAAAGTGACGTACTCGGTCCAAAGAAGGCCTACGGATCAAATGGGAGGACGAAGAGGGACAAAAGAGACGAACTTGATCCAAAGAGGGACAATAGATCTAATGCGACGACAATGATGGACGAACGAGATGAACTTGGTCCAAAGATGGCCAACGGATCAAATGGGAGGACGACGAGGGACTAACGAGAGGAACTTGATCTAAAGAAAGCCATCGGATGAAATGGGAGGATGAAGATGGACGAACTAGACGAACATGGTCCAAAGAAGGCCAACAGATCAAATGGTAGGACGAAGAGGGACGAAAGTGACGAACTTGGTCCAAAGAAGGCCAACGGATCAAATGGGAGGACGAAGAGGGATGAAAGAGACAAACTTGATCCAAAGAAGGACAACTGATCTAATGCGACGACAATGATGGACGAACGAGACGAACTTGGTCCAAAGAAGGCCAACGGATCTAATTCGAGGACGAAGATGGACGAACGAGACGAACTTGGTCCAAAGAAGGCCAACGGATCGAATGGGAGGATGAAGATGGACGAACTAGACGAACATGGTCCAAAAAAGGCCAACAGATCAAATGGTAGGACAAAGAGGGATGAAAGTGACGAACTTGGTCCAAAGAAGGCCAACGGATCAAATGGGAGGACGAAGAGGGACTAACGAGACGAACTTGATCCAAAGAAGGCCAACGGAACAAATGGGAGGACGAATATGGACGAACTAGATGATCATGGTCCAAAGAAGGCCAACATATCAAATGGTAGGACGAAGAGGGACGAAAGTGACGAACTTGGTCCAAAGAAGGCCAACAGATCAAATGGGGGGACGAAGAAGGACTAACGAGACGAACTTGATCCAAAGAAGGCCAACGGATCAAATGGTAGGAGGAAGATGGACGAACTAGACGAACATGGTCCAAAGAAGGCCAACAGATCAAATGGTAGGACGAAGAGGGACGAAAGTGACGAACTTGGTCCAAAGAAGGGCAACAGATCAAATGGTAGGACGAAGAGGGACGAAAGTGACGAACTTGGTCCAAAGAAGGCCAACGGATCAAATGGGAGGACGAAGAGGGACAAAAGAGACGAACTTGATCCAAAGAGGGACAATAGATCTAATGCGACGACAATGATGGACGAACGAGACGAACTTAGTCCAAAGATGGCCAACAGATCTAATGCGCGGACGAAGATGGACGAACGAGACGAACTTGGTCCAAAGAAGGCCAACGGATCAAATGGGAGGACGAAGAGGGACCAACGAGAGGAACTTGATCTAAAGAAGGCCATCGGATCAAATGGGAGGATGAAGATGGACGAACTAGACGAACATGGTCCAAAGAAGGCCAACAGAACAAATGGTAGGACAAAGAGGGACGAAAGTGACGAACTTGGTCCAAAGAAGGCCAACGGATCAAATGGGAGGGCGAAGAGGGATGAAAGAGACAAACTTGATCCAAAGAAGGACAACTGATCTAATGCGACGACAATGATGGACGAACGAGACGAACTTGGTCCAAAGAAGGCCAACGGATCTAATTCGAGGACGAAGATGGACGAACGAGACGAAGTTGGTCCAAAGAAGGCCAACGGATCAAATGGGAGGACGACGAGGGACTAACGAGACGAACTTGATCCAAAGAAGGCCAACGGATCGAATGGGAGGATGAAGATGGACGAAGTAGACGAACATGGTCCAAAGAAGGCCAACAGATCAAATGGTAGGACGAAGAGGGATGAAAGTGACGAACTTGGTCTAAAGAAGGCAAACGGATCAAATGGGAGGAAGAAGAGGGACTAACGAGACGAACTTGATCCAAAGAATGCCAACGGATCAAATGGGAGGATGAAGATGGACGAACTACACGAACATGGTCCGAAGAAGGCCAACAAATCAAATGGTAGGACGAAGAGGGACGAAAGTGACGAACTTGGTCCAAAGAAGGCCAACAGATCAAATGGGAGGACGAAGAAGGACTAACGAGACGAACTTGATCTAAAGAAGGCCAACGGATCAAATGGGAGGACGAAGATGGACGAACTAGACGAACATGGTCGAAAGAAGGCAAACAGATCAAATGGTAGGACGAACAGGGACGAAAGTGACGAACTTGGTCCAAAGAAGGCCAACGGATCAAATGGGAGGATGAAGAGGCATGAAAGAGACGAACTTGATCCAAAAAAGGATGACGGATCTAATGCGACGACAATGACGGACGAACGAGACGAACTTGGTCCAATGAAGTCTAATGGATCTAATGGGAGGATTAAGAGGGACTAAAGAGACGAACTTGGCCCAAAGATGGCCAACGGATAAAATGGGAGGACGAAGAGTGACGAACTAGACGAACATGGTCCAAAGAAGGCCAACGGATCAAATGGGAGGACGAAGATGGACGAACGAGACAAACAAGGTTCAAAGAAGGCCAACGGATCAAATTGGAGGGCAAAGAGGGACGAACGAGACGAACTTGGTCCAAAGAAGGCCAACGAATCTAATGGGAGGACGAAGAGGGACGAACGATGATGGATGAACGAGACGAACTTGGTCCAAAGAAGGCCAACGGATCAAATGGGAGGACGAAGATGGGCAAACGAGACGAGCTTGGTCCAAAGAAGTCCAACGGATCTAATGGGAGGACGAAGAAGGACTAACGAGACGAACTTGGTCCAAAGAAGGCCAACGGATCTAATGCGAGGACGAAGAGGGACTAACGAGACGAACTTGATCCATAGAAGGCCAACGGATCAAATGGGAGGATGAAGATGGACGAACTAGACGAACATGGTCCAAAGAAGGCCAACAGATCTAATGGGAAGACGAAGATGCACGAACGAGACGAACTTGGTCCAATGAAGTCCAATGGATCTAATGGTAGGACGAAGAGGGACGAAAGTGACGAACTTGGTCCAAAGAAGGCCAACGGATCTAATGCGAGGACGAAGATTGACGAACGAGACGAACTTGGTCCAAAGAAGGCCAACGGATCTAATGGGAGGACGAAAAGGGACGAACGAGACAAACGTTTTCCAAAGAATTCAAACGGATCTAATGGGACGACGAAGATGGACGAACGCGACGAACTTGGTCCAATGAAGTCCAATGGATCTAATGGGAGGACGAAGAGGGACTAAAGAGACGAACTTGGCCCAAAGATGGCCAACGGATCAAATGGGAGGACGAAGATGGGCAAACGAGACGAGCTTGGGCCAAAGAAGTCCAACGGATCTAATGGGAGGACGAAGAAGGACTAACGAGACGAACTTGGTCCAAAGAAGGCCAACGGATCTAATGCGAGGACGAAGATGGACGAACGAGACGAACTTGGTCCAAAGAAGGCTAATGGATCAAAAGGGAGGACGAAGTGGGACTAACGAGACGAACTTGCTCCAAAGAAGGCCAACGGATCAAATGGGAGGAGGAAGATGGACGAACTAGACGAACATGGTCCAAAGAAGGCCAACAGATCAAATGGTAGGACGAAGAGGGACGAAAGTGACGAACTTGGTCCAAACGAAACGAACTTGGTCCAAAGAAGGCCAACGGATCAAATGGGAGGAGGAAGATGGACGAACTAGACGAACATGGTCCAAAGAAGGCAACCAGATCAAATGGTAGGACGAAGAGGGACAAAAGTGACGAACTTGGTCCAAAGAAGGCCAACGGATCAAATGGGAGGACGAAGATGGACGAACGAGACAAACAAGGTTCAAAGAAGGCCAACGGATCAAATTGGAGGGAAAATAGGGACGAACGAGACGAACTTGGTCCAAAGAAGGCCAACGGATCTAATGGGAGGACGAAGAGGGACGAACGATGATGGATGAACGAGACGAACTTGGTCCAAAGAAGGCCAACGGATCAAATGGGAGGACGAAGAGGGACTAACGAGACGAACTTGATCCATAGAAGGCCAACGGATCAAAAGGGAGGACGAAGTGGGACTAACGAGACGAACTTGCTCCAAAGAAGGCCAACGGATCAAATGGGAGGAGGAAGATGGACGAACTAGACGAACATGGACCAAAGAAGGCAACCAGATCAAATGGTAGGACGAAGAGGGACAAAAGTGACGAACTTGGTCCAAAGAAGGCCAACGGATCAAATGGGAGGACGAAGAGGGACAAAAGAGACGAACTAGATCCAAAGAGGGACAATAGATCTAATGCGACGACAATGATGGACGAACGAGACGAACTTGGTCCAAAGATGGCCAACGGATATAATGCGCGGACGAAGATGGACGAACGAGACGAACTTGGTCCAAAGAAGGCCAACAGAGCAAATGGGAGGACGAAGTGGGACTAACGAGACGAACTTGATCCAAAGAAGGCCATCGGGTCAAATGGGAGGATAAAGATGGACGAATTAGACGAACATGGTCCAAAGAAGGCCAACAGATCAACTGGTAGGACGAAGAGGGACGAAAGTGACGAAATTGGTCCAAAGAAGGCCAACGGATCAAATGGGAGGACGAAGAGGGACGAAAGAGACGAACTTGATCCAAAGAAGGACAACAGATCTAATGCGACGACAATGATGGACGAACGAGACGAACTTGGTCCAAAGAAGGCCAACGGATCTAATGCGAGGACGAAGATGGACGAACAAGACGAAATTGGTCCAAAGAAGGCCAACGGATCAAATGGGAGGACGAAGAGGGACTAACGAGATGAACTTGATCCATAGAAGGCCAACGGATCAAAAGGGAGGACGAAGTGGGACTAAGGAGACGAACTTGCTCCAAAGAAGGCCAACGGATCAAATGGGAGGAGGAAGATGGACGAACTAGACGAACATGGTCCAAAGAAGGCCAACAGATCAAATGGTAGGACGAAGAGGGACGAAAGTGACGAACTTGGTCCAAAGAAGGCCAACGGATCAAATGCGAGGACGAAGATGGACGAACGAAACGAACTTGGTCCAAAGAAGGCCAACGGATCAAATGGGAAGAGGAAGATGGACGAACTAGACGAACATGGTCCAAAGAAGGCAACCAGATCAAATGGTAGGACGAAGAGGGACAAAAGTGACGAACTTGGTCCAAAGAAGGCCAACGGATCAAATGGGAGGACGAAGAGGGACAAAAGAGACGAACTAGATCCAAAGAGGGACAATAGATCTAATGCGACGACAATGATGGACGAACGAGACGAACTTGGTCCAAAGAAGGCCGACGGATCTAATGCGAGGACGAAGATGGACGAACGAGACGAACTTGGTCCAAAGAAGGACAACAGATCAAATGGGAGGACGAAGTGGGACTAACGAGACGAACTTGATCCAAAGAAGGCCAACGGATCAAATGAGAGGAGGAAGATGGACGAAATAGACGAACATGGTCCAAAGAAGGCCAACAGATCAAATGGTAGGACGAAGAGGGACGAAAGTGACGAACTTGGTCCAAAGAAGGCCAACGGATCAAATGCGAGGACGAAGATGGACGAACGAAACGAAGTTGGTCCAAAGAAGGCAAACGGATCAAATGGGATGAGGAAGATGGACGAACTAGACGAACATGGTCCAAAGAAGGCCAACAGATCAAATGGGAGGACGAAGAGGGACGAATGAGACGAACTTGATCCAAAGAAGGACAACGGATCTAATGCGACGACAATGATGGACGAACGAGACGAACTTGGTCCAAAGAAGGCCAACGGATCTAATGCGAGGACGAAGATGGACGAACGAGACGAACTTGTTCCAAAGAAGGCCAACGGATCAAATGGGAGGACGAAGAGGGACTAACGAGACGAACTTGATCCATAGAAGGCCAACGGATCAAATGGGAGGATGAAGATGGACGAACTAGACGAACATGGTCCAAAGAAGGCCAACAGATCTAATGGGAAGACGAAGATGCACGAACGAGACGAACTTGGTCCAATGAAGTCCAATGGATCTAATGGTAGGACGAAGAGGGACGAAAGTGACGAACTTGGTCCAAAGAAGGCCAATGGATCTAATGCGAGGACGAAGATTGACGAACGAGACGAACTTGGTCCAAAGAAGGCCAACGGATCTAATGGGAGGACGAAAAGGGACGAACGAGACAAACGTTTTCCAAAGAATTCAAACGGATCTAATGGGACGACGAAGATGGACGAACGCGACGAACTTGGTCCAATGAAGTCCAATGGATCTAATGGGAGGACGAAGAGGGACTAAAGAGACGAACTTGGCCCAAAGATGGCCAACGGATCAAATGGGAGGACGAAGAGGGACGAACTAGACGAACATGGTCCAAAGAAGGCCAACGGATCAAATGGGAGGACGAAGATGGACGAACGAGACAAACATGGTCCAAAGAAGGCCAACGGATCAAATTGGAGGGCAAAGAGGGACGAACGAGACGAACTTGGTCCAAAGAAGGCCAACGGATCTAATGGGAGGACGAAGAGGGACGAACGATGATGGATGAACGAGACGAACTTGGTCCAAAGAAGGCCAACGGATCAAATGGGAGGACGAAGAGGGACTAACGAGACGAACTTGATCCATAGAAGGCCAACGGATCAAAAGGGAGGACGAAGTGGGACTAACGAGACGAACTTGCTCCAAAGAAGGCCAACGGATCAAATGGGAGGAGGAAGATGGACGAACTAGACGAACATGGACCAAAGAAGGCAACCAGATCAAATGGTAGGACGAAGAGGGACAAAAGTGACGAACTTGGTCCAAAGAAGGCCGACGGATCAAATGGGAGGACGAAGAGTGACAAAAGAGACGAACTAGATCCAAAGAGGGACAATAGATCTAATGCGACGACAATGATGGACGAACGAGACGAACTTGGTCCAAAGAAGGCCGACGGATCTAATGCGAGGACGAAGATGGACGAACGAGACGAACATGATCCAAAGAAGGCCATCAGATCAAATGGGAGGATAAAGATGGACGAATTAGACGAACATGGTCCAAAGAAGGCCAACAGATCAACTGGTAGGACGAAGAGGGACGAAAGTGACGAACTTGGTCCAAAGAAGGCCAACGGATCAAATGGGAGGACGAAGAGGGAGGAAAGAGACGAACTTGATCCAAAGAAGGACAACAGATCTAATGCGACGACAATGATGGACGAACGAGACGAACTTGGTCCAAAGAAGGCCAACGGATCTAATGCGAGGACGAAGATGGACGAACCAGACGAAATTGGTCCAAAGAAGGCCAACGGATCAAAAGGGAGGACGAAGTGGGACTAACGAGACGAACATGGTCCAAAGAAGGCCAACAGATCTAAATGGTAGGACGAAGAGGGACGAAAGTGACGAACTTGGTCCAAAGAAGGCCAACGGATCAAATGCGAGGACGAAGATGGACGAACGAAACGAAGTTGGTCCAAAGAAGGCAAACGGATCAAATGGGATGAGGAAGATGGACGAACTAGACGAACATGGTCCAAAGAAGGCCAACAGATCAAATGGTAGGACGAAGATGGACGAAAGTGACGAACTTGGTCCAAAGAAGGCCAACAGATCAAATGGGAGGACGAAGAGGGACGAATGAGACGAACTTGATCCAAAGAAGGACAACGGATCTAATGCGACGACAATGATGGACGAACGAGACGAACTTGGTCCAAAGAAGGCCAACGGATCTAATGCGAGGACGAAGATGGACGAACGAGACGAACTTGGTCCAAAGAAGGCCAACGGATCAAATTGGAGGACGATGATGGACGAACTAGACGAACATGGTCCAAAGAAGGCCAACAGATCTAATGGGAAGACGAAGATGCACGAACGAGACGAACTTGGTCCAATGAAGTCCAATGGATCTAATGGTAGGACGAAGAGGGACGAAAGTGACGAACTTGGTCCAAAGAAGGCCAACGGATCTAATGCGAGGACGAAGATTGACGAACGAGACGAACTTGGTCCAAAGAAGGCCAACGGATCTAATGGGACGACGAAGACGGACGAACGCGACGAACTTGGTCCAATGAAGTCCAATGGATCTAATGGGAGGACGAAGAGGGACTAAAGAGACGAACTTGGCCCAAAGATGGCCAACGGATGAAATGGGAGGACGAAGAGGGACGAACTAGACGAACATGGTCCAAAGAAGGCCAACGGATCAAATGGGAGGACGAAGATGGACGAACGAGACAAACATGGTCCAAAGAAGGCCAACGGATCAAATTGGAGGGCAAAGAGGGACGAACGAGACGAACTTGGTCCAAAGAAGGCCAACGGATCTAATGGGAGGACGAAGAGGGACGAACGATGATGGATGAACGAGACGAACTTGGTCCAAAGAAGGCCAACGGATCAAATGGGAGGACGAAGATGGGCAAACGAGACGAGCTTGGTCCAAAGAAGTCCAATGGATCTAATGGGAGGACGAAGAAGGACTAACGAGACGAACTTGGTCCAAAGAAGGCCAACGGATCTAATGCGAGGACGAAGACGGACGAACGAGACGAATTTGGTCCAAAGAAGGCCAACGGATCAAAAGGGAGGACGAAGTGGGACTAACGAGATGAACTTGCTCCAAAGAAGGCCAACGGATCAAATTGGAGGAGGAAGATGGACGAACTAGACGAACATGGTCCAAAGAAGGCCAACAGATCAAATGGTAGGACGAAGACGGACGAAAGTGACGAACTTGGTCCAAAGAAGGCCAACGGATCAAATGCGAGGACGAAGATGGACGAACGAAACGAACTTGGATCAAAGAAGGCCAACGGATCAAATGGTAGGAGGAAGATGGGCGAACTAGACGAACATGGACCAAAGAAGGCAACCAGATCAAATGGTAGGACGAGGAGGGACGAAAGTGGCGAACTTGGTCCAAAGAAGGCCAACGGATCAAATGGGAGGACGAAGAGGGACAAAAGAGACGAACTAGATCCAAAGAAGGACAATAGATCTAACGCGACGACAATGATGGACGAACGAGATGAACTTGGTCCAAAGAAGGCCAGCGGATCTAAGGCGAGGACGAAGATGGACGAACGAGACGAACTTGGTAAAAAGAAGGCCAACAGATCAAATGGGAGGACGAAGTGGGACTACCGAGACGAACTTGATCCAAAGAAGGCCAACGGATCAAATGAGAGGAGGAAGATGGACGAAATAGACGAACATGATCCAAAGAAGGCCAACAGATCAAATGGTAGGACGAAGAGGGACGAAAGTGACGAACTTGGTCCAAAGAAGGCCAACGGATCAAATGGGAGGACGAAGAGGGACAAAAGAGACGAACTAGATCCAAAGAGGGACAATAGATCTAATGCGACGACAATGATGGACGAACGAGACGAACTTGGTCCAAAGAAGGCCGACGGATCTAATGCGAGGACGAAGATGGACGAACGAGACGAACTTGGTCCAAAGAAGGACAACAGATCAAATGGGAGGACGAAGTGGGACTAACGAGACGAACTTGATCCAAAGAAGGCCAACGGATCAAATGAGAGGAGGAAGATGGACGAAATAGACGAACATGGTCCAAAGAAGGCCAACAGATCAAATGGTAGGACGAAGAGGGACGAAAGTGACGAACTTGGTCCAAAGAAGGCCAACGGATCAAATGCGAGGACGAAGATGGACGAACGAAACGAACTTGGTCCAAACAAGGCCAACGGATCAAATGGGAAGAGGAAGATGGACGAACTAGACGAACATGGTCCAAAGAAGGCAACCAGATCAAATGGTAGGACGAAGAGGGACAAAAGTGACGATCTTGGTCCAAAGAAGGCCAACGGATCAAATGGGAGGACGAAGAGGGACAAAAGAGACGAACTAGATCCAAAGAGGGACAATAGATCTAATGCGACGACAATGATGGACGAACGAGACGAACTTGGTCCAAAGAAGGCCAACGGATCTAATGCGAGGACGAAGATGGACGAACGAGACGAACTTGGTCCAAAGAAGGACAACAGATCAAATGGGAGGACGAAGTGGGACTAACGAGACGAACTTGATCCAAAGAAGGCCAACGGATCAAATGAGAGGAGGAAGATGGACGAAATAGACGAACATGGTCCAAAGAAGGCCAACAGAGCAAATGGTAGGACGAAGAGGGACGAAAGTGACGAACTTGGTCCAAAGAAGGCCAACGGATCAAATGCGAGGACGAAGATGGACGAACGAAACGAAGTTGGTCCAAAGAAGGCAAACGGATCAAATGGGATGAGGAAGATGGACGAACTAGACGAACATGGTCCAAAGAAGGCCAACAGATCAAATGGTAGGACGAAGATGGACGAAAGTGACGAACTTGGTCCAAAGAAGGCCAACAGATCAAATGGGAGGACGAAGAGGGACGAATGAGACGAACTTGATCCAAAGAAGGACAACGGATCTAATGCGACGACAATGATGGACGAACGAGACGAACTTGGTCCAAAGAAGGCCAACGGATCTAATGCGAGGACGAAGATGGACGAACGAGACGAACTTGGTCCAAAGAAGGCCAACGGATCAAATGGGAGGACGATGATGGACGAACTAGACGAACATGGTCCAAAGAAGGCCAACAGATCTAATGGGAAGACGAAGATGCACGAACGAGACGAACTTGGTCCAATGAAGTCCAATGGATCTAATGGTAGGACGAAGAGGGACGAAAGTGACGAACTTGGTCCAAAGAAGGCCAACGGATCTAATGCGAGGACGAAGATTGACGAACGAGACGAACTTGGTCCAAAGAAGGCCAACGGATCTAATGGGAGGACGAAAAGGGACGAACGAGACAAACGTTTTCCATAGAATTCAAACGGATCTAATGGGACGACGAAGATGGACGAACGCGACGAACTTGGTCCAATGAAGTCCAATGGATCTAATGGGAGGACGAAGAGGGACTAAAGAGACGAACTTGGCCCAAAGATGGCCAACGGATCAAATGGGAGGACGAAGAGGGACGAACTAGACGAACATGGTGCAAAGAAGGCCAACGGATCAAATGGGAGGACGAAGATGGACGAACGAGACAAACATGGTCCAAAGAAGGCCAACGGATCAAATTGGAGGGCAAAGAGGGACGAACGAGACGAACTTGGTCCAAAGAAGGCCAACGGATCTAATGGGAGGACGAAGAGGGACGAACGATGATGGATGAACGAGACGAACTTGGTCCAAAGAAGGCCAACAGATCAAATGGGAGGACGAAGATGGGCAAACGAGACGAGCTTGGTCCAAAGAAGTCCAATGGATCTAATGGGAGGACGAAGAAGGACTAACGAGACGAACTTGGTCCAAAGAAGGCCAACGGATCTAATGCGAGGACGAAGATGGACGAACGAGACGAATTTGGTCCAAAGAAGGCCAACGGATCAAAAGGGAGGACGAAGTGGGACTAACGAGACGAACTTGCTCCAAAGAAGGCCAACGGATCAAATTGGAGGAGGAAGATGGACGAACTAGACGAACATGGTCCAAAGAAGGCCAACAGATCAAATGGTAGGACGAAGACGGACGAAAGTGACGAACTTGGTCCAAAGAAGGCCAACGGATCAAATGCGAGGACAAAGATGGACGAACGAAACGAACTTGGATCAAAGAAGGCCAACGGATCAAATGGTAGGAGGAAGATGGGCGAACTAGACGAACATGGACGAAAGAAGGCAACCAGATCAAATGGTAGGACGAGGAGGGACGAAAGTGACGAACTTGGTCCAAAGAAGGCCAACGGATCAAATGGGAGGACGAAGAGGGACAAAAGAGACGAACTACATCCAAAGAGGGACAATAGATCTAACGCGACGACAATGATGGACGAACGAGATGAACTTGGTCCAAAGAAGGCCAGCGGATCTAAGGCGAGGACGAAGATGGACGAACGAGACGAACTTGGTAAAAGAAGGCCAACAGATCAAATGGGAGGACGAAGTGGGACTACCGAGACGAACTTGATCCAAAGAAGGCCAACGGATCAAATGAGAGGAGGAAGATGGACGAAATAGACGAACATGGTCCAAAGAAGGCCAACAGATCAAATGGTAGGACGAAGAGGGACGAAAGTGACGAACTTCGTCCAAAGAAGGCCAACGGATCAAATGCGAGGACGAAGATGGACGAACGAAACGAACTTGATCCAAAGAAGGCAAACGGATCAAATGGGATGAGGAAGATGGACGAAATAGACGAACATGGTCCAAAGAAGGCCAACAGATCAAATGGTAGGACGAAGAGGGACGAAAGTGACGAACTTCGTCCAAAGAAGGCCAACGGATCAAATGCGAGGACGAAGATGGACGAACGAAACGAACTTGATCCAAAGAAGGCAAACGGATCAAATGGGATGAGGAAGATGGACGAATTAGACGAACATGGTCCAAAGAAGGCCAACAGATCAAATGGTAGGACGAAGAGGGACGAAAGTGACGAACTTGGTCCAAAGAAGGCCAACGGATCAAATGGGAGGACGAAGAGGGACAAAAGAGACGAACTAGATCCAAAGAGGGACAATAGATCTAATGCGACGACAATGACGGACGAACGAGACGAACTTGGTCCAAAGATGGCCAATGGATGTAATGCGCGGACGAAGATGGACGAACGAGACGAACTTGTTCCAAAGAAGGCCAACAGATCAAATGGGAGGACGAAGAGGGACTAACGAGAGGATCTTGATCTAAAGAAGGCCATCGGATCAAATGGGAGGATAAAGATGGACGAACTAGACGAACATGGTCCAAAGAAGGCCAACAGATCAAATGGTAGGACGAAGGGGGACGAAAGTGACGAACTTGGTCCAAAGAAGGCCAACGGATCAAATGAGAGGACGAAGAGGGACGAAAGAGACGAACTTGATCCAAAGAAGGACAACGGATCTAATGCGACGACAATGATGGACGAACGAGACGAACTTGGTCCAAAGAAGGCCAACGGATCTAATGCGTGGACGAAGATGGACGAACGAGACGAACTTGGTCCAAAGATGGCCAACGGATCAAATGGGAGGACGAAGAGGGACTAACGAGACGAACTTGATCCATAGAAGGCCAACGGATCAAATGGGAGGATGAAGATGGACGAACTAGACGAACATTGATGAGGATCAACCAAGGAGCATGGACAATGAAGCAATACAAGGCCTTGGTGGACCAATGACAAGGGCACGTACCAAGAAAGCTAATGAGGCCTTAGACCAAATGGTGACAACTCTGATTGAAGCAAAATCAAGCCTAGAAGGATTCAAGCCCAGATTGGTTAACTACTTGATCCAAATTGAAGAATGAAGGAGATGGGCTGAATTACATGATCCAACTTGAGGAATAAAGGAGATGGGCTGATTCAGTTTTATTTCTTTTTATTAAGGTTGTAATAATTTGGGCTGCACTTTGTTTTGCACATGAGCCCAATTTCTTTTTCATTTTCGTACACTATTTTGAGCTCAATTTTCAGAAGTCCTTTTAGCTTCCCTAGGGTCAGTTTTAAGAGAATTTAAGAGTCCCTAGCCATTATGATAGTTAATGGGAGTTTATTTCTAGTTTTAATGTAGGGGGAATTGATTGTTCAGCAGCCCACCTAGCCTATAAATAAGGACTCAATGTAAAGCCAAAGACAAGTTGAATCTGAATGAAAATTGAGTTTTCTCTAATTGTGAGAGCTTCCCTTGTGTTCTTGGGCAAAGAACCAAATATGATCTTATCAGGGCAACTTGTGGCGATCAAAATTTCATGACTTGTCACTTACCTTCTCACCCTTTTCTTGAGTGTGGCGTCAATATCGTTCCTCTAACCTGAACTTCAAGGCGATCCTTCCTAGTTCCATACCATTTGGTATCAAAGCTTTGGCTCCTTGAATCAGGTGTGGCTTTTCTTTTGTTGAAACCGTAAAAAAAAAAATACTGTTCTCTGTTCTGCTTTCTTTATTCTGGTTTTTTAGTTCTCTTCAATTCCATCTAGTTCTTTCCTATTTGAATACTATTGTTTACTCTCTTGTCCATTTCATTGTCAAGATTACTTGTCTTTTGTCTTAATCCTTTGTGTCAAATTTTCTGTTTGATCTTTTTGAGTTGTTTCTTTGTTTCTCCAATTCTGTCTTTGTTGTCTTTCCATCCTTGTTATTAGAATTGCATCAGATTTCTTTTCATTTTGAGTCCTAGTCTTGTTTAAAAAAAAAATTCGTACAAAAAAAATTCAAAAAAAAAAGGTGCTGCCTGAATTAGTATTATCTTTGAGTTATTGATTAAACAAAAAAAAAAGTGAAAAAAAGAAATTCGAAAAAAAAAATTCTGGACAGAATTTAAGAGTGTGGAAAAGATAGAGGAAAAGAAGATTTAAATTGTGATTGAAAGGACTCTATATTTCCTCTTTGTGAAATCTGATTTCAGAGTTTGTTTTGTTCCATTTGGGTTTCCTTTTGATCCTTCTTCCTTTTGCTTTATGTCATTCTTGCTGTTGATTACTATACTGGTCACTTCTTGTTGTCTTGAGAAAAATCATTGATAAGGTTCTTTCTTAAGAACTTATAAGAGGAAGTTGAGTGGAAAAAGGCAAGAGTGCATATCACATAAAAGCCAAATTGAGTGTAAACACGAGTGATCCATATCCTTGAGTGAAACACGTAAGGGAGTGGTGAGGTCCTTTTCTTGCTAACTACAAAGTTTCTATTTTTGTTCAATTTCAATTATAAGAAATGGCAGAAACAGGTGATGGAGGTACTCCACCTACTCCACCTTCTCCAAGGACAGTGGCTATGAGATTGCAAATGGAAGCCTTAACACAACATATGGAGAGGTTGATGCGTAGACAAGCCGATGAGTTTCATGAAAGGCTTGATCAAATGGAGAGGAATAGAAGAACACCTACAAACTCCTCTCATGGTGAAAATGAATATTCAGGAGAAAGGAGGCATAGGAGGAGGGAGAGACATGAGAGAAGAGAGAGGAGAAATGAAGGAGAAAATAGAGGAAATAATTTGGGTGGTGTAAAAATCAAAGTACCATCCTTTCAAGGGAAAAATGATCCAGAAGTGTATTTGGAGTGGGAGACAAAAATTGAGCAAGTTTTTGCATGCCATGACTATACAGAGGAGAAAAAAGTGAAGGTGGCTGCACTTGAATTTTCTGATTATGCCTTGATATGGTGGGATCAAACACTCAAAGACAAAAGGAGATTTGGAGAACCACCCATTGAGACTTGGGAAGAGATGAAGAGAATGATGAGGAGGCGATTTGTTCCTTCTTATTATCATAGAGAACTACACAACAAGCTTCAAAGGCTTACTCAAGGGTCTAAAAGCGTTGACGAGTACTTCAAAGAAATGGAAGTGGCTATGATAAGAGCCAATGTGGTGGAAGAAAGAGAAGCAACCATGGCACGGTTTCTACATGGCCTAAACCGTGACATAAGTGACGTGGTGGAGCTGCAACACTATGTTGAGTTAGAAGAGTTGGTGCATCAAGCTATGAAGGTGGAGCAGCAACTCAAGAGAAAAGAGTACAAAAAGAAGAGTTCCTCCAATTTCAATTCATCAAGTTGGAAGGACAAATCAAAGAAGGAGGGTACTTCATCTTCTAAGGAGCCTACATCTAGCTCTAAAGGAAAGACCCATGAAGCTTCTCCTAGCACCAAGAACAGTGACATAAAGTGTTTCAAATGCTTGGGCAGGGGTCACATTGCTTCTCAATGCCCAACTAAGAAGGTGATGGTGATGAAAGACAATGGAGAAATCACTACCGAATCTTCATCTAACTCTGCCACAACCAATGAGGATGAGGTTGAAAGTGATGAAGAAATGCCAACGGAAGGAGACCTACTCATGGTGAGGCGATTGCTAGGGAGTCAAGTTAAAGAAGAAGATGCAAGTCAAAGAGAGAATATCTTCCACTCAAGGTGCTATATCCAAGGGAAGGTATGTTCTCTAATTATTGATGGAGGGAGTTGTGCTAATGTTGCTAGTACTCGGATGGTTTCTAAATTGAATTTAGCAACTAAACCTCACCCACGGCCTTATAAGCTTCAATGGCTTAGTGAGACGGTGGAGATGACCGTGAACAAGCAAGTTGAGGTTTGCTTTTCTATTGGAAAGTATCATGATTCTGTTTTGTGTGATGTGGTGCCTATGGAAGCAAGCCACTTGTTGCTTGGGAGACCTTGGCAGTTTGACAAAAAGGCTAACCATGATGGGTATTCCAACAAGTTCTCATTCCTTCACAATGAGCAAAAGATCACTCTTGTACCTTTATCTCCTAGAGAGGTGAGAGAAGATCAAGTAAAAATGAGAGAAAAGAAAGAACAAGAAGAAAAGAAAGAAAAAGAGAGTGAGAAAAAGAGTGATGGCCAAAACAAAAAGAGCAAAAGAAAACAAGATAAAAAAGTGAGACAAAAGAGAATTTCCTTGTAAAAGAAAGAGAGGTGAAGAGGGCGCTGTTTTTGGAATAGCCACTATATTTGCTTTATTGCAAAGGATATGGTTTGAATTCTAACCATTCTAGTACAACTTCTTTGCCTAGTGGTGTTGAAAATCTTTTGCAGGAATTTGAAGATGTGTTTCCAAAGGAGGTGCCCGATGGTCTACCACCTTTGAGGGGGATAGAACATCACATTGATCTCATTCCGGGAGCATCTTTGCCCAATAGACCAGCATACCGGAGCAACCCTCAACAAACCAAAGAGATACAAAGACAAGTGGAGGAGTTGATGCGCAAGGGCTGGGTGAAGGAGAGCTTGAGTCCATGTGCTGTACCGGTCATCTTAGTGTCCAAGAAGGATGGGAGCTGGAGGATGTGCACAGATTGCAGGGCCATCAATAACATCACCATCAAGTATAGACACCCTATCCCTAGACTTGATGATTTACTTGATGAATTGTATGGTGCATGTTTGTTTTCAAAAATTGATTTGAAAAGTGGCTATCATCAAATTAGGATAAGGGAAGGGGATGAATGGAAAACTGCCTTTAAAACTAAATATGGCTTGTATGAGTGGTTAGTAATGCCGTTTGGGTTAACAAATGCACCTAGCACTTTCATGAGGCTTATGAACCATGTCTTGAGAGAATTTTTAGGCAAATTTGTTGTTGTGTATTTTGATGATATCTTGGTATATAGCAAGAGTCTAGATGAGCATCATGAACATTTGAGGGCTGTTTTGCAAGTGCTTAGAAAAGAGAGATTGTATGCAAATGTGGAAAAATGCACTTTTTGCACTGATCATGTAATTTTCTTAGGCTTTGTGATAAATGCCAAGGGTGTGCATGTTGATGAGGAGAAAATAAAAGCAATTCAAGAGTGGCCAACCCCTAAGAATGTGAGTGATGTGAGAAGTTTCCATGGCTTGGCAAGTTTCTATAGAAGGTTTGTTAAAGATTTTAGCACCTTGGCTGCACCCCTTAATGAAATTGTTAAGAAAAATGTGGGGTTTAAATGGGGGGAGAAACAAGAGCATGCATTCACTGCACTTAAGGATAAGCTCACTCATGCACCAATTCTTGCATTGCCTAATTTTGCTAAATCTTTTGAAATTGAGTGTGATGCTTCTAATGTTGGAATTGGGGCTGTCCTAATGCAAGAAGGCCATCCCATTGCTTATTTTAGTGAGAAACTAAATGGGGCTGCACTTAATTATTCCACTTATGACAAGGAGTTGTATGCCTTGGTAAGGGCTTTACAAACTTGGCAGCATTACCTCTTGCCAAAAGAATATGTCATTCATAGCGACCATGAGTCCTTGAAGCATTTAAAAGGGCAAGGCAAGCTAAACAAGAGACATGCCAAATGGTTGAGTTCCTTGAGCAATTCCCATATGTGATCAAGCATAAGAAAGGTAAGGCCAATATTGTTGCTGATGCACTTTCAAGAAGGTATGCCTTACTTTCTACACTTGAAACTAAATTGTTTGGTCTTGAGCATATTAAGGCATTGTATGAACATGATCCAGATTTTTCTTCTAAATATTCTGAATGTGTGCATACTGCTCAAAATGGATATTTTAGGCATAATGATTACTTGTTTAAAGAAAAAAGGTTGTGTGTGCCAAAAGGATCCATAAGAGAGTTGCTTGTGAGAGAGGCACATGAAGGGGGTTTAATGGGACATTTTGGGGTACAAAAGACTCTAGACATGCTGTATGAACATTTCTATTGGCCACACATGAAGCGTGATGTGCATAGATTTTGTGAACGTTGCATTGTTTGTAAGAAGTCTAAGTCTAAAGTCATGCCTCATGGTCTTTATACTCCTTTTCCTATTCCTGATTTTCCTTGGGTTGATGTGTCTATGGACTTTGTTTTAGGGCTGCCTCGAACAAAGAATGGCAAAGATTCTATTTTTGTGGTGGTGGACAGGTTTTCTAAAATGGCACATTTCATACCTTGCAAGAAAGTAGATGATGCTTGCCATGTTGCTGACTTGTTCTTTAAGGAGGTGGTACGCCTCCATGGGCTGCCAAGGAGCATTGTTTCAGATCGTGACACAAAATTCCTAAGTCACTTTTGGAGGACTTTATGGGGTAAGCTGGGCACAAAGCTTCTTTTCTCTACTACATGTCATCCCCAAACTGATGGACAAACTGAGGTAGTGAATAGAACTCTTTCTTCTCTTCTTAGGGCTGTGATTAAAAAGAACATTAAGACTTGGGAAGAATGTCTACCTCATGTGGAGTTTGCATATAATAGGGTTGTTCATAGCACTACTCAATATTCTCCATTTGAGATTGTTTATGGCTTTAACCCTTTAACTCCTCTTGATTTGTTGCCATTGCCTAACACTTCTGTTTTAAAGCATAAAGATGGCAAAGCTCAGGCTGAATATGTAAAGAAGTTACATGAACAGGTGAAAGCTCAAATTGAGAAGAAAACAGAGAGTTATGCTAGACACGCAAATAAAGGTAGAAAGAAGGTTGTGTTTGAACCTGGTGATTGGGTGTGGGTGCACATGAGAAAGGAGAGGTTTCCTTCACAAAGGAAATCCAAGCTTCAACCACGTGGAGATGGTCCATTCCAAGTGCTATCCAAAGTCAATGACAATGCTTATAAGATAGACCTACCAGGTGAGTTTGGTGTTAGGGCTACTTTTAATGTGGCTGATTTGTCTCCTTTTGATGTAGGTGATGAAGATTTCAATTCGAGGTCGAATTCACTTAAAGAAGGAGGGGATGATGAGGATCAACCAAGGAGCATGGACAATGAAGCAATACAAGGCCTTGGTGGACCAATGACAAGGGCACGTACCAAGAAAGCTAATGAGGCCTTAGACCAAAAGGTGACAACTCTGATTGAAGCAAAATCAAGCCTAGAAGAATTCAAGCCCAGATTGGTTAACTACTTGATCCAAATTGAAGAATGAAGGAGATGGGCTGAATTACATGATCCAACTTGAGGAATAAAGGAGATGGGCTGATTCAGTTTTATTTCTTTTTTATTAAGGTTGTAATAATTTGGGCTGCACTTTGTTTTGCACATGAGCCCAATTTCTTTTTCATTTTCGTACACTATTTTGAACTCAATTTTCAGAAGTCCTTTTAGCTTCCCTAGGGTCAGTTTTAAGAGAATTTAAGAGTCCCTAGCCATTATGATAGTTAATGGGAGTTTATTTCTAGTTTTAATGTAGGGGGAATTGATTGTTCAGCAGCCCACCTAGCCTATAAATAAGGACTCAATGTAAAGCCAAAGACAAGTTGAATCTGAATAAAAATTGAGTTTTCTCTAATTGTGAGAGCTTCCCTTGTGTTCTTGGGCAAAGAACCAAATCTGATCTTATCAAGGCAACTTGTGGCGATCAAAATTTCATGACTTATCACTCACCTTCTCACCCTTTTCTTGAGTGTGGCGTCAATATCGTTCCTCTAACCTGAACTTCAAGGCGATCCTTCCTAGTTCCATACCAAACATGGTCTAAAGAAGGCCAACAGATCTAATGGGAAGACGAAGATGCACGAACGAGACGAACTTGGTCCAATGAAGTCCAATGGATCTAATCGGAGGACGAAGAGGGACTAAAGAGACGAACTTGGTCCAAAGAAGGCCAACGGATCAAATGGGAGGACGAAGTGGGACTAACGAGACGAACTTGATCCAAAGAAGGCCAACGGATCAAATGAGAGGAGGAAGATGGACGAACTAGACGAACATGGTCCAAAGAAGGCCAACAGAACAAATGGTGGGACGAAGAGGGACGAAAGTGACGAACTTGGTCCAAAGAAGGCCAACGGATCAAATGCGAGGACGAAGATGGACGAACGAAACGAACTTGGTCCAAAGAAGGCCAACAGATCTAATGCGAGGACGAAGATGGACGAACGAGACGAACTTGGTCCAAAGAAGGCCAACGGATCAAATGGGAGGACGAAGTGGGACTAACGAGACGAACTTGATCCAAAGAAGGCCAACGGATCAAATGAGAGGAGGAAGATGGACGAACTAGACGAACATGGTCCAAAGAAGGCCAACAGAACAAATGGTAGGACGAAGAGGGACGAAAGTGACGAACTTGGTCCAAAGAAGGCCAACGGATCAAATGCGAGGACGAAGATGGACGAACGAAACGAACTTGGTCCAAAGAAGGCCAACGGATCAAATGGGAGGAGGAAGATGGACGAACTAGACGAACATGGTCCAAAGAAGGCCAACAGATCAAATGGTAGGACGAAGAGGGACGAAAGTGACGAACTTGGTCCAAAGAAGGCCAACGGATCAAATGGGAGGACGAAGAGGGACGAAAGAGACGAACTTGATCCAAAGAAGGACAACGGATCTAATGCGACGACAATGATGGACGAACGAGACGAACTTGGTCCAAAGAAGGCCAACGGATCAAATGCGAGGACGAAGATGGACGAACGAAACGAACTTGGTCCAAAGAAGGCAAACGGATCAAATGGGATGAGGAAGATTGACAAATTAGACGAACATGGTCCAAAGAAGGCCAACAGATCAAATGGTAGGACGAAGAGGGACGAAAGTGACGAACTTGGTCCAAAGAAGGCCAACGGATCAAATGGGAGGACGAAGAGGGACAAAAGAGACGAACTAGATCCAAAGAGGGACAATAGATCTAACGCGACGACAATGATGGACGAACGAGACGAACTTGGTCCAAAGATGGCCAACGGATCTAATGCGCGGACGAAGATGGACGGACGAGACGAACTTGGTCCAAAGAAGGCCAACAGATCAAATGGGAGGACGAAGAGGGACTAACGAGAGGAACTTGATCTAAAGAAGGCCATCAGATCAAATGGGAGGATAAAGATGGACGAACTAGACGAACATGGTCCAAAGAAGGCCAACAGATTAAATGGTAGGATGAAAAGGGACGAAAGTGACGAACTTGGTCCAAAGAAGGCCAACGGATCAAATGCGAGGACGAAAGTGGACGAACGAAACGAATTTGGTCCAAAGAAGGCCAACGGATCAAATGGGAGGAGGAAGATGGACGAACTAAACGAACATGGTCCAAAGAAGGCCAACAGATCAAATGGTAGGACGAAGAGGGACGAAAGTGACGAACTTGGTCCAAAGAAGGCCAACGGATCAAATGGGAAGACGAAGAGGGACAAAAGAGACGAACTTGATCCAAAGAAGGACAATAGATCTAATGCGACGACAATGATGGACTAACGAGACGAACATGGTCCAAAGAAGGCCAACAGAACAAATGGTGGGACGAAGAGGGACGAAAGTGACGAACTTGGTCCAAAGAAGGCCAACGGATCAAATGCGAGGACGAAGATGGACGAACGAAACGAACTTAGTCCAAAGAAGGCCAACAGATCAAATGGGAGGAGGAAGATGGACGAACTAGACGAACATGGTCCAAAGAAGGCCAACAGATCAAATGGTAGGACGAAGAGGGACGAAAGTGACGAACTTGGTCCAAAGAAGACCAACGGATCAAATGGGAGGTCGAAGAGGGACAAAAGAGACGAACTTCATCCAAAGAAGGACAATAGATCTAATGCGACGACAATGATGGACGAACGAGACGAACTTGGTCCAAAGAAGGCCAACAGATCTAATGCGAGGACGAAGATGGACGAACGAGACGAACTTGGTCCAAAGAAGGCCAACGGATCAAATGGGAGGACGAAGTGGGACTAACGAGACGAACTTGATCCAAAGATGGCCAACGGATCAAATGAGAGGAGGAAGATGGACGAACTAGACGAACATGGTCCAAAGAAGGCCAACAGAACAAATGGTGGGACGAAGAGGGACGAAAGTGACGAACTTGGTCCAAAGAAGGCCAACGGATCAAATGCGAGGACGAAGATGGACGAACGAAACGAACTTGGTCCAAAGAAGGCCAACAGATCAAATGGGAGGAGGAAGATGGACGAACTAGACGAACATGGTCCAAAGAAGGCCAACAGATCAAATGGTAGGACGAAGAGGGACGAAAGTGACGAACTTGGTCCAAAGAAGACCAACGGATCAAATGGGAGGACGAAGAGGGACAAAAGAGACGAACTTCATCCAAAGAAGGACAATAGATCTAATGCGACGACAATGATGGACGAACGAGACGAACTTGGTCCAAAGAAGGCCAACGGATCTAATGCGAGGACGAAGATGGACGAACGAGACGAACTTGGTCCAAAGAAGGCCAACGGATCAAATGGGAGGACGAAGTGGGACTAACGAGACGAACTTGATCCAACGAAGGCCAACGGATCAAATGAGAGGAGGAAGATGGACGAACTAGACGAACATGGTCCAAAGAAGGCCAACAGAACAAATGGTAGGACGATGAGGGACGAAAGTGACGAACTTGGTCCAAAGAAGGCCAACGGATCAAATGCGAGGACGAAGATGGACGAACGAAACGAACTTGGTCCAAAGAAGGCCAACGGATCAAATGGGAGGAGGAAGATGGACGAACTAGACGAACATGGTCCAAAGAAGGCCAACAGATCAAATGGTAGGACGAAGAGGGACGAAAGTGACGAACTTGGTCCAAAGAAGGCCAACGGATCAAATGGGAGGACGAAGAGGGACGAAAGAGACGAACTTGATCCAAAGAAGGACAACGGATCTAATGCGACGACAATGATGGACGAACGAGACGAACTTGGTCCAAAGAAGGCCAACGGATCAAATGCGAGGACGAAGATGGACGAACGAAACGAACTTGGTCCAAAGAAGGCAAACGGATCAAATGGGATGAGGAAGATTGACAAATTAGACGAACATGGTCCAAAGAAGGCCAACAGATCAAATGGTAGGACGAAGAGGGACGAAAGTGACGAACTTGGTCCAAAGAAGGCCAACGGATCAAATGGGAGGACGAAGAGGGACAAAAGAGACGAACTAGATCCAAAGAGGGACAATAGATCTAACGCGACGACAATGATGGACGAACGAGACGAACTTGGTCCAAAGATGGCCAACGGATCTAATGCGCGGACGAAGATGGACGGACGAGACGAACTTGGTCCAAAGAAGGCCAACGGATCAAATGGGAGGACGAAGAGGGACTAACGAGAGGAACTTGATCTAAAGAAGGCCATCAGATCAAATGGGAGGATAAAGATGGACGAACTAGACGAACATGGTCCAAAGAAGGCCAACAGATTAAATGGTAGGATGAAGAGGGACGAAAGTGACGAACTTGGTCCAAAGAAGGCCAACGGATCAAATGCGAGGACGAAAGTGGACGAACGAAACGAATTTGGTCCAAAGAAGGCCAACGGATCAAATGGGAGGAGGAAGATGGACGAACTAAACGAACATGGTCCAAAGAAGGCCAACAGATCAAATGGTAGGACGAAGAGGGACGAAAGTGACGAACTTGGTCCAAAGAAGGCCAACGGATCAAATGGGAAGACGAAGAGGGACAAAAGAGACGAACTTGATCCAAAGAAGGACAATAGATCTAATGCGACGACAATGATGGACTAACGAGACGAACATGGTCCAAAGAAGGCCAACAGAACAAATGGTGGGACGAAGAGGGACGAAAGTGACGAACTTGGTCCAAAGAAGGCCAACGGATCAAATGCGAGGACGAAGATGGACGAACGAAACGAACTTAGTCCAAAGAAGGCCAACAGATCAAATGGGAGGAGGAAGATGGACGAACTAGACGAACATGGTCCAAAGAAGGCCAACAGATCAAATGGTAGGACGAAGAGGGACGAAAGTGACGAACTTGGTCCAAAGAAGACCAACGGATCAAATGGGAGGTCGAAGAGGGACAAAAGAGACGAACTTCATCCAAAGAAGGACAATAGATCTAATGCGACGACAATGATGGACGAACGAGACGAACTTGGTCCAAAGAAGGCCAACAGATCTAATGCGAGGACGAAGATGGACGAACGAGACGAACTTGGTCCAAAGAAGGCCAACGGATCAAATGGGACGACGAAGTGGGACTAACGAGACGAACTTGATCCAAAGATGGCCAACGGATCAAATGAGAGGAGGAAGATGGACGAACTAGACGAACATGGTCCAAAGAAGGCCAACAGAACAAATGGTAGGACGAAGAGGGACGAAAGTGACGAACTTGGTCCAAAGAAGGCCAACGGATCAAATGCGAGGACGAAGATGGACGAACGAAACGAACTTGGTCCAAAGAAGGCCAACCGATCAAATGGGAGGAGGAAGATGGACGAACTAGACGAACATGGTCCAAAGAAGGCCAACAGATCAAATGGTAAGACGAAGAGGGACGAAAGTGACGAACTTGGTCCAAAGAAGGCCAACGGATCAAATGGGAGGACGAAGAGGGACGAAAGAGACGAACTTGATCCAAAGAAGGACAACGGATCTAATACGACGACAATGATGGACGAACGAGACGAACTTGGTCCAAAGAAGGAAAACGGATCTAATGCGAGGACGAAGATGGACGAACGAGACGAACTTGGTCCAAAGAAGGCCAACGGATCAAATGGGATGACGAAGAGGGACTAACGAGACGAACTTGATCCATAGAAGGCCATGGATCAAATGGGAGGATGAAGATGGACGTACTAGACGAACATGGTCCAAAGAAGGCGAACAGATCTAATGGGAAGACGAAGATGGACGAACGAGACGAACTTGGTCCAATGAAGTCCAATGGATCTAATGGGAGGACGAAGAGGGACTAAAGAGACGAACTTGGTCCAAAGATGGCCAACGGATCAAATGCGAGGACGAAGAGGGACGAACTAGACGAACATGGTCCAAAGAAGGCCAACGGATCAAATGGGAGGACGAAGATGGACGAACGAGACAAACTTGGTCCAAAGAAGGCCAACGGATCTAATACGAGGACGAAGATGGACGGACGAGACGAACTTGGTCCAAAGAAGACCAACGGATCAAAAGGGAGGATGAAGTGGGACTAACGAGACGAACTTGATCCAAAGAAGGCGAACGGATCAAATGGGAGGAGGAAGATGGACGAACTAGACGAACATGGTCCAAAGAAGGCCAACAGATCAAATGGTAGGACGAAGAGGGACGAAAGTGACGAACTTGGTCCAAAGAAGGCCAACGGATCAAATGCTAGGACGAAGATGGACGAACGAAACGAACTTGGTCCAAAGAAGGCCAACGGATCAAATGGGAGGAGGAAGATGGACGAACTAGACGAACATGGTCCAAAGAAGGCCAACAGATCAAAGTGTAGGACGAAGAGGGACGAAAGTGACGAACTTGGTCCAAAGAAGGCCAACGGATCAAATGGGAGGACGAAGAGGGACGAAAGAGACGAACTTGATCCAAAGAAGGACAACGGATCTAATGCGAGGACGAAGATGGACGGACGAGACGAACTTGGTCCAAAGAAGACCAACGAATCAAAATGGAGGATGAAGTGGGACTAACGAGACGAACTTGATCCATAGAAGGCCAACGGATCAAATGGGAGGACGAAGAGGGACGAAAGAGACGAACATGATCCAAAGAAGGACAACGGATCTAATGCGACGACAATGATGGACGAACGAGACGAACTTGGTCCAAAGAAGGCCAACGGATCTAATGCGAGGACGAAGATGGACGAACGAGACGAACTTGGTCCAAAGAAGGCCAACGTATCAAATGGGAGGACGAAGAGGGACTAACGAGATGAACTTGATCCATAGAAGGCGAACGGATCAAATGGGAGGAGGAAGATGGATGAACTAGACGAACATGGTCCAAAGAAGGCCAACAGATCAAATGGTAGGACGAAGAGGGACGAAAGTGACGAACTTGGTCCAAAGAAGGCCAACGGATCAAATGGGAGGACGAAGAGGGACGAAAGAGACGAACTTGATCCAAAGAAGGACAACGGATCTAATGGGAGGACGAAGAAGGACTAACGAGACGAACTTGGTCCAAAGAAGGCCAACGGATCTAATGCGAGGACGAAGATGGACGAAAGTGACGAACTTGGTCCAAAGAAGGCCAACGGATCAAATGCGAGGACGAAGATGGACGAACGAAACAAACTTGGTCCAAAGAAGGCCAACGGATCAAATGGGAGGAGGAAGATGGACGAACTAGAGGAACATGGTCCAAAGAAGGCCAACAGATCAAATGGTAGGACGAAGAGGGACGAAAGTGACGAACTTGGTCCAAAGAAGGCCAACGGATCAAATGGGAGGACGAAGAAGGACGAACGAAACGAACTTGGTCCAAAGAAGGCCAACGGATCAAATGGGAGGAGGAAGATGGACGAACTAGACGAACATGGTCCAAAGAAGGCCAACAGATCAAATGGTAGGACGAAGAGGGACGAAAGTGACGAACTTGGTCCAAAGAAGGCCAACGGATCAAATGGGAGGACGAAGAGGGACGAAAGAGACGAACTTGATCCAAAGAAGGACAACGGATCTAATGCGAGGACGAAGATGGACGGACGAGACGAACTTGGTCCAAAGAAGACCAACGGATCAAAAGGGAGGATGAAGTGGGACTAACGAGACGAACTTGATCCATAGAAGGCCAACGGATCAAATGGGAGGACGAAGAGGGACGAAAGAGACGAACTTGATCCAAAGAAGGACAACGGATCTAATGCGACGACAATGATGGACGAACGAGACGAACTTGGTCCAAAGAAGGCCAACGGATCTAATGCGAGGACGAAGATGGACGAACGAGACGAACTTGGTCCAAAGAAGGCCAACGGATCAAATGGGAGGACGAAGAGGGACTAACGAGATGAACTTGATCCATAGAAGGCGAACGGATCAAATGGGAGGAGGAAGATGGATGAACTAGACGAACATGGTCCAAAGAAGGCCAACAGATCAAATGGTAGGACGAAGAGGGACGAAAGTGACGAACTTGGTCCAAAGAAGGCCAACGGATCAAATGGGAGGACGAAGAGGGACGAAAGAGACGAACTTGATCCAAAGAAGGACAACGGATCTAATGGGAGGACGAAGAAGGACTAACGAGACGAACTTGGTCCAAAGAAGGCCAACGGATCTAATGCGAGGACGAAGATGGACGAAAGTGACGAACTTGGTCCAAAGAAGGCCAACGGATCAAATGCGAGGACGAAGATGGACGAACGAAACGAACTTGGTCCAAAGAAGGCCAACGGATCAAATGGGAGGAGGAAGATGGACGAACTAGACGAACATGGTCCAAAGAAGGCCAACAGATCAAATGGTAGGACGAAGAGGGACGAAAGTGACGAACTTGGTCCAAAGAAGGCCAACGGATCAAATGCGAGGACGAAGATGGACGAACGAAACGAACTTGGTCCAAAGAAGGCCAACGGATCAAATGGGAGGAGGAAGATGGACGAACTAGACGAACATGGTCCAAAGAAGGCCAACAGATCAAATGGTAGGACGAAGAGGGACGAAAGTGACGAACTTGGTCCAAAGAAGGCCAACGGATCAAATGGGAGGACGAAGAGGGACGAAAGAGACGAACTTGATCCAAAGAAGGACAACGGATCTAATGCGACGACAATGATGGACGAACGAGACGAACTTGGTCCAAAGAAGGCCAACGGATCTAATGCGAGGACGATGATGGACGAACGAGACGAACTTGGTCCAAAGAAGGCCAACGGATCAAATGGGAGGACGAAGAGGGACTAACGAGATGAACTTGATACATAGAAGGCGAACGGATCAAATGGGAGGAGGAAGATGGATGAACTAGACGAACATGGTCCAAAGAAGGCCAACAGATCAAATGGTAGGACGAAGAGGGACGAAAGTGACGAACTTGGTCCAAAGAAGGCCAACGGATCAAATGGGAGGACGAAGAGGGACGAAAGAGACGAACTTGATCCAAAGAAGGACAACGGATCTAATGGGAGGACGAAGAAGGACTAACGAGACGAACTTGGTCCAAAGAAGGCCAACGGATCTAATGCGAGGACGAAGATGGACGAAAGTGACGAACTTGGTCCAAAGAAGGCCAACGGATCAAATGCGAGGACGAAGATGGACGAACGAAACGAACTTGGTCCAAAGAAGGCCAACGGATCAAATGGGAGGAGGAAGATGGACGAACTAGACGAACATGGTCCAAAGAAGGCCAACAGATCAAATGGTAGGACGAAGAGGGACGAAAGTGACGAACTTGGTCCAAAGAAGGCCAACGGATCAAATGCGAGGACGAAGATGGACGAACGAAACGAACTTGGTCCAAAGAAGGCCAACGGATCAAATGGGAGGAGGAAGATGGACGAACTAGACGAACATGGTCCAAAGAAGGCCAACAGATCAAATGGTAGGACGAAGAGGGACGAAAGTGACGAACTTGGTCCAAAGAAGGCCAACGTATCAAATGGGAGGACGAAGAGGGACGAAAGAGACGAACTTGATCCAAAGAAGGACAACGGATCTAATGCGACGACAATGATGGACGAACGAGACGAACTTGGTCCAAAGAAGGCCAACGGATCTAATGCGAGGACGATGATGGACGAACGAGACGAACTTGGTCCAAAGAAGGCCAACGGATCAAATGGGAGGACGAAGAGGGACTAACGAGATGAACTTGATACATAGAAGGCGAACGGATCAAATGGTAGGAGGAAGATGGATGAACTAGACGAACATGGTCCAAAGAAGGCCAACAGATCAAATGGTAGGACGAAGAGGGACGAAAGTGACGAACTTGGTCCAAAGAAGGCCAACGGATCAAATGGGAGGACGAAGAGGGACGAAAGAGACGAACTTGATCCAAAGAAGGACAACGGATCTAATGGGAGGACGAAGAAGGACTAACGAGACGAACTTGGTCCAAAGAAGGCCAACGGATCTAATGCGAGGACGAAGATGGACGAAAGTGACGAACTTGGTCCAAAGAAGGCCAACGGATCAAATGCGAGGACGAAGATGGACGAACGAAACGAACTTGGTCCAAAGAAGGCCAACGGATCAAATGGGAGGAGGAAGATGGACGAACTAGAGGAACATGGTCCAAAGAAGGCCAACAGATCAAATGGTAGGACGAAGAGGGACGAAAGTGACGAACTTGGTCCAAAGAAGGCCAACGGATCAAATGGGAGGACGAAGAAGGACTAACGAGACGAACATGGTCCAAAGAAGGCCAACAGATCAAATGGTAGGACGAAGAGGGACGAAAGTGACGAACTTGGTCCAAAGAAGGCCAGCGGATCAAATGCGAGGACGAAGATGGACGAACGAAACGAACTTGGTCCAAAGAAGGCCAACGGATCAAATGGGAGGAGGAAGATGGACGAACTAGACGAACATGGTCCAAAGAAGGCCAACAGATCAAATGGTAGGACGAAGAGGGACGAAAGTGACGAACTTGGTCCAAAGAAGGCCAACGGATCAAATGGGAGGACGAAGAGGGACGAAAGAGACGAACTTGATCCAAAGAAGGACAACGGATCTAATGGGAGGACGAAGAAGGACTAACGAGACGAACTTTGTCCAAAGAAGGCCAACGGATCTAATGCGAGGACGAAGATGGACGGACAAGACGAACTTGGTCCAAAGAAGACCAACGGATCAAAAGGGAGGATGAAGTGGGACTAACGAGACGAACTTGATCCAAAGAAGGCGAACGAATCAAATGGGAGGAGGAAGATGGACGAACTAGACGAACATGGTCCAAAGAAGGCCAACAGATCAAATGGTAGGACGAAGAGGGACGAAAGTGACGAACTTGGTCCAAAGAAGGCCAACGGATCAAATGCGAGGACGAAGATGGACGAACGAAACGAACTTGGTCCAAAGAAGGCCAACGGATCAAATGGGAGGAGGAAGATGGACGAACTAGACGAACATGGTCCAAAGAAGGCCAACAGATCAAATGGTAGGACGAAGAGGGACGAAAGTGACGAACTTGGTCCAAAGAAGGCCAACGGATCAAATGCGAGGACGAAGATGGACGAACGAAACGAACTTGGTCCAAAGAAGGCCAACGGATCAAATGGGAGGAGGAAGATGGACGAACTAGACGAACATGGTCCAAAGAAGGCCAACAGATCAAATGGTAGGACGAAGAGGGACGAAAGTGACGAACTTGGTCCAAAGAAGGCCAACGGATCAAATGGGAGGACGAAGAGGGACGAAAGAGACGAACTTGATCCAAAGAAGGACAACGGATCTAATGCGACGACAATGATGGACGAACGAGACGAACTTGGTCCAAAGAAGGCCAACGGATCTAATGCGAGGACGAAGATGGACGAACGAGACGAACTTGGTCCAAAGAAGGCCAACGGATCAAAAGGGAGGATGAAGTGGGACTAACGAGACGAACTTGATCCAAAGAAGGCGAACGAATCAAATGGGAGGAGGAAGATGGACGAACTAGACGAACATGGTCCAAAGAAGGCCAACAGATCAAATGGTAGGACGAAGAGGGACGAAAGTGACGAACTTGGTCCAAAGAAGGCCAACGGATCAAATGCGAGGACGAAGATGGACGAACGAAACGAACTTGGTCCAAAGAAGGCCAACGGATCAAATGGGAGGAGGAAGATGGACGAACTAGACGAACATGGTCCAAAGAAGGCCAACAGATCAAATGGTAGGACGAAGAGGGACGAAAGTGACGAACTTGGTCCAAAGAAGGCCAACGGATCAAATGGGAGGACGAAGAGGGACGAAAGAGACGAACTTGATCCAAAGAAGGACAACGGATCTAATGCGACGACAATGATGGACGAACGAGACGAACTTGGTCCAAAGAAGGCCAACGGATCTAATGCGAGGACGAAGATGGACGAACGAGACGAACTTGGTCCCAAGAAGGCCAACGGATCAAATGGGAGGACGAAGAGGGACTAACGAGATGAACTTGATCCATAGAAGGCCAACGGATCAAATGGGAGGGTGAAGATGGACGAACTAGACGAACATGTGATATGAACCAAAGGGGGTTCAATTGATTTACGGATCGTCCTTGAAATGGCTTCTTGTTATAGCAAAGAAAAGATGCTCTTGAAAAAAAAAAGGTGCAAGCTTTATGTATAATGTAGCGCAAGATGATGTATTGCGCAAAGAGGATGTTAAAACAAGTAAAGTATGCAACTTAATAAGAACTTAGCATCATAGGAATTATGCACACCAACTGTTTGTTAGAATGAAACAAAGACCAAGTTCAAAATATGAGATGAGTGTAGCGCATGAAGCTTGGTTTTAACAAGAACAAAATGTTAAAAATAAGAAAGGCAGAATAAGAAAGAAGATGGAAAAGAAGACGCCACACTCTTATGGAGAGTGATAAGTCACGTGGAGATTCGCCACAAAGGTTATAGGAACCTTTGATAAGAACCAATGTTTGGTCCAATCAAGAACCCAAGAGGACTACCTCTCACAAAACTCAGAAGAGTGTAATTTAATTCAAATTTCAAAACTGATTACAAGAAGCAAAGATATGGCTATTTATAAGCCAAGGAGGCTGCCCACTAACCCTATGGAGGCTGCAGCCACAATAAGCAAGAGGGAGCATATGTGCTCCTAAAAAAAAACCTAACCCTAGGTGTTCTAAAGTGGGCTTGGCCCAAAAGTGTTTTTAGGCAAGCCTTATTACATAAAAATAAACCAAACCAAAACTGAATTGAAAATTGTCTAAACTCTCAAGAAAAACAAATTACAAAATCAAACTAAGTCCCCTCATTGGGCTCTTCACTCATTTGAATCAATTGGAGCAATCTGGGCTCTTCTTCCGGGTTGGTCTTTGGGCTCAAGGCAAGGTTGATATCTTGGTCCAATGCTTGAGAGAGAAAGTAGTTCACTTCATGATCCAAAGCTTCTTGTGCTTTCTTTGATCTTGCCCTTGTCATGGGACCTCCCAATCCTTGTAGTGCACTGCTGGGCTTTGGGCCCGTTGGGCTTTCTTGGTCCTCATCACGCTCCCCTCCTTTAAAAGAATTCGTCCTCGAATTTGGCTCTTCGTCGCCTACATCAAAAGGACTTAGGTCAGCAACATTAAACGTGGCGCTTACCCCATATTCACCGGGGAGGTCAACTTTGTATGCATTGTCATTGATCCTCTCCAAGATTTGGAAAGGTCCATCTCCTCTAGGCAAGAGTTTTGATTTCCTTTGGGAAGGAAACCTTTCTTTTCTCATATGGACCCAAACCCAATCTCCGGGTTCAAAGACGACTCTTCTTCTCCCTTTGTTTACTTGTTTAGCATATTGCTCCATTTTTTTCTCAATTTGTGCTTTCACTTTTTCATGGAGCTTCCTCACATACTCGGCTTTGGCCTTACCATCCCTATGATTCAAAGAAGAAATGTTAGGTAAAGGCAACAAATCAAGAGGGGTGAGAGGATTGAAACCATAGACAATCTCAAAGGGAGAACAACTAGTAGTCGAATGGACAGCCCTATTATAAGCAAATTCAACAAGAGGCAAGCAGTCCTCCCATGCCTTAACATTCCTCTTGATGATTGACCTCAACAAGGCCGAAAGGGTTCGGTTCACAACTTCGGTTTGCCCATCCGTTTGTGGGTGGCAAGTGGTGGAGAAAAGGAGCCTAGTACCCAATTTATTCCAAAGGGTCCTCCAAAAATGGCTAAGGAACTTAGAGTCCCTATCGGAAACAATACTTTGGGGCATCCCATGGAGCCTCACTATGTCTTTGAAGAACAAATCCGCCACATGGGTGGCGTCATCTACCTTATGGCAAGGTATGAAGTGAGCCATCTTTGAAAACCTGTCTACAACCACAAAAATAGAATCCTTTCCTCTTTTTGTTCGAGGCAAACCAAGCACAAAGTCCATAGACAAATCGGTCCAAGGGGAATTGGGAATAGGAAGAGGAGTGTATAGGCCATGTGGCAAAGCCTTTGATTTAGCCCTTTTACAAACTATGCATCTAGCACACAACCTATGAACATCACGCCTCATGCCGGGCCAATAGAAATGCTCATGCAACATATCCCAAGTCTTTTGTATCCCAAAATGACCCATCAATCCCCCCTCATGTGCTTCCCTCAAAAGGAGTTCACGCAAAGAACATTTAGGCACACACAAATATTTTTCTTTGAAAAGAAACCCATCATGCCTAAAATACCCATCATGCCCCCCCTTTTCACATGCAATATATATCTTGGCAAAATCATCATCATGCACATACAACTCCTTAATGTGTTCAAAACCAAGCAACTTTGTTTCAAGCATGGCAAGCAAAGTATATCTCCTAGAAAGAGCATCGGCCACAACATTCACTTTTCCTTGCTTGTGTTTAATGACATAAGGAAATTGTTCAAGAAATTCAACCCATTTAGCATGCCTTTTATTGAGCTTACCTTGGCCCTTCAAATATTTGAGTGATTCATGATCACTATGGATGACAAACTCTTTGGGCAAAAGGTAGTGTTGCCAAGTATGAAGAGCTCTTATGAGCGCATACAATTCTTTATCATAAGTGGAGTAATTCAAAACAGCACCATGCAACTTTTCACTAACGTATGCAATAGGATGACCCCCTTGTAACAAAACAGCCCCAATGCCCACATTTGATGCATCACATTCAAGTTCAAAAGATATGGAAAAATTAGGCAAAGCAAGTATGGGTGCATGGGTTAACTTTTCCTTAAGGGCATTAAAACTCTTTTCTTGGGCCTCCCCCCACTTAAAAGTCACATTCTTTTTAACCACTTCATTCAAAGGTGCAGCAAGGGTGCTAAAGTCTTTCACAAACCGCCTATAGAAACTAGCCAACCCATGGAAACTTCTCACTTCACTCACAGATTTTGGGGTAGGCAACTCTCTAATAGCTTTTATCTTTTCTTCATCCACTTGGACTCCTTTGGAACTTACCACAAAGCCTAGGAAAACTACATGATCGGTACAAAAGACACATTTTTCTAGATTAGCATACAACTTTTCATTTCTAAGCACATGCATAACAGCCCTAAGGTGTTCAATATGCTCTTCTAATGTCATGCTATAGATCAATATGTCATCAAAGTACACAACCACAAACTTTCCCAAAAACTCCCTTAAAACATGATTCATGAGTCTCATAAAAGTACTAGGAGCATTTGTAAGTCCAAAAGGCATCACCAACCATTCATACAAACCATACTTTGTTTTGAAAGCTGTTTTCCATTCATCCCCTTCCCTTATGCGAATTTGATGGTACCCACTTTTTAAATCAACTTTAGAAAAATAGCATGCACCATACAATTCATCAAGCAAATCATCCAAACGGGGAATGGGATGTCTATATTTAACAGTTATATTATTAACAGCTCTACAATCAGTACACATTCGCCAAGTGCCATCCTTTTTAGGAACAAGGATTACAGGGACAGCACAAGGACTCAAACTTTCTCTTACCCAACCTTTTTGCAGCAACTCCTCAACTTGTTTTTGTATCTCTTGTGTCTCTTGAGGGTTGGACCGATAGGCGGGTCTATTGGGCAAAGAGGCCCCCGGCATAAAATCCATTTGGTGTTCAATCCCCCTCAAGGGAGGTAAGCCGGGTGGTACACTCTTTGGAAACACATCTCCAAATTCCTGCAAGAGAGAATCAACACCACTAGGAAGAGGGTTAGAGTTAGAATTCAAATACAAGTCCTTATACACACAAATGTACAATTCTTGTTTTGCAAAACATGCCCTCTTGATATCACTCTCCCTAGCAAATAAGCTTTCTATCCTTCTCTCAAGCACAAGAGTTTGGTTTTTATCATGCTCTTCATGTTTAGCTTTAGAATTCTTTTTCTCTTGTTCTCTTTTCATTTTCAAAGCAACTTGATCTTGGCACACCTCTTTAGGAGAAAGTGGTACAAGTGTTATTTTTCTAGAATCATGAGAAAAAGAAAACTTGTTAGTAAAACCATCATGAATAGCATGCTTATCAAATTGCCAAGGCCTTCCAAGCAAAATATGGCCGGCCTCCATAGGCACAACATCACACAAAACATCATCCTTGTACTTACCAATGGAAAAGCTTACCATCACTTGTTGATTAACAACCAACTCACCATTCTCACTTAGCCATTGGAGCTTGTATGGGCGCGGATGAGGCTTGGTGCTAAGATTGAGTTTGCTCACCAAACGAGTGCTTGCCACGTTGGTGCAACTTCCCCCATCTATGATCAAGGAACACACTTGCCCATGAATGACACATCTTGTGTGGAAGATGTTCTCTCTTTGGCTTTGGTCATCAACCACAATCTGGTTTCCCAAGAGCCTCCTTACCATTAACAAGTCACCTTCCGGAGCATAAGCTTCACAATCATCTTCCTCCTCACTTGTAGGTGCGTTTTCGGGGCAGGAGTCACTAGAAATGTGCCCATTGTCCCTTAACACCATGACACGCTTATTGGGGCATTGTGAGGCGATGTGCCCATTGCCCAAGCACTTAAAGCACTTGATGTTCCTGGCTTTTTGAGTGACAGAAGAAGGAGCATTGTTAGTAGAAACCAAAGGACTAGAGTTTTTAGAGATTTTACCTTCCTTGGTCCATTTGGGTGGATCTTCTTTGGGTTGCCTATCCTTCCAAGAGGAAGGCTTGAAGCCTGAAGAAGGGTTTCGGTTGGAATACCTCCTCTTGAGTTGTTGCTCAACCTTGATTGCTTGATGGACTAAGTCCCCAAGCTCGACATAATGTTGCAGCTCCACAACATCTTGTATCTCTCTATTGAGCCCATGTAAGAAGCGCGCCATGGCGGCTTCCGGTTCTTCAACAACATTGGCTCGTACCATAGCAACCTCCATCTCCTTATGGTACTCGTCCACACTTAGACTCCCTTGAGTGAGTCTTTGGAGCTTATTGTGAAGCTCCCTATGGTAATGGGGAGGAACATATCTTTTTCTCATCATTGTTTTCATCTCCCTCCAAGTATTCACCGGTTCATCTCCTATCCTCCTTCTCTCCTTTTGTATTTGGTCCCACCAGATTAGAGCATAGTCTGTAAATTCTATGGCTGCCAATTTCACCTTCTTATCTTCTCTATAGTTATTGCAGTCAAAAATTTGCTCTATTTTCATCTCCCACTCCAAATAAGCCTCGGGGTCATTCTTCCCTTGAAATTTAGGTATTTTAATTTTAACCCCATCAAGTCCTTCATCCCTCTCATTTCTCCTCCTAGGTCGTTCTTGTCTATCATTTTCCCTATGCCTCCTTTCATTCCTTCGCCTATCCTCATGCCTTCTAGGTCTCTCTCTCTCTCTTCCTCCTCCTCATCATCTCCACTATCACTCCTTTGGGTGGAAGTTCTAGACCTACGCCTTTCTCTTCTGTCCATCCTCTCCTCCATCCTCCGACTGTGCTCTAACATTCGAGCAAATTGATTGGTCAACTCGTCTAGGCGAGCTTGCATTGCAGTAGCTCTAGGGGTAGGAGGGGTACTAGCACCACTAGCCATTGTGCACCAGTATGAGGTAAAATGTAAATGGAATGCGAAAAAAAAAAGGACCTCACCACTCTACTCACGTGTTTCACTCAAAGATGACCGCTCGTGTTTCACTCAAATAATTGGCTTTTGATTTTTAATGTAAATGCTCTTGCCTTTTACCACTCAAAGTTCTCTTTAGGTTCTTAACAAGATCAGCCGCGTTTCAAAATCAAAAGTTTTTATAAAAATTGTAGCGGTCCTCACAAGAGTTGATCACCAGATTCGTTGAAAAGAAAAGAAAACTACAAAGACAAAACTGGAAAGGAATTTAAAAGACAAACAAGAAAAGCTAACAAAGAAAAGGCACACTCAAATAAGAAAGCCAAAGAAAGACAAAAAGGAACTAAGAACAGGAATATCAAATGCGCACAAGTAGTAACGTTATAGCACCACACAAAAAGAATTTTCACAATTGGCAATAATTTTTTTTTTTTGGTACAAAGGGGTTCTCTTATCAAGCAATTTTTTTTTATATTTTTTTTGAACAAGCTGCTTAGAGGAAGCACTTCTGGGCTTCCTTTGCCATAATTATAAGAAGCACTTATGGGCTTCTCTTGCCTTTTTTTTTTGCTACCCCTTTTTCTTTCTCACACTAAAGCAAATGATTTGAAGTTTATGCCCAATTGTGAACAATAAGAGTTCAATTCAGAATAAGGTGCTCAGAATAACGTCGTTACAGCAATAAAATGAACAGAATATAATGAAGCTGTAAATTGCGCAAAAGATAAGGAACGAGAAATAAAAGAACGGAAGGAAGGATAAAGAGAGAAAACAAAAGACAGAAAAAAAAGAGAACAGGAATTAAAGAACAAAATATAAACAATGTAGCCGCTCTGAAAAGAATGGCAATGATCAAGAGATTAGACTGTGTACAATAGATTATGGCACCAAAGCAACTAGTTATGCTTGGTGTTGGAAAGCAAAAGAACGGTACACACAAACACAAGAAATTGGCCAATTCTAGGATCCGGGCTCAAGATACCACATACATAAAAATAAACCAAACCAAAACTGAATTGAAAATTGTCTAAACTCTCAAGAAAAACAAATTACAAAATCAAACTAAGTCCCCTCATTGGGCTCTTCACTCATTTGAATCAATTGGAGCAATCTGGGCTCTTCTTCCGGGTTGGTCTTTGGGCTCAAGGCAAGGTTGATATCTTGGCCCAATGCTTGAGAGAGGAAGTAGTTCACTTCATGATCCAATGCTTCTTGTGCTTTCTTTGATCTTGCCCTTGTCATGGGACCTCCCAATCCTTGTAGTGCACTGCTGGGCTTTGGGCCCGTTGGGCTTTCTTGGTCCTCATCAACATGGTCCAAAGAAGGCCAACAGATCAAATGGGAGGATGAAGATGGACGAACGAGACAAACTTGGTCAAAAGAAGGCCAACGGATCAAATTGGAGGGCAAAGAGGGACAAACGAGACGAACTTGGTCCAAAGAAGGCCAACGGATCTAATGGGAGGACGAAGATGGGCAAACGAGACGAGCTTGGTCCAAAGAAGTCCAACGGATCTAATGGGAGGATGAAGAAGGACTAACGAGACGAACTTGGTCCAAAGAAGGCCAACGGATCTAATGCGAGGACGAAGATGGACGGACGAGACGAACTTGGTCCAAAGAAGACCAACGGATCAAAAGGCAGGACGAAGTGGGACTAACGAGACGAACTTGATCCAAAGTAGGCCAACGGATCAAATGGGAGGAGGAAGATGGACGAACTAGACGAACATGGTCCAAAGAAGGCCAACAGATCAAATGGTAGGACGAAGAGGGACGAAAGTGACGAACTTGGTCCAAAGAAGCCCAACGGATCAAATGCGAGGACGAAGATGGACGAACGAAACGAACTTGGTCCAAGGAAGGCCAACGGATCAAATGGGAGGAGGAAGATGGACGAACTAAACGAACATGGTCCAAAGAAGGCCAACAGATCAAATGGTAGTACGAAGAGGGACGAAAGTGACGAACTTGGTCCAAAGAAGGCCAACGAATCAAATGGGAGGACGAAGAGGGACGAAAGAGACGAACTTGATCCAAAGAAGGACAACGGATCTAATGCGACGACAATGATGGACGAACGAGACGAACTTGGTCCAAAGAAGGCCAACGGATCTAATGCGAGGACGAAGATGGACGAACGAGACGAACTTGGTCCAAAGAAGGCCAACGGATCAAATGGGAGGACGAAGTGGGACTAACAAGACGAACTTGATCCAAAGAAGGCCAACGGATTAAATGAGAGGAGGAAGATGGACGAACTAGACGAACATGGTCCAAAGAAGGCCAACAAAACAAATGGTGGGACGAAGAGGGACGAAAGTGACGAACTTGGTCCAAAGAAGGCCAACGGATCTAATGCGAGGACGAAGATGGACGAACGAAACGAACTTGGTCCAAAGAAGGCCAACGGATCAAATGGGAGGAGGAAGATGGACGAACTAGACGAACATGGTCCAAAGAAGGCCAACAGATCAAATGGTAGGACGAAGAGGGACGAAAGTGATGAACTTGGTCCAAAGAAGGCCAACGGATCAAATGGGAGGACGAAGTGGGACTAACGAGACGACCTTGATCCAAAGAAGGCCAACGGATCAAATGAGAGGAGGAAGATGGACGAACTAGACGAACATGGTCCAAAGAAGGCCAACAGATCAAATGGTAGGACGAAGAGGGACGAAAGTGACGAACTTGGTCCAAAGAAGGCCAACGGATCAAATGCGAGGACGAAGATGGACGTACGAGACGAACTTGGTCCAAAGAAGGCCAACGGATCAAATGGGAGGAGGAAGATGGACGAACTAGACGAACATGGTCCAAAGAAGGCCAACAGATCAAATGGTAGTACGAAGAGGGACGAAAGTGACGAACTTGGTCCAAAGAAGGCCAACGGATCAAATGGGAGGACGAAGAGGGACAAAAGAGACGAGCTTGATCTAAAGAAGGACAATAGATCTAATGCGACGACAATGATGGACGAACGAGACGAACTTGGTCCAAAGAAGGCCAAAGGGTCTCATGCGAGGACGAAGGTGGACGAACGAGACGAATTTGGTCCAAAGAAGGCCAACGGATAAAATGGGAGGACGAAGTGGGACTAACGAGACGAACTTGATCCAAAGAAGGCCAACAGATCAAATGAGAGGAGGAAGATGGACGAACTAGACGAATATGGTCCAAAGAAGGCCAACAGAACAAATGGTAGGACGAAGAGGGACGAAAGTGACGAACTTGGTCCAAAGAAGGCCAACGAATCAAATGCGAGGACGAAGATGGACGAACGAAACGAACTTGGTCCAAAGAAGGCCAACGGATCTAATGGGAAGACGAAGAGGGACTAACGAGAGGAACTTGATCTAAAGATGGCCATCGGATCAAATGGGAGGATGAAGATGGACGAACTAGATGAACATGGTCCAAAGAAGGCCAACAGATCAAATGGTAGGACGAAGAGGGACGAAAGTGATGAACTTGGTCCAAAGAAGGCCAACGGATCAAATGGGAGGACGAAGAGGGACGAAAGAGACGAACTCGATCCAAAGAAGGACAACGGATCTAATGCGACGACAATGATGGACGAACGAGACGAACTTGGTCCAAAGAAGGCCAACGGATCTAATGCGAGGACAAAGATGGACGAACGAGACGAACTTGGTCGAAAGAAGGCCAACGGATCAAATGGGAGGACGAAGAGGGACTATCGAGACGAACTTGATCCATAGAAGGCCAACGGATCAAATGGGAGGATGAAGATGGACGAACTAGACGAACATGGTCCAAAGAAGGCCAACGGATCCAATGGGAAGACGAAGATGGACGAACGAGATGAACTTGGTCCAAAGAAGGCCAACGGATCAAATTGGAGGGCAAAGAGGGACGAACGAGACGAACTTGGTCGAAAGAACGCCAACGGATCTAATGGGAGGAGGAAGAGGGACGAACAATGATGGATGAACGAGACGAACTTGGTCCAAAGAAGGCCAACGGATCAAACGGGAGGACGAAGATGGGCAAACGAGACGAGCTTGGTCCAAAGAAGTCCAACGGATCTAATGGGAGGACGAAGAAGGACTAACGAGACGAACTTGGTCCAAAGAAGGCCAACGGATCTAATGCGAGGACGAAGATGGACGAACGAGACGAACTTGGTCCAAAGAAGGCCAACGGATCAAAAGGGAGGACGAAGTGGGACTAACGAGACGAACTTGATCTAAAGAAGGCCAACAGATCAAATGGGAGGAGGAAGACGGACGAACTAGACGAACATGGTCCAAAGAAGGCCAACAGAACAAATGGTGGGACGAAGAGGGACGAAAGTGACGAACTTGGTCCAAAGAAGGCCAACGGATCTAATGCGAGGACGAAGATGGACGAACGAAACGAACTTGGTCCAAAGAAGGCCAACGGATCAAATGGGAGAAGGAAGATGGACGAACTAGACGAACATGGTCCAAAGAAGGCCAACAGATCAAATGGTAGGACGAAGAGGGACGAAAGTGATGAACTTGGTCCAAAGAAGGCCAACGGATCAAATGGGAGGACGAAGTGGGACTAACGAGACGAACTTGATCCAAAGAAGGCCAACGGATCAAATGAGAGGAGGAAGATGGACGAACTAGACGAAAATGGTCCAAAGAAGGCCAACAGATCAAATGGGAGGACGAAGAGGGACGAAAGTGACGAACTTGGTCCAAAGAAGGCCAACGGATCAAATGCGAGGACGAAGATGGACGAACGAAACGAACTTGGTCCAAAGAAGGCCAACGGAACAAATGGGAGGAGGAAGATGGACGAACTAGACGAACATGGTCCAAAGAAGGCCAACAGATCAAATGGTAGGACGAAGAGGGACGAAAGTGACGAACTTGGTCCAAAGAAGGCCAACGGATCAAATGGGAGGACGAAGAGGGACAAAAGAGACGAGCTTGATCCAAAGAAGGACAATAGATCTAATGCGACGACAATGATGGACGAACGAGACGAACTTGGTCCAAAGAAGGCCAACGGATCTAATGCGAGGACGAAGGTGGACGAACGAGACGAATTTGGTCCAAAGAAGGCCAACGGATCAAATGGGAGGACGAAGTGGGACTAACGAGACGAACTTGATCTAAAGAAGGCCATCGGATCAAATGGGAGGATGAAGATGGATGAACTAGACGAACATGGTCCAAAGAAGGCCACCAGAACAAATGGTAGGACGAAGAGCGACGAAAGTGACGAACTTGGTCCAAAGAAGGCCAACGAATCAAATGCGAGGACGAAGATGGACGAACGAAACGAACTTGGTCCAAATAAGGCCAACGGATCTAATGGGAAGACGAAGAGGGACTAACGAGAGGAACTTGATCTAAAGAAGGCCATAAGATCAAATGGGAGGATGAAGATGGACGAACTAGATGAACATGGTCCAAAGAAGGCCAACAGATCAAATGGTAGGACGAAGAGGGACGAAAGTGATGAACTTGGTCCAAAGAAGGCCAACGGATCAAATGGGAGGTCGAAGAGGGACGAAAGAGACAAACTCGATCCAAAGAAGGACAACGGATCTAATGCGACGACAATGATGGACGAACGAGACGAACTTGGTCCAAAGAAGGCCAAAGGATCTAATGCGAGGACGAAAATGGACGAACGAGACGAACTTGGTCGAAAGAAGGCCAACGGATCAAATGGGAGGACGAAGAGGGACTAACGAGACGAACTTGATCCATAGAAGGCCAACGGATCAAATGGGAGGATGAAGATGGACGAACTAGACGAACATGGTCTAAAGAAGGCCAACAGATCTAATGCGACGACAATGATGACCGAACGAGACGAACTTGGTCCAAAGAAGGCCAACGGATCAAATGCGAGGACGAAGATGGACGAACGAGACGAACTTGGTCCAAAGAAGGCCATCGGATCAAATGGGAGGACGAAGAGGGACTAACGAGAGGAACTTGATCTAAAGAAGGCTATCGGATCAAATGGGAGGATGAAGATGGACGAACTAGACGAACATGGTCCAAAGAAGGCCAACAGATCAAATGGTAGGACGAAGAGGGACGAAAGTGACGAACTTGGTCCAAAGAAGGCCAACGGATCAAATGGGAGGACGAAGAGGGACGAAAGAGACGAACTCGATCCAAAGAAGGACAACGGATCTAATGCGACGACAATGATGGAAGAACGAGACGAACTTGGTCCAAAGAAGGCCAACGGATCTAATGCGAGGACGAAGATGGACGAACGAGACGAACTTGGTCCAAAGAAGGCCAACGGATCAAATGGGAGGACGAAGAGGGATGAAAGAGACGAACTTGATCCAAAGAAGGCCAACGGATCAAACGGGAGGACGAAGATGGGCAAACGAGACGAGCTTGGTCCAAAGAAGTCTAACGGATCTAATGGGAGGACGAAGAAGGACTAACGAGACGAACTTGGTCCAAAGAAGGCCAACGGATCTAATGCGAGGACGAAGATGGACGAACGAGACGAACTTGGTCCAAAGAAGGCCAATGGATCAAAAGGGAGGACGAAGTGGGACTAACGAGACGAACTTGATCTAAAGAAGGCCAACGGATCAAGTGGGAGGAGGAAGACGGACGAACTTGACGATAATGGTCCAAAGAAGGCCAACAGATCAAATGGTAGGACGAAGAGGGACGAAAGTGACGAACTTGGTCCAAAGAAGGCCAACGGATCAAATGCGAGGACGAAGATGGACGAACGAAACGAACTTGGTCCAAAGAAGGCCAACGGAACAAATGGGAGGAGGAAGATGGACGAACTAGACGAACATGGTCCAAAGAAGGCCAACAGATCAAATGGTAGGACGAAGAGGGACGAAAGTGACGAACTTGGTCCAAAGAAGGCCAACGGATCAAATGGGAGGACGAAGAGGGACAAAAGAGACGAGCTTGATCCAAAGAAGGACAATAGATCTAATGCGACGACAATGATGGACGAACGAGACGAACTTGGTCCAAAGAAGGCCAACGGATCTAATGCGAGGACGAAGGTGGACGAACGAGACGAATTTGGTCCAAAGAAGGCCAACGGATCAAATGGGAGGACGAAGTGGGACTAACGAGACGAACTTGATCTAAAGAAGGCCATCGGATCAAATGGGAGGATGAAGATGGATGAACTAGACGAACATGGTCCAAAGAAGGCCACCAGAACAAATGGTAGGACGAAGAGCGACGAAAGTGACGAACTTGGTCCAAAGAAGGCCAACGAATCAAATGCGAGGACGAAGATGGACGAACGAAACGAACTTGGTCCAAATAAGGCCAACGGATCTAATGGGAAGACGAAGAGGGACTAACGAGAGGAACTTGATCTAAAGAAGGCCATAAGATCAAATGGGAGGATGAAGATGGACGAACTAGATGAACATGGTCCAAAGAAGGCCAACAGATCAAATGGTAGGACGAAGAGGGACGAAAGTGATGAACTTGGTCCAAAGAAGGCCAACGGATCAAATGGGAGGTCGAAGAGGGACGAAAGAGACAAACTCGATCCAAAGAAGGACAACGGATCTAATGCGACGACAATGATGGACGAACGAGACGAACTTGGTCCAAAGAAGGCCAAAGGATCTAATGCGAGGACGAAAATGGACGAACGAGACGAACTTGGTCGAAAGAAGGCCAACGGATCAAATGGGAGGACGAAGAGGGACTAACGAGACGAACTTGATCCATAGAAGGCCAACGGATCAAATGGGAGGATGAAGATGGACGAACTAGACGAACATGGTCTAAAGAAGGCCAACAGATCTAATGCGACGACAATGATGACCGAACGAGACGAACTTGGTCCAAAGAAGGCCAACGGATCAAATGCGAGGACGAAGATGGACGAACGAGACGAACTTGGTCCAAAGAAGGCCATCGGATCAAATGGGAGGACGAAGAGGGACTAACGAGAGGAACTTGATCTAAAGAAGGCTATCGGATCAAATGGGAGGATGAAGATGGACGAACTAGACGAACATGGTCCAAAGAAGGCCAACAGATCAAATGGTAGGACGAAGAGGGACGAAAGTGACGAACTTGGTCCAAAGAAGGCCAACGGATCAAATGGGAGGACGAAGAGGGACGAAAGAGACGAACTCGATCCAAAGAAGGACAACGGATCTAATGCGACGACAATGATGGAAGAACGAGACGAACTTGGTCCAAAGAAGGCCAACGGATCTAATGCGAGGACGAAGATGGACGAACGAGACGAACTTGGTCCAAAGAAGGCCAACGGATCAAATGGGAGGACGAAGAGGGATGAAAGAGACGAACTTGATCCAAAGAAGGCCAACGGATCAAACGGGAGGACGAAGATGGGCAAACGAGACGAGCTTGGTCCAAAGAAGTCTAACGGATCTAATGGGAGGACGAAGAAGGACTAACGAGACGAACTTGGTCCAAAGAAGGCCAACGGATCTAATGCGAGGACGAAGATGGACGAACGAGACGAACTTGGTCCAAAGAAGGCCAATGGATCAAAAGGGAGGACGAAGTGGGACTAACGAGACGAACTTGATCTAAAGAAGGCCAACGGATCAAGTGGGAGGAGGAAGACGGACGAACTTGACGATAATGGTCCAAAGAAGGCCAACAGATCAAATGGTAGGACGAAGAGGGACGAAAGTGACGAACTTGGTCCAAAGAAGGCCAACGGATCAAATGCGAGGACGAAGATGGACGAACGAAACGAACTTGGTCCAAAGAAGGCCAACGGATCAAATGAGAGGAGGAAGATGGACGAACTAAACGAACATGGTCCAAAGAAGGCCAACAGATCAAATGGTAGGACGAAGAAGGACGAAAGTGACGAACTTGGTCCAAAGAAGGCGAACGGATCAAATGGGAGGACGAAGAGGGACGAAAGAGACGAACTTGATCCAAAGAAGGACAACGGATCTAATGCGACGACAATGATGGACGAACGAGACGAACTTGGTCCAAAGAAGGCCAACGGATCTAACGCGAGGACGAAGATGGACGAACGAGACGAACTTGGTCCAAAGAAGGCCAACGGATCAAATGGGAGGACGAAGAGGGACTAACGAGACGAACTTGATCCATAGAAGGCCAACGGATCAAATGGGAGGATGAAGATGGACGAACTAGACGAACATGGTCCAAAGAAGGCCAACGGATCTAATGGGAAGACGAAGATGGACGAACGAGACGAACTTGGTCCAATGAAGTCCAATGGATCTAATGGGAGGACGAAGAGGGACTAAAGAGACGAACTTGGTCCAAAGATGGCCAACGGATCAAATGGTAGGACGAAGAGGGACGAAAGTGACGAACTTGGTCCAAAGAAGGCCAACGGATCAAATGGGAGGACGAAGAGGGACAAATGAGACGAACTAGATCCGAAGAGGGACAATAGATCTAATGCGACGACAATGATGGACGAACGAGACGAACTTGGTCCAAAGAAGGCCATCGGATCAAATGGGAGGACGAAGAGGGACTAACGAGAGGAACTTGATCTAAAGAAGGCCATCGGATCAAATGGGAGGATGAAGATGGACGAACTAGACGAACATGGTCCAAAGAAGGCCAACAGATCAAATGGTAGGACGAAGAGGGACGAAAGTGACGAACTTGGTCCAAAGAAGGCCAACGGATCAAATGGAAGGATGAAGAGGGACGAAAGAGACGAACTCGATCCAAAGAAGGACAACGGATCTAATGCGACGACAATGATGGACGAACGAGACGAACTTGGTCCAAAGAAGGCCAACGGATCTAATGCGAGGTCGAAGATGGACGAACGAGACGAACTTGGTCCAAAGAAGGCCAACGGATCAAATGGGAGGACGAAGAGGGACTAACGAGACGAACTTGATCCATAGAAGGCCAACAGATCAAATGGGAGGATGAAGATGGACGAACTAGACGAACATGGTCCAAAGAAGGCCAACGGATCCAATGGGAAGACGAAGATGGACGAACGAGACGAACTTGGTCCAAAGAAGGCCAACGGATCAAATTGGAGGGCAAAGAGGGACGAACGAGACGAACTTGGTCCAAAGAAGGCCAACGTATCTAATGGGAGGCCGAAGAGGGACGAATGATGATGGATGAACGAGACGAACTTGGTCCAAAGAAGGCCAACGGATCAAACGGGAGTACGAAGATGGGCAAACGAGACGAACTTGGTCCAAAGAAGTCCAACGGATCTAATGGGAGGACGAAGAAGCACTAACGAGAGAACTTGGTCCAAAGAAGGCCAAAGGATCTAATGCGAGGACGAAGATGGACGAACGAGACGAACTTGGTCCAAAGAAGGCCAACGGATCAAAAGGGAGGACGAAGTGGGACTAACGAGACGAACTTGATCTAAAGAAGGCCAACGGATCAAATGGGAGGAGGAAGACGGACGAACTAGAAGAACATGGTCCAAAGAAGGCCAACGGATCTAATGGGCAGACGAAGATGGACGAACGAGATGAACTTGGTCCAATGAAGTCCAATGGATCTAATGGGAGGACGAAGAGGGACTAAAGAGACGAACTTGGTCCAAAGATGGCCAACGGATCAAATGGTAGGACGAAGAGGGACGAAAGTGACGAATTTGGTCCAAAGAAGGCCAACGGATCAAATGGGAGGACGAAGAGGGACAAATGAGACGAAATAGATCCGAAGAGGGACAATAGATCTAATGCGACGACAATGATGGACGAAAGTGACGAACTTGGTCCAAAGAAGGCCAACGGATCAAATACGAGGTCGAAGATGGACGAACGAAACAAACTTGGTCCAAAGAAGGCGAACGGATCAAATGGGAGGGCGAACGAGACAAACTTGGTCCAAAGAAGGCCAACGGATCAAATGGGAGGAGGAAGATGGACGAACTAGACGAACATGGTCCAAAGAAGGCCAACAGATCAAATGGTAGGACGAAGAGGGACAAAAGTGACGAATTTGGTCCAAAGAAGGCCAACGGATCAAATGCGAGGACGAAGATGGACGAACGAAACGAACTTGGTCCAAAGAAGGCCAACGGATCAAATGGGAGGAGGAAGATGGACGAACTAAACGAACATGGTGCAAAGAAGTCCAACAGATCAAATGGTAGGACGAAGAGGGACGAAAGTGACGAACTTGGTCCAAAGAAGGCCAACGGATCAAATGGGAGCACGAAGAGGGACAAAAGAGACGAACTTGATCCAAAGAAGGACAATAGATCTAATGCGACGACAATGATGGACGAACAAGACGAATTTGGTCCAAAGAAGGCCAACGGATCTAATGCGAGGACGAAGATGGACGAACGAGACGAACTCGGTAAAAAGAAGGCCAACAGATCAAATGGGAGGACGAAGTGGGACTAACGAGACGAACTTGATCCAAAGAAGGCCAACGGATCAAATGAGAGGAGGAAGATGGACGAACTAGACGAACATGGTCCAAAGAAGGCCAACAGAACAAATGGTAGGTCGAAGAGGGACGAAAGTGACGAACTTGGTCTAAAGAAGGCCAACGGATCAAATGGGAGGACGAAGAGGGACTAACGAGAGGAACTTGATCTAAAGAAGGCCATCGGATCAAATGGGAGGATCAAGATGGACGAACTAGACGAACATGGTCCAAAGAAGGCCAACAGATCAAATGGTAGGACGAAGAGGGACGAAAGTGAAGAACTTGGTCCAAAGAATGCCGATGGATCAAATGGGAGGACGAAGAGGGACGAAAGAGACGAACTCGATCCAAAGAAGGACAACGGATCTAATGGGAGGACGAAGAGGGACGAACGATGATGGATGAACGAGACGAACTAGGTCCAAAGAAGGCCAACGGATCAACCGGGAGGACGAAGATGGGCAAACGAGACGAGCTTGGTCCAAAGAAGTCCAACGGATCTAATGGCAGGACGAAGAAGGACTAACGAGACGAACTTGGTCCAAAGAAGGCCAACGGATCTAATGCGAGTAGTAAGATGGACGAACTAGACGAACATGGTCCAAAGAAGGCCAACAGATCAAATGGTAGGACGAAGAGGGACGAAAGTGACGAACTTGGTACAAAGAAGGCCAACGGATCAAATTGGAGGGCAAAGAGGGACGAACGAGACGAACTTGGTCCAAAGAAGGCCAACAGATCTAATGGGAGGACGAAGAGGGACGAACGATGATGGATGAACGAGACGAACTTGGTCCAAAGAAGGCCAACGGATCAACCGGGAGGACGAAGATGGGCAAACGAGACGAGCTTGGTCCAAAGAAGTCCAACGGATCTAATGGGAGGACGAAGAAGGACTAACGAGACGAACTTGGTCCAAAGAAGGCCAACGGATCAAATGGGAGGATAAAGATGGACGAACTAGACGAACATGGTCCAAAGAAGGCCAACGGATCCAATGGGAAGACGAAGATGGACGAACGAGACGAACTTGGTCTAAAGAAGGCCAACGGATCAAATTGGAGGGCAAAGAGGGACGAACGAGACGAACTTGGTCCAAAGAAGGCCAACAGATCTAATGGGAGGACGAAGAGGGACGAACGATGATGGATGAACGAGACGAACTTGGTCCAAAGAAGGCCAACGGATCAACCGGGAGGACGAAGATGGGCAAACGAGACGAGCTTGGTCCAAAGAAGTCCAACGGATCTAATGGGAGGACGAAGAAGGACTAACGAGACGAACTTGGTCCAAAGAAGGCCAACGGATCTAATGCGAGGAGTAAGATGGACGAACTAGACGAACATGGTCCAAAGAAGGCCAACAGATCAAATGGTAGGACGAAGAGGGACGAAAGTGACGAACTTGGTCCAAAGAAGGCCAACGGATCAAATGCGAGGACGAAGATGGACGAACGAAACGAACTTGGCCCAAAGAAGGCCAACGGATCAAATGAGAGGAGGAAGCTGGACGAACTAAACGAACATGGTCCAAAGAAGGCCAACAGATCAAATGGTAGGACGAAGAGGGTCGAAAGTGACGAACTTGGTCCAAAGAAGGCCAACGGATCAAATGGGACGACGAAGAGGGATGAAAGAGACGAACTTGATCCAAAGAAGGACAACGGATCTAATGCGACAACAATGATGGACGAACGAGACGAACTTGGTCCAAAGAAGGCCAACGGATCTAATGCGAGGACGAAGATGGACGAACGAGACGAACTTGGTCCAAAGAAGGCCAACGGATCAAATGGGAGGACGAAGAGGGACTAACGAGACGAACTTGATCCATAGAAGGCCAACGGATCAAAATGGAGGATGAAGATGGACGAACTAGAAGAACACGGTCCAAAGAAGGCCAACGGATCTAATAGCAAGACGAAGATGGACGAACGAGACGAACTTGGTCCAATGAAGTCCAATGGATCTAATGGGAGGACGAAGAGGGACTAAAGAGACGAACTTGGTCCAAAGATGGCCAACGGGTCAAATGGTTGGACGAAGAGGGACGAAAGTGACGAACTTGGTGCAAAGAAGGCCAACGGATCAAATGGGAGGACGAAGAGGGACAAAAGAGACGAACTAGATCCGAAGACGGACAATAGATCTAATGCGACGACAATGATGGACGAACGAGACGAACTTGGTCCAAAGATGGCCAACGGATCTAATGCGCGGACGAAGATGGAGGAACGAGACGAACTTGGTCCAAAGAAGGCCAACGGATCAAATGGGAGGACGAAGAGGGACTAACGAGAGGAACTTGATCTAAAGAAGGCCATCGGATCAAATGGGAGGATGAAGATGGACGAACTAGACGAACATGGTCCAAAGAAGGCCAACAGATCAAATGGTAGGACGAAGAGGGACGAAAGTGACGAACTTGGTCCAAAGAAGGCCAACGGATCAAATGGGAGGACGAAGAGGGACGAACTAGTCGAACATGGTCCAAAGAAGGCCAACGGATCAAATGGGAGGACGAAGATGGACGAACGAGACAAACTTGTTCCAAAGAATGCCAACGGATCAAATTGGAGGGCAAAGAGGGACGAACGAGACGAACTTGGTCCAAAGAAGGCCAACAGATCTAATGGGAGGACGAAGAGGGACGAACGATGATGGATGAACGAGACGAACTTGGTCCAAAGAAGGCCAACGGATCAAATGGGAGGACGAAGACGGGCAAACGAGACGAGCTTGGTCCAAAGAAGTCCAACGGATCTAATGGGAGGACGAAGAAGGACTAACGAGACGAACTTGGTCCAAAGAAGGCCAACGGATCTAATGCGAGGACGAAGAAGGACGAACGAGACGAACTTGGTTCAAAGAATGCCAATGGATCAAAAGGGAGGACGAAGTGGGACTAACGAGACGAACTTGCTCCAAAGAAGGCCAACAGATCAAATGGGAGGAAGAAGATGGACGAACTAGACGAACATGGTCCAAAGAGGGCCAACAGATCAAATGGTAGGACGAAGAGGGACGAAAGTGACGAACTTGGTCCAAAGAAGGCCAACGGATCAAATGCGAGGACGAAGATGGACGAACGAAACGAACTTGGTCCAAAGAAGGCCAACGGATCAAATGAGAGGAGGAAGATGGACGAACTAAACGAACATGGTCCAAAGAAGGCCAACAGATCAAATGGTAGGACGAAGAAGGACGAAAGTGACGAACTTGGTCCAAAGAAGGCCAACGGATCAAATGGGAGGACGAAGAGGGACGAAAGAGACGAACTTGATCCAAAGAAGGACAACGGATCTAATGCGACGACAATGATGGACGAACGAGACGAACTTGGTCCAAAGAAGGCCAACGGATCTAATCCGAGGACGAAGATGGACGAACGAGACGAACTTGGTCCAAAGAAGGCCAACGGATCAAATGGGAGGACGAAGAGGGACTAACGAGATGAACTTGATCCATAGAAGGCCAACGGATCAAATGGGAGGATGAAGATGGACGAACTAGACGAACATGGTCCAAAGAAGGCCAACGGATCTAATGGGAAGACGAAGATGGACGAACGAGACGAACTTGGTCCAATGAAGTCCAATGGATCTAATGGGAGGACGAAGAGGGACTAAAGAGACGAACTTGGTCCAAAGATGGCCAACGGATCAAATGGTAGGACGAAGAGGGACGAAAGTGACGAACTTGGTCCAAAGAAGGCCAACGGATCAAATGGGAGGACGAAGAGGGACAAATGAGACGAACTAGATCCGAAGAGGGACAATAGATCTAATGCGACGACAATGATGGACGAACAAGACGAACTTGGTCCAAAGATGGCCAACGGATCTAATGCGCGGACGACGATGGACAAACGAGACGAACTTGGTCCAAAGAAGGCCATCGGATCAAATGGGAGGACGAAGAGGGACTAACGAGAGGAACTTGATCTAAAGAAGGCCATCGGATCAAATGGGAGGATGAAGATGGACGAACTAGACGAACATGGTCCAAAGAAGGCCAACAGATCAAATGGTAGGACGAAGAGGGACGAAAGTGACGAACTTGGTCCAAAGAAGGCCAACGGATCAAATGGGAGGACGAAGAGGGACGAAAGAGACGAACTCGATCCAAAGAAGGACAACGGATCTAATGCGACGACAATAATGGACGAACGAGACGAACTTGGTCCAAAGAAGGCCAACGGATCTAATGCGAGGACGAAGATGGACGAACGAGACGAACTTGGTCCAAAGACGGCCAACGGATCAAATGGGAGGACGAAGAGGGACTAACGAGACGAACTTGATCCATAGAAGGCCAACAGATCAAATGGGAGGATGAAGATGGACGAACTAGACGAACATGGTCCAAAGAAGGCCAACGGATCCAATGGGAAGACGAAGATGGACGAACGAGACGAACTTGGTCCAAAGAAGGCCAACGGATCAAATTGGAGGGCAAAGAGGGACGAACGAGACGAACTTGGTCCAAAGAAGGCCAACGTATCTAATGGGAGGACGAAGAGGGACGAATGATGATGGATGAACGAGACGAACTTGGTCCAAAGAAGGCCAACGGATCAAACGGGAGTACGAAGATGGGCAAACGAGACGAACTTGGTCCAAAGAAGTCCAACGGATCTAATGGGAGGACGAAGAAGCACTAACGAGACGAACTTGGTCCAAAGAAGGCCAAAGGATCTAATGCGAGGACGAAGATGGACGAACGAGACGAACTTGGTCCAAAGAAGGCCAACGGATCTAATGCGAGGACGAAGATGGACGAACGAGACGAACTTGGTCCAAAGAAGGCCAACGGATCAAAAGGGAGGACGAAGTGGGACTAACGAGACGAACTTGATCTAAGGAAGGCCAACGGATCAAATGGGAGGAGGAAGACGGACGAACTAGAAGAACATGGTCCAAAGAAGGCCAACGGATCTAATGGGAAGACGAAGATGGACGAACGAGATGAACTTGGTCCAATGAAGTCCAATGGATCTAATGGGCGGACGAAGAGGGACTAAAGAGACGAACTTGGTCCAAAGATGGCCAACGGATCAAATGGTAGGACGAAGAGGGACGAAAGTGACGAACTTCGTCCAAAGAAGGCCAACGGATCAAATGGGAGGACGAAGAGGGACAAATGAGACGAAATAGTTCCGAAGAGGGACAATAGATCTAATGCGACGACAATGATGGACGAAAGTGACGAACTTGGTCCAAAGAAGGCCAATGGATCAAATGCGAGGTCGAAGATGGACGAACGAAACGAACTTGGTCCAAAGAAGGCAAACGGATCAAATGGGAGGACGAACGAGACAAAATTGGTCCAAAGAAGGCCAACGGATCAAATGGGAGGACGAAGTGGGAGTTACGAGACGAACTTGATCCAAAGAAGGCCAACGGATCAAATGGGAGGAGGAAGATGGACGAACTAGACGAACATGGTCCAAAGAAGACCAACAGATCAAATGGTAGGACGAAGAGGGACAAAAGTGACGAATTTGGTCCAAAGAAGGCCAACGGATCAAATGCGAGGACGAAGATGGACGAACGAAACGAACTTGGTCCAAAGAAGGCCAACGGATCAAATGGGAGGAGGAAGATGGACGAACTAAACGAACATGGTGCAAAGAAGTCCGACACATCAAATGGTAGGACGAAGAGGGACGAAAGTGACGAACTTGGTCCAAAGAAGGCCAACGGATCAAATGGGAGCACGAAGAGGGACAAAAGAGACGAACTTGATCCAAAGAAGGACAATAGATCTAATGCGACGACAATGATGGACGAACAAGACGAATTTGGTCCAAAGAAGGCAACGGATCTAATGCGAGGACGAAGATGGACGAACGAGACGAACTCGGTAAAAAGAAGGCCAACGGATCAAATGAGAAGAGGAAGATGGACGAACTAGACGAACATGGTCCAAAGAAGGCCAACAGAACAAATGGTAGGACGAAGAGGGACGAAAGTGAAGAACTTGGTCCAAAGAATGCCAATGGATCAAATGGGAGGACGAAGAAGGACGAAAGAGACGAACTCGATCCAAAGAAGGACAACGGATCTAATGGGAGGACGAAGAGGGACGAACGATGATGGATGAACGAGACGAACTTGGTCCAAAGAAGGCCAACGGATCAACCGGGAGGACGAAGATGGGCAAACGAGACGAGCTTGGTCCAAAGAAGTCCAACGGATCTAATGGGAGGACGAAGAAGGACTAACGAGACGAACTTGGTCCAAAGAAGGCCAACGGATCTAATGCGAGGAGTAAGATGGACGAACTAGACGAACATGGTCCAAAGAAGGCCAACAGATCAAATGGTAGGACGAAGAGGGACGAAAGTGACGAACTTGGTCCAAAGAAGGCCCACGGATCAAATTGGTGGGCAAAGAGGGACGAACGAGACGAACTTGGTCCAAAGAAGGCCAACAGATCTAATGGGAGGACGAAGAGGGACGAACGATGATGGATGAACGAGACGAACATGGTCCAAAGAAGGCCAACGGAAAAACCGGGAGGACGAAGATGGGCAAACGAGACGAGCTTGGTCCAAAGAAGTCCAACGGATCTAATGGGAGGACGAAGAAGGACTAACGAGACGAACTTGGTCCAAAGAAGGCCAACGGATCAAATGGGAGGATAAAGATGGACGAACTAGACGAACATGGTCCAAAGAAGGCCAACGGATCCAATGGGAAGACGAAGATGGACGAACGAGACGAACTTGGTCCAAAGAAGGCCAACGGATCAAATTGGAGGGCAAAGAGGGAAGAACAAGACGAACTTGGTCCAAAGAAGGCCAACAGATCTAATGGGAGGACGAAGAGGGACGAACGATGATGGATGAACGAGACGAACTTGGTCCAAAGAAGGCCAACGGATCAACTGGGAGGACGAAGATGGGCAAACGAGACGAGCTTGGTCCAAAGAAGTCCAACGGATCTAATGGGAGGACGAAGAAGGACTAACGAGACGAACTTGGTCCAAAGAAGGCCAACGGATCTAATGCGAGGAGTAAGATGGACGAACTAGACGAACATGGTCCAAAGAAGGCCAACAGATCAAATGGTAGGACGAAGAGGGACGAAAGTGACGAACTTGGTCCAAAGAAGGCCAACGGATCAAATGCGAGGACGAAGATGGACGAACGAAACGAACTTGGCCCAAAGAAGGCCAACGGATCTAATGCGACGACAATGATGGACGAACGAGACGAACTTGGTCCAAAGAAGGCCAACGGATCTAATGCGAGGACGAAGATGGACGAACGAGACGAACTTGGTCCAAAGAAGGCCAACGGATCAAATGGGAGGACGAAGAGGGACTAACGAGACGAACTTGATCCATAGAAGGCCAACAGATCAAATGGGAGGATGAAGATGGACGAACTAGACGAACATGGTCCAAAGAAGGCCAACGGATCTAATAGCAAGACGAAGATGGACGAACGAGACGAACTTGGTCCAATGAAGTCCAATGGATCTAATGGGAGGACGAAGAGGGACTAAAGAGACGAACTTGGTCCAAAGATGGCCAACGGATCAAATGGTTGGACGAAGAGGGACGAAAGTGATGAACTTGGTCCAAAGAAGGCCAACGGATCAAATGGGAGGACGAAGAGGGACAAAAGAGACGAACTAGATCCGAAGACGGACAATAGATCTAATGCGACGACAATGATGGACGAACGAGACGAACTTGGTCCAAAGATGGCCAACGGATCTAATGCGCGGACGAAGATGGAGGAACGAGACGAACTTGGTCCAAAGAAGGCCAACGGATCAAATGGGAGGACGAAGAGGGACTAACGAGAGGAACTTGATCTAAAGAAGGCCATCGGATCAAATGGGAGGATGAAGATGGACGAACGAGACGAACTTGGTCCAAAGAAGGCCAACAGATCTAATGGGAGGACAAAGAGGGACGAACGATGATGGATGAACGAGACGAACTTGGTCCAAAGAAGGCCAACGGATCAAATGGGAGGACGAAGATGGGCAAACGAGACGAGCTTGGTCCAAAGAAGTCCAACGGATCTAATGGGAGGACGAAGAAGGACTAACGAGACGAACTTGGTCCAAAGAAGGCCAACGGATCTAATGCGAGGAGTAAGATGGACGAACTAGACGAACATGGTCCAAAGAAGGCCAACAGATCAAATGGTAGGACGAAGAGGGATGAAAGTGACGAACTTGGTCCAAAGAAGGCCAACGGATCAAATGCGAGGACGAAGATGGACGAACGAGACGAACATGGTCCAAAGAAGGCCAACGGATCAAATGGGATGACGAAGATGGACGAACGAGACAAACTTGTTCCAAAGAAGGCCAACGGATCAAATTGGAGGGCAAAGAGGGACGAACGAGACGAACTTGGTCCAAAGAAGGCCAACAGATCTAACGGGAGGACGAAGAGGGACGAACGATGATCGATGAACGAGACGAACTTGGTCCAAAGAAGGCCAACGGATCAAATGGGAGGACGAAGATGGGCAAACGAGACGAGCTTGGTCCAAAGAAGTCCAACGGATCAAATGGGAGGACGAAGAGGGACTAACGAGAGGAACTTGATCTAAAGAAGGCCATCGGATCAAATGGGAGGATGAAGATGGACGAACTAGACGAACATGGTCCAAAGAAGGCCAACAGATCAAATGGTAGGACGAAGAGGGACGAAAGTGACGAACTTGGTCCAAAGAAGGCCAACGGATCAAATGGGAGGACGAAGAGGGACGAACTAGACGAACATGGTCCAAAGAAGGCCAACGGATCAAATGGGAGGGCGAAGATGGACGAACGAGACAAACTTGTTCCAAAGAAGGCCAACGGATCAAATTGGAGGGCAAAGAGGGACGAACGAGACGAACTTGGTCCAAAGAAGGCCAACAGATCTAATGGGAGGACGAAGAGGGACGAACGATGATGGATGAACGAGACGAACTTGGTCCAAAGAAGGCCAACGGATCAAATGGGAGGACTAAGAAGGACTAACGAGACGAACTTGGTCCAAAGAAGGCCAACGGATCTAATGCGAGGACGAATATGGACGAACGAGACGAACTTGGTTCAAAGAATGCCAATGGATCAAAAGGGAGGACGAAGTGGGACTAACGAGACGAACTTGCTCCAAAGAAGGCCAACAGATCAAATGGTAGGACGAAGAGGGACGAAAATGACGAACTTGGTCCAAAGAAGTCCAACGGATCAAATGCGAGGACGAAGATGGACGAACGAAACGAACTTGGTCCAAAGAAGGCCAACGAATCTAATGGGAGGACGAAGAAGGACTAACGAGACGAACTTGGTCCAAAGAAGTCCAACGGATCAAATGCGAGGACGAAGATGGACGAACGAAACGAACTTGGTCCAAAGAAGGCCAACGGATCAAATGGGAGGAGGAAGATGGACGAACTAGACGAACATGGTGCATAGAAGGCCAACAGACCAAATGGTAGGACGAAGAGGGACGAAAGTGACGAACTTGGTGCAAAGAAGGCCAACGGATCAAATGGGAGGACGAAGAGGGACAAAAGAGACGAACTAGATCCAAAGAGGGACAATAGATCTAATGCGACGACAATGATGGACGAACGAGACGAACTTGGTCCAAAGGAGGCCAACAGATCTAATACGAGGACGAAGATGGACGAACGAGACGAACTTGGTCCAAAGAAGGCCAACGGATCAAATGGGAGGACGAAGTGGGACTAACGAGACGAACATGATCCAAAGAAGGCCAATGGATCAAATGGGAGGACGAAGAGGGACGAAAGTGACGAACTTGGTCCAAAGAAGGCCAAAAGATCAAATGCGAGGACGAAGATGGACGAACGATACGAACTTGATCCAAAGAAGGCAAACGGATCAAATGGGAGGAGGAAGATGGACGAATTAGACGAACATGGTCCAAAGAAGGCCAACAAATCTAATGGGAAGACGAAGATGGACGAACGTGACGAACATGGGCCAAAGAAGGCCAACGGATCAAATGGGAGGACGAAGAGGGACAAAAGAGACGAACTAGATCCAAAGAGGGACAATAGATCTAATGCGACGACAATGATGGACGAACGAGACGAACTTGGTCCAAAGAAGGCCAACAGATCTAATGGGAGGACGAAGAGGGACGAACGATGATGGATGAACGAGACGAACTTGGTCCAAAGAAGGCCAACGGATCAACCGGGAGGACGAAGATGGGCAAAGGAGACGAGCTTGGTCCAAAGAAGTCCAACGGATCTAATGGGAGGACGAAGAAGGACTAACGAGACGAACTTGGTCCAAAGAAGGCCAACGGATCTAATGCGAGGAGTAAGATGGACGAACTAGACGAACATGGTCCAAAGAAGGCCAACAGATCAAATGGTAGGACGAAGAGGGACGAAAGTGACGAACTTGGTCCAAAGAAGGCCAACGGATCAAATGCGAGGATGAAGATGGACGAACGAAACGAACTTGGCCCAAAGAAGGCCAACGGATCAAATGAGAGGAGGAAGCTGGACGAACTAAACGAACATGGTCCAAAGAAGGCCAACAGATCAAATGGTAGGACGAAGAGGGACGAAAGTGACGAACTTGGTCCAAAGAAGGCCAACAGATCAAATGGGAGGACGAAGAGGGATGAAAGAGACGAACTTGATCCAAAGAAGGACAACGGATCTAATGCGACGACAATGATGGACGAACGAGACGAACTTGGTCCAAAGAAGGCCAACGGATCTAATGCGAGGACAAAGATGGACGAACGAGATGAACTTGGTCCAAAGAAGGCCAACGGATCAAATGGGAGGACGAAGAGGGACTAATGAGACGAACTTGATCCATTGAAGGCCAACGGATCAAATGGGAGGATGAAGATGGACGAACTAGACGAACATGGTCCAAAAAGGCCAACGGATCTAATAGCAAGACGAAGATGGACGAACGAGACGAACTTGGTCCAATGAAGTCCAATGGATCTAATGGGAGGACGAAGAGGGACTAAAGAGACGAACTTGGTCCAAAGAAGGCCAACGGATCAAATGGGAGGATGAAGATGGACGAACTAGACGAACATGGTCCAAAAAGGCCAACGGATCTAATAGCAAGACGAAGATGGACGAACGAGACGAACTTGGTCCAATGAAGTCCAATGGATCTAATGGGAGGACGAAGAGGGACGAAAGTGACGAACTTGGTCCAAAGAAGGCCAACGGATCAAATGGGAGGACGAAGAGGGACAAAAGAGACGAACTAGATCCGAAGACGGACAATAGATCTAATGCGACGACAATGATGGACGAACGAGACGAACTTGGTCCAAAGATGGCCAACGGATCTAATGCGCGGACGAAGATGGATGAACGAGACGAACTTGGTCCAAAGAAGGCCAACGGATCAAATGGGAGGACGAAGAGGGACTAACGAGAGGAACTTGATCTAAAGAAGGCCATCGGATCAAATGGGAGGATGAAGATGGACGAACTAGACGAACATGGTCCAAAGAAGGCCAACAGATCAAATGGTAGGACGAAGAGGGACGAAAGTGACGAACTTGGTCCAAAGAAGGCCAACGGATCAAATGGGAGGACGAAGAGGGACGAACTAGACGAACATGGTCCAAAGAAGGCCAACGGATCAAATGGGAGGACGAAGATGGACGAACGAGACAAACTTGTTCCAAAGAAGGCCAACGGATCAAATTGGAGGGCAAAGAGGGACGAACGAGACGAACTTGGTCCAAAGAAGGCCAACGGATCTAATGGGAGGACGAAGAGGGACGAACGATGATGGATGAACGAGACGAACTTGGTCCAAAGAAGGCCAACGGATCAAATGGGAGGACGAAGATGGGCAAACGAGACGAGCTTGGTCCAAAGAAGTCCAACGGATCTAATGGGAGGACGAAGAAGGACTAACGAGACGAACTTGGTCCAAAGAAGGCCAACGGATCTAATGCGAGGACGAAGATGGACGAACGAGACGAACTTGGTTCAAAGAATGCCAATGGATCAAAAGGGAGGACGAAGTGGGACTAACGAGACGAACTTGCTCCAAAGAAGGCCAACGGATCAAATGGGAGGAAGAAGATGGACGAACTAGACGAACTTGGTCCAAAGAGGGCCAACAGATCAAATGGTAGGACGAAGAGGGACGAAAATGACGAACTTGGTCCAAAGAAGGCCAACGGATCAAATGCGAGGACGAAGATGGACGAACGAAACGAACTTGGTCCAAAGACGGCCAATGGATCAAATGGGAGGAGGAAGATGGATGAACTAGACGAACATAGTCCAAAGAAGGCCAACAGACCAAATGGTAGGACGAAGAGGGACGAAAGTGACGAACTTGGTCGAAAGAAGGCCAACGGATCAAATGGGAGGACGAAGAGGGACAAAAGAGACGAACTAGATCCAAAGAGGGACAATAGATCTAATGCGACGACAATGATGGACGAACGAGATGAACTTGGTCCAAAGAAGGCCAACAGATCTAATACGAGGACGAAGATGGACGAACGACACGAACTTGGTCCAAAGAAGGCCAACGGATCAAATGGGAGGACGAAGTGGGACTAACGAGACGAACTTGATCCAAAGAAGGCCAATGGATCAAATGAGAGGAGGAAGATAGACGAAATAGACGAACATGGTCCAAAGAAGGCCAACAGATCAAATGGTAGGACGAAGAGGGACGAAAGTGACGAACTTGGTCCAAAGAAGGCCAAAAGATCAAATGCGAGGACGAAGATGGACGAACGTTACGAACTTGGTCCAAAGAAGGCAAACGGATCAAATGGGAGGAGGAAGATGGACGAAGTAGACGAACATGGTCCAAAGAAGGCCAACAGATCTAATGGGAAGACGAAGATGGACGAACGTGACGAACATGGTCCAAAGAAGGCCAACGGATCAAATGGGAGGACGAAGAGGGACAAAAGAGACGAACTAGATCCAAAGAGGGAGAATAGATCTAATGCGACGACAATGATGGACGAACGAGACGAACTTGGTCCAAAGATGGCCAACGGATCTAATGCGCGGACGAAGATGGACGAACGAGACGAACTTGGTCCAAAGAAGGCCAACGGATCAAATGGGAGGACGAAGAGGGACTAACGAGAGGAACTTGATCTAAAGAAGGCCATCGGATCAAATGGGAGGATGAAGATGGACGAACTAGACGAACATGGTCCAAAGAAGGCCAACAGATCAAATGGTAGGACGAAGAGGGACGAAAGTGACGAACTTGGTCCAAAGAAGGCCAACGGATCAAATGGGAGGACGAAGAGGGACGAAAGAGACGAACTTGATCCAAAGAAGGACAATGGATCTAATGCGACGACAATGATGGACGAACGAGAGGAACTTGGTCCAAAGAAGGCCAACGGATCTAATGCGAGGACGAAGATGGACGAACGAGACGAACTTGGTCCAAAGAAGGCCAACGGATCAAATGGGAGGACGAAGAGGGACTAACGAGACGAACTTGATCCATAGAAGGCCAACGGATCAAATGGGAGGAGGAAGATGGACGAACTAGACGAACATGGTCCAAAGAAGGCCAACGGATCTAATGGGAAGACGAAGATGGACGAACGTGACGAACTTGGTCCAATGAAGTCCAATTGATCTAATGGGAGGACGAAGAGGGACTAAAGAGACGAAGTTGGTCCAAAGATGGCCAACGGATCATATGCGAGGACGAAGAGGGACGAACTAGACGAACATGGTCCAAAGAAGGCGAACGGATCAAATGCGAGGACGAAGATGGACGAACGAAACGAACTTGGTCCAAAGAAGGCCAACGGATCAAATGGGAGGAGGAAGATGGACGAAGTAGACGAACATGGTCCAAAGAAGGCCAACAGATCAAATGGTAGGACGAAGAGGGACGAAAGTGACGAACTTGATCCAAAGAAGGCCAACGGATCAAATGGGAGGACGAAGAGGGATGAAAGAGACGAACTCGATCCAAAGAAGGACAACGGATCTAATGCGACGACAATGATGGACGAACATGACGAACTTGGTCCAAAGAAGGCCAACGGATCTAATGCGAGGACGAAGATGGACGAACGAGACGAACTTGGTCGAAAGAAGGCCAACGGATCAAATGGGAGGACGAAGAGGGACTAACGAGACGAACTTGATCCATAGAAGGCCAACGGATCAAATGGGAGGATGAAGATGGACGAACTAGACGAACATTGTCCAAAGAAGGCCAACGGATCCAATGGGAAGACGAAGATGGACGAACGAGACGAACTTGGTCCAAAGAAGTCCAGCGGATCAAATTGGAGGGCAAAGAGGGACGAACGAGACGAACTTGGTCCAAAGAAGGCCAACGGATCTAATGGGAGGACGAAGAGGGACGAACGATGATGGATGAACGAGACGAACTTGGTCCAAAGAAGGCTAACGGATCAAACGGGAGGACGAAGATGGGCAAACGAGACGAGCTTGGTCCAAAGAAGTCCAATGGATCTAATGGGAGGACGAAGAAGGACTAACGAGACGAACTTGGTCCAAAGAAGGCCAACGGATCTAATGCGAGGACGAAGAGGGACGAACGATGATGGATGAACGAGACGAACATGGTCCGAAGAAGGCCAACGGATCAAATGAGAGGACGAAGATGGGCAAACGAGACGAGCTTGGTCCAAAGAAGTCCAACGGATCTAATGGGAGGACGAAGAAGGACTAACGAGACGAACTTGGTCCAAAGAAGGCCAACGGATCTAATGCGAGGACGAAGATGGACGAACGAGACGAACTTGGTTCAAAGAATGCCAATGGATCAAAAGGGAGGACGAAGTGGGACTAACGAGATGAACTTGCTCCAAAGAAGGCCAACGGATCAAATGGGAGGAAGAAGATGGACGAACTAGACGAACATGGTCCAAAGAGGGCCAACAGATCAAATGGTAGGACGAAGAGGGACGAAAATGACGAACTTGGTCCAAAGAAGGCCAACGGATCAAATGCGAGGACGAAGATGGACGAACGAAACGAACTTGGTCCAAAGAAGGCCAACGGATCAAATGGGAGGAGGAAGATGGATGAACTAGACGAACATGGTCCAAAGAAGGCCAACAGACCAAATGGTAGGACGAAGAGGGACGAAAGTGACGAACTTGGTCGAAAGAAGGCCAACAGATCAAATGGGAGGACGAAGAGGGACAAAAGAGACGAACTAGATCCAAAGAGGGACGAACGATGATGGATGAACGAGACGAACTTGGTCCAAAGAAGGCCAACGGATCAAACGGGAGGACGAAGATGGGCAAACGAGACGAGCTTGGTCCAAAGAAGTCCAACGGATCTAATGGGAGGACGAAGAAGGACTAACGAGACGAACTTGGTCCAAAGAAGGCCAACGGATCTAATGCGAGGACGAAGATGGACGAACGAGACGAACTTGGTCCAAAGAAGGCCAACGGATCAAATGGGAGGAGGAAGGCGGACGAACTAGACGAACATGGTCAAAAGAAGGCCAACAGATCAAATGGTAGGACGAAGAGGGACCAAAGTGACGAACTTGGTCCAAAGAAGGCCAACGGATCAAATGCGAGGACGAAGATGGACGAACGAAACGAACTTGGTCCAAAGAAGGCCAACGAATCAAATGAGAGGAGGAAGTTGGACGAACTAAACGAACATGGTCCAAAGAAGGCCAACAGATCAAATGGTAGGACGAAGAGGGACGAAAGTGACGAACTTGGTCCAAAGAAGGCCAACGGATCAAATGCGAGGACGAAGATGGACGAACGAAACGAACTTGGTCCAAAGAAGGCCAACGGATCAAATGGGAGGAGGAAGATGGACGAACTAGACGAACATGGTCCAAAGAAGGCCAACAGACCAAATGGTAGGACGAAGAGGGACGAAAGTGACGAACTTGGTCCAAAGAAGGCCAACGGATCAAGTGGGAGGACGAAGAGGGACAAAAGAGACGAACTAGATCCAAAGAGGGACAATAGATCTAATGCGACGACAATGATGGACGAACGAGACGAACTTGGTCCAAAGAAGGCCAACAGATCTAATGCGAGGACGAAGATGGACGAACGACACGAACTTGGTCCAAAGAAGGGCAACGGATCGAATGGGAGGACGAAGAGGGACTAACGAGACGAACTTGATCCATAGAAGGCCAACGGATCAAATGGGAGGATGAAGATGGACGAACTAGACGAACATGGTCCAAAGAAGGCCAACGGATCCAATGGGAAGACGAAGATGGACGAACGAGACGAACTTGGTCCAAAGAAGGCCAACGGATCAAATTGGAGGGCAAAGAAGGACGAACGAGACGAACTTGGTCCAAAGAAGGCCAACGGATCTAATGGGAGGACGAAGTGGGACTAACGAGACGAACTTGATCCAAAGAAGGCCAATGGATCAAATGAGAGGAGGAAGATGGACGAAATAGACGAACATGGTCCAAAGAAGGCCAACAGATCAAATGGTAGGACGAAGAGGGACGAAAGTGACGAACTTGGTCCAAAGAAGGCCAAAAGATCAAATGCGAGGACGAAGATGGACGAACGAAACAAACTTGGTCCAAAGAAGGCAAACGGATCAAATGGGAGGAGGAAGATGGACGAATTAGACGAACATGGTCCAAAGAAGGCCAACAGATCTAATGGGAAGACGAAGATGGACGAACGTGACGAACTTGGTCCAAAGAAGGCCAACGGATCAAATGGGAGGACGAAGATGGACAAAAGAGACGAACTAGATCCAAAGAGGGACAATAGATCTAATGCGACGACAATGATGGACGAACGAGACGAACTTGGTCCAAAGAAGGCCAACGGATCAAATGGGAGGACGAAGAGGGACTAACGAGAGGAACTTGATCTAAAGAAGGCCAACAGATCAAATGGTAGGACGAAGAGGGACGAAAGTGACGAACTTGGTCCAAAGAAGGCCAATGGATCAAATGGGAGGACGAAGAGGGACGAAAGAGACGAACTTGATCCAAAGAAGGACAACGGATCTGATGCGACGACAATGATGGACGAACGAGATGAACTTGGTCCAAAGAAGGCCAACGGATCTAATGCGAGGACGAAGATGGACGAACGAGACGAACTTGATCCATAGAAGGCCAACGGATCAAATGGGAGGAGGAAGATGGACGAACTAGACGAACATGGTCCAAAGAAGGCCAACGGATCTAATGTGAAAATGAAGATGGACGAACGTGACGAACTTGGTCCAATGAAGTCCAATTGATCTAATGGGAGGACGAAGAGGGACTAAAGAGACGAAGTTGGTCCAAAGATGGCCAACGGATAAAATACGAGGACGAAGAGGGACGAACTAGACGAACTTGGTCCAAAGAAGGCCAACGGATCTAATGCGAGGACGAAGATGGACGAACGAGACGAACTTGGTCCAAAGAAGGCCAACGGATCAAATGGGAGGACGAAGAGGGACTAACGAGACGAACTTGATCCATAGAAGGCCAACGGATCAAATGGGAAGACGAAGATGGACGAACGAGACGAACTTGGTCCAAAGAAGGCCAACGGAACAAATTGGAGGGCAAAGAGGGACGAACGAGACGAACTTGGTCCAAAGAAGGCCAACAGATCTAATGGGAGGACGAAGATGGACAAAAGAGACGAACTAGATCCAAAGAGGGACAATAGATCTAATGCGACGACAATGATGGACGAACGAGACGAACTTGGTCCAAAGAAGGCCAACGGATCAAATGGGAGGACGAAGAGGGACTAACGAGAGGAACTTGATCTAAAGAAGGCCAACAGATCAAATGGTAGGACGAAGAGGGACGAAAGTGACGAACTTGGTCCAAAGAAGGCCAACGGATCAAATGGGAGGACGAAGAGGGACGAAAGAGACGAACTTGATCCAAAGAAGGACAACGGATCTGATGCGACGACAATGATGGACGAACGAGATGAACTTGGTCCAAAGAAGGCCAACGGATCTAATGCGAGGACGAAGATGGACGAACGAGACGAACTTGATCCATAGAAGGCCAACGGATCAAATGGGAGGAGGAAGATGGACGAACTAGACGAACATGGTCCAAAGAAGGCCAACGGATCTAATGTGAAAATGAAGATGGACGAACGTGACGAACTTGGTCCAATGAAGTCCAATTGATCTAATGGGAGGACGAAGAGGGACTAAAGAGACGAAGTTGGTCCAAAGATGGCCAACGGATAAAATACGAGGACGAAGAGGGACGAACTAGACGAACTTGGTCCAAAGAAGGCCAACGGATCTAATGCGAGGACGAAGATGGACGAACGAGACGAACTTGGTCCAAAGAAGGCCAACGGATCAAATGGGAGGACGACGAGGGACTAACGAGACGAACTTGATCCATAGAAGGCCAACGGATCAAATGGGAAGACGAAGATGGACGAACGAGACGAACTTGGTCCAAAGAAGGCCAACGGATCAAATTGGAGGGCAAAGAGGGACGAACGAGACGAACTTGGTCCAAAGAAGGCCAACAGATCTAATGGGAGGACGAAGAGGGACGAACGATGATGGATGAACGAGACGAACTTGGTCCAAAGAAGGCCAACGGATCAAACGGGAGGACGAAGATAGGCAAACGAGACGAGCTTGGTCCAAAGAAGTCCAACGGATCTAATGGGAGGACGAAGAAGGACTAACGAGACGAACTTGGTCCAAAGAAGGCCAACGGATCTAATGCGAGGACGAAGATGGACGAACGAGACGAACTTGGTCCAAAGAAGGCCAACGGATCAAATGGGAGGAGGAAGACGGACGAACTAGACGAACATGGTCCAAAGAAGGCCAACAGATCAAATGGTAGGAAGAAGAGGGACGAAAGTGACGAACTTGGTCCAAAGAAGGCCAACGGATCAAATACAAGGACGATGATGGACGAACGAAACGAACTTGGTCCAAAGAAGGCCAACGGATCAAATGAGAGGAGGAAGCTGGACGAACTAAACGAACATGGTCCAAAGAAGGCCAACAGACCAAATGGTAGGACGAAGAGGGACGAAAGTGACGAACTTGGTCCAAAGAAGGCCAACGGATCAAGTGGGAGGACGAAGAGGGACAAAAGAGACGAACTAGATCCAAAGAGGGACAATAGATCTAATGCGACGACAATGATGGACGAACGCGACGAACTTGGTCAAAAGAAGGCCAACAGATCTAATGCGAGGACGAAGATGGACGAACGACACGAACTTGGTCCAAAGAAGGCCAACAGACCAAATGGTAGGACGAAGAGGGACGAAAGTTACGAACTTGGTCCAAAGAAGGCCAACAGATCAAGTGGGAGGACGAAGAGGGACAAAAGAGACGAACTAGATCCAAAGAGGGACAATAGATCTAATGCGACGACAATGATGGACGAACGAGACGAACTTGGTCCAAAGAAGGCCAACAGATCTAATGCGAGGACGAAGATGGACGAACGACACGAACTTGGTCCAAAGAAGGGCAACGGATCAAATGGGAAGACGAAGATGGACGAACGAGACGAACTTGGTCCAAAGAAGGCCAACGGATCAAATTGGAGGGCAAAGAGGGACGAACGAGACGAACTTGGTCCAAAGACGGCCAACAGATCTAATGGGAGGACGAAGAGGGACGAACGATGATGGATGAACGAGACGAACTTGGTCCAAAGAAGGCCAACGGATCAAACGGGAGGACGAATATAGGCAAACGAGACGAGCTTGGTCCAAAGAAGTCCAACGGATCTAATGGGAGGACGAAGAAGGACTAACGAGACGAAGTTGGTCCAAAGAAGGCCAACGGATCTAATGCGAGGACGAAGATGGACGAACGAGACGAACATGGTCCAAAGAAGGCCAACAGATCAAATGGTAGGACGAAGAGGGACGAAAGTGACGAACTTGGTCCAAAGAAGGCCAACGGATCAAATACGAGGACGAAGATGGACGAACGAAACGAACTTGGTCCAAAGAAGGCCCACGGATCAAATGAGAGGAGGAAGCTGGACGAACTAAACGAACATGGTCCAAAGAAGGCCAACAGATCAAATGGAAAGACGAAGAGGGACGAAAGTGACGAACTTGGTCCAAAGAAGGCCAACGGATCAAATGGGAGGACGAAGAGGGACGAAAGAGACGAACTTGATCCAAAGAAGGACAACGGATCTAATGTGACGACAATGATGGACGAACGAGACGAACTTGGTCCAAAGAAGGCCAACGGATCTAATGCGAGGACGAAGATGGACGAACGAGACGAACTTGGTCCAAAGAAGGCCAACGTATCAAATGGGAGGACGAAGAGGGACTAACGAGACGAACAGGGACTAACGAGACGAACTTATCCAAAGAAGGCCAACGGATCTAATAGCAAGACGAAGATGGACGAACGAGACGAACTTGGTCCAATGAAGTCCAATGGATCTAATGGGAGGACGAAGAGGGACTAAAGAGACGAACTTGGTCCAAAGATGGCCAACGGATCAAATGGTAGGACGAAGAGGGACGAAAGTGACGAACTTGGTCCAAAGAAGGCCAACGGATCAAATGGGAGGACGAAGAGGGACAAAAGAGACGAACTAGATCCAAAGAAGGACAACGGATCTAATGCGACGACAATGATGGACGAACGAGACGAACTTTGTCCAAAGATGGCCAACGGATCTAATGCGCGGACGAAGATGGATGAACGAGACGAACTTGGTCCAAAGAAGGCCAACGGATCAACTGGGAGGACGAAGAGGGACTAACGAGAGGAACTTGATCTAAAGAAGGCCATCGGATCAAATGGGAGGATGAAGATGGTCGAACTAGACGAACATGGTCCAAAGAAGGCCAACAGATCAAATGGTAGGACGAAGAGGGACGAAAGTGACGAACTTGGTCCAAAGAAGGCCAACGGTTCAAATGGGAGGACGATGAGAGACGAACTAGACGAACATGGTCCAAAGAAGGCCAACGGATCAAATGGGAGGACGAAGATGGACGAACGAGACAAACTTGTTCCAAAGAAGGCCAACGGATCAAATTGGCGGGCAAAGAGGGACGAACGAGACGAACTTGGTCCAAAGAAGGCCAACGGATCTAATGGGAGGACGAAGAGGGACGAACGATGATGGATGAACGAGACGAACTTGGTCCAAAGAAGGCCAACGGATCAAATGGGAGGACAAAGATGGGCAAACGAGACGAGCTTGGTCCAAAGAAGTCCAACGGATCTAATGGGAGGACGAAGAAGGACTAACGAGACGAACTTGGTCCAAAGAAGGCCAACGGATCAAATGGGAGGAGGAAGATGGACGAACTAGACGAACATGGTCCAAAGAAGGCCAACGGATCTAATGTGAAAATGAAGATGGACGAACGTGACGAACTTGGTCCAATGAAGTCCAATTGATCTAATGGGAGGACGAAGAGGGACTAAAGAGACGAAGTTGGTCCAAAGATGGCCAACGGATAAAATACGAGGACGAAGAGGGACGAACTAGACGAACTTGGTCCAAAGAAGGCCAACGGATCTAATGCGAGGACGAAGATGGACGAACGAGACGAACTTGGTCCAAAGAAGGCCAACGGATCAAATGGGAGGACGAAGAGGGACTAACGAGACGAACTTGATCCATAGAAGGCCAACGGATCAAATGGGAAGACGAAGATGGACGAACGAGACGAACTTGGTCCAAAGAAGGCCAACGGATCAAATTGGAGGGCAAAGAGGGACGAACGAGACGAACTTGGTCCAAAGAAGGCCAACAGATCTAATGGGAGGACGAAGATGGACAAAAGAGACGAACTAGATCCAAAGAGGGACAATAGATCTAATGCGACGACAATGATGGACGAACGAGACGAACTTGGTCCAAAGAAGGCCAACGGATCAAATGGGAGGATGAAGAGGGACTAACGAGAGGAACTTGATCTAAAGAAGGCCAACAGATCAAATGGTAGGACGAAGAGGGACGAAAGTGACGAACTTGGTCCAAAGAAGGCCAACGGATCAAATGGGAGGACGAAGAGGGACGAAAGAGACGAACTTGATCCAAAGAAGGACAACGGATCTGATGCGACGACAATGATGGACGAACGAGATGAACTTGGTCCAAAGAAGGCCAACGGATCTAATGCGAGGACGAAGATGGACGAACGAGACGAACTTGGTCCAAAGAAGGCCAACGGATCAAATTGGAGGACGAAGAGGGACTAACGAGACGAACTTGATCCATAGAAGGCCAACGGATCAAATGGGAGGAGGAAGATGGACGAACTAGACGAACATGGTCCAAAGAAGGCCAACGGATCTAATGTGAAAATGAAGATGGACGAACGTGACGAACTTGGTCCAATGAAGTCCAATTGATCTAATGGGAGGACGAAGAGGGACTAAAGAGACGAAGTTGGTCCAAAGATGGCCAACGGATAAAATACGAGGACGAAGAGGGACGAACTAGACGAACTTGGTCCAAAGAAGGCCAACGGATCTAATGCGAGGACGAAGATGGACGAACGAGACGAACTTGGTCCAAAGAAGGCCAACGGATCAAATGGGAGGACGAAGAGGGACTAACGAGACGAACTTGATCCATAGAAGGCCAACGGATCAAATGGGAAGACGAAGATGGACGAACGAGACGAACTTGGTCCAAAGAAGGCCAACGGATCAAATTGGAGGGCAAAGAGGGACGAACGAGACGAACTTGGTCCAAAGAAGGCCAACAGATCTAATGGGAGGACGAAGAGGGACGAACGATGATGGATGAACGAGACGAACTTGGTCCAAAGAAGGCCAACGGATCAAACGGGAGGACGAAGATAGGCAAACGAGACGAGCTTGGTCCAAAGAAGTCCAACGGATCTAATGGGAGGACGAAGAAGGACTAACGAGACGAACTTGGTCCAAAGAAGGCCAACGGATCTAATGCGAGGACGAAGATGGACGAACGAGACGAACTTGGTCCAAAGAAGGCCAACGGATCAAATGGGAGGAGGAAGACGGACGAACTAGACGAACATGGTCCAAAGAAGGCCAACAGATCAAATGGTAGGAAGAAGAGGGACGAAAGTGACGAACTTGGTCCAAAGAAGGCCAACGGATCAAATACAAGGACGAAGATGGACGAACGAAACGAACTTGGTCCAAAGAAGGCCAACGGATCAAATGAGAGGAGGAAGCTGGACGAACTAAACGAACATGGTCCAAAGAAGGCCAACAGACCAAATGGTAGGACGAAGAGGGACGAAAGTGACGAACTTGGTCCAAAGAAGGCCAACGGATCAAGTGGGAGGACGAAGAGGGACAAAAGAGACGAACTAGATCCAAAGAGGGACAATAGATCTAATGCGACGACAATGATGGACGAACGCGACGAACTTGGTCAAAAGAAGGCCAACAGATCTAATGCGAGGACGAAGATGGACGAACGACACGAACTTGGTCCAAAGAAGGCCAACAGACCAAATGGTAGGACGAAGAGGGACGAAAGTTACGAACTTGGTCCAAAGAAGGCCAACAGATCAAGTGGGAGGACGAAGAGGGACAAAAGAGACGAACTAGATCCAAAGAGGGACAATAGATCTAATGCGACGACAATGATGGACGAACGAGACGAACTTGGTCCAAAGAAGGCCAACAGATCTAATGCGAGGACGAAGATGGACGAACGACACGAACTTGGTCCAAAGAAGGGCAACGGATCAAATGGGAAGACGAAGATGGACGAACGAGACGAACTTGGTCCAAAGAAGGCCAACGGATCAAATTGGAGGGCAAAGAGGGACGAACGAGACGAACTTGGTCCAAAGACGGCCAACAGATCTAATGGGAGGACGAAGAGGGACGAACGATGATGGATGAACGAGACGAACTTGGTCCAAAGAAGGCCAACGGATCAAACGGGAGGACGAAGATAGGCAAACGAGACGAGCTTGGTCCAAAGAAGTCCAACGGATCTAATGGGAGGACGAAGAAGGACTAACGAGACGAAGTTGGTCCAAAGAAGGCCAACGGATCTAATGCGAGGACGAAGATGGACGAACGAGACGAACATGGTCCAAAGAAGGCCAACAGATCAAATGGTAGGACGAAGAGGGACGAAAGTGACGAACTTGGTCCAAAGAAGGCCAACGGATCAAATACGAGGACGAAGATGGACGAACGAAACGAACTTGGTCCAAAGAAGGCCCACGGATCAAATGAGAGGAGGAAGCTGGACGAACTAAACGAACATGGTCCAAAGAAGGCCAACAGATCAAATGGAAAGACGAAGAGGGACGAAAGTGACGAACTTGGTCCAAAGAAGGCCAACGGATCAAATGGGAGGACGAAGAGGGACGAAAGAGACGAACTTGATCCAAAGAAGGACAACGGATCTAATGTGACGACAATGATGGACGAACGAGACGAACTTGGTCCAAAGAAGGCCAACGGATCTAATGCGAGGACGAAGATGGACGAACGAGACGAACTTGGTCCAAAGAAGGCCAACGTATCAAATGGGAGGACGAAGAGGGACTAACGAGACGAACAGGGACTAACGAGACGAACTTATCCAAAGAAGGCCAACGGATCTAATAGCAAGACGAAGATGGACGAACGAGACGAACTTGGTCCAATGAAGTCCAATGGATCTAATGGGAGGACGAAGAGGGACTAAAGAGACGAACTTGGTCCAAAGATGGCCAACGGATCAAATGGTAGGACGAAGAGGGACGAAAGTGACGAACTTGGTCCAAAGAAGGCCAACGGATCAAATGGGAGGACGAAGAGGGACAAAAGAGACGAACTAGATCCAAAGAAGGACAACGGATCTAATGCGACGACAATGATGGACGAACGAGACGAACTTGGTCCAAAGATGGCCAACGGATCTAATGCGCGGACGAAGATGGATGAACGAGACGAACTTGGTCCAAAGAAGGCCAACGGATCAACTGGGAGGACGAAGAGGGACTAACGAGAGGAACTTGATCTAAAGAAGGCCATCGGATCAAATGGGAGGATGAAGATGGTCGAACTAGACGAACATGGTCCAAAGAAGGCCAACAGATCAAATGGTAGGACGAAGAGGGACGAAAGTGACGAACTTGGTCCAAAGAAGGCCAACGGTTCAAATGGGAGGACGATGAGAGACGAACTAGACGAACATGGTCCAAAGAAGGCCAACGGATCAAATGGGAGGACGAAGATGGACGAACGAGACAAACTTGTTCCAAAGAAGGCCAACGGATCAAATTGGCGGGCAAAGAGGGACGAACGAGACGAACTTGGTCCAAAGAAGGCCAACGGATCTAATGGGAGGACGAAGAGGGACGAACGATGATGGATGAACGAGACGAACTTGGTCCAAAGAAGGCCAACGGATCAAATGGGAGGACGAAGATGGGCAAACGAGACGAGCTTGGTCCAAAGAAGTCCAACGGATCTAATGGGAGGACGAAGAAGGACTAACGAGACGAACTTGGTCCAAAGAAGGCCAACGGATCTAATGCGAGGACGAAGATGGACGAACGAGACGAACTTGGTTCAAAGAATGCCAACGGATCAAAAGGGAGGACGAAGTGGGAATAACGAGACGAACATGCTCCAAAGAAGGCCAACGGATCAAATGGGAGGAGGAAGATGGACGAACTAGACGAACATGGTCCAAAGAGGGCCAACAGATCAAATGGTAGGACGAACGAGACAAACTTGTTCCAAAGAAGGCCAACGGATCAAATGCGGGGACGAAGATGGACGAACGAGACGAACTTCGTCCAAAGAAGGCCAACGGATCAAATGGGAGGACGAAGAGGGACTAACGAGACGAACTTGATCCATAGAAGGCCAACGGATCAAATGGGAGGAGGAAGATGGACGAACTAGACGAACATGGTCCAAAGAAGGCCAACGGATCTAATGTGAAGATGAAGATGGACGAACGTGACGAACTTGGTCCAATGAAGTCCAATTGATCTAATGGGAGGACGAAGAGGGACTAAAGAGACGAAGTTGGTCCAAAGATGGCCAACGGATCAAATACGAGGACGAAGAGGGACGAACTAGACGAACTTGATCCAAAGAAGGCCAACGGATCTAATGCGAGGACGAAGATGGACGAACGAGACGAACTTGGTCCAAAGAAGGCCAACGGATCAAATGGGAGGACGAAGAGGGACTAACGAGACGAACTTGATCCATAGAAGGCCAACGGATCAAATGGGAAGACAAAGATGGACGAACGAGACGAACTTGGTCCAAAGAAGGCCAACGGATCAAATTGGAGGGCAAAGAGGGACGAACGAGACGAACTTGGTCCAAAGAAGGCAAACAGATCTAATGGGAGGACGAAGAGGGACGAACGATGATGGATGAACGAGACGAACTTGGTCCAAAGAAGGCCAACGGATCAAACGGGAGGACGAAGATGGGCAAACGAGACGAGCTTGGTCCAAAGAAGTCCAACGGATCTAATGGGAGGACGAAGAAGGACTAACGAGACGAACTTGGTCCAAAGAAGGCCAACGGATCTAATGCGAGGACGAAGATGGACGAACGAGACGAACTTGGTCCAAAGAAGGCCAACGGATCAAATGGGAGGAGGAAGACGGACGAACTAGACGAACATGGTCCAAAGAAGGCCAACAGATCAAATGGTAGGACGAAGAGGGACGAAAGTGACGAACTTGGTCCAAAGAAGGCCAACGGATCAAATACGAGGACGAAGATGGACGAACGAAACGAACTTGGTCCAAAGAAGGCCAACGGATCAAATGAGAGGAGGAAGCTGGACGAACTAAACGAACGTGGTCCAAAGAAGGCCAACAGATCAAATGGTAGGACGAAGAGGGACGAAAGTGACGAACTAGGTCCAAAGAAGGCCAACGGATCAAATTGGAGGACGAAGAGGGACGAAAGAGACGAACTTGATCCAAAGAAGGACAACGGATCTAATGCGACGACAATGATGGACGAACGAGACGAACTTGCTCCAAAGAAGGCCAACGGATCTAATGCGAGGACGAAGATGGACGAACGAGACGAACTTGGTCCAAGGAAGGCCAACGGATCAAATGGGAGGACGAAGAGGGACTAATGAGACGAACTTATCCATAGAAGGCCAACGGATCAAATGGGAGGATGAAGATGGACGAACTAGACGAACATGGTCCAAAGAAGGCCAACGGATCTAATAGCAAGACGAAGATGGACGAACGAGACGAACTTGGTCCAATGAAGTCCAATGGATCTAATGGGAGGACGAAGAGGGACTAAAGAGACGAACTTGGTCCAAAGATGGCCAACGGATCAAATGGTAGGACGAAGAGGGAGGAAAGTGACGAACTTGGTCCAAAGAAGGCCAACAGATCAAATGGGAGGACGAAGAGGGACAAAAGAGACGAACTAGATCCGAAGAGGGACAATAGATCTAATGCGACGACAATGATGGACGAACGAGACGAACTTGGTCCAAAGATGGCCAACGGATCTAATGCGCGGACGAAGATGGATGAACGAGACGAACTTGGTCCAAAGAAGGCCAACGGATCAAATGGGAGGACGAAGAGGGACTAACGAGAGGAACTTGATCTAAAGAAGGCCATCGGATCAAATGGGAGGATGAAGATGGTCGAACTAGACGAACATGGTCCAAAGAAGGCCAACAGATCAAATGGTAGGACGAAGAGGGACGAAAGTGACGAACTTGGTCCAAAGAAGGCCAACGGATCAAATGGGAGGAGGAAGACGGACGAACTAGACGAACATGGTCCAAAGAAGGCCAACAGATCAAATGGTAGGACGAAGAGGGACGAAACTGACGAACTTGGTCCAAAGAAGGCCAACGGATCAAATACGTGGACGAAGATGGACGAACGAAACGAACTTGGTCCAAAGAAGGCCAACGGATCAAATGAGAGGAGGAAGCTGGACGAACTAAACGAACATGGTCCAAAGAAGGCCAACAGATCAAATGGTAGGACGAAGAGGGACGAAAGTGACGAACTTGGTCCAAAGAAGGCCAACGGATCAAATTGGAGGACGAAGAGGGACGAAAGAGACGAACTTGATCCAAAGAAGGACAACGGATCTAATGCGACGACAATGATGGACGAACGAGACGAACTTGCTCCAAAGAAGGCCAACGGATCTAATGCGAGGACGAAGATGGACGAACGAGACGAACTTGGTCCAAGGAAGGCCAACGGATCAAATGGGAGGACGAAGAGGGACTAACGAGACGAACTTATCCATAGAAGGCCAACGGATCAAATGGGAGGATGAAGATGGACGAATTAGACGAACATGGTCCAAAGAAGGCCAACGGATCTAATAGCAAGACGAAGATGGACGAACGAGACGAACTTGGTCCAATGAAGTCCAATGGATCTAATGGGAGGACGAAGAGGGACTAAAGAGACGAACTTGGTCCAAAGATGGCCAACGGATCAAATGGTAGGACGAAGAGGGAGGAAAGTGACGAACTTGGTCCAAAGAAGGCCAACGGATCAAATGGGAGGACGAAGAGGGACAAAAGAGACGAACTAGATCCGAAGAGGGACAATAGATCTAATGCGACGACAATGATGGACGAACGAGACGAACTTGGTCCAAAGATGGCCAACGGATCTAATGCGCGGACGAAGATGGATGAACGAGACGAACTTGGTCCAAAGAAGGCCAACGGATCAAATGGGAGGACGAAGAGGGACTAACGAGAGGAACTTGATCTAAAGAAGGCCATCGGATCAAATGGGAGGATGAAGATGGTCGAACTAGACGAACATGGTCCAAAGAAGGCCAACAGATCAAATGGTAGGACGAAGAGGGACGAAAGTGACGAACTTGGTCCAAAGAAGGCCAACGGTTCAAATGGGAGGACGAAGAGGGACGAACTAGACGAACATGGTCCAAAGAAGGCCAACGGATCAAATGGGAGGACGAAGATGGACGAACGAGACAAACTTGTTCCAAAGAAGGCCAACGGATCAAATTGGAGGGCAAAGAGGGACGAACGAGACGAACTTGGTCCAAAGAAGGCCAACGGATCTAATGGGAGGACGAAGAGGGACGAACGATGATGGACGAACGAGACGAATTTGGTTCAAACAATGCCAACGGATCAAAAGGGAGGACGAAGTGGGACTAACGAGACGAACTTGCTCCAAAGAAGGCCAACGGATCAAATGGGAGGAGGAAGATCGACGAACTAGACGAACATGGTCCAAAGAGGGCCAACAGATCAAATGGTAGGACGAAGAGGGACGAAAATGACGAACTTGGTCCAAAGAAGGCCAACGGATCAAATGCGAGGACGAAGATGGACGAACGAAACGAACTTGGTCCAAAGAAGGCCAACGGATCAAATGGGAGGAGGAAGATGGACGAATTAGACGAACATGGTCCAAAGAAGGCCAACAGATCTAATGGGAAGACGAAGATGGACGAACGTGACGAACTTGGTCCAAAGAAGGCCAACGGATCAAATGGGAGGACGAAGAGGGACAAAAGAGACGAACTAGATCCAAAGAGGGACAATAGATCTAATGCGACGACAATGATGGACGAACGAGACGAACTTGGTCCAAAGATGGCCAACGGATCTAATGCGCGGACGAAGATAGACGAACGAGACGAACTTGGTCCAAAGAAGGCCAACGGATCAAATGGGAGGACGAAGAGGGACTAACGAGACGAACTTGATCCATAGAAGGCCAACGGATCAAATGGGAGGAGGAAGATGGACGAACTAGACGAACATGGTCCAAAGAAGGCCAACGGATCTAATGGGAAGACGAAGATGGACGAACGTGACGAACTTGGTCCAATGAAGTCCAATTGATCTAATGGGAGGACGAAGAGGGACTAAAGAGACGAAGTTGGTCCAAAGAAGGCCAACGGATCAAATGCGAGGACGAAGATGGACGAACGAAACGAACTTGGTCCAAAGAAGGCCAACGGCTCAAATGGGAGAACTAAGAGGGACAAAAGAGACGAACGAGATCCGAAGAGGGACAATAGATCTAATGCGACGATAATGATGGACGAACGAGAGGAACTTGGTCCAAAGATGGCCAACGGATCTAATGCGCGGACGAAGATGGACGAACGAGACGAACTTGGTCCAAAGAAGGCCAACGGATCAAATGGGAGGACGAAGAGGGACTAACGAGAGGAACTTGATCTAAAGAAGGCCATCGGATCAAATGGGAGGATGAAGATGGACGAACTAGACGAACATGGTCCAAAGAAGGCCAACAGATCAAATGGTAGGACGAAGAGGGACGAAAGTGACGAACTTGGTCCAAAGAAGGCCAACGGATCAAATGGGAGAACTAAGAGGGACAAAAGAGACGAACGAGATCCGAAGAGGGACAATAGATCTAATGCGACGATAATGATGGACGAACGAGAGGAACTTGGTCCAAAGATGGCCAACGGATCTAATGCGCGGACGAAGATGGACGAACGAGACGAACTTGGTCCAAAGAAGGCCAACGGATCAAATGGGAGGACGAAGAGGGACTAACGAGAGGAACTTGATCTAAAGAAGGCCATCGGATCAAATGGGAGGATGAAGATGGACGAACTAGACGAACATGGTCCAAAGAAGGCCAACAGATCAAATGGTAGGACGAAGAGGGACGAAAGTGACGAACTTGGTCCAAAGAAGGCCAACGGATCAAATGGGAGGACGAACAGGGACGAAAGAGACGAACTCGATCCAAAGAAGGACAACGGATCTAATGCGACGACAATGATGGACGAACGAGACGAACTTGGTCCAAAGAAGGCCAACGGATCTAATGCGAGGACGAATATGGACGAACGAGACGAACTTGGTCGAAAGAAGGCCAACGGATCAAATGGGAGGACGAAGAGGGACTAACGAGATGAAATTGATCCGTAGAAGGCCAACGGATCAAATGGGAGGATGAAGATGGACGAACTAGACGAACATGGTCCAAAGAAGGCCAACGGATCAAATTGGAGGGCAAAGAGGGACGAACGAGACGAACTTGGTCCAAAGAAGGCCAACGGATCAAATGGGAGGACGAAGAGGGACGAACGATGATGGATGAACGAGACGAACTTGGTCCAAAGAAGGCCAACGGATCAAACGGGAGGACGAAGATGGGCAAACGAGACGAGCTTGGTCCAAAGAAGTCCAACGGATCTTATGGGAGGACGAAGAAGGACTAACGAGACGAACTTGGTCCAAAGAAGGCCAACGGATCTAATGCGAGGACGAAGATGGACGAACGAGACGAACTTGGTCCAAAGAAGGCCAACGGATCAAATGGGAGGAGGAAGACGGACGAACTAGACGAACATGGTCCAAAGAAGGCCAACAGATCAAATGGTAGGACGAAGAGGGACGAAAGTGACGAACTTGGTCCAAAGAAGGCCAACGGATCAAATGTTAGGACGAAGATGGACGAACGAAACGAACTTGGTCCAAAGAAGGCCAACGGATCAAATGAGAGGAGGAAGCTGGGCGAACTAAACGAACATGGTCCAAAGAAGGCCAACAGATCAAATGGTAGGACGAAGAGGGACGAAAGTGACGAACTTGGTCCAAAGAAGGCCAACGGATCTAATGGGAAGACGAAGATGGACGAACGTGACGAACTTGGTCCAATGAAGTCCAATTGATCTAATGGGAGGACGAAGAGGGACTAAAGAGACGAAGTTGGTCCAAAGATGGCCAACGGATCAAATGCGAGGACGAAGAGGGACTAATTAGACGAATATGGTCCAAAGAAGGCCAACGGATCAAATGCGAGGACGAAGATGGACGAACGAAACGAACTTGGTCCAAAGAAGGCCAACGGATCAAATGCGAGGACGAAGATGGACGAACGAAACGAACTTGGTCCAAAGAAGGCCAACGGATCAAATGGGAGGAGGAAGATGGACGAACTAGACGAACATGGTCCAAAGAAGGCCAACAGATCAAATGGTAGGACGAAGAGGGACGAAAGTGACGAACTTGGTCCAAAGAAGGCCAACGGATCAAATGGGAGGACGAAGAGGGACAAAAGAGACGAACTAGATCCGAAGAGGGACAATAGATCTAATGCGACGACAATGATGGACGAACGAGACGAACTTGGTCCAAAGATGGCCAACGGATCAAATGGGAGGACGAAGAGGGACTAACGAGAGGAACTTGATCTAAAGAAGGCCAACGGATCAAATGGGAGGAGGAAGATGAACGAACTAGACGAACATGGTCCAAAGAAGGCCAACAGATCAAATGGTAGGACGAAGAGGGACGAAAGTGACGAACTTGGTCCAAAGAAGGCCAACGGATCAAATGCGAGGACGAAGATGGACGAACGAAACGAACTTGGTCCAAAGAAGGCCAACGGATCAAATGGGAGGAGGAAGATGGACGAACTAGACGAACATGGTCCAAAGAAGGCCAACAGATCAAATGGTAGGATGAAGAGGGACGAAAGTGACGAACTTGGTCCAAAGAAGGCCAACGGATCAAATGCGAGGACGAAGATGGACGAAAGAAACGAACTTGGTCCAAAGAAGGCCAACGGATCAAATGAGAGGAGGAAGCTGGACGAACTAAACGAACTTGGTCCAAAGAAGGCCAACAGATCAAATGGTAGGACGAAGAGGGACGAAAGTGACGAACATGGTCCAAAGAAGGCCAACGGATCAAATGGGAGGACGAAGAGGGACGAAAGAGACGAACTTGATCCAAAGAAGGACAACGGATCTAATGCGACGACAATGATGGACGAACGAGACGAACTTGGTCCAAAGAAGGCCAACGGATCTAATGCGAGGACGAAGATGGACGAACGAGACGAACTTGGTCCAAAGAAGGCCAACGGATCAAATGGGAGGATGAAGATGGACGAACTAGATGAACATGGTCCAAAGAAGGCCAACGGATCTAATAGCAAGACGAAGATGGACGAACGAGACAAACTTGGTCCAATGAAGTCCAATGGATCTAATGGGAGGACGAAGAGGGACTAAAGAGACGAACTTGGTCCAAAGATGGCCGACGGATCAAATGGTAGGACGAAGAGGGACGAAAGTGACGAACTTGGTCCAAAGAAGGCCAACAGATCAAATGGGAGGACGAAGAGGGACAATAGATCTAATGCGACGACAATGATGGACGAACGAGACGATCTTGGTGCAAAGATAGCCAACGGATCTAATGCGCGGACAAAGATGGACGAACGAGACGAACTTGGTCCAAAGAAAGCCAACGGATCAAATGGGAGGACGAAGAGGGACTAACGAGAGGAACTTGATCTAAAGAAGGCCACCAGATCAAATGGGAGGATGAAGATGGACGAACTAGACGAACATGGTCCAAAGAAGGCCAACAGATCAAATGGTAGGACGAAGAGGGACGAAACTGACGAACTCGGTCCAAAGAAGGCCAACGGATCAAATGGGAGGACGAAGAGGGACGAAAGAGACGAACTCGATCCAAAGAAGGACAACGGATCTAATGCGACGACAATGATGGACGAACGAGACGAACTTGGTCCAAATAAGGCCAACGGATCTAATGCGAGGACGAAGATGGACGAACGAGACGAACTTGGTCGAAAGAAGGCCAACGGATCAAATGGGAGGACGAAGAGGGACTAACGAGACGAACTTGATCCATAGAAGGCCAACGAATCAAATGGGAGGATGAAGATGGACGAACTAGACGAACATGGCCAAAGAAGGCCAACGGATCCAATGGGAAGACGAAGATGGACGAACGAGACGAACTTGGTCCAAAGAAGGCCAACGGATCAAATTGGAGGACAAAGAGGGACGAACGGGACGAACTTGGTCCAGAGAAGGCCAACGGATCTAATGGGAGGACGAAGGGGGACGAACGATGATGGATGAACGAGGCGAACTTGGTCCACAGATAGCCAACGGATCAAACGGGAGGACGAAGATGGGCAAACGAGACGAGCTTGGTCCAAAGAAGTCCAACGGATCTAATGGGAGGACGAAGAAGGACTAACGAGACGAACTTGGTCCAAAGAAGACCAACGGATCTAATGCGAGGACGAAGATGGACGAACGAGACGAACTTGGTCCAAAGAAGGCCAACGGATCAAATGGGAGGAGGAAGACGGACGAACTAGACGAACATAGTCCAAAGAAGGCCAACAGATCAAATGGTAGGATGAAGAGGGACGAAAGTGACGAACTTGGTCCAAAGAAGGCCAACGGATCAAATGCGAGGACGAAGATGGACGAACGAAACGAACTTGGTCCAAAGAAGGCCAACGGATCAAATGAGAGGAGGAAGCTGGACGAACTAAACGAACATGGTCCAAAGAAGGCCAACGGATCAAATAGGAGGAGGAAGATGGACGAACTAGACGAACATGGTCCAAAGAAGGCCAACAGATCAAATGGTAGGACGAAGAGGGACGAAAGTGACGAACTTGGTCCAAAGAAGGCCAACGGATCAAATGGGAGGACGAAGAGGGACAAAAGAGAAGAACTAGATCCGAAGAGGGACAATAGATCTAATGCGACGACAATGATGGACGAACGAGACGAACTTGGTCCAAAGATGGCCAACGGATCAAATGGGAGGACGAAGAGGGACTAACGAGAGGAACTTGATCTAAAGAAGGCCAACGGATCAAATGGGAGGAGGAAGATGAACGAACTAGACGAACATGGTCCAAAGAAGGCCAACAGATCAAATGGTAGGACGAAGAGGGACGAAAGTGACGAACTTGGTCCAAAGAAGGCCAACGGATCAAATGCGAGGACGAAGATGGACGAACGAAACGAACTTGGTCCAAAGAAGGCCAACGGATCAAATGGGAGGAGGAAGATGGACGAACTAGACGAACATGGTCCAAAGAAGGCCAACAGATCAAATGGTAGGATGAAGAGGGACGAAAGTGACGAACTTGGTCCAAAGAAGGCCAACGGATCAAATGCGAGGACGAAGATGGACGAAAGAAACGAACTTGGTCCAAAGAAGGCCAACGGATCAAATGAGAGGAGGAAGCTGGACGAACTAAACGAACTTGGTCCAAAGAAGGCCAACAGATCAAATGGTAGGACGAAGAGGGACGAAAGTGACGAACATGGTCCAAAGAAGGCCAACGGATCAAATGGGAGGACGAAGAGGGACGAAAGAGACGAACTTGATCCAAAGAAGGACAACGGATCTAATGCGACGACAATGATGGACGAACGAGACGAACTTGGTCCAAAGAAGGCCAACGGATCTAATGCGAGGACGAAGATGGACGAACGAGACGAACTTGGTCCAAAGAAGGCCAACGGATCAAATGGGAGGATGAAGATGGACGAACTAGACGAACATGGTCCAAAGAAGGCCAACGGATCTAATAGCAAGACGAAGATGGACGAACGAGACAAACTTGGTCCAATGAAGTCCAATGGATCTAATGGGAGGACGAAGAGGGACTAAAGAGACGAACTTGGTCCAAAGATGGCCGACGGATCAAATGGTAGGACGAAGAGGGACGAAAGTGACGAACATGGTCCAAAGAAGGCCAACAGATCAAATGGGAGGACGAAGAGGGACAAAAGAGACGAACTAGATCCGAAGAGGGACAATAGATCTAATGCGACGACAATGATGGACGAACGAGACGATCTTGGTCCAAAGATGGCCAACGGATCTAATGCGCGGACAAAGATGGACGAACGAGACGAACTTGGTCCAAAGAAAGCCAACGGATCAAATGGGAGGACGAAGAGGGACTAACGAGAGGAACTTGATCTAAAGAAGGCCACCAGATCAAATGGGAGGATGAAGATGGACAACTAGACGAACATGGTCCAAAGAAGGCCAACAGATCAAATGGTAGGACGAAGAGGGACGAAACTGACGAACTTGGTCCAAAGAAGGCCAACGGAACAAATGGGAGGACGAAGAGGGACGAAAGAGACGAACTCGATCCAAAGAAGGACAACGGATCTAATGCGACGACAATGATGGACGAACGAGACGAACTTGGTCCAAAGAAGGCCAACGGATCTAATGCGAGGACGAAGATGGACGAACGAGACGAACTTGGTCGAAAGAAGGCCAACGGATCAAATGGGAGGACGAAGAGGGACTAACGAGACGAACTTGATCCATAGAAGGCCAACGAATCAAATGGGAGGATGAAGATGGACGAACTAGACGAACATGGTCCAAAGAAGGCCAACGGATCCAATGGGAAGACGAAGATGGACGAACGAGACGAACTTGGTCCAAAGAAGGCCAACGGATCAAATTGGAGGGCAAAGAGGGACGAACGGGACGAACTTGGTCCAGAGAAGGCCAACGGATCTAATGGGAGGACGAAGGGGGACGAACGATGATGGATGAACGAGGCGATCTTGGTCCACAGATAGCCAACGGATCAAACGGGAGGACGAAGATGGGCAAACGAGACGAGCTTGGTCCAAAGAAGTCCAACGGATCTAATGGGAGGACGAAGAAGGACTAACGAGACGAACTTGGTCCAAAGAAGACCAACGGATCTAATGCGAGGACGAAGATGGACGAACGAGACGAACTTGGTCCAAAGAAGGCCAACGGATCAAATGGGAGGAGGAAGACGGACGAACTAGACGAACATAGTCCAAAGAAGGCCAACAGATCAAATGGTAGGATGAAGAGGGACGAAAGTGACGAACTTGGTCCAAAGAAGGCCAACGGATCAAATGCGAGGACGAAGATGGACGAACGAAACGAACTTGGTCCAAAGAAGGCCAACGGATCAAATGAGAGGAGGAAGCTGGACGAACTAAACGAACATGGTCCAAAGAAGGCCAACAGATCAAATGGTAGGACGAAGAGGGACGAAGAGGGACGAAAGTGACGAACTTGGTCCAAAGAAGGCCAACGGATCAAATGGGAGGACGAAGAGGGACGAAAGAGACGAACTTGATCCAAAGAAGGACAACGAATCTAATGCGACGACAATGATGGTCGAACGAGACGAACTTGGTCCAAAGAAGGCCAACGGATCTAATAGCAAGACGAAGATGGACGAACGAGCCGAACTTGGTCCAATGAAGTCCAATGGATCTAATGGGAGGACGAAGAGGGACTAAAGAGAGGAACTTGGTCCAAAGATGGCCGACGGATCAAATGGTAGGACGAAGAGGGACGAAAGTGACGAACTTGGTCCAAAGAAGGCCAACGGATCAAATGGGAGGACGAAGAGGGACAAAAGAGACGAACTAGATCCGAAGAGGGACAATAGATCTAATGCGACGACAATGATGGACGAACGATACGAACTTGGTCCAAAGAAGGCCAACGGATCAAATGGGAGGAGGAAGATGGACGAACTAGACGAACATGGTCCAAAGAAGGCCAACGGATCCAATGGGAAGACGAAGATGGACGAACGAGACGAACTTGGTCCAAAGAAGGCCAACGGATCAAATGGGAGGAGGAAGATGGACGAACTAGACGAACATGGTCCAAAGAAGGCCAACAGATCAAATGGTAGGACGAAGAGGGACGAAAGTGACGAACTTGGTCCAAAGACGGCCAACGGATCAAATGGGAGGACGAAGAGGGACAAAAGAGACGAACTAGATCCGAAGAGGGACAATAGATCTAATGCGACGACAATGATGGACGAACGATACGAACTTGGTCCAAAGAAGGCCAACGGATCTAAGGCGAGGACGAAGATGGACGAACGAGACGAACTTGGTCCAAAGAAGGCCAACGGATCAAATGGGAGGACGAAGAGGGACTAACGAGACGAACTTGATCCATAGAAGGCCAACGGATCAAATGGGAGGAGGAAGATGGACGAAATAGACGAACATGGTCCAAAGAAGGCCAACGGATCTAATGGGAAGACGAAGATGGACGAATGTGACGAACTTGGTCCAATGAAGTCCAATTGATCTAATGGGAGGACGAAGAGGGACTAAAGAGACGAAGTTGGTCCAAAGATGGCCAACGGATCAAATGCGAGGACGAAGAGGGACGAACTAGACGAACATGGTCCAAAGAAGGCCAACGGATCAAATGCGAGGACGAAGATGGACGAACGAAACGAACTTGGTCCAAAGAAGGCCAACTGATCAAATGGGAGGAGGAAGATGGACGAACTAGACGAACATGGTCTAAAGAAGGCCAACAGATCAAATGGTAGGACGAAGAGGGACGAAAGTGACGAACTTGGTCCAAAGAAGGCCAACGGATCAAATGGGAGGACGAAGAGGGACAAAAGAGACGAACTAGATCCGAAGAGGGACAATAGATCTAATGCGACGAGAATGATGGACGAACGAGACGAACTTGGTCCAAAGATGGCCAACGGATCTGATGCGCGGACGAAGATGGACGAACGAGACGAACTTGGTCCAAAGAAGGCCAACGGATCAAATGCGAGGACGAAGATGGACGAACGAAACGAACTTCGTCCAAAGAAGGCCAACGGATCAAATGGGAGGAGGAAGATGGACGAACTAGACGAACATGGTCCAAAGAAGGCCAACAGATCAAATGGTAGGACGAAGAGGGACGAAAGTGACGAACTTGGTCCAAAGAAGGCCAACGGATCAAATGGGAGGACGAAGAGGGACAAAAGAGACGAACTAGATCCGAAGAGGGACAATAGTTCTAATGCGACGACAATGATGGACGAACGAGACGAACGTGGTCCAAAGATGGCCAACGGATCTAATGCGCGGACGAAGATGGACGAACGAGACGAACTTGGTCCAAAGAAAGCCAACGGATCAAATGGGAGGACGAAGAGGGACTAACGAGAGGAACTTGATCTAAAGAAGGCCATCAGATCAAATGGGAGGATGAAGATGGACGAACTAGACGAACATGGTCCAAAGAAGGCCAACAGATCAAATGGTAGGACGAAGAGGGACGAAAGTGACGAACTTGGTCCAAAGAAGGCCAACGGATCAATTGGGAGGACGAAGATGGACGAAAGAGACGAACTCGATCCAAAGAAGGACAACGGATCTAATGCGACGACAATGATGGACGAACGAGACGAACTTGGTCCAAAGAAGGCCAACGGATCTAATGCGAGGACGAAGATGGACGAACGAGACGAACTTGGTCGAAAGAAGGCCAACGGATCAAATGGGAGGACGAAGATGGACGAACGAGACAAACTTGTTCCAAAGAAGGCCAACGGATCAAATTGGAGGGAAAGAGGGACGAACGAGACGAACTTGGTCCAAAGAAGGCCAACGGATCTAATGGGAGGACGAAGAGGGACGAACGATGATGGATGAACGAGACGAACTTGGTCCAAAGAAGGCCAACGGATCAAATGGGAGGACGAAGATGGGCAAACGAGACGAGCTTGGTCCAAAGAAGTCCAACGGATCTAATGGGAGGAAGAAGAAGGACTAACGAGACGAACTTGGTCCAAAGAAGGCCAACTGATCTAATGCGAGGACGAAGATGGACGAACGAGACGAACTTGGTTCAAAGAATGCCAACGGATCAAAAGGGAGGACGAAGTGGGACTAACGAGACGAACTTGCTCCAAAGAAGGCCAACGGATCAAATGGGAGGAGGAAGATGGACGAACTAGACGAACATGGTCCAAAGAGGGCCAACAGATCAAATGGTAGGACGAAGAGGGACGAAAATGACGAACTTGGTCCAAAGAAGGCCAACAGATCAAATGCGAGGACGAAGATGGACGAACGAAACGAACTTGGTCCAAAGAAGGCCAACGGATCAAATGGGAGGAGGAAGATGGACGAACTAGACGAACATGGTCCAAAGAAGGCCAACAGACCAAATGGTAGGACGAAAAGGGACGAAAGTGACGAACTTGGTCCAAAGAAGGCCAACGGATCAAATGGGAGGACGAAGAGGGACAAAAGAGACGAACTAGATCCAAAGAGGGACAATAGATCTAATGCGACGACAATGATGGACGAACGAGACGAACTTGGTCCAAAGAAGGCCAACAGATCTAATGCGAGGACGAAGATGGACGGACGAGACGAACTTGGTCTAAAGAAGGCCAACGGATCAAATGGGAGGACGAAGTGGGACTAACGAGACGAACTTGATCCAAAGAAGGCCAATGGATCAAATGAGAGGAGGAAGATGGACGAAATAGACGAACATGGTCCAAAGAAGGCCAACAGATCAAATGGTAGGACGAAGAGGGACGAAAGTGACGAACTTGGTCCAAAGAAGGCCAACGGATCAAATGGGAGGACGAAGAGGGACAAAAGAGAAGAACTAGATCCGAAGAGGGACAATAGATCTAATGCGACGACAATGATGGACGGACGAGACGAACTTGGTCTAAAGAAGGCCAACGGATCAAATGGGAGGACGAAGTGGGACTAACGAGACGAACTTGATCCAAAGAAGGCCAATGGATCAAATGAGAGGAGGAAGATGGACGAACTAGACGAACATGGTCCAAAGAAGGCCAACAGATCAAATGGTAGGACGAAGAGGGACGAAAGTGACGAACTTGGTCCAAAGAAGGCCAACGGATCAAATGGGAGGACGAAGAGGGACAAAAGAGAAGAACTAGATCCGAAGAGGGACAATAGATCTAATGCGACGACAATGATGGACGAACGAGACGAACTTGGTCCAAAGATGGCCAACGGATCAAATGGGAGGACGAAGAGGGACTAACGAGAGGAACTTGATCTAAAGAAGGCCAACGGATCAAATGGGAGGAGGAAGATGAACGAACTAGACGAACATGGTCCAAAGAAGGCCAACAGATCAAATGGTAGGACGAAGAGGGACGAAAGTGACGAACTTGGTCCAAAGAAGGCCAACGGATCAAATGCGAGGACGAAGATGGACGAACGAAACGAACTTGGTCCAAAGAAGGCCAACGGATCAAATGGGAGGAGGAAGATGGACGAACTAGACGAACATGGTCCAAAGAAGGCCAACAGATCAAATGGTAGGATGAAGAGGGACGAAAGTGACGAACTTGGTCCAAAGAAGGCCAACGGATCAAATGCGAGGACGAAGATGGACGAAAGAAACGAACTTGGTCCAAAGAAGGCCAACGGATCAAATGAGAGGAGGAAGCTGGACGAACTAAACGAACTTGGTCCAAAGAAGGCCAACAGATCAAATGGTAGGACGAAGAGGGACGAAAGTGACGAACATGGTCCAAAGAAGGCCAACGGATCAAATGGGAGGACGAAGAGGGACGAAAGAGACGAACTTGATCCAAAGAAGGACAACGGATCTAATGCGACGACAATGATGGACGAACGAGACGAACTTGGTCCAAAGAAGGCCAACGGATCTAATGCGAGGACGAAGATGGACGAACGAGACGAACTTGGTCCAAAGAAGGCCAACGGATCAAATGGGAGGATGAAGATGGACGAACTAGACGAACATGGTCCAAAGAAGGCCAACGGATCTAATAGCAAGACGAAGATGGACGAACGAGACAAACTTGGTCCAATGAAGTCCAATGGATCTAATGGGAGGACGAAGAGGGACTAAAGAGACGAACTTGGTCCAAAGATGGCCGACGGATCAAATGGTAGGACGAAGAGGGACGAAAGTGACGAACATGGTCCAAAGAAGGCCAACAGATCAAATGGGAGGACGAAGAGGGACAAAAGAGACGAACTAGATCCGAAGAGGGACAATAGATCTAATGCGACGACAATGACGGACGAACGAGACGATCTTGGTCCAAAGATGGCCAACGGATCTAATGCGCGAACAAAGATGGACGAACGAGACGAACTTGGTCCAAAGAAAGCCAACGGATCAAATGGGAGGACGAAGAGGGACTAACAAGAGGAACTTGATCTAAAGAAGGCCACCAGATCAAATGGGAGGATGAAGATGGACAACTAGACGAACATGGTCCAAAGAAGGCCAACAGATCAAATGGTAGGACGAAGAGGGACGAAACTGACGAACTTGGTCCAAAGAAGGCCAACGGAACAAATGGGAGGACGAAGAGGGACGAAAGAGACGAACTCGATCCAAAGAAGGACAACGGATCTAATGCGACGACAATGATGGACGAACGAGACGAACTTGGTCCAAAGAAGGCCAACGGATCTAATGCGAGGACGAAGATGGACGAACGAGACGAACTTGGTCGAAAGAAGGCCAACGGATCAAATGGGAGGATGAAGAGGGACTAACGAGACGAACTTGATCCATAGAAGGCCAACGAATCAAATGGGAGGATGAAGATGGACGAACTAGACGAACATGGTCCAAAGAAGGCCAACGGATCCAATGGGAAGACGAAGATGGACGAACGAGACGAACTTGGTCCAAAGAAGGCCAACGGATCAAATTGGAGGGCAAAGAGGGACGAACGGGACGAACTTGGTCCAGAGAAGGCCAACGGATCTAATGGGAGGACGAAGGGGGACGAACGATGATGGATGAACGAGGCGAACTTGGTCCACAGATAGCCAACGGATCAAACGGGAGGACGAAGATGGGCAAACGAGACGAGCTTGGTCCAAAGAAGTCCAACGGATCTAATGGGAGGACGAAGAAGGACTAACGAGACGAACTTGGTCCAAAGAAGACCAACGGATCTAATGCGAGGACGAAGATGGACGAACGAGACGAACTTGGTCCAAAGAAGGCCAACGGATCAAATGGGAGGAGGAAGACGGACGAACTAGACGAACATAGTCCAAAGAAGGCCAACAGATCAAATGGTAGGATGAAGAGGGACGAAAGTGACGAACTTGGTCCAAAGAAGGCCAACGGATCAAATGCGAGGACGAAGATGGACGAACGAAACGAACTTGGTCCAAAGAAGGCCAACGGATCAAATGAGAGGAGGAAGCTGGACGAACTAAACGAACATGGTCCAAAGAAGGCCAACAGATCAAATGGTAGGACGAAGAGGGACGAAAGTGACGAACTTGGTCCAAAGAAGGCCAACGGATCAAATGGGAGGACGAAGAGGGACGAAAGAGACGAACTTGATCCAAAGAAGGACAACGAATCTAATGCGACGACAATGATGGTCGAACGAGACGAACTTGGTCCAAAGAAGGCCAACGGATCTAATAGCAAGACGAAGATGGACGAACGAGCCGAACTTGGTCCAATGAAGTCCAATGGATCTAATGGGAGGACGAAGAGGGACTAAAGAGAGGAACTTGGTCCAAAGATGGCCGACGGATCAAATGGTAGGACGAAGAGGGACGAAAGTGACGAACTTGGTCCAAAGAAGGCCAACGGATCAAATGGGAGGACGAAGAGGGACAAAAGAGACGAACTAGATCCGAAGAGGGACAATAGATCTAATGCGACGACAATGATGGACGAACGATACGAACTTGGTCCAAAGAAGGCCAACGGATCAAATGGGAGGAGGAAGATGGACGAACTAGACGAACATGGTCCAAAGAAGGCCAACGGATCCAATGGGAAGACGAAGATGGACGAACGAGACGAACTTGGTCCAAAGAAGGCCAACGGATCAAATGGGAGGAGGAAGATGGACGAACTAGACGAACATGGTCCAAAGAAGGCCAACAGATCAAATGGTAGGACGAAGAGGGACGAAAGTGACGAACTTGGTCCAAAGACGGCCAACGGATCAAATGGGAGGACGAAGAGGGACAAAAGAGACGAACTAGATCCGAAGAGGGACAATAGATCTAATGCGACGACAATGATGGACGAACGATACGAACTTGGTCCAAAGAAGGCCAACGGATCTAAGGCGAGGACGAAGATGGACGAACGAGACGAACTTGGTCCAAAGAAGGCCAACGGATCAAATGGGAGGACGAAGAGGGACTAACGAGACGAACTTGATCCATAGAAGGCCAACGGATCAAATGGGAGGAGGAAGATGGACGAAATAGACGAACATGGTCCAAAGAAGGCCAACGGATCTAATGGGAAGACGAAGATGGACGAATGTGACGAACTTGGTCCAATGAAGTCCAATTGATCTAATGGGAGGACGAAGAGGGACTAAAGAGACGAAGTTGGTCCAAAGATGGCCAACGGATCAAATGCGAGGACGAAGAGGGACGAACTAGACGAACATGGTCCAAAGAAGGCCAACGGATCAAATGCGAGGACGAAGATGGACGAACGAAACGAACTTGGTCCAAAGAAGGCCAACTGATCAAATGGGAGGAGGAAGATGGACGAACTAGACGAACATGGTCTAAAGAAGGCCAACAGATCAAATGGTAGGACGAAGAGGGACGAAAGTGACGAACTTGGTCCAAAGAAGGCCAACGGATCAAATGGGAGGACGAAGAGGGACAAAAGAGACGAACTAGATCCGAAGCGGGACAATAGATCTAATGCGACGAGAATGATGGACGAACGAGACGAACTTGGTCCAAAGATGGCCAACGGATCTGATGCGCGGACGAAGATGGACGAACGAGACGAACTTGGTCCAAAGAAGGCCAACGGATCAAATGCGAGGACGAAGATGGACGAACGAAACGAACTTCGTCCAAAGAAGGCCAACGGATCAAATGGGAGGAGGAAGATGGACGAACTAGACGAACATGGTCCAAAGAAGGCCAACAGATCAAATGGTAGGACGAAGAGGGACGAAAGTGACGAACTTGGTCCAAAGACGGCCAACGGATCAAATGGGAGGACGAAGAGGGACAAAAGAGACGAACTAGATCCGAAGAGGGACAATAGATCTAATGCGACGACAATGATGGACGAACGATACGAACTTGGTCCAAAGAAGGCCAACGGATCTAAGGCGAGGACGAAGATGGACGAACGAGACGAACTTGGTCCAAAGAAGGCCAACGGATCAAATGGGAGGACGAAGAGGGACTAACGAGACGAACTTGATCCATAGAAGGCCAACGGATCAAATGGGAGGAGGAAGATGGACGAAATAGACGAACATGGTCCAAAGAAGGCCAACGGATCTAATGGGAAGACGAAGATGGACGAATGTGACGAACTTGGTCCAATGAAGTCCAATTGATCTAATGGGAGGACGAAGAGGGACTAAAGAGACGAAGTTGGTCCAAAGATGGCCAACGGATCAAATGCGAGGACGAAGAGGGACGAACTAGACGAACATGGTCCAAAGAAGGCCAACGGATCAAATGCGAGGACGAAGATGGACGAACGAAACGAACTTGGTCCAAAGAAGGCCAACTGATCAAATGGGAGGAGGAAGATGGACGAACTAGACGAACATGGTCTAAAGAAGGCCAACAGATCAAATGGTAGGACGAAGAGGGACGAAAGTGACGAACTTGGTCCAAAGAAGGCCAACGGATCAAATGGGAGGACGAAGAGGGACAAAAGAGACGAACTAGATCCGAAGCGGGACAATAGATCTAATGCGACGAGAATGATGGACGAACGAGACGAACTTGGTCCAAAGATGGCCAACGGATCTGATGCGCGGACGAAGATGGACGAACGAGACGAACTTGGTCCAAAGAAGGCCAACGGATCAAATGCGAGGACGAAGATGGACGAACGAAACGAACTTCGTCCAAAGAAGGCCAACGGATCAAATGGGAGGAGGAAGATTGACGAACTAGACGAACATGGTCCAAAGAAGGCCAACAGATCAAATGGTAGGACGAAGAGGGACGTAAGTGACGAACTTGGTCCAAAGAAGGCCAACGGATCAAATGGGAGGACGAAGAGGGACAAAAGAGACGAACTAGATCCGAAGAGGGACAATAGTTCTAATGCGACGACAATGATGGACGAACGAGACGAACGTGGTCCAAAGATGTCCAACGGATCTAATGCGCGGACGAAGATGGACGAACGAGACGAACTTGGTCCAAAGAAAGCCAACGGATCAAATGGGAGGACGAAGAGGGACTAACGAGAGGAACTTGATCTAAAGAAGGCCATCAGATCAAATGGGAGGATGAAGATGGACGAACTAGACGAACATGGTCCAAAGAAGGCCAACAGATCAAATGGTAGGACGAAGAGGGACGAAAGTGACGAACTTGGTCCAAAGAAGGCCAACGGATCAATTGGGAGGACGAAGATGGACGAAAGAGACGAACTCGATCCAAAGAAGGACAACAGATCTAATGCGACGACAATGATGGACGAACGAGACGAACTTGGTCCAAAGAAGGCCAACGGATCTAATGCGAGGACGAAGATGGACGAACGAGACGAACTTGGTCGAAAGAAGGCCAACGGATCAAATGGGAGGACGAAGATGGACGAACGAGACAAACTTGTTCCAAAGAAGGCCAACGGATCAAATTGGAGGGAAAGAGGGACGAACGAGACGAACTTGGTCCAAAGAAGGCCAACGGATCTAATGGGAGGACGAAGAGGGACGAACGATGATGGATGAACGAGACGAACTTGGTCCAAAGAAGGCCAACGGATCAAATGGGAGGACGAAGATGGGCAAACGAGACGAGCTTGGTCCAAAGAAGTCCAACGGATCTAATGGGAGGAAGAAGAAGGACTAACGAGATGAACTTGGTCCAAAGAAGGCCAACTGATCTAATGCGAGGACGAAGATGGACGAACGAGACGAACTTGGTTCAAAGAATGCCAACGGATCAAAAGGGAGGACGAAGTGGGACTAACGAGACGAACTTGCTCCAAAGAAGGCCAACGGATCAAATGGGAGGAGGAAGATGGACGAACTAGACGAACATGGTCCAAAGAGGGCCAACAGATCAAATGGTAGGACGAAGAGGGACGAAAATGACGAACTTGGTCCAAAGAAGGCCAACAGATCAAATGCGAGGACGAAGATGGACGAACGAAACGAACTTGGTCCAAAGAAGGCCAACGGATCAAATGGGAGGAGGAAGATGGACGAACTAGACGAACATGGTCCAAAGAAGGCCAACAGACCAAATGGTAGGACGAAAAGGGACGAAAGTGACGAACTTGGTCCAAAGAAGGCCAACGGATCAAATGGGAGGACGAAGAGGGACAAAAGAGACGAACTAGATCCAAAGAGGGACAATAGATCTAATGCGACGACAATGATGGACGAACGAGACGAACTTGGTCCAAAGAAGGCCAACAGATCTAATGCGAGGACGAAGATGGACGGACGAGACAAACTTGGTCTAAAGAAGGCCAACGGATCAAATGGGAGGACGAAGTGGGACTAACGAGACGAACTTGATCCAAAGAAGGCCAACGGATCAAATGAGAGGAGGAAGATGGACGAAATAGACGAACATGGTCCAAAGAAGGCCAACAGATCAAATGGTAGGACGAAGAGGGACGAAAGTGACGAACTTGGTCCAAAGAAGGCCAAAAGATCAAATGCGAGGACGAAGATGGACGAACGAAACGAACTTGGTCCAAAGAAGGCAAACGGATCAAATGGGAGGAGGAAGATGGACGAATTAGACGAACATGGTCCAAAGAAGGCCAACAGATCTAATGGGAAGACGAAGATGGACGAACGTAACGAACTTGGTCCAAAGAAGGCCAACGGATCAAATGGGAGGACGAAGAGGGACAAAAGAGACGAACTAGATCCAAAGAGGGACAATAGATCTAATGCGACGACAATGATGGACGAATGAGACGAATTTGGTCCAAAGATGGCCAACGGATCTAATGCGCGGACGAAGATGGACGAACGAGACGAACTTGGTCCAAAGAAGGCCAACGGATCAAATGGGAGGACGAAGAGGGACTAACGAGAGGAACTTGATCTAAAGAAGGCCATCGGATCAAATGGGAGGATGAAGATGGACGAACTAGACGAACATGGTCCAAAGAAGGCCAACAGATCAAATGGTAGGACGAAGAGGGACGAAAGTGACGAACTTGGTCCAAAGAAGGCCAACGGATCAAATGGGAGGACGAAGAGGGACGAAAGAGACGACAATGATGGACGAACGACAATGATGGACGAACGAGACGAACTTGGTCCAAAGAAGGCCAACGGATCTAATGCGAGGACGAAGATGGACGAACGAGACGAACTTGGTCAAAGAAGGCCAACGGATCAAATGGGAGGACGAAGAGGGACTAACGAGACGAACTTGATCCATAGAAGGCCAACGGATCAAATGGGAGGAGGAAGATGGACGAACTAGACGAACATGGTCCAAAGAAGGCCAACGGATCTAATGGGAAGACGAAGATGGACGAACGTGACGAACTTGGTCCAATGAAGTCCAATTGATCTAATGGGAGGACGAAGAGGGACTAAAGAGACGAAGTTGGTCCAAAGATGGCCAACGGATCAAATGCGAGGACGAAGAGGGACGAACTAGACGAACATGGTCCAAAGAAGGCCAACAGATCAAATGGTAGGACGAAGAGGGACGAAAGTGACGAACTTGGTCCAAAGAAGGCCAACGGATCAAATGGGAGGACGAAGAGGGACGAAAGAGAGGAACTTGATCCAAAGAAGGACAACGGATCTAATGCGACGACAATGATGGACGAACGAGACGAACTTGGTCCAAAGAAGGCCAACGGATCTAATGCGAGGACGAAGATGGACGAACGAGACGAACTTGGTCCAAAGAAGGCCAACGGATCAAATGGGAGGACGAAGAGGGACTAACGAGACGAACTTGATCCATAGAAGGCCAACGGATCAAATGGGAGGAGGAAGATGGACGAACTAGACGAACATGGTCCAAAGAAGGCCAACGGATCTAATGGGAAGACGAAGATGGACGAACGTGACGAACTTGGTCCAATGAAGTCCAATTGATCTAATGGGAGGACGAAGAGGGACTAAAGAGACGAAGTTGGTCCAAAGATGGCCAACGGATCAAATGCGAGGACGAAGAGGGACGAACTAGACGAACATGGTCCAAAGAAGGCCAACGGATCAAATGTGAGGACGAAGATGGACGAACGAAACGAACTTGGTCCAAAGAAGGCCAACGGATCAAATGGGAGGAGGAAGATGGACGAACTAGACGAACATGATCCAAAGAAGGCCAACAGATCAAATGGTAGGACGATGAGGGACGAAAGTGACGAACTTGGTCCAAAGAAGGCCAACGGATCAAATGGGAGGACTAAGAGGGACAAAAGAGACGAACTAGATCCGAAGAGGGACAATAGATCTAATGCGACGACAATGATGGACGAACGAGACGAACTTGGTCCAGAGATGGACAACGGATCTAATGCGCGGACGAAGATGGACGAACGAGACGAACTTGGTCCAAAGAAGGCCAACGGATCAAATGGGAGGACGAAGAGGGACTAACGAGAGGAACTTGATCTAAAGAAGGCCATCGGATCAAATGGGAGGATGACGATGGACGAACTAGACGAACATGGTCCAAAAAGGCCGACAGATCAAATGGTAGGACGAAGAGGGACGAAAGTGACGAACTTGGTCCAAAGAAGGCCAACGGATCAAATGGGAGGACGAAGAGGGACGAAAGAGACGAACTCGATCCAAAGAAGGACAACGGATCTAATGCGACGACAATGATGGACGAACGAGACGAACTTGGTCCAAAGAAGGCCAACGGATCTAATGCGAGGACGAAGATGGACGAACGAGACGAACTTGGTCGAAAGAAGGCCAACGGATCAAATGGGAGGACGAAGAGGGACTAACGAGACGAACTTGATCCATAGAAGGCCAACAGATCAAATGGGAGGATGAAGATGGACGAACTAGACGAACATGGTCCAAAGAAGGCCAACGGATCCAATGGGAAGACGAAGATGGACGAACGAGACGAACTTGGTCCAAAGAAGGCCAACGGATCAAATTGGAGGGCAAAGAGGGACGAACGAGACGAACTTGGTCCAGAGAAGGCCAACGGATCTAATGGGAGGACGAAGGGGGACGAATGATGATGGATGAACGAGGCGAACTTGGTCCACAGATGACCAACGGATCAAACGGGAGGACGAAGATGGGCAAACGAGACGAGCTTGGTCCAAAGAAGTCCAACGGATCTAATGGGAGGACGAAGAAGGACTAACGAGACGAACTTGGTCCAAAGAAGGCCAACGGATCTAATGCGAGGACGAAGATGGACGAACAAGACGAACTTGGTCCAAAGAAGGCCAACGGATCAAATGGGAGGAGGAAGACGGACGAACTAGACGAACATGGTCCAAAGAAGGCCAACAGATCAAATGGTAGGATGAAGAGGGACGAAAGTGACGAACTTGGTCCAAAGAATGCCAACGGATCAAATGCGAGGACGAAGATGGACGAACGAAACGAACTTGGTCCAAAGAATGCCAACGGATCAAATGAGAGGAGGAAGCTGGACGAACTAAACGAACATGGTCCAAAGAAGGCCAACAGATCAAATGGTAGGACGAAGAGGGACGAAAGTGACGAACTTGGTCCAAAGAAGGCCAACGGATCAAATGGGAGGACGAAGAGGGACGAAAGAGACGAACTTGATCCAAAGAAGGACAACGGATCTAATGCGACGACAATGATGGACGAACGAGACGAACTTGGTCCAAAGAAGGCCAACGGATCTAATGCGAGGACGAAGATGGACGAACGAGACGAACTTGGTCCAAAGAAGGCCAACGGAACAAATGGGAGGATGAAGATGGACGAACTAGACAACATGGTCCAAAGAAGGCCAACGGATCTAATAGCAAGACGAAGATGGACGAACGAGACGAACTTGGTCCAATGAAGTCCAATGGATCTAATGGGAGGACGAAGAGGGACTAAAGAGACGAACTTGGTCCAAAGATGGCCGACGGATCAAATGGTAGGACGAAGAGGGACGAAAGTGACGAACTTGGTCCAAAGAAGGCCAACGGATCAAATGGGAGGACGAAGAGGGACAAAAGAGATGAACTAGATCCGAAGAGGGACAATAGATCTAATGCGACGACAATGATGGACGAACGAGACGAACTTGGTCCAAAGATGGCCAACGGATCTAATGCGCGGACGAAGATGGACGAACGAGACGAACTTGGTCCAAAGAAGGCCAACGGATCAAATGCGAGGACGAAGATGGACGAACGAAACGAACTTGGTCCAAAGAAGGCCAACGGATCAAATGGGAGGAGGAAGATGGACGAACTAGACGAACATGGTCCAAAGAAGGCCAACGGATCCAATGGGAAGACGAAGATGGACGAACGAGACGAACTTGGTCCAAAGAAGGCCAACGGATCAAATGGGAGGAGGAAGATGTACGAACTAGACGAACATGGTCCAAAGAAGGACAACAGATCAAATGGTAGGACGAAGAGGGACAAAAGTGACGAACTTGGTCCAAAGAAGGCCAACGGATCAAATGGGAGGACGAAGAGGGACAAAAGAGACGAACTAGATCCGAAGAGTGACAATAGATCTAATGCGACGACAATGATGGACGAACGAGACGAACTTGGTCCAAAGATGGCCAACGGATCTAATGCGCGGACGAAGATGGACGAACGAGACGAACTTGGTCCAAAGAAGGCCAACGGATCAAATGCGAGGACGAAGATGGATGAACGAAACGAACTTGGTCCAAAGAAGGCCAACGGATCAAATGGGAGGAGGAAGATGGACGAACTAGACGAACATGGTCCAAAGAAGGCCAACGGATCCAATGGGAAGACGATGATGGACGAACGAGACGAACTTGGTCCAAAGAAGGCCAACGGATCAAATGGGAGGAGGAAGACGGACGAACTAGACGAACTTGGTCCAAAGAAGGCCAACAGATCAAATGGTAGGATGAAGAGGGACGAAAGAGGGACGAAAGTGACGAAGTTGGTCCAAAGAAGGCAAACGGATCAAATGCGAGGACGAAGATGGACGAACGAAACGAACTTGATCCAAAGAAGGACAACGGATCTAATGCGACGACAATGATGGACGAACGAAACGAACTTGGTCCAAAGAAGGCCAACGGATCTAATGCGAGGACGAAGATGGACGAACGAGACGAACATGGTCCAAAGAAGGCCAACGGATCTAATAGCAAGACGAAGATGGACGAACGAGACGAACTTGGTCCAATGAAGTCCAATGGATCTAATGGGAGGACGAAGAGGGACTAAAGAGATGAACTTGGTCCAAAGATGGCCGACGGATCAAATGGTAGGACGAAGAGGGACGAAAGTGACGAACTTGGTCCAAAGAAGGCCAACGGATCAAATGGGAGGACGAAGAGGGACAAAAGAGACGAACTAGATCCGAAGAGGGACAATAGATCTAATGCGACGACAATGATGGACGAACGAGACGAACTTGGTCCAAAGATGGCCAACGGATCTAATGTGCGGACGAAGATGGACGAACGAGACGAACTTGGTCCAAAGAAGGCCAACGGATCAAATGGTAGGACGAAGAGGGACGAAAGTGACGAACTTGGTCCAAAGAAGGCCAACGGATCAAATGGGAGGACGAAGAGGGACAAAAGAGACGAACTAGATCTGAAGAGGGACAATAGATCTAATGCGACGACAATGATGGACGAACGAGACGAACTTGGTCCAAAGATGGCCAACGGATCTAATGCGCGGACGAAGATGGACGAACGAGACGAACTTGGTCCAAAGAAGGCCAACGGATCAAATGCGAGGACGAAGATGGACGAACGAAACGAACTTGGTCCAAAGAAGGCCAACGGATCAAATGGGAGGAGGAAGATGGACGAACTAGACGAACATGGTCCAAAGAAGGCCAACGGATCCAATGGGAAGACGAAGATGGACGAACGAGACGAACTTGGTCCAAAGAAGGCCAACGGATCAAATGGGAGGAGGAAGACGGACGAACTAGATGAACATGGTCCAAAGAAGGCCAACAGATCAAATGGTAGGACGAAGAGGGACGAAAGTGACGAACATGGTCCAAAGAAGGCCAACGGATCAAATGGGAGGACGAAGAGGGACGAAAGAGACGAACTTGATCCAAAGAAGGACAACGAATCTAATGCGACGACAATGATGGACGAACGAAACGAACTTGGTCCAAAGAAGGCCAACGGATCTAATGCGAGGACGAAGATGGACGAACGAGACGAACATGGTCCAAAGAAGGCCAACGGATCTAATAGCAAGACGAAGATGGACGAATGAGACGAACTTGGTCCAATGAAGTCCAATGGATCTAATGGGAGGACGAAGAGGGACTAAAGAGACGAACTTGGTCCAAAGATGGCCGACGGATCAAATGGTAGGACAAAGAGGGACGAAAGTGACGAACTTGGTCCAAAGAAGGCCAACGGATCAAATGGGAGGACGAAGAGGGACAAAAGAGACGAAATAGATCCGAAGAGGGACAATAGATCTAATGCGACGACAATGATGGACGAACGAGACGAACTTGGTCCAAAGATGGCCAACGGATCTAATGCGCGGACGAAGATGGACGAACGAGACGAACTTGGTCCAAAGAAGGCCAACGGATCAAATGCGAGGACGAAGATGGACGAACGAAACGAACTTGGTCCAAAGAAGGCCAACGGATCAAATGGGAGGAGGAAGATGGACGAACTAGACGAACATGGTCCAAAGAAGGCCAACGGATCCAATGGGAAGACGAAGATGGACGAACGAGACGAACTTGGTCCAAAGAAGGCCAACGAATCTAATGCGAGGACGAAGATGGACGAACGAGACGAACTTGGTCGAAAGAAGGCCAACGGATCAAATGGGAGGACGAAGAGGGACTAACGAGACGAACTTGATCAATAGAAGGCCAACGGATCAAATGGGAGGAGGAAGATGGACGAACTAGACGAACATGGTCCAAAGAAGGCCAACAGATCAAATGGTAGGACGAAGAGGGACAAAAGTGACGAACTTGGTCCAAAGAAGGCCAACGGATCAAATGGGAGGACGAAGAGGGACAAAAGAGATGAACTAGATCCGAAGAGGGACAATAGATCTAATGCGACGACAATGATGGACGAACGAGACGAACTTGGTCCAAAGATGGCCAACGGATCTAATGCGCGGACGAAGATGGACGAACGAGACGAACTTGGTCCAAAGAAGGCCAACGGATCAAATGCGAGGACGAAGATGGTCGAACGAAACGAACTTGGTCCAAAGAAGGCCAACGGATCAAATGAGAGGAGGAAGCAGGACGAACTAAACGAACATGGTCCAAAGAAGGCCAACAGATCAAATGGTAGGACGAAGAGGGACGAAAGTGACGAACATGGTCCAAAGAAGGCCAACGGATCAAATGGGAGGACGAAGAGGGACGAAAGAGACGAACTTGATCCAAAGAAGGAGAACGGATCTAATGCGAGGACGAAGATGGACGAACGAGACGAACGTGGTCCAAAGAAGGCCAACGGATCTAATAGCAAGACGAAGATGGACGAACGAGACGAACTTGGTCCAATGAAGTCCAATGGATCTAATGGGAGGACGAAGAGGGACTAAAGAGACGAACTTGGTCCAAAGATGGCCGACGGATCAAATGGTAGGACGAAGAGGGACGAAAGTGACGAACTTGGTCCAAAGAAGGCCAACGGATCAAATGGGAGGACGAAGAGGGACAAAAGAGACGAACTAGATCCGAAGAGGGACAATAGATCTAATGCGACGACAATGATGGACGAACGAGACGAACTTGGTCCAAAGATGGCCAACGGATCTAATGCGCGGACGAAGATGGACGAACGAGACGAACTTGGTCCAAAGAAGGCCAACGGATCAAATGCGAGGACGAAGATGGTCGAACGAAACGAACTTGGTCCAAAGAAGGCCAACGGATCAAATGAGAGGAGGAAGCAGGACGAACTAAACGAACATGGTCCAAAGAAGGCCAACAGATCAAATGGTAGGACGAAGAGGGACGAAAGTGACGAACATGGTCCAAAGAAGGCCAACGGATCAAATGGGAGGACGAAGAGGGACGAAAGAGACGAACTTGATCCAAAGAAGGAGAACGGATCTAATGCGAGGACGAAGATGGACGAACGAGACGAACGTGGTCCAAAGAAGGCCAACGGATCTAATAGCAAGACGAAGATGGACGAACGAGACGAACTTGGTCCAATGAAGTCCAATGGATCTAATGGGAGGACGAAGAGGGACTAAAGAGACGAACTTGGTCCAAAGATGGCCGACGGATCAAATGGTAGGACGAAGAGGGACGAAAGTGACGAACTTGGTCCAAAGAAGGCCAACGGATCAAATGGGAGGACGAAGAGGGACAAAAGAGACGAACTAGATCCGAAGAGGGACAATAGATCTAATGCGACGACAATGATGGACGAACGAGACGAACTTGGTCCAAAGATGGCCAACGGATCTAATGCGCGGACGAAGATGGACGAACGAGACGAACTTGGTCCAAAGAAGGCCAACGGATCAAATGCGAGGACGAAGATGGACGAACGAAACGAACTTGGTCCAAAGAAGGCCAACGGATGAAATGGGAGGAGGAAGATGGACGAACTAGACGAACATGGTCCAAAGAAGGCCAACGGATCCAATGGGAAGACGAAGATGGACGAACGAGACGAACTTGGTCCAAAGAAGGCCAATGGATCAAATGGGAGGAGGAAGATGGACGAACTAGACGAACATGGTCCAAAGAAGGCCAACAGATCAAATGGTAGGACGAAGAGGGACAAAAGTGACGAACTTGGTCCAAAGAAGGCCAACGGATCCAATGGGAAGACGAAGATGGACGAACGAGACGAACTTGGTCCAAAGAAGGCCAACGAATCTAATGCGAGGACAAAGATGGACGAACGAGACGAACTTGGTCGAAAGAAGGCCAACGGATCAAATGGGAGGACGAAGAGGGACTAACGAGACGAACTTGATCAATAGAAGGCCAACGGATCAAATGGGAGGAGGAAGATGGACGAACTAGACGAACATGGTCCAAAGAAGGCCAACAGATCAAATGGTAGGACGAAGAGGGACAAAAGTGACGAACTTGGTCCAAAGAAGGACAACGGATCAAATGGGAGGACGAAGAGGGACAAAAGAGACGAACTAGATCCGAAGAGGGACAATAGATCTAATGCGACGACAATGATGGACGAACGAGACGAACTTGGTCCAAAGATGGCCAACGGATCTAATGCGCGGACGAAGATGGACGAAGGAGACGAACTTGGTCCAAAGAAGGCCAACGGATCAAATGCGACGACGAAGATGGACGAACGAAACGAACTTGGTCCAAAGAAGGCCAACGGATCAAATGAGAGGAGGAAGCTGGACGAACTAAACGAACATGGTCCAAAGAAGGCCAACAGATCAAATGGTAGGACGAAGAGGGACGAAAGTGACGAACATGGTCCAAAGAAGGCCAACGGATCAAATGGGAGGACGAAGAGGGACGAAAGAGACGAACTTGATCCAAAGAAGGAGAACGGATCTAATGCGACGACAATGATGGACGAACGAGACGAACTTGGTCCAAAGAAGGCCAACGGATCTAATGCGAGGACGAAGATGGACGAACGAGACGAACGTGGTCCAAAGAAGGCCAACGGATCTAATAGCAAGACGAAGATGGACGAACGAGACGAACTTGGTCCAATGAAGTCCAATGGATCTAATGGGAGGACGAAGAGGGACTAAAGAGACGAACTTGGTCCAAAGATGGCCGACGGATCAAATGGTAGGACGAAGAGGGACGAAAGTGACGAACTTGGTCCAAAGAAGGCCAACGGATCAAATGGGAGGACGAAGAGGGACAAAAGAGACGAACTAGATCCGAAGAGGGCCAATAGATCTAATGCGACGACAATGATGGACGAACGAGACGAACTTGGTCCAAAGATGGCCAACGGATCTAATGCGCGGACGAAGATGGACGAACGAGACGAACTTGGTCCAAAGAAGGCCAACGGATCAAATGCGAGGACGAAGATGGACGAACGAAACGAACTTGGTCCAAAGAAGGCCAACGGATCAAATGGGAGGAGGAAGATGGACGAACTAGACGAACATGGTCCAAAGAAGGCCAACGGATCCAATGGGAAGACGAAGAGGGACAAAAGAGACGAAATAGATCCGAAGAGGGACAATAGATCTAATGCGACGACAATGATGGACGAACGAGACGAACTTGGTCCAAAGATGGCCAACGGATCTAATGCGCGGACGAAGATGGACGAACGAGACGAACTTGGTCCAAAGAAGGCCAACGGATCAAATGCGAGGACGAAGATGGACGAACGAAACGAACTTGGTCCAAAGAAGGCCAACGGATCAAATGGGAGGAGGAAGATGGACGAACTAGACGAACATGGTCCAAAGAAGGCCAACGGATCCAATGGGAAGACGAAGATGGACGAACGAGACGAACTTGGTCCAAAGAAGGCCAACGAATCTAATGCGAGGACGAAGATGGACGAACGAGACGAACTTGGTCGAAAGAAGGCCAACGGATCAAATGGGAGGACGAAGAGGGACTAACGAGACGAACTTGATCAATAGAAGGCCAACGGATCAAATGGGAGGAGGAAGATGGACGAACTAGACGAACATGGTCCAAAGAAGGCCAACAGATCAAATGGTAGGACGAAGAGGGACAAAAGTGACGAACTTGGTCCAAAGAAGGCCAACGGATCAAATGGGAGGACGAAGAGGGACAAAAGAGACGAACTAGATCCGAAGAGGGACAATAGATCTAATGCGACGACAATGATGGACGAACGAGACGAACTTGGTCCAAAGATGGCCAACGGATCTAATGCGCGGACGAAGATGGACGAACGAGACGAACTTGGTCCAAAGAAGGCCAACGGATCAAATGCGAGGACGAAGATGGACGAACGAAACGAACTTGGTCCAAAGAAGGCCAACGGATCAAATGAGAGGAGGAAGCAGGACGAACTAAACGAACATGGTCCAAAGAAGGCCAACAGATCAAATGGTAGGACGAAGAGGGACGAAAGTGACGAACATGGTCCAAAGATGGCCAACGGATCAAATGGGAGGACGAAGAGGGACGAAAGAGACGAACTTGATCCAAAGAAGGAGAACGGATCTAATGCGACGACAATGATGGACGAACGAGACGAACTTGGTCCAAAGAAGGCCAACGGATCTAATGCGAGGACGAAGATGGACGAACGAGACGAACGTGGTCCAAAGAAGGCCAACGGATCTAATAGCAAGACGAAGATGGACGAACGAGACGAACTTGGTCCAATGAAGTCCAATGGATCTAATGGGAGGACGAAGAGGGACTAAAGAGACGAACTTGGTCCAAAGATGGCCGACGGATCAAATGGTAGGACGAAGAGGGACGAAAGTGACGAACTTGGTCCAAAGAAGGCCAACGGATCAAATGGGAGGACGAAGAGGGACAAAAGAGACGAACTAGATCCGAAGAGGGCCAATAGATCTAATGAGACGACAATGATGGACGAACGAGACGAACTTGGTCCAAAGATGGCCAACGGATCTAATGCGCGGACGAAGATGGACGAACGAGACGAACTTGGTCCAAAGAAGGCCAACGGATCAAATGCGAGGACGAAGATGGACGAACGAAACGAACTTGGTCCAAAGAAGGCCAACGGATCAAATGGGAGGAGGAAGATGGACGAACTAGACGAACATGGTCCAAAGAAGGCCAACGGATCCAATGGGAAGACGAAGATGGACGAACGAGACGAACTTCGTCCAAAGAAGGCCAACGGATCAAATGGGAGGAGGAAGATGGACGAACTAGACGAACATGGTCCAAAGAAGGCCAACAGATCAAATGGTAGGACGAAGAGGGACAAAAGTGACGAACTTGGTCCAAAGAAGGCCAACGGATCAAATGGGAGGTCGAAGAGGGACAAAAGAGACGAACTAGATCCGAAGAGGGACAATAGATCTAATGCGACGACAATGATGGACGAACGACTCGAACTTGGTCGAAAGATGGCCAACGGATCTAATGCGCAGACGAAGATGGACGAACGAGACGAACTTGGTCCAAAGAAGGCCAACGGATCAAATGCGAGGACGAAGATGGACGAACGAAACAACCTTGGTCCAAAGAAGGCCAACGGATCAAATGGGAGGAGGAAGATGGACGAACTAGACGAACATGGTCCAAAGAAGGCCAACGGATCCAATGGGAAGACGAAGATGGACGAACGAGACGAACTTGGTCCAAAGAAGGCAAACGGATCAAATTGGAGGGCAAAGAGGGACGAACGAGACGAACTTGGTCCAAAGAAGGCCAACGGATCTAATGGGAGGACGAAGAGGGACGAACGATGATGGATGAACGAGACGAACTTGGTCCAAAGAAGGCCAACGGATCAAACGGGAGGACGAAGATGGGCAAACGAGACGAGCTTGGTCCAAAGAAGTCCAACGGATCTAATGGGAGGACGAAGAAGGACTAACGAGACGAACTTGGTCCAAAGAAGGCCAACGGATCTAATGCGAGGACGAAGATGGACGAACGAGATGAACTTGGTTCAAAGAAGGCCAACGTATCAAATGGGAGGAGGAAGACGGACGAACTAGACGAACATGGTCCAAAGAAGGCCAACAGATCAAATGGTAGGACGAAGAGGGACGAAAGTGACGAACTTGGTCCAAAGAAGGCCAACGGATCAAATGCGAGGACGAAGATGGACGAACGAAACGAACTTGGTCCAAAGAAGGCCAACGGATCAAATGGGAGGAGGAAGATGGACGAACTAGACGAACATGGTCCAAAGAAGGCCAACGGATCCAATGGGAAGACGAAGATGGACGAACGAGACGAACTTGGTCCAAAGAAGGCCAACGAATCTAATGCGAGGACGAAGATGGACGAACGAGACGAACTTGGTCGAAAGAAGGCCAACGGATCAAATGGGAGGACGAAGAGGGACTAACGAGACGAACTTGATCAATAGAAGGCCAACGGATCAAATGGGAGGAGGAAGATGGACGAACTAGACGAACATGGTCCAAAGAAGGCCAACAGATCAAATGGTAGGACGAAGAGGGACAAAAGTGACGAACTTGGTCCAAAGAAGGCCAACGGATCAAATGGGAGGACGAAGAGGGACAAAAGAGACGAACTAGATCCGAAGAGGGACAATAGATCTAATGCGACGACAATGATGGACGAACGAGACGAACTTGGTCCAAAGATGGCCAACGGATCTAATGCGCGGACGAAGATGGACGAACGAGACGAACTTGGTCCAAAGAAGGCCAACGGATCAAATGCGAGGACGAAGATGGACGAACGAAACGAACTTGGTCCAAAGAAGGCCAACGGATCAAATGAGAGGAGGAAGCTGGACGAACTAAACGAACATGGTCCAAAGAAGGCCAACAGATCAAATGGTAGGACGAAGAGGGACGAAAGTGACGAACATGGTCCAAAGAAGGCCAACGGATCAAATGGGAGGACGAAGAGGGACGAAAGAGACGAACTTGATCCAAAGAAGGAGAACGGATCTAATGCGACGACAATGATGGACGAACGAGACGAACTTGGTCCAAAGAAGGCCAACGGATCTAATGCGAGGACGAAGATGGACGAACGAGACGAACGTGGTCCAAAGAAGGCCAACGGATCTAATAGCAAGACGAAGATGGACGAACGAGACGAACTTGGTCCAATGAAGTCCAATGGATCTAATGGGAGGACGAAGAGGGACTAAAGAGACGAACTTGGTCCAAAGATGGCCGACGGATCAAATGGTAGGACGAAGAGGGACGAAAGTGACGAACTTGGTCCAAAGAAGGCCAACGGATCAAATGGGAGGACGAAGAGGGACAAAAGAGACGAACTAGATCCGAAGAGGGACAATAGATCTAATGCGACGACAATGATGGACGAACGAGACGAACTTGGTCCAAAGATGGCCAACGGATCTAATGCGCGGACGAAGATGGACGAACGAGACGAACTTGGTCCAAAGAAGGCCAACGGATCAAATGCGAGGACGAAGATGGACGAACGAAACGAACTTGGTCCAAAGAAGGCCAACGGATCAAATGAGAGGAGGAAGCTGGACGAACTAAACGAACATGGTCCAAAGAAGGCCAACAGATCAAATGGTAGGACGAAGAGGGACGAACGAGACGAACTTGGTCCAAAGAAGGCCAACGGATCAAATGGGAGGAGGAAGATGGACGAACTAGACGAACATGGTCCAAAGAAGGCCAACAGATCAAATGGTAGGACGAAGAGGGACAAAAGTGACGAACTTGGTCCAAAGAAGGCCAACGGATCCAATGGGAAGACGAAGATGGACGAACGAGACGAACTTGGTCCAAAGAAGGCCAACGAATCTAATGTGAGGACGAAGATGGACGAACGAGACGAACTTGGTCGAAAGAAGGCCAACGGATCAAATGGGAGGACGAAGAGGGACTAACGAGACGAACTTGATCAATAGAAGGCCAACGGATCAAATGGGAGGACGAAGAGGGACAAAAGAGACGAACTAGATCCGAAGAGGGACAATAGATCTAATGCGACGACAATGATGGACGAACGAGACGAACTTGGTCCAAAGATGGCCAACGGATCTAATGCGCGGACGAAGATGGACGAAGGAGACGAACTTGGTCCAAAGAAGGCCAACGGATCAAATGCGACGACGAAGATGGACGAACGAAACGAACTTGGTCCAAAGAAGGCCAACGGATCAAATGAGAGGAGGAAGCTGGACGAACTAAACGAACATGGTCCAAAGAAGGCCAACAGATCAAATGGTAGGACGAAGAGGGACGAAAGTGACGAACATGGTCCAAAGAAGGCCAACGGATCAAATGGGAGGACGAAGAGGGACGAAAGAGACGAACTTGATCCAAAGAAGGAGAACGGATCTAATGCGACGACAATGATGGACGAACGAGACGAACTTGGTCCAAAGAAGGCCAACGGATCTAATGCGAGGACGAAGATGGACGAACGAGACGAACGTGGTCCAAAGAAGGCCAACGGATCTAATAGCAAGACGAAGATGGACGAACGAGACGAACTTGGTCCAATGAAGTCCAATGGATCTAATGGGAGGACGAAGAGGGACTAAAGAGACGAACTTGGTCCAAAGATGGCCGACGGATCAAATGGTAGGACGAAGAGGGACGAAAGTGACGAACTTGGTCCAAAGAAGGCCAACGGATCAAATGGGAGGACGAAGAGGGACAAAAGAGACGAACTAGATCCGAAGAGGGACAATAGATCTAATGCGACGACAATGATGGACGAACGAGACGAACTTGGTCCAAAGATGGCCAACGGATCTAATGCGCGGACGAAGATGGACGAACGAGACGAACTTGGTCCAAAGAAGGCCAACGGATCAAATGCGAGGACGAAGATGGACGAACGAAACGAACTTGGTCCAAAGAAGGCCAACGGATCAAATGGGAGGAGGAAGATGGACGAACTAGACGAACATGGTCCAAAGAAGGCCAACGGATCCAATGGGAAGACGAAGATGGACGAACGAGACGAACTTGGTCCAAAGAAGGCCAACGGATCAAATGGGAGGAGGAAGATGGACGAACTAGACGAACATGGTCCAAAGAAGGCCAACAGATCAAATGGTAGGACGAAGAGGGACAAAAGTGACGAACTTGGTCCAAAGAAGGAAAACGGATCAAATGGGAGGTCGAAGAGGGACAAAAGAGACGAACTAGATCCGAAGAGGGACAATAGATCTAATGCGACGACAATGATGGACGAACGACTCGAACTTGGTCGAAAGATGGCCAACGGATCTAATGCGCAGACGAAGATGGACGAACGAGACGAACTTGGTCCAAAGAAGGCCAACGGATCAAATGCGAGGACGAAGATGGACGAACGAAACAACCTTGGTCCAAAGAAGGCCAACGGATCAAATGGGAGGAGGAAGATGGACGAACTAGACGAACATGGTCCAAAGAAGGCCAACGGATCCAATGGGAAGACGAAGATGGACGAACGAGACGAACTTGGTCCAAAGAAGGCAAACGGATCAAATTGGAGGGCAAAGAGGGACGAACGAGACGAACTTGGTCCAAAGAAGGCCAACGGATCTAATGGTAGGACGAAGAGGGACGAACGATGATGGATGAACGAGACGAACATGGTCCAAAGAAGGCCAACGGATCCAATGGGAAGACGAAGATGGACGAACGAGACGAACTTGGTCCAAAGAAGGCAAACGGATCAAATTGGAGGGCAAAGAGGGACGAACGAGACGAACTTGGTCCAAAGAAGGCCAACGGATCTAATGGGAGGACGAAGAGGGACGAACGATGATGGATGAACGAGACGAACTTGGTCCAAAGAAGGCCAACGGATCAAACGGGAGGACGAAGATGGGCAAACGAGACGAGCTTGGTCCAAAGAAGTCCAACGGATCTAATGGGAGGACGAAGAAGGACTAACGAGACGAACTTGGTCCAAAGAAGGCCAACGGATCTAATGCGAGGACGAAGATGGACGAACGAGATGAACTTGGTTCAAAGAAGGCCAACGTATCAAATGGGAGGAGGAAGACGGACGAACTAGACGAACATGGTCCAAAGAAGGCCAACAGATCAAATGGTAGGACGAAGAGGGACGAAAGTGACGAACTTGGTCCAAAGAAGGCCAACGGATCAAATGCGAGGACGAAGATGGACGAACGAAACGAACTTGGACCAAAGAAGGCCAACGGATCAAATGAGAGGAGGAAGCTGGACGAACTAAACGAACATGGTCCAAAGAAGGCCAACAGATCAAATGGTAGGACGAAGAGGGACGAAAGTGACGAACTTGGTCCAAAGAAGGCCAACGGATCAAATGGGAGGACGAAGAGGGACGAAAGAGACGAACTTGATCCAAAGAAGGACAACGGATCTAATGCGACGACAATGATGGACGAACGAGACGAACTTGGTCCAAAGAAGGCCAACGGATCTAATGCGAGGACGAAGATGGACGAACAAGACGAACTTGGTCCAAAGAAGGCCAACGGATCAAATGGGAGGATGAAGATGGACGAACTAGACGAACATGGTCCAAAGAAGGCCAACGGATCTAATAGCAAGACGAAGATGGACGAACGAGACGAACTTGGTCCAATGAAGTCCAATGGATCTAATGGGAGGACGAAGAGGGACTAAAGAGATGAACTTGGTCCAAAGATGGCCGACGGATCAAATGGTAGGACGAAGAGGGACGAAAGTGACGAACTTGGTCCAAAGAAGGCCAACGGATCAAATGGGAGGACGAAGAGGGACAAAAGAGACGAACTAGATCCGAAGAAGGACAATAGATCTAATGCGACGACAATGATGGACGAACGAGACGAACTTGGTCCAAAGATGGCCAACGGATCTAATGCGCGGACGAAGATGGACGAACGAGACGAACTTGGTCCAAAGAAGACCAACGGATCAAATGCGAGGACGAAGATGGACGAACTAAACGAACTTGGTCCAAAGAAGGCCAACGGATCAAATGGGAGGAGGAAGATGGACGAACTAGACGAACATGGTCCAAAGAAGGCCAACGGATCCAATGGGAAGACGAAGATGGACGAACGAGACGAACTTGGTCCAAAGAAGGCCAACGGATCAAATGGGAGGAGGAAGATGGACGAACTAGACGAACATGGTCCAAAGAAGGCCAACAGATCAAATGGTAGGACGAAGAGGGACGAAAGTGACGAACTTGGTCCAAAGAAGGCCAACAGATCAAATGGGAGGACGAAGAGGGACAAAAGAGACGAACTAGATCCGAAGAGGGACAATAGATCTAATGCGACGACAATGATGGACGAACGAGACGAACTTGGTCCAAAGATGGCCAACGGATCTAATGCGCGGACGAAGATGGACGAACGAGACGAACTTGGTCCAAAGAAGGCCAACAGATCAAATGGGAGGACGAAGAGGGACTAACGAGAGGAACTTGATCTAAAGAAGGCCATCGGATCAAATGGGAGGATGAAGATGGACGAACTAGACGAACATGGTCCAAAGAAGGGCAACAGATCAAATGGTAGGACGAAGAGGGACGAAAGTGACGAACTTGGTCCAAAGAAGGCCATCGGATCAAATGGGAGGACGAAGAGGGACGAAAGAGACGAACTCGATCCAAAGAAGGACAACGGATCTAATGCGACGACAATGATGGACGAACGAGACGAACTTGGTCCAAAGAAGGCCAACGAATCTAATGCGAGGACGAAGACGGACGAACGAGACGAACTTGGTCGAAAGAAGGCCAACGGATCAAATGGGAGGACGAAGAGGGACTAACGAGACAAACTTGATCAATAGAAGGCCAACGGATCAAATGGGAGGAGGAAGATGGACGAACTAGACGAACTAGACGAACATGGTCCAAAGAAGGCCAACGGATCCAATGGGAAGACGAAGATGGACGAACGAGACGAACTTGGTCCAAAGAAGGCAAACGGATCAAATTGGAGGGCAAAGAGGGTCGAACGAGACGAACTTGGTCCAAAGAAGGCCAACGGATCTAATGGGAGGACGGAGAGGGACGAACGATGATGGATGAACGAGACGAACTTGGTCCAAAGAAGGCCAACGGATCAAACGGGAGGACGAAGATGGGCAAACGAGACGAGCTTGGTCCAAAGAAGTCCAACGGATCTAATGGGAGGACGAAGAAGGACTAACGAGACGAACTTGGTCCAAAGAAGGTCAACGGATCAAATGGGAGGACGAAGAGGGACTAACGAGACGAACTTGATCCAAAGAAGGCAAACGGATCTAATGGGAGGACGAAGAGGGACGAACGATGATGTATGAACGAGACGAACTTGGTCCAAAGAAGGCCAACGGATCAAACGGGAGGACGAAGATGGGCAAACGAGACGAGCTTGGTCCAAAGAAGTCCAACGGATCTAATGGGAGGACGAAGAAGGACTAAAGAGACGAACTTGGTCCAAAGAAGGCAAACGGATCAAATTGGAGGGCAAAGAGGGACGAACGAGACGAACTTGGTCCAAAGAAGGCAAACGGATCTAATGGGAGGACGAAGAGGGACGAACGATGATGGATGAACGAGACGAACTTGGTCCAAAGAAGGCCAACGGATCAAACGGGAGGACGAAGATGGGCAAACGAGACGAGCTTGGTCCAAAGAAGTCCAACGGATCTAATGGGAGGACGAAGAAGGACTAACGAGACGAACTTGGTCCAAAGAAGGCCAACGGATCTAATGCGAGGACGAAGATGGACGAACGAGATGAACTTGGTCCAAAGAAGGCCAACGGATCAAATGGGAGGAGGAAGACGGACGAACTAGACGAACATGGTCCAAAGAAGGCCAACAGATCAAATGGTAGGACGAAGAGGGACGAAAGTGACGAACTTGGTCCAAAGAAGGCCAACGGATCAAATGGGAGGACGAAGAGGGACAAAAGAGACGAACTAGATCCGAAGAGGGACAATAGATCTAATGCGACGACAATGATGGACGAACGAGACGAACTTGGTCCAAAGATGGCCAACGGATCTAATGCGCGGACGAAGATGGACGAACGAGACGAACTTGGTCCAAAGAAGGCAAACAGATCAAATGGGAGGACGAAGAGGGACGAAAGAGACGAACTTGATCCAAAGAAGGACAACGGATCTAATGCGACGACAATGATGGACGAACGAGACGAACTTGGACCAAAGAAGGCCAACGGATCTAATGCGAGGACGAAGATGGACGAACGAGACGAACTTGGTCCAAAGAAGGCCAACGGATCAAATGAGAGGACGAAGAGGGACTAACGAGACGAACTTGATCCATAGAAGGCCAACGGATCAAATGGGAGGATGAAGATGGACGAACTAGACGAACATGGTCCAAAGAAGGCCAACGGATCTAATAGCAAGACGAAGATGGACGAACGAGACGAACTTGGTCCAATGAAGTCCAATGGATCTAATGGGAGGACGAAGAGGGACTAAAGCGATGAACTTGGTCCAAAGATGGCCAACGGATCAAATGGTAGGACGAAGAGGGACGAAAGTGACGAACTTGGTCCAAAGAAGGCCAATAGATCTAATGCGACGACAATGATGGACGAACGAGACGAACTTGGTCCAAAGATGGCCAACGGATCTAATGCGCGGACGAAGATGAACGAACGAGACGAACTTGGTCCAAAGAAGGCCAACGGATCCAATGGGAGGACGAAGAGGGACTAACGAGACGAACTTGATCCATAGAAGGCCATCGGATCAAATGGGAGGATGAAGATGGACGAACTAGACGAACATGGTCCAAAGAAGGCCAACAGATCCAATGGGAAGACGAAGATGGACGAAAGAGACGAACTTGGTCCAAAGAAGGCCATCGGATCAAATGGGAGGACGAAGAGGGACGAAAGAGACGAACTCGATCCAAAGAAGGACAACGGATCTAATGCGACGACAATGATGGACGAACGAGACGAACTTGGTCCAAAGAAGGCCAACGAATCTAATGCGAGGACGAAGATGGACGAACGAGACGAACTTGGTCGAAAGAAGGCCAACGGATCAAATGGGAGGACGAAGAGGGACTAACGAGACGAACTTGATCAATAGAAGGCCAACGGATCAAATGGGAGGAGGAAGATGGACGAACTAGACGAACATGGTCCAAAGAAGGCCAACGGATCCAATGGGAAGACGAAGATGGACGAACGAGACGAACTTGGTCCAAAGAAGGCAAACGGATCAAATTGGAGGGCAAAGAGGGACGAACGAGACGAACTTGGTCCAAAGAAGGCAAACGGATCTAATGGGAGGACGAAGAGGGACGAACGATGATGGATGAACGAGACGAACTTGGTCCAAAGAAGGCCAACGGATCAAACGGGAGGACGAAGATGGGCAAACGAGACGAGCTTGGTCCAAAGAAGTCCAACGGATCTAATGGGAGGACGAAGAAGGACTAACGAGACGAACTTGGTCCAAAGAAGGCCAACGGATCTAATGCGAGGACGAAGATGGACGAACGAGACGAACTTGGTCCAAAGAAGGCCAACGGATCAAATGGGAGGAGGAAGACGGACGAACTAGACGAACATGGTCCAAAGAAGGCCAACAGATCAAATGGTAGGACGAAGAGGGACGAAAGTGACGAACTTGGTCCAAAGAAGGCCAACGGATCAAATGCGAGGACGAAGATGGACGAACGAAACGAACTTGGTCCAAAGAAGGCCAACGGATCAAATGAGAGGAGGAAGCTGGACGAACTACACGAACATGGTCCAAAGAAGGCCAACAGATCAAATGGTAGGACGAAGAGGGACGAAAGTGACGAACTTGGTCCAAAGAAGGCCAACGGATCAAATGGGAGGACGAAGAGGGACGAAAGAGACGAACTTGATCCAAAGAAGGAGAACGGATCTAATGCGACGACAATGATGGACGAACGAGACGAACTTGGACCAAAGAAGGCCAACGGATCTAATGCGAGGACGAAGATGGACGAACGAGACGAACTTGGTCCAAAGAAGGCCAACGGATCAAATGGGAGGACGAAGAGGGACTAGCGAGACGAACTTGATCCATAGAAGGCCAACGGATCAAAAGGGAGGATGAAGATGGACGAACTAGACGAACATGGTCCAGAGAAGGCCAACGGATCTAATAGCAAGACGAAGATGGACGAACGAGACGAACTTGGTCCAATGAAGTCCAATGGATCTAATGGGAGGACGAAGAGGGACTAAAGAGATGAACTTGGTCCAAAGATGGCCAACGGATCAAATGGTAGGACGAAGAGGGACGAAAGTGACGAACTTGGTCCAAAGAAGGCCAACGGATCAAATGGGAGGACGAAGAGGGACTAACGAGACGAACTTGATCCATAGAAGGCCAACGGATCAAATGGGAGGATGAAGATGGACGAACTAGACGAACATGGTCCAAAGAAGGCCAACGGATCCAATGGGAAGACGAAGATGGACGAACGAGACGAACTTGGTCCAAAGAAGGCCAACGGATCAAATTGGAGGGCAAAGAGGGACGAACGAGACGAACTTGGTCCAAAGAAGGCCAACGGATCTAATGGGAGGACGAAGAGGGACGAACGATGATGGATGAACGAGACGAACTTGGTCCAAAGAAAGCCAACGGATCAAATGGGAGGACGAAGATGGGCAAACGAGACGAGCATGGTCCAAAGAAGTCCAACGGATCTAATGGGAGGACGAAGAAGGACTAACGAGACGAACTTGGTCCAAAGAAGGCCAACAGACCAAATGGTAGGACGAAGAGGGACGAAAGTGACGAACTTGGTCCAAAGAAGGCCAACGGATCAAATGGGAGGACGAAGAGGGGCAAAAGAGACGAACTAGATCCAAAGAGGGACAATAGATCTAATGCGACGACAATGATGGACGAACGAGACGAACTTGGTCCAAAGAAGGCCAACAGATCTAATGCGAGGACGAAGATGGACGAACGAGACGTACTTGGTCCAAAGATGACCGACGGATCAAATGCGAGGACGAAGAGGGACGAACTAGACGAACATGGTCCAAAGAAGGCCAACGGATCAAATGCGTGGACGAAGATGGACGAACGAAACGAACTTGGTCCAAAGAAGGCCAACGGATCAAATGGGAGGAGGAAGATGGACGAACTAGACGAACATGGTCCAAAGAAGGCCAACAGATCAAATGGTAGGACGAAGAGGGACGAAAGTGACGAACTTGGTCCAAAGAAGGCCAACGGATCAAATGGGAGGACGAAGAGGGACTAAGGAGACGAACTTGATCCATAGAAGGCCAACGGATCAAATGGGAGGATGAAGATGGACGAACTAGACGAACATGGTCCAAAGAAGGCCAACGGATCCAATGGGAAGACGAAGATGGACGAACGAGACGAACTTGGTCCAAAGAAGGCCAACGGATCAAATTGGAGGGCAAAGAGGGACGAACGAGACGAACTTGGTCCAAAGAAGGCCAACGAATCTAATGGGAGGACGAAGAGGGACGAACGATGATGGATGAACGAGACGAACTTGGTCCAAAGAAAGCCAACGGATCAAATGGGAGGACGAAGAAGGACTAACGAGACGAACTTGGTCCAAAGAAGGCCAACGGATCTAATGCGAGGACGAAGATGGACGAACGAGACGAACTTGGTTCAAAGAAGGCCAACGGATCAAAAGGGAGGACGAAGTGGGACTAACGAGACGAACTTGCTCCAAAGAAGGCCAACGGATCAAATGGGAGGAGGAAGATGGACGAACTAGAGGAACATGGTCCAAAGAGGGCCAACAGATCAAATGGTAGGACGAAGAGGGACGAAAATGACGAACTTGGTCCAAAGAAGGCCAACGGATCAAATGGGAGGACGAACAGGGACTAACGAGAGGAACTTGATCTAAAGAAGGCCATCGGATCAAATGGGAGGATGAAGATGGACGAACTAGACGAACATGGTCCAAAGAAGGCCAACAGATCAAATGGTAGGACGAAGAGGGACGAAAGTGACGAACTTGGTCCAAAGAAGGCCAACGGATCAAATGGGAGGACGAAGAGGGATGAACTAGACGAACATGGTCCAAAGAAGGCCAACGGATCAAATGGGAGGACGAAGATGGACGAACGAGACAAACTTGGTCCAAAGAAGGCCAACGGATCAAATTGGAGGGCAAAGAGGGACGAACGAGACGAACTTGCTCTAAAGAAGGCCAACGGATCAAATGGGAGGAGGAAGATGGACGAACTAGACGAACATGGTCCAAAGAGGGCCAACAGATCAAATGGTAGGACGAAGAGGGACGAAAATGACGAACTTGGTCCAAAGAAGGCCAACGGATCAAATGCGAGGACGAAGATGGACGAACGAAACGAACTTGGTCCAAAGAAGGCCAACGGATCAAATGGGAGGAGGAAGATGGACGAACTAGACGAACATGGTCCAAAGAAGGCCAACAGACCAAATGGTAGGACGAAGAGGGACGAAAGTGACGAACTTGGTCCAAAGAAGGCCAACGGATCAAATGGGAGGACGAAGAGGGGCAAAAGAGACGAACTAGATTCAAAGAGGGACAATAGATCTAATGCGACGACAATGATGGACGAACGAGACGAACTTGGTCCAAAGAAGGCCAACAGATCTAATGCGAGGACGAAGATGGACGAACGAGACGTACTTGGTCCAAAGAAGGCCAACGGATCAAATGGGAGGACGAAGTGGGACTAACGAGACGAACTTGATCCAAAGAAGGCCAACGGATCAAATAAGAGGAGGAAGATGGACGAAATAGACGAACATGGTCCAAAGAAGGCCAACAGATCAAATGGTAGGACGAAGAGGGACAAAAGTGACGAACTTGGTCCAAAGAAGGCCAACAGATCAAATGCGAGGACGAAGATGGACGAACGAAACGAACTTGGTCCAAAGAAGGCAAACGGATCAAATGGGAGGAGCAAGATGGACGAATTAGACGAACATGCTCCAAAGAAGGCCAACAGATCAAATGGTAGGACGAAGAGGGACGAAAGTGACGAACTTGGTCCAAAGATGGCCAACGGATCTAATGCGCGGACGAAGATGGACGAACGAGACGAACTAGATCCGAAGAGGGACAATAGATCTAATGCGACGACAATGATGGACGAACGAGACGAACTTGGTCCAAAAATGGCCAACGGATCTAATGCGAGGACGAAGATGGACGAACGAGACGAACTTGGTCCAAAGAAGGCCAGCGGATCAAATGGGAGGACGAAGAGGGACTAACGAGACGAACTTGATCCATAGAAGGCCAACGGATCAAATGGGAGGATGAAGATGGACGAACTAGACGAACATGGTCCAAAGAAGGCCAACGGATCCAATGGGAAGACGAAGATGGACGAACGAGACGAACTTGGTCCAAAGAAGGCCAACGGATCAAATTGGAGGGCAAAGAGGGACGAACGAGACGAACTTGGTCCAAAGAAGGCCAACGGATCTAATGGGAGGACGAAGAGGGACGAACGATGATGGATGAAAGAGACGAACTTGGTCCAAAGAAAGCCAACGGATCAAATGGGAGGACGAAGATGGGCAAACGAGACGAGTATGGTCCAAAGAAGTCCAACGGATCTAATGGGAGGACGAAGAAGGACTAACGAGACGAACTTGGTCCAAAGAAGGCCAACGGATCTAATGCGAGGACGAAGATGGACGAACGAGACGAACTTGCTCCAAAGAAGGCCAACGGATCAAATGGGAGGAGGAAGATGGACGAACTAGAGGAACATGGTCCAAAGAGGGCCAACAGACCAAATGGTAGGACGAAGAGGGACGAAAGTGACGAACTTGGTCCAAAGAAGGCCAACGGATCAAATGGGAGGACGAAGAGGGGCAAAAGAGACGAACTAGATTCAAAGAGGGACAATAGATCTAATGCGACGACAATGATGGACGAACGAGACGAACTTGGTCCAAAGAAGGCCAACAGATCTAATGCGAGGACGAAGATGGACGAACGAGACGTACTTGGTCCAAAGAAGGCCAACGGATCAAATGGGAGGACGAAGTGGGACTAACGAGACGAACTTGATCCAAAGAAGGCCAACGGATCAAATAAGAGGAGGAAGATGGACGAAATAGACGAACATGGTCCAAAGAAGGCCAACAGATCAAATGGTAGGACGAAGAGGGACAAAAGTGACGAACTTGGTCCAAAGAAGGCCAACAGATCAAATGCGAGGACGAAGATGGACGAACGAAACGAACTTGGTCCAAAGAAGGCAAACGGATCAAATGGGAGGAGCAAGATGGACGAATTAGACGAACATGCTCCAAAGAAGGCCAACAGATCAAATGGTAGGACGAAGAGGGACGAAAGTGACGAACTTGGTCCAAAGATGGCCAACGGATCTAATGCGCGGACGAAGATGGACGAACGAGACGAACTAGATCCGAAGAGGGACAATAGATCTAATGCGACGACAATGATGGACGAACGAGACGAACTTGGTCCAAAAATGGCCAACGGATCTAATGCGAGGACGAAGATGGACGAACGAGACGAACTTGGTCCAAAGAAGGCCAGCGGATCAAATGGGAGGACGAAGAGGGACTAACGAGACGAACTTGATCCATAGAAGGCCAACGGATCAAATGGGAGGATGAAGATGGACGAACTAGACGAACATGGTCCAAAGAAGGCCAACGGATCCAATGGGAAGACGAAGATGGACGAACGAGACGAACTTGGTCCAAAGAAGGCCAACGGATCAAATTGGAGGGCAAAGAGGGACGAACGAGACGAACTTGGTCCAAAGAAGGCCAACGGATCTAATGGGAGGACGAAGAGGGACGAACGATGATGGATGAAAGAGACGAACTTGGTCCAAAGAAAGCCAACGGATCAAATGGGAGGACGAAGATGGGCAAACGAGACGAGTATGGTCCAAAGAAGTCCAACGGATCTAATGGGAGGACGAAGAAGGACTAACGAGACGAACTTGGTCCAAAGAAGGCCAACGGATCTAATGCGAGGACGAAGATGGACGAACGAGACGAACTTGCTCCAAAGAAGGCCAACGGATCAAATGGGAGGAGGAAGATGGACGAACTAGAGGAACATGGTCCAAAGAGGGCCAACAGATCAAATGGTAGGACGAAGAGGGACGAAAATGACGAACTTGGTCCAAAGAAGGCCAACGGATCAAATGGGAGGACGAACAGGGACTAACGAGAGGAACTTGATCTAAAGAAGGCCATCGGATCAAATGGGAGGATGAAGATGGACGAACTAGACGAACATGGTCCAAAGAAGGCCAACAGATCAAATGGTAGGACGAAGAGGGACGAAAGTGACGAACTTGGTCCAAAGAAGGCCAACGGATCAAATGGGAGGACGACGAGGGACGAACTAGACGAACATGGTCCAAAGAAGGCCAACGGATCAAATGGGAGGACGAAGATGGACGAACGAGACAAACTTGGTCCAAAGAAGGACAACGGATCAAATTGGAGTGCAAAGAGGGACGAACGAGACGAACTTGCTCTAAAGAAGGCCAACGGATCAAATGGGAGGAGGAAGATGGACGAACTAGAGGAACATGGTCCAAAGAGGGCCAACAGATCAAATGGTAGGACGAAGAGGGACGAAAATGACGAACTTGGTCCAAAGAAGGCCAACGGATCAAATGGGAGGACGAACAGGGACTAACGAGAGGAACTTGATCTAAAGAAGGCCATCGGATCAAATGGGAGGATGAAGATGGACGAACTAGACGAACATGGTCCAAAGAAGGCCAACAGATCAAATGGTAGGACGAAGAGGGACGAAAGTGACGAACTTGGTCCAAAGAAGGCCAACGGATCAAATGGGAGGACGACGAGGGACGAACTAGACGAACATGGTCCAAAGAAGGCCAACAGACCAAATGGTAGGACGAAGAGGGACGAAAGTGACGAAGTTGGTCCAAAGAAGGCCAACGGATCAAATGGGAGGACGAAGAGGGACAAAAGAGACGAACTAGATCCAAAGAGGGACAATAGATCTAATGCGACGACAATGATGGACGAACGAGACGAACTTGGTCCAAAGAAGGCCAACAGATCTAATGCGAGGACGAAGATGGACGAACGAGACGTACTTGGTCCAAAGAAGGCCAACGGATCAAATGGGAGGACGAAGTGGGACTAACGAGACGAACTTGATCCAAAGAAGGCCAACGGATCAAATGAGAGGAGGAAGATGGACGAAATAGACGAACATGGTCCAAAGAAGGCCAACAGATCAAATGGTAGGACGAAGAGGGACAAAAGTGACGAACTTGGTCCAAAGAAGGCCAACAGATCAAATGCGAGGACGAAGATGGACGAACGAAACGAACTTGGTCCAAAGAAGGCAAACGGATCAAATGGGAGGAGCAAGATGGACGAATTAGACGAACATGCTCCATAGAAGGCCAACAGATCAAATGGTAGGACGAAAGTGACGAACTTGGTCCAAAGATGGCCAACGGATCTAATGCGCGGACGAAGATGGACGAACGAGACGAACTAGATCCGGAGAGGGACAATAGATCTAATGCGACGACAATGATGGACGAACGAGACGAACTTGGTCCAAAAATGGCCAACGGATCTAATGCGAGGACGAAGATGGACGAACGAGACGAACTTGGTCCAAAGAAGGCCAGCGGATCAAATGGGAGGACGAAGAGGGACTAACGAGACGAACTTGATCCATAAAAGGCCAACGGATCAAATGGGAGGATGAAGATGGACGAACTAGACGAACATGGTCCAAAGAAGGCCAACAGATCTAATGGGAAGACGAAGATGGACGAACGTGACGAACTTGGTCTAATGAAGGACAACGGATCTAATGCGACGACAACGATGGACGAATGAGACGAACTTGGTCCAAAGAAGGCCAACGGATCAAATGGGAGGACGAAGAGGGACTAACGAGACGAACTTGGTCCAAAGAAGGCCAACGGATCAAATGGGAGGACGAAGAGGGACTAACGAGACGAACTTGATCCATAGAAGGCCAACGGATCAAATGGGAGGATGAAGATGGACGAACTAGACGAACATGGTCCAAAGAAGGCCAAAAGATCTAATGGGAGGACGAAGAGGGACTAACGAGACGAACTTGATCCATAGAAGGCCAACGGATCAAATGGGACGATGAAGAAGGACGAACTAGACGAACTTGGTCCAAAGATGGCCAACGGATCAAATGGGAGGACGAAGAGGGACAAACTAGACGAACATGGTCCAAAGATGGCCAACGGATCAAATGCGAGGACGAAGAGGGACGAACTAGACGAACATGGTCCAAAGAAGGCCAACGGATCAAATGGGAGGACGAAGATGGACGAACTAGACGAACATGGTCCAAAGAAGGCCAACGGATCAAATGGGAGGATGAAGATGGACGAACTAGACGAACATGGTCCAAAGAAGGCCAACAGATTTAATGGGAAGACGAAGATGGACGAACGTGACGAACTTGGTCCAATGAAGTCCAATGGATCTAATGGGAGGACGAAGAGGGACTAAAGAGACGAACTTGGTCCAAAGATGGCCAACGGATCAAATGCGAGGACGAAGAGGGACGAACTAGACGAACATGGTCCAAAGAAGGCCAACGGATCAAATGGGAGGACGAAGACGGACGAACGAGACAAAGTTGGTCCAAAGAAGGCCAACGGATCAAATTGGAGGGCAAAGAGGGACGAACGAGACGAACTTGACGAACTTGGTCCAAAGATGGCCAACGGATCAAATGCGAGGACGAAGAGGGACGAACTAGAAGAACATGGTACAAAGAAGGCCAACGGATCAAATGGGAGGACGAAGATGGACGAACGAGACAAACTTGGTCCAAAGAAGGCCAATGGATCTAATGGGAGGACGAAGAAGGCCTAACGAGACAAACTTGGTCCAAAGAAGGCCAACGGATCAAATGCGAGGACGAAGATGGACGAACGAGACGAACTTGGTCCAAAGAAGACCAACGGATCAAAAGGGAGGACGAAGTGGGACTAATGAGACGAACTTGATCCAAAGAAGGCCAACGGATCAAATGGGAGGAGCAAGATGGACGAATTAGATGAACATGCTCCAAAGAAGGCCAACAGATCAAATGGTAGGACGAAGAGGGACGAAAGTGACGAACTTGGTCCAAAGATGGCCAACGGATCTAATGCGCGGACGAAGATGGACGAATGAGACGAACTAGATCCGAAGAGGGACAATAGATCTAATGCGACGACAATGATGGACGAACGAGACGAACTTGGTCCAAAGAAGGCCAACGGATCAAATGGGAGGACGAAGAGGGACTAACGAGACGAACTTGATCCATAGAAGGCCAACAGATCAAATGGGAGGATGAAGATGGACGAACTAGACGAACATGGTCCAAAGAAGGCCAACAGATTTAATGGGAAGACGAAGATGGACGAACGTGACGAACTTGGTCCAATGAAGTCCAATGGATCTAATGGGAGGACGAAGAGGGACTAAAGAGACGAACTTGGTCCAAAGATGGCCAACGGATCAAATGGGAGGACGAAGAGGGACAAAAGAGACGAACTAGATCCAAAGAGGGACAATAGATCTAATGCGACGACAATGATGGACGAACGAGACGAACTTGGTCCAAAGAAGGCCAACAGATCTAATGCGAGGACGAAGATGGACGAACGAGACGTACTTGGTCCAAAGAAGGCCAACGGATCAAATGGGAGGACGAAGTGGGACTAACGAGACGAACTTGATCCAAAGAAGGCAAACGGATCAAATGAGAGGAGGAAGATGGACGAAATAGACGAACATGGTCCAAAGAAGGCCAACAGATCAAATGGTAGGACGAAGAGGGACAAAAGTGACGAACTTGGTCCAAAGAAGGCCAACAGATCAAATGCGAGGACGAAGATGGACGAACGAAACGAACTTGGTCCAAAGAAGGCAAACGGATCAAATGGGAGGAGCAAGATGGACGAATTAGACGAACATGCTCCATAGAAGGCCAACAGATCAAATGGTAGGACGAAAGTGACGAACTTGGTCCAAAGATGGCCAACGGATCTAATGCGCGGACGAAGATGGACGAACGAGACGAACTAGATCCGGAGAGGGACAATAGATCTAATGCGACGACAATGATGGACGAACGAGACGAACTTGGTCCAAAAATGGCCAACGGATCTAATGCGAGGACGAAGATGGACGAACGAGACGAACTTGGTCCAAAGAAGGCCAGCGGATCAAATGGGAGGACGAAGAGGGACTAACGAGACGAACTTGATCCATAAACGGCCAACGGATCAAATGGGAGGATGAAGATGGACGAACTAGACGAACATGGTCCAAAGAAGGCCAACAGATCTAATGGGAAGACGAAGATGGACGAACGTGACGAACTTGGTCTAATGAAGGACAACGGATCTAATGCGACGACAACGATGGACGAATGAGACGAACTTGGTCCAAAGAAGGCCAACGGATCTAATGCGAGGACGAAGATGGACGAACGAGACGAACTTGGTCCAAAGAAGGCCAACGGATCAAATGGGAGGACGAAGAGGGACTAACGAGACGAACTTGGTCCAAAGAAGGCCAACGGATCAAATGGGAGGACGAAGAGGGACTAACGAGACGAACTTGATCCATAGAAGGCCAACGGATCAAATGGGAGGATGAAGATGGACGAACTAGACGAACATGGTCCAAAGAAGGCCAAAAGATCTAATGGGAGGACGAAGAGGGACTAACGAGACGAACTTGATCCATAGAAGGCCAACGGATCAAATGGGACGATGAAGAAGGACGAACTAGACGAACTTGGTCCAAAGATGGCCAACGGATCAAATGGGAGGACGAAGAGGGACAAACTAGACGAACATGGTCCAAAGATGGCCAACGGATCAAATGCGAGGACGAAGAGGGACGAACTAGACGAACATGGTCCAAAGAAGGCCAACGGATCAAATGGGAGGACGAAGATGGACGAACTAGACGAACATGGTCCAAAGAAGGCCAACGGATCAAATGGGAGGATGAAGATGGACGAACTAGACGAACATGGTCCAAAGAAGGCCAACAGATTTAATGGGAAGACGAAGATGGACGAACGTGACGAACTTGGTCCAATGAAGTCCAATGGATCTAATGGGAGGACGAAGAGGGACTAAAGAGACGAACTTGGTCCAAAGATGGCCAACGGATCAAATGCGAGGACGAAGAGGGACGAACTAGACGAACATGGTCCAAAGAAGGCCAACGGATCAAATGGGAGGACGAAGACGGACGAACGAGACAAAGTTGGTCCAAAGAAGGCCAACGGATCAAATTGGAGGGCAAAGAGGGACGAACGAGACGAACTTGACGAACTTGGTCCAAAGATGGCCAACGGATCAAATGCGAGGACGAAGAGGGACGAACTAGAAGAACATGGTACAAAGAAGGCCAACGGATCAAATGGGAGGACGAAGATGGACGAACGAGACAAACTTGGTCCAAAGAAGGCCAATGGATCTAATGGGAGGACGAAGAAGGCCTAACGAGACAAACTTGGTCCAAAGAAGGCCAACGGATCAAATGCGAGGACGAAGATGGACGAACGAGACGAACTTGGTCCAAAGAAGACCAACGGATCAAAAGGGAGGACGAAGTGGGACTAATGAGACGAACTTGATCCAAAGAAGGCCAACGGATCAAATGGGAGGAGCAAGATGGACGAATTAGACGAACATGCTCCAAAGAAGGCCAACAGATCAAATGGTAGGACGAAGAGGGACGAAAGTGACGAACTTGGTCCAAAGATGGCCAACGGATCTAATGCGCGGACGAAGATGGACGAATGAGACGAACTAGATCCGAAGAGGGACAATAGATCTAATGCGACGACAATGATGGACGAACGAGACGAACTTGGTCCAAAGAAGGCCAACGGATCAAATGGGAGGACGAAGAGGGACTAACGAGACGAACTTGATCCATAGAAGGCCAACAGATCAAATGGGAGGATGAAGATGGACGAACTAGACGAACATGGTCCAAAGAAGGCCAACAGATTTAATGGGAAGACGAAGATGGACGAACGTGACGAACTTGGTCCAATGAAGTCCAATGGATCTAATGGGAGGACGAAGAGGGACTAAAGAGACGAACTTGGTCCAAAGATGGCCAACGGATCAAATGCGAGGACGAAGAGGGACGAACTAGACGAACATGGTCCAAAGAAGGCCAACGGATCAAATGGGAGGACGAAGACGGACGAACGAGACAAAGTTGGTCCAAAGAAGGCCAACGGATCAAATTGGAGGGCAAAGAGGGACGAACGAGACGAACTTGACGAACTTGGTCCAAAGATGGCCAACGGATCAAATGCGAGGACGAAGAGGGACGAACTAGAAGAACATGGTACAAAGAAGGCCAACAGATCAAATGGGAGGACGAAGATGGACGAACGAGACAAACTTGGTCCAAAGAAGGCCAATGGATCTAATGGGAGGACGAAGAAGGCCTAACGAGACAAACTTGGTCCAAAGAAGGCCAACGGATCAAATGCGAGGACGAAGATGGACGAACGAGACGAACTTGGTCCAAAGAAGACCATCGGATCAAAAGGGAGGACGAAGTGGGACTAATGAGACGAACTTGATCCAAAGAAGGCCAACGGATCAAATGGGAGGAGCAAGATGGACGAATTAGACGAACATGCTCCAAAGAAGGCCAACAGATCAAATGGTAGGACGAAGAGGGACGAAAGTGACGAACTTGGTCCAAAGATGGCCAACGGATCTAATGCGCGGACGAAGATGGACGAATGAGACGAACTAGATCCGAAGAGGGACAATAGATCTAATGCGACGACAATGATGGACGAACGAGACGAACTTGGTCCAAAGAAGGCCAACGGATCAAATGGGAGGACGAAGAGGGACTAACGAGACGAACTTGATCCATAGAAGGCCAACGGATCAAATGGGAGGATGAAGATGGACGAACTAGACGAACATGGTCCAAAGAAGGCCAACAGATCTAATGGGAAGACGAAGATGGACGAACGTGACGAACTTGGTCTAATGAAGGACAACGGATCTAATGCGACGACAACGATGGACGAATGAGACGAACTTGGTCCAAAGAAGGCCAACGGATCTAATGCGAGGACGAAGATGGACGAACGAGACGAACTTGGTCCAATGAAGTCCAATGGATCTAATGGGAGGACGAAGAGGGACTAAAGAGACGAACTTGGTCCAAAGATGGCCAACGGATCAAATGCGAGGACGAAGAGGGACAAACTAGACGAACATGGTCCAAAGATGGCCAACGGATCAAATGCGAGGACGAAGATGGACGAACTAGACGAACATGGTCCAGAGAAGGCCAACAGATCAAATGGTAGGACGAAGAGGGACGAAAGTGACGAACATCGTCCAAAGAAGGCCAACGGATCAAATGCGAGGACGAAGATGGACGAAAGAAAAGAACTTGGTCCAAAGAAGGCCAACAGATCAAATGGTAGGACGAAGAGGGACGAAAGTGACGAACTTGGTCCAAAGAAGGCCAACGGATCAAATGCGAGGACGAAGATGGACGAACCGAAGATCGACGAACGAAACGAACTTGGTCCAAAGAAGGCCAACAGATCAAATGGTAGGACGAAGAGGGACGAAAGTGACGAACTTGGTCCAAAGAAGGCCAACGGATCAAATGGGAGGACGAAGAGGGGCGAACGAGACGAACTTGGTCCAATGAAGGCCAATGGATCTAATGCGAGGACGAAGATGGACGAACGAGACGAACTTGGTCCAAAGAAGGCCAGCGGATCAAATGGGAGGATGAAGTGGGACTAACGAGACGAACTTGATCTAAAGAAGGCCAACGGATCAAATGGGAGGAGCAAGATGGACGAATTAGACGAACATGCTCCAAAGAAGGCCAACAGATCAAATGGTAGGACGAAGAGGGACGAAAGTGACGAACTTGGTCCAAAGATGGCCAACGGATCTAATGCGCGGACGAAGATGGACGAACGAGACGAACTAGATCCGAAGAGGGACAATAGATCTAATGCGACGACATTGATGGACGAACGAGACGAACTTGGTCCAAAGATGGCCAACGGATCTAATGCGAGGACGAAGATGGACGAACGAGACGAACTTGGTCCGAAGAAGGCCAACGGATCTAATGCGAGGACGAAGATGGACGAACGAGACGAACTTGGTCCAAAGAAGGCCAACGGATCAAATGGGAGGACGAAGAGGGACTAACGAGACGAACTTGATCCATAGAAGGCCAACGGATCAAATGGGAGGATGAAGATGGACGAACTAGACGAACATGGTCCAAAGAAGGCCAACAGATCTAATGGGAAGACGAAGATGGACGAACGTGACGAACTTGGTCTAATGAAGGACAACGGATCTAATGCGACGACAACGATGGACGAATGAGACGAACTTGGTCCAAAGAAGGCCAACGGATCTAATGCGAGGACGAAGATGGACGAACGAGACGAACTTGGTCCAATGAAGTCCAATGGATCTAATGGGAGGACGAAGAGGGACTAAAGAGACGAACTTGGTGCAAAGATGGCCAACGGATCAAATGCGAGGACGAAGAGGGACAAACTAGACGAACATGGTCCAAAGATGGCCAACGGATCAAATGCGAGGACGAAGATGGACGAACTAGACGAACATGGTCCAGAGAAGGCCAACAGATCAAATGGTAGGACGAAGAGGGACGAAAGTGACGAACTTCGTCCAAAGAAGGCCAACGGATCAAATGCGAGGACGAAGATGGACGAACGAGACGAACTTGGTTCAAAGAAGGCCAACGGATCAAAAGGGAGGACGAAGTCGGACTAACGAGACGAACTTGCTCCAAAGAAGGCCAACGGATCAAATGGGAGGAGGAAGATGGACGAACTAGAGGAACATGGTCCAAAGAGGGCCAACAGATCAAATGGTAGGACGAAGAGGGACGAAAATGACGAACTTGGTCCAAAGAAGGCCAACGGATCAAATGGGAGGACGAACAGGGACTAACGAGAGGAACTTGATCTAAAGAAGGCCATCGGATCAAATGGGAGGATGAAGATGGACGAACTAGACGAACATGGTCCAAATAAGGCCAACAGATCAAATGGTAGGACGAAGAGGGACGAAAGTGATGAACTTGGTCCAAAGAAGGCCAACGGATCAAATGGGAGGACGAAGAGGGACGAACTAGACGAACATGGTCCAAAGAAGGCCAACGGATCAAATGGGAGGACGAAGATGGACGAACGAGACAAACTTGGTCCAAAGAAGGCCAACGGATCAAATTGGAGGGCAAAGAGGGACGAACGAGACGAACTTGCTCTAAAGAAGGCCAACGGATCAAATGGGAGGAGGAAGATGGACGAACTAGACGAACATGGTCCAAAGAGGGCCAACAGATCAAATGGTAGGACGAAGAGGGACGAAAATGACGAACTTGGTCCAAAGAAGGCCAACGGATCAAATGCGAGGACGAAGATGGACGAACGAGACGAACTTGGTCCAAAGAAGGCCAACGGATCAAATGGGAGGAGGAAGATGGACGAACTAGACGAACATGGTCCAAAGAAGGCCAACAGACCAAATGGTAGGACGAAGAGGGACGAAAGTGACGAACTTGGTCCAAAGAAGGCCAACGGATCAAATGGGAGGACGAAGAGGGACAAAAGAGACGAACTAGATCCAAAGAGGGACAATAGATCTAATGTGACGACAATGATGGACGAACGAGACGAACTTGGTCCAAAGAAGGCCAACAGATCTAATGCGAGGACGAAGATGGACGAACGAGACGTACTTGGTCCAAAGAAGGCCAACGGATCAAATGGGAGGACGAAGTGGGACTAACGAGACGAACTTGATCCAAAGAAGGCCAATGGATCAAATGAGAGGAGGAAGATGGACGAAATAGACGAACATGGTCCAAAGAAGGCCAACAGATCAAATGGTAGGACGAAGAGGGACAAAAGTGACGAACTTGGTCCAAAGAAGGCCAACAGATCAAATGCGAGGACGAAGATGGACGAACGAAACGAACTTGGTCCAAAGAAGGCAAACGGATCAAATGGGAGGAGCAAGATGGACGAATTAGACGAACATGCTCCAAAGAAGGCCAACAGATCAAATGGTAGGACGAAGAGGGACGAAAGTGACGAACTTGGTCCAAAGATGGCCAACGGATCTAATGCGCGGACGAAGATGGACGAACTAGACGAACTAGATCCGAAGAGGGACAATAGATCTAATGCGACGACAATGATGGACGAACGAGACGAACTTGGTCCAAAAATGGCCAACGGATCTAATGCGAGGACGAAGATGGACGAACGAGACGAACTTGGTCCAAAGAAGGCCAGCGGATCAAATGGGAGGACGAAGAGGGACTAACGAGACGAACTTGATGCATAGAAGGCCAACGGATCAAATGGGAGGATGAAGATGGACGAACTAGACGAACATGGTCCAAAGAAGGCCAACGGATCCAATGGGAAGACGAAGATGGACGAACGAGACGAACTTGGTCCAAAGAAGGCCAACGGATCAAATTGGAGGGCAAAGAGGGACGAACGAGACGAACTTGGTCCAAAGAAGGCCAACGGATCTAATGGGAGGACGAAGAGGGACGAACGATGATGGATGAACGAGACGAACTTGGTCCAAAGAAAGCCAACGGATCAAATGGGAGGACGAAGATGGGCAAACGAGACGAGCATGGTCCAAAGAAGTCCAACGGATCTAATGGGAGGACGAAGAAGGACTAACGAGACGAACTTGGTCCAAAGAAGGCCAACGGATCAAAAGGGAGGACGAAGTGGGACTAACGAGACGAACTTGCTCCAAAGAAGGCCAACGGATCAAATGGGAGGAGGAAGATGGACGAACTAGAGGAACATGGTCCAAAGAGGGCCAACAGATCAAATGGTAGGACGAAGAGGGACGAAAATGACGAACTTGGTCCAAAGAAAGCCAACGGATCAAATGGGAGGACGAACAGGGACTAACGAGAGGAACTTGATCTAAAGAAGGCCATCGGATCAAATGGGAGGATGAAGATGGACGAACTAGACGAACATGGTCCAAAGAAGGCCAACAGATCAAATGGTAGGACGAAGAGGGACGAAAGTGACGAACTTGGTCCAAAGAAGGCCAACGGATCAAATGGGAGGACGAAGAGGGACGAACTAGACGAACATGGTCCAAAGAAGGCCAACGGATCAAATGGGAGGACGAAGATGGACGAACGAGACAAACTTGGTCCAAAGAAGGCCAACGGATCAAATTGGAGGGCAAAGAGGGACGAACGAGACGAACTTGCTCTAAAGAAGGCCAACGGATCAAATGGGAGGAGGAAGATGGACGAACTAGACGAACATGGTCCAAAGAGGGCCAACAGATCAAATGGTAGGACGAAGAGGGACGAAAATGACGAACTTAGTCCAAAGAAGGCCAACGGATCAAATGCGAGGACGAAGATGGACGAACGAAACGAACTTGGTCCAAAGAAGGCCAACGGATCAAATGGGAGGAGGAAGATGGACGAACTAGACGAACATGGTCCAAAGAAGGCCAACAGACCAAATGGTAGGACGAAGAGGGACGAAAGTGACGAACTTGGTCCAAAGAAGGCCAACGGATCAAATGGGAGGACGAAGAGGGACAAAAGAGACGAACTAGATCCAAAGAGGGACAATAGATCTAATGTGACGACAATGATGGACGAACGAGACGAACTTGGTCCAAAGAAGGCCAACAGATCTAATGCGAGGACGAAGATGGACGAACGAGACGTACTTGGTCCAAAGAAGGCCAACGGATCAAATGGGAGGACGAAGTGGGACTAACGAGACGAACTTGATCCAAAGAAGGCCAACGGATCAAATGAGAGGAGGAAGATGGACGAAATAGACGAACATGGTCCAAAGAAGGCCAACAGATCAAATGGTAGGACGAAGAGGGACAAAAGTGACGAACTTGGTCCAAGGAAGGCCAACAGATCAAATGCGAGGAAGAAGATGGACGAACGAAACGAACTTGGTCCAAAGAAGGCAAACGGATCAAATGGGAGGAGCAAGATGGACGAATTAGACGAACATGCTCCAAAGAAGGCCAACAGATCAAATGGTAGGACGAAGAGGGACGAAAGTGACGAACTTGGTCCAAAGATGGCCAACGGATCTAATGCGCGGACGAAGATGGACGAACGAGACGAACTAGATCCGAAGAGGGACAATAGATCTAATGCGACGACAATGATGGACAAACGAGACGAACTTGGTCCAAAAATGGCCAACGGATCTAATGCGAGGACGAAGATGGACGAACGAGACGAACTTGTTCCAAAGAAGGCCAGCGGATCAAATGGGAGGACGAAGAGGGACTAACGAGACGAACTTGATCCAAAGATGGCCAACGGATCTAATGCGCGGACGAAGATGGACGAACGAGACGAACTAGATCCGAAGAGGGACAATAGATCTAATGCGACGACAATGATGGACAAACGAGACGAACTTGGTCCAAAAATGGCCAACGGATCTAATGCGAGGACGAAGATGGACGAACGAGACGAACTTGTTCCAAAGAAGGCCAGCGGATCAAATGGGAGGACGAAGAGGGACTAACGAGACGAACTTGATCCATAGAAGGCCAACGGATCAAATGGGAGGATGAAGATGGACGAACTAGACGAACATGGTCCAAAGAAGGCCAACGGATCCAATGGGAAGACGAAGATGGACGAACGAGACGAACTTGGTCCAAAGAAGGCCAACGGATCAAATTGGAGGGCAAAGAGGGACGAACGAGACGAACTTGGTCCAAAGAAGGCCAACGGATCTAATGGGAGGACGAAGAGGGACGAACGATGATGGATGAACGAGACGAACTTGGTCCAAAGAAAGCCAACGGATCAAATGGGAGGACGAAGATGGGCAAACGAGACGAGCATGGTCCAAAGAAGTCCAACGGATCTAATGGGAGGACGAAGAAGGACTAACGAGACGAACTTGGTCCAAAGAAGGCCAACGGATCTAATGCGAGGACGAAGATGGACGAACGAGACGAACATGGTTCAAAGAAGGCCAACGGATCAAAAGGGAGGACGAAGTGGGACTAACGAGACGAACTTGCTCCAAAGAAGGCCAACGGATCAAATGGGAGGAGGAAGATGGACGAACTAGAGGAACATGGTCCAAAGAGGGCCAACAGATCAAATGGTAGGACGAAGAGGGACGAAAATGACGAACTTGGTCCAAAGAAAGCCAACGGATCAAATGGGAGGACGAACAGGGACTAACGAGAGGAACTTGATCTAAAGAAGGCCATCGGATCAAATGGGAGGATGAAGATGGACGAACTAGACGAACATGGTCCAAAGAAGGCCAACAGATCAAATGGTAGGACGAAGAGGGACGAAAGTGACGAACTTGGTCCAAAGAAGGCCAACGGATCAAATGGGAGGACGAAGAGGGACGAACTAGACGAACATGGTCCAAAGAAGGCCAACGGATCAAATGGGAGGACGAAGATGGACGAACGAGACAAACTTGGTCCAAAGAAGGCCAACGGATCAAATTGGAGGGCAAAGAGGGACGAACGAGACGAACTTGCTCTAAAGAAGGGCAACGGATCAAATGGGAGGAGGAAGATGGACGAACTAGACGAACATGGTCCAAAGAGGGCCAACAGATCAAATGGTAGGACGAAGAGGGACGAAAATGACGAACTTAGTCCAAAGAAGGCCAACGGATCAAATGCGAGGACGAAGATGGACGAACGAAACGAACTTGGTCCAAAGAAGGCCAACGGATCAAATGGGAGGAGGAAGATGGACGAACTAGACGAACATGGTCCAAAGAAGGCCAACAGACCAAATGGTAGGACGAAGAGGGACGAAAGTGACGAACTTGGTCCAAAGAAGGCCAACGGATCAAATGGGAGGACGAAGAGGGACAAAAGAGACGAACTAGATCCAAAGAGGGACAATAGATCTAATGCGACGACAATGATGGACGAACGAGACGAACTTGGTCCAAAGAAGGCCAACAGATCTAATGCGAGGACGAAGATGGACGAACGAGACGTACTTGGTCCAAAGAAGGCCAACGGATCAAATGGGAGGACGAAGTGGGACTAACGAGACGAACTTGATCCAAAGAAGGCCAACGGATCAAATGAGAGGAGGAAGATGGACGAATAGACGAACATGGTCCAAAGAAGGCCAACAGATCAAATGGTAGGACGAAGAGGGACAAAAGTGACGAACTTGGACCAAGGAAGGCCAACAGATCAAATGCGAGGACGAAGATGGACGAACGAAACGAACTTGGTCCAAAGAAGGCAAACGGATCAAATGGGAGGAGCAAGATGGACGAATTAGACGAACATGCTCCAAAGAAGGCCAACAGATCAAATGGTAGGACGAAGAGGGACGAAAGTGACGAACTTGGTCCAAAGATGGCCAACGGATCTAATGCGCGGACGAAGATGGACGAACGAGACGAACTAGATCCGAAGACGGACAATAGATCTAATGCGACGACAATGATGGACAAACGAGACGAACTTGGTCCAAAAATGGCCAACGGATCTAATGCGAGGACGAAGATGGACGAACGAGACGAACTTGTTCCAAAGAAGGCCAGCGGATCAAATGGGAGGACGAAGAGGGACTAACGAGACGAACTTGATCCATAGAAGGCCAACGGATCAAATGGGAGGATGAAGATGGACGAACTAGACGAACATGGTCCAAAGAAGGCCAACGGATCCAATGGGAAGACGAAGATGGACGAACGAGACGAACTTGGTCCAAAGAAGGCCAACGGATCAAATTGGAGGGCAAAGAGGGACGAACGAGACGAACTTGGTCCAAAGAAGGCCAACGGATCTAATGGGAGGACGAATAGGGACGAACGATGATGGATGAACGAGACGAACTTGGTCCAAAGAAAGCCAACGGATCAAATGGGAGGACGAAGATGGGCAAACGAGACGAGCATGGTCCAAAGAAGTCCAACAGATCTAATGGGAGGACGAAGAAGGACTAACGAGACGAACTTGGTCCAAAGAAGGCCAACGGATCTAATGCGAGGACGAAGATGGACGAACGAGACGAACTTGGTCCAAAGAAGGCCAACGGATCAAAAGGGAGGACGAAGTGGGACTAACGAGACGAACTTGATCTGAAGAAGGCCAACGGATCAAATGGGAGGAGGAAGATGGACGAACTAGACGAACATGGTCCAAAGAAGGCCAACAGATCAAATGGTAGGACGAACAGGGACGAAAGTGACGAACTTGGTCCAAAGAAGGCCAACAGATCAAATGGGAGGACGAAGAGGGACGAAAGAGACGAACTTGATCCAAAGAAGGACAACGGATCTAATGCGACGACAATGATGGACGAACGACACGAACTTGGTCCAAAGAAGGCCAACGGATCTAATGCGAGGACGAAGATGGACGAACGAGACGAACTTGGTCCAAAGAAGGCCAGCGGATCAAATGGGAGGACGAAGAGGGACTAACGAGACGAACTTGATCCATAAAAGGCCAACGGATCAAATGGGAGGATGAAGATGGACGAACTAGACGAACATGGTCCAAAGAAGGCCAACGGATCAAATGGGACGATGAAGATGGACGAACTAGACGAACATGGTCCAAAGAAGGCCAACGGATCTAATGGGAAGACGAAGATGGACGAACGAGACGAACTTGGTCCAATGAAGTCCAATGGATCTAATGGGAGGGCGAAGAGGGACTAAAGAGACGAACTTGGTCCAAAGATGGCCAACGGATCAAATGGGAGGTCGAAGAGGGACGAACTAGACGAACATGGTCCAAAGAAGGCCAACGGATCAAATGGGAGGGCAAAGATGGACGAACGAGACAAACTTGGTCCAAAGAAGGCCAACGGATCAAATTGGTGGGCAAAGAGGGACGAACGAGACGAACTTGGTCCAGAGAAAGCCAACGGATAAAATGGGAGGACGAAGATGGGCAAACGAGACGAGCTTGGTCCAAAGAAGTTCAATGGATCTAATGGGAGGACGAATAGGGACTAAAGAGACGAACTTGGTCCAAAGATGGCCAACGGATCAAATGGGAGGACGAAGATGGACGAACGAGACCAACATGGTCCAAAGAAGGCCAACGGATCAAATTGGAGGGCAAGGAGGGACGAACGAGACGAACTTGGTCCAAAGAAAGCCAACGGATCAAATGGGAGGACAAAGATGGGCAAACGAGACGAGCTTGGTCCAAAGAAGTCCAACGGATCAAAAGGGAGGACGAAGTGGGACTAACGAGACGAACATGATCTAAAGAAGGCCAACAGATCAAATGGGAGGAGGAAGATGGACGAACTAGACGAACATGGTCCAAAGAAGGCCAACGGATCAAATGGGACGATGAAGATGGACGAACTAGACGAACATGGTCCAAAGAAGGCCAACGGATCTAATGGGAAGACGAAGATGGACGAACGAGACGAACTTGGTCCAATGAAGTCCAATGGATCTAATGGGAGGGCGAAGAGGGACTAAAGAGACGAACTTGGTCCAAAGATGGCCAACGGATCAAATGGGAGGTCGAAGAGGGACGAACTAGACGAACATGGTCCAAAGAAGGCCAACGGATCAAATGGGAGGGCAAAGATGGACGAACGAGACAAACTTGGTCCAAAGAAGGCCAACGGATCAAATTGGTGGGCAAAGAGGGACGAACGAGACGAACTTGGTCCAAAGAAAGCCAACGGATAAAATGGGAGGACGAAGATGGGCAAACGAGACGAGCTTGGTCCAAAGAAGTTCAATGGATCTAATGGGAGGACGAATAGGGACTAAAGAGACGAACTTGGTCCAAAGATGGCCAACGGATCAAATGGGAGGACGAAGATGGACGAACGAGACCAACATGGTCCAAAGAAGGCCAACGGATCAAATTGGAGGGCAAGGAGGGACGAACGAGACGAACTTGGTCCAAAGAAAGCCAACGGATCAAATGGGAGGACAAAGATGGGCAAACGAGACGAGCTTGGTCCAAAGAAGTCCAACGGATCAAAAGGGAGGACGAAGTGGGACTAACGAGACGAACATGATCTAAAGAAGGCCAACAGATCAAATGGGAGGAGGAAGATGGACGAACTAGACGAACATGGTCCAAAGAAGGCCAACAGATCAAATGGTAGGACGAAGAGGGATGAAAGTGACGAACTTGGTCCAAAGAAGGCCAACGGATCAAATGCGAGGACGAAGATGGACAAACGAAACGAACATGGTCCAAAGAAGGCCAACGGATCTAATGCGAGGACGAAGATGGAAGAACGAGCTGAACTTGGTCCAAAGAAGGCCAACGGATCAAAAGGGAGGACGAAGTGGGACTAACGAGACGAACTTGATCTAAAGAAGGCCAACGGATCAAATGGGAGGTGGAAGACGGACGAACTAGACGAACATGGTCCAAAGAAGCCCAACAGATCAAATGGTAGGACGAAGAGGGACGAAAGTGACGAACTTGGTCCAAAGAAGGCCAACGGATTAAATGCGAGGACGAAGATGGACAAACGAAACGAACTTGGTCCAAAGAAGGCCAACGGATCAAATGGGAGGAGGAAGATGGACGAACTAAACGAACATGGTCCAAAGAAGGCCAACAGATCAAATGGTAGGACGAAGAGGGACGAAAGTGACGAACTTGGTCCAAAGAAGGCCAACGGATCAAATGGGAGGATGAAGAGAGACGAAAGAGACGAACTTGATCCAAAGAAGGACAACGGATCTAATGCGACGACAATGATGGACGAACGAGATGAACTTGGTCCAAAGAAGGCCAACGGATCTAATGCGAGGACGAAGATGGACGAACGAGACGAACTTGGTCCAAAGAAGGCCAGCGGATCAAATGGGAGGACGAAGAGGGACTAACTAGACGAACTTGATCCATAAAAGGCCAACAGATCAAATGGGAGGCTAAAGATGGACGAACTAGACGAACATGGTCCAAAGAAGGCCAACGGATCTAATGGGAAGACGAAGATGGACGAACGAGACGAACTTGGTCCAATGAAGTCCAATGGATCTAATGGGAGGAGGAAGAGGGACTAAAGAGACGAACTTGGTCCAAAGATGGCCAACGGATCAAATGGTAGGACGAAGAGGGACGAACTAGACGAACATGGTCCAAAGAAGGCCAACGGATCAAATGGGAGGACGAAGATGGACGAACGAGACAAACTTGGTCCAAAGAAGGCCAACAGATCAAATTGGAGGGCAAAGAGGGACTAACGAGACGAACTTGATCCATAAAAGGCCAACGGATCAAATGGGAGGATGAAGATGGACAAACTAGACGAACATGGTCCAAAGAAGGCCAACGGATCTAATGGGAAGACGAAGATGGACGAACGAGACGAACTTGGTCCAATGAAGTCCAAGGGATCTAATGGGAGGACGAAGAGGGACTAAAGAGACGAACTTGGTCCAAAGATGGCCAACGGATCAAATGGGAGGACGAAGAGGGACGAACTAGACGAACATGGTCCAAAGAAGGCCAACGGATCAAATGGGAGGACGAAGATGGACGAACGAGACAAACTTGGTCCAAAGAAGGCCAACGGATCAAATTGGAGGGCAAAGAGGGACGAACGAGACGAACTTGGTCCAAAGAAAGCCAACGGATCAAATGGGAGGACGAAGATGGCCAAACGAGAAGAGCTTGGTTCAAAGAAGTCCAACGGATCTAATGGGAGGACGAAGAAGGACAAACGAGACGAACTTGGTCCAAAGAAGGCCAACGGATCTAATGCGAGGACGAGGATGGACGAACGAGACGAACTTGGTCCAAAGAAGGCCAACGGATCAAAAGGGAGGACGAAGTGGGACTAACGTGATGAACTTGATCTAAAGAAGGCCAACGAATCAAATGGGAGGAGGAAGATGGATGAACTAGACGAACATGGTCCAAAGAAGGCCAACAGATCAAATGGTAGGACGCAGAGGGACGAAAGTGACGAACTTGGTCCAAAGAAGGCCAACGGATCAAATGCGAGGACGAAGATGGACGAACGAAACGAACTTGGTCCAAAGAAGGCCAACGGATCAAATGGGAGGAGGAAGATGGACGAACTAAACGAACATGGTCCAAAGAAGGCCAACAGATCAAATGGTAGGACGAAGAGGGACGAAAGTGACGAACTTGGTCCAAAGAAGGCCAACGGATCAAATGGGAGGACGAAGAGGGACGAAAGAGACGAACTTGCTCCAAAGAAGGACAACGGATCTAATGCAACGAATCAGATGGGAGGATGAAGATGGACGAACTAGACGAACATGGTCCAAAGAAGGCCAACGGATCTAATGGGAAGACGAAGATGGTCGAACGAGAAGAACTTGGTCCAATGAAGTCCAATGGATCTAATGGGAGGACGAAGAGGGACTAAAGAGACGAACTTGGTCCAAAGATGGCCAACGGATCAAATGGGAGGACGAAGAGGGACGAACTAGACGAACATGGTGCAAAGAAGGCCAACGGATCAAATGGGAGGACGAAGATGGACGAACGAGACAAACTTGGTCCAAAGAAAGCCAACGGATCTAATGGGAGGACGAAGAGGGATGAACGATGATGGATGAACGAGACGAACTTGGTCCAAAGAAGGCCAACGGATCAAATGGGAGGACGAAGATGGGCCAACGAGACGAGCTTTGTCCAAAGAAGTCCAACGGATCTAATGGGAGGATGAAGAAGGACTAACGAGACGAACTTCGTCCAAAGAAGGCCAACGGATCTAATGCGAGGACGAAGATGGACGAACGAGACGAACTTTGTCCAAAAAAGGCCAACGGATCAAATGGGAGGAGGAAGATGAACGAACTAGACGAACATGGTCCAAAGAAGGCCAACAGATCAAATGGTAGGACGAAGAGGGACGAAAGTGACGAATTTGGTCCAAAGAAGGCCAACGGATCATATGTGAGGACGAAGATGGACGAACGAAACGAACTTGGTCCAAAGAAGGCCAACGGATCAAATGGGAGGAGGAAGAAGGACGAACTAAACGAACATGGTCCAAAGAAGCCCAACAGATCAAATGGTACGACCAAAGTGACGAACTTGGTCCAAAGAAGGCCAACGGATCAAATAAGAGGACGAAGAGGGACAAAAGAGACGAACTTCATCCAAAGAAGGACAACAGATCTAATGCGACGATAATGATGGACGAACGAGACGAACTTGGTCCAAAGAAGGCCAACGGATCTAATGCGAGGACGAAGATGGACGAACGAGACGAACTTGGTCCAAAGAAGGCCAGCGGATCAAATGGGAGGACGAAGAGGGACTAACGAGACGAACTTGATCTAAAGAAGGCCAACGGATCAAATGGGAGGTGGAAGACGGACGAACTAGACGAACATGGTCCAAATAAGCCCAACAGATCAAATGGTAGGACGAAGAGGGACGAAAGTGACGAACTTGGTCCAAAGAAGGCCAACGGATCAAATGCGAGGACGAAGATGGACAAACGAAACGAACTTGGTCCAAAGAAGGCCAACGGATCAAATGGGAGGAGGAAGATGGACGAACTAAACGAACATGGTCCAAAGAAGGCCAACAGATCAAATGGTAGGACGAAGAGGGACGAAAGTGACGAACTTGGTCCAAAGAAGGCCAACGGATCAAATGGGAGGATGAAGAGAGACGAAAGAGACGAACTTGATCCAAAGAAGGACAACGGATCTAATGCGACGACAATGATGGACGAACGAGATGAACTTGGTCCAAAGAAGGCCAACGGATCTAATGCGAGGACGAAGATGGACGAACGAGACGAACTTGGTCCAAAGAAGGCCAGCGGATCAAATGGGAGGACGAAGAGGGACTAACTAGACGAACTTGATCCATAAAAGGCCAACAGATCAAATGGGAGGCTGAAGATGGACGAACTAGACGAACATGGTCCAAAGAAGGCCAACGGATCTAATGGGAAGACGAAGATGGACGAACGAGACGAACTTGGTCCAATGAAGTCCAATGGATCTAATGGGAGGAGGAAGAGGGACTAAAGAGACGAACTTGGTCCAAAGATGGCCAACGGATCAAATGGTAGGACGAAGAGGGACGAACTAGACGAACATGGTCCAAAGAAGGCCAACGGATCAAATGGGAGGACGAAGATGGACGAACGAGACAAACTTGGTCCAAAGAAGGCCAACAGATCAAATTGGAGGGCAAAGAGGGACTAACGAGACGAACTTGATCCATAAAAGGCCAACGGATCAAATGGGAGGAGGAAGATGAACGAACTAGACGAACATGGTCCAAAGAAGGCCAACAGATCAAATGGTAGGACGAAGAGGGACGAAAGTGACGAATTTGGTCCAAAGAAGGCCAACGGATCATATGTGAGGACGAAGATGGACGAACGAAACGAACTTGGTCCAAAGAAGGCCAACGGATCAAATGGGAGGAGGAAGAAGGACGAACTAAACGAACATGGTCCAAAGAAGCCCAACAGATCAAATGGTACGACCAAAGTGACGAACTTGGTCCAAAGAAGGCCAACGGATCAAATAAGAGGACGAAGAGGGACAAAAGAGACGAACTTCATCCAAAGAAGGACAACAGATCTAATGCGACGATAATGATGGACGAACGAGACGAACTTGGTCCAAAGAAGGCCAACGGATCTAATGCGAGGACGAAGATGGACGAACGAGACGAACTTGGTCCAAAGAAGGCCAGCGGATCAAATGGGAGGACGAAGAGGGACTAACGAGACGAACTTGATCTAAAGAAGGCCAACGGATCAAATGGGAGGTGGAAGACGGACGAACTAGACGAACATGGTCCAAAGAAGCCCAACAGATCAAATGGTAGGACGAAGAGGGACGAAAGTGACGAACTTGGTCCAAAGAAGGCCAACGGATCAAATGCGAGGACGAAGATGGACAAACGAAACGAACTTGGTCCAAAGAAGGCCAACGGATCAAATGGGAGGAGGAAGATGGACGAACTAAACGAACATGGTCCAAAGAAGGCCAACAGATCAAATGGTAGGACGAAGAGGGACGAAAGTGACGAACTTGGTCCAAAGAAGGCCAACGGATCAAATGGGAGGATGAAGAGAGACGAAAGAGACGAACTTGATCCAAAGAAGGACAACGGATCTAATGCGACGACAATGATGGACGAACGAGATGAACTTGGTCCAAAGAAGGCCAACGGATCTAATGCGAGGACGAAGATGGACGAACGAGACGAACTTGGTCCAAAGAAGGCCAGCGGATCAAATGGGAGGACGAAGAGGGACTAACTAGACGAACTTGATCCATAAAAGGCCAACAGATCAAATGGGAGGCTGAAGATGGACGAACTAGACGAACATGGTCCAAAGAAGGCCAACGGATCTAATGGGAAGACGAAGATGGACGAACGAGACGAACTTGGTCCAATGAAGTCCAATGGATCTAATGGGAGGAGGAAGAGGGACTAAAGAGACGAACTTGGTCCAAAGATGGCCAACGGATCAAATGGTAGGACGAAGAGGGACGAACTAGACGAACATGGTCCAAAGAAGGCCAACGGATCAAATGGGAGGACGAAGATGGACGAACGAGACAAACTTGGTCCAAAGAAGGCCAACAGATCAAATTGGAGGGCAAAGAGGGACTAACGAGACGAACTTGATCCATAAAAGGCCAACGGATCAAATGGGAGGATGAAGATGGACAAACTAGACGAACATGGTCCAAAGAAGGCCAACGGATCTAATGGGAAGACGAAGATGGACGAACGAGACGAACTTGGTCCAATGAAGTCCAAGGGATCTAACGGGAGGACGAAGAGGGACTAAAGAGACGAACTTGGTCCAAAGATGGCCAACGGATCAAATGGGAGGACGAAGAGGGACGAACTAGACGAACATGGTCCAAAGAAGGCCAACGGATCAAATGGGAGGACGAAGATGGACGAACGAGACAAACTTGATCCATAAAAGGCCAACGGATCAAATGGGAGGAGGAAGATGAACGAACTAGACGAACATGGTCCAAAGAAGGCCAACAGATCAAATGGTAGGACGAAGAGGGACGAAAGTGACGAATTTGGTCCAAAGAAGGCCAACGGATCATATGTGAGGACGAAGATGGACGAAGGACGAACTAAACGAACATGGTCCAAAGAAGCCCAACAGATCAAATGGTACGACCAAAGTGACGAACTTGGTCCAAAGAAGGCCAACGGATCAAATAAGAGGACGAAGAGGGACAAAAGAGACGAACTTCATCCAAAGAAGGACAACAGATCTAATGCGACGATAATGATGGACGAACGAGACGAACTTGGTCCAAAGAAGGCCAACGGATCTAATGCGAGGACGAAGATGGACGAACGAGACGAACTTGGTCCAAAGAAGGCCAGCGGATCAAATGGGAGGACGAAGAGGGACTAACGAGACGAACTTGATCTAAAGAAGGCCAACGGATCAAATGGGAGGTGGAAGACGGACGAACTAGACGAACATGGTCCAAAGAAGCCCAACAGATCAAATGGTAGGACGAAGAGGGACGAAAGTGACGAACTTGGTCCAAAGAAGGCCAACGGATCAAATGCGAGGACGAAGATGGACAAACGAAACGAACTTGGTCCAAAGAAGGCCAACGGATCAAATGGGAGGAGGAAGATGGACGAACTAAACGAACATGGTCCAAAGAAGGCCAACAGATCAAATGGTAGGACGAAGAGGGACGAAAGTGACGAACTTGGTCCAAAGAAGGCCAACGGATCAAATGGGAGGACGAAGAGGGACAAAAGAGACGAACTTCATCCAAAGAAGGACAACAGATCTAATGCGACGATAATGATGGACGAACGAGACGAACTTGGTCCAAAGAAGGCCAACGGATCTAATGCGAGGACGAAGATGGACGAACGAGACGAACTTGGTCCAAAGAAGGCCAGCGGATCAAATGGGAGGACGAAGAGGGACTAACGAGACGAACTTGATCCAAAGATGGCCAACGGATCAAATAAGAGGAGGAAGATGGACGAACTAGACGAACATGGTCCAAAGAATGGCAACCGAACAAATGGTAGGACGAAGAGGGACGAAAGTGACGAACTTGGTCCAAAGAAGGCCAACGGATCAAATGGAAGGACGAAGAGGGACAAAAGAGACGAACTAGATCCGAAGAGGGACAATAGATCTAATGCGACGACAATGATGGACGAACGAGACGAACTTGGTCCAAAGATGATCAACGGATCTAATGCGCGGACGAAGATGGACGAACGAGACGAACTTGGTCCAAAGAAGGCCAACGGATCAAATGGGAGGACGAAGAGGGACTAACGAGAGGAACTTGATCTAAAGAAGGCCATCGGATCAAATGGGAGGATGAAGATGGACGAACTAGACAAACATGGTCCAAAGAAGGCCAACAGATCAAATGGTAGGACGAAGAGGGACGAAAGTGACGAACTTGGTCCAAAGAAGGCCAACGGATCAAATGGGAGGGCAAAGAGGGACGAACGAGACGAACTTGGTCCAAAGATGGCCAACGGATCAAATGGGAGGACGAAGATGGACGAATGAGACAAACTTGGTCCAAAGAAGGCCAACGGATCAAATTGGAGGACAAAGAGGGACGAACGAGACGAACATGGTCCAAAGAAAGCCAACGGATCAAATGGGAGGACGAAGATGGACGAACGAGACGAACTTGGTCCAAAGAAGGCCAACGGATCTAATGCGAGGACGAAGATGGACGAACAAGACGAACTTGGTCCAAAGAAGGCCAACAGATCAAATGGTAGGACGAAGAGGGACGAAAGTGACGAACTTGGTCCAAAGAAGGCCAACGGATCAAATGCGAGGACGAAGATGGACGAACGAAACGAACTTGGTCCAAAGAAGGCCAACGGATCAAATGGGAGGAGGAAGATGGACGAACTAAACGAACATGGTCCAAAGAAGGCCAACAGATCAAATGGTAGGACGAAGAGGGACGAAAGTGACGAACTTGGTCCAAAGAAGGCCAACGGATCAAATGGGAGGACGAAGAGTGACGAAAGAGACGAACTTGATCCAAAGAAGGACAACGGATCTAATGCGACGACAATGATGGACGAACGAGACGAACTTGGTCCAAAGAAGGCCAACGGATCTAATGCGAGGACGAAGATGGACGAACGAGACGAATTTGGTCCAAAGAAGGCCAACGGATCAAATGGGAGGACGAAGTGGGACTAACGAGACGAACTTGATCCAAAGAAGGCCACCAGATCAAATGGTAGGACGAAGAGGGACGAAAGTGACGAACTTTGTCCAAAGAAGTCCAACGGATCAAATGCGAGGACGAAGATGGACGAACGAAACGATCTTGGTCCAAAGAAGGCCAACGGATCAAATGGGAGGAGGAAGATGGACGAACTAGACGAACATGGACCAAGTTGATCCGTTGGCCTTCATTGGACCAAGTTTGTCTCGTTCATCCATCATCGTTCGTCCATCTTCGTCCTCCCATTAGATCTGTTGGCCTTCTTTGGACCATGTTCGTCACGTTCGTCCATCTTCGTAGTCCCATTTGATCCGTTGGCCTTCTTTGGACCAAGTTCGTCTCGTTCGTCCATCTTCGTCCTCCCATTTGATCCGTTGGCCTTCTTTGGACCAAGTTTGCCTCGTTCGTCCATCTTCGGGCTTGCATTAGATCCGTTGGCCTTCTTTAGACCGAGTACTTTTCGTTCATCCATCTTCGTCCTCCCATTAGATCCGTTGTCCTTCTTTGGACCAAGTTCGTCTCGTTCGTCCCTCTTCGCCCTCCCATTAGATCCGTTGGCCTTCTTTGGACCAAGTTCGTCTCGTTTGTCATCTTCATCCTCCCATTTGATCCGTTGGCCTTCTTTGGACCAAGTTCGTCTCGTTCATGCATCATCGTTCGTCCCTCTTTGTCCTTGCATTAGATCCGCTGGCCTTCTTTGGACCAAGTTCGTCTCGTTAGTCCCTCTTCGTCCTCCCATTAGATCTGTTGGACTTCTTTCGACCAAGCTCGTCTTGTTTGTCCATCTTCGTGCTCCCATTTGATCCGTTGGCCTTCTTTGGTCCAAGTTCGTGTCGTTCATCCATCATCGTTCGTCCCTCTTCGTCCTCCAATTAGATCCGTTGGCTTTCTTTCAACCAAGTTCGTCTCGTTCGTCTCTCTTTGTCCTCCAATTTGATCCGTTGGGCATCTTTGGACCAAGTTTGTCTCGTTCGTCCATCTTCGTCCTCCCATTTGATCCGTTGGCCATCTTTGGACCATGTTCGTCTCTTTAGTCCCTCTTCGTCCTCCCATTAGATCCGTTGGACTTCATTGGACCAAGTTCGTCTCGTTCGTCCATCTTCGTCTTCCCATTAGATCCGTTGGCCTTCTTTGGACCAAGTTCGTCTCGTTAGTCCCTCTTCGTCCTCCCATTTGATCCGTTGGCCTTCTTTGGACCAAGTTAGTCACTTTCGTCCCTGTTCGTCCTACCATTTGATCCGTTGGCCTTCTTTGGACCAACTTCGTCTCGTTCGTCCATCTTCGTGCTTGCATTAGATCTGTTGGCCTTCTTTGGACTAAGTTCGTCTCTTTAGTCCCTCTTTGCCCTCCCATTAGATCCGTTGGGCTTCTTTGGACCAAGTTCGTCTCCTTTGTCATCTTCGTCCTCCCATTTGATCTGTTGGCCTTCTTTGGACCAAGTTCGTCTCGTTCATCCATCATCGTTCGTCCCTCTTCGTCCTCGCATTACATCCGTTGGCCTTCTTTGGACCAAGTTCGTCTCGTTCGTCCATCTTCGTGCTTGCATTAGATCCGTTGGCCTTCTTTAGACTAAGTTCGTCTCTTTAGTCCCTCTTCGTCCTCCCATTAGATCCGCTGTCCTTCTTTGGACCAAGTTCGTCTCGTTCGTCCCTCTTCGTCCTCCCATTAGATCTGTTGGCCTTCTTTGGACAAAGTTCATCTCGGTTGTCATCTTCGTCCTCCCATTTGATCCGTTGGCCTTCTTTGGACCAAGTTCGTCTCGTTCATCCATCATCGTTCGTCCCTCTTCGTCCTCGCATTAGATCCGTTGGCCTTCTTTGGACCAAGTTCATCTCGTTAGTCCCTCTTCGTCCTCCCATTAGATCCGTTGGACTTCTTTCGACCAAGCTCATCTCGTTTGTCCATCTTCGTCCTCCCATTTGATCCGTTGGCCTTCTTTGGACCAAGTTCGTGTCGTTCATCCATCATCGTTCGTCCCTCTTCGTCCTCCCATTAGATCCGTTGGCCTTCTTTGGACCAAGTTCGTCTCGTTCGTCCCTCTTTGTCCTCCAATTTGATCCGTTGGCCATCTTTGGACCAAGTTTGTCTCGTTCGACCATCTTCGTCCTCCCATTTGATCCGTTTTCCATCTTTTGACCATGTTCGTCTCTTTAGCCCCTCTTCGTCCTTCCATTAGATCCGTTGGACTTCATTGGACCAAGTTCGTCTCGTTCGTCCATCTTCGTCTTCCCATTAGATCTGCAGGAATTCCTTGGAAAACGTTCGTCTCGTTCGTGCCTTTTCGGCCTCCCATTAGATCCGTTGGCCTTCTTTGGACCAAGTTCGTCTCGTTCGTCAATCTTCGTCCTCGCATTAGATCCGTTGGCCTTCTTTGGACCAAGTTCGTCTCGTTAGTCCCTCTTCGCCCTCCCATTTGATCCGTTGGCCTTCTTTGGACCAAGTTAGTCACTTTCGTCCCTGATCGTCCTACCATTTGATCCGTTGGCCTTATTTGGACCAACTTCGTCTCGTTCGTCCATCTTCGTGCTTGCATTAGATCTGTTGGCCTTCTTTGGACTAAGTTCGTCTCTTTAGTCCCTCTTCGCCCTCCCATTAGATCCGTGGGCCTTCTTTAGACCAAGTTCGTCTCCTTTGTCATCTTCGTCCTCCCATTTGATCCGTTGGCCTTCTTTGGACCAAGTTCGTCTCGTTCATCCATCATCGTTCGTCCCTCTTCGTCCTCGTATTACATCCGTTGGCCTTCTTTGGACCAAGTTCGTCTCGTTCGTCCATCTTCGTGCTTGCATTAGATCCGTTGTCCTTCTTTGGACCAAGTTCGTCTCGTTAGTCACTCTTCGTCCTCCCATTAGATCCGTTGGACTTCTTTCGACCAAGCTCGTCTCGTTTGTCCATCTTCGTCCTCCCATTTGATCCGTTGGCCTTCTTTGGACCAAGCTCGTCTCGTTTGTCCATCTTCAACCTCCCATTTGATCCGTTGGCCTTCTTTGGAACAAGTTCGTGTCGTTCATCTATCATCGTCGTCCCTCTTCGTCCTCCCATTAGATCCGTTGGCCTTCTTTGCACCAAGTTCGTCTCGTTCGTCCCTCTTTGTCCTCCAATTTGATCCGTTGGCCATCTTTGGACCAAGTTTGTCTCTTTCGTCCATCTTCGTCCTCCCATTTGATCCGTTGGCCATCTTTGGACCATGTTCGTCTCTTTAGTCCCTCTTCGTCCTCCCATTAGATCCGTTGGAATTCTTTGGAAAACGTTCGTCTCGTTCGTGCCTTTTCGTCCTCCCATTAGATCCGTTGGCCTTCTTTGCAGCATGTTCGTCTCGTTCGTTAATCTTCGTCCTCGCATTAGATCTGTTGGCCTTCTTTGGACCAAGTTCGTCTCGTTAGTCCCTCTTCGTCCTCCCATTTGATCCGTTGGACTTCATTGGACCATGTTCGTCTCGTTCGTCCACTTTCGTCCTCCCATTAGATCCGTTGGCCTTCTTTGGACCAAGTTCGTCTCGTTAGTCCCTCTTCGTCCTCCCATTTGATCCGTTGGCATTTTTTGGACCAAGTTAGTCACTTTCGTCCCTGTTCGTCCTACCATTTGATCCGTTGGCCTTCTTTGGACCAAGTTCGTCTCGTTCGTTCATCTTCGTCCTCGCATCAGATCCGTTGGCCTTTTTTGGAACAAGTTCGTCTCGTGAGTCGCTCTTCGTCCTCCCATTAGATCCGTTGGACTTCTTTGGACCAAGCTCGTCTCGTTTGTCCATCATTGTCCTCCCATTTGATCTGTTGGCCTTCTTTGGACCAAGTTCATCTTGTTCATCCATCATCGTTCGTCCCTCTTCGTCTTCCCATTAGATTCGTTGGCCTTTTTTGGACCATGTTCGTCACGTTCGTCCATCTTCGTATTCCCATTTGATCCGTTGGCCTTCTTTGGACCAAGTTCGTCTCATTCGTCCATCTTCGTCCTCCCATTTGTTCCGTTGGCCTTCTTTGGACCAAGTTCGTCTCGTTCGTCCATCTTCGGTCATGCATTAGATCCGTTGGCCTTCTTTGGACCAAGTTCTTTTCGTTTGTCCATCTTCGTCCTCCCATTTGATCCGTTGGCCTTCTGTGGACCAAGTTTGTCTCGATGGTCATCTTCGTCCTCCCATTTGATCCGTTGGCCTTCTCTGGACCAAGTTTGTCTCGTTCGTCCATCTTCGTCCTCCCATTTGATCCGTTGGCCTTCTTTGGACCGTGTTCATCTCTTTAGTCCCTCTTCGTCCTCCCATTTGATCCGTTGGCCATCTTTGGACCGAGTTCGTCTCGTTTGTCCATCTTCGTCCTCCCATTTGATCCGTTGGCCTTCTTTGGACCAAGTTCGTTTCGTTCATCCATCATCATTCGTCCCTCTTCGTCCTCCCATTAGATCCGTTGGCCTTCTTTGGACCAAGTTCGTCTCGTTCGTCCCTCTTTGTCCTCCAATTTGATCCGTTGGCCTTCTTTGGACCAAGTTTGTCTCGTTCGTCAATCTTCGTCCTCGCATTAGATCCGTTGGCCTTCTTTGGACCAAGTTCGTCTCGTTAGTCCCTCTTCGCCCTCCCATTTGATCCGTTGGCCTTCTTTGGACCAAGTTAGTCACTTTCGTCCCTGATCGTCCTACCATTTGATCCGTTGGCCTTCTTTGGACCAACTTCGTCTCGTTCGTCCATCTTCGTGCTTGCATTAGATCTGTTGGCCTTCTTTGGACTAAGTTCATCTCTTTAGTCCCTCTTCGCCCTCCCATTAGATCCGTGGGCCTTCTTTGGACCAAGTTCGTCTCCTTTGTCATCTTCGTCCTCCCATTTGATCCGTTGGCCTTCTTTGGACCAAGTTCGTCTCGTTCATCCATCATCGTTCGTCCCTCTTCGTCCTCCCATTACATCCGTTGGCCTTCTTTGGACCAAGTTCGTCTCATTCGTCCATCTTCGTCCTCCCATTTGATCCGTTGGCCTTCTTTGGACCAAGTTCGTCTCGTTCGTCCATCTTCGGTCATGCATTAGATCCGTTGGCCTTCTTTGGACCAAGTTCTTTTCGTTTGTCCATCTTCGTCCTCCCATTTGATCCGTTGGCCTTCTTTGGACCAAGTTCGTCTCGATTGTCATCTTCGTCCTCCCATTTGATCCGTTGGCCTTCTTTGGACCAAGTTTGTCTCGTTCGTCCATCTTCGTCCTCCCATTTGATCCGTTGGCCTTCTTTGGACCATGTTCATCTCTTTAGTCCCTCTTCGTCCTCCCATTTGATCCGTTGGCCATCTTTGGACCGAGTTCGTCTCGTTTGTCCATCTTCGTCCTCCCATTTGATCCGTTGGCCTTCTTTGGACCAAGTTCGTTTCGTTCATCCATCATCGTTCGTCCCTCTTCGTCCTCCCATTAGATCCGCTGGCCTACTTTGGACCAAGTTCGTCTCGTTCGTCCCTCTTTGTCCTCCAATTTGATCCGTTGGCCTTCTTTGGACCAAGTTTGTCTCGTTCGTCCCTCTTCGTCCTCCCATTACATCCGTTGGCCTTCTTTGGACCAAGTTCGTCTCATTCGTCCATCTTCGTCCTCCCATTTGATCCGTTGGCCTTCTTTGGACCAAGTTCGTCTCGTTCGTCCATCTTCGGTCATGCATTAGATCCGTTGGCCTTCTTTGGACCAAGTTCTTTTCGTTTGTCCATCTTCGTCCTCCCATTTGATCCGTTGGCCTTCTTTGGACCAAGTTCGTCTCGATTGTCATCTTCGTCCTCCCATTTGATCCGTTGGCCTTCTTTGGACCAAGTTTGTCTCGTTCGTCCATCTTCGTCCTCCCATTTGATCCGTTGGCCTTCTTTGGACCATGTTCATCTCTTTAGTCCCTCTTCGTCCTCCCATTTGATCCGTTGGCCATCTTTGGACCGAGTTCGTCTCGTTTGTCCATCTTCGTCCTCCCATTTGATCCGTTGGCCTTCTTTGGACCAAGTTCGTTTCGTTCATCCATCATCGTTCGTCCCTCTTCGTCCTCCCATTAGATCCGCTGGCCTACTTTGGACCAAGTTCGTCTCGTTCGTCTCTCTTTGTCCTCCAATTTGGCCGTTGGCCTTCTTTGGACCATGTTTGTCTTGTTCGTCAATCTTCGTCCTCGCATTAGATCCGTTGGCCTTCTTTGGACCAAGTTCGTCTCATTCGTCCATCTTCGTCCTCCCATTTGATCCGTTGGCCTTCTTTGGACCAAGTTCGTCTCGTTCGTCCATCTTCGGTCATGCATTAGATCCGTTGGCCTTCTTTGGACCAAGTTCTTTTCGTTTGTCCATCTTCGTCCTCCCATTTGATCCGTTGACCTTCTTTGGACCAAGTTCGTCTCGATTGTCATCTTCGTCCTCCCATTTGATCCGTTGGCCTTCTTTGGACCAAGTTTGTCTCGTTCGTCCATCTTCGTCCTCCCATTTGATCCGTTGGCCTTCTTTGGACCATGTTCATCTCTTTAGTCCCTCTTCGTCCTCCCATTTGATCCGTTGGCCATCTTTGGACCGAGTTCGTCTCGTTTGTCCATCTTCGTCCTCCCATTTGATCCGTTGGCCTTCTTTGGACCAAGTTCGTTTCGTTCATTCATCATCGTTCGTCCCTCTTCGTCCTCCCATTAGATCCGCTGGCCTACTTTGGACCAAGTTCGTCTCGTTCGTCCCTCTTTGTCCTCCAATTTGATCCGTTGGCCTTCTTTGGACCAAGTTTGTCTCGTTCGTCAATCTTCGTCCTCGCATTAGATCCGTTGGCCTTCTTTGGACCAAGTTCGTCTCGTTAGTCCGTCTTCGTCCTCCCATTTGATCCGTTGGCCTTCTTTGGACCAAGTTCGTCCATCTTCGGTCATGCATTAGATCCGTTGGCCTTCTTTGGACCAAGTTCTTTTTGTTTGTCCATCTTCGTCCTCCCATTTGATCCGTTGGCCTTCTTTGGACCAAGTTCGTCTCGATTGTCATGTTCGTCCTCCCATTTGATCCGTTGGCCTTCTTTGGACCAAGTTTGTCTCGTTCGTCCATCTTCGTCCTCCCATTTGATCCGCTGGCCTTCTTTGGACCATGTTCATCTCTTTAGTCCCTCTTCGTCCTCCAATTAGATCCGTTGGACTTCATTGGACCAAGTTCGTCTCGTTCGTCCATCTTCGTCTTCCCATTAGATCCGTTGGAATTCTTTGGATAACATTCGTCTCGTTCATCACTTTTCGTCCTCCCATTAGATCCGTTGGCCTTCTTTGGACCAAGTTCGTCTCGTTCGTCAATCTTCGTCCTCGCATTAGATCCGTTGGCTATCTTTGGACCAAGTTCGTCTCGTTAGTCCGTCTTCGTCCTCCCATTTGATCCGTTGGCCTTCTTTGGACCAAGTTCGTCACTTTCGTCCCTGTTCGTCCTACCTTTTGATCCGTTGGCCTTCTTTGGACCAAGTTCGTCTCGTTCGTCCATCTTCATCCTCGCATCAGATCCGTTGGCCTTTTTTGGACCAAGTTCGTCTCGTGAGTCCCTCTTCGTCCTCCCATTAGATCCGTTGGACTTCTTTCGACCACGCTCGTCTCGTTTGTCCATCTTCGTCCTCCCATTTGATTCGTTGGCCTTCTTTGGACCAAGTTCATCTCGTTCATCCATCATCGTTCGTCCCTCTTCGTCCTCCCATTAGATTCGTTGGCCTTCTTTGGACCATGTTCGTCACGTTCGTCCATCTTCACAGTCCCATTTGATCCGTTGGCCTTCTTTGGACCAAGTTAGTCTCGTTCGTCCATCTTCGTCCTCCCATTTGATCCGTTGGCCTTCTTTGGACCAAGTTTGTCTCGTTCGTCCATCTTCGTCCTCCCATTTGATCCGTTGGCCTTCTTTGGACCATGTTCATCTCTTTAGTCCCTCTTCGTCCTCCCATTTGATCCGTTGGCCATCTTTGGACCGAGTTCGTCTCGTTTGTCCATCTTCGTCCTCCCATTTGATCCGTTGGCCTTCTTTGGACCAAGTTCGTTTCGTTCATCCATCATCATTCGTCCCTCTTCGTCCTCCCATTAGATCCGTTGGCCTTCTTTGGACCAAGTTCGTCTCGTTCGTCCCTCTTTGTCCTCCCATTTGATCCGTTGGCCTTCTTTGGACCATGTTCATCTCTTTAGTCCCTCTTCGTCCTCCCATTTGATCCGTTGGCCATCTTTGGACCGAGTTCGTCTCGTTTGTCCATCTTCGTCCTCCCATTTGATCCGTTGGCCTTCTTTGGACCAAGTTCGTTTCGTTCATCCATCATCATTCGTCCCTCTTCGTCCTCCCATTAGATCCGTTGGCCTTCTTTGGACCAAGTTCGTCTCGTTCGTCCCTCTTTGTCCTCCAATTTGATCCGTTGGCCTTCTTTGGACCAAGTTTGTCTCGTTCGTCAATCTTCGTCCTCGCATTAGATCCGTTGGCCTTCTTTGGACCAAGTTCGTCTCGTTAGTCCCTCTTCGCCCTCCCATTTGATCCGTTGGCCTTCTTTGGACCAAGTTAGTCACTTTCGTCCCTGATCGTCCTACCATTTGATCCGTTGGCCTTCTTTGGACCAACTTCGTCTCGTTCGTCCATCATCGTGCTTGCATTAGATCTGTTGGCCTTCTTTGGACTAAGTTCGTCTCTTTAGTCCCTCTTCGCCCTCCAATTAGATCCGTGGGCCTTCTTTGGACCAAGTTCGTCTCCTTTGTCATCTTCGTCCTCCCATTTGATCCGTTGGCCTTCTTTGGACCAAGTTCGTCTCGTTCATCCATCCTCGTTCGTCCCTCTTCATCCTCGCATTACATCCGTTGGCCTTCTTTGGACCAAGTTCGTCTCGTTCGTCCATCTTCGTCCTCCCATTTGATCCGTTGGCCTTCTTTGGACCAAGTTCGTCTCGTTCGTCCATCTTCGGTCATGCATTAGATCCGTTGGCCTTCTTTGGACCAAGTTCTTTTCGTTTGTCCATCTTCGTCCTCCCATTTGATCCGTTGGCCTTCTTTGGACCAAGTTCGTCTCGATTGTCATCTTCGTCCTCCCATTTGATCCGTTGGCCTTCTTTGGACCAAGTTTGTCTCGTTCGTCCATCTTCGTCCTCCCATTTGATCCGTTGGCCTTCTTTGGACCATGTTCGTTTCGTTCATCCATCATCGTTCGTCCCTCTTCGTCCTCCCATTAGATCCGCTGGCCTACTTTGGACCAAGTTCGTCTCGTTCGTCCCTCTTTGTCCTCCAATTTGATCCGTTGGCCTTCTTTGGACCAAGTGTGTCTCGTTCGTCAATCTTCGTCCTCGCATTAGATCCGTTGGCCTTCTTTGGACCAAGTTCGTCTCATTCGTCCATCTTCGTCCTCCCATTTGATCCGTTGGCCTTCTTTGGACCAAGTTCATCTCGTTCGTCCATCTTCGGTCATGCATTAGATCCGTTGGCCTTCTTTGGACCAAGTTCTTTTCGTTTGTCCATCTTCGTCCTCCCATTTGATCCGTTGGCCTTCTTTGGACCAAGTTCGTTTCGTTCATCCATCATCATTCGTCCCTCTTCGTCCTCCCATTAGATCCGTTGGCCTTCTTTGGACCAAGTTCGTCTCGTTCGTCCCTCTTTGTCCTCCCATTTGATCCGTTGGCCTTCTTTGGACCATGTTCATCTCTTTAGTCCCTCTTCGTCCTCCCATTTGATCCGTTGGCCATCTTTGGACCGAGTTCGTCTCGTTTGTCCATCTTCGTCCTCCCATTTGATCCGTTGGCCTTCTTTGGACCAAGTTCGTTTCGTTCATCCATCATCATTCGTCCCTCTTCGTCCTCCCATTAGATCCGTTGGCCTTCTTTGGACCAAGTTCGTCTCGTTCGTCCCTCTTTGTCCTCCAATTTGATCCGTTGGCCATCTTTGGACAAAGTTTGTCTCGTTCGTCAATCTTCGTCCTCGCATTAGATCCGTTGGCCTTCTTTGGACCAAGTTCGTCTCGTTAGTCCCTCTTCGCCCTCCCATTTGATCCGTTGGCCTTCTTTGGACCAAGTTAGTCACTTTCGTCCCTGATCGTCCTACCATTTGATCCGTTGGCCTTCTTTGGACCAACTTCGTCTCGTTCGTCCATCATCGTGCTTGCATTAGATCCGTTGGCCTTCTTTGGACTAAGTTCGTCTCTTTAGTCCCTCTTCGCCCTCCCATTAGATCCGTGGGCCTTCTTTGGACCAAGTTCGTCTCCTTTGTCATCTTCGTCCTCCCATTTGATCCGTTGGCCTTCTTTGGACCAAGTTCGTCTCGTTCATCCATCATCGTTCGTCCCTCTTCATCCTCGCATTACATCCGTTGGCCTTCTTTGGACCAAGTTCGTCTCGTTCGTCCATCTTCGTCCTCCCATTAGATCCGCTGGCCTACTTTGGACCAAGTTCGTCTCGTTCGTCCCTCTTTGTCCTCCAATTTGATCCGTTGGCCTTCTTTGGACCAAGTGTGTCTCGTTCGTCAATCTTCGTCCTCGCATTAGATCCGTTGGCCTTCTTTGGACCAAGTTCGTCTCATTCGTCCATCTTCGTCCTCCCATTTGATCCGTTGGCCTTCTTTGGACCAAGTTCATCTCGTTCGTCCATCTTCGGTCATGCATTAGATCCGTTGGCCTTCTTTGGACCAAGTTCTTTTCGTTTGTCCATCTTCGTCCTCCCATTTGATCCGTTGGCCTTCTTTGGACCAAGTTCGTTTCGTTCATCCATCATAATTCGTCCCTCTTCGTCCTCCCATTAGATCCGTTGGCCTTCTTTGGACCAAGTTCGTCTCGTTCGTCCCTCTTTGTCCTCCCATTTGATCCGTTGGCCTTCTTTGGACCATGTTCATCTCTTTAGTCCCTCTTCGTCCTCCCATTTGATCCGTTGGCCATCTTTGGACCGAGTTCGTCTCGTTTGTCCATCTTCGTCCTCCCATTTGATCCGTTGGCCTTCTTTGGACCAAGTTCGTTTCGTTCATCCATCATCATTCGTCCCTCTTCGTCCTCCCATTAGATCCGTTGGCCTTCTTTGGACCAAGTTCGTCTCGTTCGTCCCTCTTTGTCCTCCAATTTGATCCGTTGGCCATCTTTGGACAAAGTTTGTCTCGTTCGTCAATCTTCGTCCTCGCATTAGATCCGTTGGCCTTCTTTGGACCAAGTTCGTCTCGTTAGTCCCTCTTCGCCCTCCCATTTGATCCGTTGGCCTTCTTTGGACCAAGTTAGTCACTTTCGTCCCTGATCGTCCTACCATTTGATCCGTTGGCCTTCTTTGGACCAACTTCGTCTCGTTCGTCCATCATCGTGCTTGCATTAGATCCGTTGGCCTTCTTTGGACTAAGTTCGTCTCTTTAGTCCCTCTTCGCCCTCCCATTAGATCCGTGGGCCTTCTTTGGACCAAGTTCGTCTCCTTTGTCATCTTCGTCCTCCCATTTGATCCGTTGGCCTTCTTTGGACCAAGTTCGTCTCGTTCATCCATCATCGTTCGTCCCTCTTCATCCTCGCATTACATCCGTTGGCCTTCTTTGGACCAAGTTCGTCTCGTTCGTCCATCTTCGTCCTCCCATTAGATCCGCTGGCCTACTTTGGACCAAGTTCGTCTCGTTCGTCCCTCTTTGTCCTCCAATTTGATCCGTTGGCCTTCTTTGGACCAAGTGTGTCTCGTTCGTCAATCTTCGTCCTCGCATTAGATCCGTTGGCCTTCTTTGGACCAAGTTCGTCTCATTCGTCCATCTTCGTCCTCCCATTTGATCCGTTGGCCTTCTTTGGACCAAGTTCATCTCGTTCGTCCATCTTCGGTCATGCATTAGATCCGTTGGCCTTCTTTGGACCAAGTTCTTTTCGTTTGTCCATCTTCGTCCTCCCATTTGATCCGTTGGCCTTCTTTGGACCAAGTTCGTTTCGTTCATCCATCATAATTCGTCCCTCTTCGTCCTCCCATTAGATCCGTTGGCCTTCTTTGGACCAAGTTCGTCTCGTTCGTCCCTCTTTGTCCTCCCATTTGATCCGTTGGCCTTCTTTGGACCATGTTCATCTCTTTAGTCCCTCTTCGTCCTCCCATTTGATCCGTTGGCCATCTTTGGACCGAGTTCGTCTCGTTTGTCCATCTTCGTCCTCCCATTTGATCCGTTGGCCTTCTTTGGACCAAGTTCGTTTCGTTCATCCATCATCATTCGTCCCTCTTCGTCCTCCCATTAGATCCGTTGGCCTTCTTTGGACCAAGTTCGTCTCGTTCGTCCCTCTTTGTCCTCCAATTTGATCCGTTGGCCATCTTTGGACAAAGTTTGTCTCGTTCGTCAATCTTCGTCCTCGCATTAGATCCGTTGGCCTTCTTTGGACCAAGTTCGTCTCGTTAGTCCCTCTTCGCCCTCCCATTTGATCCGTTGGCCTTCTTTGGACCAAGTTAGTCACTTTCGTCCCTGATCGTCCTACCATTTGATCCGTTGGCCTTCTTTGGACCAACTTCGTCTCGTTCGTCCATCATCGTGCTTGCATTAGATCCGTTGGCCTTCTTTGGACTAAGTTCGTCTCTTTAGTCCCTCTTCGCCCTCCCATTAGATCCGTGGGCCTTCTTTGGACCAAGTTCGTCTCCTTTGTCATCTTCGTCCTCCCATTTGATCCGTTGGCCTTCTTTGGACCAAGTTCGTCTCGTTCATCCATCATCGTTCGTCCCTCTTCATCCTCGCATTACATCCGTTGGCCTTCTTTGGACCAAGTTCGTCTCGTTCGTCCATCTTCGTCCTCCCATTTGATCCGTTGGCCTTCTTTGGACCAAGTTCGTCTCGTTCGTCCATCTTCGGTCATGCATTAGATCCGTTGGCCTTCTTTGGACCAAGTTCTTTTCGTTTGTCCATCTTCGTCCTCCCATTTGATCCGTTGGCCTTCTTTGGACCAAGTTCGTCTCGTTCGTCCATCTTCGTCCTCCCATTTGATCCGTTGGCCTTCTTTGGACCATGTTCATCTCTTTAGTCCCTCTTCGTCCTCCCATTTGATCCGTTGGCCATCTTTGGACCGAGTTCGTCTCGTTTGTCCATCTTCGTCCTCCCATTTGATCCGTTGGTCTTTTTTGGACCAAGTTCGTTTCGTTCATCCATCATCGTTCGTCCCTCTTCGTCCTCCCATTAGATCCGTTGGCCTTCTTTGGACCAAGTTCGTCTCGTTCGTCCCTCTTTGTCCTCCAATTTGATCCGTTGGCCTTCTTTGGACCAAGTTTGTCTCGTTCGTCAATCTTCGTCCTCGCATTAGATCCGTTGGCCTTCTTTGGACCAAGTTCGTCTCGTTAGTCCCTCTTCGCCCTCTCATTTGATCCGTTGGCCTTCATTGGACCAAGTTAGTCACTTTCGTCCCTGATCGTCCTACCATTTGATCCGTTGGCCTTCTTTGGACCAACTTCGTCTCGTTCGTCCATCTTCGTGCTTGCATTAGATCTGTTGGCCTTCTTTGGACTAAGTTCGTCTCTTTAGTCCCTCTTCGCCCTCCCATTAGATCCGTGGGCCTTCTTTGGACCAAGTTCGTCTCCTTTGTCATCTTCGTCCTCCCATTTGATCCGTTGGCCTTCTTTGGACCAAGTTCATCTCGTTCATCCATCATCGTTCGTCCCTCTTCGTCCTCCCATTACATCCGTTGGCCTTCTTTGGACCAAGTTCGTCTCATTCGTCCATCTTGGTCCTCCCATTTGATCCGTTAGCCTTCTTTGGACCAAGTTCGTCTCGTTCGTCCATCTTCGGTCATGCATTAGATCCGTTGGCCTTCTTTGGACCAAGTTCTTTTCGTTTGTGCATCTTCGTCCTCCCATTTGATCCGTTGGCCTTCTTTGGACCAAGTTTGTATCGTTCGTCCATCTTCGTCCTCCCATTTGATCCGTTGGCCTTCTTTGGACCATGTTCATCTCTTTAGTCCCTCTTCGTCCTCCCATTTGATCCGTTGGCCATCTTTGGACCGAGTTCGTCTCGTTTGTCCATCTTCGTCCTCCCATTTGATCCGTTGGCCTTCTTTGGACCAAGTTCGTTTCGTTCATCCATCATCGTTCGTCCCTCTTCGTCCTCCCATTAGATCCGCTGGCCTACTTTGGACCAAGTTCGTCTCGTTCGTCCCTCTTTGTCCTCCAATTTGATCCGTTGGCCTTCTTTGGACCAAGTTTGTCTCGTTCGTCAATCTTCGTCCTCGCATTAGATCCGTTGGCCTTCTTTGGACCAAGTTCGTCTCATTCGTCCATCTTCGTCCTCCCATTTGATCCGTTGGCCTTCTTTGGACCAAGTTCATCTCGTTCGTCCATCTTCGGTCATGCATTAGATCCGTTGGCCTTCTTTGGACCAAGTTCTTTTCGTTTGTCCATCTTCGTCCTCCCATTTAATCCGTTGGCCTTCTTTGGACCAAGTTCTTTTCGTTTGTCCATCTTCGTCCTCCCATTTGATCCGTTGGCCTTCTTTGGACCAAGTTCGTCTCGATTGTCATCTTCGTCCTCCCATTTGATCCGTTGGCCTTCTTTGGACCAAGTTTGTCTCGTTCGTCCATCTTCGTCCTCCCATTTGATCCGTTGGCCTTCTTTGGACCATGTTCATCTCTTTAGTCCCTCTTCGTCCTCCCATTTGATCCGTTGGCCATCTTTGGACCGAGTTCGTCTCGTTTGTCCATCTTCGTCCTCCCATTTGATCCGTTGGCCTTCTTTGGACCAAGTTCGTTTCGTTCATCCATCATCGTTCGTCCCTCTTCGTCCTCCCATTAGATCCGTTGGCCTTCTTTGGACCAAGTTCGTCTCGTTCGTCCCTCTTTGTCCTCCAATTTGATCCGTTGGCCTTCTTTGGACCAAGTTTGTCTCGTTCGTCAATCTTCGTCCTCGCATTAGATCCGTTGGCCTTCTTTGGACCAAGTTCGTCTCATTCGTCCTTCTTCGTCCTCCCATTTGATCCGTTGGCCTTCTTTGGACCAAGTTCGTCTCGTTCGTCCATCTTCGGTCATGCATTAGATCCGTTGGCCTTCTTTGGACCAAGTTCTTTTCGTTTGTCCATCTTCGTCCTCCCATTTGATCCGTTGGCCTTCTTTGGACCAGGTTCGTCTCGATTGTCATCTTCGTCCTCCCATTTGATCCGTTGGCCTTCTTTGGACCAAGTTTGTCTCGTTCGTCCATCTTCGTCCTCCCATTTGATCCGTTGGCCTTCTTTGGACCATGTTCATCTCTTTAGTCCCTCTTCGTCCTCCCATTAGATCCGTTGGACTTCATTGGACCAAGTTCTTCTCGTTCGGCCATCTTCGTCTTCCCATTAGATCCGTTGGAATTCTTTGGATAACGTTCGTCTCGTTCGTCCCTTTTCGTCCTCCCATTAGATCCGTTGGCCTTCTTTGGACCAAGTTCGTCTCGTTCGTCAATCTTCGTCCTCGCATTAGATCCGTTGGCCTTCTTTGGACCAAGTTCGTCTCGTTAGTCCCTCTTCGTCCTCCCATTTGATCTGTTGGCCTTCTTTGGACCAAGTTCGTTTCGTTCATCCATCATCGTTCGTCCCTCTTCGTCCTCCCATTAGATCCGTTGGCCTTCTTTGGACCAAGTTCGTCTCGTTCGTCCCTCTTTGTCCTCCAATTTGATCCGTTGGCCTTCTTTGGACCAAGTTTCTCTCGTTCGTCAATCTTCGTCCTCGCATTAGATCCGTTGGCCTTCTTTGGACCAAGTTCGTCTCATTCGTCCATCTTCGTCCTCCCATTTGATCCGTTGGCCTTCTTTGGACCAAGTTCGTCTCGTTCGTCCATCTTCGGTCATGCATTAGATCCGTTGGCCTTCTTCGGACCAAGTTCTTTTCGTTTGTCCATCTTCGTCCTCCCATTTGATCCGTTGGCCTTCTTTGGACCAAGTTCGTCTCGATGGTCATCTTCGTCCTCCCATTTGATCCGTTGGCCTTCTTTGGACCAAGTTTGTCTCGTTCGTCCATCTTCGTCCTCCCATTTGATCCGTTGGCCTTTTTTGGACCATGTTCATCTCTTTAGTCCCTCTTCGTCCTCCCATTAGATCCGTTGGACTTCATTGGACCAAGTTCTTCTCGTTCGTCCATCTTCGTCTTCCCATTAGATCCGTTGGAATTCTTTGGATAACGTTCGTCTCGTTCATCCCTTTTCGTCCTCCCATTAGATCCGTTGGCCTTCTTTGGACCAAGTTCGTCTCGTTCGTCAATCTACGTCCTCGCATTAGATCCGTTGGCCTTCTTTGGACCAAGTTCGTCTCGTTAGTCCCTCTTCGTCCTCCCATTTGATCCGTTGGCCTTCTTTGGACCAAGTTCGTTTCGTTCATCCATCATCGTTCGTCCCTCTTCGTCCTCCCATTAGATCCGTTGGCCTTCTTTGGACCAAGTTCGTCTCGTTCGTCCCTCTTTGTCCTCCAATTTGATCCGTTGGCCTTCTTTGGACCAAGTTTCTCTCGTTCGTCAATCTTCGTCCTCGCATTAGATCCGTTGGCCTTCTTTGGACCAAGTTCGTCTCATTCGTCCATCTTCGTCCTCCCATTTGATCCGTTGGCCTTCTTTGGACCAAGTTCGTCTCGATTGTCATCTTCGTCCTCCCATTTGATCCGTTGGCCTTCTTTGGACCAAGTTTGTCTCGTTCGTCCATCTTCGTCCTCCCATTTGATCCGTTGGCCTTCTTTGGACCATGTTCATCTCTTTAGTCCCTCTTCGTCCTCCCATTAGATCCGTTGGACTTCATTGGACCAAGTTCTTCTCGTTCGTCCATCTTCGTCTTCCCATTAGATCCGTTGGAATTCTTTGGATAACGTTCGTCTCGTTCGTCCCTTTTCGTCCTCCCATTAGATCCGTTGGCCTTCTTTGGACCAAGTTCGTCTCGTTAGTCCGTCTTCGTCCTCCCATTTGATCCGTTGGCCTTCTTTGGACCAAGTTCGTCACTTTCGTCCCTGTTCGTCCTACCATTTGATCCGTTGGCCTTCTTTGGACCAAGTTCGTCTCGTTCGTCCATCTTCATCCTCGCATCATATCCGTTGGCCTTTTTTGGACCAAGTTCGTCTCGTGAGTCCCTCTTCGACCTCCCATTAGATCCGTTGGACTTCTTTGGACCACGCTCGTCTCGTTTGTCCATCTTCGTCCTCCCATTTGATTCGTTGGCCTTCTTTGGACCAAGTTCATCTCGTTCATCCATCATCGTTCGTCCCTCTTCGTCCTCCCATTAGATTCGTTGGCCTTCTTTGGACCATGTTCGTCACGTTCGTCCATCTTCACAGTCCCATTTGATCCGTTGGCCTTCTTTGGACCAAGTTCGTCTCGATTGTCATCTTCGTCCTCCCATTTGATCCGTTGGCCTTCTTTGGACCAAGTTCGTCTCGTTCGTCCATCTTCGGTCATGCATTAGATCCGTTGGCCTTCTTTGGACCAAGTTCTTTTCGTTTGTCCATCTTCGTCCTCCCATTTGATCCGTTGGCCTTCTTTGGACCAAGTTCGTCTCGATTGTCATCTTCGTCCTCCCATTTGATCCGTTGGCCTTCTTTGGACCAAGTTTGTCTCGTTCATCCATCTTCGTCCTCCCATTTGATCCGTTGGCCTTCTTTGGACCATGTTCATCTCTTTAGTCCCTCTTCGTCCTCCCATTAGATCCGTTGGACTTCATTGGACCAAGTTCTTCTCGTTCGTCCATCTTCGTCTTCCCATTAGATCCGTTGGAATTCTTTGGATAACGTTCGTCTCGTTCGTCCCTTTTCGTCCTCCCATTAGATCCGTTGGCCTTCTTTGGACCAAGTTCGTCTCGTTCGTCAATCTTCGTCCTCGCATTAGATCCGTTGGCCTTCTTTGGACCAAGTTTGTCTCGTTCGTCCATCTTCGTCCTGCCATTTGATCCGTTGGCCTTCTTTGGACCATGTTCATCTCTTTAGTCCCTCTTCGTCCTCCCATTTGATCCGTTGGCCATCTTTGGACAGAGTTCGTCTCGTTTGTCCATCTTCGTCCTCCCATTTGATCCGTTGGCCTTCTTTGGACCAAGTTCGTTTCGTTCATCCATCATCGTTCGTCCTCCCATTTGATCCGTTGGCCTTCTTTGGACCAAGTTCGTCACTTTCGTCCCTGTTCGTCCTACCATTTGATCCGTTGGCCTTCTTTGGACCAAGTTCGTCTCGTTCGTCCATCTTCGTCCTCCCATTTGATTCGTTGGCCTTCTTTGGACCAAGTTCATCTCGTTCATCCATCATCGTTTGTCCCTCTTCGTCCTCCCATTAGATTCGTTGGCCTTCTTTGGACCATGTTCGTCACGTTCGTCCATCTTCACAGTCCCATTTGATCCGTTGGCCTTCTTTGGACCAAGTTCGTCTCGTTCGTCCATCTTCGTCCTCCCATTTGATCCGTTGGCCTTCTTTGGACCAAGTTCGTCTCGTTCGTCAATCTTCGTCCTCGCATTAGATCCGTTGGCCTTCTTTGGACCAAGTTCGTCTCGTTAGTCCCTCTTCGTCCTCCCATTTGATCCGTTGGCCTTCTTTGGACCAAGTTCGTTTCGTTCATCCATCATCGTTCGTCCCTCTTCGTCCTCCCATTAGATCCGTTGGCCTTCTTTGGACCAAGTTCGTCTCGTTCGTCCCTCTTTGTTCTCCAATTTGATCCGTTGGCCTTCTTTGGACCAAGTTTGTCTCGTTCGTCAATCTTCGTCCTCGCATTAGATCCGTTGGCCTTCTTTGGACCAAGTTCGTCTCATTCGTCCATCTTCGTCCTCCCATTTGATCCGTTGGCCTTCTTTGGACCAAGTTCGTCTCGTTCGTCCATCTTCGGTCATGCATTAGATCCGTTGGCCTTCTTTGGACCAAGTTCTTTTCGTTTGTCCATCTTCGTCCTCCCATTTGATCCGTTGGCCTTCTTTGGACCAAGTTCGTCTCGATTGTCATCTTCGTCCTCCCATTTGATCCGTTGGCCTTCTTTGGACCAAGTTTGTCTCGTTCGTCCATCTTCGTCCTCCCATTTGATCCGTTGGCCTTCTTTGGACCATGTTCATCTCTTTAGTCCCTCTTCGTCCTCCCATTAGATCCGTTGGACTTCATTGGACCAAGTTCTTCTCGTTCGTCCATCTTCGTCTTCCCATTAGATCCGTTGGAATTCTTTGGATAACGTTCGTCTCGTTCGTCCCTTTTCGTCCTCCCATTAGATCCGTTGGCCTTCTTTGGACCAAGTTCGTCTCGTTCGTCAATCTTCGTCCTCGCATTAGATCCGTTGGCCTTCTTTGGACCAAGTTCATCTCGTTAGTCCGTCTTCGTCCTCCCATTTGATCCGTTGGCCTTCTTTGGACCAAGTTCGTCACTTTCGTCCCTGTTCGTCCTACCATTTGATCCGTTGGCCTTCTTTGGACCAAGTTCGTCTCGTTCGTCCATCTTCATCCTCGCATCAGATCCGTTGGCCTTTTTTGGACCAAGTTCGTCTCGTGAGTCCCTCTTCGTCCTCCCATTAGATCCGTTGGACTTCTTTGGACCACGCTCGTCTCGTTTGTCCATCTTCGTCCTCCCATTTGATTCGTTGGCCTTCTTTGGACCAAGTTCATCTCGTTCATCCATCATCGTTCGTCCCTCTTCGTCCTCCCATTAGATTCGTTGGCCTTCTTTAGACCATGTTCGTCACGTTCGTCCATCTTCACTGTCCCATTTGATCCGTTGGCCTTCTTTGGACCAAGTTCGTCTCGTTCGTCCATCTTCGTCCTCCCATTTGATCCGTTGGCCTTCTTTGGACCAAGTTCGTCTCGTTCGTCAATCTTCGTCCTCGCATTAGATCCGTTGGCCTTCTTTGGACCAAGTTCGTCTCGTTAGTCCCTCTTCGTCCTCCCATTTGATCCGTTGGCCTTCTTTGGACCAAGTTCGTCACTTTCGTCCCTCTTCGTCCTACCATTTGATCCGTTGGCCTTCTTTGGACAAAGTTCGTCTCGTTCATCCATCATCGTTCGTCCCTCTTCGTCCTCGCATTAGATCCGTTGGCCTTCTTTGGACCAAGTTCGTCTCGTTAGTCCCTCTTCGTCCTCCCATTAGATCCGTTGGACTTCTTTCGACAAAGCTCGTCTCGTTTGTCCATCTTCGTCCTCCCATTTGATCCGCTGGCCTTCTTTGGACCAAGTTCGTGTCGTTCATCCACCATCGTTCGTCCCTCTTCGTCCTCCCATTAGATCCGTTGGACTTCTTTCGACCAAGCTCGTCTCGTTTGTCCTTCTTCGTCCTCCCATTTGATCCGTTGGACTTCTTTGGACCAAGTTCGTGTCGTTCATCCACCATCGTTCGTCCCTCTTCGTCCTCCCATTAGATCCGTTGGCCTTCTTTGGACCAAGTTCGTGTCGTTCATCCACCATCGTTCGTCCCTCTTCGTCCTCCCATTAGATCCGTTGGCCTTCTTTGCACCAAGTTCGTCTCGTTCGTCCCTCTTTGTCCTCCAATTTGATCCGTTGGCCATCTTTGGACCAAGTTTGTCTCGTTCGTCCATCTTCGTCCTCCCATTTGATCCGTTGGCCACCTTTGGACCATGTTCGTCTCTTTAGACCCTCTTCGTCCTCCCATTAGATCCGTTGGACTTCATTGGACCAAGTTCGTCTCGTTCGTCCCACTTCGTCCTCCCATTTGATCCGTTGGCCTTCTTTGGACCAAGTTCGTTTCGTTCATCCATCATCGTTCGTCCCTCTTCGTCCTCCCATTAGATCCGTTGGCCTTCTTTGGACCAAGTTCGTCTCGTTCGTCCCTCTTTGTTCTCCAATTTGATCCGTTGGCCTTCTTTGGACCAAGTTTGTCTCGTTCGTCAATCTTCGTCCTCGCATTAGATCCGTTGGCCTTCTTTGGACCAAGTTCGTCTCATTCGTCCATCTTCGTCCTCCCATTTGATCCGTTGGCCTTCTTTGGACCAAGTTCGTCTCGTTCGTCCATCTTCGGTCATGCATTAGATCCGTTGGCCTTCTTTGGACCAAGTTCTTTTCGTTTGTCCATCTTCGTCCTCCCATTTGATCCGTTGGCCTTCTTTGGACCAAGTTCGTCTCGATTGTCATCTTCGTCCTCCCATTTGATCCGTTGGCCTTCTTTGGACCAAGTTTGTCTCGTTCGTCCATCTTCGTCCTCCCATTTGATCCGTTGGCCTTCTTTGGACCATGTTCATCTCTTTAGTCCCTCTTCGTCCTCCCATTAGATCCGTTGGACTTCATTGGACCAAGTTCTTCTCGTTCGTCCATCTTCGTCTTCCCATTAGATCCGTTGGAATTCTTTGGATAACGTTCGTCTCGTTCGTCCCTTTTCGTCCTCCCATTAGATCCGTTGGCCTTCTTTGGACCAAGTTCGTCTCGTTCGTCAATCTTCGTCCTCGCATTAGATCCGTTGGCCTTCTTTGGACCAAGTTCATCTCGTTAGTCCGTCTTCGTCCTCCCATTTGATCCGTTGGCCTTCTTTGGACCAAGTTCGTCACTTTCGTCCCTGTTCGTCCTACCATTTGATCCGTTGGCCTTCTTTGGACCAAGTTCGTCTCGTTCGTCCATCTTCATCCTCGCATCAGATCCGTTGGCCTTTTTTGGACCAAGTTCGTCTCGTGAGTCCCTCTTCGTCCTCCCATTAGATCCGTTGGACTTCTTTGGACCACGCTCGTCTCGTTTGTCCATCTTCGTCCTCCCATTTGATTCGTTGGCCTTCTTTGGACCAAGTTCATCTCGTTCATCCATCATCGTTCGTCCCTCTTCGTCCTCCCACTAGATTCGTTGGCCTTCTTTAGACCATGTTCGTCACGTTCGTCCATCTTCACTGTCCCATTTGATCCGTTGGCCTTCTTTGGACCAAGTTCGTCTCGTTCGTCCATCTTCGTCCTCCCATTTGATCCGTTGGCCTTCTTTGGACCAAGTTCGTCTCGTTCGTCAATCTTCGTCCTCGCATTAGATCCGTTGGCCTTCTTTGGACCAAGTTCGTCTCGTTAGTCCCTCTTCGTCCTCCCATTTGATCCGTTGGCCTTCTTTGGACCAAGTTCGTCACTTTCGTCCCTCTTCGTCCTACCATTTGATCCGTTGGCCTTCTTTGGACAAAGTTCGTCTCGTTCATCCATCATCGTTCGTCCCTCTTCGTCCTCGCATTAGATCCGTTGGCCTTCTTTGGACCAAGTTCGTCTCGTTAGTCCCTCTTCGTCCTCCCATTAGATCCGTTGGACTTCTTTCGACAAAGCTCGTCTCGTTTGTCCATCTTCGTCCTCCCATTTGATCCGCTGGCCTTCTTTGGACCAAGTTCGTGTCGTTCATCCACCATCGTTCGTCCCTCTTCGTCCTCCCATTAGATCCGTTGGACTTCTTTCGACCAAGCTCGTCTCGTTTGTCCTTCTTCGTCCTCCCATTTGATCCGTTGGACTTCTTTGGACCAAGTTCGTGTCGTTCATCCACCATCGTTCGTCCCTCTTCGTCCTCCCATTAGATCCGTTGGCCTTCTTTGGACCAAGTTCGTGTCGTTCATCCACCATCGTTCGTCCCTCTTCGTCCTCCCATTAGATCCGTTGGCCTTCTTTGCACCAAGTTCGTCTCGTTCGTCCCTCTTTGTCCTCCAATTTGATCCGTTGGCCATCTTTGGACCAAGTTTGTCTCGTTCGTCCATCTTCGTCCTCCCATTTGATCCGTTGGCCACCTTTGGACCATGTTCGTCTCTTTAGACCCTCTTCGTCCTCCCATTAGATCCGTTGGACTTCATTGGACCAAGTTCGTCTCGTTCGTCCCACTTCGTCCTCCCATTTGATCCGTTGGCCTTCTTTGGACCAAGTTCGTTTCGTTCATCCATCATCGTTCGTCCCTCTTCGTCCTCCCATTAGATCCGTTGGCCTTCTTTGGACCAAGTTCGTCTCGTTCGTCCCTCTTTGTTCTCCAATTTGATCCGTTGGCCTTCTTTGGACCAAGTTTGTCTCGTTCGTCAATCTTCGTCCTCGCATTAGATCCGTTGGCCTTCTTTGGACCAAGTTCGTCTCATTCGTCCATCTTCGTCCTCCCATTTGATCCGTTGGCCTTCTTTGGACCAAGTTCGTCTCGTTCGTCCATCTTCGGTCATGCATTAGATCCGTTGGCCTTCTTTGGACCAAGTTCTTTTCGTTTGTCCATCTTCGTCCTCCCATTTGATCCGTTGGCCTTCTTTGGACCAAGTTCGTCTCGATTGTCATCTTCGTCCTCCCATTTGATCCGTTGGCCTTCTTTGGACCAAGTTTGTCTCGTTCGTCCATCTTCGTCCTCCCATTTGATCCGTTGGCCTTCTTTGGACCATGTTCATCTCTTTAGTCCCTCTTCGTCCTCCCATTAGATCCGTTGGACTTCATTGGACCAAGTTCTTCTCGTTCGTCCATCTTCGTCTTCCCATTAGATCCGTTGGAATTCTTTGGATAACGTTCGTCTCGTTCGTCCCTTTTCGTCCTCCCATTAGATCCGTTGGCCTTCTTTGGACCAAGTTCGTCTCGTTCGTCAATCTTCGTCCTCGCATTAGATCCGTTGGCCTTCTTTGGACCAAGTTCATCTCGTTAGTCCGTCTTCGTCCTCCCATTTGATCCGTTGGCCTTCTTTGGACCAAGTTCGTCACTTTCGTCCCTGTTCGTCCTACCATTTGATCCGTTGGCCTTCTTTGGACCAAGTTCGTCTCGTTCGTCCATCTTCATCCTCGCATCAGATCCGTTGGCCTTTTTTGGACCAAGTTCGTCTCGTGAGTCCCTCTTCGTCCTCCCATTAGATCCGTTGGACTTCTTTGGACCACGCTCGTCTCGTTTGTCCATCTTCGTCCTCCCATTTGATTCGTTGGCCTTCTTTGGACCAAGTTCATCTCGTTCATCCATCATCGTTCGTCCCTCTTCGTCCTCCCACTAGATTCGTTGGCCTTCTTTAGACCATGTTCGTCACGTTCGTCCATCTTCACTGTCCCATTTGATCCGTTGGCCTTCTTTGGACCAAGTTCGTCTCGTTCGTCCATCTTCGTCCTCCCATTTGATCCGTTGGCCTTCTTTGGACCAAGTTCGTCTCGTTCGTCAATCTTCGTCCTCGCATTAGATCCGTTGGCCTTCTTTGGACCAAGTTCGTCTCGTTAGTCCCTCTTCGTCCTCCCATTTGATCCGTTGGCCTTCTTTGGACCAAGTTCGTCACTTTCGTCCCTCTTCGTCCTACCATTTGATCCGTTGGCCTTCTTTGGACAAAGTTCGTCTCGTTCATCCATCATCGTTCGTCCCTCTTCGTCCTCGCATTAGATCCGTTGGCCTTCTTTGGACCAAGTTCGTCTCGTTAGTCCCTCTTCGTCCTCCCATTAGATCCGTTGGACTTCTTTCGACAAAGCTCGTCTCGTTTGTCCATCTTCGTCCTCCCATTTGATCCGCTGGCCTTCTTTGGACCAAGTTCGTGTCGTTCATCCACCATCGTTCGTCCCTCTTCGTCCTCCCATTAGATCCGTTGGACTTCTTTCGACCAAGCTCGTCTCGTTTGTCCTTCTTCGTCCTCCCATTTGATCCGTTGGACTTCTTTGGACCAAGTTCGTGTCGTTCATCCACCATCGTTCGTCCCTCTTCGTCCTCCCATTAGATCCGTTGGCCTTCTTTGGACCAAGTTCGTGTCGTTCATCCACCATCGTTCGTCCCTCTTCGTCCTCCCATTAGATCCGTTGGCCTTCTTTGCACCAAGTTCGTCTCGTTCGTCCCTCTTTGTCCTCCAATTTGATCCGTTGGCCATCTTTGGACCAAGTTTGTCTCGTTCGTCCATCTTCGTCCTCCCATTTGATCCGTTGGCCACCTTTGGACCATGTTCGTCTCTTTAGACCCTCTTCGTCCTCCCATTAGATCCGTTGGACTTCATTGGACCAAGTTCGTCTCGTTCGTCCCACTTCGTCCTCCCATTTGATCCGTTGGCCTTCTTTGGACCAAGTTCGTTTCGTTCATCCATCATCGTTCGTCCCTCTTCGTCCTCCCATTAGATCCGTTGGCCTTCTTTGGACCAAGTTCGTCTCGTTCGTCCCTCTTTGTTCTCCAATTTGATCCGTTGGCCTTCTTTGGACCAAGTTTGTCTCGTTCGTCAATCTTCGTCCTCGCATTAGATCCGTTGGCCTTCTTTGGACCAAGTTCGTCTCATTCGTCCATCTTCGTCCTCCCATTTGATCCGTTGGCCTTCTTTGGACCAAGTTCGTCTCGTTCGTCCATCTTCGGTCATGCATTAGATCCGTTGGCCTTCTTTGGACCAAGTTCTTTTCGTTTGTCCATCTTCGTCCTCCCATTTGATCCGTTGGCCTTCTTTGGACCAAGTTCGTCTCGATTGTCATCTTCGTCCTCCCATTTGATCCGTTGGCCTTCTTTGGACCAAGTTTGTCTCGTTCGTCCATCTTCGTCCTCCCATTTGATCCGTTGGCCTTCTTTGGACCATGTTCATCTCTTTAGTCCCTCTTCGTCCTCCCATTAGATCCGTTGGACTTCATTGGACCAAGTTCTTCTCGTTCGTCCATCTTCGTCTTCCCATTAGATCCGTTGGAATTCTTTGGATAACGTTCGTCTCGTTCGTCCCCTTTTCGTCCTCCCATTAGATCCGTTGGCCTTCTTTGGACCAAGTTCGTCTCGTTCGTCAATCTTCGTCCTCGCATTAGATCCGTTGGCCTTCTTTGGACCAAGTTCATCTCGTTAGTCCGTCTTCGTCCTCCCATTTGATCCGTTGGCCTTCTTTGGACCAAGTTCGTCACTTTCGTCCCTGTTCGTCCTACCATTTGATCCGTTGGCCTTCTTTGGACCAAGTTCGTCTCGTTCGTCCATCTTCATCCTCGCATCAGATCCGTTGGCCTTTTTTGGACCAAGTTCGTCTCGTGAGTCCCTCTTCGTCCTCCCATTAGATCCGTTGGACTTCTTTGGACCACGCTCGTCTCGTTTGTCCATCTTCGTCCTCCCATTTGATTCGTTGGCCTTCTTTGGACCAAGTTCATCTCGTTCATCCATCATCGTTCGTCCCTCTTCGTCCTCCCACTAGATTCGTTGGCCTTCTTTAGACCATGTTCGTCACGTTCGTCCATCTTCACTGTCCCATTTGATCCGTTGGCCTTCTTTGGACCAAGTTCGTCTCGTTCGTCCATCTTCGTCCTCCCATTTGATCCGTTGGCCTTCTTTGGACCAAGTTCGTCTCGTTCGTCAATCTTCGTCCTCGCATTAGATCCGTTGGCCTTCTTTGGACCAAGTTCGTCTCGTTAGTCCCTCTTCGTCCTCCCATTTGATCCGTTGGCCTTCTTTGGACCAAGTTCGTCACTTTCGTCCCTCTTCGTCCTACCATTTGATCCGTTGGCCTTCTTTGGACAAAGTTCGTCTCGTTCATCCATCATCGTTCGTCCCTCTTCGTCCTCGCATTAGATCCGTTGGCCTTCTTTGGACCAAGTTCGTCTCGTTAGTCCCTCTTCGTCCTCCCATTAGATCCGTTGGACTTCTTTCGACCAAGCTCGTCTCGTTTGTCCATCTTCGTCCTCCCATTTGATCCGCTGGCCTTCTTTGGACCAAGTTCGTGTCGTTCATCCACCATCGTTCGTCCCTCTTCGTCCTCCCATTAGATCCGTTGGACTTCTTTCGACCAAGCTCGTCTCGTTTGTCCTTCTTCGTCCTCCCATTTGATCCGTTGGACTTCTTTGGACCAAGTTCGTGTCGTTCATCCACCATCGTTCGTCCCTCTTCGTCCTCCCATTAGATCCGTTGGCCTTCTTTGGACCAAGTTCGTGTCGTTCATCCACCATCGTTCGTCCCTCTTCGTCCTCCCATTAGATCCGTTGGCCTTCTTTGCACCAAGTTCGTCTCGTTCGTCCCTCTTTGTCCTCCAATTTGATCCGTTGGCCATCTTTGGACCAAGTTTGTCTCGTTCGTCCATCTTCGTCCTCCCATTTGATCCGTTGGCCACCTTTGGACCATGTTCGTCTCTTTAGACCCTCTTCGTCCTCCCATTAGATCCGTTGGACTTCATTGGACCAAGTTCGTCTCGTTCGTCCATCTTCGTCTTCCCATTAGATCCGTTGGAATTCTTTGCAAGACGTTCGTCCCTTTTCGTCCTCCCATTAGATCCGTTGGCCATCTTTGGACCATGTTCGTCTTACCATTTCATCCGTTGGCATTTTTTGGACCAAGTTAGTCACTTTCGTCCCTGTTCGTCCTACCATTTGATCCGTTGGCCTTCTTTGGACCAAGTTCGTCTCGTTCGTCCATCTTCGTCCTCGCATCAGATCCGTTGGCCTTTTTTGGACCAAGTTCATCTCGTGAGTTGCTCTTCGTCCTCCCATTAGATCCGTTGGACTTCTTTGGACCAAGCTCGTCTCGTTTGTCCATCATCGTCCTCCCATTTGATCCGTTGGCCTTCTTTGGACCATGTTCATCTTGTTCATCCATCATCGTTCGTCCCTCTTCGTCTTCCCATTAGATTCGTTGGCCTTCTTTGGACCATGTTCGTCACGTTCGTCCATCTTCGTAGTCCCATTTGATCCGTTGGCCTTCTTTGGACCAAGTTCGTCTCGTTCGTCCATCTTCGGGCTTGCATTAGATCCGTTGGCCTTCTTTGGACCAAGTTCTTTTCGTTCGTCCATCTTCGTCCTCCCATTTGATCCGTTGGCCTTCTTTGGACCAAGTTCGTCTCGTTCGGCCATCTTCGTTCTTGCATTAGATCCGTTGGCCTTCTTTGGACTAAGTTCGTCTCTTTAGTCGGTCTTCGTCCTCTCATTAGATCCGTTGTCCTTCTTTGGACCATGTTCGTCTCTTTCATCCCTCTTCGCCCTCCCATAAGATCCGTTGGCCTTCTTTGGACCAAGTTCGTCTCGTTTGTCCATCTTCGTCCTCCCATTTGATCCGTTGGCCTTCTTTGGATCAAGTTCGTCTCGTTCATCCATCATCGTTCGTCCCTCTTCGTCCTCGCATTAGATCCGTTGGCCTTCTTTGGACCATGTTCGTCTCGTTAGTCCCTCTTCGTCCTCCCATTAGATCCGTTGGACTTCTTTGGAAGAAGTTCGTCTCGTTAGTCCCTCTTCGTCCTCCCATCTGGTCCGTTGGCCTTCTTTGGACCAAGTTCGTCACTTTCGTCCCTCTTCGTCCTACCATTTGATCTGTTGGCCTTTTTTGGACAATGTTCGTCTCGTTAGTCCCTCTTCTTCCTCCCATTTGATCCGTTGGCCTTCTTTGGACCAAGTTCGTCTCGTTCGTCCATCTTCGTCCTCGCATTAGATCCGTTGGCCTTCTTTGTACCAAGTTCGTCTCGTTCGTCCATCTTCGTCCTCGCATCAAATCCGTTGGCCTTTTTTGGACCAAGTTGGTCTCGTTAGTCCCTCTTCGTCCTCCCATTTGATCCGTTGGACTTCTTTGGACAAAGCTCGTCTCATTTGTCCATCTTCGTCCTCCCATTTGATCCGTTGGCCTTCTTTGGACCAAGTTCATCTCGTTCATCCATCATCGTTCGTCCCTCTTCGTCCTCCCATTAGATTCGTTGGCCTTCTTTGGACCCTGTACGTCACGTTCGTCCATCTTCGTAGTCCCATTTCATCCGTTGGCCTTCTTTGGACCAAGTTCGTCTCGTTCGTCCATCTTCGTCCTCCCATTTGATCGGTTGGCCTTCTTTGGACCAAGTTCGTCTCGTTCGTCCATCTTCGATCTTGCATTAGATACGTTGGCCTTCTTTGGACCAAGTTCTTTTCGTTCGTCCATCTTCGTCCTCCCATTTGATCCGTTGGCCTTCTTTCGACCAAGTTCGTCTCGTTCGTCCATCTTCGTTCTTGCATTAGATCCGTTGGCCTTCTTTGGACTAAGTTCGTCTCTTTAGTCGTTCTTCGTCCTCCCATTAGATCCGTTGTCCTTCTTTGGACCATGTTCGTCTCTTTCATCCCTCTTCGCCCTCCCATAAGATCCGTTGGCCTTCTTTGGACCAAGTTCGTCACTTTCGTCCCTCTTCGTCCTACCATTTGATCTGTTGGCCTTCTTTGGACAATGTTCGTCTCGTTAGTCCCTCTTCGTCCTCCCATTTGATCCGTTGGCCTTCTTTGGACCAAGTTCATCTTGTTCATCCATCATCGTTCGTCCCTCTTCGTCTTCCCATTAGATTCGTTGGCCTTCTTTGGACCAAGTACGTCTCATTCGTCCATCTTCGTCCTCCCATTTGATCCGTTGGCCTTCTTTGGACCAAGTTCGTCTCGTTCGTCCATCTTCGAGCTTGCATTAGATCCGTTGGCCTTCTTTGGACCAAGTTCTTTTCGTTCGTCCAACTTCGTCCTCCCATTTGATCCGTTGGCCTTCTTTGGACCAAGTTGTCTCGTTCGTCCATCTTCGTTCTTGCATTAGATCCGTTGGCCTTCTTTGGACTAAGTTCGTCTCTTTAGTCGGTCTTCGTCCTCCCATTAGATCCGTTGTCCTTCTTTGGACCATGTTCGTCTCTTTCATCCCACTTCGCCCTCCCATAAGATCCGTTGGCCTTCTTTGGACCAAGTTCGTCTCGTTTGTCCATCTTCGTCCTCCCATTTGATCCGTTGGCCTTCTTTGGATCAAGTTCATCTCGTTCATCCATCATCGTCCTCCCATTTGATCCGTTGGCCTTCTTTGGACCATGTTCGTCTCGTTAGTCCCTCTTCGTCCTCCCATTAGATCCGTTGGACTTCTTTGGAAGAAGTTCGTCTCGTTAGTCCCTCTTCGTCCTCCCATTTGATCCGTTGGCCTTCTTTGGACCAAGTTCGTCTCGTTCGTCCATCTTCGGTCATGCATTAGATCCGTTGGCCTTCTTTGGACCAAGTTCTTTTCGTTTGTCCATCTTCGTCCTCCCATTTGATCCGTTGGCCTTCTTTGGACCAAGTTCGTCTCGATTGTCATCTTCGTCCTCCCATTTGATCCGTTGGCCTTCTTTGGACCAAGTTTGTCTCGTTCGTCCATCTTCGTCCTCCCATTTGATCCGTTGGCCTTCTTTGGACCATGTTCATCTCTTTAGTCCCTCTTCGTCCTCCCATTAGATCCGTTGGACTTCATTGGACCAAGTTCGTCTCGTTCGTCCATCTTCGTCTTCCCATTAGATCCGTTGGAATTCTTTGCAAAACGTTCGTCCCTTTTCGTCCTCCCATTAGATCCGTTGGCCATCTTTGGACCATGTTCGTCTTACCATTTCATCCGTTGGCATTTTTTGGACCAAGTTAGTCACTTTCGTCCCTGTTCGTCCTACCATTTGATCCGTTGGCCTTCTTTGGACCAAGTTCGTCTCGTTCGTCCATCTTCGTCCTCGCATCAGATCCGTTGGCCTTTTTTGGACCAAGTTCATCTCGTGAGTTGCTCTTCGTCCTCCCATTAGATCCGTTGGACTTCTTTGGACCAAGCTCGTCTCGTTTGTCCATCATCGTCCTCCCATTTGATCCGTTGGCCTTCTTTGGACCATGTTCATCTTGTTCATCCATCATCGTTCGTCCCTCTTCGTCTTCCCATTAGATTCGTTGGCCTTCTTTGGACCATGTTCGTCACGTTCGTCCATCTTCGTAGTCCCATTTGATCCGTTGGCCTTCTTTGGACCAAGTTCGTCTCGTTCGTCCATCTTCGGGCTTGCATTAGATCCGTTGGCCTTCTTTGGACCAAGTTCTTTTCGTTCGTCCATCTTCGTCCTCCCATTTGATCCGTTGGCCTTCTTTGGACCAAGTTCGTCTCGTTCGGCCATCTTCGTTCTTGCATTAGATCCGTTGGCCTTCTTTGGACTAAGTTCGTCTCTTTAGTCGGTCTTCGTCCTCTCATTAGATCCGTTGTCCTTCTTTGGACCATGTTCGTCTCTTTCATCCCTCTTCGCCCTCCCATAAGATCCGTTGGCCTTCTTTGGACCAAGTTCGTCTCGTTTGTCCATCTTCGTCCTCCCATTTGATCCGTTGGCCTTCTTTGGATCAAGTTCGTCTCGTTCATCCATCATCGTTCGTCCCTCTTCGTCCTCGCATTAGATCCGTTGGCCTTCTTTGGACCATGTTCGTCTCGTTAGTCCCTCTTCGTCCTCCCATTAGATCCGTTGGACTTCTTTGGAAGAAGTTCGTCTCGTTAGTCCCTCTTCGTCCTCCCATCTGGTCCGTTGGCCTTCTTTGGACCAAGTTCGTCACTTTCGTCCCTCTTCGTCCTACCATTTGATCTGTTGGCCTTTTTTGGACAATGTTCGTCTCGTTAGTCCCTCTTCTTCCTCCCATTTGATCCGTTGGCCTTCTTTGGACCAAGTTCGTCTCGTTCGTCCATCTTCGTCCTCGCATTAGATCCGTTGGCCTTCTTTGTACCAAGTTCGTCTCGTTCGTCCATCTTCGTCCTCGCATCAAATCCGTTGGCCTTTTTTGGACCAAGTTGGTCTCGTTAGTCCCTCTTCGTCCTCCCATTTGATCCGTTGGACTTCTTTGGACAAAGCTCGTCTCATTTGTCCATCTTCGTCCTCCCATTTGATCCGTTGGCCTTCTTTGGACCAAGTTCATCTCGTTCATCCATCATCGTTCGTCCCTCTTCGTCCTCCCATTAGATTCGTTGGCCTTCTTTGGACCCTGTACGTCACGTTCGTCCATCTTCGTAGTCCCATTTCATCCGTTGGCCTTCTTTGGACCAAGTTCGTCTCGTTCGTCCATCTTCGTCCTCCCATTTGATCGGTTGGCCTTCTTTGGACCAAGTTCGTCTCGTTCGTCCATCTTCGATCTTGCATTAGATACGTTGGCCTTCTTTGGACCAAGTTCTTTTCGTTCGTCCATCTTCGTCCTCCCATTTGATCCGTTGGCCTTCTTTCGACCAAGTTCGTCTCGTTCGTCCATCTTCGTTCTTGCATTAGATCCGTTGGCCTTCTTTGGACTAAGTTCGTCTCTTTAGTCGTTCTTCGTCCTCCCATTAGATCCGTTGTCCTTCTTTGGACCATGTTCGTCTCTTTCATCCCTCTTCGCCCTCCCATAAGATCCGTTGGCCTTCTTTGGACCAAGTTCGTCACTTTCGTCCCTCTTCGTCCTACCATTTGATCTGTTGGCCTTCTTTGGACAATGTTCGTCTCGTTAGTCCCTCTTCGTCCTCCCATTTGATCCGTTGGCCTTCTTTGGACCAAGTTCATCTTGTTCATCCATCATCGTTCGTCCCTCTTCGTCTTCCCATTAGATTCGTTGGCCTTCTTTGGACCAAGTACGTCTCATTCGTCCATCTTCGTCCTCCCATTTGATCCGTTGGCCTTCTTTGGACCAAGTTCGTCTCGTTCGTCCATCTTCGGGCTTGCATTAGATCCGTTGGCCTTCTTTGGACCAAGTTCTTTTCGTTCGTCCAACTTCGTCCTCCCATTTGATCCGTTGGCCTTCTTTGGACCAAGTTGTCTCGTTCGTCCATCTTCGTTCTTGCATTAGATCCGTTGGCCTTCTTTGGACTAAGTTCGTCTCTTTAGTCGGTCTTCGTCCTCCCATTAGATCCGTTGTCCTTCTTTGGACCATGTTCGTCTCTTTCATCCCACTTCGCCCTCCCATAAGATCCGTTGGCCTTCTTTGGACCAAGTTCGTCTCGTTTGTCCATCTTCGTCCTCCCATTTGATCCGTTGGCCTTCTTTGGATCAAGTTCATCTCGTTCATCCATCATCGTCCTCCCATTTGATCCGTTGGCCTTCTTTGGACCATGTTCGTCTCGTTAGTCCCTCTTCGTCCTCCCATTAGATCCGTTGGACTTCTTTGGAAGAAGTTCGTCTCGTTAGTCCCTCTTCGTCCTCCCATCTGGTCCGTTGGCCTTCTTTGGACCAAGTTCGTCACTTTCGTCCCTCTTCGTCCTACCATTTGATCTGTTGGCCTTCTTTGGACAATGTTCGTCTCGTTAGTCCCTCTTCGTCCTCCCATTTGATCCGTTGGCCTTCTTTGGACCAAGTTCATCTTGTTCATCCATCATCGTTCGTCCCTCTTCGTCTTCCCATTAGATTCGTTGGCCTTCTTTGGACCAAGTTCGTCTCATTCGTCCATCTTCGTCCTCCCATTTGATCCGTTGGCCTTCTTTGGACCAAGTTCGTCTCGTTCGTCCATCTTCGGGCTTGCATTAGATCCGTTGGCCTTCTTTGGACCAAGTTCTTTTCGTTCGTCCAACTTCGTCCTCCCATTTGATCCGTTGGCCTTCTTTGGACCAAGTCGTCTCGTTCGTCCATCTTCGTTCTTGCATTAGATCCGTTGGCCTTCTTTGGACTAAGTTCGTCTCTTTAGTCGGTCTTCGTCCTCCCATTAGATCCGTTGTCCTTCTTTGGACCATGTTCGTCTCTTTCATCCCACTTCGCCCTCCCATAAGATCCGTTGGCCTTCTTTGGACCAAGTTCGTCTCGTTTGTCCATCTTCGTCCTCCCATTTGATCCGTTGGCCTTCTTTGGATCAAGTTCATCTCGTTCATCCATCATCGTCCTCCCATTTGATCCGTTGGCCTTCTTTGGACCATGTTCGTCTCGTTAGTCCCTCTTCGTCCTCCCATTAGATCCGTTGGACTTCTTTGGAAGAAGTTCGTCTCGTTAGTCCCTCTTCGTCCTCCCATCTGGTCCGTTGGCCTTCTTTGGACCAAGTTCGTCACTTTCGTCCCTCTTCGTCCTACCATTTGATCTGTTGGCCTTCTTTGGACAATGTTCGTCTCGTTAGTCCCTCTTCGTCCTCCCATTAGATCCGTTGGCCTTCTTTGGACAAAGTTCGTCTCGTTCGTCCCTCTTCGTCCTCCCATTTGATCCGTTGGCCTTCTTTGGACCAAGTTCGTCACTTTCGTCCCTCTTCGTCCTACCATTTGATCCGTTGGCCTTCTTTGGACCATGTTCGTCTAGTTCGTCCATCTTTATCCTCCCATTTGATCCGTTGGCCTACTTTGGATCAAGTTCGTCTCGTTAGTCCCTCTTCGTCCTCCCATTTGATCCGTTGGCCTTCTTTGGATCAAGTTCGTCTCTTTCGTCCCTCTTCGTCCTCCCATTTGATCCGTTGGCCTTCTTTGGACCATGTTCATCTATTTCGTCCATCTTCGTCCTCCCATTTGATCCGTTGGCCTTCTTTGGAAGAAGTTCGTCTCGTTAGTCCCTCTTCGTCCTCCCATCTGGTCCGTTGGCCTTCTTTGGACCAAGTTCGTCACTTTCGTCACTCTTCGTCCTACCATTTGATCTGTTGGCCTTCTTTGGACGATGTTCGTTTCGTTAGTCCCTCTTCGTCCTCCCATTTGATCCGTTGGACTTCTTTGGGTTAAGTTCGTCTCTTTCGTCCCTCTTCGTCCTCCCATTTGATCCGTTGGCCTTCTTTGGACAAAGTTCGTCTCGTTCGTCCCTCTTCGTCCTCCCATTAGATCCGTTGGCCTTCTTTGGACAAAGTTCGTCTCGTTCGTCCCTCTTCGTCCTCCCATTTGATCCATTGGCCTTCTTTGGACCAAGTTCGTCACTTTCGTCCCTCTTCGTCCTACCATTTGATCTGTTGGCCTTCTTTGGACCATGTTCGTCTAGTTCGTCCATCTTTATCCTCCCATTTGATCCGTTGGCCTTCTTTGGATCAAGTTCGTCTCTTTCGTCCCTCTTCGTCCTCCCATTTGATCCGTTGGCCTTCTTTGGACCAAGTTCGTCACTTTCGTCCCTCTTCGTCCAACCATTTGATCTGTTGGCCTTCTTTGGACCATGTTCGTCTAGTTCGTCCATCTTTATCCTCCCATTTGATCCGTTGGCCTTCTTTGGATCAAGTTCGTCTCGTTAGTCCCTCTTCGTCCTCCCATTTGATCCGTTGGCCTTCTTTGGATCAAGTTCGTCTCTTTCGTCCCTCTTCGTCCTCCCATTTGATCCGTTGGCCTTCTTTTGACCAAGTTCGTCACTTTCGTCCCTCTTCGTCCTACCATTTGATCTGTTGGCCTTCTTTGGACCATGTTCATCTATTTCGTCCATCTTCGTCCTCCCATTTGATCCGTTGGCCTTCTTTGGAAGAAGTTCGTCTCGTTAGTCCCTCTTCGTCCTCCCATCTGGTCCGTTGGCCTTCTTTGGACCAAGTTCGTCACTTTCGTCCCTCTTCGTCCTACCATTTGATCTGTTGGCCTTCTTTGGACGATGTTCGTCTCGTTAGTCCCTCTTCGTCCTCCCATTTGAACCGTTGGACTTCTTTGGACCAAGCTCGTCTCATTTGTCCATCTTCGTCCACCCATTTGATCCGTTGGCCTTCTTTGGACCAAGTTCGTCTCGTTCATCCATCATCGTTCGTCCCTCTTCTTCCTCCCATTAGATCCGTTGGCCTTCTTTGGACTATGTTCGTGACGTTCGTCCATCTTCGTAGTCCCATTTGATCCGTTGGGCTTCTTTGGACCAAGTTTGTCTCGTTCGTCCATCTTCGTCCTCCCATTTGATCTGTTGGCCTTCTTTGGACCAAGTTCGTCTCGTTCGTCCATCTTCGGGCTTGCATTAGATCCGTTGGCCTTCTTTGGACCAAGTTCTTTTCGTTCGTCCATCTTCATCCTCCCATTTGATCCGTTGGCCTTCTTTGGATCAAGTTCGTCGCATTAGTCCCTCTTCGCCCTCCCATTAGATCCGTTGGCCTTCTTTGGATCAAGTTCGTCTTTTCCGTCCCTCTTCGTCCTCCCATTTGATCCGTTGGCCTTCTTTGGACCAAGTTCGTCACTTTCGTCCCTCTTCGTCCAACCATTTGATCCGTTGGCCTTCTTTGGACCATGTTCGTCTAGTTCGTCCATCTTTATCCTCCCATTTGATCCGTTGGCCTTCTTTGGATCAAGTTCGTCTCGTTAGTCCCTCTTCGTCCTCCCATTTGATCCGTTGGCCTTCTTTGGATGAAGTTCGTCTCTTTCGTCCCTCGTCGTCCTCCCATTTGATCCGTTGGCCTTCTTTGGACCAAGTTCGTCACTTTCGTCCCTCTTCGTCCTACCATTTGATCTGTTGGCCTTCTTTGGACCATGTTCATCTATTTCGTCCATCTTCGTCCTCCCATTTGATCCGTTGGCCTTCTTTGGAAGTAGTTCGTCTCGTTAGTCCCTCTTCGTCCTCCCATCTGGTCCGTTGGCCTTCTTTGGACCAAGTTCGTCACTTTCGTCCCTCTTCGTCCTACCATTTGATCTGTTGGCCTTCTTTGGACGATGTTCGTCTCGTTAGTCCCTCTTCGTCCTCCCATTTGATCCGTCGGACTTCTTTGGACCAAGCTCGTCTCATTTGTCCATCTTCGTCCACCCATTTGATCCGTTGGCCTTCTTTGGACCAAGTTCGTCTCGTTCATCCATCATCGTTCGTCCCTCTTCTTCCTCCCATTAGATCCGTTGGCCTTCTTTGGACTATGTTCGTGACGTTCGTCCATCTTCGTAGTCCCATTTGATCCGTTGGGCTTCTTTGGACCAAGTTCGTCTCGTTCGTCCATCTTCGGGCTTGCATTACATCTGTTGGCCTTCTTTGGACCAAGTTCTTTTCGTTCGTCCATCTTCATCCTCCCATTTGATCCGTTGGCCTTCTATGGATCAAGTTCGTCGCGTTAGTCCCTCTTCGCCCTCCCATTAGATCCGTTGGCCATCTTTGGATCAAGTTCGTCTCTTTCGTCCCTCTTCGTCCTCCCATTTGATCCGTTGGCCTTCTTTGGACCAAGTTCGTCACTTTCGTCCCTCTTCGTCCAACCATTTGATCCGTTGGCCTTCTTTGGACCATGTTCGTCTAGTTCGTCCATCTTCGTCCTCCCATTTGATCCGTTGTCCATCTTTGGAAGAAGTTCGTCTCGTTAGTCCCTATTCGTCCTCCCATCTAGTCCGTTGGCCTTCTTTGGACCAAGTTCGTCTCTTTCGTCCCTCTTCGTCCTACCATTTGATCTGTTGGCCTTCTTTGGACGATGTTCGTCTCGTTAGTCCCTCTTCGTCCTCCCATTTGATCCGTTGGCCATCTTTGGACCAAGTTCGTTTCGTTCCTCCATCTTCGTCCTCCCATTTGATCCGTTGGCCTTCTTTGGACCAAGTTCGTCTCTTTCGTCCCTCTTCGTCCACCCATTTGATCCGTTGGCCTTCTTTGGACCAAGTTCGTCACTTTCGTCCCTCTTCGTCCTACCATTTGATCTGTTGGCCTTCATTGGACCATGTTCGTCTAGTTCGTCCATCATCATCCTCCCATTTGATCCGTTGGCCTTCTTTGGATCAAGTTCGTCTCGTTAGTTCCTCTTCGTCCTCCCATTTGATTCGTTGGCCTTCTTTGGACCAAGTTCGTCTCTTTCGTCCCTCTTCGTCCTAGCATTTGATCTGTTGGCCTTCTTTGGACCATGTTCATTAAGTTCGTCCATCTTCATCCTCCCATTTGATCCGTTGGCCTTCTTTGGACCAAGTTCGTCTCGTTAGTCCCTATTCGTCCTTCCATCTGGTCCGTTGGCCTTCTTTGGACCAAGTTCGTCTCTTTCGTCCCTCTTCGTCCTACCATTTGATCTGTTGGCCTTCTTTGGACGATGTTCGTCTCGTTAGTCCCTCTTCGTCCTCCCATTTGATCCGTTGGCCATCTTTGGACCAAGTTCGTTTCGTTCCTCCATCTTCGTCCTCCCATTTGATCCGTTGGCCTTCTTTGGACCATGTTCGTCTAGTTCGTCCATCATCATCCTCCCATTAGATCCGTTGGCCTTCTTTGGATCAAGTTCGTCTCTTTCGTCCCTCTTCGTCCTCCCATTTGATCCGTTGGCCTTCTTTGGACCAAGTTCGTCACTTTCGTCCCTCTTCGTCCAACCATTTGATCCGTTCGCCTTCTTTGGACCATGTTCGTCTAGTTCGTCCATCTTTATCCTCCCATTTGATCCGTTGGCCTTCTTTGGATCAAGTTCGTCTCGTTAGTCCCTCTTCGTCCTCCCATTTGATCCGTTGGCCTTCTTTGAATCAAGTTCGTCTCTTTCGTCCCTCTTCGTCCTCCCATTTGATCCGTTGGCCTTCTTTTGACCAAGTTCGTCACTTTCGTCCCTCTTCGTCCTACCATTTGATCTGTTGGCCTTCTTTGGACCATGTTCATCTATTTCGTCCATCTTCGTCCTCCCATTTGATCCGTTGGCCTTCTTTGGAAGAAGTTCGTCTCGTTAGTCCCTCTTCGTCCTCCCATCTGGTCCGTTGGCCTTCTTTGGACCAAGTTCGTCACTTTCGTCCCTCTTCGTCCTACCATTTGATCTGTTGGCCTTCTTTGGACGATGTTCGTCTCGTTAGTCCCTCTTCGTCCTCCCATTTGAACCGTTGGACTTCTTTGGACCAAGCTCGTCTCATTTGTCCATCTTCGTCCACCCATTTGATCCGTTGGCCTTCTTTGGACCAAGTTCGTCTCGTTCATCCATCATCGTTCGTCCCTCTTCTTCCTCCCATTAGATCCGTTGGCCTTCTTTGGACTATGTTCGTGACGTTCGTCCATCTTCGTAGTCCCATTTGATCCGTTGGGCTTCTTTGGACCAAGTTTTTGTCCCGTTCGTCCATCTTCGTCCTCCCATTTGATCTGTTGGCCTTCTTTGGACCAAGTTCGTCTCGTTCGTCCATCTTCGGGCTTGCATTAGATCCGTTGGCCTTCTTTGGACCAAGTTCTTTTCGTTCGTCCATCTTCATCCTCCCATTTGATCCGTTGGCCTTCTTTGGATCAAGTTCGTCGCATTAGTCCCTCTTCGCCCTCCCATTAGATCCGTTGGCCTTCTTTGGATCAAGTTCGTCTTTTTCGTCCCTCTTCGTCCTCCCATTTGATCCGTTGGCCTTCTTTGGACCAAGTTCGTCACTTTCGTCCCTCTTCGTCCAACCATTTGATCCGTTGGCCTTCTTTGGACCATGTTCGTCTAGTTCGTCCATCTTTATCCTCCCATTTGATCCGTTGGCCTTCTTTGGATCAAGTTCGTCTCGTTAGTCCCTCTTCGTCCTCCCATTTGATCCGTTGGCCTTCTTTGGATGAAGTTCGTCTCTTTCGTCCCTCGTCGTCCTCCCATTTGATCCGTTGGCCTTCTTTGGACCAAGTTCGTCACTTTCGTCCCTCTTCGTCCTACCATTTGATCTGTTGGCCTTCTTTGGACCATGTTCATCTATTTCGTCCATCTTCGTCCTCCCATTTGATCCGTTGGCCTTCTTTGGAAGAAGTTCGTCTCGTTAGTCCCTCTTCGTCCTCCCATCTGGTCCGTTGGCCTTCTTTGGACCAAGTTCGTCACTTTCGTCCCTCTTCGTCCTACCATTTGATCTGTTGGCCTTCTTTGGACGATGTTCGTCTCGTTAGTCCCTCTTCGTCCTCCCATTTGATCCGTCGGACTTCTTTGGACCAAGCTCGTCTCATTTGTCCATCTTCGTCCACCCATTTGATCCGTTGGCCTTCTTTGGACCAAGTTCGTCTCGTTCATCCATCATCGTTCGTCCCTCTTCTTCCTCCCATTAGATCCGTTGGCCTTCTTTGGACTATGTTCGTGACGTTCGTCCATCTTCGTAGTCCCATTTGATCCGTTGGGCTTCTTTGGACCAAGTTCGTCTCGTTCGTCCATCTTCGGGCTTGCATTACATCTGTTGGCCTTCTTTGGACCAAGTTCTTTTCGTTCGTCCATCTTCATCCTCCCATTTGATCCGTTGGCCTTCTATGGATCAAGTTCGTCGCGTTAGTCCCTCTTCGCCCTCCCATTAGATCCGTTGGCCTTCTTTGGATCAAGTTCGTCTCTTTCGTCCCTCTTCGTCCTCCCATTTGATCCGTTGGCCTTCTTTGGACCATGTTCGTCACTTTCGTCCCTCTTCGTCCAACCATTTGATTCGTTGGCCTTCTTTGGACCATGTTCGTCTAGTTCGTCCATCTTCGTCCTCCCATTTGATCCGTTGTCCTTCTTTGGAAGAAGTTCGTCTCGTTAGTCCCTATTCGTCCTCCCATCTGGTCCGTTGGCCTTCTTTGGACCAAGTTCGTCTCTTTCGTCCCTCTTCGTCCTACCATTTGATCTGTTGGCCTTCTTTGGATGATGTTCGTTTCGTTCCTCCATCTTCGTCCTCCCATTTGATCCGTTGGCCTTCTTTGGACCAAGTTCGTCTCTTTCGTCCCTCTTCGTCCACCCATTTGATCCGTTGGCCTTCTTTGGACCAAGTTCGTCACTTTCGTCCCTCTTCGTCCTACCATTTGATCTGTTGGCCTTCATTGGACCATGTTCATTAAGTTCGTCCATCTTCATCCTCCCATTTGATCCGTTGGCCTTCTTTGGACCAAGTTCGTCTCGTTAGTCCCTCTTCGTCCTTCCATCTGGTCCGTTGGCCTTCTTTGGACCAAGTTCGTCTCTTTCGTCCCTCTTCGTCCTCCCATTTGATCCGTTGGCCTTCTTTGGATCAAGTTCGTCTCGTTAGTTCCTCTTCGTCCTCCCATTTGATTCGTTGGCCTTCTTTGGACCAAGTTCGTCTCTTTCGTCCCTCTTCGTCCTACCATTTGATCTGTTGGCCTTCTTTGGACCATGTTCATTAAGTTCGTCCATCTTCATCCTCCCATTTGATCCGTTGGCCTTCTTTGGACCAAGTTCGTCTCGTTAGTCCCTCTTCGTCCTTCCATCTGGTCCGTTGGCCTTCTTTGGACCAAGTTCGTCTCTTTCGTCCCTCTTCGTCCTACCATTTGATCTGTTGGCCTTCTTTGGACGATGTTCGTCTCGTTAGTCCCTCTTCGTCCTCCCATTTGATCCGTTGGCCATCTTTGGACCAAGTTCGTTTCGTTCCTCCATCTTCGTCCTCCCATTTGATCCGTTGGCCTTCTTTGGACCAAGTTCGTCTCGTTCGTCCCTCTTCGCCCTCCCATTAGATCCGTTGGCCTTCTTTGGACCAAGTTCGTATCGTTCGTCCCTCTTCGTCCTCCCATTAGATCCGTTGGACTTCTTTGGATGAAGTCCTTCTTTGGATCAAATTCATCTCGTTCGTCCATCTTCGACTTGCCATTAGATCTGTTTTCCTTCTTTGGACCAAGTTTGTCTCGTTCGTACCTCTTCGTCCTCCCATTAGATCCGTTGGCCTTCTTTGGACCAAGTTCGTCTCGTTCGTCCATCTTCGTCCTCCCATTTGATTCGTTGGCGTTTTTTGGAACAAGCTTGTCTCGTTTGTCCCTCTTCATGCTCCCATTTGATCCGTTGGAATTCTTTGGAAAACGTTCGTCTCGTTCGTCCCTTTTCGTCCTCCCATTAGATCCGTTGGCCTTCTTTGGAACAAGTTCGTCTCGTTCGTCCATCATTGTCGTCGCATTAGATCCGTTGTCCTTCTTTGGATCAAGTTCGTCTCTTTCGTCCCTCTTCGTCCACCCATTTGATCCGTTGGCCTTCTTTGGACCAAGTTCGTCACTTTCGTCCCTCTTTGTCCTACCATTTGATCTGTTGGCCTTCATTGGACCATGTTCGTCTAGTTCGTCCATCATCATCCTCCCATTTGATCCGTTGGCCTTCTTTGGATCAAGTTCGTCTCGTTAGTTCCTCTTCGTCCTCCCATTTGATCCGTTGGCCTTCTTTGGACCAAGTTCGTCTCTTTCGTCCCTCTTCGTCCTACCATTTGATCTGTTGGCCTTCTTTGGACCATGTTCATCAAGTTCGTCCATCTTCATCCTCCCATTTGATCCGTTGGCCTTCTTTGGACCAAGTTCGTCTCGTTCGTCCGTCATTGTCGTCGCATTAGACCCGTTGTCCTTCTTTGGATCAAGTTTGTCTCTTTCGTCCCTCTTCGTCCTCCCATTTGATCCGGTGGCCTTCTTTGGACCAAGTTCATCACTTTCGTCCCTCTTCGTCCTACCATTTGATCTGTTGGCCTTCTTTGGACCATGTTCGTCTAGTTCCTCCATCTTCATCCTCGCATTTTATACGTTGGCCTTCTTTGGATCATGTTCGTCTCGTTAGTCCCTCTTCGTCCTCGCATTTGATCCGTTGGCCTTCTATGGATCAAGTTCGTCTCTTTCGTCCCTCTTCGTCCTCCCATTTGATCTGTTGGCCTTCTTTGGACGATGTTCGTCTCGTTAGTCCCTCTTCGTCCTCCCATTTGATCCATTGGCCTTCTTTGGACCAAGTTCGTCTCGTTAGTCCATCTTCGTCCTCGCATTAGATCCGTTGGCCTTCTTTGAACCATGTTCGTCTCGTTAGTCCTTCTTCGTCCTCCCATTAGATCCGTTGGACTTCTTTGGACCAAGCTCATCTCGTTTGTCCATCTTCGTCCTCCCATTTGATCCGTTGGCCTTCTTTGGACCAAGTTCGTCTCGTTCATCCATCATCGTTCGTCCCTCTTCGTTCTCCCATTAGATCCGTTGGCCTTCTTTGGACAAAGTTCGTCTCGTTCGTCCCTCTTCGTCCTCCCATTTGATCCGTTGGCCTTCTTTGGACCAAGTTCGTCACTTTCGTCCCTCTTCGTCCTACCATTTGATCTGTTGGCCTTCTTTGGACCATGTTCGTCTAGTTCGTCCATCTTCGTCCTCCCATTTGATCCGTTGGCCTTCTTTGGACCAAGTTCGTATCGTTCGTCCCTCTTCGTCCTCCCATTAGATCCGTTGGCCTTCTTTGGATCAAGTCCTTCTTTGGATCAAATTCATCTCGTTCGTCCATCTTCGACTTCCCATTAGATCTGTTTTCCTTCTTTGGACCAAGTTTGTCTCGTTCGTACCTCTTCGTCCTCCCATTAGATCCGTTGGCCTTCTTTGGACCAAATTCGTCTCGTTCGTCCATCTTCGTCCTCCCATTTGATTCGTTGGCGTTTTTTGGAACAAGCTTGTCTCGTTTGTCCCTCTTCATGCTCCCATTTGATCCGTTGGAATTCTTTGGAAAACGTTCGTCTCGTTCGTCCCTTTTCGTCCTCCCATTAGATCCGTTGGCCTTCTTTGGAACAAGTTCGTCTCGTTCGTCCATCATTGTCGTCGCATTAGATCCGTTGTCCTTCTTTGGATCAAGTTCGTCTCTTTCGTCCCTCTTCGTCCACCCATTTGATCCGTTGGCCTTCTTTGGACCAAGTTCGTCACTTTCGTCCCTCTTCGTCCTACCATTTGATCTGTTGGCCTTCATTGGACCATGTTCGTCTAGTTCGTCCATCATCATCCTCCCATTTGATCCGTTGGCCTTCTTTGGATCAAGTTCGTCTCGTTAGTTCCTCTTCGTCCTCCCATTTGATCCGTTGGCCTTCTTTGGACCAAGTTCGTCTCTTTCGTCCCTCTTCGTCCTACCATTTGATCTGTTGGCCTTCTTTGGACCATGTTCATCAAGTTCGTCCATCTTCATCCTCCCATTTGATCCGTTGGCCTTCTTTGGACCAAGTTCGTCTCGTTCGTCCGTCATTGTCGTCGCATTAGACCCGTTGTCCTTTTTTGGATCAAGTTTGTCTCTTTCGTCCCTCTTCGTCCTCCCATTTGATCCGGTGGCCTTCTTTGGACCAAGTTCATCACTTTCGTCCCTCTTCGTCCTACCATTTGATCTGTTGGCCTTCTTTGGACCATGTTCGTCTAGTTCGTCCATCTTCATCCTCGCATTTTATACGTTGGCCTTCTTTGGATCATGTTCGTCTCGTTAGTCCCTCTTCGTCCTCGCATTTGATCCGTTGGCCTTCTATGGATCAAGTTCGTCTCTTTCGTCCCTCTTCGTCCTCCCATTTGATCTGTTGGCCTTCTTTGGACGATGTTCGTCTCGTTAGTCCCTCTTCGTCCTCCCATTTGATCCATTGGCCTTCTTTGGACCAAGTTCGTCTCGTTAGTCCATCTTCGTCCTCGCATTAGATCCGTTGGCCTTCTTTGAACCATGTTCGTCTCGTTAGTCCTTCTTCGTCCTCCCATTAGATCCGTTGGACTTCTTTGGACCAAGCTCATCTCGTTTGTCCATCTTTGTCCTCCCATTTGATCCGTTGGCCTTCTTTGGACCAAGTTCGTCTCGTTCATCCATCATCGTTCGTCCCTCTTCGTCCTCCCATTAGATCCGTTGGCCTTCTTTGGACAAAGTTCGTCTCGTTCGTCCCTCTTCGTCCTCCCATTTGATCCGTTGGCCTTCTTTGGACCAAGTTCGTCACTTTCGTCCCTCTTCGTCCTACCATTTGATCTGTTGGCCTTCTTTGGACCATGTTCGTCTAGTTCGTCCATCTTCGTCCTCCCATTTGATCCGTTGGCCTTCTTTGGATCAAGTTCGTCTCGTTAGTCCCTGTTCGTCCTCCTATTTGATCCGTTGGCCTTCATTGGACCAAGTTCGTCACTTTTGTCCGTCTTCGTCCTACCATTTGATCTGTTGGCCTTCTTTGGACCATGTTCGTCTAGTTCGTCCATCTTTATCCTCCCATTTGATCCGTTGGCCTTCTTTGGATCAAGTTCATCTCGTTAGTCCCTCTTCGTCCTCCCATTTGATCCGTTGGCCTTCTTTGGATCAGGTTCGTCTCTTTCGTCCCTCTTCGTCCTCCCATTTGATCTGTTGGCCTTCTTTGGACCAAGTTCGTCACTTTCGTCCCTCTTCGTCCTACCATTTGATCTGTTGGCCTTCTTTGGACCATGTTCGTCTAGTTCGTCCATCTTCGTCCTCCCATTTGATCCGTTGGCCTTCTTTGGAAGAAGTTCGTCTCGTTAGTCCCTCTTCGTCCTCCCATCTGGTCCGTTGGCCTTCTTTGGACCAAGTTCGTCACTTTTGTCCCTCTTCGTCCTACCATTTGATCTGTTGGCCTTCTTTGGACGATGTTCGTCTCGTTAGTCCCTCTTCGTCCTCCCATTTGATCCGTTGGCCTTCTTTGGACCAAGTTCGTCTCGTTCGTCCATCTTCGTCCTCGCATTAGATCCGTTGGCCTTCTTTGTACCAAGTTCGTCTCGTTCGTCCATCTTCGTCCTCGCATCAAATCCGTTGGCCTTTTTTGGACCAAGTTCGTCTCGTTAGTCCCTCTTCGTCCTCCCATTTGATCCGTTGGACTTCTTTGGACCATGCTCGTCTCATTTGTCCATCTTCGTCCGCCCATTTGATCCGTTGGCCTTCTTTGGACCAAGTTCGTCTCGTTCATCCATCATCGTTCGTCCCTCTTCTTCCTCCCATTAGATCCGTTGGCCTTCTTTGGACCATGTTCGTCACGTTCGTCCATCTTCGTAGTCCCATTTGATCCGTTGGGCTTCTTTGGACCAAGTTTGTCTCGTTCGTCCATCTTCGTCCTCCCATTTGATCTAGTGGCCTTCTTTGGACCAAGTTCGTCTCGTTCGTCCATCTTCGGGCTTGCATTAGATCCGTTGGCCTTCTTTGGACCAAGTTCTTTTCGTTCGTCCATCTTCGTCCTCCCATTTGATCCGTTGGCCTTCTTTGGACCAAGTTCGTCTCGTTCGTCCCTCTTCGCCCTCCCATTAGATCCGTTGGCCTTCTTTGGACCAAGTTCGTCTCGTTCGTCCCTCTTGGCCCTCCCATTAGATCCGTTGTCCTTCTTTGGACAATGTTCGTCTCGTTCGTCCCTCTTCGTCCTCCCATTTGATCCGTTGGCCTTCTTTGGACCATGTTCGTCTAGTTCGTCCCTCTTCGTCCTACCATTTGATCTGTTGGCCTTCTTTGGACCATGTTCGTCTAGTTCGTCCATCTTCGTCCTCCCATTTGATCCGTTGGCCTTCTTTGGACCAAGTTCGTCGCGTTAGTCCCTCTTCGTCCTCCCATTTGATCCGTTGGCCTTCTTTGGATCAAGTTCGTCTCTTTCGTCCCTCTTCGTGCTGCCATTTGATCCGTTGGCCTTCTTTGGACCAAGTTCGTCACTTTCGTCCCTCTTCGTCCTACCATTTGATCTGTTGGCCTTCTTTGGACCATGTTCGTCTAGTTCGTCCATCTTCGTCCTCCCATTTGATCCATTGGCCTTCTTTGGAAGAAGTTCGTCTCGTTAGTCCCTCTTCGTCCTCCCATCTGGTCCGTTGGCTTTCTTTGGACCAAGTTCGTCTCTTTCGTCCCTCTTCGTCCTACCATTTGATCTGTTGGCCTTCTTTGGATGATGTTCGTCTCGTTAGACCCTCTTCGTCCTCCCATTTGATCCGTTCGCCATCTTTGGACCAAGTTCGTTTCGTTCGTCCATCTTCGTCCTCCAATTTGATCCGTTGGCCTTCTTTGGACCATGTTCGTCTCGTTCGTCCCTCTTCGCCCTCCCATTAGACCCGTTGGCCTTCTTTGGACCAAGTTCGAATCGTTCGTCCCTCTTCGTCCTCCCATTAGATCCGTTGGCCTTCTTTGGATCAAGTCCTTCTTTGGATCAAATTCATCTCGTTCGTCCATCTTCGACTTCCCATTAGATCTGTTTGCCTTCGTTGGACCAAGTTCGTCTCGTTCGTCCATGTTCGTCATCCCATTTGATCCGTTGGCCTTCTTTGGACCAAGTTCGTCTTGTTCGTCCATCATCGTGCTTGCATTAGATTCGTTGGCCTTCTTTGTACCAAGTTCGAATCGTTCGTCCCTCTTCGTCCTCCCATTAGATCCGTTGGCCTTCTTTGGATCAAGTCCTTCTTTGGATCAAGTTCGTCTCTTTCGTCCCTCTTCGTCCACCCATTTGATCCGTTGGCCTTCTTTGGACCAAGTTCGTCACTTTCGTCCCTCTTCGTCCTACCATTTGATCTGTTGGCCTTCATTGGACCATGTTCGTCTAGTTCGTCCATCATCATCCTCCCATTTGATCCGTTGGCCTTCTTTGGATCAAGTTCGTCTCGTTAGTTCCTCTTCGTCCTCCCATTTGATCCGTTGGCCTTCTTTGTACCAAGATCGTCTCGTTCGTCCATCTTCGTCCTCCCATTTGATTCCTTGGCGTTTTTTGGAACAAGCTTGTCTCGTTTGTCCCTCTTCATGCTCCCATTTGATCCGTTGGAATTCTTTGGAAAACGTTCGTCTCGTTCGTCCCTTTTCGTCCTCCCATTAGATCCGTTGGCCTTCTTTGGACCAAGTTCGTCTCGTTCGTCAATCTTCGTCCTCGCATTAGATCCGTTGGCCTTCTTTGGAACAAGTTTGTCTCGTTCGTCCATCATTGTCGTCGCATTAGATCCGTTGTCCTTCTTTGGATCAAGTTCGTCTCTTTCGTCCCTCTTCGTCCACCCATTTGATCCGTTGGCCTTCTTTGGACCAAGTTCGTCACTTTCGTCCCTCTTCGTCCTACCATTTGATCTGTTGGCCTTCATTGGACCATGTTCGTCTAGTTCGTCCATCATCATCCTCCCATTTGATCCGTTGGCCTTCTTTGGATCAAGTTCATCTCGTTAGTTCCTCTTCGTCCTCCCATTTGATCCGTTGGCCTTCTTTGGACCAAGTTCGTCACTTTCGTCCCTCTTCGTCCTACCATTTGATCTGTTGGCCTTCTTTGGACCATGTTCGTCTAGTTCGTCCATCTTCTTCCTCGCATTTTATACGTTGGCCTTCTTTGGATCATGTTCGTCTCGTTAGTCCCTCTTCGTCCTCGCATTTGATCCGTTGGCCTTCTTTGGATCAAGTTCGTGTCTTTCGTCCCTCTTCGTCCTCCCATTTGATCTGTTGGCCTTCTTTGGACGATGTTCGTCTCGTTAGTCCCTCTTCGTCCTCCCATTTGATCCGTTGGCCTTCTTTGGACCAAGTTCGTCTCGTTAGTCCATCTTCGTCGTCGCATTAGATCCGTTGGCCTTCTTTGGACCATGTTCGTCTCGTTAGTCCTTCTTCGTCCTCCCATTAGATCCGTTGGACTTCTTTGGACCAAGCTCATCTCGTTTGTCCATCTTCGTCCTCCCATTTGATCCGTTGGCCTTCTGTGGACCAAGTTCGTCTCGTTCATCCATCATCGTTCGTCCCTCTTCGTCCTCCCATTAGATCCGTTGGCCTTCTTTGGACAAAGTTCGTCTCGTTCGTGCCTCTTCGTCCTCCCATTTGATCCGTTGGCCTTCTTTGGACCAAGTTCGTCACTTTCGTCCCTCTTCGTCCTACGATTTGATCTGTTGGCCTTCTTTGGACCATGTTCGTCTAGTTCGTCCATCTTCGTCCTCCCATTTGATCCGTTGGCCTTCTTTGGATCAAGTTCGTCACTTTTGTCCCTCTTCGTCCTACCATTTGATCTGTTGGCCTTCTTTGGACCATGTTCGTCTAGTTCGTCCATCTTTATCCTCCCATTTGATCCGTTGGCCTTCTTTGGATCAAGTTCGTCTCGTTAGTCCCTCTTCGTCCTCCCATTTGATCCGTTGGACTTCTTTGGACCAAGCTCGTCTCATTCGTCCATCTTCGTCCACCCATTTGATCCGTTGGCCTTCTTTGGACCAAGTTCGTCTCGTTCATCCATCATCGTTCGTCCCTCTTCTTCCTCCCATTAGATCCGTTGGCCTTCTTTGGACCATGTTCGTCATGTTCGTCCATCTTCGTAGTCCCATTTGATCCGTTGGGCTTCTTTGGACCAAGTTCATCTCGTTCGTCCATCTTCGGGCTTGCATTAGATCCGTTGGCCTTCTTTGGACCAAGTTCTTTTCGTTCGTCCATCTTCGTCCTCCCATTTGATCCGTTGGCCTTCTTTGGACCAAGTTCGTCTCGTTCGTCCCTCTTCGCCCTCCCATTAGATCCGTTGGCCTTCTTTGGACCAAGTTCGTCTTATTCGTCCCTCTTCGCCCTCCCATTAGATCCGTTGGCCTTCTTTGGACAATATTCGTCTCGTTCGTCCCTCTTCGTCCTCCCATTTGACCCGTTGGCCTTCTTTGGACCAAGTTCGTCACTTTCGTCCCTCTTCGTCCTACCATTTGATCTGTTGGCCTTCTTTGGACCATGTTCGTCTAGTTCGTCCATCTTCGTCCTCCCATTTGATCCGTTGGCCTTCTTTGGACCAAGTTCGTCGCGTTAGTCCCTCTTCGTCCTCCCATTTGATCCGTTGGCCTTCTTTGGATCAAGTTCGTCTCTTTCGTCCGTCTTCGTGCTCCCATTTGATCCGTTGGCCTTCTTTGGACCAAGTTCGTCACTTTCGTCCCTCTTCATCCTACCATTTGATCTGTTGGCCTTCTTTGGACCATGTTCGTCTAGTTCGTCCATCTTCTTCCTCCCATTTGATCCGTTGGCCTTCTTTGGAAGAAGTTCGTCTCGTTAGTCCCTCTTCGTCCTCCCATCTGGTCCGTTGGCCTTCTTTGGACCAAGTTCGTCTCTTTCGTCCCTCTTCGTCCTACCATTTGATCAGTTGGCCTTCTTTCGACCATGTTCGTCTAGTTCGTCCATCTTCATCCTCTTGGCCCTCCCATTAGATCCGTTGGCCTTCTTTGGACAATGTTCGTCTCGTTCGTCCCTCTTCGTCCTCCCATTTGATCCGTTGGCCTTCTTTGGACCAAGTTCGTCACTTTCGTCCCTCTTCGTCCTACCATTTGATCCGTTGGCCTTCTTTGGATCAAGTTCGTCTCGTTAGTCCCTGTTCGTCCTCCCATTTGATCCGTTGGCCTTCTTTGGACCAAGTTCGTCACTCTCGTCCCTCTTCGTCCTACCATTCGATCTGTTGGCCTTTTTTCGACCATGTTCGTCTAGTTCGTCCATCTTCATCCTCCCATTTGATCCGTTGGCCTTCTTTGGATCAAGTTCGTCTCGTTAGTCCATCTTCGTCCTCCCATTTGATCCGTTGGCCTTCTTTGGATCAAGTTCGTCTCTTTCGTCCCTCTTCGTCCTCCCATTAGATCCGTTGGCCTTCTTTGTACCAAGATCGTCTCGTTCGTCCATCTTCGTCCTCCCATTTGATTCGTTGGCGTTTTTTGGAACAAGCTTGTCTCGTTTGTCCCTCTTCATGCTCCAATTTGACCCGTTGGAATTCTTTGGAAAACGTTCGTCTCGTTCGTCCCTTTTCGTCCTCCCATTTGATCCGTTGGCCTTCTTTGGATCAAGTTCGTCTCTTTCGTCCCTCTTCGTCCTCCCATTTGATCTGTTGGCCTTCTTTGGACCAAGTTCGTCACTTTCGTCCCTCTTCGTCCTAACATTTGATCTGTTGGCCTTCTTTGGACGATGTTCGTCTCGTTAGTCCCTCTTCGTCCTCCCATTTGATCCGTTGGCCTTCTTTGGACCAAGTTCGTCTCGTTCGTCCATCTTCGTCCTCGCATTAGATCCGTTGGCCTTCTTCGTACCAAGTTCGTCTCGTTCGTCCATCTTCGTCCTCGCATCAAATCCGTTGGCCTTTTTTGGACAAAGTTCGTATCGTTAGTCCCTCTTCGTCCTCCCATTTGATCCGTTGGACTTCTTTGGACCAAGCTCGTCTCATTCGTCCATCTTCGTCCACCCATTTGATCCGTTGGCCTTCTTTGGACCAAGTTCGTCTCGTTCATCCATCATCGTTCGTCCCTCTTCTTCCTCCCATTAGATCCGTTGGCCTTCTTTGGACCATGTTCGTCACGTTCATCCATCTTCGTAGTCCCATTTGATCCGTTGGGCTTCTTTGGACCAAGTTTGTCTCGTTCGTCCATCTTCGTCCTCCCATTTGATATGTTGGCCTTCTTTGGACCAAGTTCGTCTCGTTCGTCTCGTTCGTCCATCTTCGGGCTTGCATTAGATCCGTTGGCCTTCTTTGGACCAAGTTCTTTTCGTTCGTCCATCTTCGTCCTCCCATTTGATCCGTTGGCCTTCTTTGGACCAAGTTCGTCGCGTTAGTCCCTCTTCGTCCTCCCATTTGATCCGTTGGCCTTCTTTGGATCAAGTTCGTCTCTTTCGTCCCTCTTCGTGCTGCCATTTGATCCGTTGGCCTTCTTTGGACCAAGTTCGTCACTTTCGTCCCTCTTCGTCCTACCATTTGATCTGTTGGCCTTCTTTGGACCATGTTCGTCTAGTTCGTCCATCTTCGTCCTCCCATTTGATCCATTGGCCTTCTTTGGAAGAAGTTCGTCTCGTTAGTCCCTCTTCGTCCTCCCATCTGGTCCGTTGGCTTTCTTTGGACCAAGTTCGTCTCTTTCGTCCCTCTTCGTCCTACCATTTGATCTGTTGGCCTTCTTTGGATGATGTTCGTCTCGTTAGACCCTCTTCGTCCTCCCATTTGATCCGTTCGCCATCTTTGGACCAAGTTCGTTTCGTTCGTCCATCTTCGTCCTCCAATTTGATCCGTTGGCCTTCTTTGGACCATGTTCGTCTCGTTCGTCCCTCTTCGCCCTCCCATTAGACCCGTTGGCCTTCTTTGGACCAAGTTCGAATCGTTCGTCCCTCTTCGTCCTCCCATTAGATCCGTTGGCCTTCTTTGGATCAAGTCCTTCTTTGGATCAAATTCATCTCGTTCGTCCATCTTCGACTTCCCATTAGATCTGTTTGCCTTCGTTGGACCAAGTTCGTCTCGTTCGTCCATGTTCGTCATCCCATTTGATCCGTTGGCCTTCTTTGGACCAAGTTCGTCTTGTTCGTCCATCATCGTGCTTGCATTAGATTCGTTGGCCTTCTTTGTACCAAGTTCGAATCGTTCGTCCCTCTTCGTCCTCCCATTAGATCCGTTGGCCTTCTTTGGATCAAGTCCTTCTTTGGATCAAGTTCGTCTCTTTCGTCCCTCTTCGTCCACCCATTTGATCCGTTGGCCTTCTTTGGACCAAGTTCGTCACTTTCGTCCCTCTTCGTCCTACCATTTGATCTGTTGGCCTTCATTGGACCATGTTCGTCTAGTTCGTCCATCATCATCCTCCCATTTGATCCGTTGGCCTTCTTTGGATCAAGTTCGTCTCGTTAGTTCCTCTTCGTCCTCCCATTTGATCCGTTGGCCTTCTTTGTACCAAGATCGTCTCGTTCGTCCATCTTCGTCCTCCCATTTGATTCCTTGGCGTTTTTTGGAACAAGCTTGTCTCGTTTGTCCCTCTTCATGCTCCCATTTGATCCGTTGGAATTCTTTGGAAAACGTTCGTCTCGTTCGTCCCTTTTCGTCCTCCCATTAGATCCGTTGGCCTTCTTTGGACCAAGTTCGTCTCGTTCGTCAATCTTCGTCCTCGCATTAGATCCGTTGGCCTTCTTTGGAACAAGTTTGTCTCGTTCGTCCATCATTGTCGTCGCATTAGATCCGTTGTCCTTCTTTGGATCAAGTTCGTCTCTTTCGTCCCTCTTCGTCCACCCATTTGATCCGTTGGCCTTCTTTGGACCAAGTTCGTCACTTTCGTCCCTCTTCGTCCTACCATTTGATCTGTTGGCCTTCATTGGACCATGTTCGTCTAGTTCGTCCATCATCATCCTCCCATTTGATCCGTTGGCCTTCTTTGGATCAAGTTCATCTCGTTAGTTCCTCTTCGTCCTCCCATTTGATCCGTTGGCCTTCTTTGGACCAAGTTCGTCACTTTCGTCCCTCTTCGTCCTACCATTTGATCTGTTGGCCTTCTTTGGACCATGTTCGTCTAGTTCGTCCATCTTCTTCCTCGCATTTTATACGTTGGCCTTCTTTGGATCATGTTCGTCTCGTTAGTCCCTCTTCGTCCTCGCATTTGATCCGTTGGCCTTCTTTGGATCAAGTTCGTGTCTTTCGTCCCTCTTCGTCCTCCCATTTGATCTGTTGGCCTTCTTTGGACGATGTTCGTCTCGTTAGTCCCTCTTCGTCCTCCCATTTGATCCGTTGGCCTTCTTTGGACCAAGTTCGTCTCGTTAGTCCATCTTCGTCGTCGCATTAGATCCGTTGGCCTTCTTTGGACCATGTTCGTCTCGTTAGTCCTTCTTCGTCCTCCCATTAGATCCGTTGGACTTCTTTGGACCAAGCTCATCTCGTTTGTCCATCTTCGTCCTCCCATTTGATCCGTTGGCCTTCTGTGGACCAAGTTCGTCTCGTTCATCCATCATCGTTCGTCCCTCTTCGTCCTCCCATTAGATCCGTTGGCCTTCTTTGGACAAAGTTCGTCTCGTTCGTGCCTCTTCGTCCTCCCATTTGATCCGTTGGCCTTCTTTGGACCAAGTTCGTCACTTTCGTCCCTCTTCGTCCTACGATTTGATCTGTTGGCCTTCTTTGGACCATGTTCGTCTAGTTCGTCCATCTTCGTCCTCCCATTTGATCCGTTGGCCTTCTTTGGATCAAGTTCGTCACTTTTGTCCCTCTTCGTCCTACCATTTGATCTGTTGGCCTTCTTTGGACCATGTTCGTCTAGTTCGTCCATCTTTATCCTCCCATTTGATCCGTTGGCCTTCTTTGGATCAAGTTCGTCTCGTTAGTCCCTCTTCGTCCTCCCATTTGATCCGTTGGACTTCTTTGGACCAAGCTCGTCTCATTCGTCCATCTTCGTCCACCCATTTGATCCGTTGGCCTTCTTTGGACCAAGTTCGTCTCGTTCATCCATCATCGTTCGTCCCTCTTCTTCCTCCCATTAGATCCGTTGGCCTTCTTTGGACCATGTTCGTCATGTTCGTCCATCTTCGTAGTCCCATTTGATCCGTTGGGCTTCTTTGGACCAAGTTCATCTCGTTCGTCCATCTTCGGGCTTGCATTAGATCCGTTGGCCTTCTTTGGACCAAGTTCTTTTCGTTCGTCCATCTTCGTCCTCCCATTTGATCCGTTGGCCTTCTTTGGACCAAGTTCGTCTCGTTCGTCCCTCTTCGCCCTCCCATTAGATCCGTTGGCCTTCTTTGGACCAAGTTCGTCTTATTCGTCCCTCTTCGCCCTCCCATTAGATCCGTTGGCCTTCTTTGGACAATATTCGTCTCGTTCGTCCCTCTTCGTCCTCCCATTTGACCCGTTGGCCTTCTTTGGACCAAGTTCGTCACTTTCGTCCCTCTTCGTCCTACCATTTGATCTGTTGGCCTTCTTTGGACCATGTTCGTCTAGTTCGTCCATCTTCGTCCTCCCATTTGATCCGTTGGCCTTCTTTGGACCAAGTTCGTCGCGTTAGTCCCTCTTCGTCCTCCCATTTGATCCGTTGGCCTTCTTTGGATCAAGTTCGTCTCTTTCGTCCGTCTTCGTGCTCCCATTTGATCCGTTGGCCTTCTTTGGACCAAGTTCGTCACTTTCGTCCCTCTTCATCCTACCATTTGATCTGTTGGCCTTCTTTGGACCATGTTCGTCTAGTTCGTCCATCTTCTTCCTCCCATTTGATCCGTTGGCCTTCTTTGGAAGAAGTTCGTCTCGTTAGTCCCTCTTCGTCCTCCCATCTGGTCCGTTGGCCTTCTTTGGACCAAGTTCGTCTCTTTCGTCCCTCTTCGTCCTACCATTTGATCAGTTGGCCTTCTTTCGACCATGTTCGTCTAGTTCGTCCATCTTCATCCTCTTGGCCCTCCCATTAGATCCGTTGGCCTTCTTTGGACAATGTTCGTCTCGTTCGTCCCTCTTCGTCCTCCCATTTGATCCGTTGGCCTTCTTTGGACCAAGTTCGTCACTTTCGTCCCTCTTCGTCCTACCATTTGATCCGTTGGCCTTCTTTGGATCAAGTTCGTCTCGTTAGTCCCTGTTCGTCCTCCCATTTGATCCGTTGGCCTTCTTTGGACCAAGTTCGTCACTCTCGTCCCTCTTCGTCCTACCATTCGATCTGTTGGCCTTTTTTCGACCATGTTCGTCTAGTTCGTCCATCTTCATCCTCCCATTTGATCCGTTGGCCTTCTTTGGATCAAGTTCGTCTCGTTAGTCCATCTTCGTCCTCCCATTTGATCCGTTGGCCTTCTTTGGATCAAGTTCGTCTCTTTCGTCCCTCTTCGTCCTCCCATTAGATCCGTTGGCCTTCTTTGTACCAAGATCGTCTCGTTCGTCCATCTTCGTCCTCCCATTTGATTCGTTGGCGTTTTTTGGAACAAGCTTGTCTCGTTTGTCCCTCTTCATGCTCCAATTTGACCCGTTGGAATTCTTTGGAAAACGTTCGTCTCGTTCGTCCCTTTTCGTCCTCCCATTTGATCCGTTGGCCTTCTTTGGATCAAGTTCGTCTCTTTCGTCCCTCTTCGTCCTCCCATTTGATCTGTTGGCCTTCTTTGGACCAAGTTCGTCACTTTCGTCCCTCTTCGTCCTAACATTTGATCTGTTGGCCTTCTTTGGACGATGTTCGTCTCGTTAGTCCCTCTTCGTCCTCCCATTTGATCCGTTGGCCTTCTTTGGACCAAGTTCGTCTCGTTCGTCCATCTTCGTCCTCGCATTAGATCCGTTGGCCTTCTTCGTACCAAGTTCGTCTCGTTCGTCCATCTTCGTCCTCGCATCAAATCCGTTGGCCTTTTTTGGACAAAGTTCGTATCGTTAGTCCCTCTTCGTCCTCCCATTTGATCCGTTGGACTTCTTTGGACCAAGCTCGTCTCATTCGTCCATCTTCGTCCACCCATTTGATCCGTTGGCCTTCTTTGGACCAAGTTCGTCTCGTTCATCCATCATCGTTCGTCCCTCTTCTTCCTCCCATTAGATCCGTTGGCCTTCTTTGGACCATGTTCGTCACGTTCATCCATCTTCGTAGTCCCATTTGATCCGTTGGGCTTCTTTGGACCAAGTTTGTCTCGTTCGTCCATCTTCGTCCTCCCATTTGATATGTTGGCCTTCTTTGGACCAAGTTCGTCTCGTTCGTCTCGTTCGTCCATCTTCGGGCTTGCATTAGATCCGTTGGCCTTCTTTGGACCAAGTTCTTTTCGTTCGTCCATCTTCGTCCTCCCATTTGATCCGTTGGCCTTCTTTGGACCAAGTTCGTCTCGTTCGTCCCTCTTCGCCCTCCCATTAGATCCGTTGGCCTTCTTTGGACCAAGTTCGTCTCGTTCGTCCCTCTTGGCCCTCCCATTAGATCCGTTGGCCTTCTTTGGACAATATTCGTCTCGTTCGTCCCTCTTCGTCCTCCCATTTGACCCGTTGGCCTTCTTTGGACCAAGTTCGTCACTTTCGTCCCTCTTCGTCCTACCATTTGATCTGTTGGCCTTCTTTGGACCATGTTCGTCTAGTTCGTCCATCTTCGTCCTCCCATTTGATCTGTTGCCCTTCTTTGGACCAAGTTCGTCGCGTTAGTCCCTCTTCGTCCTCCCATTTGATCCGTTGGCCTTCTTTGGATCAAGTTCGTCTCTTTCGTCCCTCTTCGTGCTCCCATTTGATCCGTTGGCCTTCTTTGGACCAAGTTCGTCACTTTCGTCCCTCTTCGTCCTACCATTTGATCTGTTGGCCTTCTTTGGACCATGTTCGTCTAGTTCGTCCCTCTTCGTCCTCCCATTTGATCCGTTGGCCTTCTTTGGACCAAGTTCGTCGCGTTAGTCCCTCTTCGTCCTCCCATTTGATCCGTTGGCCTTCTTTGGATCAAGTTCGTCTCTTTCGTCCCTCTTCGTGCTCCCATTTGATCCGTTGGCCTTCTTTGGAACAAGTTCGTCACTTTCGTCCCTCTTCGTCCTACCATTTGATCTGTTGGCCTTCTTTGGACCATGTTCGTCTAGTTCGTCCATCATCATCCTCCCATTTGATCCGTTGGCCTTCTTTGGATCAAGTTCGTCTCGTTAGTTCCTCTTCGTCCTCCCATTTGATCCGTTGGCCTTCTTTGGACCAAGTTCGTCACTTTCGTCCCTCTTCGTCCTACCATTTGATCTGTTGGCCTTCTTTGGACCATGTTCGTCTAGTTCGTCCATCTTCGTCCTCCCATTTGATCCGTTGGCCTTCCTTGGAAGAAGTTCGTCTCGTTAGTCCCTCTTCGTCCTCCCATCTGGTCTGTTGGCCTTCTTTGGACCATGTTCGTCACTTTCGTCCCTCTTCGTCCTACCATTTGATCTGTTGGCCTTCTTTGGACGATGTTCGTCTCGTTATTCCCACTTTGTCCTCCCATTTGATCTGTTGGCCTTCTTTGGACCAAGTTCGTCTCGTTTGTCCATCTTCGTCCTCACATTAGATCCGTTGGCCTTCTTTGTACCAAGTTCGTCTCGTTCGTCCATCTTCGTCCTCGCATCAAATCCGTTGGCCTTTTTTGGACCAAGTTCGTCTCGTTAGTCCCTCTTCGTCCTCCCATTTGATCCGTTGGACTTCTTTGGACCAAGCTCGTCTCATTTGTCCATCTTCGTCCACCCATTTGATCCGTTGGCCTTCTTTGGACCAAGTTCGTCTCGTTCATCCATCATCGTTCGTCCCTCTTCTTCCTCCCATTAGATCCGTTGGCCTTCTTTGGTCCATGTTCGTCACGTTCGTCCATCTTCGTAGTCCCGTTTGATCCGTTGGGCTTCTTTGGACCAAGTTTGTCTCGTTCGTCCATCTTCGTCCTCCCATTTGATCTGTTGGCCTTCTTTGAACCAAGTTCGTCTCGTTCGTCCATCTTCGGGCTTGCATTAGATCCGTTGGCCTTCTTTGGACCAAGTTCTTTTCGTTCGTCCATCTTCGTCCTCCCATTTGATCCGTTGGCCTTCTTTGGACCAAGTTCGCCTCGTTCGTCCCTCTTCGCCCTCCCATTACATCCGTTGGCCTTCTTTGGACCAAGTTCGTCTCGTTCGTCCCTCTTGGCCCTCCCATTAGATCCGTTGGCCTTCTTTGGACAATGTTCGTCTCGTTCGTCCCTCTTCGTCCTCCCATTTGATCTGTTGGCCTTCTTTGGACCAAGTTCGTTACTTTCGTCCCTCTTCGTCCTACCATTTGATCCGTTGGCCTTCTTTGGATCAAGTTCGTCTCGTTAGTCCCTGTTCGTCCTCCCATTTGATCCGTTGGCCTTCTTTGGACCAAGTTCGTCACTCTCGTCCCTCTTCGTCCTACCATTCGATCTGTTGGCCTTCTTTCGACCATGTTCGTCTAGTTCGTCCATCTTCATCCTCCCATTTGATCCGTTGGCCTTCTTTGGATCAAGTTCGTCTCGTTAGTCCCTCTTCGTCCTCCCATTTGATCCGTTGGCCTTCTTTGGATCAAGTTCGTCTCTTTCGTCCCTCTTCGTCCTCCCATTTGATCCGTTGGCCTTCTTTGGACCAAGTTTGTCTCGTTAGTCCCTCTTCGTCCTCCCATTAGATCCGTTGGCCTTCTTTGTACCAAGATCGTCTCGTTCGTCCATCTTCGTCCTCCCATTTGATTCGTTGGCATTTTTTGGAACAAGCTTGTCTCGTTTGTCCCTCTTCATGCTCCCATTTGACCCGTTGGAATTCTTTGGAAAACGTTCGTCTCGTTCGTCCCTTTTCGTCCTCCCATTTGATCCGTTGGCCTTCTTTGGATCAAGTTCGTCTCTTTCGTCCCTCTTCGTCCTCCCATTTGATCTGTTGGGCTTCTTTGGACCAAGTTCGTCACTTTCGTCCCTCTTCGTCCTAACATTTGATCTGTTGGCCTTCTTTGGACGATGTTCGTCTCGTTAGTCCCTCTTCGTCCTCCCATTTGATCCGTTGGCCTTCTTTGGACCAAGTTCGTCTCGTTCGTCCATCTTCGTCCTCGCATTAGATCCGTTGGCCTTCTTCGTACCAAGTTCGTCTCGTTCGTCCATCTTCGTCCTCGCATCAAATCCGTTGGCCTTTTTTGGACAAAGTTCGTCTCGTTAGTCCCTCTTCGTCCTCCCATTTGATCCGTTGGACTTCTTTGGACCAAGCTCGTCTCATTCGTCCATCTTCGTCCACCCATTTGATCCGTTGGCCTTCTTTGGACCAAGTTCGTCTCGTTCATCCATCATCGTTCGTCCCTCTTCTTCCTCCCATTAGATCCGTTGGCCTTCTTTGGACCATGTTCGTCACGTTCGTCCATCTTCGTAGTCCCATTTGATCCGTTGGGCTTCTTTGGACCAAGTTTGTCTCGTTCGTCCATCTTCGTCCTCCCATTTGATATGTTGGCCTTCTTTGGACCAAGTTCGTCTCGTTCGTCCATCTTCGGGCTTGCATTAGATCCGTTGGCCTTCTTTGGACCAAGTTCTTTTCGTTCGTCCATCTTCGTCCTCCCATTTGATCCGTTGGCCTTCTTTGGACCAAGTTCGTCTCGTTCGTCCCTCTTCGCCCTCCCATTAGATCCGTTGGCCTTCTTTGGATCAAGTTCGTCTCGTTCGTCCCTCTTGGCCCTCCCATTAGATCCGTTGGCCTTCTTTGGACAATATTCGTCTCGTTCGTCCCTCTTCGTCCTCCCATTTGACCCGTTGGCCTTCTTTGGACCAAGTTCGTCACTTTCGTCCCTCTTCGTCCTACCATTTGATCTGTTGGCCTTCTTTGGACCATGTTCGTCTAGTTCGTCCATCTTCGTCCTCCCATTTGATCCGTTGGCCTTCTTTGGACCAAGTTCGTATCGTTCGTCCCTCTTCGTCCTCCCATTAGATCCGTTGGCCTTCTTTGGATCAAGTCCTTCTTTGGATCAAATTCATCTCGTTCGTCCATCTTCGACTTCCCATTAGATCTGTTTGCCTTCTTTGGACCAAGTTCGTCTCGTTCGTCCATGTTCGTCCTCCCATTTGATCCGTTGGCCTTCTTTGGACCAAGTTCGTCTTGTTCGTCCATCATCGTGCTTGCATTAGATTCGTTGGCCTTCTTTGTACCATGTTTGTCTCGTTCGTACCTCTTCGTCCTCCCATTAGATCCGTTGGCCTTCTTTGTACCAAGATCGTCTCGTTCGTCCATCTTCGTCCTCCCATTTGATTCGTTGGCGTTTTTTGGAACAAGCTTGTCTCGTTTGTCCCTCTTCATGCTCCCATTTGATCCGTTGGAATTCTTTGGAAAACGTTCGTCTCGTTCGTCCCTTTTCGTCCTCCCATTAGATCCGTTGGCCTTCTTTGGACCAAGTTCGTCTCGTTCGTCAATCTTCATCCTCGCATTAGATCCGTTGGCCTTCTTTGGAACAAGTTCGTGTCGATCGTCCATCATTGTCGTCGCATTAGATCCGTTGTCCTTCTTTGGATCAAGTTCGTCTCTTTCGTCCCTCTTCGTCCACCCATTTGATCCGTTGGCCTTCTTTGGACCAAGTTCGTCACTTTCGTCTCTCTTCGTCCTACCATTTGATCTGTTGGCCTTCATTGGACCATGTTCGTCTAGTTCGTCCATCATCATCCTCCCATTTGATCCGTTGGCCTTCTTTGGATCAAGTTCGTCTCGTTAGTTCCTCTTCGTCCTCCCATTTGATCCGTTGGCCTTCTTTCGACCAAGTTCGTCTCGTTCATCCATCATCGTTCGTCCCTCTTCTTCCTCCCATTAGATCCGTTGGCCTACTTTGGTCCATGTTCGTCACGTTCGTCCATCTTCGTAGTCCCGTTTGATCCGTTGGGCTTCTTTGGACCAAGTTTGTCTCGTTCGTCCATCTTCGTCCTCCCATTTGATCTGTTGGCCTTCTTTGAACCAAGTTCGTCTCGTTCGTCCATCTTCGGGCTTGCATTAGATCCGTTGGCCTTCTTTGGACCAAGTTCTTTTCGTTCTTCCATCTTCGTCCTCCCATTTGATCCGTTGGCCTTCTTTGGACCAAGTTCGTCTCGTTCGTCCCTCTTCGCCCTCCCATTACATCCGTTGGCCTTCTTTGGACCAAGTTCGTCTCGTTCGTCCCTCTTGGCCATCCCATTAGATCCGTTGGCCTTCTTTGGACAATGTTCGTCTCGTTCGTCCCTCTTCGTCCTCCCATTTGATCCGTTGGCCTTCTTTGGACCAAGTTCGTCACTTTCGTCCCTCTTCGTCCTACCATTTGATCTGTTGGCCTTCTTTGGATCAAGTTCGTCTCGTTAGTCCCTGTTCGTCCTCCCATTTGATCCGTTGGCCTTCTTTGGACCAAGTTCGTCACCCTCGTCCCTCTTCGTCCTACCATTCGATCTGTTGGCCTTCTTTCGACCATGTTCGTCTAGTTCGTCCATCTTCATCCTCCCATTTGATCCGTTGGCCTTCTTTGGATCAAGTTCGTCTCGTTAGTCCCTCTTCGTCCTCCCATTTGATCCGTTGGCCTTCTTTGGATCAAGTTCGTCTCTTTCGTCCCTCTTCGTCCTCCCATTTGATCCGTTGGCCTTCTTTGGACCAAGTTCGTCTCGTTAGTCCCTCTTCGTCCTCCCATTAGATCCGTTGGCCTTCTTTGTACCAAGATCGTCTCGTTCGTCCATCTTCGTCCTCCCATTTGATTCGTTGGCGTTTTTTTGGAACAAGCTTGTCTCGTTTGTCCCTCTTCATGCTCCCATTTGACCCGTTGGAATTCTTTGGAAAACGTTCGTCTCGTTCGTCCCTTTTCGTCCTCCCATTTGATCCGTTGGCCTTCTTTGGATCAAGTTCGTCTCTTTCGTCCCTCTTCGTCCTCCCATTTGATCTGTTGGCCTTCTTTGGACCAAGTTCGTCACTTTCGTCCCTCTTCGTCCTAACATTTGATCTGTTGGCCTTCTTTGGACGATGTTCGTCTCGTTAGTCCCTCTTCGTCCTCCCATTTGATCCGTTGGCCTTCTTTGGACCAAGTTCGTTTCGTTCGTCCATCTTCGTCCTCGCATTAGATCCGTTGGCCTTCTTTGTACCAAGTTCGTCTCGTTCGTCCATCTTCGTCCTCGCATCAAATCCGTTGGCCTTTTTTGGACAAAGTTCGTCTCGTTAGTCCCTCTTCGTCCTCCCATTTGATCCGTTGGACTTCTTTGGACCAAGCTCGTCTCATTCGTCCATCTTCGTCCACCCATTTGATCCGTTGGCCTTCTTTGGACCAAGTTCGTCTCGTTCATCCATCATCGTTCGTCCCTCTTCTTCCTCCCATTAGATCCGTTGGCCTTCTTTGGACCATGTTCGTCACGTTCGTCCATCTTCGTAGTCCCATTTGATCCGTTGGGCTTCTTTGGACCAAGTTTGTCTCGTTCGTCCATCTTCGTCCTCCCATTTGATCTGTTGGCCTTCTTTGGACCAAGTTCGTCTCGTTCGTCCATCTTCGGGCTTGCATTAGATCCGTTGGCCTTCTTTGGACCAAGTTCTTTTCGTTCGTCCATCTTCGTCCTCCCATTTGATCCGTTGGCCTTCTTTGGACCAAGTTCGTCTCGTTCGTCCCTCTTCGCCCTCCCATTAGATCCGTTGGCCTTCTTTGGATCAAGTTCGTCTCGTTCGTCCCTCTTGGCCCTCCCATTAGATCCGTTGGCCTTCTTTGGACAATATTCGTCTCGTTCGTCCCTCTTCGTCCTCCCATTTGACCCGTTGGCCTTCTTTGGACCAAGTTCGTCACTTTCGTCCCTCTTCGTCCTACCATTTGATCTGTTGGCCTTCTTTGGACCATGTTCGTCTAGTTCGTCCATCTTCGTCCTCCCATTTGATCCGTTGGCCTTCTTTGGACCAAGTTCGTATCGTTCGTCCCTCTTCGTCCTCCCATTAGATCCGTTGGCCTTCTTTGGATCAAGTCCTTCTTTGGATCAAATTCATCTCGTTCGTCCATCTTCGACTTCCCATTAGATCTGTTTGCCTTCTTTGGACCAAGTTCGTCTCGTTCGTCCATGTTCGTCCTCCCATTTGATCCGTTGGCCTTCTTTGGACCAAGTTCGTCTTGTTCGTCCATCATCGTGCTTGCATTAGATTCGTTGGCCTTCTTTGTACCAAGTTTGTCTCGTTCGTACCTCTTCGTCCTCCCATTAGATCCGTTGGCCTTCTTTGTACCAAGATCGTCTCGTTCGTCCATCTTCGTCCTCCCATTTGATTCGTTGGCGTTTTTTGGAACAAGCTAGTCTCGTTTGTCCCTCTTCATGCTCCCATTTGACCCGTTGGAATTCTTTGGAAAACGTTCGTCTCGTTCGTCCCTTTTCGTCCTCCCATTAGATCCGTTGGCCTTCTTTGGACCAAGTTCGTCTCGTTCGTCAATCTTCATCCTCGCATTAGATCCGTTGGCCTTCTTTGGAACAAGTTCGTGTCGTTCGTCCATCATTGTCGTCGCATTAGATCCGTTGTCCTTCTTTGGATCAAGTTCGTCTCTTTCGTCCCTCTTCGTCCACCCATTTGATCCGTTGGCCTTCTTTGGACCAAGTTCGTCACTTTCGTCTCTCTTCGTCCTACCATTTGATCTGTTGGCCTTCATTGGACCATGTTCGTCTAGTTCGTCCATCATCATCCTCCCATTTGATCCGTTGGCCTTCTTTCGACCAAGTTCGTCACTTTCGTCCCTCTTCGTCCTACCATTTGATCTGTTGGCCTTCTTTGGACCATGTTCGTCTAGTTCGTCCATCTTCGTCCTCCCATTTGATCCGTTGGCCTTCCTTGGAAGAAGTTCGTCTCGTTAGTCCCTCTTCGTCCTCCCATCTGGTCCGTTGGCCTTCTTTGGACCATGTTCGTCACTTTCGTCCCTCTTCGTCCTACAATTTTATCTGTTGGCCTTCTTTGGACGATGTTCGTCTCGTTATTCCCTCTTTGTCCTCCCATTTGATCTGTTGGCCTTCTTTGGACCAAGTTCGTCTCGTTTGTCCATCTTCGTCCTCGCATTAGATCCGTTGGCCTTCTTTGTACCAAGTTCGTCTCGTTCGTCCATCTTCGTCCTCGCATCAAATCCGTTGGCCTTTTTTGGACCAAGTTCGTCTCGTTAGTCCCTCTTCGTCCTCCCATTTGATCCGTTGGACTTCTTTGGACCAAGCTCGTCTCATTTGTCCATCTTCGTCCACCCATTTGATCCGTTGGCCTTCTTTGGACCAAGTTCGTCTCGTTCATCCATCATCGTTCGTCCCTCTTCTTCCTCCCATTAGATCCGTTGGCCTTCTTTGGTCCATGTTCGTCACGTTCGTCCATCTTTGTAGTCCCGTTTGATCCGTTGGGCTTCTTTGGACCAAGTTTGTCTCGTTCGTCCATCTTCGTCCTCCCATTTGATCTGTTGGCCTTCTTTGAACCAAGTTCGTCTCGTTCGTCCATCTTCGGGCTTGCATTAGATCCGTTGGCCTTCTTTGGACCAAGTTCTTTTCGTTCGTCCATCTTCGTCCTCCCATTTGATCCGTTGGCCTTCTTTGGACCAAGTTCGTCTCGTTCGTCCCTCTTGGCCCTCCCATTAGAACCGTTGGCATTCTTTGGACAATGTTCGTCTCGTTCGTCCCTCTTCGTCCTCCCATTTGATCCGTTGGCCTTCTTTGGACCAAGTTCGTCACTTTCGTCCCTCTTCGTCCTACCATTTGATCCGTTGGCCTTCTTTGGATCAAGTTCGTCTCGTTAGTCCCTGTTCGTCCTCCCATTTGATCCGTTGGCCTTCTTTGGACCAAGTTCGTCACTCTCGTCCCTCTTCGTCCTACCATTCGATCTGTTGGCCTTCTTTCGACCATGTTCGTCTAGTTCGTCCATCTTCATCCTCCCATTTGATCCGTTGGCCTTCTTTGGATCAAGTTCGTCTCGTTAGTCCCTCTTCGTCCTCCCATTTGATCCGTTGGCCTTCTTTGGATCAAGTTCGTCTCTTTCGTCCCTCTTCGTCCTCCCATTTGATCCGTTGGCCTTCTTTGGACCAAGTTCGTCTCGTTAGTCCCTCTTCGTCCTCCCATTAGATCCGTTGGCCTTCTTTGTACCAAGATCGTCTCGTTTGTCCATCTTCGTCCTCCCATTTGATTCGTTGGCGTTTTTTGGAACAAGCTTGTCTCGTTTGTCCCTCTTCATGCTCCCATTTGACCCGTTGGAATTCTTTGGAAAACGTTCGTCTCGTTCGTCCCTTTTCGTCCTCCCATTAGATCCGTTGGCCTTCTTTGTACCAAGATCGTCTCGTTCGTCCATCTTCGTCCTCCCATTTGATTCGTTGGCGTTTTTTGGAACAAGCTTGTCTCGTTTGCCCCTCTTCATGCTCCCATTTGACCCGTTGGAATTCTTTGGAAAACGTTCGTCTCGTTCGTCCCTTTTCGTCCTCCCATTAGATCCGTTGGCCTTCTTTGGACCAAGTTCGTCTCGTTCGTCAATCTTCGTCCTCGCATTAGATCCATTGGCCTTCTTTGGAACAAGTTCGTCTCGTTTGTCCATCATTGTCGTCGCATTAGATCCGTTGTCCTTCTTTGGATCAAGTTCGTCTCTTTCGTCCCTCTTCGTCCACCCATTTGATCCGTTGGCCTTCTTTGGACCAAGTTCGTCACTTTCGTCCCTCTTCGTCCTACCGTTTGATCTGTTGGCCTTCATTGGACCATGTTCGTCTAGTTCGTCCATCATCATCCTCCCATTTGATCCGTTGGCCTTCTTTGGATCATGTTCGTCTCGTTAGTTCCTCTTCGTCCTCCCATTTGATCCGTTGGCCTTCTTTGGACCAAGTTCGTCGCTTTCGTCCCTCTTCGTCCTACCATTTGATCTGTTGGCCTTCATTGGACCATGTTCGTCTAGTTCGTCCATCATCATCCTCCCATTTGATCCGTTGGCCTTCTTTGGATCATGTTCGTCTCGTTAGTTCCTCTTCGTCCTCCCATTTGATCCGGTGGCCTTCTTTGGACCAAGTTCATCACTTTCGTCCCTCTTCATCCTACCATTTGATCTGTTGGCCTTCTTTGGACCATGTTCGTCTAGTTCGTCCATCTTCATCCTCGCATTTGATCCGTTGGCCTTCTCTGGATCATGTTCGTCTCGTTAGTCCCTCTTCGTCCTCCCATTTGATCCGTTGGCCTTCTTTGGACCATGTTCGTCTCGTTAGTCCTTCTTCGTCCTCCCATTTGATCCGTTGGACTTCTTTGGACCAAGCTCATCTCGTTTGTCCATCTTCGTCCTCCCATTTGATCCGTTGGGCTTCTTTGGACCAAGTTCGTCTCGTTCATCCATCATCGTTCGTCTCTCTTCGTCCTCCCATTAGATCCGTTGGCCTTCTTTGGACAAAGTTCGTCTCGTTCGTCCCTCTTCGTCCTCCCATTTGATCCGTTGGCCTTCTTTGGACCAAGTTCGTCACTTTCGTCCCTCTTCGTCCTACCATTTGATCTGTTGGCCTTCTTTGGACCATGTTCGTCTAGTTCGTCCATCTTCGTCCTCCCATTTGATCCATTGGCCTTCTTTGGATCAAGTTCGTCTCGTGAGTCCCTCTTCGTCCTCCCATTTGATCCGTTGGCCTTCTTTGGACCAAGTTCGTCACTTTCGTCCCTCTTCGTCCTACCATTTGATCTGTTGGCCTTCTTTGGACCATGTTCGTCTAGTTCGTCCATCTTCGTCCTCCCATTTGATCCGTTGGCCTTCTTTGGACCAAGTTCGTCACTTTCGTCCCTCTTCGTCCTACCATTTGATCTGTTGGCCTTCTTTGGACCATGTTCGTCTAGTTCGTCCATCTTCGTCCTCCCATTTGATCCGTTGGCCTTCTTTGGATCAAGTTCGTCTCGTGAGTCCCTCTTCGTCCTCCCATTTGATCCGTTGGCCTTCTTTGGACCAAGTTCGTCACTTTCGTCCCTCTTCGTCCTACCATTTGATCTGTTGGCCTTCTTTGGACCATGTTCGTCTAGTTCGTCCATCTTCGTCCTCCCATTTGATCCGTTGGCCTTCTTTGGATCAAGTTCGTCTCGTTAGTCCCTCTTCGTCCTCCCATTTGATCCGTTGGACTTCTTTGGATCAAGTTCGTCTCTTTCGTCCCTCTTCGTCCTCCCATTTGATCTGTTGGCCTTCTTTGGACCAAGTTCGTCACTTTCGTCCCTCTTCGTCCTACCATTTGATCTGTTGGACTTCTTTGGACCATGTTCGTCTAGTTCGTCCATCTTCGTCCTCCCATTTGATCCGTTGGCCTTCTTTGGAAGAAGTTCGTCTCGTTAGTCCCTCTTTGTCCTCCCATCTGCTCCGTTGGCCTTCTTTGGACCATGTTCGTCACTTTCGTCCCTCTTCGTCCTACCATTTGATCTGTTGGCCTTCTTTGGACGATGTTCGTCCCGTTAGTCTCTCTTCGTCCTCCCATTTGATCCGTTGGCCTTCTTTGGACCAAGTTCGTCTCGTTCGTCCATCTTCGTCCTCGCATTAGATCCGTTGGCCTTCTTTGTACCAAGTTCGTCTCGTTCGTCCATCTTCGTCCTCGCATCAAATCCGTTGGCCTTTTTTGGACCAAGTTCGTCTCGTTAGTCCCTCTTCGTCCCCCCATTTGTTCCGTTGGACTTCTTTGGACCAAGCTCGTCTCATTTGTCCATCTTCGTCCACCCATTTGATCCGTTGGCCTTCTTTGGACCAAGTTCGTCTCGTTCATCCATCATCGTTCGTTCCTCTTCTTCCTCCCATTAGATCCGTTGGCCTTCTTTGGACCATGTTCGTCACGTTCGTCCATCTTCGTAGTCCCATTTGATCCGTTGGGCTTCTTTGGACCAAGTTTGTCTCGTTCGTCCATCTTCGTCCTCCCATTTGATCTGTTGGCCTTCTTTGAACCAAGTTCGTCTCGTTCGTCCATCTTCGGGCTTGCATTAGATCCGTTGGCCTTCTTTGGACCAAGTTCTTTTCGTTCGTCCATCTTCGTCCTCCCATTTGATCCGTTGGCCTTCTTTGGACCAAGTTCGTCTCGTTCATCCATCATCGTTCGTTCCTCTTCTTCCTCCCATTAGATCCGTTGGCCTTCTTTGGACCATGTTCGTCACGTTCGTCCATCTTCGTAGTCCCGTTTGATCCGTTGGGCTTCTTTGGACCAAGTTTGTCTCGTTCGTCCATCTTCGTCCTCCCATTTGATCTGTTGGCCTTATTTGAACCAAGTTCGTCTCGTTCGTCCATCTTCGGGCTTGCATTAGATCCGTTGGCCTTCTTTGGACCAAGTTCTTTTCGTTCGTCCATCTTCGTCCTCCCATTTGATCCGTTGGCCTTCTTTGGACCAAGTTCGTCTCGTTCGTCCCTCTTCGCCCTCCCATTACATCCGTTGGCCTTCTTTGGACCAAGTTCGTCTCGTTCGTCCCTCTTGGCCCTCCCATTAGATCCGTTGGCATTCTTTGGACAATGTTCGTCTCGTTCGTCCCTCTTCGTCCTCCCATTTGATCCGTTGGCCTTCTTTGGACCAAGTTCGTCACTTTCGTCCCTCTTCGTCCTACCATTTGATCCGTTGGCCTTCTTTGGATCAAGTTCGTCTCGTTAGTCCCTATTCGTCCTCCCATTTGATCCGTTGGCCTTCTTTGGACCAAGTTCGTCACTCTCGTCCCTCTTCGTCCTACCATTCGATCTGTTGGCCTTCTTTCGACCATGTTCGTCTAGTTCGTCCATCTTCATCCTCCCATTTGATCCGTTGGCCTTCTTTGGATCAAGTTCGTCTCGTTAGTCCCTCTTCGTCCTCCCATTTGATCCGTTGGCCTTCTTTGGACCAAGTTCGTCTCGTTCGCCCATCTTCGTCCGCGCATTAGATCCGTTGGCCATCTTTGGACCAAGTTCGTCTCGTTCGTCCATCATTGTCGTCGCATTAGATCTATTGTCCCTCTTTGGATCAAGTTCGTGTCGTTAGTCCTTCTTCGTCCTCCCATTTGATCCGTTGGCCTTCTTTGGACCAAGTTCGTCACTTTCTCCCTCTTCGTCCCTCTTCGTCCTCCCATTTGATCCGTTGGCCTTCTTTGGACCAAGTTCGTCTCGTTAGTCCCTCTTCATCCTCCCATTAGATCCGTTGGCCTTCTTTGTACCAAGATCGTCTCGTTCGTCCATCTTCGTCCTCCCATTTGATTCGTTGGCGTTTTTTGGAACAAGCTTGTCTCGTTTGTCCCTCTTCATGCTCCCATTTGACCCGTTGGAATTCTTTGGAAAACGTTCGTCTTGTTCGTCCCTTTTCGTCCTCCCATTAGATCCGTTGGCCTTCTTTGTACCAAGATCGTCTCGTTCGTCCATCTTCGTCCTCCCATTTGATTCGTTGGCGTTTTTTGGAACAAGCTTGTCTCGTTTGTCCCTCTTCATGCTCCCATTTGACCCGTTGGAATTCTTTGGAAAACGTTCGTCTCGTTCGTCCCTTTTCGTCCTCCCATTAGATCCGTTGGCCTTCTTTGGACCAAGTTCGTCTCGTTCGTCAATCTTCGTCCTCGCATTAGATCCATTGGCCTTCTTTGGAACAAGTTCGTCTCGTTTGTCCATCATTGTCGTCGCATTAGATCCGTTGTCCTTCTTTGGATCAAGTTCGTCTCTTTCGTCCCTCTTCGTCCACCCATTTGATCCGTTGGCCTTCTTTGGACCAAGTTCGTCACTTTCGTCCCTCTTCGTCCTACCGTTTGATCTGTTGGCCTTCATTGGACCATGTTCGTCTAGTTCGTCCATCATCATCCTCCCATTTGATCCGTTGGCCTTCTTTGGATCATGTTCGTCTCGTTAGTTCCTCTTCGTCCTCCCATTTGATCCGTTGGCCTTCTTTGGACCAAGTTCGTCACTTTCGTCCCTCTTCGTCCTACCATTTGATCTGTTGGCCTTCATTGGACCATGTTCGTCTAGTTCGTCCATCATCATCCTCCCATTTGATCCGTTGGCCTTCTTTGGATCATGTTCGTCTCGTTAGTTCCTCTTCGTCCTCCCATTTGATCCGGTGGCCTTCTTTGGACCAAGTTCATCACTTTCGTCCCTCTTCATCCTACCATTTGATCTGTTGGCCTTCTTTGGACCATGTTCGTCTAGTTCGTCCATCTTCATCCTCGCATTTGATCCGTTGGCCTTCTCTGGATCATGTTCGTCTCGTTAGTCCCTCTTCGTCCTCCCATTTGATCCGTTGGACTTCTTTGGACCAAGCTCATCTCGTTTGTCCATCTTCGTCCTCCCATTTGATCCGTTGGGCTTCCTTGGACCAAGTTCGTCTCGTTCATCCATCATCGTTCGTCTCTCTTCGTCCTCCCATTAGATCCGTTGGCCTTCTTTGGACAAAGTTCGTCTCGTTCGTCCCTCTTCGTCCTCCCATTTGATCCGTTGGCCTTCTTTGGACCAAGTTCGTCACTTTCGTCCCTCTTCGTCCTACCATTTGATCTGTTGGCCTTCTTTGGACCATGTTCGTCTAGTTCGTCCATCTTCGTCCTCCCATTTGATCCGTTGGCCTTCTTTGGATCAAGTTCGTCTCGTGAGTCCCTCTTCGTCCTCCCATTTGATCCGTTGGCCTTCTTTGGACCAAGTTCGTCACTTTCGTCCCTCTTCGTCCTACCATTTGATCTGTTGGCCTTCTTTGGACCATGTTCGTCTAGTTCGTCCATCTTCGTCCTCCCATTTGATCCGTTGGCCTTCTTTGGATCATGTTCGTCTCGTTAGTCCCTCTTCGTCCTCCCATTTGATCCGTTGGCCTTCTTTGGATCAAGTTCGTCTCTTTCGTCCCTCTTCGTCCTCCCATTTGATCTGTTGGCCTTCTTTGGACCAAGTTCGTCACTTTCGTCCCTCTTCGTCCTACCATTTGATCTGTTGGACTTCTTTGGACCATGTTCGTCTAGTTCGTCCATCTTCGTCCTCCCATTTGATCTGTTGGCCTTCTTTGGAAGAAGTTCGTCTCGTTAGTCCCTCTTTGTCCTCCCATCTGCTCCGTTGGCCTTCTTTGGACCATGTTCGTCACTTTCGTCCCTCTTCGTCCTACCATTTGATCTGTTGGCGTTCTTTGGACGATGTTCGTCCCGTTAGTCTCTCTTCGTCCTCCTATTTGATCCGTTGGCCTTCTTTGGACCAAGTTCGTCTCGTTCGTCCATCTTCATCCTCGCATTAGATCCGTTGGCCTTCTTTGTACCAAGTTCGTCTCGTTCGTCCATCTTCGTCCTCGCATCAAATCCGTTGGCCTTTTTTGGACCAAGTTCGTCTCGTTAGTCCCTCTTCGTCCCCCCATTTGTTCCGTTGGACTTCTTTGGACCAAGCTCGTCTCATTTGTCCATCTTCGTCCACCCATTTGATCCGTTGGCCTTCTTTGGACCAAGTTCGTCTCGTTCATCCATCATCGTTCGTTCCTCTTCTTCCTCCCATTAGATCCGTTGGCCTTCTTTGGACCATGTTCGTCACGTTCGTCCATCTTCGTAGTCCCATTTGATCCGTTGGGCTTCTTTGGACAAAGTTTGTCTCGTTCGTCCATCTTTGTCCTCCCATTTGATCTGTTGGCCTTCTTTGGACCAAGTTCGTCTCGTTCGTCCATCTTCGGGCTTGCATTAGATCCGTTGGCCTTCTTTGGACCAAGTTCTTTTCGTTCGTCCATCTTCGTCCTCCCATTTGATCCGTTGGCCTTCTTTGGACCAAGTTCGTCTCGTTCGTCCCTCTTCGCCCTCCCATTAGATCCGTTGGCCTTCTTTCGACCAAGTTCGTCTCGTTCGTCCCTCTTGGCCCTCCCATTAGATCCGTTGGGCTTCTTTGGACAATGTTCGTCTCGTTCGTCCCTCTTCGTCCTCCCATTTGATCCGTTGGCCATCTTTGGACCAAGTTCGTCACTTTCGTCCCTCTTCGTCCTACCATTTGATCCGTTGGCCTTCTTTGGATCAAGTTCGTCTCGTTAGTCCTTCTTCGTCCTCCCATTTGATCCGTTGGCCTTCTTTGGATCAAGTTCGTCTCTTTCGTCCCTCTTCGTCCTCCCATTTGATCCGTTGGCCTTCTTTGGACCATATTCGTCTCGTTAGTCCTTCTTCGTCCTCCCATTAGATCCGTTGGACTTCTTTGGACCAAGCTCATCTCGTTTGTCCATCTTCGTCCTCCCATTTGATCCGTTGGCCTTCTTTGGACCAAGTTCATCTCGTTCATCCATCATCGTTCGTCTCTCTTCGTCCTCCAATTAGATCCGTTGGCCTTCTTTGGACAAAGTTCGTCTCGTTCGTCCCTCTTCGTCCTCCCATTTGATCTATTGGCCTTCTTTCGACCATGATCGTCTAGTTCGTCCATCTTCATCCTCCCATTTGATCCGTTGGCCTTCTTTGGATCAAGTTCGTCTCGTTAGTCCCTCTTCGTCCTCCCATTTGATCCGTTGGCCTTCTTTGGATCAAGTTCGTCTCTTTCGTCCCTCTTCGTCCTCCCATTTGATCCGTTGGCCTTCTTTGGACCATATTCGTCTCGTTAGTCCTTCTTCGTCCTCCCATTAGATCCGTTGGACTTCTTTGGACCAAGCTCATCTCGTTTGTCCATCTTCGTCCTCCCATTTGATCCGTTGGCCTTCTTTGGACCAAGTTCATCTCGTTCATCCATCATCGTTCGTCTCTCTTCGTCCTCCAATTAGATCCTTTGGCCTTCTTTGGACAATGTTCGTCTCGTTCGTCCCTCTTCGTCCTCCCATTTGATCCGTTGGCCTTTTTTGGACCAAGTTCGTCACTTTCGTCCCTCTTCGTCCTACCATTTGATCTGTTGGCCTTCTTTGGACCATGTTCGTCCAGTTCGTCCATCTTCGTCCTCCCATTTGATCCGTTGGCCTTCTTTGGATCATGTTCGTCTCGTTAGTCCTTCTTCGTCCTCCCATTTGATCCGTTGGCCTTCTTTGGACCAAGTTCGTCACTTTCGTCCCTCTTCGTCCTACCATTTGATCTGTTGGCCTTCTTTGGACCATGTTCGTCTAGTTCGTCCATCTTCATCCTCCCATTTGATCCATTGGCCTTCTTTGGACCAAGTTCGTCACTTTCGTCCCTCTTCGTCCTACCATTTGATCTGTTGGCCTTCTTTGGACCATGTTCGTCTAGTTCGTCCATCTTCGTCCTCCCATTTGATCCGTTGGCCTTCTTTGGATCAAGTTCGTCTCGTGAGTCCCTCTTCGTCCTCCCATTTGATCCGTTGGCCTTCTTTGGACCAAGTTCGTCACTTTCGTCCCTCTTCGTCCTACCATTTGATCTGTTGGCCTTCTTTGGACCATGTTCGTCTAGTTCGTCCATCTTCGTCCTCCCATTTGATCCGTTGGCCTTCTTTGGATCAAGTTCGTCTCGTTAGTCCCTCTTCGTCCTCCCATTTTATCCGTTGGCCTTCTTTGGATCAAGTTCGTCTCTTTCGTCCCTCTTCGTCCTCCCATTTGATCCGTTGGCCTTCTTTGGACCAAGTTCGTCACTTTCGTCCCTCTTCGTCCTACCATTTGATCTGTTGGCCTTCTTTGGATCAAGTTCGTCTCGTTAGTCCCTCTTCGTCCTCCCATTTGATCCGTTGGCCTTCTTTGGACCAAGTTCGTCACTTTCGTCCCTCTTCGTCCTACCATTTGATCTGTTGGACTTCTTTGGACCATGTTCGTCTAGTTCGTCCATCTTCGTCCTCCCATTTGATCCGTTGGCCTTCTTTGGAAGAAGTTCGTCTCGTTAGTCGCTCTTTGTCCTCGCATCTGGTCCGTTGGCTTTTTTGGACCAAGTTCGTCACTTTCGTCCCTCTTCGTCCTACCATTTGATCTGTTGGACTTCTTTGGACCATGTTCGTCTAGTTCGTCCATCTTCGTCCTCCCATTTGATCCGTTGGCCTTCTTTGGAAGAAGTTCGTCTCGTTAGTCGCTCTTTGTCCTCGCATCTGGTCCGTTGGCTTTTTTGGACCATGTTCGTCACTTTCGTCCAACTTGTCCTACCATTTGATCTGTTGGCCTTCTTTGGACGATGTTCGTCTCGTTAGTCCCTCTTCGTCCTCGCATTAGATCCGTTGGCCTTCTTTGAACCAAGTTCGTCTCGTTCGTCCATCTTCGGGCTTGCATTAGATCCGTTGGCCTTCTTTGGACCAAGTTCTTTTCGTTTGTCCATCTTCGTCCTCCCATTTGATCCGTTGGCCTTCTTTGGACCAAGTTCGTCTCGTTCGTCCCTCTTCGCCCTCCCATTACATCCGTTGGCCTTCTTTGGACCAAGTTCGTCTCGTTCGTCCCTCTTGGCCCTCCCATTAGATCCGTTGGCATTCTTTGGACAATGTTCGTCTCGTTCGTCCGTCTTCGTCCTCCCATTTGATCCGTTGGCCTTCTTTGGACCAAGTTCGTCACTTTCGTCCCTCTTCGTCCTACCATTTGATCCATTGGCCTTCTTTGGATCAAGTTCGTCTCGTTAGTCCCTGTTCGTCCTCCCATTTGATCCGTTGGCCTTCTTTGGACCAAGTTCGTCACTCTCGTCCCTCTTCGTCCTACCATTCGATCTGTTGGCCTTCTTTCGACCATGTTCGTCTAGTTCGTCCATCTTCATCCTCCCATTTGATCCGTTGGCCTTCTTTGGACCAAGTTCGTCTCGTTAGTCCCTCTTCGTCCTCCCATTAGATCCGTTGGCCTTCTTTGTACCAAGATCGTCTCGTTCGTCCATCTTCGTCCTCCCATTTGATTCGTTGGCGTTTTTTGGAACAAGCTTGTCTCGTTTGTCCCTCTTCATGCTCCCATTTGACCCGTTGGAATTCTTTGGAAAATGTTCGTCTCGTTCGTCCCTTTTCGTCCTCCCATTAGATCTGTTGGCCTTCTTTGTACCAAGATCGTCTCGTTCGTCCATCTTCGTCCTCCCATTTGATTCGTTGGCGTTTTTTGGAACAAGCTTGTCTCGTTTGTCCCTCTTCATGCTCCCATTTGACCCGTTGGAATTCTTTGGAAAACGTTCGTCTCGTTCGTCCCTTTTCGTCCTCCCATTAGATCCGTTGGCCTTCTTTGGACCAAGTTCGTCTCGTTCGTCAATCTTCGTCCTCGCATTAGATCCATTGGCCTTCTTTGGAACAAGTTCGTCTCGTTTGTCCATCATTGTCGTCGCATTAGATCCGTTGTCCTTCTTTGGATCAAGTTCGTCTCTTTCGTCCCTCTTCGTCCACCCATTTGATCCGTTGGCCTTCTTTGGACCAAGTTCGTCACTTTCGTCCCTCTTCGTCCTACCGTTTGATCTGTTGGCCTTCATTGGACCATGTTCGTCTAGTTCGTCCATCATCATCCTCCCATTTGATCCGTTGGCCTTCTTTGGATCATGTTCGTCTCGTTAGTTCCTCTTCGTCCTCCCATTTGATCCGTTGGCCTTCTTTGGACCAAGTTCGTCACTTTCGTCCCTCTTCGTCCTACCATTTGATCTGTTGGCCTTCATTGGACCATGTTCGTCTAGTTCGTCCATCATCATCCTCCCATTTGATCCGTTGGCCTTCTTTGGATCATGTTCGTCTCGTTAGTTCCTCTTCGTCCTCCCATTTGATCCGGTGGCCTTCTTTGGACCAAGTTCATCACTTTCGTCCCTCTTCATCCTACCATTTGATCTGTTGGCCTTCTTTGGACCATGTTCGTCTAGTTCGTCCATCTTCATCCTCGCATTTGATCCGTTGGCCTTCTCTGGATCATGTTCGTCTCGTTAGTCCCTCTTCGTCCTCCCATTTGATCCGTTGGCCTTCTTTGGACCATGTTCGTCTCGTTAGTCCTTCTTCATCCTCCCGTTTGATCCGTTGGACTTCTTTGGACCAAGCTCATCTCGTTTGTCCATCTTCGTCCTCCCATTTGATCCGTTGGCCTTTTTTGGACCAAGTTCGTCTCGTTCATCCATCATCGTTCGTCTCTCTTCGTCCTCCCATTAGATCCGTTGGCCTTCTTTGGACAAAGTTCGTCTCGTTCGTCCCTCTTCGTCCTCCCATTTGATCCGTTGGCCTTCTTTGGACCAAGTTCGTCACTTTCGTCCCTCTTCGTCCTACCATTTGATCTGTTGGCCTTCTTTGGACCATGTTCGTCTAGTTCGTCCATCTTCGTCCTCCCATTTGATCCGTTGGCCTTCTTTGGATCAAGTTCGTCTCGTGAGTCCCTCTTCGTCCTCCCATTTGATCCGTTGGCCTTCTTTGGACCAAGTTCATCACTTTCGTCCCTCTTCGTCCTACCATTTGATCTGTTGGCCTTCTTTGGACCATGTTCGTCTAGTTCGTCCATCTTCGTCCTCCCATTTGATCCGTTGGCCTTCTTTGGATCAAGTTCGTCTCGTTAGTCCCTCTTCGTCCTCCCATTTGATCCGTTGGCCTTCTTTGGATCAAGTTCGTCTCTTTCGTCCCTCTTCGTCCTCCCATTTGATCCGTTGGCCTTCTTTGGAAGAAGTTCGTCTCGTTAGTCGCTCTTTGTCCTCGCATCTGGTCCGTTGGCTTTTTTGGACCATGTTCGTCACTTTCGTCCCTCTTCGTCCTACCATTTGATCTGTTGGCCTTCTTTGGACGATGTTCGTCTCGTTAGTCCCTCTTCGTCCTCGCATTAGATCCGTTGGCCTTCTTTGAACCAAGTTCGTCTCGTTCGTCCATCTTCGGGCTTGCATTAGATCCGTTGGCCTTCTTTGGACCAAGTTCTTTTCGTTTGTCCATCTTCGTCCTCCCATTTGATCCGTTGGCCTTCTTTGGACCAAGTTCGTCTCGTTCGTCCATCTTCGCCCTCCCATTACATCCGTTGGCCTTCTTTGGACCAAGTTCGTCTCGTTCGTCCCTCTTGGCCCTCCCATTAGATCCGTTGGAATTCTTTGGACAATGTTCGTCTCGTTCGTCCGTCTTCGTCCTCCCATTTGATCCGTTGGCCTTCTTTGGACCAAGTTCGTCACTTTCGTCCCTCTTCGTCCTACCATTTGATCCATTGGCCTTCTTTGGATCAAGTTCGTCTCGTTAGTCCCTGTTCGTCCTCCCATTTGATCCGTTGGCCTTCTTTGGACCAAGTTCGTCACTCTCGTCCCTCTTCGTCCTACCATTCGATCTGTTGGCCTTCTTTCGACCATGTTCGTCTAGTTCGTCCATCTTCATCCTCCCATTTGATCCGTTGGCCTTCTTTGGATCAAGTTCGTCTCGTTAGTCCCTCTTCGTCCTCCCATTTGATCCGTTGGCCTTCTTTGGATCAAGTTCGTCTCTTTCGTCCCTCTTCGTCCTCCCATTTGATCCGTTGGCCTTCTTTGGACCAAGTTCGTCTCGTTAGTCCCTCTTCGTCCTCCCATTAGATCCGTTGGCCTTCTTTGTACCAAGATCGTCTCGTTCGTCCATCTTCGTCCTCCCATTTGATTCGTTGGCGTTTTTTGGAACAAGCTTGTCTCGTTTGTCCCTCTTCATGCTCCCATTTGACCCGTTGGAATTCTTTGGAAAATGTTCGTCTCGTTCGTCCCTTTTCGTCCTCCCATTAGATCCGTTGGCCTTCTTTGTACCAAGATCGTCTCGTTCGTCCATCTTCGTCCTCCCATTTGATTCGTTGGCGTTTTTTGGAACACGCTTGTCTCGTTTGTCCCTCTTCATGCTCCCATTTGACCCGTTGGAATTCTTTGGAAAACGTTCGTCTCGTTCGTCCCTTTTCGTCCTCCCATTAGATCCGTTGGCCTTCTTTGGACCAAGTTCGTCTCGTTCGTCAATCTTCGTCCTCGCATTAGATCCATTGGCCTTCTTTGGAACAAGTTCGTCTCGTTTGTCCATCATTGTCGTCGCATTAGATCCGTTGTCCTTCTTTGGATCAAGTTCGTCTCTTTCGTCCCTCTTCGTCCACCCATTTGATCCGTTGGCCTTCTTTGGACCAAGTTCGTCACTTTCGTCCCTCTTCGTCCTACCGTTTGATCTGTTGGCCTTCATTGGACCATGTTCGTCTAGTTCGTCCATCATCATCCTCCCATTTGATCCGTTGGCCTTCTTTGGATCATGTTCGTCTCGTTAGTTCCTCTTCGTCCTCCCATTTGATCCGTTGGCCTTCTTTGGACCAAGTTCGTCACTTTCGTCCCTCTTCGTCCTACCATTTGATCTGTTGGCCTTCATTGGACCATGTTCGTCTAGTTCGTCCATCATCATCCTCCCATTTGATCCGTTGGCCTTCTTTGGATCATGTTCGTCTCGTTAGTTCCTCTTCGTCCTCCCATTTGATCCGGTGGCCTTCTTTGGACCAAGTTCATCACTTTCGTCCCTCTTCATCCTACCATTTGATCTGTTGGCCTTCTTTGGACCATGTTCGTCTAGTTCGTCCATCTTCATCCTCGCATTTGATCCGTTGGCCTTCTCTGGATCATGTTCGTCTCGTTAGTCCCTCTTCGTCCTCCCATTTGATCCGTTGGCCTTCTTTGGACCATGTTCGTCTCGTTAGTCCTTCTTCGTCCTCCCGTTTGATCCGTTGGACTTCTTTGGACCAAGCTCATCTCGTTTGTCCATCTTCGTCCTCCCATTTGATCCGTTGGCCTTTTTTGGACCAAGTTCGTCTCGTTCATCCATCATCGTTCGTCTCTCTTCGTCCTCCCATTAGATCCGTTGGCCTTCTTTGGACAAAGTTCGTCTCGTTCGTCCCTCTTCGTCCTCCCATTTGATCCGTTGGCCTTCTTTGGACCAAGTTCGTCACTTTCGTCCCTCTTCGTCCTACCATTTGATCTGTTGGCCTTCTTTGGACCATGTTCGTCTAGTTCGTCCATCTTCGTCCTCCCATTTGATCCGTTGGCCTTCTTTGGATCAAGTTCGTCTCGTGAGTCCCTCTTCGTCCTCCCATTTGATCCGTTGGCCTTCTTTGGACCAAGTTCATCACTTTCGTCCCTCTTCGTCCTACCATTTGATCTGTTGGCCTTCTTTGGACCATGTTCGTCTAGTTCGTCCATCTTCGTCCTCCCATTTGATCCGTTGGCCTTCTTTGGATCAAGTTCGTCTCGTTAGTCCCTCTTCGTCCTCCCATTTGATCCGTTGGCCTTCTTTGGATCAAATTCGTCTCTTTCGTCCCTCTTCGTCCGCCCATTTGATCCGTTGGCCTTCTTTGGAAGAAGTTCGTCTCGTTAGTCGCTCTTTGTCCTCGCATCTGGTCCGTTGGCTTTTTTGGACCATGTTCGTCACTTTCGTCCCTCTTCGTCCTACCATTTGATCTGTTGGCCTTCTTTGGACGATGTTCGTCTCGTTAGTCCCTCTTCGTCCTCGCATTAGATCCGTTGGCCTTCTTTGGACCATGTTCGTCTAGTTCGTCCATCTTCGTCCTCCCATTTGATCCGTTGGCCTTCTTTGGATCAAGTTCGTCTCGTGAGTCCCTCTTCGTCCTCCCATTTGATCCGTTGGCCTTCTTTGGACAAAGTTCGTCTCGTTCGTCCCTCTTCGTCCTCCCATTTGATCCGTTGGCCTTCTTTGGACCAAGTTCATCACTTTCGTCCCTCTTCGTCCTACCATTTGATCTGTTGGCCTTCTTTGGACCAAGTTCGTCTCGTTCGTCCCTCTTCATCCTCCCATTTGATCCGTTGGCCTTCTTTGGACAATATTCGTCTCGTTAGTCCTTCTTCGTCCTCCCATTAGATCCGTTGGACTTCTTTGGACCAAGCTCATCTCGTTTGTCCATCTTCGTCCTCCCATTTGATCTGTTGGCCTTCTTTGGACCAAGTTCATCTCGTTCATCCATCATCGTTCGTCTCTCTTCGTCCTCCAATTAGATCCGTTGGCCTTCTTTGGACAAAGTTCGTCTCGTTCGTCCCTCTTCGTCCTCCCATTTGATCTATTGGCCTTCTTTCGACCATGATCGTCTAGTTCGTCCATCTTCATCCTCCCATTTGATCCGTTGGCCTTCTTTGGATCAAGTTCGTCTCGTTAGTCCCTCTTCGTCCTCCCATTTGATCCGTTGGCCTTCTTTGGATCAAGTTCGTCTCTTTCGTCCCTCTTCGTCCTCCCATTTGATCCGTTGGCCTTCTTTGGACCATATTCGTCTCGTTAGTCCTTCTTCGTCCTCCCATTAGATCCGTTGGACTTCTTTGGACCAAGCTCATCTCGTTTGTCCATCTTCGTCCTCCCATTTGATCCGTTGGCCTTCTTTGGACCAAGTTCATCTCGTTCATCCATCATCGTTCGTCTCTCTTCGTCCTCCAATTAGATCCGTTGGCCTTCTTTGGACAAAGTTCGTCTCGTTCGTCCCTCTTCGTCCTCCCATTTGATCCGTTGGCCTTTTTTGGACCAAGTTCGTCACTTTCGTCCCTCTTCGTCCTACCATTTGATCTGTTGGCCTTCTTTGGACCATGTTCGTCTAGTTCGTCCATCTTCGTCCTCCCATTTGATCCGTTGGCCTTCTTTGGATCATGTTCGTCTCGTTAGTCCCTCTTCGTCCTCCCATTTGATCCGTTGGCCTTCTTTGGACCAAGTTCGTCACTTTCGTCCCTCTTCGTCCTACCATTTGATCTGTTGGCCTTCTTTGGACCATGTTCGTCTAGTTCGTCCATCTTCATCCTCCCATTTGATCCGTTGGCCTTCTTTGGACCAAGTTCGTCACTTTCGTCCCTCTTCGTCCTACCATTTGATCTGTTGGCCTTCTTTGGACCATGTTCGTCTAGTTCGTCCATCTTCGTCCTCCCATTTGATCCGTTGGCCTTCTTTGGATCAAGTTCGTCTCGTGAGTCCGTCTTCGTCCTCCCATTTGATCCGTTGGCCTTCTTTGGACCAAGTTCGTCACTTTCGTCCCTCTTCGTCCTACCATTTGATCTGTTGGCCTTCTTTGGACCATGTTCGTCTAGTTCGTCCATCTTCGTCCTCCCATTTGATCCGTTGGCCTTCTTTGGATCAAGTTCGTCTCGTTAGTCCCTCTTCGTCCTCCCATTTGATCCGTTGGCCTTCTTTGGATCAAGTTCGTCTCTTTCGTCCCTCTTCGTCCTCCCATTTGATCCGTTGGCCTTCTTTGGACCAAGTTCGTCACTTTCGTCCCTCTTCGTCCTACCATTTGATCTGTTGGCCTTCTTTGGATCAAGTTCGTCTCGTTAGTCCCTCTTCGTCCTCCCATTTGATCCGTTGGCCTTCTTTGGATCAAGTTTGTCTCTTTCGTCCCTCTTCGTCCTCCCATTTGATCCGTTGGCCTTCTTTGGACCATATTCGTCTCGTTAGTCCTTCTTCGTCCTCCCATTAGATCCGTTGGACTTCTTTGGACCAAGCTCATCTCGTTTGTCCATCTTCGTCCTCCCATTTCATCCGTTGGCCTTCTTTGGACCAAGTTCGTCTCGTTCATCCATCATCGTTCGTCTCTCTTCGTCCTCCAATTAGATCCGTTGGCCTTCTTTCGACAAAGTTCGTCTCGTTCGTCCCTCTTCGTCCTCCCATTTGATCCGTTGGCCTTCTTTGGACCAAGTTCGTCACTTTCGTCCCTCTTCGTCCTACCATTTGATTTGTTGGCCTGCTTTGGACCATGTTCGTCTAGTTCGTCCATCTTCGTCCTCCCATTTGATCCGTTGGCCTTCTTTGGATCATGTTCGTCTCGTTAGTCCCTCTTCGTCCTCCCATTTGATCCGTTGGCCTTCTTTAGACCAAGTTCGTCACTTTCGTCCCTCTTCGTCCTACCATTTGATCTGTTGGCCTTCTTTGGACCATGTTCGTCTAGTTCGTCCATCTTCATCCTCCCATTTGATCGGTTGGCCTTCTTTGGATCAAGTTCGTCTCGTTAGTCCCTCTTCGTCCTCCCATTTGATCCGTTGGCCTTCTTTGGATCAAGTTCGTCTCTTTCGTCCCTCTTCGTCCTCCCATTTGATCCGTTGGCCTTCTTTGGACCAAGTTCGTCACTTTCGTCCATCTTCGTCCTACCATTTGATCTGTTGGCCTTCTTTGGACGATGTTCGTCTCGTTAGTCCCTCTTCGTCCTCCCATTTGATCCGTTGGCCTTCTTTGGACCAAGTTCGTCTCGTTCGTCCATCTTCGTCCTCGCATTAGATCCGTTGGCCTTCTTTGTACCAAGTTCGTCTCGTTCGTCCATCTTCGTCCTCGCATCAAATCCGTTGGCCTTTTTTGGACCAAGTTCGTCTCGTTAGTCCCTCTTCGTCCTCCCATTTGATCCGTTGGACTTCTTTGGACCAAGCTCGTCTCATTTGTCCATCTTCGTCCACCCATTTGATCCGTTGGCCTTCTCTGGACCAAGTTCGTCTCGTTCATCCATCATTGTTCGTCCCTCTTCTTCCTCCCATTAGATCCGTTGGCCTTCTTTGGACCATGTTCGTCACGTTCGTCCATCTTCGTAGTCCCATTTGATCCGTTGGGCTTCTTTGGACCAAGTTTGTCTCGTTCGTCCATCTTCGTCCTCCCATTTGATCTGTTGGCCTTCTTTGGACCAAGTTCGTCTCGTTCGTCCATCTTCGAACTTGCATTAGATCCGTTAGCCTTCTTTGGACCAAGTGCTTTTCGTTCGTCCATCTTCGTCCTCCCATTTGATCCATTGGCCTTCTTTGGACCAAGTTCGTCTCGTTCGTCCCTCTTCGCCCTCCCATTAGATCCGTTGGCCTTCTTTGGACCAAGTTCGTCTCGTTCGTCCCTCTTGGCCCTCCCATTAGATCCGTTGGCCTTCTTTGGACAATGTTCGTCTCGTTCGTCCCTCTTCGTCCTCCCATTTGATCCGTTGGCCTTCTTTGGACCAAGTTCGTCACTTTCGTCCCTCTTCGTCTTACCATTTGATCCGTTGGCCTTCTTTGGATCAAGTTCGTCTCGTTAGTCCCTCTTCGTCCTCCCATTTGATCCGTTGGCCTTCTTTGGATCAAGTTCGTCTCTTTCGTCCCTCTTCGTCCTCCCATTTGATCCGTTGGCCTTCTTTGGACCATGTTCGTCTCGTTAGTCCTTCTTCGTCCTCCCATTAGATCCGTTGGCCTTCTTTGGATCAAGTTCGTCTCGTTAGTCCCTCTTCGTCCTCCCATTTGATCCGTTGGCCTTCTTTGGATCAAGTTCGTCTCTTTCGTCCCTCTTCGTCCTCCCATTTGATCCGTTGGCCTTCTTTGGACCATGTTCGTCTCGTTAGTCCTTCTTCGTCCTCCCATTAGATCCGTTGGACTTCTTTGGACCAAGCTCATCTCGTTTGTCCATCTTCGTCCTCCCATTTGATCCGTTGGCCTTCTTTGGACCAAGTTCGTCTCGTTCATCCATCATCGTTCGTCTCTCTTCGTCCTCCCATTAGATCCGTTGGCCTTCTTTGGATCAAGTTCGTCTCGTTAGTCCCTCTTCGTCCTCCCATTTGATCCGTTGGCCTTCTTTGGATCAAGTTCGTCTCTTTCGTCCCTCTTCGTCCTCCCATTAGATCCATTGGACTTCTTTGGACCAAGCTCATCTCGTTCGTCCATCTTCGTCCTCGAATTAGATCCGTTGGCCTTCTTTGGACCAAGTTCGTCACGTTCGTCCATCTTCGTCCTCGCATTAGATCCGTTGGCCTTTTTTCGACCAAGTTTGTCTCGTTCGTCCATCTTTGTCCTCGCATTAGATCCGTTTGACTTCTTTGGACCAAGTTCGTCTCGTTCGTCCATCTTCGTCCTCGAATTAGATCCGTTGGCCTTCTTTGGACCAACTTCATCACGTTCATCCATCTTCGTCCTCGCATTAGATCCGTTGGCCTTCTTTGGACCAAGTTCGTCTCTTTAGTCCCACTTCGTCCTCCCATTTGATCCTTTGGCATTCTTTGTACCAAGTTCGTCTCGTTCGTCCCTCTTCGTCCTCCCATTATATCTGTTGGCCTTCTTTGGACCATGTTCGTCTCGTTCGTCCATCTTCGTCGTCCCATTAGATTCTCGCATTAGATCCGTTTCCCTTCTTTGGACCAAGTTCGTCTCGTTCGTCCATCTTTGTCCTCGCATTAGATCCGTTTGCCTTCTTTGGAACATGTTCGTCTCGTTCGTCCATCTTCGTCCTCGAATTAGATCCGTTGTCCTTCTTTGGACCAAGTTCGTCACGTTCGTCCATCTTCGTCCTCGCATTAGATCCGTTGGCCTTCTTTCGACCAAGTTTGTCTCGTTCGTCCATCTTTGTCCTCGCGTTAGATCCGTTTGACATCTTTGGACCAAGTTCGTCTCGATCGTCCATCTTTTTCCTCGCATTAGATCCGTTTTCCTTCTTTGAACCAAGTTCGTCTCGTTCGTCCATCTTTGTCCTCGCATTAGATCCGTATGCCTTCTTTGGACCAAGTTCGTCTCGTTCGTCCATCTTTGTCCTCGTATTAGATCCGTTGGCCTTCTTTGTACCAAGTTCGTCTCGTTTGTCCATCTTTGTCCTCGCATTAGATCCGTTTCCCTTCTTTGGACGAAGTTCGTCTTGTTCGTCCATCTTTTTCCTCGCATTAGATCCGTTTGCCTTCTTTGAACCAAGTTCGTCTTGTTCGCCCATCTTCGTCCTCGAATTAGATCGGTTGGCCTTCTTTGGACCAACTTCGTCACGTTCATCCATCTTCGTCCTCGCATTAGATCCGTTGGCCTTCTTTGGACCAAGTTCGTCTCTTTAGTCCCACTTCGTCCTCCCATTTGATCCTTTGGCATTCTTTGTACCAAGTTCGTCTCGTTCGTCCCTCTTCGTCCTCCCATTATATCCGTTGGCCTTCTTTGGACCAAGTTCGTCTCGTTCGTCCATCTTTGTCGTCCCATTAGATCCGTTGGCCTTCTTTGGACCAAGTTCGTCTCGTTCGCCCATCTTTGTCCTCGCATTAGATCCGTTTGCCTTCTTTGGACCAAGTTCGTCTCGTTCGTCCATCTTTGTCCTCGCATTAGATCCGTTTGCCTTCTTTGGACCAAGTTCGTCTGGTTCGTCCATCTTTGTCCTCGAATTAGATCCGTTGGCCTTCTTTGGACCAAGTTCGTCACGTTCGTCCATCTTCGTCCTCGCATTAGATCCGTTGGCCTTCTTTGGACCAAGTTCGTTTCGTTCATCCATCTTTGTCCTCGCATTAGATCCGTTTGCCTTCTTTGGACCAAGTTCGTCTCGTTCGTCCATCTTTTTCCTCGCATTAGATCCGTTTTCCTTCTTTGAACTAAGTTCGTCTTCTTCGCCCATCTTCGTCCTCGAATTAGATCCGTTGGCTTTCTATGGACCAAGTTCGTCACGTTCGTCCATCTTCGTCCTCGCATTAGATCCGTTGGCCTTCTTTTGACCAAGTTCGTCTCGTTCGTCCATCTTATTAGATCCGTATGCCTTCTTTGGACCAAGTTCGTCTCGTTCGTCCATCTTTGTCCTCGAATTAGATCCGTTGGCCTTCTTTGGACCAAGTTCGTCACGTTCGTCCATCTTCGTCCTCGCGTTAGATCCGTTGGCCTTCTTTGGACCTAGTTCGTCTCGTTCGTCCATCTTTGTCCTCGCATTAGATCCGTTTGCCTTCTTTGAACCAAGTTCGTCTCGTTCGTCCATCTTCGTCCTCGAATTAGATCCGTTGGCCTTCTTTGGACCAAGTTCGTCACGTTTGTCCATCTTCGTCCTCGCATTAGATCCGTTGGCCTTTTTTGGACCAAGTTCGTCTCTTTAGTCCCACTTCGTCCTCCCATTTGATCCTTTGACATTCTTTGTACCAAGTTCGTCTCGTTCGTCCCTCTTCGTCCTCGCATTAGATCCGTTGGCCTTCATTGGACCAAGTTCGTCTCTTTAGTCCCACTTCGTCCTCCCATTTGATCCGTTGGCCTTCTTTGGACCAGGTTCGTCTCGTTCGTCCATCTTTGTCCTCGAATTAGATCCGTTGGCTTTCTTTGGACCAATTTCGTCACTTTCGTCCATCTTCGTCCTCGCATTAGATCCGTTGGCCTTCTTTTGACCAAGTTCGTCTCGTTCGTCCATCTTTGTCCCCGCATTAGATCCGTTTGCCTTCTTTGAACCAAGTTCGTCTCGTTCGTCCATCTTTTTCCTCGCATTAGATCCGTTTTCCTTCTTTGAACCAAGTTCGTCTCGTTCGTCCATCTTTGTCCTCGCATTAGATCCGTATGCCTTCTTTGGACCAAGTTCGTCTCGTTCGTCCATCTTTGTCCTCGACTTAGATCCGTTGGCCTTCTTTGTACCAAGTTCGTCGAGTTTGTCCATCTTTGTCCTCGCATTAGATCCGTTTCCCTTCTTTGGACCAAGTTCGTCTCGTTCGTCCATCTTTTTCCTCGCATTAGATCCGTTTGCCTTCTTTGAACCAAGTTCGTCTTGTTCGCCCATCTTCGTCCTCGAATTAGATCCGTTGGCCTTCTTTGGACCAACTTCGTCACGTTCATCCATCTTTGTCCTCGCATTAGATCCGTTTGCCTTCTTTGGACCAAGTTCGTCTCGTTCGTCCATCTTTTTCCTCGCATTAGATCCGTTTGCCTTCTTTGAACTAAGTTCTTCTTCTTCGCCCATCTTCGTCCTCGAATTAGATCCGTTGGCTTTCTATGGACCAAGTTCGTCACGTTCGTCCATCTTCGTCCCCGCATTAGATCCGTTGGCCTTCTTTTGACCAAGTTCGTCTCGTTCGTCCATCTTATTAGATCCGTATGCCTTCTTTGGACCAAGTTCGTCTCGTTCGTCCATCTTTGTCCTCGAATTAGATCCGTTGGCCTTCTTTGGACCAAGTTCGTCCATCTTCGTCCTCGCGTTAGATCCGTTGGCCTTCTTTGGACCTAGTTCGTCTCGTTCGTCCATCTTTGTCCTCGCATTAGATCCGTTTGCTTTCTTTGGACCCAGTTCGTCTCGTTCGTCCATCTTCGTCCTCGAATTAGATCTGTTGGCCTTCTTTGGACCAAGTTCGTCACGTTCGTCCATCTTCGTCCTCGCATTAGATCCGTTGGCCTTCTTTCGACCAAGTTTGTCTCGTTCGTCCATCTTTGTCCTCGCATTAGATCCGTTTGACTTCTTTGGACCAAGTTCGTCTCGTTCGTCCATCTTCGTCCTCGAATTAGATCCGTTGGCCTTCTTTGGACCAACTTCGTCACGTTCATCCATCTTCGTCCTCGCATTAGATCCGTTGGCCTTCTTTGGACCAAGTTCGTCTCTTTAGTCCCACTTCGTCCTCCCATTTGATCCTTTGGCATTCTTTGTACCAAGTTCGTCTCGTTCGTCCCTCTTCGTCCTCCCATTATATCTGTTGGCCTTCTTTGGACCATGTTCGTCTCGTTCGTCCATCTTCGTCGTCCCATTAGATCCGTTGGCCTTCTTTGGACCAAGTTCGTCTCGTTCGCCCATCTTTTTCCTCGCATTAGATCCGTTTGCCTTCTTTGGACCAAGTTCGTCTCGTTCGTCCATCTTTGTCCTCGCATTAGATCCGTTTGCCTTCTTTGGAACATGTTCGTCTCGTTCGTCCATCTTCGTCCCCGAATTAGATCCGTTGTCCTTCTTTGGACCAAGTTCGTCACGTTCGTCCTCGCATTAGATCCGTTGGCCTTCTTTCGACCAAGTTTGTCTCGTTCGTCCATCTTTGTCCTCGCATTAGATCTGTTTGACTTCTTTGGACCAAGTTCGTCTCGTTCGTCCATCTTCGTCCTCGCATTAGATCCGTTGGCCTTCTTTTGACCAAGTTCGTCTCGTTCGTCCATCTTTGTCCTCGCATTAGATCCGTTTGCCTTCTTTGGACCAAGTTCGTCTCGTTCGCCCATCTTTGTCCTCGCATTAGATCCGTTTGCCTTCTTTGGACCAAGTTTGTCTCGTTCGTCCATCTTTGTCCTCGCATTAGATCCGTTGGCCTTCTTTGGACCAAGTTCGTCACGTTCGTCCATCTTCGTCCTCGCATTAGATCCGTTGGCCTTCTTTCGACCAAGTTTGTCTCGTTCGTCCATTTTTGTCCTCGCATTAGATCCGTTTGACTTCTTTGGACCAAGTTCGTCTCGTTCGTCCATCTTCGTCCCCGCATTAGATCCGTTGGCCTTCTTTTGACCAAGTTCGTCTCTATCGTCCATCTTTGTCCTCGCATTAGATCCGTTTGCCTTCTTTGGACCAAGTTCGTCTCGTTCGTCCATCTTTTTCCTCGCGTTAGATCCGTTTGCCTTCCTTGAACCAAGTTCGTCTTGTTCGCCCATCTTCGTCCTCGAATTAGATCCGTTGGCTTTCTTTGGACCAAGTTCGTCACGTTCGTCTATCTTCGTCCTCGCATTAGATCCGTTGGCCTTCTTTTGACCAAGTTCGTCTCGTTCGTCCATCTTCGTCCTCGAATTAGATCGGTTGGCCTTCTTTGGACCAAGTTCGTCACGTTCATCCATCTTCGTCCTCGCATTAGATCCGTTGGCCTTTTTTGGACCAAGTTCGTCTCTTTAGTCCCACTTCGTCCTCCCATTTGATCCTTTGGCATTCTTTGTACCAAGTTCGTCTCGTTCGTCCCTCTTCGTCCTTGCATTAGATCCGTTGGCCTTCATTGGACCAAGTTCGTCTCTTTAGTCCCACTTCGTCCTCCCATTTGATCCGTTGGCCTTCTTTGGACCAGGTTCGTCTCGTTCATCCATCTTTGTCCTCGAATTAGATCCGTTGGCTTTCTTTGGACCAAGTTCGTCACTTTCGTCCATCTTCGTCCTCGCATTAGATCCGTTGGCCTTCTTTTGACCAAGTTCGTCTCGTTCGTCCATCTTTGTCCTCGCATTAGATCCGTTTGCCTTCTTTGGACCAAGTTCGTCTCATTCGTCCATCTTTGTCCTCGAATTAGATCCGTTGGCCTTCTTTGGACCAAGTTCGTCACGTTCGTCAATCTTCGTCCTCGCATTAGATCCGTTGGCCTTCTATGGACCAAGTTCGTTTCGTTCTTCCATCTTTGTCCTCGCATTAGATCCGTTTGCCTTCTTTGGACCAAGTTCGTCTCGTTCGTCCATCTTTTTCCTCGCATTAGATCCGTTTGCCTTCTTTGAACTAAGTTCGTCTTCTTCGCCCATCTTCGTCCTCGAATTAGATCCGTTGGCTTTCTATGGACCAAGTTCGTCACGGTCGTCCATCTTCGTCCTCGCATTAGATCCGTTGGCCTTCTTTTGACCAAGTTCGTCTCGTTCGTCCATCTTCGTCGTCCCATTAGATCCGTTGGCCTTCTTTGGACCAAGTTCGTCTCGTTCGCCCATCTTTGTCCTCGCATTAGATCCGTTTGCCTTCTTTGGACCAAGTTCGTCTCGTTCGTCCATCTTTGTCCTCGCATTAGATCCGTATGCCTTCTTTGGACCAAGTTCGTCTCGTTCGTCCATCTTTGTCCTCGCATTAGATCCGTTTGCCTTCTTTGAACCAAGTTCGTCTCGTTCGTCCATCTTCGTCCTCGAATTAGATCCGTTGGCCTTCTTTGGACCATGTTCGTCACGTTCGTCGATCTTCGTCCTCGCATTAGATCCGTTGGCCTTCTTTCGACCAAGTTTGTCTCGTTCGTCCATCTTTGTCCTCGCATTATATCCGTTTGACTTGTTTGGACCAAGTTCGTCTCGTTCGTCCATCTTCGTCCTCGAATTAGATCCGTTGGCCTTCTTTGGACCAACTTCGTCACGTTCATCCATCTTCGTCCTCGCATTAGATCCGTTGGCCTTCTTTGGACCAAGTTCGTCTCTTTAGTCCCACTTCGTCCTCCCATTTGATCCTTTGCATTCATTGTACCAAGTTCGTCTCGTTCGTCCATCTTCGTCGTCCCATTAGATCCGTTGGCCTTCTTTGGACCAAGTTCGTCTCGTTCGCCCATCTTTGTCCTCGCATTAGATCCGTTTGCCTTCTATGGAACAAGTTCGTCTCGTTCGTCCATCTTTGTCCTCGCATTAGATCAGTTTGCCTTCTTTGAAACATGTTCGTCTCGTTCGTCCATCTTCGTCCTCGAATTAGATCCGTTGTCCTTCTTTGGACCAAGTTCGTCACGTTCGTCCATCTTCGTCCTCGCATTAGATCCGTTGGCCTTCTTTCGACCAAGTTTGTCTCGTTCTTCCATCTTTGTCCTCGCATTAGATCCGTTTGACTTCTTTGGACCAAGTTCGTCTCGTTCGTCCATCTTCGTCCTCGAATTAGATCCGTTGGCCTTCTTTGGACCAAGTTCATCACGTTCGTCCTTCTTCGTCCTCGCATTAGATCCGTTGGCCTTCTTTGGACCAAGTTCGTCTTGTTCGTCCATCTTTGTCCTCGAATTAGATCCGTTGGCTTTCTTTGGACCAAGTTCGTCACGTTCGTCCATCTTCGTCCTCGCATTAGATCTGTTGGCCTTCTTTTGACCAAGTTCGTCTCGTTCATCCATCTTCGTCCTCGCATTAGATCCGTTGGCCTTTTTTGGACCAAGTTCGTCTCTTTAGTCCCACTTCGTCCTCCCATTTGATCCTTTGGCATTCTTTGTACCAAGTTCGTCTCGTTCGTCCCTCTTCGTCCTTGCATTAGATCCGTTGGCCTTCATTGGACCAAGTTCGTCTCTTTAGTCCCACTTCGTCCTCCCATTTGATCCGTTGGCCTTCTTTGGACCAGGTTCGTCTCGTTAATCCATCTTTGTCCTCGAATTAGATCCGTTGGCTTTCTTTGGACCAAGTTCGTCACTTTCGTCCATCTTCGTCCTCGCATTAGATCCGTTGGCCTTCTTTTGACCAAGTTCGTCTCGTTCGTCCATCTTTGTCCTCGCATTAGATCCGTTTGACTTCTTTGGACCAAGTTCGTCTCGTTCGTCCATCTTTTTCCTCGCATTAGATCCGTTTTCCTTCTTTGAACCAAGTTCGTCTCGTTCGTCCATCTTTGTCCTCGCATTAGATCCGTATGCCTTCTTTGGACCAAGTTCGTCTCGTTCGTCCATCTTTGTCCTCGAATTAGATCCGTTGGCCTTCTTTGTACCAAGTTCGTCTCGTTCGTCCATCTTTGTCCTCGCATTAGATCCGTTTGCCTTCTTTGGACCAAGTTCGTCTCGTTCGTCCATCTTTGTCCTCGCATTAGATCCGTTTGCCTTCTTTGGACCAAGTTCGTCTCGTTCGTCCATCTTTGTCCTCGAATTAGATCCGTTGGCCTTCTTTGGACCAAGTTTGTCACGTTCGTCAATCTTCGTCCTCGCATTAGATCCGTTGGCCTTCTATGGACCAAGTTCGTTTCGTTCTTCCATCTTTGTCCTCGCATTAGATCCGTTTGCCTTCTTTGGACCAAGTTCGTCTCGTTCGTCCATCTTTTTCCTCGCATTAGATCCGTTTGCCTTCTTTGAACTAAGTTCGTCTTCTTCGCCCATCTTCGTCCTCGAATTAGATCCGTTGGCTTTCTATGGACCAAGTTCGTCACGGTCGTCCATCTTCGTCCTCGCATTAGATCCGTTGGCCTTCTTTTGACCAAGTTCGTCTCGTTCGCCCATCTTTGTCCTCGCATTAGATCCGTTTGCCTTCTTTGGACCAAGTTCGTCTCGTTCGTCCATCTTTGTCCTCGCATTAGATCCGTATGCCTTCTTTGGACCAAGTTCGTCTCGTTCGTCCATCTTTGTCCTCGAATTAGATCCGTTGGCCTTCTTTGGACCAAGTTCGTCACGTTCGTCCATCTTCGTCCTCGCGTTAGATCCGTTGGCCTTCTTTGGACCAAGTTCATCTCGTTCGCCCATCTTTGTCCTCGCATTAGATCCGTTTGCCTTCTTTGAACCAAGTTCGTCTCGTTCGTCCATCTTCGTCCTCGAATTAGATCCGTTGGCCTTCTTTGGACCAAGTTCGTCACGTTCGTCGATCTTCGTCCTCGCATTAGATCCGTTGGCCTTCTTTCGACCAAGTTTGTCTCGTTCGTCCATCTTTGTCCTCGCATTAGATCCGTTTGACTTGTTTGGACCAAGTTCGTCTCGTTCGTCCATCTTCGTCCTCGAATTAGATCCGTTGGCCTTCTTTGGACCAACTTCGTCACGTTCATCCATCTTCGTCCTCGCATTAGATCCGTTGGCCTTCTTTGGACCAAGTTCGTCTCTTTAGTCCCACTTTGTCCTCCCATTTGATCCTTTGGCATTCTTTGTACCAAGTTCGTCTCGTTCGTCCATCTTCGTCGTCCCATTAGATCCGTTGGCCTTCTTTGGACCAAGTTCGTCTCGTTCGCCCATCTTTGTCCTCGCATTAGATCCGTTTGCCTTCTTTAGACCAAGTTCGTCTCGGTCGTCCATCTTTGTCCTCGCTTTAGATCAGTTTGCCTTCTTTGGAACATGTTCGTCTCGTTCGTCCATCTTCGTCCTCGAATTAGATCCGTTGTCCTTCTTTGGACCAAGTTCGTCACGTTCGTCCATCTTCGTCCTCGCATTAGATTCGTTGGCCTTCTTTCGACCAAGTTTGTCTCGTTCTTCCATCTTTGTCCTCGCATTAGATCCGTTTGACTTCTTTGCACCAAGTTCGTCTCGTTCGTCCATCTTCGTCCTCGAATTAGATCCGTTGGCCTTCTTTGGACCAAGTTCATCACGTTCGTCCTTCTTCGTCCTCGCATTAGATCCGTTGGCCTTCTTTGGACCAAGTTCGTCTTGTTCGTCCATCTTTGTCCTCGAATTAGATCCGTTGGCTTTCTTTGGACCAAGTTCGTCACGTTCGTCCATCTTCGTCCTCGCATTAGATCCGTTGGCCTTCTTTTGACCAAGTTCGTCTCGTTCGTCCATCTTTGTCCTCGCATTAGATCCGTTTGCCTTCTTTGGACCAAGTTCGTCTCGTTCGTCCATCTTTTTCCTCGCATTAGATCCGTTTGCCTTCTTTGAACCAAGTTCGTCTCGTTCGTCCATCTTTGTCCTCGCATTAGATACGTATGCCTTCTTTGGACCAAGTTCGTCTCGTTCGTCCATCTTCGTCCTCGAATTAGATCCGTTGGCCTTCTTTGGACCAACTTCGTCACGTTCATCCATCTTCGTCCTCGCATTAGATCCGTTGGCCTTCTTTGGACCAAGTTCGTCTCTTTAGTCCCACTTCGTCCTCCCATTTGATCCTTTGGCATTCTTTGTACCAAGTTCGTCTCGTTCGTCCCTCTTCGTCCTCCCATTATATCTGTTGGCCTTCTTTGGACCAAGTTCGTCTCGTTCGTCCATCTTCGTCGTCCCATTAGATCCGTTGGCCTTCTTTGGACCAAGTTCGTCTCGTTCGCCCATCTTTGTCCTCGCATTAGATCCGTTTGCCTTCTTTGAACCAAGTTCGTCTCGTTCGTCCATCTTTGTCCTCGCATTAGATCCGTTTGCCTTCTTTGGAACATGTTCGTCTCGTTCGTCCATCTTCGTCCTCGAATTAGATCCGTTGTCCTTCTTTGGACCAAGTTCGTCACGTTCGTCCATCTTCGTCCTCGCATTAGATCCGCTGGCCTTCTTTCGACCAAGTTTGTCTCGTTCGTCCATCTTTGTCCTCGCATTAGATCAGTTCGACTTCTTTGGACCAAGTTCGTCTCGTTCGTCCATCTTCGTCCTCGAATTAGATCCGTTGGCCTTCTTTGGACCAAGTTCATCACGTTCATCCATCTTCGTCCTCGCATTAGATCCGTTGGCCTTCTTTGGACCAAGTTCGTCTCTTTAGTCCCACTTCGTCCTCCCATTTGATCCTTTGGCATTCTTTGTACCAAGTTCGTCTCGTTCGTCCCTCTTCGTCCTCCAATTATATCTGTTGGCCTTCTTTGGACCAAGTTCGTCTCGTTCGTCCATCTTCGTCGTCCCATTATATCCGTTGGCCTTCTTTGGACCAAGTTCGTCTCGTTCGCCCATCTTTGTCCTCGCATTAGATCCGTTTGCCTTCTTTGGACCAAGTTCGTCTTGTTCGTCCATCTTTGTCCTCGCATTAGATCCGTTTGCCTTCTTTGGAACATGTTCGTCTCGTTCGTCCATCTTCGTCCTCGAATTAGATCCGTTGTCCTTCTTTGGACCAAGTTCGTCACGTTCGTCCATCTTCGTCCTCTTATTAGATCCGTTGGCCTTCTTTTGACCAAGTTCGTCTCGTTCGTCCATCTTTGTCCTCGCATTAGATCCGTTTGCCTTCCTTGAACCAAGTTCGTCTTGTTCGCCCATCTTCGTCCTCGAATTAGATCCGTTGGCTTTCTTTGGAACAAGTTCGTCACGTTCGTCTATCTTCGTCCTCGCATTAGATCCGTTGGCCTTCTTTTGACCAAGTTCGTCTCGTTCGTCCATCTTTGTCCTCGCATTAGATCCGTTTGCCTTCTTTGGACCAAGTTCGTCTCGTTCGTCCATCTTTGTCCTCGCATTAGATCCGTTTGCCTTCTTTGGACCAAGTTCGTCTCGTTCGTCCATCTTCGTCCTCGCCTTAGATTCGTTGGCATTCTTTGGACCAAGTTTGTCTCGTTCGTCCATCTTCGTCCTCCCGTTAGATCCGTTGGCCTTCTTTGGCCCAAGTTCGTCTCGTTCGTCCATCTTCGTCCTCCCGTTAGATTCGTTGGCCTTCTTTGGACCAAGTTCGTCACGTTCGTCCATCTTCGTCCTCGCATCAGATCCGTTGTCCTTCTTTGGACCAAGTTCAATTCTTTAGTCCCACTTTGTCCTCCCATTTGATCCTTTAGCATTCTTTACACGAAGTTCGTCTCGTTCGCCCCTCTTCGTCGTCACATTAGATCCGTTGGCCTTCTTTGGACCAAGTTCGTCTCGTTCGTCCATCTTCGTCCTCGTATAAGATTTGTTGGCCTTCTTTGGGCCAAGTTCGTCACGTTCGTCCATCTTCGTCCTCGCATTAGATCCGTTGGCGTTCTTTGGACCAGGTTCGTCTCGTTCGTCCATCTTTGTCCTCGCATCAGATTCGTTGGCCTTCTTTGGACCAAGTTCGTCACGTTCGTCCATCTTCGTCCTCGCATCAGATCCGTTGTCCTTCTTTGGACCTAGTTCGTCTCTTTAGTCCCACTTCGTCCTCCCATTTGATCCTTTGGTATTCTTTGTACCAAGTTCGTCTCGTTCGTACCTCTTCGTCGTCCCATTAGATCCGTTGGCCTTCTTTGGAACAAGTTCGTCTCGTTCGTCCATCATCGTGCTTGCATTAGATCCGTTATCCTTCTTTGGACCAAGTTCGACTCGTTCGTCCGTCTTCGTCCTCCCGTTAGATCCGTTGGCCTTCTTCGGACCAAGTTCGTCTCGTTCGTCCGTCTTCGTCCTCCCGTTAGATCCGTTGGCCTTCTTTGGACCAAGTTCGTCACGTTCGTCCTTCTTCGTCCTCGCATCAGATCCGTTGTCCTTCTTTGGACCAAGTTCGTCTCTTTAGTCCCTTCTCGTCCTCCCATTTGATCCTTTGGCATTCTTTGTACAAAGTTCGTCTCGTACGTACCTCTTCGTCGTCCCATTAGATCCGTTGGCCTGCTTTGGACCAAGTTCGTCTCGTTCATCCATCTTCGTCCTCCCGTTAGATCCGTGGGCCTTCTTTGGACCAAGTTCGTCTCGTTGGTCCATCTTCGTCCTCCCGTTAGATTCGTTGGCCTTCTTTGGACCAAGTTCGTCACGTTCGTCCATCTTCGTCCTCGCATCAGATCCGTTGTCCTTCTTTGGACCAAGTTCATATCTTTAGTCCCACTTTGTCCTCCCATTTGATCCTTTGGCATTCTTTATACCAAGTTCGTCTCGTTAGTCCCTCTTCTTCGTCCCATTAGATCCGTTGGCCTTCTTTGGACCAAGTTCGTCTTGTTCGTCCATCTTCGTCCTCGCATTAAATTCGTTGGCCTTCTTTGGACCAAGTTCGTCACGTTCGTCAATCTTCGTCCTCCCGTTAGATCCGTTGGCCTTCTTTGGACCAAGTTCGTCTCGTTCGTCCATCTTCGTCCTCGCCTTAGATTCGTTGGCCTTCTTTGGACCAAGTTCGTCACGTTCGTCCATCTTCGTCCTCGCATCAGATCTGTTGTCCTTCTTTGGACCAAGTTCGTCTCTTTAGTCCCACTTCGTCCTCCCATTTGATCCTTTGGCATTCTTTGTACAAAGTTCGTCTCGTTCGTACCTCTTCGTCGTCCCATTAGATCCATTGGCCTGCTTTGGACCAAGTTCGTCTCGTTCGTCCATCTTCGTCCTCCCGTTAGATCCGTTGGCCTTCTTTGGACCAAGTTCGTCTCGTTGGTCCATCTTCGTCCTCCCGTTAGATTCGTTGGCCTTCTTTGGACCAAGTTCGTCACGTTCGTCCATCTTCGTCCTCGCATCAGATCCGTTGTCCTTCTTTGGACCAAGTTCATCTCTTTAGTCCCACTTTGTCCTCCCATTTGATCCTTTGGCATTGTTTATACCAAGTTCGTCTCGTTCATCCCTCTTCGTCGTCCCATTAGATCCGTTGGCCTTCTTTGGACCAAGTTCGTCTCGTTAGTCCATCTTCGTCCTCCCGTTAGATTCGTTGGCCTTCTTTGGACCAAGTTCCTCACGTTCGTCCATCTTCGTCCTCGCATTAGATACGTTTGCCTTCTTTGGAACAAGTTCGTCTCGTTCGTCCATCTTCGTCCTCGCATTAGATTCGTTGGCCTTCTTTGGACCAAGTTCGTCACGTTCGTCCATCTTCGTCCTCGCATCAGATCTGTTGTCCTTCTTTGGACCAAGTTCGTCTCTTTAGTCCCACTTCGTCCTCCCATTTGATCCTTTGGCATTCTTTGTACAAAGTTCGTCTCGTTCGTCCGTCTTCGTCCTCCCGTTAGATCCGTTGGCCTTCTTTGGACCAAGTTCGTCACGTTCGTCCTTCTTCGTCCTCGCATCAGATCCGTTGTCCTTCTTTGGACCAAGTTCGTCTCTTTAGTCCCTTCTCGTCCTCCCATTTGATCCTTTGGCATTCTTTGTACAAAGTTCGTCTCGTACGTACCTCTTCGTCGTCCCATTAGATCCGTTGGCCTGCTTTGGACCAAGTTCGTCTCGTTCATCCATCTTCGTCCTCGCATTAGATCCGTTGGCGTTCTTTGGACCAGGTTCGTCTCGTTCGTCCATCTTTGTCCTCGCATCAGATTCGTTGGCCTTCTTTGGACCAAGTTCATCACGTTCGTCCATCTTCGTCCTCGCATCAGATCCGTTGTCCTTCTTTGGACCTAGTTCGTCTCTTTAGTCCCACTTCGTCCTCCCATTTGATCCTTTGGTATTCTTTGAACCAAGTTCGTCTCGTTCGTACCTCTTCGTCGTCCCATTAGATCCGTTGGCCTTCTTTGGAACAAGTTCGTCTCGTTCGTCCATCATCGTGCTTGCATTAGATCCGTTATCCTTCTTTGGACCAAGTTCGACTCGTTCGTCCGTCTTCGTCCTCCCGTTAGATCCGTTGGCCTTCTTCGGACCAAGTTCGTCTCGTTCGTCCGTCTTCGTCCTCCCGTTAGATCCGTTGGCCTTCTTTGGACCAAGTTCGTCACGTTCGTCCTTCTTCGTCCTCGCATCAGATCCGTTGTCCTTCTTTGGACCAAGTTCGTCTCTTTAGTCCCTTCTCGTCCTCCCATTTGATCCTTTGGCATTCTTTGTACAAAGTTCGTCTCGTACGTACCTCTTCGTCGTCCCATTAGATCCGTTGGCCTGCTTTGGACCAAGTTCGTCTCGTTCATCCATCTTCGTCCTCCCGTTAGATCCGTGGGCCTTCTTTGGACCAAGTTCGTCTCGTTGGTCCATCTTCGTCCTCCCGTTAGATTCGTTGGCCTTCTTTGGACCAAGTTCGTCACGTTCGTCCATCTTCGTCCTCGCATCAGATCCGTTGTCCTTCTTTGGACCAAGTTCATATCTTTAGTCCCACTTTGTCCTCCCATTTGATCCTTTGGCATTCTTTATACCAAGTTCGTCTCGTTAGTCCCTCTTCTTCGTCCCATTAGATTCGTTGGCCTTCTTTGGACCAAGTTCGTCTTGTTCGTCCATCTTCGTCCTCGCATTAAATTCGTTGGCCTTCTTTGGACCAAGTTCGTCACGTTCGTCAATCTTCGTCCTCCCGTTAGATCCGTTGGCCTTCTTTGGACCAAGTTCGTCTCGTTCGTCCATCTTCGTCCTCGCATGAGATTCGTTGGCCTTCTTTGGACCAAGTTCGTCACGTTCGTCCATCTTCGTCCTCGCATCAGATCTGTTGTCCTTCTTTGGACCAAGTTCGTCTCTTTAGTCCCACTTCGTCCTCCCATTTGATCCTTTGGCATTCTTTGTACAAAGTTCGTCTCGTTCGTCCGTCTTCGTCCTCCCGTTAGATCCGTTGGCCTTCTTTGGACCAAGTTCGTCACGTTCGTCCTTCTTCGTCCTCGCATCAGATCCGTTGTCCTTCTTTGGACCAAGTTCGTCTCTTTAGTCCCTTCTCGTCCTCCCATTTGATCCTTTGGCATTCTTTGTACAAAGTTCGTCTCGTACGTACCTCTTCGTCGTCCCATTAGATCCGTTGGCCTGCTTTGGACCAAGTTCGTCTCGTTCATCCATCTTCGTCCTCGCATTAGATCCGTTGGCGTTCTTTGGACCAGGTTCGTCTCGTTCGTCCATCTTTGTCCTCGCATCAGATTCGTTGGCCTTCTTTGGACCAAGTTCATCACGTTCGTCCATCTTCGTCCTCGCATCAGATCCGTTGTCCTTCTTTGGACCTAGTTCGTCTCTTTAGTCCCACTTCGTCCTCCCATTTGATCCTTTGGTATTCTTTGAACCAAGTTCGTCTCGTTCGTACCTCTTCGTCGTCCCATTAGATCCGTTGGCCTTCTTTGGAACAAGTTCGTCTCGTTCGTCCATCATCGTGCTTGCATTAGATCCGTTATCCTTCTTTGGACCAAGTTCGACTCGTTCGTCCGTCTTCGTCCTCCCGTTAGATCCGTTGGCCTTCTTCGGACCAAGTTCGTCTCGTTCGTCCGTCTTCGTCCTCCCGTTAGATCCGTTGGCCTTCTTTGGACCAAGTTCGTCACGTTCGTCCTTCTTCGTCCTCGCATCAGATCCGTTGTCCTTCTTTGGACCAAGTTCGTCTCTTTAGTCCCTTCTCGTCCTCCCATTTGATCCTTTGGCATTCTTTGTACAAAGTTCGTCTCGTACGTACCTCTTCGTCGTCCCATTAGATCCGTTGGCCTGCTTTGGACCAAGTTCGTCTCGTTCATCCATCTTCGTCCTCCCGTTAGATCCGTGGGCCTTCTTTGGACCAAGTTCGTCTCGTTGGTCCATCTTCGTCCTCCCGTTAGATTCGTTGGCCTTCTTTGGACCAAGTTCGTAACGTTCGTCCATCTTCGTCCTCGCATCAGATCCGTTGTCCTTCTTTGGACCAAGTTCATATCTTTAGTCCCACTTTGTCCTCCCATTTGATCCTTTGGCATTCTTTATACCAAGTTCGTCTCGTTAGTCCCTCTTCTTCGTCCCATTAGATCCGTTGGCCTTCTTTGGACCAAGTTCGTCTTGTTCGTCCATCTTCGTCCTCGCATTAAATTCGTTGGCCTTCTTTGGACCAAGTTCGTCACGTTCGTCAATCTTCGTCCTCCCGTTAGATCCGTTGGCCTTCTTTGGACCAAGTTCGTCTCGTTCGTCCATCTTCGTCCTCGCATGAGATTCGTTGGCCTTCTTTGGACCAAGTTCGTCACGTTCGTCCATCTTCGTCCTCGCATCAGATCTGTTGTCCTTCTTTGGACCAAGTTCGTCTCTTTAGTCCCACTTCGTCCTCCCATTTGATCCTTTGGCATTCTTTGTACAAAGTTCGTCTCGTTCGTCCGTCTTCGTCCTCCCGTTAGATCCGTTGGCCTTCTTTGGACCAAGTTCGTCACGTTCGTCCTTCTTCGTCCTCGCATCAGATCCGTTGTCCTTCTTTGGACCAAGTTCGTCTCTTTAGTCCCTTCTCGTCCTCCCATTTGATCCTTTGGCATTCTTTGTACAAAGTTCGTCTCGTACGTACCTCTTCGTCGTCCCATTAGATCCGTTGGCCTGCTTTGGACCAAGTTCGTCTCGTTCATCCATCTTCGTCCTCGCATTAGATCCGTTGGCGTTCTTTGGACCAGGTTCGTCTCGTTCGTCCATCTTTGTCCTCGCATCAGATTCGTTGGCCTTCTTTGGACCAAGTTCATCACGTTCGTCCATCTTCGTCCTCGCATCAGATCCGTTGTCCTTCTTTGGACCTAGTTCGTCTCTTTAGTCCCACTTCGTCCTCCCATTTGATCCTTTGGTATTCTTTGAACCAAGTTCGTCTCGTTCGTACCTCTTCGTCGTCCCATTAGATCCGTTGGCCTTCTTTGGAACAAGTTCGTCTCGTTCGTCCATCATCGTGCTTGCATTAGATCCGTTATCCTTCTTTGGACCAAGTTCGACTCGTTCGTCCGTCTTCGTCCTCCCGTTAGATCCGTTGGCCTTCTTCGGACCAAGTTCGTCTCGTTCGTCCGTCTTCGTCCTCCCGTTAGATCCGTTGGCCTTCTTTGGACCAAGTTCGTCACGTTCGTCCTTCTTCGTCCTCGCATCAGATCCGTTGTCCTTCTTTGGACCAAGTTCGTCTCTTTAGTCCCTTCTCGTCCTCCCATTTGATCCTTTGGCATTCTTTGTACAAAGTTCGTCTCGTACGTACCTCTTCGTCGTCCCATTAGATCCGTTGGCCTGCTTTGGACCAAGTTCGTCTCGTTCATCCATCTTCGTCCTCCCGTTAGATCCGTGGGCCTTCTTTGGACCAAGTTCGTCTCGTTGGTCCATCTTCGTCCTCCCGTTAGATTCGTTGGCCTTCTTTGGACCAAGTTCGTCACGTTCGTCCATCTTCGTCCTCGCATCAGATCCGTTGTCCTTCTTTGGACCAAGTTCATATCTTTAGTCCCACTTTGTCCTCCCATTTGATCCTTTGGCATTCTTTATACCAAGTTCGTCTCGTTAGTCCCTCTTCTTCGTCCCATTAGATCCGTTGGCCTTCTTTGGACCAAGTTCGTCTTGTTCGTCCATCTTCGTCCTCGCATTAAATTCGTTGGCCTTCTTTGGACCAAGTTCGTCACGTTCGTCAATCTTCGTCCTCCCGTTAGATCCGTTGGCCTTCTTTGGACCAAGTTCGTCTCGTTCGTCCATCTTCGTCCTCGCATGAGATTCGTTGGCCTTCTTTGGACCAAGTTCGTCACGTTCGTCCATCTTCGTCCTCGCATCAGATCTGTTGTCCTTCTTTGGACCAAGTTCGTCTCTTTAGTCCCACTTCGTCCTCCCATTTGATCCTTTGGCATTCTTTGTACAAAGTTCGTCTCGTTCGTACCTCTTCGTCGTCCCATTAGATCCATTGGCCTGCTTTGGACCAAGTTCGTCTCGTTCGTCCATCTTCGTCCTCCCGTTAGATCCGTTGGCCTTCTTTGGACCAAGTTCGTCTCGTTGGTCCATCTTCGTCCTCCCGTTAGATTCGTTGGCCTTCTTTGGACCAAGTTCGTCACGTTCGTCCATCTTCGTCCTCGCATCAGATCCGTTGTCCTTCTTTGGACCAAGTTCATCTCTTTAGTCCCACTTTGTCCTCCCATTTGATCCTTTGGCATTGTTTATACCAAGTTCGTCTCGTTCATCCCTCTTCGTCGTCCCATTAGATCCGTTGGCCTTCTTTGGACCAAGTTCGTCTCGTTAGTCCATCTTCGTCCTCCCGTTAGATTCGTTGGCCTTCTTTGGACCAAGTTCCTCACGTTCGTCCATCTTCGTCCTCGCATTAGATACGTTTGCCTTCTTTGGAACAAGTTCGTATCGTTCGTCCATCATCGAGCTTGTATTAGATCCGTTATCCTTCTTTGGACCAAGTTCGACTCGTTCGTCCATCTTCGTCCTCCCGTTAGATCCGTTGGCCTTCTTTGGACCATGTTCGTCTCGTTCGTCCATCTTCGTCCTCGCATTAGATTCGTTTGCCTTCTTTGGACCAAGTTCGTCACGTTCGTCCATCTTCGTCCTCGCATCAGATCCGTTGTCCTTCTTTGGACCAAGTTCGTCTCTTTAGTCCCACTTCGTCCTCCCATTTGATCCTTTGGCATTCTTTGTACAAAGTTCGTCTCGTTCGTACCTCTTCGTCGTCCCATTAGATCCATTGGCCTGCATTGGACCAAGTTCGTCTCGTTCGTCCATCTTCATCCTCCCGTTAGATCCGTTGGCCTTCTTTGGACCAAGTTCGTCTCGTTGGTCCATCTTCGTCCTCCCGTTAGATTCGTTGGCCTTCTTTGGACCAAGTTCGTCACGTTCGTCCATCTTCGTCCTCGCATCAGATCCGTTGTCCTTCTTTGGACCAAGTTCATCTCTTTAGTCCCACTTTGTCCTCCCATTTGATCCTTTGGCATTGTTTATACCAAGTTCGTCTCGTTCATCCCTCTTCGTCGTCCCATTAGATCCGTTGCCTTCTTTGGACCAAGTTCGTCTCGTTCGTCCATCTTCGTCCTCGTATTAGATACGTTGGCCTTCTTTGGAACAAGTTCGTCTCGTTCGACCATCATCATGTTTGCATTAGATCCGTTATCCTTCTTTGGACCAAGTTCGACTCGTTCATCCATCTTCGTCCTCCCGTTAGATCCGTTAGCCTTCTTTGGACCAAGTTCGTCTCGTTCGTCCATCTTCGTCCTCGCATTAGATTCGTTGGCCTTCTTTGGACCAAGTTCGTCACGTTCGTCCATCTTCGTCCTCGCATCAGATCTGTTTTCCTTCTTTGGACCAAGTTCGTCTCTTTAGTCCCACTTCGTCCTCCCATTTGATCCTTTGGCATTCATTGTACCATGTTCGTCTCGTTCGTACCTCTTTGTCGTCCCATTAGATCCGTTGGCCTACTTTGGACCAAGTTCGTCTCGTTCGTCCATCTTCGTCCTCCCGTTAGATCCGTTGGCCTTCTTTGAACCAAGTTCGTCTCGTTCATCCATCTTCGTCCTCCCGTTAGATTCGTTGGCCTTCTTTGGACCAAGTTCGTCACGTTCGTCCATCTTCGTCCTCGCATTAGATGCGTTGGCCTTCTTTGGACCAAGTTCGTCACGTTCGTCCATCTTCGTCCTCATATTAGATCCGTTGGCCTTCTTTGGACCAAGTTCGTCTCGTTCGTCCATCTTAGTCCTCGCATTAGATTCGTTGGCCTTCTTTGGACTAAGTTCGTCACGTTCGTCCATCTTCGTCCTCGCATTAGATCCGTTGGCCTTCTTTGGACTAAGTTCGTCACGTTCGTCCATCATCGTGCTTGCATTAGATCCGTTGGCCTTCTTTGGACCAAGTTCGTCTCGTTCGTCCATCTTCGTCCTCGCATTAGATCCGTTGGCCTTCTTTGGACCAAGTTCGTCACGCTCATCCATCTTCGTCCTCGCATTAGATCCGTTGGCCTTCTTTGGACCAAGTTCGTCTCGTTCGTCCATCTTCGTCCTCGCATTAGATGCGTTGGCCTTCTTTGGACCAAGTTCGTCACGTTCGTCCATCTTCGTCCTCATATTAGATCCGTTGGCCTTCTTTGGACCAAGTTCGTCTCGTTCGTCCATCTTAGTCCTCGCATTAGATTCGTTGGCCTTCTTTGGACTAAGTTCGTCACGTTCGTCCATCTTCGTCCTCGCATTAGATCCGTTGGCCTTCTTTGGACCAAGTTCGTCTCGTTCGTCCATCTTCGTCCTCGCCTTAGATTCGTTGGCCTTCTTTGGACCAAGTTCGTCTCGTTCATCCATCTTCGTCCTCCCGTTAGATCCGTTGGCCTTCTTTGGACCAAGTTCGTCTCGTTCGTCCATCTTCGTCCTCGCATTAGATGCGTTGGCCTTCTTTGGAGCAAGTTCGTCACGTTCGTCCATCTTCGTCCTCGCATCAGATCCGTTGTCCTTCTTTGGACCAAGTTCGTCTCTTTAGTCCCACTTCGTCCTCCCATTTGATCCTTTGGCATTCTTGGTACCAAGTTCGTCTCGTTCGTACCTCTTCGTCGTCCCATTAGATCCGTTGGCCTACTTTGGACCAAGTTCGTCTCGTTCGTCCATCTTCGTCCTCCCGTTAGATTCGTTGGCCTTCTTTGAACCAAGTTCGTCACGTTCGTCCATCTTCGTCCTCGCATCAGATCCGTTGTCCTTCTTTGGACGAAGTTCATCTCTTTAGTCCCACTTTGTCCTCCCATTTGATCCTTTGGCATTCTTTATACCAAGTTCGTCTCGTTAGTCCCTCTTCGTCGTCCCATTAGATCCGTTGGCCTTCTTTGGACCAAGTTCGACTCGTTCATCCATCTTCGTCCTCCCGTTAGATCCGTTAGCCTTCTTTGGACCAAGTTCGTCTCGTTCGTCCATCTTCGTCCTCGCATTAGATTCGTTGGCCTTCTTTGGACCAAGTTCGTCACGTTCGTCCATCTTCGTCCTTGCATCAGATCCGTTTTCCTTCTTTGGACCAAGTTCGTCTCTTTAGTCCCACTTCGTCCTCCCATTTGATCCTTTGGCATTCATTGTACCATGTTCGTCTCGTTCGTACCTCTTCGTCGTCCCATTAGATCCGTTGGCCTACTTTGGACCAAGTTCGTCTCGTTCGTCCATCTTCGTCCTCCCGTTAGATCCGTTGGCCTTCTTTAAACCAAGTTCGTCTCGTTCGTCCATCTTCGTCCTCCCGTTAGATTCGTTGGCCTTCTTTGGACCAAGTTCGTCACGTTCGTCCATCTTCGTCCTCGCATCAGATCCGTTGTCCTTCTTTGGACCAAGTTCCTCTCTTTAGTCCCACTTTGTCCTCCCATTTGATCCTTTGGCATTCTTTATACCAAGTTCGTCTCGTTAGTCCCTCTTCGTCGTCCCATTAGATCCATTGGCCTTCTTTGGACCAAGTTCGTCTCGTTCGTCCATCTTCGTCCTCCCGTTAGATCCGTTGGCCTTCTTTGGACCAAGTTCGTCTCGTTCGTCCATCTTCGTCCTCGCGTTAGATCCGTTGGCCTTCTTTGGACCAAGTTCGTCTCGTTCGTCCATCTTCGTCCTCCCGTTAGATCCGTTGGCCTTCTTTAAACCAAGTTCGTCTCGTTCATCCATCTTCGTCCTCCCGTTAGATTCGTTGGCCTTCTTTGGACCAAGTTCGTCACGTTCGTCCATCTTCGTCCTCGCATTAGATCCGTTGGCCTTCTTTGGACCAAGTTCGTCTCGTTCGTCCATCTTCGTCCTCCCGTTAGATCCGTTGGCCTTCTTTAAACCAAGTTCGTCTCGTTCATCCATCTTCGTCCTCCCGTTAGATTCGTTGGCCTTCTTTGGACCAAGTTCGTCACGTTCGTCCATCTTCGTCCTCGCATTAGATGCGTTGGCCTTCTTTGGACCAAGTTCGTCACGTTCGTCCATCTTCGTCCTCATATTAGATCCGTTGGCCTTCTTTGGACCAAGTTCGTCTCGTTCGTCCATCTTAGTCCTCGCATTAGATTCGTTGGCCTTCTTTGGACTAAGTTCGTCACGTTCGTCCATCTTCGTCCTCGCATTAGATCCGTTGGCCTTCTTTGGACTAAGTTCGTCACGTTCGTCCATCATCGTGCTTGCATTAGATCCGTTGGCCTTCTTTGGACCAAGTTCGTCACGTTCGTCCATCTTCGTCCTCATATTAGATCCGTTGGCCTTCCTTGGACCAAGTTCGTCTCGTTCGTCCATCTTAGTCCTCGCATTAGATTCGTTGGCCTTCTTTGGACTAAGTTCGTCACGTTCGTCCATCTTCGTCCTCGCATTAGATCCGTTGGCCTTCTTTGGACTAAGTTCGTCACGTTCGTCCATCATCGTGCTTGCATTAGATCCGTTGGCCTTCTTTGGACCAAGTTCGTCTCGTTCGTCCATCTTCGTCCTCGCATTAGATCCGTTGGCCTTCTTTGGACCAAGTTCGTCACGCTCATCCATCTTCGTCCTCGCATTAGATCCGTTGGCCTTCTTTGGACCAAGTTCGTCTCGTTCGTCCATCTTCGTCCTCGCATTAGATGCGTTGGCCTTCTTTGGACCAAGTTCGTCACGTTCGTCCATCTTCGTCCTCATATTAGATCCGTTGGCCTTCTTTGGACCAAGTTCGTCTCGTTCGTCCATCTTAGTCCTCGCATTAGATTCGTTGGCCTTCTTTGGACTAAGTTCGTCACGTTCGTCCATCTTCGTCCTCGCATTAGATCCGTTGGCCTTCTTTGGACCAAGTTCGTCTCGTTCGTCCATCTTCGTCCTCGCCTTAGATTCGTTGGCCTTCTTTGGACCAAGTTCGTCTCGTTCATCCATCTTCGTCCTCCCGTTAGATCCGTTGGCCTTCTTTGGACCAAGTTCGTCTCGTTCGTCCATCTTCGTCCTCGCATTAGATGCGTTGGCCTTCTTTGGAGCAAGTTCGTCACGTTCGTCCATCTTCGTCCTCGCATCAGATCCGTTGTCCTTCTTTGGACCAAGTTCGTCTCTTTAGTCCCACTTCGTCCTCCCATTTGATCCTTTGGCATTCTTGGTACCAAGTTCGTCTCGTTCGTACCTCTTCGTCGTCCCATTAGATCCGTTGGCCTACTTTGGACCAAGTTCGTCTCGTTCGTCCATCTTCGTCCTCCCGTTAGATTCGTTGGCCTTCTTTGAACCAAGTTCGTCACGTTCGTCCATCTTCGTCCTCGCATCAGATCCGTTGTCCTTCTTTGGACGAAGTTCATCTCTTTAGTCCCACTTTGTCCTCCCATTTGATCCTTTGGCATTCTTTATACCAAGTTCGTCTCGTTAGTCCCTCTTCGTCGTCCCATTAGATCCGTTGGCCTTCTTTGGACCAAGTTCGACTCGTTCATCCATCTTCGTCCTCCCGTTAGATCCGTTAGCCTTCTTTGGACCAAGTTCGTCTCGTTCGTCCATCTTCGTCCTCGCATTAGATTCGTTGGCCTTCTTTGGACCAAGTTCGTCACGTTCGTCCATCTTCGTCCTTGCATCAGATCCGTTTTCCTTCTTTGGACCAAGTTCGTCTCTTTAGTCCCACTTCGTCCTCCCATTTGATCCTTTGGCATTCATTGTACCATGTTCGTCTCGTTCGTACCTCTTCGTCGTCCCATTAGATCCGTTGGCCTACTTTGGACCAAGTTCGTCTCGTTCGTCCATCTTCGTCCTCCCGTTAGATCCGTTGGCCTTCTTTAAACCAAGTTCGTCTCGTTCGTCCATCTTCGTCCTCCCGTTAGATTCGTTGGCCTTCTTTGGACCAAGTTCGTCACGTTCGTCCATCTTCGTCCTCGCATCAGATCCGTTGTCCTTCTTTGGACCAAGTTCCTCTCTTTAGTCCCACTTTGTCCTCCCATTTCATCCTTTGGCATTCTTTATACCAAGTTCGTCTCGTTAGTCCCTCTTCGTCGTCCCATTAGATCCGTTGGCCTTCTTTGGACCAAGTTCGTCTCGTTCGTCCATCTTCGTCCTCCCGTTAGATCCGTTGGCCTTCTTTGGACCAAGTTCGTCTCGTTCGTCCATCTTCGTCCTCGCATTAGATTCGTTGGCCTTCTTTGGACCAAGTTCGTCACGTTCGTCCATCTTCGTCCTCGCATTAGATCCGTTGGCCTTCTTTGGACCAAGTTCGTCTCGTTCGTCCATCTTCGTCCTCCCGTTAGATCCGTTGGCCTTCTTTAAACCAAGTTCGTCTCGTTCATCCATCTTCGTCCTCCCGTTAGATTCGTTGGCCTTCTTTGGACCAAGTTCGTCACGTTCGTCCATCTTCGTCCTCGCATTAGATGCGTTGGCCTTCTTTGGACCAAGTTCGTCACGTTCGTCCATCTTCGTCCTCATATTAGATCCGTTGGCCTTCTTTGGACCAAGTTCGTCTCGTTCGTCCATCTTAGTCCTCGCATTAGATTCGTTGGCCTTCTTTGGACTAAGTTCGTCACGTTCGTCCATCTTCGTCCTCGCATTAGATCCGTTGGCCTTCTTTGGACTAAGTTCGTCACGTTCGTCCATCATCGTGCTTGCATTAGATCCGTTGGCCTTCTTTGGACCAAGTTCGTCTCGTTCGTCCATCTTCGTCCTCGCATTAGATCCGTTGGCCTTCTTTGGACCAAGTTCGTCACGCTCATCCATCTTCGTCCTCGCATTAGATCCGTTGGCCTTCTTTGGACCAAGTTCGTCTCGTTCGTCCATCTTCGTCCTCGCATTAGATGCGTTGGCCTTCTTTGGACCAAGTTCGTCACGTTCGTCCATCTTCGTCCTCATATTAGATCCGTTGGCCTTCTTTGGACCAAGTTCGTCTCGTTCGTCCATCTTAGTCCTCGCATTAGATTCGTTGGCCTTCTTTGGACTAAGTTCGTCACGTTCGTCCATCTTCGTCCTCGCATTAGATCCGTTGGCCTTCTTTGGACCAAGTTCGTCTCGTTCGTCCATCTTCGTCCTCGCCTTAGATTCGTTGGCCTTCTTTGGACCAAGTTCGTCTCGTTCATCCATCTTCGTCCTCCCGTTAGATCCGTTGGCCTTCTTTGGACCAAGTTCGTCTCGTTCGTCCATCTTCGTCCTCGCATTAGATGCGTTGGCCTTCTTTGGAGCAAGTTCGTCACGTTCGTCCATCTTCGTCCTCGCATCAGATCCGTTGTCCTTCTTTGGACCAAGTTCGTCTCTTTAGTCCCACTTCGTCCTCCCATTTGATCCTTTGGCATTCTTGGTACCAAGTTCGTCTCGTTCGTACCTCTTCGTCGTCCCATTAGATCCGTTGGCCTACTTTGGACCAAGTTCGTCTCGTTCGTCCATCTTCGTCCTCCCGTTAGATTCGTTGGCCTTCTTTGAACCAAGTTCGTCACGTTCGTCCATCTTCGTCCTCGCATCAGATCCGTTGTCCTTCTTTGGACGAAGTTCATCTCTTTAGTCCCACTTTGTCCTCCCATTTGATCCTTTGGCATTCTTTATACCAAGTTCGTCTCGTTAGTCCCTCTTCGTCGTCCCATTAGATCCGTTGGCCTTCTTTGGACCAAGTTCGACTCGTTCATCCATCTTCGTCCTCCCGTTAGATCCGTTAGCCTTCTTTGGACCAAGTTCGTCTCGTTCGTCCATCTTCGTCCTCGCATTAGATTCGTTGGCCTTCTTTGGACCAAGTTCGTCACGTTCGTCCATCTTCGTCCTTGCATCAGATCCGTTTTCCTTCTTTGGACCAAGTTCGTCTCTTTAGTCCCACTTCGTCCTCCCATTTGATCCTTTGGCATTCATTGTACCATGTTCGTCTCGTTCGTACCTCTTCGTCGTCCCATTAGATCCGTTGGCCTACTTTGGACCAAGTTCGTCTCGTTCGTCCATCTTCGTCCTCCCGTTAGATCCGTTGGCCTTCTTTAAACCAAGTTCGTCTCGTTCGTCCATCTTCGTCCTCCCGTTAGATTCGTTGGCCTTCTTTGGACCAAGTTCGTCACGTTCGTCCATCTTCGTCCTCGCATCAGATCCGTTGTCCTTCTTTGGACCAAGTTCCTCTCTTTAGTCCCACTTTGTCCTCCCATTTGATCCTTTGGCATTCTTTATACCAAGTTCGTCTCGTTAGTCCCTCTTCGTCGTCCCATTAGATCCGTTGGCCTTCTTTGGACCAAGTTCGTCTCGTTCGTCCATCTTCGTCCTCCCGTTAGATCCGTTGGCCTTCTTTGGACCAAGTTCGTCTCGTTCGTCCATCTTCGTCCTCGCCTTAGATTCGTTGGCCTTCTTTGGACCAAGTTCGTCACGTTCGTCCATCTTCGTCCTCGCATTAGATCCGTTGGTCTTCTTTGGACCAAGTTCGTCTCGTTCGTCCATCTTCGTCCTCGCCTTAGATTCGTTGGCCTTCTTTGGACCAAGTTCGTCTCGTTCATCCATCTTCGTCCTCCCGTTAGATCCGTTGGCCTTCTTTGGACCAAGTTCGTCTCGTTCGTCCAACTTCGTCCTCGCATTAGATGCGTTGGCCTTCTTTGGAGCAAGTTCGTCACGTTCGTCCATCTTCGTCCTCGCATCAGATCCGTTGTCCTTCTTTGGACCAAGTTCATCTCTTTAGTCTCACTTCGTCCTCCCATTTGATCCTTTGGCATTCTTGGTACCAAGTTCGTCTCGTTCGTACCTCTTCGTCGTCCGATTAGATCCGTTGGCCTACTTTGGACCAAGTTCGTCTCGTTCGTCCATCTTCGTCCTCCCGTTAGATTCGTTGGCCTTCTTTGAACCAAGTTCGTCACGTTCGTCCATCTTCGTCCTCGCATCAGATCCGTTGTCCTTCTTTGGACGAAGTTCATCTCTTTAGTCCCACTTTGTCCTCCCATCTGATCCTTTGGCATTCTTTATACCAAGTTCGTCTCGTTAGTCCCTCTTCGTCGTCCCATTAGATACGTTGGTCTTCTTTGGACCAAGTTCGACTCGTTCATCCATCTTCGTCCTCCCGTTAGATCCGTTAGCCTTCTTTGGACCAAGTTCGTCTCGTTCGTCCATCTTCGTCCTCGCATTAGATTCGTTGGCCTTCTTTGGACCAAGTTCGTCACGTTCGTCCATCTTCGTCCTTGCATCAGATCCGTTTTCCTTCTTTGGACCAAGTTCGTCTCTTTAGTCCCACTTCGTCCTCCCATTTGATCCTTTGGCATTCATTGTACCATGTTCGTCTCGTTCGTACCTCTTCGTCGTCCCATTAGATCCGTTGGCCCACTTTGGACCAAGTTCGTCTCGTTCGTCCATCTTCGTCCTCCCGTTAGATCCGTTGGCCTTCTTTAAACCAAGTTCGTCTCGTTCGTCCATCTTCGTCCTCCCGTTAGATTCGTTGGCCTTCTTTGGACCAAGTTCGTCACGTTCGTCCATCTTCGTCCTCGCATCAGATCCGTTGTCCTTCTTTGGACCAAGTTCCTCTCTTTAGTCCCACTTCGTCCTCCCATTTGATCCTTTGGCATTCATTGTACCATGTTCGTCTCGTTCGTACCTCTTCGTCGTCCCATTAGATCCGTTGGCCTACTTTGGACCAAGTTCGTCTCGTTCGTCCATCTTCGTCCTCCCGTTAGATCCGTTGGCCTTCTTTAAACCAAGTTCGTCTCGTTCGTCCATCTTCGTCCTCCTGTTAGATTCGTTGGCCTTCTTTGGACCAAGTTCGTCACGTTCGTCCATCTTCGTCCTCGCATCAGATCCGTTGTCCTTCTTTGGACCAAGTTCCTCTCTTTAGTCCCACTTTGTCCTCCCATTTGATCCTTTGGCATTCTTTATACCAAGTTCGTCTCGTTAGTCCCTCTTCGTCGTCCCATTAGATCCGTTGGCCTTCTTTGGACCAAGTTCGACTCGTTCATCCATCTTCGTCCTCCCGTTAGATCCGTTAGCCTTCTTTGGACCAAGTTCGTCTCGTTCGTCCATCTTCGTCCTCGCATTAGATTCGTTGGCCTTCTTTGGACCAAGTTCGTCACGTTCGTCCATCTTCGTCCTTGCATCAGATCCGTTTTCCTTCTTTGGACCAAGTTCGTCTCTTTAGTCCCACTTCGTCCTCCCATTTGATCCTTTGGCATTCATTGTACCATGTTCGTCTCGTTCGTACCTCTTCGTCGTCCCATTAGATCCGTTGGCCTACTTTGGACCAAGTTCGTCTCGTTCGTCCAACTTCGTCCTCCCGTTAGATCCGTTGGCCTTCTTTAAACCAAGTTCGTCTCGTTCGTCCATCTTCGTCCTCCCGTTAGATTCGTTGGCCTTCTTTGGACCAAGTTCGTCACGTTCGTCCATCTTCGTCCTCGCATCAGATCCGTTGTCCTTCTTTGGACCAAGTTCCTCTCTTTAGTCCCACTTTGTCCTCCCATTTGATCCTTTGGCATTCTTTATACCAAGTTCGTCTCGTTAGTCCCTCTTCGTCGTCCCATTAGATCCGTTGGCCTTCTTTGGACCAAGTTCGTCTCGTTCGTCCATCTTCGTCCTCCCATTAGATCCGTTGGCCTTCTTTGGACCAAGTTCGTCTCGTTCGTCCATCTTCGTCCTCGCATTAGATTCGTTGGCCTTCTTTGGACCAAGTTCGTCACGTTCGTCCATCTTCGTCCTCGCATTAGATCCGTTGGCCTTCTTTGGACCAAGTTCTTCTCGTTCGTCCATCTTCGTCCTCGCATTAGATCCGTTGGCCTTCTTTGGACCAAGTTCGTCTCGTTCGTCCATCTTCGTCCTCGCCTTAGATTCGTTGGCCTTCTTTGGACCAAGTTCGTCTCGTTCGTCCATCTTCGTCCTCCCGTTAGATCCGTTGGCCTTCTTTGGACCAAGTTCGTCTCGTTCGTCCATCTTCGTCCTCGCATTAGATGCGTTGGCCTTCTTTGGAGCAAGTTCGTCACGTTCGTCCATCTTCGTCCTCGCATCAGATCCGTTGTCCTTCTTTGGACCAAGTTCGTCTCTTTAGTCTCACTTCGTCCTCCCATTTGATCCTTTGGCATTCTTGGTACCAAGTTCGTCTCGTTCGTACCTCTTCGTCGTCCGATTAGATCCGTTGGCCTACTTTGGACCAAGTTCGTCTCGTTCGTCCATCTTCGTCCTCCCGTCAGATTCGTTGGCCTTCTTTGAACCAAGTTCGTCACGTTCGTCCATCTTCGTCCTCGCATCAGATCCGTTGTCCTTCTTTGGACGAAGTTCATCTCTTTAGTCCCACTTTGTCCTCCCATTTGATCCTTTGGCATTCTTTATACCAAGTTCGTCTCGTTAGTCCCTCTTCGTCGTCCCATTAGATACGTTGGCCTTCTTTGGACCAAGTTCGACTCGTTCATCCATCTTCGTCCTCCCGTTAGATCCGTTAGCCTTCTTTGGACCAAGTTCGTCTCGTTCGTCCATCTTCGTCCTCGCATTAGATTCGTTGGCCTTCTTTGGACCAAGTTCGTCACGTTCGTCCATCTTCGTCCTTGCATCAGATCCGTTTTCCTTCTTTGGACCAAGTTCGTCTCTTTAGTCCCACTTCGTCCTCCCATTTGATCCTTTGGCATTCATTGTACCATGTTCGTCTCGTTCGTACCTCTTCGTCGTCCCATTAGATCCGTTGGCCTACTTTGGACCAAGTTCGTCTCGTTCGTCCATCTTCGTCCTCCCGTTAGATCCGTTGGCCTTCTTTAAACCAAGTTCGTCTCGTTCGTCCATCTTCGTCCTCCCGTTAGATTCGTTGGCCTTCTTTGGACCAAGTTCGTCACGTTCGTCCATCTTCGTCCTCGCATCAGATCCGTTGTCCTTCTTTGGACCAAGTTCCTCTCTTTAGTCCCACTTTGTCCTCCCATTTGATCCTTTGGCATTCTTTATACCAAGTTCGTCTCGTTAGTCCCTCTTCGTCGTCCCATTAGATCCGTTGGCCTACTTTGGACCAAGTTCGTCTCGTTCGTCCATCTTCGTCCTCCCGTTAGATTCGTTGGCCTTCTTTGAACCAAGTTCGTCACGTTCGTCCATCTTCGTCCTCGCATCAGATCCGTTGTCCTTCTTTGGACGAAGTTCATCTCTTTAGTCCCACTTTGTCCTCCCATTTGATCCTTTGGCATTCTTTATACCAAGTTCGTCTCGTTAGTCCCTATTCGTCGTCCCATTAGATCTGTTGGCCTTCTTTGGACCAAGTTCGACTCGTTCATCCATCTTCGTCCTCCCGTTAGATCCATTAGCCTTCTTTGGACCAAGTTCGTCTCGTTCGTCCATCTTCGTCCTCGCATTAGATTCGTTGGCCTTCTTTGGACCAAGTTCGTCACGTTCGTCCATCTTCGTCCTTGCATCAGATCCGTTTTCCTTCTTTGGACCAAGTTCGTCTCTTTAGTCCCACTTCGTCCTCCCATTTGATCCTTTGGCATTCATTGTACCATGTTCGTCTCGTTCGTACCTCTTCGTCGTCCCAATAGATCCGTTGGCCTTCTTTGGACCAAGTTCGTCTCGTTCGTCCATCTTCGTCCTCCCGTTAGATCCGTTGGCCTTCTTTGGACCAAGTTCGTCTCGTTCGTCCATCTTCGTCCTCGCATTAGATTCGTTGGCCTTCTTTGGACCAAGTTCGTGACGTTCGTCCATCTTCGTCCTCGCATTAGATCCGTTGGCCTTCTTTGGACCAAGTTCGTCTCGTTCGTCCATCTTCATCCTCGCATTAGATTCGTTGGCCTTCTTTGGACCAAGTTCGTCACGTTCGTCCATCTTCGTCCTCGCATCAGATCCGTTGTCCTTCTTTGGACCAAGTTCCTCTCTTTAGTCCCACTTTGTCCTCCCATTTGATCCTTTGGCATTCTTTATACCAAGTTCGTCTCGTTAGTCCCTCTTCGTCGTCCCATTAGATCCGTTGGCCTTCTTTGGACCAAGTTCGTCTCGTTCGTCCATCTTCGTCCTCCCGTTAGATCCGTTGGCCTTCTTTGGACCAAGTTCGTCTCGTTCGTCCATCTTCGTCCTCGCATTAGATTCGTTGGCCTTCTTTGGACCAAGTTCGTCACGTTCGTCCATCTTCGTCCTCGCATTAGATCCGTTGGCCTTCTTTGGACCAAGTTCGTCTCGTTCGTCCATCTTCATCCTCGCATTAGATTCGTTGGCCTTCTTTGGACCAAGTTCGTCACGTTCGTCCATCTTCGTCCTCGCATTAGATCCGTTGGCCTTCTTTGGACCAAGTTCGTCTCGTTCGTCCATCTTCGTCCTCGCCTTAGATTCGTTGGCCTTCTTTGGACCAAGTTCGTCTCGTTCGTCCATCTTCGTCCTCGCATTAGATGCGTTGGCCTTCTTTGGAGCAAGTTCGTCACGTTCGTCCATCTTCGTCCTCGCATCAGATCCGTTGTCCTTCTTTGGACCAAGTTCGTCTCTTTAGTCTCACTTCGTCCTCCCATTTGATCCTTTGGCATTCTTGGTACCAAGTTCGTCTCGTTCGTACCTCTTCGTCGTCCGATTAGATCCGTTGGCCTACTTTGGACCAAGTTCGTCTCGTTCGTCCATCTTCGTCCTCCCGTTAGATTCGTTGGCCTTCTTTGAACCAAGTTCGTCACGTTCGTCCATCTTCGTCCTCACATCAGATCCGTTGTCCTTCTTTGGACGAAGTTCATCTCTTTAGTCCCACTTTGTCCTCCCATTTGATCCTTTGGCATTCTTGGTACCAAGTTCGTCTCGTTCGTACCTCTTCGTAGTCCGATTAGATCCGTTGGCCTACTTTGGACCAAGTTCGTCTCGTTCGTCCATCTTCGTCCTCCCGTTAGATCCGTTGGCCTTCTTTAAACCAAGTTCGTCTCGTTCGTCCATCTTCGTCCTCCCGTTAGATTCGTTGGCCTTCTTTGGACCAAGTTCGTCACGTTCGTCCATCTTCGTCCTCGCATCAGATCCGTTGTCCTTCTTTGGACCAAGTTCCTCTCTTTAGTCCCACTTTGTCCTCCCATTTGATCCTTTGGCATTCTTTATACCAAGTTCGTCTCGTTAGTCCCTCTTCGTCGTCCCATTAGATCCGTTGGCCTTCTTTGGACTAAGTTCGTCACGTTCGTCCATCTTCGTCCTCGCATTAGATCCGTTGGCCTTCTTTGGACCAAGTTCGTCTCGTTCGTCCATCTTCGTCCTCGCCTTAGATTCGTTGGCCTTCTTTGGACCAAGTTCGTCTCGTTCTTCCATCTTCGTCCTCCCGTTAGATCCGTTGGCCTTCTTTGGACCAAGTTCGTCCCGTTCGTCCATCTTCGTCCTCGCATTAGATGCGTTGGCCTTCTTTGGAGCAAGTTCGTCACGTTCGTCCATCTTCGTCCTCGCATCAGATATGTTGTCCTTCTTTGGACCAAGTTCGTCTCTTTAGTCCCACTTCGTCCTCCCATTTGATCCTTTGGCATTCTTGGTACCAAGTTCGTCTCGTTCGTACCTCTTCGTCGTCCCATTAGATCCGTTGGCCTACTTTGGACCAAGTTCGTCTCGTTCGTCCATCTTCGTCCTCCCGTTAGATTCGTTGGCCTTCTTTGAACCAAGTTCGTCACGTTCGTCCATCTTCGTCCTCGCATCAGATCCGTTGTCCTTCTTTGGACGAAGTTCATCTCTTTAGTCCCACTTTGTCCTCCCATTTGATCCTTTGGCATTCTTTATACCAAGTTCGTCTCGTTAGTCCCTCTTCGTCGTCCCATTAGATCCGTTGGCCTTCTTTGGACCAAGTTCGACTCGTTCATCCATCTTCGTCCTCCCGTTAGATCCGTTAGCCTTCTTTGGACCAAGTTCGTCTCGTTCGTCCATCTTCGTCCTCGCATTAGATTCGTTGGCCTTCTTTGGACCAAGTTCGTCACGTTCGTCCATCTTCGTCCTTGCATCAGATCCGTTTTCCTTCTTTGGACCAAGTTCGTCTCTTTAGTCCCACTTCGTCCTCCCATTTGATCCTTTGGCATTCATTGTACCATGTTCGTCTCGTTCGTACCTCTTCGTCGTCCCATTAGATCCGTTGGCCTACTTTGGACCAAGTTCGTCTCGTTCGTCCATCTTCGTCCTCCCGTTAGATCCGTTGGCCTTCTTTAAACCAAGTTCGTCTCGTTCGTCCATCTTCGTCCTCCCGTTAGATTCGTTGGCCTTCTTTGGACCAAGTTCGTCACGTTCGTCCATCTTCGTCCTCGCATCAGATCCGTTGTACTTCTTTGGACCAAGTTCCTCTCTTTAGTCCCACTTTGTCCTCCCATTTGATCCTTTGGCATTCTTTATACCAAGTTCGTCTCGTTAGTCCCTCTTCGTCGTCCCATTAGATCCGTTGGCCTTCTTTGGACCAAGTTCGTCTCGTTCGTCCATCTTCGTCCTCCCGTTAGATCCGTTGGCCTTCTTTGGACCAAGTTCGTCTCGTTCGTCCATCTTCGTCCTCGCATTAGATTCGTTGGCCTTCTTTGGACCAAGTTCGTCACGTTCGTCCATCTTCGTCCTCGCATTAGATCCGTTGGCCTTCTTTGGACCAAGTTCGTCTCGTTCGTCCATCTTCATCCTCGCATTAGATTCGTTGGCCTTCTTTGGACCAAGTTCGTCACGTTCGTCCATCTTCGTCCTCGCATTAGATCCGTTGGCCTTCTTTGGACCAAGTTCGTCTCGTTCGTCCATCTTCGTCCTCGCCTTAGATTCGTTGGCCTTCTTTGGACCAAGTTCGTCTCGTTCTTCCATCTTCGTCCTCCCGTTAGATCCGTTGGCCTTCTTTGGACCAAGTTCGTCTCGTTCGTCCATCTTCGTCCTCGCATTAGATGCGTTGGCCTTCTTTGGAGCAAGTTCGTCACGTTCGTCCATCTTCGTCCTCGCATCAGATCCGTTGTCCTTCTTTGGACCAAGTTCGTCTCTTTAGTCTCACTTCGTCCTCCCATTTGATCCTTTGGCATTCTTTATACCAAGTTCGTCTCGTTAGTCCCTCTTCGTCGTCCCATTAGATACGTTGGCCTTCTTTGGACCAAGTTCGACTCGTTCATCCATCTTCGTCCTCCCGTTAGATCCGTTAGCCTTCTTTGGACCAAGTTCGTCTCGTTCGTCCATCTTCGTCCTCGCATTAGATTCGTTGGCCTTCTTTGGACCAAGTTCGTCACGTTCGTCCATCTTCGTCCTTGCATCAGATCCGTTGTCCTTCTTTGGACGAAGTTCATCTCTTTAGTCCCACTTTGTCCTCCCATTTGATCCTTTGGCATTCTTTATACCAAGTTCGTCTCGTTAGTCCCTCTTCGTCGTCCCATTAGATACGTTGGCCTTCTTTGGACCAAGTTCGACTCGTTCATCCATCTTCGTCCTCCCGTTAGATCCGTTAGCCTTCTTTGGACCAAGTTCGTCTCGTTCGTCCATCTTCGTCCTCGCATTAGATTCGTTGGCCTTCTTTGGACCAAGTTCGTCTCGTTCTTCCATCTTCGTCCTCCCGTTAGATCCGTTGGCCTTCTTTGGACCAAGTTCGTCTCGTTCTTCCATCTTCGTCCTCCCGTTAGATCCGTTGGCCTTCTTTGGACCAAGTTCGTCTCGTTCGTCCATCTTCGTCCTCCCGTTAGATTCGTTGGCCTTCTTTGAACCAAGTTCGTCACGTTCGTCCATCTTCGTCCTCGCATCAGATCCGTTGTCCTTCTTTGGACGAAGTTCATCTCTTTAGTCCCACTTTGTCCTCCCATTTGATCCTTTGGCATTCTTTATACCAAGTTCGTCTCGTTAGTCCCTCTTCGTCGTCCCATTAGATACGTTGGCCTTCTTTGGACCAAGTTCGACTCGTTCATCCATCTTCGTCCTCCCGTTAGATCCGTTAGCCTTCTTTGGACCAAGTTCGTCTCGTTCGTCCATCTTCGTCCTCGCATTAGATTCGTTGGCCTTCTTTGGACCAAGTTCGTCACGTTCGTCCATCTTCGTCCTTGCATCAGATCCGTTTTCCTTCTTTGGACCAAGTTCGTCGCTTTAGTCCCACTTCGTCCTCCCATTTGATCCTTTGGCATTCATTGTACCATGTTCGTCTCGTTCGTACCTCTTCGTCGTCCCATTAGATCCGTTGGCCTACTTTGGACCAAGTTCGTCTCGTTCGTCCATCTTCGTCCTCCCGTTAGATCCGTTGGCCTTCTTTAAACCAAGTTCGTCTCGTTCGTCCATCTTCGTCCTCCCGTTAGATTCGTTGGCCTTCTTTGGACCAAGTTCGTCACGTTCGTCCATCTTCGTCCTCGCATCAGATCCGTTGTCCTTCTTTGGACCAAGTTCCTCTCTTTAGTCCCACTTTGTCCTCCCATTTGATCCTTTGGCATTCTTTATACCAAGTTCATCTCGTTAGTCCCTCTTCGTCGTCCCATTAGATCCGTTGGCCTTCTTTGGACCAAGTTCGTCTCGTTCGTCCATCTTCGTCCTCCCGTTAGATCCGTTGGCCTTCTTTGGACCAAGTTCGTCACGTTCGTCCATCTTCGTCCTCGCATTAGATCCGTTGGCCTTCTTTGGACCAAGTTCGTCTCGTTCGTCCATCTTCATCCTCGCATTAGATTCGTTGGCCTTCTTTGGACCAAGTTCGTCACGTTCGTCCATCTTCGTCCTCGCATTAAATCCGTTGGCCTTCTTTGGACCAAGTTCGTCTCGTTCGTCCATCTTCGTCCTCGCATTAGATGCGTTGGCCTTCTTTGGACCAAGTTCGTCACGTTCGTCCATCTTCGTCCTCACATTAGATCCGTTGGCCTTCTTTGGACCAAGTTCGTCTCGTTTGTCCATCTTAGTCCTCGCATTAGATTCGTTGGCCTTCTTTGGACTAAGTTCGTCACGTTCGTCCATCTTCGTCCTCGCATTAGATCCGTTGGCCTTCTTTGGACCAAGTTCGTCTCGTTCGTCCATCTTCGTCCTCGCCTTAGATTCGTTGGCCTTCTTTGGACCAAGTTCGTCTCGTTCATCCATCTTCGTCCTCCCGTTAGATCCGTTGGCCTTCTTTGGACCAAGTTCGTCTCGTTCGTCCATCTTCGTCCTCGCATTAGATGCGTTGTCCTTCTTTGGAGCAAGTTCGTCACGTTCGTCCATCTTCGTCCTCGCATCAGATCCGTTGTCCTTCTTTGGACCAAGTTCGTCTCTTTAGTCCCACTTCGTCCTCCCATTTGATCCTTTGGCATTCTTGGTACCAAGTTCGTCTCGTTCGTACCTCTTCGTCGTCCCATTAGATCCGTTGGCCTACTTTGGACCAAGTTCGTCTCGTTCGTCCATCTTCGTCCTCCCGTTAGATTCGTTGGCCTTCTTTGAACCAAGTTCGTCACGTTCGTCCATCTTCGTCCTCGCATCAGATCCGTTGTCCTTCTTTGGACGAAGTTCATCTCTTTAGTCCCACTTTGTCCTCCCATTTGATCCTTTGGCATTCTTTATACCAAGTTCGTCTCGTTAGTCCCTCTTCGTCGTCCCATTAGATCCGTTGGCCTTCTTTGGACCAAGTTCGTCTCGTTCGTCCATCTTCATCCTCGCATTAGATTCGTTGGCCTTCTTTGGACCAAGTTCGTCACGTTCGTCCATCTTCGTCCTCGCATTAGATCCGTTGGCCTTCTTTGGACCAAGTTCGTCTCGTTCGTCCATCTTCGTCCTCGCATTAGATGCGTTGGCCTTCTTTGGACCAAGTTCGTCACGTTCGTCCATCTTCGTCCTCGCATTAGATCCGTTGGCCTTCTTTGGACCAAGTTCGTCTCGTTCGTCCATCTTAGTCCTCGCATTAGATTCGTTGGCCTTCTTTGGACTAAGTTCGTCACGTTCGTCCATGTTCGTCCTCGCATCAGATCCGTTGTCCTTCTTTGGACCAAGTTCGTCACTTTAGTCCCACTTCGTCCTCCCATTTGATCCTTTGGTATTCTTTGTACCAAGTTCGTCTCGTTCGTACCTCTTCGTCGTCCCATTAGATCCGTTGGCCTTCTTTGGACCAAGTTCATCTCTTTCGTCCATCTTCGTCCTCCCGTTAGATCCGTTGGCCTTCTTTGGACCAAGTTCGTCACGTTCGTCCTTCTTCGTCCTCCCGTTAGATCCGTTGGCCTTCTTTGGACCAAGTTCGTCTCGTTCGTTCGTCCATCTCCGTCCTCCCGTTAGATTCGTTGGCCTTCTTTGGACCAAGTTCGTCACGTTCGTCCATCTTCGTCCTCGCATCAGATCCGTTGTCCTTCTTTGGACCAAGTTCATCTCTTTAGTCCCACTTTGTCCTCCCATTTGATCCTTTGGCATTCTTTATACCAAGTTAGTCTCGTTCGTCCATCTTCGTCCTCCCGTTAGATCCGTTGGCCTTCTTTGGACCAAGTTCGTCTCGTTCGTCCATCTTCGTCCTTGCATTAGATCCGTTGGCCTTCTTTGAACCAGGTTCGTCACGTTCGTTCATCTTCGTCCTTGCATTAGATCCTTTGGCCTTCATTGGACCAAGTTCGTCTCTTTAGTGCCACTTCGTGCTCCCATTTGATCCTTTGGCATTCTTTGTACCAAGTTCGTCTCGTTCGTCCATCTTCGTCCTAGCCTTAGATCCGTTGGCCTTCTTTGGACCAAGTTCGTCACGTTCGTCCATCTTCGTCCTCGCATTAGATACGTTGGCCTTCTTTGGGACAGGTTCGTCTCCTTCGTCCATCATCGTGCTTGCATTAGATCCGTTGGCCTTCTTTGGACCAAGTTTGACTCGTTCGTCCATCTGCGTCCTCCCGTTAGATCCGTTGGCCTTCTTTGGACCAAGTTCGTCTCGTTCGTCCATCTCCGTCCTCCCGTTAGATCCGTTGGCCTTCTTTGGACCAAGTTCCTCACGTTCGTCCATCTTCGTCCTCGCATTAGATACGTTTGCCTTCTTTGGAACAAGTTCGTCTCGTTCGTCCATCATCGAGCTTGTATTAGATCCGTTATCCTTCTTTGGACCAAATTCAACTCGTTCGTCCATCTTCATCCTCCCGTTAGATCCGTTGGCCTTCTTTGGACCAAGTTCGTCTCGCTCATCCATCTTTGTCCTCGCATTAGATCCGTTGGCCTTCTTTGGACCAAGTTCGTCTCGTTCGTCCATCTTCGTCCTCGCAACAGATCCGTTGTCCTTCTTTGGACCAAGTTCGTCTCTTTAGTCCCACTTCGTCCTCCCATTTGATCCTTTCGTATTCTTTGTACCAAGTTCGTCTGGTTCGTACCTCTTCGTCGTCCCATTAGATCCGTTGGCCTTCTTTGGACCAAGTTCGTCTCGTTCGTCCATCTCCGTCCTCCCGTTAGATCCGTTGGCCTTCTTTGGACCAAGTTCGTCTCGTTCGTTCGTCCATCTTCGTCCTCCCGTTAGATTCGTTGGCCTTCTTTGGACCAAGTTCGTCACGTTCGTCCATCTTCGTCCTCGCATCAGATCCGTTGTCCTTCTTTGGACCAAGTTCATCTCTTTAGTCCCACTTTGTCCTCCCATTTGATCCTTTGGCATTCTTTATACCAAGTTAGTCTCGTTCGTCCATCTTCGTCCTCCCGTTAGATCCGTTGGCCTTCTTTGGACCAAGTTCGTCTCGTTCGTCCATCTTCGTCCTTGCATTAGATCCGTTGGCCTTCTTTGAACCAGGTTCGTCACGTTCGTTCATCTTCGTCCTTGCATTAGATCCTTTGGCCTTCATTGGACCAAGTTCGTCTCTTTAGTCCCACTTCGTGCTCCCATTTGATCCTTTGGCATTCTTGGTACCAAGTTCGTCTCGTTCGTACCTCTTCGTCGTCCCATTAGATCCGTTGGCCTACTTTGGACCAAGTTCGTCACGTTCGTCCATCTTCGTCCTCGCATCAGATCCGTTGTCCTTCTTTGGACCAAGTTCATCTCTTTAGTCCCACTTTGTCCTCCCATTTGATCCTTTGGCATTCTTTATACCAAGTTAGTCTCGTTCGTCCATCTTCGTCCTCCCGTTAGATCCGTTGGCCTTCTTTGGACCAAGTTCGTCTCGTTCGTCCATCTTCGTCCTTGCATTAGATCCGTTGGCCTACTTTGAACCAGGTTCGTCACGTTCGTTCATCTTCGTCCTTGCATTAGATCCTTTGGCCTTCATTGGACCAAGTTCGTCTCTTTAGTCCCACTTCGTGCTCCCATTTGATCCTTTGGCATTCTTTGTACCAAGTTCGTCTCGTTCGTCCATCTTCGTCCTCGCATTAGATGCGTTGGCCTTCTTTGGAGCAAGTTCGTCACGTTCGTCCATCTTCGTCCTCGCATTAGATCCGTTTGCCTTCTTTGGACCAAGTTCGTCTCGTTCGTCCATCTTCGTCCTCGCATTAGATGCGTTGGCCTTCTTTGGACCAAGTTCGTCACGTTCGTCCATCTTCGTCCTCGCATTAGATCCGTTGGCCTTCTTTGGACGAAGTTCGTCTCGTTCGTCCATCTTAGTCCTCGCATTAGATTCGTTGGCCTTCTTTGGACTAAGTTCGTCACGTTCGTCCATCTTCGTCCTCGCATCAGATCCGTTGTCCTTCTTTGGACCAAGTTCGTCTCTTTAGTCCCACTTCGTCCTCCCATTTGATCCTTTGGCATTCTTGGTACCAAGTTCGTCTCGTTCGTACCTCTTCGTCGTCCCATTAGATCCGTTGGCCTACTTTGGACCAAGTTCGTCTCGTTCGTCCATCTTCGTCCTCCCGTTAGATTCGTTGGCCTTCTTTGAACCAAGTTCGTCACGTTCGTCCATCTTCGTCCTCACATCAGATCCGTTGTCCTTCTTTGGACGAAGTTCATCTCTTTAGTCCCACTTTGTCCTCCCATTTGATCCTTTGGCATTCTTTATACCAAGTTCGTCTCGTTAGTCCCTCTTCGTCGTCCCATTAGATCCGTTGGCCTTCTTTGGACCAAGTTCGTCTCGTTCGTCCATCTTCATCCTCGCATTAGATACGTTGGCCTTCTTTGGACCAAGTTCGTCACGTTCGTCCATCTTCGTCCTCGCATTAGATCCGTTGGCCTTCTTTGGACCAAGTTCGTCTCGTTCGTCCATCTTCGTCCTCGCATTAGATGCGTTGGCCTTCTTTGGACCAAGTTCGTCACGTTCGTCCATCTTCGTCCTCGCATTAGATCCGTTGGCCTTCTTTGGACCAAGTTCGTCTCGTTCGTCCATCTTAGTCCTCGCATTAGATTCGTTGGCCTTCTTTGGACTAAGTTCGTCACGTTTGTCCATCTTCGTCCTCGCATCAGATCCGTTGTCCTTCTTTGGACCAAGTTCGTCTCTTTAGTCCCACTTCGTCCTCCCATTTGATCCTTTGGTATTCTTTGTACCAAGTTCGTCTCGTTCGTACCTCTTCGTCGTCCCATTAGATCCGTTGGCCTTCTTTGGACCAAGTTCATCTCTTTCGTCCATCTTCGTCCTCCCGTTAGATCCGTTGGCCTTCTTTGGACCAAGTTCGTCACGTTCGTCCATCTTTGTCCTCCCGTTAGATCCGTTGGTCTTCTTTGGACCAAGTTCGTCTCGTTCGTTCGTCCATCTTCGTCCTCCCGTTAGATTCGTTGGCCTTCTTTTGACCAAGTTCGTCACGTTCGTCCATCTTCGTCCTCGCATCAGATCCGTTGTCCTTCTTTGGACCAAGTTCATCTCTTTAGTCCCACTTTTTCCTCCCATTTGATCCTTTGGCATTCTTTATACCAAGTTAGTCTCGTTCGTCCATCTTCGTCCTCCCGTTAGATCCGTTGGCCTTCTTTGGACCAAGTTCGTCTCGTTCGTCCATCTTCGTCCTTGCATTAGATCCGTTGGCCTTCTTTGAACCAGGTTCGTCACGTTCGTTCATCTTCGTCCTTGCATTAGATCCTTTGGCCTTCATTGGACCAAGTTCGTCTCTTTAGTCCCACTTCGTGCTCCCATTTGATCCTTTGGCATTCTTTGTACCAAGTTCGTCTCGTTCGTCCATCTTCGTCCTAGCCTTAGATCCGTTGGCCTTCTTTGGACCAAGTTCGTCACGTTCGTCCATCTTCGTCCTCGCATTAGATACGTTTGCCTTCTTTGGGACAAGTTCGTCTCCTTCGTCCATCATCGTGCTTGCATTAGATCCGTTGGCCTTCTTTGGACCAAGTTTGACTCGTTCGTCCATCTGCGTCCTCCCGTTAGATCCGTTGGCCTTCTTTGGACCAAGTTCGTCTCGTTCGTCTATCTCCGTCCTCCCGTTAGATCCGTTGGCCTTCTTTGGACCAAGTTCCTCACGTTCGTCCATCTTCGTCCTCGCATTAGATACGTTTGCCTTCTTTGGAACAAGTTCGTCTCGTTCGTCCATCATCGAGCTTGTATTAGATCCGTTATCCTTCTTTGGACCAAATTCAACTCGTTCGTCCATCTTCATCCTCCCGTTAGATCCGTTGGCCTTCTTTGGACCAAGTTCGTCTCGTTCGTCCATCTTTGTCCTCGCATTAGAACCGTTGGCCTTCTTTGGACCAAGTTCGTCTCGTTCGTCCATCTTCGTCCTCGCAACAGATCTGTTGTCCTTCTTTGGACCAAGTTCGTCTCTTTAGTCCCACTTCGTCCTCCCATTTGACCCTTTCGTATTCTTTGTACCAAGTTCGTCTGGTTCGTACCTCTTCGTCGTCCCATTAGATCCGTTGGCCTTCTTTGGACCAAGTTCGTCTCGTTCGTCCATCTCCGTCCTCCCGTTAGATCCGTTGGCCTTCTTTGGACCAAGTTCGTCTCGTTCGTTCGTCCATCTTCGTCCTCCCGTTAGATTCCTTGGCCTTCTTTGGACCAAGTTCGTCACGTTCGTCCATCTTCGTCCTCGCATCAGATCCGTTGTCCTCCTTTGGACCAAGTTCATCTCTTTAGTCCCACTTTGTCCTCCCATTTGATCCTTTGGCATTCTTTATACCAAGTTATTCTCGTTCGTCCATCTTCGTCCTCCCGTTAGATCCGTTGGCCTTCTTTGGACCAAGTTCGTCTCGTTCGTCCATCTTCGTCCTTGCATTAGATCCGTTGGCCTTCTTTGAACCAGGTTCGTCACGTTCGTTCATCTTCGTCCTTGCATTAGATCCTTTGGCCTTCATTGGACCAAGTTCGTCTCTTTAGTCCCACTTCGTGCTCCCATTTGATCCTTTGGCATTCTTTGTACCAAGTTCGTCTCGTTCGTCCATCTTCGTCCTCGCATTAGATGCGTTGGCCTTCTTTGGAGCAAGTTCGTCACGTTCGTCCATCTTCGTCCTCGCATCAGATCCGTTGTCCTTCTTTGGACCAAGTTCGTCTCTTTAGTCCCACTTCGTCCTCCCATTTGATCCTTTGGCATTCTTGGTACCAAGTTCGTCTCGTTCGTACCTCTTCGTCGTCCCATTAGATCCGTTGGCCTACTTTGGACCAAGTTCGTCTCGTTCGTCCATCTTCGTCCTCCCGTTAGATTCGTTGGCCTTCTTTGAACCAAGTTCGTCACGTTCGTCCATCTTCGTCCTCGCATCAGATCCGTTGTCCTTCTTTGGACGAAGTTCATCTCTTTAGTCCCACTTTGTCCTCCCATTTGATCCTTTGGCATTCTTTATACCAAGTTCGTCTCGTTAGTCCCTCTTCGTCGTCCCATTAGATCCGTTGGCCTTCTTTGGACCAAGTTCGTCTCGTTCGTCCATCTTCATCCTCGCATTAGATTCGTTGGTCTTCTTTGGACCAAGTTCGTCACGTTCGTCCATCTTCGTCCTCGCATTAGATCCGTTGGCCTTCTTTGGACCAAGTTCGTCTCGTTCGTCCATCTTCGTCCTCGCATTAGATGCGTTGGCCTTCTTTGGACCAAGTTCGTCACGTTCGTCCATCTTCGTCCTCGCATTAGATCCGTTGGCCTTCTTTGGACCAAGTTCGTCTCGTTCGTCCATCTTAGTCCTCGCATGAGATTCGTTGGCCTTCTTTGGACTAAGTTCGTCACGTTCGTCCATCTTCGTCCTCGCATCAGATCCGTTGTCCTTCTTTGGACCAAGTTCGTCTCTTTAGTCCCACTTCGTCCTCCCATTTGATCCTTTGGTATTCTTTGTACCAAGTTCGTCTCGTTCGTACCTCTTCGTCGTCCCATTAGATCCGTTGGCCTTCTTTGGACCAAGTTCATCTCTTTCGTCCATCTTCGTCCTTGCATTAGATCCGTTGGCCTTCTTTGAACCAGGTTCGTCACGTTCGTTCATCTTCGTCCTTGCATTAGATCCTTTGGCCTTCATTGGACCAAGTTCGTCTCTTTAGTCCCACTTCGTGCTCCCATTTGATCCTTTGGCATTCTTTGTACCAAGTTCGTCTCGTTCGTCCATCTTCGTCCTAGCCTTAGATTCGTTGGCCTTCTTTGGACCAAGTTCGTCACGTTCGTCCATCTTCGTCCTCGCATTAGATACGTTTGCCTTCTTTGGGACAAGTTCGTCTCCTTCGTCCATCATCGTGCTTGCATTAGATCCGTTGGCCTTCTTTGGACCAAGTTTGACTCGTTCGTCCATCTGCGTCCTCCCGTTAGATCCGTTGGCCTTCTTTGGACCAAGTTCGTCTCGTTCGTCTATCTCCGTCCTCCCGTTAGATCCGTTGGCCTTCTTTGGACCAAGTTCCTCACGTTCGTCCATCTTCGTCCTCGCATTAGATACGTTTGCCTTCTTTGGAACAAGTTCGTCTCGTTCGTCCATCATCGAGCTTGTATTAGATCCGTTATCCTTCTTTGGACCAAATTCAACTCGTTCGTCCATCTTCATCCTCCCGTTAGATCCGTTGGCCTTCTTTGGACCAAGTTCGTCTCGTTCGTCCATCTTTGTCCTCGCATTAGAACCGTTGGCCTTCTTTGGACCAAGTTCGTCTCGTTCGTCCATCTTCGTCCTCGCAACAGATCTGTTGTCCTTCTTTGGACCAAGTTCGTCTCTTTAGTCCCACTTCGTCCTCCCATTTGACCCTTTCGTATTCTTTGTACCAAGTTCGTCTGGTTCGTACCTCTTCGTCGTCCCATTAGATCCGTTGGCCTTCTTTGGACCAAGTTCGTCTCGTTCGTCCATCTCCGTCCTCCCGTTAGATCCGTTGGCCTTCTTTGGACCAAGTTCGTCTCGTTCGTTCGTCCATCTTCGTCCTCCCGTTAGATTCCTTGGCCTTCTTTGGACCAAGTTCGTCACGTTCGTCCATCTTCGTCCTCGCATCAGATCCGTTGTCCTTCTTTGGACCAAGTTCATCTCTTTAGTCCCACTTTGTCCTCCCATTTGATCCTTTGGCATTCTTTATACCAAGTTATTCTCGTTCGTCCATCTTCGTCCTCCCGTTAGATCCGTTGGCCTTCTTTGGACCAAGTTCGTCTCGTTCGTCCATCTTCGTCCTTGCATTAGATCCGTTGGCCTTCTTTGAACCAGGTTCGTCACGTTCGTTCATCTTCGTCCTTGCATTAGATCCTTTGGCCTTCATTGGACCAAGTTCGTCTCTTTAGTCCCACTTCGTGCTCCCATTTGATCCTTTGGCATTCTTTGTACCAAGTTCGTCTCGTTCGTCCATCTTCGTCCTCGCATTAGATGCGTTGGCCTTCTTTGGAGCAAGTTCGTCACGTTCGTCCATCTTCGTCCTCGCATCAGATCCGTTGTCCTTCTTTGGACCAAGTTCGTCTCTTTAGTCCCACTTCGTCCTCCCATTTGATCCTTTGGCATTCATGGTACCAAGTTCGTCTCGTTCGTACCTCTTCGTCGTCCCATTAGATCCGTTGGCCTACTTTGGACCAAGTTCGTCTCGTTCGTCCATCTTCGTCCTCCCGTTAGATTCGTTGGCCTTCTTTGAACCAAGTTCGTCACGTTCGTCCATCTTCGTCCTCGCATCAGATCCGTTGTCCTTCTTTGGACGAAGTTCATCTCTTTAGTCCCACTTTGTCCTCCCATTTGATCCTTTGGCATTCTTTATACCAAGTTCGTCTCGTTAGTCCCTCTTCGTCGTCCCATTAGATCCGTTGGCCTTCTTTGGACCAAGTTCGTCTCGTTCGTCCATCTTCATCCTCGCATTAGATTCGTTGGTCTTCTTTGGACCAAGTTCGTCACGTTCGTCCATCTTCGTCCTCGCATTAGATCCGTTGGCCTTCTTTGGACCAAGTTCGTCTCGTTCGTCCATCTTCGTCCTCGCATTAGATGCGTTGGCCTTCTTTGGACCAAGTTCGTCACGTTCGTCCATCTTCGTCCTCGCATTAGATCCGTTGGCCTTCTTTGGACCAAGTTCGTCTCGTTCGTCCATCTTAGTCCTCGCATGAGATTCGTTGGCCTTCTTTGGACTAAGTTCGTCACGTTCGTCCATCTTCGTCCTCGCATCAGATCCGTTGTCCTTCTTTGGACCAAGTTCGTCTCTTTAGTCCCACTTCGTCCTCCCATTTGATCCTTTGGTATTCTTTGTACCAAGTTCGTCTCGTTCGTACCTCTTCGTCGTCCCATTAGATCCGTTGGCCTTCTTTGGACCAAGTTCATCTCTTTCGTCCATCTTCGTCCTCCCGTTAGATCCGTTGGCCTTCTTTGGACCAAGTTCGTCACGTTCGTCCATCTTAGTCCTCGCATTAGATTCGTTGGCCTTCTTTGGACTATGTTCGTCACGTTCGTCCATCTTCGTCCTCGCATCAGATCCGTTGTCCTTCTTTGGACCAAGTTCGTCTCTTTAGTCCCACTTCGTCCTCCCATTTGATCCTTTCGTATTCTTTGTACCAAGTTCGTCTGGTTCGTACCTCTTCGTCGTCCCATTAGATCCGTTGGCCTTCTTTGGACCAAGTTCGTCTCGTTCGTCCATCTCCGTCCTCCCGTTAGATCCGTTGGCCTTCTTTGGACCAAGTTCGTCTCGTTCGTTCGTCCATCTTCGTCCTCCCGTTAGATTCGTTGGCCTTCTTTGGACCAAGTTCGTCACGTTCGTCCATCTTCGTCCTCGCCTCAGATCCGTTGTCCTTCTTTGGACCAAGTTCGTCTCTTTAGTCCCACTTTGTCCTCCCATTTGATCCTTTGGCATTCTTTATACCAAGTTAGTCTCGTTCGTCCATCTTCGTCCTCCCGTTAGATCCGTTGGCCTTCTTTGGACCAAGTTCGTCTCGTTCGTCCATCTTCGTCCTTGCATTAGATCCGTTGGCCTTCTTTGAACCAGGTTCGTCACGTTCGTTCATCTTCGTCCTTGCATTAGATCCTTTGGCCTTCATTGGACCAAGTTCGTCTCTTTAGTCCCACTTCGTGCTCCCATTTGATCCTTTGGCATTCTTTGTACCAAGTTCGTCTCGTTCGTCCATCTTCGTCCTAGCCTTAGATCCGTTGGCCTTCTTTCGACCAAGTTCGTCACGTTCGTCCATCTTCGTCCTCGCATTAGATACGTTGGCCTTCTTTGGGACAAGTTCGTCTCCTTCGTCCATCATCGTGCTTGCATTAGATCCGTTGGCCTTCTTTGGACCAAGTTTGACTCGTTCGTCCATCTGCGTCCTCCCGTTAGATCCGTTGGCCTTCTTTGGAACAAGTTCGTCTCGTTCGTCCATTTCCGTCCTCCCGTTAGATCCGTTGGCCTTCTTTGGACCAAGTTCCTCACGTTCGTCCATCTTCGTCCTCGCATTAGATACGTTTGCCTTCTTTGGAACAAGTTCGTCTCGTTCGTCCATCATCGAGCTTGTATTAGATCCGTTATCTTTCTTTGGACGAAATTCAACTCGTTCGTCCATCTTCATACTCCCGTTAGATCCGTTGGCCTTCTTTGGACCAAGTTCGTCTCGTTCGTCCATCTTTGTCCTCGCATTAGATCCGTTGGCCTTCTTTGGACCAAGTTCGTCTCGTTCGTCCATCTTCGTCCTCGCAACAGATCCGTTGTCCTTCTTTGGACCAAGTTCGTCTCTTTAGTCCCACTTCGTCCTCCCATTTGATCCTTTCGTATTCTTTGTACCAAGTTCGTCTGGTTCGTACCTCTTCGTCGTCCCATTAGATCCGTTGGCCTTCTTTGGACCAAGTTCGTCTCGTTCGTCCATCTCCGTCCTCCCGTTAGATCCGTTGGCCTTCTTTGGACCAAGTTCCTCACGTTCGTCCATCTTCGTCCTCGCATTAGATACGTTTGCCTTCTTTGGAACAAGTTCGTCTCGTTCGTCCATCATCGAGCTTGTATTAGATCCGTTATCCTTCTTTGGACCAAGTTCGACTCGTTCGTCCATCTTCGTCCTCCCGTTAGATCCGTTGGCCTTCTTTGGACCAAGTTCGTCTCGTTAGTCCATCTTCGTCCTCTCGTTAGATCCGTTGGCCTTCTTTGGACCAAGTTCGTCTCGTTCGTCCATCTTCGTTCTCCCGTTAGATTCGTTGGCCTTCTTTGGACCAAGTTCGTCACGTTCGTCCATCTTCGTCCTCGCATCAGATCCGTTGGCCTTCTTTGGACCAAGTTCGTCACGTTCGTTAATCTTCGCCCTCGCAATAGATACGTTGGCCTTCTTTGGAACAAGTTCGTCTCGTTCGTCCATCTTCGTCCTCCCGTTAGATCTGTTGGCCTTTTTTGGACCAAGTTCGACTCGTTCGTCCATCTTCGTCCTCCCGTTAGATCCGTTGGCCTTCTTTGGACCATGTTCGTCACGTTCGTCCATCTTCGTCCTCGCATCAGATCCGTTGTCCTTCTTTGGACCAAGTTCGTCTCTTTAGTCCCACTTCGTCCTCCCATTTGAACCTTTGGTATTCTTTGTACCAAGTTCGTCTGGTTCGTACCTCTTCATCGTCCCATTAGATCCGTTGGCCTTCTTTGGACCAAGTTCGTCTCTTTCGTCCATCTTCGTCCTCCCGTTAGATCCGTTGGCCTTCTTTGGACCAAGTTCGTCACGTTCGTCCATCTTCGTCCTCCCGTTAGATCCGTTGCCCTTCTTTGGACCAAGTTCGTCTCGTTCGTCCATCTTCGTCCTCCCGTGAGATTCGTTGGCCTTCTTTGGACCAAGTTCGTCACGTTCGTCCATCTTCGTCCTCGCATCAGATCCGTTGTCCTTCTTTGGACCAAGTTCGTCTCTTTAGTCCTACTTCGTCCTCCCATTTGATCCTTTGGTATTCTTTGTACCAAATTCGTCTCGTTCGTACCTCTTCGTCGTCCCATTAGATCCGTTGGCCTTCTTTGGACCAAGTTCGTCTCTTTCGTCCATCTTCGTCCTCCCGTTAGATCCGTTGGCCTTCTTTGGACCAAGTTCGTCACGTTCGTCCATCTTCGTTCTCGCATCAGATCCGTTGTCCTTCTTTGGACCAAGTTCATCTCTTTAGTCCCACTTTGTCCTCCCATTTGATCCTTTGGCATTCTTTATACCAAGTTAGTCTCGTTCGTCCATCTTCGTCCTCCCGTTAGATCCGTTGGCCTTTTTTGGACCAAGTTCGTCTTGTTCGTCCATCTTCGTCCTCGCATTAGATCCGTTGGCCTTCTTTGGACCAGGTTCGTCACGTTCGTTCATCTTCGTCCTTGGACCAAGTTCGTCTCTTTAGTCCCACTTCGTGCTCCCATTTGATCCTTTGGCATTCTTTGTACCAAGTTCGTCTCGTTCGTCCATCTTCGTCCTAGCCTTAGATCCGTTGGCCTTCTTTGGACCAAGTTCGTCTCGTTCGTCCATCTTTGTCCTCGCATTAGATCCGTTGGCCTTCTTTGGACCAAGTTCGTCTCGTTCGTCCATCTTTGTCCTCGCATTAGATCCGTTGGCCTTCTTTGGACCAAGTTCGTCTCGTTCGTCCATCTTCGTCCTCGCAACAGATCCGTTGTCCTTCTTTGGACTTAGTTCGTCTCTTTAGTCCCACTTCGTCCTCCCATTTGATCCTTTCGTATTCTTTGTACCAAGTTCGTCTGGTTCGTACCTCTTCGTCGTCCCATTAGATCCGTTGGCCTTCTTCGGACCAAGTTCGTCTCGTTCGTCCATCTCCGTCCTCCCGTTAGATCCGTTGCCCTTCTTTGGACCAAGTTCCTCACGTTCGTCCATCTTCGTCCTCGCATTAGATACGTTTGCCTTCTTTGGAACAAGTTCGTCTCGTTCGTCCATCATCGAGCTTGTATTAGATCCGTTATCCTTCTTTGGACCAAGTTCGACTCGTTCGTCCATCTTCGTCCTCCCGTTAGATCCGTTGGCCTTCTTTGGACCAAGTTCGTCTCGTTAGTCCATCTTCGTCCTCTCGTTAGATCCGTTGGCCTTCTTTGGACCAAGTTCGTCTCGTTCGTCCATCTTCGTTCTCCCGTTAGATTCGTTGGCCTTCTTTGGACCAAGTTCGTCACGTTCGTCCATCTTCGTCCTCGCATCAGATCCGTTGGCCTTCTTTGGACCAAGTTCGTCACGTTCGTTAATCTTCGCCCTCGCAATAGATACGTTGGCCTTCTTTGGAACAAGTTCGTCTCGTTCGTCCATCTTCGTCCTCCCGTTAGATCTGTTGGCCTTTTTTGGACCAAGTTCGACTCGTTCGTCCATCTTCGTCCTCCCGTTAGATCCGTTGGCCTTCTTTGGACCATGTTCGTCACGTTCGTCCATCTTCGTCCTCGCATCAGATCCGTTGTCCTTCTTTGGACCAAGTTCGTCTCTTTAGTCCCACTTCGTCCTCCCATTTGAACCTTTGGTATTCTTTGTACCAAGTTCGTCTGGTTCGTACCTCTTCATCGTCCCATTAGATCCGTTGGCCTTCTTTGGACCAAGTTCGTCTCTTTCGTCCATCTTCGTCCTCCCGTTAGATCCGTTGGCCTTCTTTGGACCAAGTTCGTCACGTTCGTCCATCTTCGTCCTCCCGTTAGATCCGTTGCCCTTCTTTGGACCAAGTTCGTCTCGTTCGTCCATCTTCGTCCTCCCGTGAGATTCGTTGGCCTTCTTTGGACCAAGTTTGTCTCGTTCGTCCATCTTCGTCCTCGCATCAGATCCGTTGTCCTTCTTTGGACCAAGTTCGTCTCTTTAGTCCTACTTCGTCCTCCCATTTGATCCTTTGGTATTCTTTGTACCAAATTCGTCTCGTTCGTACCTCTTCGTCGTCCCATTAGATCCGTTGGCCTTCTTTGGACCAAGTTCGTCTCTTTCGTCCATCTTCGTCCTCCCGTTAGATCCGTTGGCCTTCTTTGGACCAAGTTCGTCACGTTCGTCCATCTTCGTCCTCGCATCAGATCCGTTGTCCTTCTTTGGACCAAGTTCATCTCTTTAGTCCCACTTTGTCCTCCCATTTGATCCTTTGGCATTCTTTATACCAAGTTAGTCTCGTTCGTCCATCTTCGTCCTCCCGTTAGATCCGTTGGCCTTTTTTGGACCAAGTTCGTCTCGTTCGTCCATCTTCGTCCTCGCATTAGATCCGTTGGCCTTCTTTGGACCAGGTTCGTCACGTTCGTTCATCTTCGTCCTTGGACCAAGTTCGTCTCTTTAGTCCCACTTCGTGCTCCCATTTGATCCTTTGGCATTCTTTGTACCAAGTTCGTCTCGTTCGTCCATCTTCGTCCTAGCCTTAGATCCGTTGGCCTTCTTTGGACCAAGTTTGTCACGTTCGTCCATCTTCGTCCTCGCATTAGATACGCTTGCCTTCTTTGGAACAAGTTCGTCTCCTTCGTCCATCATCGAGCTTGTATTAGATCCGTTATCCTTCTTTGGACCAAGTTCGACTCGTTCTACCATCTTCGTCCTCCCGTTAGATCCGTTGGCCTTCTTTGGACCAAGTTCGTCTCGTTAGTCCATCTTCGTCCTCCCGTTAGATCCGTTGGCCTTCTTTGGACCAAGTTCGTCTCGTTCGTCCATCTTCGTCCTCCCGTTAGATTCGTTGGCCTTCTTTGGACCAAGTTCGTCACGTTCGTCCATCTTCGTCCTCGCATCAGATCCGTTGTCCTTCTTTGGACCAAGTTCATCTCTTTAGTCCCACTTTGTCCTCCCATTTGGTCCTTTGGCATTCTTTATACCAAGTTCGTCTCGTTCGTCCCTCTTCGTCGTCCCATTAGATCCGTTGGCCTTCTTTGGACCAAGTTCGTCACGTTCGTCCATCTTCGTCCTCGCATTAGATACGTTGGCCTTCTTTGGAACAAGTTCGTCTCGTTCGTCCATCTTCGTCCTCCCGTTAGATCCGTTGGCCTTCTTTGGACCAAATTCAACTCGTTCGTCCATCTTCGTCCTCCCGTTAGATCCGTTGGCCTTCTTTGGACCAAGTTCGTCTCGTTCGTCCATCTTTGTCCTCGCATTAGATCCGTTGGCCTTCTTTGGACCAAGTTCGTTTCCTTCGTCCATCTTCGTCCTCGCAACAGATCCGTTGTCCTTCTTTGGACCAAGTTCGTCTCTTTAGTCCCACTTCATCCTCCCATTTGTTCCTTTCGTATTCTTTGTACCAAGTTCGTCTGGTTCGTACCTCTTCGACGTCCCATTAGATCCGTTGGCCTTCTTTGGACCAAGTTCGTCTCGTTCGTCCATCTTCGTCCTCGCATTAGATTCGTCGGCCTTCTTTGGACCAAGTTCGTCACGTTCGTCCATCTTCGTCCTCGCATTAGATACGTTGGCCTTCTTTGGAATAAGTTCGTCTCGTTCGTCCATCATCGTGCTTGCATTAGATCCGTTATCCTTCTTTGGACCAAGTTCGACTCGTTCGTCCATCTTCGTCCTCATGTTAGATCCGTTGGCCTTCTTTGGACCAAGTTCGTCTCGTTCGTCCATCTTCGTCCTCCCGTTAGATCCGTTGGCCTTCTTTGGACCAAGTTCGTGTCGTTCGTCCATCTTCGTCCTCTCGTTAGATCCGTTGGCCTTCTTTGGACCAAGTTCGTCTCGTTCGTCCATCTTCGTCCTCCCGTTAGATTCGTTGGCCTTCTTTGGACCAAGTTCGTCACGTTCGTCCATCTTCGTCCTCGCATCAGATCCGTTGGCCTTCTTTGGACCAAGTTCGTCACGTTCGTTAATCTTCGCCCTCGCAATAGATACGTTGGCCTTCTTTGGAACAAGTTCGTCTCGTTCGTCCATCTTCGTCCTCCCGTTAGATCTGTTGGCCTTCTTTGGACCAAGTTCGACTCGTTCGTCCATCTTCGTCCTCCCGTTAGATCCGTTGGCCTTCTTTGGACCATGTTCGTCACGTTCGTCCATCTTCGTCCTCGCATCAGATCCGTTGTCCTTCTTTGGACCAAGTTCGTCTCTTTAGTCCCACTTCGTCCTCCCATTTGATCCTTTGGTATTCTTTGTACCAAGTTCGTCTGGTTCGTACCTCTTCGTCGTCCCATTAGATCCGTTGGCCTTCTTTGGACCAAGTTCGTCTCTTTCGTCCATCTTCGTCCTCCCGTTAGATCCGTTGGCCTTCTTTGGACCAAGTTCGTCACGTTCGTCCATCTTCGTCCTCCCGTTAGACCCGTTGCCCTTCTTTGGACCAAGTTCGTCTCGTTCGTCCATCTTCGTCCTCCCGTGAGATTCGTTGGCCTTCTTTGGACCAAGTTCGTCACGTTCGTCAATCTTCGTCCTCGCATCAGATCCGTTGTCCTTCTTTGGACCAAGTTCATCTCTTTAGTCCCACTTTGTCCTCCCATTTGGTCCTTTGGCATTCTTTATACCAAGTTCGTCTCGTTCGTCCCTCTTCGTCGTCCCATTAGATCCGTTGGCCTTCTTTGGACCAAGTTCGTCACGTTCGTCCATCTTCGTCCTCGCATTAGATACGTTGGCCTTCTTTGGAACAAGTTCGTCTCGTTCGTCCATCTTCGTCCTCCCGTTAGATCCGTTGGCCTTCTTTGGACCAAATTCAACTCGTTCGTCCATCTTCGTCCTCCCGTTAGATCCGTTGGCCTTCTTTGGACCAAGTTCGTCTCGTTCGTCCATCTTTGTCCTCGCATTAGATCCGTTGGCCTTCTTTGGACCAAGTTCGTTTCCTTCGTCCATCTTCGTCCTCGCAACAGATCCGTTGTCCTTCTTTGGACCAAGTTCGTCTCTTTAGTCCCACTTCATCCTCCCATTTGTTCCTTTCGTATTCTTTGTACCAAGTTCGTCTGGTTCGTACCTCTTCGACGTCCCATTAGATCCGTTGGCCTTCTTTGGACCAAGTTCGTCTCGTTCGTCCATCTTCGTCCTCGCATTAGATTCGTCGGCCTTCTTTGGACCAAGTTCGTCACGTTCGTCCATCTTCGTCCTCGCATTAGATACGTTGGCCTTCTTTGGAACAAGTTCGTCTCGTTCGTCCATCATCGTGCTTGCATTAGATCCGTTATCCTTCTTTGGACCAAGTTCGACTCGTTCGTCCATCTTCGTCCTCATGTTAGATCCGTTGGCCTTCTTTGGACCAAGTTCGTCTCGTTCGTCCATCTTCGTCCTCCCGTTAGATCCGTTGGCCTTCTTTGGACCAAGTTCGTGTCGTTCGTCCATCTTCGTCCTCTCGTTAGATCCGTTGGCCTTCTTTGGACCAAGTTCGTCTCGTTCGTCCATCTTCGTCCTCCCGTTAGATTCGTTGGCCTTCTTTGGACCAAGTTCGTCACGTTCGTCCATCTTCGTCCTCTCGTTAGATCCGTTGGCCTTCTTTGGACCAAGTTCGTCTCGTTCGTCCATCTTCGTCCTCGCATTAGATACGTTGGCCTTCTTTGGAACAAGTTCGTCTCGTTCGTCCATCTTCGTCCTCCCGTTAGACCCGTTGGCCTTCTTTGGACCAAATTCAACTCGTTCGTCCATCTTCGTCCTCCCGTTAGATCCGTTGGCCTTCTTTGGACCAAGTTCGTCTCGTTCGTCCATCTTTGTCCTCGCATTAGATCCGTTGGCCTTCTTTGGACCAAGTTCGTTTCCTTCGTCCATCTTCGTCCTCGCAACAGATCCGTTGTCCTTCTTTGGACCAAGTTCGTCTCTTTAGTCCCACTTCATCCTCCCATTTGTTCCTTTCGTATTCTTTGTACCAAGTTCGTCTGGTTCGTACCTCTTCGACGTCCCATTAGATCCGTTGGCCTTCTTTGGACCAAGTTCGTCTCGTTCGTCCATCTTCGTCCTCGCATTAGATTCGTCGGCCTTCTTTGGACCAAGTTCGTCACGTTCGTCCATCTTCGTCCTCGCATTAGATACGTTGGCCTTCTTTGGAACAAGTTCGTCTCGTTCGTCCATCATCGTGCTTGCATTAGATCCGTTATCCTTCTTTGGACCAAGTTCGACTCGTTCGTCCATCTTCGTCCTCATGTTAGATCCGTTGGCCTTCTTTGGACCAAGTTCGTCTCGTTCGTCCATCTTCGTCCTCCCGTTAGATCCGTTGGCCTTCTTTGGACCAAGTTCGTGTCGTTCGTCCATCTTCGTCCTCTCGTTAGATCCGTTGGCCTTCTTTGGACCAAGTTCGTCTCGTTCGTCCATCTTCGTCCTCCCGTTAGATTCGTTGGCCTTCTTTGGACCAAGTTCGTCACGTTCGTCCATCTTCGGCCTCGCATCAGATCCGTTGGCCTTCTCTGGACCAAGTTCGTCACGTTCGTTAATCTTCGCCCTCGCAATAGATACGTTGGCCTTCTTTGGAACAAGTTCGTCTCGTTCGTCCATCTTCGTCCTCCCGTTAGATCTGTTGGCCTTCTTTGGACCAAGTTCGACTCGTTCGTCCATCTTCGTCCTCCCGTTAGATCCGTTGGCCTTCTTTGGACCATGTTCGTCACGTTCGTCCATCTTCGTCCTCGCATCAGATCCGTTGTCCTTCTTTGGACCAAGTTCGTCTCTTTAGTCCCACATCGTCCTCCCATTTGATCCTTTGGTATTCTTTGTACCAAGTTCGTCTGGTTCGTACCTCTTCGTCGTCCCATTAGATCCGTTGGCCTTCTTTGGACCAAGTTCGTCTCTTTCGTCCATCTTCGTCCTCCCGTTAGATCCGTTGGCCTTCTTTGGACCAAGTTCGTCACGTTCGTCCATCTTCGTCCTCCCGTTAGACCCGTTGCCCTTCTTTGGACCAAGTTCGTCTCGTTCGTCCATCTTCGTCCTCCCGTGAGATTCGTTGGCCTTCTTTGGACCAAGTTCGTCACGTTCGTCCATCTTCGTCCTCGCATTAGATACGTTGGCCTTCTTTGGAACAAGTTCGTCTCGTTCATCCATCATCGTGCTTGCATTAGATCCGTTGGCCTTCTTTGGACCAAGTTTGACTCGTTCGTCCATCTGCGTCCTCCCGTTAGATCCGTTGGTCTTCTTTGGACCAAGTTCGTCTCGTTCGTCCATCTCCGTCCTCCCGTTAGATCCGTTGGCCTTCGTTGGACCAAGTTCGTCACGTTCGTCCACCTTCGTCCTCGCATTAGATACGTTGGCCTTCTTTGGAACAAGTTCGTCTCGTTCGTCTATCATCGTGCTTGCATTAGATCCGTTATCCTTCTTTGGACCAAGTTCGACTCGTTCGTCCATCTTCGTCCTCATGTTAGATCCGTTGGCCTTCTTTGGACCAAGTTCGTCTCGTTCGTCCATCTTCGTCCTCCCGTTAGATCCGTTGGCCTTCTTTGGACCAAGTTCGTGTCGTTCGTCCATCTTCGTACTCTCGTGAGATCCCTTGGCCTTCTTTGGACCAAGTTCGTCTCGTTCGTCCATCTTCGTCCTCGCATCAGATCCGTTGGCCTTCTTTGGACCAAGTTCGTCACGTTCGTTAATCTTCGCCCTCGCAATAGATACGTTGGCCTTCTTTGGAACAAGTTCGTCTCGTTCGTCCATCTTCGTCCTCCCGTTAGATCTGTTGGCCTTCTTTGGACCAAGTTCGACTCGTTCGTCCATCTTCGTCCTCCCGTTAGATCCGTTGGCCTTCTTTGGACCATGTTCGTCACGTTCGTCCATCTTCGTCCTCGCATCAGATCCGTTGTCCTTCTTTGGACCAAGTTCGTCTCTTTAGTCCCACTTCGTCCTCCCATTTGATCCTTTGGTATTCTTTGTACCAAGTTCGTCTGGTTCGTACCTCTTCGTCGTCCCATTAGATCCGTTGGCCTTCTTTGGACCAAGTTCGTCTCTTTCGTCCATCTTCGTCCTCCCGTTAGATCCGTTGGCCTTCTTTGGACCAAGTTCGTCACGTTCGTCCATCTTCGTCCTCCCGTTAGACCCGTTGCCCTTCTTTGGACCAAGTTCGTCTCGTTCGTCCATCTTCGTCCTCCCGTGAGATTCGTTGGCCTTCTTTGGACCAAGTTCGTCACGTTCGTCCATCTTCGTCCTCGCATTAGATACGTTGGCCTTCTTTGGAACAAGTTCGTCTCGTTCATCCATCATCGTGCTTGCATTAGATCCGTTGGCCTTCTTTGGACCAAGTTTGACTCGTTCGTCCATCTGCGTCCTCCCGTTAGATCCGTTGGTCTTCTTTGGACCAAGTTCGTCTCGTTCGTCCATCTCCGTCCTCCCGTTAGATCCGTTGGCCTTCGTTGGACCAAGTTCGTCACGTTCGTCCACCTTCGTCCTCGCAATAGATACGTTGGCCTTCTTTGGAACAAGTTCGTCTCGTTCGTCTATCATCGTGCTTGCATTAGATCCGTTATCCTTCTTTGGACCAAGTTCGACTCGTTCGTCCATCTTCGTCCTCATGTTAGATCCGTTGGCCTTCTTTGGACCAAGTTCGTCTCGTTCGTCCATCTTCGTCCTCCCGTTAGATCCGTTGGCCTTCTTTGGACCAAGTTCGTGTCGTTCGTCCATCTTCGTCCTCTCGTTAGATCCCTTGGCCTTCTTTGGACCAAGTTCGTCTCGTTCGTCCATCTTCGTCCTCCCGTTAGATTCGTTGGCCTTCTTTGGACCAAGTTCGTCACGTTCGTCCATCTTCGTCCTCGCATCAGATCCGTTTTCCTTCTTTGGACCAAGTTCATCTCTTTAGTCCCACTTTGTCCTCCCATTTGATCCTTTGGCATTCTTTATACCAAGTTAGTCTCGTTCGTCCATCTTCGTCCTCCCGTTAGATCTGTTGGCCTTCTTTGGACCAAGTTCGACTCGTTCGTCCATCTTCGTCCTCCCGTTAGATCCGTTGGCCTTCTTTGGACCATGTTCGTCACGTTCGTCCATCTTCGTCCTCGCATCAGATCCGTTGTCCTTCTTTGGACCAAGTTCGTCTCTTTAGTCCCACTTCGCCCTCCCATTTGATCCTTTGGTATTCTTTGTACCAAGTTCGTCTGGTTCGTACCTCTTCGTCGTCCCATTAGATCCGTTGGCCTTCTTTGGACCAAGTTCGTCTCTTTCGTCCATCTTCGTCCTCCCGTTAGATCCGTTGGCCTTCTTTGGACCAAGTTCGTCACGTTCGTCCATCTTCGTCCTCCCGTTAGACCCGTTGCCCTTCTTTGGACCAAGTTCGTCTCGTTCGTCCATCTTCGTCCTCCCGTGAGATTCGTTGGCCTTCTTTGGACCAAGTTCGTCACGTTCGTCCATCTTCGTCCTCGCATCAGATTCGTTGTCCTTCTTTGGACCAAGTTCGTCTCTTTAGTCCCATTTCGTCCTCCCATTTGATCCTTTGGTATTCTTTGTACCAAATTCGTCTCGTTCGTACCTCTTCGTCGTCCCATTAGATCCGTTGGCCTTCTTTGGACCAAGTTCGTCACGTTCGTCCATCTTCGTCCTCGCATCAGATCCGTTTTCCTTCTTTGGACCAAGTTCATCTCTTTAGTCCCACTTTGTCCTCCCATTTGATCCTTTGGCATTCTTTATACCAAGTTAGTCTCGTTCGTCCATCTTCGTCCTCCCGTTAGATCCGTTGGCCTTTTTTGGACCAAGTTCGTCTCGTTCGTCAATCTTCGTCCTCGCATTAGATCCGTTGGCCTTCTTTGGACCAGGTTCGTCACGTTCGTTCATCTTCGTCCTTGCATTAGATCCTTTGGCCTTCTTTGGACCAAGTTCGTCTCTTTAGTCCCACTTCGTGCTCCCATTTGATCCTTTGGCATTCTTTGTACCAAGTTCGTCTCGTTCGTCCATCTTCGTCCTAGCCTTAGATCCGTTGGCCTTCTTTGGACCAAGTTTGTCACGTTCGTCCATCTTCGTCCTCGCATTAGATACGCTTGCCTTCTTTGGAACAAGTTCGTCTCCTTCGTCCATCATCGAGCTTGTATTAGATCCGTTATCCTTCTTTGGACCAAGTTCGTCACGTTCGTCCATCTTCGTCCTCGCATCAGATCCGTTGTCCTTCTTTGGACCAAGTTCGTCTCTTTAGTCCCACTTCGTCCTCCCATTTGATCCTTTGGTATTCTTTGTACCAAATTCGTCTCGTTCGTACCTCTTCGTCGTCCCATTAGATCCGTTGGCCTTCTTTGGACCAAGTTCGTCTCTTTCGTCCATCTTCGTCCTCCCCTTAGATCCGTTGCCCTTCTTTGGACCAAGTTCGTCACGTTCGTCCATCTTCGTCCTCGCATCAGATCCGTTGTCCTTCTTTGGACCAAGTTCATCTCTTTAGTCCCACTTTGTCCTCCCATTTGATCCTTTGGCATTCTTTATACCAAGTTAGTCTCGTTCGTCCATCTTCGTCCTCCCGTTAGATCCGTTGGCCTTTTTTGGACCAAGTTCGTCTCGTTCATCCATCTTCGTCCTCGCATTAGATCCGTTGGCCTTCTTTGGACCAGGTTCGTCACGTTCGTTCATCTTCGTCCTTGCATTAGATCCTTTGTCCTTCTTTGGACCAAGTTCGTCTCTTTAGTCCCACTTCGTGCTCCCATTTGATCCTTTGGCATTCTTTGTACCAAGTTCGTCTCGTTCGTCCATCTTCGTCCTAGCCTTAGATCCGTTGGCCTTCTTTGGACCAAGTTTGTCACGTTCGTCCATCTTCGTCCTCGCATTAGATACGCTTGCCTTCTTTGGAACAAGTTCGTCTCCTTCGTCCATCATCGAGCTTGTATTAGATCCGTTATCCTTCTTTGGACCAAGTTCGACTCGTTCTACCATCTTCGTCCTCCCGTTAGATCCGTTGGCCTTCTTTGGACCAAGTTCGTCTCGTTAGTCCATCTTCGTCCTCCCGTTAGATCCGTTGGCCTTCTTTGGACCAAGTTCGTCTCGTTCGTCCATCTTCGTCCTCCCGTTAGATTCGTTGGCCTTCTTTGGACCAAGTTCGTCACGTTCGTCCATCTTCGTCCTCGCATCAGATCCGTTGTCCTTCTTTGGACCAAGTTCATCTCTTTAGTCCCACTTTGTCCTCCCATTTGATCCTTTGGCATTCTTTATACCAAGTTCGTCTCGTTCGTCCCTCTTCGTCGTCCCATTAGATCCGTTGGCCTTCTTTGGACCAAGTTCGTCACGTTCGTCCATCTTCGTCCTCGCATTAGATACGTTGGCCTTCTTTGGAACAAGTTCGTCTCGTTCGTCCATCTTCGTCCTCCCGTTAGATCCGTTGGCCTTCTTTGGACCAAATTCAACTCGTTCGTCCATCTTCGTCCTCCCGTTAGATCCATTGGCCTTCTTTGGACCAAGTTCGTGTCGTTCGTCCATCTTCGTCCTCTCGTTAGATCCGTTGGCCTTCTTTGGACCAAGTTCGTCTCGTTCGTCCATCATCGTGCTTGCATTAGATCCGTTATCCTTCTTTGGACCAAGTTCGACTCGTTCGTCCATCTTCGTCCTCCCGTTAGATCCGTTGGCCTTCTTTGGACCAAGTTCGTGTCGTTCGTCCATCTTCGTCCTCTCGTTAGATCCGTTGGCCTTCTTTGGACCAAGTTCGTCACGTTCGTCCATCTTCGTCCTCGCCTTAGATTCGTTGGCCTTCTTTGGAACAAGTTCGTCTCGTTCGTCCATCTTCGTCCTCCCATTAGATCCGTTGGCCTTCTTTGGACCAAATTCAACTCGTTCGTCCATCTTCGTCCTCCCGTTAGATCTGTTGGCCTTCTTTGGACCAAGTTCGTCACGTTCGTCCATCTTCGTCCTCGCATTAGATACGTTGGCCTTCTTTGGAACAAGTTCGTCTCGTTCGTCTCGTTCGTCCATCTTCGTCCTCCCGTTAGATCCGTTGGCCTTCTTTGGACCAAGTTCGTCTCTTTCGTCCATCTTCGTCCTCCCGTTAGATCCGTTGGCCTTCTTTGGACCAAGTTCGTCACGTTCGTCCATCTTCGTCCTCCCGTTAGATCCGTTGCCCTTCTTTGGACCAAGTTCGTCACGTTCGTCCATCTTTGTCCTCGCATTAGATCCGTTGGTCCTCTTTGGACCAAGTTCGTCTCTTTCGTCCATCTTCGTCCTCCCGTTAGATCCGTTGGCCTTCTTTGGACCAAGTTCGTCACGTTCGTCCATCTTCGTCCTCCCGTTAGATCCGTTGGCCTTCTTTGGACCAAGTTCGTCTCGTTCGTCCATCTTTGTCCTCGCATTAGATCCGTTGGCCTTCTTTGGACCAAGTTCGTCTCTTTCGTCCATCTTCGTCCTCCCGTTAGATCCGTTGGCCTTCTTTGGACCAAGTTCGTCACGTTCGTCCATCTTCGTCCTCCCGTTAGATCCGTTGCCCTTCTTTGGACCAAGTTCGTCACGTTCGTCCATCTTCGTCCTCCCGTTAGATCCGTTGCCCTTCTTTGGACCAAGTTCGTCTCGTTCGTCCATCTTCGTCCTCCCGTGAGATTCGTTGGCCTTCTTTGGACCAAGTTCGTCACGTTCGTCCATCTTCGTCCTCGCATCAGATCCGTTGTCCTTCTTTGGACCAAGTTCGTCTCTTTAGTCCCACTTCGTCCTCCCATTTGATCCTTTGGTATTCTTTGTACCAAATTCGTCTCGTTCGTACCTCTTCGTCGTCCCATTAGATCCGTTGGCCTTCTTTGGACCAAGTTCGTCTCTTTCGTCCATCTTCGTCCTCCCGTTAGATCCGTTGGCCTTCTTTGGACCAAGTTCGTCACGTTCGTCCATCTTCATCCTCGCATCAGATCCGTTGTCCTTCTTTGGACCAAGTTCATCTCTTTAGTCCCACCTTGTCCTCCCATTTGATCCTTTGGCATTCTTTATACCAAGTTAGTCTCGTTCGTCCATCTTCGTCCTCCCGTTAGATCCGTTGGCCTTTTTTGGACCAAGTTCGTCTCGTTCGTCCATCTTCGACCTCGCATTAGATCCGTTGGCCTTCTTTGGACCAGGTTCGTCACGTTCGTTCATCTTCGTCCTTGCATTAGATCCTTTGGCCTTCTTTGGACCAAGTTCGTCTCTTTAGTCCCACTTCGTGCTCCCATTTGATCCTTTGGCATTCTTTGTACCAAGTTCGTCTCGTTCGTCCATCTTCGTCCTAGCCTTAGATCCGTTGGCCTTCTTTGGACCAAGTTCGTCACGTTCGTCCATCTTCGTCCTCCCGTTAGATCCGTTGGCCTTCTTTGGACCAAATTCAACTCGTTCGTCCATCTTCGTCCTCCCGTTAGATCTGTTGGCCTTCTTTGGACCAAGTTCGTCACGTTCGTCCATCTTCGTCCTCGCATTAGATACGTTGGCCTTCTTTGGAACAAGTTCGTCTCGTTCGTCCATCTTCGTCCTCCCGTTAGATCCGTTGGCCTTCTTTGGACCAAGTTCGTCTCTTTCGTCCATCTTCGTCCTCCCGTTAGATCCGTTGGCCTTCTTTGGACCAAGTTCGTCACGTTCGTCCATCTTCGTCCTCCCGTTAGATCCGTTGCCCTTCTTTGGACCAAGTTCGTCACGTTCGTCCATCTTTGTCCTCGCATTAGATCCGTTGGCCTTCTTTGGACCAAGTTCGTCTCTTTCGTCCATCTTCGTCCTCCCGTTAGATCCGTTGGCCTTCTTTGGACCAAGTTCGTCACGGTCGTCCATCTTCGTCCTCCCGTTAGATCCGTTGGCCTTCTTTGGACCAAGTTCGTCTCGTTCGTCCATCTTTGTCCTCGCATTAGATCCGTTGGCCTTCTTTGGACCAAGTTCGTCTCTTTCGTCCATCTTCGTCCTCCCGTTAGATCCGTTGGCCTTCTTTGGACCAAGTTCGTCACGTTCGTCCATCTTCGTCCTCCCGTTAGATCCGTTGCCCTTCTTTGGACCAAGTTCGTCACGTTCGTCCATCTTCGTCCTCCCGTTAGATCCGTTGCCCTTCTTTGGACCAAGTTCGTCTCGTTCGTCCATCTTCGTCCTCCCGTGAGATTCGTTGGCCTTCTTTGGACCAAGTTCGTCACGTTCGTCCATCTTCGTCCTCGCATCAGATTCGTTGTCCTTCTTTGGACCAAGTTCGTCTCTTTAGTCCCACTTCGTCCTCCCATTTGATCCTTTGGTATTCTTTGTACCAAATTCGTCTCGTTCGTACCTCTTCGTCGTCCCATTAGATCCGTTGGCCTTCTATGGACCAAGTTCGTCTCTTTCGTCCATCTTCGTCCTCCCGTTAGATCCGTTGGCCTTCTTTGGACCAAGTTCGTCACGTTCGTCCATCTTCGTCCTCGCATCAGATCCGTTGTCCTTCTTTGGACCAAGTTCATCTCTTTAGTCCCACTTTGTCCTCCCATTTGATCCTTTGGCATTCTTTATACCAAGTTAGTCTCGTTCGTCCATCTTCGTCCTCCCGTTAGATCCGTTGGCCTTTTTTGGACCAAGTTCGTCTCGTTCGTCCTTCTTCGACCTCGCATTAGATCCGTTGGCCTTCTTTGGACCAGGTTCGTCACGTTCGTTCATCTTCGTCCTTGCATTAGATCCTTTGGCCTTCTTTGGACCAAGTTCGTCTCTTTAGTCCCACTTCGTGCTCCCATTTGATCCTTTGGCATTCTTTGTACCAAGTTCGTCTCGTTCGTCCATCTTCGTCCTAGCCTTAGATCCGTTGGCCTTCTTTGGACCAAGTTCGTCACGTTCGTCCATCTTCGTCCTCGCATTAGATACGCTTGCCTTCTTTGGAACAAGTTCGTCTCCTTCGTCCATCATCGAGCTTGTATTAGATCCGTTATCCTTCTTTGGACCAAGTTCGACTCGTTCTACCATCTTCGTCCTCCCGTTAGATCCGTTGGCCATCTTTGGACCAAGTTCGTCTCGTTAGTCCATCTTCGTCCTCCCGTTAGATCCGTTGGCCTTCTTTGGACCAAGTTCATCTCGTTCGTCCATCTTCGTCCTCCCGTTAGATTCGTTTTCCTTCTTTGGACCAAGTTCGTCACGTTCGTCCATCTTCGTCCTCGCCTCAGATCCGTTGTCCTTCTTTGGACCAAGTTCATCTCTTTAGTCCCACTTTGTCCTCCCATTTGATCCTTTGGCATTCTTTATACCAAGTTCGTCTCGTTCGTCCCTCTTCGTCGTCCCATTAGATCCGTTGGCCTTCTTTGGACCAAGTTCGTCACGTTCGTCCATCTTCGTCCTCGCATTAGATACGTTGGCCTTCTTTGGAACAAGTTCGTCTCGTTCGTCCATCTTCGTCCTCCCGTTAGATCCGTTGGCCTTCTTTGGACCAAATTCAACTCGTTCGTCCATCTTCGTCCTCCCATTAGATCTGTTGGCCTTCTTTGGACCATGTTCGTCTCGTTCGTCCATCTTCGTCCTCGCAACAGATCCGTTGTCCTTCTTTGGACCAAGTTCGTCTCTTTAGTACCACTTCATCCTCCCATTTGTTCCTTTCGTATTCTTTGCACCAAGTTCGTCTGGTTCGTACCTCTTCGTCGTCCCATTAGATCTGTTGGCCTTCTTTGGACCAAGTTCGTCTCGTTCGTCCATCTTCGTCCTCGCATTAGATTCGTCGGCCTTCTTTGGACCAAGTTCGTCACGTTCGTCCATCTTCGTCCTCGCATTAGATACGTTGGCCTTCTTTGGAACAAGTTCGTCTCGTTCATCCATCATCGTGCTTGCATTAGATCCGTTGGTCTTCTTTGGACCAAGTTTGACTCGTTCGTCCATCTGCGTCCTCCCGTTAGATCCGTTGGTCTTCTTTGGACCAAGTTCGTCTCGTTCGTCCATCTCCGTCCTCCCGTTAGATCCGTTGGCCTTCGTTGGACCAAGTTCGTCACGTTCGTCCACCTTCGTCCTCGCATTAGATACGTTGGCCTTCTTTGGAACAAGTTCGTCTCGTTCGTCCATCATCGTGCTTGCATTAGATCCGTTATCCTTCTTTGGACCAAGTTCGACTCGTTCGTCCATCTTCGTCCTCCCGTTAGATCTGTTGGCCTTCTTCGGACCAAGTTCGACTCGTTCGTCCATCTTCGTCCTCCCATTAGATCCGTTGGCCTTGTTTGGACCAAGTTCGTCGCGTTCGTCCATCTTCGTCCTCGCATTAGATCCGTTGGCCTTCTTTGGACCAAGTTCGTCTCGTTCGTCCATCTTCGTCCTCGCATGAGATCCGTTGGCCTTCTTTGGACCAAGTTCGTCTCGTTCGTCCATCTTCATCGTCGCATCAGATCCGTTGTCCTTCTTTGGACCAAGTTCGACTCGTTCGTCCATCTCCGTCCCCCCGTTAGAACTGTTGGCCTTCTTTGGACCAAGTTCGTCACGTTCGTCCATCTTCGTCCTCGCATTAGATCCGTTGGCCTTCTTTGGACCAAGTTCGTCTCGTTCGTCCATCTTCGTCCTCGCATGAGATCCGTTGGCCTTCTTTGGACCAAGTTCGTCTCGTTCGTCCATCTTCGTCCTCGCATCAGATCCGTTGTCCTTCTTTGGACCAAGTTCGACTCGTTCGTCCATCTTCGTCCTCGCATGAGATCCGTTGGCCTTCTTTGGACCAAGTTCGTCTCGTTCGTCCATCTTCGTCCTCGCATCAGATCCGTTGTCCTTCTTTGGACCAAGTTCGTCTCGTTCGTCCATCTTCGTCCTCCCGTTAGATCCGTTGGCCTTCTTTGGACCAAGTTCGTGTCGTTCGTCCATCTTCGTCCTCGCATTAGATTCGTTGGCCTTCTTTGGACCATGTTCGTCACGTTCGTCCATCTTCGTCCTCGCATCAGATCCGTTATCCTTCTTTGGACCATGTTCATCTCTTTAGTCCCACTTCGTCCTCCCATTTGATCCTTTGGCATTCTTTGTACCAAGTTCGTCTCGTTCGTACCTCTTCGTCGTCCCATTAGATCCGTTGGCCTTCTTTGGAACAAGTTCGTCTCGTTCGTCCATCTTCGTCCTCCCGTTAGATCCGTTGGCCTTCTTTGGACCAAGTTCGTCTCGTTCGTCCATCTTCGTCCTCTCGTTAGATTCGTTGGCCTTCTTTGGACCAAGTTCGTCACGTTCGTCCATCTTCGTCCTCGCATTAGATCCATTGGCCTTCTTTGGACCAAGTTCGTCTCGTTCGTCCATCTTCGTCCTCGCATGAGATCCGTTGGCCTTCTTTGGACCAAGTTTGTCTCGTTCGTCCATCTTCGTCCTCGCATCAGATCCGTTGTCCTTCTTTGTACCAAGTTCGTCTCGTTCGTACCTCTTCGTCGTCCCATTAGATCCGTTGGCCTTCTTTGGACAAAGTTCGTCTCGTTCGTCCATCTTCGTCCTCGCATTAGATTCGTTGGCTTTCTTTGGATCAAGTTCGTCACGTTCGTCCATCTTCGTCCTCGCCTTAGATCCGTTGGCCTTCTTTGGACCAAGTTCGTCTCGTTCGTCCATCTTCGTCCTCGCATCAGATCCGTTGTCCTTCTTTGGACCAAGTTCGACTCGTTCGTCCATCTTCGTCCTCCCGTTAGATCCGTTGGCCTTCTTTGGACCAAGTTCGTCTCGTTCGTCCATCTTCGTCCTCCCGTTAGATCCGTTGGCCTTCTTTGGACCAAGTTCGTGTCGTTCGTCCATCTTCGTCCTCGCATTAGATTCGTTGGCCTTCTTTGGACCATGTTCGTCACGTTCGTCCATCTTCGTCCTCGCATCAGATCCGTTGTCCTTCTTTGGACCAAGTTCGTCTCGTTCGTCCATCATCGTGCTTGCATTAGATTCGTTGGCCTTCTTTGGACCAAGTTTGACTCGTTCGTCCATCTGCGTCCTCCCGTTAGATCCGTTGGCCTTCTTTGGACCAAGTTCATCTCGTTCGTCCATCTCCGTCCTCCCGTTAGATCTGTTGGCCTTCTTTGGACCAAGTTCGTCACGTTCGTCCATCTTCGTCCTCGCATTAGATACGTTGGCCTTCTTTGGAAGAAGTTCGTCTCGTTCGTCCATCATCGTGCTTGCATTAGATCCGTTATCCTTCGTTGGACCAAGTTCGACTCGTTCGTCCATCTTCGTCCTCCCGTTAGATCCGTTGGCCTTCTTTGGACCAAGTTCGTCTCGTTCGTCCATCTTCCCGTTAGATTCGTTGGCCTTCTTTGGACCATGTTCGTCACGTTCGTCCATCTTCGTCCTCGCATCAGATCCGTTGTCCTTCTTTGGACCAAGTTCATCTCTTTAGTCCCACTTCGTCCTCCCATTTGATCCTTTGGCATTCTTTGTACCAAGTTCGTCTCGTTCGTAACTCTTCGTCGTCCCATTAGATCCGTTGGCCTTCTTTGGAACAAGTTCGTCTCGTTCGTCCATCTTCGTCCTCCCGTTAGATCCGTTGGCCTTCTTTGGACCAAGTTCGTCACGTTCGTCCATCTTCGTCCTCGCATTAGATCCGTTGGCCTTCTTTGGACCAAGTTCGTCTCGTTCGTCCATCTTCGTCCTCGCATGAGATCCGTTGGCCTTCTTTGGACCAAGTTCGTCTCGTTCGTCCATCTTCGTCCTCGCATCAGATCCGTTGTCCTTCTTTGTACTAAGTTCGTCTCGTTCGTACCTCTTCGTCGTCCCATTAGTTCCGTTGGCCTTATTTGGACCAAGTTCGTCTCGTTCGTCCATCTTCGTCCTCGCATTAGATTCGTTGGCTTTCTTTGGATCAAGTTCGTCACGTTCGTCCATCTTCGTCCTCGCATTGGATACGTTGGCCTTCTTTGGAACAAGTTCGTCTCGTTCGTCCTTCATCGTGCTTGCATTAGATTCGTTGGCCTTCTTTGGACCAAGTTTGACTCGTTCGTCCATCTGCGTCCTCCCGTTAGATCCGTTGGCCTTCTTTGGACCAAGTTCATCTCGTTCGTCCATCTCCGTCCTCCCGTTAGATCTGTTGGCCTTCTTTGGACCAAGTTCGTCACGTTCGTCCATCTTCGTCCTCGCATTAGATACGTTGGCCTTCTTTGGACCAAGTTCGTCTCGTTCGTCCATCTTCGTCCTCGCATCAGATCCGTTGTCCTTCTTTGTACCAAGTTCGTCTCGTTCGTCCATCTTCGTCCTCTCGTTAGATGCGTTGGCCTTCTTTGGACCAAGTTCGTCACGTTCGTCCATCTTCGTCCTCGCATTAGATCCGTTGGCCATCTTTGGACCAAGTTCGTCTCGTTCGTCCATCTTCGTCCTCGCATGAGATCCGTTGGCCTTCTTTGGACCAAGTTCGTCTCGTTCGTCCATCTTCGTCCTCGCATCAGATCCGTTGTCCTTCTTTGTACCAAGTTTGACTCGTTCGTCCATCTGCGTCCTCCCGTTAGATCCGTTGGCCTTCTTTGGACCAAGTTCATCTCGTTCGTCCATCTTCGTCCTCGCATTAGATTCGTTGGCTTTCTTTGGATCAAGTTCGTCACATTCGTCCATCTTCGTCCTCGCATTAGATACGTTGGCCTTCTTTGGAACAAGTTCGTCTCGTTCGTCCATCATCGTGCTTGCATTAGATTCGTTGGCCTTCTTTGGACCAAGTTTGACTCGTCCGTCCATCTGCGTCCTCCCGTTAGATCCGTTGGCCTTCTTTGGACCAAGTTCATCTTGTTCGTCCATCTCCGTCCTCCCGTTAGATCTGTTGGCCTTCTTTGGACCAAGTTCGTCACGTTCGTCCATCTTCGTCCTCGCATTAGATACGTTGGCCTTCTTTGGAACAAGTTCGTCTCGTTCGTCCGTCATCGTGCTTGCATTAGATCCGTTATCCTTCGTTGGACCAAGTCCGACTCGTTCGTCCATCTTCGTCCTCCCGTTAGATCCGTTGGCCTTCTTTGGACCAAGTTCGTCTCGTTCGTCCATCTTCCCGTTAGATCCGTTGGCCTTCTTTGGACCAAGTTCGTCTCGTTCGTCCATCTTCATCCTCGCATTAGATTAGTTGGCCTTCTTTGGACCAAGTTCGTCACGTTCGTCCATCTTCGTCCTCGCATCAGATCCGTTGTCCTTCTGTGGACCAAGTTCGTCTCTTTAGTCCCACTTCGTCGTCCCATTTGATCCTTTGGCATTCTTTGTACTAAGTTCGTCTCGTTCGTACCTCTTCGTCGTCCCATTAGATCCATTGGCCTTCTTTGGACCAAGTTCGTCTTGTTCGTCCATCTTCGTCCTCCCGTTAGATCCGTTGGCCTTCTTTGGACCAAGTTCGTCTCGTTCGTCCATCTTTGTCCTCCCGTTAGATTCGTTGGCCTTCTTTGGACCAAGTTTGTCACGTTCGTCCATCTTCGTCCTCGCATCAGATCCGTTGTCCTTCTTTGGACCAAGTTCATCCCTTTAGTCCCACTTTGTCCTCCCATTTGATCCTTTGGCATTCTTTATACCAAGTTCGTCTCGTTCGTCCCTCTTCGTCGTCCTATTAGATCCGTTGGCCTTCTTTGGACCAAGTTCGTCTCGTTCGTCCATCTTCGTCCTCGCAACAGATTCGTTGGCCTTCTTTGGACCAAGTTCGTCACGTTCGTCCATCTTCGTCCTCGCATTACATCCGTTGGCCTTCTGTGGACCAAGTTTGTATCGTTCGTCCATCTTCGTCCTCGCATTAGATTCGTTGGCCGTCTTTGGAACAAGTTCGTCATGTTCGGCCATCTTCGTCCTCGCATCAGATCCGTTGTCCTTCTTTGGACCAAGTTCATCTCTTTAGTCCCACTTTGTCCTCCCATTTGATCCTTTGGCATTCTTTATACCAAGTTCGTCTCGTTCGTCCATCTTCGTCCTCCCGTTAAATCCGTTGGCCTTCTTTGGACCAAGTTCGTCTCGTTCGTCCATCTTCGTCCTTGCATTAGATCCTTTGGCCTTCTTTAGACCAAGTTCGTCTCTTTAGTCCCACTTCGTGCTCCCATTTTATCCTTTGGCATTCTTTGTACCAAGTTCGTCTCGTTCGTCCATCTTCGTCCTAGCCTTAGATCCGTTGGCCTTCTTTGGACCAAGTTCGTCACGTTCGTCCATCTTCGTCCTCGCATTAGATACGTTGGCCTTCTTTGGGACAAGTTTGTCTCCTTCGTCCATCATCGTGCTTGCATTAGATCCGTTGGCCTTCTTTGGACCAAGTTTGACTCGTTCGTCCATCTACGTCCTCCCGTTAGATCCGTTGGCCTTCTATGGACCAAGTTCGTCTCGTTCATCCATCTCCGTCCCCCCGTTAGATCCGATGGCCTTCTTTGGACCAAGTTCGTCACGTTCGTCCATCTTCGTCCACGCATTAGATATGTTTGCCTTCTTTGGAACAAGTTCGTCTCGTTCGTCCATCATCGAGCTTGCATTAGATCCGTTATCCTTCTTTGGACCAAGTTCGACTCGTTCGTCCATCTTCGTCCTCCCGTTAGATCCGTTGGCCTTCTTTGGACCAAGTTCGTCTCGTTAGTCCATCTTCGTCCTCCCGTTAGATCCGTTGGCCTTCTTTGGACCAAGTTCGTCTCGTTCGTCCATCTTCGTCCTCCTGTTAGATTCGTTGGCCTTCTTTGGACCAAGTTCGTCACGTTCGTCCATCTTCGTCCTCGCCTCAGATCCGTTGTCCTTCTTTGGACAAAGTTCGTCTCTTTAGTCCCACTTCGTCCTCCCATTTGATCCTTTGGTATTCTTTGTACCAAGTTCGTCTCGTTCGTACCTCTTCGTCGTCCCATTAGATCCGTTGGCCTTCTTTGGACCAAGTTCGTCTCGTTCGTCCATCTTCGTCCTCCCGTTAGATCTGTTGGCCTTGTTTGGAGCAAGTTCGACTCGTTCGTCCATCTGCGTCCTCCCGTTAGATCCGTTGGCCTTCTTTGGACCAAGTTCGTCTCGTTCGTCCATCTCCGTCCTCCCGTTAGGTCCGTTGGCCTTCTTTGGACCAAGTTCGTCACGTTCGTCCATCTTCGTCCTCGCATTAGATACGTTGGCCTTCTTTGGAACAAGTTCGTCTCGTTCGTCCATCATCGTGCTTGCATTAGATCCGTTATCCTTCTTTGGACCAAGTTCGACTCGTTCGTCCATCTTCGTCCTCCCGTTAGATCCGTTGGCCTTCTTTGGACCAAGTTCGTCTCGTTCGTCCATCTTCGTCCTCCCGTTAGATCCGTTGGCCTTCTTTGGACCAAGTTCGTCTCGTTCGTCCATCTTCGTCCTCGCATTAGATTCGTTGGCCTTCTTTGGACCATGTTCGTCACGTTCGTCCATCTTTGTCCTCGCATCAGATCCGTTGTCCTTCTTTGGACCAAGTTCGTCTCTTTAGTCCCACTTCGTCCTCCCATTTGATCCTTTGGCATTCTTTGTACCAAATTCGTCTCGTTCGTACCTCTTCGTCGTCCCATTAGATCCGTTAGCCTTCTTTGGACCAAGTTCGTCTCGTTCGTCCATCTTCGTCCTCCCGTTAGATCCGTTGGACTTCTTTGGACCAAGTTCGTCACGTTCGTCCATCTTCGTCCTCGCATCAGATCCGTTGTCCTTCTTTGGACCAAGTTCATCTCTTTAGTCCCACTTTGTCCTCCCATTTGATCCTTTGGCATTCTTTATACCAAGTTCGTCTCGTTCGTCCCTCTTCGTCGTCCCATTAGATCCGTTGGCCTTCTTTGGACCAAGTTCGTCACGTTCGTCCATCTTCGTCCTCGCATTAGATACGTTGGCCTTCTTTGGAACAAGTTCGTCTCGTTCGTCCATCTTCGTCCTCCCGTTAGATCCGTTGGCCTTCTTTGGACCAAGTTCAACTCGTTCGTCCATCTTCGTCCTCGCATCAGATCCGTTGTCCTTCTTTCGACCAAGTTCGTCTCTTTAGTCCCACTTCGTCCTCCCATTTGATCCTTTGGTATTCTTTGTACCAAGTTCGTCTCGTTCGTATCTCTTCATCGACCCATTAGATCCGTTGGCCTTCTTTGGACCAAGTCCGTCTCGTTCGTCCATCTTCGTCCTCGCATTAGATTCGTTGGCCTTCTTTGCACCAAGTTCGTCACGTTCGTCCATCTTTGTCCTCGCATTAGATACGTTGGCCTTCTTTGGACGAAGTTCGTCTCGTTCGTCCATCATCGTGCTTGCATTAGATCCGTTGGCCTTCTTTGGACCAAGTTTGACTCGTTCGTCCATCTGCGTCCTCCCGTTAGATCCGTTGGCCTTCTTTGGACCATGTTCGTCTCGTTCGTCCATCTCCGTCCTCCCGTTAGATCCGTTGGCCTTCTTTGGACCAAGTTCGTCACGTTCGTCCATCTTCGTCCTCGCATTAGATACGTTGGCCTTCTTTGGAACAAGTTCGTCTCGTTCGTCCATCATCGTGCTTGCATTAGATCCGTTATCCTTCTTTGGACCAAGTTCGACTCGTTCGTCCATCTTCGTCCTCCCGTTAGATCCGTTGGCCTTCTTTGGACCAAGTTCGTCACGTTTGTCCATCTTCGTCCTCGCCTCAGATCCGTTGTCCTTCTTTGGACCAAGTTCATCTCTTTAGTCCCACTTTGTCCTCCCATTTGATCCTTTGGCATTCTTTATACCAAGTTCGTCTCGTTCGTCCCTCTTCGTCGTCCCATTAGATCCGTTGGCCTTCTTTGGACCAAGTTCGTCACGTTCGTTAATCTTCGCCCTCGCATTAGATACGTTGGCCTTCGTTGGAACAAGTTCGTCTCGTTCGTCCATCTTCGTCCTCCCGTTAGATCTGTTGGCCTTCTTTGGACCAAGTTCGACTCGTTCGTCCATCTTCGTCCTCCCGTTAGATCCGTTGGCCTTCTTTGGACCAAGTTCGTCTCGTTCGTCCATCTCCGTCCTCCCGTTAGATCCGTTGGCCTTCTTTGGACCAAATTCGTCACGTTCGTCCATCTTCGTCCTCGCATTAGATACGTTGGCCTTCTTTGGAACAAGTTCGTCTCGTTCGTCCATCATCGTGCTTGCATTAGATCCGTTATCCTTCTTTGGACCATGTTCGACTCGTTCGTCCATCTTCGTCCTCCCGTTAGATCCGTTGGCCTTCTTTGGACCAAGTTCGTCTCGTTCGTCCATCTTCGTCCTCCCGTTAGATCCGTTGGCCTTCTTTGGACCAAGTTCGTCTCGTTCGTCCATCTTCGTCCTCGCATTAGATTCGTTGGCCTTCTTTGGACCATGTTCGTCACGTTCGTCCATCTTTGTCATCGCATCAGATCCGTTGTCGTTCTTTGGACCAAGTTCGTCTCTTTAGTCCCACTTCGTCCTCCCATTTGATCCTTTGGCATTCTTTGTACCAAGTTCGTCTCGTTCGTCCCTCTTCGTCGTCCCATTAGATCCGTTAGCCTTCTTTGGACCAAGTTCGTCTCGTTCGTCCATCTTCGTCCTCCCGTTAGATCCGTTGGACTTCTTCGGACCAAGTTCGTCTCGTTCGTCCATCTTCGTCCTCTCGTTAGATTCGTTGGCCTTCTTTGGACCAAGTTCGTCACGTTCGTCCATCTTCGTCCTCGCATCAGATCCATTGTCCTTCTTTGGACCAAGTTCATCTCTTTAGTCCCACTTTGTCCTCCCATTTGATCCTTTGGCATTCTTTATACCAAGTTCGTCTCGTTCGTCCCTCTTCGTCGTCCCATTAGATCCGTTGGCCTTCTTCGGACCAAGTTCGTCACGTTCGTTAATCTTCGCCCTAGCATTAGATACGTTGGCCTTCTTTGGAACAACTTCGTCTCGTTCGTCCATCTTCGTCCTCCCGTTAGATCTGTTGGCCTTCTTTGGACCAAGTTCGACTCGTTCGTCCATCTTCGTCCTCCCGTTAGATCCGTTGGCCTTCTTTGGACCAAGTTCGTCACGTTCGTCCATCTTCGTCCTCGCATTATATCCGTTGACCTTCTTTGGACCAAGTTCGTCTCGTTCGTCCATCTTCATCCTCGCATTAGATCTGTTGGCCTTCTTTGGACCAAGTTCGTCTCGTTCGTCCATCTTCGTCCTCGCATCAGATCCGTTGTCCTTCTTTGGACAAAGTTCATCTCTTTAGTACCACTTCGTCCTCCCATTTGATCCTTTGGTATTCTTTATACCAAGTTCGTCTCGTTCGTACCTCTTCGTCGTCCCATTAGATCCGTTGGCCTTCTTTGGACCAAGTTCGTCTCGTTCGTCCATCTTCGTCCTCCCGTTAGATCTGTTGGCCTTCTTTGGACCAAGTTCGTCACGTTCGTCCATCTTCGTCCTCGCCTTAGATACGTTGGCCTTCTTTGGAACAAGTTCGTCTCGTTCGTCCATCTTCGTCCTCCCGTTAGATCCGTTGGCCTTCTTTGGACCAAGTTCGTCTCGTTCGTCCATCTTCGTCCTCCCGTTAGATCCGTTGGCCTTCTTTGGACCAAGTTCGTCTCCTTCGTCCATCTTCGTCCTCGCATTAGATTCGTTGGCCTTCTTTGGACCATGTTCGTCACGTTCGTCCATCTTTGTCATCGCATCAGATCCGTTGTCCTTCTTTGGACCAAGTTCGTCTCTTTAGTCCCACTTCGTCCTCCCATTTGATCCTTTGGCATTCTTTGTACCAAGTTCGTCTCGTTCGTACCTCTTCGTTGTCCCATTAGATCCGTTAGCCTTCTTTGGACCAAGTTCGTCTCGTTCGTCCATCTTCGTCCTCCCGTTAGATCCGTTGGACTTCTTTGGACCAAGTTCGTCTCGTTCGTCCATCTTCGTCCTCTCGTTAGATTCGTTGGCTTTCTTTGGACCAACTTCGTCACGTTCGTCCATCTTCGTCCTCGCATCAGATCCGTTGTCCTTCTTTGGACCAAGTTCATCTCTTTAGTCCCACTTTGTCCTCCCATTTGATCATTTGGCATTCTTTATACCAAGTTCGTCTCGTTCGTCCCTCTTCGTTGTCCCATTAGATCCGTTGGCCTTCTTTGGACCAAGTTCGTCACGTTCGTTAATCTTCGCCCTCGCATTAGATACGTTGGCCTTCTTTGGAACAACTTCGTCTCGTTCGTCCATCTTCGTCCTCCCGTTAGATCTGTTGGCCTTCTTTGGACCAAGTTCGACTCGTTCGTCCATCTTCGTCATCCCGTTAGATCCGTTGGCCTTCTTTGGACCAAATTCGTCACGTTCGTCCATCTTCGTCCTCGCATTAGATCCGTTGGCCTTCTTTGGACCAAGTTCGTCTCGTTCGTCCATCTTCATCCTCGCATTAGATCTGTTGGCTTTCTTTGGACCAAGTTCGTCTCGTTCGTCCATCTTCGTCCTCGCATCAGATTCGTTGTCCTTCTTTGGACAAAGTTCATCTCTTTAGTACCACTTCGTCCTCCCATTTGATCCTTTGGTATTCTTTGTACCTAGTTCGTCTCGTTCTTACCTCTTCGTCGTCCCATTAGATCCGTTGGCCTTCTTTGGACCAAGTTCGTCTCGTTCGTCCATCTTCGTCCTCCCGTTAGATCTGTTGGCCTTCTTTGGACCAAGTTCGACTCGTTCGTCCATGTTCGTCCTCCCGTTAGATCCGTTGGCCTTCTTTGGACCAAGTTCGTCACGTTCGTCCATCTTCGTCCTCGCATTAGATCCGTTGGCCTTCTTTGGACCAAGTTCGTCTCGTTCGTCCATCTTCGTCCTCCCGTTAGATCTGTTGGCCTTCTTTGGACCAAGTTCGACTCGTTCGTCCATCTTCGTCCTCCCGTTAGATCCGTTGGCCTTCTTTGTACCAAGTTCGTCTCGTTCGTACCTCTTCGTCGTCCCATTAGATCCGTTAACCTTCTTTGGACCAAGTTCGTCTCGTTCGTCCATCTTCGTCCTCTCGTTAGATTCGTTGGCCTTCTTTGGACCAAGTTCGTCACGTTCGTCCATCTTCGTCCTCGCATCAGATCCGTTGTCCTTCTTTGGACCAAGTTCGTCTCTTTAGCCCACTTCGTCCTCCCATTTGATCCTTTGGTATTCTTTGTACCAAGTTCGTCTCGTTCGTACCTCTTCGTCGTCCCATTAGATCCGTTGGCCTTCTTTGGACCAAGTTTGACACGTTCGTCCATCTTCGTCCTCCCGTTAGATCCGTTGGCATTCTTTGGACCAAGTTCGTCTCGTTCGTCCATCTTCGTCCTCCCGTTAGATCCGTTGGCCTTCTTTGGGCCAAGTTCGTCTCGTTCGTCCATCTTCGTCCTCGCATTAGATTCGTTGGCCTTCTTTGGACCATGTTCGTCACGTTCGTCCATCTTTGTCATCGCATCAGATCCGTTGTCCTTCTTTGGACCAAGTTCGTCTCTTTAGTCCCACTTCGTCCTCCCATTTGATCCTTTGGCATTCTTTGTACCAAGTTCGTCTCGTTCGTACCTCTTTGTCGTCCCATTAGATCCGTTAGCCTTCTTTGGACCAAGTTCGTCTCGTTCATCCATCTTCGTCCTCCCGTTAGATCCGTTGGACTTCTTTGGACCAAGTTCGTCTCGTTCGTCCATCTTCGTCCTCTCGTTAGATTCGTTGGCCTTCTTTGGACCAACTTCGTCACGTTCGTCCATCTTCGTCCTCGCATCAGATCCGTTGTCCTTCTTTGGACCAACTTCATCTCTTTAGTCCCACTTTGTCCTCCCATTTGATCATTTGGCATTCTTTATACCAAGTTCGTCTCGTTCGTCCCTCTTCGTTGTCCCATTAGATCCGTTGGCCTTCTTTGGACCAAGTTCGTCACGTTCGTTAATCTTCGCCCTCGCATTAGATACGTTGGCCTTCTTTGGAACAACTTCGTCTCGTTCGTCCATCTTCGTCCTCCCGTTAGATCTGTTGGCCTTCTTTGGACCAAGTTCGACTCGTTCGTCCATCTTCGTCCTCCCGTTAGAACCGTTGGCCTTCTTTGGACCAAGTTCGTCACGTTCGTCCATCTTCGTCCTCGCATTAGATCCGTTGGCCTTCTTTGGACCAAGTTCGTCTCGTTCGTCCATCTTCCTCCTCGCATTAGATCTGTTGGCCTTCTTTGGACCAAGTTCGTCTCGTTCGTCCATCTTCGTCCTCGCATCAGATCTGTTGGCCTTCTTTGGACCAAGTTCGTCTCGTTCGTCCATCTTCGTCCTCGCATCAGATCCGTTGTCCTTCTTTGGACAAAGTTCATCTCTTTAGTCCCACTTCGTCCTCCCATTTGATCCTTTGGTATTCTTTGTACCAAGTTCGTCTCGTTCGTACCTCTTCGTCGTCCCATTAGATCCGTTGGCCTTCTTTGGACCAAGTTCGTCTCGTTCGTCCATCTTCGTCCTCCCGTTAGATCTGTTGGCCTTCTTTGGACCAAGTTCGACTCGTTCGTCCATTTTCGTCCTCCCGTTAGATCCGTTGGCCTTCTTTGGACCAAGTTCGTCACGTTCGTCCATCTTCGTCCTCGCATTAGATCCGTTGGCCTTCTTTGGACCAAGTTCGTCTCGTTCGTCCATCTTCGTCCTCTCGTTAGATTCGTTGGCCTTCTTTGGACCAAGTTCGTCACGTTCGTCCATCTTCGTCCTCGCATCAGATCCGTTGCCTTCTTTGGACCAAGTTCGTCTCTTTAGTCCCACTTCGTCCTCCCATTTGATCCTTTGGTATTCTTTGTACCAAGTTCATCTCGTTAGTACCTCTTCGTCGTCCCATTAGATCCGTTGGCCTTCTTTGGACCAAGTTTGACTCGTTCGTCCATCTGCGTCCTCCCGTTAGATCCGTTGGCCTTCTTTGGACCAAGTTCGTCTCGTTCGTCCATCTCCGTCCTCCCGTTAGATATGTTGGCCTTCTTTGGACCAAGTTCGTCACGTTCGTCCATCTTCGTCCTCGCATCAGATCCGTTGTCCTTCTTTGGACCAAGTTCGTCTCTTTAGTACCACTTCGTCCTCCCATTTGATCCTTTGGTATTCTTTGTACCAAGTTCGTCTCGTTCGTACCTCTTCGTCGTCCCATTATATCCGTTGGCCTTCTTTGGACCAAGTTCGTCTTGTTCGTCCATCTTCGTCCTCCCGTTAGATCTGTTGGCCTTCTTTGGACCAAGTTCAACTCGTTCGTCCATTTTCGTCCTCCCGTTAGATCCGTTGGCCTTCTTTGGACCAAGTTCGTCACGTTCGTCCATCTTCGTCCTCGCATTAGATCCGTTGGCCTTCTTTGGACCAAGTTCGTCTCGTTCGTCCATCTTCGTCCTCCCGTTAGATCTGTTGGCCTTCTTTGGACCAAGTTCGACTCGTTCGTCCATCTTCGTCCTCCCGTTAGATCCGTTGGCCTTCTTTGTACCAAGTTCGTCTCGTTCGTACCTCTTCGTCGTCCCATTAGATCCGTTAGCCTTCTTTGGACCAAGTTCGCCTCGTTCGTCCATCTTCGTCCTCCCGTTAGATCCGTTGGACTTCTTTGGACCAAGTTCGTCTCGTTCGTCCATCTTCGTCCTCTCGTTAGATTCGTTGGCCTTCTTTGGACCAAGTTCGTCACGTTCGTCCATCTTCGTCCTCGCATCAGATCCGTTGTCCTTCTTTGGACCAAGTTCGTCTCTTTAGTCCCACTTCGTCCTCCCATTTGATCCTTTGGTATTCTTTGTACCAAGTTCGTCTCGTTCGTACCTCTTCGTCGTCCCATTAGATCCGTTGGCCTTCTTTGGACCAAGTTTGACACGTTCGTCCATCTGCGTCCTCCCGTTAGATCCGTTGGCCTTCTTTGGACCAAGTTCGTCTCGTTCGTCCATCTCCGTCCTCCCGTTAGATATGTTGGCCTTCTTTGGACCAAGTTCGTCACGTTCGTCCATCTTCGTCCTCGCCTTAGATACGTTGGCCTTCTTTGGAAGAAGTTCGTCTCGTTCGTCCATCTTCGTCCTCCCGTTAGATCCGTTGGCATTCTTTGGACCAAGTTCGTCTCGTTCGTCCATCTTCGTCCTCCCGTTAGATCCGTTGGCCTTCTTTGGGCCAAGTTCGTCTCGTTCGTCCATCTTCGTCCTCGCATTAGATTCGTTGGCCTTCTTTGGACCATGTTCGTCACGTTCGTCCATCTTTGTCATCGCATCAGATCCGTTGTCCTTCTTTGGACCAAGTTCGTCTCTTTAGTCCCACTTCGTCCTCCCATTTGATCCTTTGGCATTCTTTGTACCAAGTTCGTCTCGTTCGTACCTCTTCGTCGTCCCATTAGATCCGTTAGCCTTCTTTGGACCAAGTTCGTCTCGTTCATCCATCTTCGTCCTCCCGTTAGATCCGTTGGACTTCTTTGGACCAAGTTCGTCTCGTTCGTCCATCTTCGTCCTCTCGTTAGATTCGTTGGCCTTCTTTGGACCAACTTCGTCACGTTCGTCCATCTTCGTCCTCGCATCAGATCCGTTGTCCTTCTTTGGACCAACTTCATCTCTTTAGTCCCACTTTGTCCTCCCATTTGATCATTTCGCATTCTTTATACCAAGTTCGTCTCGTTCGTCCCTCTTCGTTGTCCCATTAGATCCGTTGGCCTTCTTTGGACCAAGTTCGTCACGTTCGTTAATCTTCGCCCTCGCATTAGATACGTTGGCCTTCTTTGGAACAACTTCGTCTCGTTCGTCCATGTTCGTCCTCCCGTTAGATCTGTTGGCCTTCTTTGGACCAAGTTCGACTCGTTCGTCCATCTTCGTCCTCCCGTTAGATCCGTTGGCCTTCTTTGGACCAAGTTCGTCACGTTCGTCCATCTTCGTCCTCGCATTAGATCCGTTGGCCTTCTTTCGACCAAGTTCGTCTCGTTCGTCCATCTTCCTCCTCGCATTAGATCTGTTGGCCTTCTTTGGACCAAGTTCGTCTCGTTCGTCCATCTTCGTCCTCGCATCAGATCTGTTGGCCTTCTTTGGACCAAGTTCGTCTCGTTCGTCCATCTTCGTCCTCGCATCAGATCCGTTGTCCTTCTTTGGACAAAGTTCATCTCTTTAGTCCCACTTCGTCCTCCCATTTGATCCTTTGGTATTCTTTGTACCAAGTTCGTCTCGTTCGTACCTCTTCGTCGTCCCATTAGATCCGTTGGCCTTCTTTGGACAAAGTTCGTCTCGTTCGTCCATCTTCGTCCTCCCGTTAGATCTGTTGGCCTTCTTTGGACCAAGTTCGACTCGTTCGTCCATTTTCGTCCTCCCGTTAGATCCGTTGGCCTTCTTTGGACCAAGTTCGTCACGTTCGTCCATCTTCGTCCTCGCATTAGATCCGTTGGCCTTCTTTGGACCAAGTTCGTCTCGTTCGTCCATCTTCGTCCTCTCGTTAGATTCGTTGGCCTTCTTTGGACCAAGTTCGTCACGTTCGTCCATCTTCGTCCTCGCATCAGATCCGTTGTCCTTCTTTGGACCAAGTTCGTCTCTTTAGTCCCACTTCGTCCTCCCATTTGATCCTTTGGTATTCTTTGTACCAAGTTCGTCTCGTTCGTACCTCTTCGTCGTCCCATTAGATCCGTTGGCCTTCTTTGGACCAAGTTCGTCTCGTTCGTCCATCTCCGTCCTCCCGTTAGATATGTTGGCCTTCTTTGGACCAAGTTCGTCACGTTCGTCCATCTTCGTCCTCGCCTTAGATACGTTGGCCTTCTTTGGAACAAGTTCGTCTCGTTCGTCCATCTTCGTCCTCCCGTTAGATCCGTTGGCCTTCTTTGGACCAAGTTCGTCTCGTTCGTCCATCTTCGTCCTCCCGTTAGATCCGTTGGCCTTCTTTGGACCAAGTTCGTCTCGTTCGTCCATCTTCGTCCTCGCATTAGATTCGTTGGCCTTCTTTGGACCATGTTCGTCACGTTCGTCCATCTTTGTCATCGCATCAGATCCGTTGTCCTTCTTTGGACAAAGTTCGTCTCTTTAATCCCACTTCGTCCTCCCATTTGATCCTTTGGCATTCTTTGTACCAAGTTCGTCTCGTTCGTACCTCTTCGTTGTCCCATTAGATCCGTTAGCCTTCTTTGGACCAAGTTCGTCTCGTTCGTCCATCTTCGTCCTCCCGTTAGATCCGTTGGACTTCTTTGGACCAAGTTCGTCTCGTTCGTCCATCTTCGTCCTCGCATCAGATCTGTTGTCCTTCTTTGGTCCAAGTTCGTCTCTTTAGTCCCACTTCGTCCTCCCATTTGATCCTTTGGTATTCTTTGTACCAAGTTCGTCTCGTTCGTACCTCTTCGTCGTCCCATTAGATCCGTTGGCCTTCTTTGGACCAAGTTTGACTCGTTCGTCCATCTGCGTCCTCCCGTTAGATCCGTTGGCCTTCTTTGGACCAAGTTCGTCTCGTTCGTCCATCTCCGTCCTCCCGTTAGATATGTTGGCCTTCTTTGGACCAAGTTCGTCACGTTCGTCCATCTTCGTCCTCGCCTTAGATACGTTGGCCTTCTTTCGAACAAGTTCGTCTCGTTCGTCCATCTTCGTCCTCCCGTTAGATCTGTTGGCCTTCTTTGGACCAAGTTCGACTCGTTCGTCCATCTTCGTCCTCCCGTTAGATCCGTTGGCCTTCTTTGGACCAAGTTCGTCTCGTTCGTCCATCTTGGTCCTCGCATTAGATCCGTTGGCCTTGTTTGGACCAAGTTCGTCTCGTTCGTCCATCTTGGTCCTCGCATCAGATCCGTTGTCCTTGTTTGGACCAAGTTCGTCTCGTTCGTCCATCTTCGTCTCGCATCAGATCCGTTGTCCTTCTTTGGACCAAGTTCATCTCTTTAGTCCCACTTCGTCCTCCCATTTGATCCTTTGGTATTCTTTGTACCAAGTTCGTCTCGTTCGTACCTCTTCGTCGTCCCATTAGATCCGTTGGCCTTCTTTGGACCAAGTTCGTCTCGTTCGTCCATCTTCGTCCTCGCATTAGATCCGTTGGCCTTGTTTGGACCAAGTTCGTCTCGTTCGTCCATCTTCGTCTCGCATCAGATCCGTTGTCCTTCTTTGGACCAAGTTCATCTCTTTAGTCCCACTTCGTCCTCCCATTTGATCCTTTGGTATTCTTTGTACCAAGTTCGTCTCGTTCGTACCTCTTCGTCGTCCCATTAGATCCGTTGGCCTTCTTTGGACCAAGTTCCTCACGTTCGTCCATCTTCGTCCTCGCATTAGATACGTTGGCCTTCTTTGGAACAAGTTCGTCTCGTTCGTCCATCATCGTGCTTGCATTAGATCCGTTGGCCTTCTTTGGACCAAGTTTGACTCGTTCGTCCATCTACGTCCTCCCGTTAGATCCGTTGGCCTTCTTTGGACCAAGTTCGTCTCGTTCGTCCATCTCCGTCCTCCCGTTAGAGCCGTTGGCCTTCTTTGGACCAAGTTCGTCACGTTCGTCCATCTTCGTGCTTGCATTAGATCCGTTATCCTTCTTTGGACCAAGTTCGACTCGTTCGTCCATCTTCGTCCTCCCGTTAGATCCGTTGGCCTTCTTTGGACCAATTTCGTCTCGTTCGTCCATCTTCCCGTTAGATCCGTTGGCCATCTTTGGACCAAGTTCGTCTCGTTCGTCCATCTTCGTCCTCGCATGAGATTCGTTGGCCTTCTTTGGACCAAGTTCGTCACGTTCGTCCATCTTCGTCCTCGCATCAGATCCGTTGTCCTTCTTTGGAACAATTTCGTCTCTTTATTCCCACTTCGTCCTCCCATTTGATCCTTTGGCATTCTTTGTACTAAGTTCGTCTCGTTCGTACCTCTTCGTCGTCCCATTAGATCTGTTGGCCTTCTTTGGACCAAGTTCGTCTTGTTCATCCATCTTCGTCCTCGCAATAGATTCGTTGGCCTTCTTCAGACCAAGTTCGTCACGTTCGTCCATCTTCGTCCTCGCATTACATCCGTTGGCCTTCTTCGGACCAAGTTCGTCACGTTCGTCCATCTTCGTCCTCCCGTTAGATCCGTTGGACTTCTTTGGACCAAGTTCGTCTCGTTCGTCCATCTTCGTCCTCTCGTTAGATTCGTTGGCCTTCTTTGGACCAAGTTCGTCACGTTCGTCCATCTTCGTCCTCGCATCAGATCCGTTGTCCTTCTTTGGACCAACTTCATCTCTTTAGTCCCACTTTGTCCTCCCATTTGATCATTTGGCATTCTTTATACCAAGTTCGTCTCGTTCGTCCCTCTTCGTCGTCCCATTAGATCCGTTGGCCTTCTTTGGACCAAGTTCGTCACGTTCGTTAATCTTCGCCCTCGCATTAGATACGTTGGCCTTCTTTGGAACAACTTCGTCTCGTTCGTCCATCTTCGTCCTCCCGTTAGATCTGTTGGCCTTCTTTGGACCAAGTTCGACTCGTTCGTCCATCTTCGTCCTCCCGTTAGATCCGTTGGCCTTCTTTGGACCAAGTTCGTCTCGTTCGTCCATCTTCATCCTCGCATTAGATCTGTTGGCCTTCTTTGGACCAAGTTCGTCTCGTTCGTCTATCTTCGTCCTCGCATCAGATCCGTTGTCCTTCTTTGGACAAAGTTCATCTCTTTAGTCCCACTTCGTCCTCCCATTTGATCCTTTGGTATTCTTTGTACCAAGTTCGTCTCGTTCGTACCTCTTCGTCGTCCCATTAGATCCGTTGGCCTTCTTTGGACCAAGTTCGTCTCGTTCGTCCATCTTCGTTCTCCCGTTAGATCTGTTGGGCTTCTTTGGACCAAGTTCGACTCGTTCGTCCATCTTCGTCCTCCCGTTAGATCCGTTGGCCTTCTTTGGACCAAGTCCGTCACGTTCGTCCATCTTCGTCCTCGCATTAGATCTGTTGGCCTTCTTTGGACCAAGTTCGTCTCGTTCGTCCATCTTCATCCTCGCATGAGATCTGTTGGCCTTCTTTGGACCAAGTTCGTCTCGTTCGTCCATCTTCGTCCTCGCATCAGATCCGTTGTCCTTCTTTGGACCAAGTTCGTCTCTTTAGTCCCACTTCGTCCTCCCATTTGATCATTTGGTATTCTTTGTACCAAGTTCGTCTCGTTCGTACCTCTTCGTCGTCCCATTAGATCCGTTGGCCTTCTTTAGACCAAGTTTGACTCGTTCGTCCATCTGCGTCCTCCCGTTAGATCCGTTGGCCTTCTTTGCACCAAGTTCGTCTCGTTCGTCCATCTCCGTCCTCCCGTTAGATATGTTGGCCTTCTTTGGACCAAGTTCGTCACGTTCGTCCATCTTCGTCCTCGCCTTAGATACGTTGGCCTTCTTTGGAACAAGTTCGTCTCGTTCGTCCATCTTCGTCCTCCCCTTAGATCTGTTGGCCTTCTTTGGACCAAGTTCGACTCGTTCGTCCATCTTCGTCTTCCCGTTAGATCCGTTGGCCTTCTTTAGACCAAGTTCGTCACGTTCGTCCATCTTCGTCATCGCATTAGATCCGTTGGCCTTCTTTGGACCAAGTTCGTCTCGTTCGTCCATCTTTGTCCTCGCATTAGATCCGTTGGCCTTGTTTGGACCAAGTTCGTCTCGTTCGTCCATCTTCGTCTCGCATCAGATCCGTTGTCCTTCTTTGGACCAAGTTCGTCTCTTTAGTCCCACTTCGTCCTCCCATTTGATCCTTTGGTATTCTTTGTACCAAGTTCGTCTCGTTCGTACCTCTTCGTCGTCCCATTAGATCCGTTGGCCTTCTTTGGACCAAGTTCGTCTCGTTCGTCCATCTTCGTCCTCGCATTAGATTCGTTGGCCTTCTTTGGACCAACTTCGTCACGTTCGTCCATCTTCGTCCTCGCATTAGATACGTTGGCCTTCTTTGGAACAAGTTCGTCTCGTTCGTCCATCATCGTGCTTGCATTAGATCCGTTGGCCTTCTTTGGACCAAGTTTGACTCATTCGTCCATCTACGTCCTCCCGTTAGATCCGTTGGCCTTCTTTGGACCAAGTTCGTCTCGTTCGTCCATCTCCGTCCTCCCGTTAGATCCGTTGGCCTTCTTTGGACCAAGTTCGTCACGTTCGTCCATCTTCGTGCTTGCATTAGATCCGTTATCCTTCTTTGGACCAAGTTCGACTCGTTCGTCCATCTTCGTCCTCCCGTTAGATCCGTTGGCCTTCTTTGGACCAAGTTCGTCTCGTTCGTCCATCTTCCCGTTAGATCCGTTGGCCTTCTTTGGACCAAGTTGGTCTCGTTCGTCCATCTTCATCCTCCCGTTAGATCCGTTGGCCATCTTTGGACCAAGTTGGTCCCGTTCGTCCATCTTCGTCCTCGCATTAGATCCGTTGGCCATCTTTGGACCAAGTTCGTCTCGTTCGTCCATCTTCGTCCTCGCATGAGATTCGTTGGCCTTCTTTGGACCAAGTTCGTCACGTTCGTCCATCTTCGTCCTCGCATCAGATCCGTTGTCCTTCTTTGGAACAATTTCGTCTCTTTATTCCCACTTCGTCCTCCCATTTCATCCTTTGGCATTCTTTGTACTAAGTTCGTCTCGTTCGTACCTCTTCGTCGTCCCATTAGATCCGTTGGCCTTCTTTGGACCAAGTTCGTCTTGTTCGTCCATCTTCGTCCTCCCGTTAGATCCGTTGGCCTTCTTTGGACCAAGTTCGTCTCGTTCGTCCATCTTCGTCCTCTCGTTAGATTCGTTTGCCTTCTTTGGACCAAGTTCATCACGTTCGACCATCTTCGTCCTCGCATCAGATCCGTTGTCCTTCTTTGGACCAAGTTCATATCTTTAGTCCCACTTTGTCCTCCCATTTGAGCCTTTGGCATTCTTTATACCAAGTTCGTCTCGTTCGTCCCTCTTCGTCGTCCCATTAGATCCGTTGGCCTTCTTTGGACCAAGTTCGTCTCGTTCGTCCATCTTCGTCCTCGCAATAGATTCGTTGGCCTTCTTCAGACCAAGTTCGTCACGTTCATCCATCTTCGTCCTCGCATTACATCCGTTGGCCTTCTTCGGACCAACTTTGTCTCGTTCGTCCATCATCGTCCTCGCATTAGATTCGTTGGCCTTCTTTGGAACAAGTTCGTCAAGTTCGGCCATCTTCGTCCTCGCATCTGATCCGTTGTCCTTCTTTGGACCAAGTTCGTCTCTTTTGTCCCACTTCGTCCTCCCATTTGATCCTTTGGTATTCTTTGTACCAAGTTCGTCTCGTTCGTACCTCTTCGTCGTCCCATTAGATCCGTTGGCCTTCTTTGGACCAAGTTTGACTCGTTCGTCCATCTGCGTCCTCCCGTTAGATCCGTTGGCCTTCTTTGGACCAAGTTCGTCTCGTTCGTCCATCTCCGTCCTCGCCTTAGATACGTTGGCCATCTTTGGAACAAGTTCGTCTCGTTCGTCCATCTTCGTCCTCCCGTTAGATCCGTTGGCCTTCTTTGGACCAAGTTCGTCTCGTTCGTCCATCTTCGTCCTCCCGTTAGATCCGTTGGCCTTCTTTGGACCAAGTTCGTCTCGTTCGTCCATCTTCATCCTCGCCTTAGATTCGTTGGCCTTCTTTGGACCATGTTTGTCACGTTCGTCCATCTTTGTCATCGCATCAGATCCGTTGTCCTTCTTTGGACCAATTTCGTCTCTTTAGTCCCACTTCGTCCTCACATTTGATCCTTTGGCATTCTTTGTACAAAGTTCGTCTCGTTCGTACCTCTTCGTCGTCCCATTAGATCCGTTAGCCTTCTTTGGACCAAGTTCGTCTCGTTCGTCCATCTTCGTCCTCCCGTTAGATCCGTTGGCCTTCATTGGACCAAGTTGGTCTCGTTCGTCCTTCTTCATCCTCCCGTTAGATCCGTTGGCCATCTTTGGACCAAGTTGGTCCCGTTCGTCCATCTTCGTCCTCGCATTAGATCCGTTGGCCATCTTTGGACCAAGTTCGTCTCGTTCGTCCATCTTCGTCCTCGCATGAGATTCGTTGGCCTTCTTTGGACCAAGTTCGTCACGTTCGTCCATCTTCGTCCTCGCATCAGATCCGTTGTCCTTCTTTGGAACAATTTCGTCTCTTTATTCCCACTTCGTCCTCCCATTTCATCCTTTGGCATTCTTTGTACTAAGTTCGTCTCGTTCGTACCTCTTCGTCGTCCCATTAGATCCGTTGGCCTTCTTTGGACCAAGTTCGTCTTGTTCGTCCATCTTCGTCCTCCCGTTAGATCCGTTGGCCTTCTTTGGACCAAGTTCGTCTCGTTCGTCCATCTTCGTCCTCTCGTTAGATTCGTTGGCCTTCTTTGGACCAAGTTCATCACGTTCGACCATCTTCGTCCTCGCATCAGATCCGTTGTCCTTCTTTGGACCAAGTTCATATCTTTAGTCCCACTTTGTCCTCCCATTTGATCCTTTGGCATTCTTTATACCAAGTTCGTCTCGTTCGTCCCTCTTCGTCGTCCCATTAGATCTGTTGGCCTTCTTTGGACCAAGTTCGTCTCGTTCGTCCATCTTCGTCCTCGCAATAGATTCGTTGGCCTTCTTCAGACCAAGTTCGTCACGTTCGTCCATATTCGTCCTCGCATTACATCCGTTGGCCTTCTTCGGACCAACTTCGTCTCGTTCGTCCATCTTCGTCCTCGCATTAGATTCATTGGCCTTCTTTGGAACAAGTTCGTCAAGTTCGGCCATCTTCGTCCTCGCATCAGATCCGTTGTCCTTCTTTGGACCAAGTTCGTCTCTTTAGTCCCACTTCGTCCTCCCATTTGATCCTTTGGTATTCTTTGTACCAAGTTCGTCTCGTTCGTACCTCTTCGTCGTCCCATTAGATCCGTTGGCCTTCTTTGGACCAAGTTCGTCTCGTTCGTCCATCTTCGTCCTCGCATTAGATTCGTTGGCCTTCTTTGGACCAAGTTCGTCACGTTCGTCCATCTTCGTCCTCGCATTAGATACGTTGGCCTTCTTTGGAACAAGTTCGTCTCGTTCGTCCATCATCGTGCTTGCATTAGATCCGTTGGCCTTCTTTGGACCAAGTTTGACTCATTCGTCCATCTACGTCCTCCCGTTAGATCCGTTGGCCTTCTTTGGACCAAGTTCGTCTCGTTCGTCCATCTCCGTCCTCCCGTTAGATCCGTTGGCCTTCTTTGGACCAAGTTCGTCACGTTCGTCCATCTTCGTGCTTGCATTAGATCCGTTATCCTTCTTTGGACCAAGTTCGACTCGTTCGTCCATCTTCGTCCTCCCGTTAGATCCGTTGGCCTTCTTTGGACCAAGTTCGTCTCGTTCGTCCATCTTCCCGTTAGATCCGTTGGCCTTCTTTGGACCAAGTTGGTCTCGTTCGTCCATCTTCATCCTCCCGTTAGATCCGTTGGCCATCTTTGGACCAAGTTGGTCCCGTTCGTCCATCTTCGTCCTCGCATTAGATCCGTTGGCCATCTTTGGACCAAGTTCGTCTCGTTCGTCCATCTTCGTCCTCGCATGAGATTCGTTGGCCTTCTTTGGACCAAGTTCGTCACGTTCGTCCATCTTCGTCCTCGCATCAGATCCGTTGTCCTTCTTTGGAACAATTTCGTCTCTTTATTCCCACTTCGTCCTCCCATTTCATCCTTTGGCATTCTTTGTACTAAGTTCGTCTCGTTCGTACCTCTTCGTCGTCCCATTAGATTCGTTGGCCTTCTTTGGACCAAGTTCGTCTTGTTCGTCCATCTTCGTCCTCCCGTTAGATCCGTTGGCCTTCTTTGGACCAAGTTCGTCTCGTTCGTCCATCTTCGTCCTCTCGTTAGATTCGTTTGCCTTCTTTGGACCAAGTTCATCACGTTCGACCATCTTCGTCCTCGCATCAGATCCGTTGTCCTTCTTTGGACCAAGTTCATATCTTTAGTCCCACTTTGTCCTCCCATTTGAGCCTTTGGCATTCTTTATACCAAGTTCGTCTCGTTCGTCCCTCTTCGTCGTCCCATTAGATCCGTTGGCCTTCTTTGGACCAAGTTCGTCTCGTTCGTCCATCTTCGTCCTCGCAATAGATTCGTTGGCCTTCTTCAGACCAAGTTCGTCACGTTCATCCATCTTCGTCCTCGCATTACATCCGTTGGCCTTCTTCGGACCAACTTTGTCTCGTTCGTCCATCATCGTCCTCGCATTAGATTCGTTGGCCTTCTTTGGAACAAGTTCGTCAAGTTCGGCCATCTTCGTCCTCGCATCTGATCCGTTGTCCTTCTTTGGACCAAGTTCGTCTCTTTTGTCCCACTTCGTCCTCCCATTTGATCCTTTGGTATTCTTTGTACCAAGTTCGTCTCGTTCGTACCTCTTCGTCGTCCCATTAGATCCGTTGGCCTTCTTTGGACCAAGTTTGACTCGTTCGTCCATCTGCGTCCTCCCGTTAGATCCGTTGGCCTTCTTTGGACCAAGTTCGTCTCGTTCGTCCATCTCCGTCCTCGCCTTAGATACGTTGGCCATCTTTGGAACAAGTTCGTCTCGTTCGTCCATCTTCGTCCTCCCGTTAGATCCGTTGGCCTTCTTTGGACCAAGTTCGTCTCGTTCGTCCATCTTCGTCCTCCCGTTAGATCCGTTGGCCTTCTTTGGACCAAGTTCGTCTCGTTCGTCCATCTTCATCCTCGCCTTAGATTCGTTGGCCTTCTTTGGACCATGTTTGTCACGTTCGTCCATCTTTGTCATCGCATCAGATCCGTTGTCCTTCTTTGGACCAATTTCGTCTCTTTAGTCCCACTTCGTCCTCACATTTGATCCTTTGGCATTCTTTGTACCAAGTTCGTCTCGTTCGTACCTCTTCGTCGTCCCATTAGATCCGTTAGCCTTCTTTGGACCAAGTTCGTCTCGTTCGTCCATCTTCGTCCTCCCGTTAGATCCGTTGGCCTTCATTGGACCAAGTTGGTCTCGTTCGTCCTTCTTCATCCTCCCGTTAGATCCGTTGGCCATCTTTGGACCAAGTTGGTCCCGTTCGTCCATCTTCGTCCTCGCATTAGATCCGTTGGCCATCTTTGGACCAAGTTCGTCTCGTTCGTCCATCTTCGTCCTCGCATGAGATTCGTTGGCCTTCTTTGGACCAAGTTCGTCACGTTCGTCCATCTTCGTCCTCGCATCAGATCCGTTGTCCTTCTTTGGAACAATTTCGTCTCTTTATTCCCACTTCGTCCTCCCATTTCATCCTTTGGCATTCTTTGTACTAAGTTCGTCTCGTTCGTACCTCTTCGTCGTCCCATTAGATCCGTTGGCCTTCTTTGGACCAAGTTCTTCTTGTTCGTCCATCTTCGTCCTCCCGTTAGATCCGTTGGCCTTCTTTGGACCAAGTTCGTCTCGTTCGTCCATCTTCGTCCTCTCGTTAGATTCGTTGGCCTTCTTTGGACCAAGTTCATCACGTTCGACCATCTTCGTCCTCGCATCAGATCCGTTGTCCTTCTTTGGACCAAGTTCATATCTTTAGTCCCACTTTGTCCTCCCATTTGATCCTTTGGCATTCTTTATACCAAGTTCGTCTCGTTCGTCCCTCTTCGTCGTCCCATTAGATCCGTTGGCCTTCTTTGGACCAAGTTCGTCTCGTTCGTCCATCTTCGTCCTCGCAATAGATTCGTTGGCCTTCTTCAGACCAAGTTCGTCACGTTCGTCCATATTCGTCCTCGCATTACATCCGTTGGCCTTCTTCGGACCAACTTCGTCTCGTTCGTCCATCTTCGTCCTCGCATTAGATTCATTGGCCTTCTTTGGAACAAGTTCGTCAAGTTCGGCCATCTTCGTCCTCGCATCAGATCCGTTGTCCTTCTTTGGACCAAGTTCGTCTCTTTTGTCCCACTTCGTCCTCCCATTTGATCCTTTGGTATTCTTTGTACCAAGTTCGTCTCGTTCGTACCTCTTCGTCGTCCCATTAGATCCGTTGGCCTTCTTTGGACCAAGTTTGACTCGTTCGTCCATCTGCGTCCTCCCGTTAGATCCGTTGGCCTTCTTTGGACCAAGTTCGTCTCGTTCGTCCATCTCCGTCCTCGCCTTAGATACGTTGGCCTTCTTTGGAACAAGTTCGTCTCGTTCGTCCATCTTCGTCCTCCCGTTAGATCCGTTGGCCTTCTTTGGACCAAGTTCGTCTCGTTCGTCCATCTTCGTCCTCCCGTTAGATCCGTTGGCCTTCTTTGGACCAAGTTCGTCTCGTTCGTCCATCTTCATCCTCGCCTTAGATTCGTTGGCCTTCTTTGGACCATGTTTGTCACGTTCGTCCATCTTTGTCATCGCATCAGATCCGTTGTCCTTCTTTGGACCAATTTCGTCTCTTTAGTCCCACTTCGTCCTCACATTTGATCCTTTGGCATTCTTTGTACCAAGTTCGTCTCGTTCGTACCTCTTCGTCGTCCCATTAGATCCGTTAGCCTTCTTTGGACCAAGTTCGTCTCGTTCGTCCATCTTCGTCCTCCCGTTAGATCCGTTGGACTTCTTTGGACCAAGTTCGTCTCGTTCGTCCATCTTCGTCCTCTCGTTAGATTCGTTGGCCTTCTTTGGACCAAGTTCGTCACGTTCGTCCATCTTTGTCCTTGCATCAGATCCGTTGTCCTTCTTTGGACCAAGTTCATCTCTTTAGTCCCACTTTGTCCTCCCATTTGATCATTTGGCATTCTTTATACCAAGTTCGTCTCGTTCGTCCCTCTTCGTCGTCCCATTAGATCCGTTGGCCTTCTTTGGACCAAGTTCGTCACTTTCGTTAATCTTCGCCCTCGCATTAGATACGTTGGCCTTCTTTGGAACAACTTCGTCTCGTTCGTCCATCTTCGTCCTCCCGTTAGATCTGTTGGCCTTCTTTGGACCAAGTTCGACTCGTTCGTCCATCTTCGTCCTCCCGTTAGATCCGTTGGCCTTCTTTGGACCAAGTTCGTCTCGTTCGTCCATCTTCATCCTCGCATTAGATCTGTTGGCCTTCTTTGGACCAAGTTCGTCTCGTTCGTCTATCTTCGTCCTCGCATCAGATCCGTTGTCCTTCTTTGGACAAAGTTCATCTCTTTAGTCCCACTTCGTCCTCCCATTTGATCCTTTGGTATTCTTTGTACCAAGTTCGTCTCGTTCGTACCTCTTCGTCGTCCCATTAGATCCGTTGGCCTTCTTTGGACCAAGTTCGTCTCGTTCGTCCATCTTCGTCCTCCCGTTAGATCTGTTGGGCTTCTTTGGACCAAGTTCGACTCGTTTGTCCATCTTCGTCCTCCCGTTAGATCCGTTGGCCTTCTTTGGACCAAGTTCGTCACGTTCGTCCATCTTCGTCCTCGCATTAGATCTGTTGGCCTTCTTTGGACCAAGTTCGTCTCGTTCGTCCATCTTCATCCTCGCATTAGATCTGTTGGCCTTCTTTGGACCAAGTTCGTCTCGTTCGTCAATCTTCGTCCTCGCATCAGATCCGTTGTCCTTCTTTGGACCAAGTTCGTCTCTTTAGTCCCACTTCGTCCTCCCATTTCATCCTTTGGTATTCTTTGTACCAAGTTCGGCTCGTTGGTACCTCTTCGTCGTCCCATTAGATCCGTTGGCCTTCTTTGGACCAAGTTCGTCTCGTTCGTCCATCTTCGTCCTCCCGTTAGATCCGTTGGCCTTCTTTGGACCAAGTTGGTCTCTTTCGTCCTTCTTCATCCTCCCGTTAGATCCGTTGGCCATCTTTGGACCAAGTTGGTCCCGTTCGTCCATCTTCGTCCTCGCATTAGATCCGTTGGCCATCTTTGGACCAAGTTCGTCTCGTTCGTCCATCTTCGTCCTCGCATGAGATTCGTTGGCCTTCTTTGGACCAAGTTCGTCACGTTCGTCCATCTTCGTCCTCGCATCAGATCCGTTGTCCTTCTTTGGAACAATTTCGTCTCTTTATTCCCACTTCGTCCTCCCATTTCATCCTTTGGCATTCTTTGTACTAAGTTCGTCTCGTTCGTACCTCTTCGTCGTCCCATTAGATCCGTTGGCCTTCTTTGGACCAAGTTCGTCTTGTTCGTCCATCTTCGTCCTCCCGTTAGATCCGTTGGCCTTCTTTGGACCAAGTTCGTCTCGTTCGTCCATCTTCGTCCTCTCGTTAGATTCGTTGGCCTTCTTTGGACCAAGTTCATCACGTTCGACCATCTTCGTCCTCGCATCAGATCCGTTGTCCTTCTTTGGACCAAGTTCATATCTTTAGTCCCACTTTGTCCTCCCATTTGATCCTTTGGCATTCTTTATACCAAGTTCGTCTCGTTCGTCCCTCTTCGTCGTCCCATTAGATCCGTTGGCCTTCTTTGGAACAAGTTCGTCTCGTTCGTCCATCTTTGTCCTCGCAATAGATTCGTTGGCCTTCTTCAGACCAAGTTCGTCACGTTCGTCCATCTTCGTCCTCGCATTACATCCGTTGGCCTTCTTCGGACCAACTTCGTCTCGTTCGTCCATCTTCGTCCTCGCATTAGATTCATTGGCCTTCTTTGGAACAAGTTCGTCAAGTTCGGCCATCTTCGTCCTCGCATCAGATCCGTTGTCCTTCTTTGGACCAAGTTCGTCTCTTTTGTCCCACTTCGTCCTCCCATTTGATCCTTTGGTATTCTTTGTACCAAGTTCGTCTCGTTCGTACCTCTTCGTCGTCCCATTAGATCCGTTGGCCTTCTTTGGACCAAGTTTGACTCGTTCGTCCATCTGCGTCCTCCCGTTAGATCCGTTGGCCTTCTTTGGACCAAGTTCGTCTCGTTCGTCCATCTCCGTCCTCGCCTTAGATACGTTGGCCTTCTTTGGAACAAGTTCGTCTCGTTCGTCCATCTTCGTCCTCCCGTTAGATCCGTTGGCCTTCTTTGGACCAAGTTCGTCTCGTTCGTCCATCTTCGTCCTCCCGTTAGATCCGTTGGCCTTCTTTGGACCAAGTTCGTCTCGTTCGTCCATCTTCATCCTCGCCTTAGATTCGTTGGCCTTCTTTGGACCATGTTTGTCACGTTCGTCCATCTTTGTCATCGCATCAGATCCGTTGTCCTTCTTTGGACCAATTTCGTCTCTTTAGTCCCACTTCGTCCTCACATTTGATCCTTTGACATTCTTTGTACCAAGTTCGTCTCGTTCGTACCTCTTCGTCGTCCCATTAGATCCGTTAGCCTTCTTTGGACCAAGTTCGTCTCGTTCGTCCATCTTCGTCCTCCCGTTAGATCCGTTGGACTTCTTTGGACCAAGTTCGTCTCGTTCGTCCATCTTCGTCCTCTCGTTAGATTCGTTGGCCTTCTTTGGACCAAGTTCGTCACGTTCGTCCATCTTCGTCCTTGCATCAGATCCGTTGTCCTTCTTTGGACCAAGTTCATCTCTTTAGTCCCACTTTGTCCTCCCATTTGATCATTTGGCATTCTTTATACCAAGTTCGTCTCGTTCGTCCCTCTTCGTCGTCCCATTAGATCCGTTGGCCTTCTTTGGACCAAGTTCGTCACGTTCGTTAATCTTCGCCCTCGCATTAGATACGTTGGCCTTCTTTGGAACAACTTCGTCTCGTTCGTCCATCTTCGTCCTCCCGTTAGATCTGTTGGCCTTCTTTGGACCAAGTTCGACTCGTTCGTCCATCTTCGTCCTCCCGTTAGATCCGTTGGCCTTCTTTGGACCAAGTTCGTCTCGTTCGTCCATCTTCCTCCTCGCATTAGATCTGTTGGCCTTCTTTGGACCAAGTTCGTCTCGTTCGTCTATCTTCGTCCTCGCATCAGATCCGTTGTCCTTCTTTGGACAAAGTTCATCTCTTTAGTCCCACTTCGTCCTCCCATTTGATCCTTTGGTATTCTTTGTACCAAGTTCGTCTCGTTCGTACCTCTTCGTCGTCCCATTAGATCCGTTGGCCTTCTTTGGACCAAGTTCGTCTCGTTCGTCCATCTTCGTCCTCCCGTTAGATCTGTTGGGCTTCTTTGGACCAAGTTCGACTCGTTTGTGCATCTTCGTCCTCCCGTTAGATCCGTTGGCCTTCTTTGGACCAAGTTCGTCACGTTCGTCCATCTTCGTCCTCGCATTAGATCTGTTGGCCTTCTTTGGACCAAGTTCGTCTCGTTCGTCCATCTTCCTCCTCGCATTAGATCTGTTGCCCTTCTTTGGACCAAGTTCGTCTCGTTCGTCAATCTTCGTCCTCGCATCAGATCCGTTGTCCTTCTTTGGACCAAGTTCGTCTCTTTAGTCCCACTTCGTCCTCCCATTTGATCCTTTGGTATTCTTTGTACCAAGTTCGGCTCGTTGGTACCTCTTCGTCGTCCCATTAGATCCGTTGGCCTTCTTTGGACCAAGTTCGTCTCGTTCGTCCATCTTCGTCCTCCCGTTAGATCTGTTGGGCTTCTTTGGACCAAGTTCGACTCGTTTGTGCATCTTCGTCCTCCCGTTAGATCCGTTGGCCTTCTTTGGACCAAGTTCGTCACGTTCGTCCATCTTCGTCCTCGCATTAGATCTGTTGGCCTTCTTTGGACCAAGTTCGTCTCGTTCGTCCATCTTCATCCTCGCATTAGATCTGTTGGCCTTCTTTGGACCAAGTTCGTCTCGTTCGTCTATCTTCGTCCTCGCATCAGATCCGTTGTCCTTCTTTGGACAAAGTTCATCTCTTTAGTCCCACTTCGTCCTCCCATTTGATCCTTTGGTATTCTTGGTACCAAGTTCGTCTCGTTCGTACCTCTTCGTCGTCCCATTAGATCCGTTGGCCTTCTTTGGACCAAGTTCGTCTCGTTCGTCCATCTTCGTCCTCCCGTTAGATCTGTTGGGCTTCTTTGGACCAAGTTCGACTCGTTTGTCCATCTTCGTCCTCCCGTTAGATCCGTTGGCCTTCTTTGGACCAAGTTCGTCACGTTCGTCCATCTTCGTCCTCGCATTAGATCTGTTGGCCTTCTTTGGACCAAGTTCGTCTCGTTCGTCCATCTTCATCCTCGCATTAGATCTGTTGGCCTTCTTTGGACCAAGTTCGTCTCGTTCGTCAATCTTCGTCCTCGCATCAGATCCGTTGTCCTTCTTTGGACCAAGTTCGTCTCTTTAGTCCCACTTCGTCCTCCCATTTCATCCTTTGGTATTCTTTGTACCAAGTTCGGCTCGTTGGTACCTCTTCGTCGTCCCATTAGATCCGTTGGCCTTCTTTGGACCAAGTTCGTCTCGTTCGTCCATCTTCGTCCTCCCGTTAGATCCGTTGGCCTTCTTTGGACCAAGTTGGTCTATTTCGTCCTTCTTCATCCTCCCGTTAGATCCGTTGGCCATCTTTGGACCAAGTTGGTCCCGTTCGTCCATCTTCGTCCTCGCATTAGATCCGTTGGCCATCTTTGGACCAAGTTCGTCTCGTTCGTCCATCTTCGTCCTCGCATGAGATTCGTTGGCCTTCTTTGGACCAAGTTCGTCACGTTCGTCCATCTTCGTCCTCGCATCAGATCCGTTGTCCTTCTTTGGAACAATTTCGTCTCTTTATTCCCACTTCGTCCTCCCATTTCATCCTTTGGCATTCTTTGTACTAAGTTCGTCTCGTTCGTACCTCTTCGTCGTCCCATTAGATCCGTTGGCCTTCTTTGGACCAAGTTCGTCTTGTTCGTCCATCTTCGTCCTCCCGTTAGATCCGTTGGCCTTCTTTGGACCAAGTTCGTCTCGTTCGTCCATCTTCGTCCTCTCGTTAGATTCGTTGGCCTTCTTTGGACCAAGTTCATCACGTTCGACCATCTTCGTCCTCGCATCAGATCCGTTGTCCTTCTTTGGACCAAGTTCATATCTTTAGTCCCACTTTGTCCTCCCATTTGATCCTTTGGCATTCTTTATACCAAGTTCGTCTCGTTCGTCCCTCTTCGTCGTCCCATTAGATCCGTTGGCCTTCTTTGGAACAAGTTCGTCTCGTTCGTCCATCTTCGTCCTCGCAATAGATTCGTTGGCCTTCTTCAGACCAAGTTCGTCACGTTCGTCCATCTTCGTCCTCGCATTACATCCGTTGGCCTTCTTCGGACCAACTTCGTCTCGTTCGTCCATCTTCGTCCTCGCATTAGATTCATTGGCCTTCTTTGGAACAAGTTCGTCAAGTTCGGCCATCTTCGTCCTCGCATCAGATCCGTTGTCCTTCTTTGGACCAAGTTCGTCTCTTTTGTCCCACTTCGTCCTCCCATTTGATCCTTTGGTATTCTTTGTACCAAGTTCGTCTCGTTCGTACCTCTTCGTCGTCCCATTAGATCCGTTGGCCTTCTTTGGACCAAGTTTGACTCGTTCGTCCATCTGCGTCCTCCCGTTAGATCCGTTGGCCTTCTTTGGACCAAGTTCGTCTCGTTCGTCCATCTCCGTCCTCGCCTTAGATACGTTGGCCTTCTTTGGAACAAGTTCGTCTCGTTCGTCCATCTTCGTCCTCCCGTTAGATCCGTTGGCCTTCTTTGGACCAAGTTCGTCTCGTTCGTCCATCTTCGTCCTCCCGTTAGATCCGTTGGCCTTCTTTGGACCAAGTTCGTCTCGTTCGTCCATCTTCATCCTCGCCTTAGATTCGTTGGCCTTCTTTGGACCATGTTTGTCACGTTCGTCCATCTTTGTCATCGCATCAGATCCGTTGTCCTTCTTTGGACCAATTTCGTCTCTTTAGTCCCACTTCGTCCTCACATTTGATCCTTTGACATTCTTTGTACCAAGTTCGTCTCGTTCGTACCTCTTCGTCGTCCCATTAGATCCGTTAGCCTTCTTTGGACCAAGTTCGTCTCGTTCGTCCATCTTCGTCCTCCCGTTAGATCCGTTGGACTTCTTTAGACCAAGTTCGTCTCGTTCGTCCATCTTCGTCCTCTCGTTAGATTCGTTGGCCTTCTTTGGACCAAGTTCGTCACGTTCGTCCATCTTCGTCCTTGCATCAGATCCGTTGTCCTTCTTTGGACCAAGTTCATCTCTTTAGTCCCACTTTGTCCTCCCATTTGATCATTTGGCATTCTTTATACCAAGTTCGTCTCGTTCGTCCCTCTTCGTCGTCCCATTAGATCCGTTGGCCTTCTTTGGACCAAGTTCGTCACGTTCGTTAATCTTCGCCCTCGCATTAGATACGTTGGCCTTCTTTGGAACAACTTCGTCTCGTTCGTCCATCTTCGTCCTCCCGTTAGATCTGTTGGCCTTCTTTGGACCAAGTTCGACTCGTTCGTCCATCTTCGTCCTCCCGTTAGATCCGTTGGCCTTCTTTGGACCAAGTTCGTCTCGTTCGTCCATCTTCCTCCTCGCATTAGATCTGTTGGCCTTCTTTGGACCAAGTTCGTCTCGTTCGTCTATCTTCGTCCTCGCATCAGATCCGTTGTCCTTCTTTGGACAAAGTTCATCTCTTTAGTCCCACTTCGTCCTCCCATTTGATCCTTTGGTATTCTTTGTACCAAGTTCGTCTCGTTCGTACCTCTTCGTCGTCCCATTAGATCCGTTGGCCTTCTTTGGACCAAGTTCGTCTCGTTCGTCCATCTTCGTCCTCCCGTTAGATCTGTTGGGCTTCTTTGGACCAAGTTCGACTCGTTTGTGCATCTTCGTCCTCCCGTTAGATCCGTTGGCCTTCTTTGGACCAAGTTCGTCACGTTCGTCCATCTTCGTCCTCGCATTAGATCTGTTGGCCTTCTTTGGACCAAGTTCGTCTCGTTCGTCCATCTTCATCCTCGCATTAGATCTGTTGGCCTTCTTTGGACCAAGTTCGTCTCGTTCGTCAATCTTCGTCCTCGCATCAGATCCGTTGTCCTTCTTTGGACCAAGTTCGTCTCTTTAGTCCCACTTCGTCCTCCCATTTGATCCTTTGGTATTCTTTGTACCAAGTTCGGCTCGTTGGTACCTCTTCGTCGTCCCATTAGATCCGTTGGCCTTCTTTGGACCAAGTTTGACTCGTTCGTCCATCTGCGTCCTCCCGTTAGATCCGTTGGCCTTCTTTGGAACAAGTTCGTCTCGTTTGTCCATCTTCGTCCTCCCGTTAGATCCGTTGGCCTTCTTTGGACCAAGTTCGTCTCGTTCGTCCATCTTCGTCCTCCCGTTAGATCCGTTGGCCTTCTTTGGACCAAGTTCGTCTCGTTCGTCCATCTTCATCCTCGCCTTAGATTCGTTGGCCTTCTTTGGACCATGTTTGTCACGTTCGTCCATCTTTGTCATCGCATCAGATCCGTTGTCCTTCTTTGGACCAATTTCGTCTCTTTAGTCCCACTTCGTCCTCACATTTGATCCTTTGGCATTCTTTGTACCAAGTTCGTCTCGTTCGTACCTCTTCGTCGTCCCATTAGATTCGTTAGCCTTCTTTGGACCAAGTTCGTCTCGTTCGTCCATCTTCGTCCTCCCGTTAGATCCGTTGGCCTTCTTTGGACCAAGTTGGTCTCGTTCGTCCTTCTTCCTCCTCCCGTTAGATCCGTTGGCCATCTTTGGACCAAGTTGGTCTCGTTCGTCCTTCTTCATCCTCCCGTTAGATCCGTTGGCCATCTTTGGACCAAGTTGGTCCCGTTCGTCCATCTTCGTCCTCGCATTAGATCCGTTGGCCATCTTTGGACCAAGTTCGTCTCGTTCGTCCATCTTCGTCCTCGCATGAGATTTGTTGGCCTTCTTTGGACCAAGTTCGTCACGTTCGTCCATCTTCGTCCTCGCATAAGATCCGTTGTCCTTCTTTGGAACAATTTCGTCTCTTTATTCCCACTTCGTCCTCCCATTTCATCCTTTGGCATTCTTTGTACTAAGTTCGTCTCGTTCGTACCACTTCGTCGTCCCATTAGATCCGTTGGCCTTCTTTGGACCAAGTTCGTCTCGTTCGTCCATCTTCGTCCTCTCGTTAGATTCGTTGGCCTTCTTTGGACCAAGTTCATCACGTTCGACCATCTTCGTCCTCGCATCAGATCCGTTGTCCTTCTTTGGACCAAGTTCATATCTTTAGTCCCACTTTGTCCTCCCATTTGATCCTTTGGCATTCTTTATACCAAGTTCGTCTCGTTCGTCCCTCTTCGTCGTCCCATTAGATCCGTTGGCCTTCTTTGGACCAAGTTCGTCTCGTTCGTCCATCTTCGTCCTCGCAATAGATTCGTTGGCCTTCTTCAGACCAAGTTCGTCACGTTCGTCCATCTTCGTCCTCGCATTACATCCGTTGGCCTTCTTCGGACCAACTTCGTCTCGTTCGTCCATCTTCGTCCTCGCATTAGATTCATTGGCCTTCTTTGGAACAAGTTCGTCAAGTTCGGCCATCTTCGTCCTCGCATCAGATCCGTTGTCCTTCTTTGGACCAAGTTCGTCTCTTTTGTCCCACTTCGTCCTCCCATTTGATCCTTTGGTATTCTTTGTACCAAGTTCGTCTCGTTCGTACCTCTTCGTCGTCCCATTAGATCCGTTGGCCTTCTTTGGACCAAGTTTGACTCGTTCGTCCATCTGTGTCCTCCCGTTAGATCCGTTGGCCTTCTTTGGACCAAGTTCGTCTCGTTCGTCCATCTCCGTCCTCGCCTTAGATACGTTGGCCTTCTTTGGAACAAGTTCGTCTCGTTCGTCCATCTTCGTCCTCCCGTTAGATCCGTTGGCCTTCTTTGGACCAAGTTCGTCTCGTTCGTCCATCTTCGTCCTCCCGTTAGATCCGTTGGCCTTCTTTGGACCAAGTTCGTCTCGTTCGTCCATCTTCATCCTCGCCTTAGATTCGTTGGCCTTCTTTGGACCATGTTTGTCACGTTCGTCCATCTTTCTCATCGCATCAGATCCGTTGTCCTTCTTTGGACCAATTTCGTCTCTTTAGTCCCACTTCGTCCTCACATTTGATCCTTTGGCATTCTTTGTACCAAGTTCGTCTCGTTCGTACCTCTTCGTCGTCCCATTAGATCCGTTAGCCTTCTTTGGACCAAGTTCGTCTCGTTCGTCCATCTTCGTCCTCCCGTTAGATCCGTTGGACTTCTTTGGACCAAGTTCGTCTCGTTCGTCCATCTTCGTCCTCTCGTTAGATTCGTTGGCCTTCTTTGGACCAAGTTCGTCACGTTCGTCCATCTTTGTCCTTGCATCAGATCCGTTGTCCTTCTTTGGACCAAGTTCATCTCTTTAGTCCCACTTTGTCCTCCCATTTGATCATTTGGCATTCTTTATACCAAGTTCGTCTCGTTCGTCCCTCTTCGTCGTCCCATTAGATCCGTTGGCCTTCTTTGGACCAAGTTCGTCACGTTCGTTAATCTTCGCCCTCGCATTAGATACGTTGGCCTTCTTTGGAACAACTTCGTCTCGTTCGTCCATCTTCGTCCTCCCGTTAGATCTGTTGGCCTTCTTTGGACCAAGTTCGACTCGTTCGTCCATCTTCGTCCTCCCGTTAGATCCGTTGGCCTTCTTTGGACCAAGTTCGTCTCGTTCGTCCATCTTCATCCTCGCATTAGATCTGTTGGCCTTCTTTGGACCAAGTTCGTCTCGTTCGTCTATCTTCGTCCTCGCATCAGATCCGTTGTCCTTCTTTGGACAAAGTTCATCTCTTTAGTCCCACTTCGTCCTCCCATTTGATCCTTTGGTATTCTTTGTACCAAGTTCGTCTCGTTCGTACCTCTTCGTCGTCCCATTAGATCCGTTGGCCTTCTTTGGACCAAGTTCGTCTCGTTCGTCCATCTTCGTCCTCCCGTTAGATCTGTTGGGCTTCTTTGGACCAAGTTCGACTCGTTCGTCCATCTTCGTCCTCCCGTTAGATCCGTTGGCCTTCTTTGGACCAAGTTCGTCACGTTCGTCCATCTTCGTCCTCGCATTAGATCTGTTGGCCTTCTTTGGACCAAGTTCGTCTCGTTCGTCCATCTTCATCCTCGCATTAGATCTGTTGGCCTTCTTTGGACCAAGTTCGTCTCGTTCGTCAATCTTCGTCCTCGCATCAGATCCGTTGTCCTTCTTTGGACCAAGTTCGTCTCTTTAGTCCCACTTCGTCCTCCCATTTGATCCTTTGGTATTCTTTGTACCAAGTTCGGCTCGTTGGTACCTCTTCGTCGTCCCATTAGATCCGTTGGCCTTCTTTGGACCAAGTTTGACTCGTTCGTCCATCTGCGTCCTCCCGTTAGATCCGTTGGCCTTCTTTGCACCAAGTTCGTTTCGTTCGTCCATCTCCGTCCTCCCGTTAGATATGTTGGCCTTCTTTGGACCAAGTTCGTCACGTTCGTCCATCTTCGTCCTCGCCTTAGATACGTTGGCCTTCTTTGGAACAAGTTCGTCTCGTTCGTCCATCTTCGTCCTCCCGTTAGATCTGTTGGACTTCTTTGGACCAAGTTCGACTCGTTCGTCCATCTTCGTCATCCCGTTAGATCCGTTGGCCTTCTTTAGACCAAGTTCGTCACGTTCGTCCATCTTCGTCCTCGCATTAGATCCGTTGGCCTTCTTTGGACCAAGTTCGTCTCGTTCGTCCATCTTTGTCCTCGCATTAGATCCGTTGGCCTTGTTTGGACCAAGTTCGACTCGTTCGTCCATCTTCGTCTCGCATCAGATCCGTTGTCCTTCTTTGGACCAAGTTCGTCTCTTTAGTCCCACTTCGTCCTCCCATTTGATCCTTTGGTATTCTTTGTACCAAGTTCATGTCGTTCGTACCTCTTCGTCGTCCCATTAGATCCGTTGGCCTTCTTTGGACCAAGTTCGTCTCGTTCGTCCATCTTCGTCCTCGCATTAGATTCGTTGGCCTTCTTTGGACCAAGTTCGTCACGTTCGTCCATCTTCGTCCTCGCATTTGATACGTTGGCCTTCCTTGGAACAAGTTCGTCTCGTTCGTCCATCATCGTGCTTGCATTAGATCCGTTGGCCTTCTTTGGACCAAGTTTGACTCGTTCGTCCATCTACGTCCTCCTGTTAGATCCGTTGGCCTTCTTTGGACCAAGTTCGTCTCGTTCGTCCATCTCCGTCCTCCCGTTAGATCCGTTGGCCTTCTTTGGACCAAGTTCGTCACGTTCGTCCATCTTCGTGCTTGCATTAGATCCGTTATCCTTCTTTGGACCAAGTTCGACTCGTTCGTCCGTCTTCGTCCTCCCGTTAGATCCGTTGGCCTTCTTTGGACCAAGTTCATCTCGTTCGTCCATCTTCCCGTTAGATCCGTTGGCCTTCTTTGGACCAAGTTCGTCTCGTTCTTCCATCTTCGTCCTCGCATGAGATTTGTTGGCCTTCTTTGGTCCAAGTTCGTCACGTTCGTCCATCTTCGTCCTCGCATCAGATCCGTTGTCCTTCTTTGGAACAATTTCGTCTCTTTATTCCCACTTCGTCCTCCCATTTGATCCTTTGGCATTCTTTGTACTAAGTTCGTCTCGTTCGTACCTCTTCGTCGTCCCATTAGATCCGTTGGCCTTCTTTGGACCAAGTTCGTCTTGTTCGTCCATCTTCGTCCTCCCGTTAGATCCGTTGGCCTTCTTTGGACCAAGTTCGTGTCGTTCGTCCATCTTCGTCCTCTCGTTAGATGCGTTGGGCTTCTTTGGACCAAGTTCCTCACGTTCGACCATCATCGTCCTCGCATCAGATCCGTTGTCCTTCTTTGGACCAAGTTCATCTCTTTAGTCCCACTTTGTCCTCCCATTTGATCCTTTGGCATTCTTTATACCAAGTTCGTCTCGTTCGTCCCTCTTCGTCGTCCCATTAGATCCGTTGGCCTTCTTTGGACCAAGTTCGTCTCGTTCGTCCATCTTCGTCCTCGCAATAGATTCGTTGGCCTTTTTTGGACCAAGTTCGTCACGTTCGTCCATCTTCGTCCTCGCATTACATCCGTTGGCCTTCTTTGGACCAACTTCGTCTCGTTCGTCCATCTTCGTCCTCGCATTAGATTCGTTGGCCTTCTTTGGAACAAGTTCGTCACGTTCGGCCGTCTTTGTCCTCGCATCAGATCCGTTGTCCTTCTTTGGACCAAGTTCGTCTCTTTAGTCCTACTTCGTCCTCCCATTTGATCCTTTGGCATTCTTTCTACCAAGTTCGTCTCGTTCGTACCTCTTCGTCGTCCCATTAGATCCGTTGGCCTTCTTTGGACCAAGTTGGTCTCGTTCGTCCATCTTCATCCTCCCGTTAGATCCGTTGGCCTTCTTTGGACCAAGTTGGTCTCGTTCGTCCATCTTCGTCGTCCCGTTAGATCCGTTGGCCTTATTTGGACCAAGTTCGTCCCGTTCGTCCATCTTCGTCCTCGCATTACATTCGTTGTCCTTCTTCGGACCAAGTTCATCTCTTTAGTCCCACTTTGTCCTCCCATTTGATCCTTTGGCATTCTTTATACCAAGTTCGTCTCGTTCGTCCATCTTCGTCCTCCCGTTAGATTCGTTGGCCTTCTTTGGACCAAGTTCGTCTCGTTCGTCCATCTTCGTCCTCGCATTAGATCCGTTGGCCTTCTTTGGACCAAGTTCGTCTCGTTCGTGCATCTTCGTCCTCGCATTAGATCCGTTGGCCTTCTTTGGACCAAGTTCGTCTCGTTCGTCCATCATCGTGCTTGCATTAGATCCATTGGCCTTCTTTGGACCAAGTTCGTCACGTTCGTCCATCTTCGTCCTTGCATTAGATCCGTTGGCCTTCTTTGGACCAAGTTCGTCTCTTTAGTCCCACTTCGTGCTCCCATTTGATCCTTTGGCACTCTTTGTACCAAGTTCGTCTCGTTCGTCCATCTTCGTCCTCGCCTTAGATCCGTTGGCCTTCTTTGGACCAAGTTCGTCACGTTCGTCCATCTTCGTCCTCGCATTAGATACGTTGGCCTTCTTTGGAACAAGTTCGTCTCGTTCGTCCATCATCGTGCTTGCATTAGATCCGTTGGCCTTCTTTGGACCAAGTTTCACTCGTTCGTCCATCTGCGTCCTCCCGTTAGATCCGTTGGCTTTCATTGGACCAAGTTCGTCTCGTTCGTCCATCTCCGTCCTCCCGTTAGATCCGTTGTCCTTCTTTGGACCAAGTTCATCACGTTCGTCCATCTTTGTCCTCGCATTAGATACGTTGGCCTTCTTTGGAACAAGTTCGTCTTGTTCGTCCATCATCGTGCTTGCATTAGATCCGTTATCCTCCTTTGGACCAAGTTCGTCTCGTTCGTCCATCTGCGTCCTCCCGTTAGATCCGTTGGCCTTCTTTGGACCAAGTTCGTCTCGTTCGTCCATCTTCGTTCTCCCGTTAGATCTGTTGGGCTTCTTTGGACCAAGTTCGACTCGTTCGTCCATCTTCGTCCTCGCGTTAGATCCGTTGGCCTTCTTTGGACCAGGTTCGTCACGTTCGTGCATCTTCGTCCTCGCATTAGATCCGTTGGCCTTCTTTGGACCAAGTTCGTCTCGTTCGTCCATCATCGTGCTTGCATTAGATCCATTGGCCTTCTTTGGACCAAGTTCGTCACGGTCGTCCATCTTCGTCCTTGCATTAGATCCGTTGGCCTTCTTTGGACCAAGTTCGTCTCTTTAGTCCCACTTCGTGCTCCCATTTGATCCTTTGGCATTCTTTGTACGAAGTTCGTCTCGTTCGTCCATCTTCGTCCTCGCCTTAGATCCGTTGGCCTTCTTTGGACCAAGTTCGTCACGTTCGTCCATCTTCGTCCTCGCATTAGATACGTTGGCCTTCTTTGGAACAAGTTCGTCTCGTTCGTCCATCATCGTGCTTGCATTAGATCCGTTGGCCTTCTTCGGACCAAGTTTGACTCGTTCGTCCATCTGCGTCCTCCCGTTAGATCCGTTGGCTTTCTTTGGACCAAGTTCGTCTCGTTCGTCCATCTCCGTCCTCCCGTTAGATCCGTTGGCCTTCTTTGGACCAAGTTCGTCACGTTCGTCCATCTTTGTCCTCGCATTAGATACGTTGGCCTTCTTTGGAACAAGTTCGTCTTGTTCGTCCATCATCGTGCTTGCATTAGATCCGTTATCCTCCTTTGGACCAAGTTCGTCTCGTTCGTCCATCTTCGTCCTCCCGTTAGATCCGTTGGCCTTCTTTGGACCAAGTTCGTCTCGTTCGTCCATCTTCGTCCTCGCATTAGATTCGTTGGCCTTTTTTGGACCAAGTTTGTCACGTTTGTCCAAATTCGTCCTCGCATCAGATCCGTTGTCCTTCTTTCGACCAAGTTCGTCTCTTTAGTCCCACTTCGTCCTCCCATTTGATCCTTTGGCATTCTTTGTACCAAGTTCGTCTCGTTCGTACCTCTTCGTCGTCCCATTAGATCCGTTGGCCTTCTTTGGACCAAGTTTCACTCGTTCGTCCATCTGCGTCCTCCCGTTAGATCCGTTGGCTTTCATTGGACCAAGTTCGTCTCGTTCGTCCATCTCCGTCCTCCCGTTAGATCCGTTGTCCTTCTTTGGACCAAGTTCATCACGTTCGTCCATCTTTGTCCTCGCATTAGATACGTTGGCCTTCTTTGGAACAAGTTCGTCTTGTTCGTCCATCATCGTGCTTGCATTAGATCCGTTATCCTCCTTTGGACCAAGTTCGTCTCGTTCGTCCATCTGCGTCCTCCCGTTAGATCCGTTGGCCTTCTTTGGACCAAGTTCGTCTCGTTCGTCCATCTTCGTTCTCCCGTTAGATCTGTTGGGCTTCTTTGGACCAAGTTCGACTCGTTCGTCCATCTTCGTCCTCGCGTTAGATCCGTTGGCCTTCTTTGGACCAGGTTCGTCACGTTCGTGCATCTTCGTCCTCGCATTAGATCCGTTGGCCTTCTTTGGACCAAGTTCGTCTCGTTCGTCCATCATCGTGCTTGCATTAGATCCATTGGCCTTCTTTGGACCAAGTTCGTCACGGTCGTCCATCTTCGTCCTTGCATTAGATCCGTTGGCCTTCTTTGGACCAAGTTCGTCTCTTTAGTCCCACTTCGTGCTCCCATTTGATCCTTTGGCATTCTTTGTACGAAGTTCGTCTCGTTCGTCCATCTTCGTCCTCGCCTTAGATCCGTTGGCCTTCTTTGGACCAAGTTCGTCACGTTCGTCCATCTTCGTCCTCGCATTAGATACGTTGGCCTTCTTTGGAACAAGTTCGTCTCGTTCGTCCATCATCGTGCTTGCATTAGATCCGTTGGCCTTCTTCGGACCAAGTTTGACTCGTTCGTCCATCTGCGTCCTCCCGTTAGATCCGTTGGCTTTCTTTGGACCAAGTTCGTCTCGTTCGTCCATCTCCGTCCTCCCGTTAGATCCGTTGGCCTTCTTTGGACCAAGTTCGTCACGTTCGTCCATCTTTGTCCTCGCATTAGATACGTTGGCCTTCTTTGGAACAAGTTCGTCTTGTTCGTCCATCATCGTGCTTGCATTAGATCCGTTATCCTCCTTTGGACCAAGTTCGTCTCGTTCGTCCATCTTCGTCCTCCCGTTAGATCCGTTGGCCTTCTTTGGACCAAGTTCGTCTCGTTCGTCCATCTTCGTCCTCGCATTAGATTCGTTGGCCTTTTTTGGACCAAGTTTGTCACGTTTGTCCAAATTCGTCCTCGCATCAGATCCGTTGTCCTTCTTTCGACCAAGTTCGTCTCTTTAGTCCCACTTCGTCCTCCCATTTGATCCTTTGGCATTCTTTGTACCAAGTTCGTCTCGTTCGTACCTCTTCGTCGTCCCATTAGATCCGTTGGCCTTCTTTGGACCAAGTTGGTCTCGTTCGTCCATCTGCGTCCTCCCGTTAGATCCGTTGGCCTTCTTTGGACCAAGTTCGTCTCGTTCGTCCATCTCCGTCCTCTCGTTAGATCCGTTGGCCTTCTTTGGACCAAGTTCGTCACGTTCGTCCATCTTTGTCCTCGCATTAGATACGTTGGCCTTCTTTGGAACAAGTTCGTCTTGTTCGTCCATCATCGTGCTTGCATTAGATCCGTTATCCTCCTTTGGACCAAGTTCGACTCGTTCGTCCATCTTCGTCCTCCCGTTAGATGCGTTGGCCTTCTTTGGACCAAGTTCGTCTCGTTCGTCCATCTTCGTCCTCCCGTTAGATCCGTTGGCCTTCTTTGGACCAAGTTCGTCTCGTTCGTCCATCTTCGTCCTCGCATTAGATTCGTTGGCCTTTTTTGGACCAAGTTTGTCACGTTTGTCCAACTTCGTCCTCGCATCAGATCCGTTGTCCTTCTTTCGACCAAGTTCGTCTCTTTAGTCCCACTTCGTCCTCCCATTTGATCCTTTGGCATTCTTTGAACCAAGTTCGTCTCGTTCGTACCTCTTCGTCGTCCCGTTAGATCCGTTGGCCTTCTTTGGACCAAGTTGGTCTCGTTCGTCTATCTTCGTCCTCCCGTTAGATCCGTTGGCCTTCTTTGGACCAAGTTCGTCTCGTTCGTCCATCTTCGTCCTCGCATTAGATTCGTTGGCCTTCTTTGGACCAAGTTCGTCACGTTCGTCCATCTTCGTCCTCGCATTAGATACGTTGGCCTTCTTTGGAACAAGTTCGTCTCGTTCGTCCATCATCGTGCTTGCATTAGATCCGTTGGCCTTCTTTGGACCAAGTTTGACTCGTTCGTCCATCTACGTCCTCCCGTTAGATCCGTTGGCCTTCTTTGGACCAAGTTCGTCTTGTTCGTCCATCTCCGTCCTCCCGTTAGATCCGTTGGCCTTCTTTGGACCAAGTTCGTCACGTTCGTCCATCTTCGTGCTTGCATTAGATCCGTTATCCTTCTTTGGACCAAGTTCGACTCGTTCGTCCATCTTCGTCCTCCCGTTAGATCCGTTGGCCTTCTTTGGACCAAGTTCGTCTCGTTCGTCCATCTTCCCGTTAGATCCGTTGGCCTTCTTTGGACCAAGTTCGTCTCGTTCGTCCATCTTCGTCCTCGCATGAGATTCGTTGGCCTTCTTTGGACCAAGTTCGTCACGTTCGTCCTCGCATGAGATCCGTTGTCCTTCTTTGGACCAATTTCGTCTCTTTGGTCGCACTTCGTCCTCCCATTTGATCATTTGGCATTCTTTGTACTAAGTTCGTCTCGTTCGTACCTCTTCGTCGTCCCATTAGATCCGTTGGCCTTCTTTGGACCAAGTTCGTCTTGTTCGTCCATCTTCGTCCTCCCGTTAGATCCGTTGGCCTTCTTTGGACCAAGTTCGTCACGTTCGTCCATCTTCGTCCTCTCGTTAGATTCGTTGGCCTTCTTTGGACCAAGTGCGTCACGTTCGTCCATCTTCGTCCTCGCATTACATCCGTTGGCCTTCTTTGGACCAAGTTCGTCTCGTTCGTCCATCTTCGTCCTCGCATTAGATTCGTTGGCCTTCTTTGGAACAAGTTCGTCACGTTCGGCCATCTTTGTCCTCGCATCAGATCCGTTGTCCTTCTTTGGACCAAGTTCGTCTCTTTAGTCCTTCTTCGTCCTCCCATTTGATCCTTTGGCATTCTTTCTACCAAGTTCGTCTCGTTCGTACGTCTTCGTCGTCCCATTAGATCCGTTGGCCTTCTTTGGACCAAGTTGGTCTCGTTCGTCCATCTTCGTCCTCCCGTTAGATCCGTTGGCCTTCTTTGGACCAAGTTGGTCTCGTTCGTCCATCTTCGTCGTCCCGTTAGATCCGTTGGCCTTATTTGGACCAAGTTCGTCTCGTTCGTCCATCTTCGTCCTCGCATTAGATTCGTTGGCCTTCTTTGGACCAAGTTCGTCACGTTCGTCCATCTTCGTCCTCCCGTTAGATCCGTTGGCCTTCTTTGGACCAAGTTCGTCACGTTCGTCCATCTTCGTCCTCTCGTTAGATTCGTTGGCCTTCTTTGGACCAAGTGCGTCACGTTCGTCCATCTTCGTCCTCGCATTACATCCGTTGGCCTTCTTTGGACCAAGTGCGTCTTGTTCGTCCATCTCCGTCCTCCCGTTAGATCCGTTGGCCTTCTTTGGACCAAGTTCGTCACGTTCGTCCATCTTCGTGCTTGCATTAGATCCGTTATCCTTCTTTGGACCAAGTTCGACTCGTTCGTCCATCTTCGTCCTCCCGTTAGATCCGTTGGCCTTCTTTGGACCAAGTTCGTCTCGTTCGTCCATCTTCCCGTTAGATCCGTTGGCCTTCTTTGGACCAAGTTCGTCTCGTTCGTCCATCTTCGTCCTCGCATGAGATTCGTTGGCCTTCTTTGGACCAAGTTCGTCACGTTCGTCCTCGCATGAGATCCGTTGTCCTTCTTTGGACCAATTTCGTCTCTTTGGTCGCACTTCGTCCTCCCATTTGATCATTTGGCATTCTTTGTACTAAGTTCGTCTCGTTCGTACCTCTTCGTCGTCCCATTAGATCCGTTGGCCTTCTTTGGACCAAGTTCGTCTTGTTCGTCCATCTTCGTCCTCCCGTTAGATCCGTTGGCCTTCTTTGGACCAAGTTCGTCACGTTCGTCCATCTTCGTCCTCTCGTTAGATTCGTTGGCCTTCTTTGGACCAAGTGCGTCACGTTCGTCCATCTTCGTCCTCGCATTACATCCGTTGGCCTTCTTTGGACCAAGTTCGTCTCGTTCGTCCATCTTCGTCCTCGCATTAGATTCGTTGGCCTTCTTTGGAACAAGTTCGTCACGTTCGGCCATCTTTGTCCTCGCATCAGATCCGTTGTCCTTCTTTGGACCAAGTTCGTCTCTTTAGTCCTACTTCGTCCTCCCATTTGATCCTTTGGCATTCTTTCTACCAAGTTCGTCTCGTTCGTACGTCTTCGTCGTCCCATTAGATCCGTTGGCCTTCTTTGGACCAACTTGGTCTCGTTCGTCCATCTTCGTCCTCCCGTTAGATCCGTTGGCCTTCTTTGGACCAAGTTGGTCTCGTTCGTCCATCTTCGTCGTCCCGTTAGATCCGTTGGCCTTATTTGGACCAAGTTCGTCTCGTTCGTCCATCTTCGTCCTCGCATTAGATTCGTTGGCCTTCTTTGGACCAAGTTCGTCACGTTCGTCCATCTTCGTCCTCGCATCAGATCTGTTGTCCTTCTTCGGACCAAGTTCATCTCTTTAGTCCCACTTTGTCCTCCCATTTGATCCTTTGGCATTCTTTATACCAAGTTGGTCTCGTTCGTCCATCTTCGTCCTCCCGTTAGATCCGTTGGCCTTCTTTGGACCAAGTTCGTGTCGTTCGTCCATCTTCGTCCTCGCATTATATCCGTTGGACTTCTTTGGACCAAGTTCGTCACGTTCGTCCATATTCGTCCTCGCATTACATCCGTTGGCCTTCTTTGGACCAAGTTCGTCTCGTTCGTCCATCTTCGTCCTCGCATGAGATTCGTTGGCCTTCTTTGGACCAAGTTCGTCACGTTCGTCCTCGCATGAGATCCGTTGTCCTTCTTTTGACCAATTTCGTCTCTTTGGTCGCACTTCGTCCTCCCATTTGATCATTTGGCATTCTTTGTACTAAGTTCGTCTCGTTCGTACCTCTTCGTCGTCCCATTAGATCCGTTGGCCTTCTTTGGACCAAGTTCGTCTTGTTCGTCCATCTTCGTCCTCCCGTTAGATCCGTTGGCCTTCTTTGGACCAAGTTCGTCACGTTCGTCCATCTTCGTCCTCTCGTTAGATTCGTTGGCCTTCTTTGGACCAAGTGCGTCACGTTCGTCCATCTTCGTCCTCGCATTACATCCGTTGGCCTTCTTTGGACCAAGTTCGTCTCGTTCGTCCATCTTCGTCCTCGCATTAGATTCGTTGGCCTTCTTTGGAACAAGTTCGTCACGTTCGGCCATCTTTGTCCTCGCATCAGATCCGTTGTCCTTCTTTGGACCAAGTTCGTCTCTTTAGTCCTACTTCGTCCTCCCATTTGATCCTTTGGCATTCTTTCTACCAAGTTCGTCTCGTTCGTACGTCTTCGTCGTCCCATTAGATCCGTTGGCCTTCTTTGGACCAACTTGGTCTCGTTCGTCCATCTTCGTCCTCCCGTTAGATCCGTTGGCCTTCTTTGGACCAAGTTGGTCTCGTTCGTCCATCTTCGTCGTCCCGTTAGATCCGTTGGCCTTATTTGGACCAAGTTCGTCTCGTTCGTCCATCTTCGTCCTCGCATTAGATTCGTTGGCCTTCTTTGGACCAAGTTCGTCACGTTCGTCCATCTTCGTCCTCGCATCAGATCTGTTGTCCTTCTTCGGACCAAGTTCATCTCTTTAGTCCCACTTTGTCCTCCCATTTGATCCTTTGGCATTCTTTATACCAAGTTGGTCTCGTTCGTCCATCTTCGTCCTCCCGTTAGATCCGTTGGCCTTCTTTGGACCAAGTTCGTGTCGTTCGTCCATCTTCGTCCTCGCATTATATCCGTTGGACTTCTTTGGACCAAGTTCGTCACGTTCGTCCATATTCGTCCTCGCATTACATCCGTTGGCCTTCTTTGGACCAAGTTCGTCTCGTTCGTCCATCTTCGTCCTCGCATGAGATTCGTTGGCCTTCTTTGGACCAAGTTCGTCACGTTCGTCCTCGCATGAGATCCGTTGTCCTTCTTTTGACCAATTTCGTCTCTTTGGTCGCACTTCGTCCTCCCATTTGATCATTTGGCATTCTTTGTACTAAGTTCGTCTCGTTCGTACCTCTTCGTCGTCCCATTAGATCCGTTGGCCTTCTTTGGACCAAGTTCGTCTTGTTCGTCCATCTTCGTCCTCCCGTTAGATCCGTTGGCCTTCTTTGGACCAAGTTCGTCACGTTCGTCCATCTTCGTCCTCTCGTTAGATTCGTTGGCCTTCTTTGGACCAAGTGCGTCACGTTCGTCCATCTTCGTCCTCGCATTACATCCGTTGGCCTTCTTTGGACCAAGTTCGTCTCGTTCGTCCATCTTCGTCCTCGCATTAGATTCGTTGGCCTTCTTTGGAACAAGTTCGTCACGTTCGGCCATCTTTGTCCTCGCATCAGATCCGTTGTCCTTCTTTGGACCAAGTTCGTCTCTTTAGTCCTACTTCGTCCTCCCATTTGATCCTTTGACATTCTTTCTACCAAGTTCGTCTCGTTCGTACGTCTTCGTCGTCCCATTAGATCCGTTGGCCTTCTTTGGACCAAGTTGGTCTCGTTCGTCCATCTTCGTCCTCCCGTTAGATCCGTTGGCCTTCTTTGGACCAAGTTGGTCTCGTTCGTCCATCTTCGTCGTCCCGTTAGATCCGTTGGCCTTATTTGGACCAAGTTCGTCTCGTTCGTCCATCTTCGTCCTCGCATTAGATTCGTTGGCCTTCTTTGGACCAAGTTCGTCACGTTCGTCCATCTTCGTCCTCGCATCAGATCCGTTGTCCTTCTTCGGACCAAGTTCATCTCTTTAGTCCCACTTTGTCCTCCCATTTGATCCTTTGGCATTCTTTATACCAAGTTCGTCTCGTTCGTCCATCTTCGTCCTCCCGTTAGATCCGTTGGCCTTCTTTGGACCAAGTTCGTCTCGTTCGTCCATCTTCGTCCTCGCATTAGATCCGTTGGCCTTCTTTGGACCAGGTTCGTCACGTTCGTGCATCTTCGTTCTCGCATTAGATCCGTTGGCCTTCTTGTTGGAACCAAATTGGTTAAAAGTGTTTTTAATACAAAAACTCCCTAAGTGATTTTATTGTTTTGATGATAACAAAATGTATTAAGGTTGTTACAAAGGATAATCAATTTGTATTAAGCTGTACAATGAATAAATGCTGCCTAACTAAGCCTGTTGCAGTCTGCGTCCAATAAGCTCTTCGTGACATTGGCTGGCATTCAAAGTGAGCCTTGCGTCCAATGTTGGCACTGGAATGGACACAAGAGTTTTGCGTCCAATGATTGGCACTGGAATGGACACAAGAGTTGTGCGTCCAATGTTTGAGCAGAAGGAAGAATTCTGCGTCCAGCGTCCAATGTTTGAGCACAAGGCAAGAGCAAAGTTCTGCGTCCAATGTCTTCTGAAGAAGCAGAATCGCAGAAGTAGAAGAAATCAAGTCTTGAGGACACGCTACTTTCTGCGTCCAATGTTTTCCAAAGAAGCAGAATCAGTAAGCGTCCAATAGAGCAAGACTGGCATAAGTCCAATGATAAGAACAAGGCAATACTGGCAGAGTCCAATGTTTGTATGAGAAGCAGAATTGCAGTAAGAGTCCAATGATTTTCAAAGGAATAGATTCAGTGAGCAATGAAGGATAAAAGTCCAATGTTCAGTGTGAGCAAGAGTGCAACTCTGCGTCCAATGAAACTGAACAACCAAAAGAACTGCTCTGCGTCCAATGAAGTCAGAGTTACTCAAGCACTGTTCTGCGTCCAATAAATAAGAAGGACAACAATATTGCTTTGCGTCCAATGGAGCACAAGGAAGCAGATTGACAAAGGTACATCAAACAATTGTTCTGCGTCCAATGAAGCAGAAGAACAAATGTACAACAATCAACCTTGCGTCCAATGGAAATGGCAAAAGTCCAAAACTGCCTTGCATTCAAATGGAATAGATTGGTAAGCATAAAGATGCGTCCAATGTTTGCATAAGTTCTGTGCAAATTGGTAAGTGCAAAGGTATGCGTCCAATAGATTCTATATGCTGCGTCCAAAACGCAGAGTCCATTACATGCTATTTATTGCTCATGCATTTAATATGAAACATATTTATTGAGCAAATGATTTGAAATAAATAGCTGTACACAATGCTTTCTGTACATCTTTGTCAACGTATGTGAATGTATTTCTGAAAAGCATAAAGTACTGTGGAAAGTGTACTAAGAGAGATAATGTACTTTTAACTACTCTATAGATCTCTGAACACACCTTTCTGCTTTACACAGTGTATTCTCTCTGTCTCAATAAGATATTATTATTAACCACTGTACAATTGAGACTTTGAGTACAGGTTGCTTCTGATTTGGGAGAAAGAAACGCAGACATGCACAATGAAGAAGATCTCCTCAGAGCAACGGGAAAATAGCATTAAATGCTATTAGAGAACGGTAATATTTATGAAGGCTGAAGCTGAGCTATTCGAAGAACAAGTCTGAAGCTTCATCAAAGCCTATAAATACCGAGAAGCAAGAAGAAGAATACAAGTGACTGAAAACGAAAAAGAAAGAGCTGAACTGCTGTGCAATCTTTTATACTCTGATTAGAAAAGTCTTGTATTTCTTTATCTTCTTGTAAAAGAGAGTTTGCTTAACTCTCAAAGTGCTTTAGTTTTCATATCCTCACTTGTGTGAGTTAGACAGCACTTGAATCAAAACTCTGCTGAGTTGTTTAGCCTGAAGAGGCTGCGTCCAAAGAATACTTGTGTTTTAGCCTGAAGAGGCTGTGTTCAAAGAATACTTGTTTTAGCCTGAAGAGGCTGTGTCCAAAGAATACTTGGGGTTTAGCCTGAAGAGGCTGCGTCCAAAGAATACCTGGGTTTTAGCCTGGAGAGGCTGTGTGCAAAGAATACTTGGGACTTAGCCTGAAGAGGCTGTGTGCAAAGAATACTTGTACCTATCTGGTTTGATAGTGAAATCTTTCTAGTTTGAGGGGACTGGACGTAGCTCTTAGGAAAGGGTGAACCAGTATAAAAACTTGTGTTATTTCTTCTTTCCCTTAACTCCTTTTATATCTGTGTTTATTACTAACAAAGGGGATTGAATTTGTTTTTATTCAAACAAGTTTGTCAAACCAAAAGGGAAGCACTCTGTGCGTCCAGTGTTTTAAGCACTCTGTGCGTCCAATATTTCAGAAAATACTATGCGTCCAATATTTGAACTAAGCTGTGCGTCCAACGTTTAAACAGCCAGCGTCCAACTTTTGCGAAAAGTTTTAAAAGCTTAGAAACACAATTCAACCCCCCCTTCTTGTGTTTCATCTTGTTACCTACACTTCTTTGGACCAAGTTCGTCTCGTTCGTCCATCATCGTGCTTGCATTAGATCCCTTGGCCTTCTTTGGACCAAGTTCGTCACGTTCGTCCATCTTCGTCCTTGCATTAGATCCGTTGGCCTTCTTTGGACCAAGTTCGTCTCTTTAGTCCCACTTCGTGCTCCCATTTGATCCTTTGGAATTCTTTGTACCAAGTTCGTCTCATTCGTCCATCTTCGTCCTCGCCTTAGATCCGTTGGCCTTCTTTGGACCAAGATCGTCACGTTCGTCCATCTTCGTCCTCGCATTAGATACGTTGGCCTTCTTTGGAACAAGTTCGTCTCGTTCGTCCATCATCGTGCTTGCATTAGATCCGTTGGCCTTCTTTGGACCAAGTTTGACTCGTTCGTCCATCATTGTGCTTGCATTAGATCCATTGGCCTTCTTTGGACCAAGTTCGTCACGTTCATCAATCTTCGTCCTTGCATTAGATCCGTTGGCCTTCTTTGGAACAAGTTCGTCTCGTTCGTCCATCATCGTGCTTGCATTAGATCCGTTGGCCTTCTTTGGACCAACTTTGACTCGTTCGTCCATCTGCGTCCTCCCGTTAGATCCGTTGGCTTTCTTTGGACCAAGTTCGTCTCGTTCGTCCATCTCCGTCCTCCCGTTAGATCCGTTGGCCTTCTTTGGACCAAGTTCGTCTCGTTCGTCCATCTTCGTCCTCACATTAGATTCGTTGGCCTTTTTTGGACCAAGTTTGTCACGTTTGTCCAACTTCGTCTTCGCATCAGATCCGTTGTCCTTCTTTCGACCAAGTTCGTCTCTTTAGTCCCACTTCGTCCTCCCATTTGATCCTTTGGCATTCTTTGTACCAAGTTCGTCTCGTTCGTACCTCTTCGTCGTCCCATTAGTTCTGTTGGCCTTCTTTGGACCAAGTTGGTCTCGTTCGTCCATCTTCGTCCTCCCGTTAGATCCGTTGGCCTTCTTTGGACCAAGTTCGTCTCGTTCGTCCATCTCCGTCCTCTCGTTAGATCCGTTGGCCTTCTTTGGACCAAGTTCGTCACGTTCGTCCATCTTTGTCCTCGCATTAGATACGTTGGCCTTCTTTGGAACAAGTTCGTCTTGTTCGTCCATCATCGTGCTTGCATTAGATCCGTTATCCTCCTTTGGACCAAGTTCGACTCGTTCGTCCATCTTCGTCCTCCCGTTAGATTCGTTGGCCTTCTTTGGACCAAGTTCGTCTCGTTCGTCCATCTTCGTCCTCCCGTTAGATCCGTTGGCCTTCTTTGGACCAAGTTCGTCTCGTTCGTCCATCTTCGTCCTCGCATTAGATTCGTTGGCCTTCTTTGGACCAAGTTCGTCACGTTCGTCCATCTTCGTCCTCGCATCAGATCCGTTGTCCTTCTTCGGACCAAGTTCATCTCTTTAGTCCCACTTTGTCCTCCCATTTGATCCTTTGGCATTCTTTATACCAAGTTCGTCTCGTTCGTCCATCTTCGTCCTCCCGTTAGATCCGTTGGCCTTCTTTGGACCAAGTTCGTCTCGTTCGTCCATCTTCGTCCTCGCATTAGATCCGTTGGCCTTCTTTGGACCAGGTTCGTCACGTTCGTGCATCTTCGTTCTCGCATTAGATCCGTTGGCCTTCTTGTTGGAACCAAATTGGTTAAAAGTGTTTTTAATACAAAAACTCCCTAAGTGATTTTATTGTTTTGATGATAACAAAATGTATTAAGGTTGTTACAAAGGATAATCAATTTGTATTAAGCTGTACAATGAATAAATGCTGCCTAACTAAGCCTGTTGCAGTCTGCGTCCAATAAGCTCTTCGTGACATTGGCTGGCATTCAAAGTGAGCCTTGCGTCCAATGTTGGCACTGGAATGGACACAAGAGTTTTGCGTCCAATGATTGGCACTGGAATGGACACAAGAGTTGTGCGTCCAATGTTTGAGCAGAAGGAAGAATTCTGCGTCCAGCGTCCAATGTTTGAGCACAAGGCAAGAGCAAAGTTCTGCGTCCAATGTCTTCTGAAGAAGCAGAATCGCAGAAGTAGAAGAAATCAAGTCTTGAGGACACGCTACTTTCTGCGTCCAATGTTTTCCAAAGAAGCAGAATCAGTAAGCGTCCAATAGAGCAAGACTGGCATAAGTCCAATGATAAGAACAAGGCAATACTGGCAGAGTCCAATGTTTGTATGAGAAGCAGAATTGCAGTAAGAGTCCAATGATTTTCAAAGGAATAGATTCAGTGAGCAATGAAGGATAAAAGTCCAATGTTCAGTGTGAGCAAGAGTGCAACTCTGCGTCCAATGAAACTGAACAACCAAAAGAACTGCTCTGCGTCCAATGAAGTCAGAGTTACTCAAGCACTGTTCTGCGTCCAATAAATAAGAAGGACAACAATATTGCTTTGCGTCCAATGGAGCACAAGGAAGCAGATTGACAAAGGTACATCAAACAATTGTTCTGCGTCCAATGAAGCAGAAGAACAAATGTACAACAATCAACCTTGCGTCCAATGGAAATGGCAAAAGTCCAAAACTGCCTTGCATTCAAATGGAATAGATTGGTAAGCATAAAGATGCGTCCAATGTTTGCATAAGTTCTGTGCAAATTGGTAAGTGCAAAGGTATGCGTCCAATAGATTCTATATGCTGCGTCCAAAACGCAGAGTCCATTACATGCTATTTATTGCTCATGCATTTAATATGAAACATATTTATTGAGCAAATGATTTGAAATAAATAGCTGTACACAATGCTTTCTGTACATCTTTGTCAACGTATGTGAATGTATTTCTGAAAAGCATAAAGTACTGTGGAAAGTGTACTAAGAGAGATAATGTACTTTTAACTACTCTATAGATCTCTGAACACACCTTTCTGCTTTACACAGTGTATTCTCTCTGTCTCAATAAGATATTATTATTAACCACTGTACAATTGAGACTTTGAGTACAGGTTGCTTCTGATTTGGGAGAAAGAAACGCAGACATGCACAATGAAGAAGATCTCCTCAGACCAACGGGAAAATAGCATTAAATGCTATTAGAGAACGGTAATATTTATGAAGGCTGAAGCTGAGCTATTCGAAGAACAAGTCTGAAGCTTCATCAAAGCCTATAAATACCGAGAAGCAAGAAGAAGAATACAAGTGACTGAAAACGAAAAAGAAAGAGCTGAACTGCTGTGCAATCTTTTATACTCTGATTAGAAAAGTCTTGTATTTCTTTATCTTCTTGTAAAAGAGAGTTTGCTTAACTCTCAAAGTGCTTTAGTTTTCATATCCTCACTTGTGTGAGTTAGACAGCACTTGAATCAAAACTCTGCTGAGTTGTTTAGCCTGAAGAGGCTGCGTCCAAAGAATACTTGTGTTTTAGCCTGAAGAGGCTGTGTTCAAAGAATACTTGTTTTAGCCTGAAGAGGCTGTGTCCAAAGAATACTTGGGGTTTAGCCTGAAGAGGCTGCGTCCAAAGAATACCTGGGTTTTAGCCTGGAGAGGCTGTGTGCAAAGAATACTTGGGACTTAGCCTGAAGAGGCTGTGTGCAAAGAATACTTGTACCTATCTGGTTTGATAGTGAAATCTTTCTAGTTTGAGGGGACTGGACGTAGCTCTTAGGAAAGGGTGAACCAGTATAAAAACTTGTGTTATTTCTTCTTTCCCTTAACTCCTTTTATATCTGTGTTTATTACTAACAAAGGGGATTGAATTTGTTTTTATTCAAACAAGTTTGTCAAACCAAAAGGGAAGCACTCTGTGCGTCCAGTGTTTTAAGCACTCTGTGCGTCCAATATTTCAGAAAATACTATGCGTCCAATATTTGAACTAAGCTGTGCGTCCAACGTTTAAACAGCCAGCGTCCAACTTTTGCGAAAAGTTTTAAAAGCTTAGAAACACAATTCAACCCCCCCTTCTTGTGTTTCATCTTGTTACCTACACTTCTTTGGACCAAGTTCGTCTCGTTCGTCCATCATCGTGCTTGCATTAGATCCCTTGGCCTTCTTTGGACCAAGTTCGTCACGTTCGTCCATCTTCGTCCTTGCATTAGATCCGTTGGCCTTCTTTGGACCAAGTTCGTCTCTTTAGTCCCACTTCGTGCTCCCATTTGATCCTTTGGAATTCTTTGTACCAAGTTCGTCTCATTCGTCCATCTTCGTCCTCGCCTTAGATCCGTTGGCCTTCTTTGGACCAAGATCGTCACGTTCGTCCATCTTCGTCCTCGCATTAGATACGTTGGCCTTCTTTGGAACAAGTTCGTCTCGTTCGTCCATCATCGTGCTTGCATTAGATCCGTTGGCCTTCTTTGGACCAAGTTTGACTCGTTCGTCCATCATTGTGCTTGCATTAGATCCATTGGCCTTCTTTGGACCAAGTTCGTCACGTTCATCAATCTTCGTCCTTGCATTAGATCCGTTGGCCTTCTTTGGAACAAGTTCGTCTCGTTCGTCCATCATCGTGCTTGCATTAGATCCGTTGGCCTTCTTTGGACCAACTTTGACTCGTTCGTCCATCTGCGTCCTCCCGTTAGATCCGTTGGCTTTCTTTGGACCAAGTTCGTCTCGTTCGTCCATCTCCGTCCTCCCGTTAGATCCGTTGGCCTTCTTTGGACCAAGTTCGTCTCGTTCGTCCATCTTCGTCCTCACATTAGATTCGTTGGCCTTTTTTGGACCAAGTTTGTCACGTTTGTCCAACTTCGTCTTCGCATCAGATCCGTTGTCCTTCTTTCGACCAAGTTCGTCTCTTTAGTCCCACTTCGTCCTCCCATTTGATCCTTTGGCATTCTTTGTACCAAGTTCGTCTCGTTCGTACCTCTTCGTCGTCCCATTAGTTCTGTTGGCCTTCTTTGGACCAAGTTGGTCTCGTTCGTCCATCTTCGTCCTCCCGTTAGATCCGTTGGCCTTCTTTGGACCAAGTTCGTCTCGTTCGTCCATCTCCGTCCTCTCGTTAGATCCGTTGGCCTTCTTTGGACCAAGTTCGTCACGTTCGTCCATCTTTGTCCTCGCATTAGATACGTTGGCCTTCTTTGGAACAAGTTCGTCTTGTTCGTCCATCATCGTGCTTGCATTAGATCCGTTATCCTCCTTTGGACCAAGTTCGACTCGTTCGTCCATCTTCGTCCTCCCGTTAGATTCGTTGGCCTTCTTTGGACCAAGTTCGTCTCGTTCGTCCATCTTCGTCCTCCCGTTAGATCCGTTGGCCTTCTTTGGACCAAGTTCGTCTCGTTCGTCCATCTTCGTCCTCGCATTAGATTCGTTGGCCTTTTTTGGACCAAGTTTGTCACGTTTGTCCAACTTCGTCCTCGCATCAGATCCGTTGTCCTTCTTTCGACCAAGTTCGTCTCTTTAGTCCCACTTCGTCCTCCCATTTGATCCTTTGGCATTCTTTGTACCAAGTTCGTCTCGTTCGTACCTCTTCGTCGTCCCATTAGATCCGTTAGCCTTCTTTGGACCAAGTTGGTCTCGTTCGTCCATCTTCGTCCTCCCGTTAGATCCGTTGGCCTTCTTTGGACCAAGTTCGTCTCGTTCGTCCATCTTCGTCCTCGCATTAGATTCGTTGGCTTTCTTTGGACCAAGTTCGTCACATTCGTCCATCTTCGTCCTCGCATTAGATACGTTGGCCTTCTTTGGAACAAGTTCGTCTCGTTCGTCCATCATCGTGCTTGCATTAGATCCGTTGGCCTTCTTTGGACCAACTTTGACTCGTTCGTCCATCTGCGTCCTCCCGTTAGATCCGTTGGCTTTCTTTGGACCAAGTTCGTCTCGTTCGTCCATCTCCGTCCTCCCGTTAGATCCGTTGGCCTTCTTTGGACCAAGTTCGTCACGTTCGTCCATCTTTGTCCTCGCATTTGATACGTTGGCCTTCTTTGGAACAAGTTCGTCTTGTTCGTCCATCATCGTGCTTGCATTAGATCCGTTATCCTCCTTTGGACCAAGTTCGACTCGTTCGTCCATCTTCGTCCTCCCGTTAGATTCGTTGGCCTTCTTTGGACCAAGTTCGTCTCGTTCGTCCATCTTCGTCCTCCCGTTAGATCCGTTGGCCTTCTTTGGACCAAGTTCGTCTCGTTCGTCCATCTTCGTCCTCACATTAGATTCGTTGGCCTTTTTTGGACCAAGTTTGTCACGTTTGTCCAACTTCGTCTTCGCATCAGATCCGTTGTCCTTCTTTCGACCAAGTTCGTCTCTTTAGTCCCACTTCGTCCTCCCATTTGATCCTTTGGCATTCTTTGTACCAAGTTCGTCTCGTTCGTACCTCTTCGTCGTCCCATTAGTTCTGTTGGCCTTCTTTGGACCAAGTTGGTCTCGTTCGTCCATCTTCGTCCTCCCGTTAGATCCGTTGGCCTTCTTTGGACCAAGTTCGTCTCGTTCGTCCATCTCCGTCCTCTCGTTAGATCCGTTGGCCTTCTTTGGACCAAGTTCGTCACGTTCGTCCATCTTTGTCCTCGCATTAGATACGTTGGCCTTCTTTGGAACAAGTTCGTCTTGTTCGTCCATCATCGTGCTTGCATTAGATCCGTTATCCTCCTTTGGACCAAGTTCGACTCGTTCGTCCATCTTCGTCCTCCCGTTAGATTCGTTGGCCTTCTTTGGACCAAGTTCGTCTCGTTCGTCCATCTTCGTCCTCCCGTTAGATCCGTTGGCCTTCTTTGGACCAAGTTCGTCTCGTTCGTCCATCTTCGTCCTCGCATTAGATTCGTTGGCCTTTTTTGGACCAAGTTTGTCACGTTTGTCCAACTTCGTCCTCGCATCAGATCCGTTGTCCTTCTTTCGACCAAGTTCGTCTCTTTAGTCCCACTTCGTCCTCCCATTTGATCCTTTGGCATTCTTTGTACCAAGTTCGTCTCGTTCGTACCTCTTCGTCGTCCCATTAGATCCGTTAGCCTTCTTTGGACCAAGTTGGTCTCGTTCGTCCATCTTCGTCCTCCCGTTAGATCCGTTGGCCTTCTTTGGACCAAGTTCGTCTCGTTCGTCCATCTTCGTCCTCGCATTAGATTCGTTGGCTTTCTTTGGACCAAGTTCGTCACATTCGTCCATCTTCGTCCTCGCATTAGATACGTTGGCCTTCTTTGGAACAAGTTCGTCTCGTTCGTCCATCATCGTGCTTGCATTAGATCCGTTGGCCTTCTTTGGACCAAGTTTGACTCGTTCGTCCATCTACGTCCTCCCTTTAGATCCGTTGGCCTTCTTTGGACCAAGTTCGTCTCGTTCGTCCATCTCCGTCCTCCCGTTAGATCCGTTGGCCTTCTTTGGACCAATGTTCGTCACGTTCGTCCATCTTCGTGCTTGCATTAGATCCGTTATCCTTCTTTGGACCAAGTTCGACTCGTTCGTCCATCTTCGTCCTCCCGTTAGATCCGTTGGCCTTCTTTGGACCAAGTTTGTCTCGTTCGTCCATCTTCCCGTTAGATCCGTTGGCCTTCTTTGGAACAAGTTCGTCTCGTTCGTCCATCATCGTGCTTGCATTAGATCCGTTGGCCTTCTTTGGACCAAGTTTGACTCGTTCGTCCATCATTGTGCTTGCATTAGATCCATTGGCCTTCTTTGGACCAAGTTCGTCACGTTCATCAATCTTCGTCCTTGCATTAGATCCGTTGGCCTTCTTTGGAACAAGTTCGTCTCGTTCGTCCATCATCGTGCTTGCATTAGATCCGTTGGCCTTCTTTGGACCAAGTTTGACTCGTTCGTCCATCTGCGTCCTCCCGTTAGATCCGTTGGCTTTCTTTGGACCAAGTTCGTCTCGTTCGTCCATCTCCGTCCTCCCGTTAGATCCGTTGGCCTTCTTTGGACCAAGTTCGTCACGTTCGTCCATCTTTGTCCTCGCGTTAGATACGTTGGCCTTCTTTGGAACAAGTTCGTCTTGTTCGTCCATCATCGTGCTTGCATTAGATCCGTTATCCTCCTTTGGACCAAGTTCGACTCGTTTGTCCATCTTCGTCCTCCCGTTAGATTCGTTGGCCTTCTTTGGACCAAGTTCGTCTCGTTCGTCCATCTTCGTCCTCCCGTTAGATCCGTTGGCCTTCTTTGGACCAAGTTCGTCTCGTTCGTCCATCTTCGTCCTCACATTAGATTCGTTGGCCTTTTTTGGACCAAGTTTGTCACGTTTGTCCAACTTCGTCTTCGCATCAGATTCGTTGTCCTTCTTTCGACCAAGTTCGTCTCTTTAGTCCCACTTCGTCCTCCCATTTGATCCTTTGGCATTCTTTGTACCAAGTTCGTCTCGTTCGTACCTCTTCGTCGTCCCATTAGTTCTGTTGGCCTTCTTTGGACCAAGTTGGTCTCGTTCGTCCATCTTCGTCCTCCCGTTAGATCCGTTGGCCTTCTTTGGACCAAGTTCGTCTCGTTCGTCCATCTCCGTCCTCTCGTTAGATCCGTTGGCCTTCTTTGGACCAAGTTCGTCACGTTCGTCCATCTTTGTCCTCGCATTAGATACGTTGGCCTTCTTTGGAACAAGTTCGTCTTGTTCGTCCATCATCGTGCTTGCATTAGATCCGTTATCCTCCTTTGGACCAAGTTGGTCTCGTTCGTCCATCTTCGTCCTCCCGTTAGATCCGTTGGCCTTCTTTGGACCAAGTTCGTCTCGTTCGTCCATCTCCGTCCTCTCGTTAGATCCGTTGGCCTTCTTTGGACCAAGTTCGTCACGTTCGTCCATCTTTGTCCTCGCATTAGATACGTTGGCCTTCTTTGGAACAAGTTCGTCTTGTTCGTCCATCATCGTGCTTGCATTAGATCCGTTATCCTCCTTTGGACCAAGTTTGACTCGTTCGTCCATCTTCGTCCTCCCGTTAGATCCGTTGGGCTTCTTTGGACCAAGTTCGTCTCGTTCGTCCATCTTCGTCCTCGCATTAGATTCGTTGGCCTTTTTTGGACCAAGTTTGTCACGTTTGTCCAACTTCGTCCTCGCATCAGATCCGTTGTCCTTCTTTCGACCAAGTTCGTCTCTTTAGTCCCACTTCGTCCTCCCATTTGATCCTTTGGCATTCTTTGTACCAAGTTCGTCTCGTTCGTACCTCTTCGTCGTCCCATTAGATCCGTTAGCCTTCTTTGGACCAAGTTGGTCTCGTTCGTCCATCTTCGTCCTCCCGTTAGATCCGTTGGCCTTCTTTGGACCAAGTTCGTCTCGTTCGTCCATCTTCGTCCTCGCATTAGATTCGTTGGCTTTCTTTGGACCAAGTTCGTCACATTCGTCCATCTTCGTCCTCGCATTAGATACGTTGGCCTTCTTTGGAACAAGTTCGTCTCGTTCATCCATCATCGTGCTTGCATTAGATCCGTTGGCCTTCTTTGGACCAAGTTTGACTCGTTCGTCCATCTACGTCCTCCCTTTAGATCCATTGGCCTTCTTTGGACCAAGTTCGTCTCGTTCGTCCATCTCCGTCCTCCCGTTAGATCCGTTGGCCTTCTTTGGACCAATGTTCGTCACGTTCGTCCATCTTCGTGCTTGCATTAGATCCGTTATCCTTCTTTGGACCAAGTTCGACTCGTTCGTCCATCTTCGTCCTCCCGTTAGATCCGTTGGCCATCTTTGGACCAAGTTTGTCTCGTTCGTCCATCTTCCCGTTAGATCCGTTGGCCTTCTTTGGACCAAGTTTGTCTCGTTCGTCCATCTTCCCGTTAGATCCGTTGGCCTTCTTTGGACCAAGTTCGTCTCGTTCGTCCATCTTCCCGTTAGATCCGTTGGCCTTCTTTGGACCAAGTTCGTCTCGTTCGTCCATCTTCGTCCTCGCATGAGATTCGTTGGCCTTCTTTGGACCAAGTTCGTCACGTTCGTCCTCGCATGAGATCCATTGTCCTTCTTTGGACCAATTTCGTCTCTTTAGTCCCACTTCGTCCTCCCATTTGATCCTTTGGCATTCTTTGTACTAAGTTCGTCTCGTTCGTACCTCTTCGTCGTCCCATTAGATCCGTTGGCCTTCTTTGGACCAAGTTCGTCACGTTCGTCCATCTTCGTCCTTGCATTAGATCCGTTGGCCTTCTTTGGACCAAGTTCGTCTCTTTAGTCCCACTTCGTGCTCCCATTTGATCCTTTGGCATTCTAAGTACCAAGTTCGTCTCGTTCGTCCATCTTCGTCCTCGCCTTAGATCCGTTGGCCTTCTTTGGACCAAGTTCGTCACGTTCGTCCATCTTCGTCCTCACATTAGATACGTTGGCCTTCTTTGGAACAAGTTCGTCTCGTTCGTCCATCATCGTGCTTGCATTAGATCCGTTGGCCTTCTTTGGACCAAGTTTGACTCGTTCGTCCATCTGCGTCCTCCCGTTAGATCCGTTGGCTTTCTTTGGACCAAGTTCGTCTCGTTCGTTCACGTTCGTCCATCTTCGTCCTCGCATTAGATACGTTGGCCTTCTTTGGAACAAGTTCGTCTCGTTCGTCCATCATCGTGCTTGCATTAGATCCGTTGGCCTTCTTTGGACCAAGTTTGACTCATTCGTCCATCTACGTCCTCCCGTTAGATCCGTTGGCTTTCTTTGGACCAAGTTCGTCTCGTTCGTCCATCTTCGTCCTCCCGTTAGATCCGTTGGCCTTCTTTGGACCAATTTCGTCACGTTCGTCCATCTTTGTCCTCGCATTAGATACGTTGGCCTTCTTTGGAACAAGTTCGTCTTGTTCGCCCATCATCGTGCTTGCATTAGATCCGTTATCCTCCTTTGGACCAAGTTCGACTCGTTCGTCCATCTTCGTCCTCCCGTTAGATTCGTTGGTCTTCTTTTGGACCAAGTTCGTCTCGTTCGTCCATCTCCGTCCTCCCGTTAGATCCGTTGGCCTTCTTTGGACCAAGTTCGTCTCGTTCGTCCATCTTCGTCCTCGCATTAGATTCGTTGGCCTTTTTTGGACCAAGTTTGTCACGTTTGTCCAACTTCGTCCTCGCATCAGATCCGTTGTCCTTCTTTCGACCAAGTTCGTCTCTTTAGTCCCACTTCGTCCTCCCATTTGATCCTTTGGCATTCTTTGTACCAAGTTCGTCTCGTTCGTACCTCTTCGTCGTCCCATTAGATCCGTTGGCCTTCTTTGGACCAAGTTGGTCTCGTTCGTCCATCTTCGTCCTCCCGTTAGATCCGTTGGCCTTCTTTGGACGAAGTTCGTCTCGTTCGTCCATCTTCGTCCTCGCATTAGATTCGTTGGCTTTCTTTGGACCAAGTTCGTCACATTCGTCCATCTTCGTCCTCGCATTAGATACGTTGGCCTTCTTTGGAACAAGTTCGTCTCGTTCGTCCATCATCGTGCTTGCATTAGATCCGTTGGCCTTCTTTGGACCAAGTTTGACTCGTTCGTCCATCTACGTCCTCCCTTTAGATCCGTTGGCCTTCTTTGGACCAAGTTCGTCTCGTTCGTCCATCTCCGTCCTCCCGTTAGATCCGTTGGCCTTCTTTGGACCAAGTTCGTCACGTTCGTCCATCTTCGTGCTTGCATTAGATCCGTTATCCTTCTTTGGACCAAGTTCGACTCGTTCGTCCATCTTCGTCCTCCCGTTAGATCCGTTGGCCTTCTTTGGACCAAGTTCGTCTCGTTCGTCCATCTTCCCGTTAGATCCGTTGGCCTTCTTTGGACCAAGTTCGTCTCGTTCGTCCATCTTCGTCCTCGCATGAGATTCGTTGGCCTTCTTTGGACCAAGTTCGTCACGTTCGTCCTCGCATGAGATCCGTTGTCCTTCTTTGGACCAATTTCGTCTCTTTAGTCCCACTTCGTCCTCCCATTTGACTCGTTCGTCCATCTGCGTCCTCCCGTTAGATCCGTTGGCTTTCTTTGGACCAAGTTCGTCTCGTTCGTCCATCTCCGTCCTCCCGTTAGATCCGTTGGCCTTCTTTGGACCAAGTTCGTCACGTTCGTCCATCTTTGTCCTCGCATTAGATACGTTGGCCTTCTTTGGAACAAGTTCGTCTTGTTCGTCCATCATCGTGCTTGCATTAGATCCGTTATCCTCCTTTGGACCAAGTTCGACTCGTTCGTCCATCTTCGTCCTCCCGTTAGATTCGTTGGCCTTCTTTGGACCAAGTTCGTCTCGTTCGTCCATCTTCGTCCTCCCGTTAGATCCGTTGGCCTTCTTTGGACCAAGTTCGTCTCGTTCGTCCATCTTCGTCCTCACATTAGATTCGTTGGCCTTTTTTGGACCAAGTTTGTCACGTTTGTCCAACTTCGTCTTCGCATCAGATTCGTTGTCCTTCTTTCGACCAAGTTCGTCTCTTTAGTCCCACTTCGTCCTCCCATTTGATCCTTTGGCATTCTTTGTACCAAGTTCGTCTCGTTCGTACCTCTTCGTCGTCCCATTAGTTCTGTTGGCCTTCTTTGGACCAAGTTGGTCTCGTTCGTCCATCTTCGTCCTCCCGTTAGATCCGTTGGCCTTCTTTGGACCAAGTTCGTCTCGTTCGTCCATCTCCGTCCTCTCGTTAGATCCGTTGGCCTTCTTTGGACCAAGTTCGTCACGTTCGTCCATCTTTGTCCTCGCATTAGATACGTTGGCCTTCTTTGGAACAAGTTCGTCTTGTTCGTCCATCATCGTGCTTGCATTAGATCCGTTATCCTCCTTTGGACCAAGTTGGTCTCGTTCGTCCATCTTCGTCCTCCCGTTAGATCCGTTGGCCTTCTTTGGACCAAGTTCGTCTCGTTCGTCCATCTCCGTCCTCTCGTTAGATCCGTTGGCCTTCTTTGGACCAAGTTCGTCACGTTCGTCCATCTTTGTCCTCGCATTAGATACGTTGGCCTTCTTTGGAACAAGTTCGTCTTGTTCGTCCATCATCGTGCTTGCATTAGATCCGTTATCCTCCTTTGGACCAAGTTTGACTCGTTCGTCCATCTTCGTCCTCCCGTTAGATCCGTTGGGCTTCTTTGGACCAAGTTCGTCTCGTTCGTCCATCTTCGTCCTCGCATTAGATTCGTTGGCCTTTTTTGGACCAAGTTTGTCACGTTTGTCCAACTTCGTCCTCGCATCAGATCCGTTGTCCTTCTTTCGACCAAGTTCGTCTCTTTAGTCCCACTTCGTCCTCCCATTTGATCCTTTGGCATTCTTTGTACCAAGTTCGTCTCGTTCGTACCTCTTCGTCGTCCCATTAGATCCGTTAGCCTTCTTTGGACCAAGTTGGTCTCGTTCGTCCATCTTCGTCCTCCCGTTAGATCCGTTGGCCTTCTTTGGACCAAGTTCGTCTCGTTCGTCCATCTTCGTCCTCGCATTAGATTCGTTGGCTTTCTTTGGACCAAGTTCGTCACATTCGTCCATCTTCGTCCTCGCATTAGATACGTTGGCCTTCTTTGGAACAAGTTCGTCTCGTTCGTCCATCATCGTGCTTGCATTAGATCCGTTGGCCTTCTTTGGACCAAGTTTGACTCGTTCGTCCATCTACGTCCTCCCTTTAGATCCGTTGGCCTTCTTTGGACCAAGTTCGTCTCGTTCGTCCATCTCCGTCCTCCCGTTAGATCCGTTGGCCTTCTTTGGACCAATGTTCGTCACGTTCGTCCATCTTCGTGCTTGCATTAGATCCGTTATCCTTCTTTGGACCAAGTTCGACTCGTTCGTCCATCTTCGTCCTCCCGTTAGATCCGTTGGCCTTCTTTGGACCAAGTTTGTCTCGTTCGTCCATCTTCCCGTTAGATCCGTTGGCCTTCTTTGGACCAAGTTTGTCTCGTTCGTCCATCTTCCCGTTAGATCCGTTGGCCTTCTTTGGACCAAGTTCGTCTCGTTCGTCCATCTTCCCGTTAGATCCGTTGGCCTTCTTTGGACCAAGTTCGTCTCGTTCGTCCATCTTCGTCCTCGCATGAGATTCGTTGGCCTTCTTTGGACCAAGTTCGTCACGTTCGTCCTCGCATGAGATCCATTGTCCTTCTTTGGACCAATTTCGTCTCTTTAGTCCCACTTCGTCCTCCCATTTGATCCTTTGGCATTCTTTGTACTAAGTTCGTCTCGTTCGTACCTCTTCGTCGTCCCATTAGATCCGTTGGCCTTCTTTGGACCAAGTTCGTCACGTTCGTCCATCTTCGTCCTTGCATTAGATCCGTTGGCCTTCTTTGGACCAAGTTCGTCACTTTAGTCCCACTTCGTGCTCCCATTTGATCCTTTGGCATTCTAAGTACCAAGTTCGTCTCGTTCGTCCATCTTCGTCCTCGCCTTAGATCCGTTGGCCTTCTTTGGACCAAGTTCGTCACGTTCGTCCATCTTCGTCCTCGCATTAGATACGTTGGCCTTCTTTGGAACAAGTTCGTCTCGTTCGTCCATCATCGTGCTTGCATTAGATCCGTTGGCCTTCTTTGGACCAAGTTTGACTCGTTCGTCCATCTGCGTCCTCCCGTTAGATCCGTTGGCTTTCTTTGGACCAAGTTCGTCTCGTTCGTTCACGTTCGTCCATCTTCGTCCTCGCATTAGATACGTTGGCCTTCTTTGGAACAAGTTCGTCTCGTTCGTCCATCATCGTGCTTGCATTAGATCCGTTGGCCTTCTTTGGACCAAGTTTGACTCATTCGTCCATCTGCGTCCTCCCGTTAGATCCGTTGGCTTTCTTTGGACCAAGTTCGTCTCGTTCGTCCATCTCCGTCCTCCCGTTAGATCCGTTGGCCTTCTTTGGACCAATTTCGTCACGTTCGTCCATCTTTGTCCTCGCATTAGATACGTTGGCCTTCTTTGGAACAAGTTCGTCTTGTTCGCCCATCATCGTGCTTGCATTAGATCCGTTATCCTCCTTTGGACCAAGTTCGACTCGTTCGTCCATCTTCGTCCTCCCGTTAGATTCGTTGGTCTTCTTTTGGACCAAGTTCGTCTCGTTCGTCCATCTCCGTCCTCCCGTTAGATCCGTTGGCCTTCTTTGGACCAAGTTCGTCTCGTTCGTCCATCTTCGTCCTCGCATTAGATTCGTTGGCCTTTTTTGGACCAAGTTTGTCACGTTTGTCCAACTTCGTCCTCGCATCAGATCCGTTGTCCTTCTTTCGACCAAGTTCGTCTCTTTAGTCCCACTTCGTCCTCCCATTTGATCCTTTGGCATTCTTTGTACCAAGTTCGTCTCGTTCGTACCTCTTCGTCGTCCCATTAGATCCGTTGGCCTTCTTTGGACCAAGTTGGTCTCGTTCGTCCATCTTCGTCCTCCCGTTAGATCCGTTGGCCTTCTTTGGACGAAGTTCGTCTCGTTCGTCCATCTTCGTCCTCGCATTAGATTCGTTGGCTTTCTTTGGACCAAGTTCGTCACCTTCGTCCATCTTCGTCCTCGCATTAGATACGTTGGCCTTCTTTGGAACAAGTTCGTCTCGTTCGTCCATCATCGTGCTTGCATTAGATCCGTTGGCCTTCTTTGGACCAAGTTTGACTCGTTCGTCCATCTACGTCCTCCCTTTAGATCCGTTGGCCTTCTTTGGACCAAGTTCGTCTCGTTCGTCCATCTCCGTCCTCCCGTTAGATCCGTTGGCCTTCTTTGGACCAAGTTCGTCACGTTCGTCCATCTTCGTGCTTGCATTAGATCCGTTATCCTTCTTTGGACCAAGTTCGACTCGTTCGTCCATCTTCGTCCTCCCGTTAGATCCGTTGGCCTTCTTTGGACCAAGTTCGTCTCGTTCGTCCATCTTCCCGTTAGATCCGTTGGCCTTCTTTGGACCAAGTTCGTCTCGTTCGTCCATCTTCGTCCTCGCATGAGATTCGTTGGCCTTCTTTGGACCAAGTTCGTCACGTTCGTCCTCGCATGAGATCCGTTGTCCTTCTTTGGACCAATTTCGTCTCTTTAGTCCCACTTCGTCCTCCCATTTGATCCTTTGGCCTTCTTTGGACCAAGTTCGTCTTGTTCGTCCATCTTCGTCCTCCCGTTAGATCCGTTGGCCTTCTTTGGACCAAGTTCGTCTCGTTCGTCCATCTTCGTCCTCCCGTTAGATCCGTTGGCCTTCTTTGGACGAAGTTCGTCACGTTCGTCCATCTTCGTCCTTGCATTAGATCCGTTGGCCTTCTTTGGACCAAGTTCGTCTCTTTAGTCCCACTTCGTGCTCCCATTTGATCCTTTGGCATTCTAAGTACCAAGTTCGTCTCGTTCGTCCATCTTCGTCCTCGCCTTAGATCCGTTGGCCTTCTTTGGACCAAGTTCGTCACGATCGTCCATCTTCGTCCTCGCATTAGATACGTTGGCCTTCTTTGGAACAAGTTCGTCTCGTTCGTCCATCATCGTGCTTGCATTAGATCCGTTGGCCTTCTTTGGACCAAGTTTGACTCGTTCGTCCATCTGCGTCCTCCCGTTAGATCCGTTGGCTTTCTTTGGACCAAGTTCGTCTCGTTCGTCCATCTCCGTCCTCCTGTTAGATCCGTTGGCCTTCTTTGGACCAAGTTCGTCACGTTCGTCCATCTTTGTCCTCGCATTAGATACGTTGGCCTTCTTTGGAACAAGTTCGTCTTGTTCGTCCATCATCGTGCTTGCATTAGATCCGTTATCCTAGTTTGGACCAAGTTCGACTCGTTCGTCCTTCTTCGTCCTCCCGTTAGATTCGTTGGCCTTCTTTTGGACCAAGTTCGTCTCGTTTGTCCATCTTCGTCCTCCCGTTAGATCCGTTGGCCTTCTTTGGACCAAGTTCGTCTCGTTCGTCCATCTTCGTCCTCGCATTAGATTCGTTGGCCTTTTTTGGACCAAGTTTGTCACGTTTGTCCAACTTCGTCCTCGCATCAGATCCGTTGTCCTTCTTTCGACCAAGTTCGACTCTTTAGTCCCACTTCGTCCTCCCATTTGATCCTTTGGCATTCTTTGAACCAAGTTCGTCTCGTTCGTACCTCTTCGTCGTCCCATTAGATCCGTTGGCCTTCTTTGGACCAAGTTCGTCTCGTTCGTCCATCTTCGTCCTCCCGTTAGATCCGTTGGCCTTCTTTGGACCAAGTTCGTCTCGTTCGTCCATCTTCGTCCTCCCGTTAGATTCGTTGGCCTTCTTTGGACCAAGTTCGTCACGTTCATCCATCTTCGTCCTCGCATCAGATCCGTTGTCCTTCTTTGGACCAAGTTCATCTCTTTAGTCCCACTTTGTCCTCCCGTTTGATCCTTTGGCATTCTTTATACCAAGTTCGTCTCGTTCGTCCCTCTTCGTCGTCCCATTAGATCCGTTGGCCTTCTTTGGACCAAGTTCGTCTCGTTCGTCCATCTTCGTCCTCGCATTAGATTCGTTGGCCTTCTTTGGACCATGTTCGTCACGTTCGTCCTTCTTCGTCCTCGCATTACATCCGTTGGCTTTCTTTGGACCAAGTTCGTCTCGTTCGTCCATCTTCGTCCTCGCATTAGATTCGTTGGCCTTCTTTGGAACAAGTTCGTTACGTTCGTCCATCTTCGTCCTCGCATCAGATCCGTTGTCCTTCTTTGGACCAAGTTCGTCTCTTTAGTCCCACTTCGTCCTCCCATTTGATCCTTTGGCATTCTTTGTACCAAGTTCGTCTCGTTCGTACCTCTTCGTCGTCCCATTAGATCCGTTGGCCTTGTTTGGACCAAGTTCGTCTCGTTCGTCCATCTTCGTCCTCCCGTTAGATCCGTTAGCCTTGTTTGGACCAAGTTCGTCTCCTTCGTCCATCTTCGTCCTCCCGTTAGATCCATTGGCCTTGTTTGGACCAAGTTCGTCCCGTTCGTCCATCTTCGTCCTCGCATTAGATTCGTTGGCCTTCTTTGGAACAAGTTCGTCACGTTCGTCCATCTTCGTCCTCGCATCAGATCCGTTGTCATTCTTTATACCAAGTTCGTCTCGTTCGTCCATTTTCGTCCTCCCGTTAGATCCGTTGGCCTTCTTTGGAGCAGGTTCGTCACGTTCGTCCATCTTCGTCCTCGCATTAGATCCGTTGGCCTTCTTAGGACCAAGTTCGTCTCGTTCGTCCATCATCGTGCTTGCATTAGATCCGTTATCCTCCTTTGGACCAAGTTCGACTCGTTCGTCCATCTTCGTCCTCCCGTTAGATTCGTTGGCCTTCTTTTGGACCAAGTTCGTCTCGTTCGTCCATCTTCGTCCTCCCGTTAGATCCGTTGGCCTTCTTTGGACCAAGTTCGTCTCGTTCGTCCATCTTCGTCCTCGCATTAGATTCGTTGGCCTTTTTTGGACCAAGTTTGTCACGTTTGTCCAACTTCGTCCTCGCATCAGATTCGTTGTCCTTCTTTCGACCAAGTTCGTCTCTTTAGTCCCACTTCGTCCTCCCATTTGATCCTTTGGCATTCTTTGTACCAAGTTCGTCTCGTTCGTACCTCTTCGTCGTCCCATTAGATCCGTTGGCCTTCTTTGGACCAAGTTGGTCTCGTTCGTCCATCTTCGTCCTCCCGTTAGATCCGTTGGCCTTCTTTGGACCAAGTTCGTCTCGTTCGTCCATCTTCGTCCTCGCATTAGATTCGTTGGCTTTCTTTGGACCAAGTTCGTCACATTCGTCCATCTTCGTCCTCGCATTAGATACGTTGGCCTTCTTTGGAACAAGTTCGTCTCGTTCGTCCATCATCGTGCTTGCATTAGATCCGTTGGCCTTCTTTGGACCAAGTTTGACTCGTTCGTCCATCTTTGTCCTCCCTTTAGATCCGTTGGCCTTCTTTGGACCAAGTTCGTCTCGTTCGTCCATCTCCGTCCTCCCGTTAGATCCGTTGGCCTTCTTTGGACCAAGTTCGTCACGTTCGTCCATCTTCGTGCTTACATTAGATCCGTTATCCTTCTTTGGACCAAGTTCGACTCGTTCGTCCATCTTCGTCCTCCCGTTAGATCCGTTGGCCTTCTTTGGACCAAGTTCGTCTCGTTCGTCCATCTTCCCGTTAGATCCGTTGGCCTTCTTTGGACCAAGTTCGTCTCGTTCGTCCATCTTCGTCCTCGCATGAGATTCGTTGGCCTTCATTGGACCAAGTTCGTCACGTTCGTCCTCGCATGAGATCCATTGTCCTTCTTTGGACCAATTTCGTCTCTTTAGTCCCACTTCGTCCTCCCATTTGATCCTTTGGCATTCTTTGTACTAAGTTCGTCTCGTTCGTACCTCTTCGTCGTCCCATTAGATCCGTTGGCCTTCTTTGGACCAAGTTCGTCTTGTTCGTCCATCTTCGTCCTCCCGTTAGATCCGTTGGCCTTCTTTGGACCAAGTTCGTCTCGTTCGTCCATCTCCGTCCTCGCCTTAGATACGTTGGCCTTCTTTGGAACAAGTTCGTCTCGTTCGTCCATCTTCGTCCTCCCGTTAGATCCGTTGGCCTTCTTTGGACCAAGTTCGTCTCGTTCGTCCATCTTCGTCCTCCCGTTAGATTCGTTGGCCTTCTTTGGACCAAGTTCGTCACGTTCATCCATCTTCGTCCTCGCATCAGATCCGTTGTCCTTCTTTCGACCAAGTTCGACTCTTTAGTCCCACTTCGTCCTCCCATTTGATCCTTTGGCATTCTTTGAACCAAGTTCGTCTCGTTCGTACCTCTTCGTCGTCCCATTAGATCCGTTGGCCTTCTTTGGACCAAGTTCGTCTCGTTCGTCCATCTTCGTCCTCCCGTTAGATCCGTTGGCCTTCTTTGGACCAAGTTCGTCTCGTTCGTCCATCTTCGTCCTCCCGTTAGATTCGTTGGCCTTCTTTGGACCAAGTTCGTCACGTTCATCCATCTTCGTCCTCGCATCAGATCCGTTGTCCTTCTTTGGACCAAGTTCATCTCTTTAGTCCCACTTTGTCCTCCCGTTTGATCCTTTGGCATTCTTTATACCAAGTTCGTCTCGTTCGTCCCTCTTCGTCGTCCCATTAGATCTGTTGGCCTTCTTTGGACCAAGTTCGTCTCGTTCGTCCATCTTCGTCCTCGCATTAGATTCGTTGGCCTTCTTTGGACCATGTTCGTCACGTTCGTCCTTCTTCGTCCTCGTATTACATCCGTTGGCTTTCTTTGGACCAAGTTCGTCTCGTTCGTCCATCTTCGTCCTCGCATTAGATTCGTTGGCCTTCTTTGGAACAAGTTCGTTACGTTCGTCCATCTTCGTCCTCGCATCAGATCCGTTGTCCTTCTTTGGACCAAGTTCGTCTCTTTAGTCCCACTTCGTCCTCCCATTTGATCCTTTGGCATTCTTTGTACCAAGTTCGTCTCGTTCGTACCTCTTCGTCGTCCCATTAGATCCGTTGGCCTTGTTTGGACCAAGTTCGTCTCGTTCGTCCATCTTCGTCCTCCCGTTAGATCCGTTAGCCTTGTTTGGACCAAGTTCGTCTCCTTCGTCCATCTTCGTCCTCCCGTTAGATCCATTGGCCTTGTTTGGACCAAGTTCGTCCCGTTCGTCCATCTTCGTCCTCGCATTAGATTCGTTGGCCTTCTTTGGAACAAGTTCGTCACGTTCGTCCATCTTCGTCCTCGCATCAGATCCGTTGTCATTCTTTATACCAAGTTCGTCTCGTTCGTCCATTTTCGTCCTCCCGTTAGATCCGTTGGCCTTCTTTGGACCAGGTTCGTCACGTTCGTCCATCTTCGTCCTCGCATTAGATCCGTTGGCCTTCTTAGGACCAAGTTCGTCTCGTTCGTCCATCATCGTGCTTGCATTAGATCCGTTATCCTCCTTTGGACCAAGTTCGACTCGTTCGTCCATCTTCGTCCTCCCGTTAGATTCGTTGGCCTTCTTTTGGACCAAGTTCGTCTCGTTCGTCCATCTTCGTCCTCCCGTTAGATCCGTTGGCCTTCTTTGGACCAAGTTCGTCTCGTTCGTCCATCTTCGTCCTCGCATTAGATTCGTTGGCCTTTTTTGGACCAAGTTTGTCACGTTTGTCCAACTTCGTCCTCGCATCAGATTCGTTGTCCTTCTTTCGACCAAGTTCGTCTCTTTAGTCCCACTTCGTCCTCCCATTTGATCCTTTGGCATTCTTTGTACCAAGTTCGTCTCGTTCGTACCTCTTCGTCGTCCCATTAGATCCGTTGGCCTTCTTTGGACCAAGTTGGTCTCGTTCGTCCATCTTCGTCCTCCCGTTAGATCCGTTGGCCTTCTTTGGACCAAGTTCGTCTCGTTCGTCCATCTTCGTCCTCGCATTAGATTCGTTGGCTTTCTTTGGACCAAGTTCGTCACATTCGTCCATCTTCGTCCTCGCATTAGATACGTTGGCCTTCTTTGGAACAAGTTCGTCTCGTTCGTCCATCATCGTGCTTGCATTAGATCCGTTGGCCTTCTTTGGACCAAGTTTGACTCGTTCGTCCATCTTTGTCCTCCCTTTAGATCCGTTGGCCTTCTTTGGACCAAGTTCGTCTCGTTCGTCCATCTCCGTCCTCCCGTTAGATCCGTTGGCCTTCTTTGGACCAAGTTCGTCACGTTCGTCCATCTTCGTGCTTACATTAGATCCGTTATCCTTCTTTGGACCAAGTTCGACTCGTTCGTCCATCTTCGTCCTCCCGTTAGATCCGTTGGCCTTCTTTGGACCAAGTTCGTCTCGTTCGTCCATCTTCCCGTTAGATCCGTTGGCCTTCTTTGGACCAAGTTCGTCTCGTTCGTCCATCTTCGTCCTCGCATGAGATTCGTTGGCCTTCATTGGACCAAGTTCGTCACGTTCGTCCTCGCATGAGATCCATTGTCCTTCTTTGGACCAATTTCGTCTCTTTAGTCCCACTTCGTCCTCCCATTTGATCCTTTGGCATTCTTTGTACTAAGTTCGTCTCGTTCGTACCTCTTCGTCGTCCCATTAGATCCGTTGGCCTTCTTCGGACCAAGTTCGTCTTGTTCGTCCATCTTCGTCCTCCCGTTAGATCCGTTGGCCTTCTTTGGACCAAGTTCGTCACGTTCGTCCATCTTTGTCCTCGCATTAGATACGTTGGCCTTCTTTGGAACAAGTTCGTCTTGTTCGTCCATCATCGTGCTTGCATTAGATCCGTTATCCTCCTTTGGACCAAGTTCGACTCGTTCGTCCTTCGTCGTCCTCCCGTTAGATTCGTGGGCCTTCTTTTGGACCAAGTTCGTCTCGTTTGTCCATCTTCGTCCTCCCGTTAGATCCGTTGGCCTTCTTTGGACCAAGTTCGTCTCGTTCGTCCATCTCCGTCCTCCCGTTAGATCCGTTGGCCTTCTTTGGACCAAGTTCGTCACGTTCGTCCATCTTCGTGCTTGCATTAGATCCGTTATCCTTCTTTGGACCAAGTTCGACTCGTTCGTCCATCTTCGTCCTCCCGTTAGATCCGTTGGCCTTCTTTGGACCAAGTTCGTCTCGTTCGTCCATCTTCCCGTTAGATCCGTTGGCCTTCTTTGGACCAAGTTCGTCTCGTTCGTCCATCTTCGTCCTCGCATGAGATTCGTTGGCCTTCATTGGACCAAGTTCGTCACGTTCGTCCTCGCATGAGATCCATTGTCCTTCTTTGGACCAATTTCGTCTCTTTAGTCCCACTTCGTCCTCCCATTTGATCCTTTGGCATTCTTTGTACTAAGTTCGTCTCGTTCGTACCTCTTCGTCGTCCCATTAGATCCGTTGGCCTTCTTCGGACCAAGTTCGTCTTGTTCGTCCATCTTCGTCCTCCCGTTAGATCCGTTGGCCTTCTTTGGACCAAGTTCGTCACGTTCGTCCATCTTTGTCCTCGCATTAGATACGTTGGCCTTCTTTGGAACAAGTTCGTCTTGTTCGTCCATCATCGTGCTTGCATTAGATCCGTTATCCTCCTTTGGACCAAGTTCGACTCGTTCGTCCTTCGTCGTCCTCCCGTTAGATTCGTGGGCCTTCTTTTGGACCAAGTTCGTCTCGTTTGTCCATCTTCGTCCTCCCGTTAGATCCGTTGGCCTTCTTTGGACCAAGTTCGTCTCGTTCGTCCATCTCCGTCCTCCCGTTAGATCCGTTGGCCTTCTTTGGACCAAGTTCGTCACGTTCGTCCATCTTCGTGCTTGCATTAGATCCGTTATCCTTCTTTGGACCAAGTTCGACTCGTTCGTCCATCTTCGTCCTCCCGTTAGATCCGTTGGCCTTCTTTGGACCAAGTTCGTCTCGTTCGTCCATCTTCTCGTTAGATCCGTTCGCCTTCTTTGGACCAAGTTCGTCTCGTTCGTCCATCTTCGTCCTCGCATGAGATTCGTTGGCCTTCTTTGGACCAAGTTCGTCACGTTCGTCCTCGCATGAGATCCATTGTCCTTCTTTGGACCAATTTCGTCTCTTTAGTCCCACTTCGTCCTCCCATTTGATCCTTTGGCATTCTTTGTACTAAGTTCGTCTCGTTCGTACCTCTTCGTCGTCCCATTAGATCCGTTGGCCTTCTTTGGACCAAGTTCGTCTTGTTCGTCCATCTTCGTCCTCCCGTTAGATCCGTTGGCCTTCTTTGGACCAAGTTCGTCACGTTCGTCCATCTTCGTCCTCTCGTTAGATTCGTTGGCCTTCTTTGGACCAAGTTCGTCACGTTCGTCCATCTTCGTCCTCGCATCAGATCCGTTGTCCTTCTTTGGACCAAGTTCTTCTCTTTAGTCCCACTTTGTCCTCCCATTTGATCCTTTGGCATTGTTTATACCAAGTTCGTCTCGTTCGTCCCTCTTCGTCCTCCCGTTAGATCCGTTGGCCTTCTTTGGACCAAGTTCGTCACGTTCGTCCATCTTCGTCCTCTCGTTAGATTCGTTGGCCTTCTTTGGACCAAGTTCGTCACGTTCGTCCATCTTCGTCCTCGCATTAGATACGTTGGCCTTCTTTGGAACAAGTTCGTCTCGTTCGTCCATCTTCGTCCTTGCATTAGATCCGTTGGCCTTCTTTGGACCAAGTTCGTCTCTTTAGTCCCACTTCGTGCTCCCATTTGATCCTTTGGCATTCTAAGTACCAAGTTCGTCTCGTTCGTCCATCTTCGTCCTCGCCTTAGATCCGTTGGCCTTCTTTGGACCAAGTTCGTCACGTTCGTCCATCTTCGTCCTCGCATTAGATACGTTGGCCTTCTTTGGAACAAGTTCGTCTCGTTCGTCCATCATCGTGCTTGCATTAGATCCGTTGGCCTTCTTTGGACCAAGTTTGACTCGTTCGTCCATCTGCGTCCTCCCGTTAGATCCGTTGGCTTTCTTTGGACCAAGTTCGTCTCGTTCGTCCATCTTCGTCCTCCCGTTAGATCCGTTGGCCTTCTTTGGACCAAGTTCGTCACGTTCGTCCATCTTTGTCCTCGCATTAGATACGTTGGCCTTCTTTGGAACAAGTTCGTCTTGTTCGTCCATCATCGTGCTTGCATTAGATCCGTTATCCTCCTTTGGACCAAGTTCGACTCGTTCGTCCATCTTCGTCCTCCCGTTAGATTCGTTGGCCTTCTTTTGGACCAAGTTCGTCTCGTTTGTCCATCTTCGTCCTCCCGTTAGATCCGTTGGCCTTCTTTGGACCAAGTTCGTCTCGTTCGTCCATCTTCGTCCTCGCATTAGATTCGTTGGCCTTTTTTGGACCAAGTTTGTCACGTTTGTCCAACTTCGTCCTCGCATCAGATCCGTTGTCCTTCTTTCGACCAAGTTCGACTCTTTAGTCCCACTTCGTCCTCCCATTTGATCCTTTGGCATTCTTTGTACCAAGTTCGTCTCGTTCGTACCTCTTCGTCGTCCCATTAGATCCGTTGGCCTTCTTTGGACCAAGTTCGTCTCGTTCGTCCATCTTCGTCCTCCCGTTAGATCCGTTGGCCTTCTTTGGACCAAGTTCGTCTCGTTCGTCCATCTTCGTCCTCCCGTTAGATTCGTTGGCCTTCTTTGGACCAAGTTCGTCACGTTCATCCATCTTCGTCCTCGCATCAGATCCGTTGTCCTTCTTTGGACCAAGTTCATCTCTTTAGTCCCACTTTGTCCTCCCGTTTGATCCTTTGGCATTCTTTATACCAAGTTCGTCTCGTTCGTCCCTCTTCGTCGTCCCATTAGATCCGTTGGCCTTCTTTGGACCAAGTTCGTCTCGTTCGTCCATCTTCGTCCTCGCATTAGATTCGTTGGCCTTCTTTGGACCATGTTCGTCACGTTCGTCCTTCTTCGTCCTCGCATTACATCCGTTGGCTTTCTTTGGACCAAGTTCGTCTCGTTCGTCCATCTTCGTCCTCGCATTAGATTCGTTGGCCTTCTTTGGAACAAGTTCGTCACGTTCGTCCATCTTCGTCCTCGCATCAGATCCGTTGTCCTTCTTTGGACCAAGTTCGTCTCTTTAGTCCCACTTCGTCCTCCCATTTGATCCTTTGGCATTCTTTGTACCAAGTTCGTCTCGTTCGTACCTCTTCGTCGTCCCATTAGATCCGTTGGCCTTGTTTGGACCAAGTTCGTCTCGTTCGTCCATCTTCGTCCTCCCGTTAGATCCGTTAGCCTTGTTTGGACCAAGTTCGTCTCCTTCGTCCATCTTCGTCCTCCCGTTAGATCCATTGGCCTTGTTTGGACCAAGTTCGTCTCGTTCGTCCATCTTCGTCCTCGCATTAGATTCGTTGGCCTTCTTTGGAACAAGTTCGTCACGTTCGTCCATCTTCGTCCTCGCATCAGATCCGTTGTCCTTCTTTGGACCAAGTTCTTCTCTTTAGTCCCACCTTGTCCTCCCATTTGATCCTTTGGCATTCTTTATACCAAGTTCGTCTCGTTCGTCCATTTTCGTCCTCCCGTTAGATCCGTTGGCCTTCTTTGGACCAGGTTCGTCACGTTCGTCCATCTTCGTCCTCGCATTAGATCCGTTGGCCTTCTTAGGACCAAGTTCGTCTCGTTCGTCCATCATCGTGCTTGCATTAGATCCATTGGCCCTCTTTGGACCAAGTTCGTCACGTTCGTCCATCTTCGTCCTCCCGTTAGATCCGTTGGCCTGCTTTGGACCATGTTCGTCTCGTTCGTCCATCTCCGTCCTCCCGTTAGATCCGTTGGCCTTCTTTGGACCATGTTTGTCACGTTCGTCCTTCTTCGTCCTCGCATTACATACGTTGGCCTTCTTTGGAACAAGTTCGTCTCGTTCGTCCATCATCGTGCTTGCATTAGATCCGTTATCCTCCTTTGGACCAAGTTCGACTCGTTCGTCCATCTTCGTCCTCCCGGTAGATTCGTTGGCCTTCTTTGGACCAAGTTCGTCTCTTTCGTCCATCTTCGTCCTCCCGTTAGATCCGTTGGCCTTCTTTGGACCAAGTTCGTCTCGTTCGTCCTCGCATTAGATTCGTTGACCTTCTTTGGACCAAGTTCGTCACGTTCGTCCATCTTCGTCCTCGCATCAGATCCGTTGTCCTTCTTTGGACCTAGTTCGTCTCTTTAGTCCCACTTCGTCCTCCCATTTGATCCTTTGGCATTCTTTGTACCAAGTTCGTTTCGTTCGTACCTCTTCGTCGTCCCATTAGATCCGTTGGCCTTCTTTGGACCAAGTTCGTCTCGTTCGTCCATCTTCGTCCTCGCATTAGATTCGTTGGCCTTCTTTGGACCATGTTCGTCACGTTCGTCCTTCTTCGTCCTCGCATTACATCCGTTGGTCTTCTTTGGACCAAGTTCGTCTCGTTCGTCCATCTTCGTGCTCGCATGAGATTCGTTGGCCTTCTTTGGAACAAGTTCGTCACGTTCGTCCATCTTCGTCCTCGCATCAGATCCGTTGTCCTTCTTTGGACCAAGTTCGTCTCTTTAGTCCCACTTCGTCCTCCCATTTGATCCTTTGGCATTCTTTGTACCAAGTTCGTCTCGTTCGTACCTCTTCGTCGTCCCATTAGATCCGTTGGCCTTCTTTGGACCAAGTTGGTCTCGTTCGTCCATCTTCGTCCTCCCGTTAGATCCGTTGGCCTTCTTTGGACCAAGTTCGTCTTGTTCGTCCTCGCATTAGATTCGTTGACCTTCTTTGGACCAAGTTCGTCACGTTCGTCCATCTTCGTCCTCGCATCAGATCCGTTGTCCTTCTTTGGACCAAGTTCGTGTCTTTAGTCCCACTTCGTCCTCCCATTTGATCCTTTCGCATTCTTTGTACCAAGTTCGTTTCGTTCGTACCTCTTCGTCGTCCCATTAGATCCGTTGGCCTTCTTTGGACCAAGTTCGTCTCGTTCGTCCATCTTCGTCCTCCCGTTAGATTCGTTGGCCTTCTTTGGACCAAGTTCGTCACGTTCGTCCATCTTCGTCCTCGCATCAGATCCGTTGTCCTCCTTTGGACCAAGTTCATCTCTTTAGTCCCACTTTGTCCTCCCATTTGATCCTTTGGCATTCTTTATACCAAGTTCGTCTCGTTCGTCCTTCTTCGTCGTCCCATTAGATCTGTTGGCCTTCTTTGGACCAAGTTCGTCTCGTTCGTCCATCTTCGTCCTCGCATTAGATTCGTTGGCCATCTTTGGACCATGTTCGTCACGTTCGTCCTTCTTCGTCCTCCCGTTAGATCCGTTGGCCTTCTTTGGACCAAGTTCGTCTCGTTCGTCCATCTTCGTCCTCGCATTAGATTCGTTGGCCTTCTTTGGAACAAGTTTGTCACGTTCGTCCATCTTCGTCCTCGCATCAGATCCGTTGTCCTTCTTTGGACCAAGTTCGTCTCTTTAGTCCCACTTCATCCTCCCATTTGATCCTTTGGCATTCTTTGTACCAAGTTCGTCTCGTTCGTACCTCTTCGTCGTCCCATTAGATCCGTTGGCCTTCTTTGGACCAAGTTGGTCTCGTTCGTCCATCTTCGTCCTCCCGTTAGAACCGTTGGCCTTCTTTGGACCAAGTTCGTCTCGTTCGTCCATCTTCGTCCTCCCGTTAGATCCGTTGGCCTTCTTTGGACCAAGTTCGTCTCGTTCGTCCATCTTTGTCCTCGTATTAGATTCGATGGCCATCTTTGGACCAAGATCGTCACGTTCGTCCATCTTCGTCCTCGCATCAGATCCGTTGTCCTTCTTTCGACCAAGTTCGTCTCTTTAGTCCCACTTCGTCCTCCCATTTGATCCTTTGGCATTCTTTGTACCAAGTTCGTCTCGTTCGTACCTCTTCGTCGTCCCATTAGATCCGTTGGCCTTCTTTGGACCAAGTTTGTCTCGTTCGTCCATCTTCGTCCTCCCGTTAGATCCGTTGGCCTTGTTTAGACCAAGTTCGTCTCGTTCGTCCATCTTCGTCCTCGCATTAGATTCGTTGGCCTTCTTTGGAACAAGTTTGTCACGTTCGTCCATCTTCGTCCTCGCTTCAGATCCGTTGTCCTTCTTTGGACCAAGTTCTTCTCTTTAGTCCCACCTTGTCCTCCCATTTGATCCTTTGGCATTCTTTATTCCAAGTTCGTCTCGTTCGTCCATGTTCGTCCTCCCGTTAGATCCGTTGGCCTTCTTTCGACCAAGGTCGTCTCGTTCGTCCATCTTCGTCCTCGCCTTAGATCCGTTGGCCTTCTTTGGACCAGGTTCGTCACGTTCGTCCATCTTCGTCCTCGCATTAGATCCGTCGGCCTTCTTAGGACCAAGTTCGTCCCGTTCATCCATCATCGTGCATGCATTAGATCCGTTGGCCCTCTTTGGACCAAGTTCGTCACGTTCGTCCATCTTCGTCCTTGTATTAGATCCGTCGGCCTTCTTTGGGCCAAGTTCGTCTCTTTAGTCCCACTTCGTTCTCCCATTTGATCCTTTGGCATTCATTGTACCAAGTTCTTCTCGTTCGTCCATTTTCGTCCTCCCGTTAGATCCGTTGTCCTTCTTTGGACCAAGTTCGTCTCTTTAGTCCCACTTCGTCCTCCCATTTGATCCTTTGGCATTCTTTGTACCAAGTTCGTCTCGTTCGTACCTCTTCGTCGTCCCATTAGATCCGTTGGCCTTCTTTGGACCAAGTTGGTCTCGTTCGTCCATCTTCGTCCTCCCGTTAGAACCGTTGGCCTTCTTTGGACCAAGTTCGTCTCGTTCGTCCATCTTCGTCCTCCCGTTAGATCCGTTGGCCTTCTTTGGACCAAGTTCGTCTTGTTCGTCCATCTTTGTCCTCGTATTAGATTCGTTGGCCTTCTTTGGACCAAGATCGTCACGTTCGTCCATCTTCGTCCTCGCATCAGATCCGTTGTCCTTCTTTCGACCAAGTTCGTCTCTTTAGTCCCACTTCGTCCTCCCATTTGATCCTTTGGCATTCTTTGTACCAAGTTCGTCTCGTTCGTACCTCTTCGTCGTCCCATTAGATCCGTTGGCCTTCTTTGGACCAAGTTCGTCTCGTTCGTCCATCTTCGTCCTCCCGTTAGATCCGTTGGCCTTCTTTGGACCAAGTTCGTCTCGTTCGTCCATCTTCGTCCTCCCGTTAGATTCGTTGGCCTTCTTTGGACCAAGTTCGTCACGTTCATCCATCTTCGTCCTCGCATCAGATTCGTTGTCCTTCTTTGGACCAAGTTCATCTCTTTAGTCCCACTTTGTCCTCCCGTTTGGTCCTTTGGCATTCTTTATACCAAGTTCGTCTCGTTCGTCCCTCTTCGTCGTCCCATTAGATCCGTTGGCCTTCTTTGGACCAAGTTCGTCTCGTTCGTCCATCTTCGTCCTCGCATTAGATTCGTTGGCCTTCTTTGGACCATGTTCGTCACGTTCGTCCTTCTTCGTCCTCGCATTACATCCGTTGGCCTTCTATGGACCAAGTTCGTCTCATTCGTCCATCTTCGTCCTCGTATTAGATTCGTTGTTCTTCTTTGGAACAAGTTCGTCACGTTCGTCCATCTTCGTCCTCGCATCAGATCCGTTGTCCTTCATTGGACCAAGTTCGTCTCTTTAGTCCGACTTCGTCCTCCCATTTGATCCTTTGGCATTCTTTGTACCAAGTTCGTCTCGTTCGTACCTCTTCGTCGTCCCATTAGATCCGTTGGCCTTCTTTGGACCAAGTTTGTCTCTTTCGTCCATCTTCGTCCTCCCGTTAGATCCGTTGGCCTTGTTTGGACCAAGTTCGTCTCGTTCGTCCATCTTCGTCCTCGCATTAGATTCGTTGGCCTTCTTTGGAACAAGTTCGTCACGTTCGTCCATCTTCGTCCTCGCATCAGATCCGTTGTCCTTCTTTGGACCAAGTTCTTCTCTTTAGTCCCACCTTGTCCTCCCATTTGATCCTTTGGCATTCTTTATACCAAGTTCGTCTCGTTCGTCCATTTTCGTCCTCCCGTTAGATCCGTTGGCCTTCTTTCGACCAAGGTCGTCTCGTTCGACCATCTTCGTCCTCGCCTTAGATCCGTTGGCCTTCTTTGGACCAGGTTCGTCACGTTCGTCCATCTTCGTCCTCGCATTAGATCCGTCGGCCTTCTTAGGACCAAGTTCGTCCCGTTCATCCATCATCGTGCATGCATTAGATCCGTTGGCCCTCTTTGGACCAAGTTCGTCACGTTCGTCCATCTTCGTCCTTGTATTAGATCCGTCGGCCTTCTTTGGGCCAAGTTCGTCTCTTTAGTCCCACTTCGTTCTCCCATTTGATCCTTTGGCATTCATTTTACCAAGTTCTTCTCGTTCGTCCATTTTCGTCCTCCCGTTAGATCCGTTGGCCTTCTTTGGACCAAGTTCGTCTCGTTCATCCATCTCCGTCCTCCCGTTAGATCCGTTGGCCTTCTTTGGACCAAGTTCGTCACGTTCGTCCATCTTCGTCCTCGCGTTAGATACGTTGGCCTTCTTTGGAACACGTTCGTCCATCTTCGTCCAACATTAGATTCGTTGGCCTTCTTTGGAACAAGTTCGTCACGTTCGTCCATCTTCGTCCTCGCATCAGATCCGTTGTCCTTCTTTGCACCAAGTTCGTCTCGTTCGTCCATCATCGTGCTTGCATTAGATCCGTTGGCCCTCTTTGGACCAAGTTCGTCACGTTCGTCCATCTTCGTCCTTGCATTAGATCCGTCGGCCTTCTTCGGGCCAAGTTCGTCTCTTTAGTCCCACTTCGTTCTCCCATTTGATCCTTTGGCATTCATTGTACCAAGTTCTTCTCGTTCGTCCATCTTCGTCCTCGCCTTAGATCCGTTGGCCTTCTTTGGACCAAGTTCGTCACGTTCGTCCATCTTCGTCCTCGCATTAGATCCGTTGGCCTTCTTTGGACCAAGTTTGACTCGTTCGTCCATCTTCGTCCTCCCGTTAGATCCGTTGGCCTTCTTTGGACCAAGTTCGTCTCGTTCGTCCATCTTCGTCCTCCCGTTAGATCCGTTGGCCTTCTTTGGACCAAGTTCGTCTCGTTCGTCCATCTTCGTCCTCCCGTTAGATTCGTTGGCCTTCTTTGGACCAAGTTCGTCACGTTCATCCATCTTCGTCCTCGCATCAGATTCGTTGTCCTTCTTTGGACCAAGTTCATCTCTTTAGTCCCACTTTGTCCTCCCGTTTGGTCCTTTGGCATTCTTTATACCAAGTTCGTCTCGTTCGTCCCTCTTCGTCGTCCCATTAGATCCGTTGGCCTTCTTTGGACCAAGTTCGTCTCGTTCGTCCATCTTCGTCCTCGCATTAGATTCGTTGGCCTTCTTTGGACCATGTTCGTCACGTTCGTCCTTCTTCGTCCTCGCATTACATCCGTTGGCCTTCTTTGGACCAAGTTCGTCTCATTCGTCCATCTTCGTCCTCGTATTAGATTCGTTGTTCTTCTTTGGAACAAGTTCGTCACGTTCGTCCATCTTCGTCCTCGCATCAGATCCGTTGTCCTTCATTGGACCAAGTTCGTCTCTTTAGTCCCACTTCGTCCTCCCATTTGATCCTTTGGCATTCTTTGTACCAAGTTCGTCTCGTTCGTACCTCTTCGTCGTCCCACTAGATCCGTTGGCCTTCTTTGGACCAAGTTTGTCTCGTTCGTCCATCTTCGTCCTCCCGTTAGATCCGTTGGCCTTGTTTGGACCAAGTTCGTCTCGTTCGTCCATCTTCGTCCTCGCATTAGATTCGTTGGCCTTCTTTGGAACAAGTTCGTCACGTTCGTCCATCTTCGTCCTCGCATCAGATCCGTTGTCCTTCTTTGGACCAAGTTCTTCTCTTTAGTCCCACCTTGTCCTCCCATTTGATCCTTTGGCATTCTTTATACCAAGTTCGTCTCGTTCGTCCATTTTCGTCCTCCCGTTAGATCCGTTGGCATTCTTTCGACCAAGGTCGTCTCGTTCGTCCATCTTCGTCCTCGCCTTAGATCCGTTGGCCTTCTTTGGACCAGGTTCGTCACGTTCGTCCATCTTCGTCCTCGCATTAGATCCGTCGGCCTTCTTAGGACCAAGTTCGTCCCGTTCATCCATCATCGTGCATGCATTAGATCCGTTGGCCCTCTTTGGACCAAGTTCGTCACGTTCGTCCATCTTCGTCCTTGTATTAGATCCGTCGGCCTTCTTTGGGCCAAGTTCGTCTCTTTAGTCCCACTTCGTTCTCCCATTTGATCCTTTGGCATTCATTGTACCAAGTTCTTCTCGTTCGTCCATTTTCGTCCTCCCGTTAGATCCGTTGGCCTTCTTTGGACCAAGTTCGTCTCGTTCATCCATCTCCGTCCTCCCGTTAGATCCGTTGGCCTTCTTTGGACCAAGTTCGTCACGTTCGTCCATCTTCGTCCTCGCGTTAGATACGTTGGCCTTCTTTGGAACACGTTCGTCCATCTTCGTCCAACATTAGATTCGTTGGCCTTCTTTGGAACAAGTTCGTCACGTTCGTCCATCTTCGTCCTCGCATCAGATCCGTTGTCCTTCTTTGCACCAAGTTCGTCTCGTTCGTCCATCATCGTGCTTGCATTAGATCCGTTGGCCCTCTTTGGACCAAGTTCGTCACGTTCGTCCATCTTCGTCCTTGCATTAGATCCGTCGGCCTTCTTTGGGCCAAGTTCGTCTCTTTAGTCCCACTTCGTTCTCCCATTTGATCCTTTGGCATTCATTGTACCAAGTTCTTCTCGTTCGTCCATCTTCGTCCTCGCCTTAGATCCGTTGGCCTTCTTTGGACCAATTTCGTCACGTTCGTCCATCTTCGTCCTCGCATTAGATCCGTTGGCCTTCTTTGGACCAAGTTTGACTCGTTCGTCCATCTGCGTCCTCCCGTTAGATCCGTTGGCCTTCTTTGGACCAAGTTCGTCTCGTTCGTCCATCTCCGTCCTCCCGTTAGATCTGTTGGCCTTCTTTGGACCAAGTTCGTCACGTTCGTCCATCTTCGTCCTCGCGTTAGATACGTTGGCCTTCTTTGGAACACGTTCGTCTCGTTCGTCCATCATCGTGCTTGCATTAGATCCGTTATCCTTCTTTGGACCAAGTTCGACTCGTTCGTCCATCTTCGTCCTCCCGTTAGATCCGTTGGCCTTCTTTGGACCAAGTTCGTCTCGTTCGTCCATCTCCGTCCTCCCGTTAGATCCGTTGGCCTTCTTTGGACCATGTCTGTGACGTTCGTCCATCTTCGTCCTCGCATTACATCCGTTGGCCTTCTTTGGACCAAGTTCGTCTCGTTCGTCCATCTTCGTCCTCGCATCAGATCCGTTGTCCTTCTTTGGACCAAGTTCGTCTCGTTCGTACCTCTTCGTCGTCCTATTAGATCCGTTGGCCTTCTTTGGACCAAGTTGGTCTCGTTCGTCCATCTTCGTCCTCCAGTTAGATCCGTTGGCCTTCTTTGGACCAAGTTCGTCTTGTTCGTCCTCGCATTAGATTCGTTGACCTTCTTTGGACCAAGTTCGTCACGTTCGTCCATCTTCGTCCTCGCATCAGATCCGTTGTCCTTCTTTGGACCAAGTTCGTGTCTTTAGTCCCACTTCGTCCTCCCATTTGATCCTTTGGCATTCTTTGTACCAAGTTCGTTTCGTTCGTACCTCTTCGTCGTCCCATTAGATCCGTTGGCCTTCTTTGGACCAAGTTCGTCTCGTTCGTCCATCTTCGTCCTCCCGTTAGATTCGTTGGCCTTCTTTGGACCAAGTTCGTCACGTTCGTCCATCTTCGTCCTCGCATCAGATCCGTTGTCCTCCTTTGGACCAAGTTCATCTCTTTAGTCCCACTTTGTCCTCCCATTTGATCCTTTGGCATTCTTTATACCAAGTTCGTCTCGTTCGTCCTTCTTCGTCATCCCATTAGATCTGTTGGCCTTCTTTGGACCAAGTTCGTCTCGTTCGTCCATCTTCGTCCTCGCATTAGATTCGTTGGCCATCTTTGGACCATGTTCGTCACGTTCGTCCTTCTTCGTCCTCCCGTTAGATCCGTTGGCCTTCTTTGGACCAAGTTCGTCTCGTTCGTCCATCTTCGTCCTCGAATTAGATTCGTTGGCCTTCTTTGGAACAAGTTTGTCACGTTCGTCCATCTTCGTCCTCGCATCAGATCCGTTGTCCTTCTTTGGACCAAGTTCGTCTCTTTAGTCCCACTTCGTCCTCCCATTTGATCCTTTGGCATTCTTTGTACCAAGTTCGTCTCGTTCGTACCTCTTCGTCGTCCCATTAGATCCGTTGGCCTTCTTTGGACCAAGTTGGTCTCGTTCGTCCATCTTCGTCCTCCCGTTAGAACCGTTGGCCTTCTTTGGACCAAGTTCGTCTCGTTCGTCCATCTTCGTCCTCCCGTTAGATCCGTTGGCCTTCTTTGGACCAAGTTCGTCTCGTTCGTCCATCTTTGTCCTCGTATTAGATTCGTTGGCCTTCTTTGGGCCAAGATCGTCACGTTCGTCCATCTTCGTCCTCGCATCAGATCCGTTGTCCTTCTTTCGACCAAGTTCGTCTCTTTAGTCCCACTTCGTCCTCCCATTTGATCCTTTGGCATTCTTTGTACCAAGTTCGTCTCGTTCGTACCTCTTCGTCGTCCCATTAGATCCGTTGGCCTTCTTTGGACCAAGTTCGTCTCGTTCGTCCATCTTCGTCCTCCCGTTAGATCCGTTGGCCTTCTTTGGACCAAGTTCGTCTCGTTCGTCCATCTTCGTCCTCCCGTTAGATTCGTTGGCCTTCTTTGGACCAAGTTCGTCACGTTCATCCATCTTCGTCCTCGCATCAGATTCGTTGTCCTTCTTTGGACAAAGTTCATCTCTTTAGTCCCACTTTGTCCTCCCGTTTGGTCCTTTGGCATTCTTTATACCAAGTTCGTCTCGTTCGTCCCTCTTCGTCGTCCCATTAGATCCGTTGGCCTTCTTTGGACCAAGTTCGTCTCGTTCGTCCATCTTCGTCCTCCCGTTAGATCCGTTGGCCTTCTTTGGACCAAGTTCGTCTCGTTCGTCCATCTTTGTCCTCGTATTAGATTCGTTGGCCTTCTTTGGGCCAAGATCGTCACGTTCGTCCATCTTCGTCCTCGCATCAGATCCGTTGTCCTTCTTTCGACCAAGTTCGTCTCTTTAGTCCCACTTCGTCCTCCCATTTGATCCTTTGGCATTCTTTGTACCAAGTTCGTCTCGTTCGTACCTCTTCGTCGTCCCATTAGATCCGTTGGCCTTCTTTGGACCAAGTTCGTCTCGTTCGTCCATCTTCGTCCTCCCGTTAGATCCGTTGGCCTTCTTTGGACCAAGTTCGTCTCGTTCGTCCATCTTCGTCCTCGCATTAGATTCGTTGGCCTTCTTTGGAACAAGTTCGTCACGTTCGTCCATCTTCGTCCTCGCATCAGATCCGTTGTCCTTCTTTGGACCAAGTTCTTCTCTTTAGTCCCACCTTGTCCTCCCATTTGATCCTTTGGCATTCTTTATACCAAGTTCGTCTCGTTCGTCCATTTTCGTCCTCCCGTTAGATCCGTTGGCCTTCTTTCGACCAAGGTCGTCTCGTTCGTCCATCTTCGTCCTCGCCTTAGATCCGTTGGCCTTCTTTGGACCAGGTTCGTCACGTTCGTCCATCTTCGTCCTCGCATTAGATCCGTCGGCCTTCTTAGGACCAAGTTCGTCCCGTTCATCCATCATCGTGCATGCATTAGATCCGTTGGCCCTCTATGGACCAAGTTCGTCACGTTCGTCCATCTTCGTCCTTGTATTAGATCCGTCGGCCTTCTTTGGGCCAAGTTCGTCTCTTTAGTCCCACTTCGTTCTCCCATTTGATCCTTTGGCATTCATTGTACCAAGTTATTCTCGTTCGTCCATCTTCGTCCTCCCGTTAGATCCGTTGGCCTTCTTTGGACCAAGTTCGTCACGTTCATCCATCTCCGTCCTCCCGTTAGATCCGTTGGCCTTCTTTGGACCAAGTTCGTCATGTTCGTCCATCTTCGTCCTCGCGTTAGATACGTTGGCCTTCTTTGGAACACGTTCGTCCATCTTCGTCCAACATTAGATTCGTTGTCCTTCTTTGGAACAAGTTCGTCACGTTCGTCCATCTCCGTCATCCCGTTAGATCCGTTGGCCTTCTTTGGACCAAGTTTGACTCGTTCGTCCATCTTCGTCCTCCCGTTAGATCCGTTGGCCTTCTTTGGACCAAGTTCGTCTCTTTCGTCCATCTCCGTCCTCCCGTTAGATCTGTTGGCCTTCTTTGGACCAAGTTCGTCACGTTCGTCCATCTTCGTCCTCGCGTTAGATACGTTGGCCTTCTTTGGAACACGTTCGTCTCGTTCGTCCATCATCGTGCTTGCATTAGATCCGTTATCCTTCTTTGGACCAAGTTCGACTCGTTCGTCCATCTTCGTCCTCCCGTTAGATCCGTTGGCCTTCTTTGGACCAAGTTCGTCTCGTTCGTCCATCTCCGTCCTCCCGTTAGATCCGTTGGCCTTCTTTGGACCATGTCTGTGACGTTCGTCCATCTTCGTCCTCGCATCAGATACGTTCGCCTTCTTTGGAACAAGTTCGTCTCGTTCGTCCATCATCGTGCTTACATTAGATCCGTTATCCTCCTTTGGACCAAGTTCGACTCGTTTGTCCATCTTCGTACTCCCGTTAGATTCGTTGGCCTTCTTTGGACCAAATTCGTCTCTTTCGTCCATCTTCGTCCTCCCGTTAGATTCGTTGAACTTCTTTGGACCAAGTTCGTCACGTTCGTCCATCTTCGTCCTCGCATCAGATCTGTTGTCCTTCTTTGGACCAAGTTCGTGTCTTTAGTCCCACTTCGTCCTCCCATTTGATCCTTTGGCATTCTTTGTACCAAGTTCGTTTCGTTCGTACCTCTTCGTCGTCCCATTAGATCCGTTGGCCTTCTTTGGACCAAGTTCGTCTCGTTCGTCCATCTTCGTCCTCCCGTTAGATTCGTTGGCCTTCTTTGGACCAAGTTCGTCACGTTCGTCCATCTTCGTCCTCGCATCAGATCCGTTGTCCTCCTTTGGACCAAGTTCATCTCTTTAGTCCCACTTTGTCCTCCCATTTGATCCTTTGGCATTCTTTATACCAAGTTCGTCTCGTTCGTCCTTCTTCGTCATCCCATTAGATCTGTTGGCCTTCTTTGGACCAAGTTCGTCTCGTTCGTCCATCTTCGTCCTCGCATTAGATTCGTTGGCCATCTTTGGACCATGTTCGTCACGTTCGTCCTTCTTCGTCCTCCCGTTAGATCCGTTGGCCTTCTTTGGACCAAGTTCGTCTCTTTAGTCCCACTTCGTTCTCCCATTTGATCCTTTGGCATTCATTGTACCAAGTTATTCTCGTTCGTCCATCTTCGTCCTCCCGTTAGATCCGTTGGCCTTCTTTGGACCAAGTTCGTCACGTTCATCCATCTCCGTCCTCCCGTTAGATCCGTTGGCCTTCTTTGGACCAAGTTCGTCATGTTCGTCCATCTTCGTCCTCGCGTTAGATACGTTGGCCTTCTTTGGAACACGTTCGTCCATCTTCGTCCAACATTAGATTCGTTGTCCTTCTTTGGAACAAGTTCGTCACGTTCGTCCATCTCCGTCATCCCGTTAGATCCGTTGGCCTTCTTTGGACCAAGTTTGACTCGTTCGTCCATCTTCGTCCTCCCGTTAGATCCGTTGGCCTTCTTTGGACCAAGTTCGTCTCTTTCGTCCATCTCCGTCCTCCCGTTAGATCTGTTGGCCTTCTTTGGACCAAGTTCGTCACGTTCGTCCATCTTCGTCCTCGCGTTAGATACGTTGGCCTTCTTTGGAACACGTTCGTCTCGTTCGTCCATCATCGTGCTTGCATTAGATCCGTTATCCTTCTTTGGACCAAGTTCGACTCGTTCGTCCATCTTCGTCCTCCCGTTAGATCCGTTGGCCTTCTTTGGACCAAGTTCGTCTCGTTCGTCCATCTCCGTCCTCCCGTTAGATCCGTTGGCCTTCTTTGGACCATGTCTGTGACGTTCGTCCATCTTCGTCCTCGCATCAGATACGTTCGCCTTCTTTGGAACAAGTTCGTCTCGTTCGTCCATCATCGTGCTTACATTAGATCCGTTATCCTCCTTTGGACCAAGTTCGACTCGTTTGTCCATCTTCGTACTCCCGTTAGATTCGTTGGCCTTCTTTGGACCAAATTCGTCTCTTTCGTCCATCTTCGTCCTCCCGTTAGATTCGTTGAACTTCTTTGGACCAAGTTCGTCACGTTCGTCCATCTTCGTCCTCGCATCAGATCCGTTGTCCTTCTTTGGACCAAGTTCATGTCTTTAGTCCCACTTCGTCCTCCCATTTGATCCTTTGGCATTCTTTGTACCAAGTTCGTTTCGTTCGTACCTCTTCGTCGTCCCATTAGATCCGTTGGCCTTCTTTGGACCAAGTTCGTCTCGTTCGTCCATCTTCGTCCTCCCGTTAGATTCGTTGGCCTTCTTTGGACCAAGTTCGTCACGTTCGTCCATCTTCGTCCTCGCATCAGATCCGTTGTCCTCCTTTGGACCAAGTTCATCTCTTTAGTCCCACTTTGTCCTCCCATTTGATCCTTTGGCATTCTTTATACCAAGTTCGTCTCGTTCGTCCTTCTTCGTCATCCCATTAGATCTGTTGGCCTTCTTTGGACCAAGTTCGTCTCGTTCGTCCATCTTCGTCCTCGCATTAGATTCGTTGGCCATCTTTGGACCATGTTCGTCACGTTCGTCCTTCTTCGTCCTCCCGTTAGATCCGTTGGCCTTCTTTGGACCAAGTTCGTCTCGTTCGTCCATCTTCGTCCTCGAATTAGATTCGTTGGCCTTCTTTGGAACAAGTTTGTCACGTTCGTCCATCTTCGTCCTCGCATCAGATCCGTTGTCCTTCTTTGGACCAAGTTCGTCTCTTTAGTCCCACTTCGTCCTCCCATTTGATCCTTTGGCATTCTTTGTACCAAGTTCATCTCGTTCGTACCTCTTCGTCGTCCCATTAGATCCGTTGGCCTTCTTTGGACCAAGTTGGTCTCGTTCGTCCATCTTCGTCCTCCCATTAGAACCGTTGGCCTTCTTTGGACCAAGTTCGTCTCGTTCGTCCATCTTCGTCCTCCAGTTAGATCCGTTGGCCTTCTTTGGACCAAGTTCGTCTCGTTCGTCCATCTTTGTCCTCGTATTAGATTCGTTGGCCTTCTTTGGACCAAGATCGTCACGTTCGTCCATCTTCGTCCTCGCATCAGATCCGTTGTCCTTCTTTCGACCAAGTTCGTCTCTTTAGTCCCACTTCGTCCTCCCATTTGATCCTTTGGCATTCTTTGTACCAAGTTCGTCTCGTTCGTACCTCTTCGTCGTCCCATTAGATCCGTTGGCCTTCTTTGGACCAAGTTCGTCTCGTTCGTCCATCTTCGTCCTCCCGTTAGATCCGTTGGCCTTCTTTGGACCAAGTTCGTCTCGTTCGTCCATCTGCGTCCTCCCGTTAGATTCGTTGGCCTTCTTTGGACCAAGTTCGTCACGTTCGTCCATCTCCGTCCTCCCGTTAGATCCGTTGGCCTTCTTTGGACCATGTCTGTGACGTTCGTCCATCTTCGTCCTCGCATCAGATACGTTCGCCTTCTTTGGAACAAGTTCGTCTCGTTCGTCCATCATCGTGCTTACATTAGATCCGTTATCCTCCTTTGGACCAAGTTCCACTCGTTTGTCCATCTTCGTACTCCCGTTAGATTCGTTGGCCTTCTTTGGACCAAATTCGTCTCTTTCGTCCATCTTCGTCCTCCCGTTAGATTCGTTGAACTTCTTTGGACCAAGTTCGTCACGTTCGTCCATCTTCGTCCTCGCATCAGATTCGTTGTCCTTCTTTGGACAAAGTTCATCTCTTTAGTCCCACTTTGTCCTCCCGTTTGGTCCTTTGGCATTCTTTATACCAAGTTCGTCTCGTTCGTCCCTCTTCGTCGTCCCATTAGATCCGTTGGCCTTCTTTGGACCAAGTTCGTCTCGTTCGTCCATCTTCGTCCTCGCATTAGATTCGTTGGCCTTCTTTGGAACAAGTTCGTCACGTTCGTCCATCTTCGTCCTCGCATCAGATCCGTTGTCCTTCTTTGGACCAAGTTCTTCTCTTTAGTCCCACCTTGTCCTCCCATTTGATCCTTTGGCATTCTTTATACCAAGTTCGTCTCGTTCGTCCATTTTCGTCCTCCCGTTAGATCCGTTGGCCTTCTTTCGACCAAGGTCGTCTCGTTCGTCCATCTTCGTCCTCGCCTTAGATCCGTTGGCCTTCTTTGGACCAGGTTCGTCACGTTCGTCCATCTTCGTCCTCGCATTAGATCCGTCGGCCTTCTTAGGACCAAGTTCGTCCCGTTCATCCATCATCGTGCATGCATTAGATCCGTTGGCCCTCTTTGGACCAAGTTCGTCACGTTCGTCCATCTTCGTCCTTGTATTAGATCCGTCGGCCTTCTTTGGGCCAAGTTCGTCTCTTTAGTCCCACTTCGTTCTCCCATTTGATCCTTTGGCATTCATTGTACCAAGTTCTTCTCGTTCGTCCATCTTCGTCCTCCCGTTAGATCCGTTGGCCTTCTTTGGACCAAGTTCGTCACGTTCATCCATCTCCGTCCTCCCGTTAGATCCGTTGGCCTTCTTTGGACCAAGTTCGTCACGTTCGTCCATCTTCGTCCTCGCGTTAGATACGTTGGCCTTCTTTGGAACACGTTCGTCCATCTTCGTCCAACATTAGATTCGTTGTCCTTCTTTGGAACAAGTTCGTCACGTTCGTCCATCTTCGTGCTCGCATCAGATCCGTTGTCCTTCTTTGGACCAAGTTCGTCTCGTTCGTCCATCATCGTGCTTGCATTAGATCCGTTGGCCCTCTTTGGACCAAGTTCGTCACGTTCGTCCATCTTCGTCCTTGCATTAGATCCGTCGGCCTTCTTTGGGCCAAGTTCGTCTCTTTAGTCCCACTTCGTTCTCCCATTTGATCCTTTGGCATTCATTGTACCAAGTTCTTCTCGTTCGTCCATCTTCGTCCTCGCCTTAGATCCGTTGGCCTTCTTTGGACCAAGTTCGTCACGTTCGTCCATCTTCGTCCTCGCATTAGATCCGTTGGCCTTCTTTGGACCAAGTTTGACTCGTTCGTCCATCTTCGTCATCCCGTTAGATCCGTTGGCCTTCTTTGGACCAAGTTCATCTCTTTCGTCCATCTCCGTCCTCCCGTTAGATCTGTTGGCCTTCTTTGGACCAAGTTCGTCACGTTCGTCCATCTTCGTCCTCGCGTTAGATACGTTGGCCTTCTTTGGAACACGTTCGTCTCGTTCGTCCATCATCGTGCTTGCATTAGATCCGTTATCCTTCTTTGGACCAAGTTCGACTCGTTCGTCCATCTTCGTCCTCCCGTTAGATCCGTTGGCCTTCTTTGGACCAAGTTCGTCTCGTTCGTCCATCTCCGTCCTCCCGTTAGATCCGTTGGCCTTCTTTGGACCATGTCTGTGACGTTCGTCCATCTTCGTCCTCGCATCAGATACGTTCGCCTTCTTTGGAACAAGTTCGTCTCGTTCGTCCATCATCGTGCTTACATTAGATCCGTTATCCTCCTTTGGACCAAGTTTGACTCGTTTGTCCATCTTCGTACTCCCGTTAGATTCGTTGGCCTTCTTTGGACCAAATTCGTCTCTTTCGTCCATCTTCGTCCTCCCGTTAGATTCGTTGAACTTCTTTGGACCAAGTTCGTCACGTTCGTCCATCTTCGTCCTCGCATCAGATTCGTTGTCCTTCTTTGGACCAAGTTCGTGTCTTTAGTCCCACTTCGTCCTCCCATTTGATCCTTTGGCATTCTTTGTACCAAGTTCGTTTCGTTCGTACCTCTTCGTCGTCCCATTAGATCCGTTGGCCTTCTTTGGACCAAGTTCGTCTCGTTCGTCCATCTTCGTCCTCCCGTTAGATTCGTTGGCCTTCTTTGGACCAAGTTCGTCACGTTCGTCCATCTTCGTCCTCGCATCAGATCCGTTGTCCTCCTTTGGACCAAGTTCATCTCTTTAGTCCCACTTTGTCCTCCCATTTGATCCTTTGGCATTCTTTATACCAAGTTCGTCTCGTTCGTCCTTCTTCGTCATCCCATTAGATCTGTTGGCCTTCTTTGGACCAAGTTCGTCTCGTTCGTCCATCTTCGTCCTCGCATTAGATTCGTTGGCCATCTTTGGACCATGTTCGTCACGTTCGTCCTTCTTCGTCCTCCCGTTAGATCCGTTGGCCTTCTTTGGACCAAGTTCGTCTCGTTCGTCCATCTTCGTCCTCGAATTAGATTCGTTGGCCTTCTTTGGAACAAGTTTGTCACGTTCGTCCATCTTCGTCCTCGCATCAGATCCGTTGTCCTTCTTTGGACCAAGTTCGTCTCTTTAGTCCCACTTCGTCCTCCCATTTGATCCTTTGGCATTCTTTGTACCAAGTTCGTCTCGTTCGTACCTCTTCGTCGTCCCATTAGATCCGTTGGCCTTCTTTGGACCAAGTTGGTCTCGTTCGTCCATCTTCGTCCTCCCGTTAGAACCGTTGGCCTTCTTTGGACCAAGTTCGTCTCGTTCGTCCATCTTCGTCCTCCCGTTAGATCCGTTGGCCTTCTTTGGACCAAGTTCGTCTCGTTCGTCCATCTTTGTCCTCGTATTAGATTCGTTGGCCTTCTTTGGACCAAGATCGTCACGTTCGTCCATCTTCGTCCTCGCATCAGATCCGTTGTCCTTCTTTCGACCAAGTTCGTCTCTTTAGTCCCACTTCGTCCTCCCATTTGATCCTTTGGCATTCTTTGTACCAAGTTCGTCTCGTTCGTACCTCTTCGTCGTCCCATTAGATCCGTTGGCCTTCTTTGGACCAAGTTCGTCTCGTTCGTCCATCTTCGTCCTCCCGTTAGATCCGTTGGCCTTCTTTGGACCAAGTTCATCTCGTTCGTCCATCTTCGTCCTCCCGTTAGATTCGTTGGCCTTCTTTGGACCAAGTTCGTCACGTTCATCCATCTTCGTCCTCGCATCAGATTCGTTGTCCTTCTTTGGACAAAGTTCATCTCTTTAGTCCCACTTTGTCCTCCCGTTTGGTCCTTTGGCATTCTTTATACCAAGTTCGTCTCGTTCGTCCCTCTTCGTCGTCCCATTAGATCCGTTGGCCTTCTTTGGACCAAGTTCGTCTCGTTCGTCCATCTTCGTCCTCGCATTAGATTCGTTGGCCTTCTTTGGAACAAGTTCGTCACGTTCGTCCATCTTCGTCCTCGCATCAGATCCGTTGTCCTTCTTTGGACCAAGTTCTTCTCTTTAGTCCCACCTTGTCCTCCCATTGGATCCTTTGGCATTCTTTATACCAAGTTCGTCTCGTTCGTCCATTTTCGTCCTCCCGTTAGATCCGTTGGCCTTCTTTCGACCAAGGTCGTCTCGTTCGTCCATCTTCGTCCTCGCCTTAGATCCGTTGGCCTTCTTTGGACCAGGGTCGTCACGTTCGTCCATCTTCGTCCTCGCATTAGATCCGTCGGCCTTCTTAGGACCAAGTTCGTCCCGTTCATCCATCATCGTGCATGCATTAGATCCGTTGGCCCTCTTTGGACCAAGTTCGTCACGTTCGTCCATCTTCGTCCTTGTATTAGATCCGTCGGCCTTCTTTGGGCCAAGTTCGTCTCTTTAGTCCCACTTCGTTCTCCCATTTGATCCTTTGGCATTCATTGTACCAAGTTCTTCTCGTTCGTCCATCTTCGTCCTCCCGTTAGATCCGTTGGCCTTCTTTGGACCAAGTTCGTCACGTTCATCCATCTCCGTCCTCCCGTTAGATCCGTTGGCCTTCTTTGGACCAAGTTCGTCACGTTCGTCCATCTTCGTCCTCGCGTTAGATACGTTGGCCTTCTTTGGAACACGTTCGTCCATCTTCGTCCAACATTAGATTCGTTGTCCTTCTTTGGAACAAGTTCGTCACGTTCGTCCATCTTCGTCCTCGCATCAGATCCGTTGTCCTTCTTTGGACCAAGTTCGTCTCGTTCGTCCATCATCGTGCTTGCATTAGATCCGTTGGCCCTCTTTGGACCAAGTTCGTCACGTTCGTCCATCTTCGTCCTTGCATTAGATCCGTCGGCCTTCTTTGGGCCAAGTTCGTCTCTTTAGTCCCACTTCGTTCTCCCATTTGATCCTTTGGCATTCATTGTACCAAGTTCTTCTCGTTCGTCCATCTTCGTCCTCGCCTTAGATCCGTTGGCCTTCTTTGGACCAAGTTCGTCACGTTCGTCCATCTTCGTCCTCGCATTAGATCCGTTGGCCTTCTTTGGACCAAGTTTGACTCGTTCGTCCATCTTCGTCCTCCCGTTAGATCCGTTGGCCTTCTTTGGACCATGTTCATCTCTTTCGTCCATCTCCGTCCTCCCGTTAGATCTGTTGGCCTTCTTTGGACCAAGTTCGTCACGTTCGTCCATCTTCGTCCTCGCGTTAGATACGTTGGCCTTCTTTGGAACACGTTCGTCTCGTTCGTCCATCATCGTGCTTGCATTAGATCCGTTATCCTTCTTTGGACCAAGTTCGACTCGTTCGTCCATCTTCGTCCTCCCGTTAGATCCGTTGGCCTTCTTTGGACCAAGTTCGTCTCGTTCGTCCATCTCCGTCCTCCCGTTAGTTCCGTTCACCTTCTTTGGACCATGTCTGTGACGTTCGTCCATCTTCGTCCTCGCATCAGATACGTTCGCCTTCTTTGGAACAAGTTCGTCTCGTTCGTCCATCATCGTGCTTACATTAGATCCGTTATCCTCCTTTGGACCAAGTTCGACTCGTTTGTCCATCTTCGTACTCCCGTTAGATTCGTTGGCCTTCTTTGGACCAAATTCGTCTCTTTCGTCCATCTTCGTCCTCCCGTTAGATTCGTTGAACTTCTTTGGACCAAGTTCGTCACGTTCGTCCATCTTCGTCCTCGCATCAGATCCGTTGTCCTTCTTTGGACCAAGTTCGTCTCTTTAGTCCCACTTCGTCCTCCCATTTGATCTTTTGGCATTCTTTGTACCAAGTTCGTTTCGTTCGTACCTCTTCGTCGTCCCATTAGATCCGTTGGCATTCTTTGGACCAAGTTAGTCTCGTTCGTCCATCTTCGTCCTCCCGTTAGATTCGTTGGCCTTCTTTGGACCAAGTTCGTCACGTTCGTCCATCTTCGTCCTCGCATCAGATCCGTTGTCCTTCTTTGGACCAAGTTCATCTCTTTAGTCCCACTTTGTCCTCCCATTTGATCCTATGGCATTCTTTATACCAAGTTCGTCTCGTTCGTCCCTCTTCGTCGTCCCATTAGATCCGTTGGCCTTCTTTGGACCAAGTTTGTCTCGTTCGTCCATCATCGTCCTCGCATTAGATTCGTTGGCCTTCTTTGGACCATGTTCGTCCATCTTCGTCCTCGCATTACATCCGTTGGCCTTCTTTGGACCAACTTCGTCTCGTTCGTCCATCTTCGTCCTCGCATTAGATTAGTTGGCCTTCTTTGGAACAAGTTCGTCACGTTCGTCCATCTTCGTCCTCGCATCAGATCCGTTGTCCTTCTTTGGACCAAGTTCGTCTCTTCAGTCCCACTTCGTCCTCCCATTTGATCCTTTGGCATTCTTTGTACCAAGTTCGTCTCGTTCGTACCTCTTCGTCGTCCCATTAGATCCGTTGGCCTTCCTCGGACCAAGTTCGTGTCGTTCGTCCATCTTCGTCCTCCCGTTAGATCCGTTGGCCTTCTTTGGACAAAGTTCGTCTCGTTCGTCCATCTTCGTCGTCGCATTAGATTCGTTGGCCTTCGTTGGACCAAGTATGTCTCGTTCGTCCATCTTTGTCCTCGTATTAGATTCGTTGGCCTTCTTTGGACCAAGTTCGTCACGTTCGTCCATCTTCGTCCTCCCATCAGATCCGTTGTCCTTCTTTCGACCAAGTTCGTCTCTTTAGTCCCACTTCGTCCTCCCATTTGATCCTTTGGCATTCTTTGTGCCAAGTTCGTCTCGTTCGTACCTCTTCGTCGTCCCATTAGATCCGTTGGCCTTCTTTGGACCAAGTTCGTCTCGTTCGTCCATCTTCGTCCTCCCGTTAGATCCGTTGGCCTTCTTTGGACCAAGTTCGTCTCGTTCGTCCATCATCGTGCTAGCATTAGATCCGTTGGCCTTCTTTGGACCAAGTTCGTCACGTTCGTCCATCTTCGTCCTTGCATTAGATCCGTTGGCCTTCTTTGGACCATGTTCGTCTCTTTAGTCCCACTTCGTGCTCCCATTTGATCCTTTGGAATTCATTGTACCAAGTTCGTCTCGTTCGTCCATCTTCGTCCTCGTATTAGATTCGTTGGCCTTCTTTGGACCATGTTCGTCACGTTCGTCCTTCTTCGTCCTCGCATTACATCCGTTGGCCTTCTTTGACCAAGTTCGTCTCGTTCGTCCATCTTCGTCCTCGCATTAGATTCGTTGGCTTTCTTTGGAACAAGTTCGTCACGTTCGTCCATCTTCGTCCTCGCATCAGATCCGTTGTCCTTCTTTGGACCAAGTTCGTCTCTTTAGTCCCACTTCGTCCTCCCATTTGATCCTTTGGCATTCTTTGTACCAAGTTTCTCTCGTTCGTACCTCTTCGTCGTCCCATTAGATCCGTTGGCCTTTTTTGGACCAAGTTCGTCTCGTTCGTCCATCTTCCTCCTCCCGTTAGATCCGTTGGCCTTGTTTGGACCAAGTTCGTCTCGTTCGTCCATCTTCGTCCTCCCGTTAGATCTGTTGGCCTTGTTTGGACCAAGTTCGTCTCGTTCGTCCATCTTCGTCCTCGCATTAGATTCGTTGGCCTTCATTGGACCAAGTTCGTCACGTTCGTCCATCTTCGTCCTTGCATCAGATCCGTTGTCCTTCTTTGGACCAAGTTCATCTCTTTAGTCCCACTTTGTCCTCCCATTTGATCCTTTGGCATTCTTTATACCAAGTTCGTCTCGTTCGTCCCTCTTCGTCGTCCCATTAGATCCGTTGGCCTTCTTTGGACCAAGTTTGTCTCGTTCGTCCATCATCGTCCTCGCATTAGATTCGTTGGCCTTCTTTGGACCATGTTCGTCCATCTTCGTCCTCGCATTACATCCGTTGGCCTTCTTTGGACCAACTTCGTCTCGTTCGTCCATCTTCGTCCTCGCATTAGATTCGTTGGCCTTCTTTGGAACAAGTTCGTCACGTTCGTCCATCTTCGTCCTCGCATCAGATCCGCTGTCCTTCTTTGGACCAAGTTCGTCTCTTCAGTCCCACTTCGTCCTCCCATTTGATCCTTTGGCATTCTTTGTACCAAGTTCGTCTCGTTCGTACCTCTTCGTCGTCCCATTAGATCCGTTGGCCTTCCTCGGACCAAGTTCGTGTCGTTCGTCCATCTTCGTCCTCCCGTTAGATCCGTTGGCCTTCTTTGGACAAAGTTCGTCTCGTTCGTCCATCTTCGTCGTCGCATTAGATCCGTTGGCCTTCATTGGACCAAGTATGTCTCGTTCGTCCATCTTTGTCCTCGTATTAGATTCGTTGGCCTTCTTTGGACCAAGTTCGTCACGTTCGTCCATCTTCGTCCTCCCATCAGATCCGTTGTCCTTCTTTCGACCAAGTTCGTCTCTTTAGTCCCACTTCGTCCTCCCATTTGATCCTTTGGCATTCTTTGTGCCAAGTTCGTCTCGTTCGTACCTCTTCATCGTCCCATTAGATCCGTTGGCCTTCTTTGGACCAAGTTCGTCTCGTTCGTCCATCTTCGTCCTCCCGTTAGATCCGTTGGCCTTCTTTGGACCAAGTTCGTCTCGTTCGTCCATCATCGTGCTAGCATTAGATCCGTTGGCCTTCTTTGGACCAAGTTCGTCACGTTCGTCCATCTTCGTCCTTGCATTAGATCCGTTGGCCTTCTTTGGACCATGTTCGTCTCTTTAGTCCCACTTCGTGCTCCCATTTGATCCTTTGGAATTCATTGTACCAAGTTCGTCTCGTTCGTCCATCTTCGTCCTCGCATTAGATTCGTTGGCCTTCTTTGGACCATGTTCGTCACGTTCGTCCTTCTTCGTCCTCGCATTACATCCGTTGGCCTTCTTTGACCAAGTTCGTCTCGTTCGTCCATCTTCGTCCTCGCATTAGATTCGTTGGCTTTCTTTGGAACAAGTTCGTCACGTTCGTCCATCTTCGTCCTCGCATCAGATCCGTTGTCCTTCTTTGGACCAAGTTCGTCTCTTTAGTCCCACTTCGTCCTCCCATTTGATCCTTTGGCATTCTTTGTACCAAGTTCGTCTCGTTCGTACCTCTTCGTCGTCCCATTAGATCCGTTGGCCTTTTTTGGACCAAGTTCGTCTCGTTCGTCCATCTTCCTCCTCCCGTTAGATCCGTTGGCCTTGTTTGGACCAAGTTCGTCTAGTTCGTCCATCTTCGTCCTCCCGTTAGATCCGTTGGCCTTGTTTGGACCAAGTTCGTCTCGTTCGTCCATCTTCGTCCTCGCATTAGATTCGTTGGCCTTCTTTGGAACAAGTTCGTCACGTTCGTCCATCTTCGTCCTCGCATCAGATCCGTTGTCCTTCTTTGGACCAAGTTCGTCTCTTCAGTCCCACTTCGTCCTCCCATTTGATCCTTTGGCATTCTTTGTACCAAGTTCGTCTCGTTCGTACCTCTTCGTCGTCCCATTAGATCCGTTGGCCTTCCTCGGACCAAGTTCGTGTCGTTCGTCCATCTTCGTCCTCCCATTAGATCCGTTGGCCTTCTTTGGACCAAGTTCGTCTCGTTCGTCCATCTTCGTCGTCGCATTAGATCCGTTGGCCTTCGTTGCACCAAGTATGTCTCGTTCGTCCATCTTTGTCCTCGTATTAGATTCGTTGGCCTTCTTTGGACCAAGTTCGTCACGTTCGTCCATCTTCGTCCTCCCATCAGATCCGTTGTCCTTCTTTCGACCAAGTTCGTCTCTTTAGTCCCACTTCGTCCTCCCATTTGATCCTTTGGCATTCTTTGTGCCAAGTTCGTCTCGTTCGTACCTCTTCGTCGTCCCATTAGATCTGTTGGCCTTCTTTGGACCAAGTTCGTCTCGTTCGTCCATCTTCCTCCTCCCGTTAGATCCGTTGGCCTTGTTTGGACCAAGTTCGTCTCGTTCGTCCATCTTCGTCCTCCCGTTAGATCTGTTGGCCTTGTTTGGACCAAGTTCGTCTCGTTCATCCATCTTCGTCCTCGCATTAGATTCGTTGGCCTTCTTTGGACCAAGTTCGTCACGTTCGTCCATCTTCGTCCTCGCATCAGATCCGTTGTCCTTCTTTGGACCAAGTTCATCTCTTTAGTCCCACTTTGTCCTCCCATTTGATCCTTTGGCATTCTTTATACCAAGTTCGTCTCGTTCGTCCCTCTTCGTCGTCCCATTAGATCCGTTGGCCTTCTTTGGACCAAGTTTGTCTCGTTCGTCCATCATCGTCCTCGCATTAGATTCGTTGGCCTTCTTTGGACCATGTTCGTCCATCTTCGTCCTCGCATTACAACCGTTGGCCTTCTTTGGACCAACTTCGTCTCGTTCGTCCATCTTCGTCCTCGCATTAGATTCGTTGGCCTTCTTTGGAACAAGTTCGTCACGTTCGTCCATCTTCGTCCTCGCATCAGATCCGTTGTCCTTCTTTGGACCAAGTTCGTCTCTTCAGTCCCACTTCGTCCTCCCATTTGATCCTTTGGCATTCTTTGTACCAAGTTCGTCTCGTTCGTACCTCTTCGTCGTCCCATTAGATCCGTTGGCCTTCCTCGGACCAAGTTCGTGTCGTTCGTCCATCTTCGTCCTCCCGTTAGATCCGTTGGCCTTCTTTGGACAAAGTTCGTCTCGTTCGTCCATCTTCGTCGTCGCATTAGATCCGTTGGCCTTCATTGGACCAAGTATGTCTCGTTCGTCCATCTTTGTCCTCGTATTAGATTCGTTGGCCTTCTTTGGACCAAGTTCGTCACGTTCGTCCATCTTCGTCCTCCCATCAGATCCGTTGTCCTTCTTTCGACCAAGTTCGTCTCTTTAGTCCCACTTCGTCCTCCCATTTGATCCTTTGGCATTCTTTGTGCCAAGTTCGTCTCGTTCGTACCTCTTCATCGTCCCATTAGATCCGTTGGCCTTCTTTGGACCAAGTTCGTCTCGTTCGTCCATCTTCGTCCTCCAGTTAGATCCGTTGGCCTTCTTTGGACCAAGTTCGTCTCGTTCGTCCATCATCGTGCTAGCATTAGATCCGTTGGCCTTCTTTGGACCAAGTTCGTCACGTTCGTCCATCTTCGTCCTTGCATTAGATCCGTTGGCCTTCTTTGGACCATGTTCGTCTCTTTAGTCCCACTTCGTGCTCCCATTTGATCCTTTGGAATTCATTGTACCAAGTTCGTCTCGTTCGTCCATCTTCGTCCTCGCATTAGATTCGTTGGCCTTCTTTGGACCATGTTCGTCACGTTCGTCCTTCTTCGTCCTCGCATTACATCCGTTGGCCTTCTTTGACCAAGTTCGTCTCGTTCGTCCATCTTCGTCCTCGCATTAGATTCGTTGGCTTTCTTTGGAACAAGTTCGTCACGTTCGTCCATCTTCGTCCTCGCATCAGATCCGTTGTCCTTCTTTGGACCAAGTTCGTCTCTTTAGTCCCACTTCGTCCTCCCATTTGATCCTTTGGCATTCTTTGTACCAAGTTCGTCTCGTTCGTACCTCTTCGTCGTCCCATTAGATCCGTTGGCCTTTTTTGGACCAAGTTCGTCTCGTTCGTCCATCTTCCTCCTCCCGTTAGATCCGTTGGCCTTGTTTGGACCAAGTTCGTCTAGTTCGTCCATCTTCGTCCTCCCGTTAGATCCGTTGGCCTTGTTTGGACCAAGTTCGTCTCGTTCGTCCATCTTCGTCCTCGCATTAGATTCGTTGGCCTTCTTTGGACCAAGTTCGTCACGTTCGTCCATCTTCGTCCTCGCATCAGATCCGTTGTCCTTCTTTGGACCAAGTTCATCTCTTTAGTCCCACTTCGTCCTCCCATTTGATCCTTTGGCATTCTTTGTACCAAGTTCGTCTCGTTCGTACCTCTTCGTCGTCCCATTAGATCCGTTGGCCTTTTTTGGACCAAGTTCGTCTCGTTCGTCCATCTTCCTCCTCCCGTTAGATCCGTTGGCCTTGTTTGGACCAAGTTCGTCTAGTTCGTCCATCTTCGTCCTCCCGTTAGATCCGTTGGCCTTGTTTGGACCAAGTTCGTCTCGTTCGTCCATCTTCGTCCTCGCATTAGATTCGTTGGCCTTCTTTGGAACAAGTTCGTCACGTTCGTCCATCTTCGTCCTCACATCAGATCCGTTGTCCTTCTTTGGACCAAGTTCGTCTCTTCAGTCCCACTTGGTCCTCCCATTTGATCCTTTGGCATTCTTTGTACCAAGTTCGTCTCGTTCGTACCTCTTCGTCGTCCCATTAGATCCGTTGGCCTTCCTCGGACCAAGTTCGTGTCGTTCGTCCATCTTCGTCCTCCCGTTAGATCCGTTGGCCTTCTTTGGACCAAGTTCGTCTCGTTCGTCCATCTTCGTCGTCGCATTAGATCCGTTGGCCTTCGTTGCACCAAGTATGTCTCGTTCGTCCATCTTTGTCCTCGTATTAGATTCGTTGGCCTTCTTTGGACCAAGTTCGTCACGTTCGTCCATCTTCGTCCTCCCATCAGATCCGTTGTCCTTCTTTCGACCAAGTTCGTCTCTTTAGTCCCACTTCGTCCTCCCATTTGATCCTTTGGCATTCTTTGTGCCAAGTTCGTCTCGTTCGTACCTCTTCGTCGTCCCATTAGATCTGTTGGCCTTCTTTGGACCAAGTTCGTCTCGTTCGTCCATCTTCGTCCTCCCGTTAGATCCGTTGGCCTTCTTTGGACCAAGTTCGTCTCGTTCGTCCATCTTCGTCCTCGCGTTAGATCCGTTGGCCTTCTTAGGACCAAGTTCGTCTCGTTCGTCCATCATCGTGCTAGCATTAGATCCGTTGGCCTTCTTTGGACCATGTTCGTCACGTTCGTCCATCTTCGTCCTTGCATTAGATCCGTTGGCCTTCTTTGGACCATGTTCGTCTCTTTAGTCCCACTTCGTGCTCCCATTTGATCCTTTGGAATTCATTGTACCAAGTTCGTCTCGTTCGTCCATCTTCGTCCTCGCATTAGATTCGTTGGCCTTCTTTGGACCATGTTCGTCACGTTCGTCCTTCTTCGTCCTCGCATTACATCCGTTGGCCTTCTTTGGACCAAGTTCGTCTCGTTCGTCCATCTTCGTCCTCGCATTAGATTCGTTGGCTTTCTTTGGAACAAGTTCGTCACGTTCGTCCATCTTCGTCCTCGCATCAGATCCGTTGTCCTTCTTTGGACCAATTTCGTCTCTTTAGTCCCACTTCGTCCTCCCATTTGATCCTTTGGCATTCTTTGTACCAAGTTCGTCTCGTTCGTACCTCTTCGTCGTCCCATTAGATCCGTTGGCCTTTTTTGGACCAAGTTCGTCTCGTTCGTCCATCTTCGTCCTCCCGTTAGATCCGTTGGCCTTGTTTGGACCAAGTTCGTCTCGTTCGTCCATCTTCGTCCTCCCGTTAGATCCATTGGCCTTGTTTGGACCAAGTTCGTCTCGTTCGTCCATCTTCGTCCTCGCATTAGATTCGTTGGCCTTCTTTGGAACAAGTTCGTCACGTTCGTCCATCTTCGTCCTCGCATCAGATCCGTTGTCCTTCTTTGGACCAAGTTCTTCTCTTTAGTCCCACCTTGTCCTCCCATTTGATCCTTTGGCATTCTTTATACCAAGTTCGTCTCGTTCATCCATTTTCGTCCTCCCGTTAGATCCGTTGGCCTTCTTTGGACCAAGTTTTTCTCGTTCGTCCATCTTCGTCCTCGCCTTAGATCCGTTGGCCTTCTTTGAAACAGGTTCGTCACGTTCGTTCATCTTCGTGCTCGCATTAGATCCGTTGGCCTTCTTAGGACCAAGTTCGTCTCGTTCGTCCATCATCGTGCTTGCATTAGATCCGTTGGCCCTATTAGGACCAAGTTCGTCACGTTCGTCCATCTTCGTCCTTGCATTAGATCCGTTGGCCTTCTTTGGGCCAAGTTCGTCTCTTTAGTCCCACTTCGTGCTCCCATTTAATCCTTTGGCATTCATTGTACCAAGTTCGTCTCGTTCGTCCATCTTCGTCCTCGCATTAGATCCGTTGACCTTCTTTGGACCAAGTTCGTCACGTTCGTCCATCTTCGTCCTCGCATTAGATCCGTTGGCCTTGTTTGGACCAAGTTCGTCTCGTTCGTCCATCTGCATCCTCCCGTTAGATCCGTTGGCCTTGTTTGGACAAAGTTCGTCTCGTTCGTCCATCTCCGTCCTCCCGTTAGATCCGTTGGCCTTCTTTGGACCAAGTTTGTCACGTTCGTCCATCTTCGTCCTCGCATTAGATACGTTGGCCTTCTTTGGAACAAGTTCGTCTCGTTCGTCCATCATCGTGCTTGCATTAGATCCGTTATCCTCCTTTGGACCAAGTTCGACTCGTTCGTCCATCTTCGTCCTCTCGTTAGATTTGTTGGCCTTCTTTGGACCAAGTTCGTCTCTTTCGTCCATCTTCGTCCTCCCGTTAGATCCGTTGGCCTTCTTTGGAACAAGTTCGTCACGTTCGTCCATCTTCGTCCTCGTATCAGATCCGTTGTCCTTCTTTGGACCATGTTGGTCTCTTTAGTCCCACTTCGTCCTCCCATTTGATCCTTTGGCATTCTTTGTACCAAGTTCGTTTCGTTCGTACCTCTTCGTCGTCCCATTAGATCCGTTGGCCTTCTTTGGACCAAGTTCGTCTCATTCGTCCATCTTCGTCCTCCCGTTAGATTCGTTGGCCTTCTTTGGACCAAGTTCGTCACGTTCGTCCATCTTCGTCCTCGCATCAGATCCGTTGTCCTTCTTTCGACCAAGTTCATCTCTTTAGTCCCACTTTGTCCTCCCATTTGATCCTTTGGCATTCTTTATACCAAGTTGGTCTCGTTCGTCCCTCTTCGTCGTCCCATTAGATCCGTTGGCCTTCTTTGGACCAAGTTCGTCTCGTTCGTCCATCTTCGTCCTCGCATTAGATTCGTTGGCCTTCTTTGGAACAAGTTCGTCACGTTCGTCCATCTTCGTCCTCGCATCAGATCCGTTGTTTTTCTTTGGACCAAGTTCGTCTCTTTAGTCCCACTTCGTCCTCCCATTTGATCCTTTGGCATTCTTTGTACCAAGTTCGTCTCGTTCGTACCTCTTCGTCGTCCCATTAGATCCGTTGGCCTTCTTTGGACCAAGTTGGTCTCGTTCGTCCATCTTCATCCTCCCGTTAGATCCGTTGGCCTTCTTTGGACCAAGTTCGTCTTGTTCGTCCATCTTCGTCCTCCCGTTAGATCCGTTGGCCTTCTTTGGACCAAGGTCGTCTCGTTCGTCCATCTTCGTCCACGCATTAGATTCGTTGGCCTATTTTGGACCAAGTTCGTCACGTTCGTCCATCTTCGTCCTCGCATCAGATCCGTTGTCCTTCTTTGGACCAAGTTCATCTCTTTAGTCCCACTTTGTCCTCCCATTTGATCCTTTGGCGTTCTTTATACCAAGTTCGTCTCGTTCGTCCCTCTTCGTCGTCCCATTAGATCCGTTGGCCTTCTTTGGACCAAGTTCGTCTCGTTCGTGCATCTTCGTCCTCGCATTAGATGCGTTGGCCTTCTTTGGACCAAGTTCGTCTCGTTCGTCCATCTTTGTCCTCGTATTAGATTCGTTGGCCTTCTTTGGACCAAGTTCGTCACGTTCGTCCATCTTCGTCCTCGCATCAGATCCGTTGTCTTTCTTTGGACCAAGTTCGTCTCTTTAGTCCCACTTCGTCCTCCCATTTGATCCTTTGGCATTCTTTGTACCAAGTTCGTCTCGTTCGTACCTCTTCGTCGTCCCATTAGATCCGTTGGCCTTCTTTGGACCAAGTTCGTATCGTTCGTCCATCTTCGTCCTCCCGTTAGATCCGTTGGCCTTGTTTTGACCAAGTTCGTCTCGTTCGTCCATCATCGTCCTCCCGTTAGATCTGTTGGCCTTGTTTGGACCAAGTTCGTCTCGTTCGTCCATCTTCGTCCTCGCATTAGATTCGTTGGCCTTCTTTGGACCAAGTTCGTCACGTTCGTCCTTCTTCGTCCTCGCATCAGATCCGTTGTCCTTCTTTGGACCAAGTTTTTCTCTTTAGTCCCACCTTGTCCTCCCATTTGATCCTTTGGCATTCTTTATACCAAGTTCGTCTCGTTCGTCCATTTTCGTCCTCCCGTTAGATCCGTTGGCCTTCTTTGGACCAAATTCATCTCGTTCGTCCATCTTCGTCCTCGCCTTAGATCCGTTGGCCTTCTTAGGACCAAGTTCGTCTCGTTCGTCCATCATCGTGCTTGCATTAGATCCGTTGCCTTCTGTGGACCAAGTTCGTCTCTTTAGTCCCACTTCGTGCTCCCATTTGGTCCTTTGGCATTCATTGTACCAAGTTCGTCTCGTTCGTCCTTCTTCGTCCTCGCATTAGATCCGTTGGCCTTCTTTGGACCAAGTTCGACTCGTTCGTCCATCTTCGTCCTCCCGTTAGATCCGTTGGCCTTCGTTGGACCAAGTTCGTCTCGTTCGTCCATCTCCGTCCTCCTGTTAGATCCGTTGGCCTTCTTTGGACCAAGTTTGTCACGTTCGTCCATCTTCGTCCTCGCGTTAGATACGTTGGCCTTCTTTGGAACAAGTTTGTCTCGTTCGCCCATCATCGTGCTTGCATTAGATCCGTTATCCTCCTTTGGACCAAGTTTGACTCGTTCGTCCATCTTCGTTCTCCCGTTAGATTCATTGGCCTTCTTTGGACCAAGTTCGTCTCTTTCGTCCATCTTCGTCCTCCCGTTAGATCCGTTGGCCTTCTTTGGACCAAGTTCGTCTCGTTCCTCCCCGCATTAGATTCGTTGGCCTTCTTTGGACCAAGTTCGTCACGTTCGTCCATCTTCGTCCTCGCATCAGATCCGTTGTCCTTCTTTGGACCAAGTTCGTCTCCTTAGTCCCACTTCGTCCTCCCATTCGATCCTTTGGCATTCTTTGTACCAAGTTCATTTCGTTCGTACCTCTTCGTCGTCCCATTAGATCCGTTGGCCATCTTTGGACCAAGTTCGTCACGTTCGTCCATCTTCGTCCTCGCATCAGATCCGTTGTCCTTCTTTGGACCAAGTTCATCTCTTTAGTCCCATTTTGTCCTCCCATTTGATCCTTTGGCATTCTTTATACCAAGTTCGTCTCGTTCGTCCCTCTTCGTCGTCCCATTAGATCCGTTGGCCTTCTTTGGACCAAGTTCGTCTCGTTCGTCCATCTTCGTCCTCGCATTAGATTCGTTGGCCTTATTTGGACCATGTTCGTCACGTTCGTCCATCTTCGTCCTCGCATTACATCCGTTGGCCTTCTTTGGACCATGTTCGTCTCGTTCATCCATCTTCGTCCTCGTATTAGATTCGTTGGCCTTCTTTGGAACAAGTTTGTCACGTTCGTCCATCTTCGTCCTCGCATCAGATCTGTTGTCCTTCTTTGGACCAAGTTCGTCTCTTTTGTCCCACTTCGTCCTCCCATTTGATCCTTTGGCATTCTTTGTACCAAGTTCGTCTCGTTCGTAACTCTTCGTCGTCCCATTAGATCCGTTGGCCTTCTTTGGACCAAGTTGGTCTCGTTCGTCCATCTTCGTCCTCCCGTTAGATCTGTTGGCCTTCTTTGGACCAAGTTCGTCTCGTTCGTCCATCTTCGTCCTCCCGTTAGATCCTTTGGCCTTCTGTGGACCAAGTTCGTCTCGTTCGTCCATCTTCGTCCTCGCATTAGATCCGTTGGCCTTCTTTGGACCAAGTTCATCTCTTTAGTCCCACTTTGTCCTCCCATTTGATCCTTTGGCATTCTTTGTACCAAGTTCGTCTCGTTCGTCCCTCTTCGTCCTCCCGTTTGATCCGTTGGCCTTCTTCGGACCAAGTTCGTCTCGTTCGTCCATCTTCGTCCTCCCGTTAGATCCTTTGGCCTTCTTTGGACCAAGTTCGTCTCGTTCGTCCATCTTCGTCCTCGCATTAGATCCGTTGGCCTTCTTTGGACCAAGTTCGTCTCTTTAGTCCCACTTCGTCCTCCCATTTGATCCTTTGGCATTCTTTGTACCAAGTTCGTCTCGTTCGTCCCTCTTCGTCCTCCCGTTAGATCCGTTGGCCTTCTTTGGACCAAGTTCGTCTCGTTCGTCCATCTTCGTCCTCCCGTTAGATTCGTTGGCCTTCTTTGGACCAAGTTCGTCACGTTCGTCCATCTTCGTCCTCGCATCAGATCCGTTGTCCTTCATTGGACCAAGTTCATCTCTTTAGTCCCACTTTGTCCTCCCATTTGATCCTTTGGCATTCTTTATACCAAGTTCGTCTCGTTCGTCCCTCTTCGTAGTCCCATTAGATCCGTTGGCCTTCTTTGGACCAAGTTCGTCTCGTTCGTCCATCTTCGTCCTCGCATTAGAATTGTTGGCCTTCTTTGGACTAAGTTCGTCACGTTCGTCCATCTTCGTCCTCGCATCAGATCCGTTGTCCTTCTTTGGACCAAGTTCGTCTCTTTAGTCCCACTTCGTCCTCCCATTTGATCCTTTGGCATTCTTTGTACCAAGTTTGTCTCGTTCGTACCCCTTCGTCGTCCCATTAGATCCGTTGGCCTTCTTTGGACCAAGTTCGTCTCGTTCGTCCATCTTCGTCCTCCCGTTAGATCCGTTGGCCTTCTTTGGACCAAGTTCGTCTCGTTCGTCCATTTTCGTCCTCCCGTTAGATCCGTTGGCCTTCTTTGGACCAAGTTCGTCTCGTTCGTCCATCTTCGTCCTCGCCTTAGATCCGTTGGCCTTGTTTGGACCAAGTTCGTAAAGTTCGTCCATCTTCGTCCTTGCATTAGATCCGTTGGCCTTCTTTGGACCAAGTTCGTCTCTTTAGTCCCACTTCGTGCTCCCATTTGATCCTTTGGCATTTATTGTACCAAGTTCGTCTCGTTCGTCCATCTTCGTCCTCGCCTTAGATCCGTTGGCCTTCTTTGGTCCAAGTTCGTCACGTTCGTCCATCTTCGTCCTCGCATTAGATACGTTGGCCTTCTTTGGAACAAGTTCGTCTCGTTCGTCCATCTTCGTCCTCGCCTTAGATCCGTTGGCCTTCTTTGGAACAAGTTCGTCACGTTCGTCCATCCTCGTCCTCGCATCAGATCCAATGTCCTTCTTTGGACCAAGTTCGTCTCTTTAGTCCCACTTCGTCCTCCCATTTGATCCTTTGACATTCTTTGTACCAAGTTCGTCTCGTTCGTAACTCTTCGTCGTCCCATTAGATCCGTTGGCCTTCTTTGGACCCAGTTTGTCTCGTTCGTCCATCTTCGTCCTCCCGTTAGGTTCGTTGGCCTTCTTTGGACCAAGTTCGTCACGTTCGTCCATCTTCTTTCTCGCCTCAGATCCGTTGTCCTTCTTTGGACCAAGTTCATCTCTTTAGTCCCACTTCGTCCTCCCATTTGATCCTTTGGCATTCTTTGTACCAAGTTCATCTCGTTCGTACCACTTCGTCGTCCCATTAGATCCGTTGGCCTTCTTTGGACCAAGTTCGTCTCGTTCGTCCATCTTCGTCCACCCGTTAGATCCGTTGGCCTTCTTTGGACCCAGTTTGTCTCGTTCTACCATCTTCGTCCTCCCGTTAGATCCGTTGGCCTTCTTTGGACCAAGTTTGTCACGTTCGTCCATCTTCGTCCTCGCATTAGATACGTTGGCCTTCTTTTCAACAAGTTCGTTTCGTTCGTCCATCATCGTGCTTGCATTAGATCCGTTATCCTCCTTTGGACCAAGTTCGGCTCGTTCGTCCATCTTCGTCCTCCCGTTAGATTCGTTGGCCTTATTTGGACCAAGTTCGTCTCTTTCGTCCATCTTCGTCCTCCCGTTAGATCCGTTGGCCTTCTTTGGACCAAGTTCGTCTCGTTCGTCCTCGCATTAGATTCGTTGGCCTTCTTTGGACCAAGTTCGTCACGTTCGTCCATCTTCGTCCTCGCATCAGATCCGTTGTCCTTCTTTGGACCAAGTTCGTCTCTTTAGTCCCACTTCGTCCTCCCATTTGATCCTTTGGCATTCTTTGTACCAAGTTCGTTTCGTTCGTACCTCTTCGTCGTCCCATTAGATCCGTTGGCCTTCTTTCGACCAAGTTCGTCACGTTCGTCCATCTTCGTCCACCCGTTAGATCCGTTGGCCTTCTTTGGACCCAGTTTGTCTCGTTCTACCATCTTCGTCCTCCCGTTAGATCCGTTGGCCTTCTTTGGACCAAATTTGTCACGTTCGTCCATCTTCGTCCTCGCATTAGATACGTTGGCCTTCTTTTCAACAAGTTCGTTTCGTTCGTCCATAATCGTGCTTGCATTAGATCCGTTATCCTCCTTTGGACGAAGTTCGGCTCGTTCGTCCATCTTCGTCCTCCCGTTAGATTCGTTGGCCTTATTTGGACCAAGTTCGTCTCTTTCGTCCATCTTCGTCCTCCCGTTAGATCCGTTGGCCTTCTTTGGACCAAGTTCATCTCTTTAGTCCCACTTCGTCCTCCCATTTGATCCATTGGCATTCTTTGTACCAAGTTCGTCTCGTTCGTCCCTCTTCGTCCTCCCGTTTGATCCGTTGGCCTTCTTCGGACCAAGTTCGTCTCGTTCGTCCATCTTCGTCCTCCCGTTAGATCCTTTGGCCTTCTTTGGACCAAGTTCGTCTCGTTCGTCCATCTTCGTCCTCGCATTAGATCCGTTGGCCTTCTTTGGACCAAGTTCGTCTCTTTAGTCCCACTTCGTCCTCCCATTTGATCCTTTGGCATTCTTTGTACCAAGTTCGTCTCGTTCGTCCCTCTTCGTCCTCCCGTTAGATCCGTTGGCCTTCTTTGGACCAAGTTCGTCTCGTTCGTCCATCTTCGTCCTCCCGTTAGATTCGTTGGCCTTCTTTGGACCAAGTTCGTCACGTTCGTCCATCTTCGTCCTCGCATCAGATCCGTTGTCCTTCATTGGACCAAGTTCATCTCTTTAGTCCCACTTTGTCCTCCCATTTGATCCTTTGGCATTCTTTATACCAAGTTCGTCTCGTTCGTCCCTCTTCGTAGTCCCATTAGATCCGTTGGCCTTCTTTGGACCAAGTTCGTCTCGTTCGTCCATCTTCGTCCTCGCATTAGAATTGTTGGCCTTCTTTGGACCAAGTTCGTCACGTTCGTCCATCTTCGTCCTCGCATCAGATCCGTTGTCCTTCTTTGGACCAAGTTCGTCTCTTTAGTCCCACTTCGTCCTCCCATTTGATCCTTTGGCATTCTTTGTACCAAGTTTGTCTCGTTCGTACCCCTACGTCGTCCCATTAGATCCGTTGGCCTTCTTTGGACCAAGTTCGTCTCGTTCGTCCATCTTCGTCCTCCCGTTAGATCCGTTGGCCTTCTTTGGACCAAGTTCGTCTCGTTCGTCCATTTTCGTCCTCCCGTTAGATCCGTTGGCCTTCTTTGGACCAAGTTCGTCTCGTTCGTCCATCTTCGTCCTCGCCTTAGATCCGTTGGCCTTGTTTGGACCAAGTTCGTAAAGTTCGTCCATCTTCGTCCTTGCATTAGATCCGTTGGCCTTCTTTGGACCAAGTTCGTCTCTTTAGTCCCACTTCGTGCTCCCATTTGATCCTTTGGCATTTATTGTACCAAGTTCGTCTCGTTCGTCCATCTTCGTCCTCGCCTTAGATCCGTTGGCCTTCTTTGGTCCAAGTTCGTCACGTTCGTCCATCTTCGTCCTCGCATTAGATACGTTGGCCTTCTTTGGAACAAGTTCGTCTCGTTCGTCCATCTTCGTCCACCCGTTAGATCCGTTGGCCTTCTTTGGACCCAGTTTGTCTCGTTCTACAATCTTCGTCCTCCCGTTAGATCCGTTGGCCTTCTTTGGACCAAGTTTGTCACGTTCGTCCATCTTCGTCCTCGCATTAGATACGTTGGCCTTCTTTTCAACAAGTTCGTTTCGTTCGTCCATCATCGTGCTTGCATTAGATCCGTTATCCTCCTTTGGACCAAGTTCGGCTCGTTCGTCCATCTTCGTCCTCCCGTTAGATTCGTTGGCCTTATTTGGACCAAGTTCGTCTCTTTCGTCCATCTTCGTCCTCCCGTTAGATCCGTTGGCCTTCTTTGGACCAAGTTCGTCTCGTTCGTCCTCGCATTAGATTCGTTGGCCTTCTTTGGACCAAGTTCGTCACGTTCGTCCATCTTCGTCCTCGCATCAGATCCGTTGTCCTTCTTTGGACCAAGTTCGTCTCTTTAGTCCCACTTCGTCCTCCCATTTGATCCTTTGGCATTCTTTGTACCAAGTTCGTTTCGTTCGTACCACTTCGTCGTCCCATTAGATCCGTTGGCCTTCTTTGGACCAAGTTCGTCTCGTTCGTCCATCTTCGTCCACCCGTTAGATCCGTTGGCCTTCTTTGGACCCAGTTTGTCTCGTTCTACAATCTTCGTCCTCCCGTTAGATCCGTTGGCCTTCTTTGGACCAAGTTTGTCACGTTCGTCCATCTTCGTCCTCGCATTAGATACGTTGGCCTTCTTTTCAACAAGTTCGTTTCGTTCGTCCATCATCGTGCTTGCATTAGATCCGTTATCCTCCTTTGGACGAAGTTCGGCTCGTTCGTCCATCTTCGTCCTCCCGTTAGATTCGTTGGCCTTATTTGGACCAAGTTCGTCTCTTTCGTCCATCTTCGTCCTCCCGTTAGATCCGTTGGCCTTCTTTGGACCAAGTTCGTCTCGTTCGTCCTCCCGTTAGATTCGTTGGCCTTCTTTGGACCAAGTTCGTCACGTTCGTCCATCTTTGTCCTCGCATCAGATCCGTTGTCCTTCTTTCGACCAAGTTCATCTCTTTAGTCCCACTTTGTCCTCCCATTTGATCCTTTGGCATTCTTTATAACAAGTTCGTCTCGTTCGTCCCTCTTCGTCGTCCCATTAGATCCGTTGGCCTTCTTTGGACCAAGTTGTCTCGTTCGTCCATCTTCGTCCTCGCAGTAGATTTGTTGGCCTTCTTTGGACCATGTTCGTCACGTTCGTCCATCTTCGTCCTCGCATTACATCCGTTGGCCTTCTTTGGACCAAGTTCGTCTCGTTCGTCCATCTTCGTCCTTGCATTAGATTCGTTGGCCTTCTTTGGAACAAGTTCGTCACGTTCGTTCATCTTCGTCCTCGCATCAGATCCGTTGTCCTTCTTTGGACCAAGTTCGTCTCTTTAGTCCCACTTCGTCCTCCCATTTGATCCTTTGGCATTCTTTGTACCAAGTTCGTCTCGTTCGTACCTCTTCGTCGTCCCATTAGATCCGTTGGCCTTCTTTGGACCAAGTTGGTCTCGTTCGTCCATCTTCGTCCTCCCGTTAGATCCGTTGGCCTTCTTTGGACCAAGTTCGTCTCGTTCGTCCATCTTCGTCCTCCCGTTAGATCCGTTGGCCTTCTTTGGACCAAGGTCGTCTCGTTCGTCCATCTTCGTCCTCGCATCAGATCCGTTGTCCTTCTTTGGACCAAGTTCATCTCTTTAGTCCCACTTTGTCCTCCCATTTGATCCTTTGGCATTCTTTATACCAAGTTCGTCTCGTTCGTCCCTCTTAGTCGTCCCATTAGATCCGTTGGCCTTCTTTGGACCAAGTTCGTCTCGTTCGTCCATCTTCGTCCTCCCATTTGATCCTTTGGCATTCTTTATACCAAGTTTGTCTCTTTAGTCCCACTTCGTCCTCCCATTTGATCCTTTGGCATTCTTTGTACCAAGTTCGTCTCGTTCGTACCTCTTCGTCGTCCCATTAGATCCGTTGGCCTTCTTTGGACCAAGTTCGTCTCGTTCGTCCATCTTCGTCCTCCCGTTAGATCCGTTGGCGTTGTTTGGACCAAGTTCGTCTCGTTCGTCCATCATCGTCCTCCCGTTAGATCCGTTGGCCTTGTTTGGACCAAGTTCGTCTCGTTCGTCCATCTTCGTCCTCCCATTTGATCCTTTGGCATTCTTTATACCAAGTTTGTCTCTTTAGTCCCACTTCGTCCTCCCATTTGATCCTTTGGCATTCTTTGTACCAAGTTCGTCTCGTTCGTACCTCTTCGTCGTCCCATTAGATCCGTTGGCCTTCTTTGGACCAAGGTCGTCTCGTTCGTCCATCTTCGTCCTCGCATCAGATCCGTTGTCCTTCTTTGGACCAAGTTCATCTCTTTAGTCCCACTTTGTCCTCCCATTTGATCCTTTGGCATTCTTTATACCAAGTTCGTCTCGTTCGTCCCTCTTCGTCGTCCCATTAGATCTGTTGGCCTTCTTTGGACCAAGTTCGTCTCGTTCGTCCATCTTCGTCCTCCCATTTGATCCTTTGGCATTCTTTATACCAAGTTTGTCTCTTTAGTCCCACTTCGTCCTCCCATTTGATCCTTTGGCATTCTTTGTACCAAGTTCGTCTCGTTCGTACCTCTTCGTCGTCCCATTAGATCCGTTGGCCTTCTTTGGACCAAGTTCGTCTCGTTCGTCCATCTTCGTCCTCGCCTTAGATCCGTTGGCCTTCTTTGGACCAGGTTCGTCACGTTCGTCCATCTTCGTCCTCGCATTAGATCCGTTGGCCTTCTTAGGACCAAGTTCGTCTCGTTCGTACATCATCGTGCTTGCATTAGATCCGTTGGCCTTCTTTGGACCAAGTTCGTCTCTTTAGTCCCACTTCGTGCTCCCATTTGGTCCTTTGGCATTCATTGTACGAAGTTCGTCTCGTTCGTCCATCTTCGTCCTCGCATTAGATCCGTTGGCCTTCTTTGGACCAAGTTCGACTCGTTCGTCCATCTTCGTCCTCCCGTTAGATCTGTTGGCCTTCGTTGGACCAAGTTCGTCTCGTTCGTCCATCTCCATCCTCCCGTTAGATCCATTGGCCTTCTTTGGACCAAGTTTGTCACGTTCGTCCATCTTCGTCCTCGCGTTAGATACGTTGGCCTTCTTTGGAACAAGTTTGTCTCGTTCGTCCATCATCGTGCTTGCATTAGATCCGTTATCCTCCTTTGGACCAAGTTCGACTCGTTAGTCCATCTTCGTCCTCCCGTTAGATTCATTGACCTTCTTTGGACCAAGTTCGTCTCTTTCGTCCATCTTCGTCCTCCCGTTAGATCCGTTGGCCTTCTTTGGACCAAGTTCGTCTCGTTCGTCCTCGCATTAGATTCGTTGGCCTTCTTTGGACCAAGTTCGTCACGTTCGTCCTTCTTCGTCCTCGCATCAGATCCGTTGTCCTTCTTTGGACCAAGTTCGTCTCTTTAGTCCCACTTTGTCCTCCCATTTGATCCTTTGGCATTCTTTATACCAAGTTCGTCTCGTTCGTCCCTCTTCGTCGTTCCATTAGATCCGTTGGCCTTCTTTGGACCAAGTTCGTCTCGTTCGTCCATCTTCGTCCTCGCATTAGATTCGTTGGCCTTCTTTGGACCACGTTCGTCACGTTCGTCCATCTTCGTCCTCGCATTACATCCGTTGGCATTCTTTGTACCAAGTTCGTCTCGTTCGTACCTCTTCGTCGTCCCATTAGATCCGTTGGCCTTCTTTGGACCAAGGTCGTCTCGTTCGTCCATCTTCGTCCTCGCATCAGATCCGTTGTCCTTCTTTGGACCAAGTTCATCTCTTTAGTCCCACTTTGTCCTCCCATTTGATCCTTTGGCATTCTTTATACCAAGTTCGTCTCGTTCGTCCCTCTTAGTCGTCCCATTAGATCCGTTGGCCTTCTTTGGACCAAGTTCGTCTCGTTCGTCCATCTTCGTCCTCCCATTTGATCCTTTGGCATTCTTTATACCAAGTTTGTCTCTTTAGTCCCACTTCGTCCTCCCATTTGATCCTTTGGCATTCTTTGTACCAAGTTCGTCTCGTTCGTACCTCTTCGTCGTCCCATTAGATCCGTTGGCCTTCTTTGGACCAAGTTCGTCTCGTTCGTCCATCTTCGTCCTCCCGTTAGATCCGTTGGCGTTGTTTGGACCAAGTTCGTCTCGTTCGTCCATCATCGTCCTCCCGTTAGATCCGTTGGCCTTGTTTGGACCAAGTTCGTCTCGTTCGTCCATCTTCGTCCTCCCATTTGATCCTTTGGCATTCTTTATACCAAGTTTGTCTCTTTAGTCCCACTTCGTCCTCCCATTTGATCCTTTGGCATTCTTTGTACCAAGTTCGTCTCGTTCGTACCTCTTCGTCGTCCCATTAGATCCGTTGGCCTTCTTTGGACCAAGGTCGTCTCGTTCGTCCATCTTCGTCCTCGCATCAGATCCGTTGTCCTTCTTTGGACCAAGTTCATCTCTTTAGTCCCACTTTGTCCTCCCATTTGATCCTTTGGCATTCTTTATACCAAGTTCGTCTCGTTCGTCCCTCTTCGTCGTCCCATTAGATCTGTTGGCCTTCTTTGGACCAAGTTCGTCTCGTTCGTCCATCTTCGTCCTCCCATTTGATCCTTTGGCATTCTTTATACCAAGTTTGTCTCTTTAGTCCCACTTCGTCCTCCCATTTGATCCTTTGGCATTCTTTGTACCAAGTTCGTCTCGTTCGTACCTCTTCGTCGTCCCATTAGATCCGTTGGCCTTCTTTGGACCAAGTTCGTCTCGTTCGTCCATCTTCGTCCTCGCCTTAGATCCGTTGGCCTTCTTTGGACCAGGTTCGTCACGTTCGTCCATCTTCGTCCTCGCATTAGATCCGTTGGCCTTCTTAGGACCAAGTTCGTCTCGTTCGTACATCATCGTGCTTGCATTAGATCCGTTGGCCTTCTTTGGACCAAGTTCGTCTCTTTAGTCCCACTTCGTGCTCCCATTTGGTCCTTTGGCATTCATTGTACGAAGTTCGTCTCGTTCGTCCATCTTCGTCCTCGCATTAGATCCGTTGGCCTTCTTTGGACCAAGTTCGACTCGTTCGTCCATCTTCGTCCTCCCGTTAGATCTGTTGGCCTTCGTTGGACCAAGTTCGTCTCGTTCGTCCATCTCCATCCTCCCGTTAGATCCATTGGCCTTCTTTGGACCAAGTTTGTCACGTTCGTCCATCTTCGTCCTCGCGTTAGATACGTTGGCCTTCTTTGGAACAAGTTTGTCTCGTTCGTCCATCATCGTGCTTGCATTAGATCCGTTATCCTCCTTTGGACCAAGTTCGACTCGTTAGTCCATCTTCGTCCTCCCGTTAGATTCATTGACCTTCTTTGGACCAAGTTCGTCTCTTTCGTCCATCTTCGTCCTCCCGTTAGATCCGTTGGCCTTCTTTGGACCAAGTTCGTCTCGTTCGTCCTCGCATTAGATTCGTTGGCCTTCTTTGGACCAAGTTCGTCACGTTCGTCCTTCTTCGTCCTCGCATCAGATCCGTTGTCCTTCTTTGGACCAAGTTCGTCTCTTTAGTCCCACTTTGTCCTCCCATTTGATCCTTTGGCATTCTTTATACCAAGTTCGTCTCGTTCGTCCCTCTTCGTCGTTCCATTAGATCCGTTGGCCTTCTTTGGACCAAGTTCGTCTCGTTCGTCCATCTTCGTCCTCGCATTAGATTCGTTGGCCTTCTTTGGACCACGTTCGTCACGTTCGTCCATCTTCGTCCTCGCATTACATCCGTTGGCATTCTTTGTACCAAGTTCGTCTCGTTCGTACCTCTTCGTCGTCCCATTAGATCCGTTGGCCTTCTTTGGACCAAGTTCGTCTCGTTCGTCCATCTTCGTCCTCCCGTTAGATCCGTTGGCCTTGTTTGGACCAAGTTCGTCTCGTTCGTCCATCTTCGTCCTCGCATTAGATTCGTTGGCCTTCTTTGGACCAAGTTCGTCACGTTCGTCCATCTTCATCCTCGCATCAGATCCGTTGTCCTTCTTTGGACCAAGTTCGTCTCGTTCGTACATCATCGTGCTTGCATTAGATCCGTTGGCCTTCTTTGGACCAAGTTCGTCACGTTCGTCCATCTTCGTCCTTGCATTAGATCCGTTGGCCTTCTTTGGACCAAGTTCGTCTCTTTAGTCCCACTTCGTGCTCCCATTTGGTCCTTTGGCATTCATTGTACGAAGTTCGTCTCGTTCGTCCATCTTCGTCCTCGCATTAGATCCGTTGGCCTTCTTTGGACCAAGTTCGACTCGTTCGTCCATCTTCGTCCTCCCGTTAGATCTGTTGGCCTTCGTTGGACCAAGTTCGTCTCGTTCGTCCATCTCCATCCTCCCGTTAGATCCATTGGCCTTCTTTGGACCAAGTTTGTCACGTTCGTCCATCTTCGTCCTCGCGTTAGATACGTTGGCCTTCTTTGGAACAAGTTTGTCTCGTTCGTCCATCATCGTGCTTGCATTAGATCCGTTATCCTCCTTTGGACCAAGTTCGACTCGTTAGTCCATCTTCGTCCTCCCGTTAGATTCATTGACCTTCTTTGGACCAAGTTCGTCTCTTTCGTCCATCTTCGTCCTCCCGTTAGATCCGTTGGCCTTCTTTGGACCAAGTTCGTCTCGTTCGTCCTCGCATTAGATTCGTTGGCCTTCTTTGGACCAAGTTCGTCACGTTCGTCCATCTTCGTCCTCGCATCAGATCCGTTGTCCTTCTTTAGACCAAGTTCGTCTCTTTAGTCCCACTTTGTCCTCCCATTTGATCCTTTGGCATTCTTTATACCAAGTTCGTCTCGTTCGTCCCTCTTCGTCGTTCCATTAGATCCGTTGGCCTTCTTTGGACCAAGTTCGTCTCGTTCGTCCATCTTCGTCCTCGCATTAGATTCGTTGGCCTTCTTTGGACCATGTTCGTCACGTTCGTCCATCTTCGTCCTCGCATTACATCCGTTGGCCTTCTTTGGACCAAGTTCGTCTCGTTCGTCCAACTTCGTCCTCGCATTAGATCCGTTGGCCTTCTTTGGACCAAGTTCGTCTCTTTAGTCCCACTTCGTCCTCCCATTTGATCCTTTGGCATTCTTTGTACCAAGTTCGTCTCGTTCGTCCCTCTTCGTCCTCCCGTTAGATCCGTTGGCCTTCTTTGGACCAAGTTCGTCTCGTTCGTCCATCTTCGTCCTCCCGTTAGATCCTTTGGCCTTCTTTGGACCAAGTTCGTCTCGTTCGTCCATCTTCGTCCTCGCATTAGATCCGTTGGCCTTCTTTGGACCAAGTTCGTCTCTTTAGTCCCACTTCGTCCTCCCATTTGATCCTTTGGCATTCTTTGTACCAAGTTCGTCTCGTTCGTCCCTCTTCGACCTCCCGTTAGATCCGTTGGCCTTGTTTGGACCAAGTTCGTCTCGTTCGTCCATCTTCGTCCTCCCGTTAGATTCGTTGGCCTTCTTTGGACCAAGTTCGTCACGTTCGTCCATCTTCGTCCTCGCATCAGATCCGTTGTCCTTCATTGGACCAAGTTCATCTCTTTAGTCCCACTTTGTCCTCCCATTTGATCCTTTGGCATTCTTTATACCAAGTTCGTCTCGTTCGTCCCTCTTTGTAGTCCCATTAGATCCGTTGGCCTTCTTTGGACCAAGTTCGTCTCGTTCGTCCATCTTCGTCCTCGCATTAGAATTGTTGGCCTTCTTTGGACCAAGTTCGTCACGTTCGTCCATATTCGTCCTCGCATCAGATCCGTTGTCCTTCTTTGGACCAAGTTCGTCTCTTTAGTCCCACTTCGTCCTCCCATTTGATCCTTTGGCATTCTTTGTACCAAGTTCGTCTCGTTCGTACCCCTTCGTCGTCCCATTAGATCCGTTGGCCTTCTTTGGACCAAGTTCGTCTCGTTCGTCCATCTTCGTCCTCCCGTTAGATCCGTTGGCCTTCTTTGGACCAAGTTCGTCTCGTTCGTCCATTTTCGTCCTCCCGTTAGATCCGTTGGCCTTCTTTGGACCAAGTTCGTCTCGTTCGTCCATCTTCGTCCTCGCATTAGATCCGTTGGCCTTCTTTTGACCAGGTTCGTCACGTTCGTCCATCTTCGTCCTCGCATTAGATCCGTTGGCCTTCTTAGGACCAAGTTCGTCTCGTTCGTCCATCATCGTGCTTGCATTAGATCTGTTGGCCTTCTTTGACCAAGTTCGTCACGTTCGTCCATCTTCGTCCTTGCATTAGATCCGTTGGCCTTCTTTGGACCAAGTTCGACTCTTTAGCCCCACTTCGTCCTCCCATTTGATCCTTTGGCATTCTTTGTACCAAGTTCATCTCGTTCGTACCACTTCGTCGTCCCCTTATATCCGTTGGCCTTCTTTGGACCAAGTTCGTCTCGTTCGTCCATCTTCGTCCTCCCGTTAGATCCGTTGGCCTTCTTTGGACCAAGTTCGTCTCGTTCGTCCATCTTCGTCCTCCCGTTAGATCCGTTGGCCTTCTTTGGACCAAGTTTGTCTCGTTCGTCCATCTTCGTCCTCCCGTTAGATTCGTTGGCCTTCTTTGGACCAAGTTTGTCTCGTTCGTCCATCTTCATCCTCGCATTAGATCCGTTGGCCTTCTTTGGACCAAGTTCGTCTCGTTCGTCCATCTTCGTCCTCGCATGAGATTCGTTGGCTTTCTTTGGACCAAGTTCGTCACGTTCGTCCATCTTCGTCCTCGTATCAGATCCGTTGGCCTTCTTTGGACCAGGTTCGTCACGTTCGTCCATCTTCGTCCTCGCATTAGATCCGTTGGCCTTCTTAGGACCAAGTTTGTCTCGTTCGTCCATCATCGTGCTTGCATTAGATCCGTTGGCCTTCTTTGGACCAAGTTCGTCAAGTTCGTCCATCTTCGTCCTTGCATTAGATCCGTTGGCCTTCTTTGGACCAAGTTCGTCTCTTTAGTCCCACTTCGTGCTCCCATTTGATCCTTTGGCATTTATTGTACCAAGTTCGTCTCGTTCGTCCATCTTCGTCCTCGCCTTAGATCCGTTGGCCTTCTTTGGTCCAAGTTCGTCACGTTCGTCCATCTTCGTCCTCGCATTAGATACGTTGGCCTTCTTTGGAACAAGTTCGTCTCGTTCGTCCATCATCGTGCTTGCATTAGATCCGTTATCCTTCTTTGGACCAAGTTCGACTCGTTCGTCCATCTTCGTCCTCCCGTTAGATCCGTTGGCCTTCTTTGGACCATGTTCGTCTCGTTCGTCCATCTTCGTCCTCCCGTTAGATCCGTTGGCCTTCTTTGGACCCAGTTTGTCTCGTTCGTCCATCTTCGTCCTCCCGTTAGATTCGTTGGCCTTCTTTGGACCAAGTTCGTCACGTTCGTCCATCTTCGTTCTCGCATCAGATCCGTTGTCCTCCTTTGGACCAAGTTCATCTCTTTAGTCCCACTTCGTCCTCCCATTTGATCCTTTGGCATTCTTTGTACCAAGTTCATCTCGTTCGTACCACTTCGTCGTCCCATTAGATCCGTTGGCCTTCTTTGGACCAAGTTCGTCTCGTTCGTCCATCTTCGTCCACCCGTTAGATCCGTTGGCCTTCTTTGGACCCAGTTTGTCTCGTTCGTCCATCTTCGTCCTCCCGTTAGATTCGTTGGCCTTCTTTGGATCAAGTTCGTCACGTTCGTCCATCTTCGTTCTCGCATCAGATCCGTTGTCCTTCTTTGGACCAAGTTCATTTCTTTAGTCCCACTTTGTCCTCCCATTTGATCCTTTGGCATTCTTTATACCAAGTTCGTCTCGTTCGTCCCTCTTCGTCGTCCCATTAGATCCGTTGGCCTTCTTTGGACCAAGTTCGTCTCGTTCGTCCATCTTCGTCCTCGCATTAGATCCATTGGCCTTCTTTGGACCAAGTTCGTCACGTTCGTCCATCTTCGTTCTCGCATCAGATCCGTTGTCCTTCTTTGGACCAAGGTCGTCTCTTTAGTCCCACTTTGTCCTCCCATTTGATCCTTTGGCATTGTTTATACCAAGTTCGTCTCGTTCGTCCCTCTTCGTCGTCCCATTAGATCCGTTGGCCTTCTTTGGACCAAGTTCGTCTCGTTCGTCCATCTTCGTCCTCCCGTTAGATCCGTTGGCCTTCTTTGGACCAAGTTCGTCTCGTTCGTCCATCTTCGTCCTCGCATTAGATCCATTGGCCTTCTTTGGACCAAGTTCGTCTCGTTCGTCCATCTTCGTCCTCGCATGAGATTCGTTGGCCTTCTTTGGACCAAGTTCGTCACGTTCGTCCATCTTCGTCCTCGCATCAGATTCGTTGTCCTTCTTTGGACCAAGTTCGTCTCTTTAGTCCCACTTCGTCCTCCCATTTGATCCTTTGGCATTCTTTGTACCAAGTTTCTCTCGTTCGTACCTCTTCGTCGTCCCATTAGATCCGTTGGCCTTCTTTGGACCAAGTTCGTCTCGTTCGTCCATCTTCGTCCTCCCGTTAGATCCGTTGGCCTTCTTTGGACCCAGTTTGTCTCGTTCTACCATCTTCGTCCTCGCATTAGATTCATTGGCCTTCTTTGGACCAAGTTCGTCACGTTCGTCCAACTTCGTCCTCGCATCAGATTCGTTGTCCTTCTTTGGACCAAGTTCATCTCTTTAATCCCACTTTGTCCTCCCAATTGATCCTTTGGCATTCTTTATACCAAGTTCGTCTCGTTCGTCCATCTTCGTCCTCCCGTTAGATCCGTTGGCCTTCTTTGGACCAAGTTCGTCTCGTTCGTCCATCATCGTGCTTGCATTAGATCCGTTGGCCATCTTTGCACCAAGTTCGTCTCTTTAGTCCCACTTCAAGCTCCCATTTGATCCTTTGGCATTCTTTGTACCAAGTTCGTCTCGTTCGTCCATCTTCGTCATCCCATTAGATCCGTTGGCATTCTTCGGACCAAGTTCGTCTCGTTCGTCTATCTTCGTGCTTGCATTAATTCCGTTGGCCTTCTTTGGACAAAGTTCGTCACGTTCGTCCATCTTCGTCCTCGCATTAGATTCGTTGGCCTTCTTTGGAACAAGTTCGTCTCGTTCGTCCATCATCGTGCTTGCATTAGATCCGTTATCCTTCTTTGGACCAGGTTCGTCACGTTCGTCCATCTTCGTCCTCGCATTAGATCCGTTGGACTTCTTTGGACCAAGTTCGTCTCTTTAGTCCCACTTCGTGCTCCCATTTCATCCTTTGGCATTCATTGTACCAAGTTCGTCTCGTTCGTCCATCTTCGTCCTCGCCTTAGATCTGTTGGCCTTCTTTGGACCAAGTTCGCCACGTTCGTCCATCTTCGTCCTCGCATTAGATCCGTTGGCCTTGTTTGGACCAAGTTCGTCTCGTTCGTCCATCTCCGTCCTCCCGTTAGATCCGTTGGCCTTCTTTGGACCAAGTTTGTCACGTTCGTCCATCTTCGTCCTCGCATTAGATACGTTGGCCTTCTTTGGAACAAGTTCGTCTCGTTCGTCCATCATCGTGCTTGCATTAGATCCGTTATCTTCCTTTGGACCAAGTTCGTATCGTTCGTCCATCTCCGTCCTCCCGTTAGATCCGTTGGCCTTCTTTGGACCAAGTTTGTCACGTTCGTCCATCTTCGTCCTCGCATTAGATACGTTGGCCTTCTTTGGAACAAGTTCGTCTCGTTCGTCCATCATCGTGCTTGCATTAGATCCGTTATCTTCCTTTGGACCAAGTTCGACTCGTTCGTCCATCTTCGTCCTCCCGTTAGATTCGTTGGCCTTCTTTGCACCAAGTTCGTCTCTTTCGTCCATCTTCGTCCTCCCGTTAGATCCGTTGTCCTTCTTTGGACCAAGTTCGTCTCGTTCGTCCTCGCATTAGATTCGTTGGCCTTCTTTGGACAAAGTTCGTCACGTTCGTCCATCTTCGTCCTCGCATCAGATCCGTTGTCCTTCTTTGGACCAAGTTCGTCTCTTTAGTCCCACTTCGTCCACCCATTTGATCCTTTGGCATTCTTTGTACCAAGTTCATTTCGTTCGTACCTCTTCGTCGTCCCATTAGATCCGTTGGCCTTCTTTGGACCAAGTTCGTCACGTTCGTCCATCTTCGTCCTCGCATAAGATCCGTTGTCCTTCTTTCGACCAAGTTCATCTCTTTAGTCCCACTTTATCCTCCCATTTGATCCTTTGGCATTCTTTATACCAAGTTCGTCTCGTTCGTCCCTCTTCGTCGTCCCATTAGATCCGTTGGCCTTCTTTGGACCAAGTTCGTCTCGTTCGTCCATCTTCGTCCTCGCATTAGATTTGTTGGCCTTCTTTGGACCATGTTCGTCACGTTCGTCCATCTTCGTCCTCGCATTACATCCGTTGGCCTTCTTTGGACCAAGTTCGTCTCGTTCGTCCATCTTCGTCCTCGCATTAGATTCGTTGGCCTTCTTTGGAACAAGTTCGTCACGTTCGTCCATCTTCGTCCTCGAATCAGATCCGTTGTCCTTCTTTGGACCAAGTTCGTCTCTTTAGTCCCACTTCGTCCTCCCATTTGATCCTTTGGCATTCTTTGTACCAAGTTCGACTCGTTCGTACCTCTTCGTCGTCCCATTAGATCCGTTGGCCTTCTTTGGACCAAGTTGGTCTCGTTCGTCCATCTTCGTCCTCCCGTTAGATCCGTTGGTCTTCTTTGGACCAACTTCGTCTCGTTCGTCCATCTTCGTCCTCCCGTTAGATCCGTTGGCCTTCTTTGGACCAAGGTCGTCTCGTTCGTCCATCTTCGTCCTCGCATTAGATTCGTTGGCCTTCTTTGGACCAAGTTCGTCACGTTCGTCCATCTTCGTCCTCGCATCAGATCCGTTGTCCTTCTTTGGACCAAGTTCATCTCTTTAGTCCCACTTTGTCCTCCCATTTGATCCTTTGGCATTCTTTATACCAAGTTCGTCTCGTTCGTCCCTCTTCGTCGTCCCATTAGATCAATTGGCCTTCTTTGGACCAAGTTCGTCTCGTTCGTCCATCTTCGTCCTCGCATTAGATGCGTTGGCCTTCTTTGGACCAAGTTCGTCACGTTCGTCCATCTTCGTCCTCGCATCAGATCCGTTGTCCTTCATTGGACCAAGTTCTTCTCTTTAGTCCCACCTTGTCCTCCCATTTGATCCTTTGGCATTCTTTATACCAAGTTTGTCTCTTTAGTGCCACTTCGTCCTCCCATTTGATCCTTTGGCATTCTTTGTACCAAGTTCGTCTCGTTCGTACCTCTTCGTCGTCCCATTAGATCCGTTGGCCTTCTTTGGACCAAGTTCGTCTCCTTCGTCCATCTTCGTCCTCCCGTTAGATCCGTTGGCCTTGTTTGGACCAAGTTCGTCTCGTTCGTCCATCATCGTCCTCCCGTTAGATCCGTTGGCCTTGTTTGGACCATGTTCGTCTCGTTGGTCCATCTTCGTCCTCGCATTAGATTCGTTGGCCTTCTTTGGACCAAGTTCGTCACGTTCGTCCATCTTCGTCCTCGCATCAGATCCGTTGTCCTTCTTTGGACCAAGTTTTTCTCTTTAGTCCCACCTTGTCCTCCCATTTGATCCTTTGGCATTCTTTATACCAAGTTCGTCTCGTTCGTCCATTTTCGTCCTCCCGTTAGATCCGTTGGCCTTCTTTGGACCAAGTTCGTCTCGTTCGTCCATCTTCGTCCTCGCCTTAGATCCGTTGGCCTTCTTTGGACCAGGTTCGTCACGTTCGTCCATCTTCGTCCTCGCATTAGATCCGTTGGCCTTCTTAGGACCAAGTTCGTCTCGTTCGTCCATCATCGTGCTTCCATTAGATCCGTTGGCCTTCTTTGGACCAAGTTCGTCACGTTCGTCCATCTTCGTCCTTGCATTAGATCCGTTATCCTCCTTTGGACCAAGTTCGACTCGTTCGTCCATCTTCGTCCTCCCGTTAGATCCGTTGGCCTTCGTTGGACCAAGTTCGTCTCGTTCGTCCATCTCCGTCCTCCCGTTAGATCCGTTGGCCTTCGTTGGACCAAGTTCGTCTCGTTCGTCCATCTTCGTCCTCCCGTTAGATCCGTTGGCCTTCGTTGGACCAAGTTCGTCTCGTTCGTCCATCTCCGTCCTCCCGTTAGATACGTTGGCCTTCTTTGGAACAAGTTTGTCTCGTTCGTCCATCATCGTGCTTGTATTAGATCCGTTATCCTCCTTTGGACCAAGTTCGACTCGTTCGTCCATCTTCGTCCTCCCGTTAGATTCATTGGCCTTCTATGGACCAAGTTCGTCTCTTTCGTCCATCTTCGTCCTCCCGTTAGATTCGTTGGCCTTCTTTGGACCAAGTTCGTCATGTTCGTCCATCTTCGTCCTCGCATCAGATCCGTTGTCCTTCTTTGGACCAAGTTCGTCTCCTTAGTCCCACTTCGTCCTCCCATTCGATCCTTTGGCATTCTTTGTACCAAGTTCGTTTCGTTCGTACCTCTTCGTCGTCCCATTAGATCCGTTGGCCTTCTTTGGACCAAGTTCGTCAAGTTCGTCCATCTTCGTCCTTGCATTAGATCCGTTGGCCTTCTTTGGACCAAGTTCGTCTCTTTAGTCCCACTTCGTGCTCCCATTTGATCGTTTGGCATTTATTGTACCAAGTTCGTCTCGTTCGTCCATCTTCGTCCTCGCCTTAGATCCGTTGGCCTTCTTTGGACCAGGTTCGTCACGTTCGTCCATCTTCGTCCTCGCATTAGATCCGTTGGCCTTCTTAGGACCAAGTTCGTCTCGTTCGTCCATCGTCGTGCTTCCATTAGATCCGTTGGCCTTCTTTGGACCAAGTTCGTCACGTTCGTCCATCTTCGTCCTTGCATTAGATCCGTTGGCCTTCTTTGGACCAAGTTCGTCTCTTTAGTCCCACTTCGTGCTCCCATTTGGTCCTTTGGCATTCATTGTACGAAGTTTGTCTCGTTCGTCCATCTTCGTCCTCGCATTAGATCCGTTGGCCTTCTTTGGACCAAGTTCGACTCGTTCGTCCATCTTCGTCCTGCCGTTAGATCCGTTGGCCTTCGTTGGACCAAGTTCGTCTCGTTCGTCCATCTCCGTCCTCCCGTTAGATCCGTTGGCCTTCTTTGGACCAAGTTTGTCACGTGCGTCCATCTTCGTCCTCGCGTTAGATACGTTGGCCTTCTTTGGAACAAGTTTGTCTCGTTCGTCCATCATCGTGCTTGCATTAGATCCGTTATCCTCCTTTGGAACAAGTTCGACTCGTTCGTCCATCTTCGTCCTCCCGTTAGATTCATTGGCCTTCTTTGGACCAAGTTCGTCTCTTTCGTCCATCTTCGTCCTCCCGTTAGATCCGTTGGCCTTCTTTGGACCAAGTTCGTCTCATTCGTCCTCGCATTAGATTCGTTGGCCTTCTTTGGACCAAGTTCGTCATGTTCGTCCATCTTCGTCCTCGCATCAGATCCGTTGTCCTTCTTTGGACCAAGTTCGTCTCCTTAGTCCCACTTCGTCCTCCCATTCGATCCTTTGGCATTCTTTGTACCAAGTTCGTTTCGTTCGTACCTCTTCGTCGTCCCATTAGATCCGTTGGCCTTCTTTGGACCAAGTTCGTCAAGTTCGTCCATCTTCGTCCTTGCATTAGATCCGTTGGCCTTCTTTGGACCAAGTTCGTCTCTTTAGTCCCACTTCGTGCTCCCATTTGATCCTTTGGCATTTATTGTACCAAGTTCGTCTCGTTCGTCCATCTTCGTCCTCGCCTTAGATCCGTTGGCCTTCTTTGGTCCAAGTTCGTCACGTTCGTCCATCTTCGTCCTCGCATTAGATACGTTGGCCTTCTTTGGAACAAGTTCGTCTCGTTCGTCCATCATCGTGCTTGCATTAGATCCGTTATCCTTCTTTGGACCAAGTTTGACTCGTTCGTCCATCCTCGTCCTCCCGTTAGATCCGTTGGCCTTCTTTGGACCATGTTCGTCTCGTTCGTCCATCTTCGTCCTCCCGTTAGATCCGTTGGCCTTCTTTGGACCCAGTTTGTCTCGTTCGTCCGTCTTCGTCCTCCCGTTAGATTCGTTGGCCTTCTTTTGACCAAGTTCGTTACGTTCATCCATCTTCGTTCTCGCATCAGATCCGTTGTCCTTCTTTGGACCAAGTTCATCTCTTTAGTCCCACTTTGTCTTCCCATTTGATCCTTTGGCATTCTTTATACCAAGTTCGTCTCGTTCGTCCCTCTTCGTCGTCCCGTTAGATCCGTTGGCCTTCTTTGGACCAAGTTCATCTCGTTCGTACCACTTCGTCGTCCCATTAGATCCGTTGGCCTTCTTTGGACCAAGTTCGTCTCGTTCGTCCATCTTCGTCCACCCGTTAGATCCGTTGGCCTTCTTTGGACCAAGTTCGTCTCTTTAGTCCCACTTCGTGCTCCCATTTGATCCTTTGGCATTCTTTGTACCAAGTTCATCTCGTTCGTACCACTTCGTCGTCCCATTATATCCGTTGGCCTTCTTTGGACCAAGTTCGTCTCGTTCGTCCATCTTTGTCCACCCGTTAGATCCGTTGGCCTTCTTTGGACCCAGTTTGTCTCGTTCGTCCATCTTCGTCCTCCCGTTAGATTCGTTGGCCTTCTTTGGACCAAGTTCGTTACGTTCGTCCATCTTCGTTCTCGCATCAGATCCGTTGTCCTTCTTTGGACCAAGTTCATCTCTTTAGCCCCACTTTGTCCTCCCATTTGATCCTTTGGCATTCTTTATACCAAGTTCGTCTCGTTCGTCCCTCTTCGTCGTCCCATTAGATCCGCTGGCCTTCTTTGGACCAAGTTCGTCTCGTTCGTCCATCTTCGTCCTCGCATTAGATCCATTGGCCTTCTTTGGACCAAGTTCGTCTCGTTCGTCCATCTTCGTCCTCGCATTAGATTCGTTGGCCTTCTTTGGACCAAGTTCGTCAAGTTCGTCCATCTTCGTCCTCGCATCAGATCCGTTGTCCTTCTTTGGACCAAGTTTGTCTCTTTAGTCCCACTTCGTCCTCCCATTTGATCCTTTGGCATTCTTTGTACCATGTTTGTCTCGTTCGTACCTCTTCGTCGTCCCATTAGATCCGTTGGCCTTCTTTGGACCAAGTTCATCTCGTTCGTCCATCTTCGTCCTCGCATTAGATCCATTGGCCTTCTTTGGACCAAGTTCGTCTCGTTCGTCCATCTTCGTCCTCGCATTAGATTCGTTGGCCTTCTTTGGACCAAGTTCGTCACGTTCGTCCATCTTCGTTCTCGCATCAGATCCGTTGTCCTTCTTTGGACCAAGTTCATCTCTTTAGTGCCACTTCGTCCTCCCATTTGATCCTTTGGCATTCTTTGTACCAAGTTCATCTCGTTCGTACCACTTCGTCGTCCCATTAGATCCGTTGGCCTTCTTTGGACCAAGTTCGTCTCGTTCGTCCATATTCGTCCACCCGTTAGATCCGTTGGCCTTCTTTGGACCCAGTTTGTTTCGTTCGTCCATCTTCGTCCTCCCGTTAGATTCGTTGGCCTTCTTTGGACCAAGTTCGTCACGTTCGTCCATCTTCGTTCTCGCATCAGATCCGTTGTCCTTCTTTGGACCAAGTTCATCTCTTTAGTCCCACTTTGTCCTCCCATTTGATCCTTTGGCATTCTTTATACGAAGTTCGTCTCGTTCGTCCCTCTTCGTCGTCCCATTAGATCCGTTGGCCTTCTTTGGACCAAGTTCGTCTCGTTCGTCCATCTTTGTCCTCGCATTAGATCCATTGGCCTTCTTTGGACCAAGTTCGTCTCGTTCGTCCATCTTCGTCCTCGCAATAGATTCGTTGGCCTTCTTTGGACCAAGTTCGTCAATTTCGTCCATCTTCGTCCTCGCATCAGATCCGTTGTCCTTCTTTGGACCAAGTTTGTCTCTTTAGTCCCACTTCGTCCTCCCATTTGATCATTTGGCATTCTTTGTACCATGTTTGTCTCGTTCGTACCTCTTCGTCGTCCCATTAGATCCGTTGGCCTTCTTTGGACCAAGTTCGTCTCGTTCGTCCATCTTCGTCCTCCCATTAGATCCATTGGCCTTCTTTGGACCAAGTTCGTCTCGTTCGTCCATCTTCGTCCTCGCATTAGATTCGTTGGCCTTCTTTGGACCAAGTTCGTCACGTTCGTCCATCTTCGTTCTCGCATCAGATCCGTTGTCCTTCTTTGGACCAAGTTTGTCTCTTTAGTCCCACTTCGTCCTCCCATTTGATCCTTTGGCATTGTTTACACCAAGTTCGTCTCGTTCGTCCATCTTCGTCCTCCCGTTAGATCCGTTTGCCTTCTTTGGACCAGGTTCGTCTCGTTCGTCCATCTTCGTCCTCGCATTAGATCCATTGGCCTTCTTTGGACCAAGTTCGTCTCGTTTGTCCATCTTCGTCCTCGCATGAGATTCGTTGGCCTTCTTTGGACCAAGTTCGTCACGTTCGTCCATCTTCGTCCTCGCATCAGATCCGTTGTCCTTCTTTGGACCAAGTTCGTCTCTTTAGTCCCACTTCGTCCTCCCATTTGATCCTTTGGCATTCTTTGTACCAACTTTCTCTCGTTCGTACCTCTTCGTCGTCCCATTAGATCCGTTGGCCTTCTTTGGACCAAGTTCGTCTCGTTCGTCCATCTTCGTCCTCGCATTAGATCCGTTGGCCTTCTTTGGACCAAGTTCGTCTCGTTCGTCCATCTTCGTCCTCGCATTAGATTCGTTGGACTTCTTTGGACCAAGTTCGTTACGTTCGTCCATCTTCGTTCTCGCATCAGATCCGTTGTCCTTCTTTGGACCAAGTTCATCTCTTTAGTCCCACTTTGTCCTCCCATTTGATCCTTTGGCATTGTTTATACCAAGTTCGTCTCGTTCGTCCCTCTTCGTCGTCCCATTAGATCCGTTGGCCTTCTTTGGACCAAGTTCGTCTCGTTCGTCCATCTTCGTCCTCCCGTTAGATCCGTTGGCCTTCTTTGGACCAAGTTCGTCTCGTTCGTCCATCTTCGTCCTCGCATTAGATCCATTGGCCTTCTTTGGACCAAGTTCGTCTCGTTCGTCCATCTTCGTCCTCGCATCAGAGCCGTTGTCCTTCTTTGGACCAAGTTCGTCTCTTTATTCCCACTTCGTCCTCCCATTTGATCCTTTGGCATTCTTTGTACCAAGTTTCTCTCGTTCATACCTCTTCGTCGTCCCATTAGATCCGTTGGCCTTCTTTGTACCAAGTTCGTCTCGTTCGTCCATCTTCGTCCTCCTGTTAGATCCGTTGGCCTTCTTTGGACCAAGTTCGTCTCGTTCGTCCATCTTCGTCCTCGCATTAGATTCATTGGCCTTCTTTGGACCAAGTTCGTCACGTTCGTCCATCTTCGTCCTCGCATCAGATCCGTTGTCCTTCTTTGGACCAAGTTCATCTCTTTAATCCCACTTTGTCCTCCCATTTGATCCTTTGGCATTCTTTATACCAAGTTCGTCTCGTTCGTCCATATTCGTCCTCCCGTTAGATCCGTTGGCCTTCTTTGGACCAAGTTCGTCTCGTTCGTCCATCATCGTGCTTGCATTAGATCCGTTGGCCATCTTTGCACCAAGTTCGTCTCTTTAGTCCCACTTCAAGCTCCCATTTGATCCTTTGGCATTCTTTGTACCAAGTTCGTCTCGTTCGTCCATCTTCGTCATCCCATTAGATCCGTTGGCATTCTTTGGACCAAGTTCGTCTCGTTCGTCCATCTTCGTGCTTGCATTAGTTCCGTTGGCCTTCTTTGGACAAAGTTCGTCACGTTCGTCCATCTTCGTCCTCGCATTAGATACGTTGGCCTTCTTTGGAACAAGTTCGTCTCGTTCGTCCATCATCGTGCTTGCATTAGATCCGTTATCCTTCTTTGGACCAGGTTCGTCACGTTCGTCCATCTTCGTCCTTGCATTAGATCCATTGGCCTTCTTTGGACCTAGTTCGTCTCTTTAGTCCCACTTCGTGCTCCCATTTGATCCTTTGGCATTCATTGTACCAAGTTCGTCTCGTTTGTCCATCTTCGTCCTCGCCTTAGATCCGTTGGCCTTCTTTGGACCAAGTTCGTCACGTTCGTCCATCTTCGTCCTCGCATTAGATCCGTTGGCCTTGTTTGGACCAAGTTCGTCTCGTTCGTCCATCTTCGTCCTACCGTTAGATCCGTTGGCCTTGTTTGGACCAAGTTCGTCTCGTTCGTCCATCTCCGTCCTCCCGTTAGATCCGTTGGCCTTCTTTGGACCAAGTTTGTCACGTTCGTCCATCTTCGTCCTCGCATTAGATACGTTGGCCTTCTTTGGAACAAGTTCGTCTCGTTCGTCCATCATCGTGCTTGCATTAGATCCGTTATCCTCCTTTGGACTAAGTTCGACTCGTTCGTCCATCTTCGTCCTCCCATTAGATTCGTTGGCCTTCTTTGGACCAAGTTCGTCTCTTTCGTCCATCTTCGTCCTCCCGTTAGATCCGTTGGCCTTCTTTGGACCAAGTTCGTCTCGTTCGTCATCGCATTAGATTCGTTGGCCTTCTTTGGACCAAGTTCGTCACGTTCGTCCATCTTCGTCCTCGCATCAGATCCGTTGTCCTTCTTTGGACCAAGTTCGTCTCTTTAGTCCCACTTCGTCCACCCATTTGATCCTTTGGCATTCTTTGTACCAAGTTCGTTTCGTTCGTACCTCTTCGTCGTCCCATTAGATCCGTTGGCCTTCTTTGGACCAAGTTCGTCTCATTCGTCCATCTTCGTCCTCCCGTTAGATTCGTTGGCCTTCTTTGGACCAAGTTCGTCACGTTCGTCCATCTTCGTCCTCGCATCAGATCCGTTGTCCTTCTTTCGACCAAGTTCATCTCTTTAGTCCCACTTTGTCCTCCCATTTGATCCTTTGGCGTTCTTTATACCAAGTTTTTCTCGTTCGTCCCTCTTCGTCGTCCCATTAGATCCGTTGGCCTTCTTTGGACCAAGTTCGTCTCGTTCGTCCATCTTCGTCCTCGCATTAGATTTGTTGGCCTTCTTTGGACCATGTTCGTCACGTTCGTCCATCTTCGTCCTCGCATTACATCCGTTGGCCTTCTTCGGACCAAGTTCGTCTCGTTCGTCCATCTTCGTCCTCGCATTAGATTCGTTGGCCTTCTTTGGAACAAGTTCGTCACGTTCGTCTATCTTCGTCCTCGCATCAGATCCGTTGTCCTTCTTTGGACCAAGTTCGTCTCTTTAGTCCCACTTCGACCTCCCATTTGATCCTTTGGCATTCTTTGTACCAAGTTCGTCTAGTTCGTACCTCTTCGTCGTCCCATTAGATCCGTTGGCCTTCTTTGGACCAAGTTGGTCTCGTTCGTCCATCTTCGTCCTCCCGTTAGATCCGTTGGCCTTCTTTGGACCAACTTCGTCTCGTTCGTCCATCTTCGTCCTCCCGTTAGATCCGTTGGCCTTCTTTGGACCAAGTTCGTCTCGTTCGTCCATCTTCGTCCTCCCGTTAGATCCGTTGGCCTTCTTTGGACCAAGGTCGTGTCGTTCGTCCATCTTCGTCCTCGCATTAGATTCGTTGGCCTTCTTTGGACCAAGTTCGTCACGTTCGTCCATCTTCGTCCTCGCCTCAGATCCATTGTCCTTCTTTGGACCAAGTTCATTTCTTTAGTCCCACTTTGTCCTCCCATTTGATCCTTTGGCATTCTTTATACCAAGTTCGTCTCGTTCGTCCCTCTTCGTCGTCCCATTAGATCCGTTGGCCTTCTTTCGACCAAGTTCGTCTCGTTCGTCCATCTTCGTCCTCGCATTAGATGCGTTGGCCTTCTTTGGACCAAGTTCGTCACGTTCGTCCATCTTCGTCGTCGCATTAGATCCGTTGGCCTTCTTTGGACCAAGTTCGTCTCGTTCGTCCATCTTTGTCCTCGTATTAGATTCGTTGGCCTTCTTTGGACCAAGTTCGTCACGTTCGTCCATCTTCGTCCTCGCATCAGATCCGTTGTCCTTCATTGGACCAAGTTCTTCTCTTTAGTCCCACCTTGTCCTCCCATTTGATCCTTTGGCATTCTTTATACCAAGTTTGTCTCTTTAGTCCCACTTTGTCCTCCCATTTGATCCTTTGGCATTCTTTGTACCAAGTTCGTCTCATTCGTACCTCTTCGTCGTCCCATTAGATCCGTTGGCCTTCTTTGGACCAAGTTCGTCTCGTTCGTCCATCTTCGTCCTCCCGTTAGATCCGTTGGCCTTGTTTGGACCAAGTTCGTCTCGTTCGTCCATCATCGTCCTCCCGTTAGATCCGTTGGCCTTGTTTGGACCAAGTTCGTCTCGTTCGTCCATCTTCGTCCTCGCATTAGATTCGTTGGCCTTCTTTGGACCAAGTTCGTCACGTTCGTCCATCTTCGTCCTCGCATCAGATCCGTTGTCCTTCTTTGGACCAAGTTTTTCTCTTTAGTCCCACCTTGTCCTCCCATTTGATCCTTTGGCATTCTTTATACTAAGTTCGTCCATTTTCGTCCTCCCGTTAGATCCGTTGGCCTTCTTTGGACCAAGTTCGTCTCGTTCGTCCATCTTCGTCCTCGCCTTAGATCCGTTGGCCTTCTTTGAACCAGGTTCGTCACGTTCGTCCATCTTCGTCCTCGCATTAGATCCGTTGGCCTTCTTAGGACCAAGTTCGTCTCGTTCGTCCATCATCGTGCTTGCATTAGATCCGTTGGCCTTCTTTGGACCAAGTTCGTCACGTTCGTCCATCTTCGTCCTTGCATTAGATCCGTTGGCCTTCTTTGGACCAAGTTCGTCTCTTTAGTCCCACTTCGTGCTCCCATTTGGTCCTTTGGCATTCATTGTACCAAGTTCGTCTCGTTCGTCCATCTTCGTCCTCGCATTAGATCCGTTGGCCTTCTTTGGACCAAGTTCGACTCGTTCGTCCATCTGCGTCCTCCCGTTACATCCGTTGGCCTTCGTTGGACCAAGTTCGTCTCGTTTGTCCATCTCCGTCCTCCCGTTAGATCCGTTGGCCTTCTTTGGACCAAGTTCGTCTCGTTCGTCCATCTTCGTCCTCGAGTTAGATCCGTTGGCCTTCTTTGGACCAAGTTCGTCTCGTTCGTCCATCTTCGTCCTCGCATTAGATTCGTTGGCCATCTTTGGACCATGTTCGTCACGTTCGTCCATCTTCGTCCTCGCATTACATCCGTTGGCCTTCTTTGGACCAAGTTCGTCTCGTTCGTCCATCTTCGTCCTCGCATTAGATTCGTTGGCCTTCTTTGGAACAAGTTCGTCACGTTCGTCCATCTTCGTCCTCGCATCAGATCCGTTATCCTTCTTTGAACCAAGTTCGTCTCTTTAGTCCCACTTCGTCCTCCCATTTGATCCTTTGGCATTCATTGTACCAAGTTCGTCTCGTTCGTAACTCATCGTCGTCCCATTAGATCCGTTGGCCTTCTTTGGACCAAGTTGGTCTCGTTCGTCCATCTTCGTCCTCCCGTTAGATCCGTTGGCCTTCTTTGGACCAAGTTCGTCTCGTTCGTCCATCTTCGTCCTCCCGTTAGATCCTTTGGCCTTCATTGGACCAAGTTCGTCACGTTCGTCCATCTTCGTCCTCGCATCAGATCCGTTGTCCTTCTTTGGACCAAGTTCATCTCTTTAGTCCCACTTTGTCCTCCCATTTGATCCTTTGGCATTCTTTATACCAAGTTCGTCCCGTTCGTCCCTCTTCGTCGTCCCATTAGATCCGTTGGCCTTCTTTGGACCAAGTTCGTCTCGTTCGTCCATCTTCGTCCTCGCATTAGATTCGTTGGCCTTCTTTGGACCATGTTCGTCACGTTCGTCCATCTTCGTCCTCGCATTACATCCGTTGGCCTTCTTTGGACCAAGTTCGTCTCGTTCGTCCATCTTCGTCCTCGCATTAGATTCGTTGGCCTTCTTTGGAACAAGTTCGTCACGTTCGTCCATCTTCGTCCTCGCATCAGATCCGTTGTCCTTCTTTGAACCAAGTTCGTCTCTTTAGTCCCACTTCGTCCTCCCATTTGATCCTTTGGCATTCATTGTACCAAGTTCGTCTCGTTCGTAACTCATCGTCGTCCCATTAGATCCGTTGGCCTTCTTTGGACCAAGTTGGTCTCGTTCGTCCATCTTCGTCCTCCCGTTAGATCCGTTGGCCTTCTTTGGTCCAAGTTCGTCTCGTTCGTCCATCTTCGTCCTCCCGTTAGATCCTTTGGCCTTCATTGGACCAAGTTCGTCTCGTTCGTCCATCTTCGTCCTCGCATTAGATCCGTTGGCCTTCTTTGGACCAAGTTCGTCTCTTTAGTCCCACTTCGTCCTCCCATTTGATCCTTTGGCATTCTTTGTACCAAGTTCGTCTCGTTCGTCCCTCTTCGTCCTCCCGTTAGATCCGTTGGCCTTCTTTGGACCAAGTTCGTCTCGTTCGTCCATCTTCGTCCTCCCGTTAGATCCTTTGGCCTTCTTTGGACCAAGTTCGTCTCGTTCGTCCATCTTCGTCCTCGCATTAGATCCGTTGGCCTTCTTTGGACCAAGTTCGTCTCTTTAGTCCCACTTCGTCCTCCCATTTGATCCTTTGGCATTCTTTGTACCAAGTTCGTCTCGTTCGTCCCTCTTCGTCCTCCCGTTAGATCCGTTGGCCTTCTTTGGACCAAGTTCGTCCCGTTCGTCCATCTTCGTCCTCCCGTTACATTCGTTGGCCTTCTTTGGACCAAGTTCGTCACGTTCGTCCATCTTCGTCCTCGCATCAGATCCGTTGTCCTTCATTGGACCAAGTTGATCTCTTTAGTCCCACTTTGTCCTCCCATTTGATCCTTTGGCATTCTTTATACCAAGTTCGTCTCGTTCGTCCCTCTTCGTAGTCCCATTAGATCCGTTGGCCTACTTTGGACCAAGTTCGTCTCGTTCGTCCATCTTCGTCCTCGCATTAGAATTGTTGGCCTTCTTTGGACCAAGTTCGTCACATTCGTCCATCTTCGTCCTCGCATCAGATCCGTTGTCCTTCTTTGGACCAAGTTCGTCTCTTTAGTCCCACTTCGTCCTACCATTTGATCCTTTGGCATTCTTTGTACCAAGTTCGTCTCGTTCGTACCCCTTCGTCGTCCCATTAGATCCGTTGGCCTTCTTTGGACCAGGTTCGTCTCGTTCGTCCATCTTCGTCCTCCCGTTAGATCCGTTGGCCTTCTTTCGACCAAGTTCGTCTCGTTCGTCCATTTTCGTCCTCTCGTTAGATCCGTTGGCCTTCTTTGGACCAAGTTCGTCTCGTTCGTCCATCTTCGTCCTCGCATTAGATCCGTTGGCCTTCTTTGGACCAGGTTCGTCACGTTCGTCCATCTTCGACCTCGCATTAGATCCGTTGGCCTTCTTAGGACCAACTTCGTCTCGTTCGTCCATCATCGTGCTTGCATTAGATCCGTTGGCCTTCTTTGGACCTAGTTCGTCATGTTCATCCATCTTCGTCCTTGCATTAGATCCGTTGGCTTTCTTTGGACCAAGTTCGTCTCTTTAGTCCCACTTCGTCCTCCCATTTGATCCTTTGGTATTCTTTGTACCAAGTTCATCTCGTTCGTACCACTTCGTCGTCCCATTAGATCCGTTGGCCTTCTTTGGACCAAGTTCGTCTCGTTCGTCCATCTTCGTCCTCCCGTTAGATCCGTTGGCCTTCTTTGGACCAAGTTCGTCTCGTTCGTCCATCTTCGTCCTCCCGTTAGATTCGTTGGCCTTCTTTGGACCAAGTTCGTCACGTTCGTCCATCTTCGTCCTCGCATTAGATCCGTTGTCCTTCTTTGGACCAAGTTCGTCTCGTTCGTCCATCTTCGTCCTCGCATGAGATTCGTTGGCCTTCTTTGGACCAAGTTCGTCACGTTCGTCCATCTTCGTCCTCGTATCAGATCCGTTGGCCTTCTTTGGACCAGGTTTGTCACGTTCGTCCATCTTCGTCCTCGCATTAGATCCGTTGGCCTTCTTAGGACCAAGTTTGTCTCGTTCGTCCATCATCGTGCTTGCATTAGATCCGTTGGCCTTCTTTGGACCAAGTTCGTCAAGTTCGTCCATCTTCGTCCTCGCATGAGATTCGTTGGCCTTCTTTGGACCAAGTTCGTCACGTTCGTCCATCTTCGTCCTCGTATCAGATCCGTTAGCCTTCTTTGGACCAGGTTCGTCTCGTTCGTCCATCTTCGTCCTCGCATTAGATCCGTTGGGCTTCTTAGGACCAAGTTTGTCTCGTTCGTCCATCATCGTGCTTGCATTAGATCCGTTGGCCTTCTTTGGACCAAGTTCGTCAAGTTCGTCCATCTTCGTCCTTGCATTAGATCCGTTGGCCTTCTTTGGACCAAGTTCGTCTCTTTAGTCCCACTTCGTGCTCCCATTTGATCCTTTGGCATTTATTGTACCAAGTTCGTCTCGTTCGTCCATCTTCGTCCTCCCGTTAGATCCGTTGGCCTTCTTTGGACCAAGTTCGTCTCGTTCGTCCATCTTCGTCCTCCCGTTAGATTCGTTGGCCTTCTTTGGACCAAGTTCGTTACGTTCGTCCATCTTCGTCCTCGCATTAGATCCGTTGTCCTTCTTTGGACCAAGTTCGTCTCGTTCGTCCATCTTCGTCCTCGCATGAGATTCGTTGGCCTTCTTTGGACCAAGTTCGTCACGTTCGTCCATCTTCGTCCTCGTATCAGATCCGTTGGCCTTCTTTGGACCAGGTTTGTCACGTTCGTCCATCTTCGTCCTCGCATTAGATCCGTTGGCCTTCTTAGGACCAAGTTTGTCTCGTTCGTCCATCATCGTGCTTGCATTAGATCCGTTGGCCTTCTTTGGACCAAGTTCGTCAAGTTCGTCCATCTTCGTCCTCGCATGAGATTCGTTGGCCTTCTTTGGACCAAGTTCGTCACGTTCGTCCATCTTCGTCCTCGTATCAGATCCGTTAGCCTTCTTTGGACCAGGTTCGTCTCGTTCGTCCATCTTCGTCCTCGCATTAGATCCGTTGGCCTTCTTAGGACCAAGTTTGTCTCGTTCGTCCATCATCGTGCTTGCATTAGATCCGTTGGCCTTCTTTGGACCAAGTTCGTCAAGTTCGTCCACCTTCGTCCTTGCATTAGATCCGTTGGCCTTCTTTGGACCAAGTTCGTCTCTTTAGTCCCACTTCGTGCTCCCATTCGATCCTTTGGCATTTATTGTACCAAGTTCGTCTCGTTCGTCCATCTTCGTCCTCGCCTTAGATCCGTTGGCCTTCTTTGGTCCAAGTTCGTCACGTTCGTCCATCTTCGTCCTGGCATTAGATACGTTGGCCTTCTTTGGAACAAGTTCGTCTCGTTCGTCCATCATCGTGCTTGCATTAGATCCGTTATCCTTCTTTGGACCAAGTTCGTCTCGTTCGTCCATCTTCGTCCTCCCGTTAGATCCGTTGGCCTTCTTTGGACCAAGTTCGTCTCGTTCGTCCATCTTCGTCCTCCGGTTAGATTCGTTGGCCTTCTTTGGACCAAGTTCGTCACGTTCGTCCATCTTCGTCCTCGCATTAGATCCGTTGTCCTTCTTTGGACCAAGTTCGTCTCTTTAGTCCCACTTCGTCCTCCCATTTGATCCTTTGGCATTCTTTGTACCAAGTTCGTCTCGTTCGTCCCTCTTCGTCCTCCCGTTAGATCCGTTGGCCTTCTTTGGACCAAGTTCGTCTCGTTCGTCCATCTTCGTCCTCCCGTTAGATTCGTTGGCCTTCTTTGGACCAAGTTCGTCACGTTCGTCCATCTTCGTCCACGCATCAGATCTGTTGTCCTTCATTGGACCAAGTTCATCTCTTTAGTCCCACTTTGTCCTCCCATTTGATCCTTTGGCATTCTTTATACCAAGTTCGTCTCGTTCGTCCCTCTTCGTAGTCCCATTAGATCCGTTGGCCTACTTTGGACCAAGTTCGTCTCGTTCGTCCATCTTCGTCCTCGCATTAGAATTGTTGGCCTTCTTTGGACCAAGTTCGTCACGTTCGTCCATCTTCGTCCTCGCATCAGATCCGTTGTCCTTCTTTGGACCAAGTTCGTCTCTTTAGTCCCACTTCGTCCTCCCATTTGATCCTTTGGCATTCTTTGTACCAAGTTCGTCTCGTTCGTACCCCTTCGTCGTCCCATTAGATCCGTTGGCCTTCTTTGGACCAAGTTCGTCTCGTTCGTCCATCTTCGTCCTCCCGTTAGATCCGTTGGCCTTCTTTGGACCAAGTTCGTCTCGTTCGTCCATTTTCGTCCTCTCGTTAGATCCGTTGGCCTTCTTTGGACCAAGTTCGTCTCGTTCGTCCATCTTCGTCCTCGCATGAGATTCGGTGGCCTTCTTTGGACAAAGTTCGTCACGTTCGTCCATCTTCGTCCTCGTATCAGATCCGTTGGCCTTCTTTGGACCAGGTTCGTCACGTTCGTCTATCTTCGTCCTCGCATTAGATCCGTTGGCCTTCTTAGGACCAAGTTTGTCTCGTTCGTCCATCATCGTGCTTGCATTAGATCCGTTGGCCTTCTTTGGACCAAGTTCGTCAAGTTCGTCCATCTTCGTCCTCGAGTTAGATCCGTTGGCCTTCTTTGGACCAAGTTCGTCAAGTTCGTCCATCTGCGTCCTCCCGTTACATCCGTTGGCCTTCGTTGGACCAAGTTCGTCTCGTTTGTCCATCTCCGTCCTCCCGTTAGATCCGTTGGCCTTCTTTGGACCAAGTTCGTCTCGTTCGTCCATCTTCGTCCTCGAGTTAGATCCGTTGGCCTTCTTTGGACCAAGTTCGTCACGTTCGTCCATCTTCGTCCTCGCGTTAGATACGTTGGCCTTCTTTGGAACAAGTTTGTCTCGTTCGTCCATCATCGTGCTTGCATTAGATCCGTTATCCTCCTTTGGACCACGTTCGACTCGTTCGTCCATCTTCGTCCTCCCGTTAGATTCATTGGCCTTCTTTGGACCAAGTTCGTCTCTTTCGTCCATCTTCGTCCTCCCGTTAGATCCGTTGGCCTTCTTTGGACCAAGTTCGTCTCGTTCGTCCTCGCATTAGATTCGTTGGCCTTCTTTGGACCAAGTTCGTCATGTTCGTCCATCTTCGTCCTCGCATCAGATCCGTTGTCCTTCTTTGGACCAAGTTCGTCTCCTTAGTCCCACTTCGTCCTCCCATTCGATCCTTTGGCATTCTTTGTACCAAGTTCGCTTCGTTCGTACCTCTTCGTCATCCCATTAGATCCGTTGGCCTTCTTTGGACCAAGTTCGTCACGTTCGTCCATCTTCGTCCTCGCATCAGATCCGTTGTCCTTCTTTGGACCAAGTTCATCTCTTTTGTCCCACTTTGTCCTCCCATTTGATCCTTTGGCATTCTTTATACCAAGTTCTTCCCGTTCGTCCCTCTTCATCGTCCCATTAGATCCGTTGGCCTTCTTTGGACCAAGTTCGTCTCGTTCGTCCATTTTCGTCCTCGCATTAGATTCGTTGGCCTTCTTTGGACCATGTTCGTCACGTTCGTCCATCTTCGTCCTCGCATTACTTCCGTTGGCCTTCTTTGGACCAAGTTCGTCTCGTTCGTCCATCTTCGTCCTCGCATTAGATTCGTTGGCCTTCTTTGGAACAAGTTCGTCACGTTCGTCCATCTTCGTCCTCGCATCAGATCCGTTGTCCTTCTTTGGACCAAGTTCGTCTCTTTAGTCCCACTTCGTCCTCCCATTTGATCCTTTGGCATTCATTGTACAAAGTTCGTCTCGTTCGTAACTCTTCGTCGTCCCATTAAATCCGTTGGCCTTCTTTGGACCAAGTTGGTCTCGTTCGTCCATCTTCGTCCTCCCGTTAGATCCGTTGGCCTTCTTTGGACCAAGTTCGTCTCGTTCGTCCATCTTCGTCCTCCCGTTAGATCCTTTGGCCTTCATTGGACCAAGTTCGTCTCGTTCGTCCATCTTCGTCCTCCCGTTAGATCCTTTGGCCTTCATTGGACCAAGTTCGTCTCGTTCGTCCATCTTCGTCCTCGCATTAGATCCGTTGGCCTTCTTTGGACCAAGTTCGTCTCTTTAGTCCCACTTCGTCCTCCCATTTGATCCTTTGGCATTCTTTGTACCAAGTTCGTCTCGTTCGTCCCTCTTCGTCCTCCCGTTAGATCCGTTGGCCTTCTTTGGACCAAGTTTGTCTCGTTCGTCCATCTTCGTCCTCCCGTTAGATCCTTTGGCCTTCTTTGGACCAAGTTCGTCTCGTTCGTCCATCTTCGTCCTCGCATTAGATCCGTTGGCCTTCTTTGGACCAAGTTCGTCTCTTTAGTCCCACTTCGTCCTCCCATTTGATCCTTTGGCATTCTTTGTACCAAGTTCGTCTCGTTCGTCCCTCTTCGTCCTCCCGTTAGATCCGTTGGCCTTCTTTGGACCAAGTTCGTCCCATTCGTCCATCTTCGTCCTCCCGTTAGATTCGTTGGCCTTCTTTGGACCAAGTTCGTCACGTTCGTCCATCTTTGTCCTCGCATCAGATCCGTTGTCCTTCATTGGACCAAGTTGATCTCTTTAGTCCCACTTTGTCCTCCCATTTGATCCTTTGGCATTCTTTATACCAAGTTCGTCTCGTTCGTCCCTCTTCGTAGTCCCATTAGATCCGTTGGCCTACTTTGGACCAAGTTCGTCTCGTTCGTCCATCTTCGTCCTCGCATTAGAATTGTTGGCCTTCTTTGGACCAAGTTCGTCACGTTCGTCCATCTTCGTCCTCGCATCAGATCCGTTGTCCTTCTTTGGACCAAGTTCGTCTCTTTAGTCCCACTTCGTCCTCCCATTTGATCCTTTGGCATTCTTTGTACCAAGTTCGTCTCGTTCGTACCCCTTCGTCGTCCCATTAGATCCGTTGGCCTTCTTTGGACCAAGTTCGTCTCGTTCGTCCATCTTCGTCCTCCCGTTAGATTCGTTGGCCTTCTTTGGACAAAGTTCGTCACGTTCGTCCATCTTCGTCCTCGCATTAGATCCGTTGTCCTTCTTTGGACCAAGTTCGTCTCGTTCGTCCATCTTCGTCCTCGCATGAGATTCGTTGGCCTTCTTTGGACCAAGTTCGTCACGTTCGTCCATCTTCGTCCTCGTATCAGATCCGTTGGCCTTCATTGGACCAGGTTTGTCACGTTCGTCCATCTTCGTCCTCGCATTAGATCCGTTGGCCTTCTTAGGACCAAGTTTGTCTCGTTCCTCCATCATCGTGCTTGCATTAGATCCGTTGGCCTTCTTTGGACCAAGTTCGTCAAGTTCGTCCATCTTCGTCCTTGCATTAGATCCGTTGGCCTTCTTTGGACCAAGTTCGTCTCTTTAGTCCCACTTCGTGCTCCCATTTGATCCTTTGGCATTTATTGTACCAAGTTCGTCTCGTTCGTCCATCTTCGTCCTCGCCTTAGATCCGTTGGCCTTCTTTGGTCCAAGTTCGTCACGTTCGTCCATCTTCGTCCTTGCATTAGATACGTTGGCCTTCTTTGGAACAAGTTCGTCTCGTTCGTCCATCATCGTGCTTGCATTAGATCCGTTATCCTTCTTTGGACCAAGTTCGTCTCGTTCGTCCATCTTCGTCCTCCCGTTAGATCCGTTGGCCTTCTTTGGACCAAGTTCGTCTCGTTCGTCCATCTTCGTCCTCCGGTTAGATTCGTTGGCCTTCTTTGGACCAAGTTCGTCACGTTCGTCCATCTTCGTCCTCGCATTAGATCCGTTGTCCTTCTTTGGACCAAGTTCGTCTCTTTAGTCCCACTTCGTCCTCCCATTTGATCCTTTGGCATTCTTTGTACCAAGTTCGTCTCGTTCGTCCCTCTTCGTCCTCCCGTTAGATCCGTTGGCCTTCTTTGGACCAAGTTCGTCTCGTTCGTCCATCTTCGTCCTCCCGTTAGATTCGTTGGCCTTCTTTGGACCAAGTTCGTCACGTTCGTCCATCTTCGTCCTCGCATCAGATCCGTTGTCCTTCATTGGACCAAGTTCATCTCTTTAGTCCCACTTTGTCCTCCCATTTGATCCTTCGGCATTCTTTATACCAAGTTCGTCTCGTTCGTCCCTCTTCGTAGTCCCATTAGATCCGTTGGCCTACTTTGGACCAAGTTCGTCTCGTTCGTCCATCTTCGTCCTCGCATTAGAATTGTTGGCCTTCTTTGGACCAAGTTCGTCACGTTCGTCCATCTTCGTCCTCGCATCAGATCCGTTGTCCTTCTTTGGACCAAGTTCGTCTCTTTAGTCCCACTTCGTCCTCCCATTTGATCCTTTGGCATTCTTTGTACCAAGTTCGTCTCGTTCGTACCCCTTCGTCGTCCCATTAGATCCGTTGGCCTTCTTTGGACCAAGTTCGTCTCGTTCGTCCATCTTCGTCCTCTCGTTAGATCCGTTGGCCTTCTTTGGACCAAGTTCGTCTCGTTCGTCCATCTTCGTCCTCGCGTTAGATCCGTTGGCGTTCTTTGGACCAAGTTCGTCTCGTTCGTCCATCTTCGTCCTCGCATGAGATTCGTTGGCCTTCTTTGGACCAAGTTCATCACGTTCGTCCATCTTCGTCCTCGTATCAGATCCGTTGGCCTTCTTTGGACCAGGTTTGTCACGTTCGTCCATCTTCGTCCTCGCATTAGATCCGTTGGCCTTCTTAGGACCAAGTTTGTCTCGTTCGTCCATCATCGTGCTTGCATTAGATCCGTTGGCCTTCTTTGGACCAAGTTCGTCAAGTTCGTCCATCTTCGTCCTTGCATTAGATCCGTTGGCCTTCTTTGGACCAAGTTCGTCTCTTTAGTCCCACTTCGTGCTCCCATTTGATCCTTTGGCATTTATTGTACCAAGTTCGTCTCGTTCGTCCATCTTCGTCCTCGCCTTAGATCCGTTGGCCTTCTTTGGTCCAAGTTCGTCACGTTCGTCCATCTTCGTCCTTGCATTAGATACGTTGGCCTTCTTTGGAACAAGTTCGTCTCGTTCGTCCATCATCGTGTTTGCATTAGATCCGTTATCCTTCTTTGGACCAAGTTCGTCTCGTTCGTCCATCTTCGTCCTCCCGTTAGATCCGTTGGCCTTCTTTGGACCAAGTTCGTCTCGTTCGTCCATCTTCGTCCTCCGGTTAGATTCGTTGGCCTTCTTTGGACCAAGTTCGTCACGTTCGTCCATCTTCGTCCTCGCATTAGATCCGTTGTCCTTCTTTGGACCAAGTTCGTCTCTTTAGTCCCACTTCGTCCTCCCATTTGATCCTTTGGCATTCTTTGTACCAAGTTCGTCTCGTTCGTCCCTCTTCGTCCTCCCGTTAGATCCGTTGGCCTTCTTTGGACCAAGTTCGTCTCGTTCGTCCATCTTCGTCCTCCTGTTAGATTCGTTGGCCTTCTTTGGACCAAGTTCGTCACGTTCGTCCATCTTCGTCCTCGCATCAGATCCGTTGTCCTTCATTGGACCAAGTTCATCTCTTTAGTCCCACTTTGTCCTCCCATTTGATCCTTTGGCATTCTTTATACCAAGTTCGTCTCGTTCGTCCCTCTTCGTAGTCCTATTAGATCCGTTGGCCTACTTTGGACCAAGTTCATCTCGTTCGTCCATCTTCGTCCTCGCATTAGAATTGTTGGCCTTCTTTGGACCAAGTTCGTCACGTTCGTCCATCTTCGTCCTCGCATCAGATCCGTTGTCCTTCTTTGGACCAAGTTCGTCTCTTTAGTCCCACTTCGTCCTCCCATTTGATCCTTTGGCATTCTTTGTACCAAGTTCGTCTCGCTCGTACCCCTTCGTCGTCCCATTAGATCCGTTGGCCTTCTTTGGACCAAGTTCGTCTCGTTCGTCCATCTTCGTCCTCTCGTTAGATCCGTTGGCCTTCTTTGGACCAAGTTCGTCTCGTTCGTCCATCTTCGTCCTCGCCTTAGATCCGTTGTCCTTCTTTGGACCAAGTTCGTCTCGTTCGTCCATCTTCGTCCTCGCATGAGATTCGTTGGCCTTCTCTGGACCAAGTTCGTTACGTTCGTCCATCTTCGTCCTCCTATCAGATCCGTTGGCCTTCTTTGGACCAGGTTTGTCACGTTCGTCCATCTTCGTCCTCGCATTAGATCCGTTGGCCTTCTTAGGACCAAGTTTGTCTCGTTCGTCCATCATCGTGCTTGCATTAGATCCGTTGGCCTTCTTTGGACCAAGTTCGTCACGTTCGTCCATCTTCATCCTCGTATCAGATCCGTTGGCCTTCTTTGGGCCAGGTTCGTCACGTTCGTCTATCTTCGTCCTCGCATTAGATCCGTTGGCCTTCTTAGGACCAAGTTTGTCTCGTTCGTCCATCATCGTGCTTGCATTAGATCCGTTGGCCTTCTTTGGACCAAGTTCGTCAAGTTCGTCCATCTTCGTCCTTGCATTAGATCCGTTGGCCTTCTTTGGACCAAGTTCGTCTCTTTAGTCCCACTTCGTGCTCCCATTTGATCCTTTGGCATTTATTGTACCAAGTTCGTCTCGTTCGTCCATCTTCGTCCTCGCCTTAGATCCGTTGGCCTTCTTTGGTCCAAGTTCGTCACGTTCGTCCATCTTCGTCCTCGCATTAGATACGTTGGCCTTCTTTGGAACAAGTTCGTCTCGTTCGTCCATCATCGTGCTTGCATTAGATCCGTTATCCTTCTTTGGACCAGGTTCGTCTCGTTCGTCCATCTTCGTCCTCCCGTTAGATCCGTTGGCCTTCTTTGGACCAAGTTCGTCTCGTTCGTCCATCTTCGTCCTCCGGTTAGATTCGTTGGCCTTCTTTGGACCAAGTTCGTCACGTTCGTCCATCTTCGTCCTCGCATTAGATCCGTTGTCCTTCTTTGGACCAAGTTCGTCTCTTTAGTCCCACTTCGTCCTCCCATTTGATCCTTTGGCATTCTTTGTACCAAGTTCGTCTCGTTCGTCCCTCTTCGTCCTCCCGTTAGATCCGTTGGCCTTCTTTGGACCAAGTTCGTCTCGTTCGTCCATCTTCGTCCTCCCGTTAGATTCGTTGGCCTTCTTTGGACCAAGTTCGTCACGTTCGTCCATCTTCGTCCGCGCATCAGATCCGTTGTCCTTCATTGGACCAAGTTCATCTCTTTAGTCCCACTTTGTCCTCCCATTTGATCCTTTGGCATTCTTTATACCAAGTTCGTCTCGTTCGTCCCTCTTCGTCCTCCCGTTAGATCCGTTGGCCTTCTTTGGACCAAGTTCGTCTCGTTCGTCCATCTTCGTCCTCCCGTTAGATTCGTTGGCCTTCTTTGGACCAAGTTCGTCACGTTCGTCCATCTTCGTCCTCGCATCAGATCCGTTGTCCTTCATTGGACCAAGTTCATCTCTTTAGTCCCACTTTGTCCTCCCATTTGATCCTTTGGCATTCTTTATACCAAGTTCGTCTCGTTCGTCCCTCTTCGTAGTCCTATTAGATCCGTTGGCCTACTTTGGACCAAGTTCGTCTCGTTCGTCCATCTTCGTCCTCGCATTAGAATTGTTGGCCTTCTTTGGACCAAGTTCGTCACGTTCGTCCATCTTCGTCCTCGCATCAGATCCGTTGTCCTTCTTTGGACCAAGTTCGTCTCTTTAGTCCCACTTCGTCCTCCCATTTGATCCTTTGGCATTCTTTGAACCAAGTTCGTCTCGCTCGTACCCCTTCGTCGTCCCATTAGATCCGTTGGCCTTCTTTGGACCAAGTTCGTCTCGTTCGTCCATCTTCGTCCTCTCGTTAGATCCGTTGGCCTTCTTTGGACCAAGTTCGTCTCGTTCGTCCATCTTCGTCCTCGCCTTAGATCCGTTGTCCTTCTTTGGACCAAGTTCGTCTCGTTCGTCCATCTTCGTCCTCGCATGAGATTCGTTGGCCTTCTCTGGACCAAGTTCGTCACGTTCGTCCATCTTCGTCCTCGTATCAGATCCGTTGGCCTTCTTTGGACCAGGTTTGTCACGTTCGTCCATCTTCGTCCTCGCATTAGATCCGTTGGCCTTCTTAGGACCAAGTTTGTCTCGTTCGTCCATCATCGTGCTTGCATTAGATCCGTTGGCCTTCTTTGGACCAAGTTCGTCACGTTCGTCCATCTTCGTCCTCGTATCAGATCCGTTGGCCTTCTTTGGGCCAGGTTCGTCACGTTCGTCTATCTTCGTCCTCGCATTAGATCCGTTGGCCTTCTTAGGACCAAGTTTGTCTCGTTCGTCCATCATCGTGCTTGCATTAGATCCGTTGGCCTTCTTTGGACCAAGTTCGTCAAGTTCGTCCATCTTCGTCCTTGCATTAGATCCGTTGGCCTTCTTTGGACCAAGTTCGTCTCTTTAGTCCCACTTCGTGCTCCCATTTGATCCTTTGGCATTTATTGTACCAAGTTCGTCTCGTTCGTCCATCTTCGTCCTCGCCTTAGATCCGTTGGCCTTCTTTGGTCCAAGTTCGTCACGTTCGTCCATCTTCGTCCTCGCATTAGATACGTTGGCCTTCTTTGGAACAAGTTCGTCTCGTTCGTCCATCATCGTGCTTGCATTAGATCCGTTATCCTTCTTTGGACCAGGTTCGTCTCGTTCGTCCATCTTCGTCCTCCCGTTAGATCCGTTGGCCTTCTTTGGACCAAGTTCGTCTCGTTCGTCCATCTTCGTCCTCCGGTTAGATTCGTTGGCCTTCTTTGGACCAAGTTCGTCACGTTCGTCCATCTTCGTCCTCGCATTAGATCCGTTGTCCTTCTTTGGACCAAGTTCGTCTCTTTAGTCCCACTTCGTCCTCCCATTTGATCCTTTGGCATTCTTTGTACCAAGTTCGTCTCGTTCGTCCCTCTTCGTCCTCCCGTTAGATCCGTTGGCCTTCTTTGGACCAAGTTCGTCTCGTTCGTCCATCTTCGTCCTCCCGTTAGATTCGTTGGCCTTCTTTGGACCAAGTTCGTCACGTTCGTCCATCTTCGTCCGCGCATCAGATCCGTTGTCCTTCATTGGACCAAGTTCATCTCTTTAGTCCCACTTTGTCCTCACATTTGATCCTTTGGCATTCTTTATACCAAGTTCGTCTCGTTCGTCCCTCTTCGTCCTCCCGTTAGATCCGTTGGCCTTCTTTGGACCAAGTTCGTCTCGTTCGTCCATCTTCGTCCTCCCGTTAGATTCGTTGGCCTTCTTTGGACCAAGTTCGTCACGTTCGTCCATCTTCGTCCTCGCATCAGATCCGTTGTCCTTCATTGGACCAAGTTCATCTCTTTAGTCCCACTTTGTCCTCCCATTTGATCCTTTGGCATTCTTTATACCAAGTTCGTCTCGTTCGTCCCTCTTCGTAGTCCTATTAGATCCGTTGGCCTACTTTGGACCAAGTTCGTCTCGTTCGTCCATCTTCGTCCTCGCATTAGAATTGTTGGCCTTCTTTGGACCAAGTTCGTCACGTTCGTCCATCTTCGTCCTCGCATCAGATCCGTTGTCCTTCTTTGGACCAAGTTCGTCTCTTTAGTCCCACTTCGTCCTCCCATTTGATCCTTTGGCATTCTTTGTACCAAGTTCGTCTCGCTCGTACCCCTTCGTCATCCCATTAGATCCGTTGGCCTTCTTTGGACCAAGTTCGTCTCGTTCGTCCATCTTCGTCCTCTCGTTAGATCCGTTGGCCTTCTTTGGACCAAGTTCGTCTCGTTCGTCCATCTTCGTCCTCGCCTTAGATCCGTTGTCCTTCTTTGGACCAAGTTCGTCTCGTTCGTCCATCTTCGTCCTCGCATGAGATTCGTTGGCCTTCTTTGGACCAAGTTCGTCACGTTCGTCCATCTTCGTCCTCGTATCAGATCCGTTGGCCTTCTTTGGACCAGGTTTGTCACGTTCGTCCATCTTCGTCCTCGCATTAGATCCGTTGGCCTTCTTAGGACCAAGTTTGTCTCGTTCGTCCATCATCGTGCTTGCATTAGATCCGTTGGCCTTCTTTGGACCAAGTTCGTCAAGTTCGTCCATCTTCGTCCTCGCATGAGATTCGTTGGCCTTCTTTGGACCAAGTTCGTCACGTTCGTCCATCTTCGTCCTCGTATCAGATCCGTTGGCCTTCTTTGGGCCAGGTTCGTCACGTTCGTCTATCTTCGTCCTCGCATTAGATCCGTTGGCCTTCTTAGGACCAAGTTTGTCTCGTTCGTCCATCATCGTGCTTGCATTAGATCCGTTGGCCTTCTTTGGACCAAGTTCGTCAAGTTCGTCCATCTTCGTCCTTGCATTAGATCCGTTGGCCTTCTTTGGACCAAGTTCGTCTCTTTAGTCCCACTTCGTGCTCCCATTTGATCCTTTGGCATTTATTGTACCAAGTTCGTCTCGTTCGTCCATCTTCGTCCTCGCCTTAGATCCGTTGGCCTTCTTTGGTCCAAGTTCGTCACGTTCGTCCATCTTCGTCCTCGCATTAGATACGTTGGCCTTCTTTGGAACAAGTTCGTCTCGTTCGTCCATCATCGTGCTTGCATTAGATCCGTTATCCTTCTTTGGACCAGGTTCGTCTCGTTCGTCCATCTTCGTCCTCCCGTTAGATCCGTTGGCCTTCTTTGGACCAAGTTCGTCTCGTTCGTCCATCTTCGTCCTCCGGTTAGATTCGTTGGCCTTCTTTGGACCAAGTTCGTCACGTTCGTCCATCTTCGTCCTCGCATTAGATCCGTTGTCCTTCTTTGGACCAAGTTCGTCTCTTTAGTCCCACTTCGTCCTCCCATTTGATCCTTTGGCATTCTTTGTACCAAGTTCGTCTCGTTCGTCCCTCTTCGTCCTCCCGTTAGATCCGTTGGCCTTCTTTGGACCAAGTTCGTCTCGTTCGTCCATCTTCGTCCTCCCGTTAGATTCGTTGGCCTTCTTTGGACCAAGTTCGTCACGTTCGTCCATCTTCGTCCGCGCATCAGATCCGTTGTCCTTCATTGGACCAAGTTCATCTCTTTAGTCCCACTTTGTCCTCCCATTTGATCCTTTGGCATTCTTTATACCAAGTTCGTCTCGTTCGTCCCTCTTCGTAGTCCCATTAGATCCGTTGGCCTACTTTGGACCAAGTTCGTCTTGTTCGTCCATCTTCGTCCTCGCATTAGAATTGTTGGCCTTCTTTGGACCAAGTTCGTCACGTTCGTCCATCTTCGTCCTCGCATCAGATCCGTTGTGCTTCTTTGGACCAAGTTCGTCTCTTTAGTCCCACTTCATCCTCCCATTTGATCCTTTGGCATTCTTTGTACCAAGTTCGTCTCGTTCGTACCCCTTCGTCGTCCCATTAGATCCGTTGGCCTTCTTTGGACCAAGTTCGTCTCGTTCGTCCATCTTCGTCCTACCGTTAGATCCGTTGGCCTTCTTTGGACCAAGTTCGTCTCGTTCGTCCATCTTCGTCCTCGCATTAGATCCGTTGGCCTTCTTTGGACCAAGTTGGTCACGTTCGTCCATCTTCGTCCTCGTATCAGATCCGTTGGCCTTCTTTGGACCAGGTTCGTCACGTTCGTCTATCTTCGTCCTCGCATTAGATCCGTTGGCCTTCTTAGGACCAAGTTTGTCTCGTTCGTCCATCATCGTGCTTGCATTAGATCCGTTGGCCTTCTTTGGACCAAGTTCGTCATGTTCGTCCATCTTCGTCCTTGCATTAGATCCGTTGGCCTTCTTTGGACCAAGTTCGTCTCTTTAGTCCCACTTCGTGCTCCCATTTGATCCTTTGGCATTTATTGTACCAAGTTCGTCTCGTTCGTCCATCTTCGTCCTCGCCTTAGATCCGTTGGCCTTCTTTGGTCCAAGTTCGTCACGTTCGTCCATCTTCGTCCTCGCATTAGATACGTTGGCCTTCTTTGGAACAAGTTCGTCTCGTTCGTCCATCATCGTGCTTGAATTAGATCCGTTATCCTTCTTTGGACCAAGTTCGTCTCGTTCGTCCATCTTCGTCCTCCCGTTAGATCCGTTGGCCTTCTTTGGACCAAGTTCGTCTCGTTCGTCCATCTTCGTCCTCGCATTAGATCCGTTGTCCTTCTTTGGACCAAGTTCGTCTCTTTAGTCCCACTTCGTCCTCCCATTTGATCCTTTGGCATTCTTTGTACCAAGTTCGTCTCGTTCGTCCCTCTTCGTCCTCCCGTTAGATCCGTTGGCCTTCTTTGGACCAAGTTCGTCTCGTTCGTCCATCTTCGTCCTCCCGTTAGATCCTTTGGCCTTCTTTGGACCAAGTTCGTCTCGTTCGTCCATCTTCGTCCTCGCATTAGATCCGTTGGCCTTCTTTGGACCAAGTTCGTCTCTTTAGTCCCACTTCGTCCTCCCATTTGATCCTTTGGCATTCTTTGTACCAAGTTCGTCTCGTTCGTCCCTCTTCGTCCTCCCGTTAGATCCGTTGGCCTTCTTTGGACCAAGTTCGTCCCGTTCGTCCATCTTCGTCCTCCCGTTAGATTCGTTGGCCTTCTTTGGACCAAGTTCGTCACGTTCGTCCATCTTCGTCCTCGCATCAGATCCGTTGTCCTTCATTGGACCAAGTTGATCTCTTTAGTCCCACTTTGTCCTCCCATTTGATCCTTTGGCATTCTTTATACCAAGTTCGTCTCGTTCGTCCCTCTTCGTAGTCCCATTAGATCCGTTGGCCTACTTTGGACCAAGTTCGTCTCGTTCGTCCATCTTCGTCCTCGCATTAGAATTGTTGGCCTTCTTTGGACCAAGTTCGTCACGTTCGTCCATCTTCGTCCTCGCATCAGATCCGTTGTCCTTCTTTGGACCAAGTTCGTCTCTTTAGTCCCACTTCGTCCTCCCATTTGATCCTTTGGCATTCTTTGTACCAAGTTCGTCTCGTTCGTACCCCTTCGTCGTCCCATTAGATCCGTTGGCCTTCTTTGGACCAGGTTCGTCTCGTTCGTCCATCTTCGTCCTCCCGTTAGATCCGTTGGCCTTCTTTCGACCAAGTTCGTCTCGTTCGTCCATTTTCGTCCTCTCGTTAGATCCGTTGGCCTTCTTTGGACCAAGTTCGTCTCGTTCGTCCATCTTCGTCCTCGCATTAGATCCGTTGGCCTTCTTTGGACCAGGTTCGTCACGTTCGTCCATCTTCGACCTCGCATTAGATCCGTTGGCCTTCTTAGGACCAACTTCGTCTCGTTCGTCCATCATCGTGCTTGCATTAGATCCGTTGGCCTTCTTTGGACCTAGTTCGTCACGTTCATCCATCTTCGTCCTTGCATTAGATCCGTTGGCTTTCTTTGGACCAAGTTCGTCTCTTTAGTCCCACTTCGTCCTCCCATTTGATCCTTTGGCATTCTTTGTACCAAGTTCATCTCGTTCGTACCACTTCGTCGTCCCATTAGATCCATTGGCCTTCTTTGGACCAAGTTCGTCTCGTTCGTCCATCTTCGTCCTCCCGTTAGATCCGTTGGCCTTCTTTGGACCAAGTTCGTCTCGTTCGTCCATCTTCGTCCTCCCGTTAGATTCGTTGGCCTTCTTTGGACCAAGTTCGTCACGTTCGTCCATCTTCGTCCTCGCATTAGATCCGTTGTCCTTCTTTGGACCAAGTTCGTCTCGTTCGTCCATCTTCGTCCTCGCATGAGATTCGTTGGCCTTCTTTGGACCAAGTTCGTCACGTTCGTCCATCTTCGTCCTCGTATCAGATCCGTTGGCCTTCTTTGGACCAGGTTTGTCACGTTCGTCCATCTTCGTCCTCGCATTAGATCCGTTGGCCTTCTTAGGACCAAGTTTGTCTCGTTCGTCCATCATCGTGCTTGCATTAGATCCGTTGGCCTTCTTTGGACCAAGTTCGTCAAGTTCGTCCATCTTCGTCCTCGCATGAGATTCGTTGGCCTTCTTTGGACCAAGTTCGTCACGTTCGTCCATCTTCGTCCTCGTATCAGATCCGTTAGCCTTCTTTGGACCAGGTTCGTCTCGTTCGTCCATCTTCGTCCTCGCATTAGATCCGTTGGGCTTCTTAGGACCAAGTTTGTCTCGTTCGTCCATCATCGTGCTTGCATTAGATCCGTTGGCCTTCTTTGGACCAAGTTCGTCAAGTTCGTCCATCTTCGTCCTTGCATTAGATCCGTTGGCCTTCTTTGGACCAAGTTCGTCTCTTTAGTCCCACTTCGTGCTCCCATTTGATCCTTTGGCATTTATTGTACCAAGTTCGTCTCGTTCGTCCATCTTCGTCCTCCCGTTAGATCCGTTGGCCTTCTTTGGACCAAGTTCGTCTCGTTCGTCCTTCTTCGTCCTCCCGTTAGATTCGTTGGCCTTCTTTGGACCAAGTTCGTTACGTTCGTCCATCTTCGTCCTCGCATTAGATCCGTGGTCCTTCTTTGGACCAAGTTCGTCTCGTTCGTCCATCTTCGTCCTCGCATGAGATTCGTTGGCCTTCTTTGGACCAAGTTCGTCACGTTCGTCCATCTTCGTCCTCGTATCAGATCCGTTGGCCTTCTTTGGACCAGGTTTGTCACGTTCGTCCATCTTCGTCCTCGCATTAGATCCGTTGGCCTTCTTAGGACCAAGTTTGTCTCGTTCGTCCATCATCGTGCTTGCATTAGATCCGTTGGCCTTCTTTGGACCAAGTTCGTCAAGTTCGTCCATCTTCGTCCTCGCATGAGATTCGTTGGCCTTCTTTGGACCAAGTTCGTCACGTTCGTCCATCTTCGTCCTCGTATCAGATCCGTTAGCCTTCTTTGGACCAGGTTCGTCTCGTTCGTCCATCTTCGTCCTCGCATTAGATCCGTTGGCCTTCTTAGGACCAAGTTTGTCTCGTTCGTCCATCATCGTGCTTGCATTAGATCCGTTGGCCTTCTTTGGACCAAGTTCGTCAAGTTCGTCCACCTTCGTCCTTGCATTAGATCCGTTGGCCTTCTTTGGACCAAGTTCGTCTCTTTAGTCCCACTTCGTGCTCCCATTCGATCCTTTGGCATTTATTGTACCAAATTCGTCTCGTTCGTCCATCTTCGTCCTCGCCTTAGATCCGTTGGCCTTCTTTGGTCCAAGTTCGTCACGTTCGTCCATCTTCGTCCTCGCATTAGATACGTTGGCCTTCTTTGGAACAAGTTCGTCTCGTTCGTCCATCATCGTGCTTGCATTAGATCCGTTATCCTTCTTTGGACCAAGTTCGTCTCGTTCGTCCATCTTCGTCCTCCCGTTAGATCCGTTGGCCTTCTTTGGACCAAGTTCGTCTCGTTCGTCCATCTTCGTCCTCCGGTTAGATTCGTTGGCCTTCTTTGGACCAAGTTCGTCACGTTCGTCCATCTTCGTCCTCGCATTAGATCCGTTGTCCTTCTTTGGACCAAGTTCGTCTCTTTAGTCCCACTTCGTCCTCCCATTTGATCCTTTGGCATTCTTTGTACCAAGTTCGTCTCGTTCGTCCCTCTTCGTCCTCCCGTTAGATCCGTTGGCCTTCTTTGGACCAAGTTCGTCTCGTTCGTCCATCTTCGTCCTCCCGTTAGATTCGTTGGCCTTCTTTGGACCAAGTTCGTCACGTTCGTCCATCTTCGTCCACGCATCAGATCTGTTGTCCTTCATTGGACCAAGTTCATCTCTTTAGTCCCACTTTGTCCTCCCATTTGATCCTTTGGCATTCTTTATACCAAGTTCGTCTCGTTCGTCCCTCTTCGTAGTCCCATTAGATCCGTTGGCCTACTTTGGACCAAGTTCGTCTCGTTCGTCCATCTTCGTCCTCGCATTAGAATTGTTGGCCTTCTTTGGACCAAGTTCGTCACGTTCGTCCATCTTCGTCCTCGCATCAGATCCGTTGTCCTTCTTTGGACCAAGTTCGTCTCTTTAGTCCCACTTCGTCCTCCCATTTGATCCTTTGGCATTCTTTGTACCAAGTTCGTCTCGTTCGTCCATCTTCGTCCTCCCGTTAGATCCGTTGGCCTTCTTTGGACCAAGTTCGTCTCGTTCGTCCATTTTCGTCCTCTCGTTAGATCCGTTGGCCTTCTTTGGACCAAGTTCGTCTCGTTCGTCCATCTTCGTCCTCGCATGAGATTCGGTGGCCTTCTTTGGACCAAGTTCGTCACGTTCGTCCATCTTCGTCCTCGTATCAGATCCGTTGGCCTTCTTTGGACCAGGTTCGTCATGTTCGTCTATCTTCGTCCTCGCATTAGATCCGTTGGCCTTCTTAGGACCAAGTTTGTCTCGTTCGTCCATCATCGTGCTTGCATTAGATCCGTTGGCCTTCTTTGGACCAAGTTCGTCAAGTTCGTCCATCTTCGTCCTCGAGTTAGATCCGTTGGCCTTCTTTGGACCAAGTTCGTCAAGTTCGTCCATCTGCGTCCTCCCGTTACATCCGTTGGCCTTCGTTGGACCAAGTTCGTCTCGTTTGTCCATCTCCGTCCTCCCGTTAGATCCGTTGGCCTTCTTTGGACCAAGTTCGTCTCGTTCGTCCATCTTCGTCCTCGAGTTAGATCCGTTGGCCTTCTTTGGACCAAGTTCGTCACGTTCGTCCATCTTCGTCCTCCGCGTTAGATACGTTGGCCTTCTTTGGAACAAGTTTGTCTCGTTCGTCCATCATCGTGCTTGCATTAGATCCGTTATCCTCCTTTGGACCACGTTCGACTCGTTCGTCCATCTTCGTCCTCCCGTTAGATTCATTGGCCTTCTTTGGACCAAGTTCGTCTCTTTCGTCCATCTTCGTCCTCCCGTTAGATCCGTTGGCCTTCTTTGGACCAAGTTCGTCTCGTTCGTCCTCGCATTAGATTCGTTGGCCTTCTTTGGACCAAGTTCGTCATGTTCGTCCATCTTCGTCCTCGCATCAGATCCGTTGTCCTTCTTTGGACCAAGTTCGTCTCCTTAGTCCCACTTCGTCCTCCCATTCGATCCTTTGGCATTCTTTGTACCAAGTTCGCTTCGTTCGTACCTCTTCGTCATCCCATTAGATCCGTTGGCCTTCTTTGGACCAAGTTCGTCACGTTCGTCCATCTTCGTCCTCGCATCAGATCCGTTGTCCTTCTTTGGACCAAGTTCATCTCTTTTGTCCCACTTTGTCCTCCCATTTGATCCTTTGGCATTCTTTATACCAAGTTCTTCCCGTTCGTCCCTCTTCGTCGTCCCATTAGATCCGTTGGCCTTCTTTGGACCAAGTTCGTCTCGTTCGTCCATCTTCGTCCTCGCATTAGATTCGTTGGCCTTCTTTGGACCATGTTCGTCACGTTCGTCCATCTTCGTCCTCGCATTACATCCGTTGGCCTTCTTTGGACCAAGTTCGTCTCGTTCGTCCATCTTCGTCCTCGCATTAGATTCGTTGGCCTTCTTTGGAACAAGTTCGTCACGTTCGTCCATCTTCGTCCTCGCATCAGATCCGTTGTCCTTCTTTGGACCAAGTTCGTCTCTTTAGTCCCACTTCGTCCTCCCATTTGATCCTTTGGCATTCATTGTACAAAGTTCGTCTCGTTCGTAACTCTTCGTCGTCCCATTAAATCCGTTGGCCTTCTTTGGACCAAGTTGGTCTCGTTCGTCCATCTTCGTCCTCCCGTTAGATCCGTTGGCCTTCTTTGGACCAAGTTCGTCTCGTTCGTCCATCTTCGTCCTCCCGTTAGATCCTTTGGCCTTCATTGGACCAAGTTCGTCTCGTTCGTCCATCTTCGTCCTCGCATTAGATCCGTTGGCCTTCTTTGGACCAAGTTCGTCTCTTTAGTCCCACTTCGTCCTCCCATTTGATCCTTTGGCATTCTTTGTACCAAGTTCGTCTCGTTCGTCCCTCTTCGTCCTCCCGTTAGATCCGTTGGCCTTCTTTGGACCAAGTTCGTCTCGTTCGTCCATCTTCGTCCTCCCGTTAGATCCTTTGGCCTTCTTTGGACCAAGTTCGTCTCGTTCGTCCATCTTCGTCCTCGCATTAGATCCGTTGGCCTTCTTTGGACCAAGTTCGTCTCTTTAGTCCCACTTCGTCCTCCCATTTGATCCTTTGGCATTCTTTGTACCAAGTTCGTCTCGTTCGTCCCTCTTCGTCCTCCCGTTAGATCCGTTGGCCTTCTTTGGACCAAGTTCGTCCCATTCGTCCATCTTCGTCCTCCCGTTAGATTCGTTGGCCTTCTTTGGACCAAGTTCGTCACGTTCGTCCATCTTTGTCCTGGCATCAGATCCGTTGTCCTTCATTGGACCAAGTTGATCTCTTTAGTCCCACTTTGTCCTCCCATTTGATCCTTTGGCATTCTTTATACCAAGTTCGTCTCGTTCGTCCCTCTTCGTAGTCCCATTAGATCCGTTGGCCTACTTTGGACCAAGTTCGTCTCGTTCGTCCATCTTCGTCCTCGCATTAGAATTGTTGGCCTTCTTTGGACCAAGTTCGTCACGTTCGTCCATCTTCGTCCTCGCATCAGATCCGTTGTCCTTCTTTGGACCAAGTTCGTCTCTTTAGTCCCACTTCGTCCTCCCATTTGATCCTTTGGCATTCTTTGTACCAAGTTCGTCTCGTTCGTACCCCTTCGTCGTCCCATTAGATCCGTTGGCCTTCTTTGGACCAAGTTCGTCTCGTTCGTCCATTTTCGTCCTCTCGTTAGATCCGTTGGCCTTCTTTGGACCAAGTTCGTCTCGTTCGTCCATCTTCGTCCTCGCATTAGATCCGTTGGCCTTCTTTGGACCAGGTTCGTCATGTTCGTCCATCTTCGACCTCGCATTAGATCCGTTGGCCTTCTTAGGACCAAGTTCGTCTCGTTCGTCCATCATCGTGCTTGCATTAGATCCGTTGGCCTTCTTTGGACGTAGTTCGTCACGTTCGTCCATCTTCGTCCTTGCATTAGATCCGTTGGCCTTCTTTGGACCAAGTTCGTCTCTTTAGTCCCACTTCGTCCTCCCATTTGACCCTTTGGCATTCTTTGTACCAAGTTCATCTCGTTCGTACCACTTCGTCGTCCCATTAGATCCGTTGGCCTTCTTTGGACCAAGTTCGTCTCGTTCGTCCATCTTCGTCCTCCCGTTAGATCCGTTGGCCTTCTTTGGACCAAGTTCGTCTCGTTCGTCCATCTTCGTCCTCCCGTTAGATTCGTTGGCCTTCTTTGGACCAAGTTCGTCACGTTCGTCCATCTTCGTCCTCGCATTAGATCCGTTGTCCTTCTTTGGACCAAGTTCGTCTCGTTCGTCCATCTTCGTCCTCGCATGAGATTCGTTGGCCTTCTTTGGACCAAGTTCGTCACGTTCGTCCATCTTCGTCCTCGTATCAGATCCGTTGGCCTTCTTTGGACCAGGTTTGTCACGTTCGTCCATCTTCGTCCTCGCATTAGATCCGTTGGCCTTCTTAGGACCAAGTTTGTCTCGTTCCTCCATCATCGTGCTTGCATTAGATCCGTTGGCCTTCTTTGGACCAAGTTCGTCAAGTTCGTCCATCTTCGTCCTTGCATTAGATCCGTTGGCCTTCTTTGGACCAAGTTCGTCTCTTTAGTCCCACTTCGTGCTCCCATTTGATCCTTTGGCATTTATTGTACCAAGTTCGTCTCGTTCGTCCATCTTCGTCCTCGCCTTAGATCCGTTGGCCTTCTTTGGTCCAAGTTCGTCACGTTCGTCCATCTTTGTAACGTCCGTAATTTTAGGTCTTTGACTTTAATTATATTTTAATATGGGGATATGTGATTTATATGGATTAAGTATACTCTCGGAAGATTAAGTTAGTAGACAAAGTTTTCCCAACATTAGAAAACAGTAGTTTAAGTCAGACGTATAAATATAGACAAAGTTCTGTTTACCGTAAATAGACAGAATGGTGACTTTGTGAAGTAGAAACCCTAGATTTAGGTTAAGAATGAGATCTGAAGGTACCAATAGTGATTTTCCAATATTTGGGGATTTTAGAAATTTATTTCAGAATTTTCTGAGGAATGGATAAAAATGTTACCGTTTTGGTCCCTATAGTGTGACAAGGTTGAACTGTGAGTGGATTTGGAGACCAGAACATGTCTAGTAATATTTTTGAGGATGCCAAATGATGTTTTCTAATATTTTAGAATTTTAGAAATTATTTTGGGAATTTTTAGAATGACAGACAAAGAATTACGATTTTGGTCCCTGTAGACTGAGAACAGGGTACGGGAAGGAGCAGGTGAATGCTAGAAGCTTAAGGAATGATCCAAAATTAACAAAAAAAGTACCCAATGGTGTTTTTACAATATTTGGGATTTTTTAGGAATTTTCTGGGATTTTTCTGTGAAAGTTCATTTTTTACCCTAAGTTACGGGTTACGGTAAAAACCGAAAAATTGCCGTAATGCTTCTAAGCTTGATCTTTTTGAACCAAGATTTTTATGGCATCTTATTTATATGGTTTAGGACTTATTATAAGGTTCATGAGAGGTTTTACCCTAATAGGTTAGGTTTGGACAATTTTTACTATGAAATACAAAAATTACCATACTTAATTACCCTTGGAGAGTTACCATTTACCATGGCTAAGGTAAAAAAATTAATTTACCCCTCCCTTGGTCAGCTGGTCATGCGCTGAAGAGAAGAGGAAGAGAGTGGATTTCTCTTGAAGCCATGACTCATAGGCATGGACCAATAGGAACCAAGCAAGTGACTTGTGTGATGATTAAGAGGAAAAAATCAAAATGGATAGGAAGAGAAGAGAGGGGGAGCCGTGGAGTTGGGAGAAGAAGAAGAGGAAGAAGAGTTTCAAGCTTGAGTTCATCTTGTGCAACTCCATAACCAAACCTTGAGTGATTTTTCCAAAATCCTTGCCTAAATAAGCTAGTTTTCAAGAATTGGATCATAAGATTGGTGGACAAGAAGCTAACAAGAAGCAAACAAGGAAGAGAAGGGAAGGAAGAAGGAAGAGCTTGGGTTAGAGTTTTCTACAAGTTTGGTAAGGGGAAAGTTTCTTTTACATGATTTTTAAAGCTTAGTGGACATATTAATGCCATACTTGTGTTGGTTTGAGTTGGTTTATGTTAAGATGGTCCTAGGGTTCATGTTGATTTGATAAGCCATGTGTCCTTGTGTTCTTATGATCATGGAGGGTTCTTGAGCTTGATTATGTTGGATGTGAATTTATTTGTGTGGTTTACTCATGGAGGATTTGCTTGATGATGATGCTTGATTTATTTAACCTAGGTAGACAAGACAAGGTTGTCTTTGATTGTGGTCTTGTTCTTTGTGAAAAATGAATTGTGTTTGTGTGAGAGGGAAGTGCTCTATGTTGGTTACATGATGATCTTGTCTCATGCTTGATTTGAATGGATTGGAATGGTGGTTGTATGACTATTTGCAAAAGTTTGATTTGGAAATTAATATGATCTTGGTGTGAGGTTTTAGCTTGATGCTTTGGTGAGATTGGAACCATGGCTTGATGATTGAATGATTGTGTCTTGTGGTTGATTTAAAGATGATAAACTTTGCTTATTTTCACTTAATTGGTCATGACAATACAAAGGAAAAATTGATTTTGGTTTAACTTTGAAAAATCGCATGTCTGCCACGCCCTGGATGTGGTGATTTCTGAAGTTGTGAAAATCTGGAAAACAGGGGACAGAATCGTCTGCACCGCGGGTGTGAAAATTCTCGCGCCTGTGAACAGTTCTGGAATCCTGGAATTTTGACTACTGTTCACCTTGCGAAAATCATTCTTTTTTTTTTCCAGCTTTTTAGACAAATTTTCTTAAGAGAAAAATGACTCTTTGAATTTAATAAATGCTATACATTTTGATTAATTGATTTTAGAACTTAAACAAGGGTTTTAGAAAATGCATTTTGGTAAAAAGATGAAATATTTGTAAGTGGGTAAATTGGAAGAAGAAAAGCCATGTTGAATGAGCACAGGAGATGTGAATGTGCACAAAGAGATGATGATGCTATAACCAAGAGTGAAGGTTATAAGTGATTTGTGCAAACGTGAATATCATAAGTGATTATAATGCTATAACCAAGAGTGATGGTTATATGTGATTGTGCAAGTGATAACCTAGAGAAAAGGTTAATGTGATTACAAGAGAAACCAAAGCTTAAAAATGCTTGAGATGGTTATTTTGAATGCTTAATGTGATGTGTCATTTTGCATAAAGAGAAAGAGAATTTGGCATGTGGCCAATGTGTGCTTAATGTGATGTGTCATTTTACATAAAGAGAAAGAGAATTTGGCATGTGGCCAATGTGATGAGCATACAACCCAGGATTGTTGTGGTTGAAAATAGGTATGGTTGGGCTACAATTGCCTACTGGGATTATCCAGGTTTCGAAAGTCTCAATGGCCGTGTGGTGGATCCCAGCGAGCCGAGAACGAGTAGAGCACCCGGCTTGGATAAATCTGACTGACTGACCTATTTGTGATATGGTATTATATTTTAAATGTGGCTCTACTGAATAATTGTAAAACCAGTCCATGAAAAAGGGGACAGTGGGTTATCCAAGTCCATGAAAAAGGGGACAGTTTGGTTTATTATGTTAAGTATACGCTACAGCCTATCGCTCAAATGGTGTTGAGGAAGAGAAAAGTCTCCATGGAGCATTACACCGGTGTTGAGAGGGAAATAGAAGTGTCATGCATTTTAAATATATCTGTGCAATGATATATTGTTTGATGCTGAGTTACGTGCTGTGATTGCGAGTGTTTTCCCCGCTGAGTTATGTGTTGTGACTGTGATTGTTTTCTCTATGTATATGTGAATATTTTCATTAGCAGGAAAACCATGTACATTGATGCTGGGAAACAGTAAAAGGTAGAGAAATGCACCATACTGATATGTTATGAGGAATAGAATTTATGTGTTATATCTGTTGTCTCTATGCTTTATTGTCTGTGTATAAGGATTTTTCACCCTTGCCTATATGTTTTGTGCTCTTTGGAACATAATTCATATAGATGGACCGTCCACCAGAGGGGTTGACGGAGGTTCGTGGGTTGAGCTTACTGCCAAGAGGAGCTATGAGTGAGGGGTGGATGGTTAACCCTGAAACCCAATGGGGTACATACTTCGGGTATGTTACTTCCATAGAGTCATTTGCAGGAGGACCTCACCGAGGAACGGTAGAGGATATGATATTAGATGTAAAGAGGCCTATACAGAAGACTTGAGATTTGTAGAAAGGATCAGAGATACAGAGACAGGGTACAACTCGACTAGAGCAAATGTAAATTGAGCTGGGAGTGGATATAGCGCAGGCTGTTGCGTTATCTTTGTGAATCTTGTTTTTATAGACTGACTCTACCGGATGGGCTCTTGTATCGCAATATTTTGAGATACTTATAGAATGCTGGATCAATTTTACATATGAGGTTTATCTCATTTTTCAGTAATATGTTATGACATCAATCAGTTTCGATATAAATAATTTAAGTGAGAGTTTCAAGTCAAAATAAATTATAATTTTCTAGTATTAAAAAGGAAAAAAAATTTATACACAAATTGGGGTTGACTTGAAATAAATTAAAAGAAGGTTTTTTCAAAATAAAGATAAATACTATTTTTTTTCATTAAAATGTTACTTATGTTGTAATATCCTTTTATGAGAAAGGGTGTTGCAATCTTCGTCCTTGCATTAGATACGTTGGCCTTCTTTGGAACAAGTTCGTCTCGTTCGTCCATCATCGTGCTTGCATTAGATCCGTTATCCTTCTTTCGACCAAGTTCGTCTCGTTCGTCCATCTTCGTCCTCCCGTTAGATCCGTTGGCCTTCTTTGGACCAAGTTCGTCTCGTTCGTCCATCTTCGTCCTCCGGTTAGATTCGTTGGCCTTCTTTGGACCAAGTTCGTCACGTTCGTCCATCTTCGTCCTCGCATTAGATCCGTTGTCCTTCTTTGGACCAAGTTCGTCTCTTTAGTCCCACTTCGTCCTCCCATTTGATCCTTTGGCATGCTTTGTACCAAGTTCGTCTCGTTCGTCCCTCTTCGTCCTCCCGTTAGATCCGTTGGCCTTCTTTGGACCAAGTTCGTCTCGTTCGTCCATCTTCGTCCTCCCGTTAGATTCGTTGGCCTTCTTTGGACCAAGTTCGTCACGTTCGTCCATCTTCGTCCACGCATCAGATCTGTTGTCCTTCATTGGACCAAGTTCATCTCTTTAGTCCCACTTTGTCCTCCCATTTGATCCTTTGGCATTCTTTATACCAAGTTCGTCTCGTTCGTCCCTCTTCGTAGTCCCATTAGATCCGTTGGCCTACTTTGGACCAAGTTCGTCTCGTTCGTCCATCTTCGTCCTCGCATTAGAATTGTTGGCCTTCTTTGGACCAAGTTCGTCACGTTCGTCCATCTTCGTCCTCGCATCAGATCCGTTGTCCTTCTTTGGACCAAGTTCGTCTCTTTAGTCCCACTTCGTCCTCCCATTTGATCCTTTGGCATTCTTTGTACCAAGTTCGTCTCGTTCGTACCCCTTCGTCGTCCCATTAGATCCGTTGGCCTTCTTTGGACCAAGTTCGTCTCGTTCGTCCATCTTCGTCCTCCCGTTAGATCCGTTGGCCTTCTTTGGACCAAGTTCGTCTCGTTCGTCCATTTTCGTCCTCTCGTTAGATCCGTTGGCCTTCTTTGGACCAAGTTCGTCTCGTTCGTCCATCTTCGTCCTCGCATGAGATTCGGTGGCCTTCTTTGGACCAAGTTCGTCACGTTCGTCCATCTTCGTCCTCGTATCAGATCCGTTGGCCTTCTTTGGACCAGGTTCGTTACGTTCGTCTATCTTCGTCCTCGCATTAGATCCGTTGGCCTTCTTAGGACCAAGTTTGTCTCGTTCGTCCATCATCGTGCTTGCATTAGATCCGTTGGCCTTCTTTGGACCAAGTTCGTCAAGTTCGTCCATCTTCGTCCTCGAGTTAGATCCGTTGGCCTTCTTTGGACCAAGTTCGTCAAGTTCGTCCATCTGCGTCCTCCCGTTACATCCGTTGGCCTTCGTTGGACCAAGTTCGTCTCGTTTGTCCATCTCCGTCCTCCCGTTAGATCCGTTGGCCTTCTTTGGACCAAGTTCGTCTCGTTCGTCCATCTTCGTCCTCGAGTTAGATCCGTTGGCCTTCTTTGGACCAAGTTCGTCACGTTCGTCCATCTTCGTCCTCGCGTTAGATACGTTGGCCTTCTTTGGAACAAGTTTGTCTCGTTCGTCCATCATCGTGCTTGCATTAGATCCGTTATCCTCCTTTGGACCACGTTCGACTCGTTCGTCCATCTTCGTCCTCCCGTTAGATTCATTGGCCTTCTTTGGACCAAGTTCGTCTCTTTCGTCCATCTTCGTCCTCCCGTTAGATCCGTTGGCCTTCTTTGGACCAAGTTCGTCTCGTTCGTCCTCGCATTAGATTCGTTGGCCTTCTTTGGACCAAGTTCGTCATGTTCGTCCATCTTCGTCCTCGCATCAGATCCGTTGTCCTTCTTTGGACCAAGTTCGTCTCCTTAGTCCCACTTCGTCCTCCCATTCGATCCTTTGGCATTCTTTGTACCAAGTTCGCTTCGTTCGTACCTCTTCGTCATCCCATTAGATCCGTTGGCCTTCTTTGGACCAAGTTCGTCACGTTCGTCCATCTTCGTCCTCGCATCAGATCCGTTGTCCTTCTTTGGACCAAGTTCATCTCTTTTGTCCCACTTTGTCCTCCCATTTGATCCTTTGGCATTCTTTATACCAAGTTCTTCCCGTTCGTCCCTCTTCGTCGTCCCATTAGATCCGTTGGCCTTCTTTGGACCAAGTTCGTCTCGTTCGTCCATCTTCGTCCTCGCATTAGATTCGTTGGCCTTCTTTGGACCATGTTCGTCACGTTCGTCCATCTTCGTCCTCGCATTACATCCGTTGGCCTTCTTTGGACCAAGTTCGTCACGTTCGTCCATCTTCGTCGTCGCATCAGATCCGTTGTCCTTCTTTGGACCAAGTTCGTCTCTTTAGTCCCACTTCGTCCTCCCATTTGATCCTTTGGCATTCATTGTACAAAGTTCGTCTCGTTCGTAACTCTTCGTCGTCCCATTAAATCCGTTGGCCTTCTTTGGACCAAGTTGGTCTCGTTCGTCCATCTTCGTCCTCCCGTTAGATCCGTTGGCCTTCTTTGGACCAAGTTCGTCTCGTTCGTCCATCTTCGTCCTCCCGTTAGATCCTTTGGCCTTCATTGGACCAAGTTCGTCTCGTTCGTCCATCTTCGTCCTCGCATTAGATCCGTTGGCCTTCTTTGGACCAAGTTCGTCTCTTTAGTCCCACTTCGTCCTCCCATTTGATCCTTTGGCATTCTTTGTACCAAGTTCGTCTCGTTCGTCCCTCTTCGTCCTCCCGTTAGATCCGTTGGCCTTCTTTGGACCAAGTTCGTCCCATTCGTCCATCTTCGTCCTCCCGTTAGATTCGTTGGCCTTCTTTGGACCAAGTTCGTCACGTTCGTCCATCTTTGTCCTCGCATCAGATCCGTTGTCCTTCATTGGACCAAGTTGATCTCTTTAGTCCCACTTTGTCCTCCCATTTGATCCTTTGGCATTCTTTATACCAAGTTCGTCTCGTTCGTCCCTCTTCGTAGTCCCATTAGATCCGTTGGCCTACTTTGGACCAAGTTCGTCTCGTTCGTCCATCTTCGTCCTCGCATTAGAATTGTTGGCCTTCTTTGGACCAAGTTCGTCACGTTCGTCCATCTTCGTCCTCGCATCAGATCCGTTGTCCTTCTTTGGACCAAGTTCGTCTCTTTAGTCCCACTTCGTCCTCCCATTTGATCCTTTGGCATTCTTTGTACCAAGTTCGTCTCGTTCGTACCCCTTCGTCGTCCCATTAGATCCGTTGGCCTTCTTTGGACCAAGTTCGTCTCGTTCGTCCATTTTCGTCCTCTCGTTAGATCCGTTGGCCTTCTTTGGACCAAGTTCGTCTCGTTCGTCCATCTTCGTCCTCGCATTAGATCCGTTGGCCTTCTTTGGACCAGGTTCGTCACGTTCGTCCATCTTCGACCTCGCATTAGATCCGTTGGCCTTCCTAGGACCAAGTTCGTCTCGTTCGTCCATCATCGTGCTTGCATTAGATCCGTTGGCCTTCTTTGGACCTAGTTCGTCACGTTCGTCCATCTTCGTCCTTGCATTAGATCCGTTGGCCTTCTTTGGACCAAGTTCGTCTCTTTAGTCCCACTTCGTCCTCCCATTTGATCCTTTGGCATTCTTTGTACCAAGTTCATCTCGTTCGTACCACTTCGTCGTCCCATTAGATCCGTTGGCCTTCTTTGGACCAAGTTCGTCTCGTTCGTCCATCTTCGTCCTCCCGTTAGATCCGTTGGCCTTCTTTGGACCAAGTTCGTCTCGTTCGTCCATCTTCGTCCTCCCGTTAGATTCGTTGGCCTTCTTTGGACCTAGTTCGTCACGTTCGTCCATCTTCGTCCTCGCATTAGATCCGTTGTCCTTCTTTGGACCAAGTTCGTCTCGTTCGTCCATCTTCGTCCTCGCATGAGATTCGTTGGCCTTCTTTGGACCAAGTTCGTCACGTTCGTCCATCTTCGTCCTCGTATCAGATCCGTTGGCCTTCTTTGGACCAGGTTTGTCACGTTCGTCCATCTTCGTCCTCGCATTAGATCCGTTGGCCTTCTTAGGACCAAGTTTGTCTCGTTCCTCCATCATCGTGCTTGCATTAGATCCGTTGGCCTTCTTTGGACCAAGTTCGTCAAGTTCGTCCATCTTCGTCCTTGCATTAGATCCGTTGGCCTTCTTTGGACCAAGTTCGTCTCTTTAGTCCCACTTCGTGCTCCCATTTGATCCTTTGGCATTTATTGTACCAAGTTCGTCTCGTTCGTCCATCTTCGTCCTCGCCTTAGATCCGTTGGCCTTCTTTGGTCCAAGTTCGTCACGTTCGTCCATCTTCGTCCTTGCATTAGATACGTTGGCCTTCTTTGGAACAAGTTCGTCTCGTTCGTCCATCATCGTGCTTGCATTAGATCCGTTATCCTTCTTTGGACCAAGTTCGTCTCGTTCGTCCATCTTCGTCCTCCCGCTAGATCCGTTGGCCTTCTTTGGACCAAGTTCGTCTCGTTCGTCCATCTTCGTCCTCCGGTTAGATTCGTTGGCCTTCTTTGGACCAAGTTCGTCACGTTCGTCCATCTTCGTCCTCGCATTAGATCCGTTGTCCTTCTTTGGACCAAGTTCGTCTCTTTAGTCCCACTTCGTCCTCCCATTTGATCCTTTGGCATTCTTTGTACCAAGTTCGTCTCGTTCGTCCCTCTTCGTCCTCCCGTTAGATCCGTTGGCCTTCTTTGGACCAAGTTCGTCTCGTTCGTCCATCTTCGTCCTCCCGTTAGATTCGTTGGCCTTCTTTGGACCAAGTTCGTCACGTTCGTCCATCTTCGTCCTCGCATCAGATCCGTTGTCCTTCATTGGACCAAGTTCATCTCTTTAGTCCCACTTTGTCCTCCCATTTGATCCTTCGGCATTCTTTATACCAAGTTCGTCTCGTTCGTCCCTCTTCGTAGTCCCATTAGATCCGTTGGCCTACTTTGGACCAAGTTCGTCTCGTTCGTCCATCTTCGTCCTCGCATTAGAATTGTTGGCCTTCTTTGGACCAAGTTCGTCACGTTCGTCCATCTTCGTCCTCGCATCAGATCCGTTGTCCTTCTTTGGACCAAGTTCGTCTCTTTAGTCCCACTTCGTCCTCCCATTTGATCCTTTGGCATTCTTTGTACCAAGTTCGTCTCGTTCGTACCCCTTCGTCGTCCCATTAGATCCGTTGGCCTTCTTTGGACCAAGTTCGTCTCGTTCGTCCATCTTCGTCCTCCCGTTAGATCCTTTGGCCTTCATTGGACCAAGTTCGTCTCGTTCGTCCATCTTCGTCCTCGCATTAGATCCGTTGGCCTTCTTTGGACCAAGTTCGTCTCTTTAGTCCCACTTCGTCCTCCCATTTGATCCTTTGGCATTCTTTGTACCAAGTTCGTCTCGTTCGTCCCTCTTCGTCCTCCCGTTAGATCCGTTGGCCTTCTTTGGACCAAGTTCGTCCCATTCGTCCATCTTCGTCCTCCCGTTAGATTCGTTGGCCTTCTTTGGACCAAGTTCGTCTCGTTCGTCCATCTTCGTCCTCGCATTAGATTCGTTGGCCTTCTTTGGACCATGTTCGTCACGTTCGTCCATCTTCGTCCTCGCATTACATCCGTTGGCCTTCTTTGGACCAAGTTCGTCTCGTTCGTCCATCTTCGTCCTCGCATTAGATTCGTTGGCCTTCTTTGGAACAAGTTCGTCACGTTCGTCCATCTTCGTCCTCGCATCAGATCCGTTGTCCTTCTTTGGACCAAGTTCGTCTCTTTAGTCCCACTTCGTCCTCCCATTTGATCCTTTGGCATTCATTGTACAAAGTTCGTCTCGTTCGTAACTCTTCGTCGTCCCATTAAATCCGTTGGCCTTCTTTGGACCAAGTTGGTCTCGTTCGTCCATCTTCGTCCTCCCGTTAGATCCGTTGGCCTTCTTTGGACCAAGTTCGTCTCGTTCGTCCATCTTCGTCCTCCCGTTAGATCCTTTGGCCTTCATTGGACCAAGTTCGTCTCGTTCGTCCATCTTCGTCCTCGCATTAGATCCGTTGGCCTTCTTTGGACCAAGTTCGTCTCTTTAGTCCCACTTCGTCCTCCCATTTGATCCTTTGGCATTCTTTGTACCAAGTTCGTCTCGTTCGTCCCTCTTCGTCCTCCCGTTAGATCCGTTGGCCTTCTTTGGACCAAGTTCGTCTCGTTCGTCCATCTTCGTCCTCCCGTTAGATCCTTTGGCCTTCTTTGGACCAAGTTCGTCTCGTTCGTCCATCTTCGTCCTCGCATTAGATCCGTTGGCCTTCTTTGGACCAAGTTCGTCTCTTTAGTCCCACTTCGTCCTCCCATTTGATCCTTTGGCATTCTTTGTACCAAGTTCGTCTCGTTCGTCCCTCTTCGTCCTCCCGTTAGATCCGTTGGCCTTCTTTGGACCAAGTTCGTCCCATTCGTCCATCTTCGTCCTCCCGTTAGATTCGTTGGCCTTCTTTGGACCAAGTTCGTCACGTTCGTCCATCTTTGTCCTCGCATCAGATCCGTTGTCCTTCATTGGACCAAGTTGATCTCTTTAGTCCCACTTTGTCCTCCCATTTGATCCTTTGGCATTCTTTATACCAAGTTCGTCTCGTTCGTCCCTCTTCGTAGTCCCATTAGATCCGTTGGCCTACTTTGGACCAAGTTCGTCTCGTTCGTCCATCTTCGTCCTCGCATTAGAATTGTTGGCCTTCTTTGGACCAAGTTCGTCACGTTCGTCCATCTTCGTCCTCGCATCAGATCCGTTGTCCTTCTTTGGACCAAGTTCGTCTCTTTAGTCCCACTTCGTCCTCCCATTTGATCCTTTGGCATTCTTTGTACCAAGTTCGTCTCGTTCGTACCCCTTCGTCGTCCCATTAGATCCGTTGGCCTTCTTTGGACCAAGTTCGTCTCGTTCGTCCATTTTCGTCCTCTCGTTAGATCCGTTGGCCTTCTTTGGACCAAGTTCGTCTCGTTCGTCCATCTTCGTCCTCGCATTAGATCCGTTGGCCTTCTTTGGACCAGGTTCGTCACGTTCGTCCATCTTCGACCTCGCATTAGATCCGTTGGCCTTCCTAGGACCAAGTTCGTCTCGTTCGTCCATCATCGTGCTTGCATTAGATCCGTTGGCCTTCTTTGGACCTAGTTCGTCACGTTCGTCCATCTTCGTCCTTGCATTAGATCCGTTGGCCTTCTTTGGACCAAGTTCGTCTCTTTAGTCCCACTTCGTCCTCCCATTTGATCCTTTGGCATTCATTGTACAAAGTTCGTCTCGTTCGTAACTCTTCGTCGTCCCATTAAATCCGTTGGCCTTCTTTGGACCAAGTTGGTCTCGTTCGTCCATCTTCGTCCTCCCGTTAGATCCGTTGGCCTTCTTTGGACCAAGTTCGTCTCGTTCGTCCATCTTCGTCCTCCCGTTAGATCCTTTGGCCTTCATTGGACCAAGTTCGTCTCGTTCGTCCATCTTCGTCCTCGCATTAGATCCGTTGGCCTTCTTTGGACCAAGTTCGTCTCTTTAGTCCCACTTCGTCCTCCCATTTGATCCTTTGGCATTCTTTGTACCAAGTTCGTCTCGTTCGTCCCTCTTCGTCCTCCCGTTAGATCCGTTGGCCTTCTTTGGACCAAGTTCGTCTCGTTCGTCCATCTTCGTCCTCCCGTTAGATCCTTTGGCCTTCTTTGGACCAAGTTCGTCTCGTTCGTCCATCTTCGTCCTCGCATTAGATCCGTTGGCCTTCTTTGGACCAAGTTCGTCTCTTTAGTCCCACTTCGTCCTCCCATTTGATCCTTTGGCATTCTTTGTACCAAGTTCGTCTCGTTCGTCCCTCTTCGTCCTCCCGTTAGATCCGTTGGCCTTCTTTGGACCAAGTTCGTCCCATTCGTCCATCTTCGTCCTCCCGTTAGATTCGTTGGCCTTCTTTGGACCAAGTTCGTCACGTTCGTCCATCTTTGTCCTCGCATCAGATCCGTTGTCCTTCATTGGACCAAGTTGATCTCTTTAGTCCCACTTTGTCCTCCCATTTGATCCTTTGGCATTCTTTATACCAAGTTCGTCTCGTTCGTCCCTCTTCGTAGTCCCATTAGATCCGTTGGCCTACTTTGGACCAAGTTCGTCTCGTTCGTCCATCTTCGTCCTCGCATTAGAATTGTTGGCCTTCTTTGGACCAAGTTCGTCACGTTCGTCCATCTTCGTCCTCGCATCAGATCCGTTGTCCTTCTTTGGACCAAGTTCGTCTCTTTAGTCCCACTTCGTCCTCCCATTTGATCCTTTGGCATTCTTTGTACCAAGTTCGTCTCGTTCGTACCCCTTCGTCGTCCCATTAGATCCGTTGGCCTTCTTTGGACCAAGTTCGTCTCGTTCGTCCATTTTCGTCCTCTCGTTAGATCCGTTGGCCTTCTTTGGACCAAGTTCGTCTCGTTCGTCCATCTTCGTCCTCGCATTAGATCCGTTGGCCTTCTTTGGACCAGGTTCGTCACGTTCGTCCATCTTCGACCTCGCATTAGATCCGTTGGCCTTCCTAGGACCAAGTTCGTCTCGTTCGTCCATCATCGTGCTTGCATTAGATCCGTTGGCCTTCTTTGGACCTAGTTCGTCACGTTCGTCCATCTTCGTCCTTGCATTAGATCCGTTGGCCTTCTTTGGACCAAGTTCGTCTCTTTAGTCCCACTTCGTCCTCCCATTTGATCCTTTGGCATTCTTTGTACCAAGTTCATCTCGTTCGTACCACTTCGTCGTCCCATTAGATCCGTTGGCCTTCTTTGGACCAAGTTCGTCTCGTTCGTCCATCTTCGTCCTCCCGTTAGATCCGTTGGCCTTCTTTGGACCAAGTTCGTCTCGTTCGTCCATCTTCGTCCTCCCGTTAGATTCGTTGGCCTTCTTTGGACCTAGTTCGTCACGTTCGTCCATCTTCGTCCTCGCATTAGATCCGTTGTCCTTCTTTGGACCAAGTTCGTCTCGTTCGTCCATCTTCGTCCTCGCATGAGATTCGTTGGCCTTCTTTGGACCAAGTTCGTCACGTTCGTCCATCTTCGTCCTCGTATCAGATCCGTTGGCCTTCTTTGGACCAGGTTTGTCACGTTCGTCCATCTTCGTCCTCGCATTAGATCCGTTGGCCTTCTTAGGACCAAGTTTGTCTCGTTCCTCCATCATCGTGCTTGCATTAGATCCGTTGGCCTTCTTTGGACCAAGTTCGTCAAGTTCGTCCATCTTCGTCCTTGCATTAGATCCGTTGGCCTTCTTTGGACCAAGTTCGTCTCTTTAGTCCCACTTCGTGCTCCCATTTGATCCTTTGGCATTTATTGTACCAAGTTCGTCTCGTTCGTCCATCTTCGTCCTCGCCTTAGATCCGTTGGCCTTCTTTGGTCCAAGTTCGTCACGTTCGTCCATCTTCGTCCTTGCATTAGATACGTTGGCCTTCTTTGGAACAAGTTCGTCTCGTTCGTCCATCATCGTGCTTGCATTAGATCCGTTATCCTTCTTTGGACCAAGTTCGTCTCGTTCGTCCATCTTCGTCCTCCCGTTAGATCCGTTGGCCTTCTTTGGACCAAGTTCGTCTCGTTCGTCCATCTTCGTCCTCCGGTTAGATTCGTTGGCCTTCTTTGGACCAAGATCGTCACGTTCGTCCATCTTCGTCCTCGCATTAGATCCGTTGTCCTTCTTTGGACCAAGTTCGTCTCTTTAGTCCCACTTCGTCCTCCCATTTGATCCTTTGGCATTCTTTGTACCAAGTTCGTCTCGTTCGTCCCTCTTCGTCCTCCCGTTAGATCCGTTGGCCTTCTTTGGACCAAGTTCGTCTCGTTCGTCCATCTTCGTCCTCCCGTTAGATTCGTTGGCCTTCTTTGGACCAAGTTCGTCACGTTCGTCCATCTTCGTCCTCGCATCAGATCCGTTGTCCTTCATTGGACCAAGTTCATCTCTTTAGTCCCACTTTGTCCTCCCATTTGATCCTTCGGCATTCTTTATACCAAGTTCGTCTCGTTCGTCCCTCTTCGTAGTCCCATTAGATCCGTTGGCCTACTTTGGACCAAGTTCGTCTCGTTCGTCCATCTTCGTCCTCGCATTAGAATTGTTGGCCTTCTTTGGACCAAGTTCGTCACGTTCGTCCATCTTCGTCCTCGCATCAGATCCGTTGTCCTTCTTTGGACCAAGTTCGTCTCTTTAGTCCCACTTCGTCCTCCCATTTGATCCTTTGGCATTCTTTGTACCAAGTTCGTCTCGTTCGTACCCCTTCGTCGTCCCATTAGATCCGTTGGCCTTCTTTGGACCAAGTTCGTCTCGTTCGTCCATCTTCGTCCTCTCGTTAGATCCGTTGGCCTTCTTTGGACCAAGTTCGTCTCGTTCGTCCATCTTCGTCCTCGCATTAGATCCGTTGGCCTTCTTTGGACCAAGTTCGTCTCGTTCGTCCATCTTCGTCCTCGCATGAGATTCATTGGCCTTCTTTGGACCAAGTTCGTCACGTTCGTCCATATTCGTCCTCGTATCAGATCCGTTGGCCTTCTTTGGACCAGGTTTGTCACGTTCGTCCATCTTCGTCCTCGCATTAGATCCGTTGGCCTTCTTAGGACCAAGTTTGTCTCGTTCGTCCATCATCGTGCTTGCATTAGATCCGTTGGCCTTCTTTGGACCAAGTTCGTCAAGTTCGTCCATCTTCGTCCTTGCATTAGATCCGTTGGCCTTCTTTGGACCAAGTTCGTCTCTTTAGTCCCACTTCGTGCTCCCATTTGATCCTTTGGCATTTATTGTACCAAGTTCGTCTCGTTCGTCCATCTTCGTCCTCGCCTTAGATCCGTTGGCCTTCTTTGGTCCAAGTTCGTCACGTTCGTCCATCTTCGTCCTTGCATTAGATACGTTGGCCTTCTTTGGAACAAGTTCGTCTCGTTCGTCCATCATCGTGCTTGCATTAGATCCGTTATCCTTCTTTGGACCAAGTTCGTCTCGTTCGTCCATCTTCGTCCTCCCGTTAGATCCGTTGGCCTTCTTTGGACCAAGTTCGTCTCGTTCGTCCATCTTCGTCCTCCGGTTAGATTCGTTGGCCTTCTTTGGACCAAGATCGTCACGTTCGTCCATCTTCGTCCTCGCATTAGATCCGTTGTCCTTCTTTGGACCAAGTTCGTCTCTTTAGTCCCACTTCGTCCTCCCATTTGATCCTTTGGCATTCTTTGTACCAAGTTCGTCTCGTTCGTCCCTCTTCGTCCTCCCGTTAGATCCGTTGGCCTTCTTTGGACCAAGTTCGTCTCGTTCGTCCATCTTCGTCCTCCCGTTAGATTCGTTGGCCTTCTTTGGACCAAGTTCGTCACGTTCGTCCATCTTCGTCCTCGCATCAGATCCGTTGTCCTTCATTGGACCAAGTTCATCTCTTTAGTCCCACTTTGTCCTCCCATTTGATCCTTCGGCATTCTTTATACCAAGTTCGTCTCGTTCGTCCCTCTTCGTAGTCCCATTAGATCCGTTGGCCTACTTTGGACCAAGTTCGTCTCGTTCGTCCATCTTCGTCCTCGCATTAGAATTGTTGGCCTTCTTTGGACCAAGTTCGTCACGTTCGTCCATCTTCGTCCTCGCATCAGATCCGTTGTCCTTCTTTGGACCAAGTTCGTCTCTTTAGTCCCACTTCGTCCTCCCATTTGATCCTTTGGCATTCTTTGTACCGAGTTCGTCTCGTTCGTACCCCTTCGTCGTCCCATTAGATCCGTTGGCCTTCTTTGGACCAAGTTCGTCTCGTTCGTCCATCTTCGTCCTCTCGTTAGATCCGTTGGCCTTCTTTGGACCAACTTCGTCTCGTTCGTCCATCTTCGTCCTCGCATTAGATCCGTTGGCCTTCTTTGGACCAAGTTCGTCTCGTTCGTCCATCTTCGTCCTCGCATGAGATTCATTGGCCTTCTTTGGACCAAGTTCGTCACGTTCGTCCATCTTCGTCCTCGTATCAGATCCGTTGGCCTTCTTTGGACCAGGTTTGTCACGTTCGTCCATCTTCGTCCTCGCATTAGATCCGTTGGCCTTCTTAGGACCAAGTTTGTCTCGTTCGTCCATCATCGTGCTTGCATTAGATCCGTTGGCCTTCTTTGGACCAAGTTCGTCAAGTTCGTCCATCTTCGTCCTTGCATTAGATCCGTTGGCCTTCTTTGGACCAAGTTCGTCTTTTTAGTCCCACTTCGTGCTCCCATTTGATCCTTTGGCATTTATTGTACCAAGTTCGTCTCGTTCGTCCATCTTCGTCCTCGCCTTAGATCCGTTGGCCTTCTTTGGTCCAAGTTCGTCACGTTCGTCCATCTTCGTCCTTGCATTAGATACGTTGGCCTTCTTTGGAACAAGTTCGTCTCGTTCGTCCATCATCGTGCTTGCATTAGATTCGTTATCCTTCTTTGGACCAAGTTCGTCTCGTTCGTCCATCTTCGTCCTCCCGTTAGATCCGTTGGCCTTCTTTGGACCAAGTTCGTCTCGTTCGTCCATCTTCGTCCTCTCGTTAGATCCGTTGGCCTTCTTTGGACCAAGTTCGTCTCGTTCGTCCATCTTCGTCCTCGCCTTAGATCCGTTGTCCTTCTTTGGACCAAGTTCGTCTCGTTCGTCCATCTTCGTCCTCGCATGAGATTCGTTGGCCTTCTTTGGACCAAGTTCGTCACGTTCGTCCATCTTCGTCCTCGTATCAGATCCGTTGGCCTTCTTTGGACCAGGTTTGTCACGTTCGTCCATCTTCGTCCTCGCATTAGATCCGTTGGCCTTCTTAGGACCAAGTTTGTCTCGTTCGTCCATCATCGTGCTTGCATTAGATCCGTTGGCCTTCTTTGGACCAAGTTCGTCAAGTTCGTCCATCTTCGTCCTCGCATGAGATTCGTTGGCCTTCTTTGGACCAAGTTCGTCACATTCGTCCATCTTCGTCCTCGTATCAGATCCGTTGGCCTTCTTTGGGCCAGGTTCGTCACGTTCGTCTATCTTCGTCCTCGCATTAGATCCGTTGGCCTTCTTAGGACCAAGTTTGTCTCGTTCGTCCATCATCGTGCTTGCATTAGATCCGTTGGCCTTCTTTGGACCAAGTTCGTCAAGTTCGTCCATCTTCGTCCTTGCATTAGATCCGTTGGCCTTCTTTGGACCAAGTTCGTCTCTTTAGTCCCACTTCGTGCTCCCATTTGATCCTTTGGCATTTATTGTACCAAGTTCGTCTCGTTCGTCCATCTTCGTCCTCGCCTTAGATCCGTTGGCCTTCTTTGGTCCAAGTTCGTCACGTTCGTCCATCTTCGTCCTCACATTAGATACGTTGGCCTTCTTTGGAACAAGTTCGTCTCGTTCGTCCATCATCGTGCTTGCATTAGATCCGTTATCCTTCTTTGGACCAGGTTCGTCTCGTTCGTCCATCTTCGTCCTCCCGTTAGATCCGTTGGCCTTCTTTGGACCAAGTTCGTCTCGTTCGTCCATCTTCGTCCTCCGGTTAGATTCGTTGGCCTTCTTTGGACCAAGTTCGTCACGTTCGTCCATCTTCGTCCTCGCATTAGATCCGTTGTCCTTCTTTGGACCAAGTTCGTCTCTTTAGTCCCACTTCGTCCTCCCATTTGATCCTTTGGCATTCTTTGTACCAAGTTCGTCTCGTTCGTCCCTCTTCGTCCTCCCGTTAGATCCGTTGGCCTTCTTTGGACCAAGTTCGTCTCGTTCGTCCATCTTCGTCCTCCCGTTAGATTCGTTGGCCTTCTTTGGACCAAGTTCGTCACGTTCGTCCATCTTCGTCCGCGCATCAGATCCGTTGTCCTTCACTGGACCAAGTTCATCTCTTTAGTCCCACTTTGTCCTCCCATTTGATCCTTTGGCATTCTTTATACCAAGTTCGTCTCGTTCGTCCCTCTTCGTAGTCCCATTAGATCCGTTGGCCTACTTTGGACCAAGTTCGTCTCGTTCGTCCATCTTCGTCCTCGCATTAGAATTGTTGGCCTTCTTTGGACCAAGTTCGTCACGTTCGTCCATCTTCGTCCTCGCATCAGATCCGTTGTGCTTCTTTGGACCAAGTTCGTCTCTTTAGTCCCACTTCGTCCTCCCATTTGATCCTTTGGCATTCTTTGTACCAAGTTCGTCTCGTTCGTACCCCTTCGTCGTCCCATTAGATCCGTTGGCCTTCTTTGGACCAAGTTCGTCTCGTTCGTCCATCTTCGTCCTACCGTTAGATCCGTTGGCCTTCTTTGGACCAAGTTCGTCTCGTTCGTCCATTTTCGTCCTCTCGTTAGATCCATTGGCCTTCTTTGGACCAATATCGTCTCGTTCGTCCATCTTCGTCCTCCCGTTAGATCCGTTGGCCTTCTTTGGACCAAGTTCGTCTCGTTCGTCCATTTTCGTCCTCTCGTTAGATCCGTTGGCCTTCTTTGGACCAAGTTCGTCTCGTTCGTCCATCTTCGTCCTCGCATTAGATCCGTTGGCCTTCTTTGGACCAAGTTGGTCACGTTCGTCCATATTCGTCCTCGTATCAGATCCATTGGCCTTCTTTGGACCAGGTTCGTCACGTTCGTCTATCTTCGTCCTCGCATTAGATCCGTTGGCCTTCTTAGGACCAAGTTTGTCTCGTTCGTCCATCATCGTGCTTGCATTAGATCCGTTGGCCTTCTTTGGACCAAGTTCGTCATGTTCGTCCATCTTCGTCCTTGCATTAGATCCGTTGGCCTTCTTTGGACCAAGTTCGTCTCTTTAGTCCCACTTCGTGCTCCCATTTGATCCTTTGGCATTTATTGTACCAAGTTCGTCTCGTTCGTCCATCTTCGTCCTCGCCTTAGATCCGTTGGCCTTCTTTGGTCCAAGTTCGTCACGTTCGTCCATCTTCGTCCTCGCATTAGATACGTTGGCCTTCTTTGGAACAAGTTCGTCTCGTTCGTCCATCATCGTGCTTGAATTAGATCCGTTATCCTTCTTTGGACCAAGTTCGTCTCGTTCGTCCATCTTCGTCCTCCCGTTAGATCCGTTGGCCTTCTTTGGACCAAGTTCGTCTCGTTCGTCCATCTTTGTCCTCCGGTTAGATTCGTTGGCCTTCTTTGGACCAAGTTCGTCACGTTCGTCCATCTTCGTCCTCGCATTAGATCCGTTGTCCTTCTTTGGACCAAGTTCGTCTCTTTAGTCCCACTTCGTCCTCCCATTTGATCCTTTGGCATTCTTTGTACCAAGTTCGTCTCGTTCGTCCCTCTTCGTCCTCCCGTTAGATCCGTTGGCCTTCTTTGGACCAAGTTCGTCTCGTTCGTCCATCTTCGTCCTCCCGTTAGATTCGTTGGCCTTCTTTGGACCAAGTTCGTCACGTTCGTCCATCTTCGTCCTCGCATCAGATCCGTTGTCCTTCATTGGACCAAGTTCATCTCTTTAGTCCCACTTTGTCCTCCCATTTGATCCTTTGGCATTCTTTATACCAAGTTGGTCTCGTTCGTCCCTCTTCGTAGTCCTATTAGATCCGTTGGCCTACTTTGGACCAAGTTCGTCTCGTTCGTCCATCTTCGTCCTCGCATTAGAATTGTTGGCCTTCTTTGGACCAAGTTCGTCACGTTCGTCCATCTTCGTCCTCGCATCAGATCCGTTGTCCTTCTTTGGACCAAGTTCGTCTCTTTAGTCCCACTTCGTCCTCCCATTTGATCCTTTGGCATTCTTTGTACCAAGTTCGTCTCGCTCGTACCCCTTCGTCGTCCCATTAGATCCGTTGGCCTTCTTTGGACCAAGTTCGTCTCGTTCGTCCATCTTCGTCCTCTCGTTAGATCCGTTGGCCTTCTTTGGACCAAGTTCGTCTCGTTCGTCCATCTTCGTCCTCGCCTTAGATCCGTTGTCCTTCTTTGGACCAAGTTCGTCTCGTTCGTCCATCTTCGTCCTCGCATGAGATTCGTTGGCCTTCTTTGGACCAAGTTCGTCACGTTCGTCCATCTTCGTCCTCGTATCAGATCCGTTGGCCTTCTTTGGACCAGGTTTGTCACGTTCGTCCATCTTCGTCCTCGCATTAGATCCGTTGGCCTTCTTAGGACCAAGTTTGTCTCGTTCGTCCATCATCGTGCTTGCATTAGATCCGTTGGCCTTCTTTGGACCAAGTTCGTCAAGTTCGTCCATCTTCGTCCTCGCATGAGATTCGTTGGCCTTCTTTGGACCAAGTTCGTCACGTTCGTCCATCTTCGTCCTCGTATCAGATCCGTTGGCCTTCTTTGGGCCAGGTTCGTCACGTTCGTCTATCTTCGTCCTCGCATTAGATCCGTTGGCCTTCTTAGGACCAAGTTTGTCTCGTTCGTCCATCATCGTGCTTGCATTAGATCCGTTGGCCTTCTTTGGACCAAGTTCGTCAAGTTCGTCTATCTTCGTCCTTGCATTAGATCCGTTGGCCTTCTTTGGACCAAGTTCGTCTCTTTAGTCCCACTTCGTGCTCCCATTTGATCCTTTGGCATTTATTGTACCAAGTTCGTCTCGTTCGTCCATCTTCGTCCTCGCCTTAGATCCGTTGGCCTTCTTTGGTCCAAGTTCGTCACGTTCGTCCATCTTCGTCCTCGCATTAGATACGTTGGCCTTCTTTGGAACAAGTTCGTCTCGTTCGTCCATCATCGTGCTTGCATTAGATCCGTTATCCTTCTTTGGACCAGGTTCGTCTCGTTCGTCCATCTTCGTCCTCCCGTTAGATCCGTTGGCCTTCTTTGGACCAAGTTCGTCTCGTTCGTCCATCTTCGTCCTCCGGTTAGATTCGTTGGCCTTCTTTGGACCAAGTTCGTCACGTTCGTCCATCTTCGTCCTCGCATTAGATCCGTTGTCCTTCTTTGGACCAAGTTCGTCTCTTTAGTCCCAATTCGTCCTCCCATTTGATCCTTTGGCATTCTTTGTACCAAGTTCGTCTCGTTCGTCCCTCTTCGTCCTCCCGTTAGATCCGTTGGCCTTCTTTGGACCAAGTTCGTCTCGTTCGTCCATCTTCGTCCTCCCGTTAGATTCGTTGGCCTTCTTTGGACCAAGTTCGTCACGTTCGTCCATCTTCGTCCGCGCATCAGATCCGTTGTCCTTCATTGGACCAAGTTCATCTCTTTAGTCCCACTTTGTCCTCCCATTTGATCCTTTGGCATTCTTTATACCAAGTTCGTCTCGTTCGTCCCTCTTCGTAGTCCCATTAGATCCGTTGGCCTACTTTGGACCAAGTTCGTCTCGTTCGTCCATCTTCGTCCTCGCATTAGAATTGTTGGCCTTCTTTGGACCAAGTTCGTCACGTTCGTCCATCTTCGTCCTCGCATCAGATCCGTTGTGCTTCTTTGGACCAAGTTCGTCTCTTTAGTCCCACTTCGTCCTCCCATTTGATCCTTTGGCATTCTTTGTACCAAGTTCGTCTCGTTCGTACCCCTTCGTCGTCCCATTAGATCCGTTGGCCTTCTTTGGACCAAGTTCGTCTCGTTCGTCCATCTTCGTCCTACCGTTAGATCCGTTGGCCTTCTTTGGACCAAGTTCGTCTCGTTCGTCCATTTTCGTCCTCTCGTTAGATCCATTGGCCTTCTTTGGACCAAGTTCGTCTCGTTCATCCATCTTCGTCCTCCCGTTAGATCCGTTGGCCTTCTTTGGACCAAGTTCGTCTCGTTCGTCCATTTTCGTCCTCTCGTTAGATCCGTTGGCCTTCTTTGGACCAAGTTCGTCTCGTTCGTCCATCTTCGTCCTCGCATTAGATCCGTTGGCCTTCTTTGGACCAAGTTGGTCACGTTCGTCCATCTTCGTCCTCGTATCAGATCCGTTGGCCTTCTTTGGACCAGGTTCGTCACGTTCGTCTATCTTCGTCCTCGCATTAGATCCGTTGGCCTTCTTAGGACCAAGTTTGTCTCGTTCGTCCATCATCGTGCTTGCATTAGATCCGTTGGCCTTCTTTGGACCAAGTTCGTCATGTTCGTCCATCTTCGTCCTTGCATTAGATCCGTTGGCCTTCTTTGGACCAAGTTCGTCTCTTTAGTCCCACTTCGTGCTCCCATTTGATCCTTTGGCATTTATTGTACCAAGTTCGTCTCGTTCGTCCATCTTCGTCCTCGCCTTAGATCCGTTGGCCTTCTTTGGTCCAAGTTCGTCACGTTCGTCCATCTTCGTCCTCGCATTAGATACGTTGGCCTTCTTTGGAACAAGTTCGTCTCGTTCGTCCATCATCGTGCTTGAATTAGATCCGTTATCCTTCTTTGGACCAAGTTCGTCTCGTTCGTCCATCTTCGTCCTCCCGTTAGATCCGTTGGCCTTCTTTGGACCAAGTTCGTCTCGTTCGTCCATCTTTGTCCTCCGGTTAGATTCGTTGGCCTTCTTTGGACCAAGTTCGTCACGTTCGTCCATCTTCGTCCTCGCATTAGATCCGTTGTCCTTCTTTGGACCAAGTTCGTCTCTTTAGTCCCACTTCGTCCTCCCATTTGATCCTTTGGCATTCTTTGTACCAAGTTCGTCTCGTTCGTCCCTCTTCGTCCTCCCGTTAGATCCGTTGGCCTTCTTTGGACCAAGTTCGTCTCGTTCGTCCATCTTCGTCCTCCCGTTAGATTCGTTGGCCTTCTTTGGACCAAGTTCGTCACGTTCGTCCATCTTCGTCCTCGCATCAGATCCGTTGTCCTTCATTGGACCAAGTTCATCTCTTTAGTCCCACTTTGTCCTCCCATTTGATCCTTTGGCATTCTTTATACCAAGTTCGTCTCGTTCGTCCCTCTTCGTAGTCCCATTAGTTCCGTTGGCCTACTTTGGACCAAGTTCGTCTCGTTCGTCCATCTTCGTCCTCGCATTAGAATTGTTGGCCTTCTTTGGACCAAGTTCGTCACGTTCGTCCATCTTCGTCCTCGCATCAGATCCGTTGTCCTTCTTTGGACCAAGTTCGTCTCTTTAGTCCCACTTCGTCCTCCCATTTGATCCTTTGGCATTCTTTGTACCAAGTTCGTCTCGTTCCTACCCCTTCGTCGTCCCATTAGATCCGTTGGCCTTCTTTGGACCAAGTTCGTCTCGTTCGTCCATCTTCGTCCTCCCGTTAGATCCGTTGGCCTTCTTTGGACCAAGTTCGTCTCGTTCGTCCATTTTCGTCCTCTCGTTAGATCCGTTGGCCTTCTTTGGACCAAGTTCGTCTCGTTCGTCCATCTTCGTCCTCGCATTAGATCCGTTGGCCTTCTTTGGACCAGGTTCGTCACGTTCGTCCATCTTCGACCTCGCATTAGATCCGTTGGCCTTCTTTGGACCAGGTTTGTCACGTTCGTCCATCTTCGTCCTCGCATTAGATCCGTTGGCCTTCTTAGGACCAAGTTTGTCTCGTTCGTCCATCATCGTGCTTGCATTAGATCCGTTGGCCTTCTTTGGACCAAGTTCGTCAAGTACGTCCATCTTCGTCCTCGCATGAGATTCGTTGGCCTTCTTTGGACCAAGTTCGTCACGTTCGTCCATCTTCGTCCTCGTATCAGATCCGTTGGCCTTCTTTGACCCGGTTCGTCACGTTCGTCCATCTTCGTCCTCGCATTAGATCCGTTGGCCTTCTTAGGACCAAGTTTGTCTCATTCGTCCATCATCGTGCTTGCATTAGATCCGTTGGCCTTCTTTGGACCAAGTTCGTCAAGTTCGTCCGTCTTCGTCCTTGCATTACATCCGTTGGCCTTCTTTGGACCAAGTTCGTCTCTTTAGTCCCACTTCGTGCTCCCATTTGATCCTTTGGCATTTATTGTACCAAGTTCGTCTCGTTCGTCCATCTTCGTCCTCGCCTTAGATCCGTTGACCTTCTTTGGTCCAAGTTCGTCACGTTCGTCCATCTTCGTCCTCGCATTAGATACGTTGGCCTTCTTTGGAACAAGTTCGTCTCGTTCGTCCATCATCGTGCTTGCATTAGATCCGTTATCCTTCTTTGGACCAAGTTCGTCTCGTTCGTCCATCTTCGTCCTCCCGTTAGATCCGTTGGCCTTCTTTGGACCAAGTTCGTCTCGTTCGTCCATCTTCCTCCTCCGGTTAGATTCGTTGGCCTTCTTTGGACCAAGTTCGTCACGTTCGTCCATCTTCGTCCTCGCATTAGATCCGTTGTCCTTCTTTGGACCAAGTTCATCTCTTTAGTCCCACTTTGTCCTCCCATTTGATCCTTTGGGATTCTTTATACCAAGTTCGTCTCGTTCGTCCCTCTTCGTCGTCCCATTAGATCCGTTGTCCTTCTTTGGACCAAGTTCGTCTCGTTCGTCCATCTTCATCCTCGCATTAGATCCGTTGGCCTTCTTTGGACCAAGTTCGTCTCGTTCGTCCATCTTCGTCCTCGCATGAGATTCGTTGGCCTTCTTTGGACCAAGTTCGTCACGTTCGTCCATCTTCGTCCTCGTATCAGATCCGTTGGCCTTCTTTGGACCAGGTTCGTCACGTTCGTCCATCTTCGTCCTCGCATTAGAACCGTTGGCCTTCTTAGGACCAAGTTTGTCTCGTTCGTCCATCATCGTGCTTGCATTAGATCCGTTGGCCTTCTTTGGACCATGTTCGTCAAGTTCGTCCATCTTCGTCCTTGCATTAGATCCGTTGGCCTTCTTTGGACCAAGTTCGTCTCTTTAGTCCCACTTCGTGCTCCCATTTGATCCTTTGGCATTTATTGTACCAAGTTCGTCTCGTTCGTCCATCATCGTGCTCGCCTTAGATCCGTTGGCCTTCTTTGGTCCAAGTTCGTCACGTTCGTCCATCTTCGTCCTCGCATTAGATACGTTGGCCTTCTTTGGAACAACTTCGTCTCGTTCGTCCATCATCGTGCTTGCATTAGATCCGTTATCCTTCTTTGGACCAAGTTCGACTCGTTCGTCCATCTTCGTCCTCCCGTTAGATCCGTTGGCCTTCTTTGGACCATGTTCGTCTCGTTCGTCCATCTTCGTCCTCCCGTTAGATCCGTTGGCCTTCTTTTGACCAAGTTCGTCTCGTTCGTACCTCTTCGTCGTCCCATTAGATCCGTTGGCCTTCTTTGGACCAAGTTCGTCTCGTTCGTCCATCTTCGTCCTCGCATTAGATCCGTTGGCCTTCTTTGGACCAAGTTCGTCTCGTTCGTCCATCTTCGTCCTCGCATTAGATCCGTTATCCTTCTTTGGACCAAGTTCGACTCGTTCGTCCATCTTCGTCCTCCCGTTAGATCCGTTGGCCTTCTTTGGACCATGTTCGTCTCGTTCGTCCATCTTCGTCCTCCCGTTAGATCCGTTGGCCTTCTTTTGACCAAGTTCGTCTCGTTCGTACCTCTTCGTCGTCCCATTAGATCCGTTGGCCTTCTTTGGACCAAGTTCGTCTCGTTCGTCCATCTTCGTCCACCCGTTAGATCCGTTGGCCTTCTTTGGACCCAGTTTGTCTCGTTCGTCCATCTTCGTCCTCCCGTTAGATTCGTTGGCCTTCTTTGGACCAAGTTCGTCACGTTCGTCCATCTTCGTTCTCGCATCAGATCCGTTGTCCTTCTTTGGACCAAGTTCATCTCTTTAGTCCCACTTTGTCCTCCCATTTGATCCTTTGGCATTCATTATACCAAGTTCGTCTCGTTCGTCCCTCTTCGTCGTCCCATTAGATCCGTTGGCCTTCTTTGGACCAAGCTCGTCTCGTTCGTCCATCTTCGTCCTCGCATTAGATCCATTGGCCTTCTTTGGACCAAGTTCGTCTCGTTCGTCCATCTTCGTCCTCGCATTAGATTCGTTGGCCTTCTTTGGACCAAGTTCGTCAAGTTCGTCCATCTTCGTCCTCGCATCAGATCCGTTGTCCTTCTTTGGACCAAGTTTGTCTCTTTAGTCCCACTTCGTCCTCCCATTTGATCCTTTGGCATTCTTTGTACCATGTTTGTCTCGTTCGTACCTCTTCGTCGTCCCATTAGATCCGTTGGCCTTCTTTGGACCAAGTTCGTCTCGTTCGAACATCTTCGTCCTCGCATTAGATCCATTGGCCTTCTTTGGACCAAGTTCGTCTCGTTCGTCCATCTTCGTCCTCGCATTAGATTCGTTTACCTTCTTTGGACCAAGTTCGTCACGTTCGTCCATCTTCGTTCTCGCATCAGATTCATTGGCCTTCTTTGGACCAAGTTCGTCACGTTCGTCCATCTTCGTCCTCGCATCAGATCCGTTGTCCTTCTTTGGACCAAGTTCATCTCTTTAATCCCACTTTGTCCTCCCATTTGATCCTTTGGCATTCTTTATACCAAGTTCGTCTCGTTCGTCCATCTTCGTCCTCCCGTTAGATCCGTTGGCCTTCTTTGGACCAAGTTCGTCACGTTCGTCCATCTTCGTCCTCGTATCAGATCCGTTGTCCTTCTTTGGACCATGTTCATCTCTTTAATCCCAGTTTGTCCTCCCATTTGATCCTTTGGCATTCTTTATACCAAGTTCGTCTCGTTCGTCCATCTTCGTCCTCCCGTTAGATCCGTTCGCCTTCTTTGGACCAAGTTCGTCTCGTTCGTCCATCTTCGTCCTTGCATTAGATCCATTGGCCTTCTTTGGACCTAGTTCGTCTCTTTAGTCCCACTTCGTGCTCCCATTTGATCCTTTGGCATTCTTTGTACCAAGTTTGTCTCGTTCGTCCATCTTCGTCCTCGCATTAGATACGTTGGCCTTCTTTGGAACAAGTTCGTCTCGTTCGTCCATCATCGTGCTTGCATTAGATCCGTTATCCTTCTTTGGACCAAGTTCGACTCGTTCGTCCATCTTCGTCCTCCCGTTTGATCCGTTCGTCCATCTTTGTCCTCCCATTTGATCCTTTCGCATTCTTTATACCAAGTTCGTCTCGTTCGTCCATCTTCGTCCTCCCGTTAGATCCGTTGGGCTTCTTTGGACCAAGTTCGTCTCGTTCGTCCATCTTCATCCTCGCATTAGATTCTTTGGCCTTCTTTGGATCAAGTTCGTCACGTTCGTCCTTCTTCGTCCTCGCATCAGATCCATTGTCCTTCTTTGGACCAAGTTCGTCTCTTTAGTCCCACTTCGTCCTCCCATTTGATCCTTTGGCATTCTTTGTACCAAGTTCGTCTCGTTCGTACCTCTTCGTCGTCCCATTAGATCCGTTGGCCTTCTTTGGACCAAGTTCGTCTCGTTCGTCCATCTTCGTCCTCCCGTTAGATCCGTTGGCCTTCTTTGGACCAAGTTCGTCTCGTTTGTCCATCTTTGTCCTCGCATTAGATTCGTTGGCCTTCTTTGGACCAAGTTCGTCACGTTCGTCCATCTTCGTCCTCGCATCAGATCCGTTGTCCTTCTTTGGACCAAGTTCATCTCTTTAGTCCCACTTTGTCCTCCCATTTGATCCTTTCGCATTCTTTATACCAAGTTCGTCTCGTTCGTCCATCTTCGTCCTCCCGTTAGATCCGTTGGCCTTCCTTGGACCAAGTTCGTCTCGTTCGTCCATCTTCGTCCTCGCCTTAGATCCGTTGGCCTTCTTTGGACCATGTTTGTCACGTTCGTCCATCTTCGTCCTCGCATTAGATCCGTTGGCCTTCTTTGGACCAAGTTCGTCTCGTTCGTCCATCTTCGTCCTCGCCTTAGTTCCGTTGGCCTTCTTTGGACCAAGTTCGTCACGTTCGTCCATCTTCGTCCTCGCATTAGATACGTTGGCCTTCTTTGGAACAAGTTCGTCTCGTTCGTCCATCATCATGCTTGCATTAGATACGTTGGCCTTCTTTGGAACAAGTTCGTCTCGTTCGTCCACCATCGTGCTTGCATTAGATCCGTCATCCTTCTTTGGACCAAGTTCGACTCGTTCGTCCATCTTCGTCCTCCCGCTAGATCCGTTGGCCTTCGTTGGACCAAGTTCGTCTCGTTCGTCCATTATTGTGCTTGCATTAGATCCGTTGGCCTTCTTTGGACCAAGTTCGTCACGTTCGTCCATCTTCGTCCTTGCATTAGATCCATTGGCCTTCTTTGGACCAAGTTCGTCTCTTTAGTCCCACTTCGTGCTCCCATTTGATCCTTTGGCATTCTTTGTACCAAGTTTGTCTCGTTCGTCCATCTTCGCTCTCGCCTTAGATCCGTTGGCCTTCTTTGGAGCAAGTTTGTCACGTTCGTCCATCTTCATCCTCGCATTAGATACGTTGGCCTTCTTTGGACCAAGTTCGTCTCGTTCGTCCATCATCGTGCTTGTATTAGATCCGTTGGCCTTCTTTGGACCAAGTTCGTTACGTTCGTCCATCTTCGTCCTTGCATTAGATCCATTGGCTTTCTTTGGACCAAGTTCGTCTCTTTAGTCCCACTTCGTGCTCCCATTTGATCCTTTGGCATTCTTTGTACCAAGTTTGTCTCGTTCGTCCATCTTCGCTCTCGCCTTAGATCCGTTGGCCTTCTTTGGATCAAGTTTGTCACGTTCGTCCATCTTCGTCCTTGCATTAGATCCATTGGCCTTCTTTGGACCAAGTTCGTCTCTTTAGTCCCACTTCGTGCTCCCATTTGATCCTTTGGCATTCTTTGTACCAAGTTCGTCTCGTTCGTCCCTCTTCGTAGTCCCATTAGTTCCGTTGTCCTCCTTTGGACCAAGTTCGTCTCGTTCGTCCATCTTCGTCCTCGCATTAGAATTGTTGGCCTTCTTTGGACCAAGTTCGTCACGTTCGTCCATCTTCGTCCTCGCATCAGATCCGTTGTCCTTCTTTGGACCAAGTTCGTCTCTTTAGTCCCACTTCGTCCTCCCATTTGATCCTTTGGCATTCTTTGTACCAAGTTCGTCTCGTTCCTACCCCTTCGTCGTCCCATTAGATCCGTTGGCCTTCTTTGGACCAAGTTCGTCTCGTTCGTCCATTTTCGTCCTCTCGTTAGATCCGTTGGCCTTCTTTGGACCAAGTTCGTCTCGTTCGTCCATCTTCGTCCTCGCATTAGATCCGTTGGCCTTCTTTGGACCAGGTTCGTCACGTTCGTCCATCTTCGACCTCGCATTAGATCCGTTGGCCTTCTTTGGACCAGGTTTGTCACGTTCGTCCATCTTCGTCCTCGCATTAGATCCGTTGGCCTTCTTAGGACCAAGTTTGTCTCGTTCGTCCATCATCGTGCTTGCATTAGATCCGTTGGCCTTCTTTGGACCAAGTTCGTCAAGTACGTCCATCTTCGTCCTCGCATGAGATTCGTTGGACTTCTTTGGACCAAGTTCGTCACGTTCGTCCATCTTCGTCCTCGTATCAGATCCGTTGGCCTTCTTTGGACCAGGTTCGTCACGTTCGTCCATCTTCGTCCTCGCATTAGATCCGTTGGCCTTCTTAGGACCAAGTTTGTCTCATTCGTCCATCATCGTGCTTGCATTAGATCCGTTGGCCTTCTTTGGACCAAGTTCGTCAAGTTCGTCCATCTTCGTCCTTGCATTACATCCGTTGGCCTTCTTTGGACCAAGTTCGTCTCTTTAGTCCCACTTCGTGCTCCCGTTTGATCCTTTGGCATTTATTGTACCAAGTTCGTCTCGTTCGTCCATCTTCGTCCTCGCCTTAGATCCGTTGGCCTTCTTTGGTCCAAGTTCGTCACGTTGGTCCATCTTCGTCCTCGCATTAGATACGTTGGCCTTCTTTGGAACAAGTTCGTCTCGTTCGTCCATCATCGTGCTTGCATTAGATCCGTTATCCTTCTTTGGACCAAGTTCGTCTCGTTCGTCCATCTTCGTCCTCCCGTTAGATCCGTTGGCCTTCTTTGGACCAAGTTCGTCTCGTTCGTCCATCTTCGTCCTCCCGTTAGATCCGTTGGCCTTCTTTTGACCAAGTTCGTCTCGTTCGTACCTCTTCGTCGTCCCATTAGATCCGTTGGCCTTCTTTGGTCCAAGTTCGTCTCGTTCGTCCATCGTCGTCCACCCGTTAGATCCGTTGGCCTTCCTTGGACCAAGTTCGTCTCGTTCGTCCATCTTCGTCCTCGCCTTAGATCCGTTGGCCTTCTTTGGACCATGTTTGTCACGTTCGTCCATCTTCGTCCTCGCATTAGATCCGTTGGCCTTCTTTGGACCAAGTTCGTCTCGTTCGTCCATCTTCGTCCTCGCCTTAGTTCCGTTGGCCTTCTTTGGACCAAGTTCGTCACGTTCGTCCATCTTCGTCCTCGCATTAGATACGTTGGCCTTCTTTGGAACAAGTTCGTCTCGTTCGTCCATCATCATGCTTGCATTAGATACGTTGGCCTTCTTTGGAACAAGTTCGTCTCGTTCGTCCACCATCGTGCTTGCATTAGATCCGTGATCCTTCTTTGGACCAAGTTCGACTCGTTCGTCCATCTTCGTCCTCCCGCTAGATCCGTTGGCCTTCGTTGGACCAAGTTCGTCTCGTTCGTCCATCATTGTGCTTGTATTAGATCCGTTGGCCTTCTTTGGACCAAGTTCGTCACGTTCGTCCATCTTCGTCCTTGCATTAGATCCATTGGCCTTCTTTGGACCAAGTTCGTCTCTTTAGTCCCACTTCGTGCTCCCATTTGATCCTTTGGCATTCTTTGTACCAAGTTTGTCTCGTTCGTCCATCTTCGCTCTCGCCTTAGATCCGTTGGCCTTCTTTGGAGCAAGTTTGTCACGTTCGTCCATCTTCGTCCTCGCATTAGATACGTTGGCCTTCTTTGGACCAAGTTCGTCTCGTTCGTCCATCATCGTGCTTGTATTAGATCCGTTGGCCTTCTTTGGACCAAGTTCGTTACGTTCGTCCATCTTCGTCCTTGCATTAGATCCATTGGCTTTCTTTGGACCAAGTTCGTCTCTTTAGTCCCACTTCGTGCTCCCATTTGATCCTTTGGCATTCTTTGTACCAAGTTTGTCTCGTTCGTCCATCTTCGCTCTCGCCTTAGATCCGTTGGCCTTCTTTGGATCAAGTTTGTCACGTTCGTCCATCTTCGTCCTTGCATTAGATCCATTGGCCTTCTTTGGACCAAGTTCGTCTCTTTAGTCCCACTTCGTGCTCCCATTTGATCCTTTGGCATTCTTTGTACCAAGTTCGTCTCGTTCGTCCCTCTTCGTAGTCCCATTAGTTCCGTTGGCCTACTTTGGACCAAGTTCGTCTCGTTCGTCCATCTTCGTCCTCGCATTAGAATTGTTGGCCTTCTTTGGACCAAGTTCGTCACGTTCGTCCATCTTCGTCCTCGCATCAGATCCGTTGTCCTTCTTTGGACCAAGTTCGTCTCTTTAGTCCCACTTCGTCCTCCCATTTGATCCTTTGGCATTCTTTGTACCAAGTTCGTCTCGTTCCTACCCCTTCGTCGTCCCATTAGATCCGTTGGCCTTCTTTGGACCAAGTTCGTCTCGTTCGTCCATTTTCGTCCTCTCGTTAGATCCGTTGGCCTTCTTTGGACCAAGTTCGTCTCGTTCGTCCATCTTCGTCCTCGCATTAGATCCGTTGGCCTTCTTTGGACCAGGTTCGTCACGTTCGTCCATCTTCGACCTCGCATTAGATCCGTTGGCCTTCTTTGGACCAGGTTTGTCACGTTCGTCCATCTTCGTCCTCGCATTAGATCCGTTGGCCTTCTTAGGACCAAGTTTGTCTCGTTCGTCCATCATCGTGCTTGCATTAGATCCGTTGGCCTTCTTTGGACCAAGTTCGTCAAGTACGTCCATCTTCGTCCTCGCATGAGATTCGTTGGACTTCTTTGGACCAAGTTCGTCACGTTCGTCCATCTTCGTCCTCGTATCAGATCCGTTGGCCTTCTTTGGACCAGGTTCGTCACGTTCGTCCATCTTCGTCCTCGCATTAGATCCGTTGGCCTTCTTAGGACCAAGTTTGTCTCATTCGTCCATCATCGTGCTTGCATTAGATCCGTTGGCCTTCTTTTGGACCAAGTTCGTCAAGTTCGTCCATCTTCGTCCTTGCATTACATCCGTTGGCCTTCTTTGGACCAAGTTCGTCTCTTTAGTCCCACTTCGTGCTCCCGTTTGATCATTTGGCATTTATTGTACCAAGTTCGTCTCGTTCGTCCATCTTCGTCCTCGCCTTAGATCCGTTGGCCTTCTTTGGTCCAAGTTCGTCACGTTGGTCCATCTTCGTCCTCGCATTAGATACGTTGGCCTTCTTTGGAACAAGTTCGTCTCGTTCGTCCATCATCGTGCTTGCATTAGATCCGTTATCCTTCTTTGGACCAAGTTCGTCTCGTTCGTCCATCTTCGTCCTCCCGTTAGATCCGTTGGCCTTCTTTGGACCAAGTTCGTCTCGTTCGTCCATCTTCGTCCTCCCGTTAGATCCGTTGGCCTTCTTTTGACCAAGTTCGTCTCGTTCGTACCTCTTCGTCGTCCCATTAGATCCGTTGGCCTTCTTTGGTCCAAGTTCGTCTCGTTCGTCCATCTTCGTCCACCCGTTAGATCCGTTGGCCTTCCTTGGACCAAGTTCGTCTCGTTCGTCCATCTTCGTCCTCGCCTTAGATCCGTTGGCCTTCTTTGGACCATGTTTGTCACGTTCGTCCATCTTCGTCCTCGCATTAGATCCGTTGGCCTTCTTTGGACCAAGTTCGTCTCGTTCGTCCATCTTCGTCCTCGCCTTAGTTCCGTTGGCCTTCTTTGGACCAAGTTCGTCACGTTCGTCCATCTTCGTCCTCGCATTAGATACGTTGGCCTTCTTTGGAACAAGTTCGTCTCGTTCGTCCATCATCATGCTTGCATTAGATACGTTGGCCTTCTTTGGAACAAGTTCGTCTCGTTCGTCCACCATCGTGCTTGCATTAGATCCGTGATCCTTCTTTGGACCAAGTTCGACTCGTTCGTCCATCTTCGTCCTCCCGCTAGATCCGTTGGCCTTCGTTGGACCAAGTTCGTCTCGTTCGTCCATCATTGTGCTTGTATTAGATCCGTTGGCCTTCTTTGGACCAAGTTCGTCACGTTCGTCCATCTTCGTCCTTGCATTAGATCCATTGGCCTTCTTTGGACCAAGTTCGTCTCTTTAGTCCCACTTCGTGCTCCCATTTGATCCTTTGGCATTCTTTGTACCAAGTTTGTCTCGTTCGTCCATCTTCGCTCTCGCCTTAGATCCGTTGGCCTTCTTTGGAGCAAGTTTGTCACGTTCGTCCATCTTCGTCCTCGCATTAGATACGTTGGCCTTCTTTGGACCAAGTTCGTCTCGTTCGTCCATCATCGTGCTTGTATTAGATCCGTTGGCCTTCTTTGGACCAAGTTCGTTACGTTCGTCCATCTTCGTCCTTGCATTAGATCCATTGGCTTTCTTTGGACCAAGTTCGTCTCTTTAGTCCCACTTCGTGCTCCCATTTGATCCTTTGGCATTCTTTGTACCAAGTTTGTCTCGTTCGTCCATCTTCGCTCTCGCCTTAGATCCGTTGGCCTTCTTTGGATCAAGTTTGTCACGTTCGTCCATCTTCGTCCTTGCATTAGATCCATTGGCCTTCTTTGGACCAAGTTCGTCTCTTTAGTCCCACTTCGTGCTCCCATTTGATCCTTTGGCATTCTTTGTACCAAGTTCGTCTCGTTCGTCCCTCTTCGTAGTCCCATTAGTTCCGTTGGCCTACTTTGGACCAAGTTCGTCTCGTTCGTCCATCTTCGTCCTCGCATTAGAATTGTTGGCCTTCTTTGGACCAAGTTCGTCACGTTCGTCCATCTTCGTCCTCGCATCAGATCCGTTGTCCTTCTTTGGACCAAGTTCGTCTCTTTAGTCCCACTTCGTCCTCCCATTTGATCCTTTGGCATTCTTTGTACCAAGTTCGTCTCGTTCCTACCCCTTCGTCGTCCCATTAGATCCGTTGGCCTTCTTTGGACCAAGTTCGTCTCGTTCGTCCATTTTCGTCCTCTCGTTAGATCCGTTGGCCTTCTTTGGACCAGGTTTGTCACGTTCGTCCATCTTCGTCCTCGCATTAGATCCGTTGGCCTTCTTAGGACCAAGTTTGTCTCGTTCGTCCATCATCGTGCTTGCATTAGATCCGTTGGCCTTCTTTGGACCAAGTTCGTCAAGTACGTCCATCTTCGTCCTCGCATGAGATTCGTTGGCCTTCTTTGGACCAAGTTCGTCACGTTCGTCCATCTTCGTCCTCGTATCAGATCCGTTGGCCTTCTTTGGACCAGGTTCGTCACGTTCGTCCATCTTCGTCCTCGCATTAGATCCGTTGGCCTTCTTAGGACCAAGTTTGTCTCATTCGTCCATCATCGTGCTTGCATTAGATCCGTTGGCCTTCTTTGGACCAAGTTCGTCACGTTCGTCCATCTTCGTCCTTGCATTAGATCCATTGGCCTTCTTTGGACCAAGTTCGTCTCTTTAGTCCCACTTCGTGCTCCCATTTGATCCTTTGGCATTCTTTGTACCAAGTTCGTCTCGTTCGTCCCTCTTCGTAGTCCCATTAGTTCCGTTGGCCTACTTTGGACCAAGTTCGTCTCGTTCGTCCATCCTCGTCCTCGCATTAGAATTGTTGGCCTTCTTTGGACCAAGTTCGTCACGTTCGTCCATCTTCGTCCTCGCATCAGATCCGTTGTCCTTCTTTGAACCAAGTTCGTCTCTTTAGTCCCACTTCGTCCTCCCATTTGATCCTTTGGCATTCTTTGTACCAAGTTCGTCTCGTTCCTACCCCTTCGTCGTCCCATTAGATCCGTTGGCCTTCTTTGGACCAAGTTCGTCTCGTTCGTCCATTTTCGTCCTCTCGTTAGATCCGTTGGCCTTCTTTGGACCAGGTTTGTCACGTTCGTCCATCTTCGTCCTCGCATTAGATCCGTTGGCCTTCTTAGGACCAAGTTTGTCTCGTTCGTCCATCATCGTGCTTGCATTAGATCCGTTGGCCTTCTTTGGACCAAGTTCGTCAAGTACGTCCATCTTCGTCCTCGCATGAGATTGGTTGGCCTTCTTTGGACCAAGTTCGTCACGTTCGTCCATCTTCGTCCTCGTATCAGATCCGTTGGCCTTCTTTGGACCAGGTTCGTCACGTTCGTCCATCTTCGTCCTCGCATTAGATCCGTTGGCCTTCTTAGGACCAAGTTTGTCTCATTCGTCCATCATCGTGCTTGCATTAGATCCGTTGGCCTTCTTTGGACCAAGTTCGTCAAGTTCGTCCATCTTCGTCCTTGCATTACATCCGTTGGCCTTCTTTGGACCAAGTTCGTCTCTTTAGTCCCACTTCGTGCTCCCATTTGATCCTTTGGCATTTATTGTACCAAGTTCGTCTCGTTCGTCCATCTTCGTCCTCGCCTTAGATCCGTTGGCCTTCTTTGGTCCAAGTTCGTCACGTTGGTCCATCTTCGTCCTCGCATTAGATACGTTGGCCTTCTTTGGAACAAGTTCGTCTCGTTCGTCCATCATCGTGCTTGCATTAGATCCGTTATCCTTCTTTGGACCAAGTTCGTCTCGTTCGTCCATCTTCGTCCTCCCGTTAGATCCGTTGGCCTTCTTTGGACCAAGTTCGTCTCGTTCGTCCATCTTCGTCCTCCGGTTAGATTCGTTGGCCTTCTTTGGACCAAGTTCGTCACGTTCGTCCATCTTCGTCCTCGCATTAGATCCGTTGTCCTTCTTTGGACCAAGTTCATCTCTTTAGTCCCACTTTGTCCTCCCATTTGATCCTTTGGGATTCTTTATACCAAGTTCGTCTCGTTCGTCCCTCTTCGTCGTCCCATTAGATCCGTTGCCCTTCTTTGGACCAAGTTCGTCTCGTTCGTCCATCTTCATCCTCGCATTAGATCCGTTGGCCTTCTTTGGACCAAGTTCGTCTCGTTCGTCCATCTTCGTCCTCGCATGAGATTCGTTGGCCTTCTTTGGACCAAGTTCGTCACGTTCGTCCATCTTCGTCCTCGTATCAGATCCGTTGGCCTTCATTGGACCAGGTTCGTCACGTTCGTCCATCTTCGTCCTCGCATTAGATCCGTTGGCCTTCTTAGGACCAAGTTTGTCTCGTTCGTCCATCATCGTGCTTGCATTAGATCCGTTGGCCTTCTTTGGACCATGTTCGTCAAGTTCGTCCATCTTCGTCCTTGATTAGATCTGTTGGCCTTCTTTGGACCAAGTTCGTCTCGTTCGTCCATCATGGTGCTTGCATTAGATCCGTTGGCCTTATTTGGACCAAGTTCATCTCTTTAGTCCCACTTCGTCCTCCCATTTGATCCTTTGGCATTTATTGTACCAAGTTCGTCTCGTTCGTCCATCATCGTGCTCGCCTTAGATCCGTTGGCCTTCTTTGGTCCAAGTTCGTCACGTTCGTCCATCTTCGTCCTCGCATTAGATACGTTGGCCTTCTTTGGACCAAGTTCGACTCGTTCGTCCATCTTCGTCCTCCCGTTAGATCCGTTGGCCTTCTTTGGACCATGTTCGTCTCGTTCGTCCATCTTCGTCCTCCCGTTAGATCCGTTGGCCTTCTTTTGACCAAGTTCGTCTCGTTCGTACCTCTTCGTCGTCCCATTAGATCCGTTGGCCTTCTTTGGACCAAGTTCGTCTCGTTCGTCCATCTTCGTCCACCCGTTAGATCCGTTGGCCTTCTTTGGACCCAGTTTGTCTCGTTCGTCCATCTTCGTCCTCCCGTTAGATTCGTTGGCCTTCTTTGGACCAAGTTCGTCACGTTCGTCCATCTTCGTTCTCGCATCAGATCCGTTGTCCTTCTTTGGACCAAGTTCATCTCTTTAGTCCCACTTTGTCCTCCCATTTGATCCTTTGGCATTCTTTATACCAAGTTCGTCTCGTTCGTCCCTCTTCGTCGTCCCATTAGATCCGTTGGCCTTCTTTGGACCAAGCTCGTCTCGTTCGTCCATCTTCGTCCTCGCATTAGATCCATTGGCCTTCTTTGGACCAAGTTCGTCTCGTTCGTCCATCTTCGTCCTCGCATTAGATTCGTTGGCCTTCTTTGGACCAAGTTCGTCAAGTTCGTCCATCTTCGTCCTCGCATCAGATCCGTTGTCCTTCTTTGGACCAAGTTTGTCTCTTTAGTCCCACTTCGTCCTCCCATTTGATCCTTTGGCATTCTTTGTACCATGTTTGTCTCGTTCGTACCTCTTCGTCGTCCCATTAGATCCGTTGGCCTTCTTTGGACCAAGTTCGTCTCGTTCGAACATCTTCGTCCTCGCATTAGATCCATTGGCCTTCTTTGGACCAAGTTCGTCTCGTTCGTCCATCTTCGTCCTCGCATTAGATTCGTTTACCTTCTTTGGACCAAGTTCGTCACGTTCGTCCATCTTCGTTCTCGCATCAGATCCGTTGTCCTTCCTTGGACCAAGTTCATCTCTTTAGTCCCACTTTGTCCTCCCATTTGATCCTTTGGCATTGTTTATACCAAGTTCGTCTCGTTCGTCCCTCTTCGTCGTCCCATTAGATCCGTTGGCCTTCTTTGGAACAAGTTCGTCTCGTTCGTCCATCTTCGTCCTCCCGTTAGATCCGTTGGCCTTCTTTGGACCAAGTTCGTCTCGTTCGTCCATCTTCGTCCTCGCCTTAGATGCATTGGCCTTCTTTGGACCAAGTTCGTCTCGTTCGTCCATCTTCATCCTCGCATGAGATTCGTTGGCCTTCTTTGGACCAAGTTCGTCACGTTCGTCAATCTTCGTCCTCGCATCAGATCCGTTGTCCTTCTTTGGACCAAGTTCGTCTCTTCAGTCCCACTTCGTCCTCCCATTTGATCCTTTGGCATTCTTTGTACCAAGTTTCTCTCGTTCGTACCTCTTCGTCGTCCCATTAGATCCGTTGGCCTTCTTTGGACCAAGTTCGTCTCGTTCGTCCATCTTCGTCCTCCCGTTAGATCCGTTGGGCTTCTTTGGACCAAGTTCGTCTCGTTCGTCCATCTTCGTCCTCGCATTAGATTCATTGGCCTTCTTTGGACCAAGTTCGTCACGTTCGACCATCTTCGTCCTCGCATCAGATCCGTTGTCCTTCTTTGGACCAAGTTCATCTCTTTAATCCCACTTTGTCCTCCCATTTGATCCTTTGGCATTCTTTATACCAAGTTCGTCTCGTTCGTCCATCTTCGTCCTCCCGTTAGATCCGTTGGCCTTCTTTGGACCAAGTTCGTCACGTTCGTCCATCTTCGTCCTCGTATCAGATCCGTTGTCCTTCTTTGGACCAAGTTCATCTCTTTAATCCCACTTTGTCCTCCCATTTGATCCTTTGGCATTCTTTATACCAAGTTCGTCTCGTTCGTCCATCTTCGTCCTCCCGTTAGATCCGTTCGCCTTCTTTGGACCAAGTTCGTCTCGTTCGTCCATCTTCGTCCTTGCATTAGATCCATTGGCCTTCTTTGGACCTAGTTCGTCTCTTTAGTCCCACTTCGTGCTCCCATTTGATCCTTTGGCATTCTTTGTACCAAGTTTGTCTCGTTCGTCCATCTTCGTCCTCGCATTAGATACGTTGGCCTTCTTTGGAACAAGTTCGTCTCGTTCGTCCATCATCGTGCTTGCATTAGATCCGTTATCCTTCTTTGGACCAAGTTCGACTCGTTCGTCCATCTTCGTCCTCCCGTTTGATCCGTTCGTCCATCTTTGTCCTCCCATTTGATCCTTTCGCATTCTTTATACCAAGTTCGTCTCGTTCGTCCATCTTCGTCCTCCCGTTAGATCCGTTGGGCTTCTTTGGACCAAGTTCGTCTCGTTCGTCCATCTTCATCCTCGCATTAGATTCTTTGGCCTTCTTTGGATCAAGTTCGTCACGTTCGTCCTTCTTCGTCCTCGCATCAGATACATTGTCCTTCTTTGGACCAAGTTCGTCTCTTTAGTCCCACTTCGTCCTCCCATTTGATCCTTTGGCATTCTTTGTACCAAGTTCGTCTCGTTCGTACCTCTTCGTCGTCCCCTTAGATCCGTTGGCCTTCTTTGGACCAAGTTCGTCTCGTTCGTCCATCTTCGTCCTCACGTTAGATCCATTGGCCTTCTTTGGACCAAGTTCGTCTCGTTCGTCCATCTTCGTCCTCCCGTTAGATCCGTTGGCCTTCTTTGGACCAAGTTCGTCTCGTTTGTCCATCTTTGTCCTCGCATTAGATTCGTTGGCCTTCTTTGGACCAAGTTCGTCACGTTCGTCCATCTTCGTCCTCGCATCAGATCCGATGTCCTTCTTTGGACCAAGTTCATCTCTTTAGTCCCACTTTGTCCTCCCATTTGATCCTTTCGCATTCTTTATACCAAGTTCGTCTCGTTCGTCCATCTTCGTCCTCCCGTTAGATCCGTTGGCCTTCCTTGGACCAAGTTCGTCTCGTTCGTCCATCTTCGTCCTCGCCTTAGATCCGTTGGCCTTCTTTGGACCATGTTTGTCACGTTCGTCCATCTTCGTCCTCGCATTAGATCCGTTGGCCTTCTTTGGACCAAGTTCGTCTCGTTCGTCCATCTTCGTCCTCGCCTTAGTTCCGTTGGCCTTCTTTGGACCAAGTTCGTCTCGTTCGTCCATCTTCGTCCTCCCGCTAGATCCGTTGGCCTTCGTTGGACCAAGTTCGTCTCGTTCGTCCATCATTGTGCTTGCATTAGATCCGTTGGCCTTCTTTGGACCAAGTTCGTCACGTTCGTCCATCTTCGTCCTTGAATTAGATCCATTGGCCTTCTTTGGACCAAGTTTGTCTCTTTAGTCCCACTTCGTGCTCCCATTTGATCCTTTGGCATTCTTTGTACCAAGTTTGTCTCGTTCGTCCATCTTCGCTCTCGCCTTAGATCCGTTGGCCTTCTTTGGAGCAAGTTTGTCACGTTCGTCCATCTTCGTCCTCGCATTAGATACGTTGGCCTTCTTTGGACCAAGTTCGTCTCGTTCGTCCATCATCGTGCTTGTATTAGATCCGTTGGCCTTCTTTGGACCAAGTTCGTTACGTTCGTCCATCTTCGTCCTTGCATTAGATCCATTGGCTTTCTTTGGACCAAGTTCGTCTCTTTAGTCCCACTTCGTGCTCCCATTTGATCCTTTGGCATTCTTTGTACCAAGTTTGTCTCGTTCGTCCATCTTCGCTCTCGCCTTAGATCCGTTGGCCTTCTTTGGATCAAGTTTGTCACGTTCGTCCATCTTCGTCCTTGCATTAGATCCATTGGCCTTCTTTGGACCAAGTTCGTCTCTTTAGTCCCACTTCGTGCTCCCATTTGATCCTTTGGCATTCTTTGTACCAAGATTGTCTCGTTCGTCCATCTTCGCTCTCGCCTTAGATCCGTTGGCCTTCTTTGGATCAAGTTTGTCACGTTCGTCAATCTTCGTCCTCGCATTAGATTTTTTGGCCTTCTTTGGAACAAGTTCGTATCGTTCGTCCATCATCGTGCTTGCATTAGATCCGTTATCCTTCTTTGGACCAAGTTCGACTCGTTCGTCCATCTTCGTCCTCCCGTTTGATCCATTGGCCTTCTTTGGACCAAGTTCGTTTCGTTCGTCCATCTTCGTCCTCGCATTAGATTCTTTGGCCTTCTTTGGACCAAGTTCGTCACGTTCGTCCATCTTCGTCCTCGTATCCGATCCATTGTCCTTCTTTGGACCAAGTTCGTCTCTTTAGTCCCACTTCGTCCTCCCATTTGATCCTTTGGCGTTCTTTGTACCAAGTTCGTCTCGTTCGTACCTCTTCGTCGTCCCATTAGATCTGTTGGCCTTCTTTGGACCAAGTTCGTCTCGTTCGTCCATCTTCGTCCTCGCATTAGATTCGTTGGCCTTCTTTCGACCAAGTTCGTCACGTTCGTCCATCTTCGTCCTCGCATCAGATCCGTTGTCCTTCTTTGGACCAAGTTCATATCTTTAGTCCCACTTTGTCCTCCCATTTGATCCTTTGGCATTCTTTATACCAAGTTCGTCTCGTTCGTCCATCTTCGTCCTCCCGTTAGATCCGTTGGACTTCTTTGGACCAAGTTCGTCTCGTTCGTCCATCTTCGACCTCGCCTTAGATCCGTTGGCCTTCTTTGGACCAGGTTTGTCACGTTCGTCCATCTTCGTCCTCGCATTAGATCCGTTGGCCTTCTTTGGACCAAGTTCGTCTCGTTCGTCGATCATCGTGCTTGCATTAGATACGTTGGCCTTCTTTGGAACAAGTTCGTCTCGTTCGTCCATCTTCGTCGTCGCATCAGATCCGTTGTCCTTCTTTGGACCAAGTTCATATCTTTAGTCCCACTTTATCCTCCCATTTGATCCTTTGGCATTCTTTATACCAAGTTCGTCTCGTTCGTCCATCTTCGTCCTCCCGTTTGATCCGTTGGCCTTCTTTGGACCAAGTTCGTTTCGTTCGTCCATCTTCGTCCTCGCATTAGATTCTTTGGCCTTCTTTGGACCAAGTTCGTCACGTTCGTCCATCTTCGTCCTCGTATCCGATCCATTGTCCTTCTTTGGACCAAGTTCGTCTCGTTCGTCCATCTTCGTCCTCGCATTAGATTCGTTGGCCTTCTTTCGACCAAGTTCGTCACGTTCGTCCATCTTCGTCCTCGCATCAGATCCGTTGTCCTTCTTTGGACCAAGTTCATATCTTTAGTCCCACTTTGTCCTCCCATTTGATCCTTTGGCATTCTTTATACCAAGTTCGTCTCGTTCGTCCATCTTCGTCCTCCCGTTTGATCCGTTGGCCTTCTTTGGACCAAGTTCGTTTCGTTCGTCCATCTTCGTCCTCGCATTAGATTCTTTGGCCTTCTTTGGACCAAGTTCGTCACGTTCGTCCATCTTCGTCCTCGTATCCGATCCATTGTCCTTCTTTGGACCAAGTTCGTCTCTTTAGTCCCACTTCGTGCTCCCATTTGATCCTTTGGCATTCTTTGTACCAAGTTTGTCTCGTTCGTCCATCTTCGTCCTCGCATTAGATACGTTGGCCTTCTTTGGAACAAGTTCGTCTCGTTCGTCCATCATCGTGCTTGCATTAGATCCGTTATCCTTCTTTGGACCAAGTTCGACTCGTTCGTCCATCTTCGTCCTCCCGTTTGATCCGTTCGTCCATCTTTGTCCTCCCATTTGATCCTTTCGCATTCTTTATACCAAGTTCGTCTCGTTCGTCCATCTTCGTCCTCCCGTTAGATCCGTTGGGCTTCTTTGGACCAAGTTCGTCTCGTTCGTCCATCTTCATCCTCGCATTAGATTCTTTGGCCTTCTTTGGATCAAGTTCGTCACGTTCGTCCTTCTTCGTCCTCGCATCAGATACATTGTCCTTCTTTGGACCAAGTTCGTCTCTTTAGTCCCACTTCGTCCTCCCATTTGATCCTTTGGCATTCTTTGTACCAAGTTCGTCTCGTTCGTACCTCTTCGTCGTCCCCTTAGATCCGTTGGCCTTCTTTGGACCAAGTTCGTCTCGTTCGTCCATCTTCGTCCTCACGTTAGATCCATTGGCCTTCTTTGGACCAAGTTCGTCTCGTTCGTCCATCTTCGTCCTCCCGTTAGATCCGTTGGCCTTCTTTGGACCAAGTTCGTCTCGTTTGTCCATCTTTGTCCTCGCATTAGATTCGTTGGCCTTCTTTGGACCAAGTTCGTCACGTTCGTCCATCTTCGTCCTCGCATCAGATCCGATGTCCTTCTTTGGACCAAGTTCATCTCTTTAGTCCCACTTTGTCCTCCCATTTGATCCTTTCGCATTCTTTATACCAAGTTCGTCTCGTTCGTCCATCTTCGTCCTCCCGTTAGATCCGTTGGCCTTCCTTGGACCAAGTTCGTCTCGTTCGTCCATCTTCGTCCTCGCCTTAGATCCGTTGGCCTTCTTTGGACCATGTTTGTCACGTTCGTCCATCTTCGTCCTCGCATTAGATCCGTTGGCCTTCTTTGGACCAAGTTCGTCTCGTTCGTCCATCTTCGTCCTCGCCTTAGTTCCGTTGGCCTTCTTTGGACCAAGTTCGTCTCGTTCGTCCATCTTCGTCCTCCCGCTAGATCCGTTGGCCTTCGTTGGACCAAGTTCGTCTCGTTCGTCCATCATTGTGCTTGCATTAGATCCGTTGGCCTTCTTTGGACCAAGTTCGTCACGTTCGTCCATCTTCGTCCTTGAATTAGATCCATTGGCCTTCTTTGGACCAAGTTCGTCTCTTTAGTCCCACTTCGTGCTCCCATTTGATCCTTTGGCATTCTTTGTACCAAGTTTGTCTCGTTCGTCCATCTTCGCTCTCGCCTTAGATCCGTTGGCCTTCTTTGGAGCAAGTTTGTCACGTTCGTCCATCTTCGTCCTCGCATTAGATACGTTGGCCTTCTTTGGACCAAGTTCGTCTCGTTCGTCCATCATCGTGCTTGTATTAGATCCGTTGGCCTTCTTTGGACCAAGTTCGTTACGTTCGTCCATCTTCGTCCTTGCATTAGATCCATTGGCTTTCTTTGGACCAAGTTCGTCTCTTTAGTCCCACTTCGTGCTCCCATTTGATCCTTTGGCATTCTTTGTACCAAGTTTGACTCGTTCGTCCATCTTCGCTCTCGCCATAGATCCGTTGGCCTTCTTTGGATCAAGTTTGTCACGTTCGTCCATCTTCGTCCTTGCATTAGATCCATTGGCCTTCTTTGGACCAAGTTCGTCTCTTTAGTCCCACTTCGTGCTCCCATTTGATCCTTTGGCATTCTTTGTACCAAGATTGTCTCGTTCGTCCATCTTCGCTCTCGCCTTAGATCCGTTGGCCTTCTTTGGATCAAGTTTGTCACGTTCGTCAATCTTCGTCCTCGCATTAGATTTTTTGGCCTTCTTTGGAACAAGTTCGTATCGTTCGTCCATCATCGTGCTTGCATTAGATCCGTTATCCTTCTTTGGACCAAGTTCGACTCGTTCGTCCATATTCGTCCTCCCGTTTGATCCGTTGGCCTTCTTTGGACCAAGTTCGTTTCGTTCGTCCATCTTCGTCCTCGCATTAGATTCTTTGGCCTTCTTTGGACCAAGTTCGTCACGTTCGTCCATCTTCGTCCTCGTATCCGATCCATTGTCCTTCTTTGGACCAAGTTCGTCTCTTTAGTCCCACTTCGTCCTCCCATTTGATCCTTTGGCGTTCTTTGTACCAAGTTCGTCTCGTTCGTACCTCTTCGTCGTCCCATTAGATCTGTTGGCCTTCTTTGGACCAAGTTCGTCTCGTTCGTCCATCTTCGTCCTCGCATTAGATTCGTTGGCCTTCTTTCGACCAAGTTCGTCACGTTCGTCCATCTTCGTCCTCGCATCAGATCCGTTGTCCTTCTTTGGACCAAGTTCATATCTTTAGTCCCACTTTGTCCTCCCATTTGATCCTTTGGCATTCTTTATACCAAGTTCGTCTCGTTCGTCCATCTTCGTCCTCCCGTTAGATCCGTTGGACTTCTTTGGACCAGGTTCGTCTCGTTCGTCCATCTTCGACCTCGCCTTAGATCCGTTGGCCTTCTTTGGACCAGGTTTGTCACGTTCGTCCATCTTCGTCCTCGCATTAGATCCGTTGGCCTTCTTTGGACCAAGTTCGTCTCGTTCGTCCATCATCGTGCTTGCATTAGATACGTTGGCCTTCTTTGGAACAAGTTCGTCTCGTTCGTCCATCATCGTGCTTGCATTAGATTCGTTATCCTTCTTTGGACCAAGTTCGAATCGTTCGTCCATCTTCGTCCTCCCGTTAGATCCGTTGGCCTTCGTTGGACCAAGTCCGTCTCGTTCGTCCATCATCGTGCTTGCATTAGATCCGTTGGCCTTCTTCGGACCAAGTTCGTCACGTTCGTCCATCTTCGTCCTTGCATTAGATCCGTTGGCCTTCTTTGGACCAAGTTCGTCTCTTTAGTCCCACTTCATGCTCCCATTTGATCCTTTGGCATTCTTTGTACCAAGTTCGTCTCGTTCATCCATCTTCGTCATCCCATTAGATCTGTTGGCCTTCTTTGGACCAAGTTCGTCTCGTTCGTCCATATTCGTCCTCGCATTAGATTCGTTGGCCTTCTTTGGACCAAGTTTGTCACGTTCGTCCATCTTCGTCCTCGCATTAGATACGTTGGCCTTCTTTGGACCAAGTTCGTCTAGTTCGTCCATCATCGTGCTTGCATTAGATCCGTTGTCTTTCTTTGGACCAAGTTCGTCTCATTCGTCCATCTTCGTCCTCGCATTAGATCCGTTGGCCTTCTTTGGACCAAGTTCGTCTCGTTCGTCCATCATCGTGCTTGCATTAGATACGTTGGCCTTCTTTGGAACAAGTTCGTCTCGTTCGTCCATCTTCGTCCTCGCATCAGATCCGATGTCCTTCTTTGGACCAAGTTCATCTCTTTAGTCCCACTTCGTCCTCCCATTTGATCCTTTGGCATTCTTTATACCAAGTTCGTCTCGTTCGTCCCTCTTGTCGTCCCATTAGATCCGTTGGCCTTCTTTGGACCAAGTTCTTCTCGTTCGTCCATATTCGTCCTCGCATTAGATTCGTTGGCCTTCTTTGGACCAAGTTTGTCACGTTCGTCCATCTTCGTCCTCGCATTAGATACGTTGGCCTTCTTTGGACCAAGTTCGTCTAGTTCGTCCATCATCGTGCTTGCATTAGATCCGTTGTCTTTCTTTGGACCAAGTTCGTCTCATTCGTCCATCATCGTGCTTGCATTAGATCCGTTGGCCTTGTTTGGACCAAGTTCATCTCTTTAGTCCCACTTCGTCCTCCCATTTGATCCTTTGGCATTCTTTATACCAAGTTCGTCTCGTTCGTCCCTCTTGTCGTCCCATTAGATCCGTTGGCCTTCTTTGGACCAAGTTCGTCTCGTTCGTCCATCTTCGTCCTCCCGTTAGATACGTTGGCCTTCTTTGGACCAAGTTCGTCTCGTTCGTCCATCTTCGTCCTCGCATTAGATCCGTTGGCCTTCTTTGGACCAAGTTCGTCTCGTTCGTCCATCATCGTGCTTGCATTAGATACGTTGGCCTTCTTTGGAACAAGTTCGTCTCGTTCGTCCATCATCGTGCTTGCGTTAGATCCGTTATCCTTCTTTGGACCAAGTTCGACTCGTTCGTCCATCTTCGTCCTCCCGTTAGATCCGTTGGCCTTCGTTGGACCAAGTCCTTCTCGTTCGTCCATCATCGTGCTTGCATTAGATCCGTTGGCCTTCTTTGGACCAAGTTCGTCACGTTCGTCCATCTTCGTCCTTGCATTAGATCCGTTGGCCTTCTCTGGACCAAGTTCGTCTCTTTAGTCCCACTTCATGCTCCCATTTGATCCTTTGGCATTCTTTGTACCAAGTTCGTCTCGTTCATCCATCTTTGTCATCCCATTAGATCTGTTGGCCTTCTTTGGACCAAGTTCGTCTCGTTCGTCCATATTCGTCCTCGCATTAGATTCGTTGGCCTTCTTTGGACCAAGTTCGTCACGTTCGTCCATCTTCGTCCTCGCATTAGATACGTTGGCCTTCTTTGGAACAAGTTCGTCTCGTTCGTCCATCATCGTGCTTGCATTAGATCCGTTGTCTTTCTTTGGACTAAGTTCGTCTCAGTCGTCCATCATCGTGCTTGCATTAGATCCGTTGGCCTTGTTTGGACCAAGTTCATCTCTTTAGTCCCACTTCGTCCTCCCATTTGATCCTTTGGCATTCTTCATACCAAGTTCGTCTCTTTCGTCCATCTTCGTCCTCCTGTTAGATACGTTGGCCTTCTTTGGTCCAAGTTCGTCTCGTTCGTCCATCTTCGTCCTCCCGTTAGATACGTTGGCCTTCTTTGGACCAAGTTCGTCACGTTCGTCCATCTTCGTCGTCGCATTAGATCCGATGGCCTTTTTTGGACCAAGTTCGTCTCGTTCGTCCATCATCGTGCTTGCATTAGATCCGTTGGCCTTCTTTGGACCAAGTTCATCTCTTTAGTCCCACTTCGGCCTCCCATTTGATCCTTTGGCATTCTTTGTACCAAGTTCGTCTCGTACGTCTATCTTCGTCGTCCCATTAGATCCGTTGGCCTTTTTTGGACCAAGTTCGTCTCGTTCGTCCATCTTCGTCCTCCCGTTAGATCCGTTGGCCTTCTTTTGGACCAAGTTTGTCTCGTTCGTCCATCTTCGTCCTCGCATTAGATCCGTTGGCCTTCTTTTGGACCAAGTTTGTCTCGTTCGTCCATCTTCGTCCCCCCGTTAGATCCGTTGGCCTTCTTTGGACCAAGTTCGTCTCGTTCGTCCATCATCGTGCTTGCATTAGATCCGTTGGCCTTCTTTGGACCAAGTTCATCTCTTTAGTCCCATTTCGTACTCCCATTTGATCCTTTGGCATTCTTTATACCAAGTTCGTCTCGTTCGTCCCTCTTCGTCGTCCCATTAGATCCGTTGGACTTCTTTGGACCAAGTTCGTCTCGTTCGTCCTTCTTCGTCCTCCCGTTAGATCCGTTGGCCTTCTTTGGACCAGGTTCGTCTCGTTCATCCATCTTCGTCCTCGCATTTGATCCGTTGGCCTTCTTTGGACCACATTCGTCTCATTCGTCCATCATCGTGCTTGCATTAGATCCGTTGGCCTTTTTTTGGACCAAGTTCATCTCTTTAGTCCCACTTTGTCCTCCCATTTGATCCTTTGGCATTCTTTATACCAAGTTCGTCTCGTTCGTCCCTCTTCGTCGTCCCATTAGATCCGTTGGACTTCTTTGGACCAAGTTCGTCTCGTTCGTCCATCTTCGTCCTCCCGTTAGATCCGTTGGCCTTCTTTGGACCAAGTTCGTCTCGTTCGTCCCTCTTCGTCGTCCCATTAGATTCGTCGGCCTTCTTTGCACCAAGTTCGTCACGCTTGTCCATCTTCGTCCTTGCATTAGATCTGTTGGCCTTCTTTGGACCAAGTTCGTCTCGTTCGTCCATCATCGTGCTTGCATTAGATCCGTTGGCCTTATTTGGACCAAGTTCATCTCTTTAGTCCCACTTTGTCCTCCCATTTGATCCTTTGGCATTCTTTCTACCAAGTTCGTCTCGTTCGTCGCTCTTCGTCGTCCCATTAGATCCGTTGGACTTCTGTGGACCAAGTTCGTCTCGTTCGTCCATCTTCGTCCTCCCGTTAGATTCGTTGGCCTTCTTTGGACTAGGTTCGTCTCGTTCATCCATCTTCGTCCTCGCATTTGATCCGTTGGCCTTCTTTGGACCACATTCGTCTCATTCGTCCATCATCGTGCTTGAATTAGATCCGTTGGCCTTTTTTTGGACCAAGTTCATCTCTTTAGTCCCACTTTGTCCTCCCATTTGATCCTTTGGCATTCTTTATACCAAGTTCGTCTCGTTCGTCCCTCTTCGTCGTCCCATTAGATCCGTTGGACTTCTTTGGATGAAGTTCGTCTCGTTCGTCCATCTTCGTCCTCCCGTTAGATCCGTTGGCCTTCTTCGGACCAAGTTCGTCTCATTCGTCCATCTTCGTCCTCGCGTTTGATCCGTTGGCCTTCTTTGGACCAAGTTCGTCTCGTTCGTCCATCTTCGTCCTCGCATTAGATGCGTTGGCCTTCTTTGGACCAAGTTCGTCACACTCGTCCATCTTCGTCCTCCCGTTAGATACGTTGGCCTTCTTTGGAACAAGTTCGTCTCGTTCGTCCATCATCGTGCTTGCATTAGATCCGTTATCCTTCTTTGGACCAAGTTCGACTCGTTCGTCCATCTTCGTCCTCCTGTTAGATCTGTTGGCCTTCGTTGGACCAAGTCCTTCTCGTTCGTCCATCACCGTGCTTGCATTAGATCCGTTATCCTTCTTTGGACCAAGTTCGTCTCGTTCGTCCATCTTCGTCCTCCCGTTAGATCCGTTGGCCTTCTTTGGACCAAGTTCATCTCGTTCGTCCCTCTTCGTCGTCCCATTAGATTCGTTGGCCTTCTTTGCACCAAGTTCGTCACGCTCGTCCATCTTCGTCCTTGCATTAGATCTGTTGGCCATCTTTGGACCAACTTCGTCTCGTTCGTCCATCATCGTGCTTGCATTAGATCCGTTGGCCTTATTTGGACCAAGTTCATCTCTTTAGTCCCACTTTGTCCTCCCATTTGATCCTTTGTCATTCTTTATACCAAGTTCGTCTCGTTCGTCCCTCTTCGTCGTCCCATTAGATCCGTTGGACTTCTTTGGACGAAGTTCGTCTCGTTCGTCCATCTTCGTCCTCCCGTTAGATCCGTTGGCCTTCTTCGGACCAAGTTCGTCTCGTTCGTCCATCTTCGTCCTCGCGTTTGATCCGTTGGCCTTCTTTGAACCAAGTTCGTCTCGTTCGTCCATCTTCGTCCTCGCATTAGATGCGTTGGCCTTCTTTGGACCAAGTACGTCACGCTCGTCCATCTTCGTCCTCCCGTTAGATCCGTTGGCCTTCTTTGGACCAGGTTCGTCTCGTTCGTCCATCTTCTTCCTCGCATTTGATCCGTTGGTCTTCTTTGGACCACGTTCGTCTCATTCGTCCATCATCGTGCTTGCATTAGATCCGTTGGCCTTTTTTTGGACCAAGTTCATCTGTTTAGTCCCACTTTGTCCTCCCATTTGATCCTTTGGCATTCTTTATACCAAGTTCGTCTCGTTCGTCCCTCTTCGTCGTCCCATTAGATCCGTTGGACTTCTTTGGACCAAGTTTGTCTCGTTCGTCCATCATCGTGCTTGCATTAGATCCGTTGGCCTTATTTGGACCAAGTTCATCTCTTTAGTCCCACTTCATCCTCCCATTTGAACCTTTGGCATTCTTTGGACCAAGTTCGACTCGTTCGTCCATCTTCGTCCTCCCGTTAGATCCATTGGCCTTCTTTGGACCAAGTTCGTCTCATTCGTCCCTCTTCGTCGTCCCATTAGATTCGTTGGCCTTCTTTGCACCAAGTTCGTCACGCTCGTCCATCTTCGTCCTTGCATTAGATCTATTGGCCTTCTTTGGACCACGTTCGTCTCGTTCGTCCATCATCGTGCTTGTATTAGATCCGTTGGCCTTATTTGGACCAAGTTCATCTCTTTAGTCCCACTTCGTCCTCCCATTTGAACCTTTGGCATTCTTTGGACCAAGTTCGTCTCGTTCGTCCATCTTCGTCCTCCCGTTAGATCCGTTGGCCTTCTTTGGACCAAGTTCGTCTCGTTCGTCCATCTTCGTCCTCGCATTAGATCCATTTGGCCTTCTTTGGACCACGTTCGTCTCATTCGTCCATCATCGTGCTTGCATTAGATCCGTTGGCCTTTTTTTGGACCAAGTTCATCTCTTTAGTCCCACTTTGTCCTCCCATTTGGTCCTTTGGCATTCTTTATACCAAGTTCGTCTCGTTCGTCCCTCTTCGTCGTCCCATTAGATCCGTTGGACTTCTTTGGACCAAGTTCGTCTCGTTCGTCCATCATCGTGCTTGCATTAGATCCGTTGGCCTTATTTGGACCAAGTTCATCTCTTTAGTTCCACTTCGTCCTCCCATTTGAACCTTTGGCATTCTTTGGACCAAGTTCGTCTCGTTCGTCCATCTTCGTCCTCCCGTTAGATCCGTTGGCCTTCTTTGGACCAGGTTCGTCTCGTTCATCCATCTTCGTCCTCGCATTTGATCCGTTGGCCTTCTTTGGACCACATTCGTCTCATTCGTCCATCATCGTGCTTGCATTAGATCCGTTGGCCTTTTTTTGGACCAAGTTCATCTCTTTAGTCCCACTTTGTCCTCCCATTTGATCCTTTGGCATTCTTTATACCAAGTTCGTCTCGTTCGTCCCTCTTCGTCGTCCCATTAGATCCGTTGGACTTCTTTGGACCAAGTTCGTCTCGTTCGTCCATCTTCGTCCTCCCGTTAGATCCGTTGGCCTTCTTTGGATCAAGTTCGTCTCGTTCGTCCCTCTTCGTCGTCCCATTAGATTCGTTGGCCTTCTTTGCACCAAGTTCGTCACGCTCGTCCATCTTCGTCCTTGCATTAGATCTGTTGGCCTTCTTTGGACCAAGTTCGTCTCGTTCGTCCATCATCGTGCTTGCATTAGATCCGTTGGCCTTATTTGGACCAAGTTCATCTCTTTAGTCCCACTTCGTCCTCCCATTTGAACCTTTGGCATTCTTTGGACCAAGTTCGTCTCGTTCGTCCATCTTCGTCCTCCCGTTAGATCCGTTGGCCTTCTTTGGACCAAGTTCGTCTCTTTCGTCCATCTTCGTCCTCCCGTTAGATCCGTTGGCCTTCTTTGGACCAGGTTCCTCACGTTCGACCATCTTCGTCCTCGCATTAGATCTGTTGGCCTTCTTTGGACCACGTTCGTCTCATTCGTCCATCATCGTGCTTGCTTTAGATCCGTTGGCCTTTTTTTGGACCAAGTTCATCTCTTTAGTCCCACTTTGTCCTCCCATTTGATCCTTTGGCATTCTTTATACCAAGTTCGTCTCGTTCGTCCCTCTTCGTCGTCCCATTAGATCCGTTGGACTTCTTTGGACGAAGTTCGTCTCGTTCGTCCATCTTCGTCCTCCCGTTAGATCCGTTGGCCTTCTTCGGACCAAGTTCGTCTCGTTCGTCCATCTTCGTCCTCGCGTTTGATCCGTTGGCCTTCTTTGGACCAAGTTCGTCTCGTTCGTCCATCTTCGTCCTCGCATTAGATGCGTTGGCTTTCTTTGGACCAAGTTCGTCACGCTCGTCCATCTTCTTCCTCGCATTTGATCCGTTGGCCTTCTTTGGACCACGTTCGTCTCATTCGTCCATCATCGTGCTTGCATTAGATCCGTTGGCCTTTTTTTGGACCAAGTTCATCTCTTTAGTCCCACTTTGTCCTCCCATTTGATCCTTTTGCATTCTTTATACTAAGTTCGTATCGTTCGTCCCTCTTCGTCGTCCCATTAGATCCGTTGGACTTCTTTGGACCAAGTTCGTCTCGTTCGTCCATCATCGTGCTTGCATTAGATCCGTTGGCCTTATTTGGACCAAGTTGATCTCTTTAGTCCCACTTCGTCCTCCCATTTGAACCTTTGGCATTCTTTGGACCAAGTTCGTCTCGTTCGTCCATCTTCGTCCTCCCGTTAGATCCGTTGGCCTTCTTTGGACCAAGTTCGTCTCGTTCGTCCATCTTCGTCCTCGCATTAGATCCGTTGGCCTTCTTTGGACCAGGTTCCTTACGTTCGTCCATCTTCGTCCTTGCATTAGATCTGTTGGCCTTCTTTGGACCAAGTTCGTCTCTTTAGTCCCACTTCGTGCTCCCACTTGATCCTTTGGCATTCTTTGTTCCTAGTTTGCCTCGTTCGTCCATCTTCGTCGTCCCATTAGATTTGTTAGCCTTCTTCGGACCAAGTTCGTCTCGTTCGTCCATCTTCGTCCTCCCGTTAGATCCGTTGGCCTTCTTTGGACCAAGTTCGTCTCGTTCGTCCATCTTATTCCTCGCATTAGATTCGTTGTCCTTCTTTGCACCATGTTCGTCACGTTCGTCCATCTTCGTCCTCGCATTAGATCCGTTGGCCTTCTTTGGACCAAGTTCGTCTCGTTCGTCCATCATCGTGCTTGCATTAGATCCGTTGGCCTTCTTTGGACCAAGTTCATCTCTTTAGTCCCACTGCGTCCTCCCATTTGATCCTTTGGCATTCTTTGTACCGAGTTCGTCTCGTTCGTCCATCTTCGTCGTCCATTAGATCCGTTGGCCTTCTTTGGACCAAGTTCGTCTCGTTCGTCCATCTTCGTCCTCGAGTTAGATCCGTTGGCCTTATTTGGACCAAGTTCGTCTCGTTAGTCCATCTTCGTCCTCCCGCTAGATCCATTGGCCTTCTTAGAACCAAGTTCGTCACGTTCGTCCATGTTCGTCCTTGCATTAGATACGTTGGCCTTCTTTGGAACAAGTTCGTCTCGTTCGTCCATCATCGTGCTTGCATTAGATCCGTTGGCCTTCTTTGCACCAAGTTCGTCTCTTTAGTCCCACTTCGTGCTCCCATTTGATCCTTTGGCATTCTTTGTTCCTAGTTTGTCTCGTTCGTCCATCTTCGTCGTCCGATTAGGTCCGTTGGCCTTCTTTGGACCAAGTTCGTCTCGTTCGTCCATCTTCGTCCTCCCGTTAGATCCGTTGGCCTTCTTTGGACCAAGTTCGTCTCGTTCGTCCATCTTAGTCCTCGCATTAGATTCGTTGGCCTTTTTTGGACCAAGTTCGTCACGTTCGTCCATCTTCGTCCTCGCATTAGATCCGTTGGCCTTCTTTGGACCAAGTTCGTCTCGTTCGTCTATTATCGTGCTTGCATTAGATCCGTTGGCCTTCTTTGGACCAAGTTCATCCCTTTAGTCCCACTTCGTCCTCCCATTTGATCCTTTGGCATTCTTTGTACCAAGTTCGTCTCGTTCATCCATCTTCGTCGTCCCATTAGATCCGTTGGCCTTCTTTGGACCAAGTTCGTCTCGTTCGTCCATATTTGTCCTCTAGTTAGATCCGTTGGCCTTCTTTGGACCACGTTCGTCTCGTTCGTCCATCTTCGTCCTCGCATTAGATCCGTTGGCCTTCTTTGGACCAAGTTCGTCTCGTTCGTCCATCTTCGTCCTCGCATTAGATTCGTTGGCCTTCTTTGGACCAAGTTAGTCACGCTCGTCCATCTTCGACCTTGCATTAGATCTGTTGGCCTTCTTTGGACCAAGTTCGTCTCGTTCGTCCATCATCGTGCTTGCATTAGATCCGTTGGCCGTATTTGGACCAAGTTCATCTCTTTAGTCCCACTTCGTCCTCCCATTTTATCCGTTGGCCTTCTTTGGACCAAGTTCGTCTCGTTCGTCCATCTTCGTCCTCCCGTTAGATCCGTTGGCCTTCTTTGAACCAGGTTCATCACGTTCGTCCATCTTCGTCCTCGCGTTCGATCCGTTGGCCTTCTTTGGACCAAGTTCGTCTCGTTCGTCCATCTTCGTCCTCGCAGCAGATTCGTTGGCCTTCTTTGGACCAAGTTCGTCACGCTCGTCCATCTTCGCCCTTGCATTAGATCTGTTGGCCTTCTTTGGACCAAGTTCGTCTCGTTCGTCCATCATCGTGCTTGCATTAGATCCGTTGGTCTTATTTGGACCAAGTTCATCTCTTTAGTCCCACTTCGTCCTCCCATTTGAACCTTAGGAATTCTTTGTACCAAGTTCGTCTCGTTCATCCCTCTTCGTAGTCCCGTTTGATCCATTGGCCTTCTTTGGACCAAGTCCGTCTCGTTCGTCCATCTTCGTCCTCCCGTTAGATCCGTTGGCCTTCTTTGGACCAAGTTCGTCTCGTTCGTCCATCTTCGTCCTCGCATTAGATCCGTTGGCCTTCTTTGGACCAAGTTCGTCACGTTCGTCCATCTTCGTCCTCGCATTAGATACGTTGGCCTTCTTTGGAACAAGTTCGTCTCGTTCGTCCATCATCGTGCTTGCATTAGATCCGTTGGCCTTCTTTGGACCAAGTTCGTCTCTTTAGTCCCACTTCGTCCTCCAATTTGATCCTTTGGCATTCTTTGTTCCTAGTTTGTCTCGTTCGTCCATCTTCGTCGTCCCATTAGATCCGTTGGCCTTCTTTGGACCAAGTCCGTCTCGTTCGTCCATCTTCGTCCTCCCGTTAGATCCGTTGGCCTTCTTTGGACCAAGTTCGTCTCGTTCGTCCATCTTCGTCGTCCCATTAGATCCTCGTCCATCTTTGGACCAAGTTCGTCACGCTCGTCCATCTTCGTCCTTGCATTAGATCTGTTGGCCTTCTTTGGACCAAGTTCGTCTCGTTCGTCCGTCATCGTGCTTGCATTAGATCCGTTGTCCTTATTTAGACCAAGTTCATCTCTTTAGTCCCACTTCGTCCTCCCATTTGATCCTTTGGCATTCTTCGTACCAAGTTCGTCTCGTTCCTCCATCTTCGTCATCCCATTGGATCCGTTGGCCTTCTTTGGACCAATTTCGTCTCGTTCGTCCATCTTCGTCCTCCCGTTAGATCCGTTGGCCTTCCTTGGACCAAGTTCGTCTCGTTCGTCCATCATCGTGCTTGCATTAGATCCGTTGGCCTTCTTTGGACCAAGTTCGTCACGTTCGTCCATCTTCGTCCTTGATTAGATCTGTTGGCCTTCTTTGGACCAAGTTCGTCTCGTTCGTCCATCATGGTGCTTGCATTAGATCCGTTGGCCTTATTTGGACCAAGTTCATCTCTTTAGTCCCACTTCGTCCTCCCATTTGATCCTTTGGCATTCTTTGTACCAAGTTCGTCTCGTTCGTCCCTCTTCGTTGTCCCATTTGATCTGTTGGCCTTCTTTGGACCAAGTTCGTCTCGTTCGTCCATCTTCGTCCTCCCCTTAGATCCGTTGGCCTTCTTTATAGCAAGTTCGTCTCGTTCGTCTATCTTCGTCCTCGCATTAGATCCGTTGGCCTTCTTTGGACCAAGTTCGTCACGTTCGTCCATCATCGTGCTTGCATTAGATCCGTTGGCATTCTTTGGACCAAGTTCGTCTCTTTAGTCCCACACTGCTCCCATTTAATCCTTTGGCATTCTTTGTAGCATGTTCGTCTCGTTCGTCCATCTTCGTCCTCCCATTAGATCCCTTGGCCTTCTTAGGACCAAGTTCCTCTCGTTCGTCCTTCTTCGTCCTCCCATTAGATCCGTTGGCCTTCTTTGGACCAAGTTCGTCTCGTTCGTCCATCTTCGTCCTCGCATTAGATTCATTTGCCTTCTTTGGACCAAGTTGGTCACGCTCGTCCATCTTCGTCCTTGCATTAGATCTGTTGGCTTTCTTTGGACCAAGTTCGTCTTGTTCGTCCATCATCGTGCTTGCATTAGATCCGTTGGCCTTCTTTGGACCAAGTTCGTCTCTTTAGTCCCACTTCGTCCTCCCATTTGATCCTTTGGCATTCTTTGTTCCTAGTTTGTCTCGTTCGTCCATCTTCGTCGTCCCGTTAGATCCGTTGGCCTTCTTTGGACCAAGTCCGTCTCGTTCGTCCATCTTCGTCCTCCCGTTAGATCCGTTGGCCTTCTTTGGACCAAGTTCGTCTCGTTCGTCCATCTTCGTCGTCCCATTAGATCCTCGTCCATCTTTGGACCAAGTTCGTCACGCTCGTCCATCTTCGTCCTTGCATTAGATCTGTTGGCCTTCTTTGGACCAAGTTCGTCTCGTTCGTCCGTCATCGTGCTTGCATTAGATCCGTTGTCCTTATTTAGACCAAGTTCATCTCTTTAGTCCCACTTCGTCCTCCCATTTGATCCTTTGGCATTCTTCGTACCAAGTTCGTCTCGTTCCTCCATCTTCGTCATCCCATTGGATCCGTTGGCCTTCTTTGGACCAATTTCGTCTCGTTCGTCCATCTTCGTCCTCCCGTTAGATCCGTTGGCCTTCCTTGGACCAAGTTCGTCTCGTTCGTCCATCATCGTGCTTGCATTAGATCCGTTGGCCTTCTTTGGACCAAGTTCGTCACGTTCGTCCATCTTCGTCCTTGATTAGATCTGTTGGCCTTCTTTGGACCAAGTTCGTCTCGTTCGTCCATCATGGTGCTTGCATTAGATCCGTTGGCCTTATTTGGACCAAGTTCATCTCTTTAGTCCCACTTCGTCCTCCCATTTGATCCTTTGGCATTCTTTGTACCAAGTTCGTCTCGTTCGTCCCTCTTCGTTGTCCCATTTGATCTGTTGGCCTTCTTTGGACCAAGTTCGTCACGTTCGTCCATCTTCGTCCTTGATTAGATCTGTTGGCCTTCTTTGGACCAAGTTCGTCTCGTTCGTCCATCATGGTGCTTGCATTAGATCCGTTGGCCTTATTTGGACCAAGTTCATCTCTTTAGTCCCACTTCGTCCTCCCATTTGATCCTTTGGCATTCTTTGTACCAAGTTCGTCTCGTTCGTCCCTCTTCGTTGTCCCATTTGATCTGTTGGCCTTCTTTGGACCAAGTTCGTCACGTTCGTCCATCATCGTGCTTGCATTAGATCCGTTGGCATTCTTTGGACCAAGTTCGTCTCTTTAGTCCCACACTGCTCCCATTTAATCCTTTGGCATTCTTTGTAGCATGTTCGTCTCGTTCGTCCATCTTCGTCCTCCCATTAGATCCCTTGGCCTTCTTAGGACCAAGTTCGTCTCGTTCGTCCTTCTTCGTCCTCCCATTAGATCCGTTGGCCTTCTTTGGACCAAGTTCGTCTCGTTCGTCCATCTTCGTCCTCGCATTAGATTCATTTGCCTTCTTTGGACCAAGTTCGTCACGCTCGTCCATCTTCGTCCTTGCATTAGATCTGTTGGCTTTCTTTGGACCAAGTTCGTCTTGTTCGTCCATCATCGTGCTTGCATTAGATCCGTTGGCCTTATTTGGACCAAGTTCATTTCTTTAGTCCCACTTCGACCTCCCATTTGATCCTTTGGCATTCTTTGTACCAAGTTCGTCTCGTTCGTCCATCTTCGTCGTCCCATTAGATCTGTTGGCCTTCATTGGACCAAGTTCGTCTCGTTCGTCCATCATCGTGCTTGCATTAGATCCGTTGGCCTTCTTTGGAGCAAGTTCTTCTCGTTCGTCCATCTTCGTCCTTGCATTAGATTCGTTGGCCTTCTTTGGACCAAGTTCGTCACGCTCGTCCATCTTCGTCCTTGCATTAGATCTGTTGGCCTTCTTTGGACCAAGTTCGTCTCGTTCGTCCATCTTCGTCCTCCCCTTAGATCCGTTGGCCTTCTTTGGAGCAAGTTCGTCTCGCTCGTCTATCTTCGTCCTCGCATTAGATCCGTTGGCCTTCTTTGGACCAAGTTCGTCACGTTCGTCCATCATCGTGCTTGCATTAGATCCGTTGGCATTCTTTGGACCAAATTCGTCTCTTTAGTCCCACACTGCTCCCATTTAATCCTTTGGCATTGTTTGTAGCATGTTCGTCTCGTTCGTCCATCTTCGTCCTCCCATTAGATCCCTTGGCCTTTTTAGGACCAAGTTCGTCTCGTTCGTCCTTCTTCGTCCTCCCATTAGATCCGTTGGCCTTCTTTGGAGCAAGTTCATCTCGTTCGTCTATGATCGTGCTTGCATTAGATCCGTTGGCCTTATTTGGACCAAGGTCATCTCTTTAGTCCCACTTCGTCCTCCCATTTGATCCTTTGGCATTCTTTGTACCAAGTTCGTCTCGTTCGTCCATCTTCGTCGTCCCATTAGATCCGTTGCCCTTCTTTGGACCAAGTTCGTCTCGTTCGTCCATCTTCGTCCTCCCGTTAGATCCGTTGGCCTTCTTTGGACCAAGTTCGTCTCGTTTGTCCATCATCGTGCTTGCATTAGATCCGTTGGCCTTCTTTGGAGCAAGTTCCTCTCGTTCGTCCATCTTCGTCCTCGCATTAGATTCGTTGGCATTCTTTGGACCAAGTTCCTCTCGTTCGTCCATCTTCGTCCTCGCATTAGATTCGTTGGCCTTCTTTGGACCAAGTTCGTCACGCTCGTCCATCTTCGTCCTCGCATTAGATCCGTTGGCCTTATTTGGACCAAGGTCATCTCTTTAGTCCCACTTCGTCCTCCCATTTGATCCTTTGGCATTCTTTGTACCAAGTTCGTCTCGTTCGTCCATCTTCGTCGTCCCATTAGATCCGTTGCCCTTCTTTGGACCAAGTTCGTCTCGTTCGTCCATCTTCGTCCTCCCGTTAGATCCGTTGGCCTTCTTTGGACCAAGTTCGTCTCGTTTGTCCATCATCGTGCTTGCATTAGATCCGTTGGCCTTCTTTGGAGCAAGTTCCTCTCGTTCGTCCATCTTCGTCCTCGCATTAGATTCGTTGGCCTTCTTTGGACCAAGTCCGTCACGCTCGTCCATCTTCGTCCTCGCATTAGATCCGTTGGCCCTCTTTGGACCAAATTCATCTCGTTCGTCCATGATCGTGCTTGCATTAGATCCATTGGCCTTCTTTGGACCAAGTTCGTCACGTTCGTCCATTTCGTCCTCGCATTAGATATGTTGGCCTTCTTTGGAACAAGTTCGTCTCGTTCGTCCCTCTTCGTTGTCCCATTTGATCCGTTGGCCTTCTTTGGACCAAGTCCGTCTCGTTCGTCCATCTTCGTCCTCCCGTTAGATCCGTTGGCCTTCTTTGGACCAAGTTCGTCTCGTTCATCCATCTTCGTCCTCGAATTAGATCCGTGGCCTTCTTTGGACCAAGTTCGTCACGTTCGTCCATCATCGTGCTTGCATTAGATCCGTTGGCATTCTTTGGACCAAGTTCGTCTCTTTAGTCCCACACTGCTCCCATTTAATCCTTTGGCATTGTTTGTAGCATGTTCGCCTCGTTCGTCCATCTTCGTCCTCCCATTAGATCCCTTGGCCTTCTTAGGACCAAGTTCGTCTCGTTCGTCCTTCTTCGTCCTCCCATTAGATCCGTTGGCCTTCTTTGGAGCAAGTTCTTCTCGTTCGTCCATCTTCGTCCTTGCATTAGATTCGTTGGCCTTCTTTGGACAATGTTCGTCACGCTCGTCCATCTTCGTCCTTGCATTAGATCTGTTGGCCTTCTTTGGACCAAGTTCGTCTCGTTCGTCCATCATCTTGCTTGCATTAGATCCGTTGGCCTTATTTGGACCAAGTTCATCTCTTTAGTCCCACTTCGTCCTCCCATTTAATCCTTTGGCATTCTTTGTACCAAGTTCGTCTCGTTCGTCCATCTTGGTCGTCCCATTAGATCCGTTGGCCTTCTTTCGACCAAGTTCGTCTCGTTCGTCCATCATCGTGCTTGCATTAGATCCGTTGGCCTTCTTTGAACCAAGTTCCTCTCGTTCGTCCATCTTCGTCCTCGCATTAGATTCGTTGGCCTTCTTTGGACCAAGTCCGTCACGCTCGTCCATCTTCGTCCTCGCATTAGATCCGTTGGCCCTCTTTGGACCAAATTCATCTCGTTCGTCCATGATCGTGCTTGCATTAGATCCATTGGCCTTCTTTGGACCAAGTTCGTCACGTTCGTCCATTTCGTCCTCGCATTAGATACGTTGGCTTTCTTTGGAACAAGTTCGTCTCGTTCGTCCCTCTTCGTTGTCCCACTTGATCCGTTGGCCTTCTTTGGACCAAGTCCGTCTCGTTCGTCCATCTTCGTCCTCCCGTTAGATCCGTTGGACTTCTTTGGACCAAGTTCGTCTCGTTCATCCATCTTCGTCCTCGCATTAGATCCGTTGGCCTTCTTTGGACCAAGTTCGTCACGTTCGTCCATCATCGTGCTTGCATTAGATCCGTTGGCATTCTTTGGACCAAGTTCGTCTCTTTAGTCCCACACTGCTCCCATTTAATCCTTTGGCATTCTTTGTAGCAAGTTCGTCTCGTTCGTCCATCTTCGTCCTCCCGTTAGATCCCTTGGCCTTCTTAGGACCAAGTTCGTCTCGTTCGTCCTTCTTCGTCCTCCCACTAGATCCGTTGGCCTTCTTTGGACCAAGTTCGTCTCGTTTGTCCATCTTCGTCCTCGCATTAGATTCGTTAGCCTTCTTTGGACCAAGTTCGTCACGCTCGTCCATCTTCGTCCTTGCATTAGATCTGTTGGCCTTCTTTGGACCAAGTTCGTCTTGTTCGTCCATCATCGTGCTTGCATTAGATCTGTTGGCCTTATTTGGACCAAGTTCATTTCCTTAGTCCCACTTCGTCCTCCCATTTGATCCTTTGGCATTCTTTGTACCAAGCTCGTCTCGTTCGTCCATCTTCGTCGTCCCATTAGATCTGTTGGCCTTCTTTGGACCAAGTTCGTCTCGTTCGTCCATCATCGTGCTTGCATTAGATCCGTTGGCCTTCTTTGGACCAAGTTCGTCTCATTCGTCCATCTTCGTCCTCGCATGAGATTCGTTGGCCTTCTTTGGACCAAGTTCGTCACGTTCGTCCATCTTCGTCCTCGCATCAGATCCGTTGTCCTTCTTTGGAACAATTTCGTCTCTTTATTCCCACTTCGTCCTCCCATTTCATCCTTTGGCATTCTTTGTACTAAGTTCGTCTCGTTCGTACCTCTTCGTCGTCCCATTTGATCCGTTGGCCTTCTTTGGACCAAGTCCGTCTCGTTCGTCCATCTTCGTCCCCGCATTAGATCCGTTGGCCTTCATTGGACCAAGTTCGTCTCGTTCGTCCATCTTCGTCCACGCATTAGATCCGTTGCCCTTCTTTGGACCAAGTTCGTCACGTTCGTCCATTTTCGTGCTTGCATTAGATCCGTTGGCCTTCTTTGGACCAAGTTCATCTCTTTAGTCCCACTTCGTCCTCCCATTTGATCCTTTGGCATTCTTTAACCATGTTCGTCTCGTTCGTCTATCTTCCTCGTCCCATTAGATCCGTTGGCCTTCTTTGGACCAAGTTCGTCTCGTTCGTCCATCTTCGTCCTCGCATTAGATTCGTTGGCCTTCTCTAGACCAAGTTCGTCACGCTCGTCCATCTTCGTCCTTGCATTCGATCTGTTGGCCTTTTTGGACCAAGTTCGTCTCATTCGTCCATCATCTTGCTTGCTTTAGATCCGTTGGCCTTATTTGGACCAAGTTCATCTCTTTAGTCCCACTTCGTCCTCCCATTTAATCCTTTGGCATTCTTTGTACCAAGTTCGTCTCGTTCGTCCATCTTCGTCGTCCCATTAGATCCGTTGGCCTTCTTTGGACCAAGTTCGTCTCGTTCGCCCATCATCGTGCTTGTATTAGATCCGTTGGCATTCTTTGGACCAAGTTCCTCTCGTTCGTCCATCTTCGTCCTCGCGTTAGATTCGTTGGCCTTCTTTGGACCAAGTTCGTCACGCTCGTCCATCTTCGTCCTCGCATTAGATCCGTTGGCCTTCTTTGGACCAAGTTCGTCTTGTTCGTCCATCATCGTGCTTGCATTAGATCCGTTGGCCTTATTTGGACCAAGTTCATCTCTTTAGTCCCACTTCGTCCTCCCATTTGATCCTTTGGCATTCTTTGTACCAAGTTCGTGTCGTTCGTCCATCTTCGTCGTCCCATTAGATCCGTTGCCCTTCTTTGGACCAAGTTCGTCTCGTTCGTCCATCTTCGTCCTCCCGTTAGATCCGTTGGCCTTCTTTGGACCAAGTTCGTCTCGTTTGTCCATCATCGTGCTTGCATTAGATCCGTTGGCCTTCTTTGGAGCAAGTTCCTCTCGTTCGTCCATCTTCGTCCTCCCATTAGATCCGTTGGCCTTCTTTGAACCAAGTTCCTCTCGTTCGTCCATCTTCGTTCTCGCATTAGATTCGTTGGCCTTCTTTGGACCAAGTCCGTCACGCTCGTCCATCTTCGTCCTCGCATTAGATCCGTTGGCCCTCTTTGGACCAAATTCATCTCGTTCGTCCATGATCGTGCTTGCATTAGATCCATTGGCCTTCTTTGGACCAAGTTCGTCACGTTCGTCCATTTCGTCCTCGCATTAGATATGTTGGCCTTCTTTGGAACAAGTTCGTCTCGTTCGTCCCTCTTCGTTGTCCCATTTGATCCGTTGGCCTTTTTTGGACCAAGTCCGTCTCGTTCGTCCATCTTCGTCCTCCCGTTAGATCCGTTGGCCTTCTTTGGACCAAGTTCGTCTCGTTCATCCATCTTCGTCCTCGAATTAGATCCGTGGCCTTCTTTGGACCAAGTTCGTCACGTTCGTCCATCATCGTGCTTGCATTAGATCCGTTGGCATTCTTTGGACCAAGTTCGTCTCTTTAGTCCCACACTGCTCCCATTTAATCCTTTGGCATTCTTTGTAGCAAGTTCGTCTCGTTCGACCATCTTCGTCCTCCCGTTAGATCCCTTGGCCTTCTTAGGACCAAGTTCGTCTCGTTCGTCCTTCTTCGTCCTCCCACTAGATCCGTTGGCCTTCTTTGGACCAAGTTCGTCTCGTTTGTCCATCTTCGTCCTCGCATTAGATTCGTTAGCCTTCTTTGGACCAAGTTCGTCACGCTCGTCCATCTTCGTCCATGCATTAGATCTGTTGGCCTTCTTTGGACCAAGTTCGTCTTCTTCGTCCATCATCGTGCTTGCATTAGATCCGTTGGCCTTATTTGGACCAAGTTCATTTCTTTAGTCCCACTTCGTCCTCCCATTTGATCCTTTGGCATTCTTTGTACCAAGCTCGTCTCGTTCGTCCATCTTCGTCGTCCCATTAGATCTGTTGGCCTTCTTTGGATCCAGTTCGTCTCGTTCGTCCATCATCGTGCTTGCATTAGATCCGTTGGCCTTCTTTGGACCAAGTTCGTCTCATTCGTCCATGATCGTGCTTGCATTAGATCCGTTGGCCTTATTTGGGCCAAGTTCATCTCTTTAGTCCCACTTCGTCCTCCCATTTGATCCTTTGACATTCTTTCTACCAAGTTCGTCTCGGTCGTCCCTCTTCGTTGTCCCATTTGATCCGTTGGCCTTCTTTGGACCAAGTCCGTCTCGTTCGTCCATCTTCGTCCCCGCATTAGATCCGTTGGCCTTCTTTGGACCAAGTTCGTCTCGTTCGTCCATCTTCGTCCACGCATTAGATCCGTTGCCCTTCTTTGGACCAAGTTCGTCACGTTCGTCCATTTTCGTGCTTGCATTAGATCCGTTGGCCTTCTTTGGACCAAGTTCATCTCTTTAGTCCCACTTCGTCCTCCCATTTGATCCTTTGGCATTCTTTAACCATGTTCGTCTCGTTCGTCTATCTTCCTCGTCCCATTAGATCCGTTGGCCTTCTTTGGACCAAGTTCGTCCTCGCATTAGATTCGTTGGCCTTCTCTAGACCAAGTTCGTCACGCTCGTCCATCTTCGTCCTTGCATTCGATCTGTTGGCCTTCTTTAGACCAAGTTCGTCTCATTCGTCCATCATCTTGCTTGCTTTAGATCCGTTGGCCTTATTTGGACCAAGTTCATCTCTTTAGTCCCACTTGGTCCTCCCATTTAATCCTTTGGCATTCTTTGTACCAAGTTCGTCTCGTTCGTCCATCTTCGTCGTCCCATTAGATCCGTTGGCCTTCTTTGGACCAAGTTCCTCTCGTTCGTCCATCTTCGTCCTCGCATTAGATTCGTTGGCCTTCTTTGGACCAAGTTCGTCACGCTCGTCCATCTTCGTCCTCGCATTAGATCCGTTGGCCTTCTTTGGACCAAGTTCATCTCGTTCGTCTATGATCGTGCTTGCATTAGATCCGTTGGCCTTATTTGGACCAAGGTCATCTCTTTAGTCCCACTTCGTCCTCCCATTTGATCCTTTGGCATTCTTTGTACCAAGTTCGTCTCGTTCGTCCATCTTCGTCGTCCCATTAGATCCGTTGCCCTTCTTTGGACCAAGTTCGTCTCGTTTGTCCATCATCGTGCTAGCATTAGATCCGTTGGCCTTCTTTCGAGCAAGTTCCTCTCGTTCGTCCATCTTCGTCCTCCCATTAGATCCGTTGGCCTTCTTTGGACCAAGTTCATCTCGTTCGTCCATAATCGTGCTTGCATTAGATCCGTTGGCCTTATTTGGACCAAGGTCATCTCTTTAGTCCCACTTCGTCCTCCCATTTGATCCTTTGGCATTATTTGTACCAAGTTCATCTCGTTCGTCCCTATTCGTTGTCCCATTTGATCTGTTGGCCTTCTTTGGACCAAGTTCGTCTCGTTCGTCCATCTTCGTCCTCCCGTTAGATCCGTTGGCCTTCTTTGGACCAAGTTCGTCTCGTTCGTCTATCTTCGTCCTCGCATTAGATCCGTTGGCCTTCTTTGGACCAAGTTCGTCACGTTCGTCCATCATCGTGCTTGCATTAGATCCGTTGGCATTCTTTGGACCAAGTTCGTCTCTTTAGTCCCACACTCCTCCCATTTAATCCTTTGGCATTCTTTGTAGCAAGTTCGTCTCGTTCGTCCATCTTCATCCTCCCGTTAGATCCCTTGGCCTTCTTAGGACCAAGTTCGTCTCGTTCGTCCTTCTTCGTCCTCCCATTAGATCCGTTGGCCTTCTTTGGACCAAGTTCGTCTCGTTCGTCTATCTTCGTCCTCGCATTAGATCCGTTGGCCTTCTTTGCACCAAGTTCGTCTCGTTCGTCCATCTTCGTCCTCGCATTAGATTCGTTGGCCTTCTTTCGACCAAGTTCGTCACGCTCGTCCATCTTCGTCCTTGCATTAGATCTGTTGGCCTTCTTTGGACCAAGTTCGTCTTGTTCGTCCATCATCGTGCTTGCATTAGATCCGTTGGCCTTATTTAGACCAAGTTCATCTCTTTAGTCCCACTTCGTCCTCCCATTTGATCCTTTGGCATTCTTTGTACCAAGTTCGTCTCGTTCGTCCATCTTCGTCGTCCCATTAGATCCGTTGGCCTTCTTTGGACCAAGTTCGTCTCGTTCGTCCATCATCGTGCTGGCATTAGATCCGTTGGCCTTCTTTGGAGCAAGTTCCTCTCGTTCGTCCATATTCGTCCTCGCATTAGATTCGTTGGCCTTTTTTGGACCAAGTTCATCACGCTCGTCCATCTTCGTCCTCGCATTAGATCCGTTGGCCTTCTTTGGACCAAGTTCATCTCGTTCGTCCATGATCGTGCTTGCATTAGATCCGTTGGCCTTATTTGGACCAAGTTCATCTCTTTCGTCCCACTTCATCCTCCCATTTGATCCTTTGGCATTCTTTGTACCAAGTTCGTCTCGTTCGTCCCTCTTCGTTGTCCCATTTGATCCGTTGGCCTTCTTTGGACCAAGTCCGTCTCGTTCGTCCTTCTTCGTCCTCGCATTAGATCCGTTGGCGTTCTTTGGACCAAGTTCATCTCTTTAGTCCCACTTCGTCCTCCCATTTGATCCTTTGGCATTCTTTGTACCAAGTTCGTCTCGTTCGTCTATCTTCCTCGTCCCATTAGATCCGTTGGCCTTCTTTGGACCAAGTTCGTCTCGTTCGTCCATCTTCGTCCTCGCATTAGATTCGTTGGCCTTCTCTAGACCAAGTTCGTCAAGCTCGTCCATCTTCGTCCTTGCATTCGATCTGTTGTCCTTCTTTGGACCAAGTTCGTCTCGTTCGTCCATCATCTTGCTTGCATTAGATCCGTTGGCCTGATTTGGACCAAGTTCATCTCTTTAGTCCCACTTCGTCCTCCCATTTAATCCTTTGGCATTCTTTGCACCAAGTTCGTCTCGTTCGTCCATCTTCGTCGTCCCATTAGATCCGTTGGCCTTCTTTGGACCAAGTTCGTCTCGTTCGTCCATCATCGTGCTTGCATTAGATCCGTTGGCCTTCTTTGGACCAAGTTCGTCACGCTCGTCCATCTTCGTCCTCGCATTAGATCCGTTGGCCTTCTTTGGACCAAGTTCATCTCGTTCGTCCATGATCGTGTTTGCATTAGATCCGTTGGCCTTATTTGGACCAAGGTCATCTCTTTAGTCCCACTTCGTCCTCCCATTTGATCCTTTGGCATTCTTTGTACCAAGTTCGTCTCGGTTGTCCATCTTCGTCGTCCCATTAGATCCGTTGCCCTTCTTTGGACCAAGTTCGTCTCGTTCGTCTATCTTCGTCCTCCCGTTAGATCCGTTGGCCTTCTTTGGACCAAGTTCGTCTCGTTTGTCCATCATCGTGCTTGCATTAGATCCGTTGGCCTTCTTTGGAGCAAGTTCCTCTCGTTCGTCCATCTTCGTCCTCCCATTAGATCCGTTGGCCTTCTTTGGACCAAGTTCATCTCGTTCGTCCATGATCGTGCTTGCATTAGATCCGTTGGCCTTATTTGGACCAAGTTCTTCTCTTTCGTCCCACTTCATCCTCCCATTTGATCCTTTGGCATTCTTTGTACCAAGTTCGTCTCGTTCGTCCCTCTTCGTTGTCCCATTTGATCCGTTGGCCTTCTTTGGACCAAGTCCGTCTCGTTCGTCCTTCTTCGTCCTCGCATTAGATCCGTTGGCCTTCTTTGGACCAAGTTCGTCTCGTTCGTCCATCTTCGTCCTCGCATTAGATCCGTTGGCCTTCTTTGGATCAAGTTCGTCACGTTCGTCCATTTTCGTGCTTGCATTAGATCCGTTGGCCTTCTTTGGACCATTTTCATCTCTTTAGTCCCACTTCGTCCTCCCATTTGATCCTTTGGCATTCTTTGTACCAAGTTCGTCTCGTTCGTCTATCTTCCTCGTCCCATTAGATCCGTTGGCCTTCTTTGGACCAAGTTCGTCTCGTTCGTCCATCTTCGTCCTCGCATTAGATTCGTTGGCCTTCTCTAGACCAAGTTCGTCAAGCTCGTCCATCTTCGTCCTTGCATTCGATCTGTTGTCCTTCTTTGGACCAAGTTCGTCTCGTTCGTCCATCATCTTGCTTGCATTAGATCCGTTGGCCTGATTTGGACCAAGTTCATCTCTTTAGTCCCACTTCGTCCTCCCATTTAATCCTTTGGCATTCTTTGCACCAAGTTCGTCTCGTTCGTCCATCTTCGTCGTCCCATTAGATCCGTTGGCCTTCTTTGGACCAAGTTCCTCTCGTTCGTCCATCTTCGTCCTCGCATTAGATTCGTTGGCCTTCTTTGGACCAAGTTCGTCACGCTCGTCCATCTTCGTCCTCGCATTAGATCCGTTGGCCTTCTTTGGACCAAGTTCATCTCGTTCGTCCATGATCGTGTTTGCATTAGATCCGTTGGCCTTATTTGGACCAAGGTCATCTCTTTAGTCCCACTTCGTCCTCCCATTTGATCCTTTGGCATTCTTTGTACCAAGTTCGTCTCGGTTGTCCATCTTCGTCGTCCCATTAGATCCGTTGCCCTTCTTTGGACCAAGTTCGTCTCGTTCGTCTATCTTCGTCCTCCCGTTAGATCCGTTGGCCTTCTTTGGACCAAGTTCGTCTCGTTTGTCCATCATCGTGCTTGCATTAGATCCGTTGGCCTTCTTTGGAGCAAGTTCCTCTCGTTCGTCCATCTTCGTCCTCCCATTAGATCCGTTGGCCTTCTTTGGACCGAGTTCATCTCGTTCGTCCATGATCGTGCTTGCATTAGATCCGTTGGCCTTATTTGGACCAAGGTCATCTCTTTAGTCACACTTCGTCCTCCCATTTGATACTTTGGCATTCTTTGTACCAAGTTCATCTCGTTCGTCCCTCTTCGTTGTCCCATTTGATCTGTTGGCCTTCTTTGGACCAAGTTCGTCTCGTTCGTCCATCTTCGTCCTCCCGTTAGATCCGTTGGCCTTCTTTGGACCAAGTTCGTCTCGTTCGTCTATCTTCGTCCTCGCATTAGATCCGTTGGCCTTCTTTGGACCAAGTTTGTCACGTTCGTCCATCATCGTGCTTGCATTAGATCCGTTGGCATTCTTTGGACCAAGTTCGTCTCTTTAGTCCCACACTGCTCCCATTTAATCCTTTGGCATTCTTTGTAGCAAGTTCGTCTCGTTCGTCTCGTTCGTCCATCTTCCTCCTCCCGTTAGATCCCTTGGCCTTCTTAGGACCAAGTTCGTCTCGTTCGTCCTTCTTCGTCCTCCCATTAGATCCGTTGGCCTTCTTTGGACCAAGTTCGTCACGTTCGTCCATTTTCGTGCTTGCATTAGATCCGTTGGCCTTCTTTGGACCAAGTTCATCTCTTTAGTCCCACTTCGTCCTCCTATTTGATCCTTTGGCATTCTTTGTACCAAGTTCGTCTCGTTCGTCTATCTTCCTCGTCCCATTAGATCCGTTGGCCTTCTTTGGACCAAGTTCGTCTCGTTCGTCCATCTTCGTCCTCGCATTAGATTCGTTGGCCTTCTCTAGACGAAGTTCGTCACGCTCGTCCATCTTCGTCCTTGCATTCGATCTGTTGTCCTTCTTTGGACCAAGTTCGTCTCGTTCGTCCATCATCTTGCTTGCATTAGATCCGTTGGCCTGATTTGGACCAAGTTCATCTCTTTAGTCCCACTTCGTCCTCCCATTTAATCGTTTGGCATTCTTTGCACCAAGTTCGTCTCGTTCGTCCATCTTCGTCGTCCCATTAGATCCGTTGGCCTTCTTTGGACCAAGTTCGTCTCGTTCGTCCATCATCGTGCTTGCATTAGATCCGTTGGCCTTCTTTGGACCAAGTTCCTCTCGTTCGTCCATCTTCGTCCTCGCTTTAGATTCGTTGGCCTTCTTTGGACCAAGTTCGTCACGCTCGTCCATCTTCGTCCTCGCATTAGATCCGTTGGCCTTCTTTGGACCAAGTTCATCTCGTTCGTCCATGATCGTGTTTGCATTAGATCCGTTGGCCTTATTTGGACCAAGGTCATCTCTTTAGTCCCACTTCGTCCTCCCATTTGATCCTTTGGCATTCTTTGTACCAAGTTCGTCTCGGTTGTCCATCTTCGTCGTCCCATTAGATCCGTTGCCCTTCTTTGGACCAAGTTCGTCTCGTTCGTCTATCTTCGTCCTCCCGTTAGATCCGTTGGCCTTCTTTGGACCAAGTTCGTCTCGTTTGTCCATCATCGTGCTTGCATTAGATCCGTTGGCCTTCTTTGGAGCAAGTTCCTCTCGTTCGTCCATCTTCGTCCTCCCATTAGATCCGTTGGCCTTCTTTGGACCGAGTTCATCTCGTTCGTCCATGATCGTGCTTGCATTAGATCCGTTGGCCTTATTTGGACCAAGGTCATCTCTTTAGTCACACTTCGTCCTCCCATTTGATACTTTGGCATTCTTTGTACCAAGTTCATCTCGTTCGTCCCTCTTCGTTGTCCCATTTGATCTGTTGGCCTTCTTTGAACCAAGTTCGTATCGTTCGTCCGTCTTCGTCCTCCCGTTAGATCCGTTGGCCTTCTTTGGACCAAGTTCGTCTCGTTCGTCTATCTTCGTCCTCGCATTAGATCCGTTGGCCTTCTTTGGACCAAGTTTGTCACGTTCGTCCATCATCGTGCTTGCATTAGATCCGTTGGCATTCTTTGGACCAAGTTCGTCTCTTTAGACCCACACTGCTCCCATTTAATCCTTTGGCATTCTTTGTAGCAAGTTCGTCTCGTTCGTCCATCTTCATCCTCCCGTTAGATCCTTTGGCCTTCTTAGGACCAAGTTCGTCTCGTTCGTCCTTCTTCGTCCTCCCATTAGATCCGTTGGTCTTCTTTGGACCAAGTTCGTCACGTTCGTCCATTTTCGTGCTTGCATTAGATCCGTTGGCCTTCTTTGGACCAAGTTCATCTCTTTAGTCCCACTTCGTCCTCCTATTTGATCCTTTGGCATTCTTTGTACCAAGTTCGTCTCGTTCGTCTATCTTCCTCGTCCCATTAGATCCGTTGGCCTTCTTTGGACCAAGTTCGTCTCGTTCGTCCATCTTCGTCCTCGCATTAGATTCGTTGGCCTTCTCTAGACCAAGTTCGTCACGCTCGTCCATCTTCGTCCTTGCATTCGATCTGTTGGCCTTCTTTGGACCAAGTTCGTCTCGTTCATCCATCATCTTGCTTGCATTAGATCCGTTGGCCTTATTTGGACCAAGTTCCTCTCGTTCGTCCATCTTCGTCCTCGCATTAGATTCGTTGGCCTTCTTTGGACCAAGTTCGTCATGCTCGTCCATCTTCGTTCTCGCATTAGATCCGTTGGCCTTTTTTGGACCAAGTTCTTCTCGTTCGTCCATCTTCGTCCTCGCATTAGATCCGTTGGCCTTCTTTGGACCAAGTTCATCTCGTTCGTCCATGATCGTGTTTGCATTAGATCCGTTGGCCTTATTTGGACCAAGGTCATCTCTTTAGTCCCACTTCGTCCTCCCATTTGATCCTTTGGCATTCTTTGTACCAAGTTCGTCTCGTTCATCCATCTTCGTCGTCCCATTAGATCCGTTGGCCTTCTTTGGACCAAGTTCGTCTCGTTCGTCCATCATCGTGCTTGCATTAGATCCGTTGGCCTTCTTTGGACCAAGTTCCTCTCGTTCGTCCATCTTCGTCCTCGCATTAGATTCGTTGGCCTTCTTTGGACCAAGTTCGTCATGCTCGTCCATCTTCGTCCTCGCATTAGATCCGTTGGCCTTCTTTGGACCAAGTTCATCTCGTTCGTCCATGATCGTGTTTGCATTAGATCCGTTGGCCTTATTTGGACCAAGGTCATCTCTTTAGTCCCACTTCGTCCTCCCATTTGATCCTTTGGAATTCTTTGTACCAAGTTCGTCTCGGTTGTCCATCTTCGTCGTCCCATTAGATCCGTTGCCCTTCTTTGGACCAAGTTCGTCTCGTTCGTCCATCTTCGTCCTCCCGTTAGATCCGTTGGCCTTCTTTGGACCAAGTGTGTCTCGTTTGTCCATCATCGTGCTTGCATTAGATCCGTTGGCCTTCTTTGGAGCAAGTTCCTCTCGTTCGTCCATCTTCGCCCTCCCATTAGATCCGTTGGCCTTCTTTGGACCAAGTCCGTCACGCTCGTCCATCTTCGTCCTCGCATTAGATCCGTTGGCCCTCTTTGGACCAAATTCATCTCGTTCGTCCATGATCGTGCTTGCATTAGATCCGTTGGCCTTATTTGGACCAAGGTCATCTCTTTAGTCCCACTTCGTCCTCCCATTTGATCCTTTGGCATTCTTTGTACCAAGTTCATCTCGTTCGTCCCTCTTCGTCCTCCCATTAGATGCGTTGGCCTTCTTTGGTCCAAGTTCGTCTCGTTCGTCCACGTTCGTCTTCCAATTAGATCCGTTGGCCTTCTTTGGACCAAGTTCGTCTCGTTCGTCCATCTTCGTCCTCGCATTAGATCCGTTGGCCTTCTTTGGACCATGTTTGTCACGTTCGTCCATCATCGTGCTTGCATTAGATCCGTTGGCATTCTTTGGACCAAGTTCGTCTCTTTAGTCCCACACTGCTCCCATTTAATCCTTTGGCATTCTTTGTAGCAAGTTCGTCTCGTTCGTCCATCTTCATCCTCCCGTTAGATCACTTGGCCTTCTTAGGACCAAGTTCGTCTCGTTCGTCCTTCTTCGTCCTCCCATTAGATCTGTTGGCCTTCTTTGGACCAAGTTCGTCTCGTTCGTTCATCTTCGTCCTCGCATTAGATTCGTTGGCCTTCTTTGGACCAAGTTCGTCACGCTCGTCCATCTTCGTCCTCGCATTAGATCCGTTGGCCTTCTTTGGACCAAGTTCGTCTTGTTCGTCCATCATCGTGCTTGCATTAGATCCGTTGGCCTTATTTGGACCAAGTTCATCTCTTTAGTCCCACTTCGTCCTCCCATTTGATCCTTTGGCATTCTTTGTACCAAGTTCGTCTCGTTCGTCCATCTTCGTCGTCCCATTAGATCCGTTGGCCTTCTTTGGACCAAGTTCGTCTCGTTCGTCCATCATCATGCTGGCATTAGATCCGTTGGCCTTCTTTGGAGCAAGTTCCTCTCGTTCGTCCATATTCGTCCTCGCATTAGATTCGTTGGCCTTTTTTGGACCAAGTTCGTCACGCTCGTCCATCTTCGTTCTCGCATTAGATCCGTTGGCCTTTTTTGGACCAAGTTCATCTCGTTCGTCCATCATCGTGCTTGCATTAGATCCGTTGGCCTTATTTGGACCAAGTTCTTCTCTTTCGTCCCACTTCATCCTCCCATTTGATCCTTTGGCATTCTTTGTACTAAGTTCGTCTCGTTCGTCCCTCTTCGTTGTCCCATTTGATCCGTTGGCCTTCTTTGGACCAAGTTCGTTTCGTTTGTCCATCTTCGTCCTCCCGTTAGATCCGTTGGCCTTCTTTGGACCAAGTTCATCTCGTTCGTCCATGATCGTGTTTGCATTAGATCCGTTGGCCTTATTTGGACCAAGGTCATCTCTTTAGTCCCACTTCGTCCTCCCATTTGATCCTTTGGCATTCTTTGTACCAAGTTCGTCTCGGTTGTCCACCTTCGTCGTCCCATTAGATCCGTTGCCCTTCTTTGGACCAAGTTAGTCTCGTTCGTCCATCTTCGTCCTCCCGTTAGATCCGTTGGCCTTCTTTGGACCAAGTTCGTCTCGTTTGTCCATCATCGTGCTTGCATTAGATCCGTTGGCCTTCTTTGGAGCAAGTTCCTCTCGTTCGTCCATCTTCGTCCTCCCATTAGATCCGTTGGCCTTCTTTGGACCAAGTTCATCTCGTTCGTCCATTGTCGTGCTTGCATTAGATCCGTTGGCCTTATTTGGACCAAGGTCATCTCTTTAGTCCCACTTCGTCCTCCCATTTGATCCTTTAGCATTCTTTGTACCAAGTTCATCTCGTTCGTCCCTCTTCGTTGTCCCATTAGATCTGTTGGCCTTCTTTGGACCATGTTCGTCTCGTTCGTCCATCTTCGTCCTCGCATTAGATCCGTTGGCCTTCTTTGGACCATGTTTGTCACGTTCGTCCATCATCGTGCTTGCATTAGATCCGTTGGCATTCTTTGGACCAAGTTCGTCTCTTTAGTCCCACACTGCTCCCATTTAATCCTTTGGCATTCTTTGTAGCAAGTTCGTCTCGTTCGTCCATCTTCATCCTCCCGTTAGATCCCTTGGCCTTCTTAGGACCAAGTTCGTCTCGTTCGTCCTTCTTCGTCCTCCCATTAGATCTGTTGGCCTTCTTTGGACCAAGTTCGTCTCGTTCGTTCATCTTCGTCCTCGCATTAGATTCGTTGGCCTTCTTTGGACCAAGTTCGTCACGCTCGTCCATCTTCGTCCTCGCATTAGATCCGTTGGCCTTCTTTGGACCAAGTTCGTCTTGTTCGTCCATCATCGGGCTTGCATTAGATCCGTTGGCCTTATTTGGACCAAGTTCATCTCTTTAGTCCCACTTCGTCCTCCCATTTGATCCTTTGGCATTCTTTGTACCAAGTTCGTCTCGTTCGTCCATCTTCTTCGTCCCATTAGATCCGTTGGCCTTCTTTGGACCAAGTTCGTCTCGTTCGTCCATCATCACGCTGGCATTAGATCCGTTGGCCTTCTTTGGAGCAAGTTCCTCTCGTTCGTCCATATTCGTCCTCGCATTAGATTCGTTGGCCTTTTTTGGACCAAGTTCGTCACGCTCGTCCATCTTCGTTCTCGCATTAGATCCGTTGGCCTTTTTTGGACCAAGTTCATCTCGTTCGTCCATCATCGTGCTTGCATTAGATCCGTTGGCCTTATTTGGACCAAGTTCATCTCTTTCGTCCCACTTCATCCTCCCATTTGATCCTTTGGCATTCTTTGTACTAAGTTCGTCTCGTTCGTCCCTCTTCGTTGTCCCATTTGATCCGTTGGCCTTCTTTGGACCAAGTTCGTTTCGTTTGTCCATCTTCGTCCTCCCGTTAGATCCGTTGGCCTTCTTTGGACCAAGTTCATCTCGTTCGTCCATGATCGTGTTTGCATTAGATCCGTTGGCCTTATTTGGACCAAGGTCATCTCTTTAGTCCCACTTCGTCCTCCCATTTGATCCTTTGGCATTCTTTGTACCAAGTTCGTCTCGGTTGTCCACCTTCGTCGTCCCATTAGATCCGTTGCCCTTCTTTGGACCAAGTTAGTCTCGTTCGTCCATCTTCGTCCTCCCGTTAGATCCATTGGCCTTCTTTGGACCAAGTTCGTCTCGTTTGTCCATCATCGTGCTTGCATTAGATCCGTTGGCCTTCTTTGGAGCAAGTTCCTCTCGTTCGTCCATCTTCGTCCTCCCATTAGATCCGTTGGCCTTCTTTGGACCAAGTTCATCTCGTTCGTCCATTGTCGTGCTTGCATTAGATCCGTTGGCCTTATTTGGACCAAGGTCATCTCTTTAGTCCCACTTCGTCCTCCCATTTGATCCTTTGGCATTCTTTGTACCAAGTTCATCTCGTTCGTCCCTCTTCGTTGTCCCATTAGATCTGTTGGCCTTCTTTGGACCATGTTCGTCTCGTTCGTCCATCTTCGTCCTCGCATTAGATCCGTTGGCCTTCTTTGGACCATGTTTGTCACGTTCGTCCATCATCGTGCTTGCATTAGATCCGTTGGCATTCTTTGGACCAAGTTCGTCTCTTTAGTCCCACACTGCTCCCATTTAATCCTTTGGCATTCTTTGTAGCAAGTTCGTCTCGTTCGTCCATCTTCATCCTCCCGTTAGATCCCTTGGCCTTCTTAGGACCAAGTTCGTCTCGTTCGTCCTTCTTCGTCCTCCCATTAGATCTGTTGGCCTTCTTTGGACCAAGTTCGTCTCGTTCGTGCATCTTCGTCCTCGCATTAGATTCGTTGGCCTTCTTTGGACCAAGTTCGTCACGCTCGTCCATCTTCGTCCTCGCATTAGATCCGTTGGCCTTCTTTGGACCAAGTTCGTCTTGTTCGTCCATCATCGTGCTTGCATTAGATCCGTTGGCCTTATTTGGACCAAGTTCATCTCTTTAGTCCCACTTCGTCCTCCCATTTGATCCTTTGGCATTCTTTGTACCAAGTTCGTCTCGTTCGTCCATCTTCGTCGTCCCATTAGATCCGTTGGCCTTCTTTGGACCAAGTTCGTCTCGTTCGTCCATCATCATGCTGGCATTAGATCCGTTGGCCTTCTTTGGAGCAAGTTCCTCTCGTTCGTCCATATTCGTCCTCGCATTAGATTCGTTGGCCTTTTTTGGACCAAGTTCGTCACGCTCGTCCATCTTCGTTCTCGCATTAGATCCGTTGGCCTTTTTTGGACCAAGTTCATCTCGTTCGTCCATCATCGTGCTTGCATTAGATCCGTTGGCCTTATTTGGACCAAGTTCATCTCTTTCGTCCCACTTCATCCTCCCATTTGATCCTTTGGCATTCTTTGTACTAAGTTCGTCTCGTTCGTCCTTCTTCGTTGTCCCATTTGATCCGTTGGCCTTCTTTGGACCAAGTTCGTTTCGTTTGTCCATCTTCGTCCTCCCGTTAGATCCGTTGGCCTTCTTTGGATCAAGTTCATCTCGTTCGTCCATGATCGTGTTTGCATTAGATCCGTTGGCCTTATTTGGACCAAGGTCATCTCTTTAGTCCCACTTCGTCCTCCCATTTGATCCTTTGGCATTCTTTGTACCAAGTTCGTCTCGGTTGTCCACCTTCGTCGTCCCATTAGATCCGTTGCCCTTCTTTGGACCAAGTTAGTCTCGTTCGTCCATCTTCGTCCTCCCGTTAGATCCGTTGGCCTTCTTTGGACCAAGTTCGTCTCGTTTGTCCATCATCGTGCTTGCATTAGATCCGTTGGCCTTCTTTGGAGCAAGTTCCTCTCGTTCGTCCATCTTCGTCCTCCCATTAGATCCGTTGGCCTTCTTTGGACCAAGTTCATCTCGTTCGTCCATTGTCGTGCTTGCATTAGATCCGTTGGCCTTATTTGGACCAAGGTCATCTCTTTAGTCCCACTTCGTCCTCCCATTTGATCCTTTGGCATTCTTTGTACCAAGTTCATCTCGTTCGTCCCTCTTCGTTGTCCCATTAGATCTGTTGGCCTTCTTTGGACCATGTTCGTCTCGTTCGTCCATCTTCGTCCTCGCATTAGATCCGTTGGCCTTCTTTGGACCATGTTTGTCACGTTCGTCCATCATCGTGCTTGCATTAGATCCGTTGGCATTCTTTGGACCAAGTTCGTCTCTTTAGTCCCACACTGCTCCCATTTAATCCTTTGGCATTCTTTGTAGCAAGTTCGTCTCGTTCGTCCATCTTCATCCTCCCGTTAGATCCCTTGGCCTTCTTAGGACCAAGTTCGTCTCGTTCGTCCTTCTTCGTCCTCCCATTAGATCTGTTGGCCTTCTTTGGACCAAGTTCGTCTCGTTCGTTCATCTTCGTCCTCGCATTAGATTCGTTGGCCTTCTTTGGACCAAGTTCGTCACGCTCGTCCATCTTCGTCCTCGCATTAGATCCGTTGGCCTTCTTTGGACCAAGTTCGTCTTGTTCGTCCATCATCGTGCTTGCATTAGATCCGTTGGCCTTATTTGGACCAAGTTCATCTCTTTAGTCCCACTTCGTCCTCCCATTTGATCCTTTGGCATTCTTTGTACCAAGTTCGTCTCGTTCGTCCATCTTCGTCGTCCCATTAGATCCGTTGGCCTTCTTTGGACCAAGTTCGTCTCGTTCGTCCATCATCATGCTGGCATTAGATCCGTTGGCCTTCTTTGGAGCAAGTTCCTCTCGTTCGTCCATATTCGTCCTCGCATTAGATTCGTTGGCCTTTTTTGCACCAAGTTCGTCACGCTCGTCCATCTTCGTTCTCGCATTAGATCCGTTGGCCTTTTTTGGACCAAGTTCATCTCGTTCGTCCATCATCGTGCTTGCATTAGATCCGTTGGCCTTATTTGGACCAAGTTCATCTCTTTCGTCCCACTTCATCCTCCCATTTGATCCTTTGGCATTCTTTGTACTAAGTTCGTCTCGTTCGTCCCTCTTCGTTGTCCCATTTGATCCGTTGGCCTTATTTGGATTTAGTTCGTCTCGTTTGTCCATCTTCGTCCTCCCGTTAGATCCGTTGGCCTTCTTTGGACCAAGTTCGTCTCAGTCGTCCATGATCGTGCTTGCATTAGATCCGTTGGCCTTCTTTGGACCAAGTTCGTCACGCTCGTCCATCTTCGTCCTCGCATTAGATCCGTTGGCCTTCTTTGGACCAAGTTCGTCTTGTTCGTCCATCATCGCCCTCGCATTAGATGCGTTGGCCTTCTTTGGACCAAGTTCGTCACGCTCGTCCATCTTCGTCCTCGCATTAGATCCGTTGGCCTTCTTTGGACCAAGTTCGTCTCGTTCGTCCTTCTTCGTCCTCCCATTAGATCCGTTGGCCTTCTTTGGTCAAGTTCGTCTCGTTCGTCCATCTTCGTCCTCGCATTAGATCCGTTGGCCTTCTTTGGACCAAGTTCGTCTCGTTCGTCTATCTTCGTCCTCGCATTAGATCCGTTGGCCTTCTTTGGACCATGTTTGTCACGTTCGTCCATCATCGTGCTTGCATTAGATCCGTTGGCATTCTTTGGACCAAGTTCGTCTCTTTAGTCCCACACTGCTCCCATTTAATCCTTTGGCATTCTTTGTAGCAAGTTCGTCTCGTTCGTCCATCTTCATCCTCCCGTTAGATCCCTTGGCCTTCTTAGGACCAAGTTCGTCTCGTTCGTCCTTCTTCGTCCTCCCATTAGATCTGTTGGCCTTCTTTGGACCAAGTTCGTCTCGTTCGTTCATCTTCGTCCTCGCATTAGATTCGTTGGCCTTCTTTGGACCAAGTTCGTCACGCTCGTCCATCTTCGTCCTCGCATTAGATCCGTTGGCCTTCTTTGGACCAAGTTCGTCTTGTTCGTCCATCATCGTGCTTGCATTAGATCCGTTGGCCTTATTTGGACCAAGTTCATCTCTTTAGTCCCACTTCGTCCTCCCATTTGATCCTTTGGCATTCTTTGTACCAAGTTCGTCTCGTTCGTCCATCTTCGTCGTCCCATTAGATCCGTTGGCCTTCTTTGGACCAAGTTCGTCTCGTTCGTCCCTCTTCGTTGTCCCATTTGATCCGTTGGCCTTCTTTGGACCAAGTTCGTCTCGTTTGTCCATCTTCGTCCTCCCGTTAGATCCGTTGGCCTTCTTTGGACCAAGTTCATCTCGTTCGTCCATGATCGTGTTTGCATTAGATCCGTTGGCCTTATTTGGACCAAGGTCATCTCTTTAGTCCCACTTCGTCCTCCCATTTGATCCTTTGGCATTCTTTGTACCAAGTTCGTCTTGGTTGTCCATCTTCGTCGTCCCATTAGATCCGTTGCCCTTCTTTGGACCAAGTTCGTCTCGTTCGTCCATCTTCGTCCTCCCGTTAGATCCGTTGGCCTTCTTTGGACCAAGTTCGTCTCGTTTGTCCATCATCGTGCTTGCATTAGATCCGTTGGCCTTCTTTGGAGCAAGTTCCTCTCGTTCGTCCATATTCGTCCTCCCATTAGATCCGTTGGCCTTCTTTGGACCAAGTTCATCTCGTTCGTCCATTGTCGTGCTTGCATTAGATCCGTTGGCTTTATTTGGACCAAGGTCATCTCTTTAGTCCCACTTCGTCCTCCCATTTGATCCTTTGGCATTCTTTGTACCAAGTTCATCTCGTTCGTCCCTCTTCGTTGTCCCATTTGATCTGTTGGCCTTCTTTGGACCATGTTCGTCTCGTTCGTCCATCTTCGTCCTCGCATTAGATCCGTTGGCCTTCTTTGGACCATGTTTGTCACGTTCGTCCATCATCGTGCTTGCATTAGATCCGTTGGCATTCTTTGGACCAAGTTCGTCTCTTTAGTCCCACACTGCTCCCATTTAATCCTTTGGCATTCTTTGTAGCAAGTTCGTCTCGTTCGTCCATCTTCATCCTCCCGTTAGATCCCTTGGCCTTCTTAGGACCAAGTTCGTCTCGTTCGTCCTTCTTCGTCCTCCCATTAGATCTGTTGGCCTTCTTTGGACCAAGTTCGTCTCGTTCGTTCATCTTCGTCCTCGCATTAGATTCGTTGGCCTTCTTTGGACCAAGTTCGTCACGCTCGTCCATCTTCGTCCTCGCATTAGATCCGTTGGCCTTCTTTGGACCATGTTCGTCTTGTTCGTCCATCATCGTGCTTGCATTAGATCCGTTGGCCTTATTTGGACCAAGTTCATCTCTTTAGTCCCACTTCGTCCTCCCATTTGATCCTTTGGCATTCTTTGTACCAAGTTCGTCTCGTTCGTCCATCTTCGTCGTCCCATTAGATCCGTTGGCCTTCTTTGGACCAAGTTCGTCTCGTTCGTCCATCATCATGCTGGCATTAGATCCGTTGGCCTTCTTTGGAGCAAGTTCCTCTCGTTCGTCCATATTCGTCCTCGCATTAGATTCGTTGGCCTTTTTTGGACCAAGTTCGTCACGCTCGTCCATCTTCGTTCTCGAATTAGATCCGTTGGCCTTTTTTGGACCAAGTTCATCTCGTTCGTCCATCATCGTGCTTGCATTAGATCCGTTGGCCTTATTTGGACCAAGTTCATCTCTTTCGTCCCACTTCATCCTCCCATTTGATCCTTTGGCATTCTTTGTACTAAGTTCGTCTCGTTCGTCCCTCTTCGTTGTCCCATTTGATCCGTTGGCGTTCTTTGGACCAAGTTCGTCTCGTTTGTCCATCTTCGTCCTCCCGTTAGATCCGTTGGCCTTCTTTGGACCAAGTTCATCTCGTTCGTCCATGATCGTGTTTGCATTAGATCCGTTGGCCTTATTTGGACCAAGGTCATCTCTTTAGTCCCACTTCGTCCTCCCATTTGATCCTTTGGCATTCTTTGTACCAAGTTCGTCTCGGTTGTCCATCTTCGTCGTCCCATTAGATCCGTTGCCCTTCTTTGGACCAAGTTCGTCTCGTTCGTCCATCTTCGTCCTCCCGTTAGATCCGTTGGCCTTCTTTGGACCAAGTTCGTCTCGTTTGTCCATCATCGTGCTTGCATTAGATCCGTTGGCCTTCTTTGGAGCAAGTTCCTCTCGTTCGTCCATATTCGTCCTCCCATTAGATCCGTTGGCCTTCTTTGGACCAAGTTCATCTCGTTCGTCCATTGTCGTGCTTGCATTAGATCCGTTGGCCTTATTTGGACCAAGGTCATCTCTTTAGTCCCACTTCGTCCTCCCATTTGATCCTTTGGCATTCTTTGTACCAAGTTCATCTCGTTCGTCCCTCTTCGTTGTCCCATTTGATCTGTTGGCCTTCTTTGGACCATGTTCGTCTCGTTCGTCCATCTTCGTCCTCGCATTAGATCCGTTGGCCTTCTTTGGACCATGTTTGTCACGTTCGTCCATCATCGTGCTTGCATTAGATCCGTTGGCATTCTTTGGACCAAGTTCGTCTCTTTAGTCCCACACTGCTCCCATTTAATCCTTTGGCATTCTTTGTAGCAAGTTCGTCTCGTTCGTCCATCTTCATCCTCCCGTTAGATCCCTTGGCCTTCTTAGGACCAAGTTCGTCTCGTTCGTCCTTCTTCGTCCTCCCATTAGATCTGTTGGCCTTCTTTGGACCAAGTTCGTCTCGTTCGTTCATCTTCGTCCTCGCATTAGATTCGTTGGCCTTCTTTGGACCAAGTTCGTCACGCTCGTCCATCTTCGTCCTCGCATTAGATCCGTTGGCCTTCTTTGGACCAAGTTCGTCTTGTTCGTCCATCATCGTGCTTGCATTAGATCCGTTGGCCTTATTTGGACCAAGTTCATCTCTTTAGTCCCACTTCGTCCTCCCATTTGATCCTTTGGCATTCTTTGTACCAAGTTCGTCTCGTTCGTCCATCTTCGTCGTCCCATTAGATCCGTTGGCCTTCTTTGGACCAAGTTCGTCTCGTTCGTCCATCATCATGCTGGCATTAGATCCGTTGGCCTTCTTTGGAGCAAGTTCCTCTCGTTCGTCCATATTCGTCCTCGCATTAGATTCGTTGGCCTTTTTTGGACCAAGTTCGTCACGCTCGTCCATCTTCGTTCTCGCATTAGATCCGTTGGCCTTTTTTGGACCAAGTTCATCTCGTTCGTCCATCATCGTGCTTGCATTAGATCCGTTGGCCTTATTTGGACCAAGTTCATCTCTTTCGTCCCACTTCATCCTCCCATTTGATCCTTTGGCATTCTTTGTACTAAGTTCGTCTCGTTCGTCCCTCTTCGTTGTCCCATTTGATCCGTTGGCCTTCTTTGGACCAAGTTCGTCTCGTTTGTCCATCTTCGTCCTCCCGTTAGATCCGTTGGCCTTCTTTGGACCAAGTTCGTCTCATTCGTCCATGATCGTGCTTGCATTAGATCCGTTGGCCTTCTTTGGACCAAGTTCGTCACGCTCGTCCATCTTCGTCCTCGCATTAGATCCGTTGGCCTTCTTTGGACCAAGTTCGTCTTGTTCGTCCATCATCGTCCTCGCATTAGATGCGTTGGCCTTCTTTGGACCAAGTTCGTCACGCTCGTCCATCTTCGTCCTCGCATTAGATCCGTTGGCCTTCTTTGGACCAAGTTCGTCTCGTTCGTCCTTCTTCGTCCTCCCATTAGATCCGTTGGCCTTCTTTGGTCAAGTTCGTCTCGTTCGTCCATCTTCGTCCTCGCATTAGTTTCGTTGGCCTTCTTTGGACCAAGTTCGTCACGCTCGTCCATCTTCGTCCTCGCATTAGATCCGTTGGCCTTCTTTGGACCAAGTTCGTCTTGTTCGTCCATCATCGTGCTTGCATTAGATCCGTTGGCCTTATTTGGACCAAGTTCATCTCTTTAGTCCCAGTTCGTCCTCCCATTTGATCCTTTGGCATTCTTTGTACAAAGTTCGTCTCGTTCGTCCATCTTCGTCGTCCCATTAGATCCGTGGGCCTTCTTTGGACCAAGTTCGTCTCGTTCGTCCGTCATCATGCTGGCATTAGATCCGTTGGCCTTCTTTGGGGCAAGTTCCTCTCGTTCGTCCATATTCGTCCTCGCATTAGATTCGTTGGCCTTTTTTGGACCAAGTTCGTCACGCTCGTCTATCTTCGTCCTCGCAATAGATCCGTTGGCCTTTTTTGGACCAAGTTCATCTCGTTCGTCCATGATCGTGCTTGCATTAGATCCGTTGGCCTTATTTGGACCAAGTTCATCTCTTTCGTCCCACTTCATCCTCCCATTTGATCCTTTGGCATTCTTTGTACCAAGTTCGTCTCGTTCGTCGCTCTTCGTTGTCCCATTTGATCCGTTGGCCTTCTTTGGACCAAGTTCGTCTCGTTTGTCCATCTTCGTCCTCCCGTTAGATCCGTTGGCCTTCTTTGGACCAAGTTCGTCTCATTCGTCCATGATCGTGCTTGCATTAGATCCGTTGGCCTTCTTTGGACCAAGTTCGTCACGCTCGTCCATCTTCGTCCTCGTATTAGATCCGTTGGCCTTCTTTGGACCAAGTTCGTCTCGTTCGTCCATGATCGTGCTTGCATTAGATCCGTTGGCATTATTTGGACCAAGTTCATCTCTTTAGTCCCACTTCGTCCTCCCATTTGATCCTTTGACATTCTTTCTACCAAGTTCGTCACGCTCGTCCATCTTCGTCCTTGCATTCGATCTGTTGTCCTTCTTTGGACCAAGTTCGTCTCGTTCGTCCATCATCTTGCTTGCATTAGATCCGTTGGCCTTATTTGGACCAAGGTCATCTCTTTAGTCCCACTTCGTCCTCCCATTTGATCCTTTGGCATTCTTTGTACCAAGTTCATCTCGTTCGTCCCTCTTCGTTGTCCCATTTGATCTGTTGGCCTTCTTTGGACCAAGTTCGTCTCGTTCGTCCATCTTCGTCCTCCCGTTAGATCCGTTGGCCTTCTTTGGACCAAGTTCGTCTCGTTCGTCTATCTTCGTCCTCGCATTAGATCCGTTGGCCTTCTTTGGACCATGTTTGTCACGTTCGTCCATCATCGTGCTTGCATTAGATCCGTTGGCATTCTTTGGACCAAGTTCGTCTCTTTAGTCCCACACTGCTCCCATTTAATCCTTTGGCATTCTTTGTAGCAAGTTCGTCTCGTTCGTCCATCTTCATCCTCCCGTTAGATCCCTTGGCCTTCTTAGGACCAAGTTCGTCTCGTTCGTCCTTCTTCGTCCTCCCATTAGATCTGTTGGCCTTCTTTGGACCAAGTTCGTCTCGTTCGTTCATCTTCGTCCTCGCATTAGATTCGTTGGCCTTCTTTGGACCAAGTTCGTCACGCTCGTCCATCTTCGTCCTCGCATTAGATCCGTTGGCCTTCTTTGGACCAAGTTCGTCTTGTTCGTCCATCATCGTGCTTGCATTAGATCCGTTGGCCTTATTTGGACCAAGTTCATCTCTTTAGTCCCACTTCGTCCTCCCATTTGATCCTTTGGCATTCTTTGTACCAAGTTCGTCTCGTTCGTCCATCTTCGTCGTCCCATTAGATCCGTTGGCCTTCTTTGGACCAAGTTCGTCTCGTTCGTCCATCATCATGCTGGCATTAGATCCGTTGGCCTTCTTTGGAGCAAGTTCCTCTCGTTCGTCCATATTCGTCCTCGCATTAGATTCGTTGGCCTTTTTTGGACCAAGTTCGTCACGCTCGTCCATCTTCGTTCTCGCATTAGATCCGTTGGCCTTTTTTGGACCAAGTTCATCTCGTTCGTCCATCATCGTGCTTGCATTAGATCCGTTGGCCTTATTTGGACCAAGTTCATCTCTTTCGTCCCACTTCATCCTCCCATTTGATCCTTTGGCATTCTTTGTACCAAGTTCGTCTCGTTCGTCCCTCTTCGTTGTCCCATTTGATCCGTTGGCCTTCTTTGGACCAAGTTCGTCTCGTTTGTCCATCTTCGTCCTCCCGTTAGATCCGTTGGCCTTCTTTGGACCAAGTTCGTCTCATTCGTCCATGATCGTGCTTGCATTAGATCCGTTGGCCTTCTTTGGACCAAGTTCGTCACGCTCGTCCATCTTCGTCCTCGTATTAGATCCGTTGGCCTTCTTTGGACCAAGTTCGTCTCGTTCGTCCATGATCGTGCTTGCATTAGATCCGTTGGCATTATTTGGACCAAGTTCATCTCTTTAGTCCCACTTCGTCCTCCCATTTGATCCTTTGACATTCTTTCTACCAAGTTCGTCACGCTCGTCCATCTTCGTCCTTGCATTCGATCTGTTGTCCTTCTTTGGACCAAGTTCGTCTCGTTCGTCCATCATCTTGCTTGCATTAGATCCGTTGGCCTTATTTGGACCAAGGTCATCTCTTTAGTCCCACTTCGTCCTCCCATTTGATCCTTTGGCATTCTTTGTACCAAGTTCATCTCGTTCGTCCCTCTTCGTTGTCCCATTTGATCTGTTGGCCTTCTTTGGACCAAGTTCGTCTCGTTCGTCCATCTTCGTCCTCCCGTTAGATCCGTTGGCCTTCTTTGGACCAAGTTCGTCTCGTTCGTCTCTCTTCGTCCTCGCATTAGATCCGTTGGCCTTCTTTGGACCATGTTTGTCACGTTCGACCATCATCGTGCTTGCATTAGATCCGTTGGCATTCTTTGGACCAAGTTCGTCTCTTTAGTCCCACACTGCTCCCATTTAATCCTTTGGCATTCTTTGTAGCAAGTTCGTCTCGTTCGTCCATCTTCATCCTCCCGTTAGATCCCTTGGCCTTCTTAGGACCAAGTTCGTCTCGTTCGTCCTTCTTCGTCCTCCCATTAGATCTGTTGGCCTTCTTTGGACCAAGTTCGTCTCGTTCGTTCATCTTCGTCCTCGCATTAGATTCGTTGGCCTTCTTTGGACCAAGTTCGTCACGCTCGTCCATCTTCGTCCTCGCATTAGATCCGTTGGCCTTCTTTGGACCAAGTTCGTCTTGTTCGTCCATCATCGTGCTTGCATTAGATCCGTTGGCCTTATTTGGACCAAGTTCATCTCTTTAGTCCCACTTCGTCCTCCCATTTGATCCTTTGGCATTCTTTGTACCAAGTTCGTCTCGTTCGTCCATCTTCGTCGTCCCATTAGATCCGTTGGCCTTCTTTGGACCAAGTTCGTCTCGTTCGTCCATCATCATGCTGGCATTAGATCCGTTGGCCTTCTTTGGAGCAAGTTCCTCTCGTTCGTCCATATTCGTCCTCGCATTAGATTCGTTGGCCTTTTTTGGACCAAGTTCGTCACGCTCGTCTATCTTCGTCCTCGCAATAGATCCGTTGGCCTTTTTTGGACCAAGTTCATCTCGTTCGTCCATGATCGTGCTTGCATTAGATCCGTTGGCCTTATTTGGACCAAGTTCATCTCTTTCGTCCCACTTCTTCCTCCCATTTGATCCTTTGGCATTCTTTGTACCAAGTTCGTCTCGTTCGTCGCTCTTCGTTGTCCCATTTGATCCGTTGGCCTTCTTTGGACCAAGTTCGTCTCGTTTGTCCATCTTCGTCCTCCCGTTAGATCCGTTGGCCTTCTTTGGACCAAGTTCGTCTCATTCGTCCATGATCGTGCTTGCATTAGATCCGTTGGCCTTCTTTGGACCAAGTTCGTCACGCTCGTCCATCTTCGTCCTCGTATTAGATCCGTTGGCCTTCTTTGGACCAAGTTCGTCTCGTTCGTCTATGATCGTGCTTGCATTAGATCCGTTGGCATTATTTGGACCAAGTTCATCTCTTTAGTCCCACTTCGTCCTCCCATTTGATCCTTTGACATTCTTTCTACCAAGTTCGTCACGCTCGTCCATCTTCGTCCTTGCATTCGATCTGTTGTCCTTCTTTGGACCAAGTTCGTCTCGTTCGTCCATCATCTTGCTTGCATTAGATCCGTTGGCCTTATTTGGACCAAGGTCATCTCTTTAGTCCCACTTCGTCCTCCCATTTGATCCTTTGGCATTCTTTGTACCAAGTTCATCTCGTTCGTCCCTCTTCGTTGTCCCATTTGATCTGTTGGCCTTCTTTGGACCAAGTTCGTCTCGTTCGTCCATCTTCGTCCTCCCGTTAGATCCGTTGGCCTTCTTTGGACCAAGTTCGTCTCATTCGTCCATGATCGTGCTTGCATTAGATCCGTTGGCATTCTTTGGACCAAGTTCGTCACGCTCGTCCATCTTCGTCCTCGCATTAGATCCGTTGGCCTTCTTTGGACCAAGTTCGTCTCGTTCGTCCTTCTTCGTCCTCCCATTAGATCCGTTGGCCTTCTTTGGTCAAGTTCGTCTCGTTCGTCCATCTTCGTCCTCGCATTAGTTTCGTTGGCCTTTTTTGGACCAAGTTCGTCACGCTCGTCTATCTTCGTCCTCGCAATAGATCCGTTGGCCTTTTTTGGACCAAGTTCATCTCGTTCGTCCTTGATCGTGCTTGCATTAGATCCGTTGGCCTTATTTGGACCAAGTTCATCTCTTTCGTCCCACTTCATCCTCCCATTTGATCTTTTGGCATTCTTTGTACCAAGTTCGTCTCGTTCGTCGCTCTTCGTTGTCCCATTTGATCCGTTGGCCTTCTTTGGACCAAGTTCGTCTCATTCGTCCATGATCGTGCTTGCATTAGATCCGTTGGCATTCTTTGGACCAAGTTCGTCACGCTCGTCCATCTTCGTCCTCGCATTAGATCCGTTGGCCTTCTTTGGACCAAGTTCGTCTTGTTCGTCCATCATCGTCCTCGCATTAGATGCGTTGGCCTTCTTTGGACCAAGTTCGTCACGCTCGTCCATCTTCGTCCTCGCATTAGATCCGTTGGCCTTCTTTGGACCAAGTTCGTCTCGTTCGTCCTTCTTCGTCCTCCCATTAGATCCGTTGGCCTTCTTTGGTCAAGTTCGTCTCGTTCGTCCATCTTCGTCCTCGCATTAGTTTCGTTGGCCTTCTTTGGACCAAGTTCGTCACGCTCGTCCATCTTCGTCCTCGCATTAGATCCGTTGGCCTTCTTTGGACCAAGTTCGTCTTGTTCGTCCATCATCGTGCTTGCATTAGATCCGTTGGCCTTATTTGGACCAAGTTCATCTCTTTAGTCCCAGTTCGTCCTCCCATTTGATCCTTTGGCATTCTTTGTACCAAGTTCGTCTCGTTCGTCCATCTTCGTCGTCCCATTAGATCCGTTGGCCTTCTTTGGACCAAGTTCGTCTCGTTCGTCCATCATCATGCTGGCATTAGATCCGTTGGCCTTCTTTGGGGCAAGTTCCTCTCGTTCGTCTATATTCGTCCTCGCATTAGATTCGTTGGCCTTTTTTGGACCAAGTTCGTCACGCTCGTCCATCTTCGTCCTCGCAATAGATCCGTTGGCCTTTTTTGGAGCAAGTTCATCTCGTTCGTCCATGATCGTGCTTGCATTAGATCCGTTGGCCTTATTTGGACCAAGTTCATCTCTTTCGTCCCACTTCATCCTCCCATTTGATCCTTTGGCATTCTTTGTACCAAGTTCGTCTCGTTCGTCGCTCTTCGTTGTCCCATTTGATCCGTTGGCCTTCTTTGGACCAAGTTCGTCTCGTTTGTCCATCTTCGTCCTCCCGTTAGATCCGTTGGCCTTCTTTGGACCAAGTTCGTCTCATTCGTCCATGATCGTGCTTGCATTAGATCCGTTGGCCTTCTTTGGACCAAGTTCGTCACGCTCGTCCATCTTCGTCCTCGTATTAGATCCGTTGGCTTTCTTTGGACCAAGTTTGTCTCGTTCGTCCATGATCGTGCTTGCATTAGATCCGTTGGCATTATTTGGACCAAGTTCATCTCTTTAGTCCCACTTCGTCCTCCCATTTGATCCTTTGACATTCTTTCTACCAAGTTCGTCACGCTCGTCCATCTTCGTCCTTGCATTCGATCTGTTGTCCTTCTTTGGACCAAGTTCGTCTCGTTCGTCCATCATCTTGCTTGCATTAGATCCGTTGGCCTGATTTGGACCAAGTTCATCTCTTTAGTCCCACTTCGTCCTCCCATTTAATCCTTTGGCATTCTTTGTACCAAGTTCGTCTCGTTCGTCCATCTTCGTCGTCCCATTAGATCCGTTGGCCTTCTTTGGACCAAGTTCGTCTCGTTCGTCCATCATCGTGCTTGCATTAGATCTGTTGGCCTTCTTTGGACCAAGTTCCTCTCGTTCGTCCATCTTCGTCCTCGCATTAGATTCGTTGGCCTTCTTTGGACCAAGTTCGTCACGCTCGTCCATCTTCGTCCTCGCATTAGATCCGTTGGCCTTCTTTGGACCAAGTTCATCTCGTTCGTCCATGATCGTGTTTGCATTAGATCCGTTGGCCTTATTTGGACCAAGGTCATCTCTTTAGTCCCACTTCGTCCTCCCATTTGATCCTTTGGCATTCTTTGTACCAAGTTCGTCTCGGTTGTCCATCTTCGTCGTCCCATTAGATCCGTTGCCCTTGTTTGGACCAAGTTCGTCTCGTTCGTCCATCTTCGTCCTCCCGTTAGATCCGTTGGCCTTCTTTGGACCAAGTTCGTCTCGTTTGTCCATCATCGTGCTTGCATTAGATCCGTTGGCCTTCTTTGGAGCAAGTTCCTCTCGTTCGTCCATCTTCGTCCTCCCATTAGATCCGTTGGCCTTCTTTGGACCAAGTTCATCTCGTTCGTCCATCATCGTGCTTGCCGTTGGCCTTATTTGGACCAAGGTCATCTCTTTAGTCCCACTTCGTCCTCCCATTTGATCCTTTGGCATTCTTTGTACCAAGTTCATCTCGTTCGTCCCTCTTCGTTGTCCCATTTGATCTGTTGGCCTTCTTTGGACCAAGTTCGTCTCGTTCGTCCATCTTCGTCCTCCCGTTAGATCCGTTGGCCTTCTTTGGACCAAGTTCGTCTCGTTCGTCTATCTTCGTCCTCAAATTAGATCCGTTGGCCTTCTTTGGACCAAGTTTGTCACGTTCGTCCATCATCGTGCTTGCATTAGATCCGTTGGCATTCTTTGGACCAAGTTCGTCTCTTTAGTCCCACACTGCTCCCATTTAATCCTTTGGCATTCTTTGTAGCAAGTTCGTCTCATTCGTCCATCTTCATCCTCCCGTTAGATCCCTTGGCCTTCTTTGGACCAAGTTCGTCACGCTCGTCCATCTTCGTCCTCGCATTAGATCCGTTGGCCTTCTTTGGACCAAGTTCATCTCATTCGTCCATGATCGTGTTTGCATTAGATCCGTTGGCCTTATTTGGACCAAGGTCATCTCTTTAGTCCCACTTCGTCCTCCCATTTGATCCTTTGGCATTCTTTGTACCAAGTTCGTCTCGGTTGTCCATCTTCGTCGTCCCATTAGATCCGTTGCCTTTCTTTGGACCAAGTTCGTCTCGTTCGTCCATCTTCGTCCTCCCGTTAGATCCGTTGCCCTTCTTTGGACCAAGTTCGTCTCGTTCGTCCATCTTCGTCCTCCCGTTAGATCCGTTGGCCTTCTTTGGACCAAGTTCGTCTTGTTCGTCCATCATCGTCCTCGCATTAGATGCGTTGGCCTTCTTTGGACCAAGTTCGTCACGCTCGTCCATCTTCGTCCTCGCATTAGATCCGTTGGCCTTCTTTGGACCAAGTTCATCTCGTTCGTCCATGATCGTGTTTGCATTAGATCCGTTGGCCTTATTTGGACCAAGGTCATCTCTTTAGTCCACTTCGTCCTCCCATTTGATCCTTTGGCATTCTTTGGACCAAGTTCGTCTCGTTCGTCCATCTTCGTCCTCCCATTAGATCCGTTGGCCTTCTTTGGACCAAGTTCATCTCGTTCGTCCATGATCGTGCTTGCATTAGATCCGTTGGCCTTCTTTGGACCAAGTTCGTCACGCTCGTCCATCTTCGTCCTCGCATTAGATCCGTTGCCTTCTTTGGACCAAGTTCGTCTTGTTCGTCCATCATCGTCCTCGCATTAGATGCGTTGGCCTTCTTTGGACCAAGTTCGTCACGCTCGTCCATCTTCGTCCTCGCATTAGATCCGTTGGCCTTCTTTGGACCAAGTTCGTCTCGTTCGTCCTTCTTCGTCCTCCCATTAGATCCGTTGGCCTTCTTTGGTCAAGTTCGTCTCGTTCGTCCATCTTCGTCCTCGCATTAGTTTCGTTGGCCTTCTTTGGACCAAGTTCGTCACGCTCGTCCATCTTCGTCATCGCATTAGATCCGTTGGCCTTCTTTAGACCAAGTTCGTCTTGTTCGTCCATCATCGTGCTTGCATTAGATCCGTTGGCCTTATTTGGACCAAGTTCATCTCTTTAGTCCCACTTCGTCCTTTCATTTGATCCTTTGGCATTCTTTGTACCAAGTTCGTCTCGTTCGTCCATCTTCGTCGTCCCATTAGATCCGTTGGCCTTCTTTGGACCAAGTTCGTCTCGTTCGTCCATCATCATGCTGGCATTAGATCCGTTGGCCTTCTTTGGAGCAAGTTCCTCTCGTTCGTCCATATTCGTCCTCGCATTAGATTCGTTGGCCTTTTTTGGACCAAGTTCGTCACGCTCGTCCATATTCGTCCTCGCATTACATCCGTTGGCCTTTTTTGGACCAAGTTCATCTCGTTCGTCCATGATCGTGCTTGCATTAGATCCGTTGGCCTTATTTGGACCAAGTTCATCTCTTTCGTCCCACTTCATCCTCCCATTTGATCCTTTGGCATTCTTTGTACCAAGTTCATCTCGTTCGTCGCTCTTCGTTGTCCCATTTGATCCGTTGGCCTTCTTTGGACCAAGTTCGTCTTGTTTGTCCATCTTCGTCCTCCCGTTAGATCCGTTGGCCTTCTTTGGACCAAGTTCGTCTCATTCGTCCATGATCGTGCTTGTATTAGATCCGTTGGCCTTCTTTGGACCAAGTTCGTCTCGTTCGTGAATCATCTTGCTTGCATTAGATCCGTTGGCCTTATTTGGACCAAGTTCATCTCTTTAGTCCCACTTCGTCCTCCCATTTAATCCTTTGGCATTCTTTGTACCAAGTTCGCCTCGTTCGTCCATCTTCGTCGTCCCATTAGATCCGTTGGCCTTCTTTGGACCAAGTTTGTCTCGTTCGTCCATGATCGTGCTTGCATTAGATCCGTTGGCCTTATTTGGACCAAGTTCATCTCTTTAGTCCCACTTCGTCCTCCCATTTAATCCTTTGGCATTCTTTGTACCAAGTTCGTCTCGTTCGTCCATCTTCGTCGTCCCATTAGATCCGTTGGCCTTCTTTGGACCAAGTTCGTCTCGTTCGTCCATCATCGAGCTTGCATTAGATCCGTTGGCCTTCTTTGGACCAAGTTCCTCTCGTTCGTCCATCTTCGTCCTCGCATTAGATTCGTTGGCCTTCTTTGGACCAAGTTCGTCACGCTCGTCCATCTTCGTCCTCGCATTAGATCCGTTGGCCTTCTTTGGACCAAACTCATCTCGTTCGTCCATGATCGTGTTTGCATTAGATCCGTTGGCCTTATTTGGACCAAGGTCATCTCTTTAGTCCCACTTCGTCCTCCCATTTGATCCTTTGGCATTCTTTGTACCAAGTTCGTCTCGTTCGTCCCTCTTCGTTGTCCCATTTGATCTGTTGGCCTTCTTTGGACCAAGTTCGTCTCGTTCGTCCATCTTCGTCCTCCCGTTAGATCCGTTGGCCTTCTTTGGACCAAGTTCGTCTCGTTCGTCTATCTTCGTCCTCGCATTAGATCCGTTGGCCTTCTTTGGACCAAGTTCGTCACGTTCGTCCATCATCGTGCTTGCGTTAGATCCGTTGGCATTCTTTGGACCAAGTTCGTCTCTTTAGTCCCACACTGCTCCAATTTAATCCTTTGGCATTCTTTGTAGCAAGTTCGTCTCGTTCGTCCATCTTCGTCCTCCCGTTAGATCCGTTGGCCTTCTTTGGACCAAGTTCGTCTCGTTCGTCCATGATGGTGCTTGCATTAGATCCGTTGGCCTTATTTGGACCAAGTTCATCTCTTTCGTCCCACTTCATCCTCCCATTTGATCCTTTGGCATTCTTTGTACCAAGTTCGTCTCGTTCGTCCCTCTTCGTTGTCCCATTTGATCCGTTGGCCTTCTTTGGACCAAGTTCGTCTCGTTTGTCCATCTTCGTCCTCCCGTTAGATCCGTTGGCCTTCTTTGGACCAAATTCGTCTCATTCGTCCATGATCGTGCTTGCATTAGATCCGTTGGCCTTCTTTGGACCAAGTTCGTCACGCTCGTCCATCTTCGTCCTTGCATTAGATCCGTTGGCCTTCTTTGGACCAAGTTCGTCTCGTTCGTCCATCTTCGTCCTTGCATTAGATCTGTTGGCCTTCTTTGGACCAAGTTCGTCACGTTCGTCCATCTTCGTGCTTGCATTAGATCCGTTGGCCTTCTTTGGACCAAGTTCATCTCTTTAGTCCCACTTCGTCCTCCCATTTGATCCTTTGGCATTCTTTGTACCAAGTTCGTCTCGTTCGTCCATGTTCGTCATCCCATTAGATCCGTTGGCCTTCTTTGGACCAAGTTCGTCTCGTTCATCCATCTTCGTCCTCCCGTTAGATCCGCTGGCCTTCTTAGGACCAAGTTCGTCTCGTTCGTCCTTCTTCGTCCTCCCGTTAGATCCGTTGGCCTTCTTTGGACCAAGTTCATCTCGTTCGTCCATCATCGTGCTTGCATTAGATCTGTTGGCCTTCTTTGGACCAAGTTCCTCTCGTTCGTCCATCTTCGTCCTCGCATTAGATTCGTTGGCCTTCTTTGGACCAAGTTCGTCACGCTCGTCCATCTTCGTCCTCGCATTAGATCCGTTGGCCTTCTTTGGACCAAGTTCATCTCGTTCGTCCATGATCGTGTTTGCATTAGATCCGTTGGCCTTATTTGGACCAAGGTCATCTCTTTAGTCCCACTTCGTCCTCCCATTTGATCCTTTGGCATTCTTTGTACCAAGTTCGTCTCGTTCGTCCATCTTCGTCGTCCCATTAGATCCGTTGGCCTTCTTTGGACCAAGTTCGTCTCGTTCGTCCATCATCATGCTGGCATTAGATCCGTTGGCCTTCTTTGGAGCAAGTTCCTCTCGTTCGTCCATATTCGTCCCCGCATTAGATTCGTTGGCCTTTTTTGGACCAAGTTCGTCACGCTCGTCCATATTCGTCCTCGCATTAGATCCGTTGGCCTTTTTTGGACCAAGTTCATCTCGTTCGTCCATGATCGTGCTTGCATTAGATCCGTTGGCCTTATTTGGACCAAGTTCATCTCTTTCGTCCCACTTCATCCTCCCATTTGATCCTTTGGCATTCTTTGTACCAAGTTCATCTCGTTCGTCGCTCTTCGTTGTCCCATTTGATCCGTTGGCCTTCTTTGGACCAAGTTCGTCTTGTTTGTCCATCTTCGTCCTCCCGTTAGATCCGTTGGCCTTCTTTGGACCAAGTTCGTCTCATTCGTCCATGATCGTGCTTGTATTAGATCCGTTGGCCTTCTTTGGACCAAGTTCGTCACGCTCGTCCATCTTCGTCCTCGTATTAGATCCGTTGGCCTTCTTTGGACCAAGTTTGTCTCGTTCGTCCATGATCGTGCTTGCATTAGATCCGTTGGCCTTATTTGGACCAAGTTCATCTCTTTAGTCCCACTTCGTCCTCCCATTTGATCCTTTGACATTCTTTCTACCAAGTTCGTCTCGGTCGTCCCTCTTCGTTGTCCCATTTGATTCGTTGGCCTTCTTTGGACCAAGTTCGTCTCGTTCGTCCATCTTCGTCCTCGCATTAGATTCGTTGGCCTTCTTTGGACCAAGTTCGTCACGCTCGTCCATCTTCGTCCTTGCATTAGATCTGTTGGCCTTCTTTGGAACAAGTTCGTCTCGTTCGTGAATCATCTTGCTTGCATTAGATCCGTTGGCCTTATTTGGACCAAGTTCATCTCTTTAGTCCCACTTCGTCCTCCCATTTAATCCTTTGGCATTCTTTGTAGCAAGTTCGTCTCGTTCGTCCATCTTCGTCCTCCCGTTAGATCCGTTGGCCTTCTTTGGACCAAGTTCGTCTCGTTCGTCCATGATGGTGCTTGCATTAGATCCGTTGGCCTTATTTGGACCAAGTTCATCTCTTTCGTCCCACTTCATCCTCCCATTTGATCCTTTGGCATTCTTTGTACCAAGTTCGTCTCGTTCGTCCCTCTTCGTTGTCCCATTTGATCCGTTGGCCTTCTTTGGACCAAGTTCGTCTCGTTTGTCCATCTTCGTCCTCCCGTTAGATCCGTTGGCCTTCTTTGGACCAAATTCGTCTCATTCGTCCATGATCGTGCTTGCATTAGATCCGTTGGCCTTCTTTGGACCAAGTTCGTCACGCTCGTCCATCTTCGTCCTTGCATTAGATCCGTTGGCCTTCTTTGGACCAAGTTCGTCTCGTTCGTCCATCTTCGTCCTTGCATTAGATCTGTTGGCCTTCTTTGGACCAAGTTCGTCACGTTCGTCCATCTTCGTGCTTGCATTAGATCCGTTGGCCTTCTTTGGACCAAGTTCATCTCTTTAGTCCCACTTCGTCCTCCCATTTGATCCTTTGGCATTCTTTGTACCAAGTTCGTCTCGTTCGTCCATGTTCGTCATCCCATTAGATCCGTTGGCCTTCTTTGGACCAAGTTCGTCTCGTTCATCCATCTTCGTCCTCCCGTTAGATCCGCTGGCCTTCTTAGGACCAAGTTCGTCTCGTTCGTCCTTCTTCGTCCTCCCGTTAGATCCGTTGGCCTTCTTTGGACCAAGTTCATCTCGTTCGTCCATCATCGTGCTTGCATTAGATCTGTTGGCCTTCTTTGGACCAAGTTCCTCTCGTTCGTCCATCTTCGTCCTCGCATTAGATTCGTTGGCCTTCTTTGGACCAAGTTCGTCACGCTCGTCCATCTTCGTCCTCGCATTAGATCCGTTGGCCTTCTTTGGACCAAGTTCATCTCGTTCGTCCATGATCGTGTTTGCATTAGATCCGTTGGCCTTATTTGGACCAAGGTCATCTCTTTAGTCCCACTTCGTCCTCCCATTTGATCCTTTGGCATTCTTTGTACCAAGTTCGTCTCGTTCGTCCATCTTCGTCGTCCCATTAGATCCGTTGGCCTTCTTTGGACCAAGTTCGTCTCGTTCGTCCATCATCATGCTGGCATTAGATCCGTTGGCCTTCTTTGGAGCAAGTTCCTCTCGTTCGTCCATATTCGTCCTCGCATTAGATTCGTTGGCCTTTTTTGGACCAAGTTCGTCACGCTCGTCCATATTCGTCCTCGCATTAGATCCGTTGGCCTTTTTTGGACCAAGTTCATCTCGTTCGTCCATGATCGTGCTTGCATTAGATCCGTTGGCCTTATTTGGACCAAGTTCATCTCTTTCGTCCCACTTCATCCTCCCATTTGATCCTTTGGCATTCTTTGTACCAAGTTCATCTCGTTCGTCGCTCTTCGTTGTCCCATTTGATCCGTTGGCCTTCTTTGGACCAAGTTCGTCTTGTTTGTCCATCTTCGTCCTCCCGTTAGATCCGTTGGCCTTCTTTGGACCAAGTTCGTCTCATTCGTCCATGATCGTGCTTGTATTAGATCCGTTGGCCTTCTTTGGACCAAGTTCGTCACGCTCGTCCATCTTCGTCCTCGTATTAGATCCGTTGGCCTTCTTTGGACCAAGTTTGTTTCGTTCGTCCATGATCGTGCTTGCATTAGATCCGTTGGCCTTATTTGGACCAAGTTCATCTCTTTAGTCCCACTTCGTCCTCCCATTTGATCCTTTGACATTCTTTCTACCAAGTTCGTCTCGGTCGTCCCTCTTCGTTGTCCCATTTGATTCGTTGGCCTTCTTTGGACCAAGTTCGTCTCGTTCGTCCATCTTCGTCCTCGCATTAGATTCGTTGGCCTTCTTTGGACCAAGTTCGTCACGCTCGTCCATCTTCGTCCTTGCATTAGATCTGTTGGCCTTCTTTGGAACAAGTTCGTCTCGTTCGTGAATCATCTTGCTTGCATTAGATCCGTTGGCCTTATTTGGACCAAGTTCATCTCTTTAGTCCCACTTCGTCCTCCCATTTAATCCTTTGGCATTCTTTGTACCAAGTTCGTCTCGTTCGTCCATCTTCGTCGTCCCATTAGATCCGTTGGCCTTCTTTGGACCAAGTTCGTCTCGTTCGTCCATCATCGTGCTTGCATTAGATCCGTTGGCCTTCTTTGGACCATGTTCCTCTCGTTCGTCCATCTTCGTCCTCGCATTAGATTCGTTGGCCTTCTTTGGACCAAGTTCGTCACGCTCGTCCATCTTCGTCCTCGCATTAGATCCGTTGGCCTTCTTTGGACCAAACTCATCTCGTTCGTCCATGATCGTGTTTGCATTAGATCCGTTGGCCTTATTTGGACCAAGGTCATCTCTTTAGTCCCACTTCGTCCTCCCATTTGATCCTTTGGCATTCTTTGTACCAAGTTCGTCTCGTTCGTCCCTCTTCGTTGTCCCATTTGATCTGTTGGCCTTCTTTGGACCAAGTTCGTCTCGTTCGTCCATCTTCGTCCTCCCGTTAGATCCGTTGGCCTTCTTTGGACCAAGTTCGTCTCGTTCGTCTATCTTCGTCCTCAAATTAGATCCGTTGGCCTTCTTTGGACCAAGTTTGTCACGTTCGTCCATGATCGTGCTTGCATTAGATCCGTTGGCCTTCTTTGGACCAAGTTCGTCACGCTCGTCCATCTTCGTCCTTGCATTAGATCCGTTGGCCTTCTTTGGACCAAGTTCGTCTCGTTCGTCCATCTTCGTCCTTGCATTAGATCTGTTGGCCTTCTTTGGACCAAGTTCGTCACGTTCGTCCATCTTCGTGCTTGCATTAGATCCGTTGGCCTTCTTTGGACCAAGTTCATCTCTTTAGTCCCACTTCGTCCTCCCATTTGATCCTTTGGCATTCTTTGTACCAAGTTCGTCTCGTTCGTCCATGTTCGTCATCCCATTAGATCCGTTGGCCTTCTTTGGACCAAGTTCGTCTCGTTCATCCATCTTCGTCCTCCCGTTAGATCCGCTGGCCTTCTTAGGACCAAGTTCGTCTCGTTCGTCCTTCTTCGTCCTCCCGTTAGATCCGTTGGCCTTCTTTGGACCAAGTTCATCTCGTTCGTCCATCATCGTGCTTGCATTAGATCTGTTGGCCTTCTTTGGACCAAGTTCCTCTCGTTCGTCCATCTTCGTCCTCGCATTAGATTCGTTGGCCTTCTTTGGACCAAGTTCGTCACGCTCGTCCATCTTCGTCCTCGCATTAGATCCGTTGGCCTTCTTTGGACCAAGTTCATCTCGTTCGTCCATGATCGTGTTTGCATTAGATCCGTTGGCCTTATTTGGACCAAGGTCATCTCTTTAGTCCCACTTCGTCCTCCCATTTGATCCTTTGGCATTCTTTGTACCAAGTTCGTCTCGTTCGTCCATCTTCGTCGTCCCATTAGATCCGTTGGCCTTCTTTGGACCAAGTTCGTCTCGTTCGTCCATCATCATGCTGGCATTAGATCCGTTGGCCTTCTTTGGAGCAAGTTCCTCTCGTTCGTCCATATTCGTCCTCGCATTAGATTCGTTGGCCTTTTTTGGACCAAGTTCGTCACGCTCGTCCATATTCGTCCTCGCATTAGATCCGTTGGCCTTTTTTGGACCAAGTTCATCTCGTTCGTCCATGATCGTGCTTGCATTAGATCCGTTGGCCTTATTTGGACCAAGTTCATCTCTTTCGTCCCACTTCATCCTCCCATTTGATCCTTTGGCATTCTTTGTACCAAGTTCATCTCGTTCGTCGCTCTTCGTTGTCCCATTTGATCCGTTGGCCTTCTTTGGACCAAGTTCGTCTTGTTTGTCCATCTTCGTCCTCCCGTTAGATCCGTTGGCCTTCTTTGGACCAAGTTCGTCTCATTCGTCCATGATCGTGCTTGTATTAGATCCGTTGGCCTTCTTTGGACCAAGTTCGTCACGCTCGTCCATCTTCGTCCTCGTATTAGATCCGTTGGCCTTCTTTGGACCAAGTTTGTTTCGTTCGTCCATGATCGTGCTTGCATTAGATCCGTTGGCCTTATTTGGACCAAGTTCATCTCTTTAGTCCCACTTCGTCCTCCCATTTGATCCTTTGACATTCTTTCTACCAAGTTCGTCTCGGTCGTCCCTCTTCGTTGTCCCATTTGATTCGTTGGCCTTCTTTGGACCAAGTTCGTCTCGTTCGTCCATCTTCGTCCTCGCATTAGATTCGTTGGCCTTCTTTGGACCAAGTTCGTCACGCTCGTCCATCTTCGTCCTTGCATTAGATCTGTTGGCCTTCTTTGGAACAAGTTCGTCTCGTTCGTGAATCATCTTGCTTGCATTAGATCCGTTGGCCTTATTTGGACCAAGTTCATCTCTTTAGTCCCACTTCGTCCTCCCATTTAATCCTTTGGCATTCTTTGTACCAAGTTCGTCTCGTTCGTCCATCTTCGTCGTCCCATTAGATCCGTTGGCCTTCTTTGGACCAAGTTCGTCTCGTTCGTCCATCATCGTGCTTGCATTAGATCCGTTGGCCTTCTTTGGACCATGTTCCTCTCGTTCGTCCATCTTCGTCCTCGCATTAGATTCGTTGGCCTTCTTTGGACCAAGTTCGTCACGCTCGTCCATCTTCGTCCTCGCATTAGATCCGTTGGCCTTCTTTGGACCAAACTCATCTCGTTCGTCCATGATCGTGTTTGCATTAGATCCGTTGGCCTTATTTGGACCAAGGTCATCTCTTTAGTCCCACTTCGTCCTCCCATTTGATCCTTTGGCATTCTTTGTACCAAGTTCGTCTCGTTCGTCCCTCTTCGTTGTCCCATTTGATCTGTTGGCCTTCTTTGGACCAAGTTCGTCTCGTTCGTCCATCTTCGTCCTCCCGTTAGATCCGTTGGCCTTCTTTGGACCAAGTTCGTCTCGTTCGTCTATCTTCGTCCTCGCATTAGATCCGTTGGCCTTCTTTGGACCAAGTTCGTCACGTTCGTCCATCATCGTGCTTGCGTTAGATCCGTTGGCATTCTTTGGACCAAGTTCGTCTCTTTAGTCCCACACTGCTCCAATTTAATCCTTTGGCATTCTTTGTAGCAAGTTCGTCTCGTTCGTCCATCTTCGTCCTCCCGTTAGATCCGTTGGCCTTCTTTGGACCAAGTTCGTCTCGTTCGTCCATGATGGTGCTTGCATTAGATCCGTTGGCCTTATTTGGACCAAGTTCATCTCTTTCGTCCCACTTCATCCTCCCATTTGATCCTTTGGCATTCTTTGTACCAAGTTCGTCTCGTTCGTCCCTCTTCGTTGTCCCATTTGATCCGTTGGCCTTCTTTGGACCAAGTTCGTCTCGTTTGTCCATCTTCGTCCTCCCGTTAGATCCGTTGGCCTTCTTTGGACCAAATTCGTCTCATTCGTCCATGATCGTGCTTGCATTAGATCCGTTGGCCTTCTTTGGACCAAGTTCGTCACGCTCGTCCATCTTCGTCCTTGCATTAGATCCGTTGGCCTTCTTTGGACCAAGTTCGTCTCGTTCGTCCATCTTCGTCCTTGCATTAGATCTGTTGGCCTTCTTTGGACCAAGTTCGTCACGTTCGTCCATCTTCGTGCTTGCATTAGATCCGTTGGCCTTCTTTGGACCAAGTTCATCTCTTTAGTCCCACTTCGTCCTCCCATTTGATCCTTTGGCATTCTTTGTACCAAGTTCGTCTCGTTCGTCCATGTTCGTCATCCCATTAGATCCGTTGGCCTTCTTTGGACCAAGTTCGTCTCGTTCATCCATCTTCGTCCTCCCGTTAGATCCGCTGGCCTTCTTAGGACCAAGTTCGTCTCATTCGTCCTTCTTCGTCCTCCCGTTAGATCCGTTGGCCTTCTTTGGACCAAGTTCATCTCGTTCGTCCATCATCGTGCTTGCATTAGATCTGTTGGCCTTCTTTGGACCAAGTTCATCTCGTTCGTCCATCATCGTGCTTGCATTAGATCTGTTGGCCTTCTTTGGACCAAGTTCGTCACGCTCGTCCATCTTCGTCCTCGCATTAGATCCGTTGGCCTTCTTTGGACCAAGTTCATCTCGTTCGTCCATGATTGTGTTTGCATTAGATCCGTTGGCCTTATTTGGACCAAGGTCATCTCTTTAGTCCCACTTCGTCCTCCCATTTGATCCTTTGGCATTCTTTGTACCAAGTTCGTCTCGTTCGTCCATCTTCGTCGTCCCATTAGATCCGTTGGCCTTCTTTGGACCAAGTTCCTCTCGTTCGTCCATATTCGTCCTCGCATTAGATTCGTTGGCCTTTTTTGGACCAAGTTCGTCACGCTCGTCCATATTCGTCCTCGCATTAGATCCGTTGGCCTTTTTTGGACCAAGTTCATCTCGTTCGTCCATGATCGTGCTTGCATTAGATCCGTTGGCCTTATTTGGACCAAGTTCATCTCTTTCGTCCCACTTCATCCTCCCATTTGATCCTTTGGCATTCTTTGTACCAAGTTCATCTCGTTCGTCGCTCTTCGTTGTCCCATTTGATCCGTTGGCCTTCTTTGGACCAAGTTCGTCTTGTTTGTCCATCTTCGTCCTCCCGTTAGATCCGTTGGCCTTCTTTGGACCAAGTTCGTCTCATTCGTCCATGATCGTGCTTGTATTAGATCCGTTGGCCTTCTTTGGACCAAGTTCGTCACGCTCGTCCATCTTCGTCCTCGTATTAGATCCGTTGGCCTTCTTTGGACCAAGTTTGTCTCGTTCGTCCATGATCGTGCTTGCATTAGATCCGTTGGCCTTATTTGGACCAAGTTCATCTCTTTAGTCCCACTTCGTCCTCCCATTTGATCCTTTGACATTCTTTCTACCAAGTTCGTCTCGGTCGTCCCTCTTCGTTGTCCCATTTGATTCGTTGGCCTTCTTTGGACCAAGTTCGTCTCGTTCGTCCATCTTCGTCCTCGCATTAGATTCGTTGGCCTTCTTTGGACCAAGTTCGTCACGCTCGTCCATCTTCGTCCTTGCATTAGATCTGTTGGCCTTCTTTGGAACAAGTTCGTCTCGTTCGTGAATCATCTTGCTTGCATTAGATCCGTTGGCCTTATTTGGACCAAGTTCATCTCTTTAGTCCCACTTCGTCCTCCCATTTAATCCTTTGGCATTCTTTGTACCAAGTTCGTCTCGTTCGTCCATCTTCGTCGTCCCATTAGATCCGTTGGCCTTCTTTGGACCAAGTTCGTCTCGTTCGTCCATCATCGTGCTTGCATTAGATCCGTTGGCCTTCTTTGGACCAAGTTCCTCTCGTTCGTCCATCTTCGTCCTCGCATTAGATTCGTTGGCCTTCTTTGGACCAAGTTCGTCACGCTCGTCCATCTTCGTCCTCGCATTAGATCCGTTGGCCTTCTTTGGACCAAACTCATCTCGTTCGTCCATGATCGTGTTTGCATTAGATCCGTTGGCCTTATTTGGACCAAGGTCATCTCTTTAGTCCCACTTCGTCCTCCCATTTGATCCTTTGGCATTCTTTGTACCAAGTTCGTCTCGTTCGTCCCTCTTCGTTGTCCCATTTGATCTGTTGGCCTTCTTTGGACCAAGTTCGTCTCGTTCGTCCATCTTCGTCCTCCCGTTAGATCCGTTGGCCTTCTTTGGACCAAGTTCGTCTCGTTCGTCTATCTTCGTCCTCGCATTAGATCCGTTGGCCTTCTTTGGACCAAGTTTGTCACGTTCGTCCATCATCGTGCTTGCGTTAGATCCGTTGGCATTCTTTGGACCAAGTTCGTCTCTTTAGTCCCACACTGCTCCAATTTAATCCTTTGGCATTCTTTGTAGCAAGTTCGTCTCGTTCGTCCATCTTCGTCCTCCCGTTAGATCCGTTGGCCTTCTTTGGACCAAGTTCGTCTCGTTCGTCCATGATGGTGCTTGCATTAGATCCGTTGGCCTTATTTGGACCAAGTTCATCTCTTTCGTCCCACTTCATCCTCCCATTTGATCCTTTGGCATTCTTTGTACCAAGTTCGTCTCGTTCGTCCCTCTTCGTTGTCCCATTTGATCCGTTGGCCTTCTTTGGACCAAGTTCGTCTCGTTTGTCCATCTTCGTCCTCCCGTTAGATCCGTTGGCCTTCTTTGGACCAAATTCGTCTCATTCGTCCATGATCGTGCTTGCATTAGATCCGTTGGCCTTCTTTGGACCAAGTTCGTCACGCTCGTCCATCTTCGTCCTTGCATTAGATCCGTTGGCCTTCTTTGGACCAAGTTCGTCTCGTTCGTCCATCTTCGTCCTTGCATTAGATCTGTTGGCCTTCTTTGGACCAAGTTCGTCACGTTCGTCCATCTTCGTGCTTGCATTAGATCCGTTGGCCTTCTTTGGACCAAGTTCATCTCTTTAGTCCCACTTCGTCCTCCCATTTGATCCTTTGGCATTCTTTGTACCAAGTTCGTCTCGTTCGTCCATGTTCGTCATCCCATTAGATCCGTTGGCCTTCTTTGGACCAAGTTCGTCTCGTTCATCAATCTTCGTCCTCCCGTTAGATCCGCTGGCCTTCTTAGGACCAAGTTCGTCTCGTTCGTCCTTCTTCGTCCTCCCGTTAGATCCGTTGGCCTTCTTTGGACCAAGTTCATCTCGTTCGTCCATCATCGTGCTTGCATTAGATCTGTTGGCCTTCTTTGGACCAAGTTCCTCTCGTTCGTCCATCTTCGTCCTCGCATTAGATTCGTTGGCCTTCTTTGGACCAAGTTCGTCACGCTCGTCCATCTTCGTCCTCGCATTAGATCCGTTGGCCTTCTTTGGACCAAGTTCATCTCGTTCGTCCATGATCGTGTTTGCATTAGATCCGTTGGCCTTATTTGGACCAAGGTCATCTCTTTAGTCCCACTTCGTCCTCCCATTTGATCCTTTGGCATTCTTTGTACCAAGTTCGTCTCGGTTGTCCATCTTCGTCGTCCCATTAGATCCGTTGCCCTTGTTTGGACCTAGTTCGTCTCGTTCGTCCATCTTCGTCCTCCCGTTAGATCCGTTGGCCTTCTTTGGACCAAGTTCGTCTCGTTTGTCCATCATCGTGCTTGCATTAGATCCGTTGGCCTTCTTTTGAGCAAGTTCCTCTCGTTCGTCCATCTTCGTCCTCCCATTAGATCCGTTGGCCTTCTTTGGACCAAGTTCATCTCGTTCGTCCATGATCGTGCTTGCATTAGATCCGTTGGCCTTATTTGGACCAAGGTCATCTCTTTAGTCCCACTTCGTCCTCCCATTCGATCCTTTGGCATTCTTTGTACCAAGTTCATCTCGTTCGTCCCTCTTCGTTGTCCCATTTGATCTGTTGGCCTTCTTTGGACCAAGTTCGTCTCGTTCGTCCATCTTCGTCCTCCCGTTAGATCCGTTGGCCTTCTTTGGACCAAGTTCGTCTCGTTCGTCTATCTTCGTCCTCAAATTAGATCCGTTGGCCTTCTTTGGACCAAGTTTGTCACGTTCGTCCATCATCGTGCTTGCATTAGATCCGTTGGCATTCTTTGGACCAAGTTCGTCTCTTTAGTCCCACACTGCTCCCATTTAATCCTTTGGCATTCTTTGTAGCAAGTTCGTCTCATTCGTCCATCTTCATCCTCCCGTTAGATCCCTTGGCCTTCTTTGGACCAAGTTCGTCACGCTCGTCCATCTTCGTCCTCGCATTAGATCCGTTGGCCTTCTTTGGACCAAGTTCATCTCGTTCGTCCATGAACGTGTTTGCATTAGATCCGTTGGCCTTATTTGGACCAAGGTCATCTCTTTAGTCCCACTTCGTCCTCCCATTTGATCCTTTGGCATTCTTTGTACCAAGTTCGTCTCGGTTGTCCATCTTCGTCGTCCCATTAGATCCGTTGCCCTTCTTTGGACCAAGTTCGTCTCGTTCGTCCATCTTCGTCCTCCCGTTAGATCCGTTGCCCTTCTTTGGACCAAGTTCGTCTCGTTCGTCCATCTTCGTCCTCCCGTTAGATCCGTTGGCCTTCTTTGGACCAAGTTCGTGTCGTTCGTCTATCTTCGTCCTCAAATTAGATCCGTTGGCCTTCTTTGGACCAAGTTTGTCACGTTCGTCCATCATCGTGCTTGCATTAGATCCGTTGGCATTCTTTGGACCAAGTTCGTCTCTTTAGTCCCACACTGCTCCCATTTAATCCTTTGGCATTCTTTGTAGCAAGTTCGTCTCGTTCGTCCATCTTCATCCTCCCGTTAGATCCCTTGGCCTTCTTTGGACCAAGTTCATCTCGTTCGTCCATGATCGTGTTTGCATTAGATCCGTTGGCCTTATTTGGACCAAGGTCATCTCTTTAGTCCCACTTCGTCCTCCCATTTGATCCTTTGGCATTCTTTGGACCAAGTTCGTCTCGTTCGTCCATCTTCGTCCTCCCATTAGATCCGTTGGCCTTCTTTGGACCAAGTTCATCTCGTTCGTCCATGATCGTGCTTGCATTAGATCCGTTGGCCTTCTTTGGACCAAGTTCGTCACGCTCGTCCATCTTCGTCCTCGCATTAGATCCGTTTGCCTTCTTTGGACCAAGTTCGTCTTGTTCGTCCATCATCGTCCTCGCATTAGATGCGTTGGCCTTCTTTGGACCAAGTTCGTCACGCTCGTCTATCTTCGTCCTCGCATTAGATCCGTTGGCCTTCTTTGGACCAAGTTCGTCTCGTTCGTCCTTCTTCGTCCTCCCATTAGATCCGTTGGCCTTCTTTGGTCAAGTTCGTCTCGTTCGTCCATCTTCGTCCTCGCATTAGTTTCGTTGGCCTTCTTTGGACCAAGTTCGTCACGCTCGTCCATCTTCGTCCTCGCATTAGATCCGTTGGCCTTCTTTGGACCAAGTTCGTCTTGTTCGTCCATCATCGTGCTTGCATTAGATCCGTTGGCCTTATTTGGACCAAGTTCATCTCTTTAGTCCCACTTCGTCCTCCCATTTGATCCTTTGGCATTCTTTGTACCAAGTTCGTCTCTTTCGTCCATCTTCGTCGTCCCATTAGATCCGTTGGCCTTCTTTGGACCAAGTTCGTCTCGTTCGTCCATCATCATGCTGTCATTAGATCCGTTGGCCTTCTTTGGAGCAAGTTCCTCTCGTTCGTCCATATTCGTCCTCGCATTAGATTCGTTGGCCTTTTTTGGACCAAGTTCGTCACGCTCGTCCATATTCGTCCTCGCATTAGATCCGTTGGCCTTTTTTGGACCAAGTTCATCTCGTTCGTCCATGATCGTGCTTGCATTAGATCCGTTGGCCTTATTTGGACCAAGTTCATCTCTTTCGTCCCACTTCATCCTCCCATTTGATCCTTTGGCATTCTTTGTACCAAGTTCATCTCGTTCGTCGCTCTTCGTTGTCCCATTTGATCCGTTGGCCTTCTTTGGACCAAGTTCGTCTCGTTTGTCCATCTTCGTCCTCCCGTTAGATCCGTTGGCCTTCTTTGGACCAAGTTCGTCTCATTCGTCCATGATCGTGCTTGCATTAGATCCGTTGGCCTTCTTTGGACCAAGTTCGTCACGCTCGTCCATCTTCGTCCTCGTATTAGATCCGTTGGCCTTCTTTGGACCAAGTTTGTCTCGTTCGTCCATGATCGTGCTTGCATTAGATCCGTTGGCCTTATTTGGACCAAGTTCATCTCTTTAGTCCCACTTCGTCCTCCCATTTGATCCTTTGACATTCTTTCTACCAAGTTCGTCTCGGTCGTCCCTCTTCGTTGTCCCATTTGATTCGTTGGCCTTCTTTGGACCAAGTTCGTCTCGTTCGTCCATCTTCGTCCTCGCATTAGATTCGTTGGCCTTCTTTGGACCAAGTTCGTCACGCTCGTCCATCTTCGTCCTTGCATTAGATCTGTTGGCCTTCTTTGGAACAAGTTCGTCTCGTTCGTGAATCATCTTGCTTGCATTAGATCCGTTGGCCTTATTTGGACCAAGTTCATCTCTTTAGTCCCACTTCGTCCTCCCATTTAATCCTTTGGCATTCTTTGTACCAAGTTCGTCTCGTTCGTCCATCTTCGTCGTCCCATTAGATCCGTTGGCCTTCTTTGGACCAAGTTCGTCTCGTTCGTCCATCATCGTGCTTGCATTAGATCCGTTGGCCTTCTTTGGACCAAGTTCCTCTCGTTCGTCCATCTTCGTCCTCGCATTAGATTCGTTGGCCTTCTTTGGACCAAGTTCGTCACGCTCGTCCATCTTCGTCCTCGCATTAGATCCGTTGGCCTTCTTTGGACCAAACTCATCTCGTTCGTCCATGATCGTGTTTGCATTAGATCCGTTGGCCTTATTTGGACCAAGGTCATCTCTTTAGTCCCACTTCGTCCTCCCATTTGATCCTTTGGCATTCTTTGTACCAAGTTCGTCTCGTTCGTCCCTCTTCGTTGTCCCATTTGATCTGTTGGCCTTCTTTGGACCAAGTTCGTCTCGTTCGTCCATCTTCGTCCTCCCGTTAGATCCGTTGGCCTTCTTTGGACCAAGTTCGTCTCGTTCGTCTATCTTCGTCCTCGCATTAGATCCGTTGGCCTTCTTTGGACCAAGTTCGTCACGTTCGTCCATCATCGTGCTTGCGTTAGATCCGTTGGCATTCTTTGGACCAAGTTCGTCTCTTTAGTCCCACACTGCTCCAATTTAATCCTTTGGCATTCTTTGTAGCAAGTTCGTCTCGTTCGTCCATCTTCGTCCTCCCGTTAGATCCGTTGGCCTTCTTTGGACCAAGTTCGTCTCGTTCGTCCATGATGGTGCTTGCATTAGATCCGTTGGCCTTATTTGGACCAAGTTCATCTCTTTCGTCCCACTTCATCCTCCCATTTGATCCTTTGGCATTCTTTGTACCAAGTTCGTCTCGTTCGTCCCTCTTCGTTGTCCCATTTGATCCGTTGGCCTTCTTTGGACCAAGTTAGTCTCGTTTGTCCATCTTCGTCCTCCCGTTAGATCCGTTGGCCTTCTTTGGACCAAATTCGTCTCATTCGTCCATGATCGTGCTTGCATTAGATCCGTTGGCCTTCTTTGGACCAAGTTCGTCACGCTCGTCCATCTTCGTCCTTGCATTAGATCCGTTGGCCTTCTTTGGACCAAGTTCGTCTCATTCGTCCATCTTCGTCCTTGCATTAGATCTGTTGGCCTTCTTTGGACCAAGTTCGTCACGTTCGTCCATCTTCGTGCTTGCATTAGATCCGTTGGCCTTCTTTGGACCAAGTTCGTCTCGTTCGTCCTTCTTCGTCCTCCCATTAGATCCGTTGGCCTTCTTTGGTCAAGTTCGTCTCGTTCGTCCATCTTCGTCCTCGCATTAGTTTCGTTGGCCTTTTTGGACCAAGTTCGTCACGCTCGTCCATCTTCGTCCTCGCATTAGATCCGTTGGCCTTCTTTGGACCAAGTTCGTCTTGTTCGTCCATCATCGTGCTTGCATTAGATCCGTTGGCCTTATTTGGACCAAGTTCATCTCTTTAGTCCCACTTCGTCCTCCCATTTGATCCTTTGGCATTCTTTGTACCAAGTTCGTCTCGTTCGTCCATCTTCGTCGTCCCATTAGATCCGTTGGCCTTCTTTGGACCAAGTTCGTCTCGTTCGTCCATCATCATGCTGTCATTAGATCCGTTGGCCTTCTTTGGAGCAAGTTCCTCTCGTTCGTCCATATTCGTCCTCGCATTAGATTCGTTGGCCTTTTTTGGACCAAGTTCGTCACGCTCGTCCATATTCGTCCTCGCATTAGATCCGTTGGCCTTTTTTGGACCAAGTTCATCTCGTTCGTCCATGATCGTGCTTGCATTAGATCCGTTGGCCTTATTTGGACCAAGTTCATCTCTTTCGTCCCACTTCATCCTCCCATTTGATCCTTTGGCATTCTTTGTACCAAGTTCATCTCGTTCGTCGCTCTTCGTTGTCCCATTTGATCCGTTGGCCTTCTTTGGACCAAGTTCGTCTCGTTTGTCCATCTTCGTCCTCCCGTTAGATCCGTTGGCCTTCTTTGGACCAAGTTCGTCTCATTCGTCCATGATCGTGCTTGCATTAGATCCGTTGGCCTTCTTTGGACCAAGTTCGTCACGCTCGTCCATCTTCGTCCTCGTATTAGATCCGTTGGCCTTCTTTGGACCAAGTTTGTCTCGTTCGTCCATGATCGTGCTTGCATTAGATCCGTTGGCCTTATTTGGACCAAGTTCATCTCTTTAGTCCCACTTCGTCCTCCCATTTGATCCTTTGACATTCTTTCTACCAAGTTCGTCTCGGTCGTCCCTCTTCGTTGTCCCATTTGATTCGTTGGCCTTCTTTGGACCAAGTTCGTCTCGTTCGTCCATCTTCGTCCTCGCATTAGATTCGTTGGCCTTCTTTGGACCAAGTTCGTCACGCTCGTCCATCTTCGTCCTTGCATTAGATCTGTTGGCCTTCTTTGGAACAAGTTCGTCTCGTTCGTGAATCATCTTGCTTGCATTAGATCCGTTGGCCTTATTTGGACCAAGTTCATCTCTTTAGTCCCACTTCGTCCTCCCATTTAATCCTTTGGCATTCTTTGTACCAAGTTCGTCTCGTTCGTCCATCTTCGTCGTCCCATTAGATCCGTTGGCCTTCTTTGGACCAAGTTCGTCTCGTTCGTCCATCATCGTGCTTGCATTAGATCCGTTGGCCTTCTTTGGACCAAGTTCCTCTCGTTCGTCCATCTTCGTCCTCGCATTAGATTCGTTGGCCTTCTTTGGACCAAGTTCGTCACGCTCGTCCATCTTCGTCCTCGCATTAGATCCGTTGGCCTTCTTTGGACCAAACTCATCTCGTTCGTCCATGATCGTGTTTGCATTAGATCCGTTGGCCTTATTTGGACCAAGGTCATCTCTTTAGTCCCACTTCGTCCTCCCATTTGATCCTTTGGCATTCTTTGTACCAAGTTCGTCTCGTTCGTCCCTCTTCGTTGTCCCATTTGATCTGTTGGCCTTCTTTGGACCAAGTTCGTCTCGTTCGTCCATCTTCGTCCTCCCGTTAGATCCGTTGGCCTTCTTTGGACCAAGTTCGTCTCGTTCGTCTATCTTCGTCCTCGCATTAGATCCGTTGGCCTTCTTTGGACCAAGTTTGTCACGTTCGTCCATCATCGTGCTTGCGTTAGATCCGTTGGCATTCTTTGGACCAAGTTCGTCTCTTTAGTCCCACACTGCTCCAATTTAATCCTTTGGCATTCTTTGTAGCAAGTTCGTCTCGTTCGTCCATCTTCGTCCTCCCGTTAGATCCGTTGGCCTTCTTTGGACCAAGTTCGTCTCGTTCGTCCATGATGGTGCTTGCATTAGATCCGTTGGCCTTATTTGGACCAAGTTCATCTCTTTCGTCCCACTTCATCCTCCCATTTGATCCTTTGGCATTCTTTGTACCAAGTTCGTCTCGTTCGTCCCTCTTCGTTGTCCCATTTGATCCGTTGGCCTTCTTTGGACCAAGTTCGTCTCGTTTGTCCATCTTCGTCCTCCCGTTAGATCCGTTGGCCTTCTTTGGACCAAATTCGTCTCATTCGTCCATGATCGTGCTTGCATTAGATCCGTTGGCCTTCTTTGGACCAAGTTCGTCACGCTCGTCCATCTTCGTCCTTGCATTAGATCCGTTGGCCTTCTTTGGACCAAGTTCGTCTCGTTCGTCCATCTTCGTCCTTGCATTAGATCTGTTGGCCTTCTTTGGACCAAGTTCGTCACGTTCGTCCATCTTCGTGCTTGCATTAGATCCGTTGGCCTTCTTTGGACCAAGTTCATCTCTTTAGTCCCACTTCGTCCTCCCATTTGATCCTTTGGCATTCTTTGTACCAAGTTCGTCTCGTTCGTCCATGTTCGTCATCCCATTAGATCCGTTGGCCTTCTTTGGACCAAGTTCCTCTCGTTCATCAATCTTCGTCCTCCCGTTAGATCCGCTGGCCTTCTTAGGACCAAGTTCGTCTCGTTCGTCCTTCTTCGTCCTCCCGTTAGATCCGTTGGCCTTCTTTGGACCAAGTTCATCTCGTTCGTCCATCATCGTGCTTGCATTAGATCTGTTGGCCTTCTTTGGACCAAGTTCCTCTCGTTCGTCCATCTTCGTCCTCGCATTAGATTCGTTGGCCTTCTTTGGACCAAGTTCGTCACGCTCGTCCATCTTCGTCCTCGCATTAGATCCGTTGGCCTTCTTTGGACCAAGTTCATCTCGTTCGTCCATGATCGTGTTTGCATTAGATCCGTTGGCCTTATTTGGACCAAGGTCATCTCTTTAGTCCCACTTCGTCCTCCCATTTGATCCTTTGGCATTCTTTGTACCAAGTTCGTCTCGGTTGTCCATCTTCGTCGTCCCATTAGATCTGTTGCCCTTGTTTGGACCTAGTTCGTCTCGTTCGTCCATCTTCGTCCTCCCGTTAGATCCGTTGGCCTTCTTTGGACCAAGTTCGTCTCGTTTGTCCATCATCGTGCTTGCATTAGATCCGTTGGCCTTCTTTGGAGCAAGTTCCTCTCGTTCGTCCATCTTCGTCCTCCCATTAGATCCGTTGGCCTTCTTTGGACCAAGTTCATCTCGTTCGTCCATGATCGTGCTTGCATTAGATCCGTTGGCCTTATTTGGACCAAGGTCATCTCTTTAGTCCCACTTCGTCCTCCCATTCGATCCTTTGGCATTCTTTGTACCAAGTTCATCTCGTTCGTCCCTCTTCGTTGTCCCATTTGATCTGTTGGCCTTCTTTGGACCAAGTTCGTCTCGTTCGTCCATCTTCGTCCTCCCGTTAGATCCGTTGGCCTTCTTTGGACCAAGTTCGTCTCGTTCGTCTATCTTCGTCCTCAAATTAGATCCGTTGGCCTTCTTTGGACCAAGTTTGTCACGTTCGTCCATCATCGTGCTTGCATTAGATCCGTTGGCATTCTTTGGACCAAGTTCGTCTCTTTAGTCCCACACTGCTCCCATTTAATCCTTTGGCATTCTTTGTAGCAAGTTCGTCTCATTCGTCCATCTTCATCCTCCCGTTAGATCCCTTGGCCTTCTTTGGACCAAGTTCGTCACGCTCGTCCATCTTCGTCCTCGCATTAGATCCGTTGGCCTTCTTTGGACCAAGTTCATCTCGTTCGTCCATGATCGTGTTTGCATTAGATCCGTTGGCCTTATTTGGACCAAGGTCATCTCTTTAGTCCCACTTCGTCCTCCCATTTGATCCTTTGGCATTCTTTGTACCAAGTTCGTCTCGGTTGTCCATCTTCGTCGTCCCATTAGATCCGTTGCCCTTCTTTGGACCAAGTTCGTCTCGTTCGTCCATCTTCGTCCTCCCGTTAGATCCGTTGCCCTTCTTTGGACCAAGTTCGTCTCGTTCGTCCATCTTCGTCCTCCCGTTAGATCCGTTGGCCTTCTTTGGACCAAGTTCGTGTCGTTCGTCTATCTTCGTCCTCAAATTAGATCCGTTGGCCTTCTTTGGACCAAGTTTGTCACGTTCGTCCATCATCGTGCTTGCATTAGATCCGTTGGCATTCTTTGGACCAAGTTCGTCTCTTTAGTCCCACACTGCTCCCATTTAATCCTTTGGCATTCTTTGTAGCAAGTTCGTCTCGTTCGTCCATCTTCATCCTCCCGTTAGATCCCTTGGCCTTCTTTGGACCAAGTTCATCTCGTTCGTCCATGATCGTGTTTGCATTAGATCCGTTGGCCTTATTTGGACCAAGGTCATCTCTTTAGTCCCACTTCGTCCTCCCATTTGATCCTTTGGCATTCTTTGGACCAAGTTCGTCTCGTTCGTCCATCTTCGTCCTCCCATTAGATCCGTTGGCCTTCTTTGGACCAAGTTCATCTCGTTCGTCCATGATCGTGCTTGCATTAGATCCGTTGGCCTTCTTTGGACCAAGTTCGTCACGCTCGTCCATCTTCGTCCTCGCATTAGATCCGTTGGCCTTCTTTGGACCAAGTTCGTCTTGTTCGTCCATCATCGTCCTCGCATTAGATGCGTTGGCCTTCTTTGGACCAAGTTCGTCACGCTCGTCTATCTTCGTCCTCGCATTAGATCCGTTGGCCTTCTTTGGACCAAGTTCGTCTCGTTCGTCCTTCTTCGTCCTCCCATTAGATCCGTTGGCCTTCTTTGGTCAAGTTCGTCTCGTTCGTCCATCTTCGTCCTCGCATTAGTTTCGTTGGCCTTCTTTGGACCAAGTTCGTCACGCTCGTCCATCTTCGTCCTCGCATTAGATCCGTTGGCCTTCTTTGGACCAAGTTCGTCTTGTTCGTCCATCATCGTGCTTGCATTAGATCCGTTGGCCTTATTTGGACCAAGTTCATCTCTTTAGTCCCACTTCGTCCTCCCATTTGATCCTTTGGCATTCTTTGTACCAAGTTCGTCTCGTTCGTCCATCTTCGTCGTCCCATTAGATCCGTTGGCCTTCTTTGGACCAAGTTCGTCTCGTTCGTCCATCATCATGCTGTCATTAGATCCGTTGGCCTTCTTTGGAGCAAGTTCCTCTCGTTCGTCCATATTCGTCCTCGCATTAGATTCGTTGGCCTTTTTTGGACCAAGTTCGTCACGCTCGTCCATATTCGTCCTCGCATTAGATCCGTTGGCCTTTTTTGGACCAAGTTCATCTCGTTCGTCCATGATCGTGCTTGCATTAGATCCGTTGGCCTTATTTGGACCAAGTTCATCTCTTTCGTCCCACTTCATCCTCCCATTTGATCCTTTGGCATTCTTTGTACCAAGTTCATCTCGTTCGTCGCTCTTCGTTGTCCCATTTGATCCGTTGGCCTTCTTTGGACCAAGTTCGTCTCGTTTGTCCATCTTCGTCCTCCCGTTAGATCCGTTGGCCTTCTTTGGACCAAGTTCGTCTCATTCGTCCATGATCGTGCTTGCATTAGATCCGTTGGCCTTCTTTGGACCAAGTTCGTCACGCTCGTCCATCTTCGTCCTCGTATTAGATCCGTTGGCCTTCTTTGGACCAAGTTTGTCTCGTTCGTCCATGATCGTGCTTGCATTAGATCCGTTGGCCTTATTTGGACCAAGTTCATCTCTTTAGTCCCACTTCGTCCTCCCATTTGATCCTTTGACATTCTTTCTACCAAGTTCGTCTCGGTCGTCCCTCTTCGTTGTCCCATTTGATTCGTTGGCCTTCTTTGGACCAAGTTCGTCTCGTTCGTCCATCTTCGTCCTCGCATTAGATTCGTTGGCCTTCTTTGGACCAAGTTCGTCACGCTCGTCCATCTTCGTCCTTGCATTAGATCTGTTGGCCTTCTTTGGAACAAGTTCGTCTCGTTCGTGAATCATCTTGCTTGCATTAGATCCGTTGGCCTTATTTGGACCAAGTTCATCTCTTTAGTCCCACTTCGTCCTCCCATTTAATCCTTTGGCATTCTTTGTACCAAGTTCGTCTCGTTCGTCCATCTTCGTCGTCCCATTAGATCCGTTGGCCTTCTTTGGACCAAGTTCGTCTCGTTCGTCCATCATCGTGCTTGCATTAGATCCGTTGGCCTTCTTTGGACCAAGTTCCTCTCGTTCGTCCATCTTCGTCGTCCCATTAGATCCGTTGGCCTTCTTTGGACCAAGTTCGTCCCATTCGTCCATCTTCGTCCTCCCGTTAGATCCGTTGGCCTTCTTTGGACCAAGTTCGTCTCGTTCGTCTATCTTCGTCCTCGCATTAGATCCGTTGGCCTTCTTTGGACCAAGTTCGTCACGTTCGTCCATCATCGTGCTTGCGTTAGATCCGTTGGCATTCTTTGGACCAAGTTCGTCTCTTTAGTCCCACACTGCTCCAATTTAATCCTTTGGCATTCTTTGTAGCAAGTTCGTCTCGTTCGTCCATCTTCGTCCTCCCGTTAGATCCGTTGGCCTTCTTTGGACCAAGTTCGTCTCGTTCGTCCATGATGGTGCTTGCATTAGATCAGTTGGCCTTATTTGGACCAAGTTCATCTCTTTCGTCCCACTTCATCCTCCCATTTGATCCTTTGGCATTCTTTGTACCAAGTTCGTCTCGTTCGTCCCTCTTCGTTGTCCCATTTGATCCGTTGGCCTTCTTTGGACCAAGTTCGTCTCGTTTGTCCATCTTCGTCCTCCCGTTAGATCCGTTGGCCTTCTTTGGACCAAATTCGTCTCATTCGTCCATGATCGTGCTTGCATTAGATCCGTTGGCCTTCTTTGGACCAAGTTCGTCACGCTCGTCCATCTTCGTCCTTGCATTAGATCCGTTGGCCTTCTTTGGACCAAGTTCGTCTCGTTCGTCCATCTTCGTCCTTGCATTAGATCTGTTGGCCTTCTTTGGACCAAGTTCGTCACGTTCGTCCATCTTCGTGCTTGCATTAGATCCGATGGCCTTCTTTGGACCAAGTTCATCTCTTTAGTCCCACTTCGTCCTCCCATTTGATCCTTTGGCATTCTTTGTACCAAGTTCGTCTCGTTCGTCCATGTTCGTCATCCCATTAGATCCGTTGGCCTTCTTTGGACCAAGTTCGTCTCGTTCATCCATCTTCGTCCTCCCGTTAGATCCGCTGGCCTTCTTAGGACCAAGTTCGTCTCGTTCGTCCTTCTTCGTCCTCCCGTTAGATCCGTTGGCCTTCTTTGGACCAGGTTCGTCTCGTTCGTCCATCTTCGTCCTCGCATTAGATTCGTTGGCCTTCTTTGGACCAAGTTCGTCACGCTCGTCCATCTTCGTCCTTGTATTGGATCTGTTGGCCTTCTTTGGACCAAGTTCGTCTCGTTCGTCCATCATCGTGCTTGCATTGGATCCGTTGGCCTTATTTGGACCAAGTTCCTCTCGTTTGTCCATCTTCGTCCTCGCATTAGATCCGTTTGCCTTCTTTGGACCAAGTTCATCTCGTTCGTCTATGATCGTGCTTCCATTACATCCGTTGGCCTTATTTGGACCAAGTTCATCTCTTTTGTCCCACTTCGTCCTCCCATTTGATCCTTTGGCATTCTTTCTACCAAGTTCGTCTCGGTCGTCCCTCTTCGTTGTCCCATTTGATCCGTTCGTCCATCTTCGTCCTCGATTTAGATCCGTTGGCCTTCTTTGGACCAAGTTCGTCACGTTCGTCCATCATCGTGCTTGCATTAGATCCGTTGGCATTCTTTGGACCAAGTTCGTCTCTTTAGTCCCACTTCGTGCTCCCATTTAAACCTTTGGCATTCTTTGTAGCAATTCGTCTCGTTCGTCCAACTTCGTCCTCCCGTTAGATCCGCTGGCCTTCTTAGGACCAAGTTCGTCTCGTTCGTCCTTCTTCGTCCTCCCGTTAGATCCGTTGGCCTTCTTTGGACCAAGTTCGTCTCGTTCGTCCATCTTCGTCCTTGCTTTAGATCGGTTGGCCTTCTTTGGACCAAGTTCGTCTCGTTCGTCCATCATCGTGCTTGCATTAGATCCGTTGGCCTTATTTGGACCAAGTTCGTCTCGTTCGTCCATCTTCGTCCTTGCTTTAGATCCGTTGGCCTTCTTTGGACCAAGTTCGTCTCGTTCGTCCATCTTCGTCCTCGCATTAGATTCGTTGGCCTTCTTTGGACCAAGTTCGTCACGCTCGTCCATCTTCGTCCTTGCTTTAGATCGGTTGGCCTTCTTTGGACCAAGTTCGTCTCGTTCGTCCATCATCGTGCTTGCATTAGATCCGTTGGCCTTATTTGGACCAAGTTCATCTCTTTAGTCCCACTTCGTCCTCCCATTTGATCCTTTGGCATTCTTTGTACCAAGTTCGTCTCGTTCGTCCCTCTTCGTTGTCCCATTTGATCCGTTGGCCTTCTTTGTACCAAGTTCGTCTCGTTTGTCCATCTTCGTCCTCCCGTTAGATCCGTTGGCCTTCTTTGGACCAAGTTCGTCTCATTCGTCCATGATCGTGCTTGCATTAGATCCGTTGGCCTTCTTTGGACCAAGTTCGTCACGCTCGTCCATCTTCGTTCTCGCATTAGATCCGTTGGCCTTCTTTGGACCAAGTTCGTCTCATTCGTCCATGATCGTGCTTGCATTAGATCCGTTGGCCTTCTTTGGACCAAGTTCGTCACGCTCGTCCATCTTCGTCCTTGCTTTAGATCGGTTGGCCTTCTTTGGACCAAGTTCGTCTCGTTCGTCCATCATCGTGCTTGCATTAGATCCGTTGGCCTTATTTGGACCAAGTTCATCTCTTTAGTCCCACTTCGTCCTCCCATTTGATCCTTTGGCATTCTTTGTACCAAGTTCGTCTCGTTCGTCCCTCTTCGTTGTCCCATGTGATCCGTTGGCCTTCTTTGGACCAAGTCCGTCTCTTTCGTCCATCTTCGTCCTCGCATTAGATTCGTTGGCCTTCTTTGGACCAAGTTCGTCACGCTCGTCCATCTTCGTCCTTGCTTTAGATCGGTTGGCCTTCTTTGGACCAAGTTCGTCTCGTTCGTCCATCATCGTGCTTGCATTAGATCCGTTGGCCTTATTTGGACCAAGTTCATCTCTTTAGTCCCACTTCGTCCTCCCATTTGATCCTTTGGCATTCTTTGTACCAAGTTCGTCTCGTTCGTCCCTCTTCGTTGTCCCATTTGATCCGTTGGCCTTCTTTGTACCAAGTTCGTCTCGTTTGTCCATCTTCGTCCTCCCGTTAGATCCGTTGGCCTTCTTTGGACCAAGTTCGTCTCATTCGTCCATGATCGTGCTTGCATTAGATCCGTTGGCCTTCTTTGGACCAAGTTCGTCACGCTCGTCCATCTTCGTTCTCGCATTAGATCCGTTGGCCTTCTTTGGACCAAGTTCGTCTCATTCGTCCATGATCGTGCTTGCATTAGATCCGTTGGCCTTCTTTGGACCAAGTTCGTCACGCTCGTCCATCTTCGTCCTTGCTTTAGATCGGTTGGCCTTCTTTGGACCAAGTTCGTCTCGTTCGTCCATCATCGTGCTTGCATTAGATCCGTTGGCCTTATTTGGACCAAGTTGATCTCTTTAGTCCCACTTCGTCCTCCCATTTGATCCTTTGGCATTCTTTGTACCAAGTTCGTCTCGTTCGTCCCTCTTCGTTGTCCCATGTGATCCGTTGGCCTTCTTTGGACCAAGTCCGTCTCTTTCGTCCATCTTCGTCCTCGCATTAGATTCGTTGGCCTTCTTTGGACCAAGTTCGTCACGCTCGTCCTTCTTCGTCCTTGTATTGGATCTGTTGGCCTTCTTTGGACCAAGTTCGTCTCGTTCGTCCATCATCGTGCTTGCATTGGATCCGTTGGCCTTATTTGGACCAAGTTCCTCTCGTTTGTCCATCTTCGTCCTCGCATTAGATCCGTTTGCCTTCTTTGGACCAAGTTCGTCTCGTTCGTCCATCTTCGTCCTCGCATTAAATTCGTTGGCCTTCTTTGGACCAAGTTCGTCACGCTCGTCCATCTTCGTCCTTGCTTTAGATCGGTTGGCCTTCTTTGGACCAAGTTCGTCTCGTTCGTCCATCATCGTGCTTCCATTACATCCGTTGGCCTTATTTGGACCAAGTTCATCTCTTTAGTCCCACTTCGTCCTCCCATTTGATCCTTTGGCATTCTTTCTACCAAGTTCGTCTCGGTCGTCCCTCTTCGTTGTCCCATTTGATCCGTTCGTCCATCTTCGTCCTCGATTTAGATCCGTTGGCCTTCTTTGGACCAAGTTCGTCTCGTTCATCCATCTTCGTCCTCGCATTAGATCCGTTGGCCTTCTTTGGACCAAGTTCGTCTCGTTCGTCCATCTTCGTCCTCGCATTAGATCCGTTGGCCTTCTTTGGACCAAGTTCGTCACGTTCGTCCATCATCGTGCTTGCATTAGATCCGTTGGCATTCTTTGGACCAAGTTCGTCTCTTTAGTCCCACTTCGTGCTCCCATTTAAACCTTTGGCATTCTTTGTAGCAATTCGTCTCGTTCGTCCAACTTCGTCCTCCCGTTAGATCCGCTGGCCTTCTTAGGACCAAGTTCGTCTCGTTCGTCCTTCTTCGTCCTCCCGTTAGATCCGTTGGCCTTCTTTGGACCAAGTTCGTCTCGTTCGTCCATCTTCGTCCTTGCTTTAGATCGGTTGGCCTTCTTTGGACCAAGTTCGTCTCGTTCGTCCATCATCGTGCTTGCATTAGATCCGTTGGCCTTATTTGGACCAAGTTCGTCCCGTTCGTCCATCTTCGTCCTTGCTTTAGATCCGTTGGCCTTCTTTGGACCAAGTTCGTCTCGTTCGTCCATCTTCGTCCTCGCATTAGATTCGTTGGCCTTCTTTGGACCAAGTTCGTCACGCTCGTCCATCTTCGTCCTTGCTTTAGATCGGTTGGCCTTCTTTGGACCAAGTTCGTCTCGTTCGTCCATCATCGTGCTTGCATTAGATCCGTTGGCCTTATTTGGACCAAGTTCATCTCTTTAGTCCCACTTCGTCCTCCCATTTGATCCTTTGGCATTCTTTGTACCAAGTTCGTCTCGTTCGTCCCTCTTCGTTGTCCCATTTGATCCGTTGGCCTTCTTTGTACCAAGTTCGTCTCGTTTGTCCATCTTCGTCCTCCCGTTAGATCCGTTGGCCTTCTTTGGACCAAGTTCGTCTCCTTCGTCCATGATCGTGCTTGCATTAGATCCGTTGGCCTTCTTTGGACCAAGTTCGTCACGCTCGTCCATCTTCGTTCTCGCATTAGATCCGTTGGCCTTCTTTGGACCAAGTTCGTCTCGTTCGTCCATCTTCGTGCACGCATTAGATTCGTTGGCCTTCTTTGGACCAAGTTCGTCACGCTCGTCCATCTTCGTCCTTGCATTAGATCTGTTGGCCTTCTTTGGACCAAGTTCGTCTTGTTCGTCCATCATCGTGCTTGCATTAGATCCGTTGGCCTTATTTGGACCAAGTTCATCTCTTTAGTCCCACTTCGTCCTCCCATTTGATCCTTTGGCATTCTTTGTACCAAGTTCGTCTCGTTCGTCCATCTTCGTCGTCCCATTAGATCCGTTGGCCTTCTTTGGACCAAGTTCGTCTCGTTCGTCCATCATCGTGCTTGCATTAGATCCGTTGGCCTTCTTTGGACCAAGTTCGTCTCGTTCGTCCATCTTCGTGCTCGCATTAGATTCGTTGGCCTTCTTTGGACCAAGTTCGTCACGCTCGTCCATCTTCGTCCTTGCATTAGATCTGTTGGCCTTCTTTGGACCAAGTTCGTCTTGTTCGTCCATCATCGTGCTTGCATTAGATCCGTTGGCCTTATTTGGACCAAGTTCATCTCTTTAGTCCCACTTCGTCCTCCCATTTGATCCTTTGGCATTCTTTGTACCAAGTTCGTCTCGTTCGTCCCTCTTCGTTGTCCCATGTGATCCGTTGGCCTTCTTTGGACCAAGTCCGTCTCTTTCGTCCATCTTCGTCCACGCATTAGATCCGTTGGCCTTCTTTGGACCAAGTTCGTCTCGTTCGTCCGTCTTAGTCCTCGTATTAGATCCGTTGGCCTTCTTTGGACCAAGTTCGTCACGTTCTTCCATCTTCGTGCTTGCATTAGATCCGTTGGCCTTCTTTGGAACAAGTTCGTCTCGTTCGCCCATCATCGTGCTTGCATTAGATCCGTTGGCCTTCTTTGGACCAAGTTCGTCTCTTTAGTCCCACTTTGTCCTCCCATTTGATCCTTTGGCATTCTTTGTTTCATGTTCGTCTCGTTCGTCCATCTTCGTCGTCCCATTAGATCCGTTGGCCTTCTTTGGACCAAGTTCGTCTCGTTCGTCCATCTTCGTCCTCCCATTAGATCCGTTCGCCTTCTTTGGACCAAGTTCGTCTCGTTCGTCCATCATCGTGCTTGCACTAGATCCGTTGGTCTTCTTTAGACCAAGTGCGTCTCGTTCGTCCATCATCGTGCTTGCATTAGATCCGTTGGCCTTCTTGGGACCAAGTTCGTCTCGTTCGTCCATCTTCGTGCTCGCATTAGATTCGTTGGCCTTCTTTGGACCAAGTTCGTCACGCTCGTCCATCTTCGTCCTTGCATTAGATCTGTTGGCCTTCTTTGGACCAAGTTCGTCTTGTTCGTCCATCATCGTGCTTGCATTAGATTCGTTGGCCTTATTTGGACCAAGTTCATCTCTTTAGTCCCACTTCGTCCTCCCATTTGATCCTTTGGCATTCTTTGTACCAAGTTCGTCTCGTTCGTCCATCTTCGTCGTCCCATTAGATCCGTTGGCCTTCTTTGGACCAAGTTCGTCTCGTTCGTCCATCATCGTGCTTGCATTAGATCCGTTGGCCTTCTTTGGACCAAGTTCCTCTCGTTCGTCCATCTTCGTCCTCGCATTAGATTCGTTGGCCTTCTTTGGACCAAGTTCGTCACGCTCGTCCATCTTCGTCCTCGCATTAGATCCGTTGGCCTTCTTTGGACCAAGTTCATCTCGTTCGTCCATGATCGTGCTTGCATTAGATCCGTTGGGCTTATTTGGACCAAGTTCATCTCTTTAGTCCCACTTCGTCCTCCTATTTGATCCTTTGGCATTCTTTGTACCAAGTTCGTCTCGTTCGTCCCTCTTCGTTGTCCCATTTGATCCGTTGGCCTTCTTTGGACCATGTTCGTCTCGTTTGTCCATCTTCGTCCTCCCGTTAGATCCGTTGGCCTTCTTTGGACCAAGTTCGTCTCATTCGTCCATGATCGTGCTTGCATTAGATCCGTTGGCCTTCTTTGCACCAAGTTCGTCACGCTCGTCCATCTTCGTTCTCGCATTAGATCCGTTGGCCTTCTTTGGACCAAGTTCGTCTCGTTCGTCCATGATCGAGCTTGCATTAGATCCATTGGCCTTATTTGGACCAAGTTCATCTCTTTAGTCCCACTTCGTCCTCCCATTTGATCCTTTGACATTCTTTCTACCAAGTTCGTCTCGGTCGTCCCTCTTCGTTGTCCCATTTGATCCGTTGGCCTTCTTTGGACCAAGTCCGTCTCGTTCGTCCATCTTCGTCCTCGCATTAGATCCGTCGGCCTTCTTTGGACCAAGTTCGTCTCGTTCGTCCATGATCGTGCTTGCATTAGATCCATTGGCCTTATTTGGACCAAGTTCATCTCTTTAGTCCCACTTCGTCCTCCCATTTGATCCTTTGACATTCTTTCTACCAAGTTCGTCTCGGTCGTCCCTCTTCGTTGTCCCATTTGATCCGTTGGCCTTCTTTGGACCAAGTCCGTCTCGTTCGTGCATCTTCGTCCTCGCATTAGATCCGTTGGCCTTCTTTGGACCAAGTTCGTCTCGTTCGTCCATCTTCGTCCTCGCATTAGGTCCGTTGGCCTTCTTTGGAACAAGTTCGTCTCGTTCGCCCATCATCGTGCTTGCATTAGATCCGTTGGCCTTCTTTGGACCAAGTTCGTCTCTTTAGTCCCACTTCGTCCTCCCATTTGATCCTTTGGCATTCTTTGTTTCATGTTCGTCTCGTTCGTCCATCTTCGTCGTCCCATTAGATCCGTTGGCCTTCTTTGGACCAAGTTCGTCTCGTTCGTCCATCTTCGTCCTCCCGTTAGATCCGTTGTCCCTCTGTGGACCAAGTTCGTCACGTTCGTCCATCTTAGTCCTCACATTAGATCCGTTGGCCTTCTTTGGACCAAATTCGTCTCGTTCGTCCATCATCGTGCTTGCATTAGATCCGTTGGCCTTCTTTGGACCAAGTTCATCTCTTTAGTCCCACTTCGTCCTCCCATTTGATCCTTTGGCATTCTTTGTACCAAGTTCGTCTCGTTCGTCCATGTTCGTCATCCCATTAGATCCGTTGGCCTTCTTTGGACCAAGTTCGTCTCGTTCGTCCATCTTCGTCCTCCCGTTAGATCCGTTGGTCTTCTTTGGACCAAGTTCGTCTCGTTCGTCCATCTTCGTCCTCCCGTTAGATCCGTTGGCCTTCTTTGGACCAAGTTCGTCTCGTTCGTCCATCTTCGTCCTCCCGTTAGATCCGTTGGCCTTCTTTGGACCAAGTTCGTCACGTTCGTCCATCTTCGTCCTCCCGTTAGATCCGTAGGCCTTCTTTGGACCAAATTCGTCTCGTTCGCCCATCATCGTGCTTGCATTAGATCCGTTGGCCTTCTTTGGACCAACTTCGTCTCTTTAGTCCAACTTCGTCCTCCCATTTGATCCTTTGGCATTCTTTGTTCCATGTTCGTCTCGTTCGTCCATCTTCGTCGTCCCATTAGATCCGTTGGCCTTCTTTGGACCAAGTTCGTCTCGTTCGTCCATCTTCGTCCTCCCGTTAGATCCGTTGGCCTTCTTTGGACCAAGTTCGTCTCGTTCGTCCATCTTCGTCCTCCCGTTAGATCCGTTGGCCTTCTTTGGACCAAGTTCGTCACGTTCGTCCATCTTCGTCCTCCCGTTAGATCCGTAGGCCTTCTTTGGACCAAGTTCGTCTCGTTCGCCCATCATCGTGCTTGCATTAGATCCGTTGGCCTTCTTTGGACCAACTTCGTCTCTTTAGTCCCACTTCGTCCTCCCATTTGATCCTTTGGCATTCTTTGTTCCATGTTCGTCTCGTTCGTCCATCTTCGTCGTCCCATTAGATCCGTTGGCCTTCTTTGGACCAAGTTCGTCTCGTTCGTCCATCTTCGTCCTCCCGTTAGATCCGTTGGCCTTCTTTGGACCAAGTTCGTCTCGTTCGTCCATCTTCGTCCTCCCGTTAGATCCGTTGGCCTTCTTTGGACCAAGTTCGTCACGTTCGTCCATCTTCGTCCTCCCGTTAGATCCGTAGGCCTTCTTTGGACCAAGTTCGTCACGTTTGTCCATCTTCGTCCTCGCATTAGATCCGTTGGCATTCTTTCGACCAAGTTCGTCTAGTTCCTCCATCTTCGTCTTCCCATTAGATCCGTTCGACTTCTATGTACCTAGTTCGTCTCGTTCGTCCATCTTCGTCCTCCCATTTGATTCGTTGGCCCTCTTTGTACCAAGTTCGTCTCGTTCGTCCCTCTTCGTCGTCCCATTAGATCCGTTGGCATTCTTTGGATCAAGTTCATCTCGTTCGTCCATCTTCGTCCTCCTGTTAGATCCGTTGGCCTTCTTTGGACCAAGTTCATCTCGTTCGTCCATCTTTGTCCTCGCATTAGATCCGTTTCCCTTCTTTGGACCAAGTTCGTCACGTTCGTCCATCTTCGTCCTCCCGTTAGATCCGTAGGCCTTCTTTGGACCAAGTTCGTCTCGTTCGTCCATCATCGTGCTTGCATTAGATCTGTTGGCATTCTTTGGACCAAGTTCGTCTCTTTAGTCCCACTTCGTGCTCCCATTTAATCCTTTGGCATTCTCTGTACCAAGTTCGTCTCTTTCGTCCATCTTCGTCGTCCCATTAGATCCGTTGGCCTTCTTTGGACCAAGTTCGTCTCGTTCGTCCATCATCGTGCTTGCATTAGATCCGTTGGCCTTCTTTGGAGCAAGTTCCTCTCGTTCGTCCATCTTCGTCCTCGCATTAGATTCGTTGACCTTCTTTGGACCAAGTTCGTAACGCTCGTCCATCTTCGTCCTCGCATTAGATCCGTTGGCCGTCGTTGGACCAAGTTCATCTCGTTTGTCCATGATAGTGCTTGCATTAGATCTGTTGGCCTTATTTGGACCAAGTTCATCTCTTTAGTCCTACTTCGTCCTCCCATTTAATCCTTCGGCATTCTTTGTACCAAGTTCGTCTCCTTCGTCCACTTCGTTGTCCCATTTGATCCGTTGGCCTTCTTTGGACCAAGTTCGTCTCGTTCGTCCATCTTCGTCCTCCCGTTAGATCCGTTGGCCTTCTTTGGACCAAGTTCGTCTCATTCGTCCGTGATCGTGCTTACATTAGATCCGTTGGCCTTCTTTGGACCTAGTTCGTCACGCTCATTCATCTTCGTCCTCGCATTAGATCCGTTGGCCTTCTTGGGACCAAGTTCGTCTCGTTCGTCCATGATCGTACTTGCATTAGATCCGTTGGCCTTATTTAGACCATGTTCATCTCTTTAGTCCCACTTCGTCCTCCCATTTGATCCTTTGGCATTCTTTCTGCCAAGTTCGTCTCGGTCGTCCCTCTTCGTTGTCCCATTTGATCCGTTGGCCTTCTTTGGACCAAGTCCGTCTCGTTCGTCCATCTTCGTCCTCCCGTTAGATCCGTTGGCCTTCTTTGGACCAAGTTCGTCTCGTTCGTCCATCTTCGTCCTCCCGTTAGATCCGTTGGCCTTCTTTGGACCAAGTTCGTCACGTTCGTCCATCTTCGTCCTCGCATTAGATACGTTGTCCTTCTTTAGAACAAGTTCGTCTCGTTCGCCCATCATCGTGCTTGCATTAGATTCGTTGGCCTTCTTTGGACCAACTTCGTCTCTTTAGTCCCACTTCGTCCTCCCATTTGATCCTTTGGCATTCTTTGTTCCATGTTCGTCTCGTTCGTCCATCTTCGTCGTCCCATTAGATCCGTTGGCCTTCTTTGGACCAAGTTCGTCTCGTTCGTCCATCTTCGTCCTCCCGTTAGATCCGTTGGCCTTCTTTGGACCAAGTTCGTCTCGTTCGCCCATCACCGTGCTTGCATTAGATCCGTTGGCCTTCTTTGGACCAAGTTCGTCTCTTTAGTCCCACTTCGTCCTCCCATTTGATCCTTTGGCATTCTTTGTTCCATGTTCGTCTCGTTCGTCCATCTTTGTCGTCCCATTAGATCCGTTGGCCTTCTTTGGACCAAGTTCGTCTCGTTCGTCCATCTTTGTCCTCCCGTTAGATCCGTTGGCCTTCTTTGGACCAAGTTCGTCTCGTTCGTCCATCTTCGTCCTCGCCCTAGATCCGTTGGCCTTCTTTGGACCAAGTTCGTCTCGTTCGTCCATCACCGTGCTTGCATTAGATCCATTGGCCTTCTTTGGACCAAGTTCATCTCTTTAGTTCCACTTCGTCCTCCCATTTGATCCTTTGGCATTCTTTGTACCAAGTTCGTCTCGTGGGTCCATATTCGTCGTTCCAATAGATCCGTTGGCCTTCTATGGACCAACTTCGTCTCGTTCGTCCATCATCGTGCTTGCATTAGATCCGTTGGCCTTCTTTGGACCAAGTTCGTCTCGTTCGTCCATCTTCGTGCTTGCATTAGATTCATTGGCCTTCTTTGGATCAAGTTCGTCACGCTCGTCCGTCTTTGTCCTCCCGTTAGATCCGTTGGCTTTCTTTGGACCAACTTCGTCTCGTTCGTCCATCATCGTGCTTGCCTTAGATCCGTTGGCCTTCTTTGGACCAGGTTCATCACGTTCGTCCATCTTCGTCCTTGCATTAGATCCGTTGGCCTTCTTTGGACCAAGTTCGTCTTGTTTGTCCGTCATCGTGCTTGCATTAGATCCGTTGGCGTTCTTTGGACCAAGTTCGTCTCTTTAGTCCCACTTCGTGCTCCCATTTGATCCTTTGGCATTCTTTGTACCAAGTTCATCTCGTTCATCCATCTTCGTCGTCCCATTAGATCCGTTGGCCTTCTTTGGACCAAGTTCGTCTCGTTCGTCCATCTTCGTCCTCCCGTTAGATCCGTTGGCCTTCTTTGGACCAAGTTCGTCTCGTTCGTCCATCATCGTGCTTGCATTAGATCCGTTGGCCTTCTTTGGACCAAGTTCGTCTCGTTCGTCCATCATCGTGCTTGCATTAGATCCGTTGGCCTTCTTTGGACCAAATTCGTATCGTTCGTCCATCATCGTGCTTGCATTAGATCCGTTGGCATTCTTTGTACCAAGTTCGTCTCGTTCGTCCATGTTCGTCGTCCCATTAGATCCGTTGGCCTTCTTTGGACCAAGTTCGTCTCGTTCATCCATCTTCGGCCTCCCATTACATCCATTGGCCTTCTTTGGACCAAGTTCGTCTCGTTCGTCCATGTTCGTTGTCCCATTAGATCCGTTGGCCTTCTTTGGACCAAGTTCGTCTCGTTCATCCATCTTCGTCCTCCCGTTAGATCCTTTGGCCTTCTTTGGACCAACTTCGTCTCGTTCGTCCATCTTCGTCCTCCCGTTAGATCCGTTGGCCTTCTTTGGACCAAGTTCGTCTCGTTCGTCCATCATCGTGCTTGCATTAGATCCGTTGGCCTTCTTTGGACCAAATTCGTATCGTTCGTCCATCATCGTGCTTGCATTAGATCCGTTGGCATTCTTTGTACCAAGTTCGTCTCGTTCATCCATCTTCGTCCTCCCATTAGATCCATTGGCCTTCTTTGAACCAAGTTCGTCTCGTTCGTCCATCTTCGTCCTCGCATTAGATCCGTTGGCCTTGTTTGGACTAGGTTCATCACGTTCGTCCATCTTCGTCCTCGTATTAGATCCGTTGGCCTTCTTTGGACCATGTTCGTCTCGTTCGTCTATCATCGTGCTTGCATTAGACCCGTTGGCATTCTTTGGACCAAGTTCGTCTCTTTAGTCCCACTTCGTGCTCCCTTTTGATCCTTTGGCATTCTTTGTACCAAGTTCATCTCGTTCGTCCATCTTCGTCGTCCCATTAGATCCGTTGGCCTTCTTTGGACCGAGTTCGTCACGCTCGTCCATCTTCGTCCTCGCATTAGATCCGTTGGCCTTCTTCGGACCAAGTTCGTCTCGTTCGTCCATGATCGTGCTTGCATTAATTCCGTTGGCCTTATTTGGACCAAGTTCATCTCTTTAGTCCCACTTCGTCCTCCCATTTGATCCTTTGGCATTCTTTCTACCAAGTTCGTCTCGGTCGTCCCTCTTCGTTGTCCCATTTGATCTGTTGGCCTTCTTTGGACCAAGTCCGTCTCGTTCGTCCATCTTCGTCCTCGCATTAGATCCGTTGGCCTTCTTTGGACCAAATTCGTCTCGTTCGTCCATCATCGTGCTTGCATTAGATCCGTTGGCCTTCTTTGGACCAAGTTCGTCTCGTTCGTCCATCACCGTGCTTGCATTAGATCCATTGGCCTTCTTTGGACCAAGTTCATCTCTTTAGTCCCACTTCGTCCTCCCATTTGATCCTTTGGCATTCTTTGTACCCAGTTCATCTCGTGGGTCCATATTCGTCGTCCCAATAGATCCGTTGACCTTCTTTGGACCAACTTCGCCTCGTTCGTCCATCATCGTGCTTTCATTAGATCCGTTGGCCTTCTTTGGATCAAGTTCGTCACGCTCGTCCATCTTCGTCCTCCCGTTAGATCCGTTGGCCTTGTTTGGACTAGGTTCATCACATTCGTCCGTCTTCGTCCTCGTATTAGATCCGTTGGCCTTCTTTGGACCATGTTCGTCTTGTTCGTCCATCCTCGTGCTTGCATTAGACCCGTTGGCATTCTTTGGACCAAGTTCGTCTCTTTAGTCCCACTTCGTGCTCCCTTTTGATCCTTTGGCATTCTTTGTACCAAGTTCATCTCGTTCGTCCATCTTCGTCGTCCCATTAGATCCGTTGGCCTTCTTTGGACCAAGTTCATCACGCTCGTCCATCTTCGTCCTCGCATTAGATCCGTTGGCCTTCTTTGGACCAAGTTCGTTTCGTTCATCCATGATCGTGCTTGCATTAGTTCCGTTGGCCTTATTTGGACCAAGTTCATCTCTTTAGTCCCACTTCGTCCTCCCGTTAGATCCGTTGGCCTTCTTTGGACCAAGTTCGTCTCGTTCGTCCATCTTCGTCCTCCCGTTAGATCCGTTGGCCTTCTTTGGACCAAGTTCATCACGTTCGTCCATCTTCGTCCTCGCGTTAGATCCGTTGGCCTTCTTTGGACCATGTTCGTCTCGTTCGTCCATCACCGTGCTTGCATTAGATCCATTGGCCTTCTTTGGACCAAGTTCATCTCTTTAGTCCCACTTCGTCCTCCCATTTGATCCTTTGGCATTCTTTGTACCAAGTTCGTCTCGTGGGTCCATATTAGTCGTCCCAATAGATCCGTTGACCTTCTTTGGACCAACTTCGCCTCGTTCGTCCATCATCGTGCTTGCATTAGATCCGTTGGCCTTCTTTGGATCAAGTTCGTCACGCTCGTCCATCTTCGTCCTCCCGTTAGATCCGTTGGCCTTCTTTGGACCAAGTTCGTCACGTTCGTCCATCTTCATCCTCGCATTAGATCCGTTGGCCTTCTTTGGACCAAGTTCGTCTCGTTCGCCCATCACCGTGCTTGCATTAGATCCGTTGGCCTTCTTTGGACCAAGTTCGTCTCTTTAGTCCCACTTCGTCCTCCCATTTGATCCTTTGGCATTCTTTGTTCCATGTTCGTCTCGTTCGTCCATCTTCGTCGTCCCATTTGATCCGTTGGCCTTCTTTGGACCAAGTTCGTCACGTTCGTCCATCTTCGTCCTCGCATTAGATCCGTTGGCCTTCTTTGGACCAAATTCGTCTCGTTCGTCCATCATCGTGCTTGCATTAGATCCGTTGGCCTTCTTTGGACCAAGTTCGTCTCGTTCGTCCATCACCGTGCTTGCATTAGATCCATTGGCCTTCTTTGGACCAAGTTCATCTCTTTAGTCCCACTTCGTCCTCCCATTTGATCCTTTGGCATTCTTTGTACCCAGTTCATCTCGGGGGTCCATATTCGTCGTCCCAATAGATCCGTTGACCTTCTTTGGACCAACTTCGCCTCGTTCGTCCATCATCGTGCTTGCATTAGATCCCTTGGCCTTCTTTGGATCAAGTTCGTCACGCTCGTCCATCTTCGTCCTCCCGTTAGATCCGTTGGCCTTGTTTGGACTAGGTTCATCACGTTCGTCCGTCTTCGTCCTCGTATTAGATCCGTTGGCCTTCTTTGGACCATGTTCGTCTCGTTCGTCCATCATCGTGCTTGCATTAGACCCGTTGGCATTCTTTGGACCAAGTTCGTCTCTTTAGTCCCACTTCGTGCTCCCTTTTGATCCTTTGGCATTCTTTGTACCAAGTTCATCTCGTTCGTCCATCTTCGTCGTCCCATTAGATCCGTTGGCCTTCTTTGGACCAAGTTCATCACGCTCGTCCATCTTCGTCCTCACATTAGATCCGTTGGCCTTCTTTGGACCAAGTTCGTTTCGTTCGTCCATGATCGTGCTTGCATTAGTTCCGTTGGCCTTATTTGGACCAAGTTCATCTCTTTAGTCCCACTTCGTCCTCCCGCTAGATCCGTTGGCCTTCTTTGGACCAAGTTCGTCTCGTTCGTCCATCTTCGTCCTCCCGTTAGATCCGTTGGCCTTCTTTGGACCAAGTTGGTCTCGTTCGTCCATCTTCGTCCTCGCATTAGATCCGTTGGCCTTCTTTGGACCAGGTTCATCACGTTCGTCCATCTTCGTCCTCGCGTTAGATCCGTTGGCCTTCTTTGGACCATGTTCGTCTCGTTCGTCCATCACCGTGCTTGCATTAGATCCATTGGCCTTCTTTGGACCAAGTTCATCTCTTTAGTCCCACTTCGTCCTCCCATTTGATCCTTTGGCATTCTTTGTACCAAGTTCGTCTCGTGGGTCCATATTCGTCGTCCCAATAGATCCGTTGACCTTCTTTGGACCAACTTCGCCTCGTTCGTCCATCATCGTGCTTGCATTAGATCCGTTGGCCTTCTTTGGATCAAGTTCGTCACGCTCGTCCATCTTCGTCCTCCCGTTAGATCCGTTGGCCGTCTTTGGACCAAGTTCGTCACGTTCGTCCATCTTCGTCCTCGCATTAGATCCGTTGGCCTTCTTTGGACCATGTTCGTCTCGTTCGCCCATCACCGTGCTTGCATTAGATCCGTTGGCCTTCTTTGGACCAAGTTCGTCTCTTTAGTCCCACTTCGTCCTCCCATTTGATCCTTTGGCATTCTTTGTTCCATGTTCGTCTCGTTCGTCCATCTTCGTCGTCCCATTAGATCCGTTGGCCTTCTTTGGACCAAGTTCGTCTCGTTCGTCCATCTTCGTCCTCCCGTTAGATTCGTTGGCCTTCTTTGGACCAAGTTCGTCTCGTTCGTCCATCTTCGTCCTCGCCCTAGATCCGTTGGCCTTCTTTGGACCAAGTTCGTCTCGTTCGTCCATCACCGTGCTTGCATTAGATCCATTGGCCTTCTTTGGACCAAGTTCATCTCTTTAGTTCAACTTCGTCCTCCCATTTGATCCTTTGGCATTCTTTGTACCAAGTTCGTCTCGTGGGTCCATATTCGTCGTCCCAATAGATCCGTTGGCCTTCTATGGACCAACTTCGTCTCGTTCGTCCATCATCGTGCTTGCATTAGATCCGTTGGCCTTCTTTGGACCAAGTTCGTCTCGTTCGTCCATCTTCGTGCTTGCATTAGATTCGTTGGCCTTCTTTGGATCAAGTTCGTCACGCTCGTCCATCTTTGTCCTCCCGTTAGATCCGTTGGCTTTCTTTGGACCATCTTCGTCTCGTTCGTCCATCATCGTGCTTGCCTTAGATCCGTTGGCCTTCTTTGGACCAAGTTCATCACGTTCGTCCATCTTCGTCCTTGCATTAGATCCGTTGGCCTTCTTTGGACCAAGTTCGTCTCGTTCATCCATCTTCGTCCTCCCGTTAGATCCATTGGCCTTCTTTCGACCAAGTTCGTCTCGTTCGTCCATCTTCGTCCTCCCGTTAGATCCGTTGGCCTTCTTTGGACCAGGTTTCTCACGTTCGTCCATCTTCGTCCTCGCATTAGATCCGTTGGCCTTCTTTGGACCATGTTCGTCTCGTTCGTCCATCATCGTGCTTGCATTAGACCCGTTGGCATTCTTTGGACCAAGTTCGTCTCTTTAGTCCCACTTCGTGCTCCCTTTTGATCCTTTGGCATTCTTTGTACCAAGTTCATCTCGTTCCTCCATCTTCGTCGTCCCGTTAGATCCGTTGGCCTTCTTTGGACCAAGTTCATCTCGTTCGTCCATCTTCGTCCTCCCGTTAGATCCGTTGGCCTTCTTTGGACCAAGTTTTCTCGTTCGTCCATCACCATGCTTGCATTAGATCCGTTGGCCTTCTTTGGACCAAGTTCGTCTCGTTCGTCCATCTTCGTCGTCGCATTAGATTCGTTGGCCTTCTTTGGATCAAGTTCGTCACGCTCGTCCATCTTCGTCCTCGGATTAGATCCGTTGGCCTTCTTTTGAAAAAGTTCATCTCGTTCGCCCATCTTCGTCCTCCCGTTAGATCCGTTGGCCTTCTTTGGACCAAGTTCGTCTCGTTCATCCATCTTCGTCCTCCCGTTAGATCCATTGGCCTTCTTTCGACCAAGTTCGTCTCGTTCGTCCATCTTCGTCCTCCCGTTAGATCCGTTGGCCTTCTTTGGACCAGGTTTCTCACGTTCGTCCATCTTCGTCCTCGCATTAGATCCGTTGGCCTTCTTTGGACCATGTTCGTCTCGTTCGTCCATCATCGTGCTTGCATTAGACCCGTTGGCATTCTTTGGACCAAGTTCGTCTCTTTAGTCCCACTTCGTGCTCCCTTTTGATCCTTTGGCATTCTTTGTACCAAGTTCATCTCGTTCCTCCATCTTCGTCGTCCCGTTAGATCCGTTGGCCTTCTTTGGACCAAGTTCATCTCGTTCGTCCATCTTCGTCCTCCCGTTAGATCCGTTGGCCTTCTTTGGACCAAGTTTTCTCGTTCGTCCATCACCATGCTTGCATTAGATCCGTTGGCCTTCTTTGGACCAAGTTCGTCTCGTTCGTCCATCTTCGTCGTCGCATTAGATTCGTTGGCCTTCTTTGGATCAAGTTCGTCATGCTCGTCCATCTTCGTCCTCGGATTAGATCCGTTGGCCTTCTTTTGAAAAAGTTCATCTCGTTCGCCCATCTTCGTCCTCCCGTTAGATCCGTTGGCCTTCTTTGGACCAACTTCGTCTCGTTCGTCCATCATCGTGCTTGGATTAGATCCGTTGGCCTTCTTTGGACCAAGTTCGTCTTGTTCGTCCATCTTCGTCCTCGCATTAGATTCGTTGGCCTTCTTTGGATCAAGTTCGTCACGTTCGTCCATCTTCGTCCTCGCATTAGATCCGTTGGCCTTCTTTGTACCTAGTTCGTCTTGTGCGTCCATCATCGTGCTTGCATTAGATCCGTTGGCATTCTTTGGACCAAGTTCGTCACTTTAGGGCCACTTCGTGATCCCATTTGATCCTTTGGCATTCTTTGTACCAAGTTCATCTCGTTCGTCCATCTTCGTCGTCCCATTAGATCCGTTGGCCTTCTTGGGACCAAGTTCGTCTCGTTCGTCCATCTTCGTCCTCCCGTTAGATCCGTTGGCCTTCTTTGGACCAAATTCGTCTCGTTCGTCCATCATCGTGCTTGCATTAGATCCGTTGGCCTTCTTTGGACCAAGTTCATCTCTTTAGTCCCACTTCGTCCTCCCATTTGATCCTTTGGCATTCTTTGTACCAAGTTCGTCTCGTTCGTCCATGTTCGTCGTCCCATTAGATCCGTTGGCTTTCTTTGGACCAAGTTCGTCTCGTTCGTCCATCTTCGTCCTCCCGTTAGATCCGTTGGCCTTCTTTGGACCAAGTTCGTCTCGTTCGTCCATCATCGTGCTTGCATTAGACCCGTTGGCATTCTTTGGACCAAGTTCGTCACGCACGTCCATCTTCGTCCTCGCATTAGATTCGTTGGCCTTCTTTGGACCAAGTTCGTCTCGTTCGTCCATCTTCGTCCTCCCGTTAGATCCGTTGGCCTTCTTTGGACCAAGTTCCTCTCGTTCGTCCATCTTCGTCCTCGCATTAGATCTGTTGGCCTTCTTTGGACCAGGTTCATCACGTTCGTCCATCTTCGTCCTCGCATTAGATCCGTTGGCCTACTTTGGACCAAGTTCATCTTGTTCGTCCATCATCGTGCTTGCATTAGATCCGTTGGCATTCTTTGGACCAAGTTCGTCTCTTTAGTGCCACTTGGTGATCCCATTTGATCCTTTGGCATTCTTTGTACCAAGTTCATCTCGTTCGTCCATCTTCGTCGTCCCATTAGATCCGTTGGCCTTCTTTGGACCAAGTTCGTCTCGTTCGTCCATCTTCGTCCTCCCGTTAGATCCGTTGGCCTTCTTTGGACCAAGTTCATCTCGTTCGTCCATCATCGTGCTTGCATTAGATCCGTTGGCCTTCTTTGGACCAAGTTCGTCTCGTTCGTCCATCTTCGTCCTCGCATTAGATTCGTTGGCCTTGTTTGGACCAAGTTCGTCACGCTCGTCCATCTTCGTCCTCGCATTAGATCCGTTGGCCTTCTTTGGACCAACTTCGTCTCGTTCGTCCATCATCGTGCTTGCATTAGATCCGTTGGCCTTCTTTGGACCAAGTTCGTCTTGTTCGTCCATCTTCGTCCTCGCATTAGATTCGTTGGCCTTCTTTGGATCAAGTTCGTCACGCTCGTCCATCTTCGTCCTCCCGTTAGATCCATTGGCCTTCTTTGGACCAATTTCGTCTCGTTCGTCCATCTTCGTCCTCCCGTTAGATCCGTTGGCCTTCTTTGGACCAAGTTCGTCTCGTTCGTCCATCATCGTTCCTGCATTAGACCCGTTGGCATTCTTTGGACCAAGTTCGTCACGCTCGTCCATCTTCGTCCTCGCATTAGATCCGTTGGCCTTCTTTGGACCAACTTCGTCTCGTTCGTCCATCATCGTGCTTGCATTAGATCCGTTGGCCTTCTTTGGACCAAGTTCGTCTTGTTCGTCCATCTTCGTCCTCGCATTAGATTCGTTGGCCTTCTTTGGATCAAGTTCGTCACGCTCGTCCATCTTCGTCCTCCCGTTAGATCCATTGGCCTTCTTTGGACCAAGTTCGTCTCGTTCGTCCATCTTCGTCCTCCCGTTAGATCCGTTGGCCTTCTTTGGACCAGGTTCATCACGTTCGTCCATCTTCGTCCTCCCGTTAGATCCGTTGGCCTTCTTTGGACCAGGTTCATCACGTTCGTCCATCTTCATCCTCACATTAGATCCGTTGGCCTTCTTTGGACCAAGTTCATCTGGTTCGTCCATCATCGTGCTTGCATTAGATCCGTTGGCATTCTTTGGACCAAGTTCGTCTCGTTCGTCCATCTTCGTCCTCGCAGTAGATTCGTTGGCCTTCTTTGGACCAAGTTCGTCACGCTCGTCCATCTTCGTCCTCGCATTAGATCCGTTGGCCTTCTTTTTACCAACTTCGTCTCGTTCGTCCATCTTCGTCCTCGCATTAGATCCGTTGGCCTTCTTTGGACCAGGTTCATCACGTTCGTCCATCTTCGTCCTCGCATTAGATCCGTTGGCCTTCTTTGGACCAAGTTCATCTTGTTCGTCCATCATCGTGCTTGCATTAGATCCGTTGGCATTCTTTGGACCAAGTTCGTCTCTTCAGTGCCACTTCGTGATCCCATTTGATCCTTTGGCATTCTTTGTACCAATTTCATCTCGTTCGTCCATCTTCGTCGTCCCATTAGATCCGTTGGCCTTCTTTGGACCAAGTTCGTCTCGTTCGTCCATCTTCGTCCTCCCGTTAGATCCGTTGGCCTTCTTTGGACCAAGTTCGTCTCGTTCGTCCATCATCGTGCTTGCATTAGATCCGTTGGCCTTCTTTGGACCAAGTTCGTCTCGTTCGTCCATCTTCGTCCTCGCATTAGATTCGTTGGCCTTGTTTGGACCAAGTTCGTCACGCTCGTCCATCTTCGTCCTCGCATTAGATCAGTTGGCCTTCTTTGGACCAACTTCGTCTCGTTCGTCCATCATCGTGCTTGCATTAGATCCGTTGGCCTTCTTTGGACCAAGTTCGTCTTGTTCGTCCATCTTCGTCCTCGCATTAGATTCGTTGGCCTTCTTTGGATCAAGTTCGTCACGCTCGTCCATCTTCGTCCTCCCGTTAGATCCATTGGCCTTCTTTGGACCAAGTTCGTCTCGTTCGTCCATCTTCGTCCTCCCGTTAGATCCGTTGGCCTTCTTTGGACCAGGTTCATCACGTTCGTCCATCTTCGTCCTCCCGTTAGATCCGTAGGCCTTCTTTGGACCAGGTTCATCACGTTCGTCCATCTTCATCCTCACATTAGATCCGTTGGCCTTCTTTGGACCAAGTTCATCTTGTTCGTCCATCATCGTGCTTGCATTAGATCCGTTGGCATTCTTTGGACCAAGTTCGTCTCGTTCGTCCATCTTCGTCCTCGCAGTAGATTCGTTGGCCTTCTTTGGACCAAGTTCGTCACGCTCGTCCATCTTCGTCCTCGCATTAGATGCGTTGGCCTTCTTTTTACCAACTTCGTCTCGTTCGTCCACCATCGTGCTTGCATTAGATCCGTTGGCCTTCTTTGGACCAAGTTCGTCTTGTTCGTCCATCTTCGTCCTCGGATTAGATTCGTTGGCCTTCTTAGGATCAAGTTCTTCATGCTCGTCCATCTTCGTCCTCCCGTTAGATCCATTGGCCTTCTTTGGACCAAGTTCGTCTCGTTCGTCCATCTTCGTCCTCCCGTTAGATCCGTTGGCCTTCTTTGGACCAGGTTCATCACGTTCGTCCATCTTCGTCCTCCCGTTAGATCCGTTGGCCTTCTTTGGACCAGGTTCATCACGTTCGTCCATCTTCATCCTCACATTAGATCCGTTGGCCTTCTTTGGACCAAGTTCATCTTGTTCGTCCATCATCGTGCTTGCATTAGATCCGTTGGCATTCTTTGGACCAAGTTCGTCTCGTTCGTCCATCTTCGTCCTCGCAGTAGATTCGTTGGCCTTCTTTGGACCAAGTTCGTCACGCTCGTCCATCTTCGTCCTCGCATTAGATCCGTTGGCCTTCTTTTTACCAACTTCGTCTCGTTCGTCCATCTTCGTCCTCGCATTAGATCCGTTGGCCTTCTTTGGACCAGGTTCATCACGTTCGTCCATCTTCGTCCTCGCATTAGATCCGTTGGCCTTCTTTGGACCAAGTTCATCTTGTTCGTCCATCATCGTGCTTGCATTAGATCCGTTGGCATTCTTTGGACCAAGTTCGTCTCTTCAGTGCCACTTCGTGATCCCATTTGATCCTTTGGCATTCTTTGTACCAATTTCATCTCGTTCGTCCATCTTCGTCGTCCCATTAGATCCGTTGGCCTTCTTTGGACCATGTTCGTCCATCTTCGTCCTCCCGTTAGATCCGTTGGCCTTCTTTGGACCAAGTTCGTCTCGTTCGTCCATCATCGTGCTTGCATTAGATCCGTTGGCCTTCTTTGGACCAAGTTCGTCTCGTTCGTCCATCTTCGTCCTCGCATTAGATTCGTTGGCCTTTTTTGGACCAAGTTCGTCACGCTCGTCCATCTTCGTCCTCGCATTAGATCAGTTGGCCTTCTTTGGACCAACTTCGTCTCGTTCGTCCATCATCGTGCTTGCATTAGATCCGTTGGCCTTCTTTGGACCAAGTTCGTCTTGTTCGTCCATCTTCGTCCTCGCATTAGATTCGTTGGCCTTCTTTGGATCAAGTTCGTCACGCTCGTCCATCTTCGTCCTCCCGTTAGATCCATTGGCCTTCTTTGGACCAAATTCGTCTCGTTCGTCCATCTTCGTCCTCCCGGTAGATCCGTTGGCCTTCTTTGGACCAGGTTCATCACGTTCGTCCATCTTCGTCCTCCCGTTAGATCCGTAGGCCTTCTTTGGACCAGGTTCATCACGTTCGTCCATCTTCATCCTCACATTAGATCCGTTGGCCTTCTTTGGACCAAGTTCATCTTGTTCGTCCATCATCGTGCTTGCATTAGATCCGTTGGCATTCTTTGGACCAAGTTCGTCTCGTTCGTCCATCTTCGTCCTCGCAGTAGATTCGTTGGCCTTCTTTGGACCAAGTTCGTCACGCTCGTCCATCTTCGTCCTCGCATTAGATGCGTTGGCCTTCTTTTTACCAACTTCGTCTCGTTCGTCCACCATCGTGCTTGCATTAGATCCGTTGGCCTTCTTTGGACCAAGTTCGTCTTGTTCGTCCATCTTCGTCCTCGGATTAGATTCGTTGGCCTTCTTAGGATCAAGTTCTTCACGCTCGTCCATCTTCGTCCTCCCGTTAGATCCATTGGCCTTCTTTGGACCAAGTTCGTCTCGTTCGTCCATCTTCGTCCTCCCGTTAGATCCGTTGGCCTTCTTTGGACCAAGTTCGTCTCGTTCGTCCATCATCGTGCCTGCATTAGACCCGTTGGCATTCTTTGGACCAAGTTCGTCACGCTCGTCCATCTTCGTCCTCGCATTAGATCCGTTGGCCTTCTTTGGACCAACTTCGTCTCGTTCGTCCATCATCGTGCTTGCATTAGATCCGTTGGCCTTCTTTGGACCAAGTTCGTCTCGTTCGTTCATCTTCGTCCTCCCGTTAGATCCGTTGGCCTTCTTTGGACCAACTTCGTCTCGTTCGTCCATCTTCGTCCTCGCATTAGATCCGTTGGCCTTCTTTGGACCAAGTTCGTCTCTTTAGTCCCACTTTGTGCTCCCTTTTGATCCTTTGGCATTCTTTGTACCAAGTTCATCTCGTTCGTCCATCTTCGTCGTCCCATTAGATCCGTTGGCCTTCTTTGGGCCAAGTTCATCTCGTTCGTCCATCTTCGTCCTCCCGTTAGATCCGTTGGTCTTCTTTGGATGAAGTTCGTCTCGTTCGTCCATCTTCGTCCTCCCGTTAGATCCGTTGGCCTTCTTTGGACCAAGTTCTTCTCGTTCGTCCATCACCGTGCTTGCATTAGATCCGTTGGCCTTCTTTGTACCAAGTTCGTCTCGTTCATCCATCTTCGTCGTCGCATTAGATTCGTTGGCCTTCTTTGGATCAAGTTCGTCACGCTCGTCCATCTTCGTCCTCCCGTTAGATCCATTGGCCTTCTTTGGACCAAGTTCGTCTCGTTCGTCCATCTTCGTCCTCCCGTTAGATCCGTTGGCCTTCTTTGGACCAGGTTCATCACGTTCGTCCATCTTCGTCCTCCCGTTAGATCCGTTGGCCTTCTTTGGACCAGGTTCATCACGTTCGTCCATCTTCATCCTCACATTAGATCCGTTGGCCTTCTTTGGACCAACTTCGTCTCGTTCGTCCATCATCGTGCTTGCATTAGATCCGTTGGCCTTCTTTGGACCAAGTTCGTCTTGTTCGTCCATCTTCGTCCTCGCATTAGATTCGTTGGCCTTCTTTGGATCAAGTTCGTCTCGTTCGTCCATCTTCGTCCTCCCGTTAGATCCGTTGGCCTTCTTTGGACCAGGTTCATCACGTTCGTCCATCTTCGTCCTCCCGTTAGATCCGTTGGCCTTCTTTGGACCAGGTTCATCACGTTCGTCCATCTTCATCCTCACATTAGATCCGTTGGCCTTCTTTGGACCAAGTTCATCTTGTTCGTCCATCATCGTGCTTGCATTAGATCCGTTGGCATTCTTTGGACCAAGTTCGTCTCGTTCGTCCATCTTCGTCCTCGCAGTAGATTCGTTGGCCTTCTTTGGACCAAGTTCGTCACGCTCGTCCATCTTCGTCCTCGCATTAGATCCGTTGGCCTTCTTTTTACCAACTTCGTCTCGTTCGTCCATCTTCGTCCTCGCATTAGATCCGTTGGCCTTCTTTGGACCAGGTTCATCACGTTCGTCCATCTTCGTCCTCGCATTAGATCCGTTGGCCTTCTTTGGACCAAGTTCATCTTGTTCGTCCATCATCGTGCTTGCATTAGATCCGTTGGCATTCTTTGGACCAAGTTCGTCTCTTCAGTGCCACTTCGTGATCCCATTTGATCCTTTGGCATTCTTTGTACCAAGTTCATCTCGTTCGTCCATCTTCGTCGTCCCATTAGATCCGTTGGCCTTCTTTGGACCAAGTTCGTCTCGTTCGTCCATCTTCGTCCTCCCGTTAGATCCGTTGGCCTTCTTTGGACCAACTTCGTCTCGTTCGTCCATCTTCGTCCTCGCATTAGATCCGTTGGCCTTCTTTGGACCAAGTTCGTCTCTTTAGTCCCACTTCGTGCTCCCTTTTGATCCTTTGGCATTCTTTGTACCAATTTCATCTCGTTCGTCCATCTTCGTCGTCCCATTAGATCCGTTGGCCTTCTTTGGGCCAAGTTCATCTCGTTCGTCCATCTTCGTCCTCCCGTTAGATCCGTTGGTCTTCTTTGGATGAAGTTCGTGTCGTTCGTCCATCTTCGTCCTCTTGTTAGATCCGTTGGCCTTCTTTGGACCAAGTTCTTCTCGTTCGTCCATCACCGTGCTTGCATTAGATCCGTTGGCCTTCTTTGTACCAAGTTCGTCTCGTTCGTCCATCTTCGTCGTCGCATTAGATTCGTTGGCCTTCTTTGGATCAAGTTCGTCACGCTCGTCCATCTTCGTCCTCCCGTCAGATCCATTGGCCTTCTTTGGACCAAGTTCGTCTCGTTCGTCCATCTTCGTCCTCCCGTTAGATCCGTTGGCCTTCTTTGGACCAGGTTCATCACGTTCGTCCATCTTCGTCCTCCCGTTAGATCCGTTGGCCTTCTTTGGACCAGGTTCATCACGTTCGTCCATCTTCATCCTCACATTAGATCCGTTGGCCTTCTTTGGACCAAGTTCATCTTGTTCGTCCATCATCGTGCTTGCATTAGATCCGTTGGCATTCTTTGGACCAAGTTCGTCTCTTCAGTGCCACTTCGTGATCCCATTTGATCCTTTGGCATTCTTTGTACCAATTTCATCTCGTTCGTCCATCTTCGTCGTCCCATTAGATCCGTTGGCCTTCTTTGGACCATGTTCGTCCATCTTCGTCCTCCCGTTAGATCCGTTGGCCTTCTTTGGACCAAGTTCGTCTCGTTCGTCCATCATCGTGCTTGCATTAGATCCGTTGGCCTTCTTTGGACCAAGTTCGTCTCGTTCGTCCATCTTCGTCCTCGCATTAGATTCGTTGGCCTTTTTTGGACCAAGTTCGTCACGCTCGTCCATCTTCGTCCTCGCATTAGATCAGTTGGCCTTCTTTGGACCAACTTCGTCTCGTTCGTCCATCATCGTGCTTGCATTAGATCCGTTGGCCTTCTTTGGACCAAGTTCGTCTTGTTCGTCCATCTTCGTCCTCGCATTAGATTCGTTGGCCTTCTTTGGATCAAGTTCGTCACGCTCGTCCATCTTCGTCCTCCCGTTAGATCCATTGGCCTTCTTTGGACCAAATTCGTCTCGTTCGTCCATCTTCGTCCTCCCGGTAGATCCGTTGGCCTTCTTTGGACCAGGTCATCACGTTCGTCCATCTTCGTCCTCCCGTTAGATCCGTAGGCCTTCTTTGGACCAGGTTCATCACGTTCGTCCATCTTCATCCTCACATTAGATCCGTTGGCCTTCTTTGGACCAAGTTCATCTTGTTCGTCCATCATCGTGCTTGCATTAGATCCGTTGGCATTCTTTGGACCAAGTTCGTCTCGTTCGTCCATCTTCGTCCTCGCAGTAGATTCGTTGGCCTTCTTTGGACCAAGTTCGTCACGCTCGTCCATCTTCGTCCTCGCATTAGATGCGTTGGCCTTCTTTTTACCAACTTCGTCTCGTTCGTCCACCATCGTGCTTGCATTAGATCCGTTGGCCTTCTTTGGACCAAGTTCGTCTTGTTCGTCCATCTTCGTCCTCGGATTAGATTCGTTGGCCTTCTTAGGATCAAGTTCTTCACGCTCGTCCATCTTCGTCCTCCCGTTAGATCCATTGGCCTTCTTTGGACCAAGTTCGTCTCGTTCGTCCATCTTCGTCCTCCCGTTAGATCCGTTGGCCTTCTTTGGACCAAGTTCGTCTCGTTCGTCCATCATCGTGCCTGCATTAGACCCGTTGGCATTCTTTGGACCAAGTTCGTCACGCTCGTCCATCTTCGTCCTCGCATTAGATCCGTTGGCCTTCTTTGGACCAACTTCGTCTCGTTCGTCCATCATCGTGCTTGCATTAGATCCGTTGGCCTTCTTTGGACCAAGTTCGTCTCGTTCGTTCATCTTCGTCCTCCCGTTAGATCCGTTGGCCTTCTTTGGACCAACTTCGTCTCGTTCGTCCATCTTCGTCCTCGCATTAGATCCGTTGGCCTTCTTTGGACCAAGTTCGTCTCTTTAGTCCCACTTTGTGCTCCCTTTTGATCCTTTGGCATTCTTTGTACCAAGTTCATCTCGTTCGTCCATCTTCGTCGTCCCATTAGATCCGTTGGCCTTCTTTGGGCCAAGTTCATCTCGTTCGTCCATCTTCGTCCTCCCGTTAGATCCGTTGGTCTTCTTTGGATGAAGTTCGTCTCGTTCGTCCATCTTCGTCCTCCCGTTAGATCCGTTGGCCTTCTTTGGACCAAGTTCTTCTCGTTCGTCCATCACCGTGCTTGCATTAGATCCGTTGGCCTTCTTTGTACCAAGTTCGTCTCGTTCATCCATCTTCGTCGTCGCATTAGATTCGTTGGCCTTCTTTGGATCAAGTTCGTCACGCTCGTCCATCTTCGTCCTCCCGTTAGATCCATTGGCCTTCTTTGGACCAAGTTCGTCTCGTTCGTCCATCTTCGTCCTCCCGTTAGATCCGTTGGCCTTCTTTGGACCAGGTTCATCACGTTCGTCCATCTTCGTCCTCCCGTTAGATCCGTTGGCCTTCTTTGGACCAGGTTCATCACGTTCGTCCATCTTCATCCTCACATTAGATCCGTTGGCCTTCTTTGGACCAACTTCGTCTCGTTCGTCCATCATCGTGCTTGCATTAGATCCGTTGGCCTTCTTTGGACCAAGTTCGTCTTGTTCGTCCATCTTCGTCCTCGCATTAGATTCGTTGGCCTTCTTTGGATCAAGTTCGTCTCGTTCGTCCATCTTCGTCCTCCCGTTAGATCCGTTGGCCTTCTTTGGACCAGGTTCATCACGTTCGTCCATCTTCGTCCTCCCGTTAGATCCGTTGGCCTTCTTTGGACCAGGTTCATCACGTTCGTCCATCTTCATCCTCACATTAGATCCGTTGGCCTTCTTTGGACCAAGTTCATCTTGTTCGTCCATCATCGTGCTTGCATTAGATCCGTTGGCATTCTTTGGACCAAGTTCGTCTCGTTCGTCCATCTTCGTCCTCGCAGTAGATTCGTTGGCCTTCTTTGGACCAAGTTCGTCACGCTCGTCCATCTTCGTCCTCGCATTAGATCCGTTGGCCTTCTTTTTACCAACTTCGTCTCGTTCGTCCATCTTCGTCCTCGCATTAGATCCGTTGGCCTTCTTTGGACCAGGTTCATCACGTTCGTCCATCTTCGTCCTCGCATTAGATCCGTTGGCCTTCTTTGGACCAAGTTCATCTTGTTCGTCCATCATCGTGCTTGCATTAGATCCGTTGGCATTCTTTGGACCAAGTTCGTCTCTTCAGTGCCACTTCGTGATCCCATTTGATCCTTTGGCATTCTTTGTACCAAGTTCATCTCGTTCGTCCATCTTCGTCGTCCCATTAGATCCGTTGGCCTTCTTTGGACCAAGTTCGTCTCGTTCGTCCATCTTCGTCCTCCCGTTAGATCCGTTGGCCTTCTTTGGACCAACTTCGTCTCGTTCGTCCATCTTCGTCCTCGCATTAGATCCGTTGGCCTTCTTTGGACCAAGTTCGTCTCTTTAGTCCCACTTCGTGCTCCCTTTTGATCCTTTGGCATTCTTTGTACCAATTTCATCTCGTTCGTCCATCTTCGTCGTCCCATTAGATCCGTTGGCCTTCTTTGGGCCAAGTTCATCTCGTTCGTCCATCTTCGTCCTCCCGTTAGATCCGTTGGTCTTCTTTGGATGAAGTTCGTGTCGTTCGTCCATCTTCGTCCTCTTGTTAGATCCGTTGGCCTTCTTTGGACCAAGTTCTTCTCGTTCGTCCATCACCGTGCTTGCATTAGATCCGTTGGCCTTCTTTGTACCAAGTTCGTCTCGTTCGTCCATCTTCGTCGTCGCATTAGATTCGTTGGCCTTCTTTGGATCAAGTTCGTCACGCTCGTCCATCTTCGTCCTCCCGTCAGATCCATTGGCCTTCTTTGGACCAAGTTCGTCTCGTTCGTCCATCTTCGTCCTCCCGTTAGATCCGTTGGCCTTCTTTGGACCAGGTTCATCACGTTCGTCCATCTTCGTCCTCCCGTTAGATCCGTTGGCCTTCTTTGGACCAGGTTCATCACGTTCGTCCATCTTCATCCTCACATTAGATCCGTTGGCCTTCTTTGGACCAACTTCGTCTCGTTCGTCCATCATCGTGCTTGCATTAGATCCGTTGGCCTTCTTTGGACCAAGTTCGTCTTGTTCGTCCATCTTCGTCCTCCCGTTAGATCCGTTGGCCTTCTTTGGACCAAGTTCGTCTCGTTCGTCCATCATCGTGCTTGCATTAGACCCGTTGGCATTCTTTGGACCAAGTTCGTCACGCTCGTCCATCTTCGTCCTCGCATTAGATCCGTTGGCCTTCTTTGGACCAACTTCGTCTCGTTCGTCCATCATCGTGCTTGCATTAGATCCGTTGGCCTTCTTTGGACCAAGTTCGTCTCGTTCGTCCATCTTCGTCCTCGCATTAGATTCGTTGGCCTTCTTTGGATCAAGTTCGTCACGCTCGTCCATCTTCGTCCTCCCGTTAGATCCATTGGCCTTCTTTGGACCAAGTTCGTCTCGTTCGTCCATCTTCGTCCTCCCGTTAGATCCGTTGGCCTTCTTTGGACCAGGTTCATCACGTTCGTCCATCTTCATCCTCCCGTTAGATCCGTTGGCCTTCTTTGGATCAGGTTCATCACGTTCGTCCATCTTCATCCTCACATTAGATCCGTTGGCCTTCTTTGGACCAAGTTCATCTTGTTCGTCCATCATCGTGCTTGCATTAGATCCGTTGGCATTCTTTGGACCAAGTTCGTCTCGTTCGTCCATCTTCGTCCTCGCAGTAGATTCGTTGGCCTTCTTTGGACCAAGTTCGTCACGCTCGTCCATCTTCGTCCTCGCATTAGATCCGTTGGCCTTCTTTTTACCAACTTCGTCTCGTTCGTCCATCTTCGTCCTCGCATTAGATCCGTTGGCCTTCTTTGGACCAGGTTCATCACGTTCGTCCATCTTCGTCCTCGCATTAGATCCGTTGGCCTTCTTTGGACCAAGTTCATCTTGTTCGTCCATCATCGTGCTTGCATTAGATTCGTTGGCATTCTTTGGACCAAGTTCGTCTCTTCAGTGCCACTTCGTGATCCCATTTGATCCTTTGGCATTCTTTGTACCAAGTTCATCTCGTTCGTCCATCTTCGTCGTCCCATTAGATCCGTTGGCCTTCTTTGGACCAAGTTCGTCTCGTTCGTCCATCTTCGTCCTCCCGTTAGATCCGTTGGCCTTCTTTGGACCAAGTTCGTCTCGTTCGTCCATCATCGTGCTTGCATTAGATCCGTTGGCCTTCTTTGTACCTAGTTCGTCTCGTTCGTCCATCTTCGTCCTCGCATTAGATTCGTTGGCCTTGTTTGGACCAAGTTCGTCACGGTCGTCCATCTTCGTCCTCGCATTAGATCCGTTGGCCTTCTTTGGACCAACTTCGTCTCGTTCGTCCATCATCGTGCTTGCATTAGATCCGTTGGCCTTCTTTGGACTAAGTTCGTCTTGTTCGTCCATCTTCGTCCTCGCATTAGATTCGTTGGCCTTCTTTGGATCAAGTTCGTCACGCTCGTCCATCTTCGTCCTCCCGTTAGATCCATTGGCCTTCTTTGGACCAAGTTCGTCTCGTTCGTCCATCTTCGTCCTCCCGTTAGATCCGTTGGCCTTCTTTGGACCAAGTTCGTCTCGTTCGTCCATCATCGTGCTTGCATTAGACCCGTTGGCATTCTTTGGACCAAGTTCGTCACGCTCGTCCATCTTCGTCCTCGCATTAGATCCGTTGGCCTTCTTTGGACCAACTTCATCTCGTTCGTGCATCATCGTGCTTGCATTAGATCCGTTGGCCTTCTTTGGACCAAGTTCGTCTCGTTCGTCCATCTTCGTCCTCGCAGTAGATTCGTTGGCCTTCTTTGGACCAAGTTCGTCACGCTCGTCCATCTTCGTCCTCGCATTAGATCCGTTGGCCTTCTTTTTACCAACTTCGTCTCGTTCGTCCATCTTCGTCCTCGCATTAGATCCGTTGGCCTTCTTTGGACCAGGTTCATCACGTTCGTCCATCTTCGTCCTCGCATTAGATCCGTTGGCCTTCTTTGGACCAAGTTCATCTTGTTCGTCCATCATCGTGCTTGCATTAGATCCGTTGGCATTCTTTGGACCAAGTTCGTCTCTTCAGTGCCACTTCGTGATCCCATTTGATCCTTTGGCATTCTTTGTACCAAGTTCATCTCGTTCGTCCATCTTCGTCGTCCCATTAGATCCGTTGGCCTTCTTTGGACCAAGTTCGTCTCGTTCGTCCATCTTCGTCCTCCCGTTAGATCCGTTGGCCTTCTTTGGACCAAGTTCGTCTCGTTCGTCCATCATCGTGCTTGCATTAGATCCGTTGGCCTTCTTTGTACCTAGTTCGTCTCGTTCGTCCATCTTCGTCCTCGCATTAGATTCGTTGGCCTTGTTTGGACCAAGTTCGTCACGGTCGTCCATCTTCGTCCTCGCATTAGATCCGTTGGCCTTCTTTGGACCAACTTCGTCTCGTTCGTCCATCATCGTGCTTGCATTAGATCCGTTGGCCTTCTTTGGACCAAGTTCGTCTTGTTCGTCCATCTTCGTCCTCGCATTAGATTCGTTGGCCTTCTTTGGATCAAGTTCGTCACGCTCGTCCATCTTCGTCCTCCCGTTAGATCCATTGGCCTTCTTTGGACCAAGTTCGTCTCGTTCGTCCATCTTCGTCCTCCCGTTAGATCCGTTGGCCTTCTTTGGACCAAGTTCGTCTCGTTCGTCCATCATCGTGCTTGCATTAGACCCGTTGGCATTCTTTGGACCAAGTTCGTCACGCTCGTCCATCTTCGTCCTCGCATTAGATCCGTTGGCCTTCTTTGGACCAACTTCATCTCGTTCGTGCATCATCGTGCTTGCATTAGATCCGTTGGCCTTCTTTGGACCAACTTCGTCTCGTTCGTCCATCATCGTGCTTGCATTAGATCCGTTGGCCTTCTTTGGACCAAGTTCGTCTTGTTCGTCCATCTTCGTCCTCGCATTAGATTCGTTGGCCTTCTTTGGATCAAGTTCGTCACGCTCGTCCATCTTCGTCCTCCCGTTAGATCCATTGGCCTTCTTTGGACCAAGTTCGTCTCGTTCGTCCATCTTCGTCCTCCCGTTAGATCCGTTGGCCTTCTTTGGACCAAGTTCGTCTCGTTCGTCCATCATCGTGCTTGCATTAGACCCGTTGGCATTCTTTGGACCAAGTTCGTCACGCTCGTCCATCTTCGTCCTCGCATTAGATTCGTTGGCCTTGTTTGGACCAAGTTCGTCACGGTCGTCCATCTTCGTCCTCGCATTAGATCCGTTGGCCTTCTTTGGACCAACTTCGTCTCGTTCGTCCATCATCGTGCTTGCATTAGATCCGTTGGCCTTCTTTGGACCAAGTTCGTCTTGTTCGTCCATCTTCGTCCTCGCATTAGATTCGTTGGCCTTCTTTGGATCAAGTTCGTCACGCTCGTCCATCTTCGTCCTCCCGTTAGATCCATTGGCCTTCTTTGGACCAAGTTCGTCTCGTTCGTCCATCTTCGTCCTCCCGTTAGATCCGTTGGCCTTCTTTGGACCAAGTTCGTCTCGTTCGTCCATCATCGTGCTTGCATTAGACCCGTTGGCATTCTTTGGACCAAGTTCGTCACGCTCGTCCATCTTCGTCCTCGCATTAGATCCGTTGGCCTTCTTTGGACCAACTTCGTCTCGTTCGTCCATCATCGTGCTTGCATTAGATCCGTTGGTCTTCTTTGGACCAAGTTCGTCTTGTTCGTCCATCTTCGTCCTCGCATTAGATTCGTTGGCCTTCTTTGGATCAAGTTCGTCACGCTCGTCCATCTTCGTCCTCCCGTTAGATCCATTGGCCTTCTTTGGACCAAGTTCGTCTCGTTCATCCATCTTCGTCCTCCCGTTAGATCCGTTGGCCTTCTTTGGACCAACTTCGTCTCGTTCGTCCATCTTCGTCCTCGCATTAGATCCGTTGGCCTTCTTTGGACCAAGTTCATCTCGTTCGTCCATCTTCGTCCTCCCGTTAGATCCGTTGGTCTTCTTTGGATGAAGTTCGTCTCGTTCGTCCATCTTCGTCCTCCCGTTAGATCCGTTGGCCTTCTTTGGACCAAGTTCTTCTCGTTCGTCCATCACCGTGCTTGCATTAGATCCGTTGGCCTTCTTTGGACCAAGTTCGTCTCGTTCGTCCATCTTCGTCGTCGCATTAGATTCGTTGGCCTTCTTTGGATCAAGTTCGTCACGCTCGTCCATCTTCGTCCTCCCGTTAGATCCGTTGGCCTTCTTTTGAAAAAGTTCGTCTCGTTCGTCCATCTTCGTCCTCCCGTTAGATCCGTTGGCCTTCTTTGGACCAACTTCGTCTCGTTCGTCCATCTTCGTCCTCGCATTAGATCCGTTGGCCTTCTTTGGACCAGGTTCATCACGTTCGTCCATCTTCGTCCGCGCATTAGATCCGTTGGCCTTCTTTGGACCAAGTTCATCTTGTTCGTCCATATCGTGCTTGCATTAGATCCGTTGGCATTCTTTGGACCAAGTTCGTCTCTTTAGTGCCACTTCGTGATCCCATTTGATCCTTTGGCATTCTTTGTACCAAGTTCATCTCGTTCGTCCATCTTCGTCGTCCCATTAGATCCGTTGGCCTTCTTTGGACCAAGTTCGTCTCGTTCGTCCATCTTCGTCCTCCCGTTAGATCCGTTGGCCTTCTTTGGACCAAGTTCGTCTCGTTCGTCCATCATCGTGCTTGCATTAGATCCGTTGGCCTTCTTTGGACCAACTTCGTCTCGTTCGTCCATCATCGTGCTTGCATTAGATTCGTTGGCCTTCTTTGGATCAAGTTCGTCACGCTCGTCCATCTTCGTCCTCCCGTTAGATCCATTGGCCTTCTTTGGACCAAGTTCGTCTCGTTCGTCCATCTTCGTCCTCCCGTTAGATCCGTTGGCCTTCTTTGGACCAAGTTCGTCTCGTTCGTCCATCATCGTGCCTGCATTAGTCCCGTTGGCATTCTTTGGACCAAGTTCGTCTTGTTCGTCCATCTTCGTCCTCGCATTAGATCCGTTGGCCTTCTTTGGACCAAGTTCGTCACGCTCGTCCATCTTCGTCCTCGCATTAGATCCGTTGGCCTTCTTTGGACCAAGTTCGTCTCGTTCGTCCATCATCGTGCTTGCATTAGATCCGTTGGCCTTCTTTGGACCAAGTTCGTCTTGTTCGTCCATCTTCGTCCTCGCATTAGATTCGTTGGCCTTCTTTGGATCAAGTTCGTCACGCTCGTCCATCTTCGTCCTCCCGTTAGATCCATTGGCCTTCTTTGGACCAAGTTCGTCTCGTTCGTCCATCTTCGTCCTCCCGTTAGATCCGTTGGCCTTCTTTGGACCAGGTTCATCACGTTCGTCCATCTTCGTCCTCCCGTTAGATCCGTTGGCCTTCTTTGGACCAGGTTCATCACGTTCGTCCATCTTCATCCTCACATTAGATCCGTTGGCCTTCTTTGGACCAAGTTCATCTTGTTCGTCCATCATCGTGCTTGCATTAGATCCGTTGGCATTCTTTGGACCAAGTTCGTCTCGTTCGTCCATCTTCGTCCTCGCAGTAGATTCGTTGGCCTTCTTTGGACCAAGTTCGTCACGCTCGTCCATCTTCGTCCTCGCATTAGATCTGTGGCCTTCTTTTCACCAACTTCGTCTCGTTCGTCCATCTTCGTCCTCGCATTAGATCCGTTGGCCTTCTTTGGACCAGGTTCTTCACGTTCGTCCATCTTCGTCCTCGCATTAGATCCGTTGGCCTTCTTTGGACCAACTTCGTCTCGTTCGTCCATCATCGTGCTTGCATTAGATCCGTTGGCATTCTTTGGACCAAGTTCGTCTCTTTAGTGCCACTTCGTGATCCCATTTGATCCTTTGGCATTCTTTGTACCAAGTTCATCTCGTTCGTCCATCTTCGTCGTCCCATTAGATCCGTTGGCCTTCTTTGGACCAAGTTCGTCTCGTTCGTCCATCTTCGTCCTCCCGTTAGATCCGTTGGCCTTCTTTGGACCAAGTTCATCTCGTTCGTCCATCATCGTCCTCGCATTAGATTCGTTGGCCTTGTTTGGACCAAGTTCGAGTTCGTCACGCTCGTCCATCTTCGTCCTCGCATTAGATCCGTTGGCCTTCTTTGGACCAAGTTCGTCTCGTTCGTCCATCTTCGTCCTCCCGTTAGATCCGTTGGCCTTCTTTGGACCAAGTTCGTCTCGTTCGTCCATCATCGTGCTTGCATTAGACCCGTTGGCATTCTTTGGACCAAGTTCGTCACGCTCGTCCATCTTCGTCCTCGCATTAGATCCGTTGGCCTTCTTTGGACCAACTTCGTCTCGTTCGTCCATCATCGTGCTTGCATTAGATCCGTTGGCCTTCTTTGGACCAAGTTCGTCTTGTTCGTCCATCTTCGTCCTCGCATTAGATTCGTTGGCCTTCTTTGGATCAAGTTCGTCACGCTCGTCCATCTTCGTCCTCCCGTTAGATCCATTGGCCTTCTTTGGACCAAGTTCGTCTCGTTCGTCCATCTTCGTCCTCGCAGTAGATTCGTTGGCCTTCTTTGGACCAAGTTCGTCACGCTCGTCCATCTTCGTCCTCGCATTAGATCTGTGGCCTTCTTTTCACCAACTTCGTCTCGTTCGTCCATCTTCGTCCTCGCATTAGATCCGTTGGCCTTCTTTGGACCAGGTTCTTCACGTTCGTCCATCTTCGTCCTCGCATTAGATCCGTTGGCCTTCTTTGGACCAACTTCGTCTCGTTCGTCCATCATCGTGCTTGCATTAGATCCGTTGGCATTCTTTGGACCAAGTTCGTCTCTTTAGTGCCACTTCGTGATCCCATTTGATCCTTTGGCATTCTTTGTACCAAGTTCATCTCGTTCGTCCATCTTCGTCGTCCCATTAGATCCGTTGGCCTTCTTTGGACCAAGTTCGTCTCGTTCGTCCATCTTCGTCCTCCCGTTAGATCCGTTGGCCTTCTTTGGACCAAGTTCATCTCGTTCGTCCATCATCGTCCTCGCATTAGATTCGTTGGCCTTGTTTGGACCAAGTTCGAGTTCGTCACGCTCGTCCATCTTCGTCCTCGCATTAGATCCGTTGGCCTTCTTTGGACCAAGTTCGTCTCGTTCGTCCATCTTCGTCCTCCCGTTAGATCCGTTGGCCTTCTTTGGACCAAGTTCGTCTCGTTCGTCCATCATCGTGCTTGCATTAGACCCGTTGGCATTCTTTGGACCAAGTTCGTCACGCTCGTCCATCTTCGTCCTCGCATTAGATCCGTTGGCCTTCTTTGGACCAACTTCGTCTCGTTCGTCCATCATCGTGCTTGCATTAGATCCGTTGGCCTTCTTTGGAGCATTCTTTGTACGAAGTTCATCTCGTTCGTCCATCTTCGTCGTCCAATTAGATCCGTTGGCCTTCTTTGGACCAAGTTCGTCTCGTTCGTCCATCTTCGTCCTCCCGTTAGATCCGTTGGCCTTCTTTGGACCAAGTTCGTCTCGTTCGTCCATCTTTGTCCTCCCGTTAGATCCGTTGGCCTTCTTTGGACCAAGTTCGTCTCGTTCGTCCATCTTTGTCCTCCCGTTAGATTCGTTGGCCTTCTTTGGACCAAGTTCGTCACGCTCGTCCATCTTCGTCCTCGCATTAGATCCGTTGGCCTTCTTTGAACCAAGTTCGTCTCGTTCGTCCTTGATCGTGCTTGCATTAGATCCGTTGGCCTTATTTGGACCAAGTTCATCTCTTTAGTCCCACTTCGTCCTCCCATTTGATCCTTTGGCATTCTTTCTACCAAGTTCGTCTCGTTCGTCCCTCTTCGTTGTCCCATTTGATCCGTTGGCCTTCTTTGGACCAAGTCCGTCTCGTTAGTCCATCTTCGTCCTCCCGTTAGGTCCGTTGGCCTTCTTTGGACCAAGCTCGTCACGTTCGTCCATCTTCGTCCTCGCATTAGATCCGTTGGCCTTCTTTGGAACAAGTTCGTCACGTTCGTCCATCTTCGTCCTCGCATTAGATCCGATGGCCTTCTTTGGACCAAGTTCGTCTCGTTCGTCCATCTTCGTGCTTGCATTAGATCCGTTGGCCTTCTTTGGACCAAGTTCGTCTCTTTAGTCCCACTTCGTCCTCCCATTTGATCCTTTGGCATTCTTTGTACCAAGTTCGTCTCGTTCATCCATCTTTGTCATCCCATTAGATCCATTGGCCTTCTTTGGACCAAGTTCATCTTGTTCGTCCATCATCGTGCTTGCATTAGATCCGTTGGCATTCTTTGGACCAAGTTCGTCTCGTTCGTCCATCTTCGTCCTCGCAGTAGATTCGTTGGCCTTCTTTGGACCAAGTTCGTCACGCTCGTCCATCTTCGTCCTCGCATTAGATCTGTGGCCTTCTTTTCACCAACTTCGTCTCGTTCGTCCATCTTCGTCCTCGCATTAGATCCGTTGGCCTTCTTTGGACCAGGTTCTTCACGTTCGTCCATCTTCGTCCTCGCATTAGATCCGTTGGCCTTCTTTGGACCAACTTCGTCTCGTTCGTCCATCATCGTGCTTGCATTAGATCCGTTGGCATTCTTTGGACCAAGTTCGTCTCTTTAGTGCCACTTCGTGATCCCATTTGATCCTTTGGCATTCTTTGTACCAAGTTCATCTCGTTCGTCCATCTTCGTCGTCCCATTAGATCCGTTGGCCTTCTTTGGACCAAGTTCGTCTCGTTCGTCCATCTTCGTCCTCCCGTTAGATCCGTTGGCCTTCTTTGGACCAAGTTCATCTCGTTCGTCCATCATCGTCCTCGCATTAGATTCGTTGGCCTTGTTTGGACCAAGTTCGAGTTCGTCACGCTCGTCCATCTTCGTCCTCGCATTAGATCCGTTGGCCTTCTTTGGACCAAGTTCGTCTCGTTCGTCCATCTTCGTCCTCCCGTTAGATCCGTTGGCCTTCTTTGGACCAAGTTCGTCTCGTTCGTCCATCATCGTGCTTGCATTAGACCCGTTGGCATTCTTTGGACCAAGTTCGTCACGCTCGTCCATCTTCGTCCTCGCATTAGATCCGTTGGCCTTCTTTGGACCAACTTCGTCTCGTTCGTCCATCATCGTGCTTGCATTAGATCCGTTGGCCTTCTTTGGACCAAGTTCGTCTTGTTCGTCCATCTTCGTCCTCGCATTAGATTCGTTGGCCTTCTTTGGATCAAGTTCGTCACGCTCGTCCATCTTCGTCCTCCCGTTAGATCCATTGGCCTTCTTTGGACCAAGTTCGTCTCGTTCGTCCATCTTCGTCCTCGCAGTAGATTCGTTGGCCTTCTTTGGACCAAGTTCGTCACGCTCGTCCATCTTCGTCCTCGCATTAGATCTGTGGCCTTCTTTTCACCAACTTCGTCTCGTTCGTCCATCTTCGTCCTCGCATTAGATCCGTTGGCCTTCTTTGGACCAGGTTCTTCACGTTCGTCCATCTTCGTCCTCGCATTAGATCCGTTGGCCTTCTTTGGACCAACTTCGTCTCGTTCGTCCATCATCGTGCTTGCATTAGATCCGTTGGCATTCTTTGGACCAAGTTCGTCTCTTTAGTGCCACTTCGTGATCCCATTTGATCCTTTGGCATTCTTTGTACCAAGTTCATCTCGTTCGTCCATCTTCGTCGTCCCATTAGATCCGTTGGCCTTCTTTGGACCAAGTTCGTCTCGTTCGTCCATCTTCGTCCTCCCGTTAGATCCGTTGGCCTTCTTTGGACCAAGTTCATCTCGTTCGTCCATCATCGTCCTCGCATTAGATTCGTTGGCCTTGTTTGGACCAAGTTCGAGTTCGTCACGCTCGTCCATCTTCGTCCTCGCATTAGATCCGTTGGCCTTCTTTGGACCAAGTTCGTCTCGTTCGTCCATCTTCGTCCTCCCGTTAGATCCGTTGGCCTTCTTTGGACCAAGTTCGTCTCGTTCGTCCATCATCGTGCTTGCATTAGACCCGTTGGCATTCTTTGGACCAAGTTCGTCACGCTCGTCCATCTTCGTCCTCGCATTAGATCCGTTGGCCTTCTTTGGACCAACTTCGTCTCGTTCGTCCATCATCGTGCTTGCATTAGATCCGTTGGCCTTCTTTGGAGCATTCTTTGTACGAAGTTCATCTCGTTCGTCCATCTTCGTCGTCCAATTAGATCCGTTGGCCTTCTTTGGACCAAGTTCGTCTCGTTCGTCCATCTTCGTCCTCCCGTTAGATCCGTTGGCCTTCTTTGGACCAAGTTCGTCTCGTTCGTCCATCTTTGTCCTCCCGTTAGATCCGTTGGCCTTCTTTGGACCAAGTTCGTCTCGTTCGTCCATCTTTGTCCTCCCGTTAGATTCGTTGGCCTTCTTTGGACCAAGTTCGTCACGCTCGTCCATCTTCGTCCTCGCATTAGATCCGTTGGCCTTCTTTGAACCAAGTTCGTCTCGTTCGTCCTTGATCGTGCTTGCATTAGATCCGTTGGCCTTATTTGGACCAAGTTCATCTCTTTAGTCCCACTTCGTCCTCCCATTTGATCCTTTGGCATTCTTTCTACCAAGTTCGTCTCGTTCGTCCCTCTTCGTTGTCCCATTTGATCCGTTGGCCTTCTTTGGACCAAGTCCGTCTCGTTAGTCCATCTTCGTCCTCCCGTTAGGTCCGTTGGCCTTCTTTGGACCAAGCTCGTCACGTTCGTCCATCTTCGTCCTCGCATTAGATCCGTTGGCCTTCTTTGGAACAAGTTCGTCACGTTCGTCCATCTTCGTCCTCGCATTAGATCCGATGGCCTTCTTTGGACCAAGTTCGTCTCGTTCGTCCATCTTCGTGCTTGCATTAGATCCGTTGGCCTTCTTTGGACCAAGTTCGTCTCTTTAGTCCCACTTCGTCCTCCCATTTGATCCTTTGGCATTCTTTGTACCAAGTTCGTCTCGTTCATCCATCTTTGTCATCCCATTAGATCCATTGGCCTTCTTTGGACCAAATTCGTCTCGTTCGTTCATCTTCGACCTCCCGTTAGATCCATTGGCCTTCTTTGGACCAAGTTCGTCTATTTCGTCCATCTTCGTCCTCGGATTAGATTCGTTGGCCTTCTTTGGACCAAGTTCGTCACGTTCGTCCATCTTCGTGCTCGCATTAGATCCGATGGCGTTCTTTGGACCAAGTTCGTCTCGTTCGTCCATCATCGTGCTTGCATTAGATCCGTTGGCTTTCTTTGGACCAAGTTCCTCTCTTTAGTCCCACTTCGTCCTCCCAATTGATGCTTTGGCATTCTTTGTACCAAGTTCGTCTCGTTCGTCCATCTTCGTCGTCCCACTAGATCCGTTGGCCTTCTTTGGACCAAGTTCGTCTCGTTCGTCCATCTTCGTCCTCCCGTTAAATCCGTTGGCCTTCTTTGGACCGAGTTCGTCTCGTTCGTCCATCTTCGTCCTCCCGTTAGATCCGTTGGCCTTCTTTGGAACAAGTTCGTCACGTTCGTCCATCTTCGTCCTCGCATTAGATCCGATGGCCTTCTTTGGACCAAGTTCGTCTCGTTCGTCCAGCATCGTGCTTGCATTAGATCTGTTGGCCTTCTTTGGACCAAGTAAGTCACGTTCGTCCATCTTCGTCCTCACATTAGATACGTTGGCCTTCTTTGGAAAAAGTTCGTCTCGTTCGTCCATCATCGTGCTTGCATTAGATTCGTTGGCCTTCTTTGGACCAAGTTCGTCTCTTTAGTCCCACTTCGTCCTCCCATTTGATCCTTTGGCATTCTTTGTACCAAGTTCGTCTCGTTCATCCATCTTTGTCGTCCCATTAGATCCATTGGCCTTCTTTGGACCAAGTTCGTCTCGTTCGTCCATCTTCGACCTCCCGTTAGATCCATTGGCCTTCTTTGAACCAAGTTCGTCTCGTTCGTCCATCTTCGTCCTCGCATTACATTCGTTGGCCTTCTTTGGACCAAGTTCGTCACGTTCGTCCATCTTCGTCCTCGCATTAGATCCGTTGGCCTACTTTGGACCAAGTTCGTTTCGTTCGTCCATCATCGTGCTTGCATTAGATCCGTTGGCCTTCTTTAGACCAAGTTCATCTCTTTAGTCCCACTTCGTCCTCCCATTTGATCCTTTGGCATTCTTTGTACCAAGTTCGTCTCGTTCGTCCATCTTCGTCGTCCCACTAGATCCGTTGGCCTTCTTTGGACCAAGTTCGTCTCGTTCGTCCATCTTCGTCCTCTTGTTAGATCCGTTGGCCTTCTTTGGACCAAGTTCGTCTCGTTCGTTGATCTTCGTCCTCCCGTTAGATCCGTTGGCCTTCTTTGGACCAAGTTCGTCTCGTTCGTCCATCATCGTGCTTGCATTAGATCCGTCGGCCCTCTTTGGACCAAGTTCGTCTCGGTCGTCCATCTTCGTCCTCGCATTAGATTCGTTGGCCTTCTTTGGACCAAGTTCGTCACGCTCGTCCATCTTCGTCCTCGCATTAGATCCGTTGGCCTTCTTTGAACCAAGTTCGTCTCGTTCGTCCATGATCGTGCTTGCATTAGATCCGTTTGCCTTATTTGGACCAAGTTCATCTCTTTAGTCCCACTTCGTCCTCCCATTTGATCCTTTGGCATTCTTTCTACCAAGTTCGTCTCGTTCGTCCCTCTTCGTTGTCCCATTTGATCCGTTGGCCTTCTTTGGACCAAGTCCGTCTCGTTCGTCCATCTTCGTCCTCCCGTTAGGTCCGTTGGCCTTCTTTGGACCAAGCTCGTCTCGTTCGTCCATCTTCGTCCTCTTGTTAGATCCGTTGGCCTTCTTTGGACCAAGTTCGTCTCGTTCGTCGATCTTCGTCCTCCCGTTAGATCCGTTGGCCTTCTTTGGACCAAGTTCGTCTCGTTCATCCATCATCGTGCTTGCATTAGATCCGTCGGCCCTTTTTGGACCAAGTTCGTCTCGGTCGTCCATCTTCGTCCTCGCATTAGATTCGTTGGCCTTCTTTGGACCAAGTTCGTCACGCTCGTCCATCTTCGTCCTCGCATTAGATCCGTTGGCCTTCTTTGAACCAAGTTCGTCTCGTTCGTCCATGATCGTGCTTGCATTAGATCCGTTGGCCTTATTTGGACCAAGTTCATCTCTTTAGTCCCACTTCGTCCTCCCATTTGATCCTTTGGCATTCTTTCTACCAAGTTCGTCTCGTTCGTCCCTCTTCGTTGTCCCATTTGATCCGTTGGCCTTCTTTGGACCAAGTCCGTCTCGTTCGTCCATCTTCGTCCTCCCGTTAGGTCCGTTGGCCTTCTTTGGACCAAGCTCGTCACGTTCGTCCATCTTCGTCCTCGCATTAGATCCGTTGGCCTTCTTTGGAACAAGTTCGTCACGTTCGTCCATCTTCGTCCTCGCATTAGATCCGATGGCCTTCTTTGGACCAAGTTCGTCTCGTTCGTCCATCTTCGTGCTTGCATTAGATCCGTTGGCCTTCTTTGGACCAAGTTCGTCTCTTTAGTCCCACTTCGTCCTCCCATTTGATCCTTTGGCATTCTTTGTACCAAGTTCGTCTCGTTCATCCATCTTTGTCGTCCCATTAGATCCATTGGCCTTCTTTGGACCAAATTCGTCTCGTTCGTCCATCTTCGACCTCCCGTTAGATCCATTGGCCTTCTTTGGACCAAGTTCGTCTAGTTCGTCCATCTTCGTCCTCGGATTAGATTCGTTGGCCTTCTTTGGACCAAGTTCGTCACGTTCGTCCATCTTCGTGCTCGCATTAGATCCGATGGCCTTCTTTGGACCAAGTTCGTCTCGTTCGTCCATCATCGTGCTTGCATTAGATCCGTTGGCTTTCTTTGGACCAAGTTCATCTCTTTAGTCCCACTTCGTCCTCCCAATTGATGCTTTGGCATTCTTTGTACCAAGTTCGTCTCGTTCGTCCATCTTCGTCGTCCCACTAGATCCGTTGGCCTTCTTTGGACCAAGTTCGTCTCGTTCGTCCATCTTCATCCTCACATTAGATACGTTGGCCTTCTTTGGAAAAAGTTCGTCTCGTTCGTCCATCATCGTGCTTGCATTAGATTCGTTGGCCTTCTTTGGACCAAGTTCGTCTCTTTAGTCCCACTTCGTCCTCCCATTTGATCCTTTGGCATTCTTTGTACCAAGTTCGTCTCGTTCATCCATCTTTGTCGTCCCATTAGATCCATTGGCCTTCTTTGGACCAAGTACGTCTCGTTCGTCCATCTTCGACCTCCCGTTAGATCCATTGGCCTTCTTTGAACCAAGTTCGTCTCGTTCGTCCATCTTCGTCCTCGCATTACATTCGTTGGCCTTCTTTGGACCAAGTTCGTCACGTTCGTCCATCTTCGTCCTCGCATTAGATCCGTTGGCCTTCTTTGGAACAAGTTCGTCACGTTCGTCCATCTTCGTCCTCGCATTAGATCCGATGGCCTTCTTTGGACCAAGTTCGTCTCGTTCGTCCGTCTTCGTGCTTGCATTAGATCCGTTGGCCTTCTTTGGACCAAGTTCGTCTCTTTAGTCCCACTTCGTCCTCCCATTTGATCCTTTGGCATTCTTTGTACCAAGTTCGTCTCGTTCATCCATCTTTGTCGTCCCATTAGATCCATTGGCCTTCTTTGGACCAAATTCGTCTCGTTCGTCCATCTTCGACCTCCCGTTAGATCCATTGGCCTTCTTTGGACCAAGTTCGTCTAGTTCGTCCATCTTCGTCCTCGGATTAGATTCGTTGGCCTTCTTTGGACCATGTTCGTCACGTTCGTCCATCTTCGTGCTCGCATTAGATCCGATGGCGTTCTTTGGACCAAGTTCGTCTCGTTCGTCCATCATCGTGCTTGCATTAGATCCGTTGGCTTTCTTTGGACCAAGTTCATCTCTTTAGTCCCACTTCGTCCTCCCAATTGATGCTTTGGCATTCTTTGTACCAAGTTCGTCTCGTTCGTCCATCTTCGTCGTCCCACTAGATCCGTTGGCCTTCTTTGGACCAAGTTCGTCTCGTTCGTCCATCTTCGTCCTCCCGTTAAATCCGTTGGCCTTCTTTGGACCGAGTTCGTCTCGTTCGTCCATCTTCGTCCTCCCGTTAGATCCGTTGGCCTTCTTTGGAACAAGTTCGTCACGTTCGTCCATCTTCGTCCTCGCATTAGATCCGATGGCCTTCTTTGGACCAAGTTCGTCTCGTTCGTCCAGCATCGTGCTTGCATTAGATCTGTTGGCCTTCTTTGGACCAAGTAAGTCACGTTCGTCCATCTTCGTCCTCACATTAGATACGTTGGCCTTCTTTGGAAAAAGTTCGTCTCGTTCGTCCATCATCGTGCTTGCATTAGATTCGTTGGCCTTCTTTGGACCAAGTTCGTCTCTTTAGTCCCACTTCGTCCTCCCATTTGATCCTTTGGCATTCTTTGTACCAAGTTCGTCTCGTTCATCCATCTTTGTCGTCCCATTAGATCCATTGGCCTTCTTTGGACCAAGTTCGTCTCGTTCGTCCATCTTCGACCTCCCGTTAGATCCATTGGCCTTCTTTGAACCAAGTTCGTCTCGTTCGTCCATCTTCGTCCTCGCATTACATTCGTTGGCCTTCTTTGGACCAAGTTCGTCACGTTCGGTCATCTTCGTCCTCGCATTAGATCCGTTGGCCTACTTTGGACCAAGTTCGTTTCGTTCGTCCATCATCGTGCTTGCATTAGATCCGTTGGCCTTCTTTGGACCAAGTTCATCTCTTTAGTCCCACTTCGTCCTCCCATTTGATCCTTTGGCCTTCTTTGAACCAAGTTCGTCTCGTTCGTCCATCTTCGTCCTCGCATTACATTCGTTGGCCTTCTTTGGACCAAGTTCGTCACGTTCGTCCATCTTCGTCCTCGCATTAGATCCGTTGGCCTACTTTGGACCAAGTTCGTTTCGTTCGTCCATCATCGTGCTTGCATTAGATCCGTTGGCCTTCTTTAGACCAAGTTCATCTCTTTAGTCCCACTTCGTCCTCCCATTTGATCCTTTGGCATTCTTTGTACCAAGTTCGTCTCGTTCGTCCATCTTCGTCGTCCCACTAGATCCGTTGGCCTTCTTTGGACCAAGTTCGTCTCGTTCGTCCATCTTCGTCCTCTTGTTAGATCCGTTGGCCTTCTTTGGACCAAGTTCGTCTCGTTCGTTGATCTTCGTCCTCCCGTTAGATCCGTTGGCCTTCTTTGGACCAAGTTCGTCTCGTTCGTCCATCATCGTGCTTGCATTAGATCCGTCGGCCCTCTTTGGACCAAGTTCGTCTCGGTCGTCCATCTTCGTCCTCGCATTAGATTCGTTGGCCTTCTTTGGACCAAGTTCGTCACGCTCGTCCATCTTCGTCCTCGCATTAGATCCGTTGGCCTTCTTTGAACCAAGTTCGTCTCGTTCGTCCATGATCGTGCTTGCATTAGATCCGTTTGCCTTATTTGGACCAAGTTCATCTCTTTAGTCCCACTTCGTCCTCCCATTTGATCCTTTGGCATTCTTTCTACCAAGTTCGTCTCGTTCGTCCCTCTTCGTTGTCCCATTTGATCCGTTGGCCTTCTTTGGACCAAGTCCGTCTCGTTCGTCCATCTTCGTCCTCCCGTTAGGTCCGTTGGCCTTCTTTGGACCAAGCTCGTCTCGTTCGTCCATCTTCGTCCTCTTGTTAGATCCGTTGGCCTTCTTTGGACCAAGTTCGTCTCGTTCGTCGATCTTCGTCCTCCCGTTAGATCCGTTGGCCTTCTTTGGACCAAGTTCGTCTCGTTCATCCATCATCGTGCTTGCATTAGATCCGTCGGCCCTTTTTGGACCAAGTTCGTCTCGGTCGTCCATCTTCGTCCTCGCATTAGATTCGTTGGCCTTCTTTGGACCAAGTTCGTCACGCTCGTCCATCTTCGTCCTCGCATTAGATCCGTTGGCCTTCTTTGAACCAAGTTCGTCTCGTTCGTCCATGATCGTGCTTGCATTAGATCCGTTGGCCTTATTTGGACCAAGTTCATCTCTTTAGTCCCACTTCGTCCTCCCATTTGATCCTTTGGCATTCTTTCTACCAAGTTCGTCTCGTTCGTCCCTCTTCGTTGTCCCATTTGATCCGTTGGCCTTCTTTGGACCAAGTCCGTCTCGTTCGTCCATCTTCGTCCTCCCGTTAGGTCCGTTGGCCTTCTTTGGACCAAGCTCGTCACGTTCGTCCATCTTCGTCCTCGCATTAGATCCGTTGGCCTTCTTTGGAACAAGTTCGTCACGTTCGTCCATCTTCGTCCTCGCATTAGATCCGATGGCCTTCTTTGGACCAAGTTCGTCTCGTTCGTCCATCTTCGTGCTTGCATTAGATCCGTTGGCCTTCTTTGGACCAAGTTCGTCTCTTTAGTCCCACTTCGTCCTCCCATTTGATCCTTTGGCATTCTTTGTACCAAGTTCGTCTCGTTCATCCATCTTTGTCGTCCCATTAGATCCATTGGCCTTCTTTGGACCAAATTCGTCTCGTTCGTCCATCTTCGACCTCCCGTTAGATCCATTGGCCTTCTTTGGACCAAGTTCGTCTAGTTCGTCCATCTTCGTCCTCGGACTAGATTCGTTGGCCTTCTTTGGACCAAGTTCGTCACGTTCGTCCATCTTCGTGCTCGCATTAGATCCGATGGCCTTCTTTGGACCAAGTTCGTCTCGTTCGTCCATCATCGTGCTTGCATTAGATCCGTTGGCTTTCTTTGGACCAAGTTCATCTCTTTAGTCCCACTTCGTCCTCCCAATTGATGCTTTGGCATTCTTTGTACCAAGTTCGTCTCGTTCGTCCATCTTCGTCGTCCCACTAGATCCGTTGGCCTTCTTTGGACCAAGTTCGTCTCGTTCGTCCATCTTCATCCTCACATTAGATACGTTGGCCTTCTTTGGAAAAAGTTCGTCTCGTTCGTCCATCATCGTGCTTGCATTAGATTCGTTGGCCTTCTTTGGACCAAGTTCGTCTCTTTAGTCCCACTTCGTCCTCCCATTTGATCCTTTGGCATTCTTTGTACCAAGTTCGTCTCGTTCATCCATCTTTGTCGTCCCATTAGATCCATTGGCCTTCTTTGGACCAAGTACGTCTCGTTCGTCCATCTTCGACCTCCCGTTAGATCCATTGGCCTTCTTTGAACCAAGTTCGTCTCGTTCGTCCATCTTCGTCCTCGCATTACATTCGTTGGCCTTCTTTGGACCAAGTTCGTCACGTTCGTCCATCTTCGTCCTCGCATTAGATCCGTTGGCCTTCTTTGGAACAAGTTCGTCACGTTCGTCCATCTTCGTCCTCGCATTAGATCCGATGGCCTTCTTTGGACCAAGTTCGTCTCGTTCGTCCGTCTTCGTGCTTGCATTAGATCCGTTGGCCTTCTTTGGACCAAGTTCGTCTCTTTAGTCCCACTTCGTCCTCCCATTTGATCCTTTGGCATTCTTTGTACCAAGTTCGTCTCGTTCATCCATCTTTGTCGTCCCATTAGATCCATTGGCCTTCTTTGGACCAAATTCGTCTCGTTCGTCCATCTTCGACCTCCCGTTAGATCCATTGGCCTTCTTTGGACCAAGTTCGTCTAGTTCGTCCATCTTCGTCCTCGGATTAGATTCGTTGGCCTTCTTTGGACCATGTTCGTCACGTTCGTCCATCTTCGTGCTCGCATTAGATCCGATGGCGTTCTTTGGACCAAGTTCGTCTCGTTCGTCCATCATCGTGCTTGCATTAGATCCGTTGGCTTTCTTTGGACCAAGTTCATCTCTTTAGTCCCACTTCGTCCTCCCAATTGATGCTTTGGCATTCTTTGTACCAAGTTCGTCTCGTTCGTCCATCTTCGTCGTCCCACTAGATCCGTTGGCCTTCTTTGGACCAAGTTCGTCTCGTTCGTCCATCTTCGTCCTCCCGTTAAATCCGTTGGCCTTCTTTGGACCGAGTTCGTCTCGTTCGTCCATCTTCGTCCTCCCGTTAGATCCGTTGGCCTTCTTTGGAACAAGTTCGTCACGTTCGTCCATCTTCGTCCTCGCATTAGATCCGATGGCCTTCTTTGGACCAAGTTCGTCTCGTTCGTCCAGCATCGTGCTTGCATTAGATCTGTTGGCCTTCTTTGGACCAAGTAAGTCACGTTCGTCCATCTTCGTCCTCACATTAGATACGTTGGCCTTCTTTGGAAAAAGTTCGTCTCGTTCGTCCATCATCGTGCTTGCATTAGATTCGTTGGCCTTCTTTGGACCAAGTTCGTCTCTTTAGTCCCACTTCGTCCTCCCATTTGATCCTTTGGCATTCTTTGTACCAAGTTCGTCTCGTTCATCCATCTTTGTCGTCCCATTAGATCCATTGGCCTTCTTTGGACCAAGTTCGTCTCGTTCGTCCATCTTCGACCTCCCGTTAGATCCATTGGCCTTCTTTGAACCAAGTTCGTCTCGTTCGTCCATCTTCGTCCTCGCATTACATTCGTTGGCCTTCTTTGGACCAAGTTCGTCACGTTCGGTCATCTTCGTCCTCGCATTAGATCCGTTGGCCTACTTTGGACCAAGTTCGTTTCGTTCGTCCATCATCGTGCTTGCATTAGATCCGTTGGCCTTCTTTGGACCAAGTTCATCTCTTTAGTCCCACTTCGTCCTCCCATTTGATCCTTTGGCATTCTTTGTACCAAGTTCGTCTCGTTCGTCCATCTTCGTCGTCCCACTAGATCCGTTGGCCTTCTTCGGACCAAGTTCGTCTCGTTCGTCCATCTTCGTCCTCTTGTTAGATCCGTTGGCCTTCTTTGGACCAAGTTCGTCTCGTTCGTTGATCTTCGTCCTCCCGTTAGATCCGTTGGCCTTCTTTGGACCAAGTTCGTCTCGTTCGTCCATCATCGTGCTTGCATTAGATCCGTCGGCCCTCTTTGGACCAAGTTCGTCTCGGTCGTCCATCTTCGTCCTCGCATTAGATTCGTTGGCCTTCTTTGGACCAAGTTCGTCACGCTCGTCCATCTTCGTCCTCGCATTAGATCCGTTGGCCTTCTTTGAACCAAGTTCGTCTCGTTCGTCCATGATCGTGCTTGCATTAGATCCGTTTGCCTTATTTGGACCAAGTTCATCTCTTTAGTCCCACTTCGTCCTCCCATTTGATCCTTTGGCATTCTTTCTACCAAGTTCGTCTCGTTCGTCCCTCTTCGTTGTCCCATTTGATCCGTTGGCCTTCTTTGGACCAAGTCCGTCTCGTTCGTCCATCTTCGTCCTCCCGTTAGGTCCGTTGGCCTTCTTTGGACCAAGCTCGTCTCGTTCGTCCATCTTCGTCCTCTTGTTAGATCCGTTGGCCTTCTTTGGACCAAGTTCGTCTCGTTCGTCGATCTTCGTCCTCCCGTTAGATCCGTTGGCCTTCTTTGGACCAAGTTCGTCTCGTTCATCCATCATCGTGCTTGCATTAGATCCGTCGGCCCTCTTTGGACCAAGTTCGTCTCGGTCGTCCATCTTCGTCCTCGCATTAGATTCGTTGGCCTTCTTTGGACCAAGTTCGTCACGCTCGTCCATCTTCGTCCTCGCATTAGATCCGTTGGCCTTCTTTGAACCAAGTTCGTCTCGTTCGTCCATGATCGTGCTTGCATTAGATCCGTTGGCCTTATTTGGACCAAGTTCATCTCTTTAGTCCCACTTCGTCCTCCCATTTGATCCTTTGGCATTCTTTCTACCAAGTTCGTCTCGTTCGTCCCTCTTCGTTGTCCCATTTGATCCGTTGGCCTTCTTTGGACCAAGTCCGTCTCGTTCGTCCATCTTCGTCCTCCCGTTAGGTCCGTTGGCCTTCTTTGGACCAAGCTCGTCACGTTCGTCCAACTTCATCCTCGCATTAGATCCGTTGGCCTTCTTTGGAACAAGTTCGTCACGTTCGTCCATCTTCGTCCTCGCATTAGATCCGATGGCCTTCTTTGGACCAAGTTCGTCTCGTTCGTCCATCTTCGTGCTTGCATTAGATCCGTTGGCCTTCTTTGGACCAAGTTCGTCTCTTTAGTCCCACTTCGTCCTCCCATTTGATCCTTTGGCATTCTTTGTACCAAGTTCGTCTCGTTCATCCATCTTTGTCGTCCCATTAGATCCATTGGCCTTCTTTGGACCAAATTCGTCTCGTTCGTCCATCTTCGACCTCCCGTTAGATCCATTGGCCTTCTTTGGACCAAGTTCGTCTAGTTCGTCCATCTTCGTCCTCGGATTAGATTCGTTGGCCTTCTTTGGACCAAGTTCGTCACGTTCGTCCATCTTCGTGCTCGCATTAGATCCGATGGCCTTCTTTGGACCAAGTTCGTCTCGTTCGTCCATCATCGTGATTGCATTAGATCCGTTGGCTTTCTTTGGACCAAGTTCATCTCTTTAGTCCCACTTCGTCCTCCCAATTGATGCTTTGGCATTCTTTGTACCAAGTTCGTCTCGTTCGTCCATCTTCGTCGTCCCACTAGATCCGTTGGCCTTCTTTGGACCAAGTTCGTCTCGTTCGTCCATCTTCGTCCTCACATTAGATACGTTGGCCTTCTTTGGAAAAAGTTCGTCTCGTTCGTCCATCATCGTGCTTGCATTAGATTCGTTGGCCTTCTTTGGACCAAGTTCGTCTCTTTAGTCCCACTTCGTCCTCCCATTTGATCCTTTGGCATTCTTTGTACCAAGTTCGTCTCGTTTATCCATATTTGTCGTCCCATTAGATCCATTGGCCTTCTTTGGACCAAGTACGTCTCGTTCGTCCATCTTCGACCTCCCGTTAGATCCATTGGCCTTCTTTGAACCAAGTTCGTCTCGTTCGTCCATCTTCGTCCTCGCATTACATTCGTTGGCCTTCTTTGGACCAAGTTCGTCACGTTCGTCCATCTTCGTCCTCGCATTAGATCCGTTGGCCTACTTTGGACCAAGTTCGTTTCGTTCGTCCATCATCGTGCTTGCATTAGATCCGTTGGCCTTCTTTGGACCAAGTTCATCTCTTTAGTCCCACTTCGTCCTCCCATTTGATCCTTTGGCATTCTTTGTACCAAGTTCGTCTCGTTCGTCCATCTTCGTCGTCCCACTAGATCCGTTGGCCTTCTTTGGACCAAGTTCGTCTCGTTCGTCCATCTTCGTCCTCTTGTTAGATCCGTTGGCCTTCTTTGGACCAAGTTCGTCTCGTTCGTTGATCTTCGTCCTCCCGTTAGATCCGTTGGCCTTCTTTGGACCAAGTTCGTCTCGTTCGTCCATCATCGTGCTTGCATTAGATCCGTCGGCCCTCTTTGGACCAAGTTCGTCTCGGTCGTCCATCTTCGTCCTCGCATTAGATTCGTTGGCCTTCTTTGGACCAAGTTCGTCACGCTCGTCCATCTTCGTCCTCGCATTAGATCCGTTGGCCTTCTTTGAACCAAGTTCGTCTCGTTCGTCCATGATCGTGCTTGCATTAGATCCGTTTGCCTTATTTGGACCAAGTTCATCTCTTTAGTCCCACTTCGTCCTCCCATTTGATCCTTTGGCATTCTTTCTACCAAGTTCGTCTCGTTCGTCCCTCTTCGTTGTCCCATTTGATCCGTTGGCCTTCTTTGGACCAAGTCCGTCTCGTTCGTCCATCTTCGTCCTCCCGTTAGGTCCGTTGGCCTTCTTTGGACCAAGCTCGTCTCGTTCGTCCATCTTCGTCCTCGCATTAGATCCGTTGGCCTTCTTTGGACCAAGCTCGTCTCGTTCGTCCATCTTCGTCCTCGCATTAGATCCGATGGCCTTCTTTGGACCAAGTTCGTCTAGTTCGTCCATCATCGTGCTTGCATTAGATCCGTTGGCCTTCTTTGGACCAAGTTCGTCTCTTTAGTCCCACTTCGTCCTCCCATTTGATCCTTTGGCATTCTTTGTACATAGTTCGTCTCGTTCATCCATCTTTGTCGTCCCATTAGATCCATTGGCCTTCTTTGGACCAAGTTCGTCTCGTTCGTCCATCTTCGACCTCCCGTTAGATCCATTGGCCTTCTTTAGACCAAGTTCGTCTAGTTCGTCCATCTTCGTCCTCGGATTAGATTCGTTGGCCTTCTTTGGACCAAGTTCGTCACGTTCGTCCATCTTCGTGCTCGCATTAGATCCGATGGCCTTCTTTGGACCAAGTTCGTCTCGTTCGTCCATCATCGTGCTTGCATTAGATCCGTTGGCCTTCTTTGGACCAAGTTCATCTCTTTAGTCCCACTTCGTCCTCCCAATTGATCCTTTGGCATTCTTTGTACCAAGTTCGTCTCGTTCGTCCATCTTCGTCGTCCCACTAGATCCGTTGGCATTCTTTGGACCAAGTTCGTCTCGTTCGTCCATCTTCGTCCTCCCGTTAGATCCGTTGGCCTTCTTTGGACCGAGTTCGTCTCGTTCGTCCATCTTCGTCCTCCCGTTAGATCCGTTGGCCTTCTTTGGACCGAGTTCGTCTCGTTCGTCCATCTTCGTCCTCGCATTAGATCCGTTGGCCTTCTTTGGACCAAGTAAGTCACGTTCGTCCATCTTCGTCCTCACATTAGATACGTTGGCCTTCTTTGGAAAAAGTTCGTCTCGTTCGTCCATCATCGTGCTTGCATTAGATCCGTTGGCCTTCTTTGGACCAAGTTCGTCTCTTTAGTCCCACTTCGTCCTCCCATTTGATCCTTTGGCATTCTTTGTACCAAGTTCGTCTCGTTCATCCATCTTTGTCGTCCCATTAGATCCATTGGCCTTCTTTGGACCAAGTTCGTCTCGTTCGTCCATCTTCGACCTCCCGTTAGATCCATTGGCCTTCTTTGAACCAAGTTCGTCTCGTTCGTCCATCTTCGTCCTCGCATTAGATTCGTTGGCCTTCTTTGGACCAAGTTCGTCACGTTCGTCCATCTTCGTCCTCGCATTAGATCCGTTGGCCTACTTTGGACCAAGTTCGTTTCGTTCGTCCATCATCGTGCTTGCATTAGATCCGTTGGCCTTCTTTGGACCAAGTTCATCTCTTTAGTCCCACTTCGTCCTCCCATTTGATCCTTTGGCATTCTTTGTACTAAGTTCGTCTCGTTCGTCCATCTTCGTCGTCCCACTAGAGCCGTTGGCCTTCTTTGGACCAAGTTCGTCTCGTTCATCCATCTTCGTCCTCTTGTTAGATCCGTTGGCCTTCTTTGGACCAAGTTCGTCTCGTTCGTCGATCTTCGTCCTCCCGTTAGATCCGTTGGCCTTCTTTGGACCGAGTTCGTCTCGTTCGTCCATCTTCGACCTCTCGTTAGATCCATTGGCCTTCTTTGGACCAAGTTCATCTAGTTCGTCCATCTTCGTCCTCGCATTAGATTCGTTGGCCTTCTTTGGACCAAGTTCGTCACGTTCGTCCATCTTCGTCCTCGCATTAGATCCGATGGCCTTCTTTGGACCAAGTTCGTCTCGTTCGTCCATCATCGTGCTTGCATTAGATCCGTTGGCCTTCTTTGGACCAAGTTCATCTCTTTAGTCCCACTTCGTCCTCCCATTTGATCCTTTGGCATTCTTTGTACCAAGTTCGTCTCGTTAGTCCATCTTCGTCGTCCCACTAGATCCGTTGGCCTTCTTTGGACCAAGTTCGTCTCGTTCGTCCATCTTCGTCCTCTTCTTAGATCCGTTGGCCTTCTTTGGACCAAGTTCGTCTCGTTCGTCGATCTTCGTCCTCCCGTTAGATCCGTTGGCCTTCTTTGGACCAAGTTCGTCTCGTTTGTCCATCATCGTGCTTGCATTAGATCCGTCGGCCCTCTTTGGACCAAGTTTGTTTCGGTCGTCCATCTTCGTCCTCGCATTAGATTCGTTGGCCTTCTTTGGACCAAGTTCGTCACGCTCGTCCATCTTCGTCCTCGCATTAGATCCGTTGGCCTTCTTTGAACCAAGTTCGTCTCGTTCGTCCATGATCGTGCTTGCATTAGATCCGTTGGCATTATTTGGACCAAGTTCATCTCTTTAGTCCCACTTCGTCCTCCCATTTGATCCTTTGGCATTCTTTCTACCAAGTTCGTCTCGTTCGTCCCTCTTCGTTGTCCCATTTGATCCGTTGGCCTTCTTTGGACCAAGTCCGTCTCGTTCGTCCATCTTCGTCCTCCCGTTAGGTCCGTTGGCCTTCTTTGGACCAAGCTCGTCACGTTCGTCCATCTTCGTCCTCGCATTAGATCCGTTGGCCTTCTTTGGAACAAGTTCGTCACGTTCGTCCATCATCGTGCTTGCATTAGATCCGTTGGCCTTCTTTGGACCATGTTCGTCTCTTTAGTCCCACTTCGTCCTCCCATTTGATCATTTGGCATTCTTTGTACCAAGTTCGTCTCGTTCATCCATCTTTGTCGTCCCATTAGATCCATTGGCCTTCTTTGGACCAAGTTCGTCTCGTTCGTCCATAGTCGACCTCCCGTTAGATCCATTGGCCTTCTTTGGACCAAGTTCGTCTAGTTCGTCCATCTTCGTCCTCTCATTAGATTCGTTGGCCTTCTTTGGACCAAGTTTGTCACGTTCGTCCATCTTCGTCCTCGCATTAGATCCGTTGGCCTTCTTTGGACCAAGTTCGTTTCGTTCGTCCATCATCGTGCTTGCATTAGATCCGTTGGCCTTCTTTGGACCAAGTTCATCTCTTTAGTCCCACTTCGTCCTCCCATTTGATCCTTTGGCATTCTTTGTACCAAGTTCGTCTCGTTCGTCCATCTTCGTCGTCCCACTAGAGCCGTTGGCCTTCTTTGGACCAAGTTCGTCTCGTTCGTCCATCTTCGTCCTCTTGTTAGATCCGTTGGCCTTCTTTGGACCAAGTTCGTCTCGTTCGTCGATCTTCGTCCTCCCGTTAGATCCGTTGGCCTTCTTTGGACCAAGTTCGTCTCGTTCGTCCATCATCGTGCTTGCATTAGATCCGTCGGCCCTCTTTGGACCAAGTTCGTCTCGGTCGTCCATCTTCGTCCTCGCATTAGATTCGTTGGCCTTCTTTGCACCAAGTTCGTCACGCTCGTCCATCTTCGTCCTCGCATTAGATTCGTTGGCCTTCTTTGAACCAAGTTCGTCTCGTTCGTCCATGATCGTGCTTGCATTAGATCCGTTGGCCTTATTTGGACCAAGTTCATCTCTGTTGTCCCACTTCGTCCTCCCATTTGATCCTTTGGCATTCTTTCTACCAAGTTCGTCTCGTTCGTCCCACTTCGTTGTCCCATTTGATCCGTTGGACTTCTTTGGACCAAGTCCGTCTCGTTCGTCCATCTTCGTCCTCCCGTTAGGTCCGTTGGCCTTCTTTGGACCAAGCTCGTCACGTTCGTCCATCTTCGTCCTCGCATTAGATCCGTTGGCCTTCTTTGGAACAAGTTCGTCACGTTCGTCCATCTTCATCCTCACATTAGATCCGATGGCCTTCTTTGGACCAAGTTCGTCTCGTTCGTCCATCATCGTGCTTGCATTAGATCCGTTGGCCTTCTTTGGACCAAGTTCATCTCTTTAGTCCCACTGCGTCCTCCCATTTGATCCTTTGGCATTCTTTGTACCATGTTCGTCTCGTTCATCCATCTTTGTCGTCCCATTAGATCCATTGGCCTTCTTTGGACCAAGTTCGTCTCGTTCGACCATCTTCGACCTCCCGTTAGATCCATTGGCCTTCTTTGGACCAAGTTCGTCTAGTTCGTCCATCTTCGTCCTCGCATTAGATTCGTTGGCCTTATTTGGACCAAGTTCGTCACGTTCGTCCATCTTCGTCCCCGCATTAGATCCGATGGCCTTCTTTGGACCAAGTTCGTCTCGTTCGTCCATCATCGTGCTTGCATTAGATCCGTTGGCCTTCTTTGGACCAAGTTCATCTCTTTAGTCCCACTTCGTCCTCCCATTTGATCCTTTGGCATTCTTTGTACCAACTTCGTCTCGTTCGTCCATCTTCGTCGTCCCACTAGAGCCGTTGGCCTTCTTTGGACCAAGTTCGTCTCGTTCGTCCATCTTCGTCCTCTTGTTAGATCCGTTGGCCTTCTTTGGACCAAGTTCGTCTCGTTCGTCGATCTTCGTCCTCCCGTTAGATCCGTTGGCCTTCTTTGGACCAAGTTCGTCTCGTTCGTCCATCATCGTGCTTGCATTAGATCCGTCGGCCCTCTTTGGACCAAGTTCGTCTCGGTCGTCCATCTTCGTCCTCGCATTAGATTCGTTGGCCTTCTTTGCACCAAGTTCGTCACGCTCGTCCATCTTCGTCCTCGCATTAGATTCGTTGGCCTTCTTTGAACCAAGTTCGTCTCGTTCGTCCATGATCGTGCTTGCATTAGATCCGTTGGCCTTATTTGGACCAAGTTCATCTCTGTTGTCCCACTTCGTCCTCCCATTTGATCCTTTGGCATTCTTTCTACCAAGTTCGTCTCGTTCGTCCCACTTCGTTGTCCCATTTGATCCGTTGGACTTCTTTGGACCAAGTCCGTCTCGTTCGTCCATCTTCGTCCTCCCGTTAGGTCCGTTGGCCTTCTTTGGACCAAGCTCGTCACGTTCGTCCATCTTCGTCCTCGCATTAGATCCGTTGGCCTTCTTTGGAACAAGTTCGTCACGTTCGTCCATCTTCATCCTCACATTAGATCCGATGGCCTTCTTTGGACCAAGTTCGTCTCGTTCGTCCATCATCGTGCTTGCATTAGATCCGTTGGCCTTCTTTGGACCAAGTTCATCTCTTTAGTCCCACTGCGTCCTCCCATTTGATCCTTTGGCATTCTTTGTACCATGTTCGTCTCGTTCATCCATCTTTGTCGTCCCATTAGATCCATTGGCCTTCTTTGGACCAAGTTCGTCTCGTTCGACCATCTTCGACCTCCCGTTAGATCCATTGGCCTTCTTTGGACCAAGTTCGTCTAGTTCGTCCATCTTCGTCCTCGCATTAGATTCGTTGGCCTTATTTGGACCAAGTTCGTCACGTTCGTCCATCTTCGTCCCCGCATTAGATCCGATGGCCTTCTTTGGACCAAGTTCGTCTCGTTCGTCCATCATCGTGCTTGCATTAGATCCGTTGGCCTTCTTTGGACCAAGTTCGTCTCGTTCGTCCATCTTCGTCCTCTTGTTAGATCCGTTGGCCTTCTTTGGACCAAGTTCGTCTCGTTCGTCGATCTTCGTCCTCCCGTTAGATCCGTTGGCCTTCTTTGGACCAAGTTCGTCTCGTTCGTCCATCATCGTGCTTGCATTAGATCCGTCGGCCCTCTTTGGACCAAGTTTGTTTCGGTCGTCCATCTTCGTCCTCGCATTAGATTCGTTGGCCTTCTTTGAACCAAGTTCGTCTCGTTCGTCCATGATCGTGCTTGCATTAGATCCGTTGGCCTTATTTGGACCAAGTTCATCTCTGTTGTCCCACTTCGTCCTCCCATTTGATCCTTTGGCATTCTTTCTACCAAGTTCGTCTCGTTCGTCCCACTTCGTTGTCCCATTTGATCCGTTGGACTTCTTTGGACCAAGTCCGTCTCGTTCGTCCATCTTCGTCCTCCCGTTAGGTCCGTTGGCCTTCTTTGGACCAAGCTCGTCACGTTCGTCCATCTTCGTCCTCGCATTAGATCCGTTGGCCTTCTTTGGAACAAGTTCGTCACGTTCGTCCATCTTCATCCTCACATTAGATCCGATGGCCTTCTTTGGACCAAGTTCGTCTCGTTCGTCCATCATCGTGCTTGCATTAGATCCGTTGGCCTTCTTTGGACCAAGTTCATCTCTTTAGTCCCACTGCGTCCTCCCATTTGATCCTTTGGCATTCTTTGTACCATGTTCGTCTCGTTCATCCATCTTTGTCGTCCCATTAGATCCATTGGCCTTCTTTGGACCAAGTTCGTCTCGTTCGACCATCTTCGACCTCCCGTTAGATCCATTGGCCTTCTTTGGACCAAGTTCGTCTAGTTCGTCCATCTTCGTCCTCGCATTAGATTCGTTGGCCTTATTTGGACCAAGTTCGTCACGTTCGTCCATCTTCGTCCCCGCATTAGATCCGATGGCCTTCTTTGGACCAAGTTCGTCTCGTTCGTCCATCATCGTGCTTGCATTAGATCCGTTGGCCTTCTTTGGACCAAGTTCATCTCTTTAGTCCCACTTCGTCCTCCCATTTGATCCTTTGGCATTCTTTGTACCAACTTCGTCTCGTTCGTCCATCTTCGTCGTCCCACTAGATCCGTTGGCCTTCTTTGGACCAAGTTCGTCTCGTTCGTCCATCTTCGTCCTCTTGTTAGATCCGTTGGCCTTCTTTGGACCAAGTTCGTCTCGTTCGTCGATCTTCGTCCTCCCGTTAGATCCGTTGGCCTTCTTTGGACCAAGTTCGTCTCGTTCGTCCATCATCGTGCTTGCATTAGATCCGTCGGCCCTCTTTGGACCAAGTTTGTTTCGGTCGTCCATCTTCGTCCTTGCATTAGATTCGTTGGCCTTCTTTGGACCAAGTTCGTCACGCTCGTCCATCTTCGTCCTCGCATTAGATCCGTTGGCCTTCTTTGAACCAAGTTCGTCTCGTTCGTCCATGATCGTGCTTGCATTAGATCCGTTGGCATTATTTGGACCAAGTTCATCTCTTTAGTCCCACTTCGTCCTCCCATTTGATCCTTTGGCATTCTTTCTACCAAGTGCGTCTCGTTCGTCCCTCTTCGTTGTCCCATTTGATCCGTTGGCCTACTTTGGACCAAGTCCATCTCGTTCGTCCATCTTCGTCCTCCCGTTATATCCGTTGGCCTTCTTTGGACCAAGCTCGTCACGTTCGTCCATCTTCGTCCTCGCATTAGATCCGTTGGCGTTCTTTGGAACAAGTTCGTCACGTTCGTCCATCTTCGTCCTCGCATTAGATCCGATGGCCTTCTTTGGACCAAGTTCGTCTCGTTCGTCCATCATCGTGCTTGCATTAGATCCGTTGGCCTTATTTGGACCAAGTTCATCTCTTTAGTCCCACTTCGTCCTCCCATTTGATTCTTTGGCATTCTTTCTACCAAGTTCGTCTCGTTCGTCCCTCTTCGTTGTCCCATTTGATCCGTTGGCCTTCTTTGGACCAAGTCCGTCTCGTTCGTCCATCTTCGTCCTCCCGTTATATCCGTTGGTCTTCTTTGGACCAAGCTCGTCACGTTCGTCCATCTTCGTCCTCGCATTAGATCCGTTGGCGTTCTTTGGAACAAGTTCGTCACGTTCGTCCATCTTCGTCCTCGCATTAGATCCGATGGCCTTCTTTGGACCAAGTTCGTCTCGTTCGTCCATCATCGTGCTTGCATTAGATCCGTTGGCCTTCTGTGGACCAAGTTCGTCTCTTTAGTCCCACTTCGTCCTCCCATTTGATCCTTTGGCATTCTTTGTACCAACTTCGTCTCGTTCATCCATCTTTGTCGTCCCATTAGATCCATTGGCCTTCTTTGGACCAAGTTCGTCTCGTTCGTCCATATTCAACCTCCCGTTAGATCCATTGGCCTTCTTTGGACCAAGTTCGTCTAGTTCGTCCATCTTCGTCCTCGCATTAGATTTGTTGGCCTTCTTTGGACCAAGTTCGTCACGTTCGTCCATCTTCGTGCTCGCATTAGATCCGATGGCCTTCATTGGACCAAGTTCGTCTCGTTCGTCCATCATCGTGCTTGCATTAGATCCGTTGGCCTTCTTTGGACCAAGTTCATCTCTTTAGTCCCACTTCGTCCTCCCAATTGATCCTTTGGCATTCTTTGTACCAAGTTCGTCTCGTTCGTCCATCTTTGTCGTCCCATTAGATCCATTGGCCTTCTTTGGACCAAGTTCGTCTCGTTCGTCCATCTTCGACCTCCCGTTAGATCCATTGGCCTTCTTTGGACCAAGTTCGTCTCGTTCGTCCATCTTCGTCCTCGCATTAGATGCGTTGGCCTTCTTTGGACCAAGTTCGTCACGTTCGTCCATCTTCGTCCTCGCATTAGATCCGTTGGCCTTCTTTGGACCAAGTTCGTTTCGTTCGTCCATCATCGTGCTTGCATTAGATCTGTTGGCCTTCTTTGGACCAAGTTCATCTCTTTAGTCCCACTTCGTCCTCCCATTTGATCCTTTGGCATTCTTTGTACCAAGTTCGTCTCGTTCGTCCATCTTCGTCGTCCCACTAGAGCCGTTGGCCTTCTTTGGACCAAGTTCGTCTCGTTCGTCCATCTTCGTCCTCTTGTTAGATCCGTTGGTCTTCTTTGGACCAAGTTCGTCTCGTTCGTCGATCTTCGTCCTCCCGTTAGATCCGTTGGCCTTCTTTGGACCAAGTTCGTCTCGTTCGTCCATCATCGTGCTTGCATTAGATCCGTCGGCCCTCTTTGGACCAAGTTCGTCTCGGTCGTCCATCTTCGTCCTCGCATTAGATTCGTTGGACTTCTTTGCACCAAGTTCGTCACGCTCGTCCATCTTCGTCCTTGCATTAGATTCGTTGGCCTTCTTTGAACCAAGTTCGTCTCGTTCGTCCATGATCGTGCTTGCATTAGATCCGTTGGCCTTATTTGGACCAAGTTCATCTCTTTAGTCCCACTTCGTCCTCCCATTTGATCCTTTGGCATTCTTTCTACCAAGTTCGTCTCGTTCGTCCCTCTTCGTTGTCCCATTTGATCCGTTGGACTTCTTTGGACCAAGTTCGTCTCGTTCGTCCATCTTCGTCCTCCCGTTAGGTCCGTTGGCCTTCTTTGGACCAAGCTCGTCACGTTCGTCCATCTTCGTCCTCGCATTAGATCCGTTGGCCTTCTTTGGAACAAGTTCGTCACGTTCGTCCATCTTCGTCCTCGCATTAGATCCGATGGCCTTCTTTGGACCAAGTTCGTCTCGTTCGTCCATCATCGTGCTTGCATTAGATCCGTTGGCCTTCTTTGGACCAAGTTCGTCTCTTTAGTCCCACTTCGTCCTCCCATTTGATCCTTTGGCTTTCTTTGTACCATGTTCGTCTCGTTCATCCATCTTTGTCGTCCCATTAGATCCATTGGCCTTCTTTGGACCAAGTTCGTCACGTTCGTCCATCTTCGTCCTCGTATTAGATCCGTTGGCCTTCTTTGGACCAAGTTCGTCACGTTCGTCCATCTTCGTCCTCGCATTAGATCCGATGGCCTTCTTTGGACCAAGTTCGTCTCGTTCGTCCATCATCGTGCTTGCATTAGATCCGTTGGCCTTCTTTGGACCAAGTTCATCTCTTTAGTCCCACTTCGTCCTCCCATTTGATCCTTTGGCATTCTTTGTACCAAGTTCGTCTCGTTCGTTCATCTTCGTCGTCCCACTAGATCCGTTGGCTTTCTTTGGACCAAGTTCGTCTCGTTCGTCCATCTTCGTCCTCTTGTTAGATCTGTTGGCCTTCTTTGGACCAAGTTCGTCTCGTTCGTCCATCTTCGTCCTCCCGTTAGATCCGTTGGCCTTCTTTGGACCAAGTTCGTCTCGTTCGTCCATCATCGTGCTTGCATTAGATCCGTTGGCCTTCTTTGGACCAAGTTCGTCTCGTTCGTCCATCTTCGTCCTCCCGTTAGATCCGTTGGCCTTCTTTGGACCAAGTTCATCTCTTTAGTCCCACTTCGTCCTCCCATTTGATCCTTTGGCATTCTTTGTACCAAGTTCTTCTCGTTCGTCCATCTTCGTCGTCCCACTATATCCGTTGGCCTTCTTTGGACCAAGTTCGTCTCGTTCGTCCATCTTCGACCTCCCGTTAGATCCCTTGGCCTTCTTTGGACCAAGTTCGTCTAGTTCGTCCATCTTCGTCCTCGCATTAGATTCGTTGGCCTTCTTTGGACCAAGTTCGTCACGTTCATCCATCTTCGTCCTCGCATTAGATCCGATGGCCTTCTTTGGACCAAGTTCGTCTCGTTCGTCCATCATCGTGCTTGCATTAGATCCGTTGGCCTTCTTTGGACCAAGTTCATCTCTTTAGTCCCACTTCGTCCTCCCATTTGATCCTTTGGCATTCTTTGTACCATGTTCGTCTCGTTCGTCCATCTTCGTCGTCCCACTAGATCCGTTGGCCTTCTTTGGACCAAGTTCGTCTCGTTCGTCCATCATCGTGCTTGCATTAGATCCGTTGGCCTTCTTTGGACCAAGTTCGTCTCGTTCGTCCATCTTCGTCCTCCCGTTAGATCCGTTGGCCTTCTTTGGACCAAGTTCATCTCTTTAGTCTCACTTCGTCCTCCCATTTGATCCTTTGGCATTCTTTGTACCAAGTTCGTCTCGTTCGTCCATCTTCGTCGTCCCACTAGATCCGTTGGCCTTCTTTGGACGAAGTTCGTCTCGTTCGTCCATCTTCGTCCTCTTGTTAGATCCGTTGGCCTTCTTTGGACCAAGTTTGATGGCCTCCTTGTTGTAACAACTTGGCCAATGACTTGAATTCACCACTTAGATTCTGGTTGTGACTAAGAACTTGTGATTTTCAATCTTTAAGAAAGAAAAGCAAGAAAGGATGGTTCTTATTTTAACAAGAAACTAGTGAACAGAATAAGAACAAGTGAACAAAAAGGAAGTGAGAATTAAGAGTTCTTGTTATAACAAGCAAACATGAGAGCAATTTAGAAAGCAAGGAACAAGAAGAATGGATGGGAGGCAAGGGGCGCCACCTTAGTCTAATCCAAGACAAGGATAAGCCTATGGAAATGAGGATCACCACAAGAAAGGATTCTTGGTAAGATCAAAGTCTGGTTCAATCCAGAACCAAAGAGTAAGGACTCAATTACACAAGGTAATATTTTTGCTCAAAATCAAAGTTGTATTTCAAGGCACCATGCGCCCCCTATTTATAGTGAGGGAGGCTGGTCTGATTACAAGGTAAGGACTCAGCCTATGCCATTCAAGGCTTACAAGGAATCCTAGGTGTTCATTATGGAGCAATTACAAGCAATAAGTTGGCTGCCATCCAGCTCTTCTATGCGCCCATAATCAAGAGAATCCTAGGCTGGAATTAACAAGTAATTACAAGCAATTATATGGCTGCTCCCTAGCTTTTTAATGTGCAAGGAATCTGATGAAAAACCATGAATATGGCTGCTGTCCAGCCATCAGAAATTCGCCCACCATTCTTGTCTTGGATGCCCTCTTTAATTGTTCTTCAAGTCCCTTACTAATGGGGCAAGGAATCCCAAGATCTCTCATTGAGTTGGCTGCTGTCCATGGCCTTCAATGTAGCGCATAACTCTTCCTCAATGCAGCCACCATTCAGTCATGTGGCTGTTACACTTTTAATGTGATGTTGGAGCATTCATGCCTTTGTCTTGATTGCTATGAATTCTTTGTCTTGTGCAACTCCCTCTTGCCTTGATGTGCTTTGATTCACTTTGTCTTCCTTGACTTCATTTAAGCGCCCACCATGCAGCCTTCATTAAGTCCCTCTTGCTTTTATTCAAGCAACCACTTAAAGTGGATTAAACACACCAAAAATTAAACAAGGAATTAAACACTTTAGTGCTTTGGTCCCAAATAAATCAATGGGTCACATGCACTTTATTCAAAACAAAATAACATGGCTGGCTTCATGAGTCTTGCGCCTCCTCCATGGCTTGGATGACAAGCATGGTCTTTGGTGCAATTACTTCTTTGTCCATGTTGGAAATTGTCTTAGTCAAGAATTGGACTAAGCCTTCTTGGACCCTTCTTGACATTGCCCTAGTAATTGGGCCTCCTAGGCTTTGAATGGCTTCTTGGACCTCCATGTCCCCATCAAAGTTCGTCTCGTTCGTCGATCTTCGTCCTCCCGTTAGATCCGTTGGCCTTCTTTGGACCAAGTTCGTCTCGTTCGTCCATCATCGTGCTGGCATTAGATCCGTTGGCCCTCTTTGGACCAAGTTCGTCTCGGTCGTCCATGATCGTGCTTGCATTAGATCCGTTGGCCTTCTTTGGACCAAGTTCGTCTCTTTAGTCCCACTTCGTCCTCCCATTTGATCCTTTGGCATTCTTTGTACCAACTTCGTCTCGTTCATCCATCTTTGTCGTCCCATTAGATCCATTGGCCTTCTTTGGACCAAGTTCGTCTCGTTCATCCATCTTCGTCCTCGCATTAGATTCATTGGCCTTCTTTAGACCAAGTTCGTCACGTTCGTCCATCTTCATCCTCGCATTAGATCCTATGGCCTTCTTTGGACCAAGTTCGTCTCGTTCGTCCATCATCGTGCTTGCATTAGATCCGTTGGCCTTCTTTGGACCAAGTTCATCTCTTTAGTCCCACTTCGTCCTCCCATTTGATCCTTTGGCATTCTTTGTACCAAGTTCGTCTCGTTCGTCCATCTTCGTCGTCCCACTAGATCCGTTGGCCTTCTTTGGACCAAGTTCGTCTCGTTCGTCCACCTTCGTCCTCCTGTTAGATCCGTTGGCCTTCTTTGGACCAAGTTCGTCTCGTTCGTCCATCTTCGACCTCCCGTTAGATCCGTTGGCCTTCTTTGGACCAAGTTCGTCACGCTCGTCCATCTTCGTCCTCGCATTAGATCCGTTGGCCTTCTTTGGACCAAATTCGTCTCGTTCGTCCATGATCGTGCTTGCATTAGATCCGTTGGCCTTATTTGGACCAAGTTCATCTCTTTAGTCCCACTTCGTCCTCCCATTTGATTCTTTGGCATTCTTTCTACCAAGTTCGTCTCGTTCGTCCCTCTTCGTTGTCCCATTTGATCCGTTGGCCTTCTTTGGACCAAGTCCGTCTCGTTCGTCCATCTTCGTCCTCCCGTTATATCCGTTGGCCTTCTTTGGACCAAGCTCGTCACGTTCGTCCATCTTCGTCCTCGCATTAGATCCGTTGGCGTTCTTTGGAACAAGTTCGTCACGTTCGTCCATCTTCGTCCTCGCATTAGATCCGATGGCCTTCTTTGGACCAAGTTCGTCTCGTTCGTCCATCATCGTGCTTGCATTAGATCCGTTGGCCTTCTTTGGACCAAGTTCGTCTCTTTAGTCCCACTTCGTCCTCCCATTTGATCCTTTGGCATTCTTTGTACCAACTTCGTCTCGTTCATCCATCTTTGTCGTCCCATTAGATCCATTGGCCTTCTTTGGACCAAGTTCGTCTCGTTCATCCATCTTCGTCCTCGCATTAGATTCATTGGCCTTCTTTGGACCAAGTTCGTCACGTTCGTCCATCTTCATCCTCGCATTAGATCCTATGGCCTTCTTTGGACCAAGTTCGTCTCGTTCGTCCATCATCGTGCTTGCATTAGATCCGTTGGCCTTCTTTGGACCAAGTTCATCTCTTTAGTCCCACTTCATCCTCCCATTTGATCCTTTGGCATTCTTTGTACCAAGTTCGTCTCCTTCGTCCATCTTCGTCCTCGCATTAGATCCGATGGCCTTCTTTGGACCAAGTTCGTCTCGTTCGTCCATCATCGTGCTTGCATTAGATCCGTTGGACTTATTTGGACCAAGTTCATCTCTTTAGTCCCACTTCATCCTCCCATTTGATCCTTTGGCATTCTTTGTACCAAGTTCGTCACGTTCGTCCATCTTCATCCTCGCATTAGATCCGATGGCCTTCTTTGGACCAAGTTCGTCTCGTTCGTCCATCATCGTGCTTGCATTAGATCCGTTGGACTTATTTGGACCAAGTTCATCTCTTTAGTCCCACTTCATCCTCCCATTTGATCCTTTGGCATTCTTTGTACCAAGTTCGTCACGTTCGTCCATCTTCATCCTCGCATTAGATCCGATGGCCTTCTTTGGACCAAGTTCGTCTCGTTCGTCCATCATCGTGCTTGCATTAGATCCGTTGGCATTCTTTCTACCAAGTTCGTCTCGTCCTCCCATTTGATCCTTTGGCATTCTTTCTACCAAGTTCGTCTCGTTCGTCCCTCTTTGTTGTCCCATTTGATCCGTTGGACTTCTTTGGACCAAGTCCGTCTCGTTCGTCCATCTTCGTCCTCCCGTTAGATCCGTTGGCCTTCTTTGGACCAAGTTCGTCTTGTTCGTCCATCATCGTGCTTGCATTAGATCCGTTGGCCTTCTTTGGACCAAGTTCGTCTCTTTAGTCCCACTTCGTCCTCCCATTTGATCCTTTGGCATTCTTTGTACCAAGTTCGTCTCGTTCATCCATCTTTGTCGTCCCATTAGATCCATTGGCCTTCTTTGGACCAAGTTCGTCTCGTTCGTCCATCTTCGACCTCCCGTTAGATCCATTGGCCTTCTTTCGACCAAGTTCGTCTAGTTCGTCCATCTTCGTCCTCGCATTAGATCCGTTGGCCTTCTTTGGAACAAGTTTGTCTCGTTCGTCCATCTTCGTCCTCCCGTTAGATCCGTTGGCCTTCTTTGGAACAAGTTTGTCTCGTTCGTCCATCTTCGTCCTCCCGTTAGATCCGTTGGCCTTCTTTGGACCAAGTTCGTCTCGTTCGTCCATCATCGTGCTTGCATTAGATCCGTTGGCCTTCTTTGACCCAAGTTCGTCTCGTTCGTCCATCTTCGTCCTCGCATTAGATGCGTTGGCCTTCTTTGGACCAAGTTCGTCACGCTCGTCCATCTTCGTCCTCGCATTAGATCCGTTGGCCTTCTTTGGACCAAGTTCGTCTCGCTCGTCCATGATCGTGCTTGCATTAGTTCCGTTTGCCTTATTTGGACCAAGTTCATCTCTTTAGTCCCACTTCGTCCTCCCATTTGATCCTTTGGCATTCTTTCTACCAAGTTCGTCTCGTTCGTCCCTCTTCGTTGTCCCATTTGATCCGTTGGCCTTCTTTGGACCAAGTCCGTCTCGTTCGTCCATCTTCGTCCTCCCGTTAGATCCGTTGGCCTTCTTTGGAACAAGTTCGTCTCGTTCGTCCATCATCGTGCTTGCATTAGATCCGTTGGCCTTCTTTGGACCAAGTTCGTCTCTTTAGTCCCACTTCGTCCTCCCATTTAATCCTTTGGCATTCTTTGTTCCAAGTTCGTCTCGTTCATCCATCTTCGTCGTCCCATTAGATCCGTTGGCCTTCTTTGGACCAAGTTCTTCTCGTTCGTCCATCTTCGTCCTCCCGTTAGATCCGTTTGCCTTCTTTGGACCAAGTTCGTCTCGTTCGTCCATCTTCGTCCTCGCATTAGATCCGTTGGCCTTCTTTGGACCAAGTAAGTCACGTTCGTCCATCTTCGTCCTCCCATTAGATACGTTGGCCTTCTTTGGAACAAGTTCGTCTCGTTCGTCCATCATCGTGCTTGCATTAGATCCGTTGGCCTTCTTTGGACCAAGTTCGTCTCTTTAGTCCCACTTCATCCTCCCATTTGATCCTTTGGCATTCTTTGTACCAAGTTCGTCTCCTTCGTCCATCTTCGTCCTCGCATTAGATCCGATGGCCTTCTTTGGACCAAGTTCGTCTCGTTTGTCCATCATCGTGCTTGCATTAGATCCGTTGGCCTTATTTGGACCAAGTTCATCTCTTTAGTCCCACTTCGTCCTCCCATTTGATCCTTTGGCATTCTTTCTACCAAGTTCGTCTCGTTCGTCCCTCTTTGTTGTCCCATTTGATCCGTTGGACTTCTTTGGACCAAGTCCGTCTCGTTCGTCCATCTTCGTCCTCCCGTTAGATCCGTTGGCCTTCTTTGGACCAAGTTCGTCTCGTTCGTCCATCATCGTGCTTGCATTAGATCCGTTGGCCTTCTTTGGACCAAGTTCGTCACGCTCGTCCATCTTCGTCCTCGCATTAGATTCGTTGGCCTTCTTTGGACCAAGTTCGTCTCGCTCGTCCATGATCGTGCTTGCATTAGTTCCGTTTGCCTTATTTGGACCAAGTTCATCTCTTTAGTCCCACTTCGTCCTCCCATTTGATCCTTTGGCATTCTTTCTACCAAGTTCGTCTCGTTCGTCCCTCTTCGTTGTCCCATTTGATCCGTTGGCCTTCTTTGGACCAAGTCCGTCTCGTTCGTCCATCTTCGTCCTCCCGTTAGATCCGTTGGCCTTCTTTGGAACAAGTTCGTCTCGTTCGTCCATCATCGTGCTTGCATTAGATCCGTTGGCCTTCTTTGGACCAAGTTCGTCTCTTTAGTCCCACTTCGTCCTCCCATTTAATCCTTTGGCATTCTTTGTTCCAAGTTCGTCTCGTTCATCCATCTTCGTCGTCCCATTAGATCCGTTGGCCTTCTTTGGACCAAGTTCGTCTCGTTCGTCCATCTTCGTCCTCGCATTAGATCCATTGGCCTTCTTTGGACCAAGTAAGTCACGTTCGTCCGTCTTCGTCCTCCCATTAGATACGTTGGCCTTCTTTGGAACAAGTTCGTCTCGTTCGTCCATCATCGTGCTTGCATTAGATCCGTTGGGGTTCTTTGGACCAAGTTCGTCTCTTTAGTCCCACTTCGTCCTCCCATTTGATCCTTTGGCATTCTTTGTACCAAGTTCGTCTCGTTCATCCATCATTGTCGTCCCATTAGATCCATTGGCCTTCTTTGGACCAAGTTCGTCTCGTTCGTCCATCTTCGACCTCCCGTTAGATCCATTGGCCTTCTTTGGACCAAGTTCGTCTCGTTCGTCCATCTTCGTCCTCGCATTAGATTCGTTGGCCTTCTTTGGACCAAGTTCGTCACGTTCGTCCAACTTCCTCCTCGCATTAGATCCGATGGCCTTCTTTGGACCAAGTAAGTCACGTTCGTCCATCTTCGTCCTCACATTAGATACGTTGGCCTTCTGATGAGGACATGGAGGTCCAAGAAGCCATTCAAAGCCTAGGAGGCCCAATGACTAGGGCAATGTCAAGAAGGGTCCAAGAAGGCTTAGTCCAATTCATGACTAAGACAATTTCCAACATGGACAAAGAAGTAATTGCACCAAAGACCATGCTTGTCATCCAAGCTATGGAGGAGGCGCAAGACTCATGAAGCCAGCCATGTTACCTTGTTTTAAATAAAGTGCATGTGACCAATTGAGTTATTTGGGACCAAGGCACTAAGTTATTTAATTCCTTGTTAATTTTTGGTGTGTTTAATCCACTTTAAGTGGTTGCTTGAATAAAAGCAAGAGGGACTTAATGAAGGCTGCATGGTGAGCACTTAAATGAAGTCAAGGAAGACAAAGTGAATTAAAGCACATCAAGGCAAGAGGGAGTTACACAAGACAGAATTCATAGCAATCAAGACAAAGGCATGAATGCTCCAACATCACATTAAAAGTGTAACAGCCACATGGTGGCTGCATTGAGGAGGAGTTATGCGCTACATTGAAGGCCATGGACAGCAGCCAACTCAATGAGAGTTCTTAGGATTCCTTGCACCATTAGTGAGGGACTTGAAGAACAATCAAAGAGAGCATCCAAGAGAAGGAAGAGGGGCGCATATTGATGGCTGGACAGCAGCCATATTCATGGGTTTTTCATCAGATTCCTTGCCCATTAAAAAGCTAGGGAGCAGCCATATAATTACATGTAATTGCCTTGTAATTGCTTGATTAATTCTAGCCTTGGATTCCTTGGGTGGTAGGCGCATAGGAGGGGCTGGTTGGCAGCCATCTTATTGCTTGTAAATGCTCCTTAATGAGCACCTAGGATTCCTTGTAAGCCTTGAATGGCATAGGCTGAGTCCTCACCTTGTAATCAGACCAGCCTCCCTCACTATAAATAGGGGGCGCATGGTGCCTTGAAAAAGAACTTTGATTTTGAGCAAAAATATTACCTTGTGTAATTGAGTCCTTACTCTTTGGTTCTGGATTGAACCAGACTTTGATCTTACCAAGAATCCTTTCTTGTGGTGATCCTCATTTCCATAGGCTTATCCTTGTCTTGGATTAGACCAAGGTGGCGCCCCTTGCCTCCCATCCATTCTTCTTGTTCTTTGTTTTACAATCTGCTCTCTTGTTTGCTTGTTATAACAAGAGCTCTTATTCTTCACTTCCCTTTTGTTCACTTGTTCTTATTCTGCTCACTTGTTCTTGTTAAAATAAGAACAATCCTTTCTTGCTATTCTTTCTTAAAGATCAAAAATCACTAGTTCTAAGTCACAACCAGAATCTAAGTGGTGAATTCAAGTCATTGGCCAAGTTGTTACAACAAGGAGGCCATCATTTGGCATCAAAGCTTTGGTTCGAATTGTTACAAAAAAAAAAAGAAGCCCAGGTTTATCTAATCTTATCTTTGTGTTTTGATTCTTAGTTTGTTATAAAAAAAAAAAAGAAAAAAAAAAGGGCTGCGAAAATTCAAAAGAAAAAAAAAATATTTGTGTTCTGAATTCTGGTTGTGTTTTGTTTTTGCTGCACTTTGATTCCTATTTTTTCTATTTTGTTCTTTGAGTGAGTTCTAATTTGTTCTAGTTCTCACAATTTTTGTTCAGTTTCTTTTGTTTCTTGTTTTTACCTTTGCTACTCTAAGCTATTTTGGTGTGTGGATTATTATTTTGATTGGTTTCTTGTGTTGTTTTCATTTTCTGGTTTCTCTAAAGAACTAAAAGAGTTATGGATCCTCAAAATCGTTTACTTTTAGAAGCCCTCACGGCAAAAATGAGTGAACTATTAAAACAAGAATTGGAAGGTATCAATGAGAGACTTGATCAATTGGAAAACTCACAAAACAATAGTGATGGGGAGGATCGGAGGAGAAGGCGTGATGATCATAGAGAAGAGAGGTTGAGTGGTATAAAAATAAAAGTACCACAGTTTGTTGGAAGGAATGATCCCGAGGCGTATTTAGAATGGGAAACTAAAATTGAACAAATTTTTTCCTGTTATAATTACACTGATCTTCAAAAGGTGCAGGTTGCTTCTATTGAATTTACAGATTATGCCTTGGTGTGGTGGGATCAATTGGTGAAGGAGAGGAGAAGGTACAATGAGCAACCCATTGCCACATGGGAGGAGATGAAAAGGCTCATGAGAAGGAGATTCGTCCCATCTTATTACAACAGAGAGTTGCACAACAAGTTACAGCGACTCACCCAAGGTAATAAGAGTGTAGATGAGTACTTTAAGGAGATGGAGGTGGCAAAAATTAGAGCAAATGTGGAGGAGGATGAAGAAGCAACCATGGCCAGATTCTTGCATGGTCTAAATCGTGACATTAGTGATATAGTGGAGCTACAACACTATGTCCAATTGGACGATTTGTTACATCAAGCCACAAAGGTAGAACAACAACTCAAAAGGAAGGGCCAATTAAGAAGAAGCACTACCACTTCCAATTGGAGGAATCACCCAAAGAATGAAGGTGCCTCATCATCCAAAGAAGCCACGGCTGATCCAAAAGGTAAAAACACTATAACTAGTCCTTCTCAAAATTCAACTAACCGGGCTGTTAAGTGTTTCAAGTGCCAAGGCTTAGGACACATTGCATCTCAATGTCCTACCAAGAGAATTATGATGGTAGAGGAGGTTGAGGAGGAAGAGGAAGAGGGCGAAGAGTATGAAGAGGGTGGTGAGGAGGAGGAGGCCCAAATACCAAGTGGAGAGTTGCTCATGATGAAGAGGGTGCTAGAAGCCATGGTCAAGGAAGAAGAGGCAACTCAAAGGGAAAACATTTTTCACTCAAGATGCCTCATAAAAGGCAAGGTATGTTCCCTTATTATTGATGGTGGGAGTTGTACAAATGTTGCTAGTACAAGGTTAGTTTCCAAACTGCAAATAGAAACTAAACCCCACCCCAAGCCATATAAGCTTCAATGGCTTGTTAATGATGTTGAGATGGTTGTGGACAAACAAGTAGAAATTTCTTTTTCAATTGGTAAATATGATGATGTGGCTGTTTGTGATGTTGTACCAATGGAGGCCAGCCATGTGTTGTTGGGAAGGCCTTGGCAATTTGACAAGAAAGCAAGTCATGAAGGGCACACCAACAAGTACTCCTTTGTTCATCATGGAAAAAGAATTGTATTGGCTCCTTTGAGCCCAAGTGAGGTGAGAGATGATCAAAAGAAATTGAGAGAAAAATATGAAAAAGAAAAAGAAAAAGAAAAAGAAATAGAAAAAGAAAAAGAAGAAAAAGAAAAGATCGCCAAAGAAAAAGAGAGAAAAAAGAGTGACAAAAAGAAAAATGAAGAAAAGAAAAAAAGTTTGATGGCGACAAAAGGAGAGGTTAAAGAAGCTTTGGTCACAAACCAGCCCCTATATTTGCTTTTTAGCAAAGAGGTGGCCTTGTTGGAAAATTTACCTAACACCAAAGAATTGCCAAAATGCATAGATTTTCTTTTGCAGGAATTTGAGGACTTGTTTCCTAAGGAGGTACCAAGTGGGCTGCCACCTTTGAGAGGGATTGAGCACCACATTGATCTCATCCCAGGCGCCACTTTGCCTAATAGGCCAGCCTACCGGAGCAACCCCCAACAAACGCAAGAGATACAAAAGCAAGTGGCTGAATTGGTAAGTAAAGGTTGGGTAAAAGAAAGTTTAAGTCCTTGTGCTGTCCCTGTTATTTTAGTCCCTAAGAAAGATGGTAGCTGGAGAATGTGCACTGATTGTAGAGCTGTTAACAATATTACTGTTAAGTATAGGCATCCTATTCCAAGATTAGATGACTTGCTTGATGAATTGTTTGGTGCATGTTTGTTCTCTAAAATTGATTTGAAAAGTGGGTACCATCAAATTAGGATAAGGGAAGGGGATGAATGGAAAACTGCTTTCAAAACAAAGTATGGTTTATATGAGTGGTTAGTTATGCCTTTTGGTTTAACAAATGCACCTAGCACTTTCATGAGATTAATGAACCATGTTTTGAGAGAATTTTTGGGCAAATTTGTTGTTGTATATTTTGATGATATCTTGATATATAGCAAAAATTTAGAAGACCATTGCATTCATCTAAGGGCTGTTTTAAATGTGTTAAGAAAAGAAAGCTTGTATGCAAACTTGGAAAAATGTGTTTTTTGCACGAAACAAGTTATTTTTCTAGGCTTTGTTATAAGCTCTCAAGGAGTGCATGTGGATGAAGCAAAGGTGAAGGCAATCCAAGAGTGGCCAACACCCAAAAATGTGACCGAGGTAAGAAGCTTTCATGGTTTAGCAAGTTTTTATAGGAGGTTTGTTAAGGACTTTAGTACTATTGCTGCACCTCTTAATGAAATTGTTAAAAAGGAAGTTGGTTTTAAATGGGGTGAGAAACAAGAACAAGCTTTTTCAATTCTTAAAGAAAAGCTCACCCAAGCACCAATTCTAGCATTGCCTAATTTTTCAAAATCTTTTGAAATTGAGTGTGATGCTTCCAATGTTGGAATTGGGGCTGTTTTAATGCAAGAAGGACATCCAATTGCTTATTATAGTGAGAAATTAAATGGGGCTGCCCTAAATTACTCAACTTATGATAAGGAATTGTATGCCTTAGTAAGGGCATTGCAAACATGGCAACATTACTTGCTGCCAAAAGAATTTGTCATTCATAGTGATCATGAGTCCTTGAAGTACTTAAAAGGACAAGGTAAGTTGAACAAGAGGCATGCTAAATGGGTTGAATTTTTGGAGCAATTTCCTTATGTGATTAAGCACAAGAAGGGTAAGGCAAATGTTGTGGCTGATGCATTATCAAGAAGGTATGCATTACTCTCTACTCTTGAAACTAAAGTTTTTGGACTTGAACACATTAAGGAATTGTATGAGCATGATCTTGATTTTTCTGAAAAATATGTTGATTGTGTGCATGCTGCCCATAATGGATTTTTTAGGCACAATGATTATTTGTTTAAAGAGAAAAGGTTGTGTGTGCCAAAAGGATCCATTAGAGACCTCTTGGTCAAAGAGGCGCATGAGGGGGGGTTAATGGGACATTTTGGTGTTCCTAAAACTTTGGCATTTTTGCAAGAACATTTTTATTGGCCTCACATGAAAGTTGATGTGCAAAAGTATTGTGAAAGGTGTATTGTTTGCAAAAAGGCCAAATCCAAAGTTTTACCCCATGGTTTGTATACTCCTTTACCTGTTCCTGAATATCCTTGGATTGACCTTTCCATGGACTTTGTTTTGGGGCTGCCAAGAACAAAGACTGGAAAAGATTCTATTTTTGTTGTTGTGGACAGGTTCTCAAAAATGGCACACTTCATCCCTTGCAAAAAGGTGGATGATGCTTGCCACATTGCTGATTTGTTCTTCAAAGAGGTGGTGCGCCTACATGGCCTACCAAAGAGTATAGTGTCCGATCGTGACGCTAAGTTTCTAAGCCACTTCTGGAGAACTTTGTGGGGTAAGGTGGGAACTAAGTTACTATTCTCTACAACTTGTCATCCCCAAACTGATGGGCAAACTGAGGTAGTAAACCGAACTCTCTCTACTCTCTTAAGGGCTGTGCTTTCAAAGAACTTGAAAATGTGGGAAACATGGCTGCCCCATGTTGAATTTGCTTATAATAGGGCTGTCCATAGTACTACAAATCATTCCCCATTTGAGATTGTGTATGGTTATAATCCTTTGACTCCTCTTGATCTATTACCTTTACCTAACACATCTCTGTTGAAGCATAAAGATGGCAAAGCAAAAGCTGAATTTGTGAAAAGTTTGCATGAGAAAATTAAGCTGCAAATTGAAAAGAAAAATGAAAGCTATGCCAAGAGCGCTAATAAAGGGCGCAAACGGGTTACCTTTGAACCCGGAGATTGGGTTTGGATCCATATGAGAAAGGAAAGGTTTCCTTTACAAAGGAAATCTAAGTTAATGCCTAGGGGCGATGGCCCTTTCCAAGTGATTGCCAAAGTTAATGATAATGCTTACAAGATTGACCTTCCTGGTGAGTATGGTGTTAGTGCCACTTTCAATGTTGCTGACTTGTCTCCTTTTGATGTAGGTGATGAAGACTTCAATTCGAGGTCGAATTCTTTTCAAGAGGGGGCGAATGATGAGGACATGGAGGTCCAAGAAGCCATTCAAAGCCTAGGAGGCCCAATGACTAGGGCAATGTCAAGAAGGGTCCAAGAAGGCTTAGTCCAATTCATGACTAAGACAATTTCCAACATGGACAAAGAAGTAATTGCACCAAAGACCATGCTTGTCATCCAAGCTATGGAGGAGGCGCAAGACTCATGAAGCCAGCCATGTTACCTTGTTTTAAATAAAGTGCATGTGACCAATTGAGTTATTTGGGACCAAGGCACTAAGTTATTTAATTCCTTGTTAATTTTTGGTGTGTTTAATCCACTTTAAGTGGTTGCTTGAATAAAAGCAAGAGGGACTTAATGAAGGCTGCATGGTGAGCACTTAAATGAAGTCAAGGAAGACAAAGTGAATTAAAGCACATCAAGGCAAGAGGGAGTTACACAAGACAGAATTCATAGCAATCAAGACAAAGGCATGAATGCTCCAACATCACATTAAAAGTGTAACAGCCACATGGTGGCTGCATTGAGGAGGAGTTATGCGCTACATTGAAGGCCATGGACAGCAGCCAACTCAATGAGAGTTCTTAGGATTCCTTGCACCATTAGTGAGGGACTTGAAGAACAATCAAAGAGAGCATCCAAGAGAAGGAAGAGGGGCGCATATTGATGGCTGGACAGCAGCCATATTCATGGGTTTTTCATCAGATTCCTTGCCCATTAAAAAGCTAGGGAGCAGCCATATAATTACATGTAATTGCCTTGTAATTGCTTGATTAATTCTAGCCTTGGATTCCTTGGGTGGTAGGCGCATAGGAGGGGCTGGTTGGCAGCCATCTTATTGCTTGTAAATGCTCCTTAATGAGCACCTAGGATTCCTTGTAAGCCTTGAATGGCATAGGCTGAGTCCTCACCTTGTAATCAGACCAGCCTCCCTCACTATAAATAGGGGGCGCATGGTGCCTTGAAAAAGAACTTTGATTTTGAGCAAAAATATTACCTTGTGTAATTGAGTCCTTACTCTTTGGTTCTGGATTGAACCAGACTTTGATCTTACCAAGAATCCTTTCTTGTGGTGATCCTCATTTCCATAGGCTTATCCTTGTCTTGGATTAGACCAAGGTGGCGCCCCTTGCCTCCCATCCATTCTTCTTGTTCTTTGTTTTACAATCTGCTCTCTTGTTTGCTTGTTATAACAAGAGCTCTTATTCTTCACTTCCCTTTTGTTCACTTGTTCTTATTCTGCTCACTTGTTCTTGTTAAAATAAGAACAATCCTTTCTTGCTATTCTTTCTTAAAGATCAAAAATCACTAGTTCTAAGTCACAACCAGAATCTAAGTGGTGAATTCAAGTCATTGGCCAAGTTGTTACAACAAGGAGGCCATCACCTTCTTTGGAACAAGTTCGTCTCGTTCGTCCATCATCGTGCTTGCATTAGATCCGTTGGCCTTCTTTGGACCAAGTTCGTCTCTTTAGTCCCACTTCGTCCTCCCATTTGATCCTTTGGCATTCTTTGTACCAAGTTCGTCTCGTTCGTCCATCTTCGTCGTCCCATTAGATCCGTTGGCCTTCTTTGGACCAAGTTCGTCTCGTTCGTCCATCTTCGTCCTCCCGTTAGATCCGTTGGCCTTCTTTGGACCAAGTTCGTCTTGTTCGTCCATCTTTGTCCTCGCATTAGATCCGTTGGCCTTCATTGGACCAAGTAAGTCACGTTCGTCCATCTTCGTCCTCCCATTAGATACGTTGGCCTTCTTTGGAACAAGTTCGTCTCGTTCGTCCATCATCGTGCTTGCATTAGATCCGTTGGCCTTCTTTGGACCAAGTTCGTCTCTTTAGTCCCACTTCGTCCTCCCATTTGATCCTATGGCATTCTTTGTTCCAAGTTCGTCTCGTTCATCCATCTTCGTCGTCCCATTAGATCCGTTGGCCTTCTTTGGACCAAGTTCTTCTCGTTCGTCCATCTTCGTCCTCCCGTTAGATCCGTTTGCCTTCTTTGGACCAAGTTCGTCTCGTTCGTCCATCTTCGTCCTCGCATTAGATCCGTTGGCCTTCTTTGGACCAAGTAAGTCACGTTCGTCCATCTTCGTCCTCCCATTAGATACGTTGGCCTTCTTTGGAACAAGTTCGTCTCGTTCGTCCATCATCGTGCTTGCATTAGATCCGTTGGCCTTCTTTGGACCAAGTTCGTCTCTTTAGTCCCACTTCGTCCTCCCATTTGATCCTTTGGCATTCTTTGTACCAAGTTCGTCTCGTTCATCCATCATTGTCGTCCCATTAGATCCATTGGCCTTCTTTGGACCAAGTTCGTCTCGTTCGTCCATCTTCGACCTCCCGTTAGATCTATTGGCCTTCTTTGGACCAAGTTCGTCTCGTTCGTCCATCTTCGTCCTCGCATTAGATTCGTTGGCCTTCTTTGGACCAAGTTCGTCACGTTCGTCCATCTTCCTCCTCGCATTAGATCCGATGGCCTTCTTTGGACCAAGTAAGTCACGTTCGTCCATCTTCGTCCTCACATTAGATACGTTGGCCTTCTTTGGAACAAGTTCGTCTCGTTCGTCCATCATCGTGCTTGCATTAGATCCGTTGGCCTTCTTTGGACCAAGTTCGTCTCTTTAGTCCCACTTCATCCTCCCATTTGATCCTTTGGCATTCTTTGTACCAAGTTCGTCTCCTTCGTCCATCTTCGTCCTCGCATTAGATCCGATGGCCTTCTTTGGACCAAGTTCGTCTCGTTCGTCCATCATCGTGCTTGCATTAGATCCGTTGGACTTATTTGGACCAAGTTCATCTCTTTAGTCCCACTTCATCCTCCCATTTGATCCTTTGGCATTCTTTGTACCAAGTTCGTCACGTTCGTCCATCTTCATCCTCGCATTAGATCCGATGGCCTTCTTTGGACCAAGTTCGTCTCGTTTGTCCATCATCGTGCTTGCATTAGATCCGTTGGCCTTATTTGGACCAAGTTCATCTCTTTAGTCCCACTTCGTCCTCCCATTTGATCCTTTGGCATTCTTTCTACCAAGTTCGTCTCGTTCGTCCCTCTTTGTTGTCCCATTTGATCCGTTGGACTTCTTTGGACCAAGTCCGTCTCGTTCGTCCATCTTCGTCCTCCCGTTAGATCCGTTGGCCTTCTTTGGACCAAGTTCGTCTCGTTCGTCCATCATCGTGCTTGCATTAGATCCGTTGGCCTTTTTTGGACCAAGTTCGTCACGCTCGTCCATCTTCGTCCTCGCATTAGATCCGTTGGCCTTCTTTGGACCAAGTTCGTCTCGCTCGTCCATGATCGTGCTTGCATTAGTTCCGTTTGCCTTATTTGGACCAAGTTCATCTCTTTAGTCCCACTTCGTCCTCCCATTTGATCCTTTGGCATTCTTTCTACCAAGTTCGTCTCGTTCGTCCCTCTTCGTTGTCCCATTTGATCCGTTGGCCTTCTTTGGACCAAGTCCGTCTCGTTCGTCCATCTTCGTCCTCCCGTTAGATCCGTTGGCCTTCTTTGGAACAAGTTCGTCTCGTTCGTCCATCATCGTGCTTGCATTAGATCCGTTGGCCTTCTTTGGACCAAGTTCGTCTCTTTAGTCCCACTTCGTCCTCCCATTTAATCCTTTGGCATTCTTTGTTCCAAGTTCGTCTCGTTCATCCATCTTCGTCGTCCCATTAGATCCGTTGGCCTTCTTTGGACCAAGTTCGTCTCGTTCGTCCATCTTCGTCCTCCCGTTAGATCCGTTTGCCTTCTTTGGACCAAGTTCGTCTCGTTCGTCCATCTTCGTCCTCGCATTAGATCCATTGGCCTTCTTTGGACCAAGTAAGTCACGTTCGTCCATCTTCGTCCTCCCATTAGATACGTTGGCCTTCTTTGGAACAAGTTCGTCTCGTTCGTCCATCATCGTGCTTGCATTAGATCCGTTGGCCTTCTTTGGACCAAGTTCGTCTCTTTAGTCCCACTTCGTCCTCCCATTTGATCCTTTGGCATTCTTTGTACCAAGTTCGTCTCGTTCATCCATCATTGTCGTCCCATTAGATCCATTGGCCTTCTTTGGACCAAGTTCGTCTCGTTCGTCCATCTTCGACCTCCCGTTAGATCCATTGGCCTTCTTTGGACCAAGTTCGTCTCGTTCGTCCATCTTCGTCCTCGCATTAGATTCGTTGGCCTTCTTTGGACCAAGTTCGTCACGTTCGTCCAACTTCCTCCTCGCATTAGATCCGATGGCCCTCTTTGGACCAAGTAAGTCACGTTCGTCCATCTTCGTCCTCACATTAGATACGTTGGCCTTCTTTGGAACAAGTTCGTCTCGTTCGTCCATCATCGTGCTTGCATTAGATCCGTTGGCCTTCTTTGGACCAAGTTCGTCTCTTTAGTCCCACTTCGTCCTCCCATTTGATCCTATGGCATTCTTTGTACCAAGTTCGTCTCGTTCGTCCCTCTTCGTTGTCCCATTTGATCCGTAGGCCTTCTTTGGACCAAGTTCGTCTCGTTCGTCCATCTTCGACCTCCCGTTAGATCCATTGGCCTTCTTTCGACCAAGTTCGTCTCGTTCGTCCATCTTCGTCCTCGCATTAGATTCGTTGGCCTTCTTTGGACCAAGTTCGTCACGTTCGTCCATCTTCCTCCTCGCATTAGATCCGATGGCCTTCTTTGGACCAAGTTGGTCTCGTTCGTCCATCATCGTGCTTGCATTAGATCCGTTGGCCTTCTTTGGACCAAGTTCGTCTCTTTAGTCCCACTTCGTCCTCCCATTTGATCCTTTGGCTTTCTTTGTACCAAGTTCGTCTCGTTCATCCATCTTTGTCGTCCCATTAGATCCATTGGCCTTCTTTGGACCAAGTTCGTCTCGTTCGTCCATCTTCGACCTCCCGTTAGATCCATTGGCCTTCTTTGGACCAAGTTCGTCTAGTTCGTCCATCTTCGTCCTCGCATTAGATCCGTTGGCCTTCTTTGGAACAAGTTTGTCTCGTTCGTCCATCTTCGTCCTCCCGTTAGATCCGTTGGCCTTCTTTGGAACAAGTTTGTCTCGTTCGTCCATCTTCGTCCTCCCGTTAGATCCGTTGGCCTTCTTTGGACCAAGTTCGTCTCGTTCGTCCATCATCGTGCTTGCATTAGATCCGTTGGCCTTCTTTGACCCAAGTTCGTCTCGTTCGTCCATCTTCGTCCTCGCATTAGATGCGTTGGCCTTCTTTGGACCAAGTTCGTCACGCTCGTCCATCTTCGTCCTCGCATTAGATCCGTTGGCCTTCTTTGGACCAAGTTCGTCTCGCTCGTCCATGATCGTGCTTGCAGTAGTTCCGTTTGCCTTATTTGGACCAAGTTCATCTCTTTAGTCCCACTTCGTCCTCCCATTTGATCCTTTGGCATTCTTTCTACCAAGTTCGTCTCGTTCGTCCCTCTTCGTTGTCCCATTTGATCCGTTGGCCTTCTTTGGACCAAGTCCGTCTCGTTCGTCCATCTTCGTTCTCCCGTTAGATCCGTTGGCCTACTTTGGAACAAGTTCGTCTCGTTCGTCCATCATCGTGCTTGCATTAGATCCGTTGGCCTTCTTTGGACCAAGTTCGTCTCTTTAGTCCCACTTCGTCCTCCCATTTAATCCTTTGGCATTCTTTGTTCCAAGTTCGTCTCGTTCATCCATCTTCGTCGTCCCATTAGATCCGTTGGCCTTCTTTGGACCAAGTTCGTCTCGTTCGTCCATCTTCGTCCTCCCGTTAGATCCGTTTGCCTTCTTTGGACCAAGTTCGTCTCGTTCGTCCATCTTCGTCCTCGCATTAGATCCGTTGGCCTTCTTTGGACCAAGTAAGTCACGTTCGTCCATCTTCGTCCTCCCATTAGATACGTTGGCCTTCTTTGGAACAAGTTCGTCTCGTTCGTCCATCATCGTGCTTGCATTAGATCCGTTGGCCTTCCTTGGACCAAGTTCGTCTCTTTAGTCCCACTTCGTCCTCCCATTTGATCCTTTGGCATTCTTTGTACCAAGTTCATCTCGTTCATCCATCTTTGTCGTCCCATTAGATCCATTGGCCTTCTTTGGACCAAGTTCGTCTCGTTCGTCCATCTTCGACCTCCCGTTAGATCCATTGGCCTTCTTTGGACCAAGTTCGTCTCGTTCGTCCATCTTCCTCCTCGCATTAGATCCGATGGCCTTCTTTGGACCAAGTAAGTCACGTTCGTCCATGTTCGTCCTCACATTAGATACGTTGGCCTTCTTTGGAACAAGTTCGTCTCGTTCGTCCATCATCGTGCTTGCATTAAATCCGTTGGCCTTCTTTGGACCAAGTTCGTCTCTTTAGTCCCACTTCGTCCTCCCATTTGATCCTTTGGCATTCTTTGTACCAAGTTCGTCTCGTTCGTCCATCTTCGTCGTCCCATTAGATCCGTTGGCCTTCTTTGGACCAAGTTCGTCTCGTTCGTCCATCTTCGTCCTCCCGTTAGATCCGTTGGCCTTCTTTGGACCAAGTTCGTCTCGTTCGTCCATCTTCGTCCTCGCATTAGATCCGTTGGCCTTCTTTGGACCAAGTAAGTCACGTTCGTCCATCTTCGTCCTCACATTAGATACGTTGGCCTTCTTTGGAACAAGTTCGTCTCGTTCGTCCATCATCGTGCTTGCATTAGATCCGTTGGCCTTCTTTGGACCAAGTTCGTCTCTTTAGTCCCACTTTGTCCTCCCATTTGTCCTATGGCATTCTTTGTACCAAGTTCGTCTCGTTCGTCCCTCTTCGTTGTCCCATTTGATCCGTTGGCCTTCTTTGGACCAAGTTCGTCTCGTTCGTCCATCTTCGACCTCCCGTTAGATCCATTGGCCTTCTTTGGACCAAGTTCGTCTCTTTCGTCCATCTTCGTCCTCGCATTAGATTCGTTGGCCTTCTTTGGACCAAGTTCGTCACGTTCGTCCATCTTCCTCCTCGCATTAGATCCGATGGCCTTCTTTGGACCAAGTTGGTCTCGTTCGTCCATCATCGTGCTTGCATTAGATCCGTTGGCCTTCTTTGGACCAAGTTCGTCTCTTTAGTCCCACTTCGTCCTCCCATTTGATCCTTTGGCATTCTTTGTACCAAGTTCGTCTCGTTCGTCCATCTTCGTCGTCCCACTAGATCCGTTGGCCTTCTTTGGACCAAGTTCGTCTTGTTCGTCCACCTTCGTCCTCTTGTTAGATCCGTTGGCCTTCTTTGGACCAAGTTCGTCTCGTTCGTCGATCTTCGTCCTCCCGTTAGATCCGTTGGCCTTCTTTGGACCAAGTTCGTCTCGTTCGTCCATCATCGTGCTGGCATTAGATCCGTTAGCCCTCTTTGGACCAAGTTCGTCTCGGTCGTCCATCTTCGTCCTCGCATTAGATTCGTTGTCCTTCTTTGGACCAAGTTCGTCACGCTCGTCCATCTTCGTCCTCGCATTAGATCCGTTGGCCTTCTTTGGACCAAGTTCGTCTCGTTCGTCCATGATCGTGCTTGCATTAGATCCGTTGGCCTTATTTGGACCAAGTTCATCTCTTTAGTCCCACTTCGTCCTCCCATTTGATTCTTTGGCATTCTTTCTACCATGTTCGTCTCGTTCGTCCCTCTTCGTTGTCCCATTTGATCCGTTGGCCTTCTTTGGACCAAGTCCGTCTCGTTCGTCCATCTTCGTCCTCCCGTTATATCCGTTGGCGTTCTTTGGAACAAGTTCGTCACGTTCGTCCATCTTCGTCCTCGCATTAGATCCGATGGCCTTCTTTGGACCAAGTTCGTCTCGTTCGTCCATCATCGTGCTTGCATTAGATCCGTTGGCCTTCTTTGGACCAAGTTCATCTCTTTAGTCCCACTTCGTCCTCCCATTTGATCCTTTGGCATTCTTTGTACCAACTTCGTCTCGTTCATCGATCTTTGTCGTCCCATTAGATCCATTGGCCTTCTTTGGACCAAGTTCGTCTCGTTCATCCATCTTCGTCCTCGCATTAGATTCATTGGCCTTCTTTGGACCAAGTTCGTCACGTTCGTCCATCTTCATCCTCGCATTAGATCCGATGGCCTTCTTTAGACCAAGTTCGTCTCGTTCGTCCATCATCGTGCTTGCATTAGATCCGTTGGCCTTCTTTGGACCAAGTTCATCTCTTTAGTCCCACTTCATCCTCCCATTTGATTCTTTGGCATTCTTTGTACCAAGTTCGTCTCCTTCGTCCATCTTCGTCCTCGCATTAGATCCGATGGCCTTCTTTGGACCAAGTTGGTCTCGTTCGTCCATCATCGTGCTTGCATTAGATCCGTTGGCCTTATTTGGACCAAGTTCATCTCTTTAGTCCCACTTCATCCTCCCATTTGATCCTTTGGCATTCTTTGTACCAAGTTCGTCACGTTCGTCCATCTTCATCCTCGCATTAGATCCGATGGCCTTCTTTGGACCAAGTTCGTCTCGTTCGTCCATCATCGTGCTTGCATTAGATCCGTTGGCCTTATTTGGACCAAGTTCATCTCTTTAGTCCCACTTCGTCCTCCCATTTGATCCTTTGGCATTCTTTCTACCAAGTTCGTCTCGTTCGACCCTCTTTGTTGTCCCATTTGATCCGTTGGACTTCTTTGGACCAAGTCCGTCTCGTTCGTCCATCTTCGTCCTCCCGATTGGTCCGTTGGCCTTCTTTGGACCAAGCTCGTCACGTTCGTCCATCTTCGTCCTCGCATTAGATCCGTTGGCCTTCTTTGCAACAAGTTCGTCACGTTCGTCCATCTTCGTCCTCGCATTAGATCCGATGGCCTTCTTTGGACCAAGTTCGTCTCGTTCGTCCATCATCGTGCTTGCATTAGATCCGTTGGCCTTCTTTGGACCAAGTTCGTCTCTTTAGTCCCACTTCGTCCTCCCATTTGATCCTTTGGCATTCTTTGTACCAAGTTCGTCTCGTTCATCCATCTTTGTCGTCCCATTAGATCCATTGGCCTTCTTTGGACCAAGTTCGTCTCGTTCGTCCATCTTCGACCTCCCGTTAGATGCATTGGCCTTCTTTGGACCAAGTTCGTCTAGTTCGTCCATCTTCGTCCTCGCATTAGATCCGTTGGCCTTCTTTGGAACAAGTTTGTCTCGTTCGTCCATCTTCGTCCTCCCGTTAGATCCGTTGGCCTTCTTTGGAACAAGTTTGTCTCGTTCGTCCATCTTCGTCCTCCCGTTAGATCCGTTGGCCTTCTTTGGACCAAGTTCGTCTCGTTCGTCCATCATCGTGCTTGCATTAGATCCGTTGGCCTTCTTTGACCCAAGTTCGTCTCGTTCGTCCATCTTCGTCCTCGCATTAGATGCGTTGGCCTTCTTTGGACCAAGTTCGTCACGCTCGTCCATCTTCGTCCTCGCATTAGATCCGTTGGCCTTCTTTGGACCAAGTTCGTCTCGCTCGTCCATGATCGTGCTTGCATTAGTTCCGTTTGCCTTATTTGGACCAAGTTCATCTCTTTAGTCCCACTTCGTCCTCCCATTTGATCTTTTGGCATTCTTTCTACCAAGTTCGTCTCGTTCGTCCCTCTTCGTTGTCCCATTTGATCCGTTGGCCTTCTTGGGACCAAGTCCGTCTCGTTCGTCCATCTTCGTCCTCCCGTTAGATCCGTTGGCCTTCTTTGGAACAAGTTCGTCTCGTTCGTCCATCATCGTGCTTGCATTAGATCCGTTGGCCTTCTTTGGACCAAGTTCGTCTCTTTAGTCCCACTTCGTCCTCCCATTTAATCCTTTGGCATTCTTTATTTCAAGTTTGTCTCGTTCATCCATCTTCGTCGTCCCATTAGATCCGTTGGCCTTCTTTGGACCAAGTTCGTCTCGTTCGTCCATCTTCGTCCTCGCATTAGATCCGATGGCCTTCTTTGGACCAAGTTGGTCTCGTTCGTCCATCATCGTGCTTGCATTAGATCCGTTGGCCTTATTTGGACCAAGTTCATCTCTTTAGTCCCACTTCATCCTCCCATTTTATCCTTTGGCATTCTTTGTACCAAGTTCGTCACGTTCGTCCATCTTCATCCTCGCATTAGATCCGATGGCCTTCTTTGGACCAAGTTCGTCTCGTTCGTCCATCATCGTGCTTGCATTAGATCCGTTGGCCTTATTTGGACCAAGTTCATCTCTTTAGTCCCACTTCGTCCTCCCATTTGATCCTTTGGCATTCTTTCTACCAAGTTCGTCTCGTTCGACCCTCTTTGTTGTCCCATTTGATCCGTTGGACTTCTTTGGACCAAGTCCGTCTCGTTCGTCCATCTTCGTCCTCCCGTTAGGTCCGTTGGCCTTCTTTGGACCAAGCTCGTCACGTTCGTCCATCTTCGTCCTCGCATTAGATCCGTTGGCCTTCTTTGCAACAAGTTCGTCACGTTCGTCCATCTTCGTCCTCGCATTAGATCCGATGGCCTTCTTTGGACCAAGTTCGTCTCGTTCGTCCATCATCGTGCTTGCATTAGATCCGTTGGCCTTCTTTGGACCAAGTTCGTCTCTTTAGTCCCACTTCGTCCTCCCATTTGATCCTTTGGCATTCTTTGTACCAAGTTCGTCTCGTTCATCCATCTTTGTCGTCCCATTAGATCCATTGGCCTTCTTTGGACCAAGTTCGTCTCGTTCGTCCATCTTCGACCTCCCGTTAGATGCATTGGCCTTCTTTGGACCAAGTTCGTCTAGTTCGTCCATCTTCGTCCTCGCATTAGATCCGTTGGCCTTCTTTGGAACAAGTTTGTCTCGTTCGTCCATCTTCGTCCTCCCGTTAGATCCGTTGGCCTTCTTTGGAACAAGTTTGTCTCGTTCGTCCATCTTCGTCCTCCCGTTAGATCCGTTGGCCTTCTTTGGACCAAGTTCGTCTCGTTCGTCCATCATCGTGCTTGCATTAGATCCGTTGGCCTTCTTTGACCCAAGTTCGTCTCGTTCGTCCATCTTCGTCCTCGCATTAGATGCGTTGGCCTTCTTTGGACCAAGTTCGTCACGCTCGTCCATCTTCGTCCTCGCATTAGATCCGTTGGCCTTCTTTGGACCAAGTTCGTCTCGCTCGTCCATGATCGTGCTTGCATTAGTTCCGTTTGCCTTATTTGGACCAAGTTCATCTCTTTAGTCCCACTTCGTCCTCCCATTTGATCCTTTGGCATTCTTTCTACCAAGTTCGTCTCGTTCATCCCTCTTCGTTGTCCCATTTGATCCGTTGGCCTTCTTGGGACCAAGTCCGTCTCGTTCGTCCATCTTCGTCCTCCCGTTAGATCCGTTGGCCTTCTTTGGAACAAGTTCGTCTCGTTCGTCCATCATCGTGCTTGCATTAGATCCGTTGGCCTTCTTTGGACCAAGTTCGTCTCTTTAGTCCCACTTCGTCCTCCCATTTAATCCTTTGGCATTCTTTATTCCAAGTTTGTCTCGTTCATCCATCTTCGTCGTCCCATTAGATCCGTTGGCCTTCTTTGGACCAAGTTCGTCTCGTTCGTCCATCTTCGTCCTCCCGTTAGATCCGTTTGCCTTCTTTGGACCAAGTTCGTCTCGTTCGTCCATCTTCGTCCTCGCATTAGATCCGTTGGCCTTCTTTGAACCAAGTAAGTCACGTTCGTCCATCTTCGTCCTCCCATTAGATACGTTGGCCTTCTTTGGAACAAGTTCGTCTCGTTCGTCCATCATCGTGCTTGCATTAGATCCGTTGGCCTTCTTTGGACCAAGTTCGTCTCTTTAGTCCCACTTCGTCCTCCCATTTGATCCTATGGCATTCTTTGTACCAAGTTCGTCTCGTTCGTCCCTCTTCGTTGTCCCATTTGATCCGTTGGCCTTCTTTGGACCAAGTTCGTCTCGTTCGTCCATCTTCGACCTCCCGTTAGATCCGTTGGCCTTCTTTGGACCAAGTTCGTCTCGTTCGTCCATCATCGTGCTTGCATTAGATCCGTTGGCCCTCTTTGGACCAAGTTCGTCTCGGTCGTCCATCTTCGTCCTCGCATTAGATTCGTTGGCCTTCTTTGGACCAAGTTCGTCACGTTCGTCCATCTTCCTCCTCGCATTAGATCCGATGGCCTTCTTTGGACCAAGTTGGTCTCGTTCGTCCATCATCGTGCTTGCATTAGATCCGTTGGCCTTCTTTGGACCAAGTTCATCTCTTTAGTCCCACTTCGTCCTCCCATTTGATCCTTTGGCATTCTTTGTACCAAGTTCGTCTCGTTCGTCCATCTTCGTCGTCCCACTAGATCCGTTGGCCTTCTTTGGACCAAGTTCATCTCGTTCGTCCACCTTCGTCCTCTTGTTAGATCCGTTGGCCTTCTTTGGACCAAGTTCGTCTCGTTCGTCGATCTTCGTCCTCCCGTTAGATCCGTTGGCCTTCTTTGGACCAAGTTCGTCTCGTTCGTCCATCATCGTGCTGGCATTAGATCCATTGGCCCTCTTTGGACCAAGTTCGTCTGGGTCGTCCATCTTCGTCCTCGCATTAGATTCGTTGGCCTTCTTTGGACCAAGTTCGTCACGCTCGTCCATCTTCGTCCTCGCATTAGATCCGTTGGCCTTCTTTGGACCAAGTTCGTCTCGTTCGTCCATTATCGTGCTTGCATTAGATCCGTTGGCCTTATTTGGACCAAGTTCATCTCTTTAGTCCCACTTCGTCCTCCCATTTGATTCTTTGGCATTCTTTCTACCAAGTTCGTCTCGTTCGTCCCTCTTCGTTGTCCCATTTGATCCGTTGGCCTTCTTTGGACGAAGTCCGTCTTGTTCGTCCATCTTCGTCCTCCCGTTATATCCGTTGGCCTTCTTTGGACCAAGCTCGTCACGTTCGTCCATCTTCGTCCTCGCATTAGATCCGTTGGCGTTCTTTGGAACAAATTCGTCACGTTCGTCCATCTTCGTCCTCGCATAAGATCCGATGGCCTTCTTTGGACCAAGTTCGTCTCGTTCGTCCATCATCGTGCTTGCATTAGATCCGTTGGCCTTCTTTGGACCAAGTTCGTCTCTTTAGTCCCACTTCGTCCTCCCATTTGATCCTTTGGCATTCTTTGTACCAACTTCGTCTCGTTCATCCATCTTTGTCGTCCCATTAGATCCATTGGCCTTCTTTGGACCAAGTTCGTCTCGTTCATCCATCTTCATCCTCGCATTAGATTCATTGGCCTTCTTTGGACCAAGTTCGTCACGTTCGTCCATCTTCCTCCTCGCATTAGATCCTATGGCCTTCTTTGGACCAAGTTCGTCTCGTTCGTCCATCATCGTGCTTGCATTAGATCCGTTGGCCTTCTTTGGACCAAGTTCATCTCTTTAGTCCCACTTCATCCTCCCATTTGATCCTTTGGCATTCTTTGTACCAAGTTCGTCTCCTTCGTCCATCTTCGTCCTCGCATTAGATCCGATGGCCTTCTTTGGACCAAGTTCGTCTCGTTCGTCCATCATCGTGCTTGCATTAGATCCGTTGGCCTTATTTGGACCAAGTTCATCTCTTTAGTCCCACTTCATCCTCCCATTTGATCCTTTGGCATTCTTTGTACCAAGTTCGTCACGTTCGTCCATCTTCATCCTCGCATTAGATCCGATGGCCTTCTTTGGACCAAGTTCGTCTCGTTCGTCCATCATCGTGCTTGCATTAGATCCGTTGGCCTTATTAGGACCAAGTTCATCTCTTTAGTCCCACTTCGTCCTCCCATTTGATCCTTTGGCATTCTTTCTACCAAGTTCGTCTCGTTCGTCCCTCTTCGTTGTCCCATTTGATCCGTTGGCCTTCTTTGGACCAAGTCAGTCTCGTTCGTCCATCTTCGTCCTCCCGTTAGGTCCGTTGGCCTTCTTTGGACCAAGCTCGTCACGTTCGTCCATCTTCGTCCTCGCATTAGATCCGTTGGCCTTCTTTGGAACAAGTTCGTCACGTTCGTCCATCTTCGTCCTCGCATTAGATCCGATGGCCTTCTTTGTACCAAGTTCGTCTCGTTCATCCATCATCGTGCTTGCATTAGATCCGTTGGCCTTCTTTGGACCAAGTTCGTCTCTTTAGTCCCACTTCGTCCTCCCATTTGATCCTTTGGCATTCTTTGTACCAAGTTCGTCTCGTTCATCCATCTTTGTCGTCCCATTAGATCCATTGGCCTTCTTTGGACCAAGTTCGTCTCGTTCATCCATCTTCGTCCTCGCATTAGATGCATTGGCCTTCTTTGGACCAAGTTCGTCACGTTCGTCCATCTTCCTCCTCGCATTAGATCCGATGGCCTTCTTTGGACCAAGTTCGTCTCGTTCGTCCATCATCGTGCTTGCATTAGATCCGTTGGCCTTCTTTGGACCAAGTTCATCTCTTTAGTCCCACTTCGTCCTCCCATTTGATCCTTTGGCATTCTTTGTACCAAGTTCGTCTCCTTCGTCCATCTTCGTCCTCGCATTAGATCCGATGGCCTTCTTTGGACCAAGTTCGTCTCGTTCGTCCATCATCGTGCTTGCATTAGATCCGTTGGCCTTATTTGGACCAAGTTCATCTCTTTAGTCCCACTTCATCCTCCCATTTGATCCTTTGGCATTCTTTGTACCAAGTTCGTCACGTTCGTCCATCTTCATCCTCGCATTAGATCCGATGGCCTTCTTTGGACCAAGTTCGTCTCGTTCGTCCATCATCGTGCTTGCATTAGATCCGTTGGCCTTATTAGGACCAAGTTCATCTCTTTAGTCCCACTTCGTCCTCCCATTTGATCCTTTGGCATTCTTTCTACCAAGTTCGTCTCGTTCGTCCCTCTTCGTTGTCCCATTTGATCCGTTGGCCTTCTTTGGACCAAGTCAGTCTCGTTCGTCCATCTTCGTCCTCCCGTTAGGTCCGTTGGCCTTCTTTGGACCAAGCTCGTCACGTTCGTCCATCTTCGTCCTCGCATTAGATCCGTTGGCCTTCTTTGGAACAAGTTCGTCACGTTCGTCCATCTTCGTCCTCGCATTAGATCCGATGGCCTTCTTTGTACCAAGTTCGTCTCGTTCATCCATCATCGTGCTTGCATTAGATCCGTTGGCCTTCTTTGGACCAAGTTCGTCTCTTTAGTCCCACTTCGTCCTCCCATTTGATCCTTTGGCATTCTTTGTACCAAGTTCGTCTCGTTCATCCATCTTTGTCGTCCCATTAGATCCATTGGCCTTCTTTGGACCAAGTTCGTCTCGTTCATCCATCTTCGTCCTCGCATTAGATGCATTGGCCTTCTTTGGACCAAGTTCGTCACGTTCGTCCATCTTCCTCCTCGCATTAGATCCGATGGCCTTCTTTGGACCAAGTTCGTCTCGTTCGTCCATCATCGTGCTTGCATTAGATCCGTTGGCCTTCTTTGGACCAAGTTCATCTCTTTAGTCCCACTTCGTCCTCCCATTTGATCCTTTGGCATTCTTTGTACCAAGTTCGTCTCGTTCATCCATCTTTGTCGTCCCATTAGATCCATTGGCCTTCTTTGGACCAAGTTCGTCTCGTTCGTCCATCATCGTGCTTGCATTAGATCCGTTGGCCGTCTTTGGACCAAGTCCGTCTCTTTAGTCCCACTTCGTCCTCCCATTTGATCCTTTGGGATTCTTTGTACCAAGTTCGTCTCGTTCATCCATCTTTGTTGTCCCATTAGATCCATTGGCCTTCTTTGGACCAAGTTCGTCTAGTTCGTCTATCTTCGTCGTCCCTCTAGGTCCGTTGGCCTTCTTTGGACCAAGCTCGTCACGTTCGTCCATCTTCGTCCTCGCATTACATCCGTTGGCCTTCTTTGGAACAAGTTCGTCTCGTTCGTCCATCATCGTGCTTGCATTAGATCCGTTGGCCTTCTTTGGACCAAGTTCGTCTCTTTAGTCCCACTTCGTCCTCCCACTTAATCCTTTGGCATTCTTTATTCCAAGTTTGTCTCGTTCATCCATCTTCGTCGTCCCATTAGATCCGTTGGCCTTCTTTGGACCAAGTTCGTCTCGTTCGTCCATCTTCGTCCTCCCGTTAGATCCGTTTGCCTTCTTTGGACCAAGTTCGTCTCGTTCGTCCATCTTCGTCCTCGCATTAGATCCGTTGGCCTTCTTTGGACCAAGTAAGTCACGTTCGTCCATCTTCGTCCTCCCATTAGATACGTTGGCCTTCTTTGGAACAAGTTCGTCTCGTTCGTCCATCATCGTTCTTGCATTAGATCCGTTGGCCTTCTTTGGACCAAGTTCGTCTCTTTAGTCCCACTTCGTCCTCCCATTTGATCCTATGGCATTCTTTGTACCAAGTTCGTCTCGTTCGTCCCTCTTCGTTGTCCCATTTGATCCGTTGGCCTTCTTTGGACCAAGTTCGTCTCGTTCGTCCATCATCGTGCTTGCATTAGATCCGTTGGCCTTCTTTGGACCAAGTTCATCTCTTTAGTCCCACTTCGTCCTCCCATTAGATCCATTGGCCTTCTTTGGACCAAGTTCGTCTCGTTCATCCATCTTCGTCCTCGCATTAGATGCATTGGCCTTCTTTGGACCAAGTTCGTCACGTTCGTCCATCTTCCTCCTCGCATTAGATCCGATGGCCTTCTTTGGACCAAGTTCGTCTCGTTCGTCCATCATCGTGCTTGCATTAGATCCGTTGGCCTTCTTTGGACCAAGTTCATCTCTTTAGTCCCACTTCGTCCTCCCATTTGATCCTTTGGCATTCTTTGTACCAAGTTCGTCTCGTTCATCCATCTTTGTCGTCCCATTAGATCCATTGGCCTTCTTTGGACCAAGTTCGTCTCGTTCGTCCATCATCGTGCTTGCATTAGATCCGTTGGCCGTCTTTGGACCAAGTCCGTCTCTTTAGTCCCACTTCGTCCTCCCATTTGATCCTTTGGGATTCTTTGTACCAAGTTCGTCTCGTTCATCCATCTTTGTCGTCCCATTAGATCCATTGGCCTTCTTTGGACCAAGTTCGTCTAGTTCGTCTATCTTCGTCGTCCCTCTAGGTCCGTTGGCCTTCTTTGGACCAAGCTCGTCACGTTCGTCCATCTTCGTCCTCGCATTACATCCGTTGGTCTTCTTTGGAACAAGTTCGTCTCGTTCGTCCATCATCGTGCTTGCATTAGATCCGTTGGCCTTCTTTGGACCAAGTTCGTCTCTTTAGTCCCACTTCGTCCTCCCACTTAATCCTTTGGCATTCTTTATTCCAAGTTTGTCTCGTTCATCCATCTTCGTCGTCCCATTAGATCCGTTGGCCTTCTTTGGACCAAGTTCGTCTCGTTCGTCCATCTTCGTCCTCCCGTTAGATCCGTTTGCCTTCTTTGGACCAAGTTCGTCTCGTTCGTCCATCTTCGTCCTCGCATTAGATCCGTTGGCCTTCTTTGGACCAAGTAAGTCACGTTCGTCCATCTTCGTCCTCCCATTAGATACGTTGGCCTTCTTTGGAACAAGTTCGTCTCGTTCGTCCATCATCGTGCTTGCATTAGATCCGTTGGCCTTCTTTGGACCAAGTTCGTCTCTTTAGTCCCACTTCGTCCTCCCATTTGATCCTATGGCATTCTTTGTACCAAGTTCGTCTCGTTCGTCCCTCTTCGTTGTCCCATTTGATCCGTTGGCCTTCTTTGGACCAAGTTCGTCTCGTTCGTCCATCTTCGACCTCCCGTTAGATCCATTGGCCTTCTTTGGACCAAGTTCGTCTCGTTCGTCCATCTTCGTCCTCGCATTAGATTCGTTGGCCTTCTTTGGACCAAGTTCGTCACGTTCGTCCATCTTCCTCCTCGCATTAGATCCGATGGCCTTCTTTGGACCAAGTTGGTCTCGTTCGTCCATCATCGTGCTTGCATTAGATCCGTTGGCCTTCTTTGGACCAAGTTCGTCACGTTCGTCCATCTTCCTCCTCGCATTAGATCCGATGGCCTTCTTTGGACCAAGTTGGTCTCGTTCGTCCATCATCGTGCTTGCATTAGATCCGTTGGCCTTCTTTGGACCAAGTTCGTCTCGTTCGTCCCTCTTCGTTGTCCCATTTGATCCGTTGGCCTTCTTTGGACCAAGTTCGTCTCGTTCGTCCATCTTCGACCTCCCGTTAGATCCATTGGCCTTCTTTGGACCAAGTTCGTCTCGTTCGTCCATCTTCGTCCTCGCATTAGATTCGTTGGCCTTCTTTGGACCAAGTTCGTCACGTTCGTCCATCTTCCTCCTCGCATTAGATCCGATGGCCTTCTTTGGACCAAGTTTGTCTCGTTCATCCATCTTCGTCGTCCCATTAGATCCGTTGGCCATCTTTGGACCAAGTTCGTCTCGTTCGTCCATCTTCGTCCTCCCGTTAGATCCGTTTGCCTTCTTTGGACCAAGTTCGTCTCGTTCGTCCATCTTCGTCCTCGCATTAGATCCGTTGGCCTTCTTTGGACCAAGTAAGTCACGTTCGTCCATCTTCGTCCTCCCATTAGATACGTTGGCCTTCTTTGGAACAAGTTCGTCTCGTTCGTCCATCATCGTGCTTGCATTAGATCCGTTGGCCTTCTTTGGACCAAGTTCGTCTCTTTAGTCCCACTTCGTCCTCCCATTTGATCCTATGGCATTCTTTGTACCAAGTTCGTCTCGTTCGTCCCTCTTCGTTGTCCCATTTGATCCGTTGGCCTTCTTTGGACCAAGTTCGTCTCGTTCGTCCATCTTCGACCTCCCGTTAGATCCATTGGCCTTCTTTGGACCAAGTTCGTCTCGTTCGTCCATCTTCGTCCTCGCATTAGATTCGTTGGCCTTCTTTGGACCAAGTTCGTCACGTTCGTCCATCTTCCTCCTCGCATTAGATCCGATGGCCTTCTTTGGACCAAGTTGGTCTCGTTCGTCCATCATCGTGCTTGCATTAGATCCGTTGGCCTTCTTTGGACCAAGTTCGTCTCTTTAGTCCCACTTCGTCCTCCCATTTGATCCTTTGGCATTCTTTGTACCAAGTTCGTCTCGTTCATCCATCTTTGTCGTCCCATTAGATCCATTGGCCTTCTTTGGACCAAGTTCGTCTCGTTCGTCCATCTTCGACCTCCCGTTAGATCCATTGGCCTTCTTTGGACCAAGTTCGTCTCGTTCGTCCATCTTCGTCCTCGCATTAGATTCGTTGGCCTTCTTTGGACCAAGTTCGTCACGTTCGTCCATCTTCCTCCTCGCATTAGATCCGATGGCCTTCTTTGGACCAAGTTGGTCTCGTTCGTCCATCATCGTGCTTGCATTAGATCCGTTGGCCTTCTTTGGACCAAGTTCATCTCTTTAGTCCCACTTCGTCCTCCCATTTGATCCTTTGGCATTCTTTGTACCAAGTTCGTCTCGTTCGTCCATCTTCGTCGTCCCACTAGATCCGTTGGCCTTCTTTGGACCAAGTTCGTCTCGTTCGTCCACCTTCGTCCTCTTGTTAGATCCGTTGGCCTTCTTTGGACCAAGTTCGTCTCGTTCGTCGATCTTCGTCCACCCGTTAGATCCGTTGGCCTTCTTTGGACCAAGTTCGTCTCGTTCGTCCATCATCGTGCTGGCATTAGATCCGTTGGCCCTCTTTGGACCAAGTTCGTCTCGGTCGTCCATCTTCGTCCTCGCATTAGATTCGTTGGCCTTCTTTGGACCAAGTTCGTCACGCTCGTCCATCTTCGTCCTCGCATTAGATCCGTTGGCCTTCTTTGGACCAAGTTCGTCTCGTTCGTCCATGATCGTGCTTGCATTAGATCCGTTGGCCTTATTTGGACCAAGTTCATCTCTTTAGTCCCACTTCGTCCTCCCATTTGATTCTTTGGCATTCTTTCTACCAAGTTCGTCTCGTTCGTCCCTCTTCGTTGTCCCATTTGATCCGTTGGCCTTCTTTGGACCAAGTCCGTCTCGTTCGTCCATCTTCGTCCTCCCGTTATATCCGTTGGCCTTCTTTGGACCAAGCTCGTCACGTTCGTCCATCTTCGTCCTCGCATTAGATCCGTTGGCGTTCTTTGGAACAAGTTCGTCACGTTCGTCCATCTTCGTCCTCGCATAAGATCCGATGGCCTTCTTTGGACCAAGTTTGTCTCGTTCGTCCATCATCGTGCTTGCATTAGATCCGTTGGCCTTCTTTGGACCAAGTTCGTCTCTTTAGTCCCACTTCGTCCTCCCATTTGATCCTTTGGCATTCTTTGTACCAACTTCGTCTCGTTCATCCATCTTTGTCGTCCCATTAGATCCATTGGCCTTCTTTGGACCAAGTTCGTCTCGTTCATCCATCTTCGTCCTCGCATTAGATTCATTGGCCTTCTTTGGACCAAGTTCGTCACGTTCGTCCATCTTCATCCTCGCATTAGATCCTATGGCCTTCTTTGGACCAAGTTCGTCTCGTTCGTCCATCATCGTGCTTGCATTAGATCCGTTGGCCTTCTTTGGACCAAGTTCATCTCTTTAGTCCCACTTCATCCTCCCATTTGATCCTTTGGCATTCTTTGTACCAAGTTCGTCTCCTTCGTCCATCTTCGTCCTCGCATTAGATCCGATGGCCTTCTTTGGACCAAGTTTGTCTCGTTCGTCCATCATCGTGCTTGCATTAGATCCGTTGGCCTTATTTGGACCAAGTTCATCTCTTTAGTCCCACTTCATCCTCCCATTTGATCCTTTGGCATTCTTTGTACCAAGTTCGTCACGTTCGTCCATCTTCATCCTCGCATTAGATCCGATGGCCTTCTTTGGACCAAGTTCGTCTCGTTCGTCCATCATCGTGCTTGCATTAGATCCGTTGGCCTTATTTGGACCAAGTTCATCTCTTTAGTCCCACTTCGTCCTCCCATTTGATCCTTTGGCATTCTTTCTACCAAGTTCGTCTCGTTCGTCCCTCTTCGTTGTCCCATTTGATCCGTTGGCCTTCTTTGGACCAAGTCAGTCTCGTTCGTCCATCTTCGTCCTCCCATTAGGTCCGTTGGCCTTCTTTGGACCAAGCTCGTCACGTTCGTCCATCTTCGTCCTCGCATTAGATCCGTTGGCCTTCTTTGGAACAAGTTCGTCACGTTCGTCCATCTTCGTCCTCGCATTAGATCCGATGGCCTTCTTTGGACCAAGTTCGTCTCGTTCATCCATCATCGTGCTTGCATTAGATCCGTTGGCCTTCTTTGGACCATGTTCGTCTCTTTAGTCCCACTTCGTCCTCCCATTTGATCCTTTGGCATTCTTTGTACCAAGTTCGTCTCGTTCATCCATCTTTGTCGTCCCATTAGATCCATTGGCCTTCTTTGGACCAAGTTCGTCTCGTTCATCCATCTTCGTCCTCGCATTAGATGCATTGGCCTTCTTTGGACCAAGTTCGTCACGTTCATCCATCTCCATCCTCGCATTAGATCTGATGGCCTTCTTTGGACCAAGTTCGTCTCGTTCGTCCATCATCGTGCTTGCATTAGATCCGTTGGCCTTCTTTGGACCAAGTTCATCTCTTTAGTCCCACTTCGTCCTCCCATTTGATCCTTTGGCATTCTTTGTACCAAGTTCGTCTCGTTCATCCATCTTTGTCGTCCCATTAGATCCATTGGCCTTCTTTGGACCAAGTTCGTCTAGTTCGTCCATCTTCGTCGTCCCTCTAGGTCCGTTGGCCTTCTTTGGACCAAGCTCGTCACGTTCGTCCATCTTCGTCCTCGCATTACATCCGTTGGCCTTCTTTGGAACAAGTTCGTCACGTTCGTCCATCTTCGTCCTCGCATTAGATCCGATGGCCTTCTTTGGACCAAGTTCGTCTCGTTCGTCCATCATCGTCCTTGCATTAGATCCGTTGGCCTTCTTTGGACCAAGTTCGTCTCTTTAGTCCCACTTCGTCCTCCCATTTGATCCTTTGGCACTCTTTGTACCAAGTTCGTCTCGTTCATCCATCTTTGTCGTCCCATTAGATCCATTGGCCTTCTTTGGACCAAGTTCGTCTCGTTCGTCCATCTTCGACCTCCCGTTAGATCCATTGGACTTCTTTGGACCAAGTTCGTCTAGTTCGTCCATCTTCGTCCTCGCATTAGATTCGTTGGCCTTCTTTGGACCAAGTTCATCACTTTCGTCCATCTTCGTCCTCGCATTAGATCCGATGGCCTTCTTTGGACCAAGTTCATCTCGTTCGTCCATCATCGTGCTTGCATTAGATCCGTTGGCCTTCTTTGGACCAAGTTCATCTCTTTAGTCCCACTTCGTCCTCCCATTTGATCCTTTGGCATTCTTTGTACCAAGTTCGTCTCGTTCGTCCATCTTCGGCGTCCCACTAGATCCGAAGGCCTTCTTTGGACCAAGTTCGTCTCGTTCGTCCATCTTCGTCCTCTTGTTAGATCCGTTGGCCTTCTTTGGACCAAGTTCGTCTCGTTCGTCCATCTTCCTCCTCCCGTTAGATACGTTGGCCTTCTTTGGACCAAGTTCGTCTCGTTCGTCCATCATCGTGCTTGCATTAGATCCGTTGGCCTTCTTTGGAACAAGTTCGTCTCGTTCGTCCATCTTCGTCCTCCCGTTAGATCCGTTCGCCTTCTTTGGACCAAGGTTGTCTCGTTCGTACATCTTCGTCCTCCCGTTAGATCCGTTGGCCTTCTTTGGACCAAGTAAGTCACGTTCGTCCATCTTCGTCCTCACATTAGATACGTTGGCCTTCTTTGGAACAAGTTCGTCTCGTTAGATCAGTTGGCCTTCTTTGGACCAAGATCGTCACGTTCGTCCATCTTCATCCTCGCCTTAGATCCGTTGGCGTTCTTTGGAACAAGTTCGTCACGTTCATCCATCTTCGTCCTCGCATTAGATCCGATGGCCTTCTTTGGACCAAGTTTGTCTCGTTCGTTCATCATCGTGCTTGCATTAGATCCGTTGGCCTTCTTTGGACCAAGTTCGTCTCTTTAGTCCCACTTCGTCCTCCCATTTGATCCTTTGGCATTCTTTGTACCAAGTTCGTCTCGTTCATCCATCTTTGTCGTCCCATTAGATCCATTCGCCTTCTTTGGACCAAGTTCGTCTAGTTCGTCCATCTTCGTCCTCGCATTAGATCCGATGGCCTTCTTCGGACCAATTTCGTCTCGTTCGTCCATCATCGTGCTTGCATGAGATCCGTTGGCCTTCTTTGGACCAAGTTCATCTCTTTAGTCCGACTTCGTCCTCCCATTTGATCCTTTGGCATTCTTTGTACCAAGTTCGTCTCGTTCGTCCATCTTCGTCGTCCCACTAGATCCGTTGGCCTTCTTTGGACCAAGTTCGTCTCGTTCGTCCATCGTTGTCCTCTTGTTAGATCTGTTGGCCATCTTTGGACCAAGTTCGTCTCGTTCGTCCATCTTCGTCCTCCCGTTAGATCCGTTGGCCTTCTTTCGACCAAGTTCGTCTCGTTCGTCCATCATCGTGCTTGCATTAGATCCATTGGCCCTCTTTGGACCAAGTTCGTCTCGGTCGTCCATCTTCGTCCTCGCATTAGATTCGTTGGCCTTCTTTGGGCCAAGTTCGTCATGCTCGTCCATCTTCGTCCTCGCATTAGATCCGTTGGTCTTCCTTGGACAAAGTTCGTCTCGTTCGTCCATGATCGTGCTTGCATTAGATCCGTTGGCCTTATTTCGACCAAGTTCATCTCTTTAGTCCCACTTCGTCCTCCCATTTGATCCTTTGGCATTCTTTCTAACAAGTTCGTCTCGTTCGTCCATCTTCGTCGCCCCACTAGATCCGTTGGCCTTCTTTGGACCATGTTCGTCTCGTTCGTCCATCATCGTGCTTGCATTAGATCCGTTGGCCTTCTTTGGACCAAGTTCGTCTCTTTAGTCCCACTTCGTCCTCCCATTCGATCCTTTGGCATTCTTTGTACCAAGTTCGTCTCGTTCATCCATCTTTGTCGTCCCATTAGATCCATTGGCCTTCTTTGGACCAACTTCGTCTCGTTCGTCCATCTTCGACCTCCCGTTAGATCCATTGGCCTTCTTTGGACCAAGTTCGTCTAGTTCGTCTAGTTCGTCCATCTTCGTCGTCGCATTGGATGCGTTGGTCTTCTTTGGACCAAGTTCGTCACGTTCGTCCATCTTCGTCCTCGCATTAGATCCGATGGCCTTCTTTGGACCAAGTTCGTCTCGTTCGTCCATCATCGTGCTTGCATTAGATCCGTTGGCCTTCTTTGGACCAAGTTCATCTCTTTAGTCCCACTTCGTCCTCCCATTTGATCCTTTGGCATTCTTTGTTCCAAGTTCGTCTCGTTCGTCCATCTTCGTCGTCCCACTAGATCCGTTGGCCTTCTTTGGACCAAGTTCGTCTCGTTCGTCCATCTTCGACCTCCCGTTAGATCCATTGGACTTCTTTGGACCAAGTTCGTCTAGTTCGTCCATCTTCGTCCTCGCATTAGATTCGTTGGCCTTCTTTGGACCAAGTTCATCTCTTTAGTCCCACTTCGTCCTCCCATTTGATCCTTTGGCATTCTTTGTACCAAGTTCGTCTCGTTCGTCCATCTTCGTCGTCCCACTAGATCCGTTGGCCTTCTTTGGACCAAGTTCGTCTCGTTCGTCCATCTTCGTCCTCTTGTTAGATCCGTTGGCCTTCTTTGGACCAAGTTCGTCTCGTTCGTCCATCTTCGTCCTCCCGTTAGATACGTTGGCCTTCTTTGGACCAAGTTCGTCTCGTTCGTCCATCATCGTGCTTGCATTAGATCCGTTGGCCTTCTTTGGAACAAGTTCGTCTCGTTCGTCCATCTTCGTCCTCCTGTTAGATCCGTTCGCCTTCTTTGGACCAACTTCGTCTCGTTCGTCCATCATCGTGCTGGCATTAGATCCGTTGGCCTTCTTAGGACCAAGTTCGTCTCGGTCGTCCATCTTCGTCCTCGCATTAGATCCGTTGGCCTTCTTTGGACCAAGTAAGTCACGTTCGTCCATCTTCGTCCTCACATTAGATACGTTGGCCTTCTTTGGAACAAGTTCGTCTCGTTCATCCATCTTTGTCGTCCCATTAGATCCATTGGCCTTCTTTGGACCAAGTTCGTCTCGTTCGTCCATCTTCGACCTCCCGTTAGATCCATTGGCCTTCTTTGGACCAAGTTCGTCTCGTTCGTCCATCTTCGTCCTCGCATTAGATGCGTTGGCCTTCTTTGGACCAAGTTCGTCACGTTCGTCCATCTTCGTCCTCGCATTAGATCCGATGGCCTTCTTTGGACCAAGTTCGTCTCGTTCGTCCATCATCGTGCTTGCATTGGATCCGTTGGCCTTCTTTGGACCAAGTTCATCTCTTTAGTCCCACTTCGTCCTCCCATTTGATCCTTTGGCATTCTTTGAACCAAGTTCGTCTCTTTCGTCCATCTTCGTCGTCCCACAAGATCCGTTGGCCTTCTTTGGACCAAGTTCGTCTCGTTCGTCCATCTTCGTCCTCTTGTTAGATCCGTTGGCCTTCTTTGGACCAAGTTCGTCTCGTTCGTCCATCTTCGACCTCCCGTTAGATCCATTGGCCTTCTTTGGACCAAGTTCGTCTCGTTCGTCCATCATCGTGCTTGCATTAGATCCGTTGGCCCTCTTTGGACCAAGTTCGTCTCGGTCGTCCATCTTCGTCCTCGCATTAGATTCGTTGGCCTTCTTCGGACCAAGTCCGTCTCGTTCGTCCATCTTCGTCCTCCCGTTAGATCCGTTGGCCTTCTTTGGACCAAGTTCGTCTAGTTCGTCTAGTTCGTCCATCTTCGTCGTCGCATTGGATGCGTTGGTCTTCTTTGGACCAAGTTCGTCACGTTCGTCCATCTTCGTCCTCGCATTAGATCCGATGGCCTTCTTTGGACCAAGTTCGTCTCGTTCGTCCATCATCGTGCTTGCATTAGATCCGTTGGCCTTCTTTGGACCAAGTTCATCTCTTTAGTCCCACTTCGTCCTCCCATTTGATCCTTTGGCATTCTTTGTTCCAAGTTCGTCTCGTTCGTCCATCTTCGTCGTCCCACTAGATCCGTTGGCCTTCTTTGGACCATGTTCGTCTCGTTCGTCCATCATCGTGCTTGCAATAGATCCGTTGGCCGTCTTTGGACCAAGTCCGTCTCTGTAGTCCCACTTCGTCCTCCCATTTGATCCGTTGGCATTCTTTGTACCAAGTTCGTCTCGTTCATCCATCTTTGTCGTCCCATTAGATCCATTGGCCTTCTTTGGACCAAGTTCGTCTAGTTCGTCCATCTTCGTCGTCCCTCTAGGTCCGTTGGCCTTCTTTGGACCAAGCTCGTCACGTTCGTCCATCTTCGTCATCGCATTACATCCGTTGGCCTTCTTTGGAACAAGTTCGTCACGTTCGTCCATCTTCGTCCTCGCATTAGATCCGATGGCCTTCTTTGGACCAAGTTCGTCTCGTTCGTCCATCATCGTCCTTGCATTAGATCCGTTGGCCTTCTTTGGACCAAGTTCGTCTCTTTAGTCCCACTTCGTCCTCCCATTTGATCCTTTGGCACTCTTTGTACCAAGTTCGTCTCGTTCATCCATCTTTGTCGTCCCATTAGATCCATTGGCCTTCTTTGGACCAAGTTCGTCTCGTTCGTCCATCTTCGACCTCCCGTTAGATCCATTGGACTTCTTTGGACCAAGTTCGTCTAGTTCGTCCATCTTCGTCCTCGCATTAGATTCGTTGGCCTTCTTTGGACCAAGTTCATCTCTTTAGTCCCACTTCGTCCTCCCATTTGATCCTTTGGCATTCTTTGTACCAAGTTCGTCTCGTTCGTCCATCTTCGTCGTCCCACTAGATCCGTTGGCCTTCTTTGGACCAAGTTCGTCTCGTTCGTCCATCTTCGTCCTCTTGTTAGATCCGTTGGCCTTCTTTGGACCAAGTTCGTCTCGTTCGTCCATCTTCGTCCTCCCGTTAGATACGTTGGCCTTCTTTGGACCAAGTTCGTCTCGTTCGTCCATCATCGTGCTTGCATTAGATCCGTTGGCCTTCTTTGGAACAAGTTCGTCTCGTTCGTCCATCTTCGTCCTCCCGTTAGATCCGTTCGCCTTCTTTGGACCAACTTCGTCTCGTTCGTCCATCATCGTGCTGGCATTAGATCCGTTGGCCTTCTTAGGACCAAGTTCGTCTCGGTCGTCCATCTTCGTCCTCGCATTAGATCCATTGGCCTTCTTTGAACCAAGTAAGTCACGTTCGTCCATCTTCGTCCTCACATTAGATACGTTGGCCTTCTTTGGAACAAGTTCGTCTCGTTCATCCATCTTTGTCGTCCCATTAGATCCATTGGCCTTCTTTGGACCAAGTTCGTCTCGTTCGTCCATCTTCGACCTCCCGTTAGATCCATTGGCCTTCTTTGGACCAAGTTCGTCTCGTTCGTCCATCTTCGTCCTCGCATTAGATGCGTTGGCCTTCTTTGGACCAAGTTCGTCACGTTCGTCCATCTTCGTCCTCGCATTAGATCCGATGGCCTTCTTTGGACCAAGTTCGTCTCGTTCGTCCATCATCGTGCTTGCATTGGATCCGTTGGCCTTCTTTGGACCAAGTTCATCTCTTTAGTCCCACTTCGTCCTCCCATTTGATCCTTTGGCATTCTTTGAACCAAGTTCGTCTCTTTCGTCCATCTTCGTCGTCCCACAAGATCCGTTGGCCTTCTTTGGACCAAGTTCGTCTCGTTCGTCCATCTTCGTCCTCTTGTTAGATCTGTTGGCCTTCTTTGGACCAAGTTCGTCTCGTTCGTCCATCTTCGACCTCCCGTTAGATCCATTGGCCTTCTTTGGACCAAGTTCGTCTCGTTCGTCCATCATCGTGCTTGCATTAGATCCGTTGGCCCTCTTTGGACCAAGTTCGTCTCGGTCGTCCATCTTCGTCCTCGCATTAGATTCGTTGGCCTTCTTCGGACCAAGTCCGTCTCGTTCGTCCATCTTCGTCCTCCCGTTAGATCCGTTGGCCTTCTTTGGACCAAGCTCGTCACGTTCGTCCATCTTCGACCTCCCATTTGATCCTTTGGCATTCTTTGAACCAAGTTCGTCTCTTTCGTCCATCTTCGTCGTCCCACAAGATCCGTTGGCCTTCTTTGGACCAAGTTCGTCTCGTTCGTCCATCTTCGTCCTCTTGTTAGATCCGTTGGCCTTCTTTGGACCAAGTTCGTCTCGTTCGTCCATCTTCGTCCTCCCGTTAGATCCGTTGGCCTTCTTTGGACCAAGTTAGTCTCGTTCGTCCATCATCGTGCTTGCATTAGATCCGTTGGCCCTCTTTGGACCAAGTTCGTCTCGGTCGTCCATCTTCGTCCTCGCATTAGATTCGTTGGCCTTCTTTGGACCCAGTTCGTCACGCTCGTCCATCTTCGTCCTCGCATTAGATCCGATGGCCTTCTTTGGACCAAGTTCGTCTCGTTCGTCCATCATCGTACTTGCATTAGATCCGTTGGCCTTCTTTGGACCAAGTTCGTCTCTTTAGTCCCACTTCGTCCTCCCATTTGATCCTTTGGCATTCTTTCTACCAAGTTCGTCTCGTTCGTCCCTCTTCGTTGTCCCATTTGATCCGTTGGCCTTCTTTGGACCAAGTCCGTCTCGTTCGTCCATCTTCGTCCTCCCGTTAGATCCGTTGGCCTTCTTTGGACCAAGCTCGTCTCGTTCGTCCATCATCGTGCTTTCATTAGATCCGTTGGCCCTCTTTGGACCAAGTTCGTCTCGTTCGTCCATCTTCGACCGCCCGTTAGATCCATTGGCCTTCTTTGGACCAAGTTCGTCTCGTTCGTCCATCTTCGTCCTCGCATTAGATGCGTTGGCCTTCTTTGGACCAAGTTCGTCACGTTCGTCCATCTTCGTCCTCGCATTAGATCCGATGGCCTTCTTTGGACCAAGTTCGTCTCGTTCGTCCATCATCGTGCTTGCATTGGATCCGTTGGCCTTCTTTGGACCAAGTTCATCTCTTTAGTCCCACTTCGTCCTCCCATTTGATCCTTTGGCATTCTTTGAACCAAGTTCGTCTCTTTCGTCCATCTTCGTCGTCCCACAAGATCCGTTGGCCTTCTTTGGACCAAGTTCGTCTCGTTCGTCCATCTTCGTCCTCTTGTTAGATCCGTTGGCCTTCTTTGGACCAAGTTCGTCTCGTTCGTCCATCTTCGACCTCCCGTTAGATCCATTGGCCTTCTTTGGACCAAGTTCGTCTCGTTCGTCCATCATCGTGCTTGCATTAGATCCGTTGGCCCTCTTTGGACCAAGTTCGTCTCGGTCGTCCATCTTCGTCCTCGCATTAGATTCGTTGGCCTTCTTCGGACCAAGTCCGTCTCGTTCGTCCATCTTCGTCCTCCCGTTAGATCCGTTGGCCTTCTTTGGACCAAGCTCGTCACGTTCGTCCATCTTCGACCTCCCATTTGATCCTTTGGCATTCTTTGAACCAAGTTCGTCTCTTTCGTCCATCTTCGTCGTCCCACAAGATCCGTTGGCCTTCTTTGGACCAAGTTCGTCTCGTTCGTCCATCTTCGTCCTCTTGTTAGATCCGTTGGCCTTCTTTGGACCAAGTTCGTCTCGTTCGTCCATCTTCGTCCTCCCGTTAGATCCGTTGGCCTTCTTTGGACCAAGTTAGTCTCGTTCGTCCATCATCGTGCTTGCATTAGATCCGTTGGCCCTCTTTGGACCAAGTTCGTCTCGGTCGTCCATCTTCGTCCTCGCATTAGATTCGTTGGCCTTCTTTGGACCCAGTTCGTCACGCTCGTCCATCTTCGTCCTCGCATTAGATCCGATGGCCTTCTTTGGACCAAGTTCGTCTCGTTCGTCCATCATCGTACTTGCATTAGATCCGTTGGCCTTCTTTGGACCAAGTTCGTCTCTTTAGTCCCACTTCGTCCTCCCATTTGATCCTTTGGCATTCTTTCTACCAAGTTCGTCTCGTTCGTCCCTCTTCGTTGTCCCATTTGATCCGTTGGCCTTCTTTGGACCAAGTCCGTCTCGTTCGTCCATCTTCGTCCTCCCGTTAGATCCGTTGGCCTTCTTTGGACCAAGCTCGTCTCGTTCGTCCATCATCGTGCTTTCATTAGATCCGTTGGCCCTCTTTGGACCAAGTTCGTCTCGTTCGTCCATCTTCGACCGCCCGTTAGATCCATTGGCCTTCTTTGGACCAAGTTCGTCTCGTTCGTCCATCTTCATCCTCGAATTAGATTCGTTGGCCTTCTTTGGACCAAGTTCGTCACGTTCGTCCATCTTCGTCCTCGCATTAGATCCGATGGCCTTCTTTGGACCAAGTTCGTCTCGTTCGTCCATCATCGTGCTTGCATTAGATCCGTTGGCCTTCTTTGGACCAAGTTCGTCTCTTTAGTCCCACTTCGTCCTCCCATTCGATCCTTTGGCAATCTTTCTACCAAGTTCGTCTCGTTCGTCCCTCTTCGTTGTCCCATTTGATCCGTTGGCCTTCTTTGGACCAAGTCCGTCTCGTTCGTCCATCTTCGTCCTCCCGTTAGATCCGTTGGCCTTCTTTGGACCAAGCTCGTCACGTTCGTCCATCTTCGTCCTCGCTTTAGATCCTTTGGCCTTCTTTGGAACAAGTTCGTCACGTTCGTCCATCTTCGTCCTCGCATTAGATCCGATGGGCTTCTTTGGACCAAGTTCGTCTCGTTCGTCCATCATCGTGCTTGCATTGGATCCGTTGGCCTTCTTTGGACCAAGTTCATCTCTTTAGTCCCACTTCGTCCTCCCATTTGATCCTTTGGCATTCTTTGTACCAAGTTCGTCTCTTTCGTCCATCTTCGTCGTCCCACAAGATCCGTTGGCCTTCTTTGGACCAAGTTCGTCTCGTTCGTCCATCTTCGTCCTCTTGTTAGATCCGTTGGCCTTCTTTGGACCAAGTTCGTCTCGTTCGTCCATCTTCGTCCTCCCGTTAGATCCGTTGGCCTTCTTTGGACCAAGTTAGTCTCGTTCGTCCATCATCGTGCTTGCATTAGATCCGTTGGCCCTCTTTGGACCAAGTTTGTCTCGGTCGTCCATCTTCGTCCTCGCATTAGATTCGTTGGCCTTCTTTGGACCAAGTTCGTCACGCTCGTCCATCTTCGTCTCGCATTAGATCCGATGGCCTTCTTTGGACCAAGTTCGTCTCGTTCGTCCATCATCGTACTTGCATTAGATCCGTTGGCCTTCTTTGGACCAAATTCGTCTCTTTAGTCCCACTTCGTCCTCCCATTTGATCCTTTGGCATTCTTTCTACCAAGTTCGTCTCGTTCGTCCCTCTTCGTTGTCCCATTTGATCCGTTGGCCTTCTTTGGACCAAGTCCGTCTCGTTCGTCCATCTTCGTCCTCCCGTTAGATCCGTTGGCCTTCTTTGGACCAAGCTCGTCTCGTTCGTCCATCATCGTGCTTTCATTAGATCCGTTGGCCCTCTTTGGACCAAGTTCGTCTCGTTCGTCCATCTTCGACCTCCCGTTAGATCCATTGGCCTTCTTTGGACCAAGTTCGTCTCGTTCGTCCATCTTCATCCTCGGATTAGATTCGTTCGCCTTCTTTGGACCAAGTTCGTCACGTTCGTCCATCTTCGCCCTCGCATTAGATCCGATGGCCTTCTTTGGACCAAGTTCGTCTCGTTCGTCCATCATCGTTCTTGCATTAGATCCGTTGGCCTTCTTTGGACCAAGTTCATCTCTTTAGTCCCACTTCGTCCTCCCATTTGATCCTTTGGCAATCTTTCTACCAAGTTCGTCTCGTTCGTCCCTCATCGTTTTCCCATTTGATCCGTTGGCCTTCTTTGGACCAAGTCCGTCTCGTTCGTCCATCTTCGTCCTCCCGTTAGATCCGTTGGCCTTCTTTGGACCAAGCTCGTCACGTTCGTCCATCTTCGTCCTCGCATTAGATCCGTTGGCCTTCTTTGGAACAAGTTCGTCACGTTCGTCCATCTTCGTCCTCGCATTAGATCCGATGGGCTTCTTTGGACCAAGTTCGTCTCGTTCGTCCATCATCGTGCTTGCATTAGATCCGTTGGCCTTCTTTGGGCCAAGTTCATCTCTTTAGTCCCACTTCGTCCTCCCATTTGATCCTTTGGCATTCTTTCTACCAAGTTCGTCTCGTTCGTCCCTCTTCGTTGTCCCATTTGATCCGTTGGCCTTCTTTGGACCAAGTCCGTTTCGTTCGTCCATCTTTGTCCTCCCGTTAGATCCGTTGACTTTCTTTGGACCAAGTTCGTCTCGTTCGTCCATCTTCGTGCTTGCATTAGATCCGTTGGCCTTCTTTGGACCAAGTTCATCTCTTTAGTCCCACTTCGTCCTCCCATTTGATCCTTTGGCAATCTTTCTACCAAGTTCGTCTCGTTCGTCCCTCATCGTTGTCCCATTTGATCCGTTGGCCTTCTTTGGACCAAGTCCGTCTCGTTCGTCCATCTTCGTCCTCCCGTTAGATCCGTTGGCCTTCTTTGGACCAAGCTCGTCACGTTCGTCCATCTTCGTCCTCGCATTAGATCCGTTGGCCTTCTTTGGAACAAGTTCGTCACGTTCGTCCATCTTCGTCCTCGCATTAGATCCGATGGCCTTCTTTGCACAAAGTTCGTCTCCTTCGTCCATCATCGTGGTTGCATTAGATCCGTTGGCCTTCTTTGGGCCAAGTTCATCTCTTTAGTCCCACTTCGTCCTCCCATTTGATCCTTTGGCATTCTTTCTACCAGGTTCGTCTCGTTCGTCCCTCTTCGTTGTCCCATTTGATCCGTTGGCCTTCTTTGGACCAAGTTCGTCTCGTTCGTCCATCTTCGTCCTCCCGTTAGATCCGTTGGCCTTCTTTGGACCAAGTTCATCACTTTAGTCCCACTTCGTCCTCCCATTTGATCCTTTGGCATTCTTTGTACCAAGTTCGTCTCGTTCGTCCATCTTCGTCGTCCCACTAGATCCGTTGGCCTTCTTTGGACCAAGTTCGTCTCGTTCGTCCATCTTCGTCCTTTTGTTAGATCCGTTGGCATTCTTTGGACCAAGTTCGTCTCGTTCGTCCATCTTCGTCCTCCCGTTAGATCCGTTGGCCTTCTTTCGACCAACTTCGTCTCGTTCGTCCATCATCGTGCTTGCATTAGATCCGTTGGACCTCTTTGGACCAAGTTCGTCTCGGTCGTCCATCTTCGTCCTCGCATTAGATTCGTTGGCCTTCTTTGGACCAAGTTCGTCACGCTCGTCCATCTTCGTCCTCGCATTAGATCCGTTGGCCTTCTTTGGACCAAGTTCGTCTCGTTCGTCCATGATCGTGCTTGCATTAGATCCGTTGGCCTTATTTGGACCAAGTTCATCTCTTTAGTCCCACTTCGTCCTCCCATTTGATCCTTTGGCATTCTTTCTACCAAATTCGTCTCGTTCGTCCCTCTTCGTTGTCCCATTTGATCCGTTGGCCTTCTTTGGACCAAGTCCGTCTCGTTCGTCCATCTTCGTCCTCCCGTTAGGACCGTTGGCCTTCTTTGGACCAAGCTCGTCACGTTCATCCATCTTCGTCCTCGCATTAGATCCGATGGCCTTGTTTGGACCAAGTTCGTCTCGTTCGTACATCATCGTGCTTGCATTAGATCCGTTGGCCTTCTTTGGACCAAGTTCGTCTCTTTAGTCCCACTTCGTCCTCCCATTTGATCCTTTGGCATTCTTTGTACCAAGTTCGTCTCGTTCATCCATCTTTGTCGTCCCATTAGATCCATTGGCTTTCTTTGGACCAAGTTCGTCTCGTTCGTCCATCTTCGACCTTCCGTTAGATCCAGTGGCCTTCTTTGGACCAAGTTCGTCTAGTTCGTCCATCTTCGTCCTCGCATTAGATTCATTGGCCTTCTTTGGACCAAGTTCGTCACGTTCGTCCATGTTTGTCCTCGCATTAGTTCCGATGACCTTCTTTGGACCAAGTTCGTCTCGTTCGTCCATCATCGTGCTTGCATTAGATCCTTTGGCCTTCTTTGGACCAAGTTCATCTCTTTAGTCCCACTTCGTCCTCCCATTTGATCCTTTGGCATTCTTTGTACCAAGTTCGTCTCGTTAGTCCATCTTCGTCGTCCCACTAGATCCGTTGGCCTTCTTTGGACCAAGTTCGTCTCGTTCGTCCATCTTCGTCCTCTTGTTAGATCCGTTGGCCTTCTTTGGACCAAGTTCGTCTCGTTCGTCCATCTTCGTCCTCGCATTAGATCCGTTGGCCTTCTTTGGACCAAGTTCGTCTCGTTCGTCCATCATCGTGCTTGCATTAGATCCGTTGGCGTTCTTTGGAACAAGTTCGTCTCGTTCGTCCATCTTCGACCTCCCGTTAGATCCATTGGCCTTCTTTGGACCAAGTTCATCTCTTTAGTCCCACTTCGTCCTCCCATTTGATCCTTTGGCATTCTTTGTACCAAGTTCGTCTCGTTCGTCCATCTTTGTCGTCCCACTAGATCCGTTGGCCTTCTTTGGACCAAGTTCGTCTCGTTCGTCCATCTTCGTCCACTTGTTAGATCCGTTGGCCTTCTTTGGACCAAGTTCGTCTCGTTCGTCCATCTTCGTCCTCCCGTTAGATCCGTTGGCCTTCTTTGGACCAAGTTCGTGTCGTTCGTCCATCATCGTGCTTGCATTAGATCCGTTGGACCTCTTTGGACCAAGTTCGTCTCGGTCGTCCATCTTCGTCCTCGCATTAGATTCGTTGGCCTTCTTTGGACCAAGTTCGTCACGCTCGTCCATCTTCGTCCTCGCATTAGATCCGTTGGCCTTCTTTGGACCAAGTTCGTCTCGTTCGTCCATGATCGTGCTTGCATTAGATCCGTTGGCCTTATTTGGACCAAGTTCATCTCTTTAGTCCCACTTCGTCCTCCCATTTGATCCTTTGGCATTCTTTCTACCAAGTTCGTCTCGTTCGTCCCTCTTCGTTGTCCCATTTGATCCGTTGGCCTTCTTTGGACCAAGTCCGTCTCGTTCGTCCATCTTCGTCCTCCCGTTAGGACCGTTGGCCTTCTTTGGACCAAGCTCGTCACGTTCATCCATCTTCGTCCTCGCATTAGATCCGATGGCCTTCTTTGGACCAAGTTCGTCTCGTTCGTCCATCATCGTGCTTGCATTAGATCCGTTGGCCTTCTTTGGACCAAGTTCGTCTCTTTAGTCCCACTTCGTCCTCCCATTTGATCCTTTGGCATTCTTTGTACCAAGTTCGTCTCGTTCATCCATCTTTGTCGTCCCATTAGATCCATTGGCTTTCTTTGGACCAAGTTCGTCTCGTTCGTCCATCTTCGACCTTCCGTTAGATCCAGTGGCCTTCTTTGGACCAAGTTCGTCTAGTTCGTCCATCTTCGTCCTCGCATTAGATTCATTGGCCTTCTTTGGACCAAGTTCGTCACGTTCGTCCATGTTTGTCCTCGCATTAGTTCCGATGACCTTCTTTGGACCAAGTTCGTCTCGTTCGTCCATCATCGTGCTTGCATTAGATCCTTTGGCCTTCTTTGGACCAAGTTCATCTCTTTAGTCCCACTTCGTCCTCCCATTTGATCCTTTGGCATTCTTTGTACCAAGTTCGTCTCGTTAGTCCATCTTCGTCGTCCCACTAGATCCGTTGGCCTTCTTTGGACCAAGTTCGTCTCGTTCGTCCATCTTCGTCCTCTTGTTAGATCCGTTGGCCTTCTTTGGACCAAGTTCGTCTCGTTCGTCCATCTTCGTCCTCGCATTAGATCCGTTGGCCTTCTTTGGACCAAGTTCGTCTCGTTCGTCCATCATCGTGCTTGCATTAGATCCGTTGGCGTTCTTTGGAACAAGTTCGTCTCGTTCGTCCATCTTCGACCTCCCGTTAGATCCATTGGCCTTCTTTGGACCAAGTTCATCTCTTTAGTCCCACTTCGTCCTCCCATTTGATCCTTTGGCATTCTTTGTACCAAGTTCGTCTCGTTCGTCCATCTTTGTCGTCCCACTAGATCCGTTGGCCTTCTTTGGACCAAGTTCGTCTCGTTCGTCCATCTTCGTCCACTTGTTAGATCCGTTGGCCTTCTTTGGACCAAGTTCGTCTCGTTCGTCCATCTTCGTCCTCCCGTTAGATCCGTTGGCCTTCTTTGGACCAAGTTCGTGTCGTTCGTCCATCATCGTGCTTGCATTAGATCCGTTGGCCCTCTTTGGACCAAGTTCGTCTCGGTCGCCCATCTTCGTCCTCGCATTAGATTCGTTGGCCTTCTTTGGACCAAGTTCGTCACGCTAGTCCATGTTCGTCTTCGCATTAGATCCGTTGGCCCTCTTTGGACCAAGTTCGTCTCGTTCGTCCATGATCGTGCTTGCATTTGATCCGTTGGCCTTCTTTGGACCAAGTTCATCTCTTTAGTCCCACTTCGTCCTCCCATTTGATCCTTTGGCATTCTTTCTACCAAGTTCGTCTCGTTCGTCCCTCTTCGTTGTCCCATTTGATCCGTTGGCCTTCTTTGGACCAAGTCCGTCTCGTTCGTCCATCTTCGTCCTCCCGTTAGATCCGTTGGCCTTCTTTGGACCAAGCTCGTCTCGTTCGTCCATCATCGTGCTTGCATTAGATCCGTTGGCCCTCTTTGGCCAAGTTCGTCTCGTTCGTCCATCTTCGACCTCCCGTTAGATCCATTGGCCTTCTTTGGACCAAGTTCGTCTCGTTCGTCCATCTTCGTCCTCGCATTAGATTCGTTGGCCTTCTTTGGACCAAGTTCATCACGTTCGTCCATCTTCGTCCTCGCATTAGATCCGATAGCCTTCTTTGGAACAAGTTCGTCTCATTCGTCCATCATCGTCCTTGCATTAGATCCGTTGGCCTTCTTTGGACCAAGTTCATCTCTTTAGTCCCACTTCGTCCTCCCATTTGATCCTTTGGCATTCTTTCTACCAAGTTCGTCTCATTCGTCCCTCTTCGTTGTCCCATTTGATCCGTTGGCCTTCTTTGGACCAAGTCCGTCTCGTTCGTCCGTCTTTGTCCTCCCGTTAGATCCGTTGACTTTCTTTGGACCAAGTTCGTCTCGTTCGTCCATCTTCGTCCTCCCGTTAGATCCGTTGGCCTTCTTTGGACCAAGTTCGTCTCGTTCGTCCATCATCGTGCTTGCATTAGATCCGTTGGCCTTCTTTGGAACAAGTTCGTCTCGTTCGTCCATCTTCGACCTCCCGTTAGATCCATTGGCCTTCTTTGGACCAAGTTCATCTCTTTAGTCCCACTTCGTCCTCCCATTCGATCCTTTGGCATTCTTTGTACCAAGTTCGTCTCGTTCGTCCATCTTCGTCGTCCCACTAGATCCGTTGGCCTTCTTTGGACCAAGTTCGTCTCGTTCGTCCATCTTCGTCCACTTGTTAGATCCGTTGGCCTTCTTTGGACCAAGTTCGTCTCGTTCGTCCATCTTCGTCGTCCCGTTAGATCCGTTGGCCTTCTTTGGACCAAGTTCGTCTCGTTCGTCCATCATCGTGCTGGCATTAGATCCGTTGGCCCTCTTTGGACCAAGTTCGTCTCGGTCGTCCATCTTCGTCCTCGCATTAGATTCGTTGGCCTTCTTTGGACCAAGTTCGTCACGCTCGTCCATCTTCGTCTTCGCATTAGATCCGTTGGCCCTCTTTGGACCAAGTTCGTCTCGTTCGTCCATGATTGTGCTTGCATTTGATCCGTTGGCCTTCTTTGGACCAAGTTCATCTCTTTAGTCCCACTTCGTCCTCCCATTTGATCCTTTGGCATTCTTTCTACCAAGTTCGTCTCGTTCGTCCCTCTTCGTTGTCCCATTTGATCCGTTGGCCTTCTTTGGACCAAGTCCGTCTCGTTCGTCCATCTTCGTCCTCCCGTTAGATCCGTTGGCCTTCTTTGGACCAAGCTCGTCTCGTTCGTCCATCATCGTGCCTGCATTAGATCCGTTGGCCCTCTTTGGACCAAGTTCGTCTCGTTCGTCCATCTTCGACCTCCCGCTAGATCCATTGGCCTTCTTTGGACCAAGTTCGTCTCGTTCGTCCATCTTCGTCCTCGCATTAGATTCGTTGGCCTTCTTTGGACCAAGTTCATCACGTTCGTCCATCTTCGTCCTCGCATTAGATCCGATAGCCTTCTTTGGAACATGTTCGTCTCATTCGTCCATCATCGTGCTTGCATTAGATCCGTTGGCCTTCTTTGGACCAAGTTCATCTCTTTAGTCCCACTTCGTCCTCCCATTTGATCCTTTGGCATTCTTTCTACCAAGTTCGTCTCATTCGTCCCTCTTCGTTGTCCCATTTGATCCGTTGGCCTTCTTTGGACCAAGTCCGTCTCGTTCGTCCGTCTTTGTCCTCCCGTTAGATCCGTTGACTTTCTTTGGACCAAGTTCGTCTCGTTCGTCCATCTTCGTCCTCCCGTTAGATCCGTTGGCCTTCTTTGGACCAAGTTCGTCTCGTTCGTCCATCATCGTGCTTGCATTAGATCCGTTGGCCTTCTTTGGAACAAGTTCGTCTCGTTCGTCCATCTTCGACCTCCCGTTAGATCCATTGGCCTTCTTTGGACCAAGTTCATCTCTTTAGTCCCACTTCGTCCTCCCATTTGATCCTTTGACATTCTTTGTACCAAGTTCGTCTCGTTCGTCCATCTTCGTCGTCCCACTAGATCCGTTGGCCTTCTTTGGACCAAGTTCGTCTCGTTCGTCCATCTTCGTCCACTTGTTAGATCCGTTGGCCTTCTTTGGACCAAGTTCATCTCGTTCGTCCATCTTCGTCCTCCCGTTAGATCCGTTGGCCTTCTTAGGACCAAGTTCGTCTCGTTCGTCCATCATCGTGCTTGCATTAGATCCGTTGGCCCTCTTTGGACCAAGTTCGTCTCGGTCGTCCATCTTCGTCCTCGCATTAGATTCGTTGGCCTTCTTTGGACCAAGTTCGTCACGCTCGTCTATCTTCGTCTTCGCATTAGATCCGTTGGCCCTCTTTGGACCAAGTTCGTCTCGTTCGTCCATGATCGTGCTTGCATTTGATCCGTTGGCCTTCTTTGGACCAAGTTCATCTCTTTAGTCCCACTTCGTCCTCCCATTTGATCCTTTGGCATTCTTTCTACCAAGTTCGTCTCGTTCGTCCCTCTTCGTTGTCCCATTTGATCCGTTGGCCTTCTTTGGACCAAGTCCGTCTCGTTCGTCCATCTTCGTCCTCCCGTTAGATCCGTTGGCCTTCTTTGGACCAAGCTCGTCTCGTTCGTCCATCATCGTGCCTGCATTAGATCCGTTGGCCCTCTTTGGACCAAGTTCGTCTCGTTCGTCCATCTTCGACCTCCCGTTAGATCCATTGGCCTTCTTTGGACCAAGTTCGTCTCGTTCGTCCATCTTCGTCCTCGCATTAGATTCGTTGGCCTTCTTTGGACCAAGTTCATCACCTTCGTCCATCTTCGTCCTCGCATTAGATCCGATAGCCTTCTTTGGAACAAGTTCGTCTCATTCGTCCATCATCGTGCTTGCATTAGATCCGTTGGCCTTCTTTGGACCAAGTTCATCTCTTTAGTCCCACTTCGTCCTCCCATTTGATCCTTTGGCATTCTTTCTACCAAGTTCGTCTCATTCGTCCCTCTTCGTTGTCCCATTTGATCCGTTGGCCTTCTTTGGACCAAGTCCGTCTCGTTCGTCCGTCTTTGTCCTCCCGTTAGATCCGTTGACTTTCTTTGGACCAAGTTCGTCTCGTTCGTCCATCTTCGTCCTCCCGTTAGATCCGTTGGCCTTCTTTGGACCAAGTTCGTCTCGTTCGTCCATCATCGTGCTTGCATTAGATCCGTTGGCCTTCTTTGGAACAAGTTCGTCTCGTTCGTCCATCTTCGACCTCCCGTTAGATCCATTGGCCTTCTTTGGACCAAGTTCATCTCTTTAGTCCCACTTCGTCCTCCCATTTGATCCTTTGGCATTCTTTGTACCAAGTTCGTCTCGTTCGTCCATCTTCGTCGTCCCACTAGATCCGTTGGCCTTCTTTGGACCAAGTTCGTCTCGTTCGTCCATCTTCGTCCACTTGTTAGATCCGTTGGCCTTCTTTGCACCAAGTTCGTCTCGTTCGTCCATCTTCGTCGTCCCGTTAGATCCGTTGGCCTTCTTTGGACCAAGTTCGTCTCGTTCGTCCATCATCGTGCTTGCATTAGATCCGTTGGCCCTCTTTGGACCAAGTTCGTCTCGGTCGTCCATCTTCGTCCCCGCATTAGATTCGTTGGCCTTCTTTGGACCAAGTTCGTCACGCTCGTCCATCTTCGTCTTCGCATTAGATCCGTTGGCCCTCTTTGGACCAAGTTCGTCTCGTTCGTCCATGATCGTGCTTGCATTTGATCCGTTGGCCTTTTTTGGACCAAGTTCATCTCTTTAGTCCCACTTCGTCCTCCCATTTGATCCTTTGGCATTCTTTCTACCAAGTTCGTCTCGTTCGTCCCTCTTCGTTGTCCCATTTGATCCGTTGGCCTTCTTTGGACCAAGTCCGTCTCGTTCGTCCATCTTCGTCCTCCCGTTAGATCCGTTGGCCTTCTTTGGACCAAGCTCGTCTCGTTCGTCCATCATCGTGCTTGCATTAGATCCGTTGGCCCTCTTTGGACCAAGTTCGTCTCGTTCGTCCATCTTCGACCTCCCGTTAGATCCATTGGCCTTCTTTGCACCAAGTTCGTCTCGTTCGTCCATCTTCGTCCTCGCATTAGATTCGCTGGCCTTCTTTGGACCAAGTTCATCACGTTCGTCCATCTTCGTCCTCGCATTAGATCCGATAGCCTTCTTTGGAACAAGTTCGTCTCATTCGTCCATCATCGTGCTTGCATTAGATCCGTTGGCCTTCTTTGGACCAAGTTCATCTCTTTAGTCCCACTTCGTCCTCCCATTTGATCCTTTGGCATTCTTTCTACCAAGTTCGTCTCATTCGTCCCTCTTCGTTGTCCCATTTGATCCGTTGGCCTTCTTTGGACCAAGTCCGTCTCGTTCGTCCGTCTTTGTCCTCCCGTTAGATCCGTTGACTTTCTTTGGACCAAGTTCGTCTCGTTCGTCCATCTTCGTCCTCCCGTTAGATCCGTTGGCCTTCTTTGGACCAAGTTCGTCTCGTTCGTCCATCATCGTGCTTGCATTAGATCCGTTGGCCTTCTTTGGAACAAGTTCGTCTCGTTCGTCCATCTTCGACCTCCCGTTAGATCCATTGGCCTTCTTTGGACCAAGTTCATCTCTTTAGTCCCACTTCGTCCTCCCATTTGATCCTTTGGCATTCTTTGTACCAAGTTCGTCTCGTTCGTCCATCTTCGTCGTCCCACTAGATCCGTTGGCCTTCTTTGGACCAAGTTCGTCTCGTTCGTCCATCTTCGTCCACTTGTTAGATTCGTTGGCCTTCTTTGGACCAAGTTCGTCTCGTTCGTCCATCTTCGTCCTCCCGTTAGATCCGTTGGCCTTCTTTGGACCAAGTTCGTCTCGTTCGTCCATCATCGTGCTTGCATTAGATCCGTTGGCCCTCTTTGGACCAAGTTCGTCTCGGTCGTCCATCTTCGTCCCCGCATTAGATTCGTTGGCCTTCTTTGGACCAAGTTCGTCACGCTCGTCCATCTTCGTCTTCGCATTAGATCCGTTGGCCCTCTTTGGACCAAGTTCGTCTCGTTCGTCCATGATCGTGCTTGCATTTGATCCGTTGGCCTTCTTTGGACCAAGTTCATCTCTTTAGTCCCACTTCGTCCTCCCATTTGATTCTTTGGCATTCTTTCTACCAAGTTCGTCTCGTTCGTCCCTCTTCGTTGTCCCATTTGATCCGTTAGCCTTCTTTGGACCAAGTCCGTCTCGTTCGTCCATCTTCGTCCTCCCGTTAGATCCGTTGGCCTTCTTTGGACCAAGCTCGTCTCGTTCGTCCATCATCGTGCTTGCATTAGATCCGTTGGCCCTCTTTGGACCAAGTTCGTCTCGGTCGTCCATCTTCGTCCTCGCATTAGATTCGTTCGCCTTCTTTGGACCAAGTTCGTCACGCTCGTCTATCTTCGTCTTCGCATTAGATCCGTTGGCCCTCTTTGGACCAAGTTCGTCTCGTTCGTCCATGATCGTGCTTGCATTTGATCCGTTGGCCTTCTTTGGACCAAGTTCATCTCTTTAGTCCCACTTCGTCCTCCCATTTGATCCTTTGGCATTCTTTCTACCAAGTTCGTCTCGTTCGTCCCTCTTCGTTGTCCCATTTGATCCGTTGGCCTTCTTTGGACCAAGTCCGTCTCGTTCGTCCATCTTCGTCCTCCCGTTAGATCCGTTGGCCTTCTTTGGACCAAGCTCGTCTCGTTCGTCCATCATCGTGCCTGCATTAGATCCGTTGGCCCTCTTTGGACCAAGTTCGTCTCGTTCGTCCATCTTCGACCTCCCGTTAGATCCATTGGCCTTCTTTGGACCAAGTTCGTCTCGTTCGTCCATCTTCGTCCTCGCATTAGATTCGTTGGCCTTCTTTGGACCAAGTTCATCACCTTCGTCCATCTTCGTCCTCGCATTAGATCCGATAGCCTTCTTTGGAACAAGTTCGTCTCATTCGTCCATCATCGTGCTTGCATTAGATCCGTTGGCCTTCTTTGGACCAAGTTCATCTCTTTAGTCCCACTTCGTCCTCCCATTTGATCCTTTGGCATTCTTTCTACCAAGTTCGTCTCATTCGTCCCTCTTCGTTGTCCCATTTGATCCGTTGGCCTTCTTTGGACCAAGTCCGTCTCGTTCGTCCGTCTTTGTCCTCCCGTTAGATCCGTTGACTTTCTTTGGACCAAGTTCGTCTCGTTCGTCCATCTTCGTCCTCCCGTTAGATCCGTTGGCCTTCTTTGGACCAAGTTCGTCTCGTTCGTCCATCATCGTGCTTGCATTAGATCCGTTGGCCTTCTTTGGAACAAGTTCGTCTCGTTCGTCCATCTTCGACCTCCCGTTAGATCCATTGGCCTTCTTTGGACCAAGTTCATCTCTTTAGTCCCACTTCGTCCTCCCATTTGATCCTTTGGCATTCTTTGTACCAAGTTCGTCTCGTTCGTCCATCTTCGTCGTCCCACTAGATCCGTTGGCCTTCTTTGGACCAAGTTCGTCTCGTTCGTCCATCTTCGTCCACTTGTTAGATTCGTTGGCCTTCTTTGGACCAAGTTCGTCTCGTTCGTCCATCTTCGTCCTCCCGTTAGATCCGTTGGCCTTCTTTGGACCAAGTTCGTCTCGTTCGTCCATCATCGTGCTTGCATTAGATCCGTTGGCCCTCTTTGGACCAAGTTCGTCTCGGTCGTCCATCTTCGTCCCCGCATTAGATTCGTTGGCCTTCTTTGGACCAAGTTCGTCACGCTCGTCCATCTTCGTCTTCGCATTAGATCCATTGGCCTTCTTTGGACCAAGTTCATCTCTTTAGTCCCACTTCGTCCTCCCATTTGATCCTTTGGCATTCTTTGTACCAAGTTCGTCTCGTTCGTCCATCTTCGTCGTCCCACTAGATCCGTTGGCCTTCTTTGGACCAAGTTCGTCTCGTTCGTCCATCTTCGTCCACTTGTTAGATTCGTTGGCCTTCTTTGGACCAAGTTCGTCTCGTTCGTCCATCTTCGTCCTCCCGTTAGATCCGTTGGCCTTCTTTGGACCAAGTTCGTCTCGTTCGTCCATCATCGTGCTTGCATTAGATCCGTTGGCCCTCTTTGGACCACATTCGTCTCGGTCGTCCATCTTCGTCCCCGCATTAGATTCGTTGGCCTTCTTTGGACCAAGTTCGTCACGCTCGTCCATCTTCGTCTTCGCATTAGATCCGTTGGCCCTCTTTGGACCAAGTTCGTCTCGTTCGTCCATGATCGTGCTTGCATTTGATCCGTTGGCCTTCTTTGGACCAAGTTCATCTCTTTAGTCCCACTTCGTCCTCCCATTTGATCCTTTGGCATTCTTTCTACCAAGTTCGTCTCGTTCGTCCCTCTTCGTTGTCCCATTTGATCCGTTGGCCTTCTTTGGACCAAGTCCGTCTCGTTCGTCCATCTTCGTCCTCCCGTTAGATCCGTTGGCCTTCTTTGGACCAAGCTCGTCTCGTTCGTCCATCATCGTGCTTGCATTAGATCCGTTGGCCCTCTTTGGACCAAGTTCGTCTCGTTCGTCCATCTTCGACCTCCCGTTAGATCCATTGGCCTTCTTTGCACCAAGTTCGTCTCGTTCGTCCATCTTCGTCCTCGCATTAGATTCGCTGGCCTTCTTTGGACCAAGTTCATCACGTTCGTCCATCTTCGTCCTCGCATTAGATCCGATAGCCTTCTTTGGAACAAGTTCGTCTCATTCGTCCATCATCGTGCTTGCATTAGATCCGTTGGCCTTCTTTGGACCAAGTTCATCTCTTTAGTCCCACTTCGTCCTCCCATTTGATCCTTTGGCATTCTTTCTACCAAGTTCGTCTCATTCGTCCCTCTTCGTTGTCCCATTTGATCCGTTGGCCTTCTTTGGACCAAGTCCGTCTCGTTCGTCCGTCTTTGTCCTCCCGTTAGATCCGTTGACTTTCTTTGGACCAAGTTCGTCTCGTTCGTCCATCTTCGTCCTCCCGTTAGATCCGTTGGCCTTCTTTGGACCAAGTTCGTCTCGTTCGTCCATCATCGTGCTTGCATTAGATCCGTTGGCCTTCTTTGGAACAAGTTCGTCTCGTTCGTCCATCTTCGACCTCCCGTTAGATCCATTGGCCTTCTTTGGACCAAGTTCATCTCTTTAGTCCCACTTCGTCCTCCCATTTGATCCTTTGGCATTCTTTGTACCAAGTTCGTCTCGTTCGTCCATCTTCGTCGTCCCACTAGATCCGTTGGCCTTCTTTGGACCAAGTTCGTCTCGTTCGTCCATCTTCGTCCACTTGTTAGATCCGTTGGCCTTCTTTGGACCAAGTTCGTCTCGTTCGTCCATCTTCGTCGTCCCGTTAGATCCGTTGGCCTTCTTTGGACCAAGTTCGTCTCGTTCGTCCATCATCGTGCTTGCATTAGATCCGTTGGCCCTCTTTGGACCAAGTTCGTCTCGGTCGTCCATCTTCGTCCCCGCATTAGATTCGTTGGCCTTCTTTGGACCAAGTTCGTCACGCTCGTCCATCTTCGTCTTCGCATTAGATCCGTTGGCCCTCTTTGGACCAAGTTCGTCTCGTTCGTCCATGATCGTGCTTGCATTTGATCCGTTGGCCTTCTTTGGACCAAGTTCATCTCTTTAGTCCCACTTCGTCCTCCCATTTGATCCTTTGGCATTCTTTCTACCAAGTTCGTCTCGTTCGTCCCTCTTCGTTGTCCCATTTGATCCGTTGGCCTTCTTTGGACCAAGTCCGTCTCGTTCGTCCATCTTCGTCCTCCCGTTAGATCCGTTGGCCTTCTTTGGACCAAGCTCGTCTCGTTCGTCCATCATCGTGCTTGCATTAGATCCGTTGGCCCTCTTTGGACCAAGTTCGTCTCGTTCGTCCATCTTCGACCTCCCGTTAGATCCATTGGCCTTCTTTGCACCAAGTTCGTCTCGTTCGTCCATCTTCGTCCTCGCATTAGATTCGCTGGCCTTCTTTGGACCAAGTTCATCACGTTCGTCCATCTTCGTCCTCGCATTAGATCCGATAGCCTTCTTTGGAACAAGTTCGTCTCATTCGTCCATCATCGTGCTTGCATTAGATCCGTTGGCCTTCTTTGGACCAAGTTCATCTCTTTAGTCCCACTTCGTCCTCCCATTTGATCCTTTGGCATTCTTTCTACCAAGTTCGTCTCATTCGTCCCTCTTCGTTGTCCCATTTGATCCGTTGGCCTTCTTTGGACCAAGTCCGTCTCGTTCGTCCGTCTTTGTCCTCCCGTTAGATCCGTTGACTTTCTTTGGACCAAGTTCGTCTCGTTCGTCCATCTTCGTCCTCCCGTTAGATCCGTTGGCCTTCTTTGGACCAAGTTCGTCTCGTTCGTCCATCATCGTGCTTGCATTAGATCCGTTGGCCTTCTTTGGAACAAGTTCGTCTCGTTCGTCCATCTTCGACCTCCCGTTAGATCCATTGGCCTTCTTTGGACCAAGTTCATCTCTTTAGTCCCACTTCGTCCTCCCATTTGATCCTTTGGCATTCTTTGTACCAAGTTCGTCTCGTTCGTCCATCTTCGTCGTCCCACTAGATCCGTTGGCCTTCTTTGGACCAAGTTCGTCTCGTTCGTCCATCTTCGTCCACTTGTTAGATCCGTTGGCCTTCCTTGGACCAAGTTCGTCTCGTTCGTCCATCTTCGTCGTCCCGTTAGATCCGTTGGCCTTCTTTGGACCAAGTTCGTCTCGTTCGTCCATCATCGTGCTTGCATTAGATCCGTTGGCCCTCTTTGGACCAAGTTCGTCTCGGTCGTCCATCTTCGTCCTCGCATTAGATTCGTTGGCCTTCTTTGGACCAAGTTCGTCACGCTCGTCCATCTTCGTCTTCGCATTAGATCCGTTGGCCCTCTTTGGACCAAGTTCGTCTCGTTCGTCCATGATCGTGCTTGCATTTGATCCGTTGGCCTTCTTTGGACCAAGTTCATCTCTTTAGTCCCACTTCGTCCTCCCATTTGATCCTTTGGCATTCTTTCTACCAAGTTCGTCTCATTCGTCCCTCTTCGTTGTCCCATTTGATCCGTTGGCCTTCTTTGGACCAAGTCCGTCTCGTTCGTCCATCTTCGTCCTCCCGTTAGATCCGTTGGCCTTCTTTGGACCAAGCTCGTCTCGTTCGTCCATCATCGTGCCTGCATTAGATCCGTTGGCCCTCTTTGGACCAAGTTCGTCTCGTTCGTCCATCTTCGACCTCCCGTTTGATCCATTGGCCTTCTTTCGACCAAGTTCGTCTCGTTCGTCCATCTTCGTCCTCGCATTAGATTCGTTGGCCTTCTTTGGACCAAGTTCATCACGTTCGTCCATCTTCGTCCTCGCATTAGATCCGATAGCCTTCTTTGGAACAAGTTCGTCTCATTCGTCCATCATCGTGCTTGCATTAGATCCGTTGGCCTTCTTTGGACCAAGTTCATCTCTTTAGTCCCACTTCGTCCTCCCATTTGATCCTTTGGCATTCTTTCTACCAAGTTCGTCTCATTCGTCCCTCTTCGTTGTCCCATTTGATCCGTTGGCCTTCTTTGGACCAAGTCCGTCTCGTTCGTCCGTCTTTGTCCTCCCGTTAGATCCGTTGACTTTCTTTGGACCAAGTTCGTCTCGTTCGTCCATCTTCGTCCTCCCGTTAGATCCGTTGGCCTTCTTTGGACCAAGTTCGTCTCGTTCGTCCAACATCGTGCTTGCATTAGATCCGTTGGCCTTCTTTGGAACAAGTTCGTCTCGTTCGTCCATCTTCGACCTCCCGTTAGATCCATTGGCCTTCTTTGGACCAAGTTCATCTCTTTAGTCCCACTTCGTCCTCCCATTTGATCCTTTGGCATTCTTTGTACCAAGTTCGTCTCGTTCGTCCATCTTCGTCGTCCCACTAGATCCGTTGGCCTTCTTTGGACCAAGTTCGTCTCGTTCGTCCATCTTCGTCCACTTGTTAGATCCGTTGGCCTTCTTTGGACCAAGTTCGTCTCGTTCGTCCATCTTCGTCGTCCCGTTAGATTCGTTGGCCTTCTTTGGACCAAGTTCGTCTCGTTCGTCCATCATCGTGCTTGCATTAGATCCGTTGGCCCTCTTTGGACCAAGTTCGTCTCGGTCGTCCATCTTCGTCCCCGCATTAGATTCGTTGGCCTTCTTTGGACCAAGTTCGTCACGCTCGTCCATCTTCGTCTTCGCATTAGATCCGTTGGCCCTCTTTGGACCAAGTTCGTCTCGTTCGTCCATGATCGTGCTTGCATTTGATCCGTTGGCCTTCTTTGGACCAAGTTCATCTCTTTAGTCCCACTTCGTCCTCCCATTTGATCCTTTGGCATTCTTTCTACCAAGTTCGTCTCGTTCGTCCCTCTTCGTTGTCCCATTTGATCCGTTGGCCTTCTTTGGACCAAGTCCGTCTCGTTCGTCCATCTTCGTCCTCCCGTTAGATCCGTTGGCCTTCTTTGGACCAAGCTCGTCTCGTTCGTCCATCATCGTGCTTGCATTAGATCCGTTGGCCCTCTTTGGACCAAGTTCGTCTCGTTCGTCCATCTTCGACCTCCCGTTAGATCCATTGGCCTTCTTTGCACCAAGTTCGTCTCGTTCGTCCATCTTCGTCCTCGCATTAGATTCGCTGGCCTTCTTTGGACCAAGTTCATCACGTTCGTCCATCTTCGTCCTCGCATTAGATCCGATAGCCTTCTTTGGAACAAGTTCGTCTCATTCGTCCATCATCGTGCTTGCATTAGATCCGTTGGCCTTCTTTGGACCAAGTTCATCTCTTTAGTCCCACTTCGTCCTCCCACTTGATCCTTTGGCATTCTTTCTACCAAGTTCGTCTCATTCGTCCCTCTTCGTTGTCCCATTTGATCCGTTGGCCTTCTTTGGACCAAGTCCGTCTCGTTCGTCCGTCTTTGTCCTCCCGTTAGATCCGTTGACTTTCTTTGGACCAAGTTCGTCTCGTTCGTCCATCTTCGTCCTCCCGTTAGATCCGTTGGCCTTCTTTGGACCAAGTTCGTCTCGTTCGTCCATCATCGTGCTTGCATTAGATCCGTTGGCCTTCTTTGGAACAAGTTCGTCTCGTTCGTCCATCTTCGACCTCCCGTTAGATCCATTGGCCTTCTTTGGACCAAGTTCATCTCTTTAGTCCCACTCCGTCCTCCCATTTGATCCTTTGGCATTCTTTGTACCAAGTTCGTCTCGTTCGTCCATCTTCGTCGTCCCACTAGATCCGTTGGCCTTCTTTGGACCAAGTTCCTCTCGTTCGTCCATCTTCGTCCACTTGGTAGATTCGTTGGCCTTCTTTGGACCAAGTTCGTCTCGTTCGTCCATCTTCGTCCTCCCGTTAGATCCGTTGGCCTTCTTTGGACCAAGTTCGTCTCGTTCGTCCATCATCGTGCTTGCATTAGATCCGTTGGCCTTCTTTGGAACAAGTTCGTCTCGTTCGTCCATCTTCGACCTCCCGTTAGATCCATTGGCCTTCTTTGGACCAAGTTCATCTCTTTAGTCCCACTTCGTCCTCCCATTTGATCCTTTGGCATTCTTTGTACCAAGTTCGTCTCGTTCGTCCATCTTCGTCGTCCCACTAGATCCGTTGGCCTTCTTTGGACCAAGTTCGTCTCGTTCGTCCATCTTCGTCCACTTGTTAGATCCGTTGGCCTTCTTTGGACCAAGTTCGTCTCGTTCGTCCATCTTCGTCGTCCCGTTAGATCCGTTGGCCTTCTTTGGACCAAGTTCGTCTCGTTCGTCCATCATCGTGCTTGCATTAGATCCGTTGGCCCTCTTTGGACCAAGTTCGTCTCGGTCGTCCATCTTCGTCCTCGCATTAGATTCGTTGGCCTTCTTTGGACCAAGTTCGTCACGCTCGTCCATCTTCGTCTTTGCATTAGATCCGTTGGCCCTCTTTGGACCAAGTTCGTCTCGTTCGTCCATGATCGTGCTTGCATTTGATCCGTTGGCCTTCTTTGGACCAAGTTCATCTCTTTAGTCCCACTTCGTCCTCCCATTTGATCCTTTGGCATTCTTTCTACCAAGTTCGTCTCATTCGTCCCTCTTCGTTGTCCCATTTGATCCGTTGGCCTTCTTTGGACCAAGTTCGTCTCGTTCGTCCATCTTCGTCCTCCCGTTAGATCCGTTGGCCTTCTTTGGACCAAGCTCGTCTCGTTCGTCCATCATCGTGCTTGCATTAGATCCGTTGGCCCTCTTTGGACCAAGTTCGTCTCGTTCGTCCATCTTCGACCTCCCGTTTGATCCATTGGCCTTCTTTCGACCAAGTTCGTCTCGTTCGTCCATCTTCGTCCTCGCATTAGATTCGTTGGCCTTCTTTGGACCAAGTTCATCACGTTCGTCCATCTTCGTCCTCGCATTAGATCCGATAGCCTTCTTTGGAACAAGTTCGTCTCATTCGTCCATCATCGTGCTTGCATTAGATCCGTTGGCCTTCTTTGGACCAAGTTCATCTCTTTAGTCCCACTTCGTCCTCCCATTTGATCCTTTGGCATTCTTTCTACCAAGTTCGTCTCATTCGTCCCTCTTCGTTGTCCCATTTGATCCGTTGGCCTTCTTTGGACCAAGTCCGTCTCGTTCGTCCGTCTTTGTCCTCCCGTTAGATCCGTTGACTTTCTTTGGACCAAGTTCGTCTCGTTCGTCCATCTTCGTCCTCCCGTTAGATCCGTTGGCCTTCTTTGGACCAAGTTCGTCTCGTTCGTCCAACATCGTGCTTGCATTAGATCCGTTGGCCTTCTTTGGAACAAGTTCGTCTCGTTCGTCCATCTTCGACCTCCCGTTAGATCCATTGGCCTTCTTTGGACCAAGTTCATCTCTTTAGTCCCACTTCGTCCTCCCATTTGATCCTTTGGCATTCTTTGTACCAAGTTCGTCTCGTTCGTCCATCTTCGTCGTCCCACTAGATCCGTTGGCCTTCTTTGGACCAAGTTCGTCTCGTTCGTCCATCTTCGTCCACTTGTTAGATCCGTTGGCCTTCTTTGGACCAAGTTCGTCTCGTTCGTCCATCTTCGTCGTCCCGTTAGATCCGTTGGCCTTCTTTGGACCAAGTTCGTCTCCGTCGTCCATCATCGTGCTTGCATTAGATCCGTTGGCCCTCTTTGGACCAAGTTCGTCTCGGTCGTCCATCTTCGTCGTCCCACTAGATCCGTTGGCCTTCTTTGGACCAAGTTCCTCTCGTTCGTCCATCTTCGTCCACTTGGTAGATTCGTTGGCCTTCTTTGGACCAAGTTCGTCTCGTTCGTCCATCTTCGTCCTCCCGTTAGATCCGTTGGCCTTCTTTGGACCAAGTTCGTCTCGTTCGTCCATCATCGTGCTTGCATTAGATCCGTTGGCCCTCTTTGGACCAAGTTCGTCTCGGTCGTCCATCTTCGTCCCCGCATTAGATTCGTTGGCCTTCTTTGGACCAAGTTCGTCACGCTCGTCCATCTTCGTCTTCGCATTAGATCCGTTGGCCCTCTTTGGACCAAGTTCGTCTCGTTCGTCCATGATCGTGCTTGCATTTGATCCGTTGGCCTTCTTTGGACCAAGTTCATCTCTTTAGTCCCACTTCGTCCTCCCATTTGATCCTTTGGCATTCTTTCTACCAAGTTCGTCTCGTTCGTCCCTCTTCGTTGTCCCATTTGATCCGTTAGCCTTCTTTGGACCATGTCCGTCTCGTTCGTCCATCTTCGTCCTCCCGTTAGATCCGTTGGCCTTCTTTGGACCAAGCTCGTCTCGTTCGTCCATCATCGTGCGTGCATTAGATCCGTTGGCCCTCTTTGGACCAAGTTCGTCTCGTTCGTCCATCTTCGACCTCCCGTTAGATCCATTGGCCTTCTTTGCACCAAGGTCGTCTCGTTCGTCCATCTTCGTCCTCGCATTAGATTCGCTGGCCTTCTTTGGACCAAGTTCATCACGTTCGTCCATCTTCGTCCTCGCATTAGATCCGATAGCCTTCTTTGGAACAAGTTCGTCTCATTCGTCCATCATCGTGCTTGCATTAGATCCGTTGGCCTTCTTTGGACCAAGTTCATCTCTTTAGTCCCACTTCGTCCTCCCATTTGATCCTTTGGCATTCTTTCTACCAAGTTCGTCTCATTCGTCCCTCTTCGTTGTCCCATTTGATCCGTTGGCCTTCTTTGGACCAAGTCCGTCTCGTTCGTCCGTCTTTGTCCTCCCGTTAGATCCGTTGACTTTCTTTGGACCAAGTTCGTCTCGTTCGTCCATCTTCGTCCTCCCGTTAGATCCGTTGGCCTTCTTTGGACCAAGTTCGTCTCGTTCGTCCATCATCGTGCTTGCATTAGATCCGTTGGCCTTCTTTGGAACAAGTTCGTCTCGTTCGTCCATCTTCGACCTCCCGTTAGATCCATTGGCCTTCTTTGGACCAAGTTCATCTCTTTAGTCCCACTTCGTCCTCCCATTTGATCCTTTGGCATTCTTTGTACCAAGTTCGTCTCGTTCGTCCATCTTCGTCGTCCCACTAGATCCGTTGGCCTTCTTTGGACCAAGTTCGTCTCGTTCGTCCATCTTCGTCCACTTGTTAGATCCGTTGGCCTTCTTTGGACCAAGTTCGTCTCGTTCGTCCATCTTCGTCGTCCCGTTAGATCCGTTGGCCTTCTTTGGACCAAGTTCGTCTCGTTCGTCCATCATCGTGCTTGCATTAGATCCGTTGGCCCTCTTTGGACCAAGTTCGTCTCGGTCGTCCATCTTCGTCCCCGCATTAGATTCGTTGGCCTTCTTTGGACCAAGTTCGTCACGCTCGTCCATCTTCGTCTTCGCATTAGATCCGTTGGCCCTCTTTGGACCAAGTTCGTCTCGTTCGTCCATGATCGTGCTTGCATTTGATCCGTTGGCCTTCTTTGGACCAAGTTCATCTCTTTAGTCCCACTTCGTCCTCCCATTTGATCCTTTGGCATTCTTTCTACCAAGTTCGTCTCGTTCGTCCCTCTTCGTTGTCCCATTTGATCCGTTGGCCTTCTTTGGACCAAGTCCGTCTCGTTCGTCCATCTTCGTCCTCCCGTTAGATCCGTTGGCCTTCTTTGGACCAAGCTCGTCTCGTTCGTCCATCATCGTGCCTGCATTAGATCCGTTGGCCCTCTTTGGACCAAGTTCGTCTCGTTCGTCCATCTTCGACCTCCCGTTAGATCCATTGGCCTTCTTTGCACCAAGTTCGTCTCGTTCGTCCATCTTCGTCCTCGCATTAGATTCGCTGGCCTTCTTTGGACCAAGTTCATCACGTTCGTCCATCTTCGTCCTCGCATTAGATCCGATAGCCTTCTTTGGAACAAGTTCGTCTCATTCGTCCATCATCGTGCTTGCATTAGATCCGTTGGCCTTCTTTGGACCAAGTTCATCTCTTTAGTCCCACTTCGTCCTCCCATTTGATCCTTTGGCATTCTTTCTACCAAGTTCGTCTCATTCGTCCCTCTTCGTTGTCCCATTTGATCCGTTGGCCTTCTTTGGACCAAGTCCGTCTCGTTCGTCCGTCTTTGTCCTCCCGTTAGATCCGTTGACTTTCTTTGGACCAAGTTCGTCTCGTTCGTCCATCTTCGTCCTCCCGTTAGATCCGTTGGCCTTCTTTGGACCAAGTTCGTCTCGTTCGTCCATCATCGTGCTTGCATTAGATCCGTTGGCCTTCTTTGGAACAAGTTCGTCTCGTTCGTCCATCTTCGACCTCCCGTTAGATCCATTGGCCTTCTTTGGACCAAGTTCATCTCTTTAGTCCCACTTCGTCCTCCCATTTGATCCTTTGGCATTCTTTGTACAAGGTTCGTCTCGTTCGTCCATCTTCGTCGTCCCACTAGATCCGTTGGCCTTCTTTGGACCAAGTTCGTCTCGTTCGTCCATCTTCGTCCACTTGTTAGATCCGTTGGCCTTCTTTGGACCAAGTTCGTCTCGTTCGTCCATCTTCGTCGTCCCGTTAGATCCGTTGGCCTTCTTTGGACCAAGTTCGTCTCGTTCGTCCATCATCGTGCTTGCATTAGATCCGTTGGCCCTCTTTGGACCAAGTTCGTCTCGGTCGTCCATCTTCGTCCTCGCATTAGATTCGTTGGCCTTCTTTGGACCAAGTTCGTCACGCTCGTCCATCTTCGTCTTCGCATTAGATCCGTTGGCCCTCTTTGGACCAAGTTCGTCTCGTTCGTCCATGATCGTGCTTGCATTTGATCCGTTGGCCTTCTTTGGACCAAGTTCATCTCTTTAGTCCCACTTCGTCCTCCCATTTGATCCTTTGGCATTCTTTCTACCAAGTTCGTCTCGTTCGTCCCTCTTCGTTGTCCCATTTGATCCGTTGGCCTTCTTTGGACCAAGTCCGTCTCGTTCGTCCATCTTCGTCCTCCCGTTAGATCCGTTGGCCTTCTTTGGACCAAGCTCGTCTCGTTCGTCCATCATCGTGCTTGCATTAGATCCGTTGGCCCTCTTTGGACCAAGTTCGTCTCGTTCGTCCATCTTCGACCTCCCGTTTGATCCATTGGCCTTCTTTCGACCAAGTTCGTCTCGTTCGTCCATCTTCGTCCTCGCATTAGATTCGTTGGCCTTCTTTGGACCAAGTTCGTCACGCTCGTCCATCTTCGTCTTCGCATTAGATCCGTTGGCCCTCTTTGGACCAAGTTCGTCTCGTTCGTCCATGATCGTGCTTGCATTTGATCCGTTGGCCTTCTTTGGACCAAGTTCATCTCTTTAGTCCCACTTCGTCCTCCCATTTGATCCTTTGGCATTCTTTCTACCAAGTTCGTCTCGTTCGTCCCTCTTCGTTGTCCCATTTGATCCGTTGGCCTTCTTTGGACCAAGTCCGTCTCGTTCGTCCATCTTCGTCCTCCCGTTAGATCCGTTGGCCTTCTTTGGACCAAGCTCGTCTCGTTCGTCCATCATCGTGCTTGCATTAGATCCGTTGGCCCTCTTTGGACCAAGTTCGTCTCGTTCGTCCATCTTCGACCTCCCGTTAGATCCATTGGCCTTCTTTGCACCAAGTTCGTCTCGTTCGTCCATCTTCGTCCTCGCATTAGATTCGCTGGCCTTCTTTGGACCAAGTTCCTCACGTTCGTCCATCTTCGTCCTCGCATTAGATCCGATAGCCTTCTTTGGAACAAGTTCGTCTCATTCGTCCATCATCGTGCTTGCATTAGAACCGTTGGCCTTCTTTGGACCAAGTTCATCTCTTTAGTCCCACTTCGTCCTCCCATTTGATCCTTTGGCATTCTTTCTACCAAGTTCGTCTCATTCGTCCCTATTCGTTGTCCCATTTGATCCGTTGGCCTTCTTTGGACCAAGTCCGTCTCGTTCGTCCGTCTTTGTCCTCCCGTTAGATCCGTTGACTTTCTTTGGACCAAGTTCGTCTCGTTCGTCCATCTTCGTCCTCCCGTTAGATCCGTTGGCCTTCTTTGGACCAAGTTCGTCTCGTTCGTCCATCATCGTGCTTGCATTAGATCCGTTGGCCTTCTTTGGAACAAGTTCGTCTCGTTCGTCCATCTTCGACCTCTCGTTAGATCCATTGGCCTTCTTTGGACCAAGTTCATCTCTTTAGTCCCACTTCGTCCTCCCATTTGATCCTTTGGCATTCTTTGTACCAAGTTCGTCTCGTTCGTCCATCTTCGTCGTCCCACTAGATCCGTTGGCCTTCTTTGGACCAAGTTCGTCTCGTTCGTCCATCTTCGTCCACTTGTTAGATCCGTTGGCCTTCTTTGGACCAAGTTCGTCTCGTTCGTCCATCTTCGTCGTCCCGTTAGATCCGTTGGCCTTCTTTGGACCAAGTTCGTCTCGTTCGTCCATCATCGTGCTTGCATTAGATCCGTTGGCCCTCTTTGGACCAAGTTCGTCTCGGTCGTCCATCTTCGTCCTCGCATTAGATTCGTTGGCCTTCTTTGGACCAAGTTCGTCACGCTCGTCCATCTTCGTCTTCGCATTAGATCCGTTGGCCCTCTTTGGACCAAGTTCGTCTCGTTCGTCCATGATCGTGCTTGCATTTGATCCGTTGGCCTTCTTTGGACCAAGTTCATCTCTTTAGTCCCACTTCGTCCTCCCATTTGATCCTTTGGCATTCTTTCTACCAAGTTCGTCTCGTTCGTCCCTCTTCGTTGTCCCATTTGATCCGTTGGCCTTCTTTGGACCAAGTCCGTCTCGTTCGTCCATCTTCGTCCTCCCGTTAGATCCGTTGGCCTTCTTTGGACCAAGCTCGTCTCGTTCGTCCATCATCGTGCTTGCATTAGATCCGTTGGCCCTCTTTGGACCAAGTTCGTCTCGTTCGTCCATCTTCGACCTCCCGTTTGATCCATTGGCCTTCTTTCGACCAAGTTCATCTCGTTCGTCCATCTTCGTCCTCGCATTAGATTCGTTGGCCTTCTTTGGACCAAGTTCATCACGTTCGTCCATCTTCGTCCTCGCATTAGATCCGATAGCCTTCTTTGGAACAAGTTCGTCTCATTCGTCCCTCATCGTGCTTGCATTAGATCCGTTGGCCTTCTTTGGACCAAGTTCATCTCTTTAGTCCCACTTCGTCCTCCCATTTGATCCTTTGGCATTCTTTCTACCAAGTTCGTCTCATTCGTCCCTCTTCGTTGTCCCATTTGATCCGTTGGCCTTCTTTGGACCAAGTCCGTCTCGTTCGTCCGTCTTTGTCCTCCCGTTAGATCCGTTGACTTTCTTTGGACCAAGTTCGTCTCGTTCGTCCATCTTCGTCCTCCCGTTAGATCCGTTGGCCTTCTTTGGACCAAGTTCGTCTCGTTCGTCCATCATCGTGCTTGCATTAGATCCGTTGGCCTTCTTTGGAACAAGTTCGTCTCGTTCGTCCATCTTCGACCTCCCGTTAGATCCATTGGCCTTCTTTGGACCAAGTTCATCTCTTTAGTCCCACTTCGTCCTCCCATTTGATCCTTTGGCATTCTTTGTACCAAGTTCGTCTCGTTCGTCCATCTTCGTCGTCCCACTAGATCCGTTGGCCTTCTTTGGACCAAGTTCGTCTCGTTCGTCCATCTTCGTCCACTTGTTAGATCCGTTGGCCTTCTTTGGACAAAGTTCGTCTCGTTCGTCCATCTTCGTCCTCCCGTTAGATCCGTTGGCCTTCTTTGGACCAAGTTCGTCTCGTTCGTCCATCATCGTGCTTGCATTAGATCCGTTGGCCCTCTTTGGACCAAGTTCGTCACGCTCGTCCATCTTCGTCTTCGCATTAGATCCGTTGGCCCTCTTTGGACCAAGTTCGTCTCGTTCGTCCATGATCGTGCTTGCATTTGATCCGTTGGCCTTCTTTGGACCAAGTTCATCTCTTTAGTCCCACTTCGTCCTCCCATTTGATCCTTTGGCATTCTTTCTACCAAGTTCGTCTCGTTCGTCCCTCTTCGTTGTCCCATTTGATCCGTTGGCCTTCTTTGGACCAAGTCCGTCTCGTTCGTCCATCTTCGTCCTCCCGTTAGATCCGTTGGCCTTCTTTGGACCAAGCTCGTCTCGTTCGTCCATGATCGTGCTTGCATTTGATCCGTTGGCCTTCTTTGGACCAAGTTCATCTCTTTAGTCCCACTTCGTCCTCCCATTTGATCCTTTGGCATTCTTTCTACCAAGTTCGTCTCGTTCGTCCCTCTTCGTTGTCCCATTTGATCCGTTGGCCTTCTTTGGACCAAGTCCGTCTCGTTCGTCCATCTTCGTCCTCCCGTTAGATCCGTTGGCCTTCTTTGGACCAAGCTCGTCTCGTTCGTCCATCATCGTGCTTGCATTAGATCCGTTGGCCCTCTTTGGAGCAAGTTCGTCTCGTGCGTCCATCTTCGACCTCCCGTTAGATCCATTGGACTTCTTTGGACCAAGTTCGTCTCGTTCGTCCATCTTCGTCCTCGCATTAGATTCGTTGGCCTTCTTTGGACCAAGTTCGTCACGCTCGTCCATCTTCGTCTTCGCATTAGATCCGTTGGCCCTCTTTGGACCAAGTTCGTCTCGTTCGTCCATGATCGTGCTTGCATTTGATCCGTTGGCCTTCTTTGGACCAAGTTCATCTCTTTAGTCCCACTTCGTCCTCCCATTTGATCCTTTGGCATTCTTTCTACCAAGTTCGTCTCGTTCGTCCCTCTTCGTTGTCCCATTTGATCCGTTGGCCTTCTTTGGACCAAGTCCGTCTCGTTCGTCCATCTTCGTCCTCCCGTTAGATCCGTTGGCCTTCTTTGGACCAAGCTCGTCTCGTTCGTCCATCATCGTGCTTGCATTAGATCCGTTGGCCCTCTTTGGACCAAGTTCGTCTCGTTCGTCCATCTTCGACCTCCCGTTTGATCCGTTGGCCTTCTTTCGACCAAGTTCGTCTCGTTCGTCCATCTTCGTCCTCGCATTAGATTCGTTGGCCTTCTTTGGACCAAGTTCATCACGTTCGTCCATCTTCGTCCTCGCATTAGATCCGATAGCCTTCTTTGGAACAAGTTCGTCTCATTCGTCCATCATCGTGCTTGCATTAGATCCGTTGGCCTTCTTTGGACCAAGTTCATCTCTTTAGTCCATCTTCGTCCTCCCGTTAGATCCGTTGGCCTTCTTTGGACCAAGTTCGTCTCGTTCGTCCATCATCGTGCTTGCATTAGATCCGTTGGCCTTCTTTGGAACAAGTTCGTCTCGTTCGTCCATCTTCGACCTCCCGTTAGATCCATTGGCCTTCTTTGGACCAAGTTCATCTCTTTAGTCCCACTTCGTCCTCCCATTTGATCCTTTGGCATTCTTTGTACCAAGTTCGTCTCGTTCGTCCATCTTCGTCGTCCCACTAGATCCGTTGGCCTTCTTTGGACCAAGTTCGTCTTGTTCGTCCATCTTCGTCCACTTGTTAGATCCGTTGGCCTTCTTTGGACCAAGTTCGTCTCGTTCGTCCATCTTCGTCCTCCCGTTAGATCCGTTGGCCTTCTTTGGACCAAGTTCGTCTCGTTCGTCCATCATCGTGCTTGCATTAGATCCGTTGGCCCTCTTTGGACCAAGTTCGTCTCGTTCGTCCATGATCGTTCTTGCATTTGATCCGTTGGCCTTCTTTGGACCAAGTTCATCTCTTTAGTCCCACTTCGTCCTCCCATTTGATCCTTTGGCATTCTTTCTACCAAGTTCGTCTCGTTCGTCCCTCTTCGTTGTCCCATTTGATCCGTTGGCCTTCTTTGGACCAAGTCCGTCTCGTTCGTCCATCTTCGTCCTCCCGTTAGATCCGTTGGCCTTCTTTGGGCCAAGCTCGTCTCGTTCGTCCATCATCGTGCTTGCATTAGATCCGTTGGCCCTCTTTGGAGCAAGTTCGTCTCGTGCGTCCATCTTCGACCTCCCGTTAGATCCATTGGACTTCTTTGGACCAAGTTCGTCTCGTTCGTCCATCTTCGTCCTCGCATTAGATTCGTTGGCCTTCTTTGGACCAAGTTCATCACGTTCGTCTATCTTCGTCCTCGCATTAGATCCGATAGCCTTCTTTGGAACAAGTTCTTCTCATTCGTCCATCATCGTGCTTGCATTAGATCCGTTGGCCTTCTTTGGACCAAGTTCATCTCTTTAGTCCCACTTCGTCCTCCCATTTGATCCTTTGGCATTCTTTCTACCAAGTTCGTCTCATTCGTCCCTCTTCGTTGTCCCATTTGATCCGTTGGCCTTCTTTGGACCAAGTCCGTCTCGTTCGTCCATCTTCGTCCTCCCGTTAGATCCGTTGGCCTTCTTTGGACCAAGCTCGTCTCGTTCGTCCATCATCGTGCTTGCATTAGATCCGTTGGCCTTCTTTGGACCAAGTCCGTCTCGTTCGTCCATCTTCGTCCTCCCGTTAGATCCGTTGGCCTTCTTTGGACCAAGCTCGTCTCGTTCGTCCATCATCGTGCTTGCATTAGATTCGTTGGCCTTCTTTGGACCAAGTTCATCACGTTCGTCCATCTTCGTCCTCGCATTAGATCCGATAGCCTTCTTTGGAACAAGTTCGTCTCATTCGTCCATCATCGTGCTTGCATTAGATCCGTTGGCCTTCTTTGGACCAAGTTCATCTCTTTAGTCCCACTTCGTCCTCCCATTTGATCCTTTGGCATTCTTTCTACCAAGTTCGTCTCATTCGTACCTCTTCGTTGTCCCATTTGATCCGTTGGCCTTCTTTGGACCAAGTCCGTCTCGTTCGTCCGTCTTTGTCCTCCCGTTAGATCCGTTGACTTTCTTTGGACCAAGTTCGTCTCGTTCGTCCTTCTTCGTCCTCCCGTTAGATCCGTTGGCCTTCTTTGGACCAAGTTCGTCTCGTTCGTCCATCATCGTGCTTGCATTAGATCCGTTGGCCTTCTTTGGAACAAGTTCGTCTCGTTCGTCCATCTTCGACCTCCCGTTAGATCCATTGGCCTTCTTTGGACCAAGTTCATCTCTTTAGTCCCACTTCGTCCTCCCATTTGATCCTTTGGCATTCTTTGTACCAAGTTCGTCTCGTTCGTCCATCTTCGTCGTCCCACTAGATCCGTTGGCCTTCTTTGGACCAAGTTCGTCTCGTTCGTCCATCTTCGTCCACTTGTTAGATCCGTTGGCCTTCTTTGGACAAAGTTCGTCTCGTTCGTCCATCTTCGTCCTCCCGTTAGATCCGTTGGCCTTCTTTGGACCAAGTTCGTCTCGTTCGTCCATCATCGTGCTTGCATTAGATCCGTTGGCCCTCTTTGGACCAAGTTCGTCTCGGTCGTCCTTCTTCGTCCTCGCATTAGATTCGTTGGCCTTCTTTGGACCAAGTTCGTCACGCTCGTCCATCTTCGTCTTCGCATTAGATCCGTTGGCCCTCTTTGGACCAAGTTCGTCTCGTTCGTCCATGATCGTGCTTGCATTTGATCCGTTGGCCTTCTTTGGACCAAGTTCATCTCTTTAGTCCCACTTCGTCCTCCCATTTGATCCTTTGGCATTCTTTCTACCAAGTTCGTCTCATTCGTCCCTCTTCGTTGTCCCATTTGATCCGTTGGCCTTCTTTGGACCAAGTCCGTCTCGTTCGTCCGTCTTTGTCCTCCCGTTAGATCCGTTGACTTTCTTTGGACCAAGTTCGTCTCGTTCGTCCATCTTCGTCCTCCCGTTAGATCCATTGGGCTTCTTTGGACCAAGTTTGTCTCGTTCGTCCATCATCGTGCTTGCATTAGATCCGTTGGCCTTCTTTGGAACAAGTTCGTCTCGTTCGTCCATCTTCGACCTCCCGTTAGATCCATTGGCCTTCTTTGGACCAAGTTCATCTCTTTAGTCCCACTTCGTCCTCCCATTTGATCCTTTGGCATTCTTTGTACCAAGTTCGTCTCGTTCGTCCATCTTCGTCGTCCCACTAGATCCGTTGGCCTTCTTTGGACCAAGTTCGTCTCGTTCGTCCATCTTCGTCCACTTGTTAGATCCGTTGGCCTTCTTTGGACCAAGTTCGTCTCGTTCGTCCATCTTCGTCCTCCCGTTAGATCCGTTGGCCTTCTTTGGACCAAGTTCGTCTCGTTCGTCCATCATCGTGCTTGCATTAGATCCGTTGGCCCTCTTTGGACCAAGTTCGTCTCGGTCGTCCATCTTCGTCCTCGCATTAGATTCGTTGGCCTTCTTTGGACTAAGTTCGTCACGCTCGTCCATCTTCGTCTTCGCATTAGACCCGTTGGCCCTCTTTGGACCAAGTTCGTCTCGTTCGTCCATGATCGTGCTTGCATTTGATCCGTTGGCCTTCTTTGGACCAAGTTCATCTCTTTAGTCCCACTTCGTTCTCCCATTTGATCCTTTGGCATTCTTTCTACCAAGTTCGTCTCGTTCGTCCCTCTTCGTTGTCTCATTTGATCCGTTGGCCTTCTTTGGACCAAGTCCGTCTCGTTCGTCCATCTTCGTCCTCCCGTTAGATCCGTTGGCCTTCTTTGGACCAAGCTCGTCTCGTTCGTCCATCATCGTGCTTGCATTAGATCCGTTGGCCCCCTTTGGACCAAGTTCGTCTCGTTCGTCCATCTTCGACCTCCCGTTAGATCCATTGGCCTTCTTTGGACCAAGTTCGTCTCGTTCGTCCATCTTCGTCCTCGCATTAGATTCGTTGGCCTTCTTTGGACCAAGTTCATCACGTTCGTCCATCTTCGTCCTCGCATTAGATCCGATAGCCTTCTTTGGAACAAGTTCGTCTCATTCGTCCATCATCGTGCTTGCATTAGATCCGTTGGCCTTCTTTGGACCAAGTTCATCTCTTTAGTCCCACTTAGTCCTCCCATTTGATCCTTTGGCATTCTTTCTACCAAGTTCGTCTCATTCGTCCCTCTTCGTTGTCCCATTTGATCCGTTGGCCTTCTTTGGACCAAGTCCGTCTCGTTCGTCCGTCTTTGTCCTCCCGTTAGATCCGTTGACTTTCTTTGGACCAAGTTCGTCTCGTTCGTCCATCTTCGTCCTCCCGTTAGATCCGTTGGCCTTCTTTGGAACAAGTTCGTCTCGTTCGTCCATCATCGTGCTTGCATTAGATCCGTTGGCCTTCTTTGGAACAAGTTCGTCTCGTTCGTCCATCTTCGACCTCCCGTTAGATCCATTGGCCTTCTTTGGACCAAGTTCATCTCTTTAGTCCCACTTCGTCCTCCCATTTGATCCTTTGGCATTCTTTGTACCAAGTTCCTCTCGTTCGTCCATCTTCGTCGTCCCACTAGATCCGTTGGCCTTCTTTGGACCAAGTTCGTCTCGTTCGTCCATCTTCGTCCACTTGTTAGATCCGTTGGCCTTCTTTGGACCAAGTTCGTCTCGTTCGTCCATCTTCGTCGTCCCGTTAGATCCGTTGGCCTTCTTTGGACCAAGTTCGTCTCGTTCGTCCATCATCGTGCTTGCATTAGATCCGTTGGCCCTCTTTGGACCAAGTTCGTCTCGGTCGTCCATCTTCGTCCTCGCATTAGATTCGTTGGCCTTCTTTGGACCAAGTTCGTCACGCTCGTCCATCTTCGTCTTCGCATTAGATCCGTTGGCCCTCTTTGGACCAAGTTCGTCTCGTTCGTCCATGATCGTGCTTGCATTTGATCCGTTGGCCTTCTTTGGACCAAGTTCATCTCTTTAGTCCCACTTCGTCCTCCCATTTGATCCTTTGGCATTCTTTCTACCAAGTTCGTCTCGTTCGTCCCTCTTCGTTGTCCCATTTGATCCGTTGGCCTTCTTTGGACCAAGTCCGTCTCGTTCGTCCATCTTCGTCCTCCCGTTAGATCCGTTGGCCTTCTTTGGACCAAGCTCGTCTCGTTCGTCCATCATCGTGCTTGCATTAGATCCGTTGGCCCTCTTTGGACCAAGTTCGTCTCGTTCGTCCATCTTCGACCTCCCGTTAGATCCATTGGACTTCTTTGGACCAAGTTCGTCTCGTTCGTCCATCTTCGTCCTCGCATTAGATTCGTTGGCCTTCTTTGGACCAAGTTCATCACGTTCGTCCATCTTCGTCCTCGCATTAGATCCGATAGCCTTCTTTGGAACAAGTTCGTCTCATTCGTCAATCATCGTGCTTGCATTAGATCCGTTGGCCTTCTTTGGACCAAGTTCATCTCTTTAGTCCCACTTCGTCCTCCCATTTGATCCTTTGGCATTCTTTCTACCAAGTTCGTCTCATTCGTCCCTCTTCGTTGTTCCATTTGATCCGTTGGCCTTCTTTGGACCAAGTCCGTCTCGTTCGTCCGTCTTTGTCCTCCCGTTAGATCCGTTGGCCTTCTTTGGACCAAGTTCGTCTCGTTCGTCCATCATCGTGCTTGCATTAGATCCGTTGGCCCTCTTTGGACCAAGTTCGTCTCGGTCGTCCATCTTCGTCCTCGCATTAGATTCGTTGGCCTTCTTTGGACCAAGTTCGTCTCGTTCGTCCATCTTCGTCCACTTGTTAGATCCGTTGGCCTTCTTTGGACCAAGTTCGTCTCGTTCGTCCATCTTCGTCCTCCCGTTAGATCCGTTGGCCTTCTTTGGACCAAGTTCGTCTCGTTCGTCCATCATCGTGCTTGCATTAGATCCGTTGGCCCTCTTTGGACCAAGTTCGTCTCGGTCGTCCATCTTCGTCCTCGCATTAGATTCGTTGGCCTTCTTTGGACCAAGTTCGTCACGCTCGTCCATCTTCGTCTTCGCATTAGATCCGTTGGCCCTCTTTGGACCAAGTTCGTCTCGTTCGTCCATGATCGTGCTTGCATTTGATCCGTTGGCCTTCTTTGAACCAAGTTCATCTCTTTAGTCCCACTTCGTCCTCCCATTTGATCCTTTGGCATTCTTTCTACCAAGTTCGTCTCGTTCGTCCCTCTTCGTTGTCCCATTTGATCCGTTGGCCTTCTTTGGACCAAGTCCGTGTCGTTCGTCCATCTTCGTCCTCCCGTTAGATCCGTTGGCCTTCTTTGGACCAAGCTCGTCACGTTCGTCCATCTTCGTCCTCGCATTAGATCCGTTGGCCTTCTTTGGAACAAGTTCGTCTCGTTCGTCCATCTTTGTCCTCCCGTTAGATCCGTTGACTTTCTTTGGACCAAGTTCGTCTTGTTCGTCCATCTTCGTGCTTGCATTAGATCCGTTGGCCTTCTTTGGACCAAGTTCGTCTCTTTAGTCCCACTTCGTCCTCCCATTTGATCCTTTGGCATTCTTTCTACCAAGTTCGTCTCGTTCGTCCCTCTTCGTTGTCCCATTTGATCCGTTGGCCTTCTTTGGACCAAGTCCGTCTCGTTCGTCCATCTTCGTCCTCCCGTTAGATCCGTTGGCCTTCTTTGGACCAAGCTCGTCACGTTCGTCCATCTTCGTCCTCGCATTAGATCCGTTCGCCTTCTTTGGAACAAGTTCGTCACGTTCGTCCATCTTCGTCCTCGCATTAGATCCGATGGCCTTGTTTGGAGTAAGTTCGTCTCAATCGTCCATCATCGTGCTTGCATTAGATCGGTTGGCCTTCTTTGGGCCAAGTTCATCTCTTTAGTCCCACTTCGTCCTCCCATTTGATCCTTTGGCATTCTTTCTACCAAGTTCGTCTCGTTCGTCCCTCTTCGTTGTCCCATTTGATCCGTTGGCCTTCTTTGGACCAAGTCCGTCTCGTTCGTCCATCTTCGTCCTCCCGTTAGATCCGTTGGCCTTCTTTGGACCAAGTCCGTCTCGTTCGTCCATCTTCGTCCTCCCGTTAGATCCGTTGGCCTTCTTTGGACCAAGTTCATCTCTTTAGTCCCACTTCGTCCTCCCATTTGATCCTTTGGCATTCTTTGTACCAAGTTCGTCTCGTTCGTCCATCTTCGTCGTCCCACTAGATCCGTTGGCCTTCTTTGGACCAAGTTCGTCTCGTTCGTCCATCTTCGTCCACTTGTTAGATCCGTTGGCCTTCTTTGGACCAAGTTCGTCTCGTTCGTCCATCTTCGTCCTCCCGTTAGATCCGTTGGCCCTCTTTGGACCAAGTTCGTCTCGGTCGTCCATCTTCGTCCTCGCATTAGATTCGTTGGCCTTCTTTGGACTAAGTTCGTCACGCTCGTCCATCTTCGTCTTCGCATTAGACCCGTTGGCCCTCTTTGGACCAAGTTCGTCTCGTTCGTCCATGATCGTGCTTGCATTTGATCCGTTGGCCTTCTTTGGACCAAGTTCATCTCTTTAGTCCCACTTCGTTCTCCCATTTGATCCTTTGGCATTCTTTCTACCAAGTTCGTCTCGTTCGTCCCTCTTCGTTGTCTCATTTGATCCGTTGGCCTTCTTTGGACCAAGTCCGTCTCGTTCGTCCATCTTCGTCCTCCCGTTAGATCCGTTGGCCTTCTTTGGACCAAGCTCGTCTCGTTCGTCCATCATCGTGCTTGCATTAGATCCGTTGGCCCCCTTTGGACCAAGTTCGTCTCGTTCGTCCATCTTCGACCTCCCGTTAGATCCATTGGCCTTCTTTGGACCAAGTTCGTCTCGTTCGTCCATCTTCGTCCTCGCATTAGATTCGTTGGCCTTCTTTGGACCAAGTTCATCACGTTCGTCCATCTTCGTCCTCGCATTAGATCCGATAGCCTTCTTTGGAACAAGTTCGTCTCATTCGTCCATCATCGTGCTTGCATTAGATCCGTTGGCCTTCTTTGGACCAAGTTCATCTCTTTAGTCCCACTTCGTCCTCCCATTTGATCCTTTGGCATTCTTTCTACCAAGTTCGTCTCATTCGTCCCTCTTCGTTGTCCCATTTGATCCGTTGGCCTTCTTTGGACCAAGTCCGTCTCGTTCGTCCGTCTTTGTCCTCCCGTTAGATCCGTTGACTTTCTTTGGACCAAGTTCGTCTCGTTCGTCCATCTTCGTCCTCCCGTTAGATCCGTTGGCCTTCTTTGGAACAAGTTCGTCTCGTTCGTCCATCATCGTGCTTGCATTAGATCCGTTGGCCTTCTTTGGAACAAGTTCGTCTCGTTCGTCCATCTTCGACCTCCCGTTAGATCCATTGGCCTTCTTTGGACCAAGTTCATCTCTTTAGTCCCACTTCGTCCTCCCATTTGATCCTTTGGCATTCTTTGTACCAAGTTCCTCTCGTTCGTCCATCTTCGTCGTCCCACTAGATCCGTTGGCCTTCTTTGGACCAAGTTCGTCTCGTTCGTCCATCTTCGTCCACTTGTTAGATCCGTTGGCCTTCTTTGGACCAAGTTCGTCTCGTTCGTCCATCTTCGTCGTCCCGTTAGATCCGTTGGCCTTCTTTGGACCAAGTTCGTCTCGTTCGTCCATCATCGTGCTTGCATTAGATCCGTTGGCCCTCTTTGGACCAAGTTCGTCTCGGTCGTCCATCTTCGTCCTCGCATTAGATTCGTTGGCCTTCTTTGGACCAAGTTCGTCACGCTCGTCCATCTTCGTCTTCGCATTAGATCCGTTGGCCCTCTTTGGACCAAGTTCGTCTCGTTCGTCCATGATCGTGCTTGCATTTGATCCGTTGGCCTTCTTTGGACCAAGTTCATCTCTTTAGTCCCACTTCGTCCTCCCATTTGATCCTTTGGCATTCTTTCTACCAAGTTCGTCTCGTTCGTCCCTCTTCGTTGTCCCATTTGATCCGTTGGCCTTCTTTGGACCAAGTCCGTCTCGTTCGTCCATCTTCGTCCTCCCGTTAGATCCGTTGGCCTTCTTTGGACCAAGCTCGTCTCGTTCGTCCATCATCGTGCTTGCATTAGATCCGTTGGCCCTCTTTGGACCAAGTTCGTCTCGTTCGTCCATCTTCGACCTCCCGTTAGATCCATTGGACTTCTTTGGACCAAGTTCGTCTCGTTCGTCCATCTTCGTCCTCGCATTAGATTCGTTGGCCTTCTTTGGACCAAGTTCATCACGTTCGTCCATCTTCGTCCTCGCATTAGATCCGATAGCCTTCTTTGGAACAAGTTCGTCTCATTCGTCAATCATCGTGCTTGCATTAGATCCGTTGGCCTTCTTTGGACCAAGTTCATCTCTTTAGTCCCACTTCGTCCTCCCATTTGATCCTTTGGCATTCTTTCTACCAAGTTCGTCTCATTCGTCCCTCTTCGTTGTTCCATTTGATCCGTTGGCCTTCTTTGGACCAAGTCCGTCTCGTTCGTCCGTCTTTGTCCTCCCGTTAGATCCGTTGGCCTTCTTTGGACCAAGTTCGTCTCGTTCGTCCATCATCGTGCTTGCATTAGATCCGTTGGCCCTCTTTGGACCAAGTTCGTCTCGGTCGTCCATCTTCGTCCTCGCATTAGATTCGTTGGCCTTCTTTGGACCAAGTTCGTCTCGTTCGTCCATCTTCGTCCACTTGTTAGATCCGTTGGCCTTCTTTGGACCAAGTTCGTCTCGTTCGTCCATCTTCGTCCTCCCGTTAGATCCGTTGGCCTTCTTTGGACCAAGTTCGTCTCGTTCGTCCATCATCGTGCTTGCATTAGATCCGTTGGCCCTCTTTGGACCAAGTTCGTCTCGGTCGTCCATCTTCGTCCTCGCATTAGATTCGTTGGCCTTCTTTGGACCAAGTTCGTCACGCTCGTCCATCTTCGTCTTCGCATTAGATCCGTTGGCCCTCTTTGGACCAAGTTCGTCTCGTTCGTCCATGATCGTGCTTGCATTTGATCCGTTGGCCTTCTTTGAACCAAGTTCATCTCTTTAGTCCCACTTCGTCCTCCCATTTGATCCTTTGGCATTCTTTCTACCAAGTTCGTCTCGTTCGTCCCTCTTCGTTGTCCCATTTGATCCGTTGGCCTTCTTTGGACCAAGTCCGTGTCGTTCGTCCATCTTCGTCCTCCCGTTAGATCCGTTGGCCTTCTTTGGACCAAGCTCGTCACGTTCGTCCATCTTCGTCCTCGCATTAGATCCGTTGGCCTTCTTTGGAACAAGTTCGTCTCGTTCGTCCATCTTTGTCCTCCCGTTAGATCCGTTGGCTTTCTTTGGACCAAGTTCGTCTTGTTCGTCCATCTTCGTGCTTGCATTAGATCCGTTGGCCTTCTTTGGACCAAGTTCGTCTCTTTAGTCCCACTTCGTCCTCCCATTTGATCCTTTGGCATTCTTTCTACCAAGTTCGTCTCGTACGTCCCTCTTCGTTGTCCCATTTGATCCGTTGGCCTTCTTTGGACCAAGTCCGTCTCGTTCGTCCATCTTCGTCCTCCCGTTAGATCCGTTGGCCTTCTTTGGACCAAGCTCGTCACGTTCGTCCATCTTCGTCCTCGCATTAGATCCGTTCGCCTTCTTTGGAACAAGTTCGTCACGTTCGTCCATCTTCGTCCTCGCATTAGATCCGATGGCCTTGTTTGGAGTAAGTTCGTCTCAATCGTCCATCATCGTGCTTGCATTAGATCGGTTGGCCTTCTTTGGGCCAAGTTCATCTCTTTAGTCCCACTTCGTCCTCCCATTTGATCCTTTGGCATTCTTTCTACCAAGTTCGTCTCGTTCGTCCCTCTTCGTTGTCCCATTTGATCCGTTGGCCTTCTTTGGACCAAGTCCGTCTCGTTCGTCCATCTTCGTCCTCCCGTTAGATCCGTTGGCCTTCTTTGGACCAAGTTCATCTCTTTAGTCCCACTTCGTCCTCCCATTTGATCCTTTGGCATTCTTTGTACCAAGTTCGTCTCGTTCGTCCATCTTCGTCGTCCCACTAGATCCGTTGGCCTTCTTTGGACCAAGTTCGTCTCGTTCGTCCATCTTCGTCCACTTGTTAGATCCGTTGGCCTTCTTTGGACCAAGTTCGTCTCGTTCGTCCATCTTCGTCCTCCCGTTAGATCCGTTGGCCTTCTTTGGACCAAGTTCGTCTCGTTCGTCCATCATCGTGCTTGCATTAGATCCGTTGGCCCTCTTTGGACCAAGTTCGTCTCGGTCGTCCATCTTCGTCCTCGCATTAGATTCGTTGGCCTTCTTTGGACTAAGTTCGTCACGCTCGTCCATCTTCGTCTTCGCATTAGACCCGTTGGCCCTCTTTGGACCAAGTTCGTCTCGTTCGTCCATGATCGTGCTTGCATTTGATCCGTTGGCCTTCTTTGGACCAAGTTCATCTCTTTAGTCCCACTTCGTTCTCCCATTTGATCCTTTGGCATTCTTTCTACCAAGTTCGTCTCGTTCGTCCCTCTTCGTTGTCTCATTTGATCCGTTGGCCTTCTTTGGACCAAGTCCGTCTCGTTCGTCCATCTTCGTCCTCCCGTTAGATCCGTTGGCCTTCTTTGGACCAAGCTCGTCTCGTTCGTCCATCATCGTGCTTGCATTAGATCCGTTGGCCCCCTTTGGACCAAGTTCGTCTCGTTCGTCCATCTTCGACCTCCCGTTAGATCCATTGGCCTTCTTTGGACCAAGTTCGTCTCGTTCGTCCATCTTCGTCCTCGCATTAGATTCGTTGGCCTTCTTTGGACCAAGTTCATCACGTTCGTCCATCTTCGTCCTCGCATTAGATCCGATAGCCTTCTTTGGAACAAGTTCGTCTCATTCGTCCATCATCGTGCTTGCATTAGATCCGTTGGCCTTCTTTGGACCAAGTTCATCTCTTTAGTCCCACTTCGTCCTCCCATTTGATCCTTTGGCATTCTTTCTACCAAGTTCGTCTCATTCGTCCCTCTTCGTTGTCCCATTTGATCCGTTGGCCTTCTTTGGACCAAGTCCGTCTCGTTCGTCCGTCTTTGTCCTCCCGTTAGATCCGTTGACTTTCTTTGGACCAAGTTCGTCTCGTTCGTCCATCTTCGTCCTCCCGTTAGATCCGTTGGCCTTCTTTGGAACAAGTTCGTCTCGTTCGTCCATCATCGTGCTTGCATTAGATCCGTTGGCCTTCTTTGGAACAAGTTCGTCTCGTTCGTCCATCTTCGACCTCCCGTTAGATCCATTGGCCTTCTTTGGACCAAGTTCATCTCTTTAGTCCCACTTCGTCCTCCCATTTGATCCTTTGGCATTCTTTGTACCAAGTTCCTCTCGTTCGTCCATCTTCGTCGTCCCACTAGATCCGTTGGCCTTCTTTGGACCAAGTTCGTCTCGTTCGTCCATCTTCGTCCACTTGTTAGATCCGTTGGCCTTCTTTGGACCAAGTTCGTCTCGTTCGTCCATCTTCGTCGTCCCGTTAGATCCGTTGGCCTTCTTTGGACCAAGTTCGTCTCGTTCGTCCATCATCGTGCTTGCATTAGATCCGTTGGCCCTCTTTGGACCAAGTTCGTCTCGGTCGTCCATCTTCGTCCTCGCATTAGATTCGTTGGCCTTCTTTGGACCAAGTTCGTCACGCTCGTCCATCTTCGTCTTCGCATTAGATCCGTTGGCCCTCTTTGGACCAAGTTCGTCTCGTTCGTCCATGATCGTGCTTGCATTTGATCCGTTGGCCTTCTTTGAACCAAGTTCATCTCTTTAGTCCCACTTCGTCCTCCCATTTGATCCTTTGGCATTCTTTCTACCAAGTTCGTCTCGTTCGTCCCTCTTCGTTGTCCCATTTGATCCGTTGGCCTTCTTTGGACCAAGTCCGTCTCGTTCGTCCATCTTCGTCCTCCCGTTAGATCCGTTGGCCTTCTTTGGACCAAGCTCGTCACGTTCGTCCATCTTCGTCCTCGCATTAGATCCGTTCGCCTTCTTTGGAACAAGTTCGTCACGTTCGTCCATCTTCGTCCTCGCATTAGATCCGATGGCCTTGTTTGGAGTAAGTTCGTCTCAATCGTCCATCATCGTGCTTGCATTAGATCGGTTGGCCTTCTTTGGGCCAAGTTCATCTCTTTAGTCCCACTTCGTCCTCCCATTTGATCCTTTGGCATTCTTTCTACCAAGTTCGTCTCGTTCGTCCCTCTTCGTTGTCCCATTTGATCCGTTGGCCTTCTTTGGACCAAGTCCGTCTCGTTCGTCCATCTTCGTCCTCCCGTTAGATCCGTTGGCCTTCTTTGGACCAAGTTCATCTCTTTAGTCCCACTTCGTCCTCCCATTTGATCCTTTGGCATTCTTTGTACCAAGTTCGTCTCGTTCGTCCATCTTCGTCGTCCCACTAGATCCGTTGGCCTTCTTTGGACCAAGTTCGTCTCGTTCGTCCATCTTCGTCCACTTGTTAGATCCGTTGGCCTTCTTTGGACCAAGTTCGTCTCGTTCGTCCATCTTCGTCCTCCCGTTAGATCCGTTGGCCTTCTTTGGACCAAGTTCGTCTCGTTCGTCCATGATCGTGCTTGCATTTGATCCGTTGGCCTTCTTTGGACCAAGTTCATCTCTTTAGTCCCACTTCGTTCTCCCATTTGATCCTTTGGCATTCTTTCTACCAAGTTCGTCTCGTTCGTCCCTCTTCGTTGTCTCATTTGATCCGTTGGCCTTCTTTGGACCAAGTCCGTCTCGTTCGTCCATCTTCGTCCTCCCGTTAGATCCGTTGGCCTTCTTTGGACCAAGCTCGTCTCGTTCGTCCATCATCGTGCTTGCATTAGATCCGTTGGCCCCCTTTGGACCAAGTTCGTCTCGTTCGTCCATCTTCGACCTCCCGTTAGATCCATTGGCCTTCTTTGGACCAAGTTCGTCTCGTTCGTCCATCTTCGTCCTCGCATTAGATTCGTTGGCCTTCTTTGGACCAAGTTCATCACGTTCGTCCATCTTCGTCCTCGCATTAGATCCGATAGCCTTCTTTGGAACAAGTTCGTCTCATTCGTCCATCATCGTGCTTGCATTAGATCCGTTGGCCTTCTTTGGACCAAGTTCATCTCTTTAGTCCCACTTCGTCCTCCCATTTGATCCTTTGGCATTCTTTCTACCAAGTTCGTCTCATTCGTCCCTCTTCGTTGTCCCATTTGATCCGTTGGCCTTCTTTGGACCAAGTCCGTCTCGTTCGTCCGTCTTTGTCCTCCCGTTAGATCCGTTGACTTTCTTTGGACCAAGTTCGTCTCGTTCGTCCATCTTCGTCCTCCCGTTAGATCCGTTGGCCTTCTTTGGAACAAGTTCGTCTCGTTCGTCCATCATCGTGCTTGCATTAGATCCGTTGGCCTTCTTTGGAACAAGTTCGTCTCGTTCGTCCATCTTCGACCTCCCGTTAGATCCATTGGCCTTCTTTGGACCAAGTTCATCTCTTTAGTCCCACTTCGTCCTCCCATTTGATCCTTTGGCATTCTTTGTACCAAGTTCCTCTCGTTCGTCCATCTTCGTCGTCCCACTAGATCCGTTGGCCTTCTTTGGACCAAGTTCGTCTCGTTCGTCCATCTTCGTCCACTTGTTAGATCCGTTGGCCTTCTTTGGACCAAGTTCGTCTCGTTCGTCCATCTTCGTCGTCCCGTTAGATCCGTTGGCCTTCTTTGGACCAAGTTCGTCTCGTTCGTCCATCATCGTGCTTGCATTAGATCCGTTGGCCCTCTTTGGACCAAGTTCGTCTCGGTCGTCCATCTTCGTCCTCGCATTAGATTCGTTGGCCTTCTTTGGACCAAGTTCGTCACGCTCGTCCATCTTCGTCTTCGCATTAGATCCGTTGGCCCTCTTTGGACCAAGTTCGTCTCGTTCGTCCATGATCGTGCTTGCATTTGATCCGTTGGCCTTCTTTGAACCAAGTTCATCTCTTTAGTCCCACTTCGTCCTCCCATTTGATCCTTTGGCATTCTTTCTACCAAGTTCGTCTCGTTCGTCCCTCTTCGTTGTCCCATTTGATCCGTTGGCCTTCTTTGGACCAAGTCCGTGTCGTTCGTCCATCTTCGTCCTCCCGTTAGATCCGTTGGCCTTCTTTGGACCAAGCTCGTCACGTTCGTCCATCTTCGTCCTCGCATTAGATCCGTTGGCCTTCTTTGGAACAAGTTCGTCTCGTTCGTCCATCTTTGTCCTCCCGTTAGATCCGTTGACTTTCTTTGGACCAAGTTCGTCTTGTTCGTCCATCTTCGTGCTTGCATTAGATCCGTTGGCCTTCTTTGGACCAAGTTCGTCTCTTTAGTCCCACTTCGTCCTCCCATTTGATCCTTTGGCATTCTTTCTACCAAGTTCGTCTCGTTCGTCCCTCTTCGTTGTCCCATTTGATCCGTTGGCCTTCTTTGGACCAAGTCCGTCTCGTTCGTCCATCTTCGTCCTCCCGTTAGATCCGTTGGCCTTCTTTGGACCAAGCTCGTCACGTTCGTCCATCTTCGTCCTCGCATTAGATCCGTTCGCCTTCTTTGGAACAAGTTCGTCACGTTCGTCCATCTTCGTCCTCGCATTAGATCCGATGGCCTTGTTTGGAGTAAGTTCGTCTCAATCGTCCATCATCGTGCTTGCATTAGATCGGTTGGCCTTCTTTGGGCCAAGTTCATCTCTTTAGTCCCACTTCGTCCTCCCATTTGATCCTTTGGCATTCTTTCTACCAAGTTCGTCTCGTTCGTCCCTCTTCGTTGTCCCATTTGATCCGTTGGCCTTCTTTGGACCAAGTCCGTCTCGTTCGTCCATCTTCGTCCTCCCGTTAGATCCGTTGGCCTTCTTTGGACCAAGTTCATCTCTTTAGTCCCACTTCGTCCTCCCATTTGATCCTTTGGCATTCTTTGTACCAAGTTCGTCTCGTTCGTCCATCTTCGTCGTCCCACTAGATCCGTTGGCCTTCTTTGGACCAAGTTCGTCTCGTTCGTCCATCTTCGTCCACTTGTTAGATCCGTTGGCCTTCTTTGGACCAAGTTCGTCTCGTTCGTCCATCTTCGTCCTCCCGTTAGATCCGTTGGCCTTCTTTGGACCAAGTTCGTCTCGTTCGTCCATCATCGTGCTTGCATTAGATCCGTTGGCCCTCTTTGGACCAAGTTCGTCTCGGTCGTCCATCTTCGTCCTCGCATTAGATTCGTTGGCCTTCTTTGGACTAAGTTCGTCACGCTCGTCCATCTTCGTCTTCGCATTAGACCCGTTGGCCCTCTTTGGACCAAGTTCGTCTCGTTCGTCCATGATCGTGCTTGCATTTGATCCGTTGGCCTTCTTTGGACCAAGTTCATCTCTTTAGTCCCACTTCGTTCTCCCATTTGATCCTTTGGCATTCTTTCTACCAAGTTCGTCTCGTTCGTCCCTCTTCGTTGTCTCATTTGATCCGTTGGCCTTCTTTGGACCAAGTCCGTCTCGTTCGTCCATCTTCGTCCTCCCGTTAGATCCGTTGGCCTTCTTTGGACCAAGCTCGTCTCGTTCGTCCATCATCGTGCTTGCATTAGATCCGTTGGCCCCCTTTGGACCAAGTTCGTCTCGTTCGTCCATCTTCGACCTCCCGTTAGATCCATTGGCCTTCTTTGGACCAAGTTCGTCTCGTTCGTCCATCTTCGTCCTCGCATTAGATTCGTTGGCCTTCTTTGGACCAAGTTCATCACGTTCGTCCATCTTCGTCCTCGCATTAGATCCGATAGCCTTCTTTGGAACAAGTTCGTCTCATTCGTCCATCATCGTGCTTGCATTAGATCCGTTGGCCTTCTTTGGACCAAGTTCATCTCTTTAGTCCCACTTCGTCCTCCCATTTGATCCTTTGGCATTCTTTCTACCAAGTTCGTCTCATTCGTCCCTCTTCGTTGTCCCATTTGATCCGTTGGCCTTCTTTGGACCAAGTCCGTCTCGTTCGTCCGTCTTTGTCCTCCCGTTAGATCCGTTGACTTTCTTTGGACCAAGTTCGTCTCGTTCGTCCATCTTCGTCCTCCCGTTAGATCCGTTGGCCTTCTTTGGAACAAGTTCGTCTCGTTCGTCCATCATCGTGCTTGCATTAGATCCGTTGGCCTTCTTTGGAACAAGTTCGTCTCGTTCGTCCATCTTCGACCTCCCGTTAGATCCATTGGCCTTCTTTGGACCAAGTTCATCTCTTTAGTCCCACTTCGTCCTCCCATTTGATCCTTTGGCATTCTTTGTACCAAGTTCCTCTCGTTCGTCCATCTTCGTCGTCCCACTAGATCCGTTGGCCTTCTTTGGACCAAGTTCGTCTCGTTCGTCCATCTTCGTCCACTTGTTAGATCCGTTGGCCTTCTTTGGACCAAGTTCGTCTCGTTCGTCCATCTTCGTCGTCCCGTTAGATCCGTTGGCCTTCTTTGGACCAAGTTCGTCTCGTTCGTCCATCATCGTGCTTGCATTAGATCCGTTGGCCCTCTTTGGACCAAGTTCGTCTCGGTCGTCCATCTTCGTCCTCGCATTAGATTCGTTGGCCTTCTTTGGACCAAGTTCGTCACGCTCGTCCATCTTCGTCTTCGCATTAGATCCGTTGGCCCTCTTTGGACCAAGTTCGTCTCGTTCGTCCATGATCGTGCTTGCATTTGATCCGTTGGCCTTCTTTGGACCAAGTTCATCTCTTTAGTCCCACTTCGTCCTCCCATTTGATCCTTTGGCATTCTTTCTACCAAGTTCGTCTCGTTCGTCCCTCTTCGTTGTCCCATTTGATCCGTTGGCCTTCTTTGGACCAAGTCCGTCTCGTTCGTCCATCTTCGTCCTCCCGTTAGATCCGTTGGCCTTCTTTGGACCAAGCTCGTCTCGTTCGTCCATCATCGTGCTTGCATTAGATCCGTTGGCCCTCTTTGGACCAAGTTCGTCTCGTTCGTCCATCTTCGACCTCCCGTTAGATCCATTGGACTTCTTTGGACCAAGTTCGTCTCGTTCGTCCATCTTCGTCCTCGCGTTAGATTCGTTGGCCTTCTTTGGACCAAGTTCATCACGTTCGTCCATCTTCGTCCTCGCATTAGATCCGATAGCCTTCTTTGGAACAAGTTCGTCTCATTCGTCAATCATCGTGCTTGCATTAGATCCGTTGGCCTTCTTTGGACCAAGTTCATCTCTTTAGTCCCACTTCGTCCTCCCATTTGATCCTTTGGCATTCTTTCTACCAAGTTCGTCTCATTCGTCCCTCTTCGTTGTTCCATTTGATCCGTTGGCCTTCTTTGGACCAAGTCCGTCTCGTTCGTCCGTCTTTGTCCTCCCGTTAGATCCGTTGGCCTTCTTTGGACCAAGTTCGTCTCGTTCGTCCATCATCGTGCTTGCATTAGATCCGTTGGCCCTCTTTGGACCAAGTTCGTCTCGGTCGTCCATCTTCGTCCTCGCATTAGATTCGTTGGCCTTCTTTGGACCAAGTTCGTCTCGTTCGTCCATCTTCGTCCACTTGTTAGATCCGTTGGCCTTCTTTGGACCAAGTTCGTCTCGTTCGTCCATCTTCGTCCTCCCGTTAGATCCGTTGGCCTTCTTTGGACCAAGTTCGTCTCGTTCGTCCATCATCGTGCTTGCATTAGATCCGTTGGCCCTCTTTGGACCAAGTTCGTCTCGGTCGTCCATCTTCGTCCTCGCATTAGATTCGTTGGCCTTCTTTGGACCAAGTTCGTCACGCTCGTCCATCTTCGTCTTCGCATTAGATCCGTTGGCCCTCTTTGGACCAAGTTCGTCTCGTTCGTCCATGATCGTGCTTGCATTTGATCCGTTGGCCTTCTTTGAACCAAGTTCATCTCTTTAGTCCCACTTCGTCCTCCCATTTGATCCTTTGGCATTCTTTCTACCAAGTTCGTCTCGTTCGTCCCTCTTCGTTGTCCCATTTGATCCGTTGGCCTTCTTTGGACCAAGTCCGTGTCGTTCGTCCATCTTCGTCCTCCCGTTAGATCCGTTGGCCTTCTTTGGACCAAGCTCGTCACGTTCGTCCATCTTCGTCCTCGCATTAGATCCGTTGGCCTTCTTTGGAACAAGTTCGTCTCGTTCGTCCATCTTTGTCCTCCCGTTAGATCCGTTGACTTTCTTTGGACCAAGTTCGTCTTGTTCGTCCATCTTCGTGCTTGCATTAGATCCGTTGGCCTTCTTTGGACCAAGTTCGTCTCTTTAGTCCCACTTCGTCCTCCCATTTGATCCTTTGGCATTCTTTCTACCAAGTTCGTCTCGTTCGTCCCTCTTCGTTGTCCCATTTGATCCGTTGGCCTTCTTTGGACCAAGTCCGTCTCGTTCGTCCATCTTCGTCCTCCCGTTAGATCCGTTGGCCTTCTTTGGACCAAGCTCGTCACGTTCGTCCATCTTCGTCCTCGCATTAGATCCGTTCGCCTTCTTTGGAACAAGTTCGTCACGTTCGTCCATCTTCGTCCTCGCATTAGATCCGATGGCCTTGTTTGGAGTAAGTTCGTCTCAATCGTCCATCATCGTGCTTGCATTAGATCGGTTGGCCTTCTTTGGGCCAAGTTCATCTCTTTAGTCCCACTTCGTCCTCCCATTTGATCCTTTGGCATTCTTTCTACCAAGTTCGTCTCGTTCGTCCCTCTTCGTTGTCCCATTTGATCCGTTGGCCTTCTTTGGACCAAGTCCGTCTCGTTCGTCCATCTTCGTCCTCCCGTTAGATCCGTTGGCCTTCTTTGGACCAAGCTCGTCACGTTCGTCCATCTTCGTCCTCGCATTAGATCCGTTGGCCTTCTTTGGAACAAGTTCGTCACGTTCGTCCATCTTTGTCCTCCCGTTAGATCCGTTGACTTTCTTTGGACCAAGTTCGTCTCGTTCGTCCATCTTTGTCCTCCCGTTAGATCCGTTGACTTTCTTTGGACCAAGTTCGTCTTGTTCGTCCATCTTCGTGCTTGCATTAGATCCGTTGGCCTTCTTTGGACCAAGTTCGTCTCTTTAGTCCCACTTCGTCCTCCCATTTGATCCTTTGGCATTCTTTCTACCAAGTTTGTCTCGTTCGTCCCTCTTCGTTGTCCCATTTGATCCGTTGGCCTTCTTTGGACCAAGTCCGTCTCGTTCGTCCATCTTCGTCCTCCCGTTAGATCCGTTGGCCTTCTTTGGACCAAGCTCGTCACGTTCGTCCATCTTCGTCCTCGCATTAGATCCGTTCGCCTTCTTTGGAACAAGTTCGTCACGTTCATCCATCTTCGTCCTCGCATTAGATCCGATGGCCTTGTTTGGAGTAAGTTCGTCTCAATCGTCCATCATCGTGCTTGCATTAGATCGGTTGGCCTTCTTTGGGCCAAGTTCATCTCTTTAGTCCCACTTCGTCCTCCCATTTGATCCTTTGGCATTCTTTGTACCAAGTTCGTCTCGTTCGTCCCTCTTCGTTGTCCCATTTGATCCGTTGGCCTTCTTTTGACCAAGTCCGTCTCGTTCGTCCATCTTCGTCCTTCCGTTAGATCCGTTGGCCTTCTTTGGACCAAGCTCGTCACGTTCGTCCATCTTCGTCCTCGCATTAGATCCGTTGGCCTTCTTTGGAACAAGTTTGTCTCGTTCGTCCATCTTCGTCCTCCCGTTAGATCCGTTGGCCTTCTTTGGAACAAGTTTGTCTCGTTCGTCCATCTTCGTCCTCCCGTTAGATTCGTTGGCCTTCTTTGGACCAAGTTCGTCTCGTTCGTCCATCATCGTGCTTGCATTAGATCCGTTGGCCTTCTTTGACCCAAGTTCGTCTCGTTCGTCCATCTTCGTCCTCGCATTAGATTCGTTGGCCTTCTTTGGACCAAGTTCATCACGCTCGTCCATCTTCGTCCTCGCATTAGATCCGTTGGCCTTATTTGGACCAAGTTCGTCTCGCTCGTCCATGATCGTGCTTGCATTAGATCCGTTGGCCTTATTTGGACCAAGTTCATCTCTTTAGTCCCACTTCGTCCTCCCATTTGATCCTTTGGCATTCTTTCTACCAAGTTCGTCTCGTTCGTCCCTCTTCGTTGTCCCATTTGATCCGTTGGCCTTCTTTGGACCAAGTCCGTCTCGTTCGTCCATCTTCGTCCTCCCGTTAGATCCATTGGCCTTCTTTGGAACAAGTTCGTCTCGTTCGTCCATCATCGTGCTTGCATTAGATCCGTTGGCCTTCTTTGGACCAAGTTCGTCTCTTTAGTCCCACTTCTTCCTCCCATTTGATCCTTTGGCATTCTTTGTACCAAGTTCGTCTCGTTCATCCATCTTCGACGTCCCATTAGATCCGTTGGCCTTCTTTGGACCAAGTTCGTCTCGTTCGTCCATCTTCGTCCTCCCGTTAGATCCGTTGGCCATCTTTGGACCAAGTTCATCTCGTTCGTCCATCTTCGTCCTCGCATTAGATCCGATGGCCTTCTTTGGACCAAGTTCGTCTCGTTTGTCCATCATCGTGCTTGCATTAGATCCGTTGGCCTTCTTTGGACCAAGTTCATCTCTTTAGTCCCACTTCTTCCTCCCATTTGATCCTTTGGCATTGTTTGTACCATGTTCGTCTCGTTCGTGCATCTTCGTCCTCCCGTTAGATCCGTTGGCCTTCTTTGGACCAAGTTCGTCTCCTTCGTCCATCTTCGTCCTCGCATTAGATCCGTTGGCCATTTTTGGACCAAGTAAGTCACGTTCGTCCATCTTCGTCCTAACATTAGATACGTTGGACTTCTTTGGAACAAGTTCGTCTCGTTCGTCCATCATCGTGCTTGCATTAGATCCGTTGGCCTTCTTTGGACAAAGTTCGTCTCTTTAGTCCCACTTCGTCCTCCCATTTGATCCTTTGGCATTCTTTGTACCAAGTTCGTCTCGTTCATCCATCTTTGTCATCCCATTAGATCCATTGGCCTTCTTTGGATCAAGTTCGTCTCGTTCGTCCATCTTCGACCTCCCGTTAGATCCATTGGCCTTCTTTGGACCATGTTCGTCTCGTTCGTCCTTCTTCGTCCTCGCATTAGATTCGTTGGCCTTCTTTGGACCAAGTTCGTCACGTTCGTCCATCTTCGTCCTCGCATTAGATCCGATGACCTTCTTTGGACCAAGTTCGTCTCGTTTGTCCATCATCGTGCTTGCATTAGATCCGTTGGCCTTCTTTGGACCAAGTTCATCTCTTTAGTCCCACTTCGTCCTCCCATTTGCTCCTTTGGCATTTTTTGTACCATGTTCGTCTCGTTCGTCCATCTTCGTCGTCCCATTAGATCCGTTGGCCTTCTTTGGACCAAGTTCGTCTCGTTCGTCCATCTTCGTCCTCCCGTTAAATCCGTTGGCCTTCTTTGGACCAAGTTCGTCTCGTTCGTCCATCTTCGTCCTCGCATTAGATTCGTTGCCCTTCTTTGGACCAAGTCCGTCACGTTCGTCCATCTTCGTCCTCGCATTAGATCCGATGGCCTTCTTTGGACCAAGTTCGTCTCGTTCGTCCATCATCGTGCTTGCATTAGATCCGTTGGCCTTCTTTGGACCAAGTTCAACTCTTTAGTCCCACTTCGTCCTCCCATTTGATCCTTTGGCATTCTTTGTACCAAGTTCGTCTCGTTCGTCCATCATCGTCGTCCCACTAGATCTGTTGGCCTTCTTTGGACCAAGTTCGTCTCGTTCGTCCATCTTCGTCCTCCCGTTAGATCCGTTGGCCTTCTTTGGACCAAGTTCGTCTTGTTTGTCCATCATCGTGCTTGCATTAGATCCGTTGGGCTTCTTTGGACCAAGTTCGTCTTGTTCGTCCATCATCGTGCCTGCATTAGATCCGTTGGCTTAATTTGGACCAAGTTCATCTCTTTAGTCCCACTTCGTCCTCCCATTTGATCATTTGGCATTCTTTCTACCAAGTTCGTCTCGTTCGTCCCTCTTCGTTGTCCCATTTGATCCGTTGGCCTTCTTTGGACCAAGTCCGTCTCGTTCGTCCATCTTCGTCCTCCCGTTAAATCCGTTGGCCTTCTTTGGACCAAGTTCGTCTCGTTTCTCTATCTTCGTCCTCGCATTAGATCCGTTGGCCTTCTTTGGACCAAGTAAATCACGTTCGTCCATCTTCGTCCTCGCATTAGATCCGATGGACTTCTTTGGACCAAGTTCGTCTCGTTCGTCCATCATCGTGCTTGCATTAGATCCGTTGGCCTTCTTTGGACCAAGTTCATCTCTTTAGTCCCACTTCGTCCTCCCATTTGATCCTTTGGCATTCTTTATACCAAGTTCGTCTCGTTCGTCCATCTTCGTCGTCCCACTAGATCCGTTGGCCTTCTTTGGACCAAGTTCGTCTCGTTCGTCCATCTTCATCCTCTTGTTAGATCCGTTGGCCTTCTTTGGACCAAGTTCGTCTTGTTTGTCCATCATCGTGCTTGCATTAGATCCGTTGGGCTTCTTTGGACCAAGTTCGTCTTGTTCGTCCATCATCGTGCTTGCATTAGATCCGTTGGCTTTATTTGGACCAAGTTCATCTCTTTAGTCCCACTTCGTCCTCCCATTTGATCATTTGGCATTCTTTCTACCAAGTTCGTCTCGTTCGTCCCTCTTCGTTGTCCCATTTGATCCGTTGGCCTTCTTTGGACCAAGTCCGTCTCGTTCGTGCATCTTCGTCCTCCCGTTAAATCCGTTGGCCTTCTTTGGACCAAGTTCGTCTCGTTTCTCTATCTTCGTCCTCGCATTAGATCCGTTGGCCTTCTTTGGACCAAGTAAGTCACGTTCGTCCATCTTCGTCCTCGCATTAGATCCGATGGCCTTCTTTGGACCAAGTTCGTCTCGTTCGTCCATCATCGTGCTTGCATTAGATCCGTTGGCCTTCTTTGGACCAAGTTCATCTCTTTAGTCCCACTTCGTCCTCCCATTTGATCCTTTGGCATTCTTTATACCAAGTTCGTCTCGTTCGTCCATCTTCGTCGTCCCACTAGATCCGTTGGCCTTCTTTGGACCAAGTTCGTCTCGTTCGTCCATCTTCGTCCTCTTGTTAGATCCGTTGGCCTTCTTTGGACCAAGTTCGTCTCGTTCGTCCATCTTCGTCCTCCCGTTAGATCCGTTGGCCTTCTTTGGACCAAGTTCGTCTCGTTCGTCCATCATCGTGCTTGCATTAGATCCGTTGGCTTTATTTGGACCAAGTTCATCTCTTTAGTCCCACTTCGTCCTCCCATTTGATCATTTGGCATTCTTTCTACCAAGTTCGTCTCGTTCGTCCCTCTTCGTTGTCCCATTTGATCCGTTGGCCTTCTTTGGACCAAGTCCGTCTCGTTCGTCCATCTTCGTCCTCCCGTTAAATCCGTTGGCCTTCTTTGGACCAAGTTCGTCTCGTTTCTCCATCTTCGTCCTCGCATTAGATCCGTTGGCCTTCTTTGGACCAAGTAAGTCACGTTCGTCCATCTTCGTCCTCGCATTAGATCCGATGGCCTTCTTTGGACCAAGTTCGTCTCGTTCGTCCATCATCGTGCTTGCATTAGATCCGTTGGCCTTCTTTGGACCAAGTTCATCTCTTTAGTCCCACTTCGTCCTCCCATTTGAACCTTTGGCATTCTTTATACCAAGTTCGTCTCGTGCGTCCATCTTCGTCGTCCCACTAGATCCGTTGGCCTTCTTTGGACCAAGTTCGTCTCGTTCGTCCTTCTTCGTCCTCTTGTTAGATCCGTTGGCCTTCTTTGGACCAAGTTCGTCTCGTTCGTCCATCTTCGTCCTCCCGTTAGATCCGTTGGCCTTCTTTGGACCAAGTTCGTCTCGTTCGTCCATCATCGTGCTTGCATTAGATCCGTTGGCCTTCTTTGGACCAAATTCGTCTCGGTTGTCCATCTTCGTCCTCGTATTAGATTCATTGGCCTTCTTTGGACCAAGTTCGTCACGCTCGTCCATCTTCGTCCTCGCATTAGATCCGTTGGCCTTCTTTGGACCAAGTTCGTCTCGTTCGTCCATGATCGTGCTTGCATTAGATCCGTTGGCCTTATTTGGACCAATTCATCTCTTTAGTCCCACTTCGTCCTCCCATTTGACCCTTTGGCATTCTTTCTACCAAGTTCGTCTCGTTCGTCCCTCTTCGTTGTCCCATTTGATCCGTTGGCCTTCTTTGGACCAAGTTCGTCACGTTCGTCCATCTTCGTCCTGGCATTAGATCCGATGGCCTTCTTTGGACCAAGTTCGTCTCGTTCGTCCTTCATCGTGCTTGCATTAGATCCGTTGGCATTCTTTGGACCAAGTTCATCTCTTTAGTCCCACTTCGTCCTCCCATTTGATCCTTTGGCATTCTTTATACCAAGTTCGTCTCGTTCGTCCATCTTCGTCGTCCAACTAGATCCGTTGGCCTTCTTTGGACCAAGTTCGTCTCATTCGTCCATCTTCGTCCTCTAGTTAGATCCGTTGGCCTTCTTTGGACCAAGTTCGTCTCGTTCGTCCATCTTCGTCCTCCCGTTAGATCCGTTGGCCTTCTTTGGACCAAGTTCGTCTCGTTCGTCCATCATCGTGCTTGCATTAGATCCGTTGGCCTTCTTTGGACCAAATTCGTCTCGGTGGTCCATCTTCGTCCTCGTATTAGATTCGTTGGCCTTCTTTGGACCAAGTTCGTCACGCTCGTCCATCTTCGTCCTCGCATTAGATCCGTTGGCCTTCTTTGGACCAAGTTCGTCTCGTTCGTCCATGATCGTGCTTGCATTAGATCCGTTGGCCTTATTTGGACCAATTCATCTCTTTAGTCTCACTTCGTCCTCCCATTTGATCCTTTGGCATTCCTTCTACCAAGTTCGTCTCGTTCGTCCTCTTCGTTGTCCCATTTGATCCGTTGGCCTTCTTTGCACCAAGTTCGTCACGTTCGTCCATCTTCGTCCTGGCATTAGATCCGATGGCCTTCTTTGCACCAAGTTCGTCTCGTTCGTCCATCATCGTGCTTGCATTAGATCCGCTGGCATTCTTTGGACCAAGTTCATCTCTTTAGTCCCACTTCGTCCTCCCATTTGATCCTTTGGCATTCTTTCTACCAAGTTCGTCTCGTTCGTCCCTCTTCGTTGTCCCATTTGATCCGTTGGACTTCTTTGGACCAAGTCCGTCTCGTTCGTCCATCTTCGTCCTCCCATTAGATCCGTCGGCCTTCTTTGGACTAAGTTCGTCTCGTTCGTCCATCTTCGTCCTCGCATTAGATCCGTTGGCCTTCTTTGGACCACGTTCGTCACGTTCGCCCATCTTCGTCCTCGCATTATATACGTTGGTCTTCTTTGGAACAAGTTTGTCACGTTCGTCAATCTTCGTCCTCGCATTAGATCCGTTGGCCTTCTTTGGACCAAGTTCGTCTCGTTCGTCCATCATCGTGCTTGCATTAGATCCGTTGGCCTTCGTTGGACCAAGTTCATCTCTTTAGTCCCACTTCGTCCTCCCATTTGATCCTTTGGCATTCTTTGTACCAAGTTCGTCTCGTTCGTCCATCTTCGTCGTCCCACTAGATCCGTTGGCCTTCTTTGGACCAAGCTCGTCTCGTTCGTCCATCTTCGTCCTCCCGTTAGATCCGTTGGCCTTCTTTGAACCAAGTTCGTCTTGTTCGTCCATCATCGTGCTTGCATTAGATCCGTTGGCCTTCTTTGGACCAAGTTCATCTCGTTCGTCCATCATCGTGCTTGCATTAGATCCGTTGGCTTTATTTGGACCAAGTTCATCTCTTTAGTCCCACTTCGTCCTCCCATTTGATCATTTGGCATTCTTTCTACCAAGTTCGTCTCGATCGTCCCTCTTTGTTGTCCCATTTGATCCGTTGGCCTTCTTTGGACCAAGTTCATCTCTTTAGTCCCACTTCGTCCTCCCATTTGATCCTTTGGCATTCTTTGTACCAAGTTCGTCTCGTTCGTCCATCTTCGTCGTCCCACTAGATCCGTTGGCCTTCTTTGGACCAAGTTCGTCTCGTTCGTCCATCTTCGTCCTCCCGTTAGATCTGTTGGCCTTCTTTGGACCAAGTTCGTCTTGTTCGTCCATCATCGTGCTTGCATTAGATCCGTTGGCCTTCTTTGGACCAAGTTCGTCTCGTTCGTCCATCATCGTGCTTGCATTAGATCCGTTGGCTTTGTTTGGACCAAGTTCATCTCTTTAGTCCCACTTCGTCCTCCCATTTGATCCTTTGGCATTCTTTCTACCAAGTTCGTCTCGTTCGTCCCTCTTCGTTGTCCCATTTAATCCTTTGGCATTCTTTGTACCAAGTTCGTCTCGTTCATCCATCTTCGTCGTCCCATTAGATCCGTTGGCCTTCTTTTGACCAAGTTCGTCTCGTTCGTCCTTCTTCGTCCTCCCGTTAGATCCGTTGGCTTTCTTTGGACCAAGTTCATCTCGTTCGTCCATCTTCGTCCTTGCCTTAGATTCGTTGCCCTTCTTTGGACCAAGTTTGTCACGTTCGTCCATCTTCGTCCTCGCATTAGATCCGATGGCCTTCTTTGGACCAAGTTCGTCTCGTTCGTCCATCATCGTGCTTGCATTAGATCCGTTGGCTTTATTTGGACCAAGTTCATCTCTTTAGTCCCAATTCGTCCCCCCATTTGATCATTTGGCATTCTTTCTACCAAGTTCGTCTCGTTCGTCCCTCTTCGTTGTCCCATTTGATCCGTTGGCCTTCTTTGGACCAAGTCCGTCTCGTTCGTCCATCTTCGTCCTCCCGTTAAATCCGTTGGCCTTCTTTGGACCAAGTTCGTCTCGTTTCTCCATCTTCGTCCTCGCATTAGATCCGTTGGCCTTCTTTGGACCAAGTAAGTCACGTTCGTCCATCTTCGTCCTAGCATTAGATCCGATGGCCTTCTTTGGACCAAGTTCGTCTCGTTCGTCCATCATCGTGCTTGCATTAGATCCGTTGGCCTTCTTTGGACCAAGTTCATCTCTTTAGTCCCACTTCGTCCTCCCATTTGCACCTTTGGCATTCTTTATACCAAGTTCGTCTCGTTCGTCCATCTTCGTCGTCCCACTAGATCCGTTGGCCTTCTTTGGACCAAGTTCGTCTCGTTCGTCCATCTTCGTCCTCTTGTTAGATCCGTTGGCCTTCTTTGGACCAAGTTCGTCTCGTTCGTCCATCTTCGTCCTCCCGTTAGATCCGTTGGCCTTCTTTGGACCAAGTTCGTCTCGTTCGTCCATCATCGTGCTTGCATTAGATCCGTTGGCCTTCTTTGGACCAAATTCGTCTCGGTTGTCCATCTTCGTCCTCGTATTAGATTCGTTGGCCTTCTTTGGACCAAGTTCGTCACGCTCGTCCATCTTCGTCCTCGCATTAGATCCGTTGGCCTTCTTTGGACCAAGTTCGTCTCGTTTGTCCATGATCGTGCTTGCATTAGATCCGTTGGCCTTATTTGGACCAATTCATCTCTTTAGTCCCACTTCGTCCTCCCATTTGATCCTTTGGCATTCTTTCTACCAAGTTCGTCTCGTTCGTCCCTCTTCGTTGTCCCATTTGATCCGTTGGCCTTCTTTGGACCAAGTTCGTCACGTTCGTCCATCTTCGTCCTCGCATTAGATCCGATGGCCTTCTTTGGACCAAGTTCGTCTCGTTCGTCCATCATCGTGCTTGCATTAGATCCGTTGGCCTTCTTTGGACCAAGTTTATCTCTTTAGTCCCACTTCGTCCTCCCATTTGATCCTTTGGCATTCTTTGTACCAAGTTCGTCTCGTTCGTCCATCTTCGTCGTCCCACTAGATCCGTTGGCCTTCTTTGGACCAAGTTCGTCTCGTTCGTCCATCTTCGTCCTCCCGTTAGATCCGTTGGCCTTCTTTGGACCAAGTTCGTCTTGTTCGTCCATCATCGTGCTTGCATTAGATCCGTTGGCCTTCTTTGGACCAAGTTCGTCTCGTTCGTCCATCATCGTGCTTGCATTAGATCCGTTGGCTTTATTTGGACCAAGTTCATCTCTTTAGTCCCACTTCGTCCTCCCATTTGATCATTTGGCATTCTTTCTACCATGTTCGTCTCGTTCGTCCCTCTTCGTTGTCCCATTTGATCCGTTGGCCTTCTTTGGACCAAGTTCATCTCTTTAGTCCCACTTCGTCCTCCCATTTGAACCTTTGGCATTCTTTGTACCAAGTTCGTCTCGTTCGTCCATCTTCGTCGTCCCACTAGATCCGTTGGCCTTCTTTGGACCAAGTTCGTCTCGTTCGTTCATCTTCGTCCTCCCGTTAGATCCGTTGGCCTTCTTTGGACCAAGTTCGTCTGGTTCGTCCATCATCGTGCTTGCATTAGATCCGTTGGCCTTCTTTGGACCAAGTTCGTCTCGTTCGTCCATCATCGTGCTTGCATTAGATCCGTTGGCTTTGTTTGGACCAAGTTCATCTCTTTAGTCCCACTTCGTCCTCCCATTTGATCCTTTGGCATTCTTTCTACCAAGTTCGTCTCGTTCGTCCCTCTTCGTTGTCCCATTTAATCCTTTGGCATTCTTTGTACCAAGTTCGTCTCGTTCATCCATCTTCGTCGTCCCATTAGATCCGTTGGCCTTCTTTTGACCAAGTTCGTCTCGTTCGTCCTTCTTCGTCCTCCCGTTAGATCCGTTGGCTTTCTTTGGACCAAGTTCATCTCGTTCGTCCATCTTCGTCCTTGCCTTAGATTCGTTGCCCTTCTTTGGACCAAGTTTGTCACGTTCGTCCATCTTCGTCCTCGCATTAGATCCGATGGCCTTCTTTGGACCAAGTTCGTCTCGTTCGTCCATCATCGTGCTTGCATTAGATCCGTTGGCTTTATTTGGACCAAGTTCATCTCTTTAGTCCCAATTCGTCCCCCCATTTGATCATTTGGCATTCTTTCTACCAAGTTCGTCTCGTTCGTCCCTCTTCGTTGTCCCATTTGATCCGTTGGCCTTCTTTGGACCAAGTCCGTCTCGTTCGTCCATCTTCGTCCTCCCGTTAAATCCGTTGGCCTTCTTTGGACCAAGTTCGTCTCGTTTCTCCATCTTCGTCCTCGCATTAGATCCGTTGGCCTTCTTTGGACCAAGTAAGTCACGTTCGTCCATCTTCGTCCTAGCATTAGATCCGATGGCCTTCTTTGGACCAAGTTCGTCTCGTTCGTCCATCATCGTGCTTGCATTAGATCCGTTGGCCTTCTTTGGACCAAGTTCATCTCTTTAGTCCCACTTCGTCCTCCCATTTGCACCTTTGGCATTCTTTATACCAAGTTCGTCTCGTTCGTCCATCTTCGTCGTCCCACTAGATCCGTTGGCCTTCTTTGGACCAAGTTCGTCTCGTTCGTCCATCTTCGTCCTCTTGTTAGATCCGTTGGCCTTCTTTGGACCAAGTTCGTCTCGTTCGTCCATCTTCGTCCTCCCGTTAGATCCGTTGGCCTTCTTTGGACCAAGTTCGTCTCGTTCGTCCATCATCGTGCTTGCATTAGATCCGTTGGCCTTCTTTGGACCAAATTCGTCTCGGTTGTCCATCTTCGTCCTCGTATTAGATTCGTTGGCCTTCTTTGGACCAAGTTCGTCACGCTCGTCCATCTTCGTCCTCGCATTAGATCCGTTGGCCTTCTTTGGACCAAGTTCGTCTCGTTTGTCCATGATCGTGCTTGCATTAGATCCGTTGGCCTTATTTGGACCAATTCATCTCTTTAGTCCCACTTCGTCCTCCCATTTGATCCTTTGGCATTCTTTCTACCAAGTTCGTCTCGTTCGTCCCTCTTCGTTGTCCCATTTGATCCGTTGGCCTTCTTTGGACCAAGTTCGTCACGTTCGTCCATCTTCGTCCTCGCATTAGATCCGATGGCCTTCTTTGGACCAAGTTCGTCTCGTTCGTCCATCATCGTGCTTGCATTAGATCCGTTGGCCTTCTTTGGACCAAGTTTATCTCTTTAGTCCCACTTCGTCCTCCCATTTGATCCTTTGGCATTCTTTGTACCAAGTTCGTCTCGTTCGTCCATCTTCGTCGTCCCACTAGATCCGTTGGCCTTCTTTGGACCAAGTTCGTCTCGTTCGTCCATCTTCGTCCTCCCGTTAGATCCGTTGGCCTTCTTTGGACCAAGTTCGTCTTGTTCGTCCATCATCGTGCTTGCATTAGATCCGTTGGCCTTCTTTGGACCAAGTTCGTCTCGTTCGTCCATCATCGTGCTTGCATTAGATCCGTTGGCTTTATTTGGACCAAGTTCATCTCTTTAGTCCCACTTCGTCCTCCCATTTGATCATTTGGCATTCTTTCTACCATGTTCGTCTCGTTCGTCCCTCTTCGTTGTCCCATTTGATCCGTTGGCCTTCTTTGGACCAAGTTCATCTCTTTAGTCCCACTTCGTCCTCCCATTTGAACCTTTGGCATTCTTTGTACCAAGTTCGTCTCGTTCGTCCATCTTCGTCGTCCCACTAGATCCGTTGGCCTTCTTTGGACCAAGTTCGTCTCGTTCGTTCATCTTCGTCCTCCCGTTAGATCCGTTGGCCTTCTTTGGACCAAGTTCGTCTGGTTCGTCCATCATCGTGCTTGCATTAGATCCGTTGGCCTTCTTTGGACCAAGTTCGTCTCGTTCGTCCATCATCGTGCTTGCATTAGATCCGTTGGCTTTATTTGGACCAAGTTCATCTCTTTAGTCCCACTTCGTCCTCCCATTTGATCCTTTGGCATTCTTTCTTCCAAGTTCGTCTCGTTTGTCCCTCTTCGTTGTCCCATTTGATCCGTTGGACTTCTTTGGACCAAGTCCGTCTCGTTCGTCCATCTTCGTCCTCCCATTAGATCCGTTGGCCTTCTTTGGACTAAGTTCGTCTCGTTCGTCCATCTTCGTCCTCGCATTGGATCCGTTGGCCTTCTTTGGACCAAGTTCGTCACGTTCGTCCATCTTTGTCCTCGCATTAGATACGTTGGCCTTCTTTGGAACAAGTTTGTCACGTTCGTCCATCTTCGTCCTCGCATTAGATCCGTTGGCCTTCTTTGGACCAAGTTCGTCTCGTTCGTCCATCATCGTGCTTGCATTAGATCCATTGGCCTTCTTTGGACCAAGTTCGTCTCGTTCGTCCATCATCGTGCTTGCATTAGATCCGTTGGCCTTCTTTGGACCAAGTTCATCTCTTTAGTCCCACTTCGTCCTCCCATTTGATCCTTTGGCATTCTTTGTACCAAGTTCGTCTCGTTCGTCCATCTTCGTCGTCCCACTAGATCCGTTGGCCTTCTTTGGACCAAGTTCGTCTCGTTCGTCCATCTTCGTCCTCCCGTTAGATCCGTTGGCCTTCTTTGGACCAAGTTCGTCTTGTTCGTCCATCATCGTGCTTGCATTAGATCCGTTGGCCTTCTTTGGACCAAGTTCATCTCGTTCGTCCATCATCGTGCTTGCATTAGATCCGTTGGCTTTATTTGGACCAAGTTCATCTCTTTAGTCCCACTTCGTCCTCCCATTTGATCATTTGGCATTCTTTCTACCAAGTTCGTCTCGTTCGTCCCTCTTCGTTGTCGCATTTGATCCGTTGGCCTTCTTTGGACCAAGTTCATCTCTTTAGTCCCACTTCGTCCTCCCATTTGATCCTTTGGCATTCTTTGTACCAAGTTCGTCTCGTTCGTCCATCTTCGTCGTCCCACTAGATCCGTTGGCCTTCTTTGGACCAAGTTCGTCTCGTTCGTCCATCTTCGTCCTCCCGTTAGTTCTGTTGGCCTTCTTTGGACCAAGTTCGTCTTGTTCGTCCATCATCGTGCTTGCATTAGATCCGTTGGCTTTATTTGGACCAAGTTCATCTCTTTAGTCCCACTTCGTCCTCCCATTTGATCCTTTGGCATTCTTTCTACCAAGTTCGTCTCGTTCGTCCCTCTTCGTTGTCCCATTTGATCCTTTCGCATTCTTTGTACCAAGTTCGTCTCGTTCATCCATCTTCGTCGTCCCATTAGATCCGTTGGCCTTCTTTGGACCAAGTTCGTCTCGTTCGTCCTTCTTCGTCCTCCCGTTAGATCCGTTGGCTTTCTTTGGACCAAGTTCATCTCGTTCGTCCATCTTCGTCCTTGCCTTAGATTCGTTGCCCTTCTTTGGACCAAGTTTGTCACGTTCGTCCATCTTCGTCCTCGCATTAGATCCGATGGCCTTCTTTGGACCAAGTTCGTCTCGTTCGTCCATCATTGCGCTTGCATTAGATCCGTTGGCCTTCTTTGGACCAAGTTCGTCTCGTTCGTCCATCATCGTGCTTGCATTAGATCCGTTGGCTTTATTTGGACCAAATTCATCTCTTTAGTCCCACTTCGTCCTCCCATTTGATCCTTTGGCATTCTTTGTACCAAGTTCGTCTCGTTCGTCCATCTTCGTCGTCCCACTAGATCCGTTGGCCTTCTTTGGACCAAGTTCGTCTCGTTTCTCCATCTTCGTCCTCGCATTAGATCCGTTGGCCTTCTTTGGACCAAGTAAGTCACGTTCGTCCATCTTCGTCCTAGCATTAGATCCGATGGCCTTCTTTGGACCAAGTTCGTCTCGTTCGTCCATCATCGTGCTTGCATTAGATCCGTTGGCCTTCTTTGGACCAAGTTCATCTCTTTAGTCCCACTTCGTCCTCCCATTTGCACCTTTGGCATTCTTTATACCAAGTTCGTCTCGTTCGTCCATCTTCGTCGTCCCACTAGATCCGTTGGCCTTCTTTGGACCAAGTTCGTCTCGTTCGTCCATCTTCGTCCTCTTGTTAGATCCGTTGGCCTTCTTTGGACCAAGTTCGTCTCGTTCGTCCATCTTCGTCCTCCCGTTAGATCCGTTGGCCTTCTTTGGACCAAGTTCGTCTCGTTCGTCCATCATCGTGCTTGCATTAGATCCGTTGGCCTTCTTTGGACCAAATTCGTCTCGGTTGTCCATCTTCGTCCTCGTATTAGATTCGTTGGCCTTCTTTGGACCAAGTTCGTCACGCTCGTCCATCTTCGTCCTCGCATTAGATCCGTTGGCCTTCTTTGGACCAAGTTCGTCTCGTTTGTCCATGATCGTGCTTGCATTAGATCCGTTGGCCTTATTTGGACCAATTCATCTCTTTAGTCCCACTTCGTCCTCCCATTTGATCCTTTGGCATTCTTTCTACCAAGTTCGTCTCGTTCGTCCCTCTTCGTTGTCCCATTTGATCCGTTGGCCTTCTTTGGACCAAGTTCGTCACGTTCGTCCATCTTCGTCCTCGCATTAGATCCGATGGCCTTCTTTGGACCAAGTTCGTCTCGTTCGTCCATCATCGTGCTTGCATTAGATCCGTTGGCCTTCTTTGGACCAAGTTTATCTCTTTAGTCCCACTTCGTCCTCCCATTTGATCCTTTGGCATTCTTTGTACCAAGTTCGTCTCGTTCGTCCATCTTCGTCGTCCCACTAGATCCGTTGGCCTTCTTTGGACCAAGTTCGTCTCGTTCGTCCATCTTCGTCCTCCCGTTAGATCCGTTGGCCTTCTTTGGACCAAGTTCGTCTTGTTCGTCCATCATCGTGCTTGCATTAGATCCGTTGGCCTTCTTTGGACCAAGTTCGTCTCGTTCGTCCATCATCGTGCTTGCATTAGATCCGTTGGCTTTATTTGGACCAAGTTCATCTCTTTAGTCCCACTTCGTCCTCCCATTTGATCATTTGGCATTCTTTCTACCATGTTCGTCTCGTTCGTCCCTCTTCGTTGTCCCATTTGATCCGTTGGCCTTCTTTGGACCAAGTTCATCTCTTTAGTCCCACTTCGTCCTCCCATTTGAACCTTTGGCATTCTTTGTACCAAGTTCGTCTCGTTCGTCCATCTTCGTCGTCCCACTAGATCCGTTGGCCTTCTTTGGACCAAGTTCGTCTCGTTCGTTCATCTTCGTCCTCCCGTTAGATCCGTTGGCCTTCTTTGGACCAAGTTCGTCTGGTTCGTCCATCATCGTGCTTGCATTAGATCCGTTGGCCTTCTTTGGACCAAGTTCGTCTCGTTCGTCCATCATCGTGCTTGCATTAGATCCGTTGGCTTTATTTGGACCAAGTTCATCTCTTTAGTCCCACTTCGTCCTCCCATTTGATCCTTTGGCATTCTTTCTTCCAAGTTCGTCTCGTTTGTCCCTCTTCGTTGTCCCATTTGATCCGTTGGACTTCTTTGGACCAAGTCCGTCTCGTTCGTCCATCTTCGTCCTCCCATTAGATCCGTTGGCCTTCTTTGGACTAAGTTCGTCTCGTTCGTCCATCTTCGTCCTCGCATTGGATCCGTTGGCCTTCTTTGGACCAAGTTCGTCACGTTCGTCCATCTTTGTCCTCGCATTAGATACGTTGGCCTTCTTTGGAACAAGTTTGTCACGTTCGTCCATCTTCGTCCTCGCATTAGATCCGTTGGCCTTCTTTGGACCAAGTTCGTCTCGTTCGTCCATCATCGTGCTTGCATTAGATCCATTGGCCTTCTTTGGACCAAGTTCGTCTCGTTCGTCCATCATCGTGCTTGCATTAGATCCGTTGGCCTTCTTTGGACCAAGTTCATCTCTTTAGTCCCACTTCGTCCTCCCATTTGATCCTTTGGCATTCTTTGTACCAAGTTCGTCTCGTTCGTCCATCTTCGTCGTCCCACTAGATCCGTTGGCCTTCTTTGGACCAAGTTCGTCTCGTTCGTCCATCTTCGTCCTCCCGTTAGATCCGTTGGCCTTCTTTGGACCAAGTTCGTCTTGTTCGTCCATCATCGTGCTTGCATTAGATCCGTTGGCCTTCTTTGGACCAAGTTCATCTCGTTCGTCCATCATCGTGCTTGCATTAGATCCGTTGGCTTTATTTGGACCAAGTTCATCTCTTTAGTCCCACTTCGTCCTCCCATTTGATCATTTGGCATTCTTTCTACCAAGTTCGTCTCGTTCGTCCCTCTTCGTTGTCGCATTTGATCCGTTGGCCTTCTTTGGACCAAGTTCATCTCTTTAGTCCCACTTCGTCCTCCCATTTGATCCTTTGGCATTCTTTGTACCAAGTTCGTCTCGTTCGTCCATCTTCGTCGTCCCACTAGATCCGTTGGCCTTCTTTGGACCAAGTTCGTCTCGTTCGTCCATCTTCGTCCTCCCGTTAGTTCTGTTGGCCTTCTTTGGACCAAGTTCGTCTTGTTCGTCCATCATCGTGCTTGCATTAGATCCGTTGGCTTTATTTGGACCAAGTTCATCTCTTTAGTCCCACTTCGTCCTCCCATTTGATCCTTTGGCATTCTTTCTACCAAGTTCGTCTCGTTCGTCCCTCTTCGTTGTCCCATTTGATCCTTTCGCATTCTTTGTACCAAGTTCGTCTCGTTCATCCATCTTCGTCGTCCCATTAGATCCGTTGGCCTTCTTTGGACCAAGTTCGTCTCGTTCGTCCTTCTTCGTCCTCCCGTTAGATCCGTTGGCTTTCTTTGGACCAAGTTCATCTCGTTCGTCCATCTTCGTCCTTGCCTTAGATTCGTTGCCCTTCTTTGGACCAAGTTTGTCACGTTCGTCCATCTTCGTCCTCGCATTAGATCCGATGGCCTTCTTTGGACCAAGTTCGTCTCGTTCGTCCATCATTGCGCTTGCATTAGATCCGTTGGCCTTCTTTGGACCAAGTTCGTCTCGTTCGTCCATCATCGTGCTTGCATTAGATCCGTTGGCTTTATTTGGACCAAATTCATCTCTTTAGTCCCACTTCGTCCTCCCATTTGATCCTTTGGCATTCTTTGTACCAAGTTCGTCTCGTTCGTCCATCTTCGTCGTCCCACTAGATCCGTTGGCCTTCTTTGGACCAAGTTCGTCTCGTTCGTCCATCTTCGTCCTCTTGTTAGATCCGTTGGCCTTCTTTGGACCAAGTTCGTCTCGTTCGTCCATCTTCGTCCTCCCGTTAGATCCGTTGGCCTTCTTTGGACCAAGTTCGTCTCGTTCGTCCATCATCGTGCTTGCATTAGATCCGTTGGCTTTATTTGGACCAAGTTCATCTCTTTAGTCCCCACTTCGTCCTCCCATTTGATCATTTGGCATTCTTTCTACCAAGTCCGTCTCGTTCGTCCATCTTCGTCCTCCCGTTAAATCCGTTGGCCTTCTTTGGACCAAGTTCGTCTCGTTTCTCCATCTTCTTCCTCGCATTAGATCCGTTGGCCTTCTTTGGACCAAGTAAGTCACGTTCGTCCATCTTCCTCCTCGCATTAGATCCGATGGCCTTCTTTGGACCAAGTTCGTCTCGTTCGTCCATCATCGTGCTTGCATTAGATCCGTTGGCCTTCTTTGGACCAAGTTCATCTCTTTAGTCCCACTTCGTCCTCCCATTTGATCCTTTGGCATTCTTTATACCAAGTTCGTCTCGTTCGTCCATCTTCGTCGTCCCACTAGATCCGTTGGCCTTCTTTGGACCAAGTTCGTCTCGTTCGTCCATCTTCGTCCTCTTGTTAGATCCGTTGGCCTTCTTTGGACCAAGTTCGTCTCGTTCGTCCATCTTCGTCCTCCCGTTAGATCCGTTGGCCTTCTTTGGACCAACTCGTCTCGTTCGTCCATCATCGTGCTTGCATTAGATCCGTTGGCCTTCTTTGGACCAAGTTCGTCTCGGTTGTCCATCTTCGTCCTCGTATTAGATTCGTTGGCCTTCTTTGGACCAAGTTCGTCACGCTCGTCCATCTTCGTCCTCGCATCAGATCCGTTGGCCTTCTTTGGACCAAGTTCGTCTCGTTCGTCCATGATCGTGCTTGCATTAGATCCGTTGGCCTTATTTGGACCAAGTTCATCTCTTTAGTCCCACTTCGTCCTCCCATTTGATCCTTTGGCATTCTTTCTACCAAGTTCATCTCGTTCGTCTCGTTCGTCCCTCTTCGTTGTCCCATTTGATCCGTTGGCCTTCTTTGGACCAAGTTCGTCACGTTCGTCCATCATCGTGCTTGCATTAGATCCGTTGGCCTTCTTTGGACCCAGTTTATCTCTTTAGTCCCACTTCGTCCTCCCATTTGATCCTTTGGCATTCTTTGTACCAAGTTCGTCACGTTCGTCCATCTTCGTCGTCCCACTAGATCCGTTGGCCTTCTTTGGACCAAGTTCGTCTCGTTCGTTCATCTTCGTCCTCCCGTTAGATCCGTTGGCCTTCTTTGGACCAAGTTCGTCTGGTTCGTCCATCATCGTGCTTGCATTAGATTCGTTGGCCTTCTTTGGACCAAGTTCGTCTCGTTCGTCCATCATCGTGCTTGCATTAGATCCGTTGGCTTTTTTTGGACCAAGTTCACCTCTTTAGTCCCACTTCGTCCTCCCATTTGATCCTTTGGCATTCTTTCTACCAAGTTCGTCTCGTTCGTCCCTCTTCGTTGTCCCATTTGATCCGTTGGACTTCTTTGGACCAAGTCCGTCTCGTTCGTCCATCTTCGTCCTCCCATTAGATCCGTTGGCCTTCTTTGGACTAAGTTCGTCTCGTTCGTCCATCTTCGTCCTCGCATTAGATCCGTTGGCCTTCTTTGGACCAAGTTCGTCACGTTCGTCCATCTTCGTCCTCACATTAGATACGTTGGCATTCTTTGGAACAAGTTTGTCACGTTCGTCCATCTTCGTCCTCGCATTAGATCCGTTGGCCTTCTTTGGACCAAGTTCGTCTCGTTCGTCCATCATCGTGCTTGCATTAGATCCGTTGGCCTTCTTTGGACCAAGTTCGTCTCGTTCGTCCATCTTCGTCCTCCCGTTAGATCCGTTGGCCTTCTTTGACCAACTCGTCTCGTTCGTCCATCATCGTGCTTGCATTAGATCCGTTGGCCTTCTTTGGACCAAGTTCGTCTCGGTTGTCCATCTTCGTCCTCGTATTAGATTCGTTGGCCTTCTTTGGACCAAGTTCGTCACGCTCGTCCATCTTCGTCCTCGCATTAGATCCGTTGGCCTTCTTTGGACCAAGTTCGTCTCGTTCGTCCATGATCGTGCTTGCATTAGATCCGTTGGCCTTATTTGGACCAAGTTCATCTCTTTAGTCCCACTTCGTCCTCCCATTTGATCCTTTGGCATTCTTTCTACCAAGTTCGTCTCGTTCGTCCCTCTTCGTTGTCCCATTTGATCCGTTGGCCTTCTTTGGACCAAGTTCATCTCTTTAGTCCCACTTCGTCCTCCCATTTGATCATTTGGCATTCTTTCTACCAAGTTCATCTCTTTAGTCCCACTTCGTCCTCCCATTTGATCATTTGGCATTCTTTCTACCAAGTTCGTGTCGTTCGTCCCTCTTCGTTGTCCCATTTGATCCTTTGGCATTCTTTGTACCAAGTTCGTCACGTTCGTCCATCTTCGTCCTCGCATTAGATCCGATGGCCTTCTTTGGACCAAGTTCGTCTCGTTCGTCCATCATCGTGCTTGCATTAGATCCGTTGGCCTTCTTTGGACCAAGTTCGTCTCGTTCGTCCATCATCGTGCTTGCATTAGATCCGTTGGCCTTCTTTGGACCAAGTTCATCTCTTTAGTCCCACTTCGTCCTCCCATTTGATCCTTTGGCATTCTTTGTACCAAGTTCGTCTCGTTCGTCCATCTTCGTCGTCCCACTAGATCCGTTGGCCTTCTTTGGACCAAATTCGTCTCGTTCGTCCATCTTCGTCCTGCCGTTAGATCTGTTGGCCTTCTTTGGACCAAGTTCGTCTTGTTAGTCCATCATCGTGCTTGCATTAGATCCGTTGGCCTTCTTTGGACCAAGTTCGTCTCGTTCGTCCATCATCGTGCTTGCATTACATCCGTTGGCTTTATTTGGACCAAGTTCATCTCTTTAGTCCCACTTCGTCCTCCCATTTGATCCTTTGGCATTCTTTCTACCAAGTTCGTCTCGTTCGTCCTCTTCGTTGTCCCATTTGATCCTTTGGCATTCTTTGTACCAAGTTCGTCTCGTTCATCCATCTTCGTCGTCCCATTAGATCCGTTGGCCTTCTTTGGACCAAGTTCGTCTCGTTCGTCCTTCTTCGTCCTCCCGTTAGATCCGTTGGCTTTCTTTGGACCATGTTCGTCTCGTTCGTCCATCTTCGTCCTTGCCTTAGATTCGTTGCCCTTCTTTGGACCAAGTTTGTCACGTTCGTCCATCTTCGTCCTCGCATTAGATCCGATGGCCTTCTTTGGACCAAGTTCGTCTCGTTCGTCCATCATCGCGCTTGCATTAGATCCGTTGGCCTTCTTTGGACCAAGTTCATCTCTTTAGTCCCACTTCGTCCTCCCATTTGATCCTTTGGCATTCTTTCTACCAAGTTCGTCTCGTTCGTCCCTCTTCGTTGTCCCATTTGATCCTTTGGCATTCTTTGTACCAAGTTCGTCTCGTTCATCCATCTTCGTCGTCCCATTAGATCCGTTGGCCTTCTTTGGACCAAGTTCGTCTCGTTCGACCTTCTTCGTCCTCCCGTTAGATCCGTTGGCTTTCTTTGAACCAAGTTCGTCTCATTCGTCCATCTTCGTCCTTGCCTTAGATTCGTTGCCCTTCTTTGGACCAAGTTTGTCACGTTCGTCCATCTTCGTCCTCGCATTACATCCGATGGCCTTCTTTGGACCAAGTTCGTCTCGCTCGTCCATCATCGCGCTTGCATTAGATCCGTTGGCCTTCTTTGGACCAAGTTCATCTCTTTAGTCCCACTTCGTCTTCCCATTTGATCCTTTGGCATTCTTTGTACCAAGTTCGTCTCGTTCGTCCATCTTCGTCGTCCCACTAGATCCGTAGGCCTTCTTTGGACCAAGTTCGTCTCGTTCGTCCATCTTCGTCGTCCCATTAGATCCGTTGGCCTTCTTTGGACCAAGTTCGTCTCGTTCGTCCTTCTTCGTCCTCCCGTTAGATCCGTTGGCTTTCTTTGGACCAAGTTCGTCTCGTTCGTCCATCTTCGTCCTTGCCTTAGATTCGTTGCCCTTCTTTGGACCAAGTTTGTCACGTTCGTCCATCTTCATCCTCGCATTAGATCCGATGGCCTTCTTTGGACCAAGTTCGTGTCGTTCGTCCATCATCGCGCTTGCCTTAGATTCGTTGCCCTTCTTTGGACCAAGTTTGTCACGTTCGTCCATCTTCGTCCTCGCATTACATCCGATGGCCTTCTTTGGACCAAGTTCGTCTCGCTCGTCCATCATCGCGCTTGCATTAGATCCGTTGGCCTTCTTTGGACCAAGTTCATCTCTTTAGTCCCACTTCGTCCTCCCATTTGATCCTTTGGCATTCTTTGTACGAAGTTCGTCTCGTTCGTCCATCTTCGTCGTCCCACTAGATCCGTTGGCCTTCTTTGGACCAAGTTCGTCTCGTTCGTCCATCTTCGTCCTCCCGTTAGATCCGTTGTCCTTCTTTGAACCAAGTTCGTCTCGTTCGCCCATCATCGTGCTTGCATTAGATCCGTTGGCCTTCTTTGGACCAAGTTCGTCTCGTTCGTCCATCATCGTGCTTGCATTAGATCCGTTGGCTTTATTTGGACCAAGTTCATCTCTTTAGTCCCACTTCGTCCTCCGATTTGATCAGTTGGCATTCTTTCTACCAAGATCGTCTCGTTCGTCCCTCTTCGTTGTCCCATTTGATCCGTTGGCCTTCTTTGGACCAAGTTCGTCTTGTTCGTCCATCATCGTGCTTGCATTAGATCCGTTGGCCTTCTTTGGACCAAGTTCGTCTCGTTCGTCCATCATCGTGCTTGCATTAGATCCGTTGGCTTTATTTGGACCAAGTTCATCTCTTTAGTCCCACTTCGTCCTCCCATTTGATCCTTTGGTATTCTTTCTACCAAGTTCGTCTCGTTCGTCCCTCTTCGTTGTCCCATTTGATCCGTTGGACTTCTTTGGACCAAGTCCGTCTCGTTCGTCCATCTTCGTCCTCCCATTAGATCCGTTGGCCTTCTTTGGACCAAGTTCGTCTCGTTCGTCCATCTTCGTCCTCGCATTAGATACGTTGGCCTTCTTTGGAACAAGTTTGTCACGTTCGTCCATCTTCGTCCTCGCATTAGATCCGTTGGCCTTCTTTGGACCAAGTTCGTCTCGTTCGCCCATCATCGTGCTTGCATTAGATCCGTTGGCCTTCTTTGGACCAAGTTCGTCTCGTTCGTCCATCATCGTGCTTGCATTAGATCCGTTGGCCTTCTTTGGACCAAGTTCATCTCTTTAGTCCCACTTTGTCCTCCCATTTGATCCTTTGGCATTCTTTGTACCAAGTTCGTCTCGTTCGTCCATCTTCGTCGTCCCACTAGATCCGTTGGCCTTCTTTGGACCAAGTTCGTCTCGTTCGTCCATCTTCGTCCTCCCGTTAGATCCGTTGGCCTTCTTTGGACCAAGTTCATCTCGTTCGTCCATCATCGTGCTTGCATTAGATCCGTTGGCTTTATTTGGACCAAGTTCATCTCTTTAGTCCCACTTCGTCCTCCCATTTGATCATTTGGCATTCTTTCTACCAAGTTCGTCTCGTTCGTCCCTCTTCGTTGTCCCATTTGATCCGTTGGCCTTCTTTGGACCAAGTTCATCTCTTTAGTCCCACTTCGTCCTCCCATTTGATCCTTTGGCATTCTTTCTACCAAGTTCGTCTCGTTCGTCCCTCTTTGTTGTCCCATTTGATCCTTTGGCATTCTTTGTACCAAGTTCGTCTCGTTCGTCCTTCTTCGTCCTCCCGTTAGATCCGTTGGCTTTCTTTGGACCATGTTCGTCTCGTTCGTCCATCTTCGTCCTTGCCTTAGATTCGTTGCCCTTCTTTGGACCAAGTTTGTCACGTTCGTCCATCTTCGTCCTCGCATTAGATCCGATGGCCTTCTTTGGACCAAGTTCGTCTCGTTCGTCCATCATCGCGCTTGCATTAGATCCGTTGGCCTTCTTTGGACCAAGTTCATCTCTTTAGTCCCACTTCGTCCTCCCATTTGATCCTTTGGCATTCTTTCTACCAAGTTCGTCTCGTTCGTCCCTCTTCGTTGTCCCATTTGATCCTTTGGCATTCTTTGTACCAAGTTCGTCTCGTTCATCCATCTTCGTCGTCCCATTAGATCCGTTGGCCTTCTTTGGACCAAGTTCGTCTCGTTCGACCTTCTTCGTCCTCCCGTTAGATCCGTTGGCTTTCTTTGAACCAAGTTCGTCTCATTCGTCCATCTTCGTCCTTGCCTTAGATTCGTTGCCCTTCTTTGGACCAAGTTTGTCACGTTCGTCCATCTTCGTCCTCGCATTACATCCGATGGCCTTCTTTGGACCAAGTTCGTCTCGCTCGTCCATCATCGCGCTTGCATTAGATCCGTTGGCCTTCTTTGGACCAAGTTCATCTCTTTAGTCCCACTTCGTCTTCCCATTTGATCCTTTGGCATTCTTTGTACCAAGTTCGTCTCGTTCGTCCATCTTCGTCGTCCCACTAGATCCGTTGGCCTTCTTTGGACCAAGTTCGTCTCGTTCGTCCATCTTCGTCGTCCCATTAGATCCGTTGGCCTTCTTTGGACCAAGTTCGTCTCGTTCGTCCTTCTTCGTCCTCCCGTTAGATCCGTTGGCTTTCTTTGGACCAAGTTCGTCTCGTTCGTCCATCTTCGTCCTTGCCTTAGATTCGTTGCCCTTCTTTGGACCAAGTTTGTCACGTTCGTCCATCTTCATCCTCGCATTAGATCCGATGGCCTTCTTTGGACCAAGTTCGTGTCGTTCGTCCATCATCGCGCTTGCCTTAGATTCGTTGCCCTTCTTTGGACCAAGTTTGTCACGTTCGTCCATCTTCGTCCTCGCATTACATCCGATGGCCTTCTTTGGACCAAGTTCGTCTCGCTCGTCCATCATCGCGCTTGCATTAGATCCGTTGGCCTTCTTTGGACCAAGTTCATCTCTTTAGTCCCACTTCGTCCTCCCATTTGATCCTTTGGCATTCTTTGTACGAAGTTCGTCTCGTTCGTCCATCTTCGTCGTCCCACTAGATCCGTTGGCCTTCTTTGGACCAAGTTCGTCTCGTTCGTCCATCTTCGTCCTCCCGTTAGATCCGTTGTCCTTCTTTGAACCAAGTTCGTCTCGTTCGCCCATCATCGTGCTTGCATTAGATCCGTTGGCCTTCTTTGGACCAAGTTCGTCTCGTTCGTCCATCATCGTGCTTGCATTAGATCCGTTGGCTTTATTTGGACCAAGTTCATCTCTTTAGTCCCACTTCGTCCTCCGATTTGATCAGTTGGCATTCTTTCTACCAAGATCGTCTCGTTCGTCCCTCTTCGTTGTCCCATTTGATCCGTTGGCCTTCTTTGGACCAAGTTCGTCTTGTTCGTCCATCATCGTGCTTGCATTAGATCCGTTGGCCTTCTTTGGACCAAGTTCGTCTCGTTCGTCCATCATCGTGCTTGCATTAGATCCGTTGGCTTTATTTGGACCAAGTTCATCTCTTTAGTCCCACTTCGTCCTCCCATTTGATCCTTTGGTATTCTTTCTACCAAGTTCGTCTCGTTCGTCCCTCTTCGTTGTCCCATTTGATCCGTTGGACTTCTTTGGACCAAGTCCGTCTCGTTCGTCCATCTTCGTCCTCCCGTTAGATCCGTTGTCCTTCTTTGAACCAAGTTCGTCTCGTTCGCCCATCATCGTGCTTGCATTAGATCCGTTGGCCTTCTTTGGACCAAGTTCGTCTCGTTCGTCCATCATCGTGCTTGCATTAGATCCGTTGGCTTTATTTGGACCAAGTTCATCTCTTTAGTCCCACTTCGTCCTCCGATTTGATCAGTTGGCATTCTTTCTACCAAGATCGTCTCGTTCGTCCCTCTTCGTTGTCCCATTTGATCCGTTGGCCTTCTTTGGACCAAGTTCGTCTTGTTCGTCCATCATCGTGCTTGCATTAGATCCGTTGGCCTTCTTTGGACCAAGTTCGTCTCGTTCGTCCATCATCGTGCTTGCATTAGATCCGTTGGCTTTATTTGGACCAAGTTCATCTCTTTAGTCCCACTTCGTCCTCCCATTTGATCCTTTGGTATTCTTTCTACCAAGTTCGTCTCGTTCGTCCCTCTTCGTTGTCCCATTTGATCCGTTGGACTTCTTTGGACCAAGTCCGTCTCGTTCGTCCATCTTCGTCCTCCCATTAGATCCGTTGGCCTTCTTTGGACCAAGTTCGTCTCGTTCGTCCATCTTCGTCCTCGCATTAGATACGTTGGCCTTCTTTGGAACAAGTTTGTCACGTTCGTCCATCTTCGTCCTCGCATTAGATCCGTTGGCCTTCTTTGGACCAAGTTCGTCTCGTTCGCCCATCATCGTGCTTGCATTAGATCCGTTGGCCTTCTTTGGACCAAGTTCGTCTCGTTCGTCCATCATCGTGCTTGCATTAGATCCGTTGGCCTTCTTTGGACCAAGTTCATCTCTTTAGTCCCACTTTGTCCTCCCATTTGATCCTTTGGCATTCTTTGTACCAAGTTCGTCTCGTTCGTCCATCTTCGTCGTCCCACTAGATCCGTTGGCCTTCTTTGGACCAAGTTCGTCTCGTTCGTCCATCTTCGTCCTCCCGTTAGATCCGTTGGCCTTCTTTGGACCAAGTTCATCTCGTTCGTCCATCATCGTGCTTGCATTAGATCCGTTGGCTTTATTTGGACCAAGTTCATCTCTTTAGTCCCACTTCGTCCTCCCATTTGATCATTTGGCATTCTTTCTACCAAGTTCGTCTCGTTCGTCCCTCTTCGTTGTCCCATTTGATCCGTTGGCCTTCTTTGGACCAAGTTCATCTCTTTAGTCCCACTTCGTCCTCCCATTTGATCCTTTGGCATTCTTTCTACCAAGTTCGTCTCGTTCGTCCCTCTTTGTTGTCCCATTTGATCCTTTGGCATTCTTTGTACCAAGTTCGTCTCGTTCATCCATCTTCGTCGTCCCATTAGATCCGTTGGCCTTCTTTTGACCAAGTTCGTCTCGTTCGTCCTTCTTCGTCCTCCCGTTAGATCCGTTGGCTTTCTTTGGACCAAGTTCGTCTCGTTCGTCCATCTTCGTCCTTGCCTTAGATTCGTTGCCCTTCTTTGGACCAAGTTTGTCACGTTCGTCCATCTTCGTCCTCGCATTAGATCCGATGGCCTTCTTTGGACCAAGTTCGTCTCGTTCGTCCATCATCGCGCTTGCATTAGATCCGTTGGCCTACTTTGGACCAAGTTCATCTCTTTAGTCCCACTTCGTCCTCCCATTTGATCCTTTGGCATTCTTTGTACCAAGTTCGTCTCGTTCGTCCATCTTCGTCGTCCCACTAGATCCGTTGGCCTTCTTTGGACCAAGTTCGTCTCGTTCGTCCATCTTCGTCCTCCCGTTAGATTAGTTGTCCTTCTTTGGACCAAGTTCGTCTGGTTCGACCATCATCGTGCTTGCATTAGATCCGTTGGCCTTCTTTGGACCAAGTTCGTCTCGTTCGTCCATCATCGTGCTTGCATTACATCCGTTGGCTTTATTTGGACCAAGTTCATCTCTTTAGTCCCACTTCGTCCTCCCATTTGATCATTTGGCATTCTTTCTACCAAGATCGTCTCGTTCGTCCCTCTTCGTTGTCCCATTTGATCCGTTGGCCTTCTTTGGACCAAGTTCATCTCTTTAGTCCCACTTCGTCCTCCCATTTGATCCTTTGGCATTCTTTCCACCAAGTTCGTCTCGTTCGTCCATCTTCGTCGTCCCACTAGATCCGTTGGCCTTCTTTGGACCAAGTTCGTCTCGTTCGTCCATCTTCGTCCTCCCGTTAGATCCGTTGGCCTTCTTTGGACCAAGTTCGTCTTGTTCGTCCATCATCGTGCTTGCATTAGATCCGTTGGCCTTCTTTGGACCAAGTTCGTCTCGTTCGTCCATCATCGTGCTTGCATTAGATCCGTTGGCTTTATTTGGACCAAGTTCATCTCTTTAGTCCCACTTCGTCCTCCCATTTGATCCTTTGGCATTCTTTCTACCAAGTTCGTCTCGTTCGTCCCTCTTCGTTGTCCCATTTGATCCGTTGGACTTCTTTGGACCAAGTCCGTCTCGTTCGTCCATCTTCGTCCTCCCATTAGATCCGTTGGCCTTCTTTGGACCAAGTTCGTCTCGTTCGTCCATCTTCGTCCTCGCATTAGATACGTTGGCCTTCTTTGGAACAAGTTTGTCACGTTCGTCCATCTTCGTCCTCGCATTAGATCCGTTGGCCTTCTTTGGACCAAGTTCGTCTCGTTCGCCCATCATCGTGCTTGCATTAGATCCGTTGGCCTTCTTTGGACCAAGTTCGTCTCGTTCGTCCATCATCGTGCTTGCATTAGATCCGTTGGCCTTCTTTGGACCAAGTTCATCTCTTTAGTCCCACTTCGTCCTCCCATTTGATCCTTTGGCATTCTTTGTACCAAGTTCGTCTCGTTCGTCCATCTTCGTCGTCCCACTAGATCCGTTGGCCTTCTTTGGACCAAGTTCGTCTCGTTCGTCCATCTTCGTCCTCCCGTTAGATCCGTTGGCCTTCTTTGTACCAAGTTCATCTCGTTCGTCCATCATCGTGCTTGCATTAGATCCGTTGGCTTTATTTGGACCAAGTTCATCTCTTTAGTCCCACTTCGTCCTCCCATTTGATCATTTGGCATTCTTTCTACCAAGTTCGTCTCGTTCGTCCCTCTTCGTTGTCCCATTTGATCCGTTGGCCTTCTTTGGACCAAGTTCATCTCTTTAGTCCCACTTCGTCCTCCCATTTGATCCTTTGGCATTCTTTCTACCAAGTTCGTCTCGTTCGTCCCTCTTTCTTGTCCCATTTGATCCTTTGGCATTCTTTGTACCAAGTTCGTCTCGTTCATCCATCTTCGTCGTCCCATTAGATCCGTTGGCCTTCTTTTGACCAAGTTCGTCTCGTTCGTCCTTCTTCGTCCTCCCGTTAGATCCGTTGGCTTTCTTTGGACCAAGTTCGTCTCGTTCGTCCATCTTCGTCCTTGCCTTAGATTCGTTGCCCTTCTTTGGACCAAGTTTGTCACGTTCGTCCATCTTCGTCCTCGCATTAGATCCGATGGCCTTCTTTGGACCAAGTTCGTCTCGTTCGTCCATCATCGCGCTTGCATTAGATCCGTTGGCCTACTTTGGACCAAGTTCATCTCTTTAGTCCCACTTCGTCCTCCCATTTGATCCTTTGGCATTCTTTGTACCAAGTTCGTCTCGTTCGTCCATCTTCGTCGTCCCACTAGATCCGTTGGCCTTCTTTGGACCAAGTTCGTCTCGTTCGTCCATCTTCGTCCTCCCGTTAGATTAGTTGTCCTTCTTTGGACCAAGTTCGTCTTGTTCGACCATCATCGTGCTTGCATTAGATCCGTTGGCCTTCTTTGGACCAAGTTCGTCTCGTTCGTCCATCATCGTGCTTGCATTACATCCGTTGGCTTTATTTGGACCAAGTTCATCTCTTTAGTCCCACTTCGTCCTCCCATTTGATCATTTGGCATTCTTTCTACCAAGATCGTCTCGTTCGTCCCTCTTCGTTGTCCCATTTGATCCGTTGGCCTTCTTTGGACCAAGTTCATCTCTTTAGTCCCACTTCGTCCTCCCATTTGATCCTTTGGCATTCTTTCCACCAAGTTCGTCTCGTTCGTCCATCTTCGTCGTCCCACTAGATCCGTTGGCCTTCTTTGGACCAAGTTCGTCTCGTTCGTCCATCTTCGTCCTCCCGTTAGATCCGTTGGCCTTCTTTGGACCAAGTTCGTCTTGTTCGTCCATCATCGTGCTTGCATTAGATCCGTTGGCCTTCTTTGGACCAAGTTCGTCTCGTTCGTCCATCATCGTGCTTGCATTAGATCCGTTGGCTTTATTTGGACCAAGTTCATCTCTTTAGTCCCACTTCGTCCTCCCATTTGATCCTTTGGCATTCTTTCTAACAAGTTCGTCTCGTTCGTCCCTCTTCGTTGTCCCATTTGATCCGTTGGACTTCTTTGGACCAAGTCCGTCTCGTTCGTCCATCTTCGTCCTCCCATTAGATCCGTTGGCCTTCTTTGGACCAAGTTCGTCTCGTTCGTCCATCTTCGTCCTCGCATTAGATACGTTGGCCTTCTTTGGAACAAGTTTGTCACGTTCGTCCATCTTCGTCCTCGCATTAGATCCGTTGGCCTTCTTTGGACCAAGTTCGTCTCGTTCGCCCATCATCGTGCTTGCATTAGATCCGTTGGCCTTCTTTGGACCAAGTTCGTCTCGTTCGTCCATCATCGTGCTTGCATTAGATCCGTTGGCCTTCTTTGGACCAAGTTCATCTCTTTAGTCCCACTTCGTCCTCCCATTTGATCCTTTGGCATTCTTTGTACCAAGTTCGTCTCGTTCGTCCATCTTCGTCGTCCCACTAGATCCGTTGGCCTTCTTTGGACCAAGTTCGTCTCGTTCGTCCATCTTCGTCCTCCCGTTAGATCCGTTGGCCTTCTTTGGACCAAGTTCATCTCGTTCGTCCATCATCGTGCTTGCATTAGATCCGTTGGCTTTATTTGGACCAAGTTCATCTCTTTAGTCCCACTTCGTCCTCCCATTTGATCATTTGGCATTCTTTCTACCAAGTTCGTCTCGTTCGTCCCTCTTCGTTGTCCCATTTGATCCGTTGGCCTTCTTTGGACCAAGTTCATCTCTTTAGTCCCACTTCGTCCTCCCATTTGATCCTTTGGCATTCTTTCTACCAAGTTCGTCTCGTTCGTCCCTCTTTGTTGTCCCATTTGATCCTTTGGCATTCTTTGTACCAAGTTCGTCTCGTTCATCCATCTTCGTCGTCCCATTAGATCCGTTGGCCTTCTTTTGACCAAGTTCGTCTCGTTCGTCCTTCTTCGTCCTCCCGTTAGATCCGTTGGCTTTCTTTGGACCAAGTTCGTCTCGTTCGTCCATCTTCGTCCTTGCCTTAGATTCGTTGCCCTTCTTTGGACCAAGTTTGTCACGTTCGTCCATCTTCGTCCTCGCATTAGATCCGATGGCCTTCTTTGGACCAAGTTCGTCTCGTTCGTCCATCATCGCGCTTGCATTAGATCCGTTGGCCTACTTTGGACCAAGTTCATCTCTTTAGTCCCACTTCGTCCTCCCATTTGATCCTTTGGCATTCTTTGTACCAAGTTCGTCTCGTTCGTCCATCTTCGTCGTCCCACTAGATCCGTTGGCCTTCTTTGGACCAAGTTCGTCTCGTTCGTCCATCTTCGTCCTCCCGTTAGATTAGTTGTCCTTCTTTGGACCAAGTTCGTCTTGTTCGACCATCATCGTGCTTGCATTAGATCCGTTGGCCTTCTTTGGACCAAGTTCGTCTCGTTCGTCCATCATCGTGCTTGCATTACATCCGTTGGCTTTATTTGGACCAAGTTCATCTCTTTAGTCCCACTTCGTCCTCCCATTTGATCATTTGGCATTCTTTCTACCAAGATCGTCTCGTTCGTCCCTCTTCGTTGTCCCATTTGATCCGTTGGCCTTCTTTGGACCAAGTTCATCTCTTTAGTCCCACTTCGTCCTCCCATTTGATCCTTTGGCATTCTTTCCACCAAGTTCGTCTCGTTCGTCCATCTTCGTCGTCCCACTAGATCCGTTGGCCTTCTTTGGACCAAGTTCGTCTCGTTCGTCCATCTTCGTCCTCCCGTTAGATCCGTTGGCCTTCTTTGGACCAAGTTCGTCTTGTTCGTCCATCATCGTGCTTGCATTAGATCCGTTGGCCTTCTTTGGACCAAGTTCGTCTCGTTCGTCCATCATCGTGCTTGCATTAGATCCGTTGGCTTTATTTGGACCAAGTTCATCTCTTTAGTCCCACTTCGTCCTCCCATTTGATCCTTTGGCATTCTTTCTACCAAGTTCGTCTCGTTCGTCCCTCTTCGTTGTCCCATTTGATCCGCTGGACTTCTTTGGACCAAGTCCGTCTAGTTCGTCCATCTTCGTCCTCCCATTAGATCCGTTGGCCTTCTTTGGACCAAGTTCGTCTCGTTCGTCCATCTTCGTCCTCGCATTAGATACGTTGGCCTTCTTTGGAACAAGTTTGTCACGTTCGTCCATCTTCGTCCTCGCATTAGATCCGTTGGCCTTCTTTGGACCAAGTTCGTCTCGTTCGCCCATCATCGTGCTTGCATTAGATCCGTTGGCCTTCTTTGGACCAAGTTCGTCTCGTTCGTCCATCATCGTGCTTGCATTAGATCCGTTGGCCTTCTTTGGACCAAGTTCATCTCTTTAGTCCCACTTCGTCCTCCCATTTGATCCTTTGGCATTCTTTGTACCAAGTTCGTCTCGTTCGTCCATCTTCGTCGTCCCACTAGATCCGTTGGCCTTCTTTGGACCAAGTTCGTCTCGTTCGTCCATCTTCGTCCTCCCGTTAGATCCGTTGGCCTTCTTTGGACCAAGTTCATCTCGTTCGTCCATCATCGTGCTTGCATTAGATCCGTTGGCTTTATTTGGACCAAGTTCATCTCTTTAGTCCCACTTCGTCCTCCCATTTGATCATTTGGCATTCTTTCTACCAAGTTCGTCTCGTTCGTCCCTCTTCGTTGTCCCATTTGATCCGTTGGCCTTCTTTGGACCAAGTTCATCTCTTTAGTCCCACTTCGTCCTCCCATTTGATCCTTTGGCATTCTTTCTATCAAGTTCGTCTCGTTCGTCCCTCTTTGTTGTCCCATTTGATCCTTTGGCATTCTTTGTACCAAGTTCGTCTCGTTCATCCATCTTCGTCGTCCCATTAGATCCGTTGGCCTTCTTTTGACCAAGTTCGTCTCGTTCGTCCTTCTTCGTCCTCCCGTTAGATCCGTTGGCTTTCTTTGGACCAAGTTCGTCTCGTTCGTCCATCTTCGTCCTTGCCTTAGATTCGTTGCCCTTCTTTGGACCAAGTTTGTCACGTTCGTCCATCTTCGTCCTCGCATTAGATCCGATGGCCTTCTTTGGACCAAGTTCGTCTCGTTCGTCCATCATCGCGCTTGCATTAGATCCGTTGGCCTACTTTGGACCAAGTTCATCTCTTTAGTCCCACTTCGTCCTCCCATTTGATCCTTTGGCATTCTTTGTACCAAGTTCGTCTCGTTCGTCCATCTTCGTCGTCCCACTAGATCCGTTGGCCTTCTTTGGACCAAGTTCGTCTCGTTCGTCCATCTTCGTCCTCCCGTTAGATTAGTTGTCCTTCTTTGGACCAAGTTCGTCTTGTTCGACCATCATCGTGCTTGCATTAGATCCGTTGGCCTTCTTTGGACCAAGTTCGTCTCGTTCGTCCATCATCGTGCTTGCATTACATCCGTTGGCTTTATTTGGACCAAGTTCATCTCTTTAGTCCCACTTCGTCCTCCCATTTGATCATTTGGCATTCTTTCTACCAAGATCGTCTCGTTCGTCCCTCTTCGTTGTCCCATTTGATCCGTTGGCCTTCTTTGGACCAAGTTCATCTCTTTAGTCCCACTTCGTCCTCCCATTTGATCCTTTGGCATTCTTTCCACCAAGTTCGTCTCGTTCGTCCATCTTCGTCGTCCCACTAGATCCGTTGGCCTTCTTTGGACCAAGTTCGTCTCGTTCGTCCATCTTCGTCCTCCCGTTAGATCCGTTGGCCTTCTTTGGACCAAGTTCGTCTTGTTCGTCCATCATCGTGCTTGCATTAGATCCGTTGGCCTTCTTTGGACCAAGTTCGTCTCGTTCGTCCATCATCGTGCTTGCATTAGATCCGTTGGCTTTATTTGGACCAAGTTCATCTCTTTAGTCCCACTTCGTCCTCCCATTTGATCCTTTGGCATTCTTTCTACCAAGTTCGTCTCGTTCGTCCATCTTCGTCGTCCCACTAGATCCATTGGCCTTCTTTGGACCAAGTTCGTCTCGTTCGTCCATCTTCGTCCTCCCGTTAGATCCGTTGGCCTTCTTTGGACCAAGTTCGTCTCGTTCGTCCATCTTCGTCCTCCCATTTGATCCTTTGGCATTCTTTGCACCAAGTTCGTCTCGTTCGTCCATCTTCGTCGTCCCACTAGATCCGTTGGCCTTCTTTGGACCAAGTTCGTCTCGTTCGTCCTCCCGTTAGATCCGTTGGCCTTCTTTGGACCAAGTTCATCTCGTTCGTCCATCATCGTGCTTGCATTAGATCCGTTGGCTTTATTTGGACCAAGTTCATCTCTTTAGTCCCACTTCGTCCTCCCATTTGATCATTTGGCATTCTTTCTACCAAGTTCGTCTCGTTCGTCCCTCTTCGTTGTCCCATTTGATCCGTTGGACTTCTTTGGACCAAGTCCGTCTCGTTCGTCCATCTTCGTCCTCCCATTAGATCCGTTGGCCTTCTTTGGACCAAGTTCGTCTCGTTCGTCCATCTTCGTCCTCCCATTTGATCCTTTGGCATTCTTTGCACCAAGTTCGTCTCGTTCGTCCATCTTCGTCGTCCCACTAGATCCGTTGGCCTTCTTTGGACCAAGTTCGTCTCGTTCGTCCATCTTCGTCCTCCCGTTAGATCCGTTGGCCTTCTTTGGACCAAGTTCATCTCGTTCGTCCATCATCGTGCTTGCATTAGATCCGTTGGCTTTATTTGGACCAAGTTCATCTCTTTAGTCCCACTTCGTCCTCCCATTTGATCATTTGGCATTCTTTCTACCAAGTTCGTCTCGTTCGTCCCTCTTCGTTGTCCCATTTGATCCGTTGGCCTTCTTTGGACCAAGTTCATCTCTTTAGTCCCACTTCGTCCTCCCATTTGATCCTTTGGCATTCTTTCTACCAAGTTCGTCTCGTTCGTTCCTCTTTGTTGTCCCATTTGATCCTTTGGCATTCTTTGTACCAAGTTCGTCTCGTTCATCCATCTTCGTCGTCCCATTAGATCCGTTGGCCTTCTTTTGACCAAGTTCGTCTCGTTCGTCCTTCTTCGTCCTCCCGTTAGATCCGTTGGCTTTCTTTGGACCAAGTTCGTCTCGTTCGTCCATCTTCGTCCTTGCCTTAGATTCGTTGCCCTTCTTTGGACCAAGTTTGTCACGTTCGTCCATCTTCGTCCTCGCATTAGATCCGATGGCCTTCTTTGGACCAAGTTCGTCTCGTTCGTCCATCATCGCGCTTGCATTAGATCCGTTGGCCTACTTTGGACCAAGTTCATCTCTTTAGTCCCACTTCGTCCTCCCATTTGATCCTTTGGCATTCTTTGTACCAAGTTCGTCTCGTTCGTCCATCTTCGTCGTCCCACTAGATCCGTTGGCCTTCTTTGGACCAAGTTCGTCTCGTTCGTCCATCTTCGTCCTCCCGTTAGATTAGTTGTCCTTCTTTGGACCAAGTTCGTCTTGTTCGACCATCATCGTGCTTGCATTAGATCCGTTGGCCTTCTTTGGACCAAGTTCGTCTCGTTCGTCCATCATCGTGCTTGCATTAGATCCGTTGGCTTTATTTGGACCAAGTTCATCTCTTTAGTCCCACTTCGTCCTCCCATTTGATCATTTGGCATTCTTTCTACCAAGATCGTCTCGTTCGTCCCTCTTCGTTGTCCCATTTGATCCGTTGGCCTTCTTTGGACCAAGTTCATCTCTTTAGTCCCACTTCGTCCTCCCATTTGATCCTTTGGCATTCTTTCCACCAAGTTCGTCTCGTTCGTCCATCTTCGTCGTCCCACTAGATCCGTTGGCCTTCTTTGGACCAAGTTCGTCTCGTTCGTCCATCTTCGTCCTCCCGTTAGATCCGTTGGCCTTCTTTGGACCAAGTTCGTCTTGTTCGTCCATCATCGTGCTTGAATTAGATCCGTTGGCCTTCTTTGGACCAAGTTCGTCTCGTTCGTCCATCATCGTGCTTGCATTAGATCCGTTGGCTTTATTTGGACCAAGTTCATCTCTTTAGTCCCACTTCGTCCTCCCATTTGATCCTTTGGCATTCTTTCTACCAAGTTCGTCTCGTTCGTCCCTCTTCGTTGTCCCATTTGATCCGTTGGACTTCTTTGGACCAAGTCCGTCTCGTTCGTCCATTTTCGTCCTCCCATTAGATCCGTTGGCCTTCTTTGGACTAAGTTCGTCTCGTTCGTCCATCTTCGTCCTCGTATTAGATCCGTTGGCCTTCTTTGGACCAAGTTCGTCACGTTCGTCCATCTTCGTCCTCGCATTAGATACGTTGGCCTTCTTTGGAACAAGTTTGTCACGTTCGTCCATCTTCGTCCTTGCATTAGATCCGTTGGCCTTCTTTGGACCAAGTTCGTCTCGTTCGTCCATCATCGTGCTTGCATTAGATCCGTTGGCCTTCTTTGGACCAAGTTCGTCTTGTTCGTCCATCATCGTGCTTGCATTAGATCCGTTGGCCTTCTTTGGACCAAGTTCATCTCTTTAGTCCCACTTCGTCCTCCCATTTGATCCTTTGGCATTCTTTGTACCAAGTTCGTCTCGTTCGTCCATCTTCGTCGTCCCACTAGATCCGTTGGCCTTCTTTGGACCAAGTTCGTCTCGTTCGTCCATCTTCGTCCTCCCGTTAGATCCGTTGGCCTTCTTTGGACCAAGTTCGTCTTGTTCGTCCATCATCGTGCTTGCATTAGATCCGGTGGCCTTCTTTGGACCAAGTTCCTCTCGTTCGTCCATCATCGTGCTTGCATTACATCCGTTATCCTCCTATGGACCAAGTTCGACTCGTTCGTCCATCTTCGTCCTCCCGTTAGATGCGTTGGCCTTCTTTGGACCAAGTTCGTCTCGTTCGTCCATCTTCGTCCTCCCGTTAGATCCGTTGGCCTTCTTTGGACCAAGTTCGTCTCGTTCGTCCATCATCGTGCTTGCATTAGATCCGTTGGCCTTCTTTGGACCAAGTTCATCTCTTTAGTCCCACTTCGTCCTCCCATTTGATCCTTTGGCATTCTTTGTACCAAGTTCGTCTCGTTCGTCCATCTTCGTCGTCCCACTAGATCCGTTGGCCTTCTTTGGACCAAGTTCGTCTCGTTCGTCCATCTTCGTCCTCCCGTTAGATCCGTTGGCCTTCTTTGGACCAAGTTCGTCTTGTTCGTTCATCATCGTGCTTGCATTAGATCCGTTGGCCTTCTTTGGACCAAGTTCATCTCGTTCGTCCATCATCGTGCTTGCATTAGATCCGTTGGCTTTATTTTGACCAAGTTCATCTCTTTAGTCCCACTTCGTCCTCCCATTTGATCATTTGGCATTCTTTCTACCAAGTTCGTCTCGTTCGTCCATCTTCGTCTTCGCATTAGATCCGTTGGCCTTCTTTGGACCAAGTTCGTCACGCTCGTCCATCTTCGTCTTCGCATTAGATCCGTTGGCCCTTTTTGGACCAAGTTCGTCTCGTTCGTCCATGATCGTGCTTGCATTTGATCCGTTGGCCTTCTTTGGACCAAGTTCATCTCTTTAGACCCACTTCGTCCTCCCATTTGATCCTTTGGCATTCTTTCTACCAAGTTCGTCTCGTTCGTCCCTCTTCGTTGTCCCATTTGATCCTTTGGCATTCTTTGTACCAAGTTCGTCTCGTTCATCCATCTTCGTCGTCCCATTAGATCCGTTGGCCTTCTTTGGACCAAGTTCGTCTCGTTCATCCTTCTTCGTCCTCCCGTTAGATCCGTTGGCTTTCTTTGAACCAAGTTCGTCTCATTCGTCCATCTTCGTCCTTGCCTTAGATTCGTTGCCCTTCTTTGGACCAAGTTTGTCACGTTCGTCCATCTTCGTCCTCGCATTAGATCCGATGGCCTTCTTTGGACCAAGTTCGTCTCGTTCGTTCATCATCGCGCTTGCATTAGATCCGTTGGCCTTCTTTGGACCAAGTTCATCTCTTTAGTCCCACTTCGTCTTCCCATTTGATCCATTGGCATTCTTTGTACCAAGTTCGTCTCGTTCGTCCATCTTCGTCGTCCCATTAGATCCGTTGGCCTTCTTTGGACCAAGTTCGTCTCGTTCATCCATCTTCGTCGTCCCATTAGATCCGTTGGCCTTCTTTGGACCAAGTTCGTCTCGTTCGTCCATCATCGTGCTTGCATTAGATCCGTTGGCTTTATTTGGACCAAGTTCATCTCTTTAGTCCCACTTCGTCCTCCCATTTGATCATTTGGCATTCTTTCTACCAAGATCGTCTCGTTCGTCCCTCTTCGTTGTCCCATTTGATCCGTTGGCCTTCTTTGGACCAAGTTCATCTCTTTAGTCCCACTTCGTCCTCCCATTTGATCCTTTGGCATTCTTTCCACCAAGTTCGTCTCGTTCGTCCATCTTCGTCGTCCCACTAGATCCGTTGGCCTTCTTTGGACCAAGTTCGTCTCGTTCGTCCATCTTCGTCCTCCCGTTAGATCCGTTGGCCTTCTTTGGACCAAGTTCGTCTTGTTCGTCCATCATCGTGCTTGCATTAGATCCGTAAGCCTTCTTTGGACCAAGTTCGTCTCGTTCGTCCATCATCGTGCTTGCATTTGATCCGTTGGCTTTATTTGGACCAAGTTCATCTCTTTAGTCCCACTTCGTCCTCCCATTTGATCCTTTGGCATTCTTTCTACCAAGTTTGTCTCGTTCGTCCCTCTTCGTTGTCCCATTTGATCCGTTGGACTTCTTTGGACCAAGTCCGTCTCGTTCGTCCATCTTCGTCCTCCCATTAGATCCGTTGGCCTTCTTTGGACTAAGTTCGTCTCGTTCGTCCATCTTCGTCCTCGCATTAGATCCGTTGGCCTTCTTTGGACCAAGTTCGTCACGTTCGTCCATCTTCGTCCTCGCATTAGATACGTTGGCCTTCTTTGGAACAAGTTTGTCACGTTCGTCCATCTTCGTCCTCGCATTAGATCCGTTGGCCTTCTTTGGACCAAGTTCGTCTCGTTCGTCCATCATCGTGCTTGCATTAGATCCGTTGGCCTTCTTTGGATCAAGTTCGTCTCGTTCGTCCATCATCGTGCTTGCATTAGATCCGTTGGCCTTCTTTGGACCAAGTTCATCTCTTTAGTCCCACTTCGTCCTCCCATTTGATCCTTTGGCATTCTTTGTACCAAGTTCGTCTCGTTCGTCCATCTTCGTCGTCCCACTAGATCCGTTGGCCTTCTTTGGACCAAGTTCGTCTCGTTTGTCCATCTTCGTCCTCCCGTTAGATCCGTTGGCCTTCTTTGGACCAAGTTCGTCTGGTTCGTCCATCATCGTGCTTGCATTAGATCCGTTGGCTTTATTTGGACCAAGTTCATCTCTTTAGTCCCACTTCGTCCTCCCATTTGATCCTTTGGCATTCTTTCTACCAAGTTCGTCTCGTTCGTCCCTCTTCGTTGTCCCATTTGATCCGTTGGACTTCTTTGGACCAAGTCCGTCTCGTTCGTCCATTTTCGTCCTCCCATTAGATCCGTTGGCCTTCTTTGGACTAAGTTCGTCTCGTTCGTCCATCTTCGTCCTCGTATTAGATCCGTTGGCCTTCTTTGGACCAAGTTCGTCACGTTCGTCCATCTTCGTCCTCGCATTAGATATGTTGGCCTTCTTTGGAACAAGTTTGTCACGTTCGTCCATCTTCGTCCTTGCATTAGATCCGTTGGCCTTCTTTGGACCAAGTTCGTCTCGTTCGTCCATCATCGTGCTTGCATTAGATCCGTTGGCCTTCTTTGGACCAAGTTCGTCTCGTTCGTCCATCATCGTGCTTGCATTAGATCCGTTGGCCTTCTTTGGACCAAGTTCATCTCTTTAGTCCCACTTCGTCCTCCCATTTGATCCTTTGGCATTCTTTGTACCAAGTTCGTCTCGTTCGTCCATCTTCGTCGTCCCACTAGATCCGTTGGCCTTCTTTGGACCAAGTTCGTCTCGTTCGTCCATCTTCGTCCTCCCGTTAGATCCGTTGGCCTTCTTTGGACCAAGTTCGTCTTGTTCGTCCATCATCGTGCTTGCATTAGATCCGGTGGCCTTCTTTGGACCAAGTTCCTCTCGTTCGTCCATCGTCGTGCTTGCATTACATCCGTTATCCTCCTATGGACCAAGTTCGACTCGTTCGTCCATCTTCGTCCTCCCGTTAGATGCGTTGGCCTTCTTTGGACCAAGTTCGTCTCGTTCGTCCATCTTCGTCCTCCCGTTAGATCCGTTGGCCTTCTTTGGACCAAGTTCGTCTCGTTCGTCCATCATCGTGCTTGCATTAGATCCGTTGGCCTTCTTTGGACCAAGTTCATCTCTTTAGTCCCACTTCGTCCTCCCATTTGATCCTTTGGCATTCTTTGTACCAAGTTCGTCTCGTTCGTCCATCTTCGTCGTCCCACTAGATCCGTTGGCCTTCTTTGAACCAAGTTCGTCTCGTTCGTCCATCTTCGTCCTCCCGTTAGATCCGTTGGCCTTCTTTGGACCAAGTTCGTCTTGTTCGTTCATCATCGTGCTTGCATTAGATCCGTTGGCCTTCTTTGGACCAAGTTCATCTCGTTCGTCCATCATCGTGCTTGCATTAGATCCGTTGGCTTTATTTTGACCAAGTTCATCTCTTTAGTCCCACTTCGTCCTCCCATTTGATCATTTGGCATTCTTTCTACCAAGTTCGTCTCGTTCGTCCATCTTCGTCTTCGCATTAGATCCGTTGGCCTTCTTTGGACCAAGTTCGTCACGCTCGTCCATCTTCGTCTTCGCATTAGATCCGTTGGCCCTTTTTGGACCAAGTTCGTCTCGTTCGTCCATGATCGTGCTTGCATTTGATCCGTTGGCCTTCTTTGGACCAAGTTCATCTCTTTAGACCCACTTTGTCCTCCCATTTGATCCTTTGGCATTCTTTCTACCAAGTTCGTCTCGTTCGTCCCTCTTCGTTGTCCCATTTGATCCTTTGGCATTCTTTGTACCAAGTTCGTCTCGTTCATCCATCTTCGTCGTCCCATTAGATCCGTTGGCCTTCTTTGGACCAAGTTCGTCTCGTTCATCCTTCTTCGTCCTCCCGTTAGATCCGTTGGCTTTCTTTGAACCAAGTTCGTCTCATTCGTCCATCTTCGTCCTTGCCTTAGATTCGTTGCCCTTCTTTGGACCAAGTTTGTCACGTTCGTCCATCTTCGTCCTCGCATTAGATCCGATGGCCTTCTTTGGACCAAGTTCGTCTCGTTCGTTCATCATCGCGCTTGCATTAGATCCGTTGGCCTTCTTTGGACCAAGTTCATCTCTTTAGTCCCACTTCGTCTTCCCATTTGATCCATTGGCATTCTTTGTACCAAGTTCGTCTCGTTCGTCCATCTTCGTCGTCCCACTAGATCCGTTGGCCTTCTTTGGACCAAGTTCGTCTCGTTCGTCCATCTTCGTCGTCCCATTAGATCCGTTGCCCTTCTTTGGACCAAGTTCGTCTCGTTCGTCCATCTTCGTCCTCCCGTTAGATCCGTTGGCCTTCTTTGGACCAAGTTCGTCTCGTTCGTCCATCATCGTGCTTGCATTAGATCCGTTGGCTTTATTTGGACCAAGTTCATCTCTTTAGTCCCACTTCGTCCTCCCATTTGATCATTTGGCATTCTTTCTACCAAGATCGTCTCGTTCGTCCCTCTTCGTTGTCCCATTTGATCCGTTGGCCTTCTTTGGACCAAGTTCATCTCTTTAGTCCCACTTCGTCCTCCCATTTGATCCTTTGGCATTCTTTCCACCAAGTTCGTCTCGTTCGTCCATCTTCGTCGTCCCACTAGATCCGTTGGCCTTCTTTGGACCAAGTTCGTCTCGTTCGTCCATCTTCGTCCTCCCGTTAGATCCGTTGGCCTTCTTTGGACCAAGTTCGTCTTGTTCGTCCATCATCGTGCTTGCATTAGATCCGTAAGCCTTCTTTGGACCAAGTTCGTCTCGTTCGTCCATCATCGTGCTTGCATTTGATCCGTTGGCTTTATTTGGACCAAGTTCATCTCTTTAGTCCCACTTCGTCCTCCCATTTGATCCTTTGGCATTCTTTCTACCAAGTTTGTCTCGTTCGTCCCTCTTCGTTGTGCCATTTGATCCGTTGGACTTCTTTGGACCAAGTCCGTCTCGTTCGTCCATCTTCGTCCTCCCATTAGATCCGTTGGCCTTCTTTGGACTAAGTTCGTCTCGTTCGTCCATCTTCGTCCTCGCATTAGATCCGTTGGCCTTCTTTGGACCAAGTTCGTCACGTTCGTCCATCTTCGTCCTCGCATTAGATACGTTGGCCTTCTTTGGAACAAGTTTGTCACGTTCGTCCATCTTCGTCCTCGCATTAGATCCGTTGGCCTTCTTTGGACCAAGTTCGTCTCGTTCGTCCATCATCGTGCTTGCATTAGATCCGTTGGCCTTCTTTGGATCAAGTTCGTCTCGTTCGTCCATCATCGTGCTTGCATTAGATCCGTTGGCCTTCTTTGGACCAAGTTCATCTCTTTAGTCCCACTTCGTCCTCCCATTTGATCCTTTGGCATTCTTTGTACCAAGTTCGTCTCGTTCGTCCATCTTCGTCGTCCCACTAGATCCGTTGGCCTTCTTTGGACCAAGTTCGTCTCGTTCGTCCATCTTCGTCCTCCCGTTAGATCCGTTGGCCTTCTTTGGACCAAGTTCGTCTGGTTCGTCCATCATCGTGCTTGCATTAGATCCGTTGGCTTTATTTGGACCAAGTTAATCTCTTTAGTCCCACTTCGTCCTCCCATTTGATCCTTTGGCATTCTTTCTACCAAGTTCGTCTCGTTCGTCCCTCTTCGTTGTCCCATTTGATCCGTTGGACTTCTTTGGACCAAGTCCGTCTCGTTCGTCCATTTTCGTCCTCCCATTAGATCCGTTGGCCTTCTTTGGACTAAGTTCGTCTCGTTCGTCCATCTTCGTCCTCGTATTAGATCCGTTGGCCTTCTTTGGACCAAGTTCGTCCCGTTCGTCCATCTTCGTCCTCGCATTAGATATGTTGGCCTTCTTTGGAACAAGTTTGTCACGTTCGTCCATCTTCGTCCTTGCATTAGATCCGTTGGCCTTCTTTGGACCAAGTTCGTCTCGTTCGTCCATCATCGTGCTTGCATTAGATCCGTTGGCCTTCTTTGGACCAAGTTCGTCTCGTTCGTCCATCATCGTGCTTGCATTAGATCCGTTGGCCTTCTTTGGACCAAGTTCATCTCTTTAGTCCCACTTCGTCCTCCCATTTGATCCTTTGGCATTCTTTGTACCAAGTTCGTCTCGTTCGTCCATCTTCGTCGTCCCACTAGATCCGTTGGCCTTCTTTGGACCAAGTTCGTCTCGTTCGTCCATCTTCGTCCTCCCGTTAGATCCGTTGGCCTTCTTTGGACCAAGTTCGTCTTGTTCGTCCATCATCGTGCTTGCATTAGATCCGGTGGCCTTCTTTGGACCAAGTTCCTCTCGTTCGTCCATCGTCGTGCTTGCATTACATCCGTTATCCTCCTATGGACCAAGTTCGACTCGTTCGTCCATCTTCGTCCTCCCGTTAGATGCGTTGGCCTTCTTTGGACCAAGTTCGTCTCGTTCGTCCATCTTCGTCCTCCCGTTAGATCCGTTGGCCTTCTTTGGACCAAGTTCGTCTCGTTCGTCCATCATCGTGCTTGCATTAGATCCGTTGGCCTTCTTTGGACCAAGTTCATCTCTTTAGTCCCACTTCGTCCTCCCATTTGATCCTTTGGCATTCTTTGTACCAAGTTCGTCTCGTTCGTCCATCTTCGTCGTCCCACTAGATCCGTTGGCCTTCTTTGGACCAAGTTCGTCTCGTTCGTCCATCTTCGTCCTCCCGTTAGATCCGTTGGCCTTCTTTGGACCAAGTTCGTCTTGTTCGTTCATCATCGTGCTTGCATTAGATCCGTTGGCCTTCTTTGGACCAAGTTCATCTCGTTCGTCCATCATCGTGCTTGCATTAGATCCGTTGGCTTTATTTTGACCAAGTTCATCTCTTTAGTCCCACTTCGTCCTCCCATTTGATCATTTGGCATTCTTTCTACCAAGTTCGTCTCGTTCGTCCATCTTCGTCTTCGCATTAGATCCGTTGGCCTTCTTTGGACCAAGTTCGTCACGCTCGTCCATCTTCGTCTTCGCATTAGATCCGTTGGCCCTTTTTGGACCAAGTTCGTCTCGTTCGTCCATGATCGTGCTTGCATTTGATCCGTTGGCCTTCTTTGGACCAAGTTCATCTCTTTAGACCCACTTTGTCCTCCCCTTTGATCCTTTGGCATTCTTTCTACCAAGTTCGTCTCGTTCGTCCCTCTTCGTTGTCCCATTTGATCCTTTGGCATTCTTTGTACCAAGTTCGTCTCGTTCATCCATCTTCGTCGTCCCATTAGATCCGTTGGCCTTCTTTGGACCAAGTTCGTCTCGTTCATCCTTCTTCGTCCTCCCGTTAGATCCGTTGGCTTTCTTTGAACCAAGTTCGTCTCATTCGTCCATCTTCGTCCTTGCCTTAGATTCGTTGCCCTTCTTTGGACCAAGTTTGTCACGTTCGTCCATCTTCGTCCTCGCATTAGATCCGATGGCCTTCTTTGGACCAAGTTCGTCTCGTTCGTTCATCATCGCGCTTGCATTAGATCCGTTGGCCTTCTTTGGACCAAGTTCATATCTTTAGTCCCACTTCGTCTTCCCATTTGATCCATTGGCATTCTTTGTACCAAGTTCGTCTCGTTCGTCCATCTTCGTCGTCCCACTAGATCCGTTGGCCTTCTTTGGACCAAGTTCGTCTCGTTCGTCCATCTTCGTCCTCGCATTAGATCCGATGGCCTTCTTTGGACCAAGTTCGTCTCGTTCGTTCATCATCGCGCTTGCATTAGATCCGTTGGCCTTCTTTGGACCAAGTTCATCTCTTTAGTCCCACTTCGTCTTCCCATTTGATCCATTGGCATTCTTTGTACCAAGTTCGTCTCGTTCGTCCATCTTCGTCGTCCCACTAGATCCGTTGGCCTTCTTTGGACCAAGTTCGTCTCGTTCGTCCATCTTCGTCGTCCCATTAGATCCGTTGGCCTTCTTTGGACCAAGTTCGTCTCGTTCGTCCATCTTCGTCGTCCCATTAGATCCGTTGGCCTTCTTTGGACCAAGTTCGTCTCGTTCGTCCATCATCGTGCTTGCATTAGATCCGTTGGCTTTATTTGGACCAAGTTCATCTCTTTAGTCCCACTTCGTCCTCCCATTTGATCATTTGGCATTCTTTCTACCAAGATCGTCTCGTTCGTCCCTCTTCGTTGTCCCATTTGATCCGTTGGCCTTCTTTGGACCAAGTTCATCTCTTTAGTCCCACTTCGTCCTCCCATTTGATCCTTTGGCATTCTTTCCACCAAGTTCGTCTCGTTCGTCCATCTTCGTCGTCCCACAAGATCCGTTGGCCTTCTTTGGACCAAGTTCGTCTCGTTCGTCCATCTTCGTCCTCCCGTTAGATCCGTTGGCCTTCTTTGGACCAAGTTCGTCTTGTTCGTCCATCATCGTGCTTGCATTAGATCCGTAAGCCTTCTTTGGACCAAGTTCGTCTCGTTCGTCCATCATCGTGCTTGCATTTGATCCGTTGGCTTTATTTGGACCAAGTTCATCTCTTTAGTCCCACTTCGTCCTCCCATTTGATCCTTTGGCATTCTTTCTACCAAGTTTGTCTCGTTCGTCCCTCTTCGTTGTCCCATTTGATCCGTTGGACTTCTTTGGACCAAGTCCGTCTCGTTCGTCCATCTTCGTCCTCCCATTAGATCCGTTGGCCTTCTTTGGACTAAGTTCGTCTCGTTCGTCCATCTTCGTCCTCGCATTAGATCCGTTGGCCTTCTTTGGACCAAGTTCGTCACGTTCGTCCATCTTCGTCCTCGCATTAGATACGTTGGCCTTCTTTGGAACAAGTTTGTCACGTTCGTCCATCTTCGTCCTCGCATTAGATCCGTTGGCCTTCTTTGGACCAAGTTCGTCTCGTTCGTCCATCATCGTGCTTGCATTAGATCCGTTGGCCTTCTTTGGATCAAGTTCGTCTCGTTCGTCCATCATCGTGCTTGCATTAGATCCGTTGGCCTTCTTTGGACCAAGTTCATCTCTTTAGTCCCACTTCGTCCTCCCATTTGATCCTTTGGCATTCTTTGTACCAAGTTCGTCTCGTTCGTCCATCTTCGTCGTCCCACTAGATCCGTTGGCCTTCTTTGGACCAAGTTCGTCTCGTTCGTCCATCTTCGTCCTCCCGTTAGATCCGTTGGCCTTCTTTGGACCAAGTTCGTCTGGTTCGTCCATCATCGTGCTTGCATTAGATCCGTTGGCCTTCTTTGGACCAAGTTCATCTCGTTCGTCCATCATCGTGCTTGCATTAGATCCGTTGGCTTTATTTGGACCAAGTTCATCTCTTTAGTCCCACTTCGTCCTCCCATTTGATCATTTGGCATTCTTTCTACCAAGTTCGTCTCGTTCGTCCCTCTTCGTTGTCCCATTTGATCCGTTGGCCTTCTTTGGACCAAGTTCATCTCTTTAGTCCCACTTCGTCCTCCCATTTGATCCTTTGGCATTCTTTCTACCAAGTTCGTCTCGTTCGTCCCTCTTCGTTGTCCCATTTGATCCTTTGGCATTCTTTGTACCAAGTTCGTCTCGTTCATCCATCTTCGTCGTCCCATTAGATCCGTTGGCCTTCTTTGGACCAAGTTCGTCTCGTTCGTCCTTCTTCGTCCTCCCGTTAGATCCGTTGGCTTTCTTTGGACCAAGTTCGTCTCGTTCGTCCATCTTCGTCCTTGCCTTAGATTCATTGCCCTTCTTTGGACCAAGTTTGTCACGTTCGTCCATCTTCGTCCTCGCATTAGATCCGATGGCCTTCTTTGGACCAAGTTCGTCTCGTTCGTCCATCACCGCGCTTGCATTAGATCCGTTGGCCTTCTTTGGACCAAGTTCGTCTCGTTCGTCCATCTTCGTCCTCCCGTTAGATCCGTTGTCCTTCTTTGGACCAAGTTCGTCTTGTTCGACCATCATCGTGCTTGCATTAGATCCGTTGGCCTTCTTTGGACCAAGTTCGTCTCGTTCGTCCATCATCATGCTTGCATTAGATCCGTTGGCTTTATTTGGACCAAGTTCATCTCTTTAGTCCCACTTCGTCCTCCCATTTGATCATTTGGCATTCTTTCTACCAAGATCGTCTCGTTCGTCCCTCTTCGTTGTCCCATTTGATCCGTTGGCCTTCTTTGGACCAAGTTCATCTCTTTAGTCCCACTTCGTCCTCCCATTTGATCCTTTGGCATTCTTTCCACCAAGTTCGTCTCGTTCGTCCATCTTCGTCGTCCCACTAGATCCGTTGGCCTTCTTTGGACCAAGTTCGTCTCGTTCGTCCATCTTCGTCCTCCCGTTAGATCCGTTGGCCTTGTTTGGACCAAGTTCGTCTTGTTCGTCCATAATCGTGCTTGCATTAGATCCGTTGGCCTTCTTTGGACCAAGTTCGTCTCGTTCGTCCATCATCGTGCTTGCATTAGATCCGTTGGCTTTATTTGGACCAAGTTCATCTCTTTAGTCCCACTTCGTCCTCCCATTTGATCCTTTGGCATTCTTTCTACCAAGTTCGTCTCGTTCGTCCATCTTCGTCGTCCCACTAGATCCGTTGGCCTTCTTTGGACCAAGTTCGTCTCGTTCGTCCATCTTCGTCCTCCCGTTAGATCCGTTGGCCTTCTTTGGACCAAGTTCGTCTGGTTCGTCCATCATCGTGCTTGCATTAGATCCGTTGGCCTTCTTTGGACCAAGTTCATCTCGTTCGTCCATCATCGTGCTTGCATTAGATCCGTTGGCCTTCTTTGGACCAAGTTCGTCTCGTTCGTCCATCATCGTGCTTGCATTAGATCCGTTGGCTTTATTTGGACCAAGTTCATCTCTTTAGTCCCACTTCGTCCTCCCATTTGATCCTTTGGCATTCTTTCTACCAAGTTCGTCTCGTTCGTCCCTCTTCGTTGTCCCATTTGATCCGTTGGACTTCTTTGGACCAAGTCCGTCTCGTTCGTCCATCTTCGTCCTCCCATTAGATCCGTTGGCCTTCTTTGGACTAAGTTCGTCTCGTTCGTCCATCTTCGTCCTCGCATTAGATCCGTTGGCCTTCTTTGGACCAAGTTCGTCATGTTCGTCCATCTTCGACCTCGCATTTGATACGTTGGCCTTCTTTGGAACAAGTTTGTCACGTTCGTCCATCTTCGTCCTCGCATTAGATCCGTTGGCCTTCTTTGGACCAAGTTCGTCTCGTTCGTCCATCATCGTGCTTGCATTAGATCCGTTGGCCTTCTTTGGACCAAGTTCATCTCTTTAGTCCCACTTCGTCCTCCCATTTGATCCTTTGGCATTCTTTGTACCAAGTTCGTCTCGTTCGTCCATCTTCGTCGTCCCACTAGATCCGTTGGCCTTCTTTGGACCAAGTTCGTCTCGTTCGTCCATCTTCGTCCTCCCGTTAGATCCGTTGGCCTTCTTTGAACCAAGTTCGTCTTGTTCGTCCATCATCGTGCTTGCATTAGATCCGTTGGCTTTATTTGGACCAAGTTCATCTCTTTAGTCCCACTTCGTCCTCCCATTTGATCCTTTGGCATTCTTTCTACCAAGTTCGTCTCGTTCGTCCATCTTCGTCGTCCCACTAGATCCGTTGGCCTTCTTTGGACCAAGTTCGTCTCGTTCGTCCATCTTCGTCCTCCCGTTAGATCCGTTGGCCTTCTTTGGACCAAGTTCGTCTGGTTCGTCCATCATCGTGCTTGCATTAGATCCGTTGGCCTTCTTTGGACCAAGTTCATCTCGTTCGTCCATCATCGTGCTTGCATTAGATCCGTTGGCCTTCTTTGGACCAAGTTCGTCTCGTTCGTCCATCATCGTGCTTGCATTAGATCCGTTGGCTTTATTTGGACCAAGTTCATCTCTTTAGTCCCACTTCGTCCTCCCATTTGATCCTTTGGCATTCTTTCTACCAAGTTCGTCTCGTTCGTCCCTCTTCGTTGTCCCATTTGATCCGTTGGACTTCTTTGGACCAAGTCCGTCTCGTTCGTCCATCTTCGTCCTCCCATTAGATCCGTTGGCCTTCTTTGGACTAAGTTCGTCTCGTTCGTCCATCTTCGTCCTCGCATTAGATCCGTTGGCCTTCTTTGGACCAAGTTCGTCATGTTCGTCCATCTTCGACCTCGCATTTGATACGTTGGCCTTCTTTGGAACAAGTTTGTCACGTTCGTCCATCTTCGTCCTCGCATTAGATCCGTTGGCCTTCTTTGGACCAAGTTCGTCTCGTTCGTCCATCATCGTGCTTGCATTAGATCCGTTGGCCTTCTTTGGACCAAGTTCATCTCTTTAGTCCCACTTCGTCCTCCCATTTGATCCTTTGGCATTCTTTGTACCAAGTTCGTCTCGTTCGTCCATCTTCGTCGTCCCACTAGATCCGTTGGCCTTCTTTGGACCAAGTTCGTCTCGTTCGTCCATCTTCGTCCTCCCGTTAGATCCGTTGGCCTTCTTTGAACCAAGTTCGTCTTGTTCGTCCATCATCGTGCTTGCATTAGATCCGTTGGCTTTATTTGGACCAAGTTCATCTCTTTAGTCCCACTTCGTCCTCCCATTTGATCATTTGGCATTCTTTCTACCAAGATCGTCTCGTTCGTCCCTCTTCGTTGTCCCATTTGATCCGTTGGCCTTCTTTGGACCAAGTTCATCTCTTTAGTCCCACTTCGTCCTCCCATTTGATCCTTTGGCATTCTTTCCACCAAGTTCGTCTCGTTCGTCCATCTTCGTCGTCCCACTAGATCCGTTGGCCTTCTTTGGACCAAGTTCGTCTCGTTCGTCCATCTTCGTCCTCCCGTTAGATCCGTTGGCCTTGTTTGGACCAAGTTCGTCTTGTTCGTCCATCATCGTGCTTGCATTAGATCCGTTGGCCTTCTTTGGACCAAGTTCGTCTCGTTCGTCCATCATCGTGCTTGCATTAGATCCGTTGGCTTTATTTGGACCAAGTTCATCTCTTTAGTCCCACTTCGTCCTCCCATTTGATCCTTTGGCATTCTTTCTACCAAGTTCGTCTCGTTCGTCCCTCTTCGTTGTCCCATTTGATCCGTTGGACTTCTTTGGACCAAGTCCGTCTCGTTCGTCCATCTTCGTCCTCCCATTAGATCCGTTGGCCTTCTTTGGACTAAGTTCGTCTCGTTCGTCCATCTTCGTCCTCGCATTAGATCCGTTGGCCTTCTTTGGACCAAGTTCGTCATGTTCGTCCATCTTCGTCCTCGCATTTCATACGTTGGCCTTCTTTGGAACAAGTTTGTCACGTTCGTCCATCTTCGTCCTCGCATTAGATCCGTTGGCCTTCTTTGGACCAAGTTCGTCTCGTTCGTCCATCATCGTGCTTGCAATAGATCCGTTGGCCTTCTTTGGACCAAGTTCATCTCTTTAGTCCCACTTCGTCCTCCCATTTGATCCTTTGGCATTCTTTGTACCAAGTTCGTCTCGTTCGTCCATCTTCGTCGTCCCACTAGATCCGTTGGCCTTCTTTGGACCAAGTTCGTCTCGTTCGTCCATCTTCGTCCTCCCGTTAGATCCGTTGGCCTTCTTTGGACCAAGTTCGTCTTGTTCGTCCATCATCGTGCTTGCATTAGATCCGTTGGCCTTCTTTGGACCAAGTTCATCTCGTTCGTCCATCATCGTGCTTGCATTAGATCCGTTGGCTTTATTTGGACCAAGCTCATCTCTTTAGTCCCACTTCGTCCTCCCAATTGATCATTTGGCATTCTTTCTACCAAGTTCGTCTCTTTCGTCCCTCTTCGTTGTCCCATTTGATCCGTTGGCCTTCTTTGGACCAAGTTCATCTCTTTAGTCCCACTTCGTCCTCCCATTTGATCCTTTGGCATTCTTTGTACCAAGTTCGTCTCGTTCGTCCATCTTCGTCGTCCCACTAGATCCGTTGGCCTTCTTTGGACGAAGTTCGTCTCGTTCGTCCATCTTCGTCCTCCCGTTAGATCCGTTGTCCTTCTTTGGACCAAGTTCGTCTTGTTCGACCATCATCGTGCTTGCATTAGATCCGTTGGCCTTCTTTGGACCAAGTTCGTCTCGTTCGTCCATCTTCGTCCTCCCGTTAGATCCGTTGGCCTTGTTTGGACCAACTTCGTCTTGTTCGTCCATAATCGTGCTTGCATTAGATCCGTTGGCCTTCTTTGGACCAAGTTCGTCTCGTTCGTCCATCATCGTGCTTGCATTAGATCCGTTGGCTTTATTTGGACCAAGTTCATCTCTTTAGTCCCACTTCGTCCTCCCATTTGATCCTTTGGCATTCTTTCTACCAAGTTCGTCTCGTTCGTCCATCTTCGTCGTCCCACTAGATCCGTTGGCCTTCTTTGGACCAAGTTCGTCTCGTTCGTCCATCTTCGTCCTCCCGTTAGATCCGTTGGCCTTCTTTGGACCAAGTTCGTCTGGTTCGTCCATCATCGTGCTTGCATTAGATCCGTTGGCCTTCTTTGGACCAAGTTCATCTCGTTCGTCCATCATCGTGCTTGCATTAGATCCGTTGGCCTTCTTTGGACCAAGTTCGTCTCGTTCGTCCATCATCGTGCTTGCATTAGATCCGTTGGCTTTATTTGGACCAAGTTCATCTCTTTAGTCCCACTTCGTCCTCCCATTTGATCCTTTGGCATTCTTTCTACCAAGTTCGTCTCGTTCGTCCCTCTTCGTTGTCCCATTTGATCCGTTGGACTTCTTTGGACCAAGTCCGTCTCGTTCGTCCATCTTCGTCCTCCCATTAGATCCGTTGGCCTTCTTTGGACTAAGTTCGTCTCGTTCGTCCATCTTCGTCCTCGCATTAGATCCGTTGGCCTTCTTTGGACCAAGTTCGTCATGTTCGTCCATCTTCGACCTCGCATTTGATACGTTGGCCTTCTTTGGAACAAGTTTGTCACGTTCGTCCATCTTCGTCCTCGCATTAGATCCGTTGGCCTTCTTTGGACCAAGTTCGTCTCGTTCGTCCATCATCGTGCTTGCATTAGATCCGTTGGCCTTCTTTGGACCAAGTTCATCTCTTTAGTCCCACTTCGTCCTCCCATTTGATCCTTTGGCATTCTTTGTACCAAGTTCGTCTCGTTCGTCCATCTTCGTCGTCCCACTAGATCCGTTGGCCTTCTTTGGACCAAGTTCGTCTCGTTCGTCCATCTTCGTCCTCCCGTTAGATCCGTTGGCCTTCTTTGAACCAAGTTCGTCTTGTTCGTCCATCATCGTGCTTGCATTAGATCCGTTGGCTTTATTTGGACCAAGTTCATCTCTTTAGTCCCACTTCGTCCTCCCATTTGATCATTTGGCATTCTTTCTACCAAGATCGTCTCGTTCGTCCCTCTTCGTTGTCCAATTTGATCCGTTGGCCTTCTTTGGACCAAGTTCATCTCTTTAGTCCCACTTCGTCCTCCCATTTGATCCTTTGGCATTCTTTCCACCAAGTTCGTCTCGTTCGTCCATCTTCGTCGTCCCACTAGATCCGTTGGCCTTCTTTGGACCAAGTTCGTCTCGTTCGTCCATCTTCGTCCTCCCGTTAGATCCGTTGGCCTTGTTTGGACCAAGTTCGTCTTGTTCGTCCATCATCGTGCTTGCATTAGATCCGTTGGCCTTCTTTGGACCAAGTTCGTCTCGTTCGTCCATCATCGTGCTTGCATTAGATCCGTTGGCTTTATTTGGACCAAGTTCATCTCTTTAGTCCCACTTCGTCCTCCCATTTGATCCTTTGGCATTCTTTCTACCAAGTTCGTCTCGTTCGTCCCTCTTCGTTGTCCCATTTGATCCGTTGGACTTCTTTGGACCAAGTCCGTCTCGTTCGTCCATCTTCGTCCTCCCATTAGATCCGTTGGCCTTCTTTGGACTAAGTTCGTCTCGTTCGTCCATCTTCGTCCTCGCATTAGATCCGTTGGCCTTCTTTGGACCAAGTTCGTCATGTTCGTCCATCTTCGTCCTCGCATTTCATACGTTGGCCTTCTTTGGAACAAGTTTGTCACGTTCGTCCATCTTCGTCCTCGCATTAGATCCGTTGGCCTTCTTTGGACCAAGTTCGTCTCGTTCGTCCATCATCGTGCTTGCAATAGATCCGTTGGCCTTCTTTGGACCAAGTTCATCTCTTTAGTCCCACTTCGTCCTCCCATTTGATCCTTTGGCATTCTTTGTACCAAGTTCGTCTCGTTCGTCCATCTTCGTCGTCCCACTAGATCCGTTGGCCTTCTTTGGACCAAGTTCGTCTCGTTCGTCCATCTTCGTCCTCCCGTTAGATCCGTTGGCCTTCTTTGGACCAAGTTCGTCTGGTTCGTCCATCATCGTGCTTGCATTAGATCCGTTGGCCTTCTTTGGACCAAGTTCATCTCGTTCGTCCATCATCGTGCTTGCATTAGATCCGTTGGCTTTATTTGGACCAAGCTCATCTCTTTAGTCCCACTTCGTCCTCCCAATTGATCATTTGGCATTCTTTCTACCAAGTTCGTCTCTTTCGTCCCTCTTCGTTGTCCCATTTGATCCGTTGGCCTTCTTTGGACCAAGTTCATCTCTTTAGTCCCACTTCGTCCTCCCATTTGATCCTTTGGCATTCTTTGTACCAAGTTCGTCTCGTTCGTCCATCTTCGTCGTCCCACTAGATCCGTTGGCCTTCTTTGGACGAAGTTCGTCTCGTTCGTCCATCTTCGTCCTCCCGTTAGATCCGTTGTCCTTCTTTGGACCAAGTTCGTCATGTTCGTCCATCTTCGTCCTCGCATTTCATACGTTGGCCTTCTTTGGAACAAGTTTGTCACGTTCGTCCATCTTCGTCCTCGCATTAGATCCGTTGGCCTTCTTTGGACCAAGTTCGTCTCGTTCGTCCATCATCGTGCTTGCAATAGATCCGTTGGCCTTCTTTGGACCAAGTTCATCTCTTTAGTCCCACTTCGTCCTCCCATTTGATCCTTTGGCATTCTTTGTAACAAGTTCGTCTCGTTCGTCCATCTTCGTCGTCCCACTAGATCCGTTGGCCTTCTTTGGACCAAGTTCGTCTCGTTCGTCCATCTTCGTCCTCCCGTTAGATCCGTTGGCCTTCTTTGGACCAAGTTCGTCTGGTTCGTCCATCATCGTGCTTGCATTAGATCCGTTGGCCTTCTTTGGACCAAGTTCATCTCGTTCGTCCATCATCGTGCTTGCATTAGATCCGTTGGCTTTATTTGGACCAAGCTCATCTCTTTAGTCCCACTTCGTCCTCCCAATTGATCATTTGGCATTCTTTCTACCAAGTTCGTCTCTTTCGTCCCTCTTCGTTGTCCCATTTGATCCGTTGGCCTTCTTTGGACCAAGTTCATCTCTTTAGTCCCACTTCGTCCTCCCATTTGATCCTTTGGCATTCTTTGTACCAAGTTCGTCTCGTTCGTCCATCTTCGTCGTCCCACTAGATCCGTTGGCCTTCTTTGGACGAAGTTCGTCTCGTTCGTCCATCTTCGTCCTCCCGTTAGATCCGTTGTCCTTCTTTGGACCAAGTTCGTCTTGTTCGACCATCATCGTGCTTGCATTAGATCCGTTGGCCTTCTTTGGACCAAGTTCGTCTTGTTCGTCCATCATCGTGCTTGCATTAGATCCGTTGGCCTTCTTTGGACCAAGTTCGTCCCGTTCGTCCATCATCGTGCTTGCATTAGATCCGTTGGCTTTATTTGGACCAAGTTCATCTCTTTAGTCCCACTTCGTCCTCCCATTTGATCCTTTGGCATTCTTTCTACCAAGTTCGTCTCGTTCGTCCCTCTTCGTTGTCCCATTTGATCATTTGGCATTCTTTGTACCAAGTTCGTCTCGTTCATCCATCTTCGTCGTCCCATTAGATCCGTTGGCCTTCTTTGGACCAAGTTCGTCTCGTTCGTCCATCTTCGTCCTCCCGTTAGATCCGTTGGCGTTCTTTGGACCAAGTTCGTCTCGTTCGTCCATCTTCGTCCTTGCCTTAGATTCGTTGCCCTTCTTTGGACCAAGTTTATCTCTTTAGTCCCATTTCGTCCTCCCATTTGATCCTTTGGCATTCTTTGTACCATGTTCGTCTCGTTCGTCCATCTTCGTCGTCCCACTAGATCCGTTGAACTTCTTTGGACCAAGTTCGTCTCGTTCGGTCATCTTCGTCCTCCCGTTAGATCCGTTGGCCTTCTTTGGACCAAGTTCGTCTGGTTCGTCCATCATCGTGCTTGCATTAGATCCGTTGGCCTTCTTTGGACCAAGTTCGTCTCGTTCGTCCATCATCGTGCTTGCATTAGATCCGTTGGCTTTATTTGGACCAAATTCATCTCTTTAGTCCCACTTCGTCCTCCCATTTGATCCTTTGGCATTCTTTCTACCAAGTTCGTCTCGTTCGTCCCTCTTCGTTGTCCCATTTGATCCGTTGGACTTCTTTGGACCAAGTCCGTCTCGTTCTTCCATCTTCGTCCTCCCATTTGATCCTTTGGCATTCTTTCTACCAAGTTCGTCTCGTTCGTCCATCTTCGTCCCCGCATTAGATCCGTTGGCCTTCTTTGGAACAAGTTTGTCACGTTCGTCCATCTTCATCCTCGCATTAGATCCGTTGGCCTTCTTTGGACCAAGTTCGTCTCGTTCGTCCATCATCGTGCTTGCATTAGATCCGTTGGCCTTCTTTGGACCAAGTTCATCTCTTTAGTCCCACTTCGTCCTCCCATTTGATCCTTTGGCATTCTTTGTACCAAGTTCATCTCGTTCGTCCATCTTCGTCGTCCCACTAGATCCGTTGGCCTTCTTTGGACCAAGTTCGTCTCGTTCGTCCATCTTCGTCCTCCCGTTAGATCCGTTGGCCTTCTTTGGACCAAGTTCGTCTTGTTCGTCCATCATCGTGCTTGCATTAGATCCGTTGGCCTTCTTTGGACCAAGTTCGTCTCGTTCGTCCATCATCGTGCTTGCATTAGATCCGTTGGCTTTATTTGGACCAAGTTCATCTCTTTAGTCCCACTTCGTCCTCCCATTTGATCCTTTGGCATTCTTTGTACCAAGTTCGTCTCGTTCGTCCATCTTCGTCGTCCCACTAGATCCGTTGGCCTTCTTTGGACCAAGTTCGTCTCGTTCGTCCATCTTCGTCCTCCCGTTAGATCCGTTGGCCTTCTTTGGACCAAGTTCGTCTTGTTCGTCCATCATCGTGCTTGCATTAGATCCGTTGGCCTTCTTTGGACCAAGTTCGTCTCGTTCGTCCATCATCGTGCTTGCATTAGATCCGTTGGCTTTATTTGGACCAAGTTCATCTCTTTAGTCCCACTTCGTCCTCCCATTTGATCCTTTGGCATTCTTTCTACCAAGTTCGTCTCGTTCGTCCCTCTTCGTTGTCCCACTAGATCCGTTGGCCTTCTTTGGACCAAGTCCGTCTCGTTCGTCCATCTTCGTCCTCCCATTAGATCCGTTGGCCTTCTTTGGACTAAGTTCGTCTCGTTCGTCCATCTTCGTCCTCGCATTAGATCCGTTGGCCTTCTTTGGACCAAGTTCGTCTTGTTCGTCCATCATCGTGCTTGCATTAGATCCGTTGGCCTTCTTTGGACCAAGTTCGTCCCGTTCGTCCATCATCGTGCTTGCATTAGATCCGTTGGCTTTATTTGGACCAAGTTCATCTCTTTAGTCCCACTTCGTCCTCCCATTTGATCCTTTGGCATTCTTTCTACCAAGTTCGTCTCGTTCGTCCCTCTTCGTTGTCCCATTTGATCATTTGGCATTCTTTGTACCAAGTTCGTCTCGTTCATCCATCTTCGTCGTCCCATTAGATCCGTTGGCCTTCTTTGGACCAAGTTCGTCTCGTTCGTCCATCTTCGTCCTCCCGTTAGATCCGTTGGCGTTCTTTGGACCAAGTTCGTCTCGTTCGTCCATCTTCGTCCTTGCCTTAGATTCGTTGCCCTTCTTTGGACCAAGTTTATCTCTTTAGTCCCATTTCGTCCTCCCATTTGATCCTTTGGCATTCTTTGTACCAAGTTCGTCTCGTTCGTCCATCTTCGTCGTCCCACTAGATCCGTTGAACTTCTTTGGACCAAGTTCGTCTCGTTCGTTCATCTTCGTCCTCCCGTTAGATCCGTTGGCCTTCTTTGGACCAAGTTCGTCTGGTTCGTCCATCATCGTGCTTGCATTAGATCCGTTGGCCTTCTTTGGACCAAGTTCGTCTCGTTCGTCCATCATCGTGCTTGCATTAGATCCGTTGGCTTTATTTGGACCAAATTCATCTCTTTAGTCCCACTTCGTCCTCCCGTTAGATCCGTTGGCCTTCTTTGGACCAAGTTCGTCTTGTTCGTCCATCATCGTGCTTGCATTAGATCCGTTGGCCTTCTTTGGACCAAGTTCGTCTCGTTCGTCCATCATCGTGCTTGCATTAGATCCGTTGGCTTTATTTGGACCAAGTTCATCTCTTTAGTCCCACTTCGTCCTCCCATTTGATCCTTTGGCATTCTTTCTACCAAGTTCGTCTCGTTCGTCCCTCTTCGTTGTCCCACTAGATCCGTAGGCCTTCTTTGGACCAAGTCCGTCTCGTTCGTCCATCTTCGTCCTCCCATTAGATCCGTTGGCCTTCTTTGGACTAAGTTCGTCTCGTTCGTCCATCTTCGTCCTCGCATTAGATCCGTTGGCCTTCTTTGGACCAAGTTCGTCTTGTTCGTCCATCATCGTGCTTGCATTAGATCCGTTGGCCTTCTTTGGACCAAGTTCGTCCCGTTCGTCCATCATCGTGCTTGCATTAGATCCGTTGGCTTTATTTGGACCAAGTTCATCTCTTTAGTCCCACTTCGTCCTCCCATTTGATCCTTTGGCATTCTTTCTACCAAGTTCGTCTCGTTCGTCCCTCTTCGTTGTCCCATTTGATCATTTGGCATTCTTTGTACCAAGTTCGTCTCGTTCATCCATCTTCGTCGTCCCATTAGATCCGTTGGCCTTCTTTGGACCAAGTTCGTCTCGTTCGTCCATCTTCGTCCTCCCGTTAGATCCGTTGGCGTTCTTTGGACCAAGTTCGTCTCGTTCGTCCATCTTCGTCCTTGCCTTAGATTCGTTGCCCTTCTTTGGACCAAGTTTATCTCTTTAGTCCCATTTCGTCCTCCCATTTGATCCTTTGGCATTCTTTGTACCAAGTTCGTCTCGTTCGTCCATCTTCGTCGTCCCACTAGATCCGTTGAACTTCTTTGGACCAAGTTCGTCTCGTTCGTTCATCTTCGTCCTCCCGTTAGATCCGTTGGCCTTCTTTGGACCAAGTTCGTCTGGTTCGTCCATCATCGTGCTTGCATTAGATCCGTTGGCCTTCTTTGGACCAAGTTCGTCTCGTTCGTCCATCATCGTGCTTGCATTAGATCCGTTGGCTTTATTTGGACCAAATTCATCTCTTTAGTCCCACTTCGTCCTCCCATTTGATCCTTTGGCATTCTTTCTACCAAGTTCGTCTCGTTCGTCCCTCTTCGTTGTCCCATTTGATCCGTTGGACTTCTTTGGACCAAGTCCGTCTCGTTCTTCCATCTTCGTCCTCCCATTTGATCCTTTGGCATTCTTTCTACCAAGTTCGTCTCGTTCGTCCATCTTCGTCCCCGCATTAGATCCGTTGGCTTTCTTTGGAACAAGTTTGTCACGTTCGTCCATCTTCATCCTCGCATTAGATCCGTTGGCCTTCTTTGGACCAAGTTCGTCTCGTTCGTCCATCATCGTGCTTGCATTAGATCCGTTGGCCTTCTTTGGACCAAGTTCATCTCTTTAGTCCCACTTCGTCCTCCCATTTGATCCTTTGGCATTCTTTGTACCAAGTTCATCTCGTTCGTCCATCTTCGTCGTCCCACTAGATCCGTTGGCCTTCTTTGGACCAAGTTCGTCTCGTTCGTCCATCTTCGTCCTCCCGTTAGATCCGTTGGCCTTCTTTGGACCAAGTTCGTCTTGTTCGTCCATCATCGTGCTTGCATTAGATCCGTTGGCCTTCTTTGGACCAAGTTCGTCTCGTTCGTCCATCATCGTGCTTGCATTAGATCCGTTGGCTTTATTTGGACCAAGTTCATCTCTTTAGTCCCACTTCGTCCTCCCATTTGATCCTTTGGCATTCTTTGTACCAAGTTCGTCTCGTTCGTCCATCTTCGTCGTCCCACTAGATCCGTTGGCCTTCTTTGGACCAAGTTCGTCTCGTTCGTCCATCTTCGTCCTCCCGTTAGATCCGTTGGCCTTCTTTGGACCAAGTTCGTCTTGTTCGTCCATCATCGTGCTTGCATTAGATCCGTTGGCCTTCTTTGGACCAAGTTCGTCTCGTTCGTCCATCATCGTGCTTGCATTAGATCCGTTGGCTTTATTTGGACCAAGTTCATCTCTTTAGTCCCACTTCGTCCTCCCATTTGATCCTTTGGCATTCTTTCTACCAAGTTCGTCTCGTTCGTCCCTCTTCGTTGTCCCACTAGATCCGTTGGCCTTCTTTGGACCAAGTCCGTCTCGTTCGTCCATCTTCGTCCTCCCATTAGATCCGTTGGCCTTCTTTGGACTAAGTTCGTCTCGTTCGTCCATCTTCGTCCTCGCATTAGATCCGTTGGCCTTCTTTGGACCAAGTTCGTCTTGTTCGTCCATCATCGTGCTTGCATTAGATCCGTTGGCCTTCTTTGGACCAAGTTCGTCCCGTTCGTCCATCATCGTGCTTGCATTAGATCCGTTGGCTTTATTTGGACCAAGTTCATCTCTTTAGTCCCACTTCGTCCTCCCATTTGATCCTTTGGCATTCTTTCTACCAAGTTCGTCTCGTTCGTCCCTCTTCGTTGTCCCATTTGATCATTTGGCATTCTTTGTACCAAGTTCGTCTCGTTCATCCATCTTCGTCGTCCCATTAGATCCGTTGGCCTTCTTTGGACCAAGTTCGTCTCGTTCGTCCATCTTCGTCCTCCCGTTAGATCCGTTGGCGTTCTTTGGACCAAGTTCGTCTCGTTCGTCCATCTTCGTCCTTGCCTTAGATTCGTTGCCCTTCTTTGGACCAAGTTTATCTCTTTAGTCCCATTTCGTCCTCCCATTTGATCCTTTGGCATTCTTTGTACCAAGTTCGTCTCGTTCGTCCATCTTCGTCGTCCCACTAGATCCGTTGAACTTCTTTGGACCAAGTTCGTCTCGTTCGTTCATCTTCGTCCTCCCGTTAGATCCGTTGGCCTTCTTTGGACCAACTTCGTCTGGTTCGTCCATCATCGTGCTTGCATTAGATCCGTTGGCCTTCTTTGGACCAAGTTCGTCTCGTTCGTCCATCATCGTGCTTGCATTAGATCCGTTGGCTTTATTTGGACCAAATTCATCTCTTTAGTCCCACTTCGTCCTCCCGTTAGATCCGTTGGCCTTCTTTGGACCAAGTTCGTCTTGTTCGTCCATCATCGTGCTTGCATTAGATCCGTTGGCCTTCTTTGGACCAAGTTCGTCTCGTTCGTCCATCATCGTGCTTGCATTAGATCCGTTGGCTTTATTTGGACCAAGTTCATCTCTTTAGTCCCACTTCGTCCTCCCATTTGATCCTTTGGCATTCTTTCTACCAAGTTCGTCTCGTTCGTCCCTCTTCGTTGTCCCACTAGATCCGTTGGCCTTCTTTGGACCAAGTCCGTCTCGTTCGTCCATCTTCGTCCTCCCATTAGATCCGTTGGCCTTCTTTGGACTAAGTTCGTCTCGTTCGTCCATCTTCGTCCTCGCATTAGATCCGTTGGCCTTCTTTGGACCAAGTTCGTCTTGTTCGTCCATCATCGTGCTTGCATTAGATCCGTTGGCCTTCTTTGGACCAAGTTCGTCCCGTTCGTCCATCATCGTGCTTGCATTAGATCCGTTGGCTTTATTTGGACCAAGTTCATCTCTTTAGTCCCACTTCGTCCTCCCATTTGATCCTTTGGCATTCTTTCTACCAAGTTCGTCTCGTTCGTCCCTCTTCGTTGTCCCATTTGATCATTTGGCATTCTTTGTACCAAGTTCGTCTCGTTCATCCATCTTCGTCGTCCCATTAGATCCGTTGGCCTTCTTTGGACCAAGTTCGTCTCGTTCGTCCATCTTCGTCCTCCCGTTAGATCCGTTGGCGTTCTTTGGACCAAGTTCGTCTCGTTCGTCCATCTTCGTCCTTGCCTTAGATTCGTTGCCCTTCTTTGGACCAAGTTTATCTCTTTAGTCCCATTTCGTCCTCCCATTTGATCCTTTGGCATTCTTTGTACCAAGTTCGTCTCGTTCGTCCATCTTCGTCGTCCCACTAGATCCGTTGAACTTCTTTGGACCAAGTTCGTCTCGTTCGTTCATCTTCGTCCTCCCGTTAGATCCGTTGGCCTTCTTTGGACCAAGTTCGTCTGGTTCGTCCATCATCGTGCTTGCATTAGATCCGTTGGCCTTCTTTGGACCAAGTTCGTCTCGTTCGTCCATCATCGTGCTTGCATTAGATCCGTTGGCTTTATTTGGACCAAATTCATCTCTTTAGTCCCACTTCGTCCTCCCATTTGATCCTTTGGCAATCTTTCTACCAAGTTCGTCTCGTTCGTCCCTCTTCGTTGTCCCATTTGATCCGTTGGACTTCTTTGGACCAAGTCCGTCTCGTTCTTCCATCTTCGTCCTCCCATTTGATCCTTTGGCATTCTTTCTACCAAGTTCGTCTCGTTCGTCCATCTTCGTCCCCGCATTAGATCCGTTGGCCTTCTTTGGAACAAGTTTGTCACGTTCGTCCATCTTCCTCCTCGCATTAGATCCGTTGGCCTTCTTTGGACCAAGTTCGTCTCGTTCGTCCATCATCGTGCTTGCATTAGATCCGTTGGCCTTCTTTGGACCAAGTTCATCTCTTTAGTCCCACTTCGTCCTCCCATTTGATCCTTTGGCATTCTTTGTACCAAGTTCATCTCGTTCGTCCATCTTCGTCGTCCCACTAGATCCGTTGGCCTTCTTTGGACGAAGTTCGTCTCGTTCGTCCATCTTCGTCCTCCCGTTAGATCCGTTGGCCTTCTTTGGACCAAGTTCGTCTTGTTCGTCCATCATCGTGCTTGCATTAGATCCGTTGGCCTTCTTTGGACCAAGTTCGTCTCGTTCGTCCATCATCGTGCTTGCATTAGATCCGTTGGCTTTATTTGGACCAAGTTCATCTCTTTAGTCCCACTTCGTCCTCCCATTTGATCCTTTGGCATTCTTTGTACCAAGTTCGTCTCGTTCGTCCATCTTCGTCGTCCCACTAGATCCGTTGGCCTTCTTTGGACCAAGTTCGTCTCGTTCGTCCATCTTCGTCCTCCCGTTAGATCCGTTGGCCTTCTTTGGACCAAGTTCGTCTTGTTCGTCCATCATCGTGCTTGCATTAGATCCGTTGGCCTTCTTTGGACCAAGTTCGTCTCGTTCGTCCATCATCGTGCTTGCATTAGATCCGTTGGCTTTATTTGGACCAAGTTCATCTCTTTAGTCCCACTTCGTCCTCCCATTTGATCCTTTGGCATTCTTTCTACCAAGTTCGTCTCGGTCGTCCCTCTTCGTTGTCCCACTAGATCCGTTGGCCTTCTTTGGACCAAGTCCGTCTCGTTCGTCCATCTTCGTCCTCCCATTAGATCCGTTGGCCTTCTTTGGACTAAGTTCGTCTCGTTCGTCCATCTTCGTCCTCGCATTAGATCCGTTGGCCTTCTTTGGACCAAGTTCGTCACGTTCGTCCATCTTCGTCCTCGCATTAGATGCGTTGGCCTTCTTTGGAACAAGTTTGTCACGTTCGTCCATCTTCGTCCTCGCATTAGATCCGTTGGCCTTCTTTGGACCAAGTTCGTCTCGTTCGTCCTTCTTCGTCCTCCCGTTAGATCCGTTGGCTTTCTTTGGACCAAGTTCGTCTCGTTCGTCCATCTTCGTCCTTGCCTTAGATTCGTTGCCCTTCTTTGGACCAAGTTTGTCACGTTCGTCCATCTTCGTCCTCGCATTAGATCCGATGGCCTTCTTTGGACCAAGTTCGTCTCGTTCGTCCATCATCGCGCTTGCATTAGATCCGTTGGCCTTCTTTGGACCAATTTCCTCTCTTTAGTCTCACTTCGTCCTCCCATTTGATCCTTTGGCATTCTTTGTACCAAGTTCGTCTCGTTCGTCCATCTTCGTCGTCCCACTAGATCCGTTGGCCTTCTTTGGACCAAGTTCGTCTCGTTCGTCCATCTTCGTCCTCCCGTTAGATCCGTTGGCCTTCTTTGGACCAAGTTCGTCTTGTTCGTCCATCATCGTGCTTGCATTAGATCCGTTGGCCTTCTTTGGACCAAGTTCGTCTCGTTCGTCCATCATCGTGCTTGCATTAGATCCGTTGGCTTTATTTGGACCAAATTCATCTCTTTAGTCCCACTTCGTCCTCCCATTTGATCCTTTGGCATTCTTTCTACCAAGTTCGTCTCGTTCGTCCCTCTTCGTTGTCCCATTTGATCCGTTGGACTTCTTTGGACCAAGTCCGTCTCGTTCTTCCATCTTCGTCCTCCCATTTGATCCTTTGGCATTCTTTCTACCAAGTTCGTCTCGTTCGTCCATCTTCGTCCCCGCATTAGATCCGTTGGCCTTCTTTGGAACAAGTTTGTCACGTTCGTCCATCTTCATCCTCGCATTAGATCCGTTGGCCTTCTTTGGACCAAGTTCGTCTCGTTCGTCCATCATCGTGCTTGCATTAGATCCGTTGGCCTTCTTTGGACCAAGTTCGTCTCGTTCGTCCTTCTTCGTCCTCCCGTTAGATCCGTTGGCTTTCTTTGGACCAAGTTCGTCTCGTTCGTCCATCTTCGTCCTTGCCTTAGATTCGTTGCCCTTCTTTGGACCAAGTTTGTCACGTTCGTCCATCTTCGTCCTCGCATTAGATCCGATGGCCTTCTTTGGACCAAGTTCGTCTCGTTCGTCCATCATCGCGCTTGCATTAGATCCGTTGGCCTTCTTTGGACCAATTTCCTCTCTTTAGTCTCACTTCGTCCTCCCATTTGATCCTTTGGCATTCTTTGTACCAAGTTCGTCTCGTTCGTCCATCTTCGTCGTCCCACTAGATCCGTTGGCCTTCTTTGGACCAAGTTCGTCTCGTTCGTCCATCTTCGTCCTCCCGTTAGATCCGTTGGCCTTCTTTGGACCAAGTTCGTCTTGTTCGTCCATCATCGTGCTTGCATTAGATCCGTTGGCCTTCTTTGGACCAAGTTCGTCTCGTTCGTCCATCATCGTGCTTGCATTAGATCCGTTGGCTTTATTTGGACCAAGTTCATCTCTTTAGTCCCACTTCGTCCTCCCATTTGATCCTTTGGCATTCTTTCTACCAAGTTCGTCTCGTTCGTCCCTCTTCGTTGTCCCACTAGATCCGTTGGCCTTCTTTGGACCAAGTCCGTCTCGTTCGTCCATCTTCGTCCTCCCATTAGATCCGTTGGCCTTCTTTGGACTAAGTTCGTCTCGTTCGTCCATCTTCGTCCTCGCATTAGATCCGTTGGCCTTCTTTGGACCAAGTTCGTCACGTTCGTCCATCTTCGTCCTCGCATTAGATGCGTTGGCCTTCTTTGGAACAAGTTTGTCACGTTCGTCCATCTTCGTCCTCGCATTAGATCCGTTGGCCTTCTTTGGACCAAGTTCGTCTCGTTCGTCCTTCTTCGTCCTCCCGTTAGATCCGTTGGCTTTCTTTGGACCAAGTTCGTCTCGTTCGTCCATCTTCGTCCTTGCCTTAGATTCGTTGCCCTTCTTTGGACCAAGTTTGTCACGTTCGTCCATCTTCGTCCTCGCATTAGATCCGATGGCCTTCTTTGGACCAAGTTCGTCTCGTTCGTCCATCATCGCGCTTGCATTAGATCCGTTGGCCTTCTTTGGACCAAGTTCATCTCTTTAGTCTCACTTCGTCCTCCCATTTGATCCTTTGGCATTCTTTGTACCAAGTTCATCTCGTTCGTCCATCTTCGTCGTCCCACTAGATCCGTTGGCCTTCTTTGGACCAAGTTCGTCTCGTTCGTCCATCTTCGTCCTCCCGTTAGATCCGTTGGCCTTCTTTGGACCAAGTTCGTCTCGTTCGTCCATCATCGTGCTTGCATTAGATCCGTTGGCCTTCTTTGGACCAAGTTCGTCTCGTTCGTCCTTCTTCGTCCTCCCGTTAGATCCGTTGGCTTTCTTTGGACCAAGTTCGTCTCGTTCGTCCATCTTCGTCCTTGCCTTAGATTCGTTGCCCTTCTTTGGACCAAGTTTGTCACGTTCGTCCATCTTCGTCCTCGCATTAGATCCGATGGCCTTCTTTGGACCAAGTTCGTCTCGTTCGTCCATCATCGCGTTTGCATTAGATCCGTTGGCCTTCTTTGGACCAAGTTCATCTCTTTAGTCCCACTTCGTCCTCCCATTTGATCCTTTGGCATTCTTTCTACCAAGTTCGTCTCGTTCGTCCATCTTCGTCCTCGCATTAGATACGTTGGCCTTCTTTGGAACAAGTTTGTCACGTTCGTCCATCTTCGTCCTCGCATTAGATCCGTTGGCCTTCTTTGGACCAAGTTCGTCTCGTTCGTCCATCATCGTGCTTGCATTAGATCCGTTGGCCTTCTTTGGACCAAGTTCATCTCTTTAGTCCCACTTCGTCCCCCCATTTGATCCTTTGGCATTCTTTGTACCAAGTTCGTCTCGTTCGTCCATCTTCGTCGTCCCACTAGATCCGTTGGCCTTCTTTGGACCAAGTTCGTCTCGTTCGTCCATCTTCGTCCTCCCGTTAGATCCGTTGGCCTTCTTTGCACCAAGTTCGTCTTGTTCGTCCATCATCGTGCTTGCATTAGATCCGTTGGCCTTCTTTGGACCAAGTTCGTCTCGTTCGTCCATCATCGTGCTTGCATTAGATCCGTTGGCTTTATTTGGACCAAGTTCATCTCTTTAGTCCCACTTCGTCCTCCCATTTGATCATTTGGCATTCTTTCTACCAAGTTCGTGTCGTTCGTCCCTCTTCGTTGTCCCATTTGATCCGTTGGCCTTCTTTGGACCAAGTTCATCTCTTTAGTCCCACTTCGTCCTCCCATTTGATCCTTTGGCATTCTTTGTACCAAGTTCGTCTCGTTCGTCCATCTTCGTCGTCCCACTAGATCCGTTGGCCTTCTTTGGACCAAGTTCGTCTCGTTCGTCCATCTTCGTCCTCCCGTTAGATCCGTTGGCCTTCTTTGGACCAAGTTCGTCTTGTTCGTCCATCATCGTGCTTGCATTAGATACGTTGGCCTTCTTTGGACCAAGTTCGTCTCGTTCGTCCATCATCGTGCTTGCATTAGATCCGTTGGCTTTATTTGGACCAAGTTCATCTCTTTAGTCCCACTTCGTCCTCCCATTTGATCATTTGGCATTCTTTCTACCAAGATCGTCTCGTTCGTCCCTCTTCGTTGTCCCATTTGATCCGTTGGCCTTCTTTGGACCAAGTTCATCTCTTTAGTCCCACTTCGTCCTCCTATTTGATCCTTTGGCATTCTTTCTACCAAGTTCGTCTCGTTCGTCCATCTTCGTTGTCCCACTAGATCCGTTGGCCTTCTTTGGACCAAGTTCGTCTCGTTCGTCCATCTTCGTCCTCCCGTTAGATCCGTTGGCCTTCTTTGGACCAAGTTCGTCACGTTCGTCCATCTTCGTCCTCGCATTAGATACGTTGGCCTTCTTTGGAACAAGTTTGTCACGTTCGTCCATCTTCGTCCTCGCATTAGATCCGTTGGCCTTCTTTGGACCAAGTTCGTCTCGTTCGTCCATCATCGTGCTTGCATTAGATCCGTTGGCCTTCTTTGGACCAAGTTCATCTCTTTAGTCCCACTTCGTCCCCCCATTTGATCCTTTGGCATTCTTTGTACCAAGTTCGTCTCGTTCGTCCATCTTCGTCGTCCCACTAGATCCGTTGGCCTTCTTTGGACCAAGTTCGTCTCGTTCGTCCATCTTCGTCCTCCCGTTAGATCCGTTGGCCTTCTTTGCACCAAGTTCGTCTTGTTCGTCCATCATCGTGCTTGCATTAGATCCGTTGGCCTTCTTTGGACCAAGTTCGTCTCGTTCGTCCATCATCGTGCTTGCATTAGATCCGTTGGCTTTATTTGGACCAAGTTCATCTCTTTAGTCCCACTTCGTCCTCCCATTTGATCATTTGGCATTCTTTCTACCAAGTTCGTGTCGTTCGTCCCTCTTCGTTGTCCCATTTGATCCGTTGGCCTTCTTTGGACCAAGTTCATCTCTTTAGTCCCACTTCGTCCTCCCATTTGATCCTTTGGCATTCTTTGTACCAAGTTCGTCTCGTTCGTCCATCTTCGTCGTCCCACTAGATCCGTTGGCCTTCTTTGGACCAAGTTCGTCTCGTTCGTCCATCTTCGTCCTCCCGTTAGATCCGTTGGCCTTCTTTGGACCAAGTTCGTCTGGTTCGTCCATCATCGTGCTTGCATTAGATCCGTTGGCCTTCTTTGGACCAAGTTCGTCTCGTTCGTCCATCATCGTGCTTGCATTAGATCCGTTGGCTTTATTTGGACCAAGTTCATCTCTTTAGTCCCACTTCGTCCTCCCATTTGATCATTTGGCATTCTTTCTACCAAGATCGTCTCGTTCGTCCCTCTTCGTTGTCCCATTTGATCCGTTGGCCTTCTTTGGACCAAGTTCATCTCTTTAGTCCCACTTCGTCCTCCTATTTGATCCTTTGGCATTCTTTCTACCAAGTTCGTCTCGTTCGTCCATCTTCGTCGTCCCACTAGATCCGTTGGCCTTCTTTGGACCAAGTTCGTCTCGTTCGTCCATCTTCGTCCTCCCGTTAGATCCGTTGGCCTTCTTTGGACCAAGTTCGTCACGTTCGTCCATCTTCGTCCTCGCATTAGATACGTTGGCCTTCTTTGGAACAAGTTTGTCACGTTCGTCCATCTTCGTCCTCGCATTAGATCCGTTGGCCTTCTTTGGACCAAGTTCGTCTCGTTCGTCCATCATCGTGCTTGCATTAGATCCGTTGGCCTTCTTTGGACCAAGTTCATCTCTTTAGTCCCACTTCGTCCTCCCATTTGATCCTTTGGCACTCTTTGTACCAAGTTCGTCTCGTTCGTCCATCTTCGTCGTCCCACTAGATCCGTTGGCCTTCTTTGGACCAAGTTCGTCACATTCGTCCATCTTCGTCCTCGCATTAGATACGTTGGCCTTCTTTGGAACAAGTTTGTCACGTTCGTCCATCTTCGTCCTCGCATTAGATCCGTTGGCCTTCTTTGGACCAAGTTCGTCTCGTTCGTCCTTCTTCGTCCTCCCGTTAGATCCGTTGGCTTTCTTTGGACCAAGTTCGTCTCGTTCGACCATCTTCGTCCTCGCATTAGATCCGATGGCCTTCTTTGGACCAAGTTTGTCTCGTTCGTCCATCATCGTGCTTGCATTAGATCCGTTGGCCTTCTTTGGACCAAGTTCGTCTCGTTCGTCCATCATCGTGCTTGCATTAGATCCGTTGGCTTTATTTGGACCAAGTTCATCTCTTTAGTCCCACTTCGTCCTCCCATTTGATCATTTGGCATTCTTTCTACCAAGTTCGTGTCGTTCGTCCCTCTTCGTTGTCCCATTTGATCCGTTGGCCTTCTTTGGACCAAGTTCATCTCTTTAGTCCCACTTCGTCCTCCCATTTGATCATTTGGCATTCTTTCTACCAAGTTCGTGTCGTTCGTCCCTCTTCGTTGTCCCATTTGATCCTTTGGCATTCTTTGTACCAAGTTCGTCTCGTTCGTCCATCTTCGTCGTCCCACTAGATCCGTTGGCCTTCTTTGGACCAAGTTCGTCTCGTTCGTCCATCTTCGTCCTCCCGTTAGATCCGTTGGCTTTCTTTGGACCAAGTTTGTCACGTTCGTCCATCTTCGTCCTCGCATTAGATCCGATGGCCTTCTTTGGACCAAGTTTGTCTCGTTCGTCCATCATCGCGCTTGCATTAGATCCGTTGGCCTTCTTTTGACCAATTTCATCTCTTTAGTCTCACTTCGTCCTCCCATTTGATCCTTTGGCATTCTTTGTACCAAGTTCGTCTCGTTCGTCCATCTTCGTCGTCCCACTAGATCCGTTGGCCTTCTTTGGACCAAGTTCGTCTCGTTCGTCCATCTTCGTCCTCCCGTTAGATCCGTTGGCCTTCTTTGGACCAAGTTTGTCTTGTTCGTCCATCATCGTGCTTGCATTAGATCCGTTGGCCTTCTTTGGACCAAGTTCGTCTTGTTCGTCCATCATCGTGCTTGCATTAGATCCGTTGGCCTTCTTTGGACCAAGTTCGTCTCGTTCGTCCATCATCGTGCTTGCATTAGATCCGTTGGCTTTATTTGGACCAAGTTCATCTCTTTAGTCCCACTTCGTCCTCCCATTTGATCATTTGGCATTCTTTTTACCAAGTTCGTGTCGTTCGTCCCTCTTCGTTGTCCCATTTGATCCTTTGGCATTCTTTGTACCAAGTTCGTCTCGTTCGTCCATCTTCGTCGTCCCACTAGATCCGTTGGCCTTCTTTGGACCAAGTTCGTCTCGTTCGTCCATCTTCGTCCTCCCGTTAGATCCGTTGGCTTTCTTTGGACCAAGTTTGTCACGTTCGTCCATCTTCGTCCTCGCATTAGATCCGATGGCCTTCTTTGGACCAAGTTCGTCTCGTTCGTCCATCATCGCGCTTGCATTAGATCCGTTGGCCTTCTTTGGACCAAGTTCATCTCTTTAGTCCCACTTCGTCCTCCCATTTGATCCTTTGGCATTCTTTCTACCAAGTTCGTCTCGTTCGTCCCTCTTCGTTGTCCCACTAGATCCGTTGGCCTTCTTTGGACCGAGTCCGTCTCGTTCGTCCATCTTCGTCCTCCCATTAGATCCGTTGGCCTTCTTTGGATCAAGTTCGTCACGTTCGTCCATCTTCGTCCTCGCATTAGATCCGTTGGCCTTCTTTGGACCAAGTTCGTCACATTCGTCCATCTTCGTCCTCGCATTAGATACGTTGGCCTTCTTTGGAACAAGTTTGTCACGTTCGTCCATCTTCGTCCTCGCATTAGATCCGTTGGCCTTCTTTGGACCAAGTTCGTCTCGTTCGTCCTTCTTCGTCCTCCCGTTAGATCCGTTGGCTTTCTTTGGACCAAGTTCGTCTCGTTCGTCCATCTTCGTCCTCGCATTAGATCCGATGGCCTTCTTTGGACCAAGTTTGTCTCGTTCGTCCATCATCGCGCTTGCATTAGATCCGTTGGCCTTCTTTTGACCAATTTCATCTCTTTAGTCTCACTTCGTCCTCCCATTTGATCCTTTGGCATTCTTTGTACCAAGTTCGTCTCGTTCGTCCATCTTCGTCGTCCCACTAGATCCGTTGGCCTTCTTTGGACCAAGTTCGTCTCGTTCGTCCATCTTCGTCCTCCCGTTAGATCCGTTGGCCTTCTTTGGACCAAGTTTGTCTTGTTCGTCCATCATCGTGCTTGCATTAGATCCGTTGGCCTTCTTTGGACCAAGTTCGTCTTGTTCGTCCATCATCGTGCTTGCATTAGATCCGTTGGCCTTCTTTGGACCAAGTTCGTCTCGTTCGTCCATCATCGTGCTTGCATTAGATCCGTTGGCTTTATTTGGACCAAGTTCATCTCTTTAGTCCCACTTCGTCCTCCCATTTGATCATTTGGCATTCTTTTTACCAAGTTCGTGTCGTTCGTCCCTCTTCGTTGTCCCATTTGATCCGTTGGCCTTCTTTGGACCAAGTTCATCTCTTTAGTCCCACTTCGTCCTCCCATTTGATCATTTGGCATTCTTTCTACCAAGTTCGTGTCGTTCGTCCCTCTTCGTTGTCCCATTTGATCCTTTGGCATTCTTTGTACCAAGTTCGTCTCGTTCGTCCATCTTCGTCGTCCCACTAGATCCGTTGGCCTTCTTTGGACCAAGTTCGTCTCGTTCGTCCATCTTCGTCCTCCCGTTAGATCCGTTGGCTTTCTTTGGACCAAGTTTGTCACGTTCGTCCATCTTCGTCCTCGCATTAGATCCGATGGCCTTCTTTGGACCAAGTTCGTCTCGTTCGTCCATCATCGCGCTTGCATTAGATCCGTTGGCCTTCTTTGGACCAAGTTCATCTCTTTAGTCCCACTTCGTCCTCCCATTTGATCCTTTGGCATTCTTTCTACCAAGTTCGTCTCGTTCGTCCCTCTTCGTTGTCCCACTAGATCCGTTGGCCTTCTTTGGACCAAGTTCATCTCTTTAGTCCCACTTCGTCCTCCCATTTGATCATTTGGCATTCTTTCTACCAAGTTCATCTCTTTAGTCCCACTTCGTCCTCCCATTTGATCATTTGGCATTCTTTCTACCAAGTTCGTGTCGTTCGTCCCTCTTCGTTGTCCCATTTGATCCTTTGGCATTCTTTGTACCAAGTTCGTCTCGTTCGTCCATCTTCGTCGTCCCACTAGATCCGTTGGCCTTCTTTGGACCAAGTTCGTCTCGTTCGTCCATCTTCGTCCTCCCGTTAGATCCGTTGGCCTTCTTTGGACCAAGTTCGTCTTGTTCGTCCATCATCGTGCTTGCATTAGATCCGCTGGCCTTCTTTGGACCAAGTTCGTCTTGTTCGTCCATCATCGTGCTTGCATTAGATCCGTTGGCCTTCTTTGGACCAAGTTCGTCTCGTTCGTTCATCATCGTGCTTGCATTAGATCCGTTGGCTTTATTTGGACCAAGTTCATCTCTTTAGTCCCACTTCGTCCTCCCATTTGATCATTTGGCATTCTTTCTACCAAGTTCGTGTCGTTCGTCCCTCTTCGCTGTCCCATTTGATCCGTTGGCCTTCTTTGGACCAAGTTCATCTCTTTAGTCCCACTTCGTCCTCCCATTTGATCATTTGGCATTCTTTCTACCAAGTTCGTGTCGTTCGTCCCTCTTCGTTGTCCCATTTGATCCTTTGGCATTCTTTGTACCATGTTCGTCTCGTTCGTCCATCTTCGTCGTCCCACTAGATCCGTTGGCCTTCTTTGGACCAAGTTCGTCTCGTTCGTCCATCTTCGTCCTCCCGTTAGATCCGTTGGCTTTCTTTGGACCAAGTTTGTCACGTTCGTCCATCTTCGTCCTCGCATTAGATCCGATGGCCTTCTTCGGACCAAGTTCGTCTCGTTCGTCCATCATCGCGCTTGCATTAGATCCGTTGGCCTTCTTTGGACCAATTTCATCTCTTTAGTCTCACTTCGTCCTCCCATTTGATCCTTTGGCATTCTTTCTACCAAGTTCGTGTCGTTCGTCCCTCTTCGTTGTCCCATTTGATCCGTTGGCCTTCTTTGGACCAAGTTCATCTCTTTAGTCCCACTTCGTCCTCCCATTTGATCATTTGGCATTCTTTCTACCAAGTTCATCTCTTTAGTCCCACTTCGTCCTCCCATTTGATCATTTGGCATTCTTTCTACCAAGTTCGTGTCGTTCGTCCCTCTTCGTTGTCCCATTTGATCCTTTGGCATTCTTTGTACCAAGTTCGTCTCGTTCGTCCATCTTCGTCGTCCCACTAGATCCGTTGGCCTTCTTTGGACCAAGTTCGTCTCGTTCGTCCATCTTCGTCCTCCCGTTAGATCCGTTGGCTTTCTTTGGACCAAATTTGTCACGTTCGTCCATCTTCGTCCTCGCATTAGATCCGATGGCCTTCTTTGGACCAAGTTCGTCTCGTTCGTCCATCATCGCGCTTGCATTAGATCCGTTGGCCTTCTTTGGACCAAGTTCATCTCTTTAGTCTCACTTCGTCCTCCCATTTGATCCTTTGGCATTCTTTGTACCAAGTTCGTCTCGTTCGTCCATCTTCGTCCTCGCATTAGATCCGTTGGCCTTCTTTGGACCAAGTTCGTCACGTTCGTCCATCTTCGTCCTCGCATTAGATCCGTTGGCCTTCTTTGGACCAAGTTCGTCTCGTTCGTCCTTCTTCGTCCTCCCGTTAGATCCGTTGGCTTTCTTTGGACCAAGTTCGTCTCGTTCGTCCATCTTCGTCCTTGCCTTAGATTCGTTGCCCTTCTTTGGACCAAGTTTGTCACGTTCGTCCATCTTCGTCCTCGCATTAGATCCGATGGCCTTCTTTGGACCAAGTTCGTCTCGTTCGTCCGTCATCGCGCTTGCATTAGATCCGTTGGCCTTCTTTGGACCAAGTTCATCTCTTTAGTCTCACTTCGTCCTCCCATTTGATCCTTTGGCATTCTTTGTACCAAGTTCATCTCGTTCGTCCATCTTCGTCGTCCCACTAGATCCGTTGGCCTTCTTTGGACCAAGTTCATCTCGTTCGTCCATCTTCGTCCTCCCGTTAGATCCGTTGGCCTTCTTTGGACCAAGTTCGTCTCGTTCGTCCATCATCGTGCTTGCATTAGATCCTTTGGCTTTATTTGGACCAAGTTCATCTCTTTAGTCCCACTTCGTCCTCCCATTTGATCATTTGGCATTCTTTCTACCAAGATCGTCTCGTTCGTCCCTCTTCGTTGTCCCATTTGATCCGTTGGCATTCTTTGGACCAAGTTCATCTCTTTAGTCCCACTTCGTCCTCCCATTTGATCCTTTGGCATTCTTTCTACCAAGTTCATCTCGTTCGTCCATCTTCGTCCTCACATTAGATACGTTGGCCTTCTTTGGAACAAGTTTGTCACGTTCGTCCATCTTCGTCCTCGCATTAGATCCGTTGGCCTTCTTTGGACCAAGTTCGTCTCGTTCGTCCATCATCGTGCTTGCATTAGATCCGTTGGCCTTCTTTGGACCAAGTTCTTCTCTTTAGTCCCACTTCGTCCCCCCATTTGATCCTTTGGCATTCTTTGTACCAAGTTCGTCTCGTTCGTCCATCTTCGTCGTCCCACTAGATCCGTTGGCCTTCTTTGGACCAAGTTCGTCTCGTTCGTCCATCTTCGTCCTCCCGTTAGATCCGTTGGCCTTCTTTGCACCAAGTTCGTCTTGTTCGTCCATCATCGTGCTTGCATTAGATCCGTTGGCCTTCTTTGGACCAAGTTCGTCTCGTTCGTCCATCATCGTGCTTGCATTAGATCCGTTGGCTTTATTTGGACCAAGTTCATCTCTTTAGTCCCACTTCGTCCTCCCATTTGATCATTTGGCATTCTTTCTACCAAGTTCGTGTCGTTCGTCCCTCTTCGTTGTCCCATTTGATCCGTTGGCCTTCTTTGGACCAAGTTCATCTCTTTAGTCCCACTTCGTCCTCCCATTTGATCCTTTGGCATTCTTTGTACCAAGTTCGTCTCGTTCGTCCATCTTCGTCGTCCCACTAGATCCGTTGGCCTTCTTTGGACCAAGTTCGTCTCGTTCGTCCATCTTCGTCCTCCCGTTAGATCCGTTGGCCTTCTTTGGACCAAGTTCGTCTTGTTCGTCCATCATCGTGTTTGCATTAGATCCGTTGGCCTTCTTTGGACCAAGTTCGTCTCGTTCGTCCATCATCGTGCTTGCATTAGATCCGTTGGCTTTATTTGGACCAAGTTCATCTCTTTAGTCCCACTTCGTCCTCCCATTTGATCCTTTGGCATTCTTTCTACCAAGTTCGTCTCGTTCGTCCCTCTTCGTTGTCCCATTTGATCTGTTGGCCTTCTTTGGACCAAGTTCATCTCTTTAGTCCCACTTCGTCCTCCCATTTGATCCTTTGGCATTCTTTCTACCAAGTTCGTCTCGTTCGTCCATCTTCGTCGTCCCACTAGATCCGTTGGCCTTCTTTGGACCAAGTTCGTCTCGTTCGTCCATCTTCGTCCTCCCGTTAGATCCGTTGGCCTTCTTTGGACCAAGTTCGTCACGTTCGTCCATCTTCGTCCTCGCATTAGATACGTTGGCCTTCTTTGGAACAAGTTTGTCACGTTCGTCCATCTTCGTCCTCGCATTAGATCCGTTGGCCTTCTTTGGACCAAGTTCGTCTCGTTCGTCCATCATCGTGCTTGCATTAGATCCGTTGTCCTTCTTTGGACCAAGTTCATCTCTTTAGTCCCACTTCGTCCTCCCATTTGATCCTTTGGCACTCTTTGTACCATGTTCGTCTCGTTCGTCCATCTTCGTCGTCCCACTAGATCCGTTGGCCTTCTTTGGACCAAGTTCGTCTCGTTCGTCCATCTTCGTCCTCCCGTTAGATCCGTTGGCCTTCTTTGGACCAAGTTCGTCTTGTTCGTCCATCATCGTGCTTGCATTAGATCCGCTGGCCTTCTTTGGACCAAGTTCGTCTTGTTCGTCCATCATCGTGCTTGCATTAGATCCGTTGGCCTTCTTTGGACCAAGTTCGTCTCGTTCGTTCATCATCGTGCTTGCATTAGATCCGTTGGCTTTATTTGGACCAAGTTCATCTCTTTAGTCCCACTTCGTCCTCCCATTTGATCATTTGGCATTCTTTCTACCAAGTTCGTGTCGTTCGTCCCTCTTCGCTGTCCCATTTGATCCGTTGGCCTTCTTTGGACCAAGTTCATCTCTTTAGTCCCACTTCGTCCTCCCATTTGATCATTTGGCATTCTTTCTACCAAGTTCGTGTCGTTCGTCCCTCTTCGTTGTCCCATTTGATCCTTTGGCATTCTTTGTACCATGTTCGTCTCGTTCGTCCATCTTCGTCGTCCCACTAGATCCGTTGGCCTTCTTTGGACCAAGTTCGTCTCGTTCGTCCATCTTCGTCCTCCCGTTAGATCCGTTGGCTTTCTTTGGACCAAGTTTGTCACGTTCGTCCATCTTCGTCCTCGCATTAGATCCGATGGCCTTCTTCGGACCAAGTTCGTCTCGTTCGTCCATCATCGCGCTTGCATTAGATCCGTTGGCCTTCTTTGGACCAATTTCATCTCTTTAGTCTCACTTCGTCCTCCCATTTGATCCTTTGGCATTCTTTCTACCAAGTTCGTGTCGTTCGTCCCTCTTCGTTGTCCCATTTGATCCGTTGGCCTTCTTTGGACCAAGTTCATCTCTTTAGTCCCACTTCGTCCTCCCATTTGATCATTTGGCATTCTTTCTACCAAGTTCATCTCTTTAGTCCCACTTCGTCCTCCCATTTGATCATTTGGCATTCTTTCTACCAAGTTCGTGTCGTTCGTCCCTCTTCGTTGTCCCATTTGATCCTTTGGCATTCTTTGTACCAAGTTCGTCTCGTTCGTCCATCTTCGTCGTCCCACTAGATCCGTTGGCCTTCTTTGGACCAAGTTCGTCTCGTTCGTCCATCTTCGTCCTCCCGTTAGATCCGTTGGCTTTCTTTGGACCAAGTTTGTCACGTTCGTCCATCTTCGTCCTCGCATTAGATCCGATGGCCTTCTTTGGACCAAGTTCGTCTCGTTCGTCCATCATCGCGCTTGCATTAGATCCGTTGGCCTTCTTTGGACCAAGTTCATCTCTTTAGTCTCACTTCGTCCTCCCATTTGATCCTTTGGCATTCTTTGTACCAAGTTCGTCTCGTTCGTCCATCTTCGTCGTCCAACTAGATCCGTTGGCCTTCTTTGGACCAAGTTCGTCTCGTTCGTCCATCTTCGTCCTCCCGTTAGATCCGTTGGCCTTCTTTGGACCAAGTTCGTCTTGTTCGACCATCATCGTGCTTGCATTAGATCCGTTGGCCTTCTTTGGACCAAGTTCGTCTCGTTCGTCCATCATCGTGCTTGCATTAGATCCGTTGGCTTTATTTGGACCAAGTTCATCTCTTTAGTCCCACTTAGTCCTCCCATTTGATCATTTGGCATTCTTTCTACCAAGATCATCTCGTTCGTCCCTCTTCGTTGTCCCATTTGATCCGTTGGCCTTCTTTGGACCAAGTTCATCTCTTTAGTCCCACTTCGTCCTCCCATTTGATCCTTTGGCATTCTTTCTACCAAGTTCGTCTCGTTCGTCCATCTTCGTCGTCCCACTAGATCCGTTGGCCTTCTTTGGACCAAGTTCGTCTCGTTCGTCCATCTTCGTCCTCCCGTTAGATCCGTTGGCCTTCTTTGGACCAAGTTAGTCACGTTCGTCCATCTTCGTCCTCGCATTAGATACGTTGGCCTTCTTTGGAACAAGTTTGTCACGTTCGTCCATCTTCGTCCTCGCATTAGATTCGTTGGCCTTCTTTGGACCAAGTTCGTCTCGTTCGTCCATCATCGTGCTTGCATTAGATCCGTTGGCCATCTTTGGACCAAGTTCGTCTCGTTCGTCCATCATCGTGCTTGCATTAGATCCGTTGGCCTTCTTTGGACCAAGTTCATCTCTTTAGTCCCACTTCGTCCTCCCATTTGATCCTTTGGCATTCTTTCTACCAAGTTCGTCTCGTTCGTCCATCTTCGTCGTCCCACTAGATCCGTTGGCCTTCTTTGGACTAAGTTCGTCTCGTTCGTCCATCTTCGTCCTCCCGTTAGATCCGTTGGCCTTCTTTGGACCAAGTTCGTCACGTTCGTCCATCTTCGTCCTCGCATTAGATACGTTGGCCTTCTTTGGACCAAGTTCGTCTCGTTCGTCCATCATCGTGCTTGCATTAGATCCGTTGGCCATCTTTGGACCAAGTTCATCTCTTTAGTCCCACTTCGTCCTCCCATTTGATCCTTTGGCATTCTTTGTACCAAGTTCGTCTCGTTCGTCCATCTTCGTCGTCCCACTAGATCCGTTGGCTTTCTTTGGACCAAGTTCGTCTCGTTCGTCCATCTTCGTCCTCCCGTTAGATCCGTTGGCCTTCTTTGGACCAAGTTCGTCACGTTCGTCCATCTTCGTCCTCGCATTAGATACGTTGGCCTTCTTTGGAACAAGTTTGTCACGTTCTTCCATCTTCGTCCTCGCATTAGATCCGTTGGCCTTCTTTGGACCAAGTTCGTCTCGTTCGTCCATCATCGTGCTTGCATTAGATCCGTTGGCCTTCTTTGGACCAAGTTCGTCTCGTTCGTCCATCATCGTGCTTGCATTAGATCCGTTGGCCTTCTTTGGACCAAGTTCATCTCTTTAGTCCCACTTCGTCCTCCCATTTGATCCTTTGGCATTCTTTCTACCAAGTTCGTCTCGTTCGTCCATCTTCGTCGTCCCACTAGATCCGTTGGCCTTCTTTGGACCAAGTTCGTCTCGTTCGTCCATCTTCGTCCTCCCGTTAGATCCGTTGGCCTTCTTTGGACCAAGTTCGTCACGTTCGTCCATCTTCGTCCTCGCATTAGATACGTTGGCCTTCTTTGGACCAAGTTCGTCTCGTTCGTCCATCATCGTGCTTGCATTAGATCCGTTGGCCTTCTTTGGACCAAGTTCGTCTCGTTCGTCCATCATTGTGCTTGCATTAGATCCGTTGGCCTTCTTTGGACCAAGTTCATCTCTTTAGTCCCACTTCGTCCTCCCATTTGATCATTTGGCATTCTTTCTACCAAGTTCGTGTCGTTCGTCCCTCTTCGCTGTCCCATTTGATCCGTTGGCCTTCTTTGGACCAAGTTCATCTCTTTAGTCCCACTTCGTCCTCCCATTTGATCATTTGGCATTCTTTCTACCAAGTTCGTGTCGTTCGTCCCTCTTCGTTGTCCCATTTGATCCTTTGGCATTCTTTGTACCATGTTCGTCTCGTTCGTCCATCTTCGTCGTCCCACTAGATCCGTTGGCCTTCTTTGGACCAAGTTCGTCTCGTTCGTCCATCTTCGTCCTCCCGTTAGATCCGTTGGCTTTCTTTGGACCAAGTTTGTCACGTTCGTCCATCTTCGTCCTCGCATTAGATCCGATGGCCTTCTTCGGACCAAGTTCGTCTCGTTCGTCCATCATCGCGCTTGCATTAGATCCGTTGGCCTTCTTTGGACCAATTTCATCTCTTTAGTCTCACTTCGTCCTCCCATTTGATCCTTTGGCATTCTTTCTACCAAGTTCGTGTCGTTCGTCCCTCTTCGTTGTCCCATTTGATCCGTTGGCCTTCTTTGGACCAAGTTCATCTCTTTAGTCCCACTTCGTCCTCCCATTTGATCATTTGGCATTCTTTCTACCAAGTTCATCTCTTTAGTCCCACTTCGTCCTCCCATTTGATCATTTGGCATTCTTTCTACCAAGTTCGTGTCGTTCGTCCCTCTTCGTTGTCCCATTTGATCCTTTGGCATTCTTTGTACCAAGTTCGTCTCGTTCGTCCATCTTCGTCGTCCCACTAGATCCGTTGGCCTTCTTTGGACCAAGTTCGTCTCGTTCGTCCATCTTCGTCCTCCCGTTAGATCCGTTGGCTTTCTTTGGACCAAGTTTGTCACGTTCGTCCATCTTCGTCCTCGCATTAGATCCGATGGCCTTCTTTGGACCAAGTTCGTCTCGTTCGTCCATCATCGCGCTTGCATTAGATCCGTTGGCCTTCTTTGGACCAAGTTCATCTCTTTAGTCTCACTTCGTCCTCCCATTTGATCCTTTGGCATTCTTTGTACCAAGTTCGTCTCGTTCGTCCATCTTCGTCGTCCAACTAGATCCGTTGGCCTTCTTTGGACCAAGTTCGTCTCGTTCGTCCATCTTCGTCCTCCCGTTAGATCCGTTGGCCTTCTTTGGACCAAGTTCGTCTGGTTCGACCATCATCGTGCTTGCATTAGATCCGTTGGCCTTCTTTGGACCAAGTTCGTCTCGTTCGTCCATCATCGTGCTTGCATTAGATCCGTTGGCTTTATTTGGACCAAGTTCATCTCTTTAGTCCCACTTAGTCCTCCCATTTGATCATTTGGCATTCTTTCTACCAAGATCATCTCGTTCGTCCCTCTTCGTGGTCCCATTTGATCCGTTGGCCTTCTTTGGACCAAGTTCATCTCTTTAGTCCCACTTCGTCCTCCCATTTGATCCTTTGGCATTCTTTCTACCAAGTTCGTCTCGTTCGTCCATCTTCGTCGTCCCACTAGATCCGTTGGCCTTCTTTGGACCAAGTTCGTCTCGTTCGTCCATCTTCGTCCTCCCGTTAGATCCGTTGGCCTTCTTTGGACCAAGTTAGTCACGTTCGTCCATCTTCGTCCTCGCATTAGATACGTTGGCCTTCTTTGGAACAAGTTTGTCACGTTCGTCCATCTTCGTCCTCGCATTAGATCCGTTGGCCTTCTTTGGACCAAGTTCGTCTCGTTCGTCCATCATCGTGCTTGCATTAGATCCGTTGGCCATCTTTGGACCAAGTTCGTCTCGTTCGTCCATCATCGTGCTTGCATTAGATCCGTTGGCCTTCTTTGGACCAAGTTCATCTCTTTAGTCCCACTTCGTCCTCCCATTTGATCCTTTGGCATTCTTTCTACCAAGTTCGTCTCGTTCGTCCATCTTCGTCGTCCCACTAGATCCGTTGGCCTTCTTTGGACCAAGTTCGTCTCGTTCGTCCATCTTCGTCCTCCCGTTAGATCCGTTGGCCTTCTTTGGACCAAGTTCGTCACGTTCGTCCATCTTCGTCCTCGCATTAGATACGTTGGCCTTCTTTGGACCAAGTTCGTCTCGTTCGTCCATCATCGTGCTTGCATTAGATCCGTTGGCCATCTTTGGACCAAGTTCATCTCTTTAGTCCCACTTCGTCCTCCCATTTGATCCTTTGGCATTCTTTGTACCAATTTCGTCTCGTTCGTCCATCTTCGTCGTCCCACTAGATCCGTTGGCTTTCTTTGGACCAAGTTCGTCTCGTTCGTCCATCTTCGTCCTCCCGTTAGATCCGTTGGCCTTCTTTGGACCAAGTTCGTCACGTTCGTCCATCTTCGTCCTCGCATTAGATACGTTGGCCTTCTTTGGAACAAGTTTGTCACGTTCTTCCATCTTCGTCCTCGCATTAGATCCGTTGGCCTTCTTTGGACCAAGTTCGTCTCGTTCGTCCATCATCGTGCTTGCATTAGATCCGTTGGCCTTCTTTGGACCAAGTTCGTCTCGTTCGTCCATCATCGTGCTTGCATTAGATCCGTTGGCCTTCTTTGGACCAAGTTCATCTCTTTAGTCCCACTTCGTCCTCCCATTTGATCCTTTGGCATTCTTTCTACCAAGTTCGTCTCGTTCGTCCATCTTCGTCGTCCCACTAGATCCGTTGGCCTTCTTTGGACCAAGTTCGTCTCGTTCGTCCATCTTCGTCCTCCCGTTAGATCCGTTGGCCTTCTTTGGACCAAGTTCGTCACGTTCGTCCATCTTCGTCCTCGCATTAGATACGTTGGCCTTCTTTGGACCAAGTTCGTTTCGTTCGTCCATCATCGTGCTTGCATTAGATCCGTTGGCCTTCTTTGGACCAAGTTCGTCTCGTTCGTCCATCATCGTGCTTGCATTAGATCCGTTGGCCTTCTTTGGACCAAGTTCATCTCTTTAGTCCCACTTCGTCCTCCCATTTGATCCTTTGGCATTCTTTCTACCAAGTTCGTCTCGTTCGTCCATCTTCGTCGTCCCACTAGATCCGTTGGCCTTCTTTGGACCAAGTTCGTCTCGTTCGTCCATCTTCGTCCTCCCGTTAGATCCGTTGGCCTTCTTTGGACCAAGTTCGTCACGTTCGTCCATCTTCGTCCTCGCATTAGATACGTTGGCCTTCTTTGGACCAAGTTCGTCTCGTTCGTCCATCATCGTGCTTGCATTAGATCCGTTGGCCTTCTTTGGACCAAGTTCATCTCTTTAGTCCCACTTCGTCCTCCCATTTGATCCTTTGGCATTCTTTGTACCAAGTTTGTCTCGTTCGTCCATCTTCGTCGTCCCACTAGATCCGTTGGCTTTCTTTGGACCAAGTTCGTCTCGTTCGTCCATCTTCGTCCTCCCGTTAGATCCGTTGGCCTTCTTTGGACCAAGTTCGTCACGTTCGTCCATCTTCGTCCTCGCATTAGATACGTTGGCCTTCTTTGGAACAAGTTTGTCACGTTCGTCCATCTTCGTCCTCGCATTAGATCCGTTGGCCTTCTTTGGACCAAGTTCGTCTCGTTCGTCCATCATCGTGCTTGCAGTAGATCCGTTGGCATTCTTTGGACCAAGTTCGTCTCGTTCGTCCATCATCGTGCTTGCATTAGATCCGTTGGCCTTCTTTGGACCAAGTTCATCTCTTTAGTCCCACTTCGTCCTCCCATTTGATCCTTTGGCATTCTTTCTACCAAGTTCGTCTCGTTCGTCCATCTTCGTCGTCCCACTAGATCCGTTGGCCTTCTTTGGACCAAGTTCGTCTCGTTCGTCCATCTTCGTCCTCCCGTTAGATCCGTTGGCCTTCTTTGGACCAAGTTCGTCACGTTCGTCCATCTTCGTCCTCGCATTAGATACGTTGGCCTTCTTTGGACCAAGTTCGTCTCGTTCGTCCATCATCGTGCTTGCATTAGATCCGTTGGCCTTCTTTGGACCAAGTTCGTCTCGTTCGTCCATCATCGTGCTTGCATTAGATCCGTTGGCCTTCTTTGGACCAAGTTCATCTCTTTAGTCCCACTTCGTCCTCCCATTTGATCCTTTGGCATTCTTTCTACCAAGTTCGTCTCGTTCGTCCATCTTCGTCGTCCCACTAGATCCGTTGGCCTTCTTTGGACCAAGTTCGTCTCGTTCGTCCATCTTCGTCCTCCCGTTAGATCCGTTGGCCTTCTTTGGACCAAGTTCGTCACGTTCGTCCATCTTCGTCCTCGCATTAGATACGTTGGCCTTCTTTGGACCAAGTTCGTCTCGTTCGTCCATCATCGTGCTTGCATTAGATCCGTTGGCCTTCTTTGGACCAAGTTCATCTCTTTAGTCCCACTTCGTCCTCCCATTTGATCCTTTGGCATTCTTTGTACCAAGTTCGTCTCGTTCGTCCATCTTCGTCGTCCCACTAGATCCGTTGGCTTTCTTTGGACCAAGTTCGTCTCGTTCGTCCATCTTCGTCCTCCCGTTAGATCCGTTGGCCTTCTTTGGACCAAGTTCGTCACGTTCGTCCATCTTCGTCCTCGCATTAGATACGTTGGCCTTCTTTGGAACAAGTTTGTCACGTTCGTCCATCTTCGTCCTCGCATTAGATCCGTTGGCCTTCTTTGGACCAAGTTCGTCTCGTTCGTCCATCATCGTGCTTGCATTAGATCCGTTGGCATTCTTTGGACCAAGTTCGTCTCGTTCGTCCATCATCGTGCTTGCATTAGATCCGTTGGCCTTCTTTGGACCAAGTTCATCTCTTTAGTCCCACTTCGTCCTCCCATTTGATCCTTTGGCATTCTTTCTACCAAGTTCGTCTCGTTCGTCCATCTTCGTCGTCCCACTAGATCCGTTGGCCTTCTTTGGACCAAGTTCGTCTCGTTCGTCCATCTTCGTCCTCCCGTTAGATCCGTTGGCCTTCTTTGGACCAAGTTCGTCACGTTCGTCCATCTTCGTCCTCGCATTAGATCCGTTGGCCTTCTTTGGACCAAGTTCGTCTCGTTCGTCCATCATCGTGCTTGCATTAGATCCGTTGGCCTTCTTTGGACCAAGTTCATCTCTTTAGTCCCTCTTCGTCCTCCCATTTGATCCTTTGGCATTCTTTGTACCAAGTTCGTCTCGTTCGTCCATCTTCGTCGTCCCACTAGATCCGTTGGCCTTCTTTGGACCAAGTTCGTCTCGTTCGTCCATCTTCGTCCTCCCGTTAGATCCGTTGGCCTTCTTTGGACCAAGTTCGTCACGTTCGTCCATCTTCGTCCTCGCATTAGATACATTGGCCTTCTTTGGAACAAGTTTGTCACGTTCGTCCATCTTCGTCCACGCATTAGATCCGTTGGCCTTCTTTGGACCAAGTTCGTCTCGTTCGTCCATCATCGTGCTTGCATTAGATCCGTTGGCCTTCTTTGGACCAAGTTCGTCTCGTTCGTCCATCATCGTGCTTGCATTAGATCCGTTGGCCTTCTTTGGACCAAGTTCATCTCTTTAGTCCCACTTCGTCCTCCCATTTGATCCTTTGGCGTTCTTTCTACCAAGTTCGTCTCGTTCGTCCATCTTCGTCGTCCCACTTGATCCGTTGGCCTTCTTTGGACCAAGTTCGTCTCGTTCGTCCATCTTCGTCCTCCCGTTAGATCCGTTGGCCTTCTTTGGAACAAGTTTGTCACGTTCGTCCATCTTCGTCCACGCATTAGATCCGTTGGCCTTCTTTGGACCAAGTTCGTCACGTTCGTCCATCTTCGTCCTCGCATTAGATACGTTGGCCTTCTTTGGACCAAGTTCGTCTCGTTCGTCCATCATCGTGCTTGCATTAGATCCGTTGGCCTTCTTTGGACCAAGTTCATCTCTTTAGTCCCTCTTCGTCCTCCCATTTGATCCTTTGGCATTCTTTGTACCAAGTTCGTCTCGTTCGTCCATCTTCGTCGTCCCACTAGATCCGTTGGCCTTCTTTGGACCAAGTTCGTCTCGTTCGTCCATCTTCGTCCTCCCGTTAGATCCGTTGGCCTTCTTTGGACCAAGTTCGTCACGTTCGTCCATCTTCGTCCTCGCATTAGATACGTTGGCCTTCTTTGGAACAAGTTTGTCACGTTCGTCCATCTTCGTCCACGCATTAGATCCGTTGGCCTTCTTTGGACCAAGTTCGTCTCGTTCGTCCATCATCGTGCTTGCATTAGATCCGTTGGCCTTCTTTGGACCAAGTTCGTCTCGTTCGTCCATCATCGTGCTTGCATTAGATCCGTTGGCCTTCTTTGGACCAAGTTCATCTCTTTAGTCCCACTTCGTCCTCCCATTTGATCCTTTGGCGTTCTTTCTACCAAGTTCGTCTCGTTCGTCCATCTTCGTCGTCCCACTAGATCCGTTGGCCTTCTTTGGACCAAGTTCGTCTCGTTCGTCCATCTTCGTCCTCCCGTTAGATCCGTTGGCCTTCTTTGGACCAAGTTCGTCACGTTCGTCCATCTTCGTCCTCGCATTAGATACGTTGGCCTTCCTTGGACCAAGTTCGTCTCGTTCGTCCATCATCGTGCTTGCATTAGATCCGTTGGCCTTCTTTGGACCAAGTTCATCTCTTTAGTCCCACTTCGTCCTCCCATTTGATCCTTTGGCGTTCTTTCTACCAAGTTCGTCTCGTTCGTCCATCTTCGTCGTCCCACTAGATCCGTTGGCCTTCTTTGGACCAAGTTCGTCTCGTTCGTCCATCTTCGTCCTCCCGTTAGATCCGTTGGCCTTCTTTGGACCAAGTTCGTCACGTTCGTCCATCTTCGTCCTCGCATTAGATACGTTGGCCTTCCTTGGACCAAGTTCGTCTCGTTCGTCCATCATCGTGCTTGCATTAGATCCGTTGGCCTTCTTTGGACCAAGTTCATCTCTTTAGTCCCACTTCGTCCTCCCGTTAGATCCGTTGGCCTTCTTTGGACCAAGTTCGTCTTGTTCGTCCATCATCGTGCTTGCATTAGATCCGTTGGCCTTCTTTGGACCAAGTTCGTCTTGTTCGTCCATCATCGTGCTTGCATTAGATCCGTTGGCCTTCTTTGGACCAAGTTCGTCTCGTTCGTCCATCATCGTGCTTGCATTAGATCCGTTGGCTTTATTTGGACCAAGTTCATCTCTTTAGTCCCACTTCATCCTCCCATTTGATCATTTGGCATTCTTTCTACCAAGTTCGTGTCGTTCGTCCCTCTTCGTTGTCCCATTTGATCCGTTGGCCTTCTTTGGACCAAGTTCATCTCTTTAGTCCTACTTCGTCCTCCCATTTGATCATTTGGCATTCTTTCTACCAAGTTCGTGTCGTTCGTCCCTCTTCGTTGTCCCATTTGATCCTTTGGCATTCTTTGTACCAAGTTCGTCTCGTTCGTCCATCTTCGTCGTCCCACTAGATCCGTTGGCCTTCTTTGGACCAAGTTCGTCTCGTTCGTCCATCTTCGTCCTCCCGTTAGATCCGTTGGCTTTCTTTGGACCAAGTTTGTCACGTTCGTCCATCTTCGTCCTCGCATTAGATCCGATGGCCTTCTTTGGACCAAGTTCGTCTCGTTCGTCCATCATCGCGCTTGCATTAGATCCGTTGGCCTTCTTTGGACCAAGTTCATCTCTTTAGTCTCACTTCGTCCTCCCATTTGATCCTTTGGCATTCTTTGTACCAAGTTCGTCTCGTTCGTCCATCTTCGTCGTCCCACTAGATCCGTTGGCCTTCTTTGGACCATGTTCGTCTCGTTCGTCCATCTTCGTCCTCCCGTTAGATCCGTTGGCCTTCTTTGGACCAAGTTCGTCTTGTTCGTCCATCATCGTGCTTGCATTAGATCCGTTGGCCTTCTTTGGACCAAGTTCGTCTTGTTCGACCATCATCGTGCTTGCATTAGATCCGTTGGCCTTCATTGGACCAAGTTCGTCTCGTTCGTCCATCATCGTGCTTGCATTAGATCCGTTGGCTTTATTTGGACCAAGTTCGTCTTGTTCGTCCATCATCGTGCTTGCATTAGATCCGTTGGCCTTCTTTGGACCAAGTTCGTCTTGTTCGTCCATCATCGTGCTTGCATTAGATCCGTTGGCCTTCTTTGGACCAAGTTCGTCTTGTTCGTCCATCATCGTGCTCGCATTAGATCCGATGGCCTTCTTTGGACCAAGTTCGTCTCGTTCGTCCATCATCGCGCTTGCATTAGATCCGTTGGCCTTCTTTGGACCAAGTTCCTCTCTTTAGTCTCACTTCGTCCTCCCATTTGATCCTTTGGCATTCTTTGTACCAAGTTCGTCTCGTTCGTCCATCCTCGTCGTCCCACTAGATCCGTTGGCCTTCTTTGGACCATGTTCGTCTCGTTCGTCCATCTTCGTCCTCCCGTTAGATCCGTTGGCCTTCTTTGGACCAAGTTCGTCTTGTTCGTCCATCATCGTGCTTGCATTAGATCCGTTGGCCTTCTTTGGACCAAGTTCGTCTTGTTCGACCATCATCGTGCTTGCATTAGATCCGTTGGCCTTCTTTGGACCATGTTCGTCTCGTTCGTCCATCTTCGTCCTCCCGTTAGATCCGTTGGCCTTCTTTGGACCAAGTTCGTCTTGTTCGTCCATCATCGTGCTTGCATTAGATCCGTTGGCCTTCTTTGGACCAAGTTCGTCTTGTTCGACCATCATCGTGCTTGCATTAGATCCGTTGGCCTTCTTTGGACCAAGTTCGTCTCGTTCGTCCATCATCGTGCTTGCATTAGATCCGTTGGCTTTATTTGGACCAAGTTCATCTCTTTAGTCCCACTTAGTCCTCCCATTTGATCATTTGGCATTCTTTCTACCAAGATCGTCTAGTTCGTCCCTCTTCGTTGTCCCATTTGATCCGTTGGCCTTCTTTGGACCAAGTTCATCTCTTTAGTCCCACTTCGTCCTCCCATTTAATCCTTTGGCATTCTTTCTCCCAAGTTCGTCTCGTTCGTCCATCTTCGTCGTCCCACTAGATCCGTTGGCCTTCTTTGGACCAAGTTCGTCTCGTTCGTCCATCTTCGTCCTCCCGTTAGATCCGTTGGCCTTCTTTGGACCAAGTTCGTCACGTTCGTCCATCTTCGTCCTCGCATTAGATACGTTGGCCTTCTTTGGAACAAGTTTGTCACGTTCGTCCATCTTCGTCCTCGCATTAGATCCGTTGGCCTTCTTTGGACCAAATTCGTCTCGTTCGTCCATCATCGTGCTTGCATTAGATCCGTTGGCCTTCTTTGGACCAAGTTCGTCTCGTTCGTCCATCATCGTGCTTGCATTAGATCCGTTGGCCTTCTTTGGACCAAGTTCATCTCTTTAGTCCCACTTCGTCCTCCCATTTGATCCTTTGGCATTCTTTCTACCAAGTTCGTCTCGTTCGTCCATCTTCGTCGTCCCACTAGATCCGTTGGCCTTCTTTGGACCAAGTTCGTCTCGTTCGTCCATCTTCGTCCTCCCGTTAGATCCGTTGGCCTTCTTTGGACCAAGTTCGTCACGTTCGTCCATCTTCGTCCTCGCATTAGATACGTTGGCCTTCTTTGGAATAAGTTTGTCACGTTCGTCCATCTTCGTCCTCGCATTAGATCCGTTGGCCTTCTTTGGACCAAGTTCGTCTCGTTCGTCCATCATCGTGCTTGCATTAGATCCGTTGGCCTTCTTTGGACCAAGTTCGTCTCGTTCGTCCATCATCGTGCTTGCATTAGATCCGTTGGCCTTCTTTGGACCAAGTTCATCTCTTTAGTCCCACTTCGTCCTCCCATTTGATCCTTTGGCATTCTTTGTACCAAGTTCGTCTCGTTCGTCCATCTTCGTCGTCACACTAGATCCGTTGGCCTTCTTTGGACCAAGTTCGTCTCGTTCGTCCATCTTCGTCCTCCCGTTAGATCCGTTGGCCTTCTTTGGACCAAGTTCGTCTTGTTCGTCCATCATCGTGCTTGCATTAGATCCGTTGGCCTTCTTTGGACCAAGTTCGTCTTGTTCGTCCATCATCGTGCTTGCATTAGATCCGTTGGCCTCCTTTGGACCAAGTTCGTCTCGTTCGTCCATCATCGTGCTTGCATTAGATCCGTTGGCTTTATTTGGACCAAGTTCATCTCTTTAGTCCCACTTCGTCCTCCTATTTGATCCTTTGGCATTCTTTCTACCAAGTTCGTCTCGTTCGTCCCTCTTCGTTGTCCCATTTGATCCTTTGGCATTCTTTGTACCAAGTTCGTCTCGTTCATCCATCTTCGTCGTCCCATTAGATCCGTTGGCCTTCTTTGGACCAAGTTCGTCTCGTTCGTCCTTCTTCGTCCTCCCGTTAGATCCGTTGGCTTTCTTTGGACCAAGTTCGTCTCGTTCGTCCATCTTCGTCCATGCCTTAGATTCGTTGCCCTTCTTTGGACCAAGTTTGTCACGTTCGTCCATCTTCGTCCTCGCATTAGATCCGATGGCCTTCTTTGGACCAAGTTCGTCTCGTTCGTCCATCATCGCGCTTGCATTAGATCCGTTGGCCTTCTTTGCACCAAGTTCATCTTTTTAGTCCCACTTCGTCCTCCCATTTGATCCTTTGGCATTCTTTGTACTAAGTTCGTCTCGTTCATCCATCTTCTTCGTCCCATTAGATCCGTTGGCTTTCTTTGGACCAAGTTCGTCTCGTTCGTCCTTCTTCGTCCTCCCGTTAGATCCGTTGGCTTTCTTTGGACCAAGTTCGTCTCGTTCATCCATCTTCGTCCTTGCCTTAGATTCGTTGCCCTTCTTTGGACCAAGTTTGTCACGTTCGTCCATCTTCGTCCTCGCATTAGATCCGATGGCCTTCTTTGGACCAAGTTCGTCTCGTTCGTCCATCATTGCGCTTGCATTAGCTCCGTTGGCCTTCTTTGGACCAAGTTCATCTCTTTTGTCCCACTTCGTCCTCCCATTTGATCCTTTGGCATTCTTTGTACCAAGTTCGTCTCGTTCGTCCATCTTCGTCGTCCCACTAGATCCGTTGGCCTTCTTTGGACCAAGTTCGTCTCGTTCGTCCATCTTCGTCCTCCCGTTAGATCCGTTGGCTTTCTTTGGACCAAGTTTGTCACGTTCGTCCATCTTCGTCCTCGCATTAGATCCGATGGCCTTTTTTGGACCAAGTTCGTCTCGTTCGTCCATCATCGCGCTTGCATTAGATCCGTTGGCCTTCTTTGGACCAAGTTCATCTCTTTAGTCTCACTTCGTCCTCCCATTTGATCCTTTGGCATTCTTTGTACCAAGTTCGTCTCGTTCGTCCATCTTCGTCGTCTCACTAGATCCGTTGGCCTTCTTTGGACCAAGTTCGTCTCGTTCGTCCATCTTCGTCCTCCCGTTAGATCCGTTGGCCTTCTTTGGACCAAGTTCGTCTTGTTCGACCATCATCGTGCTTGCATTAGATCCGTTGGCCTTCTTTGGACCAAGTTCGTCTCGTTCGTCCATCATCGTGCTTGCATTAGATCCGTTGGCTTTATTTGGACCAAGTTCATCTCTTTAGTCCCACTTAGTCCTCCCATTTGATCATTTGGCATTCTTTCTACCAAGATCGTCTCGTTCGTCCCTCTTCGTTGTCCCATTTGATCCGTTGGCCTTCTTTGGACCAAGTTCATCTCTTTAGTCCCACTTCGTCCTCCCATTTGATCCTTTGGCATTCTTTCTACCAAGTTCGTCTCGTTCGTCCATCTTTGTCGTCCCACTAGATCCGTTGGCCTTCTTTGGACCAAGTTCGTCTCGTTCGTCCATCTTCGTCCTCCCGTTAGATCCGTTGGCTTTCTTTGGAACAAGTTCGTCACGTTCGTCCATCTTCGTCCTCGCATTTGATACGTTGGCCTTCTTTGGAACAAGTTTGTCACGTTCGTCCATCTTCGTCCTCGCATTAGATCCGTTGGCCTTCCTTGGACCAAGTTCGTCTCGTTCGTCCATCATCGTGCTTGCATTAGATCCGTTGGCCTTCTTTGGACCAAGTTCATCTCGTTCGTCCATCATCGTGCTTGCATTAGATCCGTTGGCCTTCTTTGGACCAAGTTCATCTCTTTAGTCCCACTTCGTCCTCCCATTTGATCCTTTGGCATTCTTTCTACCAAGTTCGTCTCGTTCGTCCATCTTCGTCGTCCCACTAGATCCGTTGGCCTTCTTTGGACCAAGTTCGTCTCGTTCGTCCATCTTCGTCCTCCCGTTAGATCCGTTGGCCTTCTTTGGACCAAGTTCGTCACGTTCGTCCATCTTCGTCCTCGCATTAGATACGTTGGCCTTCTTTGGACCAAGTTCGTCTCGTTCGTCCATCATCGTGCTTGCATTAGATCCGTTGGCCTTCTTTGGACCAAGTTCATCTCTTTAGTCCCACTTCGTCCTCCCATTTGATCCTTTGGCATTCTTTGTACCAAGTTCGTCTCGTTCGTCCATCTTCGTCGTCCCACTAGATCCGTTGGCCTTCTTTGGACCAAGTTCGTCTCGTTCGTCCATCTTCGTCCTCCCGTTAGATCCGTTGGCCTTCTTTGGACCAAGTTCGTCACGTTCGTCCATCTTCGTCCTCGCATTAGATACGTTGGCCTTCTTTGGAACAAGTTGGTCACGTTCGTCCATCTTCGTCCTCGCATTAGATCCGTTGGCCTTCTTTGGACCAAGTTCGTCTCGTTCGTCCATCATCGTGCTTGCATTAGATCCGTTGGCCTTCTTTGGACCAAGTTCGTCTCGTTCGTCCATCATCGTGCTTGCATTAGATCCGTTGGCCTTCTTTGGACCAAGTTCATCTCTTTAGTCCCACTTCGTCCTCCCATTTGATCCTTTGGCATTCTTTCTACCAAGTTCGTCTCGTTCGTCCATCTTCGTCGTCCCACTAGATCCGTTGGCCTTCTTTGGACCAAGTTCGTCTCGTTCGTCCATCTTCATCCTCCCGTTAGATCCGTTGGCCTTCTTTGGACCAAGTTCGTCACGTTCGTCCATCTTCGTCCTCGCATTAGATACGTTGGCCTTCTTTGGACCAAGTTCGTCTCGTTCGTCCATCATCGTGCTTGCATTAGATCCGTTGGCCTTCTTTGGACCAAGTTCATCTCTTTAGTCCCACTTCGTCCTCCCATTTGATCCTTTGGCATTCTTTGTACCAAGTTCGTCTCGTTCGTCCATCTTCGTCGTCCCACTAGATCCGTTGGCCTTCTTTGGACCAAGTTCGTCTCGTTCGTCCATCTTCGTCCTCCCGTTAGATCCGTTGGCCTTCTTTGGACCAAGTTCGTCTTGTTCGTCCATCATCGTGCTTGAAATAGATCCGTTGGCTTTCTTTGGACCAAGTTCGTCTGGTTCGTCCATCATCGTGCTTGCATTAGATCCGTTGGCCTTCTTTGGACCAAGTTCGTCTCGTTCGTCCATCATCGTGCTTGCATTAGATCCGTTGGCTTTATTTGGACCAAGTTCATCTCTTTAGTCCCACTTCGTCCTCCCATTTGATCATTTGGCATTCTTTCTACCAAGTTCGTGTCGTTCGTCCCTCTTCGTTGTCCCATTTGATCCGTTGGCCTTCTTTGGACCAAGTTCATCTCTTTAGTCCCACTTCGTCCTCCCATTTGATCATTTGGCATTCTTTCTACCAAGTTCGTGTCGTTCGTCCCTCTTCGTTGTCCCATTTGATCCTTTGGCATTCTTTGTACCAAGTTCGTCTCGTTCGTCCATCTCCGTCGTCCCACTAGATCCGTTGGCCTTCATTGGACCAAGTTCGTCTCGTTCGTCCATCTTCGTCCTCCCGTTAGATCCGTTGGCGTTCTTTGGACCAAGTTTGTCACGTTCGTCCATCTTCGTCCTCGCATTAGATCCGATGGCCTTCTTTGGACCAAGTTCGTCTCGTTCGTCCATCATCGCGCTTGCATTAGATCCGTTGGCCTTCTTTGGACCAAGTTCATCTCTTTAGTCTCACTTCGTCCTCCCATTTGATCCTTTGGCATTCTTTGTACCAAGTTCGTCTCGTTCGTCCATCTTCGTCGTCCCACTAGATCCGTTGGCCTTCTTTGGACCAAGTTCGTCTCGTTCGTCCATCTTCGTCCTCCCGTTAGATCCGTTGGCCTTCTTTGGACCAAGTTCGTCTTGTTCGACCATCATCGTGCTTGCATTAGATCCGTTGGCCTTCTTTGGACCAAGTTCGTCTCGTTCGTCCATCATCGTGCTTGCATTAGATCCGTTGGCTTTATTTGGACCAAGTTCATCTCTTTAGTCCCACTTAGTCCTCCCATTTGATCATTTGGCATTCTTTCTACCAAGATCGTCTCGTTCGTCCCTCTTCGTTGTCCCATTTGATCCGTTGGCCTTCTTTGGACCAAGTTCATCTCTTTAGTCCCACTTCGTCCTCCCATTTGATCCTTTGGCATTCTTTCTCCCAAGTTCGTCTCGTTCGTCCATCTTCGTCGTCCCACTAGATCCGTTGGCCTTCTTTGGACCAAGTTCGTCTCGTTCGTCCATCTTCGTCCTCCCGTTAGATCCGTTGGCCTTCTTTGGACCAAGTTCGTCACGTTCGTCCATCTTCGTCCTCGCATTAGATCCGTTGGCCTTCTTTGGACCAAATTCGTCTCGTTCGTCCATCATCGTGCTTGCATTAGATCCGTTGGCCTTCTTTGGACCAAGTTCGTCTCGTTCGTCCATCATCGTGCTTGCATTAGATCCGTTGGCCTTCTTTGGACCAAGTTCATCTCTTTAGTCCCACTTCGTCCTCCCATTTGATCCTTTGGCATTCTTTCTACCAAGTTCGTCTCGTTCGTCCATCTTCGTCGTCCCACTAGATCCGTTGGCCTTCTTTGGACCAAGTTCGTCTCGTTCGTCCATCTTCGTCCTCCCGTTAGATCCGTTGGCCTTCTTTGGACCAAGTTCGTCACGTTCGTCCATCTTCGTCCTCGCATTAGATACGTTGGCCTTCTTTGGAATAAGTTTGTCACGTTCGTCCATCTTCGTCCTCGCATTAGATCCGTTGGCCTTCTTTGGACCAAGTTCGTCTCGTTCGTCCATCATCGTGCTTGCATTAGATCCGTTGGCCTTCTTTGGACCAAGTTTGTCACGTTCGTCCATCTTCGTCCTCGCATTAGATCCGATGGCCTTCTTTGGACCAAGTTCGTCTCGTTCGTCCATCATCGCGCTTGCATTAGATCCGTTGGCCTTCTTTGGACCAAGTTCATCTCTTTAGTCTCACTTCGTCCTCCCATTTGATCCTTTGGCATTCTTTGTACCAAGTTCGTCTCGTTCGTCCATCTTCGTCGTCCCACTAGATCCGTTGGCCTTCTTTGGACCAAGTTCGTCTCGTTCGTCCATCTTCGTCCTCCCGTTAGATCCGTTGGCCTTCTTTGGACCAAGTTCGTCTTGTTCGACCATCATCGTGCTTGCATTAGATCCGTTGGCCTTCTTTGGACCAAGTTCGTCTCGTTCGTCCATCATCGTGCTTGCATTAGATCCGTTGGCTTTATTTGGACCAAGTTCATCTCTTTAGTCCCACTTAGTCCTCCCATTTGATCATTTGGCATTCTTTCTACCAAGATCGTCTCGTTCGTCCCTCTTCGTTGTCCCATTTGATCCGTTGGCCTTCTTTGGACCAAGTTCATCTCTTTAGTCCCACTTCGTCCTCCCATTTGATCCTTTGGCATTCTTTCTCCCAAGTTCGTCTCGTTCGTCCATCTTCGTCGTCCCACTAGATCCGTTGGCCTTCTTTGGACCAAGTTCGTCTCGTTCGTCCATCTTCGTCCTCCCGTTAGATCCGTTGGCCTTCTTTGGACCAAGTTCGTCACGTTCGTCCATCTTCGTCCTCGCATTAGATCCGTTGGCCTTCTTTGGACCAAATTCGTCTCGTTCGTCCATCATCGTGCTTGCATTAGATCCGTTGGCCTTCTTTGGACCAAGTTCGTCTCGTTCGTCCATCATCGTGCTTGCATTAGATCCGTTGGCCTTCTTTGGACCAAGTTCATCTCTTTAGTCCCACTTCGTCCTCCCATTTGATCCTTTGGCATTCTTTCTACCAAGTTCGTCTCGTTCGTCCATCTTCGTCGTCCCACTAGATCCGTTGGCCTTCTTTGGACCAAGTTCGTCTCGTTCGTCCATCTTCGTCCTCCCGTTAGATCCGTTGGCCTTCTTTGGACCAAGTTCGTCACGTTCGTCCATCTTCGTCCTCGCATTAGATACGTTGGCCTTCTTTGGAATAAGTTTGTCACGTTCGTCCATCTTCGTCCTCGCATTAGATCCGTTGGCCTTCTTTGGACCAAGTTCGTCTCGTTCGTCCATCATCGTGCTTGCATTAGATCCGTTGGCCTTCTTTGGACCAAGTTCGTCTCGTTCGTCCATCATCGTGCTTGCATTAGATCCGTTGGCCTTCTTTGGACCAAGTTCATCTCTTTAGTCCCACTTCGTCCTCCCATTTGATCCTTTGGCATTCTTTCTCCCAAGTTCGTCTCGTTCGTCCATCTTCGTCGTCCCACTAGATCCGTTGGCCTTCTTTGGACCAAGTTCGTCTCGTTCGTCCATCTTCGTCCTCCCGTTAGATCCGTTGGCCTTCTTTGGACCAAGTTCATCTCTTTAGTCCCACTTCGTCCTCCCATTTGATCCTTTGGCATTCTTTGTACCAAGTTCGTCTCGTTCGTCCATCTTCGTCGTCACACTAGATCCGTTGGCCTTCTTTGGACCAAGTTCGTCTCGTTCGTCCATCTTCATCCTCCCGTTAGATCCGTTGGCCTTCTTTGGACCAAGTTCGTCTTGTTCGTCCATCATCGTGCTTGCATTAGATCCGTTGGCCTTCTTTGGACCAAGTTCGTCTGGTTCGTCCATCATCGTGCTTGCATTAGATCCGTTGGCCTCCTTTGGACCAAGTTCGTCTCGTTCGTCCATCATCGTGCTTGCATTAGATCCGTTGGCTTTATTTGGACCAAGTTCATCTCTTTAGTCCCACTTCGTCCTCCCATTTGATCCTTTGGCATTCTTTCTACCAAGTTCGTCTCGTTCGTCCCTCTTCGTTGTCCCATTTGATCCTTTGGCATTCTTTGTACCAAGTTCGTCTCGTTCATCCATCTTCGTCGTCCCATTAGATCCGTTGGCCTTCTTTGGACCAAGTTCGTCTCGTTCGTCCTTCTTCGTCCTCCCGTTAGATCCGTTGGCTTTCTTTGGACCAAGTTCGTCTCGTTCGTCCATCTTCGTCCATGCCTTAGATTCGTTGCCCTTCTTTGGACCAAGTTTGTCACGTTCGTCCATCTTCGTCCTCGCATTAGATCCGATGGCCTTCTTTGGACCAAGTTCGTCTCGTTCGTCCATCATCGCGCTTGCATTAGATCCGTTGGCCTTCTTTGGACCAAGTTCATCTCTTTAGTCCCACTTCGTCCTCCCATTTGATCCTTTGGCATTCTTTGGACCAAGTTCGTCTCGTTCGTCCATCTTCGTCGTCCCACTAGATCCGTTGGCCTTCTTTGGACCAAGTTCGTCTCGTTCGTCCATCTTCGTCCTCCCGTTAGATCCGCTGGCATTCTTTGGACCAAGTTCGTCTTGTTCGACCATCATCGTGCTTGCATTAGATCCGTTGGCCTTCTTTGGACCAAGTTCGTCTCGTTCGTCCATCATCGTGCTTGCATTAGATCCGTTGGCTTTATTTGGACCAAGTTCATCTCTTTAGTCCCACTTCGTCCTCCCATTTGATCATTTGGCATTCTTTCTACCAAGATCGTCTCATTCGTCCCTCTTCGTTGTCCCATTTGATCCGTTGGCCTTCTTTGGACCAAGTTCATCTCTTTAGTCCCACTTCTGATGAGGACATGGAGGTCCAAGAAGCCATTCAAAGCCTAGGAGGCCCAATGACTAGGGCAATGTCAAGAAGGGTCCAAGAAGGCTTAGTCCAATTCATGACTAAGGCAATTTCCAACATGGACAAAAGAGTAATTGCACCAAAGACCATGCTTGTCATCCAAGCCATGGAGGAGGCGCAACACTCATGAACCTGCCATGTTATTTTGTTTTAAATAAAGTGCATGTGACCAATTGATTTATTTGGGACCAAAGCACTAAGTTGTTTAATTCCTTGTTTAATTTTTGGTGTGTTTAATCCACTTTAAGTGGTTGCTTGAATAAAAGCAAGAGGGACTCAATGAAGGCTGCATGGTGGGCGCTTAAATGAAGTCAAGGAAGACAAAGTGAATCAGATCACATCAAGGCAAGAAGGAGTTACTGATGAGGATCAACCAAGGAGCATGGACAATGAAGCAATACAAGGCCTTGGTGGACCAATGACAAGGGCACGTACCAAGAAAGCTAATGAGGCCTTAGACCAAATGGTGACAACTCTGATTGAAGCAAAATCAAGCCTAGAAGGATTCAAGCCCAGATTGGTTAACTACTTGATCCAAATTGAAGAATGAAGGAGATGGGCTGAATTACATGATCCAACTTGAGGAATAAAGGAGATGGGCTGATTCAGTTTTATTTCTTTTTATTAAGGTTGTAATAATTTGGGCTGCACTTTGTTTTGCACATGAGCCCAATTTCTTTTTCATTTTCGTACACTATTTTGAGCTCAATTTTCAGAAGTCCTTTTAGCTTCCCTAGGGTCAGTTTTAAGAGAATTTAAGAGTCCCTAGCCATTATGATAGTTAATGGGAGTTTATTTCTAGTTTTAATGTAGTGGGAATTGTTTGTTCAGCAGCCCACCTAGCCTATAAATAAGGACTCAATGTAAAGCCAAAGACAAGTTGAATCTGAATGAAAATTAGAGTTTTCTCCTATTGTGAGAGCTTCCCTTGTGTTCTTGGGTAAAGAACCAAATCTGATCTTATCAAGGCAACTTGTGGCGATCAAAATTTCATGACTTATCACTCACCTTCTCACCCTTTTCTTGAGTGTGGCGTCAATATCGTTCCTCTAACCTGAACTTCAAGGCGATCCTTCCTAGTTCCATATCATTTGGTATCAAAGCTTTGGCTCCTTGAATCAGGTGTGGCTTTTCTTTTGTTGAAACCGTAAAAAAAAAAAAAATACTGTTCTCTGTTCTGCTTTCTTTATTCTGGTTTTTTAGTTCTCTTCAATTCCATCTAGTTCTTTCCTATTTGAATACTCTTGTCCATTTCATTGTCAAGATTATGTCTTAATCCTTTGTGTCAAATTTTCTGTTTGATCTTTTTGAGTTGTTTCTTTGTTTCTCCAATTCTGTCTTTGTTGTCTTTCCATCCTTGTTATTAGAATTGCATCAGATTTCTTTTCATTTTGAGTCCTAGTCTTGTTTTAAAAAAAAAATTCGTACAAAACAAAAATTCAAAAAAAAAAAAGGTGCTGCCAGAATTAGTATTATCTTTGAGTTACTGATTAAACAAAAAAAAAAAAAAAAGTGAAAAAAAGAAATTCGAAAAAAAATTCTGGACAGATTTAAGAGTGTGGAAAAGATAGAGGAAAAGAAGATTTAAATTGTGATTGAAAGGACTCTATATTTCCTCTTTGTGAAATCTGATTTCAGAGTTTGTTTTGTTCCATTTGGGTTTCCTTTTGATCCTTGTTCCTTTTGCTTTATGTCATTCTTGCTCTTGATTACTATACTGGTCACTTCTTGTTGTCTTGAGAAAAATCATTGATAAGGTTCTTTCTTAAGAACTTATAAGAGGAAGTTGAGTGGAAAAAGGCAAGAGTGCATATCACATAAAAGCCAAATTGAGTGTAAACACGAGTGATCCATATCTTTGAGTGAAACACGTAAGGGAGTGGTGAGGTCCTTTTCTTGCTAACTACAAAGTTTCTATTTTTGTTCAATTTCAATTATAAGAAATGGCAGAAACAGGTGATGGAGGTACCCCACCTACTCCACCTTCTCCAAGGACAGCGGCTATGAGATTGCAAATGGAAGCCTTAACACAACATATGGAGAGGTTGATGCGTAGACAAGCCGATGAGTTTCATGAAAGGCTTGATCAAATGGAGAGGAATAGAAGAACACCTACAAACTCCTCTCATGATGAAAATGAATATTCAGGAGAAAGGAGGCATAGGAGGAGGGAGAGACACGAGAGAAGAGAGAGGAGAAATGAAGGAGAAAATAGAGGAAATAATTTGGGTGGTGTAAAAATCAAAGTACCATCCTTTCAAGGAAAAAATGATCCAGAAGTGTATTTGGAGTGGGAGACAAAAATTGAGCAAGTTTTTGCATGCCATGACTATACAGAGGAGAAAAAAGTGAAGGTGGCTGCACTTGAATTTTCTGATTATGCCTTGATATGGTGGGATCAAACACTCAAAGACAGAAGGAGATTTGGAGAACCACCCGTTGAGACTTGGGAAGAGATGAAGAGAATGATGAGGAGGCGATTTGTTCCTTCTTATTATCATAGAGAACTACACAACAAGCTTCAAAGGCTTACTCAAGGGTCTAGAAGCGTTGATGAGTACTTCAAAGAAATGGAAGTGGCTATGATAAGAGCCAATGTGGTGGAAGAAAGAGAAGCAACCATGGCACGGTTTCTACATGGCCTAAACCGTGACATAAGTGACGTGGTGGAGCTGCAACACTATGTTGAGTTAGAAGAGTTGGTGCATCAAGCTATGAAGGTGGAGCAGCAACTCAAGAGAAAAGAGTACAAAAAGAAGAGTTCCTCCAATTTCAATTCATCAAGTTGGAAGGACAAATCAAAGAAGGAGGGTACTTCATCTTCTAAGGAGCCTACATCTAGCTCTAAAGGAAAGACCCATGAAGCTTCTCCTAGCACCAAGAACAGTGACATAAAGTGTTTCAAATGCTTGGGCAGGGGTCACATTGCTTCTCAATGCCCAACTAAGAAGGTGATGGTGATGAAAGACAATGGAGAAATCACTAGTGAATCTTCATCTAATTCTGCCACAACTAGTGAAAATGAGATTGAAAGTGAAGTAGAAAAGCCAGCGGAAGGAGATCTACTCATGGTTAGAAGGCTTCTAGGGAGACAAGTTAAAAAAGAAGATGCTAGTCAAAGGGAGAATATCTTCCACACAAGGTGTCTTATCCAAGGGAAGGTATGTTCTTTAATCATTGATGGTGGGAGTTGCACTAATGTTGCTAGCACTACATTGGTAGAGAAGCTCAATCTAATTACTACTCCACACCCTAGACCATATAAGCTACAATGGCTTAGTGAAGAAGGTGATTTGTTGGTAGATAAACAAGTGCTGGTTTCTTTTGAGATTGGAAAGTATAAGGATGAGATGTTGTGTGATGTGGTACCTATGGAGGCAGGTCACATGTTACTTGGGAGACCATGGCAATATGATAGGAAAGTCACTCATGATGGTGTTTCCAACAAGTTCAGTTTTGTACACAATGCTTTGAAGATTACTCTTGTACCTTTGTCTCCAAGAGAAGTGTGTGAAGATCAAGTTAAGTTGAGGAAAAAAAGAGAGCAAGAGAGAAAAGAATTTAAAGAAAAAGAGAATTTGAGAGAAAAGACTACTGAACTTGAAAGCCAAAGTCAAAAGAAAGAGTGTGAGAGAAAAGTAAAGAGAAAAATTGAGAGCCTTATTATAAGAGAGAGTGAGGTGAAGAGAGCATTATTGGCAAGGCAATCCATGCATATTTGTTTAAATGCTAACACTAACTCTTTGCCAAGTGTTGATGGTTCTGTTTTGAAGGGATTTGCGGATGTATTCCCTAAAGAAGTATTCCATGGCAGCTTGCAACCAATGAGGGGAATAGAGCCTCAAACAGACCTCTTGCCCATTGCAAGTAAATATGGGTTGAGTGAAAGCTTGGTAAGACCTTTTGGGTTGATTGCTAGTTCTAGTCCATCAATAAAAAGGTATACTCTATTCACTTCTCTTGAAAGTAAATTGCTGCGCTGTGTGCATAGTAAAGAAATAAATGAGCATGATGCAGATTTCCCAAATATGTTTGTTATATGTGGAAAAACAATCCATGATGCATTTCTTAGGCATGATAACTATTTGTTCAAAGATCAGAAATTTTGTGTGCCTAGAGGTTCTATGAGTGAAGTGCTTGTTAAAGAGGCTCATGAACAGGGTTTAGGGGAACATTCTGGGTTTCAAAAGATTTTAAAAATGTTGCATGAACAACTTTGTTGGGCTTGTAATAAACAAGAAGTGAAGGAAATTGGGAATAGGTGCAAGAAAGAAGGATCCAAGGAGATATCTTATGGATTTTATGCTTCTACACCTATTTGCATTTTACTTTGGACTGATTTATCTTCTTTTGATGTAGGTGATGAAGATTTCAATTCGAGGTCGAATTCACTTAAAGAAGGAGGGGATGATGAGGATCAACCAAGGAGCATGGACAATGAAGCAATACAAGGCCTTGGTGGACCAATGACAAGGGCACGTACCAAGAAAGCTAATGAGGCCTTAGACCAAATGGTGACAACTCTGATTGAAGCAAAATCAAGCCTAGAAGGATTCAAGCCCAGATTGGTTAACTACTTGATCCAAATTGAAGAATGAAGGAGATGGGCTGAATTACATGATCCAACTTGAGGAATAAAGGAGATGGGCTGATTCAGTTTTATTTCTTTTTATTAAGGTTGTAATAATTTGGGCTGCACTTTGTTTTGCACATGAGCCCAATTTCTTTTTCATTTTCGTACACTATTTTGAGCTCAATTTTCAGAAGTCCTTTTAGCTTCCCTAGGGTCAGTTTTAAGAGAATTTAAGAGTCCCTAGCCATTATGATAGTTAATGGGAGTTTATTTCTAGTTTTAATGTAGTGGGAATTGTTTGTTCAGCAGCCCACCTAGCCTATAAATAAGGACTCAATGTAAAGCCAAAGACAAGTTGAATCTGAATGAAAATTAGAGTTTTCTCCTATTGTGAGAGCTTCCCTTGTGTTCTTGGGTAAAGAACCAAATCTGATCTTATCAAGGCAACTTGTGGCGATCAAAATTTCATGACTTATCACTCACCTTCTCACCCTTTTCTTGAGTGTGGCGTCAATATCGTTCCTCTAACCTGAACTTCAAGGCGATCCTTCCTAGTTCCATATCAGTTACACAAGACAAAGAATTCATAGCAATCAAGACAAAGGCATGAATGCTCCAAACACCACATTAAAAGTGTAACAGCCATGGTGGCTGCATTGAGGAGGAGTTAAGCGCATATTGAAGGCCATGGAACCAGCCAACTCAATGGGAGTTCTTAGGATTCCTTGCACCATTAGTGAGGGACTTGAAGAACAATCAAAGAGGGCATCCAAGAGAAGGAAGGGGGGCGCATATTGATGGCTGGACAGCAGCCTTATTCATGGTTTTTCATCAGATTCCTTGCACATTAAAAAGCTAGGGAGCAGCCATATAATTGCTTGTAATTACTTGTTAATTCTAGCCTAGGATTCTCTTGTTTTGGGCGCATAAGAAGGGCTGGATGACAGCCAACTTAATTCTTGTAATTGCTCCTTAATGAGCACCTAGGATTCCTTGTAAGCCTTGAAAGACATAGCCAAGTCTGCACTTGTAATTCAGACCAGCTCCCTCCCTATATAAAGGGGCGCATGGCACATGGAAATGCAACTTTGATTTTGAGCAAAAATATTACCTTGTGTAATTGAGTCCTTACTCTTTGGTTCTGGATTGAACCAGACTTTGATCTTACCAAGAATCCTTTCTTGTGGTGATCCTCATTTCCATAGGCTTATCCTTGTCTTGGATTAGACCAAGGTGGCGCCCCTTGCCTCCCATCCATTCTTCTTGTTCCTTGCTTCCTAAATTGCTCTCTTGTTTGCTTGTTATAACAAGAACTCTTAATTCTCACTTCCTTTTTGTTCACTTGTTCTTATTCTGTTCACTAGTTTCTTGTTAAAATAAGAACCATCCTTTCTTACTTTTCTTTCTTAAAGATTGAAAATCACAAGTTCTTAGTCACAACCAGAATCTAAGTGGTGAATTCAAGTCATTGGCCAAGTTGTTACAACAAGGAGGCCATCAACTTCGTCCTCCCATTTGATCCTTTGGCATTCTTTCTACCAAGTTCGTCTCGTTCGTCCATCTTCGTTGTCCCACTAGATCCGTTGGCCTTCTTTGGACCAAGTTCGTCTCGTTCGTCCATCTTCGTCCTCCCGTTAGATCCGTTGGCCTTCTTTGGACCAAGTTCGTCTCGTTCGTCCATCATCGTGCTTCCATTAGATCCGTTGGCTTTATTTGGACCAAGTTCATCTCTTTAGTCCCACTTCGTCCTCCCATTTGATCCTTTGGCATTCTTTCTACCAAGTTCGTCTCGTTCGTCCATCTTCGTCGTCCCACTAGATCCGTTGGCCTTCTTTGGACCAAGTTCGTCTCGTTCGTCCATCTTCGTCCTCCCGTTAGATCCGTTGGCCTTCTTTGGACCAAGTTCGTCACGTTCGTCCATCTTCGTCCTCGCATTAGATACGTTGGCCTTCTTTGGAATAAGTTTGTCACGTTCGTCCATCTTCGTCCTCGCATTAGATCCGTTGGCCTTCTTTGGACCAAGTTCGTCTCGTTCGTCCATCATCGTGCTTGCATTAGATCCGTTGGCCTTCTTTGGACCAAGTTCGTCTCGTTCGTCCATCATCGTGCTTGCATTAGATCCGTTGGCCTTCTTTGGACCAAGTTCATCTCTTTAGTCCCACTTCGTCCTCCCATTTGATCCTTTGGTACCAAGTTCGTCTCGTTCGTCCATCTTCGTCGTCACACTAGATCCGTTGGCCTTCTTTGGACCAAGTTCGTCTCGTTCGTCCATCTTCGTCCTCCCGTTAGATCCGTTGGCCTTCTTTGGACCAAGTTCGTCTTGTTCGTCCATCATCGTGCTTGCATTAGATCCGTTGGCCTTCTTTGGACCAAGTTCGTCTTGTTCGTCCATCATCGTGCTTGCATTAGATCCGTTGGCCTCCTTTGGACCAAGTTCGTCTCGTTCGTCCATCATCGTGCTTGCATTAGATCCGTTGGCTTTATTTGGACCAAGTTCATCTCTTTAGTCCCACTTCGTCCTCCCATTTGATCCTTTGGCATTCTTTCTACCAAGTTCGTCTCGTTCGTCCCTCTTCGTTGTCCCATTTGATCCTTTGGCATTCTTTGTACCAAGTTCGTCTCGTTCATCCATCTTCGTCGTCCCATTAGATCCGTTGGCCTTCTTTGGACCAAGTTCGTCTCGTTCGTCCTTCTTCGTCCTCCCGTTAGATCCGTTGGCTTTCTTTGGACCAAGTTCGTCTCGTTCGTCCATCTTCGTCCATGCCTTAGATTCGTTGGCATTCTTTAGTCCCACTTTGTCCTCCCATTTGATCCTTTGGCATTCTTTATACCAAGTTCGTCTCGTTCGTCCATCAACGTGCTTGCATTAGATCCGTTGGCCTTCTTTGGACCAAGTTCATCTCTTTAGTCCCACTTTGTCCTCCCATTTGATCCTTTGGCATTCTTTATACCAAGTTCGTCTCGTTCGTCCATCTTCGTCGTCCCACTAGATCCGTTGGCCTTCTTTGGACCAAGTTCGTCTCGTTCGTCCATCTTCGTCCTCCCGTTAGATCCGTTGGCCTTCTTTGGACCAAGTTCGTCTTGTTCGTCCATCATCGTGCTTGCATTAGATCCGTTGGCCTTCTTTGGACCAAGTTTGTCTTGTTCGTCCATCATCGGGCTTGCATTAGATCCGTTGGCTTTATTTGGACCAAGTTCATCTCTTTAGTCCCACTTCGTCCTCCCATTTGATCCTTTGGCATTCTTTCTACCAAGTTCGTCTCGTTCGTCCCTCTTCGTTGTCCCACTTGATCCTTTGGCGTACCAAGTTCGTCTCGTTCATCCATCTTCGTCGTCCAATTAGATCCGTTGGCCTTCTTTGGACCAAGTTCGTCTCGTTCGTCCATCTTCGTCGTCCCGTTGGATCTGTTGGCTTTGTTTGGACCAAGTTCGTCTCGTTCGTCCATCAACGTGCTTGCATTAGATCCGTTGGCCTTCTTTGGACCAAGTTCATCTCTTTAGTCCCACTTTGTCCTCCCATTTGATCCTTTGGCATTCTTTATACCAAGTTCGTCTCGTTCGTCCATCAACGTGCTTGCATTAGATCCGTTGGCCTTCTTTGGACCAAGTTCATCTCTTTAGTCCCACTTTGTCCTCCCATTTGATCCTTTGGCATTCTTTATACCAAGTTCGTCTCGTTCGTCCATCTTCGTCGTCCCACTAGATCCGTTGGCCTTCTTTGGACCAAGTTCGTCTCGTTCGTCCATCTTCGTCCTCCCGTTAGATCCGTTGGCCTTCTTTGGACCAAGTTCGTCTTGTTCGTCCATCATCGTGCTTGCATTAGATCCGATGGCCTTCTTTGGACCAAGTTCGTCTCGTTCGTCCATCAACGTGCTTGCATTAGATCCGTTGGCCTTCTTTGGACCAAGTTCATCTCTTTAGTCCCACTTTGTCCTCCCATTTGATCCTTTGGCATTCTTTATACCAAGTTCGTCTCGTTCGTCCATCTTCGTCGTCCCACTAGATCCGTAGGCCTTCTTTGGACCAAGTTCGTCTCGTTCGTCCATCTTCGTCCTCCCGTTAGATCCGTTGGCCTTCTTTGGACCAAGTTCGTCTTGTTCGTCCATCATCGTGCTTGCATTAGATCCGTTGGCCTTCTTTGGACCAAGTTCGTCTTGTTCGTCCATCATCGGGCTTGCATTAGATCCGTTGGCCTTCTTTGGACCAAGTTCGTCTCGTTCGTCCATCATCGCGCTTGCATTAGATCCGTTGGCTTTATTTGGACCAAGTTCATCTCTTTAGTCCCACTTCGTCCTCCCATTTGATCCTTTGGCATTCTTTCTACCAAGTTCGTCTCGTTCGTCCCTCTTCGTCGTCCCATTAGATCCGTTGGCCTTCTTTGGACCAAGTTCGTCTCGTTCGTCCTTCTTCGTCCTCCCGTTAGATCCGTTGGCTTTCTTTGGACCAAGTTCGTCTCGTTCGTCCATCTTCGTCCTTGCCTTAGATTCGTTGCCCTTCTTTGGACCAAGTTTGTCACGTTCGTCCATCTTCGTCCTCGCATTAGATCCGATGGCCTTCTTTGGACCAAGTTCGTCTCGTTCGTCCATCATCGCGCTTGCATTAGATCCGTTGGCCTTCTTTGGACCAAGTTCATCTCTTTAGTCCCACTTCGTCCTCCCATTTGATCCTTTGGCATTCTTTGTACCAAGTTCGTCTCGTTCGTCCATCTTCGTTGTCCCACTAGATCCGTTGGCCTTCTTTGGACCAAGTTCGTCTCGTTCGTCCATCTTCGTCCTCCCGTTAGATCCGTTGGCTTCTTTGGACCAAGTTCGTCTTGTTCGACCATCATCGTGCTTGCATTAGATCCGTTGGCCTTCTTTGGACCAAGTTCGTCTCGTTCGTCCATCATCGCGCTTGCATTAGATCCGTTGGCTTTATTTGGACCAAGTTCATCTCTTTAGTCCCACTTCGTCCTCCCATTTGATCCTTTGGCATTCTTTCTACCAAGTTCGTCTCGTTCGTCCCTCTTCGTTGTCCCACTTGATCCTTTGGCATTCTTTGTACCAAGTTCGTCTCGTTCATCCATCTTCGTCGTCCAATTAGATCCGTTGGCCTTCTTTGGACCAAGTTCGTCTCGTTCGTCCATCTTCGTCGTCCCGTTGGATCTGTTGGCTTTGTTTGGACCAAGTTCGTCTCGTTCGTCCATCAACGTGCTTGCATTAGATCCGTTGGCCTTCTTTGGACCAAGTTCATCTTTTTAGTCCCACTTTGTCCTCCCATTTGATCCTTTGGCATTCTTTATACCAAGTTCGTCTCGTTCGTCCATCAACGTGCTTGCATTAGATCCGTTGGCCTTCTTTGGACCAAGTTCATCTCTTTAGTCCCACTTTGTCCTCCCATTTGATCCTTTGGCATTCTTTATACCAAGTTCGTCTCGTTCGTCCATCTTCGTCGTCCCACTAGATCCGTTGGCCTTCTTTGGACCAAGTTCGTCTCGTTCGTCCATCTTCGTCCTCCCGTTAGATCCGTTGGCCTTCTTTAGACCAAGTTCGTCTTGTTCGTCCATCATCGTGCTTGCATTAGATCCGATGGCCTTCTTTGGACCAAGTTCGTCTCGTTCGTCCATCAACGTGCTTGCATTAGATCCGTTGGCCTTCTTTGGACCAAGTTCATCTCTTTAGTCCCACTTTGTCCTCCCATTTGATCCTTTGGCATTCTTTATACCAAGTTCGTCTCGTTCGTCCATCTTCGTCGTCCCACTAGATCCGTAGGCCTTCTTTGGACCAAGTTCGTCTCGTTCGTCCATCTTCGTCCTCCCGTTAGATCCGTTGGCCTTCTTTGGACCAAGTTCGTCTTGTTCGTCCATCATCGTGCTTGCATTAGATCCGTTGGCCTTCTTTGGACCAAGTTCGTCTTGTTCGTCCATCATCGGGCTTGCATTAGATCCGTTGGCCTTCTTTGGACCAAGTTCGTCTCGTTCGTCCATCATCGCGCTTGCATTAGATCCGTTGGCTTTATTTGGACCAAGTTCATCTCTTTAGTCCCACTTCGTCCTCCCATTTGATCCTTTGGCATTCTTTCTACCAAGTTCGTCTCGTTCGTCCCTCTTCGTCGTCCCATTAGATCCGTTGGCCTTCTTTGGACCAAGTTCGTCTCGTTCGTCCTTCTTCGTCCTCCCGTTAGATCCGTTGGCTTTCTTTGGACCAAGTTCGTCTCGTTCGTCCATCTTCGTCCTTGCCTTAGATTCGTTGCCCTTCTTTGGACCAAGTTTGTCACGTTCGTCCATCTTCGTCCTCGCATTAGATCCGATGGCCTTCTTTGGACCAAGTTCGTCTCGTTCGTCCATCATCGCGCTTGCATTAGATCCGTTGGCCTTCTTTGGACCAAGTTCATCTCTTTAGTCCCACTTCGTCCTCCCATTTGATCCTTTGGCATTCTTTGTACCAAGTTCGTCTCGTTCGTCCATCTTCGTTGTCCCACTAGATCCGTTGGCCTTCTTTGGACCAAGTTCGTCTCGTTCGTCCATCTTCGTCCTCCCGTTAGATCCGTTGGCTTCTTTGGACCAAGTTCGTCTTGTTCGACCATCATCGTGCTTGCATTAGATCCGTTGGCCTTCTTTGGACCAAGTTCGTCTCGTTCGTCCATCATCGCGCTTGCATTAGATCCGTTGGCTTTATTTGGACCAAGTTCATCTCTTTAGTCCCACTTCGTCCTCCCATTTGATCCTTTGGCATTCTTTCTACCAAGTTCGTCTCGTTCGTCCCTCTTCGTTGTCCCACTTGATCCTTTGGCATTCTTTGTACCAAGTTCGTCTCGTTCATCCATCTTCGTCGTCCAATTAGATCCGTTGGCCTTCTTTGGACCAAGTTCGTCTCGTTCGTCCATCTTCGTCGTCCCGTTGGATCTGTTGGCTTTGTTTGGACCAAGTTCGTCTCGTTCGTCCATCAACGTGCTTGCATTAGATCCGTTGGCCTTCTTTGGACCAAGTTCATCTCTTTAGTCCCACTTTGTCCTCCCATTTGATCCTTTGGCATTCTTTATACCAAGTTCGTCTCGTTCGTCCATCAACGTGCTTGCATTAGATCCGTTGGCTTTATTTGGACCAAGTTCATCTCTTTAGTCCCACTTCGTCCTCCCATTTGATCCTTTGGCATTCTTTCTACCAAGTTCGTCTCGTTCGTCCCTCTTCGTCGTCCCATTAGATCCGTTGGCCTTCTTTGGACCAAGTTCGTCTCGTTCGTCCTTCTTCGTCCTCCCGTTAGATCCGTTGGCTTTCTTTGGACCAAGTTCGTCTCGTTCGTCCATCTTCGTCCTTGCCTTAGATTCGTTGCCCTTCTTTGGACCAAGTTTGTCACGTTCGTCCATCTTCGTCCTCGCATTAGATCCGATGGCCTTCTTTGGACCAAGTTCGTCTCGTTCGTCCATCATCGCGCTTGCATTAGATCCGTTGGCCTTCTTTGGACCAAGTTCATCTCTTTAGTCCCACTTCGTCCTCCCATTTGATCCTTTGGCATTCTTTGTACCAAGTTCGTCTCGTTCGTCCATCTTCGTCGTCCCACTAGATCCGTTGGCCTTCTTTGGACCAAGTTCGTCTCGTTCGTCCATCTTCGTCCTCCCGTTAGATCCGTTGGCTTCTTTGGACCAAGTTCGTCTTGTTCGACCATCATCGTGCTTGCATTAGATCCGTTGGCCTTCTTTTGGACCAAGTTCGTCTCGTTCGTCCATCATTGTGCTTGCATTAGATCCGTTGGCGTTATTTGGACCAAGTTCATCTCTTTAGTCCCACTTCGTCCTCCCATTTGATCATTTGGCATTCTTTCTACCAAGATCGTCTCATTCGTCCCTCTTCGTTGTCCCATTTGATCCGTTGGCCTTCTTTGGACCAAGTTCATCTCTTTAGTCCCACTTCGTCCTCCCATTTGATCCTTTGGCATTCTTTCTACCAAGTTCGTCTCGTTCGTCCATCTTCGTTGTCCCACTAGATCCGTTGGCCTTTTTTGGACCAAGTTCCTCTCGTTCGTCCATCTTCATCCTCCCGTTAGATCCGTTGGCCTTCTTTGGACCAAGTTCGTCTTGTTTGTCCATCATCGTGCTTGCATTAGATCCGTTGGCCTTCTTTGGACCAAGTTCGTCTCGTTCGTCCATCATCGTGCTTGCATTAGATCCGTTGGCTTTATTTGGACCAAGTTCATCTCTTTAGTCCCACTTCGTCCTCCCATTTGATCCTTTGGCATTCTTTCTACCAAGTTCGTCTCGTTCGTCCCTCTTCGTTGTCCCATTTGATCCTTTGGCATTCTTTGTACCAAGTTCGTCTCGTTCATCCATCTTCGTCGTCCCATTAGATCCGTTGGCTTTCTTTGGACCAAGTTCGTCTCGTTCGTCCATCTTCATCCTCCCGTTGGATCTGTTGGCTTTCTTTGGACCAAGTTCGTCTCGTTCGTCCATCTTCGTCCTTGCCTTAGATTCGTTGCCCTTCTTTGGACCAAGTTTGTCACGTTCGTCCATCTTCGTCCTCGCATTAGATCCGATGGCCTTCTTTGGACCAAGTTCGTCTCGTTCGTCCATCATCGCGCTTGCATTAGATCCGTTGGCCTTCTTTGGACCAAGTTCATCTCTTTAGTCCCACTTCGTCCTCCCATTTGATCCTTTGGCATTCTTTGTACCAAGTTCGTCTCGTTCGTCCATCTTCGTTGTCCCACTAGATCCGTTGGCCTTCTTTGGACCAAGTTCGTCTCGTTCGTCCTTCTTCGTCCTCCCGTTAGATCCGTTGGCTTTCTTTGGACCAAGTTCGTCTCGTTCGTCCATCTTCGTCCTTGCCTTAGATTCGTTGCCCTTCTTTGGACCAAGTTTGTCACGTTCGTCCATCTTCGTCCTCGCATTAGATCCGATGGCCTTCTTTGGACCAAGTTCGTCTCGTTCGTCCATCATCGCGCTTGCATTAGATCCGTTGGCCTTCTTTGGACCAAGTTCATCTCTTTAGTCCCACTTCGTCCTCCCATTTGATCCTTTGGCATTCTTTGTACCAAGTTCGTCTCGTTCGTCCATCTTCGTTGTCCCACTAGATCCGTTGGCCTTCTTTGGACCAAGTTCGTCTCGTTCGTCCATCTTCGTCCTCCCGTTAGATCCGTTGGCTTCTTTGGACCAAGTTCGTCTTGTTCGACCATCATCGTGCTTGCATTAGATCCGTTGGCCTTCTTTGGACCAAGTTCGTCTCGTTCGTCCATCATCGCGCTTGCATTAGATCCGTTGGCTTTATTTGGACCAAGTTCATCTCTTTAGTCCCACTTCGTCCTCCCATTTGATCCTTTGGCATTCTTTCTACCAAGTTCGTCTCGTTCGTCCCTCTTCGTTGTCCCACTTGATCCTTTGGCATTCTTTGTACCAAGTTCGTCTCGTTCATCCATCTTCGTCGTCCAATTAGATCCGTTGGCCTTCTTTGGACCAAGTTCGTCTCGTTCGTCCATCTTCGTCGTCCCGTTGGATCTGTTGGCTTTGTTTGGACCAAGTTCGTCTCGTTCGTCCATCAACGTGCTTGCATTAGATCCGTTGGCCTTCTTTGGACCAAGTTCATCTCTTTAGTCCCACTTTGTCCTCCCATTTGATCCTTTGGCATTCTTTATACCAAGTTCGTCTCGTTCGTCCATCAACGTGCTTGCATTAGATCCGTTGGCTTTATTTGGACCAAGTTCATCTCTTTAGTCCCACTTCGTCCTCCCATTTGATCCTTTGGCATTCTTTCTACCAAGTTCGTCTCGTTCGTCCCTCTTCGTCGTCCCATTAGATCCGTTGGCCTTCTTTGGACCAAGTTCGTCTCGTTCGTCCTTCTTCGTCCTCCCGTTAGATCCGTTGGCTTTCTTTGGACCAAGTTCGTCTCGTTCGTCCATCTTCGTCCTTGCCTTAGATTCGTTGCCCTTCTTTGGACCAAGTTTGTCACGTTCGTCCATCTTCGTCCTCGCATTAGATCCGATGGCCTTCTTTGGACCAAGTTCGTCTCGTTCGTCCATCATCGCGCTTGCATTAGATCCGTTGGCCTTCTTTGGACCAAGTTCATCTCTTTAGTCCCACTTCGTCCTCCCATTTGATCCTTTGGCATTCTTTGTACCAAGTTCGTCTCGTTCGTCCATCTTCGTCGTCCCACTAGATCCGTTGGCCTTCTTTGGACCAAGTTCGTCTCGTTCGTCCATCTTCGTCCTCCCGTTAGATCCGTTGGCTTCTTTGGACCAAGTTCGTCTTGTTCGACCATCATCGTGCTTGCATTAGATCCGTTGGCCTTCTTTTGGACCAAGTTCGTCTCGTTCGTCCATCATTGTGCTTGCATTAGATCCGTTGGCGTTATTTGGACCAAGTTCATCTCTTTAGTCCCACTTCGTCCTCCCATTTGATCATTTGGCATTCTTTCTACCAAGATCGTCTCATTCGTCCCTCTTCGTTGTCCCATTTGATCCGTTGGCCTTCTTTGGACCAAGTTCATCTCTTTAGTCCCACTTCGTCCTCCCATTTGATCCTTTGGCATTCTTTCTACCAAGTTCGTCTCGTTCGTCCATCTTCGTTGTCCCACTAGATCCGTTGGCCTTTTTTGGACCAAGTTCCTCTCGTTCGTCCATCTTCATCCTCCCGTTAGATCCGTTGGCCTTCTTTGGACCAAGTTCGTCTTGTTTGTCCATCATCGTGCTTGCATTAGATCCGTTGGCCTTCTTTGGACCAAGTTCGTCTCGTTCGTCCATCATCGTGCTTGCATTAGATCCGTTGGCTTTATTTGGACCAAGTTCATCTCTTTAGTCCCACTTCGTCCTCCCATTTGATCCTTTGGCATTCTTTCTACCAAGTTCGTCTCGTTCGTCCCTCTTCGTTGTCCCATTTGATCCTTTGGCATTCTTTGTACCAAGTTCGTCTCGTTCATCCATCTTCGTCGTCCCATTAGATCCGTTGGCTTTCTTTGGACCAAGTTCGTCTCGTTCGTCCATCTTCATCCTCCCGTTGGATCTGTTGGCTTTCTTTGGACCAAGTTCGTCTCGTTCGTCCATCTTCGTCCTTGCCTTAGATTCGTTGCCCTTCTTTGGACCAAGTTTGTCACGTTCGTCCATCTTCGTCCTCGCATTAGATCCGATGGCCTTCTTTGGACCAAGTTCGTCTCGTTCGTCCATCATCGCGCTTGCATTAGATCCGTTGGCCTTCTTTGGACCAAGTTCATCTCTTTAGTCCCACTTCGTCCTCCCATTTGATCCTTTGGCATTCTTTGTACCAAGTTCGTCTCGTTCGTCCATCTTCGTTGTCCCACTAGATCCGTTGGCCTTCTTTGGACCAAGTTCGTCTCGTTCGTCCTTCTTCGTCCTCCCGTTAGATTCGTTGGTCTTCTTTTGAAAAAGTTCGTCTCATTCGTCCATCTTCGTCCTCCCGTTAGATCCGTTGGCCTTCTTTGGACCAAGTTCGTCTCGTTCGTCCATCATCGTGCTTCCATTAGATCCGTTGGCCTTCTTTGGACCAAGTTCATCTCTTTAGTCCCACTTCGTCCTCCCATTTGATCCTTTGGCATTCTTTCTACCAAGTTCGTCTCGTTCGTCCCTCTTCGTTGTCCCACTTGATCCTTTGGCATTCTTTGTACCAAGTTCGTCTCGTTCATCCATCTTCGTCGTCCAATTAGATCCGTTGGCCTTCTTTGGACCAAGTTCGTCTCGTTCGTCCATCTTCGTCCTCCCGTTGGATCTGTTGGCTTTGTTTGGACCAAGTTCGTCTCGTTCGTCCATCAACGTGCTTGCATTAGATCCGTTGGCCTTCTTTGGACCAAGTTCATCTCTTTAGTCCCACTTTGTCCTCCCATTTGATCCTTTGGCATTCTTTATACCAAGTTCGTCTCGTTCGTCCATCAACGTGCTTGCATTAGATCCGTTGGCCTTCTTTGGACCAAGTTCATCTCTTTAGTCCCACTTTGTCCTCCCATTTGATCCTTTGGCATTCTTTATACCAAGTTTGTCTCGTTCGTCCATCTTCGTCGTCCCACTAGATCCGTTGGCCTTCTTTGGACCAAGTTCGTCTCGTTCGTCCATCTTCGTCCTCCCGTTAGATCCGTTGGCCTTCTTTGGACCAAGTTCGTCTTGTTCGTCCATTATCGTGCTTGCATTAGATCCGATGGCCTTCTTTGGACCAAGTTCGTCTCGTTCGTCCATCAACGTGCTTGCATTAGATCCGTTGGCCTTCTTTGGACCAAGTTCATCTCTTTAGTCCCACTTTGTCCTCCCATTTGATCCTTTGGCATTCTTTATACCAAGTTCGTCTCGTTCGTCCATCTTCGTCGTCCCACTAGATCCGTTGGCCTTCTTTGGACCAAGTTCGTCTCGTTCGTCCATCTTCGTCCTCCCGTTAGATCCGTTGGCCTTCTTTGGACCAAGTTCGTCTTGTTCGTCCATCATCGTGCTTGCATTAGATCCGTTGGCCTTCTTTGGACCACGTTCGTCTTGTTCGTCCATCATCGGGCTTGCATTAGATCCGTTGGCCTTCTTTGGACCAAGTTCGTCTTGTTCGTCCATCATCGCGCTTGCATTAGATCCGTTGGCTTTATTTGGACCAAGTTCATCTCTTTAGTCCCACTTCGTCCTCCCATTTGATCCTTTGGCATTCTTTCTACCAAGTTCGTCTCGTTCGTCCCTCTTCGTCGTCCCATTAGATCCGTTGGCCTTCTTTGGACCAAGTTCGTCTCGTTCGTCCTTCTTCGTCCTCCCGTTAGATCCGTTGGCTTTCTTTGGACCAAGTTCGTCTCGTTCGTCCATCTTCGTCCTTGCCTTAGATTCGTTGCCCTTCTTTGGACCAAGTTTGTCACGTTCGTCCATCTTCGTCCTCGCATTAGATCCGATGGCCTTCTTTGGACCAAGTTCGTCTCGTTCGTCCATCATCGCGCTTGCATTAGATCCGTTGGCCTTCTTTGGACCAAGTTCATCTCTTTAGTCCCACTTTGTCCTCCCATTTGATCCTTTGGCATTCTTTATACCAAAATTCGTCTCGTTCGTCCATCTTCGTCGTCCCACTAGATCCGTTGGCCTTCTTTGGACCAAGTTCGTCTCGTTCGTCCATCTTCGTCCTCCCGTTAGATCCGTTGGCCTTCTTTGGACCAAGTTCGTCTTGTTCGTCCATCATCGTGCTTGCATTAGATCCGTTGGCCTTCTTTGGACCAAGTTCGTCTTGTTCGTCCATCATCGGGCTTGCATTAGATCCGTTGGCCTTCTTTGGACCAAGTTCGTCTCGTTCGTCCATCATCGCGCTTGCATTAGATCCGTTGGCTTTATTTGGACCAAGTTCATCTCTTTAGTCCCACTTCGTCCTCCCATTTGATCCTTTGGCATTCTTTCTACCAAGTTCGTCTCGTTCGTCCCTCTTCGTCGTCCCATTAGATCCGTCGGCCTTCTTTGGACCAAGTTCGTCTCGTTCGTCCTTCTTCGTCCTCCCGTTAGATCCGTTGGCTTTCTTTGGACCAAGTTCGTCTCGTTCGTCCATCTTCGTCCTTGCCTTAGATTCGTTGCCCTTCTTTGGACCAAGTTTGTCACGTTCGTCCATCTTCGTCCTCGCATTAGATCCGATGGCCTTCTTTGGACCAAGTTCGTCTCGTTCGTCCATCATCGCGCTTGCATTAGATCCGTTGGCCTTCTTTGGACCAAGTTCATCTCTTTAGTCCCACTTCGTCCTCCCATTTGATCCTTTGGCATTCTTTGTACCATGTTCGTCTCGTTCATCCATCTTCTTCGTCCCATTAGATCCGTTGGCCTTCTTTGGACCAAGTTCGTCTCGTTCGTCCTTCTTCGTCCTCCCGTTAGATCCGTTGGCTTTCTTTGGACCAAGTTCGTCCCGTTCGTCCTTCTTCGTCCTCCCGTTAGATCCGTTGGCTTTCTTTGGACCAAGTTCGTCTCGTTCGTCCATCTTCGTCCTTGCCTTAGATTCGTTGCCCTTCTTTGGACCAAGTTTGTCACGTTCGTCCATCTTCGTCCTCGCATTAGATCCGATGGCCTTCTTTGGACCATGTTCGTCTCGTTCGTCCATCATCGCGCTTGCATTAGATCCGTTGGCCTTCTTTGGACCAAGTTCATCTCTTTAGTCCCACTTCGTCCTCCCATTTGATCCTTTGGCATTCTTTGTACCAAGTTCGTCTCGTTCGTCCATCTTCGTCGTCCCACTAGATCCGTTGGCCTTCTTTGGACCAAGTTCGTCTCGTTCGTCCATCTTCGTCCTCCCGTTAGATCCGTTGGCCTTCTTTGGACCAAGTTCGTCTTGTTCGACCATCATCGTGCTTGCATTAGATCCGTTGGCCTTCTTTGGACCAAGTTCGTCTCGTTCGTCCATCATCGTGCTTGCATTAGATCCGTTGGCTTTATTTGGACCAAGTTCATCTCTTTAGTCCCACTTCGTCCTCCCATTTGATCATTTGGCATTCTTTCTACCAAGATCGTCTCATTCGTCCCTCTTCGTTGTCCCATTTGATCCGTTGGCCTTCTTTGGACCAAGTTCATCTCTTTAGTCCCACTTCGTCCTCCCATTTGATCCTTTGGCACTCTTTCTACCAAGTTCGTCTCGTTCGTCCATCTTCGTTGTCCCACTAGATCCGTTGGCCTTCTTTGGACCAAGTTCGTCTTGTTCGTCCATCATCGTGCTTGCGTTAGATCCGTTGGCCTTCTTTGGACCAAGTTCGTCTCGTTCGTCCATCATCGTGCTTGCATTAGATCCGTTGGCTTTATTTGGACCAAGTTCATCTCTTTAGTCCTACTTCGTCCTCCCATTTGATCCTTTGGCATTCTTTCTACCAAGTTCGTCTCGTTCGTCCCTCTTCGTTGTCCCACTTGATCCTTTGGCATTCTTTGTACCAAGTTCGTCTCGTTCATCCATCTTCGTCGTCCAATTAGATCCGTTGGCCTTCTTTGGACCAAGTTCGTCTCGTTCGTCCATCTTCGTCCTCCCGTTGGATCTGTTGGCTTTGTTTGGACCAAGTTCGTCTCGTTCGTCCATCAACGTGCTTGCATTAGATCCGTTGGCCTTCTTTGGACCAAGTTCATCTCTTTAGTCCCACTTTGTCCTCCCATTTGATCCTTTGGCATTCTTTATACCAAGTTCGTCTCGTTCGTCCATCAACGTGCTTGCATTAGATCCGTTGGCCTTCTTTGGACCAAGTTCATCTCTTTAGTCCCACTTTGTCCTCCCATTTGATCCTTTGGCATTCTTTATACCAAGTTTGTCTCGTTCGTCCATCTTCGTCGTCCCACTAGATCCGTTGGCCTTCTTTGGACCAAGTTCGTCTCGTTCGTCCATCTTCGTCCTCCCGTTAGATCCGTTGGCCTTCTTTGGACCAAGTTCGTCTTGTTCGTCCATTATCGTGCTTGCATTAGATCCGATGGCCTTCTTTGGACCAAGTTCGTCTCGTTCGTCCATCAACGTGCTTGCATTAGATCCGTTGGCCTTCTTTGGACCAAGTTCATCTCTTTAGTCCCACTTTGTCCTCCCATTTGATCCTTTGGCATTCTTTATACCAAGTTCGTCTCGTTCGTCCATCTTCGTCGTCCCACTAGATCCGTTGGCCTTCTTTGGACCAAGTTCGTCTCGTTCGTCCATCTTCGTCCTCCCGTTAGATCCGTTGGCCTTCTTTGGACCAAGTTCGTCTTGTTCGTCCATCATCGTGCTTGCATTAGATCCGTTGGCCTTCTTTGGACCACGTTCGTCTTGTTCGTCCATCATCGGGCTTGCATTAGATCCGTTGGCCTTCTTTGGACCAAGTTCGTCTTGTTCGTCCATCATCGCGCTTGCATTAGATCCGTTGGCTTTATTTGGACCAAGTTCATCTCTTTAGTCCCACTTCGTCCTCCCATTTGATCCTTTGGCATTCTTTCTACCAAGTTCGTCTCGTTCGTCCCTCTTCGTCGTCCCATTAGATCCGTTGGCCTTCTTTGGACCAAGTTCGTCTCGTTCGTCCTTCTTCGTCCTCCCGTTAGATCCGTTGGCTTTCTTTGGACCAAGTTCGTCTCGTTCGTCCATCTTCGTCCTTGCCTTAGATTCGTTGCCCTTCTTTGGACCAAGTTTGTCACGTTCGTCCATCTTCGTCCTCGCATTAGATCCGATGGCCTTCTTTGGACCAAGTTCGTCTCGTTCGTCCATCATCGCGCTTGCATTAGATCCGTTGGCCTTCTTTGGACCAAGTTCATCTCTTTAGTCCCACTTTGTCCTCCCATTTGATCCTTTGGCATTCTTTATACCAAAATTCGTCTCGTTCGTCCATCTTCGTCGTCCCACTAGATCCGTTGGCCTTCTTTGGACCAAGTTCGTCTCGTTCGTCCATCTTCGTCCTCCCGTTAGATCCGTTGGCCTTCTTTGGACCAAGTTCGTCTTGTTCGTCCATCATCGTGCTTGCATTAGATCCGTTGGCCTTCTTTGGACCAAGTTCGTCTTGTTCGTCCATCATCGGGCTTGCATTAGATCCGTTGGCCTTCTTTGGACCAAGTTCGTCTCGTTCGTCCATCATCGCGCTTGCATTAGATCCGTTGGCTTTATTTGGACCAAGTTCATCTCTTTAGTCCCACTTCGTCCTCCCATTTGATCCTTTGGCATTCTTTCTACCAAGTTCGTCTCGTTCGTCCCTCTTCGTCGTCCCATTAGATCCGTCGGCCTTCTTTGGACCAAGTTCGTCTCGTTCGTCCTTCTTCGTCCTCCCGTTAGATCCGTTGGCTTTCTTTGGACCAAGTTCGTCTCGTTCGTCCATCTTCGTCCTTGCCTTAGATTCGTTGCCCTTCTTTGGACCAAGTTTGTCACGTTCGTCCATCTTCGTCCTCGCATTAGATCCGATGGCCTTCTTTGGACCAAGTTCGTCTCGTTCGTCCATCATCGCGCTTGCATTAGATCCGTTGGCCTTCTTTGGACCAAGTTCATCTCTTTAGTCCCACTTCGTCCTCCCATTTGATCCTTTGGCATTCTTTGTACCATGTTCGTCTCGTTCATCCATCTTCTTCGTCCCATTAGATCCGTTGGCCTTCTTTGGACCAAGTTCGTCTCGTTCGTCCTTCTTCGTCCTCCCGTTAGATCCGTTGGCTTTCTTTGGACCAAGTTCGTCTCGTTCGTCCTTCTTCGTCCTCCCGTTAGATCCGTTGGCTTTCTTTGGACCAAGTTCGTCTCGTTCGTCCATCTTCGTCCTTGCCTTAGATTCGTTGCCCTTCTTTGGACCAAGTTTGTCACGTTCGTCCATCTTCGTCCTCGCATTAGATCCGATGGCCTTCTTTGGACCATGTTCGTCTCGTTCGTCCATCATCGCGCTTGCATTAGATCCGTTGAACTTCTTTGGACCAAGTTCATCTCTTTAGTCCCACTTCGTCGTCCCATTTGATCCTTTGGCATTCTTTGTACCAAGTTCGTCTCGTTCGTCCATCTTCGTCGTCCCACTAGATCCGTTGGCCTTCTTTGGACCAAGTTCGTCTCGTTCGTCCATCTTCGTCCTCCCGTTAGATCCGTTGGCCTTCTTTGGACCAAGTTCGTCTTGTTCGACCATCATCGTGCTTGCATTAGATCCGTTGGCCTTCTTTGGACCAAGTTCGTCTCGTTCGTCCATCATCGTGCTTGCATTAGATCCGTTGGCTTTATTTGGACCAAGTTCATCTCTTTAGTCCCACTTCGTCCTCCCATTTGATCATTTGGCATTCTTTCTACCAAGATCGTCTCATTCGTCCCTCTTCGTTGTCCCATTTGATCCGTTGGCCTTCTTTGGACCAAGTTCATCTCTTTAGTCCCACTTCGTCCTCCCATTTGATCCTTTGGCACTCTTTCTACCAAGTTCGTCTCGTTCGTCCATCTTCGTTGTCCCACTAGATCCGTTGGCCTTCTTTGGACCAAGTTCGTCTTGTTCGTCCATCATCGTGCTTGCGTTAGATCCGTTGGCCTTCTTTGGACCAAGTTCGTCTCGTTCGTCCATCATCGTGCTTGCATTAGATCCGTTGGCTTTATTTGGACCAAGTTCATCTCTTTAGTCCTACTTCGTCCTCCCATTTGATCCTTTGGCATTCTTTCTACCAAGTTCGTCTCGTTCGTCCCTCTTCGTTGTCCCACTTGATCCTTTGGCATTCTTTGTACCAAGTTCGTCTCGTTCATCCATCTTCGTCGTCCAATTAGATCCGTTGGCCTTCTTTGGACCAAGTTCGTCTCGTTCGTCCATCTTCGTCCTCCCGTTGGATTTGTTGGCTTTGTTTGGACCAAGTTCGTCTCGTTCGTCTATCAACGTGCTTGCATTAGATCCGTTGGCCTTCTTTGGACCAAGTTCATCTCTTTAGTCCCACTTTGTCCTCCCATTTGATCCTTTGGCATTCTTTATACCAAGTTCGTCTCGTTCGTCCATCAACGTGCTTGCATTAGATCCGTTGGCCTTCTTTGGACCAAGTTCATCTCTTTAGTCCCACTTTGTCCTCCCATTTGATCCTTTGGCATTCTTTGTACCAAGTTCGTCTCGTTCGTCCATCTTCGTCGTCCCACTAGATCCGTTGGCCTTCTTTGGACCAAGTTCGTCTCGTTCGTCCATCTTCGTCCTCCCGTTAGATCCGTTGGCCTTCTTTGGACCAAGTTCGTCTTGTTCGTCCATCATCGTGCTTGCATTAGATCCGATGGCCTTCTTTGGACCAAGTTCGTCTCGTTCGTCCATCAACGTGCTTGCATTAGATCCGTTGGCCTTCTTTGGACCAAGTTCATCTCTTTAGTCCCACTTTGTCCTCCCATTTGATCCTTTGGCATTCTTTATACCAAGTTCGTCTCGTTCCTCCATCTTCGTCGTCCCACTAGATCCGTTGGCCTTCTTTGGACCAAGTTCGTCTCGTTCGTCCATCTTCGTCCTCCCGTTAGATCCGTTGGCCTTCTTTGGACCAAGTTCGTCTTGTTCGTCCATCATCGTGCTTGCATTAGATCCGTTGGCCTTCTTTGGACCAAGTTCGTCTTGTTCGTCCATCATCGGGCTTGCATTAGATCCGTTGGCCTTCTTTGGACCAAGTTCGTCTTGTTCGTCCATCATCGCGCTTGCATTAGATCCGTTGGCTTTATTTGGACCAAGTTCATCTCTTTAGTCCCACTTCGTCCTCCCATTTGATCCTTTGGCATTCTTTCTACCAAGTTCGTCTCGTTCGTCCCTCTTCGTCGTCCCATTAGATCCGTTGGCCTTCTTTGGACCAAGTTCGTCTCGTTCGTCCTTCTTCGTCCTCCCGTTAGATCCGTTGGCTTTCTTTGGACCAAGTTCGTCTCGTTCGTCCATCTTCGTCCTTGCCTTAGATTCGTTGCCCTTCTTTGGACCAAGTTTGTCACGTTCGTCCATCTTCGTCCTCGCATTAGATCCGATGGCCTTCTTCGGACCAAGTTCGTCTCGTTCGTCCATCATCGCGCTTGCATTAGATCCGTTGGCCTTTTTTGGACCAAGTTCATCTCTTTAGTCCCACTTTGTCCTCCCATTTGATCCTTTGGCATTCTTTATACCAAGTTCGTCTCGTTCGTCCATCTTCGTCGTCCCACTAGATCCGTTGGCCTTCTTTGGACCAAGTTCGTCTCGTTCGTCCATCTTCGTCCTCCCGTTAGATCCGTTGGCCTTCTTTGGACCAAGTTCGTCTTGTTCGTCCATCATCGTGCTTGCATTAGATCCGTTGGCCTTCTTTGGACCAAGTTCGTCTTGTTCGTCCATCATCGGGCTTGCATTAGATCCGTTGGCCTTCTTTGGACCAAGTTCGTCTCGTTCGTCCATCATCGCGCTTGCATTAGATCCGTTGGCTTTATTTGGACCAAGTTCATCTCTTTAGTCCCACTTCGTCCTACCATTTGATCCTTTGGCATTCTTTATACCAAGTTCGTCTCGTTCGTCCATCTTCGTCGTCCCACTAGATCCGTTGGCCTTCTTTGGACCAAGTTCGTCTCGTTCGTCCATCTTCGTCCTCCCGTTAGATCCGTTGGCCTTCTTTGGACCAAGTTCGTCTTGTTCGTCCATCATCGTGCTTGCATTAGATCCGATGGCCTTCTTTGGACCAACTTCGTCTCGTTCGTCCATCAACGTGCTTGCATTAGATCCGTTGGCCTTCTTTGGACCAAGTTCATCTCTTTAGTCCCACTTTGTCCTCCCATTTGATCCTTTGGCATTCTTTATACCAAGTTCGTCTCGTTCGTCCATCTTCGTCGTCCCACTAGATCCGTTGGCCTTCTTTGGACCAAGTTCGTCTCGTTCGTCCATCTTCGTCCTCCCGTTAGATCCGTTGGCCTTCTTTGGACCAAGTTCGTCTTGTTCGTCCATCATCGTGCTTGCATTAGATCCGTTGGCCTTCTTTGGACCAAGTTCGTCTTGTTCGTCCATCATCGGGCTTGCATTAGATCCGTTGGCCTTCTTTGGACCAAGTTCGTCTTGTTCGTCCATCATCGCGCTTGCATTAGATCCGTTGGCTTTATTTGGACCAAGTTCATCTCTTTAGTCCCACTTCGTCCTCCCATTTGATCCTTTGGCATTCTTTCTACCAAGTTCGTCTCGTTCGTCCCTCTTCGTCGTCCCATTAGATCCGTTGGCCTTCTTTGGACGAAGTTCGTCTCGTTCGTCCTTCTTCGTCCTCCCGTTAGATCCGTTGGCTTTCTTTGGACCAAGTTCGTCTCGTTCGTCCATCTTCGTCCTTGCCTTAGATTCGTTGCCCTTCTTTGGACCAAGTTTGTCACGTTCGTCCATCTTCGTCCTCGCATTAGATCCGATGGCCTTCTTTGGACCAAGTTCGTCTCGTTCGTCCATCATCGCGCTTGCATTAGATCCGTTGGCCTTTTTTGGACCAAGTTCATCTCTTTAGTCCCACTTTGTCCTCCCATTTGATCCTTTGGCATTCTTTATACCAAGTTCGTCTCGTTCGTCCATCTTCGTCGTCCCACTAGATCCGTTGGCCTTCTTTGGACCAAGTTCGTCTCGTTCGTCCATCTTCGTCCTCCCATTAGATCCGTTGGCCTTCTTTGGACCAAGTTCGTCTTGTTCGTCCATCATCGTGCTTGCATTAGATCCGTTGGCCTTCTTTGGACCAAGTTCGTCTTGTTCGTCCATCATCGGGCTTGCATTAGATCCGTTGGCCTTCTTTGGACCAAGTTCGTCTCGTTCGTCCATCATCGCGCTTGCATTAGATCCGTTGGCTTTATTTGGACCAAGTTAATCTCTTTAGTCCCACTTCGTCCTCCCATTTGATCCTTTGGCATTCTTTCTACCAAGTTCGTCTCGTTCGTCCCTCTTCGTCGTCCCATTAGATCCGTTGGCCTTCTTTGGACCAAGTTCGTCTCGTTCGTCCTTCTTCGTCCTCCCGTTAGATCCGTTGGCTTTCTTTGGACCAAGTTCGTCTCGTTCGTCCATCTTCGTCCTTGCCTTAGATTCGTTGCCCTTCTTTGGACCAAGTTTGTCACGTTCGTCCATCTTCGTCCTCGCATTAGATCCGATGGCCTTCTTTGGACCAAGTTCGTCTCGTTCGTCCATCATCGCGCTTGCATTAGATCCGTTGGCCTTCTTTGGACCAAGTTCATCTCTTTAGTCCCACTTCGTCCTCCCATTTGATCCTTTGGCATTCTTTGTACCAAGTTCGTCTCGTTCATCCATCTTCTTCGTCCCATTAGATCCGTTGGCCTTCTTTGGACCAAGTTCGTCTCGTTCGTCCTTCTTCGTCCTCCCGTTAGATCCGTTGGCTTTCTTTGGACCAAGTTCGTCTCGTTCGTCCATCTTCGTCCTTGCCTTAGATTCGTTGCCCTTCTTTGGACCAAGTTTGTCACGTTCGTCCATCTTCGTCCTCGCATTAGATCCGATGGCCTTCTTTGGACCATGTTCGTCTCGTTCGTCCATCATCGCGCTTGCATTAGATCCGTTGGCCTTCTTTGGACCAAGTTCATCTCTTTAGTCCCACTTCGTCCTCCCATTTGATCCTTTGGCATTCTTTGTACCAAGTTCGTCTCGTTCGCCCATCTTCGTCGTCCCACTAGATCCGTTGGCCTTCTTTGGACCAAGTTCGTCTCGTTCGTCCATCTTCGTCCTCCCGTTAGATCCGTTGGCCTTCTTTGGACCAAGTTCGTCTTGTTCGACCATCATCGTGCTTGCATTAGATCCGTTGGCCTTCTTTGGACCAAGTTCGTCTCGTTCGTCCATCATCGTGCTTGCATTAGATCCGTTGGCTTTATTTGGACCAAGTTCATCTCTTTAGTCCCACTTCGTCCTCCCATTTGATCATTTGGCATTCTTTCTACCAAGATCGTCTCATTCGTCCCTCTTCGTTGTCCCATTTGATCCGTTGGCCTTCTTTGGACCAAGTTCATCTCTTTAGTCCCACTTCGTCCTCCCATTTGATCCTTTGGCACTCTTTCTACCAAGTTCGTCTCGTTCGTCCATCTTCGTTGTCCCACTAGATCCGTTGGCCTTCTTTGGACCAAGTTCGTCTCGTTCGTCCATCTTCGTCCTCCCGTTAGATCCGTTGGCCTTCTTTGGACCAAGTTCGTCTTGTTCGTCCATCATCGTGCTTGCGTTAGATCCGTTGGCCTTCTTTGGACCAAGTTCGTCTCGTTCGTCCATCTTCGTCCTCCCGTTGGATCTGTTGGCTTTCTTTGGACCAAGTTCGTCTCGTTCGTCCATCTTCGTCCTTGCCTTAGATTCGTTGCCCTTCTTTGGACCAAGTTTGTCACGTTCGTCCATCTTCGTCCTCGCATTAGATCCGATGGCCTTCTTTGGACCAAGTTCGTCTCGTTCGTCCATCATCGCGCTTGAATTAGATCCGTTGGCCTTCTTTGGACCAAGTTCATCTCTTTAGTCCCACTTCGTCCTCCCATTTGATCCTTTGGCACTCTTTCTACCAAGTTCGTCTCGTTCGTCCATCTTCGTCCTCCCGTTAGATCCGTTGGCCTTCTTTGGACCAAGTTCGTCTTGTTCGTCCATCATCGTGCTTGCGTTAGATCCGTTGGCCTTCTTTGGACCAAGTTCGTCTCGTTCGTCCATCATCGTGCTTGCATTAGATCCGTTGGCTTTATTTGGACCAAGTTCATCTCTTTAGTCCCACTTCGTCCTCCCATTTGATCCTTTGGCATTCTTTCTACCAAGTTCGTCTCGTTCGTCCCTCTTCGTTGTCCCATTTGATCCTTTGGCACTCTTTGTACCAAGTTCGTCTCGTTCATCCATCTTCGTCGTCCCATTAGATCCGTTGGCCTTCTTTGGACCAAGTTCGTCTCGTTCGTCCATCTTCGTCCTCCCGTTGGATCTGTTGGCTTTCTTTGGACCAAGTTCGTCTCGTTCGTCCATCTTCGTCCTTGCCTTAGATTCGTTGCCCTTCTTTGGACCAAGTTTGTCACGTTCGTCCATCTTCGTCCTCGCATTAGATCCGATGGCCTTCTTTGGACCAAGTTCGTCTCGTTCGTCCATCATCGCGCTTGCATTAGATCCGTTGGCCTTCTTTGGACCAAGTTCATCTCTTTAGTCCCACTTCGTCCTCCCATTTGATCCTTTGGCACTCTTTCTACCAAGTTCGTCTCGTTCGTCCATCTTCGTCCTCCCGTTAGATCCGTTGGCCTTCTTTGGACCAAGTTCGTCTTGTTCGTCCATCATCGTGCTTGCGTTAGATCCGTTGGCCTTCTTTGGACCAAGTTCGTCTCATTCGTCCATCATCGTGCTTGCATTAGATCCGTTGGCTTTATTTGGACCAAGTTCATCTCTTTAGTCCCACTTCGTCCTCCCATTTGATCCTTTGGCATTCTTTCTACCAAGTTCGTCTCGTTCGTCCCTCTTCGTTGTCCCATTTGATCCTTTGGCATTCTTTGTACCAAGTTCGTCTCGTTCATCCATCTTCGTCGTCCCATTAGATCCGTTGGCCTTCTTTGGACCAAGTTCGTCTCGTTCGTCCATCTTCGTCCTCCCGTTGGATCTGTTGGCTTTCTTTGGGCCAAGTTCGTCTCGTTCGTCCATCTTCGTCCTTGCCTTAGATTCGTTGCCCTTCTTTGGACCAAGTTTGTCACGTTCGTCCATCTTCGTCCTCGCATTAGATCCGATGGCCTTCTTTGGACCAAGTTCGTCTCGTTCGTCCATCATCGCGCTTGCATTAGATCCGTTGGCCTTCTTTGGACCAAGTTCATCTCTTTAGTCCCACTTCGTCCTCCCATTTGATCCTTTGGCATTCTTTGTACCAAGTTCGTCGCGTTCGTCCATCTTCGTCGTCCCACTAAATCTGTTGGCCTTCTTTGGACCAAGTTCGTCTCGTTCGTCCATCTTCGTCCTCCCGTTAGATCCGTTGGCCTTCTTTGGACCAAGTTCGTCTTGTTTGTCCATCATCGTGCTTGCATTAGATCCGTTGGCCTTCTTTGGACCAAGTTCGTCTTGTTCGTCCATCATCGTGCTTGCATTAGATCCGTTGGCTTTATTTGGACCAAGTTCATCTCTTTAGTCCCACTTCGTCCTCCCATTTGATCATTTGGCATTCTTTCTACCAAGTTCGTCTCGTTCGTCCCTCTTCGTTGTCCCATTTGATCCGTTGGCCTTCTTTGGACCAAGTCCGTCTCGTTCGTCCATCTTCGTCCTCCCGTTAAATCCGTTGGCCTTCTTTGGACCAAGTTCGTCTCGTTTCTCCATCTTTGTCCTCGCATTAGATCCGTTGGCCTTCTTTGGACCAAGTAAGTCACGTTCGTCCATCTTCGTCCTCGCATTAGATCCGATGGCTTTCTTTGGACCAAGTTCGTCTCGTTCGTCCATCAACGTGCTTGCATTAGATCCGTTGGCCTTCTTTGGACCAAGTTCATCTCTTTAGTCCCACTTCGTCCTCCCATTTGATCCTTTGGCATTCTTTATACCAAGTTCGTCTCGTTCGTCCATCTTCGTCGTCCCACTAGATCCGTTGGCCTTCTTTGGACCAAGTTCGTCTCGTTCGTCCATCTTCGTCCTCTTGTTAGATCCGTTGGCCTTCTTTGGACCAAGTTCGTCTCGTTCGTCCATCTTCGTCCTCCCGTTAGATCCGTTGGCCTTCTTTGGACCAAGTTCGTCTTGTTCGTCCATCATCGTGCTTGCATTAGATCCGTTGGCCTTCTTTGGACCAAGTTCGTCTCGTTCGTCCATCATCGTGCTTGCATTAGATCCGTTGGCCTTCTTTGGACCAAGTTCGTCTTGTTCGTCCATCATCGCGCTTGCATTAGATCCGTTGGCTTTATTTGGACCAAGTTCATCTCTTTAGTCCCACTTCGTCCTCCCATTTGATCCTTTGGCATTCTTTCTACCAAGTTCGTCTCGTTCGTCCCTCTTCGTCGTCCCATTAGATCCGTTGGCCTTCTTTGGACCAAGTTCGTCTCGTTCGTCCTTCTTCGTCCTCCCGTTAGATCCGTTGGCTTTCTTTGGACCAAGTTCGTCTCGTTCGTCCATCTTCGTCGTTGCCTTAGATTCGTTGCCCTTCTTTGGACCAAGTTTGTCACGTTCGTCCATCTTCGTCCTCGCATTAGATCCGATGGCCTTCTTTGGACCAAGTTCGTCTCGTTCGTCCATCATCGCGCTTGCATTAGATCCGTTGGCCTTCTTTGGACCAAGTTCATCTCTTTAGTCCCACTTCGTCCTCCCATTTGATCCTTTGGCATTCTTTGTACCAAGTTCGTCGCGTTCGTCCATCTTCGTCGTCCCACTAAATCTGTTGGCCTTCTTTGGACCAAGTTCGTCTCGTTCGTCCATCTTCGTCCTCCCGTTAGATCCGTTGGCCTTCTTTGGACCAAGTTCGTCTTGTTTGTCCATCATCGTGCTTGCATTAGATCCGTTGGCCTTCTTTGGACCAAGTTCGTCTTGTTCGTCCATCATCGTGCTTGCATTAGATCCGTTGGCTTTATTTGGACCAAGTTCATCTCTTTAGTCCCACTTCGTCCTCCCATTTGATCATTTGGCATTCTTTCTACCAAGTTCGTCTCGTTCGTCCCTCTTCGTTGTCCCATTTGATCCGTTGGCCTTCTTTGGACCAAGTCCGTCTCGTTCGTCCATCTTCGTCCTCCCGTTAAATCCGTTGGCCTTCTTTGGACCAAGTTCGTCTCGTTTCTCCATCTTTGTCCTCGCATTAGATCCGTTGGCCTTCTTTGGACCAAGTAAGTCACGTTCGTCCATCTTCGTCCTCGCATTAGATCCGATGGCTTTCTTTGGACCAAGTTCGTCTCGTTCGTCCATCAACGTGCTTGCATTAGATCCGTTGGCCTTCTTTGGACCAAGTTCATCTCTTTAGTCCCACTTCGTCCTCCCATTTGATCCTTTGGCATTCTTTATACCAAGTTCGTCTCGTTCGTCCATCTTCGTCGTCCCACTAGATCCGTTGGCCTTCTTTGGACCAAGTTCGTCTCGTTCGTCCATCTTCGTCCTCTTGTTAGATCCGTTGGCCTTCTTTGGACCAAGTTCGTCTCGTTCGTCCATCTTCGTCCTCCCGTTAGATCCGTTGGCCTTCTTTGGACCAAGTTCGTCTTGTTCGTCCATCATCGTGCTTGCATTAGATCCGTTGGCCTTCTTTGGACCAAGTTCGTCTCGTTCGTCCATCATCGTGCTTGCATTAGATCCGTTGGCCTTCTTTGGACCAAGTTCGTCTTGTTCGTCCATCATCGCGCTTGCATTAGATCCGTTGGCTTTATTTGGACCAAGTTCATCTCTTTAGTCCCACTTCGTCCTCCCATTTGATCCTTTGGCATTCTTTCTACCAAGTTCGTCTCGTTCGTCCCTCTTCGTCGTCCCATTAGATCCGTTGGCCTTCTTTGGACCAAGTTCGTCTCGTTCGTCCTTCTTCGTCCTCCCGTTAGATCCGTTGGCTTTCTTTGGACCAAGTTCGTCTCGTTCGTCCATCTTCGTCGTTGCCTTAGATTCGTTGCCCTTCTTTGGACCAAGTTTGTCACGTTCGTCCATCTTCGTCCTCGCATTAGATCCGATGGCCTTCTTTGGACCAAGTTCGTCTCGTTCGTCCATCATCGCGCTTGCATTAGATCCGTTGGCCTTTTTTGGACCAAGTTCATCTCTTTAGTCCCACTTTGTCCTCCCATTTGATCCTTTGGCATTCTTTATACCAAGTTCGTCTCGTTCGTCCATCTTCGTCGTCCCACTAGATCCGTTGGCCTTCTTTGGACCAAGTTCGTCTCGTTCGTCCATCTTCGTCCTCCCATTAGATCCGTTGGCCTTCTTTGGACCAAGTTCGTCTTGTTCGTCCATCATCGTGCTTGCATTAGATCCGTTGGCCTTCTTTGGACCAAGTTCGTCTTGTTCGTCCATCATCGGGCTTGCATTAGATCCGTTGGCCTTCTTTGGACCAAGTTCGTCTCGTTCGTCCATCATCGCGCTTGCATTAGATCCGTTGGCTTTATTTGGACCAAGTTCATCTCTTTAGTCCCACTTCGTCCTCCCATTTGATCCTTTGGCATTCTTTCTACCAAGTTCGTCTCGTTCGTCCCTCTTCGTCGTCCCATTAGATCCGTTGGCCTTCTTTGGACCAAGTTCGTCTCGTTCGTCCTTCTTCGTCCTCCCGTTAGATCCGTTGGCTTTCTTTGGACCAAGTTCGTCTCGTTCGTCCATCTTCGTCCTTGCCTTAGATTCGTTGCCCTTCTTTGGACCAAGTTTGTCACGTTCGTCCATCTTCGTCCTCGCATTAGATCCGATGGCCTTCTTTGGACCAAGTTCGTCTCGTTCGTCCATCATCGCGCTTGCATTAGATCCGTTGGCCTTCTTTGGACCAAGTTCATCTCTTTAGTCCCACTTCGTCCTCCCATTTGATCCTTTGGCATTCTTTGTACCAAGTTCGTCTCGTTCATCCATCTTCTTCGTCCCATTAGATCCGTTGGCCTTCTTTGGACCAAGTTCGTCTCGTTCGTCCTTCTTCGTCCTCCCGTTAGATCCGTTGGCTTTCTTTGGACCAAGTTCGTCTCGTTCGTCCATCTTCGTCCTTGCCTTAGATTCGTTGCCCTTCTTTGGACCAAGTTTGTCACGTTCGTCCATCTTCGTCTTCGCATTAGATCCGATGGCCTTCTTTGGACCATGTTCGTCTTGTTCGTCCATCATCGCGCTTGCATTAGATCCGTTGGCCTTCTTTGGACCAAGTTCATCTCTTTAGTCCCACTTCGTCCTCCCATTTGATCCTTTGGCATTCTTTGTACCAAGTTCGTCTCGTTCGCCCATCTTCGTCGTCCCACTAGATCCGTTGGCCTTCTTTGGACCAAGTTCGTCTCGTTCGTCCATCTTCGTCCTCCCGTTAGATCCGTTGGCCTTCTTTGGACCAAGTTCGTCTTGTTCGACCATCATCGTGCTTGCATTAGATCCGTTGGCCTTCTTTGGACCAAGTTCGTCTCGTTCGTCCATCATCGTGCTTGCATTAGATCCGTTGGCTTTATTTGGACCAAGTTCATCTCTTTAGTCCCACTTCGTCCTCCCATTTGATCATTTGGCATTCTTTCTACCAAGATCGTCTCATTCGTCCCTCTTCGTTGTCCCATTTGATCCGTTGGCCTTCTTTGGACCAAGTTCATCTCTTTAGTCCCACTTCGTCCTCCCATTTGATCCTTTGGCACTCTTTCTACCAAGTTCGTCTCGTTCGTCCATCTTCGTTGTCCCACTAGATCCGTTGGCCTTCTTTGGACCAAGTTCGTCTCGTTCGTCCATCTTCGTCCTCCCGTTAGATCCGTTGGCCTTCTTTAGACCAAGTTCGTCTTGTTCGTCCATCATCGTGCTTGCGTTAGATCCGTTGGCCTTCTTTGGACCAAGTTCGTCTCGTTCGTCCATCATCGTGCTTGCATTAGATCCGTTGGCTTTATTTGGACCAAGTTCATCTCTTTAGTCCCACTTCGTCCTCCCATTTGATCCTTTGGCATTCTTTCTACCAAGTTCGTCTCGTTCGTCCCTCTTCGTTGTCCCATTTGATCCTTTGGCATTCTTTGTACCAAGTTCGTCTCGTTCATCCATCTTCGTCGTCCCATTAGATCCGTTGGCCTTCTTTGGACCAAGTTCGTCTCGTTCGTCCATCTTCGTCCTCCCGTTGGATCTGTTGGCTTTCTTTGGACCAAGTTCGTCTCGTTCGTCCATCTTCGTCCTTGCCTTAGATTCGTTGCCCTTCTTTGGACCAAGTTTCTCACGTTCGTCCATCTTCGTCCTCGCATTAGATCCGATGGCCTTCTTTGGACCAAGTTCGTCTCGTTCGTCCATCATCGCGCTTGCATTAGATCCGTTGGCCTTCTTTGGACCAAGTTCATCTCTTTAGTCCCACTTCGTCCTCCCATTTGATCCTTTGGCACTCTTTCTACCAAGTTCGTCTCGTTCGTCCATCTTCGTCCTCCCGTTAGATCCGTTGGCCTTCTTTGGACCAAGTTCGTCTTGTTCGTCCATCATCGTGCTTGCGTTAGATCCGTTGGCCTTCTTTGGACCAAGTTCGTCTCGTTCGTCCATCATCGTGCTTGCATTAGATCCGTTGGCTTTATTTGGACCAAGTTCATCTCTTTAGTCCCACTTCGTCCTCCCATTTGATCCTTTGGCATTCTTTCTACCAAGTTCGTCTCGTTCGTCCCTCTTCGTTGTCCCATTTGATCCTTTGGCATTCTTTGTACCAAGTTCGTCTCGTTCATCCATCTTCGTCGTCCCATTAGATCCGTTGGCCTTCTTTGGACCAAGTTCGTCTCGTTCGTCCATCTTCGTCCTCCCGTTGGATCTGTTGGCTTTCTTTGGACCAAGTTCGTCTCGTTCGTCCATCTTCGTCCTTGCCTTAGATTCGTTGCCCTTCTTTGGACCAAGTTTGTCACGTTCGTCCATCTTCGTCCTCGCATTAGATCCGATGGCCTTCTTTGGACCAAGTTCGTCTCGTTCGTCCATCATCGCGCTTGCATTAGATCCGTTGGCCTTCTTTGGACCAAGTTCATCTCTTTAGTCCCACTTCGTCCTCCCATTTGATCCTTTGGCACTCTTTCTACCAAGTTCGTCTCGTTCGTCCATCTTCGTCCTCCCGTTAGATCCGTTGGCCTTCTTTGGACCAAGTTCGTCTTGTTCGTCCATCATCGTGCTTGCGTTAGATCCGTTGGCCTTCTTTGGACCAAGTTCGTCTCGTTCGTCCATCATCGTGCTTGCATTAGATCCGTTGGCTTTATTTGGACCAAGTTCATCTCTTTAGTCCCACTTCGTCCTCCCATTTGATCCTTTGGCATTCTTTCTACCAAGTTCGTCTCGTTCGTCCCTCTTCGTTGTCCCATTTGATCCTTTGGCATTCTTTGTACCAAGTTCGTCTCGTTCATTAGATCCGTTGGCCTTCTTTGGACCAAGTTCGTCTCGTTCGTCCATCTTCGTCCTCCCGTTGGATCTGTTGGCTTTCTTTGGGCCAAGTTCGTCTCGTTCGTCCATCTTCGTCCTTGCCTTAGATTCGTTGCCCTTCTTTGGACCAAGTTTGTCACGTTCGTCCATCTACGTCCTCGCATTAGATCCGATGGCCTTCTTTGGACCAAGTTCGTCTCGTTCGTCCATCATCGCGCTTGCATTAGATCCGTTGGCCTTCTTTGGACCAAGTTCATCTCTTTAGTCCCACTTCGTCCTCCCATTTGATCCTTTGGCATTCTTTGTACCAAGTTCGTCGCGTTCGTCCATCTTCGTCGTCCCACTAGATCTGTTGGCCTTCTTTGGACCAAGTTCGTCTCGTTCGTCCATCTTCGTCCTCCCGTTAGATCCGTTGGCCTTCTTTGGACCAAGTTCGTCTTGTTTGTCCATCATCGTGCTTGCATTAGATCCGTTGGCCTTCTTTGGACCAAGTTCGTCTTGTTCGTCCATCATCGTGCTTGCATTAGATCCGTTGGCTTTATTTGGACCAAGTTCATCTCTTTAGTCCCACTTCGTCCTCCCATTTGATCATTTGGCATTCTTTCTACCAAGTTCGTCTCGTTCGTCCCTCTTCGTTGTCCCATTTGATCCGTTGGCCTTCTTTGGACCAAGTCCGTCTCGTTCGTCCATCTTCGTCCTCCCGTTAAATCCGTTGGCCTTCTTTGGACCAAGTTCGTCTCGTTTCTCCATCTTTGTCCTCGCATTAGATCCGTTGGCCTTCTTTGGACCAAGTAAGTCACGTTCGTCCATCTTCGTCCTCGCATTAGATCCGATGGCCTTCTTTGGACCAAGTTCGTCTCGTTCGTCCATCAACGTGCTTGCATTAGATCCGTTGGCCTTCTTTGGACCAAGTTCATCTCTTTAGTCCCACTTCGTACTCCCATTTGATCCTTTGGCATTCTTTATACCAAGTTCGTCTCGTTCGTCCATCTTCGTCGTCCCACTAGATCCGTTGGCCTTCTTTGGACCAAGTTCGTCTCGTTCGTCCATCTTCGTCCTCTTGTTAGATCCGTTGGCCTTCTTTGGACCAAGTTCGTCTCGTTCGTCCATCTTCGTCCTCCCGTTAGATCCGTTGGCCTTCTTTGGACCAAGTTCGTCTCGTTCGTCCATCATCGTGCTTGCATTAGATCCGTTGGCCTTCTTTGGACCAAGTTCGTCTCGTTCGTCCATCATCGTGCTTGCATTAGATCCGTTGGCCTTATTTGGACCAAGTTCATCTCTTTAGTCCCACTTCGTCCTCCCATTTGATCCTTTGGCATTCTTTCTACCAAGTTCGTCTCGTTCGTCCCTCTTCGTTGTCCCATTTGATCCTTTGGCATTCTTTGTACCAAGTTCGTCTCGTTCATCCATCTTCGTCGTCCCATTAGATCCGTTGGCCTTCTTTGGACCAAGTTCGTCTCGTTCGTCCTTCTTCGTCCTCCCGTTAGATCCGTTGGCTTTCTTTGGACCAAGTTCGTCTCGTTCGTCCATCTTCGTCCTTGCCTTAGATTCGTTGCCCTTCTTTGGACCAAGTTTGTCACGTTCGTCCATCTTCGTCCTCGCATTAGATCCGATGGCCTTCTTTGGACCAAGTTCGTCTCGTTCGTCCATCATCGCGCTTGCATTAGATCCGTTGGCCTTTTTTGGACCAAGTTCATCTCTTAAGTCCCACTTCGTCCTCCCATTTGATCCTTTGGCATTCTTTGTACCAAGTTCGTCTCGTTCATCCATCTTCTTCGTCCCATTAGATCCGTTGGCCTTCTTTGGACCAAGTTCGTCTCGTTCGTCCTTCTTCGTCCTCCCGTTAGATACGTTGGCTTTCTTTGGACCAAGTTCGTCTCGTTCGTCCTTCTTCGTCCTCCCGTTAGATCCGTTGGCTTTCTTTGGACCAAGTTCGTCTCGTTCGTCCATCTTCGTCCTTGCCTTAGATTCGTTGCCCTTCTTTGGACCAAGTTTGTCACGTTCGTCCATCTTCGTCCTCGCATTAGATCCGATGGCCTTCTTTGGACCAAGTTCGTCTCGTTCGTCCATCATCGCGCTTGCATTAGATCCGTTGGCCTTCTTTGGACCAAGTTCATCTCTTTAGTCCCACTTCGTCCTCCCATTTGATCCTTTGGCATTCTTTGTACCAAGTTCGTCTCGTTCGTCCATCTTCGTCGTCCCACTAGATCCGTTGGCCTTCTTTGGACCAAGTTCGTCTCGTTCGTCCATCTTCGTCCTCCCGTTAGATCCGTTGGCCTTCTTTGGACCAAGTTCGTCTTGTTCGTCCATCATCGTGCTTGCATTAGATCCGTTGGCCTTCTTTGGACCAAGTTCGTCTCGTTCGTCCATCATCGTGCTTGCATTAGATCCGTTGGCCTTATTTGGACCAAGTTCATCTCTTTAGTCCCACTTCGTCCTCCCATTTGATCCTTTGGCATTCTTTCTACCAAGTTCGTCTCGTTCGTCCCTCTTCGTTGTCCCATTTGATCCTTTGGCATTCTTTGTACCAAGTTCGTCTCGTTCATCCATCTTCGTCGTCCCATTAGATCCGTTGGCCTTCTTTGGACCAAGTTCGTCTCGTTCGTCCTTCTTCGTCCTCCCGTTAGATCCGTTGGCTTTCTTTGGACCAAGTTCGTCTCGTTCGTCCATCTTCGTCCTTGCCTTAGATTCGTTGCCCTTCTTTGGACCAAGTTTGTCACGTTCGTCCATCTTCGTCCTCGCATTAGATCCGATGGCCTTCTTTGGACCAAGTTCGTCTCGTTCGTCCATCATCGCGCTTGCATTAGATCCGTTGGCCTTCTTTGGACCAAGTTCATCTCTTTAGTCCCACTTCGTCCTCCCATTTGATCCTTTGGCATTCTTTGTACCAAGTTCGTCTCGTTCATCCATCTTCTTCGTCCCATTAGATCCGTTGGCCTTCTTTGGACCAAGTTCGTCTCGTTCGTCCTTCTTCGTCCTCCCGTTAGATACGTTGGCTTTCTTTGGACCAAGTTCGTCTCGTTCGTCCTTCTTCGTCCTCCCGTTAGATCCGTTGGCTTTCTTTGGACCAAGTTCGTCTCGTTCGTCCATCTTCGTCCTTGCCTTAGATTCGTTGCCCTTCTTTGGACCAAGTTTGTCACGTTCGTCCATCTTCGTCCTCGCATTAGATCCGATGGCCTTCTTTGGACCAAGTTCGTCTCGTTCGTCCATCATCGCGCTTGCATTAGATCCGTTGGCCTTCTTTGGACCAAGTTCATCTATTTAGTCCCACTTCGTCCTCCCATTTGATGCTTTGGCATTCTTTGTACCAAGTTCGTCGCGTTCGTCCATCTTCGTCGTCACACTAGATCTGTTGGCCTTCTTTGGACCAAGTTCGTCTCGTTCGTCCATCTTCGTCCTCCCGTTAGATCCGTTGGCCTTCTTTGGACCAAGTTCGTCTTGTTTGTCCATCATCGTGCTTGCATTAGATCCGTTGGCCTTCTTTGGACCAAGTTCGTCTTGTTCGTCCATCATCGTGCTTGCATTAGATCCGTTGGCTTTATTTGGACCAAGTTCATCTCTTTAGTCCCACTTCGTCCTCCCATTTGATCATTTGGCATTCTTTCTACCAAGTTCGTCTCGTTCGTCCCTCTTCGTTGTCCCATTTGATCCGTTGGCCTTCTTTGGACCAAGTCCGTCTCGTTCGTCCATCTTCGTCCTCCCGTTAAATCCGTTGGCCTTCTTTGGACCAAGTTCGTCTCGTTTCTCCATCTTCGTCCTCGCATTAGATCCGTTGGCCTTCTTTGGACCAAGTAAGTCACGTTCGTCCATCTTCGTCCTCGCATTAGATCCGATGGCCTTCTTTGGACCAAGTTCGTCTCGTTCGTCCATCAACGTGCTTGCATTAGATCCGTTGGCCTTCTTTGGACCAAGTTCATTTCTTTAGTCCCACTTCGTCCTCCCATTTGATCCTTTGGCATTCTTTGTACCAAGTTCGTCTCGTTCGTCCATCTTCGTCGTCCCACTAGATCCGTTGGCCTTCTTTGGACCAAGTTCGTCTCGTTCGTCCATCTTTGTCCTCCCGTTAGATCCGTTGGCCTTCTTTGGACCAAGTTCGTCTTGTTCGACCATCATCGTGCTTGCATTAGATCCGTTGGCCTTCTTTGGACCAAGTTCGTCTCGTTCGTCCATCATCGTGCTTGCATTAGATCCGTTGGCCTTCTTTGGACCAAGTTCATCTCTTTAGTCCCACTTCGTCCTCCCATTTGATCCTTTGGCATTCTTTGTACCAAGTTCGTCTCGTTCATCCATCTTCTTTGTCCCATTAGATCCGTTGGCCTTCTTTGGACCAAGTTCGTCTCGTTCGTCCTTCTTCGTCCTCCCGTTAGATACGTTGGCTTTCTTTGGACCAAGTTCGTCTCGTTCGTCCTTCTTCGTCCTCCCGTTAGATCCGTTGGCTTTCTTTGGACCAAGTTCGTCTCGTTCGTCCATCTTCGTCCTTGCCTTAGATTCGTTGCCCTTCTTTGGACCAAGTTTGTCACGTTCGTCCATCTTCGTCCTCGCATTAGATCCGATGGCCTTCTTTGGACCAAGTTCGTCTCGTTCGTCCATCATCGCGCTTGCATTAGATCCGTTGGCCTTCTTTGGACCAAGTTCATCTCTTTAGTCCCACTTCGTCCTCCCATTTGATCCTTTGGCATTCTTTGTACCAAGTCCGTGTCGTTCGTCCATCTTCGTCCTCCCGTTAAATCTGTTGGCCTTCTTTGGACCAAGTTCGTCTCGTTTCTCCATCTTCGTCCTCGCATTAGATCCGTTGGCCTTCTTTGGACCATGTAAGTCACGTTCGTCCATCTTCGTCCTCGCATTATATCCGATGGCCTTCTTCGGACCAAGTTCGTCTCGTTTGTCCATCAACGTGCTTGCATTAGATCCGTTGGCCTTCTTTGGACCAAGTTCATCTCTTTAGTCCCACTTCGTCCTCCCATTTGATCCTTTGGCATTCTTTATACCAAGTTCGTCTCGTTCGTCCATCTTCGTCGTCCCACTAGATCCGTTGGCCTTCTTTGGACCAAGTTCGTCTCGTTCGTCCATCTTCGTCCTCTTGTTAGATCCGTTGGCCTTCTTTGGACCAAGTTCGTCTCGTTCGTCCATCTTCGTCCTCCCGTTAGATCCGATGGCCTTCTTTGGACCAAGTTCGTCTCGTTCGTCCATCATCGCGCTTGCATTAGATCCGTTGGCCTTCTTTGGACCAAGTTCTTCTCTTTAGTCCCACTTCGTCCTCCCATTTGATCCTTTGGCATTCTTTGTACCAAGTTCGTCTCGTTCGTCCATCTTCGTCGTCCCACTAGATCCGTTGGCCTTCTTTGGACCAAGTTCGTCTCGTTCGTCCATCTTCGTCCTCCCGTTAGATCCGTTGGCCTTCTTTGGACCAAGTTCGTCTTGTTCGACCATCATCGTGCTTGCATTAGATCCGTTGGCCTTCTTTGTACCAAGTTCGTCTCGTTCGTCCATCATCGTGCTTGCATTAGATCCGTTGGCTTTATTTGGACCAAGTTCATCTCTTTAGTCCCACTTCGTCGTCCCATTTGATCATTTGGCATTCTTTCTACCAAGATCGTCTCATTCGTCCCTCTTCGTTGTCCCATTTGATCCGTTGGCCTTCTTTGGACCAAGTTCATCTCTTCAGTCCCACTTCGTCCTCCCATTTGATCCTTTGGCACTCTTTCTACCAAGTTCGTCTCGTTCGTCCATCTTCGTTGTCCCACTAGATCCGTTGGCCTTCTTTGGACCAAGTTCGTCTCGTTCGTCCATCTTCGTCCTCCCGTTAGATCCGTTGGCCTTCTTCGGACCAAGTTCGTCTTGTTCGTCCATCATCGTGCTTGCATTAGATCCGTTGGCCTTCTTTGGACCAAGTTCGTCTCGTTCGTCCATCATCGTGCTTGCATTAGATCCGTTGGCTTTATTTGGACCAAGTTCATCTCTTTAGTCCCACTTCGTCCTCCCATTTGATCCTTTGGCATTCTTTCTACCAAGTTCGTCTCGTTCGTCCCTCTTCGTTGTCCCATTTGATCCTTTGGCATTCTTTGTACCAAGTTCGTCTCGTTCATCCATCTTCGTCGTCCCATTAGATCCGTTGGCCTTCTTTGGACCAAGTTCGTTCGTTCGTCCATCTTCGTCCTCCCGTTGGATCTGTTGGCTTTCTTTGGACCAAGTTCGTCTCGTTCGTCCATCTTCGTCCTTGCCTTAGATTCGTTGCCCTTCTTTGGACCAAGTTTGTCACGTTCGTCCATCTTCGTCCTCGCATTAGATCCGATGGCCTTCTTTGGACCAAGTTCGTCTCGTTCGTCCATCATCGCGCTTGCATTAGATCCGTTGGCCTTCTTTGGACCAAGTTCATCTATTTAGTCCCACTTCGTCCTCCCATTTGATGCTTTGGCATTCTTTGTACCAAGTTCGTCGCGTTCGTCCATCTTCGTCGTCCCACTAGATCTGTTGGCCTTCTTTGGACCAAGTTCGTCTCGTTCGTCCATCTTCGTCCTCCCGTTAGATCCGTTGGCCTTCTTTGGACCAAGTTCGTCTTGTTTGTCCATCATCGTGCTTGCATTAGATCTGTTGGCCTTCTTTGGACCAAGTTCGTCTCGTTCGTCCATCTTCGTCCTCCCGTTAGATCCGTTGGCCTTCTTTGGACCAAGTTCGTCTTGTTCGACCATCATCGTGCTTGCATTAGATCCGTTGGCCTTCTTTGGACCAAGTTCGTCTCGTTCGTCCATCATCGTGCTTGCATTAGATCCGTTGGCTTTATTTGGACCAAGTTCATCTCTTTAGTCCCACTTCGTCCTCCCATTTGATCATTTGGCATTCTTTCTACCAAGATCGTCTCATTCGTCCCTCTTCGTTGTCCCATTTGATCCGTTGGCCTTCTTTGGACCAAGTTCATCTCTTTAGTCCCACTTCGTCCTCCCATTTGATCCTTTGGCACTATTTCTACCAAGTTCGTCTCGTTCGTCCATCTTCGTTGTCCCACTAGATCCGTTGGCCTTCTTTGGACCAAGTTCGTCTCGTTCGTCCATCATCGTGCTTGCATTAGATCCGTTGGCCTTCTTTGGACCAAGTTCGTCTCGGTTGTCCATCTTCGTCCTCGTATTAGATTCGTTGGCCTTCTTTGGACCAAGTTCGTCTCGTTCGTCCATCATCGTGCTTGCATTAGATCCGTTGGCTTTATTTGGACCAAGTTCATCTCTTTAGACCCACTTCGTCCTCCCATTTGATCCTTTGGCATTCTTTCTACCAAGTTCGTCTCGTTCGTCCCTCTTCGTTGTCCCATTTGATCCTTTGGCATTCTTTGTACCAAGTTCGTCTCGTTCATCCATCTTCGTCGTCCCATTAGATCCGTTGGCCTTCTTTGGACCAAGTTCGTCTCGTTCGTAGATCTTCGTCCTCCCGTTGGATCTGTTGGCTTTCTTTTGACCAAGTTCGTCTCGTTCGTCCATCTTCGTCCTTGCCTTAGATTCGTTGTCCTTCTTTGGACCAAGTTTGTCACGTTCGTCCATCTTCGTCCTCGCATTAGATCCGTTGGCCTTCTTTGGACCAAGTTCATCTCTTTAGTCCCACTTCGTCCTCCCATTTGATCCTTTGGCATTCTTTGTACCAAGTTCGTCTCGTTCGTCCATCTTCGTCCTCCCGTTAGATCCGTTGGCCTTCTTTGGACCAAGTTCGTCTTGTTTGTCCATCATCGTGCTTGCATTAGATCCGTTGGCCTTCTTTGGACCAAGTTCGTCTCGTTCGTCCATCATCGTGCTTGCATTAGATCCGTTGGCTTTATTTGGACCAAGTTCATCTCTTTAGTCCCACTTCGTCCTCCCATTTGATCATTTGGCATTCTTTCTACCAAGTTCGTCTCGTTCGTCCCTCTTCGTTGTCCCATTTGATCCGTTGGCCTTCTTTGGACCAAGTCCGTCTCGTTCGTCCATCTTCGTCCTCCCGTTAAATCCGTTGGCCTTCTTTGGACCAAGTTCGTCTCGTTTCTCCATCTTCGTCCTCGCATTAGATCCGTTGGCCTTCTTTAGACCAAGTAAGTCACGTTCGTCCATCTTCGTCCTCGCATTAGATCCGATGGCCTTCTTTGGACCAAGTTCGTCTCGTTCGTCCATCAACGTGCTTGCATTAGATCCGTTGGCCTTCTTTGGACCAAGTTCATCTCTTTAGTCCCACTTCGTCCTCCCATTTGATCCTTTGGCATTCTTTATACCAAGTTCGTCTCGTTCGTCCATCTTCGTCGTCCCACTAGATCCGTTGGCCTTCTTTGGACCAAGTTCGTCTCGTTCGTCCATCTTCGTCCTCTTGTTAGATCCGTTGGCCTTCTTTGGACCAAGTTCGTCTCGTTCGTCCATCATCGTGCTTGCATTAGATCCGTTGGCCTTCTTTGGACCAAGTTCGTCTCGGTTGTCCATCTTCGTCCTCGTATTAGATTCGTTGGCCTTCTTTGGACCAAGTTCGTCACGCTCGTCCATCTTCGTCCTCACATTAGATCCGTTGGCCTTCTTTGGACCAAGTTCGTCTCGTTCGTCCATGATCGTGCTTGCATTAGATCCGTTGGCCTTATTTGGAAAAAGTTCATCTCTTTAGTCCCACTTCGTCCTCCCATTTGATCCTTTGGCATTCTTTCTACCAAGTTCGTCTCGTTCGTCCCTCTTCGTTGTCCCATTTGATCCGTTGGCCTTCTTTGGACCAAGTCCGTCTCGTTCGTCCATCTTCGTCCTCCCGTTAGATCCGTTGGACTTCTTTGGACCAAGTTCGTCTTGTTCGACCATCATCGTGCTTGCATTAGATCCGTTGGCCTTCTTTGGACCAAGTTCGTCTCGTTCGTCCATCATCGTGCTTGCATTAGATCCATTGGCTTTATTTGGACCAAGTTCATCTCTTTAGTCCCACTTCGTCCTCCCATTTGATCATTTGGCATTCTTTCTACCAAGTTCGTCTCGTTCGTCCATCTTCGTCGTCCCACTAGATCCGTTGGCCGTCTTTGGACCAAGTTCGTCACGTTCGTCCATCTTCGTCCTCGCATTAGATACGTTGGCCTTCTTTGGAACAAGTTTGTCACGTTCGTCCATCTTCGTCCTCGCATTAGATCCGTTGGCCTTCTTTGGACCAAGTTCGTCTCGTTCGTCCATCATCGTGCTTGCATTAGATCCGTTGGCCTTCTTTGGACCAAGTTCGTCTCGTTCGTCCATCATCGTGCTTGCATTAGATCCGTTGGCCTTCTTTGGACCAAGTTCATCTCTTTAGTCCCACTTCGTCCTCCCATTTGATCCTTTGGCATTCTTTGTACCAAGTTCGTCTCGTTCGTCCATCTTCGTCGTCCCACTAGATCCGTTGGCCTTCTTTGGACCAAGTTCGTCTCGTTCGTCCATCTTCGTCCTCCCGTTAGATCCGTTGGCCTTCTTTGGACCAAGTTCGTCTTGTTCGTCCATCATCGTGCTTGCATTAGATCCGTTGGCCTTCTTTGGACCAAGTTCGTCTCGTTCGTCCATCATCGTGCTTGCATTAGATCCGTTGGCTTTATTTGGACCAAGTTCATCTCTTTAGTCCCACTTCGTCCTCCCATTTGATCATTTGGCATTCTTTCTACCAAGGTCGTCTCGTTCGTCCCTCTTCATTGTCCCATTTGATCCGTTGGCCTTCTTTGGACCAAGTTCATCTCTTTAGTCCCACTTCGTCCTCCCATTTGATCCTTTGGCATTCTTTGTACCAAGTTCGTCTCGCTCGTCCATCTTCGTCGTCCCACTAGATCCGTTGGCCTTCTTTGGACCAAGTTCGTCTCGTTCGTCCATCTTCGTCGTCCCCTTAGATCCGTTGGCCTTCTTTGGACCAAGTTCGTCTCGTTCGTCCATCATCGTGCTTGCATTAGATCCGTTGGCTTTATTTGGACCAAGTTGATCTCTTTAGTCCCACTTCGTCCTCCCATTTGATCCTTTGGCATTCTTTCTACCAAGTTCGTCTCGTTCGTCCCTCTTCGTTGTCCCATTTGATCCTTTGGCATTCTTTGTACCAAGTTCGTCTCGTTCATCCATCTTCTTCGTCCCATTAGATCCGTTGGCCTTCTTTGGACCAAGTTCGTCTCGTTCGTCCTTCTTCGTCCTCCCGTTAGATCCGTTGGCTTTCTTTGGACCAGGTTCGTCTCGTTCGTCCATCTTCGTCCTTGCCTTAGATTCGTTGCCCTTCTTTGGACCAAGTTTGTCACGTTCGTCCATCTTCGTCCTCGCATTAGATCCGATGGCCTTCTTTGGACCAAGTTCGTCTCCTTCGTCCATCATCGCGCTTGCATTAGATCCGTTGGCCTTCTTTGGACCAAGTTCATCTCTTTAGTCCCACTTCGTCCTCCCATTTGATCCTTTGGCATTCTTTGTACCAAGTTCGTCTCGTTCATCCATCTTCGTCGTCCCATTAGATCCGTTGGCCTTCTTTGGACCAAGTTCGTCTCGTTCGTCCATCATCGTGCTTGCATTAGATCCGTTGGCCTTCTTTGGACCAAGTTCGTCTCGGTTGTCCATCTTCGTCCTCGTATTAGATTCGTTGGCCTTCTTTGGACCAAGTTCGTCTCGTTCGTCCATCATCGTGCTTGCATTAGATCCGTTGGCTTTATTTGGACCAAGTTCATCTCTTTAGACCCACTTCGTCCTCCCATTTGATCCTTTGGCATTCTTTCTACCAAGTTCGTCTCGTTCGTCCCTCTTCGTTGTCCCATTTGATCCTTTGGCATTCTTTGTACCAAGTTCGTCTCGTTCATCCATCTTCGTCGTCCCATTAGATCCGTTGGCCTTCTTTGGACCAAGTTCGTCTCGTTCGTAGATCTTCGTCCTCCCGTTGGATCTGTTGGCTTTCTTTTGACCAGGTTCGTCTCGTTCGTCCATCTTCGTCCTTGCCTTAGATTCGTTGTCCTTCTTTGGACCAAGTTTGTCACGTTCGTCCATCTTCGTCGTCGCATTAGATCCGTTGGCCTTCTTTGGACCAAGTTCATCTCTTTAGTCCCACTTCGTCCTCCCATTTGATCCTTTGGCATTCTTTGTACCAAGTTCGTCTCGTTCGTCCATCTTCGTCCTCCCGTTAGATCCGTTGGCCTTCTTTGGACCAAGTTCGTCTTGTTTGTCCATCATCGTGCTTGCATTAGATCCGTTGGCCTTCTTTGGACCAAGTTCGTCTTGTTCGTCCATCATCGTGCTTGCATTAGATCCGTTGGCTTTATTTGGACCAAGTTCATCTCTTTAGTCCCACTTCGTCCTCCCATTTGATCATTTGGCATTCTTTCTACCAAGTTCGTCTCGTTCGTCCCTCTTCGTTGTCCCATTTGATCCGTTGGCCTTCTTTGGACCAAGTCCGTCTCGTTCGTCCATCTTCGTCCTCCCGTTAAATCCGTTGGCCTTCTTTGGACCAAGTTCGTCTCGTTTCTCCATCTTCGTCCTCGCATTAGATCCGTTGGCCTTCTTTAGACCAAGTAAGTCACGTTCGTCCATCTTCGTCCTCGCATTAGATCCGATGGCCTTCTTTGGACCAAGTTCGTCTCGTTCGTCCATCAACGTGCTTGCATTAGATCCGTTGGCCTTCTTTGGACCAAGTTCATCTCTTTAGTCCCACTTCGTCCTCCCATTTGATCCTTTGGCATTCTTTATACCAAGTTCGTCTCGTTCGTCCATCTTCGTCGTCCCACTAGATCCGTTGGCCTTCTTTGGACCAAGTTCGTCTCGTTCGTCCATCTTCGTCCTCTTGTTAGATCCGTTGGCCTTCTTTGGACCAAGTTCGTCTCGTTCGTCCATCATCGTGCTTGCATTAGATCCGTTGGCCTTCTTTGGACCAAGTTCGTCTCGGTTGTCCATCTTCGTCCTCGTATTAGATTCGTTGGCCTTCTTTGGACCAAGTTCGTCACGCTCGTCCATCTTCGTCCTCACATTAGATCCGTTGGCCTTCTTTGGACCAAGTTCGTCTCGTTCGTCCATGATCGTGCTTGCATTACATCCGTTGGCCTTATTTGGAAAAAGTTCATCTCTTTAGTCCCACTTCGTCCTCCCATTTGATCCTTTGGCATTCTTTCTACCAAGTTCGTCTCGTTCGTCCCTCTTCGTTGTCCCATTTGATCCGTTGGCCTTCTTTGGACCAAGTCCATCTCGTTCGTCCATCTTCGTCCTCCCGTTAGATCCGTTGGACTTCTTTGGACCAAGTTCGTCTTGTTCGACCATCATCGTGCTTGCATTAGATCCGTTGGCCTTCTTTGGACCAAGTTCGTCTCGTTCGTCCATCATCGTGCTTGCATTAGATTCATTGGCTTTATTTGGACCAAGTTCATCTCTTTAGTCCCACTTCGTCCTCCCATTTGATCATTTGGCATTCTTTCTACCAAGATCGTCTCGTTCGTCCCTCTTCGTGGTCCCATTTGATCCGTTGGCCTTCTTTGGACCAAGTTCATCTCTTTAGTCCCACTTCGTCCTCCCATTTGATCATTTGGCATTCTTTGTACCAAGTTCGTCTCGTTCGTCCATCTTCGTCGTCCCACTAGATCCGTTGGCCGTCTTTGGACCAAGTTCGTCACGTTCGTCCATCTTCGTCCTCGCATTAGATACGTTGGCCTTCTTTGGAACAAGTTTGTCACGTTCGTCCATCTTCGTCCTCGCATTAGATCCGTTGGCCTTCTTTGGACCAAGTTCGTCTCGTTCGTCCATCATCGTGCTTGCATTAGATCCGTTGGCCTTCTTTGGACCAAGTTCGTCTCGTTCGTCCATCATCGTGCTTGCATTAGATCCGTTGGCCTTCTTTGGACCAAGTTCATCTCTTTAGTCCCACTTCGTCCTCCCATTTGATCCTTTGGCATTCTTTGTACCAAGTTCGTCTCGTTCGTCCATCTTCGTCGTCCCACTAGATCCGTTGGCCTTCTTTGGACCAAGTTCGTCTCGTTCGTCCATCTTCGTCCTCCCGTTAGATCCGTTGGCCTTCTTTGGACCAAGTTCGTCTTGTTCGTCCATCATCGTGCTTGCATTAGATCCGTTGGCCTTCTTTGGACCAAGTTCGTCTCGTTCGTCCATCATCGTGCTTGCATTAGATCCGTTGGCTTTATTTGGACCAAGTTCATCTCTTTAGTCCCACTTCGTCCTCCCATTTGATCATTTGGCATTCTTTCTACCAAGGTCGTCTCGTTCGTCCCTCTTCATTGTCCCATTTGATCCGTTGGCCTTCTTTGGACCAAGTTCATCTCTTTAGTCCCACTTCGTCCTCCCATTTGATCCTTTGGCATTCTTTGTACCAAGTTCGTCTCGCTCGTCCATCTTCGTCGTCCCACTAGATCCGTTGGCCTTCTTTGGACCAAGTTCGTCTCGTTCGTCCATCTTCGTCGTCCCCTTAGATCCGTTGGCCTTCTTTGGACCAAGTTCGTCTCGTTCGTCCATCATCGTGCTTGCATTAGATCCGTTGGCTTTATTTGGACCAAGTTGATCTCTTTAGTCCCACTTCGTCCTCCCATTTGATCCTTTGGCATTCTTTCTACCAAGTTCGTCTCGTTCGTCCCTCTTCGTTGTCCCATTTGATCCTTTGGCATTCTTTGTACCAAGTTCGTCTCGTTCATCCATCTTCTTCGTCCCATTAGATCCGTTGGCCTTCTTTGGACCAAGTTCGTCTCGTTCGTCCTTCTTCGTCCTCCCGTTAGATCCGTTGGCTTTCTTTGGACCAGGTTCGTCTCGTTCGTCCATCTTCGTCCTTGCCTTAGATTCGTTGCCCTTCTTTGGACCAAGTTTGTCACGTTCGTCCATCTTCGTCCTCGCATTAGATCCGATGGCCTTCTTTGGACCAAGTTCGTCTCCTTCGTCCATCATCGCGCTTGCATTAGATCCGTTGGCCTTCTTTGGACCAAGTTCATCTCTTTAGTCCCACTTCGTCCTCCCATTTGATCCTTTGGCATTCTTTGTACCAAGTTCGTCTCGTTCATCCATCTTCGTCGTCCCATTAGATCCGTTGGCCTTCTTTGGACCAAGTTCGTCTCGTTCGTCCATCATCGTGCTTGCATTAGATCCGTTGGCCTTCTTTGGACCAAGTTCGTCTCGGTTGTCCATCTTCGTCCTCGTATTAGATTCGTTGGTCTTCTTTGGACCAAGTTCGTCTCGTTCGTCCATCATCGTGCTTGCATTAGATCCGTTGGCTTTATTTGGACCAAGTTCATCTCTTTAGACCCACTTCGTCCTCCCATTTGATCCTTTGGCATTCTTTCTACCAAGTTCGTCTCGTTCGTCCCTCTTCGTTGTCCCATTTGATCCTTTGGCATTCTTTGTACCAAGTTCGTCTCGTTCATCCATCTTCGTCGTCCCATTAGATCCGTTGGCCTTCTTTGGACCAAGTTCGTCTCGTTCGTAGATCTTCGTCCTCCCGTTGGATCTGTTGGCTTTCTTTTGACCAAGTTCGTCTCGTTCGTCCATCTTCGTCCTTGCCTTAGATTCGTTGTCCTTCTTTGGACCAAGTTTGTCACGTTCGTCCATCTTCGTCCTCGCATTAGATCCGTTGGCCTTCTTTGGACCAAGTTCATCTCTTTAGTCCCACTTCGTCCTCCCATTTGATCCTTTGGCATTCTTTGTACCAAGTTCGTCTCGTTCGTCCATCTTCGTCCTCCCGTTAGATCCGTTGGCCTTCTTTGGACCAAGTTCGTCTTGTTTGTCCATCATCGTGCTTGCATTAGATCCGTTGGCCTTCTTTGGACCAAGTTCGTCTTGTTCGTCCATCATCGTGCTTGCATTAGATCCGTTGGCTTTATTTGGACCAAGTTCATCTCTTTAGTCCCACTTCGTCCTCCCATTTGATCATTTGGCATTCTTTCTACCAAGTTCGTCTCGTTCGTCCCTCTTCGTTGTCCCATTTGATCCGTTGGCCTTCTTTGGACCAAGTCCGTCTCGTTCGTCCATCTTCGTCCTCCCGTTAAATCCGTTGGCCTTCTTTGGACCAAGTTCGTCTCGTTTCTCCATCTTCGTCCTCGCATTAGATCCGTTGGCCTTCTTTAGACCAAGTAAGTCACGTTCGTCCATCTTCGTCCTCGCATTAGATCCGATGGCCTTCTTTGGACCAAGTTCGTCTCGTTCGTCCATCAACGTGCTTGCATTAGATCCGTTGGCCTTCTTTGGACCAAGTTCATCTCTTTAGTCCCACTTCGTCCTCCCATTTGATCCTTTGGCATTCTTTATACCAAGTTCGTCTCGTTCGTCCATCTTCGTCGTCCCACTAGATCCGTTGGCCTTCTTTGGACCAAGTTCGTCTCGTTCGTCCATCTTCGTCCTCTTGTTAGATCCGTTGGCCTTCTTTGGACCAAGTTCGTCTCGTTCGTCCATCATCGTGCTTGCATTAGATCCGTTGGCCTTCTTTGGACCAAGTTCGTCTCGGTTGTCCATCTTCGTCCTCGTATTAGATTCGTTGGCCTTCTTTGGACCAAGTTCGTCACGCTCGTCCATCTTCGTCCTCACATTAGATCCGTTGGCCTTCTTTGGACCAAGTTCGTCTCGTTCGTCCATGATCGTGCTTGCATTAGATCCGTTGGCCTTATTTGGAAAAAGTTCATCTCTTTAGTCCCACTTCGTCCTCCCATTTGATCCTTTGGCATTCTTTCTACCAAGTTCGTCTCGTTCGTCCCTCTTCGTTGTCCCATTTGATCCGTTGGCCTTCTTTGGACCAAGTCCGTCTCGTTCGTCCATCTTCGTCCTCCCGTTAGATCCGTTGGACTTCTTTGGACCAAGTTCGTCTTGTTCGACCATCATCGTGCTTGCATTAGATCCGTTGGCCTTCTTTGGACCAAGTTCGTCTCGTTCGTCCATCATCGTGCTTGCATTAGATCCATTGGCTTTATTTGGACCAAGTTCATCTCTTTAGTCCCACTTCGTCCTCCCATTTGATCATTTGGCATTCTTTCTACCAAGATCGTCTCGTTCGTCCCTCTTCGTTGTCCCATTTGATCCGTTGGCCTTCTTTGGACCAAGTTCATCTCTTTAGTCCCACTTCGTCCTCCCATTTGATCATTTGGCATTCTTTGTACCAAGTTCGTCTCGTTCGTCCATCTTCGTCGTCCCACTAGATCCGTTGGCCGTCTTTGGACCAAGTTCGTCACGTTCGTCCATCTTCGTCCTCGCATTAGATACGTTGGCCTTCTTTGGAACAAGTTTGTCACGTTCGTCCATCTTCGTCCTCGCATTAGATCCGTTGGCCTTCTTTGGACCAAGTTCGTCTCGTTCGTCCATCATCGTGCTTGCATTAGATCCGTTGGCCTTCTTTGGACCAAGTTCGTCTCGTTCGTCCATCATCGTGCTTGCATTAGATCCGTTGGCCTTCTTTGGACCAAGTTCATCTCTTTAGTCCCACTTCGTCCTCCCATTTGATCCTTTGGCATTCTTTGTACCAAGTTCGTCTCGTTCGTCCATCTTCGTCGTCCCACTAGATCCGTTGGCCTTCTTTGGACCAAGTTCGTCTCGTTCGTCCATCTTCGTCCTCCCGTTAGATCCGTTGGCCTTCTTTGGACCAAGTTCGTCTTGTTCGTCCATCATCGTGCTTGCATTAGATCCGTTGGCCTTCTTTGGACCAAGTTCGTCTCGTTCGTCCATCATCGTGCTTGCATTAGATCCGTTGGCTTTATTTGGACCAAGTTCATCTCTTTAGTCCCACTTCGTCCTCCCATTTGATCATTTGGCATTCTTTCTACCAAGGTCGTCTCGTTCGTCCCTCTTCATTGTCCCATTTGATCCGTTGGCCTTCTTTGGACCAAGTTCATCTCTTTAGTCCCACTTCGTCCTCCCATTTGATCCTTTGGCATTCTTTGTACCAAGTTCGTCTCGCTCGTCCATCTTCGTCGTCCCACTAGATCCGTTGGCCTTCTTTGGACCAAGTTCGTCTCGTTCGTCCATCTTCGTCGTCCCCTTAGATCCGTTGGCCTTCTTTGGACCAAGTTCGTCTCGTTCGTCCATCATCGTGCTTGCATTAGATCCGTTGGCTTTATTTGGACCAAGTTGATCTCTTTAGTCCCACTTCGTCCTCCCATTTGATCCTTTGGCATTCTTTCTACCAAGTTCGTCTCGTTCGTCCCTCTTCGTTGTCCCATTTGATCCTTTGGCATTCTTTGTACCAAGTTCGTCTCGTTCATCCATCTTCTTCGTCCCATTAGATCCGTTGGCCTTCTTTGGACCAAGTTCGTCTCGTTCGTCCTTCTTCGTCCTCCCGTTAGATCCGTTGGCTTTCTTTGGACCAGGTTCGTCTCGTTCGTCCATCTTCGTCCTTGCCTTAGATTCGTTGCCCTTCTTTGGACCAAGTTTGTCACGTTCGTCCATCTTCGTCCTCGCATTAGATCCGATGGCCTTCTTTGGACCAAGTTCGTCTCCTTCGTCCATCATCGCGCTTGCATTAGATCCGTTGGCCTTCTTTGGACCAAGTTCATCTCTTTAGTCCCACTTCGTCCTCCCATTTGATCCTTTGGCATTCTTTGTACCAAGTTCGTCTCGTTCATCCATCTTCGTCGTCCCATTAGATCCGTTGGCCTTCTTTGGACCAAGTTCGTCTCGTTCGTCCTTCTTCGTCCTCCCGTTAGATCCGTTGGCTTTCTTTGGACCAAGTTCGTCTCGTTCGTCCTTCTTCGTCCTCCCGTTAGATCTGTTGGCTTTCTTTGGACCAAGTTCGTCTCGTTCGTCCATCTTCGTCCTTGCCTTAGATTCGTTGCCCTTCTTTGGACCAAGTTTGTCACGTTCGTCCATCTTCGTCCTCGCATTAGATCCGATGGCCTTCTTTGGACCAAGTTCGTCTCGTTCGTCCATCATCGCGCTTGCATTAGATCCGTTGGCCTTCTTTGGACCAAGTTCATCTCTTTTGTCCCACTTCGTCCTCCCATTTGATCCTTTGGCATTCTTTGTACCAAGTTCGTCTCGTTCGTCCATCTTCGTCGTCCCACTAGATCCGTTGGCCTTCTTTGGACCAAGTTCGTCTCAGTCGTCCATCTTCGTCCTCCCGTTAGATCCGTTGGCCTTCTTTGGACCAAGTTCGTCTTGTTCGACCATCATCGTGCTTGCATTACATCCGTTGGCCTTCTTTGGACCAAGTTCGTCTCGTTCATCCATCATCGTGCTTGCATTAGATCCGTTGGCTTTATTTGGACCAAGTTCATCTCTTTAGTCCCACTTCGTCCTCCCATTTGATCCTATGGCATTCTTTCTACCAAGTTCGTCTCGTTCGTCCATCTTCGTCGTCCCACTAGATCCGTTGGCCTTCTTTGGACCAAGTTCGTCTCGTTCGTCCATCTTCGTCCTCCCGTTAGATCCGTTGGCCTTCTTTGGACCAAGTTCGTCTTGTTCGTCCATCATCGTGCTTGCATTAGATCCGTTGGCCTTCTTTGGACCAAGTTCGTCTCGTTCGTCCATCATCGTGCTTGCATTAGATCCGTTGGCTTTATTTGGACCAAGTTCATCTCTTTAGTCCCACTTCGTCCTCCCATTTGATCCTTTGGCATTCTTTCTACCAAGATCGTCTCGTTCGTCCCTCTTCGTTGTCCCATTTGATCCGTTGGCCTTCTTTGGACCAAGTTCATCTCTTTAGTCCCACTTCGTCCTCCCATTTGATCCTTAGGCATTCTTTCTACCAAGTTCATCTCGTTCGTCCATCTTCGTCGTCCCACTAGATCCGTTGGCCTTCTTTGAACCAAGTTCGTCTCGTTCGTCCATCTTCGTCCTCCCCTTAGATCCGTTGGCCTTCTTTGGACCAAGTTCGTCTCGTTCGTCCATCATCGTGCTTGCATTAGATCCGTTGGCTTTATTTGGACCAAGTTCATCTCTTTAGTCCCACTTCGTCCTCCCATTTGATGATCCTTTGGCATTCTTTGTACCAAGTTCGTCTCGTTCGTCCATCTTCGTCATCCCACTAGATCCGTTGGCCTTCTTTGGACCAAGTTCGTCTCGTTCGTCCATCTTCGTCCTCCCGTTAGATCCATTGGCCTTCTTTGGACCAAGTTCGTCTTGTTCGACCATCATCGTGCTTGCATTACATCCGTTGGCCTTCTTTGGACCAAGTTCGTCTCGTTCGTCCATCATCGTGCTTGCATTAGATCCGTTGGCCTTCTTTGGACCAAGTTCATCTCTTTAGTCCCACTTCGTCCTCCCATTTGATCCTTTGGCATTCTTTGTACCAAGTTCGTCTCGTTCGTCCATCTTCGTCGTCCCACTAGATCCGTTGGCCTTCTTTGGACCAAGTTCGTCTCGTTCGTCCATCTTCGTCCTCCCCTTAGATCCGTTGGCCTTCTTTGGACCAAGTTCGTCTCTTTCATCCATCATCGTGCTTGCATTAGATCCGTTGGCTTTATTTGGACCAAGTTCATCTCTTTAGTCCCACTTCGTCCTCCCATTTGATCCTTTGGCATTCTTTCTACCAAGTTCGTCTCGTTCGTCCCTCTTCGTTGTCCCATTTGATCCTTTGGCATTCTTTGTACCAAGTTCGTCTCGTTCATCCATCTTCGTCGTCCCATTAGATCCGTTGGCCTTCTTTGGACCAAGTTCGTCTCGTTCGTCCTTCTTCGTCCTCCCGTTAGATCCGTTGGCTTTCTTTGGACCAGGTTCGTCTCGTTCGTCCATCTTCGTCCTTGCCTTAGATCCGATGGCCTTCTTTGGACCAAGTTCGTCTCGTTCGTCCATCATCGCGCTTGCATTAGATCCGTTGGCCTTCTTTGGACCAAGTTCATCTCTTTAGTCCCACTTCGTCCTCCCATTTGATCCTTTGGCATTCTTTGTACCAAGTTCATCTCGTTCGTCCATCTTCGTCGTCCCACTAGATCCGTTGGCCTTCTTTGGACCAAGTTCGTCTCAGTCGTCCATCTTCGTCCTCCCGTTAGATCCGTTGGCCTTCTTTGGACCAAGTTCGTCTTGTTCGACCATCATCGTGCTTGCATTACATCCGTTGGCCTTCTTTGGACCAAGTTCGTCTCGTTCGTCCATCATCGTGCTTGCATTAGATCCGTTGGTTTTATTTGGACCAAGTTCATCTCTTTAGTCCCACTTCGTCCTCCCATTTGATCCTATGGCATTCTTTCTACCAAGTTCGTCTCGTTCGTCCATCTTCGTCGTCCCACTAGATCCGTTGGCCTTCTTTGGACCAAGTTCGTCTCGTTCGTCCATCTTCGTCCTCCCGTTAGATCCGTTGGCCTTCTTTGGACCAAGTTCGTCTTGTTCGTCCATCATCGTGCTTGCATTAGATCCGTTGGCCTTCTTTGGACCAAGTTCGTCTCGTTCGTCCATCATCGTGCTTGCATTAGATCCGTTGGCTTTATTTGGACCAAGTTCATCTCTTTAGTCCCACTTCGTCCTCCCATTTGATCCTTTGGCATTCTTTCTACCAAGATCGTCTCGTTCGTCCCTCTTCGTTGTCCCATTTGATCCGTTGGCCTTCTTTGGACCAAGTTCATCTCTTTAGTCCCACTTCGTCCTCCCATTTGATCCTTAGGCATTCTTTCTACCAAGTTCGTCTCGTTCGTCCATCTTCGTCGTCCCACTAGATCCGTTGGCCTTCTTTGAACCAAGTTCGTCTCGTTCGTCCATCTTCGTCCTCCCGTTAGATCCGTTGGCCTTCTTTGGACCAAGTTCATCTTGTTCGTCCATCATCGGGCTTGCATTAGATCCGTTGGCCTTCTTTGGACCAAGTTCGTCTCGTTCGTCCATCATCGTGCTTGCATTAGATCCGTTGGCTTTATTTGGACCAAGTTCATCTCTTTAGTCCCACTTCGTCCTCCCATTTGATGATCCTTTGGCATTCTTTGTACCAAGTTCGTCTCGTTCGTCCATCTTCGTCGTCCCACTAGATCCGTTGGCCTTCTTTGGACCAAGTTCGTCTCGTTCGTCCATCTTCGTCCTCCCGTTAGATCCGTTGGCCTTCTTTGGACCAAGTTCGTCTTGTTCGACCATCATCGTGCTTGCATTACATCCGTTGGCCTTCTTTGGACCAAGTTCGTCTCGTTCGTCCATCATCGTGCTTGCATTAGATCCGTTGGCCTTCTTTGGACCAAGTGCATCTCTTTAGTCCCACTTCGTCCTCCCATTTGATCCTTTGGCATTCTTTGTACCAAGTTCGTCTCGTTCGTCCATCTTCGTCGTCCCACTAGATCCGTTGGCCTTCTTTGGACCAAGTTCGTCTCGTTCGTCCATCTTCGTCCTCCCGTTAGATCCGTTAGCCTTCTTTGGACCAAGTTCGTCTTGTTCGTCCATCATCGTGCTTGCATTAGATCCGTTGGCCTTCTTTGGACCAAGTTCGTCTCGTTCGTCCATCGTCGTGCTTGCATTAGATCCGTTGGCTTTATTTGGACCAAGTTCATCTCTTTAGTCCCACTTCGTCCTCCCATTTGATCATTTGGCTTTCTTTCTACCAAGGTCGTCTCGTTCGTCCCTCTTCATTGTCCCATTTGATCCGTTGGCCTTCTTTGGACCAAGTTCATCTCTTTAGTCCCACTTCGTCCTCCCATTTGATCCTTTGGCATTCTTTGTACCAAGTTCGTCTCGCTCGTCCATCTTCGTCGTCCCACTAGATCCGTTGGCCTTCTTTGGACCAAGTTCGTCTCGTTCGTCCATCTTCGTCCTCCCCTTAGATCCGTTGGCCTTCTTTGGACCAAGTTCGTCTCGTTCATCCATCATCGTGCTTGCATTAGATCCGTTGGCTTTATTTGGACCAAGTTCATCTCTTTAGTCCCACTTCGTCCTCCCATTTGATCCTTTGGCATTCTTTCTACCAAGTTCGTCTCGTTCGTCCCTCTTCGTTGTCCCATTTGATCCTTTGGCATTCTTTGTACCAAGTTCGTCTCGTTCATCCATCTTCGTCGTCCCATTAGATCCGTTGGCCTTCTTTGGACCAAGTCCGTCTCGTTCGTCCTTCTTCGTCCTCCCGTTAGATCCGTTGGCTTTCTTTGGACCAGGTTCGTCTCGTTCGTCCATCTTCGTCCTTGCCTTAGATCCGATGGCCTTCTTTGGACCAAGTTCGTCTCGTTCGTCCATCATCGCGCTTGCATTAGATCCGTTGGCCTTCTTTGGACCAAGTTCATCTCTTTAGTCCCACTTCGTCCTCCCATTTGATCCTTTGGCATTCTTTGTACCAAGTTCATCTCGTTCGTCCATCTTCGTCGTCCCACTAGATCCGTTGGCCTTCTTTGGACCAAGTTCGTCTCAGTCGTCCATCTTCGTCCTCCCGTTAGATCCGTTGGCCTTCTTTGGACCAAGTTCGTCTTGTTCGTCCATCATCGTGCTTGCATTAGATCCGTTGGCCTTCTTTGGACCAAGTTCGTCTCGTTCGTCCATCATCGTGCTTGCATTAGATCCGTTGGCTTTATTTGGACCAAGTTCATCTCTTTAGTCCCACTTCGTCCTCCCATTTGATCCTTTGGCATTCTTTCTACCAAGATCGTCTCGTTCGTCCCTCTTCGTTGTCCCATTTGATCCGTTGGCCTTCTTTGGACCAAGTTCATCTCTTTAGTCCCACTTCGTCCTCCCATTTGATCCTTAGGCATTCTTTCTACCAAGTTCGTCTCGTTCGTCCATCTTCGTCGTCCCACTAGATCCGTTGGCCTTCTTTGAACCAAGTTCGTCTCGTTCGTCCATCTTCGTCCTCCCGTTAGATCCGTTGGCCTTCTTTGGACCAAGTTCATCTTGTTCGTCCATCATCGGGCTTGCATTAGATCCGTTGGCCTTCTTTGGACCAAGTTCGTCTCGTTCGTCCATCATCGTGCTTGCATTAGATCCGTTGGCTTTATTTGGACCAAGTTCATCTCTTTAGTCCCACTTCGTCCTCCCATTTGATGATCCTTTGGCATTCTTTGTACCAAGTTCGTCTCGTTCGTCCATCTTCGTCGTCCCACTAGATCCGTTGGCCTTCTTTGGACCAAGTTCGTCTCGTTCGTCCATCTTCGTCCTCCCGTGAGATCCGTTGGCCTTCTTTGGACCAAGTTCGTCTTGTTCGACCATCATCGTGCTTGCATTACATCCGTTGGCCTTCTTTGGACCAAGTTCGTCTCGTTCGTCCATCATCGTGCTTGCATTAGATCCGTTGGCCTTCTTTGGACCAAGTTCATCTCTTTAGTCCCACTTCGTCCTCCCATTTGATCCTTTGGCATTCTTTGTACCAAGTTCGTCTCGTTCGTCCATCTTCGTCGTCCCACTAGATCCGTTGGCCTTCTTTGGACCAAGTTCGTCTCGTTCGTCCATCTTCGTCCTCCCGTTAGATCCGTTGGCCTTCTTTGGACCAAGTTCGTCTTGTTCGTCCATCATCGTGCTTGCATTAGATCCGTTGGCCTTCTTTGGACCAAGTCCGTCTCGTTCGTCCTTCTTCGTCCTCCCGTTAGATCCGTTGGCTTTCTTTGGACCAGGTTCGTCTCGTTCGTCCATCTTCGTCCTTGCCTTAGATTCGTTGCCCTTCTTTGGACCAAGTTTGTCACGTTCGTCCATCTTCGTCCTCGCATTAGATCTGATGGCCTTCTTTGGACCAAGTTCGTCTCCTTCGTCCATCATCGCGCTTGCATTAGATCCGTTGGCCTTCTTTGGGCCAAGTTCATCTCTTTAGTCCCACTTCGTCCTCCCATTTGATCCTTTGGCATTCTTTGTACCAAGTTCGTCTCGTTCATCCATCTTCGTCGTCCCATTAGATCCGTTGGCCTTCTTTGGACCAAGTTCGTCTCGTTCGTCCTTCTTCGTCCTCCCGTTAGATCCGTTGGCTTTCTTTGGACCAAGTTCGTCTCGTTCGTCCTTCTTCGTCCTCCCGTTAGATCTGTTGGCTTTCTTTGGACCAAGTTCGTCTCGTTCGTCCATCTTCGTCCTTGCCTTAGATTCGTTGCCCTTCTTTGGACCAAGTTTGTCACGTTCGTCCATCTTCGTCCTCGCATTAGATCCGATGGCCTTCTTTGGACCAAGTTCGTCTCGTTCGTCCATCATCGCGCTTGCATTAGATCCGTTGGCCTTCTTTGGACCAAGTTCATCTCTTTAGTCCCACTTCGTCCTCCCATTTGATCCTTTGGCATTCTTTGTACCAAGTTCGTCTCGTTCGTCCATCTTCGTCGTCCCACTAGATCCGTTGGCCTTCTTTGGACCAAGTTCGTCTCATTCGTCCATCTTCGTCCTCCCGTTAGATCCGTTGGCCTTCTTTGGACCAAGTTCGTCTTGTTCGACCATCATCGTGCTTGCATTACATCCGTTGGCCTTCTTTGGACCAAGTTCGTCTCGTTCGTCCATCATCGTGCTTGCATTAGATCCGTTGGCTTTATTTGGACCAAGTTCATCTCTTTAGTCCCACTTCGTCCTCCCATTTGATCCTATGGCATTCTTTCTACCAAGTTCGTCTCGTTCGTCCATCTTCGTCGTCCCACTAGATCCGTTGGACTTCTTTGGACCAAGTTCGTCTCGTTCGTCCATCTTCGTCCTCCCGTTAGATCCGTTGGCCTTCTTTGGACCAAGTTCGTCTTGTTCGACCATCATCGTGCTTGCATTACATCCGTTGGCCTTCTTTGGACCAAGTTCGTCTCGTTCGTCCATCATCGTGCTTGCATTAGATCCGTTGGCCTTCTTTGGACCAAGTTCATCTCTTTAGTCCCACTTCGTCCTCCCATTTGATCCTTTGGCATTCTTTGTACCAAGTTCGTCTCGTTCGTCCATCTTCGTCGTCCCACTAGATCCGTTGGCCTTCTTTGGACCAAGTTCGTCTCGTTCGTCCATCTTCGTCCTCCCCTTAGATCCGTTGGCCTTCTTTGGACCAAGTTCGTCTCGTTCATCCATCATCGTGCTTGCATTAGATCCGTTGGCTTTATTTGGACCAAGTTCATCTCTTTAGTCCCACTTCGTCCTCCCATTTGATCCTATGGCATTCTTTCTACCAAGTTCGTCTCGTTCGTCCATCTTCGTCGTCCCACTAGATCCGTTGGACTTCTTTGGACCAAGTTCGTCTCGTTCGTCCATCTTCGTCCTCCCGTTAGATCCGTTGGCCTTCTTTGGACCAAGTTCGTCTTGTTCGACCATCATCGTGCTTGCATTACATCCGTTGGCCTTCTTTGGACCAAGTTCGTCTCGTTCGTCCATCATCGTGCTTGCATTAGATCCGTTGGCCTTCTTTGGACCAAGTTCATCTCTTTAGTCCCACTTCGTCCTCCCATTTGATCCTTTGGCATTCTTTGTACCAAGTTCGTCTCGTTCGTCCATCTTCGTCGTCCCACTAGATCCGTTGGCCTTCTTTGGACCAAGTTCGTCTCGTTCGTCCATCTTCGTCCTCCCCTTAGATCCGTTGGCCTTCTTTGGACCAAGTTCGTCTCGTTCATCCATCATCGTGCTTGCATTAGATCCGTTGGCTTTATTTGGACCAAGTTCATCTCTTTAGTCCCACTTCGTCCTCCCATTTGATCCTTTGGCATTCTTTCTACCAAGTTCGTCTCGTTCGTCCCTCTTCGTTGTCCCATTTGATCCTTTGGCATTCTTTGTACCAAGTTCGTCTCGTTCATCCATCTTCGTCGTCCCATTAGATCCGTTGGCCTTCTTTGGACCAAGTTCGTCTCGTTCGTCCTTCTTCGTCCTCCCGTTAGATCCGTTGGCTTTCTTTGGACCAGGTTCGTCTCGTTCGTCCATCTTCGTCCTTGCCTTAGATTCGTTGCCCTTCTTTGGACCAAGTTTGTCACGTTCGTCCATCTTCGTCCTCGCATTAGATCTGATGGCCTTCTTTGGACCAAGTTCGTCTCCTTCGTCCATCATCGCGCTTGCATTAGATCCGTTGGCCTTCTTTGGACCAAGTTCATCTCTTTAGTCCCACTTCGTCCTCCCATTTGATCCTTTGGCATTCTTTGTACCAAGTTCGTCTCGTTCATCCATCTTCGTCGTCCCATTAGATCCGTTGGCCTTCTTTGGACCAAGTTCGTCTCGTTCGTCCTTCTTCGTCCTCCCGTTAGATCCGTTGGCTTTCTTTGGACCAAGTTCGTCTCGTTCGTCCTTCTTCGTCCTCCCGTTAGATCTGTTGGCGTTCTTTGGACCAAGTTCGTCTACTTCGTCCATCTTCGTCCTTGCCTTAGATTCGTTGCCCTTCTTTGGACCAAGTTTGTCACGTTCGTCCATCTTCGTCCTCGCATTAGATCCGATGGCCTTCTTTGGACCAAGTTCGTCTCGTTCGTCCATCATCGCGCTTGCATTAGATCCGTTGGCCTTCTTTGGACCAAGTTCATCTCTTTAGTCCCACTTCGTCCTCCCATTTGATCCTTTGGCATTCTTTGTACCAAGTTCGTCTCGTTCGTCCATCTTCGTCGTCCCACTAGATCCGTTGGCCTTCTTTGGACCAAGTTCGTCTCATTCGTCCATCTTCGTCCTCCCGTTAGATCCGTTGGCCTTCTTTGGACCAAGTTCGTCTTGTTCGACCATCATCGTGCTTGCATTACATCCGTTGGCCTTCTTTGGACCAAGTTCGTCTCGTTCGTCCATCTTCGTGCTTGCATTAGATCCGTTGGCCTTCTTTGGACCAAGTTCATCTCTTTAGTCCCACTTCGTCCTCCCATTTGATCCTTTGGCATTCTTTGTACCAAGTTCGTCTCGTTCGTCCATCTTCGTCGTCCCACTAGATCCGTTGGCCTTCTTTGGACCAAGTTCGTCTCGTTCGTCCATCTTCGTCCTCCCGTTAGATCCGTTGGCCTTCTTTGGACCAAGTTCGTCTGGTTCGTCCATCATCGTGCTTGCATTAGATCCGTTGGCCTTCTTTGGACCAAGTTCGTCTCGTTCGTCCATCGTCGTGCTTGCATTAGATCCGTTGGCTTTATTTGGACGAAGTTCATCTCTTTAGTCCCACTTCGTCCTCCCATTTGATCCTATGGCATTCTTTCTACCAAGTTCGTCTCGTTCGTCCATCTTCGTCGTCCCACTAGATCCGTTGGACTTCTTTGGACCAAGTTCGTCTCGTTCGTCCATCTTCGTCCTCCCGTTAGATCCGTTGGCCTTGTTTGGACCAAGTTCGTCTTGTTCGACCATCATCGTGCTTGCATTACATCCGTTGGCCTTCTTTGGACCAAGTTCGTCTCGTTCGTCCATCATCGTGCTTGCATTAGATCCGTTGGCCTTCTTTGGACCAAGTTCATCTCTTTAGTCCCACTTCGTCCTCCCATTTGATCCTTTGGCATTCTTTGTACCAAGTTCGTCTCGTTCGTCCATCTTCGTCGTCCCACTAGATCCGTTGGCCTTCTTTGGACCAAGTTCGTCTCGTTCGTCCATCTTCGTCCTCCCGTTAGATCCGTTGGCCTTCTTTGGACCAAGTTCGTCTTGTTCGTCCATCATCGTGCTTGCATTAGATCCGTTGGCCTTCTTTGGACCAAGTTCGTCTCGTTCGTCCATCGTCGTGCTTGCATTAGATCCGTTGGCTTTATTTGGACCAAGTTCATCTCTTTAGTCCCACTTCGTCCTCCCATTTGATCCTTTGGCATTCTTTCTACCAAGATCGTCTCGTTCGTCCCTCTTCGTTGTCCCATTTGATCCGTTGGCCTTCTTTGGACCAAGTTCATCTCTTTAGTCCCACTTCGTCCTCCCATTTGATCCTTAGGCATTCTTTCTACCAAGTTCGTCTCGTTCGTCCATCTTCGTCGTCCCACTAGATCCGTTGGCCTTCTTTGAACCATGTTCGTCTCGTTCGTCCATCTTCGTCCTCCCGTTAGATCCGTTGGCCTTCTTTGGACCAAGTTCGTCTTGTTCGTCCATCATCGGCCTTGCATTAGATCCGTTGGCCTTCTTTGGACCAAGTTCGTCTCGTTCGTCCATCATCGTGCTTGCATTAGATCCGTTGGCTTTATTTGGACCAAGTTCATCTCTTTAGTCCCACTTCGTCCTCCCATTTGATCCTTTGGCATTCTTTGTACCAAGTTCGTCTCGTTCGTCCATCTTCGTCGTCCCACTAGATCCGTTGGCCTTCTTTGGACCAAGTTCGTCTCGTTCGTCCATCTTCGTCCTCCCGTTAGATCCGTTGGCCTTCTTTGGACCAAGTTCGTCTTGTTCGACCATCATCGTGCTTGCATTACATCCGTTGGCCTTCTTTGGACCAAGTTCGTCTCGTTCGTCCATCATCGTGCTTGCATTAGATCCGTTGGCTTTATTTGGACCAAGTTCATCTCTTTAGTCCCACTTCGTCCTCCCATTTGATCCTATGACATTCTTTCTACCAAGTTCGTCTCGTTCGTCCATCTTCGTCGTCCCACTAGATCCGTTGGCCTTCTTTGGACCAAGTTCGTCTCGTTCGTCCATCTTCGTCCTCCCGTTAGATCCGTTGGCCTTCTTTGGACCAAGTTCGTCTTGTTCGTCCATCATCGTGCTTGCATTAGATCCGTTGGCCTTCTTTGGACCAAGTTCGTCTCGTTCGTCCATCATCGTGCTTGCATTAGATCCGTTGGCTTTATTTGGACCAAGTTCATCTCTTTAGTCCCACTTCGTCCTCCCATTTGATCCTTTGGCATTCTTTCTACCAAGATCGTCTCGTTCGTCCCTCTTCGTTGTCCCATTTGATCCGTTGGCCTTCTTTGGACCAAGTTCATCTCTTTAGTCCCACTTCGTCCTCCCATTTGATCCTTAGGCATTCTTTCTACCAAGTTCGTCTCGTTCGTCCATCTTCGTCGTCCCACTAGATCCGTTGGCCTTCTTTGAACCAAGTTCGTCTCGTTCGTCCATCTTCGTCCTCCCGTTAGATCCGTTGGCCTTCTTTGGACCAAGTTCGTCTTGTTCGTCCATCATCGGGCTTGCATTAGATCCGTTTGCCTTCTTTGGACCAAGTTCGTCTCGTTCGTCCATCATCGTGCTTGCATTAGATCCGTTGGCTTTATTTGGACCAAGTTCATCTCTTTAGTCCCACTTCGTCCTCCCATTTGATCCTTTGGCATTCTTTGTACCAAGTTTGTCTCGTTCGTCCATCTTCGTCGTCCCACTAGATCCGTTGGCCTTCTTTGGAACAAGTTCGTCTCGTTCGTCCATCTTCGTCCTCCCGTTAGATCCGTTGGCCTTCTTTGGACCAAGTTCGTCTTGTTCGACCATCATCGTGCTTGCATTACATCCGTTGGCCTTCTTTGGACCAAGTTCGTCTCGTTCGTCCATCATCGTGCTTGCATTAGATCCGTTGGCTTTATTTGGACCAAGTTCATCTCTTTAGTCCCACTTCGTCCTCCCATTTGATCCTATGGCATTCTTTCTACCAAGTTCGTCTCGTTCGTCCCTCTTCGTTGTCCCATTTGATCCTTTGGCATTCTTTGTACCAAGTTCGTCTCGTTCATCCATCTTCGTCGTCCCATTAGATCCGTTGGCCTTCTTTGGACCAAGTTCGTCTCGTTCGTCCTTCTTCGTCCTCCCGTTAGATCCGTTGGCTTTCTTTGGACCAGGTTCGTCTCGTTCGTCCATCTTCGTCCTTGCCTTAGATTCGTTGCCCTTCTTTGGACCAAGTTTGTCACGTTCGTCCATCTTCGTCCTCGCATTAGATCTGATGGCCTTCTTTGGACCAAGTTCGTCTCCTTCGTCCATCATCGCGCTTGCATTAGATCCGTTGGCCTTCTTTGGACCAAGTTCATCTCTTTAGTCCCACTTCGTCCTCCCATTTGATCCTTTGGCATTCTTTGTACCAAGTTCGTCTCGTTCATCCATCTTCGTCGTCCCATTAGATCCGTTGGCCTTCTTTGGACCAAGTTCGTCTCGTTCGTCCTTCTTCGTCCTCCCGTTAGATCCGTTGGCTTTCTTTGGACCAAGTTCGTCTCGTTCGTCCTTCTTCGTCCTCCCGTTAGATCTGTTGGCTTTCTTTGGACCAAGTTCGTCTAGTTCGTCCATCTTCGTCCTTGCCTTAGATTCGTTGCCCTTCTTTGGACCAAGTTTGTCATGTTCGTCCATCTTCGTCCTCGCATTAGATCCGATGGCCTTCTTTGGACCAAGTTCGTCTCGTTCGTCCATCATCGCGCTTGCATTAGATCCGTTGGCCTTCTTTGGACCAAGTTCATCTCTTTAGTCCCACTTCGTCCTCCCATTTGATCCTTTGGCATTCTTTGTACCAAGTTCGTCTCGTTCGTCCATCTTCGTCGTCCCACTAGATCCGTTGGCCTTCTTTGGACCAAGTTCGTCTCATTCGTCCATCTTCGTCCTCCCGTTAGATCCGTTGGCCTTCTTTGGACCAAGTTCGTCTTGTTCGACCATCATCGTGCTTGCATTACATCCGTTGGCCTTCTTTGGACCAAGTTCGTCTCGTTCGTCCATCTTCGTGCTTGCATTAGATCCGTTGGCCTTCTTTGGACCAAGTTCATCTCTTTAGTCCCACTTCGTCCTCCCATTTGATCCTTTGGCATTCTTTGTACCAAGTTCGTCTCGTTCGTCCATCTTCGTCGTCCCACTAGATCCGTTGGCCTTCTTTGGACCAAGTTCGTCTCGTTCGTCCATCTTCGTCCTCCCGTTAGATCCGTTGGCCTTCTTTGGACCAAGTTCGTCTTGTTCGTCCATCATCGTGCTTGCATTAGATCCGTTGGCCTTCTTTGGACCAAGTTCGTCTCGTTCGTCCATCGTCGTGCTTGCATTAGATCCGTTGGCTTTATTTGGACGAAGTTCATCTCTTTAGTCCCACTTCGTCCTCCCATTTGATCCTATGGCATTCATTCTACCAAGTTCGTCTCGTTCGTCCATCTTCGTCGTCCCACTAGATCCGTTGGACTTCTTTGGACCAAGTTCGTCTCGTTCGTCCATCTTCGTCCTCCCGTTAGATCCGTTGGCCTTGTTTGGACCAAGTTCGTCTTGTTCGACCATCATCGTGCTTGCATTACATCCGTTGGCCTTCTTTGGACCAAGTTCGTCTCGTTCGTCCATCATCGTGCTTGCATTAGATCCGTTGGCCTTCTTTGGACCAAGTTCATCTCTTTAGTCCCACTTCGTCCTCCCATTTGATCCTTTGGCATTCTTTGTACCAAGTTCGTCTCGTTCGTCCATCTTCGTCGTCCCACTAGATCCGTTGGCCTTCTTTGGACCAAGTTCGTCTCGTTCGTCCATCTTCGTCCTCCCGTTAGATCCGTTGGCCTTCTTTGGACCAAGTTCGTCTTGTTCGTCCATCATCGTGCTTGCAATAGATCCGTTGGCCTTCTTTGGACCAAGTTCGTCTCGTTCGTCCATCGTCGTGCTTGCATTAGATCCGTTGGCTTTATTTGGACCAAGTTCATCTCTTTAGTCCCACTTCGTCCTCCCATTTGATCCTTTGGCATTCTTTCTACCAAGATCGTCTCGTTCGTCCCTCTTCGTTGTCCCATTTGATCCGTTGGCCTTCTTTGGACCAAGTTCATCTCTTTAGTCCCACTTCGTCCTCCCATTTGATCCTTAGGCATTCTTTCTACCAAGTTCGTCTCGTTCGTCCATCTTCGTCGTCCCACTAGATCCGTTGGCCTTCTTTGAACCATGTTCGTCTCGTTCGTCCATCTTCGTCCTCCCGTTAGATCCGTTGGCCTTCTTTGGACCAAGTTCGTCTTGTTCGTCCATCATCGGCCTTGCATTAGATCCGTTGGCCTTCTTTGGACCAAGTTCGTCTCGTTCGTCCATCATCGTGCTTGCATTAGATCCGTTGGCTTTATTTGGACTAAGTTCATCTCTTTAGTCCCACTTCGTCCTCCCATTTGATCCTTTGGCATTCTTTGTACCAAGTTCGTCTCGTTCGTCCATCTTCGTCGTCCCACTAGATCCGTTGGCCTTCTTTGGACCAAGTTCGTCTCGTTCGTCCATCTTCGTCCTCCCGTTAGATCCGTTGGCCTTCTTTGGACCAAGTTCGTCTTGTTCGACCATCATCGTGCTTGCATTACATCCGTTGGCCTTCTTTGGACCAAGTTCGTCTCGTTCGTCCATCATCGTGCTTGCATTAGATCCGTTGGCTTTATTTGGACCAAGTTCATCTCTTTAGTCCCACTTCGTCCTCCCATTTGATCCTTTGGCATTCTTTCTACCAAGATCGTCTCGTTCGTCCCTCTTCGTTGTCCCATTTGATCCGTTGGCCTTCTTTGGACCAAGTTCATCTCTTTAGTCCCACTTCGTCCTCCCATTTGATCCTTAGGCATTCTTTCTACCAAGTTCGTCTCGTTCGTCCATCTTCGTCGTCCCACTAGATCCGTTGGCCTTCTTTGAACCATGTTCGTCTCGTTCGTCCATCTTCGTCCTCCCGTTAGATCCGTTGGCCTTCTTTGGACCAAGTTCGTCTTGTTCGTCCATCATCGGCCTTGCATTAGATCCGTTGGCCTTCTTTGGACCAAGTTCGTCTCGTTCGTCCATCATCGTGCTTGCATTAGATCCGTTGGCTTTATTTGGACTAAGTTCATCTCTTTAGTCCCACTTCGTCCTCCCATTTGATCCTTTGGCATTCTTTGTACCAAGTTCGTCTCGTTCGTCCATCTTCGTCGTCCCACTAGATCCGTTGGCCTTCTTTGGACCAAGTTCGTCTCGTTCGTCCATCTTCGTCCTCCCGTTAGATCCGTTGGCCTTCTTTGGACCAAGTTCGTCTTGTTCGACCATCATCGTGCTTGCATTACATCCGTTGGCCTTCTTTGGACCAAGTTCGTCTCGTTCGTCCATCATCGTGCTTGCATTAGATCCGTTGGCTTTATTTGGACCAAGTTCATCTCTTTAGTCCCACTTCGTCCTCCCATTTGATCCTATGACATTCTTTCTACCAAGTTCGTCTCGTTCGTCCATCTTCGTCGTCCCACTAGATCCGTTGGCCTTCTTTGGACCAAGTTCGTCTCGTTCGTCCATCTTCGTCCTCCCGTTAGATCCGTTGGCCTTCTTTGGACCAAGTTCGTCTTGTTCGTCCATCATCGTGCTTGCATTAGATCCGTTGGCCTTGTTTGGACCAAGTTCGTCTCGTTCGTCCATCATCGTGCTTGCATTAGATCCGTTGGCTTTATTTGGACCAAGTTCATCTCTTTAGTCCCACTTCGTCCTCCCATTTGATCCTTTGGCATTCTTTCTACCAAGATCGTCTCGTTCGTCCCTCTTCGTTGTCCCATTTGATCCGTTGGCCTTCTTTGGACCAAGTTCATCTCTTTAGTCCCACTTCGTCCTCCCATTTGATCCTTAGGCATTCTTTCTACCAAGTTCGTCTCGTTCGTCCATCTTCGTCGTCCCACTAGATCCGTTGGCCTTCTTTGAACCAAGTTCGTCTCGTTCGTCCATCTTCGTCCTCCCGTTAGATCCGTTGGCCTTCTTTGGACCAAGTTCGTCTTGTTCGTCCATCATCGGGCTTGCATTAGATCCGTTTGCCTTCTTTGGACCAAGTTCGTCTCGTTCGTCCATCATCGTGCTTGCATTAGATCCGTTGGCTTTATTTGGACCAAGTTCATCTCTTTAGTCCCACTTCGTCCTCCCATTTGATCCTTTGGCATTCTTTGTACCAAGTTCGTCTCGTTCGTCCATCTTCGTCGTCCCACTAGATCCGTTGGCCTTCTTTGGAACAAGTTCGTCTCGTTCGTCCATCTTCGTCCTCCCGTTAGATCCGTTGGCCTTCTTTGGACCAAGTTCGTCTTGTTCGATCATCATCGTGCTTGCATTACATCCGTTGGCCTTCTTTGGACCAAGTTCGTCTCGTTCGTCCATCATCGTGCTTGCATTAGATCCGTTGGCTTTATTTGGACCAAGTTCATCTCTTTAGTCCCACTTCGTCCTCCCATTTGATCCTATGGCATTCTTTCTACCAAGTTCGTCTCGTTCGTCCATCTTCGTCGTCCCACTAGATCCGTTGGCCTTCTTTGGACCAAGTTCGTCTCGTTCGTCCATCTTCGTCCTCCCGTTAGATCCGTTGGCCTTCTTTGGACCAAGTTCGTCTTGTTCGTCCATCATCGTGCTTGCATTAGATCCGTTGGCCTTCTTTGGACCAAGTTCGTCTCGTTCGTCCATCATCGTGCTTGCATTAGATCCGTTGGCTTTATTTGGACCAAGTTCATCTCTTTAGTCCCACTTCGTCCTCCCATTTGATCCTTTGGCATTCTTTCTACCAAGATCGTCTCGTTCGTCCCTCTTCGTTGTCCCATTTGATCCGTTGGCCTTCTTTGGACCAAGTTCATCTCTTTAGTCCCACTTCGTCCTCCCATTTGATCCTTAGGCATTCTTTCTACCAAGTTCGTCTCGTTCGTCCATCTTCGTCGTCCCACTAGATCCGTTGGCCTTCTTTGAACCAAGTTCGTCTCGTTCGTCCATCTTCGTCCTCCCGTTAGATCCGTTGGCCTTCTTTGGACCAAGTTCGTCTTGTTCGTCCATCATCGGGCTTGCATTAGATCCGTTGGCCTTCTTTGGACCAAGTTCGTCTCGTTCGTCCATCATCGTGCTTGCATTAGATCCGTTGGCTTTATTTGGACCAAGTTCATCTCTTTAGTCCCACTTCGTCCTCCCATTTGATCATTTGGCATTCTTTGTACCAAGTTCGTCTCGTTCGTCCATCTTCGTCGTCCCACTAGATCCGTTGGCCTTCTTTGGACCAAGTTCGTCTCGTTCGTCCATCTTCGTCCTCCCGTTAGATCCGTTGGCCTTCTTTGGACCAAGTTCGTCTTGTTCGTCCATCATCGGGCTTGCATTAGATCCGTTGGCCTTCTTTGGACCAAGTTCGTCTGGTTCGTCCATCATCGTGCTTGCATTAGATCCGTTGGCCTTCTTTGGACCAAGTTCGTCTCGTTCGTCCATCATCGTGCTTGCATTAGATCCGTTGGCTTTATTTGGACCAAGTTCATCTCTTTAGTCCCACTTCGTCCTCCCATTTGATCATTTGGCATTCTTTCTACCAAGGTCGTCTCGTTCGTCCCTGTTCGTTGTCCCATTTGATCCGTTGGCCTTCTTTGGACCAAGTTCATCTCTTTAGTCCCACTTCGTCCTCCCATTTGATCCTTTGGCATTCTTTGTACCAAGTTCGTCTCGTTCGTCCATCTTCGTCGTCCCACTAGATCCGTTGGCCTTCTTTGGACCAAGTTCGTCTCGTTCGTCCATCTTCGTCCTCCCCTTAGATCCGTTGGCCTTCTTTGGACCAAGTTCGTCTCGTTCGTCCATCATCGTGCTTGCATTAGATCCGTTGGCTTTATTTGGACCAAGTTCATCTCTTTAGTCCCACTTCGTCCTCCCATTTGATCCTTTGGCATTCTTTCTACCAAGTTCGTCTCGTTCGTCCCTCTTCGTTGTCCCATTTGATCCTTTGGCATTCTTTGTACCAAGTTCGTCTCGTTCATCCATCTTCGTCGTCCCATTAGATCCGTTGGCCTTCTTTGGACCAAGTTCGTCTCGTTCGTCCTTCTTCGGCCTCCCGTTAGATCCGTTGGCTTTCTTTGGACCAAGTTCGTCTCGTTCGTCCATCTTCGTCCTTGCCTTAGATTCGTTGCCCTTCTTTGGACCAAGTTTGTCACGTTCGTCCATCTTCGTCGTCGCATTAGATCCGATGGCCTTCTTTGGACCAAGTTCGTCTCGTTCGTCCATCATCGCGCTTGCATTAGATCCGTTGGCCTTCTTTGGACCAAGTTCATCTCTTTAGTCCCACTTCGTCCTCCCATTTGATCCTTTGGCATTCTTTGTACCAAGTTCGTCTCGTACGTTCATCTTCGTCGTCCCACTAGATCCGTTGGCCTTCTTTGGACCAAGTTCGTCTCGTTCGTCCATCTTCGTCCTCCCGTTAGATCCGTTGGCCTTCTTTGGACCAAGTTCGTCTGGTTCGACCATCATCGTGCTTGCATTACATCCGTTGGCCTTCTTTGGACCAAGTTCGTCTCGTTCGTCCATCATCGTGCTTGCATTAGATCCGTTGGCTTTATTTGGACCAAGTTCATCTCTTTAGTCCCACTTCGTCCTCCCATTTGATCCTATGGCATTCTTTCTACCAAGTTCGTCTCGTTCGTCCATCTTCGTCGTCCCACTAGATCCGTTGGCCTTCTTTGGACCAAGTTCGTCTCGTTCGTCCATCTTCGTCCTCCCGTTAGATCCGTTGGCCTTCTTTGGACCAAGTTCGTCTGGTTCGTCCATCATCGTGCTTGCATTAGATCCGTTGGCCTTCTTTGGACCAAGTTCGTCTCGTTCGTCCATCATCGTGCTTGCATTAGATCCGTTGGCTTTATTTGGACCAAGTTCATCTCTTTAGTCCCACTTCGTCCTCCCATTTGATCCTTTGGCATTCTTTCTACCGAGATCGTCTCGTTCGTCCCTCTTCGTTGTCCCATTTGATCCGTTGGCCTTCTTTGGACCAAGTTCATCTCTTTAGTCCCACTTCGTCCTCCCATTTGATCCTTTGGCATTCTTTCTACCAAGTTCGTCTCGTTCGTCCATCTTCGTCGTCCCACTAGATCCGTTGGCCTTCTTTGGACCAAGTTCGTCTCGTTCGTCCATCTTCGTCCTCCCGTTAGATCCGTTGGCCTTCTTTGGACCAAGTTCGTCTTGTTCGTCCATCATCGGGCTTGCATTAGATCCGTTGGCCTTCTTTGGACCAAGTTCGTCTCGTTCGTCCATCATCGCGCTTGCATTAGATCCGTTGGCCTTCTTTGGACCAAGTTCATCTCTTTAGTCCCACTTCGTCCTCCCATTTGATCCTTTGGCATTCTTTGTACCAAGTTCGTCGCGTTCGTCCATCTTCGTCGTCCCACTAGATCTGTTGGCCTTCTTTGGACCAAGTTCGTCTCGTTCGTCCATCTTCGTCCTCCCGTTAGATCCGTTGGCCTTCTTTGGACCAAGTTCGTCTCGTTTCTCCATCTTCGTCCTCGCATTAGATCCGTTGGCCTTCTTTGGACCAAGTAACTCACGTTCGTCCATCTTCGTCCTCGCATTAGATCCGATGGCCTTCTTTGGACCAAGTTCGTCTCGTTTGTCCATCAACGTGCTTGCATTAGATCCGTTGGCCTTCTTTGGACCAAGTTCATCTCTTTAGTCCCACTTCGTCCTCCCATTTGATCCTTTGGCATTCTTTATACCAAGTTCGTCTCGTTCGTCCATCTTTGTCGTCCCACTAGATCCGTTGGCCTTCTTTGGACTAAGTTCGTCTCGTTCGTCCATCTTCGTCCTCTTGTTAGATCCGTTGGCCTTCTTTGGACCAAGTTCGTCTCGTTCGTCCATCTTCGTCCTCCCGTTAGATCCGTTGGCCTTCTTTGGACCAAGTTCGTCTCGTTCGTCCATCATCGTGCTTGCATTAGATCCGTTGGCCTTCTTTGGACCAAGTTCGTCTCGGTTGTCCATCTTCGTCCTCGTATTAGATTCGTTGGCCTTCTTTGGACCAAGTTCGTCACGCTCGTCCATCTTCGTCCTCGCATTAGATCCGTTGGCCTTCTTTGGACCAAGTTCGTCTCGTTCGTCCATGATCGTGCTTGCATTAGATCCGTTGGCCTTGTTTGGAAAAAGTTCATCTCTTTAGTCCCACTTCGTCCTCCCATTTGATCCTTTGGCATTCTTTCTACCAAGTTCGTCTCGTTCGTCCCTCTTCGTTGTCCCATTTGATCCGTTGGCCTTCTTTGGACCAAGTCCGTCTCGTTCGTCCATCTTCGTCCTCCCGTTAGATCCGTTGGCCTTCTTTGGACCAAGTTCGTCTTGTTCAACCATCATCGTGCTTGCATTAGATCCGTTGGCCTTCTTTGGACCAAGTTCGTCTCGTTCGTCCATCATCGTGCTTGCATTAGATCCGTTGGCTTTATTTGGACCAAGTTCTTCTCTTTAGTCCCACTTCGTCCTCCCATTTGATCATTTGGCATTCTTCCTACCAAGATCGTCTCATTCGTCCCTCTTTGTTGTCCCATTTGATCCGTTGGCCTTCTTTGGACCAAGTTCATCTCTTTAGTCCCACTTCGTCCTCCCATTTGATCATTTGGCATTCTTTGTACCAAGTTCGTCTCGTTCGTCCATCTTCGTCGTCCCACTAGATCCGTTGGCCTTCTTTGGACCAAGTTCGTCTCGTTCGTCCATCTTCGTCCTCCCGTTAGATCCGTTGGCCTTCTTTGGACCAAGTTCGTCACGTTCGTCCATCTTCGTCCTCGCATTAGATACGTTGGCCTTCTTTGGAACAAGTTTGTCACGTTCGTCCATCTTCGTCCTCGCATTAGATCCGTTGGCCTTCTTTGGACCAAGTTCGTCCCGTTCGTCCATCATCGTGCTTGCATTAGATCCGTTGGCCTTCTTTGGACCAAGTTCGTCTCGTTCGTCCATCATCGTGCTTGCATTAGATCCGTTGGCCTTCTTTGGACCAAGTTCATCTCTTTAGTCCCACTTCGTCCTCCCATTTGATACTTTGGCATTCTTTGTACCAAGTTCGTCTCGTTCGTCCATCTTCGTCGTCCCACTAGATCCGTTGGCCTTCTTTGGACCAAGTTCGTCTCGTTCGTCCATCTTCGTCCTCCCGTTAGATCCGTTGGCCTTCTTTGGACCAAGTTCGTCTTGTTCGTCCATCATCGTGCTTGCATTAGATCCGTTGGCCTTCTTTGGACCAAGTTCGTCTCGTTCGTCCATCATCGTGCTTGCATTAGATCCGTTGGCTTTATTTGGACCAAGTTCATCTCTTTAGTCCCACTTCGTCCTCCCATTTGATCCTTTGGCATTCTTTCTACCAAGATCGTCTCGTTCGTCCCTCTTCGTTGTCCCATTTGATCCGTTGGCCTTCTTTGGACCAAGTTCATCTCTTTAGTCCCACTTCGTCCTCCCATTTGATCCTTTGGCATTCTTTGTACCAAGTTCGTCTCGTTCGTCCATCTTCGTCGTCCCACTAGATCCGTTGGCCTTCTTTGGACCAAGTTCGTCTCGTTCGTCCATCTTCGTCCTCCCCTTAGATCCGTTGGCCTTCTTTGGACCAAGTTCGTCTCGTTCGTCCATCATCGTGCTTGCATTAGATCCGTTGGCTTTATTTGGACCAAGTTCATCTCTTTAGTCCCACTTCGTCCTCCCATTTGATCCTTTGGCATTCTTTCTACCAAGTTCGTCTCGTTCGTCCCTCTTCGTTGTCCCATTTGATCCTTTGGCATTCTTTGTACCAAGTTCGTCTCGTTCATCCATCTTCGTCGTCCCATTAGATTCGTTGGCCTTCTTTGGACCAAGTTCGTCTCGTTCGTCCTTCTTCGGCCTCCCGTTAGATCCGTTGGCTTTCTTTGGACCAAGTTCGTCTCGTTCGTCCATCTTCGTCCTTGCCTTAGATTCGTTGCCCTTCTTTGGACCAAGTTTGTCACGTTCGTCCATCTTCGTCGTCGCATTAGATCCGATGGCCTTCTTTGGACCAAGTTCGTCTCGTTCGTCCATCATCGCGCTTGCATTAGATCCGTTGGCCTTCTTTGGACCAAGTTCATCTCTTTAGTCCCACTTCGTCCTCCCATTTGATCCTTTGGCATTCTTTGTACCAAGTTCGTCTCGTACGTTCATCTTCGTCGTCCCACTAGATCCGTTGGCCTTCTTTGGACCAAGTTCGTCTCGTTCGTCCATCTTCGTCCTCCCGTTAGATCCGTTGGCCTTCTTTGGACCAAGTTCGTCTGGTTCGACCATCATCGTGCTTGCATTACATCCGTTGGCCTTCTTTGGACCAAGTTCGTCTCGTTCGTCCATCATCGTGCTTGCATTAGATCCGTTGGCTTTATTTGGACCAAGTTCATCTCTTTAGTCCCACTTCGTCCTCCCATTTGATCCTATGGCATTCTTTCTACCAAGTTCGTCTCGTTCGTCCATCTTCGTCGTCCCACTAGATCCGTTGGCCTTCTTTGGACCAAGTTCGTCTCGTTCGTCCATCTTCGTCCTCCCGTTAGATCCGTTGGCCTTCTTTGGACCAAGTTCGTCTTGTTCGTCCATCATCGTGCTTGCATTAGATCCGTTGGCCTTCTTTGGACCAAGTTCGTCTCGTTCGTCCATCATCGTGCTTGCATTAGATCCGTTGGCTTTATTTGGACCAAGTTCATCTCTTTAGTCCCACTTCGTCCTCCCATTTGATCCTTTGGCATTCTTTCTACCAAGATCGTCTCGTTCGTCCCTCTTCGTTGTCCCATTTGATCCGTTGGCCTTCTTTGGACCAAGTTCATCTCTTTAGTCCCACTTCGTCCTCCCATTTGATCCTTTGGCATTCTTTCTACCAAGTTCGTCTCGTTCGTCCATCTTCGTCGTCCCACTAGATCCGTTGGCCTTCTTTGGACCAAGTTCGTCTCGTTCGTCCATCTTCGTCCTCCCGTTAGATCCGTTGGCCTTCTTTGGACCAAGTTCGTCTTGTTCGTCCATCATCGTGCTTGCATTAGATCCGTTGGCCTTCTTTGGACCAAGTTCGTCTCGTTCGTCCATCATCGTGCTTGCATTAGATCCGTTGGCTTTATTTGGACCAAGTTCATCTCTTTAGTCCCACTTCGTCCTCCCATTTGATCCTTTGGCATTCTTTCTACCAAGATCGTCTCGTTCGTCCCTCTTCGTTGTCCCATTTGATCCGTTGGCCTTCTTTGGACCAAGTTCATCTCTTTAGTCCCACTTCGTCCTCCCATTTGATCCTTTGGCATTCTTTCTACCAAGATCGTCTCGTTCGTCCCTCTTCGTTGTCCCATTTGATCCGTTGGCCTTCTTTGGACCAAGTTCATCTCTTTAGTCCCACTTCGTCCTCCCATTTGATCCTTTGGCATTCTTTATACCAAGTTCGTCTCGTTCGTCCATCTTTGTCGTCCCACTAGATCCGTTGGCCTTCTTTGGACTAAGTTCGTCTCGTTCGTCCATCTTCGTCCTCTTGTTAGATCCGTTGGCCTTCTTTGGACCAAGTTCGTCTCGTTCGTCCATCTTCGTCCTCCCGTTAGATCCGTTGGCCTTCTTTGGACCAAGTTCGTCTCGTTCGTCCATCATCGTGCTTGCATTAGATCCGTTGGCCTTCTTTGGACCAAGTTCGTCTCGGTTGTCCATCTTCGTCCTCGTATTAGATTCGTTGGCCTTCTTTGGACCAAGTTCGTCACGCTCGTCCATCTTCGTCCTCGCATTAGATCCGTTGGCCTTCTTTGGACCAAGTTCGTCTCGTTCGTCCATGATCGTGCTTGCATTAGATCCGTTGGCCTTGTTTGGAAAAAGTTCATCTCTTTAGTCCCACTTCGTCCTCCCATTTGATCCTTTGGCATTCTTTCTACCAAGTTCGTCTCGTTCGTCCCTCTTCGTTGTCCCATTTGATCCGTTGGCCTTCTTTGGACCAAGTCCGTCTCGTTCGTCCATCTTCGTCCTCCCGTTAGATCCGTTGGCCTTCTTTGGACCAAGTTCGTCTTGTTCAACCATCATCGTGCTTGCATTAGATCCGTTGGCCTTCTTTGGACCAAGTTCGTCTCGTTCGTCCATCATCGTGCTTGCATTAGATCCGTTGGCTTTATTTGGACCAAGTTCATCTCTTTAGTCCCACTTCGTCCTCCCATTTGATCATTTGGCATTCTTCCTACCAAGATCGTCTCATTCGTCCCTCTTTGTTGTCCCATTTGATCCGTTGGCCTTCTTTGGACCAAGTTCATCTCTTTAGTCCCACTTCGTCCTCCCATTTGATCATTTGGCATTCTTTGTACCAAGTTCGTCTCGTTCGTCCATCTTCATCGTCTCACTAGATCCGTTGGCCTTCTTTGGACCAAGTTCGTCTCGTTCGTCCATCTTCGTCCTCCCGTTAGATCCGTTGGCCTTCTTTGGACCAAGTTCGTCACGTTCGTCCATCTTCGTCCTCGCATTAGATACGTTGGCCTTCTTTGGAACAAGTTTGTCACGTTCGTCCATCTTCGTCCTCGCATTAGATCCGTTGGCCTTCTTTGGACCAAGTTCGTCCCGTTCGTCCATCATCGTGCTTGCATTAGATCCGTTGGCCTTCTTTGGACCAAGTTCGTCTCGTTCGTCCATCATCGTGCTTGCATTAGATCCGTTGGCCATCTTTGGACCAAGTTCATCTCTTTAGTACCACTTCGTCCTCCCATTTGATACTTTGGCATTCTTTGTACCAAGTTCGTCTCGTTCGTCCATCTTCGTCGTCCCACTAGATCCGTTGGCCTTCTTTGGACCAAGTTCGTCTCGTTCGTCCATCTTCGTCCTCCCGTTAGATCCGTTGGCCTTCTTTGGACCAAGTTCGTCTTGTTCGTCCATCATCGTGCTTGCATTAGATCCGTTGGCCTTCTTTGGACCAAGTTCGTCTCGTTCGTCCATCATCGTGCTTGCATTAGATCCGTTGGCTTTATTTGGACCAAGTTCATCTCTTTAGTCCCACTTCGTCCTCCCATTTGATCATTTGGCATTCTTTCTACCAAGGTCGTCTCGTTCGTCCCTCTTCGTTGTCCCATTTGATCCGTTGGCCTTCTTTGGACCAAGTTCATCTCTTTAGTCCCACTTCGTCCTCCCATTTGATCCTTAGGCATTCTTTCTACCAAGTTCGTCTCGTTCGTCCATCTTCGTCGTCCCACTAGATCCGTTGGCCTTCTTTGAACCATGTTCGTCTCGTTCGTCCATCTTCGTCCTCCCGTTAGATCCGTTGGCCTTCTTTGGACCAAGTTCGTCTTGTTCGTCCATCATCGGCCTTGCATTAGATCCGTTGGCCTTCTTTGGACCAAGTTCGTCTCGTTCGTCCATCATCGTGCTTGCATTAGATCCGTTGGCTTTATTTGGACCAAGTTCATCTCTTTAGTCCCACTTCGTCCTCCCATTTGATCCTTTGGCATTCTTTGTACCAAGTTCGTCTCGTTCGTCCATCTTCGTCGTCCCACTAGATCCGTTGGCCTTCTTTGGACCAAGTTCGTCTCGTTCGTCCATCTTCGTCCTCCCGTTAGATCCGTTGGCCTTCTTTGGACCAAGTTCGTCTTGTTCGACCATCATCGTGCTTGCATTACATCCGTTGGCCTTCTTTGGACCAAGTTCGTCTCGTTCATCCATCATCGTGCTTGCATTAGATCCGTTGGCTTTATTTGGACCAAGTTCATCTCTTTAGTCCCACTTCGTCCTCCCATTTGATCCTATGACATTCTTTCTACCAAGTTCGTCTCGTTCGTCCATCTTCGTCGTCCCACTAGATCCGTTGGCCTTCTTTGGACCAAGTTCGTCTCGTTCGTCCATCTTCGTCCTCCCGTTAGATCCGTTGGCCTTCTTTGGACCAAGTTCGTCTTGTTCGTCCATCATCGTGCTTGCATTAGATCCGTTGGCCTTCTTTGGACCAAGTTCGTCTCGTTCGTCCATCATCGTGCTTGCATTAGATCCGTTGGCCTTCTTTGGACCAAGTTCATCTCTTTAGTCCCACTTCGTCCTCCCATTTGATCCTTTGGCATTCTTTGTACCAAGTTCGTCTCGTTCGTCCATCTTCGTCGTCCCACTAGATCCGTTGGCCTTCTTTGGACCAAGTTCGTCTCGTTCGTCCATCTTCGTCCTCCCCTTAGATCCGTTGGCCTTCTTTGGACCAAGTTCGTCTCGTTCGTCCATCATCGTGCTTGCATTAGATCCGTTGGCTTTATTTGGACCAAGTTCATCTCTTTAGTCCCACTTCGTCCTCCCATTTGATCCTTTGACATTCTTTCTACCAAGATCGTCTCGTTCGTCCCTCTTCGTTGTCCCATTTGATCCGTTGGCCTTCTTTGGACCAAGTTCATCTCTTTAGTCCCACTTCGTCCTCCCATTTGATCCTTAGGCATTCTTTCTACCAAGTTCGTCTCGTTCGTCCATCTTCGTCGTCCCACTAGATCCGTTGGCCTTCTTTGAACCAAGTTCGTCTCGTTCGTCCATCTTCGTCCTCCCGTTAGATCCGTTGGCCTTCTTTGGACCAAGTTCGTCTTGTTCGTCCATCATCGGGCTTGCATTAGATCCGTTTGCCTTCTTTGGACCAAGTTCGTCTCGTTCGTCCATCATCGTGCTTGCATTAGATCCGTTGGCTTTATTTGGACCAAGTTCATCTCTTTAGTCCCACTTCGTCCTCCCATTTGATCCTTTGGCATTCTTTGTACCAAGTTCGTCTCGTTCGTCCATCTTCGTCGTCCCACTAGATCCGTTGGCCTTCTTTGGAACAAGTTCGTCTCGTTCGTCCATCTTCGTCCTCCCGTTAGATCCGTTGGCCTTCTTTGGACCAAGTTCGTCTTGTTCGACCATCATCGTGCTTGCATTACATCCGTTGGCCTTCTTTGGACCAAGTTCGTCTCGTTCGTCCATCATCGTGCTTGCATTAGATCCGTTGGCTTTATTTGGACCAAGTTCATCTCTTTAGTCCCACTTCGTCCTCCCATTTGATCCTATGGCATTCTTTCTACCAAGTTCGTCTCGTTCGTCCATCTTCGTCGTCCCACTAGATCCGTTGGCCTTCTTTGGACCAAGTTCGTCTCGTTCGTCCATCTTCGTCCTCCCGTTAGATCCGTTGGCCTTCTTTGGACCAAGTTCGTCTTGTTCGTCCATCATCGTGCTTGCATTAGATCCGTTGGCCTTCTTTGGACCAAGTTCGTCTCGTTCGTCCATCATCGTGCTTGCATTAGATCCGTTGGCTTTATTTGGACCAAGTTCATCTCTTTAGTCCCACTTCGTCCTCCCATTTGATCCTTTGGCATTCTTTCTACCAAGATCGTCTCGTTCGTCCCTCTTCGTTGTCCCATTTGATCCGTTGGCCTTCTTTGGACCAAGTTCATCTCTTTAGTCCCACTTCGTCCTCCCATTTGATCCTTAGGCATTCTTTCTACCAAGTTCGTCTCGTTCGTCCATCTTCGTCGTCCCACTAGATCCGTTGGCCTTCTTTGAACCAAGTTCGTCTCGTTCGTCCATCTTCGTCCTCCCGTTAGATCCGTTGGCCTTCTTTGGACCAAGTTCGTCTTGTTCGTCCATCATCGGGCTTGCATTAGATCCGTTGGCCTTCTTTGGACCAAGTTCGTCTCGTTCGTCCATCATCGTGCTTGCATTAGATCCGTTGGCTTTATTTGGACCAAGTTCATCTCTTTAGTCCCACTTCGTCCTCCCATTTGATCCTTTGGCATTCTTTGTACCAAGTTCGTCTCGTTCGTCCATCTTCGTCGTCCCACTAGATCCGTTGGCCTTCTTTGGACCAAGTTCGTCTCGTTCGTCCATCGTCGTCCTCCCGTTAGATCCGTTGGCCTTCTTTGGACCAAGTTCGTCTTGTTCGACCATCATCGTGCTTGCATTACATCCGTTGGCCTTCTTTGGACCAAGTTCGTCTCGTTCGTCCATCATCGTGCTTGCATTAGATCCGTTGGCTTTATTTGGACCAAGTTCATCTCTTTAGTCCCACTTCGTCCTCCCATTTGATCCTATGGCATTCTTTCTACCAAGTTCGTCTCGTTCGTCCATCTTCGTCGTCCCACTAGATCCGTTGGCCTTCTTTGGACCAACTTCGTCTCGTTCGTCCATCTTCGTCCTCTCGTTAGATCCGTTGGCCTTCTTTGGACCAAGTTCGTCTGGTTCGTCCATCATCGTGCTTGCATTAGATCCGTTGGCCTTCTTTGGACCAAGTTCGTCTCGTTCGTCCATCATCGTGCTTGCATTAGATCCGTTGGCATTCTTTCTACCAAGATCGTCTCGTTCGTCCCTCTTCGTTGTCCCATTTGATCCGTTGGCCTTCTTTGGACCAAGTTCATCTCTTTAGTCCCACTTCGTCCTCCCATTTGATTTTGGCATTCTTTCTACCAAGTTCGTCTCGTTCGTCCATCTTCGTCGTCCCACTAGATCCGTTGGCCTTCTTTGGACCAAGTTGGTCTCGTTCGTCCATCTTCGTCCTCCCGTTAGATCCGTTGGCCTTCTTTGGACCAAGTTCGTCTTGTTCGTCCATCATCGGGCTTGCATTAGATCCGTTGGCCTTCTTTGGACCAAGTTCGTCTGGTTCGTCCATCATCGTGCTTGCATTAGATCCGTTGGCCTTCTTTGGACCAAGTTCGTCTCGTTCGTCCATCATCGTGCTTGCATTAGATCCGTTGGCTTTATTTGGACCAAGTTCATCTCTTTAGTCCCACTTCGTCCTCCCATTTGATCATTTGGCATTCTTTCTACCAAGGTCGTCTCGTTCGTCCCTGTTCGTTGTCCCATTTGATCCGTTGGCCTTCTTTGGACCAAGTTCATCTCTTTAGTCCCACTTCGTCCTCCCATTTGATCCTTTGGCATTCTTTGTACCAAGTTCGTCTCGTTCGTCCATCTTCGTCGTCCCACTAGATCCGTTGGCCTTCTTTGGACCAAGTTCGTCTCGTTCGTCCATCTTCGTCCTCCCCTTAGATCCGTTGGCCTTCTTTGGACCAAGTTCGTCTCGTTCGTCCATCATCGTGCTTGCATTAGATCCGTTGGCTTTATTTGGACCAAGTTCATCTCTTTAGTCCCACTTCGTCCTCCCATTTGATCCTTTGGCATTCTTTCTACCAAGTTCGTCTCGTTCGTCCCTCTTCGTTGTCCCATTTGATCCTTTGGCATTCTTTGTACCAAGTTCGTCTCGTTCATCCATCTTCGTCGTCCCATTAGATCCGTTGGCCTTCTTTGGACCAAGTTCGTCTCGTTCGTCCTTCTTCGGCCTCCCGTTAGATCCGTTGGCTTTCTTTGGACCAAGTTCGTCTCGTTCGTCCATCTTCGTCCTTGCCTTAGATTCGTTGCCCTTCTTTGGACCAAGTTTGTCACGTTCGTCCATCTTCGTCGTCGCATTAGATCCGATGGCCTTCTTTGGCCAAGTTCGTCTCGTTCGTCCATCATCGCGCTTGCATTAGATCCGTTGGCCTTCTTTGGACCAAGTTCATCTCTTTAGTCCCACTTCGTCCTCCCATTTGATCCTTTGGCATTCTTTGTACCAAGTTCGTCTCGTTCGTTCATCTTCGTCGTCCCACTAGATCCGTTGGCCTTCTTTGGACCAAGTTCGTCTCGTTCGTCCATCTTCGTCCTCCCGTTAGATCCGTTGGCCTTCTTTGGACCAAGTTCGTCTGGTTCGACCATCATCGTGCTTGCATTACATCCGTTGGCCTTCTTTGGACCAAGTTCGTCTCGTTCGTCCATCATCGTGCTTGCATTAGATCCGTTGGCTTTATTTGGACCAAGTTCATCTCTTTAGTCCCACTTCGTCCTCCCATTTGATCCTATGGCATTCTTTCTACCAAGTTCGTCTCGTTCGTCCATCTTCGTCGTCCCACTAGATCCGTTGGCCTTCTTTGGACCAAGTTCGTCTCGTTCGTCCATCTTCGTCCTCCCGTTAGATCCGTTGGCCTTCTTTGGACCAAGTTCGTCTTGTTCGTCCATCATCGTGCTTGCATTAGATCCGTTGGCCTTCTTTGGACCAAGTTCGTCTCGTTCGTCCATCATCGTGCTTGCATTAGATCCGTTGGCCTTCTTTGGACCAAGTTCGTCTCGTTCGTCCATCATCGTGCTTGCATTACATCCGTTGGCCTTCTTTGGACCAAGTTCGTCTCGTTCGTCCATCATCGTGCTTGCATTAGATCCGTTGGCTTTATTTGGACCAAGTTCATCTCTTTAGTCCCACTTCGTCCTCCCATTTGATCCTATGGCATTCTTTCTACCAAGTTCGTCTCGTTCGTCCATCTTCGTCGTCCCACTAGATCCGTTGGCCTTCTTTGGACCAAGTTCGTCTCGTTCGTCCATCTTCGTCCTCCCGTTAGATCCGTTGGCCTTCTTTGGACCAAGTTCGTCTTGTTCGTCCATCATCGTGCTTGCATTAGATCCGTTGGCTTTATTTGGACCAAGTTCATCTCTTTAGTCCCACTTCGTCCTCGCATTTGATCCTTTGGCATTCTTTCTACCAAGATCGTCTCGTTCGTCCCTCTTCGTTGTCCCATTTGATCCGTTGGCCTTCTTTGGACCAAGTTCATCTCTTTAGTCCCACTTCGTCCTCCCATTTGATCCTTTGGCATTCTTTCTACCAAGTTCGTCTCGTTCGTCCATCTTCGTCGTCCCACTAGATCCGTTGGCCTTCTTTGGACCAAGTTCGTCTCGTTCGTCCATCTTCGTCCTCCCGTTAGATCCGTTGGCCTTCTTTGGACCAAGTTCGTCTTGTTCGTCCATCATCGGGCTTGCATTAGATCCGTTGGCCTTCTTTGGACCAAGTTCGTCTCGTTCGTCCATCATCGCGCTTGCATTAGATCCGTTGGCCTTCTTTGGACCAAGTTCATCTCTTTAGTCCCACTTCGTCCTCCCATTTGATCCTTTGGCATTCTTTGTACCAAGTTCGTCGCGTTCGTCCATCTTCGTCGTCCCACTAGATCTGTTGGCCTTCTTTGGACCAAGTTCGTCTCGTTCGTCCATCTTCGTCCTCCCGTTAGATCCGTTGGCCTTCTTTGGACCAAGTTCGTCTCGTTTCTCCATCTTCGTCCTCGCATTAGATCCGTTGGCCTTCTTTGGACCAAGTAACTCACGTTCGTCCATCTTCGTCCTCGCATTAGATCCGATGGCCTTCTTTGGACCAAGTTCGTCTCGTTCGTCCATCAACGTGCTTGCATTAGATCCGTTGGCCTTCTTTGGACCAAGTTCATCTCTTTAGTCCCACTTCGTCCTCCCATTTGATCCTTTGGCATTCTTTATACCAAGTTCGTCTCGTTCGTCCATCTTTGTCGTCCCACTAGATCCGTTGGCCTTCTTTGGACTAAGTTCGTCTCGTTCGTCCATCTTCGTCCTCTTGTTAGATCCGTTGGCCTTCTTTGGACCAAGTTCGTCTCGTTCGTCCATCTTCGTCCTCCCGTTAGATCCGTTGGCCTTCTTTGGACCAAGTTCGTCTCGTTCGTCCATCATCGTGCTTGCATTAGATCCGTTGGCCTTCTTTGGACCAAGTTCGTCTCGGTTGTCCATCTTCGTCCTCGTATTAGATTCGTTGGCCTTCTTTGGACCAAGTTCGTCACGCTCGTCCATCTTCGTCCTCGCATTAGATCTGTTGGCCTTCTTTGGACCAAGTTCATCTCGTTCGTCCATGATCGTGCTTGCATTAGATCCGTTGGCCTTGTTTGGAAAAAGTTCATCTCTTTAGTCCCACTTCGTCCTCCCATTTGATCCTTTGGCATTCTTTCTACCAAGTTCGTCTCGTTCGTCCCTCTTCGTTGTCCCATTTGATCCGTTGGCCTTCTTTGGACCAAGTCCGTCTCGTTCGTCCATCTTCGTCCTCCCGTTAGATCCGTTGGCCTTCTTTGGACCAAGTTCGTCTTGTTCAACCATCATCGTGCTTGCATTAGATCCGTTGGCCTTCTTTGGACCAAGTTCGTCTCGTTCGTCCATCATCGTGCTTGCATTAGATCCGTTGGCTTTATTTGGACCAAGTTCATCTCTTTAGTCCCACTTCGTCCTCCCATTTGATCATTTGGCATTCTTCCTACCAAGATCGTCTCATTCGTCCCTCTTTGTTGTCCCATTTGATCCGTTGGCCTTCTTTGGACCAAGTTCATCTCTTTAGTCCCAGTTCGTCCTCCCATTTGATCATTTGGCATTCTTTGTACCAAGTTCGTCTCGTTCGTCCATCTTCGTCGTCCCACTAGATCCGTTGGCCTTCTTTGGACCAAGTTCGTCTCGTTCGTCCATCTTCGTCCTCCCGTTAGATCCGTTGGCCTTCTTTGGACCAAGTTCGTCACGTTCGTCCATCTTCGTCCTCGCATTAGATACGTTGGCCTTCTTTGGAACAAGTTTGTCACGTTCGTCCATCTTCGTCCTCGCATTAGATCCGTTGGCCTTCTTTGGACCAAGTTCGTCCCGTTCGTCCATCATCGTGCTTGCATTAGATCCGTTGGCCTTCTTTGGACCAAGTTCATCTCTTTAGTCCCACTTCGTCCTCCCATTTGATACTTTGGCATTCTTTGTACCAAGTTCGTCTCGTTCGTCCATCTTCGTCGTCCCACTAGATCCGTTGGCCTTCTTTGGACCAAGTTCGTCTCGTTCGTCCATCTTCGTCCTCCCGTTAGATCCGTTGGCCTTCTTTGGACCAAGTTCGTCTTGTTCGTCCATCATCGTGCTTGCATTAGATCCGTTGGCCTTCTTTGGACCAAGTTCGTCTCGTTCGTCCATCATCGTGCTTGCATTAGATCCGTTGGCTTTATTTGGACCAAGTTCATCTCTTTAGTCCCACTTCGTCCTCCCATTTGATCATTTGGCATTCTTTCTACCAAGGTCGTCTCGTTCGTCCCTCTTCGTTGTCCCATTTGATCCGTTGGCCTTCTTTGGACCAAGTTCATCTCTTTAGTCCCACTTCGTCCTCCCATTTGATCCTTTGGCATTCTTTGTACCAAGTTCGTCTCGCTCGTCCATCTTCGTCGTCCCACTAGATCCGTTGGCCTTCTTCGGACCAAGTTCGTCTCGTTCGTCCATCTTCGTCCTCCCCTTAGATCCGTTGGCCTTCTTTGGACCAAGTTCGTCTCGTTCGTCCATCATCGTGCTTGCATTAGATCCGTTGGCTTTATTTGGACCAAGTTCATCTCTTTAGTCCCACTTCGTCCTCCCATTTGATCCTTTGGCATTCTTTCTACCAAGTTCGTCTCGTTCGTCCCTCTTCGTTGTCCCATTTGATCCTTTGGCATTCTTTGTACCAAGTTCGTCTCGTTCATCCATCTTCGTCGTCCCATTAGATCCGTTGGACTTCTTTGGACCAAGTTCGTCTCGTTCGTCCTTCTTCGTCCTCCCGTTAGATCCGTTGGCTTTCTTTGGACCAAGTTCGTCTCGTTCGTCCATCTTCGTCCTTGCCTTATATTCGTTGCCCTTCTTTGGGCAAGTTTGTCACGTTCGTCCATCTTCGTCCTCGCATTAGATCCGATGGCCTTCTTTGGACCAAGTTCGTCTCCTTCGTCCATCATCGCGCTTGCATTAGATCCGTTGGCCTTCTTTGGACCAAGTTCATCTCTTTAGTCCCACTTCGTCCTCCCATTTGATCCTTTGGCATTCTTTGTACCAAGTTCGTCTCGTTCCTCCATCTTCGTCGTCCCATTAGATCCGTTGGCCTTCTTTGGACCAAGTTCGTCTCGTTCGTCCTTCTTCGTCCTCCCGTTAGATCCGTTGGCCTTCTTTGGACCAAGTTCGTCTTGTTCGTCCATCATCGGGCTTGCATTAGATCCGTTGGCCTTCTTTGGACCAAGTTCGTCTTGTTCGTCCATCATCGTGCTTGCATTAGATCCGTTGGCCTTCTTTGGACCAAGTTCGTCTCGTTCGTCCATCATCGTGCTTGCATTAGATCCGTTGGCTTTATTTGGACCAAGTTCATCTCTTTTGTCCCACTTCGTCCTCCCCATTTGATCCTTTGGCATTCTTTCTACCAAGATCGTCTCGTTCGTCCCTCTTCGTTGTCCCATTTGATCCGTTGGCCTTCTTTCGACCAAGTTCATCTCTTTAGTCCCACTTCGTCCTCCCATTTGATCATTTGGCATTCTTTGTACCAAGTTCGTCTCGTTCGTCCATCTTCGTCGTCCCACTAGATCCGTTGGCCTTCTTTGGACCAAGTTCGTCTCGTTCGTCCATCTTCGTCCTCCCGTTAGATCCGTTGGCCTTCTTTGGACCAAGTTCGTCACGTTCGTCCATCTTCGTCCTCGCATTAGATACGTTGGCCTTCTTTGGAACAAGTTTGTCACGTTCGTCCATCTTCGTCCTCGCATTAGATCCGTTGGCCTTCTTTGGACCAAGTTCGTCCCGTTCGTCCATCATCGTGCTTGCATTAGATCCGTTGGCCTTCTTTGGACCAAGTTCGTCTCGTTCGTCCATCATCGTGCTTGCATTAGATCCGTTGGCCTTCTTTCGACCAAGTTCATCTCTTTAGTCCCACTTCGTCCTCCCATTTGATCCTTTGGCATTCTTTGTACCAAGTTCGTCTCGTTCGTCCATCTTCGTCGTCCCACTAGATCCGTTGGCCTTCTTTGGACCAAGTTCGTCTCGTTCGTCCATCTTCGTCCTCCCGTTAGATCCGTTGGCCTTCTTTGGACCAAGTTCGTCTTGTTCGTCCATCATCGTGCTTGCATTAGATCCGTTGGCCTTCTTTGGACCAAGTTCGTCTCGTTCGTCCATCATCGTGCTTGCATTAGATCCGTTGGCTTTGTTTGGACCAAGTTCATCTCTTTAGTCCCACTTCGTCCTCCCATTTGATCATTTGGCATTCTTTCTACCAAGGTCGTCTCGTTCGTCCCTCTTCGTTGTCCCATTTGATCCGTTGGCCTTCTTTGGACCAAGTTCATCTCTTTAGTCCCACTTCGTCCTCCCATTTGATCCTTTGGCATTCTTTGTACCAAGTTCGTCTCGCTCGTCCATCTTCGTCGTCCCATTAGATCCGTTGGCCTTCTTCGGACCAAGTTCGTCTCGTTCGTCCATCTTCGTCCTCCCCTTAGATCCGTTGGCCTTCTTTGGACCAAGTTCGTCTCGTTCGTCCATCATCGTGCTTGCATTAGATCCGTTGGCTTTATTTGGACCAAGTTCATCTCTTTAGTCCCACTTCGTCCTCCCATTTGATCCTTTGGCATTCTTTCTACCAAGTTCGTCTCGTTCGTCCCTCTTCGTTGTCCCATTTGATCCTTTGGCATTCTTTGTACCAAGTTCGTCTCGTTCATCCATCTTCGTCGTCCCATTAGATCCGTTGGCCTTCTTTGGACCAAGTTCGTCTCGTTCGTCCTTCTTCGTCCTCCCGTTAGATCCGTTGGCTTTCTTTGGACCAAGTTCGTCTCGTTCGTCCATCTTCGTCCTTGCCTTAGATTCGTTGCCCTTCTTTGGAGCAAGTTTGTCACGTTAGTCCATCTTCGTCC